>CAKXYN010000063.1:2500000-5000000 GCA_935064755.1 Tragelaphus eurycerus | reverse complement strand
CACTACAGATTCCAGAGACTTAGTGCAAAAGAAAAATATTATACACTGTCAATAATTTTTTATATTGACATTAAAATGGTAATATTTTGGAAAACAGGTAAAACAATGTATTATTAAAACTAGTTTTTTCTGTTTTAATGTCACTACTAGACAGTTACATATGTGACATACATTAAATTTTGTTGGGGAGTTTTATTCGAGAAGTTATTGTTTTACTCCACATTTAGATCAACAATCATTTGAGGTTGGTGTTCTTTTAAGATAAGGGGCAAGTTTCATTTTCTCTATTTGGATATGACTATTTTGATCCGCTTCTGCTTTTTAAATTTCTACTCTGTATGTATAATTTTTAATAGCGTTGACTTAGGCTATATATTGTTTGTAACCTAAATTTTTCACTTGAATACTAGATGTTGATATTCTTATGGTGTGACTTGATTTTTAGGTTGTTATGCCCTTGATCCCTCCCTTCCTTGCTCCCTGACTGTTCCTTTCCTGAGGGACGAGGTCCCTGACTGTCCTTCAGATTCCCAAAGGAGTGCTTGGCTCCAAAAGTCAGAAAGCCCCCAATCTGAAGCCATGTCCTTTCTAAACTCCGTGAAGTGTTTAACCCCAAATGTGTGTCCATGCGGAATGTGTGGCGTATTGGGACAGCATATTCTGTGTGTTGTAGTTGTGCTTAAAGCTGTTTGCACAGATGAAGGCTGTCCTGTCAGTACTGAAAGAGGCATATTAAAATTGTGTGCTAGTGGATTTCCCTGGAGTTCTGTCAGTTTTACTTGTATATATTTTCAGGTTAGTTCATTTGATATATCCAGATTTTATGTATCTTACTGATGAAATGAACCTTTTATCATTTATATTGTATTAGTGGAGAAGGAAATGGCACCCTACTCCAGTACTCTTGCCTGAAAAATCCCATGGACGGAGGAGCCTGGTAGGCTACAGTCCGTGGGGTCGCGAAGAGTTGGGCACGACTGAGCAACTTCACTTTGACTTTTCACTCTCATGCATTGGAGAAGGAAATGGCAACCCACTCCAATATTCATGCCTGGAGAATCCCAGGGACGGTAGAGCCTGGTGGGCTGCCGTCTATGGGGTTGCACAGGGTCGAACATGACTGAAGCGACTTAGCAGTAGCAGCCGCAGCAGTGCAGTTTTACCTTGGCATCTGTTTTATCCACTGCAGTATAACAAAACAAGCTTTCTTTCTTTCAGTTAGTATTTGCGTGATCATTGTTTTCCATCCAAAATTTAATTTTTTTCTTCTGTACTTATATTTTAAATTTGTGTCTTGAGAACAGGATTTGATAGGATCCTTTTTTAAAATCTAAAGTCTGTCTTTAAATGGAATAGTCTGTTTTTGTTTAATGTAATTACCAGTATATTTGAGTTTATCTTGTCTCTTTTCTGGAATTTTTTTACTTGTCCCATCCATCTGCAAATTTTTTTCCTCTCCTTTATTGCTCTCTATCTTTTTGGTATTCCACTTCTTCTGATAGTTTAGAAATTAACTGATTAGTAAATAGACTCTGTTTCTTTTCTTAGCATACTGGGAATTAGCATCCAAGTGTAAAGTTAACCATAACCTTTACCTCCTGAACGAAACAGCACCATAAGCATCTCACCACCCCTGCATCGAGACATCACTGTATTGTGTACAGTCTGTGTGTGGGTCTGTGTGCGTAAAGTTACCATTCTTTCTTTTGTTTCTTGCAGCTTTATTGAGCTATGATGGACAAATGAAGATTATAAATATTTAAGGTGTATAATGTGAAATTTGATATCTGTACCCTGACACCCACCCCTTCGCGTAACCATCTATGTGTGTGTGCAGTGAGAACACTTGAGTTCTATTTTTTTATCATATTGGGTACACCTTATGTTGTTTTTAATGATAGTCACCACATTGTACATTAAATCTCCAGAATTTATTTATTTATAACTGAAAGTTTATCTTCTTAATCAGTAGCTTCACCCCCCTTTTCCTCCACCTCCCAACCTTTGGTAACCACCATTCAGCTCTCTGTTGCTATGAGTTCCATTTTTTGAGATTTCACTTAAAAGTGAGGTCCTGCAACACATGTCTGTCTTTGCTCCATTTCACATTGTTCTGTAGATCTCCTCTAGTGGTGCCACGCTAGCTGTTCTTTTTCAGATTGTTCTGTAGATCTCCTTTAGTGACGGTACTCCAGTTGCAAGCATCAGTGCTCCCTCCAGCGTCGTCATGCAGAGTGACAGCTCTCTGAGCTTGTGGCTCTCTTCCCCTCCCCTGTGTTACTTGTGTTTTTCCTCATCGTCCCTTTCGGCGCTGTCCCACTCAGTTTAGATCTGTTATGGCAGTTTCTCGTTTGTGTGGGACTCTGTTTCAGGAGGCCCTTCAGGCCTTGTCACATACCTGATGTGCTTGGAACATGCCTGTCTTTGGCTGCTGTTCTTAGGCTGGATGCCTGTTGCCCTCTTTGCCTTTCCCCCGCTTCTTCCTGTGTGGTGTCGTCACCACGCAAGTCTTACAGCTCTCACAATAGTTGGTCCTTACTGGTCCCAAGTTCAAGTTCTTGCCAGAACACATTTTCATCTGGTTTGGCTGTAGCTGTTGACCATATCTTTTTGGTTTTCCTATGCTTGTTGCACTGTATTTTATAGGCAGTTTGGGAAGATTGAAAAACTAACCTGTGTTCTTCCCATATATATATATATTTTCCCCCCTTATAACTGTACTCCTTGTCCTTGGAAAATGTATTTGAAGAGATTTAGGGGAACCTACAATAAAGGTGACAAAGATGACATGCCTGCGTTGCTCCCAGGCCGTGGCAGAAAGAACCAGCTCATACCAGGTTCCCTGTATGAATAACCTTCCCTGGAGATACATCACTTTTCACATTGCTTTTTTTTTCTCAATCATTACTCAGTAGCTCTTTTGAAGTTGGTACAGGAAATGATATAAATTTTTTTTTTCGTCTCTTCTGCTGTTGAGACAGAAGCTGTTGTGTCCGGGATATTAAGAAGTTCAAATTTATGAACCAGTTATTCAGTAGAATACATCAAGCATCTGTGATGTGCTAGGGCTGTGCTGGGGCAGGAAAGACAAATTAATGTATGAAAGACAAGGTGTATCCTTCTGCAGAGGTGTTAGCATGTCGTGGGATCATGGTGGGCTGTGGTGTTTGTGTTCTTACCTGTGGCTGTTATTTCACAGGGTGATCTGGACCCTCTGGCATCTCTCAAGTCACTGACTTATCTGAGGTATGGAAACTGTTTGTGGTGGTGACAGTAAAGTCTTTTAAAATAACCGCATTGCTGGCCTTGATGATAAAATTATAATAAAAAGTACTTTTAAAAAAACAAATATTGAAAATGTTTCCTTTGGGCTCTATTAAAATTTCCCTAGCTTTAATTTCTTTTGACATTGAAATGTGAAGAATAGTGAACTTTTCCTTACTTCCTGGACTCATTAGAGTTTATTAAAATGGACCTCTTGAATGCTGTGCTAGGAACAAGACTGGCATCAAACTGTTCCTTTTCTTGTAGTATTCTAAGGAACCCTGTAACCAATAAGAAGCATTACAGACTGTATGTGATTTATAAAGTTCCACAAGTCAGAGTACTGGATTTCCAGAAAGTGAAACTAAAAGTAAGTGTTACTCTGTTGTAAGTTGTTATTGGTTGGTGCTTTTCCTTAATACTTTTGTTACTGACTTTATTATTAGTTTGTAATAGGAATGCGGGGAGCGGGGATCGGGAAGTGTTAAGTCGATGTTTTTTCCATAGCAGTGTTTATGGTGGGACTTAGAGAGTTAAGGTGTGTTTGTGGGGCTGGTCATTCCAGAGGTGGCCTGGCTTCAGAGCCACCATGGACTTTGTCACAGCCGACGGCCTGCCTAGATACATGCTCTTGGGGAGCTTCATGTGGTTCACTTTGCACTAGCTGTAATTGTCAGGATGATTCTCCTGTTGGGGATTTTTTTAACCTTCCTTATTTCCCAGAGAGCCCCTCCTGGAAATTTCGGAGAGGGGGCTCTGCTCTCTCCAGGGACCTTCACAGAGCAGGGGACTGCTGTCTCTCTTCTTATTTTGAAATGGGCTTTGTGGTATTTTACCAGCCCAGAGTATTCCAGGAGAGCTTTCTTCCCTGTTTTCTGAGGAATGCATCTAAATGCATGTGGTGTTCCTGTTTCCATTAACTCTGTGTGTGGTGTCGCTGTAGGAGCGTCAGGAAGCAGAGAAAATGTTCAAGGGCAAACGGGGTGCACAACTTGCAAAGGATATTGCCAGGAGAAGCAAAACGTAAGATCCGGATATCCAACTTCACTCCACTTTACCTTCAGAAACATTATCTGTCTGGCATTTTGCCTCTTGTGAAATGAAATGAAATACCTGTGACTAATACAGTCCTAAATTTGCAGTGGTGATCCGTGGTCCACAGTGGCCCCTATATCACTTGAGATTTCTAGCAAATGAGAGCGGACGCTCCAGTATTCAGTCTGCTGTGATAGTACTGCACCCTCTTCCTCTGTGGCAAGATGAACTGGGTGGTGTTTCTGAAGGAGAGTTTCTTGTATCAGTTTGTTAACAAAGATAAGATACTACACTGGTTGAATTACTTTCAAAGCTTTTGAAAGTAAAAGAGAAGCAATTTCTTTCAGTTTGGATTTGACAGTTTTGTTCTTCCCTTCCCTCCCAAGTTTCAATCCAGGTGCTGGTTTGCCGACTGACAAAAAGAAAGGTGGGCCGTCCCCAGGGGACGTGGAAGCCATCAAGGTGAGCACGAGTTAGGATTCTCAGACTGGAGTGAGCTGTTCAGTCATGTAGTAACTCAAGTAATGAATTAGACACTGCAGGTTTCTCCCACAGTTTTTAGAATCCAGCTACATTTTTGTGTAAGGAAAAACTAGCTTAAAGATATTATTTGACCAGATTTTGACTTGAATTAATTATATGAGCTGCCAAAGTGGAGGCAACTCTAGTCTTCTCATTTTCTCAGGATGCATTTATCTGAACAGTTAGTTACCTTTGCTTGCTGTCTTGATTTTTACTTTGAAGGACTTGCTGCCTGAAAGATCCTGCTTGATGAGAAATCCTAATTTGGTAATGCTGCATCCTAAATCATCCAGTGGCATAATTACAATTAACTAGAATTTTAGGGCACATGCACTGATTATTTGCTCTCCTGTAAGAAGGTGCAGCTCTTTACCAATTTGGGAACTTCATAATTTGGTTTTGAGGTTGATTTCACTGTGCCAGCAAAATTCTTCCTGTGAGAGAGACTATTTAATATTCCAGTTCAGAAAGGTGCATGAGTTTCTATGAGTGTTTTCTGTTAACTGGATGAAAATAACTGTCCATCTCTCTTGTTTCCTGGTGTCCAGAATGCTATAGCAAATGCGTCAACTTTGGCTGAAGTGGAACGGCTGAAGGGCCTGCTGCAGTCTGGCCAGATACCTGGCAGAGAACGCAGAGCAGGTCAGAAACCACGTTCTGTCTTCCTTTCCAGATTAATGATACACTCCTAGTGATTGCAATTGCTTTAGATGCTGTGATCCAAGGATGTTCGAATAGTGCCTCCTTACCATTATAATCCACACAAAATGCCTTTAAATGCTCTTTGAAAAGAAATCATTTGATAAAGAAGCTTATGTCCTAGGACTCTGGGTTTTTTGACTCTCTCAACATTTGTTGAGACAAATGTCAGTTCACAGCCATGGAGTGAAAGCAAACAGTGGAGGTCAACATGATGCCTTTGACCCCTGTCCGTGTGGGCCCACTGCTGTGGGGAGCATGGGCTCTGGAGCCAGACATACTGAGGCTCAGAGCATAGCTTTACCAGCCTTGTCCTTGGATGAATTTCTTAACCCTACTTGATCTTAAATCTGTTTGCTCATCTTTAACCAAATAGTAGTAGTGGTGACCTCAGAAGGTTGTTGGGAGGACTGAGTAAGGGGCTTCCTAGGCCCTGAGCACCAGGTGTGAGCTGTTCTGATTGTGAACACTGGCTCTGTGTCAGGCAGTGTGATGGACACTGGGGTGTAAAGTGAAAACTGCTAAAGATGGTGCATGTTATAAATTTGACATGAGTGTAACTGGGGGCTCTGTCTAGACAAATGGCTCAGGGCAAGTTCCCTTGAGGAAATAATGTTTGAACTGAAGCTAAAAGTGAGTAAGACATTGATTAGAGCAGCAGTTCTCACTGTGTGGTCTTCGGGCCCCTGGGGCTCCATGAGGAAAACTTACAAATACCAAGGCATTATTTGCTTTTTAAGTGGTGTGACCATTTGTGCCTGATAGTGCCAGAGCAATGGCAGGTAGAGTTGCTGGTGCCTCAGCCCAAGTACATGGGTTCACAGGACGAATGATACTAGGTGTCATTCTGAGCTGCCAGGTACCCAATGAGGTCCTTTGTGAAGCAGTGAGGATCATTGGTATTCCTGGATATCACCCCGGGGACACATCATTTGATAAGAAGAAATGGGCCAATATTGGCAATCTAACCTTTAAGAAACTATCACTTTAGGGAATTCCTGGTGATCCAGTGATTAAGACTCAGCTTTCATTGCCCAAGTTTGATCCCTGGTCAGGGAACCAAGATCCTACAAGCTAAGTGGGGAGACCAAAAGAACAAAAGCAAAAAACTACTACTTTTGTCAAGTTTTGGCATAGTATCAAAAAAAAAATATCCACAGCTGCCTGCACAGGCTGTTAAAATCCTCCCCTTTTCTCACTGCATGTCTTTGTGGGCCTGGCTTTCTTTACACCCTTTAGTCAAAAGAACATATTTTGGCAAGTAAAGTAATGAAGGCAGAACAAGGGCCCATCTACCATTGGGCAGACATTGCAGAGATGGGCAAAAGTGAAAAACTGCACCAACTTTCTCACTATATATTTTTATTTTAGAAAATATTGATACTGTATTTTATAAAAATACACACATTAATGGTACTAGGTTTATTGTTTTAAGGAATTACTGTTTTTTTAATGCTCTCAGTTTCCAACATAGTATCGATAAATGTAATCTACTTGAAGAAAAGTTCTTTGGGTGCTAAAACTAAAGTATTTGAGAACCTGTGACCTAGACAGAGCAGAATAGCATTCTCAGGGGGAAGGAGCACTCTGTGGTGAGAGAGCCTTGTACCCTGGGCCTGAAGGAGGACTGTGAGCCAAGGTCCAGGTCTGGCGGTGGGGACGGGTGAAACAAGCTGGCAGGGAGAGCTCCGAGTCCAGCCAGAGGGCCCTGTAGGCTGCAAAATGAGGGACCTGTGACCCTGAGAAGAGCACAGGCTGCCAAGACCCACGGGGCTGGTGACAGGCAGGAGGCTGTGTCATGTGGCTCACTTTGGCTGCAGTGTGGCAGAATCCCTCAGTTACCGTGCCTCCCCTTGAGCATGTTATGTGGGGACTCATGTGGGGCTTTTCAGTATTGTCTGAACACATGTGGGGCACCTTGAGGAGAGGAAGGTGGGAATTGTTCATGGTTCTCTTAGGTTTCAGTGGGCCCAGGCATCTGAACAGCAGTTCCCGGTGACATTCTCGCTTTCTTCAGTTTTGTGTCTAGAAATGTAACGTTTGGGTCTAACTGGAAACCTAATTTAGACAGAATCACTGGCTGACTATCTACAGCATGTAGTAGGTATCCTCTCCCATCTTTCTTTGGGATGCTCCTAGTTTCTTTGCCCATCATCGTGGCAAGAACAAAACATAAAGTATAGGCTTTTTATCTTGATAAAACATGAGTTACAGGCTTGACCAGAGTGGGTTAGAACAGCAGGCATAGAGTTGACTTTCATGAAGCAGCTTTGTGACCCATTCCCTAGAAGCTGACCGTCCTTCCAGAGCCTGCCAAAGACAGGTGGTCCCTGGACCTAAGTTCCTCTAGGCTGAGGCTACTGTCGGGCGTCTGCACCTGGTCTAGGGTCTGGCAGGCAACAGCAGCATCGTGGGTGGACGCCCACACATGCTCTAACCTAGGTGTGACTTCTGGCTTTGTGTGTTTTCTAGGCCCCACTGATGATGGTGAAGAGGAGATGGAAGAAGACACCATTGCAAATGGGTCCTGAGCAGGGCCGCCTCAGCACCTCAGGACGTGTAACAGTCCACCTCGGACAGGTCCTGCCTTGTTTGTGTCAGCAAAGTAGAGTTCATCAACATTGTTGAAATGCTCAAAACTGCTGCTTGTAATTTTGTAATACAGATTTTGAAATCTAAAACCCAGTTTTCTACCAATAGTATAAATAAAGGATACTCGCTGTGCTGCGGGTTGTGTGTCACTGGGGTGTGTGCAGTGAGGTATGGACATGGGGAATTGGAAATGCAGCAGGGCGGCTCTGTGGGCGGGCTCAGTCCTCATGAAATGTTTAGATTTTTAAATTCATAATAAAACTTAGATTATCTGTGTGCTGCTACTGGTTGTTAGAATTTGCAATATTGGCTGCATTTTTTTCTTCATGAAGGATCACAAACATCATTAAAGGCAGCCAGGCCCCAGGGCTTTGCAAGAGTCAGTGTCCTTTTAAGTTTTTGTTTAAAACTTTGCACCAGCATGTGACAATAAATTGCTGATTTGGACAGTTAGAGGGAATGTCACATCTGCCTGTCCGTCGGTGGGATTCAAGAGAATGGGACCACCCTGGACCAGCGCTTCCCCAGCTCAGCGCACTGTGAGCCTCGGAGGTCTTGTCAGAGTGCAGGGTCTGTTGTGGGCCCTGAGGCTCTGTGCCTCTTGTGGGCTCCCAGGAGCTGTCCCCCAGAGGGGACACTGAGGATCTCCAGCCTTGCTGCCCACCCTGGCCTCACCCACCTTACACCTTCAGCTTCTCCAGGGACCAGTCCCTGTGGTCCGTTTGCTGACTTGTTACAGAAGCACTTCCCTTGCTCTTTGCAGGTAGAGTGTGATATGGGGTCTTACCTCCTGTTCTGTGAGCAGATCTTATTCCTGAGTGACTGCTGTGTCAGGAACCAAGATGTGTACTCAGCTCCTGGCTGCACCAAGAGGGCTGCCCTGCAGGGACCAGGCTGCTGGGGCCTGAGTGACACTTGCATCTTCTGATGGAAAGTAGAATTCAGGCCTGACAAGTAGTTTGTGTGCAGCTTGCTTTCAAAGGGTGTTTCAGGGGATGAAGTTCAAAATCCCAGGTGATGGTATCTCTTTAGCTCCTGATAGTGAGCTTAGAATGTGTCTGGTTTTCACTCAGCTCGGAAGGATTTCAGTACTGTGATTGCTAGTGCTGTGTCCATCATCAGTTTGGGCACATTTCCCTGAGGGACCTCCTACACATACCCCCACCGGCCCGCCTCCATCACCCTTCACCCCTTCCCCCTCCTCTGCCATGCTTTGTCTTTGAAAGCTCCCACCAGGAAGGGTTGGCAATCTTGTGACTTGACCAAAGCATAGGACTGCTGAAAAGCCATTAGCCATTCCAGAGGGCTATAAGCTCCTGAGCTGCCCCTGCCCCTACCAACTGGCTGCTATCCCCTCAATCAGCAACCAAGAGGGGGTTGGGAAAAGGAGAGAGGAAGAAAAGTGTCCTGTGAAAGCCCTGCTCCATTCCAGGGACCGCCCCCCCCCCCCCCCCCCCGCAGCACACTAACTTGGCCTTGCTCTCCTCTCCTGTCTGCACTCACCACAGAAATACCATTTTATAGAGGACATGATGATGCTGTATGAAGAAAATCCTAGACACAGAAAACTACTGGAGCTTGTTAATTAATTTGGTAAAGTTGCTGGATACAAAATTAATACACAGAAATCTGTTGCACTTTGAGACAAAACCACCAATGCAATATCAGAGAAATTAAGGAAACATTTGCATTTACCATTGCATCAAAGAAAATAAAATATCTTGGAATAAACCTACCTCCTGCCTGGAGAATCCCAGGGATGGGGGAGCCTGCTGGGCTGCCATCTATGGGGTTGCACAGAGTCGCACACGACTGAAGCGACTTAGCAGCAACAGCAGCAGCAAGAGGAGACAAAAGGCCCATATTCCAAAAACTAAGATGCCGATGAAAGAAACTGACAACCATACAAATAGATGGAAAGAATGGAGCTAGAGGAATCAGGCTTCCTGACTTCAGACCATGCTACAGAGCTACAGTATTCAAAGCAGTATGGTACTGGCACAGAAGTAGATGTACCAATAGATAGGACAGCATAGAAGTCCAGAAATAAGCCCATTTATGATCCATGGGGCTGCAAAGAGTGAGACATGACTGAGAACACACAAACACACAGTCAATCGACAACAAAGGAGACAGGTACAATGGAGGAAAAAGTCATCAATATGTGGTGCTGGGAAAGGTGAACAGGTTCATGTCAAAGAATGAAATTAAAACGTTCTCTAACACCATATACAAAAAACTCAAGGTGGATTAAAGACGTAAATGTAAGGCTGGGTACTATAAAACTAGAGGAGAATAGGCAGAAAAAACACTGGCATAAATTGCAGAGATGTCTTCGGATCTGTCTCCTAGAGTAATGGAAATAAAGATAAATAGGACCTAATTAAACTTAAATGCTTTTGCAAAAGAAACCATAAATACAATAAAAAGACAATCTACAGAGTGGGAGAAAATATTTCCAAATGATGCAACCAACAAATATTAATTTCCAAAATAAACTGCTTATACAGCTTAATAGCAAACAAATCAAAGAACCCCAGTCAAAATCAAATTTTTATGACTGCTTTTCTTTGAAGGAGCATGATATTCTTTCACACTTCCTAGAATCCCAATTAAAAGATAAATTCATCAGGTAAATAGAAACTTTTTAAAATAGAGGGATAGAAATTTCATCTGTAAAGACACACTGGAAAAAGAGTACTTTTTTTTTTCTTTTAGACATCAGAGTTTTGTAAACTTTATGGATAGTAAAAATTGTTGCAGGGGCTTCCCTGGTGATCCATCGGCTAAGAATCTGCCTTCCAACGCAGAGAACTCGGGTTCGATCCCTGGCTGGGAACTAAGATCCTTTATGTCATGGGGCAACAGAGTGCATGCTCTCTAGAATGTGAGCGCCACAAGTAGAGAAGCCCACGTGCTGCAATGAAAGATTCTGCATGCCACAACTAAGACCCAACACAGCCAAATGAATAAATATTTTAATAAATTCTTCCATCAAACTTTGTACAATCAGCATTTCGAGCATTGCGCTGTTTTAAATTCTTAATTTCCCATGGTCGGTGACCAACAGCAGAGGCCATCAGGAAGTCAACTCTAGCCCACCCATGGACATGGCAGCCTTAACTACTGATGTTCAAGCCATACATCGTCAGCAGAACCATATTTCCACAATCATGAGTGAGTTTCTTCAGTAATCATGGAGTCCTGGAGAAGTCAAAGGATACTCTTTATTGTGAATCAAACTTTATCAGTCCCTCTCTTGGGTTCATCACTTTGAATATTTGACCCAAAACCCAAATGTCTACTGCACCATGTTCAATTCTACAAGCTTTATAACTGGCAGCTTTGCAGTGGAAGAGCAGCAGGTGCAACAGTGATATCTCATCCTCTCTGACACCCCTGGAGTCAGAAGTTTTAAAGGCAAAAGAAAGTGATACTTTTCCTGAGCAAAAAGAACAGAGGCTATTTAAATTTAACTTAGAGTCTGTCCTATCCCTTAACTGTCACATATGCTCCACCCCATAAGCCTGAGTTCAGGGTGAGTTGTTCAGAGACTGTATTATGATGCATAACGTATTTTTTATTCTTTAAAAAGAATGTTAACAATTTGTTTAAAAGTGATGCAAAAAAATAACAAAATTTTTTAAAAAAGTGATGCAGTGAGCATGTGCATGTGTGTTTAGTCACTCAGTCGTGTCTGACTCTTTGGCCCCATGGACTGTAGCCCACCAGGCTCCTCTGTCTGTGGGATTCTCTAGGCAAGAATATTGGAGTGGGTTGCCACTTTATATTTCATGGTATCTCCCCCACCCAGGGATCAAACCTGTGTCTCTTGCCTTGGCAGGTGGATTCTTTACCACTAGCAACACCTGGGAAGACCAGAGTGAGCATAATACTTCTGAAATTTCATGATTTTTTCCCCCCAGAATACTTAAATGGACAACCTTGAAGTCCAGTTTCTTCATAAGAGTCTTTATCCAAGGATAGCATTAACTTCACTGTCAAGCATACAATCCCCACAAAAGAAATGTTAAAAATTGCTTGCTATCTAAGAGAAAGCAAGACAAACTGAGCAGTTAGCTATCAGTATAATAAGTTCTTAACGTGAATCTTACTGCAGCAGTGTCTATGATAAATAGTGAAGCTGGACATCACCAAATTTCTATCAGAAGAACAGTTAGACAAGCCATAGTATAACAAATAATTGGGAATTAAGAATGAAATGAAAGATAATATTATTAATAATCATTAAAAAAAGCAAAGCTTTGACAGGGAAATAAAGGAATAAAAAGGACAATTCAGCCTTTTTGTTTCTGGTTCGGCATGTGAAGAGTTTGGAAGTTGCCATTCTAACAAGTGAAAAACTATACTGAAAATCTGTAATTTCACTAATGGCTCTGTTAGAGTCATCAGAGAAGTGAGGTAGGTCAGAAGGCCAACTGCAGGCCCGAGGTCTCAGAGACAGATGTACCGGAGCAGAAATGCACATGGACACCAGGGAGGAAACCTGGATCACGATCAACAGGTCTGAGACTTAAAATCTTTGGGGAGGCCCAGTATGAGGAGGGTTCCTCCCAACTTTCTGAGACTTATCTTCAGAATTCTACTCAGTTCTTGCACTGAAAAAGGAGACAATGTGCTCCACTTCCAGCAGGGGAGAAAGAAACTGTCCTGAAGTAGGCCCAACAGCATTTTATTCTTCATAATGAGGCCTGCCCTCAAGAGACCCTAAACAACTGGGATTTAACATAACACAGCTAAGCTAATATTAACTAGGCAGTGTATTAAAAAGCAAAGACATCAGTTTGCTGAAAAAGGTCCATCTAGTCAAAGCCATGGTTTTTCCAGTAGTCATGTATGGATGTGGGAGTCAGACCATAAAGAAGGCTGAACACTGAAGAATTGATGCTTTCAAACTGGTGCTGCAGAAGACTCTTGAGAGTCCCTGGGATAGCAAGATCAAAAGAGTCGATCCTAAAGAAATTCAACCCTGAATATTCATTGGAAGGACTGATGCTGAAGTTCCAATACTTTGGCCACTGGATGTGAAGACCCCACTCATAGGAAAAGAGCATGATGCTGGGAAAGACTGAAGGTGGTAGGAAAAGGGGGCAACAGAGGATGAGATGGTTGGATGGCATCACCAACTCAATGGACATGAGTCTGAGCAAGCTCCAGGAGATGGTGAAGCGGACAGGGCCTAGTGTGCTTCAGTCTATGGGTTTGCAAAGAGCTGGACGTGACTTAGTGACTGAACAACAACTGACCCAAAGAAAGAAAAATACCAGAATGCAGCGCTTTCTATAGAAACCATAGGAATTTACGAATGTAAGAAAAGCAGCATAGAATTAGTCTTCATCTAGACCAAAGAACCTGGGCTGTATATACATACTACATACTACATGCTGCATAGTACACAATATATGCTTAATGTATAGTACATACTACATGCTAGATAATACACACTACATACCACATGAGATATATATATATATATATATATATATATATATATATATATATGCTCACATGGCTCTGCTCCATATCATTTTCCCTCTCGTCTTGGGCTGACAGAGCAGTCTATATACTTAACATCTTTGCCAGAGAAAAAGAAAAAGAAGAGGTGAGTTACGCACTGGTTCTTAAGTGTGGGCTCACATTTCTCTCCCTGTTCATCAGCCCCTTTGCAATGACAGACAAGGGACAGGGCTGTATAATCCCCCAAAAGAGGGACACCACAGCAAAGGCCACCGAACATGGGCAGATCATAATCTGGGTCCACTCCATGCTTAAGGTTTTGATGTTTATCTCACGAGCAGTGGAAAACCACTGAGTACATTTTCAATTTTTAATAAATCACCCTGGCTGTAGTGAGGAGAACAGGAGAGTGGATGTGGGGAGAAACATGAGGAGGCCACTTCAGTTTTCTGAGGACAAAGGATAAACTTTAAACCAGGGTTCTGGCAGTGGAACTGGAGAGAAACCAATAGACTTAAAGAGGGGATGACCTAGTGTTGCACAAAGAGAAGCAGCAGTTAGTGACTATGTGGCCCCAGGAGGTGGAAGACTTCCCTGGTGGCTCAGACGGTAAAGCATCTGCCTACAGTGTGGGAGACCTGGGTTCAATCCCTGGGTCAGGAAGATCTCCTGGAGAAGGAAATGGCAACCCACTCCAGTATTCTTGCCTGGAAAATCCCATGGACAGAGGAGCCTGGTAGGCTACATACAGTCAGTCCATGGGGTTGCAAAGAGTCAGACATGACTGAGTGACTTCACTCACTCACTCACATGTCTTACCAGCTGGATAAGCATGTCTTCCCGTCTTTTGGAAGAACAGATAATTCAGTCTCTGTTCTTAGATTCTCTGTTTTCTAACGTCTTCCTTATTTGGAAAAAAAAAAAAAAAAAAAAGGATGAGCTAAATAAAAGGAAATAGATGGATTAATGAGGTGAACTGACAAAAAGTGACAGACTGACCAGGGGAGTTAATTCAAGTCCCCAAATGTTCAGAGTGAAGAGAAACTACACTCCTTCAAGAAGAAAATGTTCTCCGCACTGAGCCTGCTTCACAGAGGTTCCTCCACCAACACACCAAGAATTTCTATTTCAAGAAGCCATGACCGATTTCATCTGTGACAAAGACAGGGAGAAAGTGGGGGTGGAGGAGGAAGGGGAGGTGGATGGTGGACAGGCTGCATGGGAGTTCTACCTCACCCTCTCCTCCCCTCCTGTGTCCTCCCTCTACTTCCTTTCACAGCCCCAAAGTTGACCTTCAGTGGGAGGGCTTGGGAATCACAAATGCCCCAGAAGACATTTTTCTGGAGCAGCAACAGGCAACCCCATGGGGACCTAGAGACAGGGTCCTCACAGGCACGGGAAGTACTGATCCTCCTCTGCCCTGGAGCCACCACCAGCTGGGAGGGAGAGGGATTAAGGTACACAGCTGTGTGATCTTGGACTCATCTCAGCCCAGCCCTTTCCTGGAGTATTGTGGTCACTGTCCATAGAGCTCACAGGCTGACTCACGGCTGGAGAAACAAGTTTTAAGACCCAACCACTGTGTGTCAGAGTTGAGGGGGTTCCAGGACCTCATTTTCCCTAGTGATTCATTTTGCAGATAAGAAAGGAGAGGCCTGAGAGGGGGAACACTTCCTCAAGACCACACAGTGGGTGGCAGAGTGGGAATGGAAGCTCACCTCCAGTCGCTTCCTCAGACAAAAACCCCTTTGGGAGGCCCCTGGGTGGCACCCAGTACTCAGAACTAACGGTCCTGCAAACCTATTCCAGCGTGTAGCAGGTGCTCCGGGGAAGGCAATGACACCCCACCCCAGTACTTTTGCCTGGAAAATCCCATGGACAGAGGAGCCTGGTAGGCTCCAGTCCATGGGGTCGCCAAGAGTCGGACACGACTGAGCGACTTCACTTTCACTTTTCACTTTCATGCATTGGAGAAGGAGATGGCAACCCATTCCAGTATTCTTGCCTGGAGAATCCCAGGGACGGGGGAGCCTGGTGAGCTTCTGTCTATGGGGTCGCACAGAGTCGGACACGACTGAAGCGACTTAGCAGCAGCAGCAGGTGCTCAGTGGAAGTTTGTTGACTGAATCCATGTAAAAGGACACAAAGAGCAAGTCTGGGAGCTGGGCGGCGACCCCCACCATGTCTTCAAACAGGTGGTCTTGCTCCTTTGTGGTGTGAGTGGGTGAAATGGGGCTTGGAAAGGGAGGAGATGAATCAGGAATTCTTTTGAAAACAGAGGACGGCTAGCTATGGGAAGAGGATGCCAGCAGGTACATCCCAGGAAACAGAGAACACAGCGACTGGATCCTGGCCTCCACGCATGGAACCACACAGTGCCCCACCCAGACTCAGGGTGAACAGTTGGCAAGTTTCCGAGAGAGGACGGTCACGTGACTTCCACCTGGCCAATGAGCATGTTCCATCCACCTTGGCCAAAATGATTGGCTCAAGATCGAGAGAGTGGCCAATCAGAACTCAGGGCTGGGCTTCCTGCTCAACTCCGGGGGCCGGAGGGGTGGGGGGGAAGTGAAGAGAAGCTCTATTTCCGTTAGGAGCAGTTGCGAGGTGAGGTTGGCCTGCGCGGGTGGAAGCAGGCGTGACGTCAGCTTGTGGCGTTTGGTAAAGGCCAAACTTTACCAAAAGTTTGTCGCTTCTGTAAAAGCAGAGCCACCTGTGTGAGGAGGATGCCAGCAAGCAGAGCTAAGAGTTCAGGAGAGATGGTTCTGGCTGACGCCCTAAAACTCCGGAGTGCAGCCCTGGCGGACGCTGTGGACTTACGGTAAGTCATTCGCTCCTGTTTGTTTGTTAACTGGTTTCTGCAACTTTGGTTGTTAACTGGTTTCTGCAACTTTGGGTTTTCTGTCCAGCTGGCCAAGTGGAGAGCCTGGAACCACAATTGTGTCGGTTTAGGCTAGCTTCAGGGAAGACCTTCAAGATAACACCGTGAAAGTCCAGTTTAATTCGGAGATCCAAATGGATTTGAGCATTGTTGTTCAGTCGCTAAGTCAGCTCTGACTCTTTGCGACCCCATGGACTGCAGCACAGCAGGCTTCTCTGTCCTTCACCACCTCCTGGAGCTTGCTCAACCTTAGGTCCATTGAGACAGTGATGTCATCCAACCATCTTGTCCTCTCTTCCTCTTATCCTTCTGACCTCTGTCTTTCCCAGCATCACCATCTTTTCCAGAGTCAGCTCTTCGCATCAGGTGGCCAAAGTATTGGAATTTCAGCTTCAGCATCAGTCCGTCCAATGAATTTTCAGGATTGATTTCTTTTAGGATTGATTGGCTTGATCTCCTTGCAGTCCAAGGGACTCTCAAGAGACTTCTCCAGCATCACAGTTCAAAAGCACCAATTCTTCGAAGCTTAAGCTTCTTTATGGTCCAACTCTCACATTCATACATAACTACTGGAAAAACCATAGCTTTGACTATACGGACCTTTGTCAGCAAAGGGATGTTTCTGCTTTTTAATACATAAGCTGTCTAGGTTCGTCATAGCTTTTCTTCCAAGGAGCAAACGTCTTTTAATTTCATGGCTGCAGTCACTGTCCAAAGTGATTTGAAGCCCAAGGAAATAATGTCTCTCTGTTTCCATTGTTTCCTCATCTATTTGCCACGAAGTGATGGGACAAAGTGATCTTAGTTTTTTGAATATTAAGTTTTAAGACAGCTCTTCACTCTCCTCTTTCACATTCATCAAGAGGCTCTTCGGTTCACTTTCTGCCATAAGGGTGGTGGTGGTGTCATCTGCATATTTAAGGTTATTGATATTTCTCCCAGCAGTCTTGATTCCAGCCTGTACTTCATCCAGCCCAGCATTTCATATGATGTACTCTGCATATAAGTTAAATAAGCAGGGTGACAATATACAGCCTTGATGTACTCCTTTCCCAGTTTTGAACCAGTCTCTTGTTCTCTGTCCAGTTCTAACTGTTGCTTCTTGACCTTCATACAGGTTTCTCAGGAGACAGGCAAGGTGGTCTGGTATTCCTATCTCTTTAAGAATTTTCCAGTTTGTTATTATCCACACTGTCAAAGGCTTTAGTGTAGTCAATGAAGCAGATGTTTGTCTGGAATTCCCTTGCTTTTCTATGATCCATGAGATATTGGCAATTTGATCTCTGATTCCTCTGCCTTTTCTAAATCCTATTTTACATCTGGAAGTTCTCAGGTCACATACTCTTGAAGCCTTGCTTGGAGAAGTTTGAGCATCACTATGGTAATGTGAAATGAATGCGATTGTGCAGTAGTTTGAGCATTCCTTGGCATTGCCCTTTTGGGATTGGAATGAAAACTGACCTTTTCCAGTCCTGTGGCCACTGGTGAGTTTTCCAAATTTGCTGGCATATTGAGGGAAGCACTTTAACTGCGTCATATTTTCATATTTGAAATAGCTCAGCTAGAATTCCATCACTTCCACTAGCTTTGTTTGTGGTGATGCTTACTAAGGCCCACTTTAGTTCATACTCCAGGATGTCTGACTCTAGGTAAGTGATCAAACCATCATGGTTATCTGGGACATTTCTACTGGTAACTACTAATTTATTCTCTATATCTGTAAGTCTGCTTCTTTTTTGTTATATTCAGTAGTTTCTCATATTTTTTAGATTTCATGTACAAGAGATATCATGCAGTATTTTCCTTGTCAAGCTGATTACTTTCACTTAGCATATGCAGAGTATTTTGTTACTTGGACTTTTAATTTTTTTTAAATTTTAACTAGAGGCTAATTACTTTACAATATTGTAGTGGTTTTCGCCATATATTCACATGAATCAGCCATGGGTGTACATGTATTCCCCATCCTGACCCTCCCTCCCACTTCCCTCCCCATCCCATCCCTCAGGGTCATCCCAGTGCACCAGCCCTGAGCACCCTGTCTCATGCATCGAACCTAGACAGGTGATCTGTTTCACATATGATAATGTACATGTTTCAATGCTATTCTCTCAAATCATCCCACCCTCACCTTCTCCCACAGAGTCCAAAAGTCTCTTTTGCTGTCTCGCATATAGGATCATCATTACCATCTTTCTAAATTCCGTATATTTGCATTAATATACTGTCATGGTGTTTTTCCTTCTTTCTGACTTTTCTCTGTATAATAGGCTCCAGTTTCATCAACCTCATTGGAACTGATTCAAATGCATTCTTTTTAATAGCTGAGTAATATTCCATTGTGTATATGTACCACAGCTTATCCATTTGTCTGCCAATGGACATCTAGGTTGCTTCCATGTCTTGGCTATTGTAAACAGTGCTGTGATGAACACTGGGGTACACATATCTCTTTCATACCCAGCAGTGGGATTGCTGGGTCGTATGGCAGTTCTATTTCCAGTTTTTTAAGGAATCTCCACACTAGTCTCCATAGTGGGTCTACTAGTTCCCATTCCTACCAACAGTGTAAGAGGGTTCCTTTTTCTCACCCTCTCCAGCATTTATTGTTTGTAGACTTTTTGATAGCAGCCATTCTGACTGGCATGAGATAGTACCTCATTGTGGTTTTGATTTGCATTTCTTTGATAATGAGTGATGTTGAGCATCTTTTCATGTGTTTGTTAGCCATCTGTATGTCTTCTTTGGAGAAATGTCTGTTTAGTTCTTTGGCCCATTTTTTTTATTGGGTTGCTTATTTTTCTGGAATTGAGCTGCAGGGGTTGCTTGTATATTTTTGAGATTAATTCTTTGTCAGTGCTTCATTTGCTATTATTTTCTCCCATTCTGAAGGCTGTCTTTTCACCTTGCTTATAGTTTCCTTGGTTGTGTAAAAGCTTTTAAGTTTAATTAGATCCCATTTGTTTATTTTTTCTTTTATTTCCATTACTCTGGGAGGTGGGTCAATAGAGGATCCTGCTATGATGTACATCAGAGTGTTTTGCCTATGTTTTACTCTAGGAGTTTTATAGTTTCTGGTCTTATATTTAGATCTTTAATCCATTTTGAGTTTATTTTTGTGTATGGTGTTAGAAAGTGTTCCGGTTTCATTCTTTTACAAGTGGTTGACCAGTTTTCCCAGCACCACTTGTTAAAAGAGATTGTCTTTTCTCCATTGTATATTCTTGCCTCCTTTGTCAAAGATAAAGTGTCCCTAGTTTCATGGATTTATCTCTGGGCTTTCTATTTTGTTCCACTGATCTATATTTCTGTCTTTGTGCCAGTACCATACTGTCTTGATGACTGTTGCTTTGTAGTATAGCCTGAAGTCAGTCAAGTTGATTCCTCCAGTTCCATTCTTCTTTCTCAGGATTGCTTTGGCTATACGAGTTTTTTTGTATTTTCATACAAATTGTGAAATTATTTGTTCTAGTTCTCTGAAAAATACCATTGGTAGCTTGATAGGGATTGCATTGAATCTATAGTTTGCTTTGTTACCTGGACTTTTAAAAACTAGGACTTTAAGAAGCAATGCTGTGTAGGTAAGCTGAATATATATTTTTCCTTCTGGGCAAAAGTAAGGCTAAATTTATAAGTCTTTCGTGGAGCAGCTGCTTCTGCCCTTTTTCTATTTTAATAACCTAAAGTAGTTGTCAGGGAGTGAAAGTTGTTCCATGCTGCCACAACGACAGGGGTTCCCAAGACACTGACACTCTCCATTTGCAATCACTTAGGTGAGTCCTGTAGATGACATAGGGGACTCCAGTCTTCTGATGCCTCCAGCCTCTGGGCAGGCATCACCTGTTCCCCAGGAGCCCAGGTGCGGGTCAGGGTGGGGGAGGGAGTTGTTGCCTGGTGGGGTAGGCTGGGGAGGGAGGCTTGTCCAGGTACGGAAGGAGTGCAGGAACGTGGAAGCCTTGGCACGGGGCGGAGGGCGGGGTTTTTGGGGCGGCGGTGGGGCGAGGCAGGGCGAGCCCCAGTTGGAGTGCTCCCATCTAGCCTTCCACGACAGGCTTGCGAGAAGGAAGAAGTACTGGTCCAAAGGGAGTTAGCGGAAGGCTGGCGCTGCTTAAGTCCAGCGCCTTTAGGCGCGTCCAATAAACTGGGAAGGGAGTTGCCCTTCCCAGGCCCCGCCGCCGCACGCTGCCGCCGCACGCTGCCGCCGCACGCTGCCGCCGCACGCTGCCGCCGCACGCTGCCGCCGCACGCTGCCGCCGCACGCTGCCGCCGCACGCTGCCGCCGCACGCTGCCGCCGCACGCTGCCGCCGCACGCTGCCGCCGCACGCTGCCGCCGCACGCTGCCGCCGCCATCTTACTCTGGGGTCTTCCGCTGTTGGAGCTGTGGCGCAGTAATGCGGCTGCCGCTGCCCCAGCCTAACTTTGGCCTGGGCCTCCTCCCCGTGCTCCTGCGTGCTTGGAGGCCCCTCCAGCCATATTTCTCTCGGCTGAGCCAGGAGGCGAACACAGAGGAGAGAGTGAGTTATGCCACCTGCTGGGAGGGGCGTCCCAGGGTGCCACACCTCGGTTCTCTCTTGGGGAGTCGAAGGCCAGCGGCGGTGAAACCCGTCCCCTCCCAGCCATCAGCTGACCGGAGAGGGGAGCTGCAGAGAGAGGGGAATGCATGCTGTTCGAGTACTTCTAAGTGTGCGTGGTAAGTCGCTCAGTCGTGTCCAACTCTTTGTGACCCTGTGGACTGTAGCCCGCAGGCTCCTCTGTCTAGTGAATATCTCTCTCTTTTTTTTTACTTCTTTTTTTTAAAATTTATTATTATTATTTTTTTTATTTTGCTTAACTTTACAATATTGTATTGCTTTTACTATACATCGAGATGGATCCGCCACCAGTATACACGTGTTCCCCATCCTGAACCCTCCTCCCTCCCCCCTCCCCACACCATCCCTCCAGGTCGTCCCAGTGCTCCAGCCCCAGGCATCTGTTATTGGGCATCGTACCTGGACTGACGATGCGTTTCAGATATGATATTATACATATTTCAATGCTATTCTCCCCAATCATCCCACCCTCTCCCAGTCCCAGAGTCCAAAAGTCTGTTCAATACATCAGTGTCTCTCTTGTTCTCTCGTAAATAGGGTTATTTTTACCATCTTTCTAAATTCCATATATATGCGTTAGTATACTGTATTTGTGTTTTTGTTTCTGGCTTACTTCACTCTGTATAATAGGCTCCAGTTCCATCCACCTCCTTAGAACTGATTCTAATGTATTCTTTTTAATGGCTGAGTAATACTCCATTGTGTATATGTACCACAGCTTTCTTATCCATCTGTCTGTGGATGGACATCTAGGTTGCTTCCACATTCTGGCTATTGTAAACAGTGCTGCTATGAACATTGGGCTACACGTGTCTCTTTCAATTCTGGTTTTCTCAGTGTGTATGCCCAGCAGTGGGATTGCTGGATCATAAGGCAGTTCTATTCCCAGTTTTTTGAGGAATCTCCATACTGTTCTCCATAGTGGCTGTACTAGTTTGCATTCCCACCAACAGTGTAAGAGGGTTCCCTTCTCTCCGCACCCTCTCCAGCATTTATTGCTTGTGGACTTTTGGATCGCAGCGCAGCCATTCTGACTGGCGTGAAATGGTACCTCATAGTGGTTTTGATTTGCATTTCTCTGATAATGAGTGATGTTGAGCATATTTTCATGTGTTTGTTAGCCATCTGTATGTCTTCTTTGGAGAAATGTCTATTTAGTTCTTTGGCCCATTTTTTGATTGGGTCGTTTATTTTTCTGGAATTGAGCTGTAGAAGTTGCTTGTATATTTTTGAGATTAGTTGTTTGTCTGTTGCTTCATTTGCTATTATTTTCTCCCATTCTGAAGGCTGTCTTTTCACCTTGCTTATAGTTTCCTTTGTTATGCAGAAGCTTTTTAAGTTTGATTAGGTCCCATTTGTTCATTTTTTATTTTATTTCCAATATTCTGGGAGGTGGGTCATAGAGGATCCTGCTGTGATGTAAGTCAGAGAGTGTTTTGCCTATGTTTTTCCTCTAGGAGTTTTATAGTTTCTGGTCTTACATTTAGCTCTTTAATCCATTTTGAGTTTATTTTTGTGTATGGTGTTAGAAAGTGTTCTAGTTTCATTCTTTTACAAGTGTTGGACCAGTTTTCCCAGCACCACTTGTTAAAAAGATTGTCTTTAATCCATTGTATATTCTTGCCTCCTTTGTCAAAGATAAGGTGACCATATGTGCGTGGATTTATCTCTGGGCTTTCTATTTTGTTCCATTGATCTATATTTCTGTCTTTGTGCCAGTACCATACTGTCTTGATGACTGTGGCTTTGTAGTAGAGCCTGAAGTCAGGCAGGTTGATTCCTCCAGTTCCGTTCTTCATTCTCAAGATAGCTTTGGCTATTCGAGGTTTTTTGTATTTCCATACAAATTGAGAAATTATTTGTTCTAGCTCTGTGAAGAATACCGTTGGTAGCTTGATGGGGATTGCATTGAATCTATAAATTGCTTTGGGTAGTATACTCATTTTCACTATATTGATTCTACCAATCCATGACCATGGTATATTTCTCCATCTATTAGTGTCCTCTTTGATTTCTTTCACCAGTGTTTTATAGTTTTCTATATATAGGTCTTTAGATTCTTTAGGAAGATATATTCCTAAGTATTTTATTGTTTTCATTGCAGTGGTGAATGGAATTGTTTCCTTAATTTCTCTTTCTATTTTCTCGTTATTAGTGTACAGGAATGCAAGGGATTTCTGTGTGTTAATTTTATATCCTGCAACTTTACTATATTCATTGATCAGTTTTAGTAATTTTCTGGTGGAATCTTTAGGGTTTTCTACGTAGAGGATCATGTCATCTGCAAACAGTGAGAGTTTTGCTTCTTCTTTTCCAATTTGGATTCCTTTTATTTCTTTTTCTGCTCTGATTGCTGTGGCCAAAACTTCCAAAACTATGTTGAATAGTAATGGTGAAAGTGGGCACCCTTGTCTTGTTCCTGACTTTAGAGGAAATGCTTTCAATTTTTCACCATTGAGGATAATGTTTGCTGTGGGTTTGTCATATATAGCTTTTATTATTTTGAGGTATGTTCCTTCTATTCCTGCTTTCTGGAGAGTTTTTATCATAAATGAATGTTGAACTTTGTCAAAGGCTTTCTCTGCATCTATTGAGATAATCATATGGTTTTTATTCTTCAGTTTGTTAATGTGGAGTATTACGTTGATTGATTTGCGGATATTGAAGAATCCTTGCATTCCTGGGATAAAGCCCACTTGGTCATGGTGTATGATCTTTTTAATGTGTTGTTGGATTCTGATTGCTAGAATTTTGTTAAGGATTTTTGCATCTATGTTCATCAGTGATATTGGCTTGTAGTTTTCTTTTTTATGTGGGATCTTTGTCAGGTTTTGGTATTAGGGTGATGGTGGCCTCATAGAATGAGTTTGGAAGTTTGCCTTCCTCTGCAATTTTCTGGAACAGTTTGAGTAGGATAGGTGTTAGCTCTTCTCTAAATTTTTGGTAGAATTCAGCTGTGAAGCCGTCTGGGCCTGGGCTTTTGTTTGCTGGAAGATTTCTGACTACAGTTTCAATTTCCGTGCTTGTGATGGGTCTGTTAAGATTTTCTATTTCTTCCTGATCCAGTTTTGGGAAGTTGTACTTTTCTAAGAATTTGTCCATTTCTTCCACATTGTCCATTTTATTGCCGTATAATTGCTGATGGTAGTCTCTTATGATCCTTTGTATTTCTGTGTTGTCTGTTGTGATCTCTCCATTTTCATTTCTAATTTTATTGATTTGATTTTTCTCCCTTTGTTTCTTGATGAGTCTGGCTAGTGGTTTGTCAATTTTATTTACCCTTTCAAAGAACCAGCTTTTGGTTTTGTTGATTTTTGCTATGGTCTCTTTTGTTTCTTTTGCATTTATTTCTGCCCTAATTTTTAGGATTTCTTTCCTTCTACTAACCTTGGGGTGCTTCATTTCTTCCTTTTCCAGTTGCTTTAGGTGTAGAGTTAGGTTATTTATTTGGCTTTTTTTCTTGTTTCTTGAGGTATGCCTGTATTGCTATGAACTTTCCCCTTAGGACTGCTTTTACAGTGTCCCACAGGTTTTGGGTTGTTGTGTTTTCATTTTCATTCGTTTCTATGCAGAATTTGATTTCTTTTTTGATTTCTTCTGTGATTTGTTGGTTATTCAGGAGTGTGTTGTTCAGCCTCCATATGTTGGAATTTTTAATAGTTTTTCTCCTGTTATTGAGATTTACTCTTACTGCATTGTGGTCAGAAAAAATGCTTGGAATGATTTCAGTTTTTCTGAAATTACCAAGGCTAGATTTATGGCCCAGGATGTGGTCTATCCTGGAGAAGGTTCCGTGTGCGCTTGAGAAAAAGGTGAAATTCATTGTTTTGGGATGAAATGTCGTATAGATATCAATTAGTTCTAACTGGTCTATTGTATCGTTCAAAGTTTGTGTTTCTTTGTTAATTTTCTGTTTAGTTGATCTATCCATTGGTGTGAGTAGGGTATTAAAGTCTCCCACTATTATCGTGTTATTGTTGATTTCTCCTTTCATGCTGCTGCTAAGTCGCTTCAGTCGTGTCCGACTCTGTGCGACCCCATAGACGGAAGCTCACCAGGCTCCCCTGTCCCTGGGATTCTCCAGGCAAGAACACTGGAGTGGGTTGCCATTTCCTTCTCCAATGCAGGAAAGTGAAAAGTGAAAGTGAAGCCGCTCAGTCATGTCCGACTCTTAGCGACCCCATGGACTGGAGCCTACCAGGCTCCTCCGTCCATGGTATTTTCCAGGCAAAAGTACTGGGGTGGGGTGCCATTGCCTTCCCCTTGCCTTCTCCTTTCATACTTGTTAGTATTTGTCTTACATATTGCGGTGCTCCTATGTTGGGTGCATATATATTTATAATTGTTATATCTTCTTCTTGGATTGATCCTTTGATCATTATGTAGTGACCTTCTTTGTCTCTTTTCACAGCCTTTGTTTTAAAGTCTATTTTATCTGATACGAGTATTGCTACTCCTGCTTTCTTTTGGTCCCTATTTGCATGGAAGATCTTTTTCCAGCCCTTCACTTTCAGTCTGTATGTGTCCCCTTTTTTGAGGTGGGTCTCTTGTAGACAACATATGTAGGGGTCTTGTTTTTTTATCCATTCGGCCAGTCTCTGTCTTTTGGTTGGGGCATTCAACCCATTTACATTTAAGGTAATTATTGAAAAATATGATCCCATTGCCATTTACTTTGTTGTTTTGGGTTTGAATTTATATATCCTTTTTGTGTTTCCTGTCTAGAGAATGTCCTTTAGTATTTGTTGGAGAGCTGGTTTGTTGTTGCTGAATTCTCTCAGCTTTTGCTTGTCTGTAAAGATTTTGATTTCTCCTTCATATTTGAATGAGATCCTTGCTGGGTACAAGGATTTTTGCAGAAACTAATGCCTGTGGTGGGCAATTTGTTATGTGAGCGATATTGATATGCCTCCAGTCAGTAACATTTGAGTAACAAAAGACATATGGATCTGGTCAATAATGTGTTAAAGAAATAATGACAGAAAACTTCACTTATCTGGAAAGGGAAATAGACATCCAGATCCATGTAGCACAAGGAATCTTAAATATAGAAAATATAAAGAGATCTTCACCATGACACATTATAATCAGACTCTCAAAGACAATTTTGAAATCACCAAGAGAAAACCAACTCATCATATACAAGGGGACCCCCTATAGGACTAGCAGTGTATTTATTTTTTCTTTTTCAGTCCACTTGCAATGTATTTCTTAGTGTACACTTTACAGACAAGAAAGAGGGGCATGATGTATTCACATTGCTGAAATAAAAAAATTTCAACCAAAAAAAAAAAAAAATCTGGGCTCTAGGTTCTTTTCTTTCATCACTTTAAGTATGTCTTGCCATTCCCTCCTGGCTTGGAGAGTTTCTGTTGAAAGATCAGCTGTTATCCTTATGGGAATTCCCTTGTGTGTTATTTGTTGTTTTTCCCTTGCTGCTTTTAATATTTGTTCTTTGTGTTTGATCTTTGTTAATTTGATTAATATGTGTCTTGGGGTGTTTCACCTTGGGTTTATCCTATATGGGACTCTCTGGGTTTCTTGGACTTGAGTGATTATTTCCTTCCCCATTTTAGGGAAGTTTTCAACTATTATCTCCTCTTGTATTTTCTCATGGTCTTTCTTTTTGTCTTCTTCTTCTGGGACTCCTATGATTCGAATATTGTAACGTTTAAAATTGTCCTGGAGGTCTCTGAAATTGTCCTCATTTCTTTTAATTCATTTTTCTTTTTTCTCCTCTGATTCATTTAATTCTGCCATTCCATCTTCTAATTCGCTAAGTCTATCTTCTGCCTCTGTTATTCTACTATTTGTTGCCTCCAGAGTGTTTTGGATCTCATTTATTGCATTATTCATTATATATTGACTCTTTTTTATTTCTTCTAGGTCCTTGTTAAATCTTTCTTGCATCTTCTCAATGCTTTTCTCCAGGCTATTTATCCATGATTCCATTTTGCTTTCCAGATTTTGGATTAATTTCACTATCATTATTCAGAATTCTTTAGCAGGTAGGTTCGCTATTTCTTCCTCTTTTGTTTGGTTTGGTGGGCATTTATCCTGTTCCTTTACCTGCTGGGAATTCTTCTGTCTCTTCATCTTGTTTAAATTGCTGAGTTTGGGGTGTCCTTACTGTATTCTGGCAGTCTGTGGAGTTCTCTTTATTGTGGCGTTTCTGCACTATATGTAGATTTGTACTGGTGGCTTGTGGAGGTTTCTTGTTTATGGAAGCTTGTGTCGGTGTTCTGGTGGGTGAAGCTGGATTTCTTTTCTCTGGGGTGCAGTGGAGTGTCTAGTAGTGAGTTATGAGATGTCTATGATTTTGGGGTCGCTTTGTGTAGCCTGTGTATTGGAGCTCAGGGCTGTGTTCTTGTTTTTCTGGAGAATTTGCTTGGTATGTCTTGCCATGGAACTTGCTGGTCTTTGTGTGATGCTTGGTTTCAGTGTAGGTATGGAGGCATTTGATGAGCTCCTGTCAATTAATGTTTCGTGGGATCAGGGTTTGGATTTAAGCCTCCTGCTTTCAGTTATCGGTCTTATTTTTACAGTAGTCTCAAAAACTTCTTCTTCTATACTGCATTCCACAACTGGACCGCTCAGAGATGTTCACGGAGTTATACAGAGAAGGAAAAAGGGAGGAAGGAGACAGAGGTGGTCAGGAGGATAAAAGGAGGGGATGTAAAGGAGAGAGACAGATCCAGTCAGTAATCAGTAAAGAAAAGAAAAAAGGAAAGAAAAAAAAAGCAAAGGACAAAAAGAAAAAAGAAAAAAACAGGGTCGCAAAAGTTATATCTAAAAGTGGAGATTAAAGAAGTACTAGAGGATAAAAAAATAAAAATAAAAGAAACAAAAAAAAATTAAAAGAAGGAAAAAAATTTTTTGTTTTCCTTTTTTTAATAAAAAATAATAAAAATTTAAAAAAATATATTAAAAAAAGAAAAAAAAGGAAATAATGATGGTAAAAATAGTAACAATATATATAAGAGTTTCTCTATTATTGTTGTGGGTTCAGTTCATTTTCGGCTAGTTCCTTGTTCTGGCTTAAATTTCTCAAGATATATAGGCCCCTTTCTCTGTAGTTGGTCTGTATAGTCCTTTGTTCTGTGCGCAGGCCGGCGGTGTCCTGGGCTAGGGCCGGCCTCTCGTGTGGTCGGCGCTGCACAGTCTGGTCTGCCAGCCTAAACTACTTCGATCAGGCAGCGCTCGGGATAATCAGGCCAACGCAGCCTGTGCCGCGGCGGCCCGGGGGGAGCAGCTGGCAGGGGAGCAGCCGGCGAGGGGGTGCCTCGTGCGGGAGCGTCAGGTGTGGGGGGGCGGCCCTCGGGGAGCCGCCAGCACAGGGGGCAAGGGCGCGCCTGTGTGGAAGCGGCCCGCGGCGGGGGGATTGCGGGGGGGGGGCCGGGGGGGGGGGGGCTGGCGGGGGAGCTGCCCGTGGGGTTGGGGCCGGCGGGGGAGCGTCCTGTGTGGGAGCGGCCTGCGGCGTCTCCCTGCCCAGCCCTGGCTTGCTAATGGCGGATGCGGGCGTTTGCGATGATGCTTCTCCGCTGTGGAAGTTACCACAGGGCTCGTAGTCTGTGGGCTTTTAATTGTTTAATTGTTTTCCTCCCTGTTATGATATTCTCCGTGCTTCCTGGGTTCGGCACAGACTCTGCAGGGAGAGTGTTTCCTGGTGTTTGGAAACTTCTCTTTTTCTTTTAAGACTCCCTTCCCCGGACAGAGGTCCGCCCCTCCCTCTTTGTCTCTCTTTGCCTTTTATATTCTTTCCCTACCTCCTTTAGAAGGCAGTGAGTTGCTTTTCTGGGTGTCTGATGTCCTCTGCCGGCATTCCGAAGTTGTTTGTGGAATTTACTCGGCGTTTAGATGTCCCTTTGATGAATTTGTGGAGGAGAAAGTGTATTCCCCATCCTAATCCTCCGCCATCTTAACCGGAAGCCTGTCTAGTGAATATCTCAACTCTTTGCAAAGCTCTTAGATGCTGTTGATACCCGCCAAATCGAAGGAAGTGAATGCACTTCCAGCAAGACATTAATTAAATCTGTTCTCTGTGTCAATGAGCTTATTTTTTGTTGTTGTTGTTAAAGGTTTTAATTTTGGCCATGAGGCACAGCTTGTGGTATAGTTCTCCAAGTGAAAGACGCTCAGTTGTGTCCGACTCTTTGCTATCCAGTGGACTGTAGCCCACCAGGCTTCTCTGTCCGTGGAATTCTCCAGGGAAGAACAGTGGAGTGGGTTGCCATTTCCTTCTCCAGGGGATCCTCCCAGCCCAGGAATCCAACCCAGGTCTCCTACATTGCAGGTAGATTCTTTACCATCTGAGCCACCAGAAAAACCACTTAGCTCCTCAACCAGGGATTGAACCCTAGACTTTGGCAGTGAGAACACTCAGTCCTAACCACTGGACTACAAGGGAATTCCTCTCCACCCCCCCCCCTTTTTTTTTTAGATTTAGGTCATTTGAGTGATGGTTTGGACTTCCCTGGTGGCTCAGACAGTAAAGTGTCCACCTACAATTCGGGAGACCAGGTTCAATCCCTGGGTTAGGAAGATCCCCTGGAGAAGGAAATGGCAACCCACTCCAGTACTCTTGCCTGGAAAATCCCATGGATGGAGAATCCTGGTAGGCTACAGTCCATGGGGTCGTAAAGAGTGGGACACGACTGAGCAATTTCACTTCACTTTTTAATTACTGAATTAGGGTGGAATTAGTGATGGTGGAAAGAGTTGGCAGGGTAAAAAATAATAATAATAGTAGGAAAAGAGGAGGACGAGAAGGAAAAACAGCTTTTCTTGGGTGTTTAGTACTTGGGAGGCATAGTTTTAAGCTCTTCTATTGATTCATTCCAATGGAATCTATTAATTCATTCCAATAGAATGAATAGATTCATTCCAATAGGTCAGTGTTCATTCCAATCCCAAAGAAAGGCAATGCCAAAGAATGCTCAAATTACCGCACAGTTGCACTCATCTCACACGCTAGTAAAGTAATGCTCAAAATTCTCCAAGCCAGGCTTCAGCAATCTGTGAACCCTGAACTTCCAGATGTTCAAGCTGGTTTTAGAAAAGGCAGAGGAACCAGAGATCAAATTGCCAACATCTGCTGGATCATGGAAAAAGCAAGAGAGTTCCAGAAAAACATCTATTTCTGTTTTATTGACTATGCCAAAGCCTTTGACTGTGTGGATCACAATAAACTGTGGAAAATTCTGAAAGAGATGGGAATACCAGACCACCTGACCTGCCTCTTGAGAAACCTATATGCAGGTCAGGAAGCAACGGTTAGAACTGGACATGGAACAACAGACTATTTCCAAATAGGAAAAGGAGTATGTCAAGGCTGTATATTGTCACCCTGCTTATTTAACTTATATGCAGAGTACATCATGAGAAACGCTGGGCTGGAAGAAGCACAAGCTGGAATCAAGATTGCCGGGAGAAATATCAATCACCTCAGATATGTAGATGACACCACCCTTATGGCAGAAAGTGAAGAGGAACTCAAAAGCCTCTTGATGAGAGTGAAAGTGGGGAGTGAAAAAGTTGGCTTAAAGCTCAACATTCAGAAAACAAAGATCATGGCATCCGGTACCATCACTTCATGGGAAATATATGGGGAAACAGTGGAAACAGTGTCAGACTTTATTTTTTGGGGCTTCCAAAATCAGTGCAGATGGTGATTACAGCCATGAAATTAAAAGATACTTACTCTTTGGAAGGAAAGTTATGACCAACCTAGATAGCATATTGAAAAGCAGAGACATTACTTTGCCAACAAAGGTCCGTCTAGTCAAGGCTATGGTTTTTCCAGTGGTCATGTATGGATGTGAGAGTTGGACTGTGAAGAAGGCTGAGCGCGGAAGAATTGATGCTTTTGAACTGTGGTGTTGGAGAAGACTCTTGAGAGTCCCTTGGACTGCAAGGAGATCCAACCAGTCCATTCTGAAGGAGATCAGTCCTGGGATTTCTTTGGAAAGAATGATGCTAAAGCTGAAACTACAGTACTTTGGCCACCTCATGTGAAGAGTTGACTCATTGGAGAAGACTCTGATGCTGGGAGGGATTGGGGACAGGAGGAGAAGGGGACGATAGAGGATGAGATGGCTGGATGGCATCACTAACTCGATGGACATGAGTCTGAGTGAATTCTGGGAGTTGGTGATGGACAGGGAGGCCTGGCGTGCTGCAATTCATGGGGTCGCAAAGAGTTGGACATGACTGAGCGACTGAACTGATTGATTCATTTACTTGAATGGTAAGGATTGTGGTTTACTGAGCTCCAAGATGGGCTGAAACACAAGCTGTAAGAGCTGAGACGTCTTGGAGGATGGATGATGAGTCATAGTGAAACAAGGGGATAAAGGGCAAACCAGGGAAAAGAGGGAAATAAAGAGAGAGTGGAAATTTGAAAAAAGTCCGAGGGGTTGGGAATGGGTATAGAGTTCAGAGTACATGGAGTGGCTGATTTGAACTTTGAGATTTCTGTTGTCAGTAGGGGTAATTGAAGGATGAGGAAAAAAAGATGTGAAGAGGGATTGTTCTCAGTGATAGTGAAGCTGGAGAACTGCAGGCGAGCAAGTGCTACGATGCAGAGGAGAGAGGAAGATGGATTGGGCAGTGTAGATAGGTTGTAAGGGAATGTCACTAATGGAAAACGAATTCAGAACATGGTCTCTGTAGCGGATGAGCTGGGCAGGCATCATGAACAGTGTATCTCCTAACCCAGCATGGATGGAACTCTGGCAGGACCACTGTATGTGTTCCTAAACCAGGGTAGAGTTGAGCTGTGATTGATTGGTGGGTGGTAGAGTAAGTTGACAATCAGACAGGGAAGAGGCCTATACCTGGATTTGGGTTTGATTTATCTGCTTGACCAGTTGTAAATGAGAGATGCCAGTTGTAAACGAGAGATCAGCTTTTTATGTGTGAAGTAAGTTAATATTAATTAGCAGCGAGCAGCTCTGACTGTTATTTTCTTAAACTGAGAGCATCAAAATTCCTTTTGCAATGAACTGCACTATCCCCAGGAAGCTACATAACTCATGTCCCCATGCCTTGCTCCTTGTTCAAGGAGATTTAGTGGGGCTGACTTACAGGCCTCTCAGGAAAGCTTTTTTAACAGTTTTATTTCATTTTTAATTAGAGGATAATTACTTTTGATGGTTTCTGCCATACATCAACATGAATCAGCCATAGGTTTACATATGTCCCCTCCCTCTTGAATCTCCTTCCCACCTCTCATCCCTTCCCACTCCTCTAGGTTGTTGCAGAGCCCCAGTTTGAGTTCCCTGAGTCATACAGCAAATTCCCACTGACTTGCTAATTTACATATGGTAGCATATATGTTTCCATGCCATTCTCACCCCTTCCTTCCTCCTCCCCCATCTCCATAAGTCTGTTCTCTGTGTCTGCATCTCCATTGCTGCCCTGCAGATAGGTTCAGCAGTGCCATCTTTCTAGATCCCCTATGTGTGTGTTAATATGCAATATTTGTTTTTCTCTTTCTAACTTGTTCACTCTATGTAATTGGCTCTAGGTTCATCTACCTTATTACCATGGACTCAAATGCATTTATTTTTATGGGTGACTAATATTCCACTGTATATATGTACTACAGCTTCTTTATTCATTCATCTGTCAGTGGACATCTAGGTTGCTTTCATGTCCTAACTGTTGTAAATAGTGCTGCAGTGAACATTGGGGTACATGTGTCTTTTCAATTATGGTTTCTCCAGTGACTTTTAATCTCAGTTATTCCATTGCTCATTGTTGATTGTTTATTCTTCAATTCTTCAAGGTCCTTGTTAAACATTTCTTGTATCTTCTCAATCTGTGCCTCTAGTCCATTTATCTGAGCCTCCATTTTATTTCCAAAATTCTGGATCAAGTCTACTATCATTCCTCTGAATTCTTTTTCAAGTAGATTGCCTATTTCCTCTTCATTTGTTTGGTCTTGTCAGTTTTAACCATGGTCCTTCAACTGCTGGATGTTTCTTTTCATTTCATTTTGTTTATTTACTGTGTTTGAGGTCTGCTTTCTGCATAGTGGAATGTTGTAATTCCTCTTAACCGTGGAGTCTGCCTCCGTGGGTGGGTGGTTCCAGTGCCTTGTGAAGGTTTCCTGCTGGGGGGATTTGTGCGTGTGTTCTGGTGGGTGGAGTTAAATCTTGTCTTTCTGAAGAGCAGTGGCTGGGTCCAATAGAGTGCTTTGGGATGTCCATGGATTCAGTATGGCTTTGGGCACCCTGTCTGCCAGCATTCGGGGTTGTGCTTCTGTTTGGTTGAAGGATAGATCTGTGGTGTTCGGCACTACGGCCTTCTAGCTTTGGGATGTGGCTTAGTCTTAATGTTGAGATGGAGGCCTTTGGGACGGTGCTAACCTATCAATATTCTATGGGGCCGGGAGTTCCCTAGTGATCCAAAGTCCTGGAGTCACTCAGTTGAGTTCAGTTCAGTTGCTCAGTCATGTCCGACTTTCTGACTCCATGGACTGTGGCACACCAGGCTTCCCTGTCCATCACCATCTCCCAGAATTTGCTCAACTCAATGTCCATTGAGTTGGTGATGCCATCCAACCATCTAATCCTCTGTCATCCCCTTCTCATCCTGCCTTTAATCTTTCCCAGCATCACGGTCTTTGCCAGTGAGTCAGTTCTTCACATCAAGTGGCCAAAGTATTGGAGCTTCAGCTTCAGCATTAGTCCTTCCAGTTAGCCATTAGCCATTTCCTTCTCCAGGGGATCTTCTCGACCCAGAGGTTGAACCCAGGTCCCTTGCATTGCAGGCAGATTCTTTACTGTCTAAGCCACCAGGGAAGCCCCTAGTGAATGCCTAGCAATGATTAAATATTCAACAAATACACGTTGAAAATGTCTTTAAGAGTATGGTCGTGAATAGCAGAGGTTGATTATCATGATTATTATTATTTCACAAGTCTTTGCTATCACATTATGAGCAGGAATGTGTGTGGTAGGATGTGGGAACATGGTACAGTTTCCAACTGTGTGTATTCATCTGAAAGTGTCTAAGGGTGACAGCTGGTTCTCAGTTACCTTCTAAAGACAGTGACAGGATTTTTCATTGCTTTGTATTCTTTTTTTTAAACATTCCTTTGGTTTCTCATCTTGACTTCCCTGGTGGCTCAGACAGTAAAATGTCTTGCTGACAATGCGGGAGACCTGGGTGGGTTTGATCCCTGGGTCGGGAAAATACTCTGGAAAAGGAAATGGCAACCCACTCCAGTACTCTTGCCCGGAAAATCCCGTGGTTGGAGGAGCCTGCCTGGTAGGCTGCAGTCCATGGGGTCGCTAAGAGTCAGACACGACTGAGTGACTTCACTTTCACTTTGCACTTTCATGCATTGGAGAAGGAAATGGCAATCCACTCCAGTGTTCTTGCCTGGAGAATCCCATGGGCAGAGAAGCCTGGTAGGTTGCAGTCCATGGGGTCGCACAGAGTCGGACACGACTGAAGCGACTTAGCAGCAGCAGCAGCAGGCAGGGCTGGAACCGCTGCTCCCAGGCCTGGCCATGGACACTGCCCAGCACCCTTTCTCCCTGTCATCTATCTCTCCTGCCCCATGTACTCCACATCTCTGGTTCCCAGGGGCTCTGGGGTCTAGCCTATGATACTTGCTGGGCTCTGGACACAGCTGTCTGCTTGCAGGTGTGTGGTAGCAACTGGAGTGCTCTTAATGACTCATTAAAACTCTGGCAAGCAGGACAGAGATCTGGCTTCGAGGAGCTGAGGGACCTACATTGGTCCCAGGGGCAGAGGTCAGACCACAGCTATTGAAGAAGGAACCAGAGGAGTTCTTGAAAACTTTATGAAATTGGTTATTAGGAAGCAGTACCAAAAAGCTATAAATGAAAATCTGATAAAGTGTGACACAAACATAAGGTATTTTCTAGAAAGCTGGATTACATGTCTTCTATAATCAGCACGTTTATCCCAGAACTTTCAGTTTTATTTCTGCCACAAAGCCTCACAGCTTCATGCAAGTTATTTTCCATATTCAGAAAAATGAGTGGTGACACTGCTGAGAATGAGGCTTGAACTGGAATGCCCAGCACGAGGGCACGTGCAGGGTTCGTAATGTTGCCCCCAAGTCCCTGGAGGCCTGGATCCTGCTGGGGAGTCTGGTCTGAGCCAGAAGAAAGCGGACAGTAAACATTTCAGAAGGGCTCAGTGAAAGGCACCCTGCCAGGCTATCTCAAACCCACCCAAGTCCAGCAGTGAGACCCAAGTCTGCTTAGGCTCCAGGGATGAGGTAGCATCCCCAATCAGGGAGGTGGAGGGGATTAAAGTAGGCACTGACGTTCTTTCCTTCTCTTTAATGTCGTGCCTGTGTTATGTTACAGTATAGTTGATGTGCAATGCTGTGACTGTTGTCAGCATGCAACTGCCTGATTCAGATATGATGTATCTATGGGTAATCTGTGTTCTTTCCTGGATTTTTTGCCATAGAAGTTGAGCTGATTGCTGAGCATTAGGTCCTTGTGGATTGTGCATCTCAGATTCAGTTCTCTGGTATACAATGAAGGAAGGTAGGAGATAAATTCTGTGGATACTCACCTAGAAATCTATCTCTTAGAGATTTCTGTGTTTATGTAGAAGGAAGGAAGGAAGGGATGAAGAGATGAAGAGGATAATCCTTGTGGCTTATCTACTACAGATACAGAATCCCATGTCTAAGATGGTTGGGACCTCTCAGTTCATTCCTTGTTTTTCACCCCCCCGCCTTGGGGACCCTTTCTTGGGCTTCCAATTCTCCTATGCTTTTCTGGTTGTAAATTTGTTACTTTGTATGTCAGTTTCTCTTTTGCCTGGAAGGTACATCATATACATACTACTGTCTTCTTCTGCCTGATTGATTTCCCTTTGTGTATGATTCTTCAGAGTCCATCCCTGTGGGTACCAGGGGCATAGCTTCCTCACTTCAGTGGTATATTTTTATGGCTGAGCAGTAGTCCATCATATATATGTACATTTTGTTTAAGCTTTAATCTCTCAATGGAGATTTTGTTGGTTGTCTGTCTTGGTTATTGGAGTCAGTACTGCAGTCAGAAGGCTCTAACAAAACGTTGTGCACACTGGGACCCAGAGACTCCCCAGAGACTGAGCCAGACCTGCCTTTGAATGTTTGAGTATCTCCTGCAGAGGCACAGGTCAACAGTGGCCTGCAGTGGGGACAGGGGCTCTGGCTGCAGCAGACCTGGGAGGCATGGCATGTGGCATAAGTCCTCTTGGAGGAGGTCACCATTAGCACCTCCATAGAGCCACTGAGAAGACAACCCACAAACTGGAGATCAACTATACCAAAGAAGTTCTTGCACTGTTAGAAAAGTTCCAGGACTCACAACAGATTTCCCAACCTGGGGATCTGGTAGAGGGACTGAGAACCCCCAGAGAATTGGACTTTGAAGGCCAGTGGGATTTGATTACAGAACTTCCACAGGATTGGCAAAACAGACTCTTGTAGGGCACAAACAAAACATTATGTGCACCAGGACCCAGGAGAAAGGAGCAAAGGAGCAGTGACCCTACAAGAGACTGAGCCGGAGTTGCCTGAGTGTCCAGAGTCTCTGGCGGAGGGGTGCGTTGACTGGCTTGCTGCGGGGTCAGGGGCACAGGATACAGCAGTGCTGGCATACGTCCTTTTGAAGGAAGTTGCCATCAGTGCCATCACCCCTATGTAGTTTCCCCTGATACCAAACAAAAGGAGGTAACACAACCCCTGTCCATCAACAGAAAATAGATACGAACTTCACTGAGCATGACCTGCTTATCGGAACAAAACCCGGATTCCCCCACAGCCCGTCCCTCCCATCAGGAAACTTCCACAAGTTTCGTATCCTTTTTATTAAATGTTTTTTTTTTAATTTTATTTTTATTTTATTTAACTTTACAATATTTTATTGGTTTTGCCATGTAAAAATATGGAATGCTTCACGAATTTGCGTGTCATCCTTGCACAGGGGCCATGCTAATCTCTGTATTGTTCCAATTTTAGTATATGTGCTGCTGAAGCAAGCACAAGCTTCGTATCCTTATCCATCAAGGGCAGACAGGATGAAAACCACAATCACAGAAAATTAACCAATCTGATCACATGGATCATAGCCTTGTCTAACTCGGTGCAACTATGAGCCATGCCTTGTAGGGCCACCCAAGACGGATGGGTCATGGTGGAGAGTTCTGACAAAATGTGGTCCTCTGGAGAAGGGGACAGCAAACCACCTCAGTATTCTTGCATTGAGAACCCTACGAACATGCAAAAAGTTATGACACCAAAAGATGAACTCCCCAGGTCAGTAGGTGCCAAATATGCTACTGGAGAAGAGTGGAGAAATAACTCCAGAAAGAATGAAGAGACAGAGCCAAAGTACAAACAACTCAGTTGTGTATGTGACTGGTAATGGAAGTAAAGTCCGATGCTGTAAAGAACAGTGTTGCATAGGAACCTGGAATGTTAGGTCCATGAGTCAGGGTAAACTGAAGTGGTCAAACAGGAGATGGCAAGAGTGAACATCAACATTATAGGAATCAATGAACTAAAATGGACTAGAATGGGCAAATTTAATTCACATGACCATTATATCTACTACTGTGGGCAAGAATCCCTTAGAAGAAATGGAGTAGCCCTCACAGTGAACAAAAGAGTCTAAAATATAGTACTTGGTTGTGCTCTCAAAAATGACAGAATGATCCCTGTTTGGTTCCAAAGCAAACCATTCAATTACACAGTAATCCAAGTCTATGCCCCAACCACTAATGCTGAAGAAGCTGAACAGTTCTGTGATGACCTATAAGACCTTCTAGAACTAATACCAATAAAAGATGTCCTTTTCATTATAGGGGACTGGAATGCAAAAATAGGAAGTCAGGAGATACTTGGAATAACAGGCATGTTTGGCCTTAGAGTACAAAATGAAGCAGGGAAAAGGCTAACAGAGTTTAGCCAAGAGAATGCACTGGTCATAGCAAACACCCTCTTCCAACAACACAAGAGATGACTCTACACACTACACATGGACATCACCAGATGGTCGATAGCAAAATCAGATTGATTATACTATTTGCATTTGAGAAGCTCTATTACAGTCAGCAAAAACAAGACCAGGAGCTGCTCAGATCATGAACTGCTTATTGCCAGATTCAGACTTAAATTGAAGAAAGTAGGGAAAGCCACTAAACCATTCAAGTATGACCTAAATCAAATCCCTTACGATTATACAGTGGAAGTGGCAAATAGATTCAGGGGATTAGATCTGATTGAGTGCTTGAAGAACTATGGATAGAGGTTTGTGACTTGTATAGGAGGCAGTGATCAAAATCATCCCCAAGAAAAATAAATGCAAAAAGGCAAACTGGTTGTCTGAGGAGACCTTACAAATAACTGAGAAAAGAAGAGAAGCAAAAGGCAATGGAGAAAAGGAAAGATATACCCATTTGAATGCAGAGTCCCAAAGAATATCAAGGAGAGATTCGAAAGCCTTCCTAAGTGATCAATGCAAAGAAATAGAGGAAATCAACAGAATGGGAAAGACTGGAGATCTCTTCAAGAAAATTAGAGATACCAAGGGAACATTTCATGCAAAGATGGGCACAATAAAGGACATAAATGGTATGGACCTAGCAGAAGCAGAAGATATTAAGAAGAGGTGACCAGAATACACAGAACTATACAAAAATGGTCTTAGTGACCCAGATAACCACAATGGTGTGAGCACTCACCCAGAGCCAGACATCCTGAAGTGCAAAGTCAAGTATGCCTTAGGAAGCATCACTAAGAACAAAGCTAGTGGAGGTGATGGAATTGCAGCTCAGCTATTTCGAGTTCTAAAAGATGAGGCTGTGAAAGTGCTGTATTCAATATGCCAGCAAATGTGGAAAACTCAGCAGTGGCCACAGGACTGGAAAAGGTCAGTTTTCACTCTAACCCCAAAGAAAGACAATGCCAAAGAATGCTCAAACTACCACACAATTGCCCTCATCTCACACACTAGCAAAGTAATTCTCAAATTCTCCAAGCCAGGCTTCAACAGTATGCCGGAGCCAGCCGGCAAAGTCGAACGGTCCTAAAGGAGGGCAACGAGGCTGAGAAAAGAAGAAGAAAGAAAAGATGGGGTCGAGAGGGCCAGAAGCAATCAACCACAAGACAGGTTTTCATGCAACTGACAAAATCTTTATTGAGCATGGTATATTTATACCTCAGAGCAAGGAAGGGGGCAGGAGAAAAAAATTCTTTAAGGATTCCATCATTATCTTGTGGTGTTTTCCAGAGATCTATAGCATACATTCCTAAGGGTAATACAAAGAAACACAGGAGTATGAGAAGACGCCCAACATTCTGGGCAGGGATTTTATCATTAGGATAAAATCACCAGACCAAGAAATTCCACGTCAGGGCAGGGGATGTTTTCAAGATCCCGAGGGCAATCACAGGTGGCGGGACAGAGAGCTGTGCCTGTGTTGCCACAGGCCCTTGAGATAAGGCAGCTCCCAGAGCCGTGCCTGGGGCCAGAGGCCTCCTTTGGCCGGAATGGCTCCCTGCAACAGTACATGAGTTTGGAACTTCCAGATGTTGAAGCTGGATTTAGAAAAGGCAGAGGAGCAAGAGATCAAATTGCCAACATCCATTGGATCATAGAAAAAGCAAGAGAGTTCCAAAAAACATCTATTTCTGCTTTATTGACTATGCCAAAGCCTTTGACTGTGTGGATCACGACAGTGGAAACTGGAAAATTCAAGAGATAGGAATACCAGGCCACCTTTCCTGCCTCCTGAGAAATCTGTATGCAGGTCAAGAAGCAATAGTTAGAACCAGACATGGACAATGGACTGGTGCCAAATTGGGAAAGGATTGGGTCAAGGCTGTGATTGTCACTGTGTTTATTTAAGATATATGCAGAGTATATCATGCAAAATGCTAGGCTGGAAGAAGCACAAGCTGGAATCAAGATTGCAGGGATACATATCAATAACCTCAAATATGAGATGACACTATCCTTATGGAAGAAAGTAAAGAGGAACTAAAGAGCCTCTTGATGAAGGAAAGAGGAGAGTGAAAAGGCAGGCTTAAAACTCAACATTAAAAAAACCTAAGATCATGGCATCCCATTAGTTCAGTTCAGTTGCTTAGTCATGTCCAACTCTTTGCAACCCCATGGACTGTAGCACACCAGGCCACCCTGTCCATCACCAACTCCTGGAGTTTACTGAAACTCACATCCTTTGAGTCAGTGATACCATCCAACCATCTCACCCTCTGTCGTCCCCTTCTCCTCCTGCCCTCAATCTTTCCCAGTATCAGGGTCTTTTCAGATCAGTCAGGTGGCCAAAGTATTGGAGTTTCAGCTTCAGTCCTTCCAGTGAATATTCAGGACTGATTTCCTTTAGGATGGAATGATTGGATCTCCTTGCAGTCCAAGGGACTCTCAATAGTCTTTTCCAACACCACAATTCAAAAGCATCAGTTCTTTGGTGCTCTGCTTTCTTTATAGTCCTGCTGCAGGTTTGGGGGCACTGAGACTTATTGAAGGAGGTTGCCATTATCTTAATTACCTCCACCACAGTCTGGCCTCAGGTCAAATAACAGGGAGGGAACACAGCCCTGCCTTTGAAAAGAAAATTGGATTAAAGATTTACCGAGTATGGCCCAGCCCATCAGAACAAGACCCAGTTTCCCCCTCAGTCAGTCTCTCCCATCAGGAAGCTTCCATAAGCCTTCTCCATCAGAGGGCAGAGAGACTGAAAACCATAATCACAGAAGACTAACCAATCTAATCACATGGACCACAGCCTTGTCTAACTCAATGAAATTATGAGCCCCGTGTAGGGCCACCCCAGACGGACAGGTCATGGTGGAGAGTTCTGAAAAAATGTGGTCCACTGGAGAAGGGAATGGCAAACCATTTCATTTTGCCTTGAGAACCCCATGAACAGTATGAAAAGGCATCCCATCACTTCATGGCAAATATATGGGGAAACAGTGAGAGCCTTTATTTTCTTGGGCTCCAAAATCACTGTAGATGGTGACTGCAGCCATGAAATTAAAAACACTTGCTCCTTGGAAGAAAAGCTACAACAAACCTAGACAGCATATTAAAAAGCAGAGACATTACTTTGCCAACAAAGATCCATATAGTCAAAACTATGGTTTTTCTAGTAGTCATGTATGGATGGGAGAATTGGACCATAAAGAAAGTTGAGTTCCGAAGTCTTGATGCTTTTGAACTATGGTGGTGGAGAAGACTCTTGAGAGTCCTTTGGACTACAAGGAGCTCAAACCAGTCAATCCTAAAGGAGATCAGTCCTCAGTACTCATTGGAAGGACTGATGCTGAAGCTCCAATACTTTGGCCACCTGATGCGAAGAACTGACTCATTAGAAAAGGCCCTGATGCTGGGAAAGATTGAAGGCAGGAGGAGAAGGGAACGACAGAGGATAAGATGGTAGGATGGCCTCACCAACTCAATGGACATGAGTCTGAGCAAGCTCCGGGAATTGGTGATGGACAGGGAAGCCTGGTGTGCTGTAATCCACAGGGTCGCACAGAGTCGGGTACGACTGAGCGACTTATCTGAACTGAACTTAACTGCAGTCTTGGCCGGGATGCAGGTTCCTTTTGATCTGTGATTTTCTTAGGAGATAGGCCCAGGTGTGGGGATTCCAAATCCTAGGATTAGCCCCTCTTGAGAGTTTGTTTCAGGGTTTGAGAGAATGTCCATTGTACTGACTGTTGCCAATTTTTTCCTCCATGGACGGTGTAGGGGAATCTTTTTTCCTCTAGGTTCTCACCCATGTGTATTCTTTGTAGACTTGTCAGGATGAATGGCAACCCATTCCAGTACTCTTGCCTGGAAAATCCCATGGATGGAGGAGCCTGGTAGGCTGCAGTCCAAGGGGTCGCTAAGAGTCAGACACGACTGCGCTACTTCACTTTCACTTTTCACTTTCATGCATTGGAGAAGGAAATGGCAACCCACTCCAGTGTTCTTGCCTGGAGAATCACAGGGACGGGTGGGCTGCAGTCCATGGGGTCGCACAGAGTCGGACACGACTGAAGTGACTTAGCAGCAGCAGCAGCAGGATGAACATTGTGACTGATGGATTTGATTTCCCATTGTTGTTCTGTTCGGCATTTCTGCAGCAGTTAGGGATGCTAAGCATCTTGTCTTGTGGTGGAGGTTTGGGTTTGGTTTCTCCTTAAGGGGTGTGAGGTAAATTGACCAGTGGCAGTTGGCTTCCTAAAAGTTGGTTGTGTTTGGAATTTATTTCTGCAATACCAGCCCCAGAGCATTTCCTGAGGGCAGCTGTCATTCACATAACCCCAGGTTTTGTGAGTTCGAGTTGCCAGTGAGGGTCCATCGTCAAGTTGTAGTTACAGGAAATGTCCACAAGGCAGCAGCACTTTTTCATGCATACCTCTGAATGGGGGCAACCAGAGCCTAAGGCAAATTAGGCTTCCTGGGCTGTTAATTGGAGTGGAATGTGCCTGAGCAAACAGTGAAGGTCTTGGACTGGTCAGCAGGAAAACAGTAGGACTGTATATCACCAAAACTACCATGGAATAGAAAAACCTTTTGAAAGAAAAACCTCTAATCGCATTTGAAATCCACAGACGTATCAGAATTATCTTGGAATTTTTTGAAAAATACATATGCCCAGGTTTTTCTCTTTTTGGCCAGAGATCCTGATAGGTTTTCTACTGAGCAGAAATGTTTTAAAACAGCTGAACTCTATGATGACCTTTTACTTAGACATAGTTTGTTTCAGTTTTTCTATTTCATGTTCAGAGCCCCCATGTCAATTAGTTGATGTTCTCCAGTTTCTACATTTCTCCTTTCCTCTGGATGTTTTTTCTTGGCCCTCATCATGTGTAGTAGAGAAGCTTCTCTATGCATATATGTATATGTGTGGGTATATATAAAAAAAATTTTATATATATATGTAGAATGTATAAATTTTAGAAAACTTATGAATCTTTGCCCTACTAAAATTTTTTTGATGTTTGATTCCACTTGTTTGATTTAATAGGAACAGAATGCTACATTTCTAATTTAAAAAGAAAATAGGCAACAGGCAACAAAGGTCTACTGTATATCACAGGGAACTATAGTCAATATCTTATAATAACCTCTACTGGAAATTAATTTCAAAAATAATTTGTGTGTATACGTATACCTGAATCCAGTTGCTGTGCACATGAAATATTATGTCAACTGTGCTTCTATCAAACATACATATATTTGTGTGTGTGTGTATATATATATTGGAGAAGGCAATGGCACCCCACTCCAGTACTCTTGCCTGGAAAATCCCACGGATGGGGAGCCTGGTAGACTGCAGTCCATGGGGTTGCTAGGAGTCGGTCATGACTGAGCGACTTCACTTTCTCTTTTCACTTTCATGCATTGGAGAAGGAAATGGCAACCCACTCCAGTGTTCTTGCCTGGAGAATCCCAGGGATGGGGAAGCCTGGTGGGCTGCCGTCTATGGGGTCGCACAGAGTTGGACACGACTGAAGTGACTTAGCATAGCATATATATATATATATATATATATATATATAATTTAAGAAAAGACACCTAAGGGCTTCTTTCTCACTACCTTGTCCCCCTAAAGCATCACATACACAGCCCTCACTGGACTAATTACTACTGGGCTACAGCACCTTGCTGAGGGTGCTTGGATGGAAATATGACAAAGAGCTCGTCAAGGTTGTATATTGTCACCCAGCTTATTTAACTTACATGCAGAGTACATCATGAGAAATGCAGGGCTGGAAGACACACAAACTGGAATCAAGATTGCTGGGAGAAATATCAATAACCTCAGATATGCAGATGACACCACCCTTACGGCAGAAAGTGAAGAACTAAAGAGCCTCTTGATGAAAGTGGAAGAGAGTGAAAAAGCTGGTTTAAAGCTCAACATTCAGAAAACTAAGATCATGGCATCCAGTCCCATCACTTCATGGCAAATAGGGGAACTCTTGGGGTCCTTTAATGGACCGGAACCTGGCGATCCGGAGGTGACGATAAGAAAGTGAAAGAGAGAAAGAGGCTGATACTCCTTGGTTTGTGCAGAAGACCAATAAAGCCCTTTACACAGGACTTGCATTTCTCACGAAGACACAGGGCGCCTTCTCGAGAGAGTCTTAGAAGCCCGGGCAGGAGAGTGAGCAAGATGGGTCTCTGCGCTCCAAGGAATCAGCTGGGGGAGAGAGAGAGAGAGAGAGAGAGAGAAAGAAAGAAAGAAAGACACGGGGACCCAAGCTCTGATGGAGCAAAGGTGCTTTAATGATTTTTCTGTGAGTATATATATAGGCTGTATCACAAGAAGTTTCTTTCGTCGATGATAAAGATCAGAAAACCAAAGTTACCAAGGGAACAGGGATGATGATGGTCACAAGGTCAGGAGACAATCCGTATCTCAAGAAAGGGGGTCGAGACTAAGCAGTTTTGTCATAAAGAGAATGTTTACTAAAGGAGATTCAAGCCTGTCTCACACAATGACCCGAGTTCCTGGGAGCAGTGTGCTGTTCCGCTTAAAAAGAAACAAAGAACTTGTGAGAAACAGCATGTAGGAGTCCTCCTGTTAAACATTCCCTGACAATTCCCCCTTATTTATAATATTTGTAAAAAGAGTTCTGACCATTAGCGTTTGTTTAGTTTTAACAATCTTTGCATGAAGGCAATGGTAGATGAGAAATAATAACTATCAAAACAATCATTAAAATTACAGTTCTAGACCCGATGTTGTGAGTAATGCTTTGAAACCATCCCCATGGGTCTAGCCTAAATAATTGATTAGCGTTGTTCAGCTAAAGTTTTCAGATTAGTGGAAGAGAGGAGATTATTAGAAAAGGTTTCAAATATTTCTATTTGTAATAATTGTACATTCAGAGAGACATTATCATGTATGTTTTGTAAATGAAATTTGATTTGTTCCTAGTGGTAGGCATTATTATTGAAATGAACAGGAATAACACAAAATTGAGTAGAATTCCAATCACATTTTAACATTACCTGCTTTTGTACATCTGTTAATTGATCTCCAACCCATTTGATGGCTGTTTTTAGTTCCTGTATATCCTCTTGAATATCCTCATCTATCTAAGATTGAGTGGCCCACATAGTATGGGTGTTGTCACCATTTACAATTTATGCAAGTTACAGAATATAAAGTCTTAGTGAATTGTAAGTTTGCTATAGCTACAACAAAAGGAAGTGGAACACAGGCTTGTATAAAATATGATTGATTATAGCAAAAGAAATAATTGCTATGGCTATGATTAGTCCCTGTGAAATGTCCAGTCCAAGTCCCAAGTTCCTCGATGCTTGTAGCAAGTTTCCAGATGTCCCATTGCTCAGGCCCAATCTGTCTATCAAGAATGACTCAAGGACGAGGGGGGCCACTCCACTGTCAAGCCATCCAAGAAGTCATCTTTCATGGTAATGCTTCATTGTAGTATTAGTAACCTTCTATGTTATTTAATATAATCATATATCAGATCAGATCAGATCAGTCGCTCAGTTGTGTCCGACTCTTTGCGACCCCATGAACCGCAGCACGCCAGGCCTCCCTGTCCATCACCAGCTCCCGGAGGTCACCCAGACTCACATTCATCGAGTCAGTGATGCCATCCAGCCATCTCATCCTCTGTCGTCCCCTTCTCCTCCTGCCCTCAATCCCTCCCAGCATCAGAGTCTTCTCCAATGAGTCAACTCTTCGCATGAGGTGGCCAAAATACTGGAGTTTCAGCTTTAGCATCATTCCTTCTAAAGAAATTCCAGGATTGATCTCCTTCAGAATGGACTGGTTGGATCTTCTTGCAGTCCAAGGGACTCTCAAGAGTCTTCTCCAACACCACAGTTCAAAAGCATCAATTCTTTGGCGCTCAGCCTTCTTTACAGTCCAGCTTTCACATCCATACATGACCACAGGAAAGACCATAGCCTTGACTAGGCGAACCTTTGTTGGTAAAGTAATGTCTCTGTTTTTGAATATGCTATCTAGGTTGGTCATAATTATATATATATATATATAATCATATATAGTGTTTTTAATATCATCTGAGCAGTTAGATAACCATATACCATGGGGTCCCCAATCAACAATTGTATGATTAGCCATAAACATTAATTTTCCTGATTTGGCCTGATATTTGTCCCAATGAACAGGAATATATTTAAAGTTCTTGTTAGTAAACCCTTTGCATAGTGTTCTTTGTTCTTGCCTTAACTCTTTCCCTAAAGTTTTAGTAGTATAAACATGGTTCACGGACAAAGAAAGAGTAGTAAATAGTCCAAGCAGTGTCCTAAAGTCCTCTTTTAGAGGCAGGGTGGAAGCCCAAGTTTGTCGGCTAACATTTATGCATAATTCTGTTGGGCCCATATACAAAGAAAGGACTTCATAACCTAGAGAGATTAATTAGTTTTTCTTTTCCAGGATGAGAGGGCCCCTCCAAGTTTCACGGAGGGGGCATATGTGTTGAATCATTGTGGATATGATTGGTCTTATATCTGTCCATTTTATAACCTACAGTAAAAAAAGGGGGGGTTAGGTATATAAGCCCATTAAGTGTGATCAATCAAGTCAGCCTGAGCAGGGGAAGCAAAAGCAAGCAAAGCAAGCATAGTGAAGAAAAATACTTTCAGGATTCTGAGACATTCCCTGTTGAGAAATCAGATTTGCAGCTTGATTAGTAAGGGTATTTATCTGTCCCCAAGTAGGGAGATCATAAGGTCGGTGACGTCGAGTGTGGTGTTTTTTGGAAATTTTTAAAGTTGCCATGGCTTGTATTAGAATTCCTTCTTCCTGAAGTTTTTGTTGTATCGTCTCTAGTCTGAATGTCGGGGGCCCCCTTAGGTTGAATCTTCTGAAGAGGAAGTCATATGAGTTCGTTGGATCCATCTGGAGAAATAGAAGCATGTCCCTTTCCCTATAAGATTAGTTTCTTAGATTTCCATAGATGAGTTAACCCATCTTGATATCAAATGGGCAAAGGAAGGGAGGTGTCCTGTAATATTTCAAAATGTTTTTCTGCTTTTGTCAAAATATCTTCTTGCGGTAAGTAAAAAAAAAAAAAAAAAAAAAAAACAACTCTATATTAACAATAGTTATAGAAAGAAAGGAAAGCGATAATGATGAAAACATTCCTAGGAAATATTTAAGTACAAAAATAATCATCTAGAGATCTGTTTGGGGATTGGTAGATAATGTCCCCCAAGAGGACATTGAGAAGCTTTTATTTTAAACTGGCCTCGACTCTTGACTACTTAAACCTTTCTTCTTGAATGTTGCTTCCATGAATTTGTTTATTTCTGTGTCAAAGGTATGAGTCATCATCTTGTTCAGCCAGTGCTATTGTTCTTCCTTTTCATATATGTAAATCAAATAGACCCAATTTTGGTTTTACGTTAATTTCTTGGTATTTGCGTATTTTGGAATTGACAACAATGATGTTGTTAGAGGTAGGTTTTTCTGGTTGATATAGTTTATGCCTCATGTTTAACAGATGGGACAGTCAGTGGCTTAAAGCAAGCCTTTGTAGATATATGTATCCATTTAAAAAATATTTTTGCATTAGGCCCAAGTATTGGTGGCATAGTCTGTGTAATGTTATCAGTTCCAACCAAGCAACATGTCAGTAAGTAAGTAAGTTTGCCTTAAGTACATGAGGTACTATAGTCTTGTTGTCATCATTAACTAACCATGAAAATTTGGCTGTGGTTTTGAAATACTGGGTTGATTTCTTTCTCATTTAGCATATATATTTTTTTCTGATATAAAAAGAAATGGTATCTGACTGTGTATTAAGTGGTTTGTGTTATTTGGGGCAAAGAATTAGCAAACATTCAAATATTTTTTCTTAAGTGAAATTATTGAAAAGCTGATGCAGAACAACTTGATAAATGAAATGTTGCTCATATCCAAATATATTTGACCTTGTCCTTGGAAAAGAAATGCAGCCTGGCAGTTGTTGAATCTCTCTGTTCAGTGTGTCAAGGAAGATGATTATACTTTAAAGACAGACCTAAAAAGAAGGTGAATATTTTGCACTTTTGATATCCTTAGGGATAAATAACTTATTTGGTAAATGGTGTCCTTTTTATGTTGTTTTTGTTTTGTATTGTGAAACAGACATTGAAGTTGGTGTTATTTTGTTTTAAGAATCTTATAGACTGGAAATAGAAATAAAGCTATATTAACAGTAGTTATAGGCTTAAAAAATATATTTCCCCAGAATCTAGTAAAGTCTGTTTTGGATAAGGAAGATAAAAGTGTTCCTGTGTATTTTTCTTTATTTAATTTTCTATTTGTAGTACAGTGTATAATGTGTTTGTTTAATTATGTCTTGTGTTTGTGGATTATAAGGAATGTCTGTATTCTGTTTAATAGAGAATGAATGTAAAAATTGTTTGAATTTGCTTAGAAATATAGGTAGGACCATTGTCTGTTTTTATAGAATTAGGTATTCTCATTATTGTAAAGTAAGCTAATAGGTGGGTTATAACATATTGTGTAGTTTTTTACCTTGGAGAGATGTAGTCCATATAAAAGAATTTGTATTGATTGAGACATGTAAAAAGGAAGAGCAAGAAAGTTCAGGGCAGTAAGTTATATCCATTTGTCATAAAATTTTCTTTCATTTGTCATAAACTTTTTTATATTTTTGTATTCATTTTATTTGCCATTTCTTATATCTTTTTATCAAAAACATATATCTTTTCTTTAGCAACTATGAAGTGTCTTGTATGTTAGTATTTTATAGATTGGTGAGTATCTTTATTATATCATGTTATATATATTTATTTTAATATAAATATATATTTATATATATATTTACTAATAGTTTAAAATCTCTTTAGTTTTTTTGTAAGAAAAATTTTTTGTAAGAGGAAGTTAACATTCAGTGATTAATGTTTTAAAATCGTATTTCATTTGGAAATGACCTAGCTATTTAATAAACTTTTATTATTTAGTTTAATATAACTCCAGAAACTTAAGTTACCCCAATCCTAAGAGATTATTTTAGATTATAATAATAGATTATTCTATTAAAAATTTAATTACTTAACATAGAGTTTATCTAAAAGTTTTCATCTTATTTTTATATATATATATATATATATATATATATAGTTAACCTTTTGTTGACAAATTTAGTTTACCTTAAACCTATGGCAACCCACTCCAGTACTCTTGCCTGGAGAATCCCATGGATCCAGGAGCCTGGTAGGGTGTAGTCCGTGGGGTCGCTAAGAGTCAGACACGACTGAGCGACTTCACTTTCACTTTTCACTTTCATGCATTGGAGAAGGAAGTGGCAACCCACTCCAGTATTCTTGCCTGGAGAATCCCAGGGATGGTGGAGCCTGGTGGGCTGCCGTCTATGGGGTCGCACAAAGTCGGACACGACTGAAGCGACTTAGCAGCAGCAGCAGGCATAATAAAAGTATTATATAATGTTGATGACTTAAGACATGTCTTAATTAGATTAGCAAACAAGTGAATTTAAATAAAGTTCATTAACTTCACATTATTCAAAAACAAAGACATATATTGAGACATAGATAATTTTAGATAGATAAGCATAGTTTTCCTCTTGAAATTTAAAATATCTTTTTGTTTTTTAATTTTTAATTTTTAAATTTTTTTTTTGAGTTCCAGCAATTCATTTATGGCTGGAGTCCTAGATAGAGTGGGCTGTGTAATACCAAGGACATGATAAGAGTTAGCTTTAGGTTTTTTCTTAGGCCTGTTTTTGTTTCCCAGGCAGAATTGGAGCTCCAGAAAAGTATTTTAAGAAGTTAACCTTACCTATACAATATTGTCGGGGAAGGCAATGGCACCCCACCCCAGTACTTTTGCCTGGAAAATCCCATGGACAGAGGAGCCTGGTAGGCTCCAGTCCATGGTGTCGCTAAGAGTCAGACACGACTGAGCGACTTCACTTTCATTTTTCACTTTCATGCATTGGAGAAGGAAATGGCAACCCACTCCAGTGTTCTTGCCTGGAGAATCCCAGGGACGGGGGAGCCTGGTGAGCTTCCGTCTATGGGGTCTCACAGAGTCGGACACGACTAAGCGACTTAGCAGCAGCATACAATATTGTAAAGGAATTAGCCTCTAATTAAAATAAATAAATTAAAAAAAAAGAAGTTAACCTTTTCCGAACTGCACGTGTAAAAAGAACTGGTTTTGCAATTTCAAAAAAAATTTTAATCAGTATTCTCTGTAATCTAAAAAATATCATGGCCATTCAGTGTCAAAAATATAATTTCTCCTTTTTGTAGTTACAGTATATTATTAATGATATATGCATGAGGGAATTGCTGTCACATAGGAAGTAAAGCCTTGGCTATAAAATTTTGACAAATATTAGGATTCTTAAGCATATCTTGAGGTAACATAGTCTATTGAAATCTCTTATGAGTCCCGATATGATTAGGATAAGGGAGAGAGAAAGTGAATCTTTCCCAGTTTAAAGGGTGTCAGATCAGATCAGATCAGTCGCTCAGTCGTGTCCGACTCTTTGCGACCCCATGAACTGCAGCACGCCAGGCCTCCCTGTCCACCACCAGCTCCCGGAGGTCACTCAGACTCGCATCCATTGAGTCAGTGATGCCATCCAGCCATCTCATCCTCTGTCGTCCCCTTCTCCTCCTGCCCTCAATCCCTCCCAGCATCAGAGTCTTCTCCAATGAGTCAACTCTTCGCATGAGGTGGCCAAAATACTGGAGTTTCAGCTTTAGCATCATTCCTTGTAAAGAAATTCCAGGATTGATCTCCTTCAGAATGGACTGGTTGGATCTTCTTGCAGTCCAAGGGACTCTCAAGAGTCTTCTCCAACACCACAGTTCAAAAGCATCAATTCTTCGGCACTCAGCCTTCTTCACAGTCCAGCTTTCACATCCATACATGACTACAGGAAAGACCGTAGCCTTGACTAGGCGAACCTTTGTTGGTAAAGTAATGTCTCTGCTTTTGAATATGCTGTCTAGGTTGGTCATAACTTTCCTTCCAAGGAGCAAGCGTCTTTTAATTTCATGGCTGCAGTCACCAAGGGTGTAGAGGTATATTAAAAAAGCAATCTTGTAAATCAGTAACAATAATGTGCTAATTTTGAGGAATAGTAGTAGGTGATGGGATCTCTGGTTGTAATGTATCTATAGGTTTCATAGATGCATTAACTTTTCTGAGGTATGTTAAGAGACACCATTTGTTAGATTTCTTTTTTATAACAAAAATAGAGTTCCAAGAAGAGCAAGATTCCTCAATATGTTTCAATTCTAATTATGTGTCTATAAGTTCTTTAGTAGCTTGTAATTTTTCTTTCGTAAGGGGCCCTTGCTCTGTCCAAATAGGCTCGTCATTCTTCTCAGTTATTTTAATAATTGCTTTGTTTGTCAAATGAGTGGTGGTCCCTAGGAAAAGTGTGGAATGTATATCTGAGTTTGCCATTGCATAAGTAAGTCTCTTTCTATTAGATTCAGGGGTGCATTTATCATGTAAGGTCTTAATGTTGTAGGTTGGCCTTTTGGTCTTTCAAATGGGTAGATCAAAACATTTTGATAAATTTCTTGTGCTTTGGTTTGAGAAATTCCCACAATTTGGCAAGAGACCTTTTGTATAGGCCAGAATTTGGGCCATAAGTGTTTGGAAATAATAGTAATACTAGATCCAGTGTTGAAGAGACCAGAAAATCTTTTATTATTAATTTTGATATTTATATTTGGTTGGGCATATTCAGATACCAATGATGTCCATAAGGATTGTTTTTGATCTGTACTGCCGAACCCGTCTGTCCGTACATTATTAGAGGAGTTAATAGAAATGTAAGGCAAAAGAAGTAATTGAGCAATTTTGTCTCCCTTTTTGAATTGTCATAGAATCTGAGATGACATCATAATTTGAATCACTTCTTTATAATTTAAATCAGTTATTCCAGGGTGAACAGTAATTCCTTTAGAAGCCAAACTAGATTGGCCAAATAAAAGACTGAAGGTTTGTGGGGGCAAGGGTCCAAAAAGTCTGGTAGATATTCTAGAAGGGACTGCTTGAGGGTAAAGGAAAAAATCATTTAAGGCTGGTATATTGAAGGCAGCGCTGCCGGATGTTGAGGGCTTGAGGGAAAAGATAGAATTTACCCCTGGTTTTTGTTGTAGAGGAACTTGGGGGGTCCTCTGTTTGGAGTTCCCTGGAATAGGTTTTCCTTCAATATCAAATTTAGATTTACAGTCTTTGGCCCAATGCATTCCTCTACTGCAGAGAGGGCAAATTCTTGGAGGTTTTTTATTAGCCTTCTTAGGGCAGTCCCTTTTTAAATGGTTTTTATCTCCACATGTAAAGCATCCTTCATTTCCCTTTTTAAAGCCATTGTTTCAGCTAGCATTTTCATCTTTTGAGTTTCTGACCCTAGATTGTGAGAAGCCTTCAAATAATCAGTAATAGTCCCAGTCTCACGAATTGCAGCGATAGCTCTTTGATATTCCTGATTTGCATTCTCACAAGCAAGTAATTTCTCTAGCTGTTTCTTGCTTTCTTCTCTGATTACAGTATGGGAAATAGCAGTTTCTAATCTAGCTAAAAAATTAGTATAACTTTCATTAGGTCCTTGTGATATTTTAGTGTAACTACCTATAGGCTCTCCTTGAGGAGTAACTCGATCCCAAGCTTTAAGGGCCACTGTTTTTAATTGTTGATGCAACAAAGGAGGGCATTGTATTTGAGTTTCTGTGGTATCACATTGTCTGGAACCAGTTAACATTTCATAAGTAATCTGGTTTTGGGGAGTGCCAGCTCGAGCATTCTTGTTAGCATGATCTCTGGCTATATCAGGAAACCACATTGTCCATTGAAGATATTCTCCCAGTTTAAGGAGAGCTTTTATTAAAGTTTGCCAATCATAGGGAATAAAGTTTCCAATAGAAGATGCCACAACATTTAGAAGCTCTCTAGTAAAAGGAGAATGTGGGCCATACATAGTCCCCGAGCTTTAAACAAATGGTAAAATAGAGAAATCATGGGGCTTTCCAGCCGTATAACCCGTGTCTTAGTATTTACTAACCTCAATAGGTCCTGAGTCCCTCTGACTGAAATGCCCCATACACCGGTGTCCATGTTCAGGCGCCACCTGTTGGGGTCCTTTAATGGACTGGGACCTGGTGGTCTGGCGGTGACGATGAGAAAGTGAGAGAAAGAGGCTGATACTCCCTGGTTTATGCAGAAAACCAATAACATCCTTGACACAGGACTTGAGTCTCTCACAAAGGCACAGGGCGCCTTCTTGAGAGAGTCTTAGAAGCCCTGGCAGGAGAGTGAGCAAGGCGGGTCTCTGCACTCCAAGGAATCAGCCAGAGAGAGAGAGAGAGAGAGACACGGGGACCTAAGCTCTGATGGAGCAAAGGTGCTTTAATGATTTTTCTGTGAGTATATTATAGGCTGTAGTTTCTTTTGTCCAAACATACAGTAACCGTTACCAAGGGAACAAGGGATGATGATGGTCACAAGGTCAGGAGACAATCCATATCTCAAGAAAGAGGATCGAGACTAAGCAGTTTTGTCATAAAGAGAATGTTTACTAAAGGAGATTCAAGCCTGTCTCACACAATGACCCGAGTTCCTGAGAGCAGTGTGCTGTTCTGCTTAGAAAGAAACAAAGGACTTGTGAGAAACAGCATGTAGAAATCCTCCTATTAAACATTCCCTGACAGGAAACAGTGGCTAACTTTATTTTGGGGGGCTCCAAAATCACTGAAGATGGTGATTACAACCATGAAATTAAAAGACGCTTACTCCTTGGAAGGAAAGTTATGACCAACCTAGACAGCATATTAAAAACCAGAGACACTACTTTGTCAACAAGTCTAGTCAAAGCTATGGTTTTTCCAGTAGTCATGTATGGATGTGAGAGTTGGACTATAAAGAAAGCTCAGCGCCAAAGAATTGATGCTTTTGAACTGTGGTGTTGGAAAAGACTCTTGAGAGTCCTTGGACTGGAAGGAGATCGAACCTGTCCATCCTAAAGGAGATCAGTCCTGGGTGTTCATTGGAAGGACTGATGTTGAAGCTGAAACTCCAATACTTTGGCCACCTGATGCGAAGAGCTGACTCATTTGAAAAGACCCTAATGCTGGGAAAGATTGAGGGCAGGAGGAGAAGGGGACGACAGAGGATGAGATGGTTGGATGACATCACCGACTCAATGGACATGAGTTTGGGTGAACTCTGGAAGTTGGTGATGGACAGGGAGGCATGGCATGCTGTGGTTCATGGGGTCTCAAAGAGTTGGACATGACTGAGCAACTGTACTGAACTGAACTTGAAGCCCCAGGTGAAGGCAGTGCCATCATGGGTGCTGTGCTCCATGATGACCAAATCCCCTGGCCTTTCCTGCCCATTGGGCCCTCCCTGGGTGCTCTGACCACCCTGATACGTATGCACACAAAATTAGGGCCATGCATTGGTGTGTGCAGCTCTTGGGGGAACTTCCATAATAAACATATGGTTGTCAGGGAGTCTGAACCCCAGAGAAGGAGGAGAGCTGGGGCCCAGCCCCTGAGTTCTCCTGGAGCCTGGCCCTTGCTTGCTCTTCCCTCTCAGCTCCCAGTACCTTGTCTTGATGGTGCTGAGAACAAGGGGTCCCTCTGGGCTTTCATCCTGAGTCAGGCCAGGCTCTCAGCATATAACATGCTCCGCTCTTCAAACCCTTACCACGACCTTGTGATATTGTACCCTTTGAAAAACATTGACTTTCCAGAGACGGGGAACAGAGAGCCTGCCTATACTGGTCATGGCAGTGCTGTGGTCCAGACCTTAGCTTTTCTCAGAAGAGGGAAGGGAATAGATAGTGACAGACATGGTGGGGAGGGTGGTCCCCAGGAAGGCAGGGATGGTGGGCCTGAGTGAGAATGAATGCCTGATGGAACCAGGAACGCTGAGTGCACCCTCTCTTCAGCCTTCCCAGTCATGACTCAGGGACACTGAGGTCCCGCATGTGAAGTGGTTGGGTGGCACCTGATGATGACCTTAGACTCAGGCCAAAGTTATTCTGGACAGTAGGGAAGTCCCTGGTTATCTTCCAGCTGAGTTGGGAGGTGTCTGTGCATGGCCATCACTACCTGCTTTATACACCTGCCCCTGCGACATGAGGCCAGAATGTCCCAGGGAAAGTGTAACCCTGGTGCCCATGAGGAACTTGGCAGCCCTGCTGCTCAGGGGTGGCTCGGTCTGCCATGGCACTGTGTCCATGCTCACAGGCTGGCTACTGGTCAGCTCTTAGCTCCCTCAGTATGTGGTATAAGACGGGCTCAACAGCAGTGGCATGTGGAACTTGTGGCTCTCGTTTGTGACAGTGAAAGCAACCTGTGGGCAGAAGGGGCACTGGGAGAGCAAGCAGCCTGGCCCAGTGCTGCCTTGGACCCAGTAATCCAGGGCTGGAGTTGGGGGGAGAGGAGCCCCAGGGTCAGCTGGGGGACTGTGGGTGGGGCTGGGGCCTCCCCAAAGGAAGCATTTGGTCTGAGGGTCCTCTGGGCCTGTGGTTCCCAAGGGTTAGGACCATCCTGAACAGGTCAGGTGATGGGGACAGAGCTGGAGGTGCTTGAGTGAACCTCCATCTGGAGGGGCTGAGTCAGCCTGATAGTAGGATGGGGTGGCATGGGCGTGGTGTGGTCAAAGCCAGGAGCGCAGAGCAGGTGCTCGGTTGTAGGGGTGGGGCAAGACCAGCCGGCGGGTCACAGTGCATCTCGGGCCTCCACCCTTCTGGCCCTCACCTCCATGTACGGATAGACGCTCTCCTGGTCCCTCTTCTACCAGTAGCCTTCGGTGTCGAAGGACAGCTTGTCAGTGCCCACCTTCATCTGCCCTGGCAGCAGGAGCCCAGGTCTGTGGGACGGGATGCACAGCCCATCCGGGTCTCTGCAGCTGGGAAGAGGAGGGGTCACTGCAGAGGGCTCCCCAGCCTGGGTCTCCCAGGGCACACGGACCCAGAGTGGCCTGACTCGGACCCAGGTGAGCAGGGCCTGGACACCTCTGCAGCAGGGCAGCATCCAAGACCTCAGGCTATGTCACATCACTGTCCTGAGGGAATTCGAGAGAAGAGAAGGGAGAGAACCTTCCCGTCCCCCATGGGCAGTAATCACTTCATATCTAGCACAAGGACTTTTCACATTTTCTCTATGCGTAAGTGTGCTTATTTACAAACTTAAAAAACTGGGTTGTACTAGCCATACTGTTTTATAACATATGTGTGCATGCTGAGTTGCTTCAGTCGTAACCAACTCTCTGTGACCTAATGGACTGTAGCCCACCAGGCTCCTCTGTGCATGGGATTCTCCAGGCAAGAATACTGGTGTTGGTTGCCATGCTCTCCTTCATGGGATCTTACCAGCCCAGGGATCAAAGTCACATCTCTTTTAAGTCTCCTGCGTTGGCAGGTGGATTCTTTACTGGTAATGCCACCTGGGAAGCCCTTGTAATGTGTATTTATTGTTTACAACATTGCATGTGGCTTTCTGGGTCAGTAACTGTGCCCAGGATGCCATCCACATGGCGGGCTGTTTGCAGCTGCAGTGCTGGAGGCTCTGAGGGCCTCTGCTCACAACAGCCATGCTTTCAAGTGTCCATGCTGTGATGAGCACTGGCAGCATTTACCAGCGCAGTTTGGGGGCTGGGAGTGGCTCTGTGTGAACCCCCTCTCTCGGGCTCCATGTGTTCCTCCAAGCTTAGCTGTAATCTGGAAGCCCCTTTTCGTGAAGGGCTCTATAGCCTCAGGCCGTGAGCCTTTGGGGTCCAGCAGGGGCAGGGGCCTCCTGCTTCACCCTCTGTCTCTTCATATATGAAAGGGGTGCTTGTGGGGTCTGCACACCGGATGCAGTGAGAACCTAACAAGCGTCCAGTGCTTGAGAGCTGCCCAGAACAGGTCACCTGCCAGTCATGGTGACGACCAGCCTTTCTGATTCCTCCTCAGGCCTCAAGTGGCCAGAGGGCAGGGAGAGATGGACCCCTGTCCCACTGCAGTGGGCACTCAGGTTGTGAGCTCTGCCAGCTCGGCTGTGGCCCAATCAGAACTGCTCAGTCTGCTGAAACAGAGGTTCCCAGAGTCTGCAGAGGTACCATCCAGCCAGGTCAGCCTTGCCCTGCCACCTGCTGGCCCGATGCAGGGCCCCTTGCAGGGGTGGGGTGGGGGGTGTTCTGGACTCAAGCCTGGCCCCAGACCACCTTACTATTTCTTCAGCTCGGTCCACTGCTGGCCACCATCCTGGAGCCTGGACGGAGGCACAGGCCCTGGGCTGGCCGCCCTGAGGCAGTGTCCAACACATATGTGGTCAGTGGCTTGCTGCCTAGCTCCATGCCTCTGCTCTGGGCCACCAGAGGGACAGAGATGTGTGCCTAGGGGGCCTTCTTGTGGTCCACATCCCCTGATAGGAGGCAGCGCCTTGGAGTAAACAGGCCCCACTGGGGTGGGTGGGGGGGCTGGGGGTGGGAGTTGAGTTGGGTAACACACTACCTACACAGTGCTGATCTCTACCTCTTCCCAGCCCCAAAGGGGTCTCTACACCCAGAGCACCCCCCCAGCACAATGTCCTCAGTGCCTGGGTGGCCACAGAGAGTTCTTCTCCCTGAACCCAGCTCTGTCCTCTAATCTGCGTGCCACCTCGGATCTTAGCCTCAGGCACAGGAGAGGTCAGGTTTGTCGGCCACCTCCGGGGAGCCCAGGCGTTGTTGGAGTGTCTGCAGCCACAGGAGGGCCCCAGAGCTCATGCCTGGCCAGCCTGGGAACTAGTGAGGAGACCAGAGGTCACACCACATGTTACCCTTCCCCCCATCTTCCCTGGGAAGCCCTGCCCTGATACCTCCCACGATCCATGGCCAATCCCAGGGCAGAGAGGAAAGTGCTCACCCAGGGTGCTTCTTGGTGGGGGTGGGGGGTGGACAGCTGAGCAGTCAGTGAGCAGAACTGGGGCCGGAGGCTCCTCCCAGGCCGAAGTGGAGTGGTCCCGCAGCGTTGGGGTGGGGTGCAGGGGCGGGGTTGGGGGGATGTGGGGGGAAGATTGGGGCAGGGCCGCTGGCAGCACAGGGGGAACCCGACTGCCCCCGGCGTCCCTGGAACCAGTGCAGTTTGTTTTTCTTCTCTGAATGGTCAGCATTTGGTATAAGCCCCAACAAGCCATGTGGAGGTACCCAGGCAGGACTGACCCCTGCCTGGGTTGCAAGGGCAGTGGAGCATAACAGCCTTGTGGTCACCTTTACTCCCCCCCCCCCCCACTCTGGCCCTCAGTCCCCAAGGTGCAGGGACACCGCACACTGACAGCATAGGGTTCTGGCTCTGCAGAAATGACAGAGGAGACAAGGCTGAGCACACAGGCGTGAATCCCGTCATTGTATTAAAATATCACATGATGTGTGCTCGGAACAGATTTTATGTAACAGATAGATAAAAATAAGGACATTCTGTGTTTGCAGTCTGTATGACGTTGCCTGGCTGGTTGTGTTGCTTAGCGTGTGGGGTCCTTTTTCTTCTCCTTAAACTACATGTTCAAATGATTAGATAGTGAGCCCGGTCAGTTTGAGCCTTAAAGATCAGGACTCTCTAAGGTGGGGAAGGAGACCTCTCAACAAAGTGTGTGAGTTGGTTACAACTGCTTTGGATGTAACCAAAAAGTGTGTATTTGAGACTTAAATGCAGTGAGCTTTGACAGGGCTTATGTTTTTAGGAGGTGATGCCATGGAGACACACACCTGTTTTGGCAAATGGCCACAGGACTGGAAAAGGTGTTTTCATTCTAATGCTAAAGAATGTTCAAACTATCTCATAAGTGCACTCATTTCACATGCTAGCAAAGTTATACTCAAAATTCTCCAAGCTAGGCTTCAACAACAGTAGGTGAACTGAGAACTCCCAGATGTTGAAGCTGGATTTAGAAAAGGCAGATGAATCAGAGATCAAATTGCCAACAGCCCTTGGATCATAGAAAAAGCAAGAAAATTTCAGATAAACATCTACCTTTGCTTCATTGACTACGCTAAAGCCTTTGAGTGTGGATCACAACAAACTGAAAAATTGTTAAAAGAGATGGGAATACCAGACCATCTTACCTGCCTCCTGAGAAAACTGTATGCAGGTCAAGAAGCAATAGTTAGAACCAGACATGGAGCAATGGACTGGTTCCAAATTGCAAAAGGAGTACATCAAGTCTGTATATTGTCACCCTACTTACTTAACTTATATGCAGAGTACATCATGAGAAATGCTGGGCTGGATGAAGCACAAACTGGAATCAAGATTGCAGGGAGAAATGTCAATAACCTAAGATATGCAGATGACACCTCCCTTATGACAGAAATCGTAGAGAAACTAAAAAGACTCGCAATGAAAGTGAAAGATGAGTGAAAAAGCTGGCTTGAAACTCAACATTCAAAGAAACTAAAATCATGGCATCCAGTTCCATCACTTCATGGCAAATAGATGGAGAAACGGTGTAAACAGTGAGCAGAGCTGGTCTGCCTGCTGATGTGATAAAGTCTTATTTTCTTGGGCTCCAAAATCACCACAGATGGTGACTGCAGCCATGAAATTAAAAGATGCTTGCTTCTTGGAAGAAAAGCTATGACCAACCTAGACGGCATATTAAAAATCCAAGAGACATTACTTTGCCAACAACGATCCTCATGGTCAAAACTATGGTTTTTCCAGTAGTCATGTGTAGATGTGAAAGTTGGACCATAAAGAAGGCTGAGCCCCAAAGAATTGGTGCTTTTGAACTGTGGTGTTGGAGAAGACTCTTGAGAGTCCCTTGGACTGGAAGGAGATCAAACAAGTCAATACTAAAGGAAATCAGTCCTGAATATTCGTTGGAAGGACTGATGCTGAAGCTGAAGCTCCAGTACTTTGGCCACATGATGCGAAAAGCGGGCTTGTTAGATGAGACCGTGATGCTGGAAAAGACAGAGGGCAGGAGAAGGGGATGACATGATGAGATGGTTGGATGGCATCACAGACTCAATGAGCATGAGTTTGAGCATGCTCTAGGAGATGGTGAAGGATAGGGAAGCCTGGCATACTGCAGTCCATGGGGTTGCAAAGTGTCAGACACTACTGAGCGACTGAAGAACACAGGGACAGGACCAAAAACAAGCATACTTCCCTCACAAGGGACAATTAAATAAATGAACTTCTCCACACACTGGCAGCTGAGTAGCCCAGTACAGAGAGTGAGGCTGTTGGTGGGTGAGGTGAGCGGTAAGTAGCAGCTGTGACTAGGAGAGAGAGTCAGCTCTAGCTTCCTGGTTTGAATCTGCAGCCGCTTCCACTCCCATTACAAGGATTTGCTCACCTCATCACCATCACAAGCTCAGTGCGGCTCTCAGAGTCCCCATATCACAGAGAATGAACCTGAGGTGTGGAGGGGCTGTGTGCTGGAATACTTTCTGGTGTGGGACACAGAAGAGTGATGCCAGGACCACGTCTGGGACTAGCAGTGTTGATGGGCTGCTATTTTCACTCTATAACCTTTCCTTGTACACTTACCATCTCAAATGCCAGAAGCAAGCTAACAAAAACAGCAGTCAAACATTTTTTGCTGGCTGCCCTGTCACCCCCTCCATCTACAAGCCTGATGCCCTCTCTGCCTTAAGAGAGAACCTAGTCCTGGGAGAGCATGGGCCAGGGCAGGGCATTGTCAGAATTGATTTTGCAAGCTCACCATGGCCCCTGCCCAGCCTGCAGGCTTACCCTGGAACCTGAGAGGGCAGCAGGCTGGTTAAGAGCAGGCAGGGGGGTCCAGCCTAAGAGGGCCAGGGCCAGCCATGCCATGCTCACCACACGACCCCCAAGCTGTAGCTGCCTGACCAACTCTAGCTGGTAGTAGTCATACAGCACCTTCAGGCTCCTGAGAACAAAGTACAGCTCTGCTGGTGGGCCTGCCCTCTTCCTCCCACTCCCTTCTGACTGTGATGTGATGCTAGAGGCCCAGCAGCCCCCCAGCCCCAGAAGGGCACGACTCCTGTTAAGGAAGACTTGAGATGCCAAGGAGTAAATAACCAGCTCCCTTCCTAGTGGTGGTCCTGAACGTCCTGTCAGGTGCATGGGCCTTTTGTGTCTGGAATTCGAAGCACGGCGGCTGCGACGGATTGCACAAAAGCATGGCCGAGAGGAGCTACCCCACGCCCAAGGTCAGGGGCGGTGACTGAGAGTGCCCGACTACGACGGCGCAGGAGCAACCAAGAGGAGTTGGCCCACATCCGAGGTCAGGGGCGGCAGCGGAGAGGAGCAACCCCATATCCAAGGAGCTGCGGCTGTGCAGGTGCCGGAGGGCTGAGAGGAGCTACTCCACGTTCAAGGTCAGGAGGGGCAACTTTGTCCAAGGTAAGGAGCAGCCATGAAGAGATACCCCACATCCAAGATGGGAGAAACCCAAGTAAGAGGGTACGAGTTGCAAGAGGGCATCAGAGGGCAGACACACTTAAACCATAATCACAGAAAACTAGCCAGTCTGATCACATGGACCACAGCCTTGTCTAACTCCGTCAAACTAAGCCATGCCATGTGGGCCCACCCAAGACAGACAGGTCATGGTGGAGAGGATGTGGTCCACTGAAGATGGCAAACCACTTCAGTATTCTTGCCTTGAGATCCCCATGAACAGTATGAAAAGGCAAATTGATAGGATACTGACAGAGGAACTCCCCAGGTCAGTAGGTGCCCAGTACGCTACTGGAGATCAGTGGAGAAATAACTCCAGAAAGAATGAAGGGATGGAGGCAAAGCAAAAACAATACCCAGTTGTGGATGTGACTGGTGATAGAAGCAAGGTCCAATGCTATAAAGAGCAATATTACATAGGAACCTGGAATGTCAGGTCCATGAATCAAGGCAAATTGGAAGTGGTCAAACAGGAGATAGTAAGAGTGAACGTCGACATTCTAGGAATCAACGAACTAAAATGGACTGGAATGGGTGAATTTAACTCAAATGACCATTATATCTACTACTGTGGGCAGGAATCCCTCAGAAGAAATGGAGTAGCCATCATGGTCAACAAAAGAGTCCAAAATGCAGTACTTGGATACAATCTCAAAAATGACAGAATGATCTCTGTTCGTTTCCAAGGCAAACCATTCAATATCACAGTAATCCAAGCCTATGCCCCAATCAGTAACGCTGAAGAAGCTGAAGTTGAACAGTTCTGTGAAGACCTACAAGACCTTTTAGAACTAACACCCAAAAGAGATGTCCTTTTCATTATAGGGGACTGGAATGCAAAAGTAGAAAGTCAAGAAATACCTGGAGTAACAGGCAGATTTGGCCTTGGTGTACAGAATGAAGCAGGGCAAAGGCTAATAGAATCTTGCCAAGAGAACACACTGGTCATAGCACACACCCTCTTCCAACAACACAAGAGAAGACTCCACACATGGACATCACCAGATGGTCAATTCCATCTGAAATCAGATAGATTATGTTCTTTTTCAGCCAAAGACAGAGAAGCTCTATACAGTCTGCAAAAACAAGACCAGGAGCTGAGTGTGGCTCAGATCATGAACTCCTTATTGCCAAATTCAGACTTAAATTGAAGAAAGTAGGGAATACCACTAGACCATTCAGGTATGACATAAATCCTTTATGATTATACAGTGGAAGTGACAAATAGATTCAAGGGACTAGATCTGATAGAGTGCCTGATGAACTATGGATGGACGTTTGTGACATTGTACAGGAGACAGGGATCAAGACCATCCCCATGGAAAAGAAATGCAAAAAAGCAAAATGGCTGTCTGGGGAGGCCTTACAAATAGCTGAGAAAAGAAGAGAAGCAAAAAAGCAAAGGAGAAAAGGAAAGATATTCCCATTTGAATGCAGAGTCCCAAAGAATAGCAAGGAAAGATAAGAAAGCCTTCCTCAGTAATCAGTGGAAAGGAATAGAGGAAAACAACAGAATGGGAAAGATAGAGATCTCTTCAAAAAAATTAGAGATACCAAGGGAACATTTCATGCAAAGATGAGCTCAATAAAGGACAGAAATGATATGGATCTAATAGAAGCAGAAGATACTAAGAAGAGGAGGCAAGAATAAACAGAACTGTACAAAAAAGATCTTCATGACCCAGATAATCATGATGGTGTTATCACTCATCTAGAGCCAGACATCCTGGAATGTGAAGTCAAGTGGGTCTTAGGAAGCATCACTACGAACAAAGCTAGTGGAGGTGATGGAATTCCAGTCGAGCTGTTTCAGATCCTGAAAGATGATGCTGTGAAAGTGCTGCGCTCAATATGCCAGCAAATGTGGAAACTCAGCAGTGGCCACAGGACTGGAAAAGGGCAGTTTTCATTCAAATCCCAAAGAAAGGCAATGCCAAAGAATGCTCAAACTACTGCACAGTTGCACTCATCTCACACGCTAGTAAAGTAATGCTCAAAATTCTCCAAGCCAGGCTTCTGCAATATGTGAACCGTGAACTTCCAGATGTTCAAGCTGGATTTAGAAAAGGCAGAGGAACCAGAGATCAAATTGCCAACATCTGCTGGATCATCAAAAAAGCAAGAGAGTTCCAGAAAAACATCTGTTTCTGTTTTATTGACTATGCCAAAGCCTTTGACTGTGTGGATCACAATAAACTGTGGAAAATTCTGAAAGAGATGGGAATACCAGACCACCTGATCTGCCTCTTGAGAAACCTATATGCAGGTCAGGAAGCAACAGTTAGAACTGGACATGGAACAACAGACTGGTTCCAAATAGGGAAAGGAGTCTCTCAATATTGTCACCCTGCTTATTTAACTTATATGCAGAGTATATCACGAGAAATGCTGAACTGGAAGAAGCACAAGCTGGAATCAAGATTGCAGGGAGAAATACCACTAACCTCAGATATTCAGATAACAGCAACCTTATGACAGAAAGTGAAGAGGAACTAAAAAGCCTCTTGATGAAAGTGAAAGAGGAGAGTGACAAAGTTGGCTTAAAGCTCAACATTCAGAAAACAAAGATCATGGCATCTGGTCCCATCACTTCATGGGAAATAGATGGGGAAACAGTGGAAACAGTGTCAGACTTTATTGTTTTGGGCTCCAAAATCACTGCAGATGGTGATTGCAGCCATGAAATTAAGATGCTTACTCCTTGGAAGGAAAGTTATGACCAACCTAGATAGCATATTCAAAAGCAGAGATGTTACTCTGCCAACGAAGTTCGTCTCGTTAAGGCTATGGTTTTTCCTGTGGTCATGTATGGATGTGAGAGTTGGACTCTAAAGAAAGCTGAGCGCCGAAGAATTGATGCTTTTGAACTGTGGTGTTGGAGAAGACTCTTGAGAGTCCCTTGGACTGCAAGGAGATCCAACCAGTCCATCCTAAAGGAGATCAGTCCTGAGTGTTCATTGGAAGGACTGATGTTGAAGCCGAAACTCCAATACTTAGGCCACCTCATGTGAAGAGTTGACTTATTGGAAAAGACTGATGTTGGGAGGGATTGGGGGCAGGAGGAGAAGGGGCGACAGAGGATGAGATGGCTGGATGGCATCATCGACTTGACGGAAGTGAGTTTGAGTGAACTCCAGGAGTTGGTGATGGAGAGGGAGGCCTAGCGTGCTGTGATTCATGGGGTTGCAAAGAGTTGGACATGACTGAGCGACTGAACTGAACTGTGTTACCTTCAAGTGATTTTAAACCGTTCCTGTTGATTGTTCCAAGCATATAGCCCAAGCATTCTGCCTGAGAGAGTTGAGATCACACAGGTAAAATGCATTAACACCACACAGGGTGCTCAGTACCACGGAACTGACAGCCCTTCCTGTCAGTTCCTGCTCAGTTGTGACCCTGAGCAGCAATAAGAGACTCGTCCCCTCATGGTCCCAGGGAGAAGGAAGCTGCTCTGCCTGTCATCCGGGTCGGAGCCGGAGCTGCAACGTCCTTGTCCTACCCTGACCACTCTAGGTCCACCTGCTCTGGCACCACCAAGCCCCTGCTCCATACCTGTCCAGGGAGTCCTTCCAGGCCACTGTGACAGGAATTTGTGGTAAGAACTCAACAGAAAGGGTGTGAAGGCAGCTGGGAACTTCGTTCAAAGCAAACACAACTTTGCCAGGTACACTGAGGTGATGCACATGACGGGGGGGCCATTTCAGATGGTGGTATGCTCTGAGAATGACACAGGGCACAGGGTGCCAGAGCTGATGGGCAGTGAGTCCAGAGAGTGGCCTCCTTGGAGGAGGGGAGATGCTCAGATGGAACTGTGTCTGCAGGCTGGAGCTCCGGGAGGGCCGGCCGATGGTTTGACGAGGGTGAGGCAGCAGGCAATGGCCATAGGAGGGGTGCATTTGTCCCCTGGTAGAATTTCTGCTCCCACAGGACTGGGGTTATTGTCTGTCTCCTCATAGCTGTCCCCATACCTGGAACATAACCTGGCTAGAGGCAGGTACTAAACAAATATCCTTTGAATGAATGGACAGTCTGAGTGTGGAGATGCACAGGACAGATGGCCTCAGGCTGCCAAGTGGGGGTTAAGTAGATTAGGAGGTAGAGATGAGAGAAAGGCATACAGGGTTTCTAAGCCCAGCCTCCCAGTCCCCATACAGCTCAGCTCCACCCAAGCCTGTCTGTTCCCCCAGACATCCTGTTACAGTAAACTCCCTCTGATCTTCACTCACCTTTGTGTCTTGCCCTGCATGATTTAAAAAGCAGCTCTGAGTCTGTTCCCACCACCTGTGCCTGAAGCCTCTTTATTCTTAAGCTGGGGGATCCTGAGGGCTTTGGCCAGAGAAGGGGCCCCTTCTCTGCTGGGGGACAGCTGGACCTTGTCTGTGCTGTGGACTCTGCTCTCTGCACTTATCTGCCCGTTTCAGTCACTGCCTAGCCTAGGATCGGTAGTGTTCATGGGTCAGTGTTTTCCTGTTGATTCAAGCAGTCCGCCAGGCTGAGTACCGCTGGCCTGCTTATTGGTTGGTGACAAAGGGGACACCATAAAGCATGAGCTCATAGCTCATGCGATGTCTGCTGGCCCCAGCTGGACTTTGCAGTCAGGCCAAGAGCCAGAGGGTTGGTGCTGTTGGTGCCTGTGGGAACAGCCGCGATCACAAGCCTTCACCTTGGGGCTTGGCAGCTGAGCTGTCAGGATGTGTGTGAAATGCTCTGCAGACGGGCACATGGGGTCAACACTGGGCATCAGCCACAGGGCAGAGGCACCAAACTTGGGGGCCTCCCCTCCAATAGAACAGTGACTGTCCTCCTGGGTGCTATTGTGTCCGATCTTTGAGGAAAGGGACAAGCTGCTGCACTCCTCATTGCTTATCCTGGCCCACCACACTCCGGAACTGCCCTCACAGACTTCCCCTGTATTGGGATCTGACCAGTATATTCCTGGTCCCAGCACCAAGCCAGGGCATCCTGGGGTTCCTTGAGTTATGTGATCAGGGGAAGCAGAGCCACTTCGTTTTGCAGCTAGAGGAGGAGTTATTTGGGTACAGTTCTCACTTCCTCCAGTGACACTTCCTGTTTATGGTGTGCAGAGCTCACAGCCAGCCTGGGGGCAGCTGTGGGGCCCCCATCTGCAGTAGACCCCTCTTCTGACTGGTTGGTCCATGTTCTAACTGTTGGAAAGTCTGTTCTCGTGGATTGAGTATCTGTTGTAACTGGCTAGCATCTGTTCTTTTTTAATCAGTATTTTTAAAAATTGAAGTATAATTGGTTTACAGTGTGTTAATTTCTGCTGCACAGCTCAGTGATACAGTTATTCACATATATACATTCTTTTTACAAAATATTATTTTATGGTTTATCATAGGATACTGAATATAGTTCTCTGTGGTATACAGTAGGACCTTGTTTATCCATTCTATTTATAAAAGCTACACCTGCTAACCCCAGCCTCCCACTCCAACCCTCCACCAACCTCTTCTGCCTTAGCCACCACCAATCTATTCTCTGTGTCCGTGAGTCCATTTCTGTTTCATAGATAGGTTCGCTTGTGTCATAGTTTAGATCCCATATATAACTGATATCATATGGTATTTGTCTTTCTCTTTCTGACTTACTTAGTATGATAATATCTGGTTATATCCATTTTACTGCAGTTTCCTTTTTTATTGATTAGTAGGGGTCACAGAGTCGGACACAATTGAGCGACTGAACTGAACTGATTCCATTGTATCTGTACTCCATCTTCTTTATTCACTCATCTCTCGATGGACATTTAGATTGTTTCCGTGTGTTGGCTATTATAAATAGTTCTGCAGTGAATACTGGGGTAGGTGTATCTTTTCTTTTTTTTTTTTATTTATTTTATTTATTTTTTTTTATTTTGCTTAACTTTACAATATTGTATTGCTTTTACTATACATCGAGATGGATCCGCCACCAGTATACACGTGTTCCCCATCCTGAACCCTCCTCCCTCCCCACTTCCCACACCATCCCTCCAGGTCATCCCAGTGCTCTAGTCCCAGGCATCTGTTATAGGGCACCATACCCGGACTGACTTGTTTCAGATATGATATACATATTTCAATGCTATTCTCCCCAATCATCCCACCCTCTCCCGGTTCCAGAGTCCAAAAGTCTGTTCTATACATCAGTGTCTCTTTTGCTGTCTCGTAAATAGGGTTATTTTTACCATCTTTCTAAATTACAGTTTTCTCCAAGTATATGCTCAGGAGTGGGATTGCTAGATCATGTGACAATTCTGTTTTTAGTTTTCTGAGGAATTTCAGTACTATTCTCCATAGTGGCTGCACCAACTTACATTCCCACCAACAGTGGGAATCCACTTATCTCCACATCGTCTCCAGCATTTATTATTTTTAGACTTTTTAATGATGTCCATTCTGATGGGTATGAGGTGATACCTCATTGTAGTTTTGATTTGCATTGCTCTAATAATTAGTGATGAACATCTTCATGTGTCTATTTGCCATCTTTATTTCTTGTTTGGAGACATGTGTGCTTAGTTCTTCTGCCCTTTTTCTGATTGGGTTGTTTTTGTGTTGTATGAGCTGTTTGGTCAGTTTGTAGGTTTTGGAAATTAAGTCCTTGTCAGTCACATCATTTGGAAATATTTTCTCCTGTTCTGTAGGTTGTCATCTTGTTTGTGATTTCCTCTGCTATGCTTGTAAGTTTGATTAGGTCCCCTTTGTTTATTTTTGTTTTTATTTCTGTTGCCTTGGGAGACTGACCTGAGGAAACAGTGGAATGATTTATGTCACAGAATGTTTTGCCTGTGTTCTCTTCTAGGAGTTTTACGGTGTCACATCTTATGTTTACATCTTTATCTTTATCTCTGGTGCCTGTTCTGATTGGCTGGTGTGTCCTGTGCCTCCCCGGCTGGGACAAATGTAGATTTGGTTGCAGCACTGTGTGGTCCCCAGCTAGCCCCTGAGCTGTGGGTCCAGTCGGCAGTGGCATGCCGGTGGTATCCATGTGCTAACTGATGTGACATGGCATAGAGGGGTCTTGGCTGAGGGTGTCGGCAGTGGCTGAGTTGTCCGTGTTGTCATCTTCATTATTGCCATTTGCTTCCATTGCTGAGACTTGCATCACAGAGGTTCCTGCATGGGCAAAGGGGAGGGGAGTTGATAGTCTTAGCCAGTGTGACAAAGCAAACTAACATAAAATCTAAGATTAAATGTATCTCCTTTTAGTCTACTCATGATGAAGATGATAAAACAACATAAAGTGATGCAAGTTCCAGTTCAAATACTTCACCACAGTATTGGCATAGTTTCCACATGGTTTGTTTACTCTTCCAGAAATCTTTAGGGCATCCTTCGATGTGACTGTCACTATAGGGGAACAGGTTTCCTTTTGATGTGATTAACTTCAGGGACTGGGAAACTGTTAAGTGCCGAAGGGGAGGGCGATGTTCCACACTCCCACCTTCCCATCATGCACTGCTCCCAGGCCCCTCCTGTCCTCCTTCCTCCCCTACCCTTGTCAGGGGAGTCCTGCATGGACAGTGGCCACAGAGCAACAGCTAGGCTGAGCACACGAATCAGAGGGAGAGAAGTGGCTAGTGGGGGGCTGGGTGGAAGGGTTGGGGGCATGTATCCTGGTTGTTAGAACCAAGCCTCTCGTGTTTGGTCCACTGACAGGGCCTGAGATGGCCTTGGCCTCACGTAGGTGATCAGATAGCTCATCTGCCCGCTGAGCAGAGTTGGGGCAGAGGAGGCAGCATTAGTGGCTGCTGGTCACAGGCCTGGAGGGGAAGGAGGACACCCTCTCCTGGCTTCCTTTCCTATGAAACACCTGGTGCTTTTCAGTCCCAGGTGTCAGTTGGAGACTCTGGATATATGGACACAGCACCAACAGAAGCTTCCTGAGAAGCTGCGTCTCGGGGGCCTGAGTCTGTGAACAGGATGGTACCCTGGGAGGGAGAGTTTGGCCATGGGATCGGAGTGGCCAGTCTGATTGCTGTTTTAAGTGGCAGGAATTGGGAGCATGAAAGGACAACTGGCAGCTGAGCAGGGATGGGGTAGGAGCAGCTGTGGGGAGGAGGGATGCATGGGGCGGGGCCACCAGTGGGTGACCCCGGTCAGTGGGTGACCCTGGATAGCAGATAGTGGTAGCCTCACAATCACAGAAGGGCTGGCCCCCTTCCTATGAGATGCTGCCTTCCCACTCCCAGCCCTGCCCCTGCCTGGTTCTGGACCAGTGTCTCTACTGCTTGAAACCACAAAAGACTTTGCAGTCCTGGAGGTGCCCCTGCTCATCTCAAGGGGAACCTTCAGTGGAGTTAGATTTTCTTTGATATCCATACTTTAGTTTCTCAGACTCTTCATATTTTTCGTGGTTTTGTGGCCATGTGTCATTAAAACCTTCCATTATCTGATGATGGGCTTCCTCTGTCACAAACCTCTCAGATGCCATCTGCTGGGTGAAAGCGGGCTTGTGGTCACTCTGGCCACGCAGTCTCCATAGACTGTCAAGAGGCACTGTATGGCTGCCCCAGCTGGGAGCCCCCTTGTCCTACTCTTGCTGCCCCCAAGCTAGGTCTGGAGAAGGCCAACTCAAGTGAGAAGCTACTTTCCAACTTTGTCTCACATCCCAGGAACTAGTCTTCCAGCCTAGGCAGGTCCCTTCCTCTGCTAGTGCTCATGGCTCACATCCTCATGAGAGAGTATTTGAGCTGGGGACACAGGTCCCCTGCCACTGGAAGTGACATGATACCATGCTCCCAAGGATGGACACAAGGGCCAATGGGTGAACATCTGCCCTCCTTGCTTGGAGGCACTGTTCCTCCATCCCCTGTCTTCTCCCCACTCAGGTGTAAGATGTGGGAGAGCAGGAGAGGGATCTTTTTCACAGTGAGACCCTCTCAGCAAAGCAAGTCTTTAACAAAGCTGGGCCTTATTCAGGTTTGGAGGATGTGGCTGAGAGTCTGCTGGACAGGATGCACATTTAAAGGGCTTCCTGCAGTATAGGTGTCAGGCCTACATAGCAATTAAGTGCAGAGCACGGACCTGACTGAGCTGGCGACTCCAGATCCTGCAGGCTGAATGCCGAATCCTGAACATTGAAAGATTGTCTGGAACCATAGGACATGCTTGTTCCCTCAGCTGAGACAGTCCCCCTCAAGACTCAGGTTTACCTCTCCTGCTCTCTAGCAGCTATCAGACTGCAGCCACTCCCCATGGTGAGCCCTGAGGAAACTTAGGAAGGAGAATAGCTGCCCTCTGGCAGCTATAATACTGTAGCCACTCCCAGTGGTGAGCTCTGAGGAAACTCAGGAAGGAGGAGAATACTTGCCCTCTACCAGCCATTAGAGTGCAGTCACTCTCCATGGTGAACCCTGAGGAAACTCAGGAAGGAGAAGGCAGGATGCTGGTCCCAGACGGTGAGGTGTGTATCAGAGGGAATGATTTCAATGAGGTGACTCTTGCATCTTTCCATAAATACAAAAGTGCTTAATTCGTTAACTTTAGATGCTGCTTCCTGGGTCTGAAGTCCTAAAAGATTCTCTCTGAATAAAACATAATTCTCAACACTTAGATTGTAAATATTTTTATGTCTACACATGTAGACACTTAGAAGAACAAAAGACATCTCAACATTCGAAACACTGGCACTGATGATGGACATTCTCCAAAAGATGCAACTGATGGAGCAATTAGAATGCTCATCACCCCTTTTTCCATAAGATTGTGAAATGGACACTGACAGTGGGGAATTATTATTGGAAAGAATAAACCTGACTCCATGTTGGATCTTTTAACCTTTGCTTCCTGTTGATTTGTTGACTAAAAGGATACTGTCCATACATAATGGCCTGCCTCAGGTAACCCTGCCCTTCTACTTTTCTTCAGGACCTGTCCACCTGTGGATGGCTACAGGAAGGAAGAAATTAACACTTCTTGGTCTGCCAGCTCTCCAGGTAAAGTCATATTCTTTGCCTCAACACCTTGCCTTTGATTTATTGGCCTGTCGTGGGGTAAGCAGAGTGAGCTTGGACTCCATGATAATCCCACATGCCTTGTAGTCAAAAAAACCAAAACATAAACAGAAGCAATATTGTAATAAATTCAATAAAGACTTTGAAAATAGATCATATCAAAAAGATCTGAAACCAAAAACTGAAAAGAACTCTGTGGTTGTCTGAAATATTTAGAAAAGGAAACGGTTCCCCTCATGCCAGTACCCCCTGAAGTCAGACAGGGGACACAACCTAGGGGAGGTCTCTTCTCTCGTCCAGGGGAGTGTCATACCAGCCACCATTTCTCCCTGCCCACGATAAACACACCATAATAAGGGTCATTGGCACCTGGGCCAGTAATGCTGTGAACACCTGGATTGCCTTGTCCTTCTGAGATTTGATGTGAAGATAACACAGAAAGAGAACCAGCCAACAAGGATCTGGTCAGGAGTAAACTCCTCTTCACAGGGACCCTGTGAGACCCAAGCACTTGCTCTGCTCACCCTGCACCGACTTTGGGGAACTGGCCTTTGTCATTCTCTGGGCAGGAGGTCTACCTCCTGAAACCCAGGGGAGCACTGGGGACAGCAGCACCTCCACCTGAGGTCTGGAGACGGTGTCCTGAACAGACAGGGCCTAACCGTTCAGTGAGGCCAGCCCTTGTCCACACTGCACTGACCTGCTGCAGGATCTTGGGTTCCCTGGCATCCAGCATGCCCATTGTCCACCCCAGCTTGAGGCATCTTGAGAGCCCCTCACTGGCAGGCAACTAGAAGTAGAAAACAGCACACCCAGCAAGAAGGAGAAGCAGGCGGGGTAGGGTTCCAGCTTGGAGTGTCCATGGTCTCTTTGGTTCCCTGAGAACACCCAGCCCTGCCTGCCATGGCTTTTCTCGTGTCTCTTTGTGGTACCAAACACCTTCCTCTGGAAGAGAAGGCTCTGTGACCATGAGGAGGTGCCGTAGTCCTGAACACAGGAAGCTTGAGAAGTAACTGCCCTGAGCCCTGAATATACTGCAAGTTAAATCTGCACCAACCTAGGCCAAGATTCCAACAGATTCTCTGTGGAAATGCTTTTCATGTCCAACAAGAGAAGGCTTGTTAACCCATAGCCTGACCCCAAGACATGAGACAGGTTGTAACCACAGAAACTGCAGGGAATGTGTTTGAGAGGCTTTTTCTTAGGCATCTTCCTTGAGGTCCCCTGAAGTTATTGGACCTGGAGTGGGGCACTCGGCACTTCTCTCCTCACTGCAGGCTGGACAGCAACTCCCCAACCTCACAGCCTCCTCTCCTTCACCTCCCTCTGAGTTGAGTGGAAACTTCTCATTCATGAGGCCACGGCACAGTCTTCTTGGTGAGCAGAACAGAGGCTGGTGGGGAGGTGGGTGGAGGCTCAGAGCTCTTGTGGAAGAAAAACATATATGTGTGTATGGTGGCCATATGCTGTAGTAACTGGTATTGCCTACACATTTATGGGTGGCTTTTAGTTTCCATATTTTCTAAGTTTCTTTTTTTATGACCAACTGCATATTATTAGAAAATTTTTGCTATCAACCATGAGATGTTGCCAAATAAGATATTTAAGTTTATTGAAATGTTGTAGGAGTTTTCTTTTGGTGACAGAAGAACAGCCTCCTACTTTTAAGTATTTATTTAATTGACTGCACTAGGTCTTAGCTCTGGAGAAGGAAATGGCAGCCTACTTCAGTATTCTTGCCTGGAGAATCCCAGGGATGGAGGAGCCTGGTGGGTTGCTGTCTATGGGGTCGCATGGAGTCGGACACGACTGAAGCGACTTAGCAGCAGCAGCAGCAGCAGATCTTACTTCTGGCATGTAGGACCTTCATTTGTAGCATAGAGGATCTAGTTCTCTGACCAAGGATTGAATCTGGGTTTCCCTGCACTGGGAGATCAGAGTCTTAGCCACTGGACCATCAGGGAATGCTGCAACCTTCTAAATTTTTTCTTTTTAAGATTTATTTATTTATTTTTGGTTATGCTGGGTCTTTGTTGCTGTGTGGGCTTTTCTCTAGTTGTGGTGAATGAGGGCTACTCTCTAGTTTATGTGTGCTCGAACTTCTCATTGTGGTAGCTTCTTGTTGCAGAGCATGGGCTCTAGGGCACATGGGCTTCAGTAGTTGTGCACAGGCTTAGTTGCTCCATGGCATGTGGGATCTTCCCAGATTAGGGGTTGAACCTGTGTCTCCTGCATTGGCAGGTGGATTCTTAACCACTGTACCACCAAGGACATTGCCTACCCCCCCCCCCACCCGCCAACCTCCTACTTTAAAAAAGGACTAAAAACTGCCTGTTTAGTAAGTTTTCAGGAGTCTGAGCTTTGAGGTGAGCATCTGTGGTGTCATTCTCCCAAAGGCAGCTCGGCTTCAGATATCGGCTGGGTTCATGGGCGCGGTGATCAGGATGGATCTGGTGGCTGAAGACAGGCTTACTCTCTGGTGCTTTGCCCTCACCTGCTCAGCCAGGATCCCTGAGCCATGGCAGCGAAGCAGAGCAGCAAGCAGGTGGGGCTGGTACAGCTGCGGGACTGCTGTGGTCAGAATGGATCATACGGTGGAGGCAGGACTGCTGCAGTCAAGAATGGAGTATGCAGTGGAGGCAGCTGGCCATCCTGTCCCATGGCTGCTGGTGTCCTGTGTGCCCATGCAGGGCAGTCACGGTGTCAGGTGAGTCCAGGCTGGTGTTGTGGGGACCGGACAGGGCCTTAGACAGCTCACATCCCCATTCTCTGCCCGCTACCCCCGCCTCGCTCACCCTGGCTCCTCTTCAGATCGTGATTCATGGCTGCTAGCTGCTCCCCAGGGCTGGGAGGGTGTGTAGACCACCAAGCCCCTTGCTTGAGGTGAGCTGAGACCCCAAGCTCTGGGGTCGCACACCATTGCTGCTACCATGCAAGTCATCCCACTTCTGTGAGGGAGGGCCCGTGCGGGGCTGTGGGTGATGGGGGATTTGGGGATGCTGTGGGCTGGCCCAGGAGTCGGGAGAGGAAAGGAGGAGAGAGAGAACCCTTGAATTGCTCAGCCTTCCAGGAAATCTCAGGCCCAGCTCCGGTGAGAGATGCAGTTGAGAAGCCCTTTCAAGTTTCTGGATCCCCCTTCCCACCATATTTCAGTTGAAGCCCTCTGCGTGCTCTACCCCTAACTCTCCCTCCTGTGGCTCCTGCTGAAAGCCACAGGAGACTGAGAATTTATGCTGCTTCCCTTCCCGTAGGGAAACGAAGCCACAGATAAACGTTTGCCTTTAAGAAAGCATGAAAGAAATGTGAAAATAATAGCAGGAGGTTATTATTGACAGGTTCATGTAGAGATGCTTCACAAGCCTGGCACAAAGAAGGGACTAAGAGCTGTTGCCCCTGGTCCTGGGGTTTGTCCCCGCCCACCCTAGCCTATGCTCCCCTTGGTGTCTTCTGGTGACTAGGCGGACTTAAACCTCCTGAACACATCCTGAAAGGATCAGGTCAGGAAAGAACTCGTTTCACAGATGGGAGGGTGTAGTCCAACTCTTTCCAAACACCTTCCTCCTCTCTGTATTGGAACTCAGTTCTGGGTCTAAGCAAGCATGGCTTCCTGTCTGGGTCAGCACCCTCACTTACCTCTTGCCTTACTCACAGGCTTTGTGTCCACTTCTTCCCCACGTGCATCCTGCTCACTTCCATTGCTGGGGCCCTGGGGCCTGTACTGTGCACATCTGCTCTGCTCATAGCACACCCCATGGGCCATAAGATTTCACTCTTAAAAGGTAAGTGTAAGGATAAAATACTCCGTAGTTAAGAATTTCAAGGTGGCAACAGCGTTGACCGAAGCATAAGAGCTCAGGTACAAGGCTCATGTGTTAGAGAAGCCGCTGTGTGGGCTTCAAGACACTCCATGTAGAGGGTGGGGTGGGGGTGGGCAGGGAGTTTCTGAGACACTCAGCTCGCCCGGTTCCTGCACAGCCAACTCCAGGCTCTGTTCTTGGCAGGGTGGGTGATAGTCGGCACTGCCTGGCTGTGTGGAGGGGGCTCAGAGGCTGCCCAGCTCGGCAGGAATGGCAGTGAGGGGAAGGAAGGGCACCCTCCCTTAGCATTCCTGACTTCACAACTCCTTGTTAGGGCAGCTGAGTGCCTGAATGGCCCCTCCCGTGTCTAGCTCTGAAGATATAGAAGAAGTGGACACGAAGGACATGCAGGCTATAACAGAGGACAGCAAAGGCAAGGCTTGCATTCTCAGCTAGCTCTGCCAGATTCTGCCTGTGCTTATGCATCAGACCAAGACGCTGGCTGTGACTCAGATCATGAACTCCTTATTGCAAAATTCAGACTTAAATTGAAGAAAATAGGGAAAACCACTAGACCATTCAAGTATGACCCTTACGATTATACAGTGGAAGTGACAAATAGATTCAAGGGATTAGATCTGATAGAGTGCCTGAAGAAATGTTAGATGGAAGTTCATGACATTGTGCAGAAGCCAGTAATCAAGACCATCCCCAAGAAAAAGAAATGCAAAAAAGCAAAATGGTTGTCTGAGGAAGCCTTACAAATAGCTGAGAAAAGAAGAGAAGCTAAAGTCAAAGGAGAAAAGGAAAGCTATACCCATTTAAAAGAAGAGTTCCAAAGAATAGCAAGGAGAGATAAAAAAGCCTTCCTAAGTGATCAATGCAGAGAAATAGAGGGAAACAACAGAATGGGAAAGACTAGAGATCTCTTCAAGAAAAAGAACAGGGAACATTTCATCAAAGATGGGCACAATGGTATGGACCTAACAGAAGTAGAGGTTATTAAGAAGACGTGGCAAGAATACGCTGAAGGACTATGCAAAGAAGACCTTCATGACCCAGATAATCACGATGGTGTGATCACTCACCTAGAGCCAGACATCCTAGAATATGAAGTGAAGTGGGCCTTAGGAAGCATCACTAAGAATGCTAGTAGGTAATGGAATTCGAGCTGAGCTGTTTCAAGTTCTAAAAGATGATGCTGTGAAAGTGCTACAGTCAATATGCCAGCAAATTTTGAAAACTCAGCAGTGGCCACAGGACTGGAAGAGGTCAGTTTTCATTCCAATCCCAAAGAAAAGCAATGCCAAAGAATGCTCAAACTACTGCACAGTTGCACTCATCTCACACACTAGCAAAGTAATGCTCAAAATTCTCCAAGCGAGGCTTCAACAATACATGAACCGAGAACTTCCAGATGTTCAAGCTGGATTTAGAAAAGGCAGAGGAACCAGAGATCAAATTGTCAACATCTGTTGGATCATCAAAAAAGCAAGAGAGTTCCAGAGAAACATCTACTTCTGCTTTATTGACTATGTGGACCACAACAAACTGTGGAAAATACTTAGAGATGGGAATACCAGAGAATACCTGCCTCCTGAGAAATCTGTATGTGAATCAAGAAGCAACAGTTAGAACCGGACATGGAACAATGGACTGGTTCAAAAGTGGGAAACGAGTAGGTAAAAGGCTGTATATTGTGACCCTGCCTATTTAACTTATATGCAGAGTGAAAGTGAAAGTCACTCAATTGTGTCCAGCTATTTGCAATCCCATGGACTATACAGTCCATGGAATTTTCCAGGCTAGAATACTAGAGTGGGTAGCTGTTCCCTACCTTCTCCATGGAATCATCCCAACCCAGGGACTGAACCTAGGTCTCCTGCATTGCATGCAGATTCTTTACCAGCTGAGCCACTAGGGAAGCCTTATATATGCAGAATACATCATGCAAAATGCTGAGCTAGATGAAGCACAAGCTGGAATCAAGATTGCCAGGAGAAATATCAATCATCTCAGATATGCAGATGTCACCACCCTTAAGGCAGAAAGCGAAGAGGAACTGAAAAGCATCTTGATGAAAGTGAAAGAAGAGACTGAAGAAGCTGGCTTGAAACTCAGCATTCAGAAAACTAAGATCATGGCATCTGGTCCCATCACTTCATGGCAAATAGATGGGGAAATAATGGAAACAGTGACTTTATTTTCTTGGGCTCCAAAATCACTGCAGATGGTGACTGCAGCCATGAAATTAAAAGACACCTGCTTCTTGGAAGAAAAGCTATGACCAACCCAGACAGCATATTAAAATGCAGCGACATTGCCAACAAAGGTCTATCTAGTGAAAGCTATGGTTTTTCCAATAGTCAGGTGTGGATGTGAGAGTTGGGACTGGAAAGAAGGCTGAGTGCCAAAGAATTGACACTTTTGAACTGTGATGTTTGAGAGAACTCTTGAGAGTCCCTTGGACTGTAAGGAGATCAAGCCAGTCCATCCTAAAGGAAATCAGTCCTGAATATTGATTAGAAGGACAGATGCTGAAGCTGGGAACTCCAATACTTTGGCCACCTGGTACGAAGAACTAACTCATTGGAAAAGACCCTGATGCTGGCAAAGACTGAGGCAGGAGGAGAAGGGGACAACAGAGGGTGAGATGATTGGATAGCATCACTGACTCATTGTATATGAGTTTGAGCAAGCTCTGGGAGTTGGTGATGTACAGGGGAGCCTGGTGTGCTGCAGTCCATGGGGTCACAAAGAGTTGGACATGACTGAGCGACTGAACTGAACTGAAGACGCTGGTGCTACCATCCTATATCACACATGAGACTAGAGGCACAGAGAGGCTGAGCACCTTGCCCCAGGTCACCCAGCTGGTGATAGCAGAGCTGAGAACTGGCCCACTGTGGTTGAATCTGGAGTCTAGATGCTGTTATGACCTGAGGGAGCAGCAAAGACAGAGTGAGGGAGAAACAGATGGCCCAGACTTAGCCAGGCATACATGTATGCACACATAAACACACATGTGCACATGACCTTCACCTTTGAGGCTACAAGGAGTCAGAGGAAACCAGAGGGCAACCAGGAGAGGCCAAAGGAGGGTGGAGGTCTATTAGGAGGAAAGGCCATACTTCCCAGGAGACCAGGGAAGTCCCTTCTTTGGTGAGTATGTCTCAAACCCTAAATTCCTCTCACTGGACCCAGGAACTGACTATGCAGTGACCTAACTGAGTTGACTCCAGACTTATGCCTTCCCAGTGGTTCAGCTCCCACTGGACCCCACTGCTTTCAGTAATAAGGGGGGAATGAGGTACATGGTCTGGGCTTCAGATTTGTTTGGAGACAAAATTTATTAAAACAGGAGTACAAAAAACCCATGCTGGGAATTGGCATGAACATCTCCAGAACACTTAAGAAATCATCTGCTGTTTATCTACCTCCTCTCCTGTCATGAAAGTGGAAGGTCTATTTAATCAATTAATTCTGTGCTCATCACACTCTTTTTTTAAAAAAATGTATTTATTTATTTGGCTGCACTGGGTCTTAATTGCAGCATGTGGGATCTAGTTCCCCAGTCAGGTATTGAACATGGGTGTTTGCATTGGCAGCATGACGTCTTAGCCACTGGACCACCAGGGAAGTCTCTCATCACAGTCTTGGGGAGTGTAACGGGTCATAGACCTCGTGTGAGGCCCCCTCAGAGTTGAAGTATGTGATGGCTACAGTAATCCTCCTGTGGCTAAAATATGGTTTATTGGTAATGACTTACTCAACTTCCCTGCAAACAAAGGGTTTCTCCCCTGTGTGTGTCCTCTGGTGCTTGATGTGATTGAAGCCTCACTCACACTCCCTGCAAACAAAGGGCTTCTCCCCTGTGTGTGTCCTCTGGTGTCTGATGAGAGTTGACTTCTCACTGAAGCTTCGCCCACACTCCTTGCAAACATAGGGCTTCTCCCCTGTGTGTGTCCTCTGGTGCTTGATGTGATTGAAGCCTCACTCACACTCCCTGCAAACAAAGGGCTTCTCCCCTGTGTGTGTCCTCTGGTGTCTGATGAGAGTTGACTTCTCACTGAAGCTTCGCCCACACTCCTTGCAAACATAGGGCTTCTCCCCTGTGTGTGTCCTCTGGTGCTTGATGTGACTGAAGCCTCACTCACACTCCCTGCAAACAAAGGGCTTCTCCCCTGTGTGTGTCCTCTGGTGTCTGATGAGAGTTGACTTCTCACTGAAGCTTTGCCCATGCTCCTTGCAAACATAGGGCTTCTCCCCTGTGTGTGTCCTCTGGTGCTTGATGTGACTGAAGCCTCACTCACACTCCCTGCAAACAAAGGGCTTCTCCCCTGTGTGTGTCCTCTGGTGTCTGATGAGAGTTGACTTCTCACTGAAGCTTCGCCCACGCTCCTTGCAAACATAGGGCTTCTCCCCTGTGTGTGTCCTCTGGTGCTTGATGTGACTGAAGCCTCACTCACAGTCCCTGCAGACAAAGGGCTTCTCCCCTGTGTGTGTCCTCTGGTGTCTGATGAGAGTTGACTTCTCACTGAAGCTTCGCCCACGCTCCTTGCAAACATAGGGCTTCTCCCCTGTGTGTGTCCTCTGGTGCTTGATGTGACTGAAGCCTCACTCACAGTCCCTGCAGACAAAGGGCTTCTCCCCTGTGTGTGTCCTCTGGTGTCTGATGAGAGTTGACTTCTCACTGAAGCTTTGCCCACACTCCCTGTAAGCATAAGGCTTTTCCCCAGTGTGTATCCTCTGGTGTGTGATGAGACTTGACCTATCCTTGGAGTCTTGCCCACAGTCTCCATGCTTAACTCTTATAATTTGTAAAACTCTTGCCCCCATACATAATTTGCCTGTGTCCTCTGTATTCACTTTCTGGCCTGTACTGGGCTCTTACATCATTCTCTCGCTTACCCAGGAATCCCCCATTTGTCCTTTGGGTGAGTAGGAAGAGGCCCTTGAAACCCTCCTCAGCCTTATGCTTTTAAGCAAAGGTTGGGGCCTTTCCTTGACCTCTCGATCCTCAGGTTTGTCACTCCAGCTGTGTGGATCAGAATATTGCTGCTGATGATTTTGATTGCCTGGGCAGGAATCCTTTGTTTGGAGGTGGTCTCTTGCACATGTTCTCAGGAGGATCTGAGAGGGGTGATTGCGTTCAACATGTTGGCTGAGGAATTTCTGACTGGAGAAGGCCAGAGAGCAGGAGGCACATGGGTGGATTTTGGGCTTTGGTTCTGCTGAAAGAGGAAGCTTTTGGTCAGGTAGCTGGTTTGTCATGGTAAAGCCTGCCCCAATAATCAACTTAGTGCTGACAGTGCAAGATCTGTCTCCCACCAAGTGTTCCTTTACAGTCCACTTTTCCATTCCATTCTTATTCTCTGCATCTTCTACAGAAATCCAGGAAGCCTGTGTCAAGGACCTTTTCTACAAATCCCCAGACTAGGGACCTTCCAGTAGTATCAGAGGCAGTGTCTCCTGATAGAGGTGGATCTGTAGGGACCTTTCCCTACGTATAAGTATCTGAAAATTCATGTCACAGTGGTCACAGGTATTTTATCATACTGAGAGGTAAGACTCTTGATGACTTAGGTGGAATCATCCTGAGTGGCTCTCTGTGAGGGAAAAAGGTCTATTTAAGTTAGGGGTGCCTGGCCTAGAGCTCTCTGAATATGGGAGGCAGCATAGGAGGTGATGCTTTAGCATATGCAAGTAAAGCTGAATTTGAGGGTCCTCATTCAAAGAGCATCCTTTGTGTCTGGGTCTCTACACAAAGTGGGATTCATACTGGAGGAGACCAAGTGGCCCAGGTCCCATGGACTAGAGGTCTCTGGTTCCTGTTGCCCTCATTGGTTCATGAATTGCTTCTCTCTCAGTTTTCCATAAATCATAAAATGAAGATGTGTTCTTTCTCAAGCCTCATGAGTATTCATACCTCATTTATTTAATTCAGTCTAGTCCATTTAATGGAGAAGGCAATGTCACCCCACTCCAGTACTCTTGCCTGGAAAATTCCATGGATGGAGGAGCCTGGTAGGCTGCAGTCCATGGGGTCGCTAGGATTTGGATACGACTGAGCTAGGAGTTGGATACGACTGAGCAACTTCACTTTATTTTTTCACTTTCATGCATTGGAGAAGGAAATGGCAACCCACTCTAGTGTTTTTGCCTGGAGAATCCCAGGGACGGGGGAGCCTGGTGGGCTCCCTTCTATGGGGTCGCACAGAGTCGGACACAACTGAAGTGACTTAGCAGCAGCAGTCCATTTAAAATGCACTAGGAAGTCCTGTTTAAAAATACATCTCCATCCAGACTCTTCACATCCTGCTGCTGCTGCTACTAAGTTGCTTCAGTCGTATCCGACTCTGTGCGACCCCATAGAAGGCAGCCCACCAGGCTCCCCCGTCCCTGGGATTCTCCAGGCAAGAACACAGGAGTGGGTTGCCATTTCCTTCTCCAGTGAGTGAAAGTGAAGACTATCAGTCATGTCCGACTCTTAGCAACCCCATGGACTGTAGCCTAGCAGGCTCGTCTGTCCATGGGATTTTCCAGGCAAGAGTACTGGAATGGGTTGCCATTCTTCACACCCTGACTTCCATGCTTCTTTAGCCAGCCCACTGTCCCCTCTCGCCTGGCAATGAACTGACCTTTGAAGGGATTCCCCACTGCTCTCTCTTCCCCAAAATGAACCGAAGCATTGTCTTAGAACAGAGAACATGCCACTTGCAGCTGAAAGCTGCACGGTTGTTCCATGTCACCCTGGAAGATTGCAAGTGCCTGTAAATGGACATGGGCCCTGAGGCTTCCATGTTCCATCCATCCTCCTTCGTCTCCCTCTGTACTTTCTCCCACAACCACTGGCATGGCCTCTCTTCCCGGCCCTGGGGCTATGGCACTGGCTGCTCCCTTGCCTTGAATCCATTCCCACAAGTGTTACCTCTGGAGAGACCCTGCCCCACCATCCTCTGCCACACCCCACCTGCTGCTCACACTGATCCGAGGTCCTTTTTCTGGACTGGTTTTTCTCATAGCAACCAGCAGCCTGTCTAGTATTAAGCATATGCAAAGTTGCCCCAGAAGGTGGTTCTATCTATTTCAGGGCATGGAGCCCAGTCTGTCACAGAGTATGAACTCACATGACAATGAACTGAAACAGTGACTGAATGCAAATCATTGTACACATGTCACTTAGAAATGTGAAGGAAATGAGGAAGAAACAGCTAAAGATGAGAGAGCTGGTAGGTGCTAGAAAATTTGCTTTTTGCCTCTCAGCCTTTCAGCAAAATGTGATATCATGTATTTTTTGCATGAAATATTAAAAATGAGAACAAAAAGTTTTAATATATTTTTTTCCTAAAAGTCATATGAAATGAATCAATTTTTGAGGCATTTTAATTGAGACTTGACTGACTTTACACCAGATTGTACTCTGCTTCAGAGCCAGACCAGGGAAGCTCCCTAGGATGGGGTGGGGTGCTTGAAGAGTAGCAGTCACCTCTGCTGGCCATGAGCTCACTCTTCCACCTGTTGCCGCACTTGATGCTGCGCTCTTGGCTGTACTTGTCCCCATACCAGACCAGCAGCTCACAGCCTGGCCTGACCACCGGGCAGGTTTGGTAGAAGATCTGCCGGTGATTCAGGAAGGCTACCAGGTTCTGCTCCTTGTCGTCCCGGGCACAGTTCACATACCTGGGGTTGAGGCTAGGAAAGAGAAACCACAAGTGATGAGTCCCCTCCACCTGTCAGACCCAATCCCAGCTCCTGGCCTTCAGTCTCTGAGGCCGCCACAGCCCCCACCACCCCTCCTGGGGACTTTCTGTTCACACTTTTGACCGCACCATGTGAATTTCTATCTCCAAATCCTATTTCCGGTCCTATTCCTGGCTGGAATGCTTTTCTCTCCTTACCTAATTAGCCATTTTCCAGAGCCCAGTTCCACATTTGTTTTTACCTGGACTGACCATAAGACTGGTGACCGCTAGCTCCTCTAAACTCAAAGTTCTCTTTCATTCCACAGAACTTGTTACTTCTAGGCTAGCATGAACTCCTTAGCACTCACCCCAGCCTGCCTTCTTTTCCGAGGCTTTTCTCTAGTCTCCCCACATGTGTACAGGGTCCCATTCATCTGCCAACCCCTTCCTGTGGAAACTTGGAGCGTGCTCTGACTTAGCTCGAGACACAGAACAGTAATACTCACTTTCTGCCTCCCCTGATGAAAGGCCCTCAGAGAAAGGTCCTGACCCGCATTCCTTCCCAGGCCTCAGGGCCCACTTCTGACTAGAGCTCAGCCTGGGGAGCTTGCTTCTCTCATGGGCTCAAGGTCCCTCATGTTAGGTTATCCTGGCACTGTACAGTTCTTCAAAAGTAGAAAAATTAAGGTTACATATTCCTAAAATCAATTGGTTAATTTCTATCTGAAGTGTATCCTCCAAAAGGACATGGGTTGTGTGATTTGCTTCAATAATGAACTCTACTGTTCTGGAACACAGAAAGTGGTTGGTAAGGGTCAGTTTAAAGTGTCCTTGGTGAATCTAGACTCCTCAAGTTGTGTTCAAGTGCTGAGGTCCAGCCCCGGCTGATTCAGGGTATTCGAAGCGGGGACGGCGTCGGTGACTTATTTACATATTAATTAGAGATATAAAGAGTAATAGAATGAGAATAGCTCAGTAGGAAAATTTAGCGGAGAAAAGAGGCTGAGTAGCTTGGTTTATGCAGAATATCAATATAATCTGTGACACCAGGTTAGCTCTGACCACGAAGGCCACGGGCGCCCTCTCACATAGCAGAAGATGCCTCTCCTTAGGCATCTCCTCGAGTGGGTCTTAGAAGCCCAGGCAAATAAATGGTCACAGAGGACATCTGTGCTCCAGATGGAGACTCAGCTGGAAATTGAGAGGGAAGAATGACATGGGGAGACCAAGCTTTGGTGAGCAAGGCCCGTAGCTTTATTTTCAATACGGGCTTTTAATACCCTAAGTTACACATAGAGGATAATCAGATCAGATCAGTCCCTCAGTCGTGTCCAACTCTTTGTGACCCCATGAATCGCAGCACACCAGGCCTCCCTGTCCATCACCAACTCCTGGAGTTCACTCAGACTCATATCCATCGAGTCAGTGATGCCATCCAGCCATCTCATGCTCTGTCATCCCCTTCTCCTCTTGCCCCCAATCCCTCCCAGCATCAGAGTCTTTTCCAAAGAGTCAACTCTTTGCATGAGGTGGCCAAAGTACTGGAGTTTCAGCTTTAGCATCATTCCTTCCAAAGAAATCCCAGGGCTGATCTCCTTCAGAATGGACTGGTTGGATCTCCTTGCAGTCCAAGGGACTCTCAAGAGTCTTCTCCAATACCACAGTTCAAAAGCATCAATTCTTTGGCGCTCAGCCTTCTTCACAGTTCAACTCTCACATCCATACATGACCACAGGAAAAACCATAGCCTTGACTAGACGAAACTTTGTTGGCCAAGTAATGTCTCTGCTTTTGAATATGCTATCTAGGTGGGTCATAACTTTCCTTCCAAGGACTAAGCGTCTTTTAATTTCATGGCTGCAGTCACCATCTGCAGTGATTTTGGAGTCCCCAAAAATAAAGTCTGACACTGTTTCCACTGTTTCCCCATCTATTTCCCATGTAGTGATGGGACCAGATGCCATGATCTTCGTTTTCTGAATGTTGAGCTTTAAGCCAAGCTTTTCACTCTCCACTTTCACTTTCATCAAGAGGCTTTTTAGTTCCTCTTCACTTTCTGCCATAAGGGTGGTGTCATCTGCATATCTGAGGTTATTGATATTTCTCCCAGCAATCTTGATTCCAACTCGTGTGTCTTCCAGTCCAGCGTTTCTCATGATGTACTCTGCATATAAGTTAAATAAACAAGGTGACAATATACAGCCTTGATGTACTCCTTTTCCTATTTGGAACCAGTCCAGTTCTAACTGTTGCTTCCTGACCTGCATACAAATTTCTCAAGAGGCAGATCAGGTGGTCTGGTATTCCCATCTCCTTCAGAATTTTCCACAGTTGATTGTGATCCACACAGTCAAAGGCTTTGGCATAGTCAATAAAGCAGAAATAGATGTTTTTCTGGAACTCTCTTGCTTTTTCCATGATCCAGCGGATGTTGGCAATTTGATCTCTGTTTCCTCTGCCTTTTCTAAAACCAGCTTGAACATCAGGAAGTTCATGGTTCACATATTGCTGAAGCCTGGCTTGGAGAATTTTGAGCATTACTTTACTAGCGTGTGAGATGGGTGCAATTGTGCGGTAGTTTGAGCATTCTTTGGCATTGCCCTTCTTTGGGATAAAGAATGCTCAAACTACCGCACAATTGCACTCATCTCACACGGTAGTAAAGTAATGCTCAAAATTCTCCAAGCCAAAAATTTGCCAAAGAATGCTCAAACTACCGCACAGTTGTACTCATCTCACACGGTAGTAAAGTAATGCTCAAAATTCTCCAAGCCAGGCTTCAGCAATATGTGAACTGTGAACTTCCTGATGTTCAAGCTGGTTTTAGAAAAGGCAGAGGGACCAGAGATCAAATTGCCAACATCCGCTGGATCATGGAAAAAGCAAGAGAGTTCCAGAAAAACATCTATTTCTGCTTTATTGACTATGCCAAAGCCTTTGACTGTGTAGATCACAATAAACTGTGGAAAATTCTGAAAGAGATGGGAATACCAGACCACCTGATCTGCCTCTTGAGATATCTGTATGCAGGTCAGGAAGCAACAGTTAGAACTGGACATGGAACAACAGACTGGTTCCAAATAGGAAAAGGAGTACATCAAGGCTGTATATTGTCACCATGTTTATTTAACTTATATGCAGAGTACATCATGAGAAATGCTGGACTGGAAGAAACACAAGTTGGAATCAAGATTGCTGGGAGAAATATCAATAACCTCAGATATGCAGATGACACCACCCTTATGGCAGAAAGTGAAGAGGAACTAAAAAGCTTCTTGATGAAAGTGAAAGTGGAGAGTGAAAAGCTTGGCTTAAAGCTCAACATTCAGAAAACGAAGATCATGGCATCTGGTCCCATCACTACATGGGAAATAGATGGAGAAACAGTGGAAACAGTGTCAGACTTTATTTTTCTGGGCTCCAAAATCACTGCAGATGGTGACTGCAGCCATGAAATTAAAAGACGCTTACTCCTTGGAAGGAAAGTTATGACCAACCTAGATAGCATATTCAAAAGCAGAGACATCACTTTGCCAACAAAGGTCCGTCTAGTCAAGGCTATGGTCTTTCCTGTGGTCATGTATGGATGTGAGAGCTGGACTGTGAAGAAGGCTGAGCGCCGAAGAATTGATGCTTTTGAACTGTGGTGTTGGACAAGACTCTTGAGAGTCCCTTGGACTGCAAGAAGATCCAAGCAGTCCATTCTGAAGGAGATCAGCCCTGGAATTTCTTTGGAAGGAATGATGCTAAAGCTGAAACTCCAGTATTTTGGCCGCCTCATGCGAAGAGTTGACTCATTGGAGAAGACTCTGATGCTGGGAGGGATTGAGGGCAGGAGGAGAAGGGGATGACAGAGGATGAGATGGCTGGATGGCATCACTGACTTGATGGATGTGAGTTTGAGTGACCTCCAGGAGCTGGTGATGGACAGGGAGGCCTAGCGTGCTGCAGTTCATGGGGTCGCAAAGAGTCGGACATGACTGAGCAACTGATCTGATCTGATCTTCTTTGGGACTGGAATGAAAACCAACCTTTTCCAGTCCTGTGGCCACTGCTGAGTTTTCCAAATTTGCTGGCATATTGAGTGCAGCACTTTCACAGCATCATCTTTCAGGATTTGGAATAGCTCAACTGGAATTCCATCACCTCCACTAGCTTTGTTCATAGTGATGCTTTCTAAGGCCCACTTGACTTCACATTCCAGGATGTCTGGCTCTAGGTCAGTGATCACACTATCGTGATTATCTGGGTCATGAAGATCTTTTTTGTACAGTTCTTCTGTGTATTCTTGCCACCTCTTCTTAATATCTTCTGCTTCTGTTCGGTCCATACCATTTCTGTCCTTTATCGAGCCCATCTTTGCATGAAATGTTCCCTTGGTATCTCTGATTTTCTTGAAGAGATCCCTAGTCTTTCCCATTCTGTTGTTTTCCTCTATTTCTTTGCATTGATCGCTGAAGAAGGCTTTCTTATCTCTTCTTGCTATTCTTTGGAACTCTGCATTCAGATGTTTATATCATTCCTTTTCTCCTTTGCTTTTTGCTTCTCTTCTTTTCACAGCTATTTGTAAGGCCTCCCCAGACAGCCATTTTGCTTTTTTGCATTTCTTTTCCATGGGGATGGTCTTGTTCCCTGTCTCCTGTACAATGTCACGAACCTCATTCCATAGTTCATCAGGCACTCTATCTATCAGATCTAGGCCCTTATATCTATTTCTCACTTCCACTGTATAATCATAAGGGATTTGATTTAGGTCATACCTGAATGGTTTAGTGGTTTTTCCTACTTTCTTCAATTTAAGTCTGAATTTGGTAATAAGGAGTTCATGGTCTGAGCCACAGTCAACTCCCGGTCTTGTTTTTGCTGACTTTATAGAGCTTCTCCATCTTTAGCTGCAAAGAATATAATCGATCTGATTTCGGTGTTGACTGTCTGGTGATGTCCATGTATAGAGTCTTCTCTTGTGTTGTTGGAAGAGGGTGTTTGTTATGACCAGTGCATTTTCTTGGCAAAACTCTATTAGTCTTTGCCCTGCTTCATTCTGTATTCCAAGGCCAAATTTGCCTGTTACTCCAGGTATTTCTTGACTTCTTACTTTTGCATTCCAGTCCCCTATAATGAAAAGGACATTTTTGGGGGGTGTTAGTTCTAAAAGGTCTTGTAGGTCTTCGTAGAACCATTCAACTTCAGCTTCTTCAGCGTTACTGGTTGGGGCATAGACTTGGATTACTGTGACATTGAATGGTTTGCCTTGGAAACGAACAGAGATCATTGTGTCGTTTTTGACATTGCATCCAAGTACTGCATTTCACACTCTTGTTGACCATGATGGCCACTCCATTTCTTCTGAGGGATTCCTTCCCACAGTAGTAGATATAATGGTCATCTGACTTAAATTCACCCATTCCAGTCCATTTCAGTTCACCGATTCCTAGAATGTCGACATTCACTCTTGCCGTCTCGTTTGACCACTTCCAATTTGCCTTGATTCATGGACCTGACATTCCAGGTTCTGTCGGGGTCCAGCCCCGGTGGATCCAGGGATTTCGAAGGGGAGATGGCATAGGCGATCAAGAAACAACAGCTTATTAAAATATTAATTAAAGATACAAAGAGTGATGAAAATGAAGATAGCTCAGTGAGGAAATTCAGTGAAGACAAGCGGATGAAATAAGGATAGCTCAGTGAGAACATTTTGTGGAGAGAGAAGGCTGAATAATTCAGCCCGATTGTAAGAGAAAGAACGACATGGGGAGACCAAGCTTTGGTGAACAAGGCCCCGTACTTTATTTTTCAAAGTAGTTTTTATACCTTAAGTTATGCATAGAGGATAATGGGGGAAGGAGTGTAGTCATGCAGGGACAGCAGTCGCTGATCCAGGCTTTCAAACCTATCATACGCAAAAGTTTAGGTGAGTTACATCATCTTCTGGCTCAGAGGCCTATTAATATTTTAAGGAACTTATTTTCTCTAAAGGTGATTATTCTAAAGTCAGGCGCCACCCTCCAAAGGCATTGGAGTTGCATTTCTATAGGGCAAAGGTGTGGTGGGTTATAATTAGAGAAAGAATTAACTCAAGGGTCCAAGGTTACAAACATTGAGGCTACTAATTACATTTCTATACACCAATTATACAATCAATACACTGCCAAGGACACAGTAGGTAAGGGATATGGAAACTTAGCAGCAAACATTGGCCCAACAAGTGAAAAACCCTTCACCAATACAATTTCTAATCAATCTTTTAACTGCTCAAAGGAATCTGTGTTTAGACAGTTTAGAACATCTCATGCCTCTCACAGTTGGGAGGCTCTAAACAATCACATGTGGCCGGAAAAACCTATTAAGGCAGGCTAGAGGATTTCCAAAAGGAATTTGTAGGCTGAAACACTGTCACACCCAAGAATTATTAACTAGAGCTGTAAGTTAGCTCTTTTTTCACAGGAAGGTAGTGGGGGACAGCCCCCTGTAAAGTCAGAGGTGTAGGTGAGAACACAAAGCAGAAAGTAGGCAGATTCCGGCTTTTTGCGGGTAGATGCTCGAGATCCTCCAGGGGGCTCCTGAGGCTAGATCTCGCCCTTGCATTATTGCCAAGCCTTCTTCCTCATGACCTTTGTCATGGGCGGAGCGTTAATCCAAACTGGCTCCCGACAAAGTTCCTATGCAATATTGCTCTTTATAGCGTTGGACCTTACTTCTATCACCAGACACAGCCACAGCTGGGTATTCTTTTTGCTTTGGCTCCATCCCTTCATTCTTTCTGAAGTTATTTCTCCACTGATCTCCAGTAGCATATTGGGCCCCTGCTCATCTGGGGAGTTTCAGTATCCTATCAATTTGCCTTTTCATACTGTTCATGGGGTTCTCAAGGCAAGAATACTGAAGTGGTTTGCCATCCCCTTCTCCAGAGGACCACATCCTGTCAGATCTCTCCACCATGACCCGCCCATCCTAGGTTGCCCCACGGGTATGGCTTAGTTTCATTGAGTTAGATGGGCATGGCTTAGTTTCATTGAGTTAGATGAGGCTGTGGTCCTAGTGAGATTAGATTGACTAGTTTTCTGTGAGTATGGTTTCATTGTGTTTGCCCTCTGATGCCCTCTTGCAACACCTACCGTCTTACTTGGGTTTCTCTTACCTTGGGCGTGGGGTATGTCTTCACGGCTGCTCCAGCAAAGCACAGCCATCACATCTTACCTTGGACGAGGGGTCTCTCCTCACCACCGCCCTTCCTGACCTTCAATGTGGGATAGCTCCTCTAGGCAGGATTTAATACACAACACCAAATCTTGATTTTTCCAGTTTTTCTATGAGTGTCCTTAATGGTCCTGTGATATCCCCCAGCTGCTGAGTACTCCTGGGACCAGAGCGGGGATGTGGGTGAGGTTCCTGGCTGCCTCCAGGTCTGGACCTGGGCGGTGGTGAGGGGGGCTCTGGCATTTATGGGGGCTCCAGAGTTCTATGAGACAGTCCTCAGCCTGTTCTGGGTCCTTAGCCTGTCCTGGGCCCCCAGCTCACCCAATGGTCTTGAGGCCAAAGGGCCTGGAGGGCCACAGAATAAGACCTAGGTCCACGTTTTGCTGCACTCTGCCAAAAGGACCACCGTTAGGCTGATCATTAGCAGAGCAGGAAGACCGTTAAACACCAGGCTAATGGTCTCCTGACCTTTAACCCCAATGCTAATAAATTAGAGGATAATAGGGGATGTGAAATCATGCAAAGTCAGCAGTCTTTGGTCCTTATCAAAAATCAGGGTTTCTTTCCTGCAAATTTATCGTATACAAATGGTTTAGGTGATTTACATCATCTTCTGGCCAGAAGGCCTATTAACATTTTATGACTCTTGACAAAGATTTGTCAATCCATAAGACTTATTTTCTCTAAGAGTAATTATTTTAAGGTTTGGCACCATTCTACGAAGATGTTAGATAAAGTTACATTCCTATAGGGCAGAAGTGCAGTGGGTTTACAACAAAGGAAAGAATTTATTACCTTAAGGGTCTAAAGTTGCTAACACCAAGGCCACTACTTATTTTTTCTACATACCAACTATATTAATTAATACACATTCAGGGATACAATACAGGAGATGTGGAAACTTGGCAACAAGCATTGGCTCATCAATGAAATCTTTTACTAGTTTTATTCTGACAGTTTCTAACTCTCTGAGAGGCTCTAAGCTATTTGAACATCTTAAGCTTCCTGTGCCTCTCGAGGCTGGGAGACTGTAAACAATCGTATGTATAGCTGTAGAAATCCAGGTAAACTTGTCAGGCCAGTTAGAGAGCTATCTGAGGGGTTTGGATTTAAACACTCTTGATGCCCAGGAACTTTATTAATTGGAGCTGTAAGTTAACTCTTTATCAGAGAGAGCGAGGTGGTGGTGGGGGACAGCCCCCAGTAAAGTCAGAGGTGAGAGCACAAAGCAATAAAGTAGGCAGACTGGTTTATTGGGGGTAGATGCTCGAGAATATCCAGGGGGGCTCCTGAGGCTAGATCCTGCCTTTGTGTATGCCAAGCCTCCTTCCTCATGACCTTTGCCACGGGGGGAGCTCTCCACGCTGGCTCCCTGCACCCCAGTTTTGTTGAGCATAGACACTTACATTTTGAGGGCATATACTACATTTTTATTTCTTTCATTCTATTATGTTTTGAAAGGAAAGAACATAGTATGGTGGAAAAAGAGGAAAGATGTGAAAGCTATTGAAGGAGGCTGGTTGAGAAGGAAAGGGGTGTAGGCTTGAAGGAGGAGCAATCTTCATACCTGCAGGCTCATTGAACTCACCTCATCCATTTGGCCCAGGACGTGTCCTTTCCATCCACATACTCGTAGCAGTTTCTCCCTTTGGTGATCTGAGTGTCAGAAAAAGGGTTAAAAACTTTCTTCTCTTTTTCTTTTTTGGTGGGAGATAACAGAAGAATTATTTCCCTCTGCTATCATTAGTGCTCTTCAGCCTGCATGAATTCATTTGTCAGTCGTGACCACGTGGTAAGCTCCTTAATCATCACCTCCATGTCTGAGTGTGTTGATACACTCAGAGCAAGGATTCCACACAGGAGAAGCCACTTCTGTGTGCCTGTACCACTCTGCTCCCACCTCCTCTGATCTTTAGATAGAAGTCCCGTGTTCACACACAGTGTACACAGTACACAGGGCTGCCCATGTTGTCCTCATCCACGTCCTCACATGTAGACATGATCTCCCCTGCCACATGCACCAGTGATTGGAGGTCAGAGGACAGGGGATGAGGGGTGTTCTCACCAGCCAGGAGTATCCACTGTTGGCAGCCCCCGTCTGTGATCTGGCTCTTGTAGGAGCCAAAGCGCAGGCCCAGTGGCAGATCAGACACCTTGTTCTACACTCCAAGCACAGCCTCAAGGATGCCTGATGGTCTGATACTTAACCCAGCGGGCAGACTGAGGGCTAACCTCGTTCCACACTCCAAGCGCAGCCTCAAGGATGCCTGATGGTCTGATACTTAACCCAGCGGGCAGACTGAGGGCTAACCTCGTTCCACACTCCAAGCGCAGCCTCAAGGATGCCTGATGGTCTGATACTTAACCCAGCGGGCAGACTGAGGGCTAACCTTGTTCCACACTCCAAGCGCAGCCTCAGGGATGCCTGATGGTCTGATACTTAACCCAGCGGGCAGACTGAGGGCTAACCTTGTTCCACACTCCAAGCGCAGCCTCAAGGATGCCTGATGGTCTGATACTTAACCCAGCGGGCAGACTGAGGGCTAACCTCGTTCCACACTCCAAGCGCAGCCTCAAGGATGCCTGATGGTCTGATACTTAACCCAGCGGGCAGACTGAGGGCTAAGTGATTGGCATGCCCCTTCTCCACTGCACAGTCCTTTACAAAGGTCGGGAGCCCGTGAACAGCACAGCTTTTGATGAAGTTCTGACACTTCTCACAATCTGGAGATGAGAGCAACGGGGATGAGGGGAAGTATAGTGATGTTGCTGGTCATAAAGAACTTCAGAATGAACCGGGGTGCTCATGGCATTTGGCCTTGATCCTGTACCCCAAGTCATAAGAGGAAAAAGATGATTGGGGGACCACATGGTGAGGTTTTATTATTGTTCCAAGGCCTCATAACTGCTTCTCTGTGAATGGGTCCGTGGTGTCACTTACAGAGGTAGTCGTCATCCTGGGGCTCACTGACCTCTTGGAACACATGGCTCGCTCTTTCTCGTAGACTGTACATCTTCACTTCAGTCTCCTTTCAAATAGGCCCATGGGGTGGGTCACAGAGGTAGTTGTCGTCCTGGGGCTCACTGACCTCTTGGAACACATGGCTCGCTCTTTCTCGTAGACTGTACATCTTCACTTCAGTCTCCTTTCAAATAGGCCCATGGGGTGGGTCACAGAGGTAGTTGTCATCCTGGGGCTCACTGACCTCTTGGGACACATGGCTCACTCTTTCTCGTAGACTGTACATCTTCACTTCAGTCTCCTTTCAAATGGGCCCATAGGGTCACTCACAGAGGTAGTCGTCGTCCTGGGGCTCACTGACCTCTTGGGACACATGGCTCACTCTTTCTTGTAGACTATACATCTTCACTTCAGTCTCCTTTCAAATGGGCCCATAGGGTCACTCACAGAGGTAGTCATCGTCCTGGGGCTCACTGACCTCTTGGGACACATGGCTCGCTCTTTCTCGTGACTGTACATCTTCACTTCAGTCTCCTTTCAAATGGCCCATGGGGTGGGTCACAGAGGTAGTTGTCATCCTGGGGCTCACTGACCTCTTGGGACACATGGCTCACTCTTTCTCGTAGACTGTACATCTTCACTTCAGTCTCCTTTTAAATAGGCCCATGGGGTCACTCACAGAGGTAGTCATCGTCCTGGGGCTCTGACCTCTTGGTACACATGGCTCGCTCTTTCTCGTAGATTGTACATCTTCACTTCAGTCTACTTTCTTCTGAGTTCTGAGTTGAAGAAGAGAAGCTGAGCAAGGCTGGTGGGGTCTGCAGAGTTAGATCCTGTTTGATCAGAAACTGTGATATCACCCACCTGTTCATCTGTATACTTTGTTAAAAGTTTTTTTACATTTATTTTAAATTTTTTATGTATGTATTTTTATTTGTTAATGTTACATTATTTATTTATTGGCCGCATTGCATGACATGTGGGATCTTAGTTCCCTGACCTGGAATGGAACCCAGCCTCCTGCAGTGGAAGCATGGAGTCTTAACCACCAGGAAAATCCCTTCTCTATACTTTGTTTTTTCTCCCTTTATCTACTGGTTCAGAAAGACTGAGGCTACACACTGACTAAAGATGCCCAGTTTAATGTTAGCATCCTGTACTGCCTATTAGTAGGTTTAATTTCCCAACGTCCTTACTTAAAAAATAGTTCACAGACACATCTACTCAGAAAATATGTGTTGAGGGCACATTACAGATAAGGCATTGTGCAGAGGCCTGGGCGTAAACACTAACAAAGCATGGCCCTATTATCACAGCTGGATTTATTGAACAACTTCAATGTGTCAACACTTTTATATTTAATGCTTTCAAACACTTTTTAGTGTGTTTGAAAGCAATAAGAAGATTGCTTGTCTTCACTTTACAGATAAGCAGTCAGAACCTCAGAAAATTTGTAAGATTTTCCTTTCCAAAGGCCACAGTGCTACCTTTAGGTCTCAGATCAGTCCAGCTTAAACCCACACCTACCCAAAGTCTACCCTATATACCTGGGCCATAGTTATTAGCCTTTCTAGAGAAATTAGAGGAAGTGAAGTACCCATATTATTTCCTCTTACCCACCTTTTGTCTGGGGTGCTGTTCAGAGGTACTTGCTTCTCTGGGAGGGGACACTGGTATCTGGGCCTTCTTGGGGCCACTTGTCTTCAGCAATTTTGATGCTCCTGTCAATTCCTTCAAACTAGATTTGTTACTTACTAGTGCCCTGGACATTCCCTTCTGTGTGAGAGTCACATAGTAAAAGACAACATACATTTCTTTAGTTCTTTAGGACTTTATGAAATGTTTTCCCAAGCATGATTTTAGTTAATACTTTGACAATTCTTGGAAATATCCAGTGTTGCGGGGTGGGGCGGGGGGGGGGGGTGGGGGGAGGAGTGAAGAGGGGGTCTGAACACTGGAGTGTAAATAAAGGACCTAAGTGGGTAGTGAATCAAGACTGGAACTCATATCTTAAAGTTCTTTCCCTTCAACCTTCTCCATAAAAGTGAGAGCAAGGCAGGGGGAATAGCTGGAGAATCAACAAGGTCAGGAAAGAAGAGGGTAAGGGCTCAGAGAAAACCGGGGTGGGGGGTGGGGTTTCTATTAAATAGTGCCCCATTGATGAATGAGGAAGTGTGAAAAAGTACAGAGGGGACAAAAAACATCTGGAAAATGAGGTGACGAAGCAGTGAGATTAGGACGAGAAAAGACGATTGGCAGAAACAAATATAGACAATAAAGAAAATAAGCTGAAAGTTGCAGATTGCCATGTCCTAGAGACAGTGTTTGGAATTAAAGTAGCTGGTCCCATCAATTCTGCTTGAATAAGGTTGTACAACTAGCTGGTTTTCCTCAGTTTCCTGATCCATAAATTGGTATACATGCTAATTCTTGATGTTATAGTGGACATGAAGTTTAATAACATTCAACAAAATGTTCTGTGAGCTATTTGATACAGTATGAATGTGAGAGTCCATCCCTGCTATCAATTTACCCCCTCAGTTGTCTCTGTATTAGAAGTCCTGCTCACAGATACTATCTTCAGCATTTCTTCACCACCTTCCTCCTAGATGAATGTTTAAATGTGGAGCCACTCATTCAGAAAACATTCAGGGGGCCCTCAGGGGCTTTTAGCTGGGCCTGAACTTCTAAGAATTAACAGATATGGGCTAGGCTCTCAAAGCTCACGACACAGGGGCAGGCTAAACAAATGATTCTGTTTGGTAGTTAGAATAGAAAAAAGGAGTCCAGAATGGCGATGGCTAAAAGACAAGGAAGGGAAAAGCCCACGAAAACAGAACAAAGGAAGGTCCGAGGACCAGAGTGAGGACCTCAGGTAGAACAAACAACACTCCTGGCTAGCCCAATTTACATAGGGCAGGCCCAGGGGGAGGAAAAAAACATATAAAAAGAGGACCCAAAGGGCTGGAGGGTCTCTCTCCCCCCTGTGCTTGTTCTCTCTCTCTCTCTTCTCATCTTTGGGTCAGCATGCCCTCACGCCTCAAGGATGTATTTTCCTATTATTTTCTAAATAAAACTGAGCTGTAACAGTGATCTGTCCAAGAGCTATAACGCGGTCTGTCTGAGAGCTGTGACATGCTGAGGGCCTTAACGTCCATCGCTTCAAATTTTTGTTGAGATGAGACAGAAGCAAGTCTCCTTGGTAATCTCTTACCCTCCCCTGACATCTGTGGTGCCGTGACTTGGGTTTAACCTGGCTGAAACAACCTCAGCGCAGTCCCCCGCAAGAAGGAAGCCAAGCACAACCGGAGCCCAACTTGGCGAAAGCTCCTGAATGCGAAGAAAACCCAGCGCAGGGGAAGTGACAAGAGGCCCATTGTACTGGAAACCGGGACAGCGAAAAACAAACTCAGCAGAAAGCTCACGCGACTGTCTCAGATTCCAGAAAACCTCCAGTTAAGGTAGGAGATCCTCGCTCCTATGGCTAGAGGGACATATGCCTAACAAAATCTTAATTCCTTTATAGTCTCTTGTTTCTTATTTCCTCACTACCCCCCGCCCCTGCCACCTCCGCGAACAGGTGGGTGGAAGTGGGAGCAACTGAGGGACTCTGGAGAGGCTACTCCTCAGCATGTCCTAAAGGCACTACCTGCTGAGCCCCAGTAGCTATTACCCAAGCCGGTGGGGGTTCTTCTGTCCTTAATCTTCTTTGTGCCAGGAATCAGGCCAGTGAAAGCTGTGAGCACAGGTCAGCTGTTTAGCAGATTTTCTGGCAGGGTATGAACGGGATTCCTTGGCACATTTTCCCCACTGTTTTCCTCCTGACCTTTAGTGCTCTCTCCCAGAACTTGGAGCTCAGCCAAAACCCAGGATGCCTGGCTTTAGGATCTAATGAAGCTCAGGCTCTGATGTCTGATTGCAAAAATTCAGTGAGAGACAAAGTGGTAAGAGGTGGATTTGTTAGAGTTTAGAGAGAAGCACACTCTGCAGGGTGTGGACTATTGCAGAGGGCTCTGGATGTGGAATGGGGCCTGGCTAGGTTTTGCCAGCTGAGTGAATTAAAATGCTAATGAGTGGGAGGATCATCCCAGCCATTGGGGAACCACCCACTCCCCTGTCTTCTGACAGTGCTTTGGAGCTGTCCTGCCACCTCTGGGTGTGTCATTTAGTTTACAGATTGGGGATTAAGGTTTGCTTGAATTTGACTTGTCATCTTGGACCCAGTTGATTTTAATCGGTTTATGTTATGCCCTTGTGCTATGTTATTCTTTCAAAGGTTTCAAAGGTGCCCTTTCCCCATCCCTTCTGTTTCATGCTTTTTCCCTGAGCCCCATCCAGGCCCACAATGTTGCCTGTACAGTCTTCCGGAGGGACAACTAGAAAATAGCTAGCCCTTGGGAGGGAAATACTATATAATATCCAATCCTTCTGGATATTCAGCCCTTCATCTTCCATGTTTCCTACAACATGTGCAACATCAGCATCTCTTAGTGAACCTGCTAGGGTGGGAGACAGGCACACAATGCCTTCTAGAAGTCCATCAGTTGGCATTCCTTCAAAGGCAATTGGGCAAAAAAATAAATAAATAAGGCAATTGGGCTTCCAGGGATAATGTTTGCCACTTTGAGAGTTAGCCCTGCAGGCTGTTTGGGCCCAAAACCTTACCACCCTTCTCCTAAACTTATAAACATACTCCTGGATCAAATCTCCACTCCACTTTTATGGAACATCTGGTCTGTTGCCTCTTAACAAATTTGTTCTTAAGCCAAGTACTAACTCCTACAATCAAGACCCTGCCCCCTTGTATGCAACCCTGCCCACTTGTTGCTCCACCCAGTCTATAATTAAAACACCTTAATGCCCCTAACAAGGCCAGATAACCCACTCCTTTGTCATTACTTCTGTTATTACATAAAGTGGGTCTATGACAACAATGCTTACCAGGGGAGACACCCTTACCTCCTCTTATGGAGGACTAGGGGAAGAAATCAATGGCTTAAATCCCTTAGTAGTAAGAGGATAAGGCTTATGACTGTTTCACTGTTTCCCAGTCTCAGGGCATAGGCTTGGATTGCTTTACATCATGATATCTCTTCTGAACAAAATGAGTTAAAATTACAACCCCTTAATCCTACCCAGCACTGGTCATGCTGGAGACCTTGGGGACGCCCAACTCCAGTCCGGGGGTCCCAGGAGGTCAACCTGCTTCCACCTGCCTAGGGATCTGGTCCTCGAAAGGTGGTCACGCCTCAACCTACTTAGGGATCTGCCAGTCCAGGGGTCCCAGGAGGTCGTCACGCCTTGATCTGCACAGGGACCCAATTCTCCGGAGGCCAACCTGCCTCTACCTGTCCGGGGATTCGATCTCCGGGAGACTGTCATGCCTCAGCCTGCCTAGGGATCTGCACCCCCCAGGGATGCCTGGCTCTCAGGTTGCAAGACTACTGGGTAAGATAAGCTTCAGAAAGACCCACCCCTAAGGAAGTCCACCCATGGAAATAGAAGGAAGCCTATTACTTGTGGGACTGTGCCCAGTCTCAGCAATAACTCCGGAGCCCAATGAGTTAGTCTTCTGGAAAGACTAAAGAGGCCCTCCAAAAGTTTACCAATCTGCATTTAGACTCTTGTGAGGGACAGGTGATGTTAAAGGACAAATTCCTGTCCCAATGTGTATCAGATATCAGAATAAAATTACAACAGCTACAGTAGCAGGCCTCTGCTTCCTCTTTAGATGAGATGGTCCACACAGCCAGCAATACCTTTTATAACAGAGAACAGGAGAAGGAGGCCAAGGCCCAGGAGAGGGAGAGAAGGAAAGACAAGGCATGCCCAGATGTTGGCCGCCCTCCAGGGAAGCCCTGTGGCAAACCCTGAGCCCTTAAAGGACAAGGCATGAGGCGAATGCCTAATCTGTAGACAGGTAGGGTATTGGGCCAAAGAATGTCCAAACCGTTATAAGTCTCCTAAAACGGTTTGCTACAAGTGCCATCAACTGGGACATTGGGTGGCACTCTGCCCTCGAGACCCAAGAGCCTCAAGGTCAAGCGTCAAGCCTTCCCTCATGATGGTTCAACAGGACTGAAGCGGCCCACTCAAGCCAGCCCGCCTGTCACAGATAACCATCACAGGGCTAGAGCCCAGGGTGCAACTGGATGTGACAGGTAGGTCCGAGAATTTCTTGGTTGACGTGCGGACTACCTACTCTGTCTTGATCTCCTACTCCAGAGCCTTCCCCTCCCAAACCTGCACTATTTTGGGTGCTACAGGAAAAACTACTGAAAGACTCACCTGAGCATTTCTTTGTTGCTGGGATGGACAAATATTTTCCCACCAGTTTCTGATGGTCCCTGAGTGCCCTACTCCCTTATTGGGAAGAGATACACTCACTAAACTGGGGACCACCCTTGTGATGGGAAGCTTTTCAGCCCCTAGAGCCCTACAGCTCCTGGTTGCTACTGAAGAACCCATTACACCCTCTCCAATAGAGAGGGACCAAAAACTATGGGAAGACAAAATTAACCCCCAGGTGTGGGTTGAGGGGACTCCTGGACGAGCTCTCCAAGCTGAACCGGTCATCATTGTCCTCTGAGATCCCACTCGGTTTCCCAACCGGAAACAAATATCCCCTCAGAAGAGAGGCTCGGGAGGGACTACAGCCTTTAATAAATAAATTCCTTGTCTGTGGGCTATTGGTACCCACCAATCCACCATGTAACACCCCAATCCTCTCAGTAAAGAAGGACGGAACCCAGTGAGTGGTTCAAGATCTCCGGATCATAAATGAAGCTGTAGTACCCCTCCATCCCACAGTATTCAATCACTATGTAATCTTGGGAGAAATCCCACCCAGTGGGGCCAAGTGGTTTACAGTCTTGGGTCTCAAAAGATGCATTTTTTTGCATACCACTAGCTAAAGAATCCCAATATCTTTTTGCCTTTGAGTGGGAGGCCCCAGAAAAAAAAAACCACCAACAGATGACTTGGACAGTATTACCTCAGAGGTTCAGAGATAGCTCCTACCTGTTTGGACAGGGCCTTAGCGGGATCTCCTAGATCTGGACCTGGGACCTAAGGGGAAAATATTACAATATGTAGATGACCTCCTAATCTCTCCAGATGAGAAAAATGTCCAACAACATGAAATTCAGGTTCTAAACTTTTTGGCAGAGAGAGGATATAAAGTCTCCTGTGCTAAGGCACAGATGGTCGAGACAAAGGTCACTTACCTGGGAGTTCAGTCCAGGAGGCTGTCCTCTGATCGGATACAAGGAATCCTCCAGTTGTCCTCCCCCACAACTCGAAAACAATTGCAATCTTTCCTGGGGCTAACTGGGTGTTGTAGAATCTGGATACCCAACTATGGTCTAATTGCCCAGCTTAAAGGAACAGGATGATTCAATCCCCATTGATGTGGGGAACTCTTCAAAAGAAGACAAAGGCTACACTAAAAGAAGCCTTAACTCAGGCACCTGCTTTGAGGTTGCCAGACCCAGAAAAAGCATTCCAACTTTATGTCCATGAAAGAGAGGGACTAGCCTTGGGAGTGTTAACTCAAAGGTTAGGATCTGAGTGCCAGCCTGTAGCTTAACTTATCCAAGAGGCTTGACCCAACTGCCCGAGGCTGGCCCCCCTGCCTTCAAAATGTTGAAGCTATTGCAATCTTGATAGAAGATGCTTTAAAACTCTCTTTTGGGGGCAAACTAGCTATTTTTACCAGCCACCAAGTGAAACAACTCCTAAATAGGAGAGGCCATTATGGATGTCTGATCAAAGAATCCTCAGATATCAAGTAGTGCTGATGGAAAGTCCAGGCCTCACTATATCCCCTGTGAAGTTCTTAACCCAGCCACCCTCCTGCCTACCCCCAAGGGCTCTCTCCCCTTTCACTCTTGCCTAGAAACCTTGGACCACTGGACAAAACCCTGAGAGGGATTGTCAGAAGATCTTCTCATCAACCCTGAGGAAATCCAGTACACTGATGGAAGCAGCTTTGTCTTGGATGGAAAAAGAAGAGCAGTATATGCAGTAGTCTCCAGTTTTGAGACCATAGAGGCTAAGCCTCTGCCACCAGGTATTTCAGCCCGATCAGCTGAGCTCATAGCCCTGACTTGAGCTTTAGAACTGGGAAAAGGAAAAAGAGTAGCTATTTACACTGACTCCAAGTATGTCTTTCTGGTGCTACATGCACCTGCTGCTATTTGGAAAGAAAGGGGCCATTTGACCAGCCGAGGGTCCCCAATCAAATATCGTGACCAAATTATTAGACTCTTGAAGGCAGTCCATATGCCCACTGAGGTTTCAGTCTCCCACTGTAAAGGACACCAAAAAGGGAGCACAGAAGTGGCACGAGGGAACCAAGCAGCTGATCAGGCAGCTAAAAGAGCAGCATTACAGAACCATGACCTAATAAGGGTTGCCACCTTAGTTTCACAGACAAATTTGCTGGAAACTCCTTCATATACTGAAGGTGGAACTCTTAAAGCTAAGAGTGAGGGCTTTCAAGAAGATCATATGGGGTGGTTGCAAAAGGAGGGAGTCCATTTTCTGCCTGGAAACCTCCAATAGAAGTTGGTTAACTCTTAAATGCCACCACTCATTTAGGGGAAAAGGCCCTCCAAAGATTACTAGAAAGGTCCTTCAGAGGAACAGGCTTCCAAACGACTAAGGCAAGTGGTCTCCCCTGTCCCACTTGCCAATTAAACAACCCCCAAGGAGCTCGAAGACCCTAGCTGGCCCAGTACATCCAACGACATGGGGCCTACCCAGGAGAGGACTGGCAGATGGACTTCACCCAGATGCCAGTTTCTCAAGGGTATAAATACCCATTAGTCATGATAGATACATTCACAGGATGGATTGAAGGCTTTCCAACCCGGACTGAGAAGGTTGAGGAGGTGGTAAAAAAAAAACTGCTCCATGAAATCACTCCACGATTTAATCTGCCCAGGTCATTACAAAGTGATAGTGGGACGACATTTACTTCTAAGGTCACCCAAGGGGTCTCTAAAGCATTGGGTGTTACTTATTATCTCCATTGTGCCTGGAGGCCTCAGTCTTCATGAAAAGTAGAAAGAACCAACCAATTCTTAAAATCAGTGATGAAAAAGATAACCCGGAATACCTCCCTGGGATGGAAGCTATTTACCAATAGCTCTCCTCTGCACTCATATTGCTGCTAAGGAACAGGTTGGTCTTAGTTCGTATGAGATGCTATGTGGGAGACCTTTTGCTTATGTCAATGACCTCTTCCTAGATCCAGAGGCTCAGACCCTCCAGTCTTATACCACGGCCATTGGGCAATTCCAACAGGATATATGCTTGTGGGGTGTGAACCAAGACCCAAAAGATTATAAGGAGTCACCACTATATGCTCCAAGGACTCAAATCCTAATTAAAGTCTGGAAAGATGGGTCCCCAAAAGCTCAACTCCAGCCCACGTGGAAGGGCCCCTACCCTGTAATACTTTCTATCCCCACAGCAGTCAAGGTACCAGGACATGACTCCTGGAGTCACTACTCATGAGTCAAGCTGTGGAAGAAAATAGAAGAGGACACTGAACACACCTGTGAGCCCCTGGGAGATCTCAGATATCAATTCAGGACTACCAGTGAGTGCCATTCTAATGAGCACCCCAAAAATCTGGTTTCTGGGGATAGGATTTCTCGGGACAGCTCTAAAGAGCCAACACAGCTAGCCATGGGTTTTACTCCAAAACAGGAGATAGGTCTGATCCCTGAACAAGGAGGGACTTGAGCCATCCTGGCAATGGGGATTTGGAATTGGCTAATGCCCCTACTAGTCCTTGTTATGCCATATTGATGCTGCTTATGATTGTTCGATGTATTATCAATTGTCTAACCTGTTTTGTCTCTGCCCAGGTCAACAAGCTACAACATGCAGTGCCAGTTCAACAAAGATACAAAGAACTACAGCCGACCAGGGAAAATATCACTCACCCTTAGATGGACACCGCTATAAGGACTCTTGAGGCCTGAGACTAGCAAGAGGGGGAGGCCCAATACCCCTCGCCGTCCCAGTTCAGCAGGAAGTAGCCAGAAAGACCTCGACGCCCCTATTCCCAAAGAATTGGGCCTCCCATCTCTTGCGGGGGTAATGTTAGGTAGTTAGAATAGGAAACAGGAGTCCAGAATGGTGGTGGCTAAAAGACAAGGAAGGGAAAAGCCCTCGAAAACAGAACAAAGAAAGGTCCAAGGACTGGAGTGAGGACCACGGGTAGAACAAACAGCACTGCTGGCCAGCCCAATTTACACAGGGCAGGCCCAGGAGGAGGAAAAAAACATTAAAAAAGAGGAGCCAAAGGGCCAGGAATCTCTCCTCCGCGCACTCATTCTCTCTCCTATTTGCAATTTTGGGTCGACATGGCCTCATGCTTCGAGGATGTATTTTCCTGTTATTTTCTAAATAAAACTGAGCTGTAACACAGAGCTGTAACACTGATCTGTCCAAGAGCTATAACACGGTCTGTTTCAGACCCAAGAGCTGTAACATGGTCTGTCTGAGAGCTGTGACATGCCGAGGGCTTTAATGTCTGTCACTTCAAATTTTTGTTGAGATGAGACAGAACTGAGGAGACTGCACTCACCTGACAATTCCACATATAAGAGTTGCCTAATCAGAGCTCAGAGGAAGGAGCTGTTATGTCCTCTTACAAGAATGAGCATTTGAAATTAGTTCCAGGTGGTAAGTTTCTACTACGTATGTGAAGTCCCTTCAGTTATTTTCTTACATGTTTTTCAGTCATAAAATCTGAGGCTTGTCAGAGTTGGGAGTTGATTCCTCTTTCTTACTGGAGTAGGAGTCTCTGAGGTTGGGGATCCTATCTCCTTCTTCATCTTGGACCACCTGCTCTATAGGCTTCCCTTAGTTGGATATCTTAATAGATCCCTCACTTTAGCACAGCACAAAAGAACTGAGGTTGAGACCATCCCTCAAATGAATGATATAAAGATGTATGAATAAGACAGTGTAAACTTTATAGAATTATGGAAGTTTTAAGCAGCTTGTAAGGGGTTTAGAGAAGGTGCTTTGGATTAGACTGCATGTACTACCAGTGATACTGTGATCTCAGGCATATAATCAAATATTTCTTTACCACAGTTTCTTGATATATAAATGGTGATAGTTATAGTACCTGCCAATAAGTACTGTAGGATTGTTTTAAGGTTTAAGTAAGTTTATTCAGGTAAAATGCTTAAAGTTTGAAATACTGTGAAAATAATGTAACAATGCTGCTGCTAAGTCATGTCAGTTGTGTCCGACTCTGTGGGACCCCATAGGCAGCAGCCCAACAGGCTCCTCTGTCCCTGGGATTCTCCAGGCAAGAACACTGGAGTGGGTTGCCATTTCCTTCTCCAATGCGTGAAAGTGAAGTCACTCAGTCATGTCCGACTCTTCGCGACCTCATGGACTGTAGCCTACCAGGTTCCTCCATCCATGGGATTCTCCAGGCAAGAGTACTGGAGTGGGGTGCCATTGCCTTCTCCAAATGTAACAATAGACAGCCAATTATTGTTGCTATTCTTCAGTTCAGTTCAGTCACTCAGTCTTGTCTGACTCTTTGTGACCCCATGAATTGCAGCATGCCAGGCTTCCCTATCCATCACCAACTCCTGGAGTTCACTCAGACTCACATCCATCGAGTCAGTGATGCCATCCAGCCATCTCATCCTCTTGTCCCCTTCTCCTCCTGCCACCCAATCCCTCTCAGCATCAGAGTCTTTTTCAATGACTCAACTCTTTGCATGAGGTGACCTAAGTATTGGAGTTTCAGCTTTAGCATCAGTCCTTCCAAAGAACACCCAGGAGTGATCTCCTTTAAAAGGGACTGGTTGGATCTCCTTGCAGTCCAGTGGACTCTCAAGAGTCTTCTCCAACACACAGTTCAGAAGCATCAATTCTTTGGCGCTCAGCTTTCTTCACAGTCCAACTCTCATATCCATTCATGACCGCTGGAAAAACCATAGCCTTGACTAGATGGAGATTTGTTGGCAAAGTAATATCTCTGCATTTTAATTGTTATCTAGGTTGGTCATAACTTTTCTTCCAAGGAGTAAACATCTTTTAATTTCATGGCTGCAATCACCATCTATGGTGATTTTGGAGCCCCAAAACATAAAGTCTGCCACTGTTTCCACTGTTTCCCCATCTATTTCCCATGAAGTGATGGGACCAGATGCCATGATCTTCGTTTTCTGAATGTTGAGCTTTAAGCCAACTTTTTCACTCTCTCTTTCACTTTCATCAAGAGGCTTTTTAGTTCCTCTTCACTTTCTGCCATAAGGGTGGTGTCATCTGCATATCTGAGGTTATTGATATTTCTCCCAGCAATCTTGATTCCAGCTTGTGCTTCCAGCCCAGCGTTGGTGATGATATCAGACATTGTGCTAAAGACAGCACAGGAAGGCAGCAGTCTCTAGGATCTATGTGTATTCTCCTATTACCTGTGATTGGACCCATGAGGAGAATTTTCTTGTCAACAGGATTTGGGAAATACCTTCTGGTGTTTACTGTGCTTCACTCTGAAGGTCATCCAAGAAGGTTTACCTAAAAGATGATGAGAATCAGTGTTTTGATTGGTAAATATTTCCAAACTCTGTGCATTCTAATTAAGAACACAGAATTCTGAGCCAGAGAGTGACAAGGACAAGGATTTACCAAAGGAGGAGTAGTAAGTAATTTTTGTACCATCAACTATTATGCTTCCACTAGGAGCATCACATAGTTTTCTTAAAGTTCAAAAAAAAGACAAAACTTCATCTGATGCTCATAAAGTATCTAATAAATTTACTAGCTTTTCATGACAAAAATACTCAACAAAGTAGGAATAGAAGGAAGTGACCACAATATAACAAAAGTCATATATGAAGAGTCTACCTCTAACATCATAATCATCAGAGAAAAGCTGAAACCTTCTAAGATCAATAAAAAAGACAAGGATGCCCGTGCTCAACACTTCTATTCAACATAATATCAGCAATCCTAGCCAGGGCATTAGTTTAGAAAAGGAAACAAAATGCTTCCAATTTGGAAAGAAAAATAAAATTACATATGTTCACAGAGGACATGACTATGTGTGTAACAAAATATTTAAAATTCCACAAAGAACTTGCACAGAAACTTTCAGGGTACAAAATCAGCATTCAAATATCTTCCCATGCATATATGAATGGAAAATTCATTGTTCACTGACCATTCCAAAATGGAAAATAAGCAAGCAGTCCTATTTATTTTTAATTTTTTAAAGCTATGGGATCGCAAAGAGTTGGACACGACTGAGCGACTGATCTGATCTGATCTGATAGTCAAGAGCTAAGTTTAAATTAAAAAAAAATATATTTCTTTGTGCCAGGTCTTCATTGTGACATGTTGGGTCTTTAGTTGTGGCATGTGGGATCTAGTTCCGTGACCAGGGATTGAACCCAGGTGCTCTGCATTGGGAGTGTGGAGTCTTAACCACTGGACCACCAGGGAAGTCCCAACAATCTTATTTATAATAGCATCAAAAAGATGAAATAATTAGGAGTAAACTTAAGGAGATGGAAAGCTTACACACTGAAAACTACAAAGTATTACTGAAAGAAATCTGACACAAGTAAATAGGCATCGCATGTTTATGGATTTGCTGCTGCTAAGTCGCTTCAGTCGTGTCCGACTCTGTGTGACCCCATAGACGGCAGCCCACCAGGCTCCCCTGTCCCTGGGATTCTCCAAGCAAGAACACTGGAGTGGGTTGCCATTTCCTTCTCCAGTGCATGAAAGTGAAAAGTGAAAGTGAAGTCGCTCAGTCGTGTCCGACTCTTCACGACCCCATGGACTGCAGCCTTCCAGGCTCCTCTGTCCATGGGATTTTCCAGGCAACAGTGGTGGAGTGGGGTGCCATTGCCTTCTCCATTGTGGATTTGAAGAGTTAATATTATTAAGCTGTTGATCCTACCCAAAGAAATTTAAAGATTCAATGCAATTCCTATAAAAATCCCAATGGACTTTTTTTTTTCAGATATAGAAAAATCCATCCTACAGTTAATATGGAATCTCAGAGGACCCCCACATAACCAAAACAATCTTAGAACAGCAAAACTGGAAGCTGCTGATTTCAGAACATATTACAAAGGTTTAGTAATCAAGAGAGTGTAGTAGTTGCATACAGTGCATGCTAAGTTGCTCAGTCATGTCCGATTCTTTGTGACCCTTTGGACTGTAACCCACCAGGATTCTTTGTCCATGGTATTTTTCAGGCAGGAATACTGGAGTGGGTTGCCATTTCCTTCTCCAGAGGATCTTCTTAACTCACGGATTGAACCCGTGTGTCCTGCATTGAAGGTGGATTCTTTATCTGCTGTGCCATTGGGGAAGTCCACTGGTATAAAGACAGACTTATCAATCAATGGGACAGAAGAGGTAGCTAGAAGTAAACAGAAATAAACTCAGCTACATGATCTAATGATCTTCATCAAAGGTGTCAAGACAATGGGGAAAGCTTAATCCCTATAATGAATGGCACTGGGAAACAAAATATCCACATGCAAATAATGAAACTCTTACATCATGTAGAAAAATCAGCTCAAAAATGTAAGACTTGATGAGACTTAGGGTGAAATGTCATGAATTTAATCGGTAACGATTTATTAAATATGATACTAAGTGCACGTGTATTAATAAAGTAAAATTAGACAAATGGAACTTATCAAGCTTAAAACTTCTGTGCAGCAAAGGAGACAACAGAATGAAAAGGATGGTAGAAAATATTTGTAAAATACATATCTGATAAGGGGTTTATAAGCACATACCTATATCAAGGCTGCATGTAAGCCAGGAAGAGAACTTGATTAACCATGATGGCACCCTGATATCGAACTTCCATGTTTCAGAATTGTAGGAAAACAAATTTCTGCAGTTTAAGCCACGTGGTCTGTTTTGTTGTGGCAGCCTGAGCTGACTAACACAGTGGGAGAAGAAATTAAATAGACATTTCTCCAAAGAAGATACACAAATGGCCAACAAACATACTAAAAGATGCTCAATATTACTAATCAATGGGGAAATACAGAATAAAATCTCACTGGAAATTATCTCTCATATTTTATGATAGCCAGTATGAAAAAAAGCAAGTTTGGTAAGAATATGGAGAAACTTACACACTAACACACTTACGCACTATTGTTGGAAATTTAAAATGTTGCAACCTTTATAGAAAACAGTATGGAGTTCCTTCTGAATATTAGAACTGCTATATGACCTATCAATCCAACTCCTGAGTATATATTTATAAAAAATTGAAAACAAGATCTTGAATAAATATATGCACATTTATGGTCATTGCAGCATTATTCACAATTGGCAAGATGTGGAAGCAACCTCACAGTTCACTGACGGATAAACAGATACAGATTATGCTACATCAGGGATGGGCCTTGAGAACATTATTAAGTGAAAACCAATAAAAAAAGACAAATATTGCATGATTTCACTTGGGTATCTAATCAAATTCATGGAAACAGAAAATAGAATGGTGGTTGCCAAGGCCTATGAGGAGGAAGAAATGGAGAATTGTTGGTCAATGGGTACAGGGTTTCAGTCATGCAAGATGAAAAAGTTCTACAGATTTGTACAGCAATGTGTATATATTTAGCAATAGTACACCACACACACAAAAACTGTTCAGAGGATAAATAAAAATATGTAGAGGTATGGTGAATCGTGGGGTATGTGTTCCCTATGAAGAGTAGCTCTCCATACCAAAACCTTTGCAGACATGTTTGGTTTTCATGTCTCTTACACTACTTTTAATAACCTAAGGGAACAAATGGGGAGGAGGGTGGAGGGTTCAGGATGGGGAACACATGTATACCTGTGGCAGATTCATTTTGATACATGGCAAAACCAATACAATATTGTAAAGTTAAATAACCTAAGGGAACAAATGGACTTCTTTGGTGGCACAGTGGATGAGAATCTGTCTGTCAATGTAGAAGACACAGGTTTTATCCCTGGTCCAGGAAGATTCCACATGCTGTGGGGCAACTAAGCATGTGTGTCATAACTTCTGAGCCTGCATGCGCTCTGCAACCAGAGAAGCCACCACAAGGAAAAGCCTGTACACTCCAAGTAGAGAGTAGCCTCCACTCACTGCAACAAGAGAAAGCTCACTCACAGCAGCGAAGACCCAGCATAACCAAGAATAAATAAATAAATAATGAAAAAGAAACTAAGAGAATAGAAATCCATATATGAAGAATCATGGAACTAATCTAAATTGTTTTCTCCAGTCTAGGCAGATTAACTCTTCTAAACTCTCTGAGCATCAGAAGAGAAAGTGAACTGCTCACTTTTATAATTATTTTATAATGAGTATACTTCATTTTATTTACCTGATGCTGTCTCTGGTCAGCAGTGAAATGTGGGAAAGATCAGGGAGACTAAATAGTTATCTCAAACCCTTTCCCAGAATCAAGACAAAGAGTTAGGTTCACCTTAGCGTAAGATCATGTGGTGTGGTTAAATATATATGTATAAATAATATATCGACATAATATGTTAATCTCTTTCCTCTTCTAAGAGATTTAACCCAGTGACTGAATCTCTATGAGCTTAGTATTAGAAAGTTCTTTGGTGAATTTATAGTTTAATTAAGGTAGCTTTAATTGCCCTTTCATTAAGAATGTTTAGCAAAAATAATTATTTTTTAAAAGAATGATAAATTTTAAACATAAAACTATTGAGAATTATACTGGAAAACCTATACATCCACCTTCATTCAGGCTTACATCAGTACTCTGTCACAACCACTTCAGGTCTTTTAATTTCTATTTCAGAATTCAAAAATAAGATAAAAAAAACTAACCAACACACAGTAAAGCCACCTGCCAGCCCTTACTCCTCTGGTGCTGAAATTGGTACTTCTTATTCACATTTAGATTTTTTAATATTTTTTTATTTGCAATATAAATTTATTTTAATTGGAGGCTAATTATAACATTGTATTGGTTTTGCGATACATCGACATGAATCTGCCACGGGTGTATTCATGTTCCCCGTCCTGAACCCCGCTCCCACCTCCCTCCCCATACCGTCCCTCTGGGTCATACCAATGCACCAGCCCCGAGCATCCTGTATCATGCATTGAACCTGGACTGGTTATCCGTTTCACATATGATAATATACATGTTTCAATGCCATTCTCCCAAATCATCCCACCCTCGCCCTCTCCCACAGAGTCCAAAGGACTGTTCTATACATGTGTCTCTTTGGCTGTCTCGCATACAGGGTTATAGTTACCATCTTTCTAAATTCCATATATATGCATTAGTATACTGTATTGGTGTTTTTCTTTCTGGCTTTCTTCACTCTGTATAATAGGCTCCAGTTTCATCCACCTCATTAGAACTGTTTAAAATGTATTCTTTTTAATGGCTGAGTAATACTTTTTAATGGCTGAGTAATACTTCATTCGGGGAAGGCAATGGCACCCCACCCCAGTACTTTTGCCTGGAAAATCCCATGGATGGAGGATCCTGGTGGGCTCCAGTCCATGGGGTCGCTAAGAGTCGGACACGACTGAGCGACTTCACTTTCACTTTTCACTTTCATGCATTGGAGAAGGAAATGGCAACCCACTCCAGTATTCTTGCCTGGAGAATCCCAGGGATGGGGGAGCCTGGTGAGCTTCCTTCTATGGGGTCGCACAGAGTCGGACATGACTGAAGCGACTTAGCAGCAGCAGCAGCAATACTTCATTGTGTATATGTACCACAGCTTTCTTATCCATTCATCTGGTGATGGACATCTAAGTTGCTTCCATGTCCTGGCTATTATAAACAGTGCTGTGATGAACATTGGGGTACATGTGTCTCTTTCAATTCTGGTTTCCTCGGTGTATATGCCCAGCAGTGGGATTGCTGGGTCGTATGGCAGTTCTATTTCCAGTTTTTTAAGGAATCTCCACACTGTTCTCCATAGTGGCTGAACTAGTTTGCATTCCCACCAACAGTGTAAGAGGGTTCCCTTTTCTCCACACCCTCTCCAGCATCTATTGCTTGTAGACTTTTGGGTAGCAGCCATTCTGACTGGCTTGAAATGGTACCTCATTGTGGTTTTGATTTGCATTTCTCTGATAATGAGTGATGTTGAGCATCTTTTCATGTATTTGTTAGCCATCTGTATGTCTTCTTTGGAGGAATGCCTATTTAGTTCTTTGGCCCATTTTTTTATTGAGTTGCTTATTTTTCTGGAATTGAGCTGTAGGAGTTGCTTGTATATTTTTGAGTTTAATTCTTTGTTGCTCCATTTTTAATGTATAAATAATTATATATATTATATGTGTGTGTGTGTGTGTGTGTGTGTGTGTGTGTGTGTGTGTGTGTGTGTCTGCTGCTGCTGCTGCTGCTGCTAAGTCACTTCAGTTGTGTCTGACTCTGTGGGACCCCATAGATGGCAGCCCACCAGGCTCCCCCGTCCCTGGGGTTCTCCAGGCAAGAACACTGGAGTGGGTTGCCATTTCCTTCTCCAGTGCATGAAAGTGAAAAGTGAAAGTGAAGTCGCTCAGTGACTTAAGTGAAGACTCTTGGCGACCCCATGGACTGCAGCCTACCAGGCTCCTCCGTCCATAGGATTTTCCAGGCAAAAGTACTGGAGTGGCGATATATATGTCTATATATATATAATTTGTTTCAACAAAAGGTCTCATATTTATTACTGAGCCAAAGCACCAGTGCAGAAACACTGACACAAAGAGAAATCATTTTTTCAGTGAAACGAATGGATGCATTAATGATGTTTTCAGAGTGATATGGTAAGATGCAAGTGACCTTGACAGCACAAATATGTGTGCCACCTCATGTGTGGCTCCTTATAGACCAATAGCTTTGTTTTTCTGCAATGTCTTCTCTTGGAGTTGTATCTGGTTTTATTACCAGTTTTCATTAGAATCCATTAGGGAATGGGATGATTCTGCTTTTGTTTTTTGGTCATGTATGACTTGATCCTGAAAGTCTTGTGAGAAGACATGGTGAGGAGCAGAGTCAACTGCACATAAGATGGCAGAGAAGGGGAGGCTAATTATTTTATGTATTTAAAAACTTCATATAGATAGTCTCACTGTATAATATACTGTTCTGCATCTTGCTAGTTTTCTGAAAATTGTGTTTTCTTTGCTAATGCCTGAGATGCAGCCAAGACATAAACCCAGGTTGGTTTCAGGAAGACACCTCTAAATCCTCCTGTCCCATCACCTTGCTTCCTTGGTGTCCATTCTTCATCAGAATCCTCAGTGTCATCTACCTGGGGTTTGATGACCTGCCTGCAGTGATGCATGAATGCTGGTTGACTGGCCCTGAGACCAGAAAGAAGCAAAATTTTGCTCTAAGAAGGAAGACCAAAGCATAGAGGCAATGGAAAGTGTCACAAAGTCAGGGCAATTAGTAGGGCTTGGAGAATCTAGAACAGGGCAAGAGGTGAGCTGTGCACTGCCAGGGCCAGCCCTACATTGATAAGAACAAAATTTCCTCCAGGTTAGTCTCCATACAAAAGGAAACTGTGAGCAGATGTAGCCACCTAAGAGAGGGCCAAGTTACATGGAGACTGAAGACCTGTTTCATGTTTCCCAGGCTCACAGGCACCCAGAATTTCCTGTTACCTATAGTAATCAGTGCTTCACAGTTCCTTTTTGCATTCCTATAATGGATTTTTTTTCCCATTCTCCCATCTCTGCCCATTCTTCCTTGGAGATATATATGGAAATGTCTTTGAAAGCCTAAAGAAAATAATAGACTTCATCAGTGACTTACTATTAAGTCACTTAATAGTGACTTAAGTCAATAGCTGACTTAATATTAAGTCAGCCCTTAGAGCTGGGCCTTCTCCTCTACCTATGTGCAGGGAATAGCCTGATGCCACTGGGTGTCTGTGAGACAGGGATGAAGACTTTCCTTACTGACTGTGCCCTGCCTAACTCAGCAAACTCTGAGCATTTTCCTAACTCTCCTGACACAAAGCACTAGACGATGCTAGTATCCTGTTCTACCCGACTCCACCCTACCTGTTCCAGACAAGGCCAGGCACTCCTATCCTGTGTATCTTCACAGAGAAGTTCACTCAGCAGTTCAGGCAAGCAGTCTATGGTCTTTAAGGGACCAGCTCCGCATCCTTCCTATAGAGCCGGCTTAGAGCCTGGCTTTGCCACCCCACCTCTCACCACGGGCTTCCACTCTGTTCTCCCAGCATCTCCCTCAGTGCTCTCCTCTGGGGATCTGTAAGGGTTCATGGCCTTGGGTGCCTGTGGAAGAAGATGCTGAGATAACCCAGACCACTATCCAGAGCCAGGCCTGTCTTCCTTGGAGTGTTTGGGGCAGGAAGGTGTGAGGAAAGTAAGGGTGGGGGTCTTGGTGGGATGGACGAATCCTGACAGGCTGTGACAGACCAGCCTAATGTGAGCTAGATTTGGTTTCTTTGGTTCCCCTACAACTTGGCCCCTCTGAGGAAAAGCACCAGGAGGGATGTGTCTGTGGGTGACGGAGGGAGTCCTAAGGAGACCTGGATGTTCGTAACTGCTGGACTGGTGTCAGGCTGAAGTCAGGGCTCTGTTCCAGTGTGGGAGAGGGAATATTTTTCGAAGAAGGGGTTTGGTGGCTCTCTGCCTGGGGACTCTGAGAAAATCTGAGCATAATGTGTGTTCTACATCTAAGGGACAAATCGCTTGACTTGAGATCAGGGTCACAGGGCTGGGGGAACTGGGATTCCTCAAACAAAGGGGATTGGGGGGTCTTTTGGCTGATGTAGAATGCGCAGGTTGAGAGAACTTGGTATCTCTGAGGCTGAGGAAATCGGGGGTTTCTCACTAAGGAGCTTTAGGTTTCCCTCCTACAGGATAGATGGGGACTTGAGGATGAAGGGATTAAGAGTTCCCAGGCTGAGGTCTTCAGGGACTCTGAGATTAGGGGCATTTGGTCTCTCTGCGGGTGCCATTTTTAGGGTGCCTCAGGCTGAGGGGAATTGGGGTTACTTCAGGTTTTTAGGGATCTCAGCACTAGGGCATTTCTTATTTCTGTGGGTGAAGGGACTTGTAGTCTCTGAAGCAGATGAGATGCGAGCTCCCTTCAGGTTAGGACGTGGGTTCCTCAAAGCTGTTGGGATTTGGGGCCTTCCAGCCTGGAATTTGCGGAGAAGGCCATAGTAACCCACTCCAGTACTCTTGCCTGGAAAATCCCAGGGATGGAGGAGCCTGGTAGGCTGCAGTCCATGGGGTCTCTAGGAGTTGGACACGACTGAGTGACTTCATTTTCACTTTTCACTTTCATGCATTGGAGAAGGAAATGGCAACCCACTCCAGTATTCTTGCCTGGAGAATCCCAGGGACGGGGGAGCCTGCTGGGCTTCCGTCTATGGGGTCGCACGGAGTCGGACACGACTGAAGTGACTTAGCAGCAGCAGCCTGGAATTTGAAGACGTCAGGCAAAGGGTTTACGAGGCTTTCTCAGGGCGCGTTCCTGTCAGTCTCCCCGCTGTCCTCCGGCGCTGCCCACTCGTGTCTGGCAAGAGCTCCGCGATAGGCGTCATCCAGTCCTCCCCAGCTGAGGGGAAGAGAAGGGTGAGCAGCTGGTTTGTACAGCCGCGTCAAGCACAAGCCACCAATCGGCGTTGTGGCCGAAGCAGTCCAGCCAATAGGAGCCGGGGAAGTGCGGAGAGCACAGAAGGTCCCGCCCCACCAATTGGGGATTGGCTGCTGTGGGTCCCGCGCTAGTCTGCGGAGACCTCCAGCGCGCAGGCGCATCTTGGCAGGTTTCATAGCTTGTTTTCAGGCTGCTGCTGCAGCTGCTATAGTGACTTTAGTGAAGTCGCTCAGTACTGTCCGACTCTTTGCGACCCCATGGACTGTAGCCTACCAGGCTCCTCTGTCCATGGGATTTTCCAGGCAATAGTCCTGAAGTGGATTTCCATTTCCTTCTCCAGGGGATCTTCCCAACCCAGGGATCGAACCCTGGTCTCCCGCATTGTAGACAGACGCTTTACCATTTGAGCCACCAGGGAAGTCGCTTCAATCGTGTCCGACTCTGTGCGACCCCATAGACGGAAGCCCACCAGGCTCCCCCATCCCTGGGATACTCCAGGCAAGAACACTGGAGTGGGTTGCCATTTCCTTCTCCAACGCATGAAAGTGAAAAGTGAAAGTGAAGTCGCTCAGTCCTGTCCAACCCTTAGCGACCACATGGACTGCAGCCCACCAGGCTCCTCCGTCCATGGGCTTCTCCAGGCAAGAGTACTGGAGTGGGGTGCCACTGCCCTCTCCGTGTTTTCAGGCAATGCGTTTTAATCTTGCACTTGAAGTGGGTTCCAAATAGAAAAAGGAGTACGTCAAGGCTGTATATTGTCACCATGTTTATTTAACTTATATGCAGAGTACATCATGAGAAATGCTGGACTGGAGGAAACACAAGCTGGAATCAAGATTGCTGGGAGAAATATCAATAACCTCAGATATGCGGATGATACCACCCTTATGGCAGAAAGTGAAGAGGAACTCAAAGGCCTCTTGATGAAAGTGAAAGTGGAGAGTGAAAAGGTTGACTTAAAGCTCAACATTCAGAAAACGAAGATCATGGCATCTGGTCCCATCACTACATGGGAAATAGATGGAAGAACAGTGGAAACAGTGTCAGACTTTATTTTTCTGGGCTCCAAAATCACTGCAGATGGTGACTGCAGCCATGAAATTAAAAGACGCTTACTCCTTGGAAGGAAGGTTATGACCAACCTAGATAGCATATTCAAAAGCAGAGACATCACTTTGCCAACAAAGGTTCGCCTAGTCAAGGCTATGGTCTTTCCTGTGGTCATGTATGGATGTGAGAGCTGGACTGTGAAGAAGGCTGAGCGCCGAAGAATTGATGCTTTTGAACTGTGGTGTTGGAGAAGACTCTTGAGAGTCCCTTGGACTGCAAGGAGATCCAACCGGTCCATTCTGAAGGAGATCAGACCTGGGATTTCTTTGGAGGGAATGATGCTCAAGCTGAAACTCCAGTATTTTGGCCACCTCATGCGAAGAGCTGACTCATTGGAGAAGACTCTGATACTGGGAGGGATTGAGGGCAGGAGGAGAAGGGGACGACAGAGGATGAGATGGCTGGATGGCATCACTGACTCGATGAATGTGAGTCTGAGTGACCTCCGAGAGCTGGTGATGGATAGGGAGGCCTGGCGTGCTGCGGTTCATGGGGCCGCAAAGAGTCGGACACGACTGAGCGACTGATCTGATCTGATCTGAAGTGGGTGGTGCTTCCTCAGGGTGGATGTTTTCATCCAGTGCCCTGAATTAGAATCTTGGCTCCAGGAGACTGTAGTCGTGCTCCTGAACTTTCTCCTGGCCCACCTGTGCCCTACCTTGTAAAATCCAGTTTTGGCAAGAACTGTATGTGATGAGTACTGTTTTATTCAGGCGACAACTGTGTTATTAAGTAAATTATGATGAAACACGAGAGAAACAGCATTTGGTCAAAGATTTATACGCAACGAATGAAATGGTAAGTATATTGGAAAAAACGTGGAGGATTTTTAACCTCAAAGTAGAAGTGGCACTGATGAGTAATCTGTATGTTTAATGTGAGATATAAATAAAACCCCAAAGCCCTGCCAGTGTTTTCCATAGAACAAGGCATTGAATTGAATCTACAGAGGTGAGTTTGTTTGCGACCTACTGGCTTCAGAAGATAAAATAGGGACACTGTTTCTGGCCCTTACATATCTTTGCTCACAGAAAAATAACATGATTTCCATGTATTGGAAGCAAGATGACTGACTAGAAATTATCAAGTGGGGCTGTTGCAGGTAGGGGACCACTTCTAGGGCTTGAAACTGGGCTCTTGTCTAACAGTTGGAGATGAATTGTGCTGACAAAGCAAGAGGTTTTATTGGGAAGCGGCACCTGGATGAAGAGCAGTAGGGTAAGGGAACCCCAGAGAACAGCTTTGCCATGTGGCTCGCGGTCTCAAGATTTATGGTGATGGGATTAGTTTCCAGGTTGTCTTTAGCTAAACATCCTGACTCAGAGTCCTTCCTAGTGGTGCACACCTTGTTCAGCCAAGATGGATGCCAATGAGAAGGATTTTGGGAGGTGGTCGGACATGTGGTGTCTCCTTTTGACCTTTCCCGAACTCTTCTGGTTGGTAGTGACCTATTAGTTCCCTGTTCCTTACTAGGATCTCCTGTTGTAAATCAACTCATGCAAATGGTTATTATGGTGCCTGGTCAGGGTGGGCGGTTTTAGTCAGTGTGCTTCCCCTAACAGGGCCACAAGTGCTGGTTGGGAGTCTGGATGGAAAGATGTTACCAGAAAAGTGGGTTTGCCTCTGGGTGGTATTGAGCCGGAAGATACAACCCAGCCAAAGCTCATGGGAAGGAAAGGTGTATTACTTGCAGAAGTATGGAGAATGCCAGGGAGCTTTCCAGAGCAATGTCTCTCCAAACGGCAAAATTAGGGAAGCTTTAATCTATGGGAACAGGCATGTTGAGGCTTCCATTGTGGCTCAGATGGTAAAGAATCCACCTGCAATGCAGGAGACTGGGGTTCGATCCCTGGGTCGGAAAGATCCCCTGGAGGAGGGCATGGCTATCCACTCCAGTATTCTTGCTTAGAGAATCCCATGGACACAGGAGCCTGGTGGTCCATGGAGTCAGACACTAGTGGGTGACTAAGATTTTCATTTTACCGGCATGTTCATGCAGGGCCTCTGCCCATGGCAGAGTCTGAGCTTCAGTTGATAGAAGTCTTGAGAGTCAGAACCAGTCACCATCAGCATGGGTTACATTCCAGCTGATCTGGTCTTGATATAGGTATAGATATCTGTTCTTCATAATCTTTCCCCTTTTAAGTTATTACTAGATATTGAGTGTAGTTCCCTGTGCTATAGAGTAGTCCTTGTTGTTTATCTGTTTTACTTTAATTTTTTTAAATGTTGATTTTATTTTTTTATTTTATTTATATTTTTAGTTGCACTGCATCTTTGTTGCTGTGCATGGGTTTTCTCTAATTGCAGCGAGTGGGGACTACTCTTCGTTTTGTTTCGAGGATTTCTTACTGCTGTGGCTTCTCTTGTCATGGAGCACAGGCTTCAGGGCATGCGGGCTTCTGTATTTGCAGCACGTGGACTCAGCCGTTGTGGCTCCCAGGTTCTAGAGCAAAGGCTCAATAATTGAATGAGAAGCCCTCACACTGCAATGAGAAGCCCCCGCTCTCCTCAACTAGAGAAAAGTCCACGCAGCATGATGACCCAGCACAGCCAAAAGTAGATAATAAGTAAATAAAATTATAAAACAACAACAACAATGCTATGCTAAGTCACTTCAGTCGTGTCCGACTCTGTGCGACCCCATAGACGGCAGCCCACCAGGCCTCCCCGTCCCCGGGATTCTCCAGGCAAGAACATCGGAGTGGGTTGCCATTTCCTTCTCCAGTGCATGAAAGTGAAAAAAGAAAGTGAAGTCGCTCAGTCATGTCCGACTCTTAGCGACCCCATGGACTGCAGCCTACCAGGCTCCTCCATCCGTGGGATTTTCCAGGCAAGAGTACTGGAGTGGGGTGCCATTGCCTTCTCCAACAACAACAATAGGAACCCACAAAAGTCAGAGCTGGTATCAGATAGCCTGGTAATTAGGTCTGGTTGTCTCTGGTTTATTGCACTGCGGCCTTCTTTCTGAAATGCGAAAAGAAAGAAAACTACAAGGGGTGGTCTGCTGTAAAGGTAAGCACCAGGTTGTAAGTAGCATGGAGTTAAAGGAAAATAGGGTGGAGGATGTAGCTCATGCAGAGTTAGGGGACAGAAAAGCAAATTTATTTGCAGACTACAGATTAGGAACAGTGAAGTAAAATCTACGAGGGATCAGGCCTGCTCAGTGTTCTCTTTATCTTCTTTGTTCTCAGGAAAGAAAAGAAAATCTTTCCTCTTTTTTTCTTTTCACTGTGACATTGATGGAAGCAGCTTAGACCAGAAGGAGTGGCCTTCAGGAGCCCAGCTTCATTTTCTCGTTTCTTTATAAAAGCACTGTAGCAGAGTTTGAGACACCACCAGGAGAAAAACAGAAGTTTAATAACTTGTATATGTCATGTGTATAAGGGAGCTACCCAGGAAACCTGAGTCACTGCCTGAAATGTCCAAAGCCATCACCCTCAAATACCATTTCAGATAAAAATAAAAGAAAGACCTTGGGAAAGAGGGGGAGCCCATTATGACAGGTGATCATGCAAAATACAGTAAAGAAGCATATGGTTGTTGCAGATTTAAGTCAGGACCTCTCCATTGATAAGTTCTTTGAGTTTTAATTATCCTTCTATTTCTGATGCAAAGAGGGTAAGCCCTTAAATATGAGATTTCTCTTTTGTAAATGTCCTTCACAAAAGGGCAATCACTTCTTAGTTTTCTGAGATTCCTGTTTTGTTTTTTTTTCATTAGACTGAATAATCCTTATACCAGAGAGGCATATTTTGGGGTGGCATATTCTACTCACCTTGACATGGATATACCCTACTTTGCTTATGCATTCATCTGTTGAAGTATATCCTGTTTTTTTCAAGATTTTAGCTATTATGAATAATGCTGCTGTGCATAATTCCATCCTCGTTTGAATTTGTGATAAATTTTCAAAGCAGTTGAGTCAATATTGAAATCATAATTGTTGGATTACATTGTTTAGCTTTGGAAAACACTGCCCAACTGTGTTATAAAGTGGCTGTACGTACCTGCCAGCAGCAGTGAGGGAGATTTCTTATTCCTCACGCTCCAGCAGTTGATATTGTCATATATATGGAGTTTAGCAGTCCTAAAAGGTGTGGTGTGATATCGCATGATTTTAACTTGTTATTCCTTAATAGTATGATGTTTTTAAAATCTAATTCTTGTAAGATATTTACTATCTATATATCTTTTTTGGCCAGGTGTCTGGTCACATCCTTACTGAATTTTTTATGGGGTTGTTTTGGGGGCCTTAATCTGTTTTGAGTCCAGACGCTTTATTAGGTATGTAGTTTACAAATATTTTTCTCCCAGTTCATGGTTTGTTTTTTGACCTTATGAATCAGGTCTTTCAAAGTAGAAATATTTAATTTTATAAAGTCCACAATATTTTTTTCTTTTATGCACTTGCTTTTTGTGGGCTAACCTCAAAGCTCATGATCTGCAGACCAAAGCCAAGGTCATGAAGATTTTCTTCTTTGTTTTTCAGTAATTTTGATAGTTTTGTATTTTAAAGTTTGTGTTTATAGTCATTTCATTTCATATGGTTTCCAGTTAATTGTTCTGTAACAATTTTGGAAAAGTCATGGGCTGTTTGGTTCTGTTTCAGTTTGATTTTCCCCAGTTTCTGGAGGCAGCAGAACTGCCCCCAGGGGGCAGGGCCTCCGCTAAGGTGAGGGTGGCTTGATCTGTGCTTTCCCATTGGCTGGCAGGGAACGTGAGCCCACCTCCTTGAGTCGCCCTGGGGATGTGCGTTCTGCCTTTGTACTTGGCTCCCCAGCACAGCTGATGGGAGCCCCATCTCCTGAGAACCTGCCCTGGCTTTGGTTTCTGGAACTCGAGGGTGGGGGTGGTCAAGTCCATGCTAATGGGAGCCGGGATCCCTCAGGACCCACCAGGACTTCAGCTTTGGGACATTGTGGGGTCCTGTGCACTCAGACAGGAGCCTGGTCTCCTCAAGACCTGCTGGTAGGTGGTCCTGCTGAAGAAAAAAGTGAAAAAACGTGAGGAAGAGTGGGGGAAAGTGCCTGTGTGTGGTTGACTGCTGAGGAGTGTCTGTCTTCAGAGGGCCGGGTGGGGAAGGACTTGGTGTCGAGAACCCAGTGTATGGCCAGTTTTGTGTGTGCGGTGTGGGCAAAGTACAGTGCTGCTCTTCAGCACGTGGTGCCCAGTTTTCCCAGCACCGTTTATTGAGGGGACTTTCCTTTCCCTGGTGTATGTCTTTGGCTCCTTAATTCTTGTGAGTTAACAAGAGTACATGCCCTTAGAACTTTTCTGGGCTCTCTATCCTGGGCCTCTGGTCTGTGTGCCTGTTTTTGTGCCAAGTCCACACTTCTTTATGGTAACTGTAATGTAATGTGAAGTCTGGAAGTGAGATGCTTCCAGCTTGTTCTCCTTTCTCAGGTTTGCTTTGGCTATTCTGGGTCCTTTGTGGTTCCTCACACATCTTAAGATTGTTCTGTTTCTATGAAAAATGTCATTGGAATTTAGGTTGTTGTTGTTTAGGCGCTCAGCCATGTCCAACTCTTTACAACCCCGTGGCCTGGCCTGCCATGCTCCTCTGTGCATGGGATTTCCCAGGCAAGAACACTGGGGTGGGTTGCCTTGCTTTTCTTCAGGAATATCCCGCACCTATCACCCTCCAATTCTGCATGAGCTACACTCTGCATCTATTATCTTTTAATTTTATGCTAGTCACATCCTGATGCTTAACTTTACAGCACTTTCTCTGTAAACACCCCTTGTAGTTTGTTTTTCCCTCTTTGCATTAAGGAAAGAAAGCTGTAGTGCAACCCACAAAAGGCAACAGACCTAACTACTGGGACAGAATCCCAGACCCAAGTTACCTAAAGCCAGCCTATTGACTGTTTTGAAACAATGCAGAAAGAAAGAATACAGGATCCTTACACCTTTGCTCTTTATCTCCAACCTCTGACTGTGAGCCCCGACTATATCATCTCCTTGATTCCCCATGGCAGGGGCACAGTTCCTGAGGCACGGGCCTACTGTGTTCTCTACTCTGCCAGCTTGAGGATTAAAGCCATCTTTCTACTTCCTCCAAAAAAATTTATTTCCACAAAGGTGTAAGGATTGTGTATTCTTTTTCCTTTTTGCATTGTTTAGAAACAGCCAATAGGTTAGTTCTGAAAAGAAGAAAACTTAGTTATCAATTCAGACTGTAGATTAGGAACAGTTAAAGTAGAAGGGGACTCAAAAGGCAAAAGAGAAAAAGAAAACTCTTATTTCACTGCAATGTAAGCAGTATCTTTAAGTTTGCTGTTGTGGGAAATGGCCACAAGGAGGCAGGATTTCTTCATGCCCTACTCCTGTTGCTGCAGTAACCAGAGCCTCAGAGTTACTCCTAGGTCACAGTTGTAAGTTAGAGTGGCATGTGCCAGAAGAAACCATCAAAAGTTGTGTCTCATTAATACTTGGGTTTTTTTTTTTTTTCCAGTTAACGTTTACCTTTTTTAGAGGATAGTTGACTTACGTTTATGTGATTAAAACAAGATATGATATTACTACACTACCTAAGGGGCTTCCGAGGTGGCTCAGATGTTAAAGAATCTGCCTGCAATGCAGGAGATGCATTTTCCATCCCTGGGTGGGGAAGATACCCCTGGGGAAGGACATGGCAACCCACTCCAGTATTCTTGCCTGGAGAATTCCATGGACAGAGGAGCTTGGTGAGCTACAGCATATGGGGTCACAAAGAGTTGGACACAACTTAGGGACTAAACAACAACAACAATGACAATCCTGGCCTGGATTCTTACAAAAAACTGTGAATTGGTCTCTTCAGCCTTTGCATGTTCCAGTCCCCTACACTTAGACACCCTTCGATGCCTCTTCCCATGTGTCATTTTCTGCTTAAATGTCTATAATGGTGGGACTCTATTGTCTGCTCTTCAGCATCGCTTAAGGCCCAAATCTGCTCTCCTAAGAGTCTGCTACTGCTAAGTCACTTCAGTCGTGTCCGACTCTGTGCGGCCCCAGAGACGGCAGCCTACCAGGCTCCCCAGTCCCTGGAATTCTCCAGGCAAGAACACTGGAGTGGGTTGCCATTTCCTTCTCCAATGCATGAAAGTGAAAAGTGAAAGTGAAGTCGCTCAGTCGTGTCCGACTTCTAGCGACCCCATGGACTGCAGCCCACCAGGCTCCTCCGTTCATGGGATTTGCCAGGCAAGAGTACTGGAGTGGGGTGCCATTGCCTTCTCCCTCCTAGAGTCTGTTATGCTCCGAAAAGCTGGCTCACTCATCATTTGTTAAGTACACATATTGCTTTCTCTTCTTTGGAGCTTTGTTTATGCCTGAAAATGTTCTCTGTTCTGCATTACTACTGTTAAAAACCTTACCTATCCATTTCAAGCTTTATCCATGTTCATAATTCTAATTTCCTCCTACCATCTCCCCACTCACACCAGATGGCTCTTACTTGAGTTCTCTTAACGCAGTGCACTCCTTTGACCATTTCCTTCTTGTTTGCCTTTAATTGTATGCTGCCTTCAACCATTTTTCCACTTTCAACTGGATTTTAACCCTACTTTTGAAAGGGGATTACATTGTCCTCAGTTTTGGACCATCCAAACCTTCCATCACAATGCTTTGCAGGTTGTGGACATTCAGCAACCCTCACATTGGAGAGATAGTAACACCAAGTAGGAATGTATAAACTGTAGAGTCAGGTGGACAGGGATTCCAGTCTCAGGGAAATTTCTTAGTAGCTGTGAAATTTGGGCAAGGTAGTTAACTTCTTTGAGACTCAGATTCATTTTCTATGGGCATAGCATTGTATCTGATACACAGGAAAATACATGTAGAGTTTAACATTTATTAAGTATCTAATATATGGCAGTGGCAAGTGTTTGTTTCATAGAATTTTTCTTCTGGAATACCTTTAATTCCTTCTAACTAAAGACATTTTAACTCTCTCTTTCTTAGTCTTACTTATGCTTACAATAATTTGCCAGCAAGGCAAAATTGGCACAAAGAAAGCCATTTTATAGATAGACCTGATATTGTATTTACAATAAGGTCTATGTCTATTTTGAAAATACTGTGAAGTGAAAGTCGCTCAGTCATGTCCAACTCTCCAGGCCAGAATACTGGAGTGGGTAGCAGTTCCCTTCTCCAGGGGACTTCCCAAGCCAAGGATCTAACCCAGGTCTCCTGCATTGCAGGAGGATTCTTTACTAGCTGAGCCACCAGGGAAGCCCTGAAAATACTGTAGTACTTGTCAATTAAATAGATTCACGTATATTTATTGAGCACCTGTTTTGCATCACTGCAGTGAGTAAGATACAGCCCTTGCTCTCTACTTTCATTCTAATGTGTGAAGTGATTCCATTGACATCTAAGAAGCATGGTGAAAAGTTTGTGTAAAAATGGGGCCAAACCTGCTTTTTAGAATCCCAAACTCCATTTTGGGGTCATAAAACTCAACTGTTATGGCAGTTTTGGGGAGTCCAAGAATGGTTACCCGGATTTTTATTCATCTTTTTTCTTTTTCCTTTTGTAAATTGTAGTTGATATACGTGTTACTGAGCCTTACCACAGTAAAACCAACTACTGACCCCTGGCTGTGGTAAAGGAAAGTACAGCGTTTATTGGAAGGCGCCATACGAGGAGTCTGGGACAGCTACTGCTTAAAAAGCCTGCAATTGCCAATGGGCAAGGTGAGGGAGGTAAGCCAAAGGGTACATGACCAGCCCATGCACAATTCTCCGACTGGTTAATGGCGAGGTAACAGGGCACGTCACAGGAGTTAACTTAGAGTTAGGCATTGTCCTTAAACATCATGGACTCAATGGACATGAGTCTGAGCAAACTCTGGGAGATAGTGAAGGACAGGGAAGCCTGGTGTGCTGCAGTTCAGGGGGTCACAGAGAGTCAGACTTGACTAAGCCACTGAACAATATTAGGCTCCAGTAGACCTGGAGGCTATGAACTCTCGTCATGGAGTAGTGAACTAGTTAGCATCTTCCACCTGGAGGTTTTAGCATCTGTGAAACAGCTCAGGAAATGTACTCAGCTGCTACCATCTAGGCACTTATCAGAGGAGCTAAAGCAGAGGATATGGGTGAGGGAGTCTGTCCCTGGGAAGGCAGCATTTGGTTTTGCTTGGTTACACATTATATGTTACAGGTGTGCAATATCGAGATTCACAATGTTTAAAGGTATACTCCATTTATAGTTATAAAAATATTGGCTATATTCCCCGTGTTCTTGTAGCTTATTTTACATAATAGTTTGTACCTCTTAATCTCCTACCCTACAATGCGCCCCCCTCTTCTCACTGGTAACCATTAATTTATTCTCTAGATCTGTGAGTCTGCTTCTCTTTTGTTATATTCAGTAGCTCCTCATATTTTTTAGATTCCATGTACAAGTGATATCATGCAGTATTTGTCCTTGTCAAACTGACTAATTTCACTTAGCATATGCAGGGTGTTTTGTTTCCCAGGCTTTTAAAAGCTAGGACTCAAAGAAGCAATGTCGTGGAGGCAAGTTGAATATGTATTTTTTCCTCTGGTCAAAACGAAGGGTAAATCTTTAAGTCTTTGTGTGTGGCAGCTGGATCTGTGTTTTTTTCCATTTCTATTCAACTAACATTAAACTGTGGAAAATTCTGAAATAGATGGGAATACCAGACCACCTGATCGTCCTCTTGAGAAATTTGTATGCAGGTCAGGAAGCAACAGTTAGAACTGGACATGGAACAACAGACTGGTTCCAAATAGGAAAAGCAGTACGTCAAGGCTGTATATTGTCACCCTGTTTATTTAACTTATATGCAGAGTACATCATGAGAAATGCTGGACTGGAAGAAACACAAGCTGGAATCAAGATTTCCGGGAGAAATATCAATAACCTCAGATATGCAGATGACACCACCCTTATGGCAGAAAGTGAAGAGGAACTCAAAAGCCTCTTGATGAAAGTGAAAGAGGAGAATGAAAAAGTTGGCTTAAAGCTCAACATTCAGAAAATGAAGATCATGGCATCCAGTCCCATCACTTCATGGGAAATAGATGGGGAAACAGTGGAAACAGTGGCAGACTTTATTTTTCTGGGCTCCAAAATCACTACAGATGGTGACTGCAGCCATGAAATTAAAAGACGCTTACTCCTTGGAAGGAAGGTTATGACCAACCTAGATAGCATATTCAAAAGCAGAGACATTACTTTACCAACAAAGGTTCATCTAGTCAAGGCTATGGTTTTTCCTGTGGTCATGTATGGATGTGAGAGCTGGACTGTGAAGAAGGCTGAGCGCCGAAGAATTGATGCTTTTGAACTGTGGTGTTGGAGAAGACTCTTGAGAGTCCCTTGGACTGCAAGAAGATCCAAGCAGTCCATTCTGAAGGAGATCAGCCCTGGGATTCCTTTGGAAGGAGTGATGCTGTAGCTGAAACTCCAGTACTTTGGCCACCTCATGCTAAGAGTTGACTCATTGGAAAAGACTCTGATGCTGGGAGGGATTGGGAGCAAGAGGAGAAGGGGACGACAGAGGATGAGATGGCTGGATGGCATCACTGACTCCATGGAAGTGAGTCTGAGTGACCTCCGGGAGTTGGTGATGGACAGGGAGGCCTGGTGTGCTGGGATTCATGGGGTCGCAAAGAGTTGGACACGACTGAGCGACTGATCTGATCTAATCTGATCTGAACCTAAAGTAGTTGTCAGGGAGTGAAAGTTGTTCCTTGTTGGCACGTTGACAGGAGCTCCCAAAACACTGACACCCTTCCTTTGCAGCCACTTAGGTGAGTCCTATCCATGGCACAAGGGTGCTTAGTCGTCTGCGCCATCCGCTTCCTGGGAGCCCAGGTCGAGTATGGGGGCCGCCCAGGTCGAGTATGGGGGGGGCGCCCAGTGCGGGAGGAGAAGGGGAGTGGAGGGCGTGGTTAGGGCGGAGCGCGGTGGGGGGTGTAGTGGGCGTGGCCAGGATGGAGCTCGGGACATAGAGGACTTGGCCCGGGTGAGGCGAGCAGCAGTTTGAGTGCTCCCTGGAGCCTGCAGCATCTTGCTCCGGAGAGGGTCGCCGTGAAGATTTCGAGGAGCCCGAACCGTCGGCTGGCTCAGCATAAGCCCAGCGCCGCCGCCGCAGCTCGAGTCCAGGTAAACGCGAGGGGAGGGTCCCGCACCCAGGTGCTTGCGAGGGGAGGTCCCGCATCCAGGTTTGGGAGGGGAGGTCGGGGCCGCTCCAGGTGCTTGCGAGGGGGTTGCACTCCCCGGGCCGCCGCCTCTGCGCGCCTCCTCCACCCTCCCGCGCCGGGGTCCTTGCTTTCGGAAGTTCAGGGCGCAGTAAGCCTGCCGCAGCTCCATCCGGACCTTGGCCTGGGCCCCTTCCTGGGACTCCTACGTGCTCCGCGGCGCCCGAAAGCGGCCAAAGTGCCCCTGAGGCAGCCCCCTGCTGCATATCTCCCAGCTGAGCCAGGAGGCGAGCACAGAGGAGGGAGAGAGTCATAGTGGCATCACCTGGGCGCCAACCTTCTGCGCTGGGAGAGGCGTTCCGGGCCGGACCCCTCCCAGCCACCAGCAGAGGAAGGGGAATGGATGCTGTTCGAGTATTTTCAGTTGTCTGCAAAGCTGGTAGATAGTGTTGTCACCCGCCAAGTCGAAGGATATGCACTTCCAGCAAGGCATTAATTAAATCTGTTCTCTGGCTGTGAGCATGTTTTTTGTTGTTGTTGTTTTAATTTTTAATTTTGGCCATGCAGCGCAGCTTGTGGGATTTTCTGTTCCCCAACCAGGGATTGAACCCTGGCCTCTGGCAGTGAAAACAGTCCTAACCGCGGGACTACCAGGGAATTCCGTCCCCTCCCTCTGCTTTTTTTTTTTTTTTTTTTAAGATCATTTGCAGTGAACTTTGAGTGATGGTTTTAGTTATTGAATTAAGGTGGAGTTAGTGGTGATGGGGAAAGATTTCGCAGAGTAAAAAAATAGGAATACTAATAATAATAGAAAAAGAGGAGGAGGAGAAATAATTTTTCTTTTCTGTTCATTACTTGCCAGGCACAGTTTTAAGCTCTTCTATTGATTCATTTACTTGGATGGTAAGGATGGGAGTTTACTGAACTCCAAGATAGGCTGAAACACAAGTTGTGAGAATTGAGACATCTGGGAGGATGGATGGAGATAAGTCATAGTGAAACAGGGGGATAAAGGGTGAACCAGGGAAAAAAGAAGGAAATCAGGAGAGGAAATTTGAAAAAAGTTCTCGGGGTTGGAAATGGGGATATGAAGTTCAGAGTACATGGAGTAGCTGATTTGACCTTTGAGGTTTCTGTTATCAGGGGTAATTGGAGGATGAGAAAAGAAAGAAAAGATTTGAAGGGGGGTTGTACTCAGTGATAGTAAAGCTGGAAAACTGAAGGAGAAAACTGCTAAGATGCAGAGGAGAGGAAGATGGATCAGGCAATGCAGATAGGTTTGAGGGGATGTCACTAATGGAAAACAAATTCAGAACATGGACTCTGTAGGGGGCAGATCAGATCAGATTAGATCAGTCGCTCAGTCGTGTCCGACTCTTTGCGACCCCATGAACCGCAGCACGCCAGGCCTCCCTGTCCATCACCAGCTCCCGGAGGTCACTCAGACTCGCATCCATCGAGTCAGTGATGCCATCCAGCCATCTCATCCTCTGTCGTCCCCTTCTCCTCCTGCCCTCAATCCCTCCCAGCATCAGAGTCTTCTCCAATGAGTCAACTCTTCGCATGAGGTGGCCAAAATACTGGAGTTTTCAGCTTTAGCATCATTCCTTCTAAAGAAATTCCAGGCAAACTAGGCAGAAATCATGAAAGTCTATCTACTGACCTGGCCTGGATGGAGCTCTGGCAGAACCACTGTAAGTGTTCCTAAGCCAGGGTAGAGTTGAGCTGTGGTTGGCTGATGAGTGGGAGAGTTGGTTGACAATCAGACAGGGAGGAGACATATAGGTGAGTTTGATTTATCTGCTTTACCCCTTGCTAGTTGTAAATGAGAGACCAGCTTTTTATGTGTGTGAAATGAGTATTAATTAATACTCATAATTAGCAGCAGGTAGCTCTGACTCTTATTTTCTTAAACTGAGAGCATCAACATTCCTTTTGCAATGACCTGCATTATCCCCAGGAAGTTCCATAACTCATGTCCCCAAGCCTTGCTCCTTGTGCCAGGAGACTTAGTGCCAGGAGACTTGTGCTCAGGAAAGCCTATGGAGTTCAGCGCTGACACTGCATTTGGTGCCACTTTTTAAGCCATTTCACTGTGTGTAAAGGTCCATTCATTTACTCTAATGTGTACTTTCCAAAGCTTTTATGAGGTGGTCTCTTGAGCTTTCCTATTCTCCCAGGGGTTGATGCAAAGTAGTTTGAAATAGATCCAAAAATCAGTAAGTGGAAGAAACTCCATAGCTGTCATTTTTTAAAAAATCTTTTATTTTAAATTGGAGGATGATTACTTTATAATCCTGCAATGGTTTCTGCGATACATCAACATGCATCGTCCATAGGTATACATATGGCCCCTCCCTCTTAAAAACTTGCCTCCCCATCCCACCCCTCTAGGTGTCACAGATTGGGTTCCCTGTGTCATACAGTAAATTCCCACTGGCTATCTATTTTACGTATATACAATGCTACTCTCTCAATTCTTCCCACCCTCTCCTTCCCCAACTGTGTCCACAAGTCTGTTGTCTATGTCTGCGACTGCATTGCTGCCCTGCAAATAGGTTCATCAGTACATCTCTCTAAATTCCTATATGTGTGTTAATACACATTATTTGTCTTTCTCTTTCTGATTTACTTCACTTTGTATGATAGGCTTTAGGTTCGTCCACATCATTAGAACCGACTCAAATGCATTCATTTTTATAGCTGACTAATATTCTATTGTATATTTGTATTACCACTTCTTTATCCATTCATCTGTTGGTGGACATGTCCTAGCTATTGGACATGCTATAGGACATGATTCCATGTCGTAGCTATTTTAAATAGTGCTGCAAGGAACACAGAGGTACATATCTTTTTCAGTTATGGTCTCCTCAGAATATATGTCCAGTAGTGGGATAGCTGGGTCATATGGTAGTTTTATTCCTAGCTTTTTAAGGAATCTCCATACTGTTCTCCATAGTGGTTGTATCAGTTTGCATTCCCACCAAGAGGGCGAGAGTGTTCCCCTTTTCCACACCCTCTCTAGCATTTATTGTTTGTGGACTTTTTGATGATGGCCATTCTGACCAGCGATCAATGCAAAGAAATAGAGGAAAACAACAGAATGGGAAAGAGTAGGGATCTCTTCAAGAAAATCAGAGATACCAAAGGAACATTTCATGCAAAGATGGGCTCGATAAAGGACAGAAATGGTATGGACAGAACAGAAGCAGAAGATATTAAGAAGAGGTGGCAAGAATACACAGAAGAACTGTACAAAAAATATCTTCACGACCAAGATAATCACGATGGAGTGATCACTGACCTAGAGCCAGACATCCTGGAATGTGAAGTCAAGTGGGCCTTAGGAAGCATCACTACAAACAAAGCTAGTGGAGGTGATGGAATTCCAGTGGAGCTATTTCAAATCCTGAAAGATGATGCTCTGAAAGTGTTGCACTCAATATGCCAGCAAATTTGGAAAACTCAGCAGTGGCCACAGAACTGGAAAAGGGCAGTTTTCCTTCCAATCCCAAAGAAAGGCAATGCCAAATAATGCTCAAACTACCGCACAATTGCACTCATCTCGCATGCTAGTAAAGTAATGCTCAAAATTCTCCAAGCCAGGCTTCAGCAATATGTGAACCGTGAACTTCCTGATGTTCAAGCTGGTTTTAGAAAAGGCAGAGGAACCAGAGATCAAATTGCCAACATCCGCTGGATCATGGAAAAAGCAAGAGAGTTCCAGAAAAACATCTACTTCTGCTTTATTGACTATGCCAAAGCCTTTGACTGTGTGAATCACAATCAACTGTGGAAAATTCTGAAAGAGATGGGAATACCAGACCACCTGACCTGCCTCTTGAGAAACCTGTATGCAGGTCTGGAAGCAACAGTTAGAACTGGACTGGTTCCAAATAGGAAAAGGAGTACGTCAGGGCTGTATATTGTCACCCTGTTTATTTAACTTATATGCAGAGTACATCATGAGAAACGCTGGACTGGAAGAAACACAAGTTGGAATCAAGATTGCCGGGAGAAATATCAATAACCTCAGATATGCAGATGACACCATCCTTATGGCAGAAAGTGAAGAGGAACTAAAAAGCCTCTTAATGAAATTGAAAGTGGAAAGTGAAAAAGTTGGCTTAAAGCTCAACATTCAGAAAACGAAGATCATGGCATCCAGTCCCATCACTTCATGGGAAATAGATGGGGAAACAGTGGAAACAGTGGCTGACTTTATTTTTCTGGGCTCCAAAATCACTACAGATGGTGACTGCAGCCATGAAATTAAAAGACGCTTACTCCTTGGAAGGAAGGTTATGACCAACCTAGATAGCATATTCAAAAGCAGAGACATTACTTTGCCAACAAAGGTTCGTCTAGTCAAGGCTATGGTTTTTCCTGTGGTCATGTGTGGATGTGAGAGCTGGACTGTGAAGAAGGCTGAGCGCCGAAGAACTGATGCTTTTGAACTGTGGTGCTGGAGAAGACTCTTGAGAGTCCCTTGGACTGCAAGGAGATCCAAGCAGTCCATTCTAAAGGAGATCAGCCCTGGGATTTCTTTGGAAGGAATGATGCTAAAGCTGAAACTCCAATACTTTGGCCGCCTCATGCCAAGAGTTGACTCACTGGAGAAGACTCTGATGCTGGGAGGGATTGGGGGCAAGAGGAGAAGGGGACGACAGAGGATGAGATGGCTGGATGGCATCACCGACTCGATGGATGTGAGTCTGGGTGAACTCTGGGAGTTGGTGATGGACAGGGAGGCCTGGCGTGCTGCGATTCATGGGGTCGCAAAGAGTCGGGACACGACTGAGCAACTGATCTGATCTGATTCTGACCAGTGTGAGATGGTACCTCCTTGAATTTGGATTTGCATTTCTCTAATAATGAGCAGTGTTGAGCATCTTTTCATGTGTTGATTAGCCATCTGTATATATTCTTTGGAGAAATGTCTATTTGGGTTGTTTGTTTTTCTGGTATTGAGCTTCATGTGCTACTTGTATAGTTTGGAGGTCAGTTCTTTTGTCAGTTGTTTCATTTGCTGTTATTTTCTCCAGTTCTGAGGGTTGTCTTTTCACCTTGCTTATAGTTTCCTTCGTTGCACAAAAGCTTTTAAGTTTAATTAGGCCCCATTTGTTTATTTTTGTTTTTATTTCCATTACTCTAGAAGGTGGGTCATAGAGGATCTTGCTAAGGTTTATATCAAAGACTGTTGTGTCTATGTTATCCTCCAAGAGTCTTACAGTTTCTGGTCTTACATTTAGGTCTTTAATCCATTTGGCATTTATTTTTGTTTACTTTTTAAATTTTTGTTTGGTGTTTATGGTGTTAGGAAGTATTCTAATTTCATTATTTCACATGTAGCTGCCCAGTTTTCCCAGCACCACTCACTGAAGAGACTGTCTTTTCTCTATTGTATATTTTTCTCTTCTTTGTCAAAGATAAGGTGCCTATAGGTGGATGGATTTATCTCCAGGCTTTTTATTTGTTTCATTGGTCTGTATTTCTATTGTGCCAGTACCATACTGTGTTGATGACTGGAGCTTTGTAGTAAAGTCTCAAGTTAGAAAGATTGATTTTTCCAGCTCCGTTCTTCTTTCTCAAGATTACTTTGGCTATTCAGGGTCTTGTGTTTCCATACAGATTGTGATATTATTTACTCTAGTTCTGTGAAAAAATACCATGGGTACTTTGATAGGGATTGCATTGAATTTATAGATTGCTTTGGGTAGGATAGTCATTTTCACAATATTTATTCTTTAACCCAGCAACATGGTATATCTCTCCATTTGTTTGTTTTGTCTTTGATTTCTTTCATCAGTGTCTGAGTTTTCTGCATGCAGGTCTTTAGGTAAGTTTACTCCTACTGCTGCTGCTGCTGCTAAGTCGCTTCAGTCATGTCCGACTCTGTGCAACCCCATAGACGGCAGCCCACCAGGCTCCCCTGATTTTTAAATTAAATAATTAATTTTAAAATGAAACAAAGATGAATATTTGTAATGATAAAAGGAGCAATTCACAAATAAGGTAGACATCATAAACCATCAGACAGCTAACAACAAAGAAACAAGGATACACAAAGCAAAAATCAGAAGAAATATAAGTGAAAAGAAAAAAATATACAATCATAGACATATTATCATTTTGCTGAGAATATTTTATCAAGTGCAGAAAAAAGTAAGAATAAAAGCATCTTGAATGATGTCACTAATAATTTAAATATAATGATTTCTATTTATATTAATCTTATATCCTACACCAATAAATTTCAAATTTTGTATCTCTTACGTTGTTATTAGGTGTCCATAGGGCATTTCGAAAAACTAGCAAAAATAAGCATGACTAAATTTGAAAATGTGAAATTCTTTTTTTTTAATTCATTTATGCCAGTACACATATTATTGGTTTTGAAATTTCCATTATATGTTATTGTAAAATATTGACTACAGTTCCCTGTGCTATACAGTTAACCTTTGTTACTTGTTACATATCTATTTTTTAAATTAGAAATCTAGCATTCTATTCATAGTCAAACAAGAGAATCAAAATGTCATAAATTTTTTAGTTAGGCAAAAGTTCATAACTTTTCTAAATATATATATTATGCAGATTATTACTATGTATACAAGAGCTTTTCTACTATGCTTGATAAAGTCTTGAGAAAGAACATCAAAAAGAAGAGACGGAAAAATTGGAAAACATAAAGTGAATGAAATGGGAGCGCTGAATATGAAATAGAAAAAGTAAACCAAACTAGATAAAAGTAAAAGATCCTGATATAGTCCAGTGGCTTTTAAACATGCTGCTCATTAGAAACATATCTGGAGCTCTGCTGAAAAATAAGCAGTATATGGGCATTTGTATTTTTCAAAAAATCCAAAGATAATTCTGATATGCATATGGATTTTAAAAAGTGATTACAGATTTTTCTATTAAATGGTAGTTTTGATGATACAGAATTCTGTTATTTTTCTGTTCACCAGTCGTGATACAGTGGTATTAAGTGAGTGATCATGATGATGTGATCACTCACCTAGAGCCAGACATCCTGGAATGTGAAGTCAAGTGGGCCTTAGGAAGCATCACTACGAACAAAGCTAGTGAAGGTGATGGAATTCCAGTCAAGCTATTTCAAATCCTGAAAGATGATGCTGTGAAAGTGTTGCACTCAATATGCCAGCAAATTTGGAAAACTCAGCAGTGGCCATAGGACTGGAAAAGGTCAGTTTTCATTCCAATCCCAAAGAAAGGCAATGCCAAAGAATGCTCAAACTACCACACAATTGCACTCGTCTCACATGCTAGTAAAGTAATGCTCAAAATTCTCCAAGCCAGGCTTCAGCAATACGTGAACCGTGAACTTCCTGATGTTCAAGCTGGTTTTAGAAAAGGCAGAAGAACCAGAGATCAAATTGCCAATATCTGCTGGATCATGGAAAAAGCAAGAGAGTTCCAGAAAAACATCTACTTCTGCTTTATTGTCTATGCCAAAGCTTTTGACTGTGTGGATCACAATAAATTGTGGAAAATTCTGAAAGAAATGGAAATACCAGACCACCTGACCTGCCTCTTGAGAAACCTGTATGCAGGTCAGGAAGCAACAGTTAGAACTGGACATGGAACAATAGACTGGTTCCAAATAGGAAAAGGAGTACGTCAAGGCTGTATATTGTCACCCTGTTTATTTAACTTATATGCAGAGTACATCATGAGAAATGCTGGACTGGAAGAAGCACAAGCTGGAATCAAGATTTCTGGGAGAAATATCAATAACCTCAGATATGCAGATGACACCACCCTTATGGCAGAAAGTGAAGAGGAACTCAAAAGCCTCTTGATGAAAGTGAAAGAGGAGAATGAAAAAGTTGGCTTAAAGCTCAACATTCAGAAAATGAAGATCATGGCATCCAGTCCCATCACTTCATGGGAAATAGATGGGGAAACAGTGGAAACAGTGGCAGACTTTATTTTTCTGGGCTCCAAAATCACTGCAGATGGTGACTGCAGCCATGAAATTAAAAGACGCTTGCTCCTTGGAAGGAAAGTTATGACCAACCTAGATAGCATATTGAAAAGCAGAGACATTACTTTGCCAACAAAGGTTCATCTAGTCAAGGCTATGGTTTTTCCTGTGGTCATGTGTGGATGTGAGAACTGGACTGTGAAGAAGGCTGAGCGCCAAAGAATTGATGCTTTTGAACTGTGGTGTTGGAGAAGACTCTTGAGAGTCCCTTGGACTGCAAGAAGATCCAAGCAGTCCATTCTGAAGGAGATCAGCCCTGGGATTCCTTTGGAAGGAGTGATGCTGTAGCTGAAACTCCAGTACTTTGGCCACCTCATGCGAAGAGTTGACTCATTGGAAAAGACTCTGATGCTGGGAGGGATTGGGAGCAAGAGGAGAAGGGGACGACAGAGGATGAGATGGCTGGATGGCATCACCAACTCGATGGATGTGAGTCTGGGTGAACTCTGGGAGTTGGTGATGGACAGGGAGGCCTGGCATGCTGTGATTCATGGGGTCGCACAGAGTCAGACATGACTGAGCAACTGAGCTGAGCTGAAGACTGGAGCGTCTATTTCCCCCAGTCCTGTGGAAGTCATGTAATCAAATCCTGCTGGCCTTCAAGGTCAGATTCTGTGGGGATTCCCAGTCCCTTTGTCTGATCATTAGGCTGGGAAGCCTGACCTGGGGTTCAGAACCTTCCCAACAGTGGTACTTGGTATTATTGCTCTCCAGTTTGTGATTCACCCACCCTGTGGGTATAGGACTTGATTTTATTGTGATTGTGCCCCTTCCTACCATCTTGCTGTGGCTTCCTCTTTGTCTTTGGATGTGGGATATCTTTTTTTTTTTTTTTTTTGGTAGGTTCCAATGTCCTCCTGTGGATGGTTGTTCAACAGCTAGTTGTGATTTTGGTGGTCTTGCAGGAGGAGAGTGCAAGTCCTACTCCGCCATCTTGAACTGGAAGTCTACTCCTAAGAATTTTATTCTTTTTGTTGCAATGGTGAATGGGATTGTTTCCTTAATTTCTTTTTCTGATTGTTCATTGTTAGTGTATAGGAATGCAAGGAGTTTCTGTATATTAATTTTATACGTGACTTTACTGTATTCATTGATCAGTGCTAGTAATTTTCTGGTGGTATCTTTAGGGTTTTCCATGTAAAGCATCATGTCATCTATGAACAGTGAGAGTTATACTTCGTTTCCAATCTTGATTCCTTTTATTTGAATACTAGTGGCGAGAGTAGGCACCATTGTTTTGTTCCTGATTTTAGAGAAAATGCTTGCTGTGTTTCATTTTTATTTCAAGAGTAACTAAAAAAAAAAAAAAGCACAATGGAGCAAAATATCCTAATATTGATGGCCTCATTTTAACAGCAGACATGAAAAGAGGGCTTTCACCATTGAGAATAATGTTCACTGTGAATAGACCATATATGGCCATTGCTTTGTTGAGGTATATTCCTTCTGTGCCTACCTTCCGGAGAGTTTTTTTTTTTTTTTTTAATCATAAATGGGTGTTAAAGTTTGTCAAAAGCTTTTTCTGCATCTATTGAGATGATCATATGGTTTTTATCTTTCAATGTGTTAATATGGTGTATCACATTGATTGATTTACATATATTAAAAAATCCTTGCATCCCTGGGATAAACCCCACTTGATCATGGTGTATGATCCTTTTAATGTGTTGTTGGATTCTGTTTGCTGGAATGTTGTTGAGGATTTTTGCCTCTATGTTCAGTGATACTAGCCTATAACTTTCTTTTTTTGTGGTATATTTGTCCGGTTTTGGTATCATAGATTGAGTTTGGGAGTTTTCCATCCTCTGCAATTTTCTGGAAGAGTTTGAGCAGGATAGGTGCTAGCTCTTCTCAAACTTACAGTAGAATTCACCTGTGAAGCCAGCTGGCCCTGGCCTGCCGTTTATTGGAAGATTTTTTTATTATAGTTTCAATTTTCATGTTTGTGACTGGTCTGTTCCTATTTTCTATTTCTTCCTGATTCAGTTTTGGAAGGTAAAACGTTTGTGAGAATTTGTCTCTTTCTTTCCAGTTTGTCTACTTTATTGGCATATAGTTGCTCATAGTATCTTATTGATCCTTTGCATTTCTGTGTTATCTTTTGTAACTTCTCCTTTTACATTTCTACTTTCTCTAAGTTCTCTTTTCTCCATTTTATTGATTTTCATCTTCTCCCTCTCCCCCTTTTTTTCTTGATGAATCTAGCTAACAGTTTGTCAATTTTGTTTATCTTCTCAAAGCACCAGCTTTTAGTTTTATTGATCTTTGCTGTTGTCTCCATTTCTTTTTCATTTTTTCTGCTTTGATCTGTATGATTTCCTTCCTTCTAACTTTGGGTTTTTTTGTTTGTTTGTTCATTTTCTAAGTTCTTTAGGTGTAAGATTAGATTGTTTATTTGGTAGTCTTTCTTGTTCCTTGAGATAGGTTTGTATTGCTATAACCTTCTCTCATAGTATTGCTTTCACAGCATCCCATAGGTTTTGCATTGTTGTGTTTTCATTGTTAATTGTTCCTATGCATATTTATATTTCCTTTTTGATTTCTTCAGTGGTCTGTTGGTTATTGAGAAGCATGTTGTTTAACTTCCATGTGTATGTATTTTTTTAATAGTGTTTTTTTTTTTTTTTTTTCCTGTAGTTGATGTCTAATCATATTGTTGTGGTCAGAGAAGATGCTGGAAATGATTTCAGTTTTTAAAAATTTACCATGGCTTGATTTGTGGCCCAGTATATGATCTATCCTGGAGAATGTTCCATGTGCACTTAAGAAAAAAGTGAAATCTATTGTTTTTGGATGAAAACAAATATCGATTTGTATATATCGATTAGGTCCAACTAGTCCAGTGTATCATTTAAAGCCTGTGTTTCCTTATTTTCTGTCTGGATAATCTGTCCATTGGTGTGAGTGGGGTGTTCAAGTCCCCCGTATTATTGTGTTACTGTCGATTTCCCCTTTCATAGTTGTTAGCATATTGAGATGCTCCTATGTTGGGTGTATATATATTTATAATGGCTTTGTGTCTTTTAACGGTCTTTAAATTTTTTTATCTGAGATGAAATTGCTACTCCTCTTTCTTTGGATTTCCATTTGCATGGACTCACTTTCATTCTGTATACATCCCTGAGTCTCAAGTGGGTTTCTTGTAAACAGCATATATAGGGGTCTTGTTTTTGTATACATTCAGCCAATCTGTGCCTTTTGGTTGAAGCATTTAGCTCTTTACATTTATGGTGATTATTGGTATGTATGATACTGTTACCACTTACTTTATCATTTTGGATTTGCTTTTGTAGGCCTCTGTTTTTGTGTGTTTCCTGTCTAGAGAAGTTCCTTTAGCATTTGTTGAAGAGCTGGTTTGGTTATGCTGAATTCTGTTAGCTTTTGCTTGTCTGTAAAGCTTTTGATTTTCCTTTGAATCTGAATCCAGATCCTTGCTGGAAAAAGCAATCTTGGTTGTAGGTTTTACCCTTTCATCACTTTAAGTATGTTCTGCCATTCCCTTCTAGCCTGTAGAGTTTCTGTTGAATGATCAGCTGGTAGCCTTTGGGCTTATATGTTGTTTGTTGCTTTTCCCTTGCTGCTTTTAATATTTTTCTTTGTATTTCATTTTTCTTAGTTTGATATGTGTCTTGGCATGTTTCTCCTTGGGTTTATCCTATATGGACTCCTGGGCTTTGTGTACTTGGGTAGCTATTTCCCTTCCCATTTTAGGAAAGTTTTCAACTATAATCTCCTCAAATATTTTCTCATGGCCTTTCCTTTTGTCTTTCTCTTCTGGGACCCTTATTACTCGAATGTTGTTATGTTTAATGTTGTTCTGTAGGTCTCCGAGAGTGTCCTCATTATTTTTTATTCTTTTTTGTTTATTGTGCTCTGTTTCAGTTATTTCCACCATTCTGTCTTCCAGCTCACTTATGCATTCTTTTGCCTCAGTTACTTTCTGTTGGTTTCCTCCAGTGAATTTTTTCCCTTAATTTACTTATGTTTAGTTGAAGGATAATTGCTTTATGATATTGTGTTGTTTCTGCCATAGATTAACATGAATCAGCCATAGGTAAACATATGTACCCTTCTGCTTAAAAACCCCCCTCCCGCCCCTCATCCCATCCTACTCCTCTAGGTTGTCATAGAGCCCTGGTTTGAATTTCCTGAGTCATACAGCAAATTCCCACTGGCTGTCTATTTTACATATAGTAGTGTATATGTTTCCACACTACCCTCTCCATTCATTCCACTCTTTCCTTTCCTATGCCCCCGTGTCCATAAGTCTGTTCTGTATGTCTTTGTCTCCATTGCTGACCTGCAAATAGGTTCTTCAGTATCATCTTTCTAGATTCCCTATACATGTGTTAATATACAGTATTTATTTTTCTCTTTCTTACTTTACTCAGTATAATAGGCTCTAGGTTCATCCACTTCATTAGCACTGACACAAAAGCATTCCTTTTTTATGGCTGAGCAATATCCATTGTATACATGTATCACAACTTCTTTATCCATTCCTCTGTTGATGGACGTTTAGGTTGATTCCATGTCCTAGCTGTTGTAAATAGTCCTGCAATGAACACTTGAGTACATGTGTCTTTTTCAACCATGGTTTCTTCAGTGTATTTTTTATTTCAGTTATTGCATTGTTGACTGTTTATTCTTCAGTTCTTCAAACTCCTTGTTAAACATTTCTTGCATCTTCTATATCCGTGCCTCCATTTTCTTTCCAAGATTTTGGGTCATCTTTATCTTCATTCCTCTGAATTCTTTTTCTGGGAGACTGCCTATTTCCTATTCATTTGGGTTGGAGAAGGTTTCTTTATTTCTCAGTGCTTCCATTTGTTAGTTTCCAATTGAAAGCAGAAAAGAGACAAATATAATCATTGTTCATTGGTGAGAGTCTTTCCCAAACTCACTTTATTTGAAATTTCTGGTACCATCACCACTAGGATCATCCTCACCATTAAGATTAAAAAATCTCTTTCAGATAAATTTTCCCAAGATCATGTCATGGTGTTATCTCCTAATTCATGTGTTCACAAACATCTTTTCCATTGAAAAGAGAAAGTGCCAGGATAATCAATATTGCATTCATTATGCAAATAAAAGTTTTATAGAGATAAGGTTGTATGGAGATGAAATTAACTGTGACAGTTCAGGAGAAGTTTTACAGGAAAAGAAGATTAACATGTTAGGTCTTCAGTGGCTATCTTCACTGATGTGTATAATGTTGGGCAAAATAAAATCCCTATGTGCCCAAGCTCAGTGGAGGAATGTTTATTGAACCATAGAAATTTGAGTAGGGCATGTCTCTCTAGTTTATGACAGCCCATTTTCTTTTCTCAGTATAAGGATGAATGGGTTCGTTCTTGTCTAATAATTGTTCTTTTTGATTCTTTTATTATTTATTTTTTGTATACTTGTTAAGAAACTTGTATAGAAAAAATGTGTTACCTGTTCTAAAGTAAGTTGCTATTATTCTTCAGGCCAGAATAGACTATAACATTCTATTTTTTTCAGATATTTATATGTACGAGAAAAGGGATGATTTTATGTAGAGGGAGATCAAATCAAACTTAATTTACTGGATTCTTCTACAGAGGCTAAGATGTACAATCTTTTACTGCCCAAAAGTTCTATTTTCAAGCTTCATTTCCTTTTGAATGATTTTTGCAATGATAATACAGAAGAGTTATTTTGTGTATTCACTTCTTTCTTCTTTTACTCAAAGGAAACAGATGTCTAACAAAAGTGAGTTAAAGCTGACCTACAGCACAAAAATAGCACTTAGCACAGCAAAGGGTACATCGGAAACAGAAGGAAGAGGAGAGGAAAAAGGATGATGAGGAGTGGAAAATGAAGGAAGAGGAGAAGATGAGAGAGGAGAGGCAAAAGAAGAAAGAAAAGAGAGAAATGAAAGACATAAGTACCGGATGCTGCAGTGTTGTAGAGGGAAAGGAAAACCACTCAATTCCGAGAGGCTGGTCAAATGGATAAAGAGAAGCCTGTAAAAGAATGCCTTTATGATACCTGAATGAAATGAGTGATGTCTAACATACTCAGAGTAGTAAGGGCATTGCCATCTGCTGTGCACTGGTCAGGTACCACATAAATGTTAGATAATCTTTGGCCTAAAGGTCCCCAACCCCAGGTTTACCCCAACCCCAGACTTCAACAGAACTCTGAAAATGGTCTGTGATATCTCTACATTTCACCGTCTCAGATCCCTATGCTTGACTTGGGAATAGAAGTGTGCAGTCATGAGGTTTAAAGAAGTTAGTCTTATAAAACACTCAACAATACCTGGGATATAGTTCCTCCTTAATAAGTGTAAAGAATCTGCCTGCAGTATGGGAGACATTAGCTCAATCCCTGGGTCAGGAAGATCCCCTGGAGGAGGAAATGGCAACCCACTCCAGTATTCTTGCCTGGGAAATCCCACGGACTGGGGAGCCTGGCCGGCTACAGTCAATGTTGTCGAAAAGAGATATGCCTTAAGTGACTAATACTAGTAAGTGTTAGCGTCATGGGAAGGTTTTAGAAAAACGACTGGCCAGAACATTTTAGGAGGAAAACAGAAAATGATGCAGTGGACTACCATGATTTCCTGAGTGTATATTTGTCAGCGTAAATAAGAAGTCTGGGTCTGCTGAAGGGAGAGCTCTATTTCTCTCCCTTAGAGTGGGGATAGTATAGCAGACCCTGCCACAGGAGACATGACATCTAGAAGAAATGTTAGTGATCTTCCTTTGAGGCCCCTCTTCATGCCAGCAAGGCAGCAGAGACCCAGAGTGCAAGTGCAGCTTTTCTGCCTGCGAGACCTGAAATCCAGGACTCTTACTTTTTTTTTTTCCTATTTAATAAGCACACTATAATGCAAAAGTCATTCTTTCTAAATCTTCTCTCAATTGCTCTCACTATTTCTAAAGAAATTATAAAGCATATTCTTTTTTTGTTATATTCTAAAATATTTTTAAAAATTTTTTATTGAAGTATGGTTGTTTTATAACGTTGTGCCAATCTCTGCTGTACAGCAAAGTGACTAGCTATACACATATAGACATTCTTTTGTATATTCTTTTTCATTATGGTTTATTACAGGATTTGCATTATAGTTCCCTGTGCTATACGTTAGGACCTTGTTTATCCATTCAGAATGTAGTCATTTGCATTTAGCAACCACAGGCTCCCAGTCCATCGCTCTCCTTCCCTTGTTCCTCCTAGCAATCTCAGTCCGTTCTCTAATGAGTCTGTTTCTGCTTTGTAAATAGGTTCATTTGTGCCATATTTTAGATTCCACATTCAGTTATATCATGTTATTTGTCTTTCTGACTTAGTATGATAATCTCTAAGACCAGTCCATTCTGAAGGAGATCAGCCCTGGGATTTCTTTGGAAGGAATGATGCTAAAACTGAAACTCCAGTACTTTGGCCACCTCATGCGAAGAGTTGACTCATTGGAGAAGACTCTGATGCTGGGAGGGATTGGGGGCAGGAGGAGAAGGGGACGACAGAGGATGAGATGGCTGGATGGCATCATTGACTCGATGGACGTGAGTGTGAGTGAACTCCGGGAGTTGGTGATGGACAGGGAGGCCTGGCGTGCTGCGATTCATGGGATTGCAAAGAAGTCGGACATGACTGAGCGACTGAACTGAACTGAAGACCCTACATGTTGGTGCAAATGGCATTATTTCATTTTTTTAATGATGGAGTAATATTCCATTATACATAGACACCACATCTTCTTTATCCATTCATTTGTTGATGGACAGTTAGGTTGCTTCCATGTCTTGGCTACTGTGAATAGTGCTGCTATGACCATAGGGGTTCATGTATTTTTCTGGATTATAGTTTTATCTTGGGTGTATTCCCAGGGATGAGATTGCTTGATCATATAGTAATTCTACTTTAGTTTTCTGAGCAAACTCCATACTGTTTTTCATGGCAGCTGCATCAGCTTACATTCCCACCAGCAGTGTCGGAGTGGAATCCAGGACTCTTGGTTCTCAGTTCAGCGCCTTTCTGTCATATCATGTTTTTTTCCCTTCTATCTCAATCCAAAAATAGTTTATTTTTTAATTCTCCAATTTGTTGTGACACTGTAGAAATAGCCCACATCTTGTACAAAACCAGATGCCCACATGAGCAGTTTTCTAAGCAGGACAGTTTGTATAATATGATATGCTACGTGTATGGACAGCAGACCTGCTTCCCTCCTCAAGAGTTTTTCTTTAAAGGATGAAAGAATGTATTTTGAAGACTTACAAGCTAAGTGCTGTTTCCACTATAAGGCTAAGAGGCCAAGGTAAAAAGATGTTTTCTAACAAATTATTTTTCAGTAAAGTAAAACATAATTGCATTGCCCTCTATCCTCCTGGCATTCTCTTGGTACATTACGCTTTGACTGATGCCATAGTTTATTTGCCCTTGACAGTGAGCATAATGCTTTGTTTGGAGATATTTGCTGTTGTCCATGCCGTTTCCTTCTCTAGGAGATCTTCCTGACCCATGGATCGAGTCCAAATCCCCTGCATAGCAGGGAGGTTCTTCGTCTTCTGAGCCACCTGTGCCTTTCTGCACAGGACATACATGATAGAAAGTTACAGAAAGTTATAGCTAATATGCCTTAAGTTTATTCCAGAGGAAAAGACTAGACAGATCTTTTTCTGTTCCCTGTATATGAGCTTCATTAGAACTCCTCATGTTCATTACCACCAGCACCCTGCTGTCCTTGAAAGGATGAAGAAAGGTCAGATTTTGTTGTTGTTTCTGGAATATACAAATGGTTTTGTCATGAGCACTGGGTTGCTGGTAGTTTAGATGATGCCTTGTCGTGATGGTGTTGTAAAGGAGCTTTCTGAAGTGTGTATAGCTGGTGGGAATGTCCCAAAGGGTATATAATTCTTAGATTTGACAGCTATAGAATAACAGTTCCCAAAGGCAGAACATTTATTCATTGAACGCATTTCTTAATTATTTGAGCATTGACTTCTAGATGTGAGGATCTAATGGTAAACAAAGTAAGCATGTATCTGCTCTCAGTGAAGCTGACAGACCGAGTTATGGCTTAACCCTTCACTGTCGCATGCAAACTCTTCACATGCTATTCCATATTGGCTTCCTTGGGGTTTTTTTTTCTTTCCCCCTTTTGTATTCGGTAGTGATAGTGGTAATTCCCTCTTCTGTCATTCCCCTGCCCCCTTTTCCTTCATTCCCTCTTTCAACTTTTCAATAGGTGAATGTTGATATAGATCCTTACTCTGCAAGGTCCTTCTTATTTTAGTTCTGTCTTTGCCTCTGTTGTATGCATAAACTTTGGAACTTTGTTAGTTCAAATGTTAAAATTAGGAAAGTGAACATTCATATCTTCCAAGATTAAACTACCGTTTCAGAATTCTTATGGGTTACATGAGAGAGCCTGCTTCTTCTACCTTATAGATGCCCATAAAGGGAGTTTCTCCTCTGATGACAGGTAGTCTTAAATACCTGAGCATATTCTAAGCCTGTGCTGAATAGTAACAGAGCCCAGCACTATGTGCAAAGATGTGTTTTGCTTGTGGTCAAAGTGTAAGTATACCTAATCTGAGAGTCAAAGTTGCATGAACTCTTTCTGCTTTAGATGCCACCATGGAAATTATGCTTCACTGCTTTACAATGTACTTTGCAATCCCGAAAAAGATAATGTGTCTGTTAGGGAGTCCTGTTTGCCCCTGGGGAGGAAGGTGTGTCTAGTAAGTGGATAATTGGCTTTTGACCACAACAGCCTCACTCCTGGAAACACGCAAAGCCTTGTTGTGAGGTGGCTGCGTGTCAAATAGAATGTTACGTGTTTCAGATATGGGGTAAATGCTTTAAGTCGTAACTGTGTTATGAAAAAGGAAAGAAACCTGAGTATTCCACTCCTCACCCCGCCGAATTCCACTGCTGCTGCTGCTAAGTCGCTTCAGTCATGTCCGACTCTGTGCAACCCCATAGACGGCAACCCACCAGGCTCCCCCATCCCTGGGATTCTCTAGGCAAGAATGGAGTGGGTTGCCATTTCCTCTTCCAATGCATGAACGTGAAAAGTGAAAGTGAAGTCGCTTAGTCGTGTCCGACTCCTAACGACTGCATGGACTGCAGCCTACCAGGCTCCTCTGTCCATGGGATTTTCCAAGCGAAAGTACTGGAGTGGGGTGCCATTGCCTTCTCCCTTGAATTCCACTAGTAACCTTCTTTAACCTGTATTTTAACTTGTTTCTATCCTATAAAAAGACAAACCGAGCATAGGATGTTACTGTCAGAGGCTTACACACATGTGTTTTTAAGGCAGTGTGTTCTTAGTGGGAAAGAATGTCTCTCTTCAAAATAACTTTTTGTTTTATATTTTTCTACATGCATAATTTTCTCATTTGAATTAATATGTGTAATGAAAGCCTAAGAAAATTAAAGTTAAGTAACATTACTTACACAAGTATTGTTCGCATGCCTTAATAAACATAATTTGGATTTGGCATAATCCCAAATGTGAGCCATCAATATTACAAACACACACTTATCATGAACTAGTAATATGTCTTCCCAGAAGGGACATGAGATCTAAAAAATACCAGGCAGAATTTTTGTTTAAAATCCATATCCCAGTTAGAAAATTTTTATCTCGACGGTTTCTTCTGAAACTCAGTGAGGAAAACTCTGGTATCAGTGGTAGAGGCAGGAAAAAGCCTTCAACCCAAAGAAAAGTACTGGATTAGTAATTACTAAATGGAGCAGTTACAACGTTTTTTATCCTTTCTACCCACGATTATATGTATTTAGGATTTTTGCCTGGTCTCTGCAGCTGTGCATTTATCATTTTCAGTTTCATCCAGGAGAAGCATACATTTAGCTCTGTTATGCACTTTCCTCTCTGGCGTTTACTTTTGTAGGCTGACACACAGCAGAAGAAAGAACCAGTTTAGGATGACTCTGACCTGGATTATAAATGCTGAGAGACAGAGGCCCTGCTGCAAAGTATGGCAGTCTGTCTGGAGCCCCCTCTAGGTACTTCAGAATGCTTTGTGTTACTGTTTTCTCAGATTTGACTTGCATGTGATGTACCATGGGCTTCCCTGATAGCCCAGCTAGTAAAGAATCTGCCTGCAGATTCATTTTGATATATGGCAAAACCAATACAATATTGTAAAGTTAAAAAAAATAAAATAATGTTTTGAGGGGGGAAAAAAAAATCTGCCTGCAATGCAGAACACGCTGGTTTGATTCCTGGGTTGGGAAGATCCACTGGAGGAGGGGTGGGCTACCCTCTCCAGTATTCTTGGGCTTCCCTTGTGCCTCAGCTGGTAAAGAATCCACCTGCAATGTGGAAGACCTGGGTTCAATCCCTAAGTTGGGAAGATGCCCTGGAGAAGGGAAAGGCTACCCACTCCAGTATTCTGGCCTGGAGAATTCCATGGCCTGTACAGTCCATGGGCTCACAAAGGGTGATTGTAGCATATCCAGTGTTTACTATTCTTTTACATCTCTTTTTGTTTTCATATTTTAAGAAATACTTTGGCTTATGGTTCGGGTATATTTGCTTTTGAAATTGAGGGGCCAGAAGGAGATAGGAGGACAGATTGTAGAGTTGCTGGCAATTTGCTGCTTATTGGCTGATGCCCTGGTCAGCCTTCTCTATTGTGTTACTATTAGAGTATCTTATACTTGTTAAATGATTGATGTTGTTGTTCAGTTGCCCATTCTGGTCTGACTCTTTGCGACCCCATGGACTGCAGCATGCCAGGCTTCCCTGTCTTTCACCATCTCCCAGAGTTTGCCTAAGTTCACGTCCATTGCATTGGTGATGCCATCCAGCCATCTTATTTTCGGATTCTGTCTTCTCCTTCTGCCCTCAATTTTTCCCAGCATTAGGGACTTTTCCAATGAATTGGCTATTCACATCAGATGATATAAATAAATGAGTTACCCCATGGGAAATTCAAGAAATCTTGAATAAAAATGTTGTTTTTCATTTCCATTGCTGAATCCCAACCTCTCTCTGCCAGTGTAAATACTGTAAGTCTGGTTATGAATTTCATAACCACCACAGGCACAGAGTGATGAAAAATAGAATGCTCAGTAGGAAATTTGAAGGAAAACTTAAAATGCTGACAGATTAGCAGCTAATTAACATGTTTAAATTTCTTTGACTCTGCTGTATATCTTGGCTTCATTGGCATCTTCACTGCAGCACCCTTCTTCCAACTCATGATCCATTTCCTCATTTTATCCAGAGTTTGGATATTGAGCTATTTGTTTTATTTATGTTGAAGGTAACTTGTTCATAATATGTTTCTTGTGTCACTTAACCATATATCGCTCATGGATAAGCTATTTTTTTTCTTTATCCATTTTCTTTTCATACATTTCAGAGTAATACTAGGATGTCTGTAAAACTATATGATATCCAATATAGTAAAACAAAAGCTTTAAAAGTAATACATACAAATAAAAACAGTATCAGATTTCCTTTTATAAATGGTTCATCTTTTAATTCCATCATTGGCTTTTATATTAAAATAAATTTTCATTTATTTCCATAATTACTGAAATTAACAATAAAAATTATCCTGTCTACAATAAAATGGTGTTCATATCAATATAAATAAGAAAAAGCTATATATAATAATAATATGAATTATTTCTGAATATCATTCAATACATACACACAAAACTAAAACATGGAAAAGCATTTTAAACCTGTTTGTAGTGGGTAAAATCATATCTATAACAATGGTATCATAAACACCAATGAGATGTTGATTGTTCTGTTAGCTTCCTTGTGGTATGGAAGAGGTAAGCTGTGGGATATTTGAGTGATGGAGCTTCTTTGAGGAGCTGACAAGCCTTTTTACTACTTAGTTGACAAGTGATAACGTATTAGACACTGTTTAATTATACTTTTGCTTCAAAATAGCCTTTGAAGTTCTGTTGCAATGTGAACACTGGTTAAACACAACTGTAGAATATCTTCTCCCCTAACCTGCATAAAGCCAGCAATTAAACCTTAAGAGTAAAACAGATGAAACGTCCCTAAATCATGACCAGATTCTGAACTACCCCTGCATCTCTGCCAAAGGGCCTGGTCAGGGTGGATCCCATTTTCAATTTTTATCCATCTCTCTGACCTACCTTCTGACTTACTGCAGAGGGTAATCAGTGGATTAATTGTGGAACCACATGAAAATTCCTGGTATCTTAACAGATCTGCCATTGTGTTATAGGATTTGGACAGAATAGCTAAACCCTTTACCTTATGAAATAAAGGAAATTGCAGATGATTGAAACCAAATGGGAATCTGTACTGTGTACTGAGGTTTCTTTCTGCCCATATGTCTTCTTTGACATGTCTGATATTGAAAACCTCTTTTCCTCCTGCCTGGAGCCACCTTAGCTGTTTGGTGCAGCTTCTATGTGAAGGACATTTGGCTTGTATTTGAAGGATAGAGAAAAAAAATATATTTGCATTTTCTTTAGTGTTTTCCTTTTCTTATGCTTGCTGTCAGATTTTCAGCCTGCGCTGACCTTGATCTGTGAGCTTGTTTCTCCTGTCTGCAGAATAGCTGTTCACCTAAGTACACACAGCAGTGCTTTCTAGAACTGCCAGATGCGAAGGAACACAATTCCCAAGCACAGTAAACAGTACAAGGGGATGAAACTAAGTGTAGAATAAAGCAGCCTCGTATTTTGCTTTGTTTTGAAAGAGATTTTCAATATTTACCCTTTCTCTGTCACTTAGTCTCTCACCTTGCAGTTTATCCACGGACGATAGACTTCCCTCCAAATACAGACATAAAACAGGTTAGCTGACTCTCCATGACTGTTTAAAATTGCTCATAATCACTTATTTCATAATCTTTTAAAATTTTATAGACACCTCGTCTTATGTTTTTTACTAGGTAACATCTATAAACATCTATACTAACAAAATAAAGTGGAGAATTAGAATTATCTGGATAGTTAGTGCTAGAGAGGGATTTGCCTTGAATTATCTGGGTAACTGCTTTGATTCACCACTTTACTTTGTTAAGATGGACATGGGCTTTGAATCTCTAAGTTAGTTCTGTCTAAGCTCATTTCAAATATTAATTTCCAAAATATGAATAATGCACTTGACTGTTTTCCTTTTCTTTCCTCTTTTTTTATTTTTTCCTGTTATCTCAGTCTCTCCTGGCTACACAAACACTTTAATTTGGGCATGGCTGTTTTGACTTGTCTCACACTGCTCTTTCCCCCAGTGTAGTCACTGAATTTTTTAACATGGGATTCCTGTTATTTTCATTATTTAGTCCAAATCCCTGTATCTGTATCCTCGAAATCGGTGATCACTCCCAGTGAAGCTGGAAGCCAGGACTTGGGAGACTTGGGACCATTAACACAGTAAGAACTGTCCCTTCACAAAGGCCATGATGGGATAGTCAATAATACAGAATGCTCAAAAGGCCTGAAAAGCACACCATTCTGTTGTACATTGTTAACTGTGCATGCCTCTTCACCTGTCAGTCATTTATGGTTATATTTATGGTGGACTGCTGTTTTTGGTCACATAGCATCGACTTTGAACCCTGGAAGTGATAAATTTATATATCATTCTCGCCTGAATGGGCTAATTAAACCCCATATGTCTTGATGACAAACACAAACACTTTTTAGCTTAGGTCTTAAAGAGAGCGGGGAAAGACCAAAGACAAATGGACTATATATTCAGTTCAGTTCAGTTCAGTCGCTCAGTCGTGTCCAACTCTTTGCAACCCCATGAATTGCAGCATGCCAGGCCTCCCTGTCCATCACCATCTCCCGGAGTTCACCCAGACTCACGTCCATCGAGTCAGTGATGCCATCCAGCCATCTCATCCTCTGTCATCGCCTTCTCCTCCTGCCCCCAATCCCTCCCAGCCTCAGAGTCTTTTCCAATGAGTCAACTCTTCGCATGAGGTGGCCAAAGTACTGGAGTTTCAGCTTTAGCATCATTCCTTCCAAACAGGACTATATATTCAGCTGCTCATTATTCTACTTTGGTTTTGGATTCCATGTGAATCTTTATTATGAGAACACCAAGATGTTCTAACCCTAAATTTAATTTTTCAAAAGTCTTGATTATTTGCTCAATGTGAAGTGAAGTGAAAGTAGCTCAGTTGTGTTTGATTCTTTGTGACCCCATAGACTATACAGTCCATGGAATTCTCCAGGCCAGAATACTGGAGTGGGTAGCCTTTCCCTTATGGGATAGAACCCAGGTCTCCCACATTGCAGGCGGATTCTTTACCAACTGAGCCACAAGGGAAGCCCAAGAATACTTGAGTGGGCAGCCTATCCCTTCTCCAGCGGATCCTCCCTATCCAGGAATTGAACCAGGGTCTCCTGCATTGCAGGCGGATTCTTTACCAACTGAGCTATCAGGGAAGCCTATTTGCTTAATCAGATCAGATCAGATTAGTCACTCAGTCGTGTCTGACTCTTTGCCACCCCATGAATTACAGCATGCCAGGCCTCCCTGTCTATCACCAACTCCCCAGAGTTCATTCAGACTCACGTCCGTAGAGTCAGTGATGCCATCCAGCCATCTCATCCTCTGTCGTCCCCTTGTCCTCTTGCCCCCAATCCCTCCCAGCATCAGAGTCTTTTCCAATGAGTCAACTCTTCACATGAGGTGGCCAAAGTACTGGAGTTTCAGCTTTAGCATCATTCCTTCCAAAGAAATCCCAGGGCTGATCTCCTTCAGAATGGACTGGTTGGATCTCCTTGCAGTCCAAGGGACTCTCAAGAGTCTTCTCCAGCACCACAGTTCAAAAGCATCAATTCTTCTGTGCTCAGCCTTCACAGTCCAGCTCTCACATCCATACATGACCACAGGAAAGACCATAGCCTTGACTAGATGAACCTTTGTTGGCAAAGTAATGTCTCTGCTTTTCAATATGCTATCTAGGTTGGTCATAACTTTCCTTCCAAGGAGCAAGCGTCTTTTAATTTCATGGCTGCAATCACCATCTGCAGTAATTTTGGAGCCCCAAAAAGTAAAGTCTGACACTGTTTCCACTGTTTCCCCATCTATTTCCCATGAAGTGATGGGACCGGATGCCATGATCTTCATTTTCTGAATGTTGAGCTTTAAGCCAACTTTTTCATTCTTCACTTTCACCTTCATCAAGAGCCTTTTTAGTTCCTCTTCACTTTCTGCCCTAAGAGTGGTGTCATCTGCATATCTGAGGTTATTGATATTTCTCCCGGCAATCTTGATTCCAACTTGTGTTTCTTCCAGACCAGCGTTTCTCATGATGTACTCTGCATATAAGTTAAATAAACATGGTGACAATATACAGCCTTGACGTACTCCTTTTCCTATTTGGAACCAGTCTGTTGTTCTGTGTCCAGTTCTAACTGTTGCTTCCTGACCTGCATACAAATTTCTCAAGAGGCAGATTAGGTGGTCTGGTATTCCCATCTCTTTCAGAATTTTCCATAGTTTATTGTGATCCACACAGACGAAGGCTTTGGCATAGTCAATAAAGCTGAAATAGATGCTTTTCTGGAACTCTCTTGCTTTTTCCATGATCCAGAGGATGTTGACAATTTGATCTCTGGTTCCTCCGCCTTTTCTAAAACCAGCTTGAACATCTGGAAGTTCAAGGTTCACATATTGCTGAAGCCTGGCTTGGAGAATTTTGAGCATTACTTTACTAGTGTGGGAGATGAGTGCAATTGTGCGGTAGTTTGAGCATTCTTTGGCATTGCCTTTCTTTGGGATTGGAATGAAAACTGCCCTTTTCCAGTCCTGTGGCCACTGCTGAGTTTTCCACATTTGCTGGCATATTGAGTGTAGCACTTTCACAGCATCATCTTTCAGGATTTGAGTAAACTCCACTGGAATTCCATCACCTCCACTAGCTTTGTTCGGAGTGATGCTTTCTAAGGCCCACTTGACTTCACATTCCAGGATGTCTGGCTCTAGGTCAATGATCACACCATCGCGATTATCTGGGTCGTGAAGATCTTTTTTCTACAGTTCTTCTGTGTATTCTTGCCACCTCTTCTTAATATCTTCTGCTTCTGTTGGGTCCATACCATTTCTGTCCTTTATCGAGCCCATTTTTGCATGAAATGTTCCCTTGGTATCTCTGATTTTCTTGAAGAGATCCCTAGTCTTTCCCATTCTGTTGTTTTCCTCTATTTCTTTGCATTGATGGCTGAAGAAGGCTTTCTTATCTCTTCTTGCTGTTCTTTGGAACTCTGCATTTAGATGTATATATCTTTCCTTTTCTCCTTTGCTTTCCGCTTCTCTTCTTTTCACAGCTATTTGTAAGGCCTCCCCAGACAGCCATTTTGCTTTTTTGCATTTCTTTTCCATGGGGATGGTCTTGGTCCCTGTCTCCTGTACAATGTCATGAACCTCATTCCAAAGTTCATCGGGCACTCTTATCTATCAGATCTAGGCCCTTAAATCTATTTCTCACTTCCACTGTATAATCATAAGGGATTTGATTTAGGTCATACCTGAATAGTCTAGTGGTTTTCCCTACTTTCTTCAATTTAAGTCTGAATTTGGCATTAAGGAGTTCATGGTCTGAGCCACAGTCAGCTCCTGGTCTTGTTTTTGCTGACTGTATAGAGCTTCTCCATCTTTGGCTGCAAAGAATATAATCGATCTGATTTCGGTGTTGACCATCTGGTGATGTCCATGTATAGAGTCTTCTCTTGTGTTGTTGGAAGAGGGTATTTGTTATGACCAGTGCATTTTCTTGGCAAAGCTCTATTAGTCTTTGCCCTGCTTCATTCCGTATTCCAAGGCCAAATTTGCCTGTTTCTCCAGGTGTTTCTTGACTTCTTACTTTTGCATTCCAGTCCCCTATAATGAAAAGGACATCTTTTTTGGGTGTTAGTTCTAAAAGGTCTTGTAGGTCTTCATAGAACCATTCAACTTCACCTTCTTCAGTGTTACTGGTTGGGGCATAGACTTGGATTACTGTGATATTGAATGGTTTGCCTTAGAAATGAACAGAGATCATTCTGTCGTTTTTGAGATTGCATCCAAGTACTGCATTTTGGACTCTTTTGTTGACCATGATGGCTACTCCATTTCTTCTGAGGGATTCCTGCCTGCAGTAGTAGATATAATGGTCATCTGAGTTAAATTCACCCATTTCAGTTCGCTGATTCCTAGAATGTCGACATTCACTCTGGCCATCTCTTGTTTGACCACTTCCAATTTGCCTTGATTCATGGACCTGACATTCCAGATTCCTATGCAATATTGCTCTTTACAGCATCGGACCTTACTTCTATCACCAGTCACATCCACAACTGGGTATTTTTTTTGCTTTGCCTCCATCCCTTCATTCTTTCTGGAGTTATTTCTCCACTGATCTCCAGTAGCATATTGGGCCCCTACTCCAGTAGCATATTGGACCTGGGGAGTTCCTCTTTCAGTATCCTATCATTTTGCCTTTTCATACTGTTCATGGGGATCTCAAGGCAAGAATACTGAAATGGTTTGCCATTCCCTTCTCCAGTGGGCCACATTCTGTCAGATCTTTCCACCATGACCCGCCCATCTTGGGTTGCCCCACAGGCATGGCTTAGTTTCATTGAGTTAGACAAGGCTGTGGTCCTAGTGTGATTAGATTGACTAGTTTTCTGTGAGTATGGTTTCAGTGTGTCTGCCCTCTGATGCCCTCTTGCAACACCTACCATCTTACTTGGGTTTCTCTTACCTTGGGCATGGGGTATCTCTTCACAGCTGCTCCAGCAAAGCACAGACAATGCTCCTTACCTTGGACGAGGGGTCTTACTTGGGTTTCTCTTACCTTGGGTGTGGGGTATCTCTTCATGGCTGCTCCTGCAAAGCACAGCCAATGCTGCTTACCTTGGACAAGGGGTATCTCCTCACTGCCGCCCTTCCTGACCTTCAACGTGCTTAATAGAGTGCTTAAATTTGCTTAATAGAGTTGGCTAATTTGAAAACTCAGTCCCCAAAGTGTTTTTATTGTCATTACTAATTGTTATAATCATTAGGATTGGCTGCTCTGTTTTTGTCAATTGCCAGATTTTTTATTATTGTAGGTGTATTCCAGGATTACATAATTCATTTCTCAAAGCAGGAATAGGCATTCTCTAATTTGACCACTGAGGGGACATCCAAAGTGTAAAAATGTGATGAGAGAAAGGAGAAGGCTCATAAATAGGTGTGGAGTCATGGAAGCTTCCTTAATCCAGGTGCCTTCAGCAGGATCCCACGTGCTGTGCCCATGGGCAGGAGGTAGAGGTGAATGGGCAATGGAGCCTCTGACAGTAGATTAGCAAGCACTACCTCGATAAAGTCAGATGGTCTCCTCACTGCTCAGGTGGGAACAGGGACCTCGTTTTTCCAAATCTTTCAATTTTTCATGAGAAGCTAAAAATTCAAGTATTTATGCTATTGCTGCCAAGTTGATTCAGTCGTGTCCGACTCTGTGCGACCCCATGGACGGAAGCCCACCAGGCTCCCCCGTCCCTGGGATTCTCCAGGCAAGAACACTGGAGTGTGTAGCCATTTCCTTCTCCAGTGTATGGAAGTGAAAAGTGAAAGTGAAGTCGCTCAATCATGTCCTACTCTTCGCGACCCCATGGACTGCAGCCTACCAGGCTCCTCCACCCATGGGATTTTCCAGGTGAGAATACTGGAGTGGGTTGCCATTGCCTTTTCTGAAGTATTTATGCAGTAGTCCTCTAAATGTTAAAGACTTGTTAGGAGGAGTAGTGGGTTAGATTTGGCTTATGAGTTGGCAATTTTTGGCTTCTCTCTTTGACTTTGAATTTTCAAAATATCTTAAAATATTTTCATAAAGTTTCAATGAAAGAAGCATCATCACAGCCCCACCATTCTAAGAAATCAGTCTTTGGCTTGTCCATGTACCTTCCAACCTTTAGCTGCCCACGTGCATTTCTTGTTACTGTATATCTTCTTGGAGAAGAGGTATACAATTCTGCATTTTTCTCTTTTCACTTAACACATTATTGTAAGCATGATCTTCTGTCTGTTGTTTTCAGAAAAGTCTATGTGATTTGGGGAGAGAAAAATATAGAAATGGGAGTAGTATTAGCCTGTACTACAGGGGTTTTTGCTTTCTGAAACCAGCATGTAAGACTGAGATGGTCTCATCAATACCTGCCTGTTGATGTATTTCAGACTTGAGTCTTTGGTTTTGACAGGGCCTTTTGAAACCTGTGGACACTGCTTTCAATCTGATAAAAGTGGATATAGAGGCCCTCATGGGCACCAGCCTGGTTTATATTAGCAAGTCACCTTTGTGATTTGGGGTAGCACACGTTTTCTTTCATTTTTTTTTTCCCTTGAACAGTTCAGAAGGTCTTGGAGGGGGAAAAAGGCATAATAACACCATGAGTGATGCTTAGTGTCAAAGGTGCCATTGGTACATTAAGTGCTATTACTGACTTCATAGTTGATGAGCCCGTTTGGAGACTTCTAGAGAAAGCTGACTGGTGCTACTAGCACTCTAGGGACAACAGCAGTTTTTCCTTCTGAGAGAACTTCATTTCTTTCCCCTTACATGATATTTTTACTTAACCACCTTGGAAGAGGTGCTGTCTACTCCCATCCTACTCAGACTCCACAAACTCACTTCAGTTCTTTGTAGGAATGTTTTGGCAAGAGTAGGCAATTAGAAGTCAGTGAGTGTATACCTTGCTAAGTGCAGATTTCCTAAAAATGCAAGGCAATTGACATTGAAGAAATGATGATTTTTTTAAAAAAAACAGCACAAAGTTGGCTAAAGGAGAAGGCATTAGGAATAGCTTAGTAAATCTTGTCCTTGTTTTGAACTTAGGAACATTCCATGCAAATTTGTTTTTGTTTCCATAATATATATATGAGAGTTCAATTTCAGAAGAATGTTATATTTCAATTTTTAAAATTCCACTTGAAATGCCTTTTTCTGTAGAAGAAACATCTTTGAAAACAGTTACTATTAACTCTAACGTTTCATAAAACATGAGACTGAGAGAAGAGCTTGGTAATTCCTAAGAATATAACTCTGTCATCATAAATGTGCATATTTGTGTAGAATTTGGGCTTTTTGAAAAATGGAATATCTTTCAGACGATAACTCGGAACCAAATCAACACATCTGGTTCTACCTAAAGGGTACACATAAATTCTGTCATTCATTTGCCAAAGTTCAAACCAAAATTGCAGTTTCTTTTCAGAGCCAAAATTGCCAAACATTTCTTATATAACCCCTGTAAGTGGTGCATTTGGAAATTGTAATACTTAATATGCCCTTTTATTAAAAAAATGTTAACTAGTGCTTTAAAAATATCAAGTATAACAAAAATTTCTTTTATTGATTTTTAAGAGCAGCAAATTTTCTAAATTGAGTGAATAGATAGTAGATATATTTAATAATTTTTCAATTATACTACTATGATTTAATTTCTCAACTTAAGACTGTCATAATTTGTGTTCCAATTTCTGCTTCTGTTACAGCCTACTTCTCATTTATAGTTTACACTTGTGGTACTTTTCTCTTTCTTGTAATTAGTTTTGATAGAACCAGTTCATCATTTCTCATTGAAACATACTGAACAAAGAACAGTTTTTGGGTTTCAAAAAAGTCTATTAATAAAAAAATTTAAAAGACTGGTCTTACATATAAATATCAATGAAAACATTCTAAACATACTATTTGCAACTGGAATCCAAAGCAATATTAAGAAGAATGTAATGCTTAATTGGGACAGATTCAAAAATTCAAGGATATTTTTGTACAGGAAGATATGTTACCTTAATTCATCATATAAAAAAGTCAAAGAGGGAAAAGTAAACATTTGCAGTATATACTGAAATGATACTTTCAAAACATAAACATCTAGTCTCATATTTTTAAACTTAGTAAACTAAGAATAGAAATGTTTTTCTCAAAATGATAATTAATTTCAAACCAGGAGCTTACATCTTTTATACATGAGAATGAAGCATTGGCACTTTATAGATCTTAAAAGAAAAACTGCTTACGTTTAGTTGAATACATGTCTCTCTTCCTTGGGAAATGACAGGTTCCTTAAGAGCAGGGAGTGACATTTGTAGTTCTGTCCTATAGTAGGTATTTGTTAAATGTTTGTTGAATGAATCAAGCAACACCCTACTTTTTACAGATGAGGGCACTGAGGCACAGACAGTAAGTAATTTTCTCAGGTTCACACAGGTTGTAGCTACAGTGCTAGGATTGAACTAGGGCAAGTTGATACAACTTTCCCCAGTCTATACTTTAGCCCTGCATCATCTCTAACAAAGATTGCCATATGATACATGACCTACTCCATATGGCTATTGCTTTAAACAAATTAATATCTGTAAAGCACCGGGAAAGGAGTCTGGTATATATTGAGAATATGTGAGTTTTAGCTGTTACTGTTTGATTTATCCCTACCTTTAATCCCTAACCTTCAGATACTCTACCAGAAATGAATCTGTTTAAATGATAACCATTCAGCCCACATTTATTCGTGTGCACAAGGATGCCACACTAGGGCTCTTCTCGTGTTTGACGAGATTCCTTAGGCTTCCCAGTGACAAAGCTAAAGCAGAGACTGCACTGGCCTGTAGAAACTAGGGGAGTATTGACATCAGAAAGTTCACTGTACACCAGGGCATAGGCTACACATTGTCCCATACCTGATTCAACAGGAAAACTCTCAAAGATAAAATATGTATTGATGTGATAACATATTGTGGAGTCTCTTATTACAATAACATCCATCCAATAATAGCCTTAACATAATAGTTAGAGGGAAGATGACTGATGTTTGTCTTTTGTGACAAGAGGACTGGGTGGAAGGAGAGTAATACAGTGATACAGTTTATTTCTATCTTCCTTTTGGACCATCTATGGCCTTAACACCATCCCTCAGTTCTACTTTCCAATCAGTCAGGGACACTCAAGCTCCCCTGCATTTTATTTGTAATAGTCTCTTACTATAGGAACAATATCAGTTCATTTTATACAATTAGAAAATATAGACAAGCAAAAATTTTAAAAAATCATATTCCTACAATCAGAGAATATGCACTCGCACTCTTAATACCTTAGTGTATATTCTTTCACACAATATATATGTCATCATGTAATTGACAAATGATATCATACTGTGCAAACTGTTGAACTTGCTTTTCTATTCAGGTATCTCTATTTTTCATTTCAGTACATTTTCATCTTATCTAGTGTCTGTATCTAGTATCTGTATCCGGGGAAGGCAATGGCACCCCACCCCAGTACTCTTGCCTGGAAAATCCTGTGGACGGAGGACCCTGGTGGGCCGCAGTCCATGGGGTCGCTAAGAGTTGGACACGACTGAGTGACTTCACTTTCACTTTTCACTTTTATGAATTGGAGAAGGAAATGGCAACCCACTCCAGTATTCTTGCCTGGAGAATCCCAGGGACAGTGGAGCCTGGTGGGCTGCTGTCTATGGGGTCGAACAGAGTCGGACACGACTGAAGCGACTTAGCAGCAGCAGCAGCAGTGTCTGTATCATCTACACATTTCCCCAGTTGCTCCGAACATAATCCTATTATATTTAAAATTGATGCCTGTCCTCCCAGCTGTCAACATCTATCAACCAAAACCCTTCCATCCATAGATTTTCTCTGGAGAGGTGAGGCCCCCCCAAGGGAACCTTACAGAAGTACGCAGTGAGTGGATTGAGGGTCTTTCTGGCTTCCAACTTCATGTACACTCTAGATCAGAGTTGGAACAGATGTCTGCTATTCTCTACTCTTCAATTTGAACAGTAGGCCTCCATACACTCACTATTAAGTCTCATGTAGACACAATACTTTGGGTAAAATTCAGATATTTGATAAACTCTGCCTTTCCCTGATCTCCTAACTGTCTAGTGAACTATGAACTCAAGAATAAGGCAATTAGAATAATGTATCCATGATCATCATTGCCTACCCGCAAGCGCTGCACTGAGAGCCCCTCGCCGGCTGCGCCGCACACTGAGAGCCCCTCGCCGGCTGCGCCGCACACTGAGAGCCCCTCGCCGGCTGCGCTGCGCACTTAGAGGAGCTACTCAACGACCGAGGAAGGACAGTGGTGAGGACTGGCGCACTAAGCATTGCCGAGAGGAGCTACCTCACGACCGAGGTCAGGAAGGACAGCGGTGAGGAGATACCCCTCCCGCAAGGTGAGGAAGGGCGGCGGTGAGGAGAGACCCCTCATCCAAGGTAAGGTGCGATGGCTGTGCTTTGCTGGAGCAGCCGGGAAGAGATACGCCACCCGCAAGGTAAGAGAAACCCAAGTAAGACAGTAGGTCTTGCAAGAGAGCATCAGAGGGCAAATACACTGAAACCATACTCACAGAAAACTAGTCAATCTAATCACACCAGGACCACAGCCTTGTCTAACTCAATGAAATTAAGCCATGCCCGTGGGGCAACCCAGGATGGGCGGGTCATGGTGGAGAGATCTGACAGGGTGTGGTCCGCTGGAGAAGGGAATGGCAAACCACTTCAGTATTCTTGCCTTGAGAACCCCATGAACAGTATAAAAAGGCAAAATGATAGGATACTGAAAGAGAAACTCCCCAGGTCAGTAGGGGCCCAATGTGCTACTGGAGATCAGTGGAGAAATAACTCCAGAAGGAATGAAGGGATGGAACCAAAGCAGAAAGAATACCCAGCTATAGATGTGTCTGGTGATAGAAGCAAAGTCCGATGCTGTAAAGAGCAATATTGCATAGGAACCTGGAATGTCAGGTTCATGAATCAAGGCAAATTGGAAGTGGTCAAACAGGAGATGGCAAGAGTGAATGTTGACATTCTAGGAATTAGCGAACTAAAATGGACTGGAATGGGTGAATTTAACTCAGAGGACCATTATATCTACTACTGTGGGCAGGAATCCCTCAGAAGAAACAGAGTGGCCATCATGGTCAACAAAAGAGTCCGAAATGCAGTACTTGGATGCAGTCTCAAAAACGACAGAATGGTCTCTGTTCGTTTCTAAGGCAAACCATTCAATGTCACAGTAATCCAAGTTTATGCCCCAACCAGTAATGCTGAAGAAGCTGAATTTGAACGGTTCTATGAAGACCTACAAGACCTTTTAGAACTAACACCCAAAAAAGATGTCCTTTTCTTTATAGGGGACTGGAATGCAAAAGTAGGAAGTCAAGAAACACCTGGAGTAACAGGCAAATTTGGCCTTGGAATACGGAATGAAGCAGGGCAAAGACTAATAGAGTTTTGCCAAGAAAATGCACTGGTCATAGCAAATACCCTCTTCCAACAACACAAGAGAAGACTCTATACATGGACATCACCAGATGGTCAACACCGAAATCAGATCGATTATATTCTTTGCAGCCAAAGATGGAGAAGCTCTATACAATCAGCAAAAACAAGACCAGGAGCTGACTGTGGCTCAGACCATGAACTCCTTATTGCCAAATTCAGACTTAAATTGAAGAAAGTAGGGAAAACCACTAGACTATTCAGGTATGACCTAAATCAAATCCCTTATGATTATACAGTGGAAGTGAGAAATAGATTTAAGGGCCTAGATCTGATAGAGTGCCTGATGAACTTTGGAATGAGGTTCGTGACACTGTACAGGAGACAGGGATCAAGACCATCCCCATGGAAAAGAAATGCAAAAAAGCAAAATGGCTGTCTGGGGAGGCCTTACAAATAGCTGTGAAAAGAAGAGAAGCGAAAAGCAAAGGAGAAAAGGAAAGATATAAACATCTAAATGCAGAGTTCCAAAGAATAGCAAGAAGAGATAAGAAAGCCTTCTTCAGCGATCAATGCAAAGAAATAGAGGAAAACAACAGAATGGGAAAGACTAAGGATCTCTTCAAGAAAATCAGAGATACCAAGGGAACATTTCATGCAAAAATGGGCTCGATAAAGGACAGAAATGGTATGGACCTAACAGAAGCAGAAGATATTAAGAAGAGGTGGCAAGAATACACAGAAGAACTGTCCAAAAAAGAGCTTCACAACCCAGATAATCATGATGGTGTGATCACTGACCTAGAGCCAGACATCCTGGAATGTGAAGTCAAGTGGGCCTTAGAAAGCATCACTCCGAACAAAGCTAGTGGAGGTGATGGAATTCCAGTGGAGCTATTCCAAATCCTGAAAGATGATGCTGTGAAAGTGCTGCACTCAATATGCCAGCAGATTTGGAAAACTCAGCAGTGGCCACAAGATTGGAAAAGGTCAGTTTTCATCCCAATCCCAAAGAAAGGCAATGCCAAAGATTGCTCAAACTACCGCACAATTGCACTCATCTCACACGCTAGTAAAGTAATGCTCAAAATTCTCCAAGCCAGGCTTCAGCAATATGTGAACTGTGAACTTCCTGATGTTCAAGCTGGATTTAGAAAAGGCAGAGGAACCAGAAATCAAATTGCCAACATCCTCTGGATCATGGAAAAAGCAAGAGAGTTCCAGAAAAACATCTATTTCTGCTTTACTGACTATGCAAAAGCCTTTGACTGTGTAGATCACAATAAACTGTGGAAAATTCTGAAAGAGATGGGAATACCAGACCACCTGATCTGTCTCTTGAGAAATCTGTATGCAGGTCAGGAAGCAACAGTTAGAACTGATCATGGAACAACAGACTGGTTTCAAATAGGAAAAGGAGTACGTCAAGGCTGTATATTGTCACCATGTTTATTTAACTTATATGCAGAGTACATCATGAGAAATGCTGGACTGGAAGAAACACAAGCTGGAATCAAGATTGCCGGGAGAAATATCAATAACCTCAGATATGCAGATGATACCACCCTTACGGCAGAAAGTGAAGAGGAACTCAAAAGCCTCTTGATGAAAGTGAAAGTGGAGAGTGAAAAGGTTGGCTTAAAGCTCAACATTCAGAAAACGAAGATCATGGCATCTGGTCCCATCGCTACATGGGAAATAGATGGAGAAACAGTGGAAACAGTGTCAGACTTTATTTTTCTGGGCTCCAAAATCACTGCAGATGGTGACTGCAGCCATGAAATTAAAAGACGCTTACTCCTTGGAAGGAAAGTTATGACCAACCGAGATAGCATATTCAAAAGCAGAAACATCACTTTGCCAACAAAGGTTCGCCTAGTCAAGGCTATGGTCTTTCCTGTGGTCATGTATGGATGTGAGAGCTGGACTGTGAAGAAGGCTGAGTGCCGAAGAATTGATGCTTTTGAACTGTGGTGTTGGAGAAGACTCTTGAGAGTCCCTTGGACTGCAAGGAGATCCAACCAGTCCATTCTGAAGGAGACCAGCCCTGGGATTTCTTTGGAAGGAATGATGCTAAAGCTGAAACTCCAGTACTTTGGCCACCTCATGCGAAGAGTTGACTCATTGGAGAAGACTCTGATGCTGGGAGGGATTGAGGGCAGGAGGAGAAGGGGACGACAGAGGATGAGATGGCTGGATGGCATCACTGACTCGATGAATGTGGGTCTGAGTGACCTCCGGGAACTGGTGGTGGATAGGGAGGCCTGGCGTGCTGCAATTCATGGGGTCGCAAAGAGTCGGACACGACTGAGCGACTGATCTGATCTGATCTGATCCATGATCAACTTGTATTGGCTGCACCTATTCATCACTTTTGTCTCATGATTTGAGAAGAGGAAAATGTGCTCAGGGGCCATGTGGGCTTAATGCCCAACAGAAAATCCTTAGGACTTTCAGTTTCATTCACAGTTGGGACTCCATTGGATTCTCTGGAACTACATGAACCTCAGATTATTTTTATCTCTTTTTGGTGAAAACATTACTATCTTTTAAGGTGCTCTGATGAATCAGAGGCTAAAGGGAAGACCTTAAGGAGGTTATAATAAAGATGAAAAGGTGCAGTAATGCAAAACCTTGGGGGAAATTTAATGAGACTAATAAGATTTTGTATATATGGAATCGCTTAAATGATCTTTATGTAAAGAGCAGTTGACAGATGCTCCCAGCTAATTGGACTTCAGGGAGACTGAAATCAGTGGATTCAAGGCTGATTAGAAGCCAGTCTCTTTGGAAATTAAAATAAAGTGTGTATTACTGGGTTTTCTCTTTATGTAGCACATGGACTGACGAGTTAAAAACTGTTGCTGTGCTGTCACTCTGTCTCAGGCAGAGAGCACTGTGGATACCCATAGGGTTACAGTAACAGTTGGAGCATCTGCTTTTAGCAAGGGGTTGCTGAACTTCTTCTAGAGAGACTGCTTGCTTGACCACAGGTCCTCTGTGGTTAAGATTTGGGGACATACACGCTTGCTCTCTGACAGGAAGTCTTATTTATTTATTTTTTAATTCAGCTCAGATGGACTTCCTGTATGGCTTAGAGTGGCCCATGTCTGAGCTCCAGGTTAGGGCTTTGCTGTTGGCCAATAGAGGGAAGTTTCTCACACAGTAAATTAAGAAAGAGGCTTTTAAAAAAGAGCCCAGTTTAAGTAAATATTGCACTGTTCCAATTTTATTCCAGACATCAGAAAATCTTTATCATCATCACTGCCCATCCAAAGTAAGGAAATCCTTGAGGTTGGGAAGCAACATCAATGATTCTGAAAGATTGAGTGATATGATGGATTTCTAAATGTCTTTATTATTCAGTGTGTTCTTTTTGGAAATGGCACTTAGAGAAAGTTTGGGGATGATACTCTGGAGATGATCCGTTTGGCATAATGCTCACATTGGCCCAAACCATTTTGTCCAACTAGTGACTAGTGATTTGTTTGATAGAGAAGACACAAACAACAAGAATCCAGGAAAATTAGAACTGGGAGGAGCTCAATAACCTACCCTTTGGGGGGAGGTCTCTCCACCCTAAATAGAAAGAAGAAGAATGAAAATGGGCTCTGATGTGGTTGCTTCAGGGACCAATAAAAGTTGCTAAGCTCATTTGCAGAGAAGGTTACTGGACTTCTTTTTTATTTCTCAGCACAAGCTAATAGTATGGTAGTCATCTTTTCTAGTTTAATGGAAAAATAATTGACGTATATCACTCCTTAATGTGCACAGCAATCACTCTTCAACATGCACAGCATGATGGTTTGATTTACATATATTGTGAAATGATTTTCACAATAGGTTCAGCTAACATGCACCGTCTCATGCATGCTAAATCACTGCAGTCATGTCCTACTGTTCATGATCCTGTGGAATGTAGCCCACCAGGCTCCTCTCTCCATGGGATTTCCCACGCAATGCTGGAGCGGGTTGTGATGCCCTCCTCCAGGGGATCTTCCTGACCCAGGGATCGAACTCACAGCTTTTATGTCTCCTGCATTAGCAGGCAGATTCCTTACCACTAGTGCCATTGTCTCATATGGATGCAATAAAAAAAGAAAAAAACATTTTCTCCTTGCAGTGAGAACTCTTGGGCGTTACTTTCTTAGCACCTTTCCTCTATATCATATAACAGTGTCAGCTTTCCTCATCATGTTGTATAGCATAGCCCTAGTACCTAGTAGTCAGGGAAGGCAATGGCACCCCACTCCAGTACTCTTGCCTCGAAAATCCCATGGACAGAGCAGCCTGGTGGGCTGCAGTCCATGGGGTCTCTAGGAGTCGGACACAACTGACTTCACTTTCATGCATTGGAGAAGGAAATGGCAACCCACTCCAGTGTTCTTGCCTGGAGAATCCCAGGGACGGGGGAGCCTGGTGGGCTTCCGTCTATGGGGTTGCACAGAGTCAGACATGACTGAAGCGACTTAGCAGCAGCAGCAGTACCTAGTAGTAGAAAGAGTACATCTACTTCTGCTTTATTGACTATGCCAAAACCTTTGATTATGTGGATCACAGCAAACTGTGGAAAATTCTGAAAGAGATGGGAATTCCAGACCACCTGACCTGCCTCCTGAGAAATCTGTATGCAGGTCAAGAAGCAACAGTTAGAACTAGACATGAAAAAACAGACTGGTTCCAAATTGGGAAAGGAGTATGTCAAGGCTGTATATTGTCACCTGCTTATTTAACTTGTATGTAGAGTATATCATGTGAAGTGCCAGGCTGGATGAGGCCCATGCTGGAATCAAGATTGTCGGGAGAAATATCAATAACTTCAAGATATGCAGATGACACCACCCTTATGGCAGGAAGTGAAGAAGAACTGAAGAGCCTCTTGATGAAAGTGAAATAAAAAAGTGAAAAAGCTGGCCTAAAACTCAACATTAAAAAAACTAAGATCATGGCATCCAGTCCCATCACTTCATGGCAAAATGGAAACAGTGACAGACTTTATTTCCTTGGGCTCCCAAATCGCTGCAGATGGTGACTGCAGCCATGAAATTAAAAGATGCTTGCTCCTTGGAAGAAAAGCTATGACAAACCTAGACAGCATATTAAAAAGCAGAGATTACTTTGCCAAAAAGATCTGTCTAGTGGTTTTTCCTGTGGTCATATATGGATGTGAGAGTTGGACTGTGAAGAAGGCTGAGCGCCAAAGAATTGATGCTTTTGAACTATGGTGTTGGAGAAGACTCTTGAGAGTCCCTTGGACTACAAGGAGATCCAACCAGTCCATTCTGAAGGAGATCAGCCCTGGGATTTCTTTGGAAGGAATGATGCTAAAGCTGAAACTCCAGTACTTTGGCGAAGAGTTGACTCATTGGAGAAGACTCTGATGCTGGGAGGGATTAGGGGCAAGAGGAGAAGGGGAAGACAGAGGATGACATGGCTGGATGGCATCACTGACTCGATGGACGTGAGTCTGAGTGAACTCCGGGTGTTGGTGATGGACAGGGAGGCCTGGTGTGCTGTGATTTATGGGGTCGAAAAGAGTCAGACACGACTCAGCGACTGATCTGATCTGAGTCAAAGCTATGGTTTTTCTAGTAGTCATGTATGGATGTGAGAGTTGGGCTATAAAGAAAGCTTAGCACCAAAGAATTGATGCTTTTCAACTGTGGTGTTGGAGAAGACTCTTGAGAGTCCCTTGGACTGCAAGGAGATCAAACCAGTCCATCCTAAAGGAAATCAGTCCTGAATATTCATTGGAAGGACTGATGCTGAAGTTGAAAGTCCAATACTTTGGCCACCTGATGCAAAGAACTGATTCCTTGGAAAAGACCCTGATGCTGGGAAAGATTGAAGGCAGGAGGAAAAGGGGACAACAGAGGGTAAGATGCTTGGCTTGTATGGCATCACTTGATGGACATGAGTTTGAGTAAGCTCCGGGAGCTGGTGATAGAGAAACCAGACATGCTGCAGTCCATGGGATCGAAAAAAGTCGGACATGACTGAGCAGATGAACTGAGTACTTGATTATCTTACAACTTGATTTTGTACCTTTTGACCACCTTCAACCAGTTTCACCTATTCCCACCCTTTGCCTCTAGTAACCACAAGTCTGATCTCTTTTTCTATAAGTTTGTTTCTTTGGATTCTACATATCATTGAGATTATACAGTTTTGTCTTCTATCTGATGTATTTCACTTACCATAATGTCTTCACGGTCCATCCATGTTGTCACAAAGAAGAGGATGTCCTCATTTTTTGTGGTTGAATAATATATTTGTGTGTGTACTACAGTTTCTTGATCCGTTCATGCATTGACATCAGCATATTCAACATAGGCTTTCTTCAATGCGGAAGTGAGTCTGAAGATTCATCTGGGACCATGTGATGGCGTCATGCTATCCAAGACTGAGTTCTTCACAAGTGGCTTGTCGAGGTGAAGAGAGGCTGGCAGACATGCCCTGATTTATTCTCTCATTTTTTTTTTTTAAATAAAGAAAGTAAAAGCTATTTCTTAGGGAACCAACTTGCCCTCAACATTTCTCACCTATCTTCAGAAAAGGCAAGTAGGGACTATTGTTCAGTTGTTCATCACATTCATTCAGTAAGTAGTGGAGAATTCACTGTACAGCACAATAAGTGCTAGACCTGCAAGGAGGACAAAGATCAAGGAATTCTTCTAAATTTCCAGTAAATTGACATATTTAACTTGAAGCCGTCTAAGGAAATGTTTCTGTGAAATTACAGCTCTCAAATATTTGTACTCAAAGAGGTGGGCAGTAATGTAATAAAGCATTTTTCCAGGTCATCTACAATTAATTTGTATATTCCTGTGGGAGAGGTGCTTTTGATTCACTACTACTGTACCTAGAGTTTTGACACATATTTTTTAGGTCCTTTGTAGATGGGGGAGGGGAAGAGGAGGCGTGTTCAGTGTAGACTGTTTGTGAAGGGAAATGCAGGAGGAGGTGGTGGAGGTGGAGGAAGGTTGTGGGGTGTTGAATGCATGTGAAGGGAAATAGAGGAGGAGGAGGAGGTAGAGGTGGGTGTAGAAGCACGTGAAGGTGGCCATAGGAAAAGAGATCTGAATCTGGGTGGCAAGTGTAGTCTTTTAGATAGCTGAGATTCCTGGCTCTTGTATCTGGTGGCTTCTATTGAGTTTACTTGGCAGCTTAGTAGAAACACACATACCTAAAGCACACATCTGAGTTGAGGTCTGGTCACTGCATTTTTATGATGCTTTCGGGGTTAGAGGACATGTTTGGGGGAACCATTGATCTAATAAAAAGGACAGAAAGTCTGAATGAGGATTGTCACCATACAGAAGGAAAGACAGACATGATGAGGAAGGGTGAAATGGCTTTGATGTTACATATGGATATATCCAAAAAGCATGTGAAAAGTTAGAACTTGGAGTTCAAGGATGTTGAGGACTGGAGTTATCTTTTGCAGAAGATATGTGGACATCTTTGGGATCACCTACAGTTAGAGTATAGAGGTGAGAGGAGGAGAAATAACTCTGGTTGGGGGAATGTCTGTCTTTATGGGGATGGAAAGAATAAGGAGCCTTCCAAAATTATAGTGAGGGGCGGAAATGACACACAGTTTTAGGGTCAGGAACACCGAAAGAAATATATCATGCTATGAAGGAGCCAGTGGTCACCACAGTCATAGAGATCAAGTATAAGAAACAGCAACAGACCTTGGGATTTGGTGACTTGGTCATCATTTTCACCATCATCATTTCTGTTATTACTGCTTGTGCTATTTTATTAATATTTCCATAGGCTGAGTTCCTAGAAGTGAAGGGAGTTCTAGAATAAATATTGTGTTTAAATCTTGCACCGTGTTGGCATACTGCTTTCCCAAAGAACCTACTCATTTAAAAATGCCACCAGCAGTGGATGAGAGTACCTCAGCCACATTGAGTACCAGCATTACAAATGGCAGTTCTTAATTACTGCCTTCCAAGAATTTATCACACATCTCTTTCTTATAACCAAAACAAAAAAAAAAAAGTTAAGAGCAAAGATGCTCTTTAAAGGAAGAATATTAAGGCGGCCTACTCTGGAGTCTAAACATGAAGGGAAGAAGAGTGGAAACCACCACCGTGCTGCTGAACAAGAAATTAACCACTCCTCTGAGAGCAAGGTTACACAACACAGACATCATGTCTCTTATTCCAGGTTATACTTTCAACAGAGGGTCAAGGCTTGTTTAGCTTTGTTTGTTTAGTTTGAATTTTCACTTCCCTTTATCTAATCAAGTGAAACTGAGCAAATAAACTTGAGCCAATGAGAATTTTATAGGAGACTGGATAGTGATGATTAGTAAAAATTTAAAATATAAACTTCTGTACGTCTCTCGATAGGTCGCTGCTAGTTTGAAGAATTTTGATGTTTTGCCTATTCTTTTTCTTTAAAAGAAATATTGAAAAGCAGATGGTTCCCTAAATTATAAACTGTTACGTGGTAGGCCTTTTTAGATGAGATGCCAGAGGCTGTATTGTTTGGCATATTTAGGGTCAAATAAGTGAGTAGTCGGGGAAGGCAACCCCAGTACTTTTGCCTGGAAAATCCCATGGACGGAGGATCCTGGTAGGCTCCAGTCCATGGGGTCGCTAAGAGTCGGACACGACTGAGCGACTTCACTTTCACTTTTCACTTTCATTCATTGGAGAAGGAAATGGCAACCCACTCCAGTATTCTTGCCTGGAGAATCCCAGGGACGGGGGAGCCTGGTGAGCTTCTGTCTATGGGGTCGCACAGAGTCAGACATGACTGAAGCGACTTAGCAGCAGCAGCAAGTGAGTGATCATTTTCCATGGTGTGGTGAGCTTCTCTACCTAGAGTTTTGAAATTAAGTTGAGAAATGTGACCTTAAACAGTGTGTCCAGAACTGCCAATCCATTCATGGGAGCATGGAGCCATGGTAATGCCAGATTAGCTAAGGAGTTACTGAGTTATTCAGGATCTGTGCAAAGAGCAGCTTCTGTATAAAAAAAGACCCTTGTAGAAGTATTTTAGGGAAGTTGAAAGCCTCTATTCCAGTGTTGTGTAAATGGATAGCACTTGGATCTGCCAAGATATGCAGACCCTAAGGCTGGCCCAAGAGATACCCAGAAGTGGGGACATAGTTGGAGAACTCACCTAAGGGGGAGGTCTTTGCCATGGAAGGGCCACATCTTCTGGCCACACTTTCTGGAATAGCTAGGGCTGGGAACAATTGCGCAGTACTCAAATCACTTCAAGCTAAGTTTTGAAAACAGAAGTTTCATGGTAACGGTACTTTTAATTAAAGGAAGACCAGGTCATCTCTCCCAGGCAACCAAAACCTACCCAAGGGCCCATTCAAAGGAATGAGGAGTGTGAGTCATGTTTTACTGTCAGAGATAATCTTCCAATCTACTATTTTAGAGAATCAGTTTAGAGCACTCATAAGTCTGCTTTCCCTTGATTTTTTTGAAATAAATATAAGCTTTATTATAATCAGTGAGAAAGATAAAAAGTAGAGCTACTACTCTGTGCCAGGCACTGAATTAAGTACTTTATGAATATTAGCTTCATTTAATCTTCACAGCCATTCAGTGATATGTATCCATTTTGCAGATGAGAAACATGAGGGGTTTATCTCTGGTCCAAAGCTTTAACATACCATGTGGCTGGTAAGGGACAATGCAGGAATTTGAATCCAGTTTCTCTGAGCATGTGGCTTAACCAGTATGCTGTGCGGCTTCACTAGCTGGTTTCAATTTTCCATGGTGGATTACCAGATGAAACTGGCTGGTCACCCAGCAAGACAGACCAACAGCTTATGCTTGCATGTTATGAGCCAGAGGCGTGGAATCTCTGGCTGCAGGTGTAGGTTTCTCTTCATTGGACTTTGGAGATCTTTGGGTCTCACTGATGCCCTTGGATGTCTAAACTCCGGGGTGATCTCTCCATGCCAAGTGTGAGCCCAATTTGAAGGGATTAGGGAGCATCACCAGCTCATGCTTACTTTCCGTCTCTTTGCCTGAGATGAAGATCAGCCTCTTGGGGCCTCATAAAGATGCTCTGGGCTATTAGATAGCAGGAGAGACTTTGCCTCAAGCAGTCCTGGGGTGTCTTCAGATGCTTCAAGAAAGACCCATTTCAGGAAGATAAGCCTACTTCTCTGATCCAGGTAGAATTTAAAATAATACTGAATTTCTTCCTCGGAAACCTTGAGCCTTTTGCCTTGTTGGGTGATTTTGTTTCTAGTACCTTTCGTGTGTTTTCCCCTAATGCTGTGTGAGAAGGTTGCTAGGGAGTTCTGGGTCCCCAGCCTGACCCTCCTGTATGCTCTGTGGTCCAGACATCAGAGTGAGTGAGGGCACATGTCCCAGGCCTGTGTGGAGCGTAGTGGGAGAGACACCGAGCTGCAGAGACAACCCGGCGGACTTGTTCTCTAAACCAGCCTTTGTTTGTTTTTCTTCAACCCTGTGCTCATCTCAGGTTTCACCTCAGTTATTTTAGTGATTCATAGAAAAGAAGAAATTCTTGTTTTCCTAGAATGCTTGGGAAATTGTACATGAAAATCCCTAGCTGTGGTATGTATTTTCATTTGTTTTATTATTACTATGTATGGGAAAAAATACAATGTCTGTGCCATTACTGGTAATAATTTTTTTATTGTTTTTATTTTTAAATTGACTTTATTTTTTAAAATATAAATTTATTTAATTGGAGGCTAATTACTTTACAATATTGTATTGGTTTTGCCATACATCAACATGAATCCGCCATGGGTGTACACGTGTTCCCCATCCTGAACTCCCCTCCCACCTCTCTCCCTGTACCATCCCTCTGGGTCATCCCAGTGCACCAGCCCCGAGCATCCTGTATCATGCATCGAACCTGGGCTGGCGATTCATTTCACATATGATATTATACATGTTTCAATGCCATTCTCCCGAATCATCCCAACTTCTCCCTCTCCCACAGAGTCCATAAGACTGTTCTATACATCTGTGTCTCTTTTGCTGTCTCGCATACAGGGTTATCGTTACCATCTTTCTAAATTCCATATATATGCGTTAGTATAATGTATTGATGTTTTTCTTTCTGGCTTACTTCACTCTGCATAATAGGCTCCAGTTTCATCCACCTCATTAGAACTGATTAAAATGTATTCTTTTTAATGGCTGAGTAATACTCCATTGTGTATATGTACCACAGCTTTCTTATCCATTCATCTGCTGATGGACATCTAGGTTGCTTCCATGTCCTGGCTATTATAAACAGTGCTGTGATGAACATTGGGGTACATGTGTCTCTTTCAATTCTGGTTTCCTTGGTGTGTATGCCCAGCAGTGGGATTGCTGGGTCATATGGCAGTTCTATTTCCAGTTTTTTAAGGAATCTCCACACTGTTCTCCATGGTGGCTGAACTAGTTTGCATTCCCACCAACAGTGCAAGAGGGTTCCCTTTTCTCCACACCCTCTCCAGCATCTATTGCTTGTAGACTTTTGGGTAGCAGCCATTCTGATTGGCGTGAAATGGTACCTCATTATGGTTTTAATTTGCATTTCTCTGATAATGAGTGATGTTGAGCATCTTTTCATGTGTTTGTTAGCCATCTGTATGTCTTCTTTGGAGAAATGTCTGTTTAGTTCTTTGGCACATTTTTTGATTGGGTCATTTATTTTTCTGGAATTGAGCTGCAGGAGTTGTTTATATATTTTTGAGATTAATTGTCAGTTCCTTCATTTGCTATTTTCTCCCATTCTGAAGGCTGTCTTTTCACCTTGCCTATAGGATGTGAGAGCTGGACTGTGAAGAAGGCTGAGCGCCGAAGAATTGATGCTTTTGAACTGTGGTGTTGGAGAAGACTCTTGAGAGTCCCTTGGACTGCAAGAAGATCCAACCAGTCCATTCTGAAGGAGATCAATCCTGGAATTTCTTTGGAAGGAATGATGCTAAAGCTGAAACTCCAGTATTTTGGCCACCTCATGCGAAGAGTTGACTCATTGGAGAAGACTCTGATGCTGGGAGGGATTGAGGGCAGGAGGAGAAGGGGACGACAGAGGATGAGATGGCTGGATGGCATCACTGACTCGATGGATGCGAGTCTGAGTGACCTCCGGGAGCTGGTGATGGACAGGGAGGCCTGGCGTGCTGCGGTTCATGGGGTCGCAAAGAGTCGGACACGACTGAGCGACTGATCTGATCTGATCTGATCTGATAGTTTGCTTTGTTGTGCAGAAGATTTTAAGTTTAATTAGATCCCATTTGTTTATTTTTGCTTTTATTTCCAATATTCTGGGAGGTGGGTCATAGAGGAAACAGGATAGTCCCCTAAAGATCCAGACAGAGCAAAATGGTGTGTGGTGGGAGGGGATATTGGGGATTGGGGGAAATAGGGGTGGAGAATGGAGCTTGTTTTCTGAGCCTGGACTTCTGTCCCCTACCATTGGCTTTGGTTCTCCTTGTTCTCAGGCCTTCGGACTGGGACTGATGCTGTTCAGTTCAGTTCAGTCGCTCAATCGTGTCTGACTCTTTGCGACCCCATGAATCGCAGAACGCCAGGCCTCCCTGTCCATCACCAACTCCCGGAGCTCACTGAGACTCACATCCATCGAGTCAGTGATGCCATCCGGCCATCTCATCCTCTGTCGTCCCCTTCTCCTCCTGCCCCCAATCCCTCCCAGCATCAGAGTCTTCTCCAATGAGTCAACTCTTCGCATGAGGTGGCCAAAGTACTGGAGTTTCAGCTTCAGCATCATTCCCTCCAAAGAAATCCCAGGGCTGATCTCCTTCAGGATGGACTGGTTGGATCTCCTTGCAGTCCAAGGGACTCTCAAGAGTCTTCTCCAACACCACAGTTCAAAAGCATCAATTCTTCGGCACTCAGCCTTCTTCACAGTCCAACTCTCATATCCGTACATGACCACAGGAAAAACCATAGCCTTGACTAGATGGACCTTTGTTGGCACAGTAATGTCTCTGCTTTTGAATATGCTGTCTAGGTTAGTCATAACTTTCTTTCTAAGGAGTAAACGTCTTTTAATTTCATGGCTGCAGTCACCATCTGCAGTGATTTTGGAGCCCAGAAAAATAAAGTCTGACACTGTTTCCACTGTTTCCCCATCTATTTGCCATGAAGTGATGGGACCGGATGCCATGATCTTCGTTTTCTGAATGTTGAGCTTTAAGCCAACTTTTTCACTCTCCACTTTCACTTTCATCAAGAGGCTTTTTAGTTCCTCTTCACTTTCTGCCATAAGGGTGGTGTCATCTGCATATCTGAGGTTATTGGTATTTCTCCCAGCAATCGTGATTCTTCTAGCTTGTGTTTCTTCCAGTCCAGCATTTCTCATGATGTGCTCTGCATATAAGTTAAATAAGCAGGGTGACAATATACAGCCTTGACATACTCCTTTTCCTATTTGGAACCAGTCTGTTGTTCCATGTCCGATTCTAACTGTTGCTTCCTGACCTGCATACAGATTTCTCAAGAGGCAGGTCAGGTCGTCTGGTATTCCCATCTCTTTCAGAATTTCCCACAGTTTATTGTGATCAACACAGTCAAAGGCTTTGGCATAGTCAACAAAGCAGAAATAGATGTTTTTCTGGAACTCTCTTGCTTTTTCCATGATCCAATGGATATTGGCAATTTGATCTCTGGTTCTTCTGCCTTTTCTAAAACCAGTTTGAACATCAGGAAGTTCACCATTCACGTACTGCTGATGCTGTTGGCTTCCCTCATTCTTCGGCATCCAGGTTTGGAGAGGAAGCACACCATGGCTTTCCTGGACCTCCAACTTGTAGACAGCAGAGCAGCTCTGGGACTTCTCAGCTTCCAACATCATGTGAGCCAGTCCCACCTAAAAACTCTTTCTAGCTATCTATTTGTACCCTATGGTTTTTTTCCTCTGGAGGATACTAACTAATAGAAATGCTTTTTATTTTATTTTTAATTAGAGGATAGTTGCTTTACAATATTGTGTTGGTTTCTGCCATAATATAAATCAGCCATAGATATATAGATATATATATGCCCTGTCCTCCTTGGACCTCCCTCCTCTCAGGTTGGTTTATTTATCTTCCCCGGTTCTTATCTCGTCACAACAAAAATTTGGAGCAATAGACCAAAATGTATAGAACAACAGACAAGTGAAAGCTTAGTTCACCTTAAGCATACAGATCTTTTATCAGACTGACACTCCCCAAAGAGTCCTTCTCATCCTTGCTGTCAAGCTCTCTTGGCTTCCTCCAGTCCCCCTCCTTTTGGTTATGCCTGGTGCAAAGTAGAGCTTGTACCCACTAATCAATGGAAGGGAATACAAATGGACATACGCTCAAGGCACATTGACAATTTCAAGTTGTATAACAGCAGGCTGTGTTGTTTATGTCTTCCCATAATTCCATCTGATATAATTAGATGTAGACTATTCATGAGCCCTTGATGCACTCCTAACTGCCTAAGGTTATTTGGAGAAGCCCCTGTGGTCATTTTGTATCTACTGTGTGCCTAGGGCCTTGTTCAGGAATTGAAAAGTTTCTGTGGTTATTTTTTGTAGCATATTTTGTGAGCTCTCCTGGGTGCATCTGGGATGGAGTTTAGAGATGGCTTGCATCCTTTAAGCAAGGCCTCCTCTACATGCTCATGTCTAACTTTGTACCTGACACTCTCACCTCCAATCCCATCCCACCCCTCTAGGGGTCACAGAGCACTGGGTTAGAGGTCCCTGTGTCTTACTGCTAATTCCCATTGGCTCTCTGTTTTACCTATGGTAACGTGTATGTTTCAGTGTTACTCTTTTCACTTCATCCCTCCCTCTTCGTACCCCACTGTGTCCACAGGTCTATTCTCTGTGTCTGCGTCTCCATTGCTGCCCTGCAAATAGGTCCATCAGTACCATCTTTCTGGATTCCATATATATGCTTTAATATATGATGCTTGTTTTTCTCCAACTTATTTCACTCTGTAGTACAGACTCTAGGTTCATCCACACCACTGACTCAAATTCATTCCTTTTTGTGGCTGAGTAATGTTCCATTATATATATGTATTAATACCAGAACTTCTTTATCCATTCATTGTTGATGGACATCCAGGTTGCTTCCATGTCCTAACTGTTGTAAATAGTGCTGCAGTGAACACTGGGGTACATGTGTCTCTTTCAATTATGGTTTTCTTAGGGTAGGTATATGACCAGTAGTGGGATTGTTGTGTCATAGGGTAGTTTATGGAGCTTTCCAAGTGCCAATGCAGGAGACAGAAGAGACGTGGATTTGATCCCTGAGTTGGGAAGACCCTCTGAAGGAGTGCATAGCAACCCACTCCAGTATTCTTGCCTTGGAGAATCCCACGGACAGAGGAGCGTGGTGCCCCAGTCCATAGGGTCACAGAGTTGAACATGACTGAAGCAACTTAACACACACACCTAGTAGTTTTAGTCCCAGTTTTTAAAGGGATTTCCATGCTGTTCTCCATAGTGGCTGTATCAATTTACATTTCCACCAACAGTGCAAGAGGATTCCCTTTATTCCATACCAGCTCCAGCACTTATTGTTTGTGGATTTTTTGATGATGGCCATCCTGACTGGTGTGCGGTGATGCCTCATTGTAGTTTTGATTTGCATTTCTCTAATAATGAGCAATGTTGAGCTTCTTTTCATGTATTTATTGGTCATCTCTATGTCTTTTGGAGAAATGTCTATTTAGGTCTCCTGCCCACTTTTTGATTGAGTTGTTTGTTTTTCTGGTATTGAGCTGCATGAGCTACTTAGATATTTTGAAGATTAATCCTAGAGATGCTTTTTAAATTTTCAAATTTCTAAATTACTTTCCCCTTAAATTTATTTTGTCAGATTGAGATTGAGGTCACAATGGTTTTTCAGTCTGTCTTATATAGAGAGACTGAAATATTCTTTGGTGTTTGGTAATTTTACACTATTATATGTTTGGTAAGAATACTAATGTATTTTCTATTAATAGATAAAACCTAGCTTAACTAATTAATCTAACATTCCACAGATTGTCTTTCTAATGTCACCTGTTGAATGGATGGGCTATAAACTAAAATCTCTGATGAAGTGTGTTTTCTCAAGTTCTATTTGTCTTTTCTCAGCAGACATTGAAGGATAGGGTGAAATGATATGGAGGTTTAATCCAGTGGAGATTATGTGATCATGGTTAATAAATTGCTCAGAGTTACTTCCATAGCTAACTGTCTTTAATTTTTCCACTGTCAGTAATTGGGTCTTTTTAGTGTCAACTGAAAAAAAAATGCACAACTTGAAAGTTGAGAGTTATGTTTTTTTTTTTTTTCTTTAAAACACTTTTTATTTTATATTGAAGTACAGTTGGTGAACAATGTTGTGATAGTTTCAGCCAAACATATATACGTATTCATTCTTCCCCAGACTTCCTTCCCATCCAGGCTGCCATGTAACACTGAGCAGAGTTCCCTGTGCTATACAGTAGGACCTTGTTAGCTACCCTTTTTTATCTGGTGGGCAAAACTGAGGACTGCAGATAACTGAGAGACTGCTCCAAAGAGGCAAGGAGGGAGCCAAGATATATAGAAGTTTCTGCAATAAAGACCACTTAGTTGGAACATGAAAAGATTGCTGTAAATAAAAGAAAACCAGATGTCTGAAGGTAAGGAATTTAGCACTTTTCTGTGTATAGGATGATGTTCTCTGAAAACATTCTTTTAATATGCACCTCAGCCATCTGGGGCCAGTATACTGTGTTTGTCATCCTGAGTCTCCTCCAGGTACCCCATCATAGTGGTGGTGGTGGCGGCTTCCATTAGATGTAGCCCAGTGTATCCGTGGAGAAGGCCATGGCACCCCACTCCAGTACTCTTGCCTGGAAAATCCCATGGATGGAGGAGCCTGGTAGGCTGCAGTCCATGGGGTCTCGAAGAGTCGGACACGACTGAGCGACTTCACTTTCACTTTTCACCTTCATGCATTGGAGAAGGAAATGGCAACCCACTCCAGTGTTCTTGCCTGGAGAGTCCCAGGGATGGGGGAGCCTGGTGGGCTGCCGTCTGTGGGGTCGCATAGTCGGACACGACTGAAGTGACTTAGCAGCAGCAGCAGCAGCCATTCCCTTCTCCAGGGCATCCTCCCGGATCAGAGATTGAACGTGTATCTCTTATATTGACAGGCGGGTTCTTTACCACTGAGCCACCAGGCTTACGTAAATCATTTTACAGATACAACAGTCTATTACATGCTGATAATAACTTGATTTTTAACCTCTACCTCCTCTCTCACTTTTTATGTTTTTCTGTTACAGTTTACCTTTTTATATCGTGTATTAATTAACAAATTTTATAGCTATAGTTACTTTTACTACCTTTGTCCTTTAACGTTTATATTAAGAGTTAAATGATTAACACAACCATATTCAGTATTGGGATATGCTGAATTTGGCTACATCCTTATCCTTATCTACCTGCACTCTTTGTTTTCATAGGAGTATAATGCCCTTTCATGGCAACTTGAAGAACTCATTTCAGTGTTTACTGCTAATGAATTCCCTCTGCTTTTGTTTGTTTGGAAAAGTCTTTACCTTACTTCATTTTTGAGAGAAAAATTTACCAGGTAAAGTATTCCTTGTTGGCATTTTCAAGAGTGTTTATTAATATTATATCCACCCATTCTCTTCACCTGAAAGCTTCCTGGTGAGAACTCAGCTTCTAGGAGTACCCTCATATGAGATAGATTTTTTTTCTGTCTTGTTGATTTAAAATTCTACCTTTATCTTTTATTTTAGACAGTACTATCAAAAAACTGGACAAGATTGTTTTGTATTGAAATTTTTGGGTGACTTTTAGCTTTATAAACTTGGATATCAAAATTTCTCGCCAGATTTGAGACGTTTTCATCCATTATTTCTTTAAATATGCTTTCTGACTCTCGTCTCTCTTCTTTTGAGACCCTAATACTTCTTAAAATGTTTTTTAATCTAAGGGATTTTTAATCTAAGATCTAATCTAATTCTTAATCTAATGTTCTTAGTCTAAGGAAATTATAGAATAATTCACAGAAATTTCACTCTTCATTCATCTTTCTTCTTTGAATGAATGATTTCAAGCTCCTGTCTACTACTTCACAAGTTTTCTTCCCCTTGATCCATTCTGCTGTTGATGTTGTCTATTGCATTTGTAATTTCATCCACTGTATTCTTCAGCCTAAGAATTTGTAATTTTTTTTTTAATGTTTTTTTCTCCGTACAGAACTTCTCATTTGTTCATGTATCATTTTCCTGATTTTGGTGAATTATTGTTCTATGATTTTTGTAGTTTATTGAGACTTTTATTTTTCTGGGCACCAAAATCACTGCAGATGGTGACTGCAGCCATGAAACTAAAAGACGCTTACTCCTTGGAAGGAAAGTCATAACCAACCTAGATAGCATATTCAAAAGCAGAGACATTACTGTGCCAACAAAGGTTTGCCTAGTCAAGGCTATGGTTTTTCCTGTGGTCATGTATGGATGTGAGAGCTGGACTGTGAAGAAGGCTGAGCGCCAAATAATTGATGCTTTTGAACTGTGGTGTTGGAGAAGACTCTTGAGAGTCCCTTGGACTGCAAGGAGATCCAACCAGTCCATTCTGAAGGAGATCAGCCCTGGGATTTCTTTGGAGGGAATGATGCTGAAGCTGAAACTCCAGTACTTTGGCCACCTCATGCAAAGAGTTGACTCCTTGGTGAAGACTCTGATGCTGGGAGGGATTGAGGACAGGAGGAGAAGGGGACGACAGAGGATGAGATGGCTGGATGGCATCACTGACTCAATGGATGTGAGTCTGAGTGAGCTCCAGGAGTTGGTGATGAACAGGGAGGCTTGGCGTGCTGTGATTCGTGGGGTCGCAAAAAGTGAGACATGACTGAGCGACTGATCTGATCCGAGCTTCCTTAAAACAGCTGTTTTAAATTATTTATTGGGTAAATTGCAGAATTCCACTTCTATGGGGCTTCAGTCATTGGACAGACTATTGTGTCCCCATGATGGAGCTCATCAGGCTCCCTTGTCCTTAAAGTTCTCTAGGCAAGAATAATGGAGTTTTTTTTTTCCTTTTCCAGGGCAAATGGACAAAAGAAAGGAGCAATAAGTCGTGGGAGGGAAATGGGAAGAAAGAAGGGGAGTGATGGTAGGGAGGAGTATATGTAATTTCTTTTTTTTTTTTTTTATTTTTGCAGGGGAAAATGGACAAAGGAAAGGATCAATGAGGGTGGGAGGAAATTTTGGGAAGACATTGGACAGAGTTATGGTGGTCCACTGATGGTCATGTAATTTCTTAACTAAAAGCTTTCTTTTTTTAAGAAATTTTTTAACTGAAGTATAGTTAACATACAGTATTATATTAGTTTGGGTTGTACAGCATAGTGATCCAACATTTTCATGTATTATGAGTTGATCACCATTAAGTCCAGGAGCCTTCTGTCATCATACAAAGTTACTGCAGTTTTACTGACTGTATTCCCCATGCTGTACATTACATCCCAGTGACATATATTTTATAACTGGACCTCAAATTTTCATATTCCTTGAAGTCCTGTGTTGCTGTTTTCACATCTGAAGAGGAGTGACCACTTCTAGTCCTTACTGGCTGACTTCAGCAGAGAAACACCCTCTGTGGGCCGTGCTGGGAATTCTCACATCTTTATTGTGGGGACGCCTGCTCCACACCTCCTTGTGGCAGAATGCTGACGCGCACATACCCTCTCTGGATCCTGCCAAGCCTGGCTGAGTGCTGAAAGGAATGCTAAGTGGTCCAGCTGGTGGTTTCTCCCGGGCCTGCTGACTCAGGGAAGCTTTCTGTTCAGGTGCCCTTACTCCCTGAGAGTGTTCTCACAGCTGTCAGCACATGGGCAGGGAGGCAGGGGGCATCAGGTGGGTGCTCTCCAAGAGACGAGGTGTTGAGGCAAGGAAGAGATTTTAATCTGGGAGCCAGCTGACTGGGAAGATGGCAGGCTTGTGCCTCAAAATAGCCATCTTGTCTGGGCCTGGTTGCCAGGATCTTTTATGGATCAGAGATGAGGGGGAGGTGAGGAAACAAAGTAAAGACTATTTAGTCTTTGCAAATGTCCCCTAGAATGGCAACCCGTAGGCAGGGAAATGTATTAGTTTCACTTCCTTACAGTCCTTCACAGGTGGGCAGCTCAGGTTATCTCCCTGAGGCAGGCCATTGTGTATAACAAAAAAGGGTTAAAGTCACAGAAGCAGATCCAGTGTAAATTTAAAATTAACCCTCCTCCATTACCCTTAGTCCGGAGTTGTCACCTTGGGGATTGTAGGGGCAACGGGAAAAATCAGACCATTTCTCGTACCCTCCTCAATGGACCCAGCATCTGATTTTCTGTCCAGCAGTGTGCTGGCACCCACCGCTGGACCCCGGGCCTCCCACACAGTGTGCTGGAACACACTGCTGGACTCTGGGCCTCCCACAAAGGCTGTCTAGTCTGTGGGCGTTTGTCCAAATCAGTTTTCTTTCAGGGAAGATAGTAACCTGTTCCACCATTTTGATGATGTTGCTCCTCTGCCTTCTGATTTTTGTTGAAAAATGGACATTTGAGTGCAGTAATGTGGTAACTCTGGAAATAAGGGTCCCACTCTTTCCCAGGGTTGGTTGTTTACTGATACTGGTTTTGTTCTAATTGTTCCTCTGTGCCGAGGACCAACCTGAGATGTAAGCTGAAGATCTTCTCAGGTCTTTTCTAAGACTTTGGCTTGTGTGGTCACTTCCTATTTTTCCCCATATAGACATTTGTTTTTGAGTTACTGTCCAGTATCCTTTATGCAGGGCAGGCCTAGTGCTAAACAACTCTGTTTTGCCGTCTACAGGATTCTTTGTTGACGTGTTTTTCCTTCAGTGCTTTGAATAAATCAACCCATTGTCTCCTGGCTCAAACTTGGGAGAGGAGTATGTCAAGGCTGTATATTGTACTCTGCGTATAAGTTAAATAAGCAGGGTGACATTTGAAATGCTGGGCTGGATGAAGCACAAGCTGGAATCAAGATTGCTGGGAGAAATGTCAATAACTTCAGATATACAGCTGACACCACCCTTATGGGAGAAAGCAAAGAACTAAAGAGCCTCTTGATGAAGGTGAAACAGGAGAGTGAAAAAGCAGGCTTAAAACTCGACATTTAAAAAATGAAGATCATGGTATCCGGTCCTGAAGGAGGAAACAGACAGAACAGGTTCCATCTTGAAAGCAGGACTCCATCTTGGGCGGGACTGTGGACTTTGAGCTATAGCCCCTGTATCTATGGAAACAAAATACGAACTGGAAAATCAGACCCCCCAGATGGAAGAGCCCCAGGGTTCATGCCTAGACTCTCTGTTGCCTAAAAAAATACCCTAATTATCTGTGTAACCGAATAGAATCATAAATCCTATTCTGCTTATTGGGGTATGACCACAGGACTATTGATAACTGTCCGCTGTTAACTAGCTAGGCTTAAGGCATACGAATCACAGGTTTAAGGCATACGGGGTTAACTTTGATTCTATCTTTCTTTTCCTTTGTTCAGACTAGTTTCAGAGAGTTTGGGGAGGTAGGTTTGAGCACGTACACTTAGGGTATATAAGGTTTTCACAAAAACTGGTCGGGGTCCTTGGCTAAGAGGAGACTTGGCCTTGGGCCCGCTGGTATAATAAACTGCACTCCACCATGCACATTATCCTTTTGAATGAGTTTGTTTCCCGGAATGCGTGGCTATAACAGTCCCATAACTTCATGGCAAATAGATGGGAAACAATGGAAACAGTGACAGACTTAATTTTGGGGGGCTCCAAAATCACTGCAGATGGTGACTGCAGCCATGAAATTAAAAGATACTTGCTTCTTGGAAGAAAAGCTGTGACCAGCCTAGACAGCATATTAAAAAGCAGACATTACTTTGCCAAGAAAAATCTGTCTAGTCAAAGCTATGGTTTTTCTAGTAGTCATGTATGGATGTGAGAGTTGGACTATAAAGAAGGCTGAGCACTGAAAAATTGATGCTTTTGAACTGTGGTATTGGAGAAGACTCTTGCGAGTCCCTTGGACTGCAAGGAGATCCAACCAGTCCATCCTAAAGATCAGTCCTGGGTGTTCATTGGAAGGACTGATGTTGAAGCTGAAACTCTAATACTTTGGCCGCCTGATGCTGGGAAAGATTGAAGGCAGGAGGAGAAGGGGATGACAGAGGATGAGATGGTTGGATGGCATCCCCAACTCAATGGACATGAGTTTGAATAGGCTCTGGGAGTTGGTGATGGACAGGGAGGCTTGGCGTGCTGCAGTCCATGGGGTCGCAAAGATTCAGACGCAGCTGAGCCACTGAACTGAACATTTTGTAATGAGACGAACACCACGTTTCTCCTGAATAGTATCAGCTGCTTCCTACTTTACTTACAGGATGCTACTAATGTATTAATTATACACAGAGGCGTACTGCTATGTATGATTTGATGCTGAGCAGCCTTTCAGAGAAACACGAGTGTAATACTTGGTTGTCGCTGATGTACTCATTTCATAAAACCTTAATATCCTGAGGGATTCTGAAGGAAATATATATCAACCTAATATCACACTTGAAAAACAAAAACTTGACCGAAAAGGATAATTAATCATTAAATATTCTAAACTCACCTGTCCAAACTAAGCACTTTTACATAGAAGAGCTTTAAATTACATGTCAGCCATGGCTAAGATGGTGCTTTCAAGATGGGGGTATATTATTTTGAGATAATGAAAGTAGGCCAGCGCTAATGATGGTGATGTTTTCTCTTGCTCTAAGCCAAACCCTGTGGTTATCTACCCTCCTTTCTCCAAGACACACACTCTAGTAATTCCGTCTAAGGATACCCCAAAGGGGTGTGCACTGTACTCTGTGGATGTTAGAGCCTACTGATCCAGTCAGCCTGAGTGGAACCATCACTTTGCTGTGGAGAATTTTCTTTGCACAGCCCCATTTCTTTTTAATCTAACAAAAATAACAGCTTGCTTTAACAAGTAATCTTTTTCTTGTGATGATGAGCTTATTGTCAGGAAAAACAATTTGTCTCACAAAATAATCTGAATCACAAGCAGCTTTCCCATACAACTAGTGAGAAAAGTCTATGTGTAAGTGATGTTTCAGCAACAGTCATTAATTTCAGAATTATGGCTACACTATATTTTTGTGGATAAAAATAAACAGCCTCTTAATTATCTGCAGTCAGTAGGTAAACTGGAAAAAAAAAGTGGCATCTTTAAGTGGATACTGAATCAAGTTAGTTTGAAAGGCAACTCTAATACAAAACTTGTCTAAGAAACAAAAATAAATTGGTTTTTCCATTAAAATCAAAGCCCCCAGGACTTACCTGGTGGTTCAGTGGCTAAGGCTCCATGTTCCAACAGGGGCCCAGGTGTGATCCCTGGTCAGAGAACTAGATCCCACATGGCACACCTAAGACCCAACACAGCCAAACAAATAAATAAAAATGAACAAATACTAAGAAAATTGAAGCTGCCCCCCAATCACAGTGGGAGAAAGTGCAAGTCATGTGTCTATTCAGGGACTTGTATCCAGAATATGTAAACCCTTAGGGCTAAATAATACGTAGGCCGATAAAATAAAATTCTGACAATGAATTTGAATACACATTTCTCCAAAGACATAAAAATGACCCACAAGCAAATGAAAAGATGCTCAATATCATTAATCATTAGGGGAATACAAATCAAAACACTTCATAACCTCTAGGATGGGTCAGACCACAATGACAAGAAACAAGTGGAGGCAAAGATGTGCAGGAATTGGGACACTTGTCCTGTTTTGGTGGAGAAGTAAAGATGGTAAGGCTGCTGCAGAAAACAGCCTGGCAGTCATTCATCGGGTAGTTGAAACATGGGGTTACCACAAGGTTCAGCAATTCTATTCCAACATATGGGCAACAGAACTAAAAAACACATATTCAGACATAAACCTGTACATGAATGTTTATACCAGCATTATTCCCCAATTGTCCAAATGTGGAAACAACCCAAATGTCCATCAACTAGTGAAGAGACCAACAAAGTGTGGTGCATTCATACAGTGGACTATTATCTTGAAACATTATGCTAAATACAAGAGGCCATTCACCAAAAGACACATATTGAATGATTGTATTTATATGCATTATCCAGAGCAGCCAAACTTATACAGACAGTAGAGTAGTGGTTGCCTAAAGCTGGAGGCTTGGGTGAGGAGGAGGAGTGACTGCTGAGGGGCCCCATTCAATTTTAGGGGCAACAGCAGTGTTCTAACATACACTGTGGTGATCACTGCAGTATCAACCCCCCCCCCATTTTTTAATAGTAAAAAAGATAAACCCTTGACTAATATGTATGCATTAAAATGGTGAATTTTATGAGTTCTATCTCACTCTCATTCTTAAGCATGACTGAGAAAATAACTGCACACTGCATCTGATTTCCTAGGGCAGCAGCAGTGGTAATAATGTGCAGAAGGGGCGCAGTGAGAGGCAAGGATGGAGGTTGGGGGTGGGAGGGAGGGAGGGAGATGGGACACAGCATCCCTGTGTCTGGGTACAGGGACCTGAATGGAGGTCAGCCTGGACCTGAACTTCCGGCTCTGTTTAAAATAAGTAACCTCAAAATAAATAAATAAATAAATAAAATAAGTAACCTCAGTTAATTTGTATGTTGGCATCTTTCATTTTGCTCCAATTTAAAATAAAAGGTCAGAGCCTTCAAAAACATTCAGTAGTATCCAGTACCTAATATATTTAATAGTAACAGCAATGCTGCTGCTGCTGCTAAGTCACTTCAGTCGTGTCCGACTCTGTGCGACCCCATAGACGGCAGCCCATTAGGCTTCCCGTCCCTGGGATTCTCCAGGCAAGAACACTGGAGTGGGTTGCTATTTCCTTCTCCAGTGCATGAAAGTGAAAAGTGAAAGTGAAGTCGCTTAGTCGTGTCCAACTCTAGCAACCCCAGGGACTGCAGCCTACCAGGCTTCTCCATCCATAGGATTTTCTAGGCAAAAGTACTGGAGTGGGGTGCCATTGCCTTCTCCGAGTGACAGCAATAACTGTGACCTATTTTTTCAAAATTTATTGAGGCACAGTTAACTTACAATGTGTTGATTTCTTCTGAACTAGCAAAGTGACTCAGTTACATAAATGTATATTCTTTTTTGTATTTCTTTTTCATTATGATTTATTACAGGACATTCAATATTGTTCCCTGTGCTATAGAGTAGGATCTTGCAGTTTATCCATCTTGTATATAATAATTTGTATCTGCTAATCACAAACTCCCAATCCTTCCTTTCCCTACCCCCTAAAAAATGATATGCTTTTGACAAAGAATTGTTATAATGAGGAAAAGTTGTTCTCCCTCAGATTTTTAGAACTTAACAGTTTGTACCAATTATATTTTAATTTTCTTTCTAAATGCCTTAATGGAAAAAACATGGAAATCATCAACAACTATGAAACAATAAGCCTGTATACATAACTTAGGGAATTTATTTTAGGTGAATTATAAAAATGAATATGTTTCGGAAGTTATTCCGTTTGAAGCTCTTTTAGGGGCTAACAGGCAAAATGTTCCTTTTCTTAAACTTATTTAGAAGAGACTTTTTAAAAACAAAGTTTTTTCTTAAGTGTGTTTTCCTACTGACATTTCACTCTGATTATTAGATTAAAATGCACATTTAAAAATTCATACTAAGTGAATAATTATTGCTTTCTGGCTCCCTTAAATTTCCTCATGACACACATACATATGTAAGGTTTGCCAGCCTTCTGACAGCTGCTCTCCCCACCAGTTGAGGCCTTTTAAAAATTCTTTTAATAATTATTTCTGGTTATTCCTGACATACCTGAGCAAACCAATCAAGAGACCCAGCAAAGCTGTACTGTTGAGTCTTGATCACTACATTTTAGGCTGAATGTATCCACTCAGTACTGTAGTCAAACTGTATATGTACTGCATTTTATATTACTAATGTTAGGGAAATCTTTAGTTGAAATTACTAGAAAATTATCCTTTGAGGACCCACCTCTACTTGCCAGTATCACCTTTTGTCCTGAGCGTTCAAATACTTCAACTGGAGTTGAAATCCAGTTGTAATTTAATAGCTGTGTGTCTTTGGGGTTTACATCAACTGTGTTCATCTCAGTGTCCTATGCAACTGTGTTGCTACACCCCCTTCCCCACAAGGACTTCATTACAGGAGACAAGGTGAAGTGAAAAGACCAGCCATGGGATCTACACTCCTCCTCAAGTCTAGTGTCACTCTGCTTTTTCTATCTTAATGCATATTGCCACTACAAAAATTAAACAGGCAGGCTTAGTACTTTCTAGGGGGGTAGGTGTGTCCGACTCTTTGTGATCCCATGGGCTATAGCCCACCAGGTTCCCCTGTCCCTAGAATTTTCCAGACAAGAATACTGCAGTGGGTTGCCATGCCCTCCCCTCCATGGGATCATCCTGGCCCAGGGATCAAACCTGGGTCTCCCCATTGCAGGGAGATACCGTTTGAGCCACAGTTTACACTTTATTGAAGAGCTTGAAAAGTAGTTATGAAGTCCAGGTTGGTGAACCTATGATGGTAGAAAGATGAGGGAAACAAAGGTGGGAACAGAGCACTTGTGCTGTGACTTGAGCCATCTCTACTCTAATCATCCCATTCAGCACAGTCGGGAGACAAACACAGGCATTGCTTATAGTTGTACCATGGCTTTTGAATGTAATTTTATCCTAAAGGTAAGATCCATGGATGTAACAAAGCAACAATAAGCCAAAACTGCATTTTAACTATATTCCTTCAGGGAATTATGAGAGTTCAGAATTAAAAAGCTTACCTTGTTTATATAGCAACTAAGGACCTTCAGATGCACTGGGTTTTACTCTTAAAGATGGGAACAGGGGTTTCATTCCTGGCTGGCTTGGGACAACACTCACTGGGGCTCAGAGGGGAGTCTGAAACACTTTAAACAGCAGGTCATTTTCTCAAGCAAGTTCTGCCTGTAAGCAGTTCCTGCCGTTCTGTTCCCCACAATAGGATGGGAAGTTGGACAGCTACTGAGGGCCACAGAGTCCCACAGAGACCTCCACACATGATGGAAACCAGGCTATGATCCAACAGCCAGGAGAGCGCAATCATTCCTTTAAATTTGCCCCACAGTCTTCTGTTATGAGGATAAAGTCAAACATGAATTGTCGTCCTCTTAGGATCCTAGGCTGACAATCTGGTCTACTCTCCCCAACTCCCCACCTGCCATCTCCCCCTCAGTTGTTCACCAGGGAAGTTAGAAAACACAGCACTTAGGCGTTCACAGAAATATTCCAGAGTGAAAATTTTATATTCTGTGTGTTACTTTGTAAGTTATCCATTTTGGCTTTCAACTGAATGTGAGAATTGCAAAATATAAAATCTTTAAAAATCCAGTTAAATTCTGCCTAATTTACTCATTTTGTGGTGGTGGAATCTCGTACTTTATGACAAAGGAGGAAGCAAATTTCCTTTCCATAACTGTATGTGGTGAAACACTTAAATCAGTCAAAACAAGTGGATATAAAAACCCAACTCAACCCAACCCAACAAAAAAGCCACTTGTGCTATCTCTAAACTTATAAATTGATCTCTATATATTTGAAGTCATTATGTGCAAAATGTAGGCTATGGAGCCAAATGTCAAAATGGTGTCTTAACCTCCCTGGTATTTTCAGAATGCTAACACCCAAACTGTGGTGCTGGAGAAGACTCTTTGAGAGTCCCTTAGACAACAAGGAGATCAAACCAGACAATCTTAAAGGAAATCACTGCTGAATATTTATTGGAAGGTCTGATGCTGCAGCTGAAGCTTTGACCACCTGACGAGAAGAGCTGACTCATTGGAAAAGATTCTGATGCTGGAAAGATTGAAGGCAGGAGGAGAAGTGGGTGACAGAGGATGAGATGGTTGGATGACATCACAAACTCAGTGGACATGAGTTTGAACAAACTCCAGGAGATAATGAGACTTCCCTGGTGGCTCAGATGGTAAAGTGTCTGCCTACAATGCAGGAGACCCAGGTTCTATCACTGGGTCAGGAAGATCGCCTGGAGAAGGAAATGGCAACCCGCTCCAGTACTCTTGCCTGGAAAATCCCATGGACAGAGAAGCCTGGTAGGCTACATTCCATGGGGTCGCAAAGAGTTGGACACAACTAAGTGATTGTACAACAACAATATATGTATATTTATATTTTTCCATCCAAAAGCATAGTACACACTCTTTTCAAGTGTGCATGGAACATTCTCTAGGATACATAACATGCTAGGCCTCAATAAAAGCCTTGATAAGAAAATGAAAACAATATCAATGATCTAAATACAACACTATGAGACTAGAAATCAAAAAGAAAACTGAAAAAGGTACAAATCCTTGGAGGCTAAACAATATGCTACTAAACAGCCAATGGGTCACTGAAGAAGTTAAAAGAGTAATAAAAATACCTGGAGACAAATGAAATGATCCAAAAATCTATGGGTTGCAGCAAAGGCAGTTCTAAGAGGGAACTTGTGGTGATACAAGTTTGCCTCAAGAAACAAGAAAAACCTCTAACAATCTAACCTTATGCCCAAAGGAATAGAAAAAGAATAAAGGAAATCCAAGTTGAGAAGAAAACTATCAGAGGAGATAAGTGAATAAAAAATTGAAAAACAGATAAGATCAAGGAAACAGCTGGTTTTTAAGAGTGAAACAAAACTGATAAACCTTTAAATGGACACCATCATGAAAAAAAGGGAGAGGGCCCTAATCGATTAAAAAAAAAAATATATGAAAAAGAAGTTATAAATGGCACCACTGAAATACAAAGAATCATGAGAGACTACTATGAGTAACTATACATGTGCTGCTAGAGCTGGACACTGCCAGTGGAAGAAAAGCACTAGAAGAAAACTTTAGTCATTGTTGATTTGGCTGTTACGCAGATGCCCCAATCAAAAAAAGCTGCTGAAACTTAGAAGCTGATTTTGTCACAGTGTAAGTAATGCTCAAAATTCTCCAAGCGAGGCTGCAATACGTGAACCGTGAACTTCCAGATGTTCAAGCTGGTTTTAGAAAAGATAGAGGAACCAGAGATCAAATTGCCAACATCCACTGGATCATCGAAAAAGCAAGAGAGTTCCAGAAAAACATCCATTTCTGCTTCATTGACTATGCCAAAGCCTTTGACTCTGGATCACAATAAACTGTGGAAAATTCTGAAAGAGATGGGAATACCAGACCACCTGACCTGCCTCTTGAGAAACCTGTAGATGCAGGTCAGGAAGCAACAGTTAGAACTGGACATGGAACAACAGACTGGTTCCAAATAGGAAAAGGAGTACATCAAGGCTGTATATTGTCACCCTGCTTATTTAACTTATATGCAGAGTACATCATGAGAAACTCTGGGCTGGAATAAGCACAAGCTGGAATCAAGATTGCTGGGAGAAATACCAATAACCTCAGATATGCAGATGACACCACCCTTATGGCCGAAAGTGAACAGGAACTAAAAAGCCTCTTGATGAAAATGAAAGAGGAGAGTGAAAAAGTTGGCTTAAAGCTCAACATTCAGAAAACGAAGATCATGGCATCTGGTCCCATCACTTCACGGCAAATAGATGGGGAACAGTGGAAACAGTGACAGACTTTATTTTTGGGGGCTCCAAAAATCACTGCAGATGGTGATTGCAGCCATTAAATTAAAAGACGCTTACTCCTTGGAAGGAAAGTTATGACCAACCTAGATAGCATATTCAAAAGCAGAAACATTACTGTGCCAACAAAGGTTCATCTAGTCAAGGCTATGGTTTTTCCTGTGGTCATGTATGGATGTGAGAGTTGGACTGTGAAGAAAGCTGAGCACCAAAGAATTGATGCTTTTGAACTGTGGTGTTGGAGAAGACTCTTGAGAGTCCCTTGGACTGCAAGGAGATCCAACCAGTCCATCCTAAAGGAGATCAGTCCTGGGTGTTCACTGGAAGGACTGATGCTGAAGCTGAAACTCCAATACTTTGGCCACCTCATGCGAAGAGTTGACTCACTGGAAAAGACCCTGATGCTGGGAGGGATTGGGGGCAGGAGGAGAAGGGGACGACAGAGGATGAGATGGCTGGATGGTATCACCGACTCAATGGACATGAATTTGGGTAAACTCCAGGAGTTGGTGATGGACAGGGTGGCCTGGCGTGCTGTGATTCATGGGGTTGCAAAGAGTTGGACACGACTGAGTGACTGAAGATGCCTTTGGAAAAATTCTGCATTCCTCTTATATAAATCTTTACAACTTGTAGTCTTGTGTGCGGAGATACCCATGTGCATGGGCAGAGAAGCCCCAGCAAGACAGTAGGCGTGGGAGTGGTGCCTTCGCAGTGCTGGAGTAGGGCTTTGAGGAGATGCCCTATGTCCAAGGGCAAAGGAGAAGCCCCAGCAAGATGGTTGGAGGGGCAAAATCACATTTAGAATCAAACCCCATACCCACCAGAGGTGCTCAGAGGGCGCAAACAAACCTTGTGTGTACCAGTACCTAGAGACCACACAGAGACTGAGACAGAACTGTGTCTGAGTATCTCCTGTGGAGGTACGGGGTCAGCAGTAGACTGCCACAGGGGCAGAAGCTCTGGGTGCATGAGACTTGGGTATGGATAAGCCCTCTTGGAGGAGGTCGCCATTAACCCTACCATAAGAGCTGCCAGAACTTACACAGGACTGGGAAATAGACTCTGGGAGGGCACAAACAGAACCTTGTATGCACCAGGACCCAGGAGAAAGGAGCAGTGACCCCACAAGAGACTGACCCAGACTTGCCCATGAGTGTCCAGGAGTCTCCAGCAGAGGTGTGTGGGTTGGTGGTAGCCTATGGCAGGGTTGGGGGCACTGAGTGTAGCAGTGTGTGCATGGGACCTTTTGAAGGAGGTTGCCATTATCTTCATTACCTCCACCACAGTCTGGCCTCATGCCAAATAACAGGGAGGCAACACAGTCCCACCCATCAACAGAAAATTAGATTAAAGATTTACTGAGCATGGCCCGCCCATCAGAACAAGACAAGTTTCCCCTTCAGTCTCTCCCATCAGGAAGCTTCTATAAGCCTCTTACCTTTCTCCATCAGAGGGCAGACAGACTGAAAAGCACAATCACAGAAAACTAACCAAACTGATCACAGGGACCACAGCCTTGTCTAGCTCAATGAAACTATGAGCCATGCTGTGTAGGTCCACCCAAGATGGATGGGTCATAGTGGAGAGTTCTGACAATATGTGGTCCACTGGAGAAGGGAATGGCAAATCACTTCAGTTTTCTTGCCTTGAGAACCCCATGAACAGTATGAAAAGGCAAAAAGATAGGACACTGAAAGATGAACTCTCCAGGTCAGTAGGTGCCCAATATGCTACTGGAGAAGAGTGGAGAAATAACTCCAGAAAGAATGAAGAGGTGGAGCCAAAGCAAAACAACACCCAGTTGTGAACATGACGGGTAATAGAAGTTAAGTCTGATGCTGTAAAGAGCAATATTGCATAGGAACCTGGAATGTCCATGAATCAAGGAAAACTGGAAGTGGTCAAACAGGAGATGGCAAGAGTGAATGTCGACATTTTAGGAATCAGCGAACTAAAATGGACTGGAATGGGCGAATTTAACTCAGATGACCATTATATCTACTACTGTGGGCAAGAATCCCTTAAAAGAAATGGAGTAGCCATTCTAGTCAACAAAAGAGTCCAAAATGCAGTACTTGGATGCAATCTCAAAAATGACAGAATGATCTCTGTTCATTTCCAAGGCAAACCATTCAGTGTCAGAGTAATCCAAGTCTCTGCCCTGACCAGTAATGCTGAAGAAGCTGAAGTTGAATGGTTCTATGAAAGCCTACAAGACCTTTTAGAACTAACACCCCCAAAAGATGTCCTTTTCATTATAGGGGACTGGAATGCAAAAGTAGAAAGTCAAGAAATACCTGGAATAACAGGCAAATTTGGCCTTGGTGTACAGAATGAAGCAGGGCAAAGGCTAATAGAGTTTTGCTAAGAGAACACACTGGTCATAGCAAACACCCTCTTCCAACAACACAAGAGAAGACTCTACACATGGACATCACCAGATGGTCAATACCATCTGAAATCAGATTGATTATATTCTTTTCAGCCAAAGACAGAGAAACTCTATACAGTCAGCAAAAACAAGACCGGGAGCTGAGTGTGGCTCAGATCATGAACTCCTTATTGCCAAATTCAGACTTAAATTGAAGAAAGTAGGGAATACCACTAGACCATTCAAGTATGACATAAATCCTTTATGATTATACAGTGGAAGTGGCAAATAGATTCAAGGGACTAGATCTGATAGAGTGCCTGATGAACTATGGATGGACATTCGTGACATTGTACAGGAGACAGGGAGCCAAGAAGAAGAAATGCAAAAAAGCAAATGGTTGTCTGAGGAGGCCTTACAAATAGCTGAGAAAAGAAGAGAAGCTAAAGGCAAAGGAGAAAAGAAAAGATACACCCATTTGAATTCAGAGTTCCAAAGAATAGCAAGGAGATATAAGAAAGCCTTCCTCAGTGATTAATGCAAAGAAATAGAGGAAAACAATAGAATGGAAAAGACTAGATATCTCTTCAACAAAATTAGAGATACCAAGGGAACATTTCATGCAAAGATGGGCACAATAAAGGATAGAAATGGTGTGGACCTAACAGAAGCAGAAGTAATTAAGAAGAGATAGCAAGAATACACAGAACAACTGTACAAAAAAGATCTTCACAACTCTGATAATCACGATGGTGCGATCACTCACCTAGAGACAGACATCCTGGAAGGCGAAGTCAAGTGGGCCTTAGGAAGCATCACTACAAACAAAGCTAGTGGAGGTGATGGAATTCCAGTTGAGCTATTTCAATCCTAAAAGATGATGCTGTCAAAGTGCTGCACTCAATATGCCAGCAAATTTGGAAAACTCAGCAGTGGCTACAGGTCTGGAAAAGGTCAGTTTTCATTCCAATGCCAAAGAAAAGCAATGCCAAAGAATGCTCAAACTACCGCACAACTGGACTCATCTCACACACTAGTAAAGTAATGCTCAAATTTCTCCAAGCCAGGCTTCAACATTACATGAACTGTGACCTTCCAGATATTCAAGATGGATTTAGAAAAGGCAGAGGAACCAGAGATAAAATTGCCAACATCTGCTGGATCATCAAAAAAGCAAGAGAGTTCCAGAAAACATCTACTTCTGCTTTATTGACCATGCCAAACCCTTTGACTATGTGGATCACAACAAATTGTGGAAATTTCTGAAAGAGATGGGAATACCAAACCACCTGACCTGCCTCTTGCAAAATCTGTAATGTAGGTCAGGAAACCACAGTTAGAACTAGACATGGAACAACAGACTGGTTCCAAATTGAGAAAGGAGTATGTACGTCAAGGCTGTATATTATCACCCTGCTTATTTAACTCATATGCAGAGTACATCATGTGAAATGCCAGGCCTGATAAAGCACAAGCTGGAATCAAGATTGCCAGAAGAAATATCAGTAACTTCAGATATGCAGATGACACCACCCTTATGGCAGGAAGTGAAGAACTAAAGAATCTCTTGATGAAAGTGAAAGAGGAGAGTGAAACAGTTGGCTTAAAACTCAACATTCAGAAAACTAAGATCTTGGCATCTGGTGTCCCATCACTTCATGGAAAATTCATGGGGAAACAGTGGAAACAGGGACAGACTTTATTTTTCTGGGTTCCAAAATCACTGCAGATGGTAACTGCAGTCATGAAATTAAAAGATGCTTGCTCCTTGGAAGAAAAGCTATGACCAACCTAGATAGCATATTCAAAAGCAGAGACATTACTTTGGCAACAAAGGTCCATCTAATCAAAGCTATGGTTTTTTCAGTAGTCATGTATGGATGTGAGAGTTGGACTATAAAGAAAGCTGAGCACTGAAGAATTGATGCTTTTGAACTGTGGTGTTGGAGAAGACTCTTGAGAGTCTCTTGAACATCAGGGAGATCCAACCAGCCCATACTAGAGGAGATCGGTCCTGGATGTTCATTGGAAGGACTGGTGCTGAAGCTGAAACTCCAATACTTTGGCCACCTGATGTGAAGAACTGACTCATTTGAAAAGACCCTGATCCTCGGAAAGATTGAAGGCGAGAGGAGAAGGGGATGACAGAGGATGAGTTGGTTGGGTGGCATCATTGACTCAATGGACAGGAGTTTGAGTAAACTCTGGGAGTTGGTGACAGACACGGAGGTCTGGGGTGCTGCAGTCCATGGGGTCACAAAGAGTCAGAAAGGACTGAGTGACTGAACTAAATTGAACTGATAATCAATAAAATAGACAAGCTAGTAGAAACAGACAAATCCCCTGAAATGTACAATCTACCAAGATTATACCAGGAAGAAATAGAAAACACTGACAGACCAATTACCAGTACTGAGAGTTAACCATAATTTAAAACTCTCAACAAACAGAAGTCCAAGACCAGATGGCTTCATGGGTGAATTCTACTAGACCTTCAGAGAAGAGTTAATACTGACCCTTCTGAAACCATTCCACAAACACTGCAGAAAGAATACTTCTGAACTCATTCTGAGGCCAGCATCACCCTGTGGTCAAAACCAGACAAATAAATCTCAGAAACAAAAAAGTTTCAGGCCAGTAACATGGATAAACATAGATGTAAAACCCTCAATGAATTAACAAGGAAACCCAGGAATTCATTAAAGGACCACACATCATGATCAAGTGAGATTTATCCTAGGGATAGAAGGACGGCTCAGAATCCACCTATCAATGTGATACAACACAGTAACAAATCAAATAAAAACCATATTACCATCTCAGTAGATGCAAAGAAAGCTTCTGACAAAGGTCAATAGCCGTTTATGATAAAACCTGAAAGTGAGTATAGAGGAAACATACTTCAGCATAAAGACCATGTACATAAGTGCACAGCTAACAGACTCAGCAGTGAAAAGATAAAACATTTCTTCTAAGATCAGAAACAAGATAAGAATGTCCACCTTTGCCACTATTATATTCAATACAGTTTCGAAAGTCCTAATGACAGCAATCAAAGAGACAGCAGTAAAAGGAATCTAAACTGGAACTCATGTCTCATCCATCTAAAAGTGAAAGTTGTTCAGTCGTGTCCAACCCTTTGCGATCCCATGGGCCATGGAATTCCCTGGGCCAGAATACAGAATACTGGGCTTTCTGTATAGCTCAATTGGTAAAGAATACTCCTGCATTGCAGGAGCCGTTCGATCCCTGGGTCAGGAAAATCTGCTGGAGAAGGGATAGGTTACCCACTCCAGTTTTCTTGGGCTTCCTTTGTGGCTCAGCTGGTAAAGAATCTGCCTGCAATGAGGGACACCTGGGTTCGATCCCTGGGTTGGGAAGATCACCTGGAGAAGGCTACTCCAGTATTCTGGCTTGGAGAATTCCATGGACTGTACAGTCCATGGGGTCAGACATGACTGAGCGACTTTCACTTTCACTTCAAATTGGAAATTAAAGTGTCACTGTTTCCAGGTGAAATGATACTACACACAGAAAATCCCAAATGACTACTAGAGCTCAATGAATTTGATAAGTTTGTAGGATACAAAATATACAGAAATCTGTTGCATTTCTGTACACTAACAAGCTATCAGAGAAATTAAGGAAACAATCCCATTTACATTCACATAAAATTAAAAAAGAAATAACTAGGAATAACTTCACTTAAGGTGGTTCAACATCTGTACTGAGAAAACTAAAGACTGGTGAAAGAAATTGAAAACACCACAACTATATGGAAACATAGACCATGTTCTTGGATTGGAATAGTCAATTTTGTTAAGCTGACCATACTACCCAATGTCACCTGAGATTCAGTGCAATCCCTATCAAATACCAATGACAGTTTTCAATGACTGGAACAAACAATTTTCAGACTTTTATGGAAAAACGAGACCTTGAATAGCCACAACAACTTTAAAACTGAAGCGATCCCATTCCCTGACTAAAGACAGTACTACAAAGCTGGTCGAAGCAGATAATACTGACCCCCAAAAGACACACAGATCAATGGAAGAGACAGAGTCTAGATAGAAACCCATGCACTTATAATCAGTGAAGGATACGAGAATATACAACGGGGAAATAACATTTATTCAGTAACTGGAGGGAAAATTGGACAGACATGTAAAAGAATGTAATCAGAATATTCTATAAGAACATGTACAAAAATAACAAAAGCAATACAATATTGTAAAGTTAAGCAAAATAAAATTTAAAAAAAAAAATAAAACCAACAAATAAGACAAAAAAAAAAAAAAGAACATGTACAAAAATAAAATCAAAATGGATTAAAGACCTAAGCTTAAGACTAGAAACCACAAAATTCCTAAATGAAAACATAGGCAGAATATTTAATATAAAATCATAGCAATAGTATTGTATCTGTCTCCTAAGAGATACAAAAGCAAAACAGAAACATATGGGAACTAATTAAACATAAAAACTTTTGCACATCAAAGGATAACATGAAAAAATGAAGCAACAACATGCTGAGAGAAAATATTTGCTAATTATATGACCGGTAAGGGTTTAATATCCAAAGTACAGAAAACAGCTCATACAACTCAGTATCAAATAAACAACCAGATTAAAAAATGGACAGAGGTCCTGTTGGTGTTGTTCTACTGAACAACTCAGTCACGTCTGACTCTCCGATCCCATGAACTGCAGCATGCAAGGCTTCTCTGTCCTTCATTATCTTCCTGAATTTGTTCAAATTTCTGTACATTGAGTCAGTGATGCCATGGAACCATCTCATTCTCTGCAACCCCCTTCTTATTTTGCCCTCAGTCTTTCCTAGCATCAGGGTCTTTTCCAGTGAATCAGTTCTTCCTATCAGGTGGCCAAAGTATTGGAGCTTCAGCTTCAGCATCAGTCTTTCCAATGAATATTCAACGTTGATTTCCTTCAGGATTGACTGTTTTGATCTCCTTGCTATCCAAGGGATTCTTGATAGTCTTCTCCAACACCACAGTTGGAAAGCATCAATTTTTCAGTGCTCAGCCTTCTTTATGGTCTAACTCTAACATCCATACATAACTACTGGAAAAACCATAGCTTTGACTATTCAGAACCTTGTTGGCAAAGTGATGTCTCTGCTTTCTGATACTTTTCTAGGTTTGTCATAGCTTTCCTTCAGAGGAGCAAGTGCCTTTTAACTTCATGGCTTCAGTCACTGTCCCCAGTGACTTTGAAGCCCAAGAAAATAAAGTCTGTCACTGCTTCCATTTTTACCTATCTATTTGCCATTGGCACCTCAACTCAAAAGGCCTGGGGTTCCATTACGGACAGCTGCCCCCAGGAAATGTCCTATGGCCAGAACTGGAGGAAAAAAATTGCAAAAAGAGCTGATGTTCAGGAAGCCAAGCACAAAAGATAACTTGTCCTTACAACTTCTAAGGAAAAAATAAAAAAAAGAATAATCACACTCAAATCTCCCCACCAAACAAGATGCTCAGCATCCCTCAAAGCTTCAGGAATTCCAATCAAAAGGACAACGGGGAAGTAAATCACAACAATCACAATGGCCAAGGTCACATCAGCAGGCAACAAATGTGGGAGAGAGGCTGGAGGAAAAAGAATCCCCTTAGACTGTCAATGTGATTAGATGTTGACAGCAGCCAATAGAATGGACACTTTCTGAAAGCCTGAAAAACTATCAGGTCAGGCTAAGCCTAGGATCTGACATTCCCACACCTTGGTCTGTATCTTGACAACACCATCGATCAAAAAGCACAGGCACCCCAACAAACCTCCAGAACTGCTTCCTTCCAGTAGCCAAGATACATAACTATCAAAATCTCCAATGAGAGATTAAAACTTAAACAAGATATAGTATAAATATCCAGTAGACTATTTCTTACTCATAAAAAACAGACATTGAAATTAGGGAATTATAACACTAGAAGATACAGGGATAGACCTTGAAGGATCATAGACAAAGGGAATTCAGTCAGGTGGAGGAAGATCCTGGTATATGAGGACTCACTAGGGCAAATGAGAGCAGACATACAAGTTAACAAGTTGATACTCCAGAAATACTGAGAATTCAAAGTCAGACAAATGGTTTTGGAATAAATAAATAGAGGGACCTGGAACCATAGGGGGTAAGAACCTAAAGCGACAACAAATCTGTAATGTAATAGATCATCCACATGGATCTTCCTACTCCCTTCCTTCCTTCCTTCCATCCACATAGATGCAGAAATCTGTACCTCTAAGAGACAATCCACAAAAATTATCTTCTGTCTCAGTTCACTTCAGTCGCTCAGTCGTGTCCAACTCTTTGCAACCCCATGGACTAAAGCATGTCAAGCTTCCCTGTCCATCACCAAATCTGGGAGCTTGATCAAACTCATGTACATCAAGTCAGTAATTCCATCCAATCATCTTGTCCACTTCTCCTCCCGACTTCAAACTTTCCTAGCATCAGGGTCTTTTCCAATGAGTCAGTTCTTCTCATCAGGTGGCCAAAGTATTGGAGCTTCAGCTTCAGCATCAGTCCTTCCAATAAATATTCAGGACTGATTTCCTTTAGGATTGACTGGTTTGATCTCCTTGCAGTCCAAGGGACTCTCAAGAGTCTTCTCCAACACCACAGTTAAAAAGCATCAAGTCTTCGGTGCTCAGCCTTATTCATGGTCTAACTCTCACATCCATACATGACTACTGAAAAAAACATAGCTTTGACTATATAGATCTTTATTGGCAAAGTAATGTCTCTGCTTTTTAATATGCTATCTAGGTTGGTCATAACTTTTCTTCCAAGGGGCAAACATCTTTTAATTTCATGGCTGCAGTCACCATCTGCAGTGATTTTGGAGCCCAAGAAAATACAATCTCTCACTGTTTCCATTGTTTCCCCATTGATTTGCCTTGAAGTGATGGGACCAGATGTCATGATCTTCGTATTTTGAATGTTGAGTTTTAAGCCAGCTTTTTTACTCTCCTCTTTCATTTTGATCAAGAGGCTCTTTAGTTTCTCTTTGCTTTCTGCCCATAAGAGTGGTGTCATCTGCATATCTGAGGTGATTGATATTTCTCCCAACAATCTTGATTCCAGCTTGTGCTTCATCCATCCTGGCATTTACCATGATGTACTCTGCATATAAATTAAGTAAAAAGGGTGACAATATACAGCCTTGACGTACTCCTTTCCCAATTTGGAACCAGTCTGCTGTTCCATGTCCAGTTCTAACTGTTGCTCCTTGACCTGCATACAGAATTCTCATGAGACATAAGGTGGTCTGCTATTCCCATCTCTTGAAGAATCTTCCACAGTTTGTTGTGATCCACACAGTCAAAGGTTTTAGCATAGTCAATGAGGAATGACAATCACAATTACAGAAACTAACCCAACTGATCACTTTGATTACAGCTTTGTCTAACTCAGTCTCCTATCTACCTGCTTTCTAATCACAGAAAAGTGTATCTGAGTTAGAAAATGCACAAGGACGTGGTGCTAACCACTCTGCTCAACCTTATTAGGCAAAGAGTCACAAAAACCCATAGAGATACCCCCATAGATGACTTAATAAATACCTGCCTGAATCAGGCAGCTGTGCTGTGACAAAAATCACACTATGGCAAATGGAAGACTCTGCAGGTAGTATTGGCAAGATGTTAAAGAAAACAGAAGGAAAGCAGTGCCTACTGTATTCTTTGTGACCTCCCTGATTTGGGATGCTGTCCCATCCGTGGAGGCTGAGTCGGCTTGGGTCCCACTGCTGAACTGGGGTGGGGTAGACACAGCCTGGCAGGGTGCCGTTCACTGAACAACTTTTAAAGGTCTACTGTGTGCTATGTCTGGCTGGGACAAGAGTCCTGTGTGGCATCAAAACCCCGAGGAATTTCAAGGCCAAATTCAGCTGGCTTCAACCTCTGCTGGAGTTGGGCACCCCAGCTCAAGCCTCCTCCACCCTGGGAGTGCCAACTCCTAGCACTTAAGCAGCCTCTGCAGTGTACTGTGGATCCTGAAGGGATTACTCTGCATGGTCCCTTTGTGTATGAAGCTTTAGGGGGAGAAGGAGTGAAGCTCAAGCATTTCTCTGTTTGCTCAGGCAAATTTCACTCTGTTTCACAGCCCAGGAAGCCAATTTGCCCTCAGCCTCTGCTCTGCCCCGCCCCGCCCCGCCCCTAACCAAAAAAAGGGGGCATCAGAAAGTGCTGCCCCCTTGTGGACATATTCTGTACCTACCACTTGATCACCCTTGCTTGCAGGCACCTCAATTCACAAGGCCTGGGGTTCTGATAATGACAGCTGCCCTCAAGAAATGTCCTATGGCTGGCACCTGAGAAATAAACTCCAAACACAGCTAAAGTTCAGGAAGCCAACCGCCAAAGGTAAATTCTCCTCAAACCCTTTAAGGAGAAGAAGAAAAATAAAAACAGACCACCCAAACCTCCCCTATCAAACAAATGCTCAGCATCCCTTAAAGCTGCAGGAATGCCGATCAAAAGGAGAATGGAAAATCAAACCCCAAACTCACCTTGGCCAGAGTCACAAGTCTACAGGCAACACATATAGGAGAGTATCTAGAGGAAAAAGAATCCCCCAAGGCTGTTGGTGGCAACACTCATTGGCAGGAGCCAGTAGAATGGACAGTCTGGGAATGCCTGAAAAACTAGGAAGTCAGGCTAAGTCCAGGATCTGACATTCCTGCACCTTGTCCTATATCCTGAGAACACCATCCATTAAAAAGCACAGGCACCCCAACAAACCAGCCCTGCTTCCTATTAGCCAAGACAGGCAGCCTGCAAACTCCCTAGTGAGAGGTTAAACCTTAAACAAGATACGGTACATACATCCAGTAGGCTGTTTCTCACTCATAAAAAATATACACTAAAATTAGGCAATTATAACACCGAGAGACACAGGGATGTATCTTGAAGGATCACAGGCAAAAGGAAGTCAGTGAGGAGGAGAAAAGTCCTGGTACCTGAAGTGTCATCTAGGTCAAGTGAGAGTTTCATACAGGTCAACAAATGGACATATCTAAAAAGACTCAGAATTCAAATTCAAAAAAATTTTTGGAAAAATAAAGTGCAGGGACTGGAATGAATTAGGGGGTAAGTACCGAAAGTGACAACAAATCTGTACCTGTAATAAATCATCCATGGATGACCCTTGTTCTTCCTACCTTCCATCCACATAGACTCAGAAATCTATAGCAAAAAGGGATGACGCACAAAAATTCTTTTCTACGTTCCTGCATTCGATTCCCAGAAAAATGTATCTGAGTCAGAAAATGCACGAGGACATGATGCTCACCACTCCAGTTGAACTCCTAAGGCAAAAAAAGCGCCAAAAAACCAAAGATACTCCAAAGATGACTTAATACTTGAATCAGGCAGCTGACAGTATGGCAAATGGACGATGCTGCAGGTAGTATTGGCAAAATGTTACACACACACACACACACACCCCACCCCCCAGTGCCTACTGTTTCTGTGAGACCTCCCTGACTTGGAATGCTATCCCATCCCTGGAGGCTGAGCAGGCTTGGGTCCCACTGGTGAAATGGGATGGGGTAGACACAGCCGGGCAGGGTGCCCTTCATTAAACACTTTTAAAAGTTCTATGTCTGGCTGGGACAAGAGTCCTAAGTGGTGTCAAAACCCCAAGGAATTTCAAAGCAAATTTAGCTAGCTTAATATCTGCTGGAGCTGGGGATCCCAGCTCAAGCCTCCTCCCTGGGAGTGCCAACTCCTAGCACCTAAAAGCCTCAGTAGTGTAACATGGACCCTGAAGTGATTAGTCTGCATGGTCCTTTTATAAGAAGCTTTAGGTTGGGAAGTGGTGAGGCTCAGTCCCTTTCCTGTATCCTCAGGCAACATTCCCTCTATTTCACAGCCCAGAAAGCCAACTTGCCCACAGACTCTGCTTTGCCCCAGGAACCAAAGGTGGGCATGGAAAAGTGCTGCCGCCATATGGACATTTTCTGTTACTACACCTTGATAAACCTTGCATACAGGCACCTCATTTCACAAGGCCCGGGGTTCCGCTAATGACAGCCGTCCTCAAAAAATGTCCTATAGCTGGCACCTGAGAAATAAATTCCAAAAACAGCTGAAGTTAAAGAAGCCAATTGCCAAAGGTAAACTGTCCAATAGGAAAAGGAGTACGTCAAGGCTGTATATTGTCACCCTGCTTATTTAACTTACATGCAGAGTACATCATGAGAAACGCTGGGCTGGAAGAAGCACAAGCTGGAATCAAGATTGCCGGGAGAAATATCAATAACCTCAGATATGCAGATGACACCACGCTTATGGCAGAAAGTGAAGAGGAACTAAAAAGCCTCTTGATGAAAGTGGAAGAGGAGAGTGAAAAAGTTGGCTTAAAGCTCAACATTCAGAAAACTAAGATCATGGCATCTGGTCCCATTACTTCATGGCAAATAGATGCGGAAACAGTGAAAACAGTGGCTGACTTTATTTTTCTGGGCTCCAAAATCACTGTAGATGGTGATTGCAGCCATGAAATTAAAAGACACTTACTCCTTGGAAGGAAAGTTATGACCAACCTAGACAGCATATTGAAAAGCAGAGACATTACTTTGTCAACAAAGATCTGTCTAGTCAAGGCTATGGTTTTTCCACTGGTCACATATGGATGTGAGAATTGGACTATAAAGAAAGCTGAGCACTGAAGAATTTATGCTTTTGAACTGTGGTGTTGGACAAGACTCTTGAGAGTCCCTTGGACTGCAAGGAGATCCAACCAGTCCATCCTAAAGGAGATCAGTCCTGGGTGTTCATTGGTGGGACTGATGTTGAAGCTGAAACTCCCAAAACTTTGGCCACCTGATGTGAAGAACTGACTCATTTGAGAAGACCCTGATACTGGGAAAGATTGAGGGCAGGAGGAGAAGGGGATGACAGAGGATGAGGTGGTTGGATGGCATCACTGACTCAACGGACATGAGTTTGGGTGAACTCTGGGAGTTGGTGATGGACAGGGAGGTCTGGGGTGCTGCAGTCCATTGGGTCACAAAGAGTCGGACATGACTGAGCAACTGAACTGAAACTGTCCATACACAGTTAAGGAGAAGATGAAAATAAAAAAGAACAGACACATCAAAACCTCCCCTGTTAAGCAAGAGGTTCAGCATTCCTCAAAGCTGCAGGAATGGCAGTGAAAAGGACAAAGAAAAATAAAACCGCAAACTCACAATGGCCAATGTTCCGAGTCTACAGGCAATAAATATAGGAGAGTCTGGAGGAAAAAGAATCCCCCAAGGCTGTTGGTGGCAACGCACATTGGCAACAACCAGTAGAATGGACAGTCTCTGAATGCTTGAAACACTCTCAAGGCAGGCTACATCTAGGATCTGACATTCCCGCACCATGGCCTGTGTCCCAAGAACACCGTTGATTAAAAGGCACAGGCACCCCAACGATCCTCTAGCACTGCGTCCTTCCAGTAGCCAAGATGGGCAGCCTGCAAAATCCCCAGTGAGAGGCTAAAATTAAACAATGTGTGGTACATACATCTGGGATTATTTCTCACTCATAAAGACACTAAAATTAGGGAATTATAACCCTGGGAGACACAGGGATGGACCTTGAAGGATCATGCATAAAGGGAAGTCAGTCAGGCAGAGGAATAGCCTGCTATACGAGGTCTCATTTAGGCCAAATGAGAGCAGACGTACAAGGCAACAAACTAACATCCCAGAAAGAGAATCTGGGAATTTAGTGTCAAACAAAAGTGTCCAGAAAAACAAATAAGTAAATAAACAAAGTGAAGGGCTGGGTCCAATTAGAGGGTAATTCTCTAAAGTGATAACAAATCTGTACCTGTAATAAATCATCCACATGGATTCTCCTTGTTCATCCTTCTTTCCATCCATCCATCCATCCAAATACGTAGCTTTAAGAGATAAGGCACCTATATATAGAAAACTATAAAACCCTGATGAAAGAAATTAAAGATGACATAAATAGATGGAGAAATATACCAGGTTCATGGATTGGAAGAATATAATAAAAATGAGTATACTACCCAAAGCAATCTATAGATTCAATGTAATCCCTATCAAGCTATCAATGGTATTTTTCAGAGAACTAGAACAAATAATTTCACAATTTGTATGGAATTACAAAAAAACCTCGAATAGCCAAAGCAATCTTGAGAAAGAAGAACAGAACTGGAGGAATCAACCTGTCTGACTTTAGACTATACTACAAAGCTACAGTCATCAAGACAGTATGGTACTGGCACAAAGAAATATAGATCAATGGAACAAAATAGAAAGCCCAGAGATAAATCCACGCACCTGTGGACACCTTATCTTTGATAAAGGAGGCAAGAATATACAATGGAGAAAAGACAATCTCTTTAACAAGTGGTGCTGGTAAAACTTGGAGAAGGAAATGGCAACCCACTCCAGTGTTCTAGCCTGGAGAATCCCAGGGACGGGGGAGCCTGGTGGGCTGCCATCTATGGGGTCAGACACGACTGAAGTCAGACACGACTGAAGCGACTTAGCAGCAGCAGCTGGTAAAACTGGTCAACCACTTGTAAAAGAATGAAACTGTAACACTTTCTAACACCATACACAAAAATAAACTTAAAATGGATTAAAGATCTAAATGTAAGACCAGAAACTATAAAACTCCTAGAGGAGAACATAGGCAAAACACTCTCTGACATAAATCACAGCAGGATCCTCTATGACCCACCTCCCAGAGTAATGGAAATAAAAGCAAAATAAACAAATGGGACTTAATTAAACTTAAAAGCTTTTGCACAATGAAGGAAACTATGAGCAAAGTGAAAAGACAGCCCTCAGAATGGGAGAAAATAGTAAATGAAGCAACAGACAAAGAATTAATCTAAAAATTATACAAGCAGCTCACGCAGCTCAATACCAGAAAAATAAACGACCAATCAAAAAATGGGCCAAAGAACTAAACAGACATTTCTCCAAAGAAGACATACAGATGGCTAACAAACACATGAAAAGATGCTCAACATCACTCATTATCAGAGAAATGCAAATCAAAACCACAATGAGGTACCATCTCACGCCGGTCAGAACGGCTGCTATCAAAAAATCTATAAACAATAAATGCTGGAGAAGGTGTGGAGAAAAGGGAACCCTCTTATGCTATTGGTGGGACTGCAAACTAGTACAGCCACTATGGAGAACAGTGTGGAGATTCCTTTAAAAAGTGGAAATACAACTTTCATATGGCCCAGCAATCCCACTGCTGGGCATACACACCGAGGAAACCAGAACTGAGAGAGAGATGTGTACCCCAATGTTCACTGCAGCAGTGCTTACAACAGCTAGGACATGGAAGCAACCTAGATGTCCACAGGCAGATGAATGGATAAGAAAGCTATGGTACATATACACAGTGGAATATTACTCAGCTATTAAAAAAAGAATGCATTTGAACCAGTTCTAATGAGGCAGATGAAACTGGGGGCTATTATGCAGAATGAAATCAGTCAGAAAGACAAACACCAATACAGCATATATATATGGAATTTAGAAAGATGGTAACGATGACCCTGTATATGACACAGCAAAAGAGGCACAGATGTAAAGAAGAGACTTTTGGACTCTGTGGGAGAAGGCAAGGGTGGGATGATTTGAGAGAATAGCATTGAAACATGTATATTATCATATGTGAAATAAATCGCCAGTCCAGGTTCAATGCATGAGACAGGGTGCTCAGGGCCAGTGCACTGGGATGACCCTGAGGGATAGGATGGGAAGGGAGGTGGGAGAAGGGCTCAGGATGGGGAACACATGTACATGTGAATGTATGGCAAATACCACTACAATATTGTAAAGTAATTAGCCTCCAATTACATAAATTAGTTTAAAAAAAGAGAGATAAGGCACAAAAATTATCTCTCATTTGCCTGCTTTCTATTCCCAGAAAAGTGTATCTGAGTTAGAAAATGCATGAGGATCTGATGCTCACCACTCTGCTCGACCTTCTTAGGCAAGGAATCCCCCCAAAGCATAGAGATAGCCCCAGAGATGACTGAATGGGATGGGTGTGCTGTGACAAAATCTCACTATGGCAAATGGACGATGCTGCAGGTAGTATTGTCCAGATGTTAAAGAAACGGAAGGAAACGGTGCCTACTGTATTCTGGGCTATCTTCTGACTTGGGATGCTGTCCCATCCCTGGAGGCTGAGCAGGCTTGGGTCCCAATTGTGAACTCGTGTGGGGTAGACACAGCTTATCAGGGCTTCATTTAACACTTTTAAGGTTCTCCTGTGTGCTCCAACAGGCTGGGACAAGAGTCCCACATGGAATCAAGACTCCCACATGGAATCAAGACTCCAAGGAATTTCATGGCAAAATTCAGCTGGCCTCAGTCTCTACTGGTGCTGGGGATTCCAGTCCAAGCCTTTTCCCTGGGAATGCTGCCTCCTAGCACCTAAGCAGCCTCTGCAGTGTACTGTGAATACTGAAGAGATTACTCTGCATGGTCCCTTTGTGTGAAGCTTTAGGAGAAAAAGTAGTGAGGCTCAGTTCAGTTCAGTCACTCAGTCATGTCCGACTCTCTGCGACCCCATGAATCGCATTATACCAGGCCTCCCTGTCCATCACCAACTCCCAGAGTTCACTCAAACTCACATCCATCAAGTCGGTGATGCCATCCAGCCATCTCATCCTCTGTCGTCCCCTTCTCTTGCCCCCAATCCCTTCCAGCATCAGAGTCTCTTTCCAATGAGTCAACTATTCACAAGAGGTGGCCACAGTACTGGAGTTTCAGCTTTAGCATCATTCCTTCCAAAGAACACCCAGGGCTGATCTCCTTTATAATGGACTGGTTGGATCTCCTTGCAGTCCAAGGAACTCTCAAGAGTCTTCTCCAACACCACAGTTCAAAAGCATCAATTCTTCGGCACTCAGCTTTCTTCACAGTCCAACTCTCAAGCCCTTTCCTGTTTGCTCAGGTAAATTTCACTCTATATTACAGCCCAGGAAGCCAACTTGCCCTCAGGCTCTGCTGTCCCCCAGGAACCAAAAGTGGACCTGAAAAGTGCTGCCACCTTGTGGACATTTTGTAAAACTACAACTTGGTCACCCTTGCACACTCGCACTTCAATTCACAAGGCCTGGGGCTCCAGAAATGACAGCTGCCCTCAAGAAATGTCCAATGTCTGGCACCTGCAAAATAAATTCCAAACAAGGCCGACGTCCAGGAATCCAACTGCAAAAGGTAAATTGTCCTCACACCCTTCAAGGGGGAAAAAACAAATTAAGAACAGACATACCCAAATATCTCTTCTCAAAGAAGATGCTCAGCATCTCTCAAAGGTGCAGCAATGCCAGTCAAAAGGACAGCAGAAAATTAAATACTCACCCGGCCGACATCAGAAGTCTGCAGGCAATATATACAGGAGAGAGTCTGGAGGAAAAGAATCTCCCAAGGCTGTCAATTTTAAAGCACACTGGCTGCAGCCAGTAGAATGATCAGCGTCCGGTTGCCTGAAAAACTATGAAGTGAGGCTAAGTCTAGGATCTGACATTCCCTCACCTTAGCCTGTATCCTGAGAACACCATTAATTAAAGGGCACATGCACCCCAACAAACCTCCAGCACTGTTTCTTTCCTGTAGCCAAGACACACAGTCTGCAAAATTCCCGGTGAGAGATGCAACCTTCAACAAGATGTCATACATACATCTGGTAGACTATTTCTCACTCATAAAAACAGAGACTAAAATTAGGGAATTATAACAATGGGAGACATAAGGAAGGCCTTAAAAGATCAAAGGGAAAGCGAAGTCACTCAAGAGAAAAATCCTGGCAGATGAGGTCTCATCTAGATCAAATGAGAACTGCATACAAGTCAGTTGAACTTGTATGAACATATCTGAAAAAGACTGAGAACTCAAACTCAAAAAAGCTGTTTCAGAAAAGTAAATAAATTAAGTGCAGGGACTGGAACAAATTAGGGGGTAAGCACTTAAAAGGACAACGAATCTGTACCTGTAATAAATCATCCATGGATGATCCTCATTCTTCCTACCTTCCATCCACATAGACTGAGAAATCTATAACACTAAGAGATAGTGCACAAAAATTCTTCTCTATATTACTGTATTCTATTCCCAGAAAAGTGTATTTGAGTTAGAAAATGCACGAGGATGTGATGCTCACCCCTCTAATCAAAATTCAAAGGCAAAAAGCCCCCACAAACCATAAAGATATCCCAAAGATGACTTAATACCTGAATCAGGCATCTGTGCGGTGACCAAAATTACACTATGGCAAATGGACGATGCTGCAGGGAGTATTGGCAAGATGAAAAAAAAAAAAAAAAAAGCCAGAAGGAAAACAGTGCCTACGTATTCTGTGAGACCTCCCTGACTAGGTCGCTATCCCATCCCTGGAGGCTGAGCAGGCTTGGGTCCCACTGCAGAACCGGGCTGGGGTATACACAGCCTGGAAGGGTGTCCTTCGTTAGACACTTCTAAAGTTCTACTGTGTGCTACGTCTGGCTGGGTCAAGAGTCCCACGTGGCATCAAAACCCTGAGGAATTTCAAGGAAAATTCAGCTGGCCTCAATCTCTGCTGGTGCTGGGGATCTCCGTTCAAACTTCCTCCCTCCTGGGAGTGCCACCTTCTGGCGCCTAAGGAGCCTCAGCAGTGTACAGTAGACCCTGAAGGGATTAGTCTGCATGGTCCCTTTGTGAGAAGCTTTAGGGGGAAAAGTAGGGAGGCTCAAGCCCTTTCCTGTTTGTTCCTGCAAATTTCACTCAATTTCACAGCCAGGAAGCGAACTTGCCCTCAGGCTCCGCTGGACCCCAGGAAACAAGAGTGGGCATGAAAAAGTGCTGCCGCCTTGTGGACATTTTGTGTAACTACAACTTGAAAACCCTTGCTCACCTCAAGGAACCTTAAGGAAATGGCAACCCACTCCAGTGACGTTCTTGCCTAGAGAATCCCAGGGACGGGGGAGCCTGGTGGGCTGCCGTCTATGGGGTCGCACAGAGTCGCGAGTCGTCGGACTCGTTCCTGGGATTCTCCAGGCAAGAACACTGGAGTGGGTTGCCATTTCCTTCTCCAATGCATGAAAGTGAAAAGTGAAAGTGAAGACGCTCAGTCGTGTCCAACCCTCAGCGACCCCATGGACTGCAGCCTTCCAGGCTCCTCCGCCCATGGAATTTTCCAGACAAGAGTACTGGAGTGGGGTGTCATTGCCTTCCATCCACCCAGACAGATAAACATGTAGCCTTAAGAGATAAGCCACCAAAAATTATCTCCCATCTATCTGGTTTCTATTCCCAGAAAAAGTGTATCTGAGTTAGAAAATGCTTGAGGACATGATGCTCACCACTCTGCTTGACCTTCTTAGGCAAAAAGTCCCCAGAAAGCATAGAGATACCCTCAGTTCAGTTCAGTCGCTAAGTCGTGTCTGACTCTTTGTGACCCCATGAATCGCAGCACTCCAGGCCTCCCTGTCCATCACCAACTCCCAGAGTTCACTCAAACTCATGTCCATCGAGTCGGTGATGCCATCCAGCCATCTCATCCTTTGTCATCCCCTTCTCCTGCCCCCAATCCCTCCCAGCATCAGAGTCTTTTCCAATGAGTCAACTCTTAACATGAGGTGGCCAAAGTATTGGAGTTTCAGCTTCAGCATCACTCCTTCCAAAGAAATCCGAGGACTGATCTCCTTTAGGATGGACTGGTTGGATCTCCTTGCAGTCCAAGGGACTCTCAAGAGTCCTCTCCAACACCCATGAACAGTATAAACAGTATGAAAAGAGATACCCTGGAGATGACTTAATACCTGAATGGGGTGGCTGTGCTTGACAAAATCACACTATGGCAAATGGACGATGCTGCAGGTAGTATTGGCAAGATGTTAATGAAAATGGACGGAAGTGGTGCCTACTGTATTCTGGGCTACATCCATGACTTGGGATGCTATCCCATCCCTGAAGGCTGAGCAGGTGTGGGTCCCAATTGTGAACTTGCGTGGGGTAGCCATACAGCCTAGCAAGGTTCCCTTCATTGAACAGTTTTTAAAGTTTTCTTGTGTGCTCTGTCTGGCTGGGACAAGAGTCCTACATAGAATCAAGGAGCTGAGGAGTTTCATGGCAAAATTCAGCTGGCCTCAATCTCTGCTGGAGCTGGGGATTCCAGCCCAAGCCTTTTCCTCCTTGGGAGTGCTGCCCCCTAACACCTAAGCAGCCTCTGCACTGTACTGTGGATACTAAAGGGATTACTCTGCATGGTCCCTTTGTGTGTGAAGCTTTAGGGGGAAAGAGTAGTGAGGCTCAAGACCTTTCCTCTTTTCTCAGGCAAATTTCACTTTGTTTCACAGCCCAGGAAGCCAACTTGCCTTCAGACTCTGCTTTCCCCCAGGAACTAAAGGCTCTCATGAAAAAGTGCTGCCGCCTTGTGGACATTTTTTGTAACCACAACTTGATCACCCTTGTGCACACGCACCTCAATTCACAAGGCCTGGGGTTCCGATAATGACTGCTGCCCTCAAGAAATGTCCTGTGGCTTGCACCTGAGAAATAAATTCCCAACACGGCCGACGTTCAGGAAGGCTACCTGCCAAAGGTAAATTGTCCTCACGCCCTTTAAGTAAAAAAAAAAAAAAAAAAAATAGAACAGACACACCCAAACCTCCCCTCTCAAACCAGATGCTTAGTATCCCTCAAAGCTGCAGCAATGCCAGTCAAAAGGACAATAGAAAATTAAATAGCAACACTCACATGGCCAACCTCTGAAGTCTGAAGGCAATAAATACAGGAGAGAGTCTGGAGGAAAAAGGATGCCCTAAGGCTGTCAGTTTTAAAGCACGTGGGCTGCAGCCAGTAGAATGGACAGTCTCCAAATGCCTGAAAAACTACCAAGTGAGGCTAAGTCTAGGATCTGACATTCCCGCACTTTAGCCTGTATCCTGAGAACACCATCAATTAAAAGGTACATGCACCCCAACAAACCTCCACCATTGCTTCCTTCCAGTAGCCAAGATATGCAGTCTGCAAAATCCTCAGTGAGATTAAACCTTAAACAAGATGTGGTACATACATCTGGAAGACAATTGCTCATCCATAAAATATAGACACAAAAATTAGGGAATTGTAACACTGGGAGACACAGGGAGGGACCTTGAAGGATCATAGGGAAAGTGATCAGTCAGGAGGAGAAAAATCCTGGGATATGAGGTCTCATCCAGGTCACATGAGAACTTCATACAAGTCAGCAAATGAACATATCTGCGAAAGACTGAGAATTCAAACTCACAAAAATCTGTTTCAGAAAAATAAAGTACAGGCACTGGAACAAATCAGGGGGTAAGTACTGAAGGGACAAGAAATCTGTATGGGTAATAAATCATCCATGGATTATCCTCATTCTTCCTACCTTCCATCCACATAGACTCAGAAATCTATAGCACTAAGTGATAATTCACAAAAAATATTGTCTATCTTCCTCCATTCTATTCCCCAAAGTGTATATCTGAGTCAGAAAATGCACATGGACGTGTTGCTCACCTCTCTAATCGAATTTCTAAGGCAAAAGGCCCCTAAAACCAGAGACCCCAAAGAGGACTAAACTTCTGAATCAGGCAGCTGTGTGGTGACAAAAATCAAACAATAGCAAATGGACAATGCTGCCAGTAGTATTGGCAAGATGGGGAAAAAAAAAAAAAAAAAGAAAGAAAGCAGTGCCTATGGGATTCTGGGCTACCTCCCTGACTTGGGATGTTATCCCATCCATGGAGGCTGAGCTGTCTTGGGCCCCAGTGCAGAACTCGTGTGGGGTAGACACAGCTTGGCAGAGTGCCCTTCATTGAACACTTTATAAAGTTCTCTTGTGTGCTCTGTCGGGCTGGACAAGAGTCCTACGTGGCATCAAGGCCTCAAACAATTTCATGGCAAAATTCAGCTGGCTTCAATCTGTGCTAGAGCTGAGGATCTCAGCTCAAGCTTCCTCCCCCTGGGAGTGCTGCCTCCTCGCACCTAAGCAGCCTCTGCGGAGTACTATGGATCCTGAAGGGATTACTCTGCATGGTCCCTCTGTGTGTGAAGCTTTTGGGGAAAAAGGTAGTGAGGCTCAAGCCCTTTCTGGTTTGCTCTGGCAAATTTCACACTATTTCAGAACCCAGGAAGCCAACTTGCCCTCAGGCTCTTTTGTCCCCCAGCAACCAAAGGTGGGCATGAAAAAGTGCTGCCGCCTTGTGGAAATTTTCTGTAACTACAACTTTATCACCCTTGCTTACAGGCACCTCAATTCACAAGGCCTGGGGTTCCAATAACGACAGCTTTCCTCAAGAAATATCCTATGACTGACACTTGAGAAATAAATCCCCAACTCAGCTGACATTCAGGAAGCCACCTGCCAAAGGTAAATTGTCCTCACACCCTTTAAGTGGGGGGAGGAAGTACAGGAACACCCCAAACTCCCCTCTCAAACAACTTCCTCAAAGCTGCATGACAGTCAAATGGAGAATAGAAAATTAAGTAGCGACATGTAAGGGGCCAACGACAGAAGTCTACCCGCAATAAATACAGGAGAGAATCTGGAGGAAAAAGAATCATCCAAGGCTGTTGGTGGCAATGCACATTGGCAACAGCCAGCAAAATGGACAGTCTCTAAATGCCTGAAAAACTATGAAGTGAGGCTAAGTCTAGGATCTGACATTCCCGCACCTTAGCCTGTATCCTGAGAACACCATTGATTAAAAGGCACAGGCACCCCAATAAACCTCCAGCACTGCTTCCTTCCAGTAGCCAAGACACAGAGTCTGCAAAATCCCCAGTGAGAGGTTCAGCCTTCAACAAGAGATGGTACATGCATCTGGTAGACAATTTCTCACTCATAAAATATAGACACTAAAATTAGGGAATTGTAACACTGGGAGGCACAGGGAGGGACCTTGAAGGATCATAGGGAATGCGGTCAGGAGGAGAAAAATCCTGGGATATGAGGTCTCATCCAGGTCAAATGAGAACTTCATACAAGTCAGCAAATGAACATATCTGACAAAGACTCTGAGAATTCAAACTCAAAAAATTGTTTCAAAAAATAAAGTGCAGAGACTGGAACAAATTAGTGGGTAAGCACTTAAAGGGACAACAAATCTGTACCTGTAATAAGTTATCCATGGATGATCTTCATTCTTCCTACCTTCCATCCATATAGACTCAGAAATCTATAACACTAAGAGATAATGCACAAAAATTCTTTTCTATGTTACTGCATTCTTTTCCAGAAGTGTGTCTGAGTTAGAAAATGCACAAGGACATGTTTCTCACCACTCTAATCAAACTTCAAAGGCAAAAAGCATCACAAACCATAAAGATATCCCAAAGATAACTTAACACCTGAATCAGGGGGCTGTGTGGTGACAAAAATCACGTGATGGCATTGGACGACGCTGCAGGGAGTACTGGCAAGATGTTAAAAAAAAAAAAAAAAAGTAGGGGGGGGAGGAAAGCAGTGACTACTGTATTCTGTGAGACCTCCCTGACTTGGAAGCTATCCCATCCCTGGGAGCTCAGATGGCTTGGGTCCCACTTCTGAACCAGGGTAGGGTATACACAGCTGTGCCCTTCATTAAACACATTTTTAAGTTTTACTGTGTGCTACGTCTGGCAGGCACAAGAGTCCCACATGGCATCAAAACCCCGAGTACTTTCAAGGCAAAATTCAGCTGGCCTCAACTTCTACTGGTGCTGAGGATTCCAGCTCAAGCCTCCTCCTCCCTGGGGGATGCTAGCCACCCCCTAGCATCTAAGCAGCCTCTGCAGTGTACTGTAGACCCTGAAGGAATTAGTCTGCATGGTCTCTTTGTGAGAAGTTTTAAGGGGAAAAAGGAGTGTGGCTCAAGCCCTTTCCCGTTTGCTCAGTCCAATCTCACACTATCTCACAGCCCAGGAAGCTAACTTGCCCTCAGGCTCTTCTTTCCCCCAGGAACCAAAGGTGGGCATGAAAAAAGTGGACATCTTCTGTTACTACCACTTTATTCCCCTTGCACACAAGCACCTCAATTCACAAGGCCTGGGGTTCCATTAATGACAGCTGCCTTCAGGAAAGGTCCTGGGGCAGGGATTGCTGAAATAAATTCCCAACACTCCCAACTATCGAAAAGCCACTCACCACTGGCAAATTTTTCTCATACTCTTTAAATAGGAATTTATATAAAATACCACACTGTCTCACAGGATAAGATGCTAATTCCCACTGTTGGTGGGAATGTACATTGGCAACATTCTCTTTAAGGGATTGTCTCCACATTCCAGGAAAAAAAAAAACTATCAAAAGAGCTAAACCTAGAATCTTAACTCATATTTTCATAAATGAAATATAGAAAACAACATTTTCACACCTGGAAATACATACCCTTATTTCTCACAGGAAATACAAAAATTTGATTTTCTTATATGGATACACCTATATTTTAATACAGGTAAAATAGAAAATTTGATTTTCATGTATGAACATATGCACCCCTAATTTCATATAGGAAATATAGAAAATTAGATTTTCTTATATGGAAATATGCACCTATAGTTTCATACAGGAAACAGAAAATTCAATTTTCATATATGGATATATGCACCCATGTTTTCTTACATGATATATAGAAAATTCTATTTTCATGTATAGAAGTATCCACCCATATATCATATAGGAAATACAGAAAAGATTGAAATAATGCCATTTTCAGCAACACAGTCCTGGAGGTAATCAAGGTGAAGTCAGAAACACAAAAACAAATATCATATGATATCACTTACATGTGGAAATTAAAATACAACACAAATGACCTTATCTATGAAAGAGAAACAGGTTCACAGATATAGAGAGTTAATGGGGAAAGTGACGTGGGAGGCTAAGGCAGGGGTAGAGGATTGAGAGAGACAAATCACTAGGTATAAAATAAATTAGCCACAAGTTTATAGTACACAGCAGAGGGAAGCATACACGTTATTTTGTAATAACTTTCAGTGGAGTAGGGTTCGTAAAAACACTGAATTACTAGGTTGTACATGCAAGGCAAATACAGTAATGCAAATTAACTGTATGCCATTTTAAAAAAAACAGTTAATGGCTCGCTACAAACAAAAAAAACAACAGGAAAAAATAAGCAATATAAAGATGGGAATTTCTCAAAACTAAAAGATTGCATTAAGAAATTAATTTTGATGAGAATTTTTAAAATCACATAAAGTAGATTTACTCTTTTCATTTTTGCTTCACAAAGAAACAATTAGTCAAGTTAGTCTAACTACAGGGTAAATATGTTTTTTTAAAAGTTAAGTTGCTCTTTTCAATGTTCTCTGAGAAAACACTTTTTTAATCATCATTTTTGATGCCTACATTTTGATTTCAGTTCACAATGCCCTAAAATAACAGTCAGTGAGCAATCTTCTTGTTTCAAATGAAGACTTTGGTGCGTACCAAGATGCAAGACAGTACATTTGGGTTACAAAAGTTAAGTCTTTAAAAGCATTACTCAAAGGCACAATAATTTCCATTATGGCCCCTGGACTGGTATCTGCAAATCTAGTAAATCAGAAGCTCCGGAACTGCAGTCTGACAATTGCAGTTAATACACGATCAGGTGAATCTGAGGCAATGAAGCACGCTGAAGTCTGAGAGCGATTGCCCTGCAAGGCCAGCGAAACTCACGATTTGCCAACACAGAGTTGTAAGGATTTATGTTAGTTATAGTAAAATGCTGATTCTTTAAAGAATAGCAAAGGAGTTCACACTACAAAAGTGTATATCCATCTTTCACATGTAAAATATGGAAAATTCTATTTGTAAATATGAATATGTACCCATATTTTCATATATTAAAGACAAAATTATGTTTCATATATGTTAATCTGCCCCATATTTCCACACATGAAATACAGAAATGATTAAAATAATGCCATTTTCAGGAACAGGAACCTAGATATTATATTAAGTGAAGAGAAAAAGACAAAGGCAAATACCATATCACTTATATGTGGGATACAGCATGTGACACAGATGGATTTACCTATGGAACAGAGACAGGCTCGCAGATGCAGAGCACTGAGGTTACCAGGGGCAGAGGGAGGGGAGAGGGGCCAGCCAGGGGCAGAGGACTAAGAGACACAAACCACTAAGTACAAAACAAGAAACAAGGATACACTATACAGCAGAGGGAAATATGGCCAGGATTTTGTAATACCTCTAAACAGAGTATATTACATAAAAATATTCAGTCACTATGTTGTATCCCAAAACAAATATAGTAATGTAAATCAACTGTACTTCAATTTTTAAAAAATAGTTGCTGGCTAGCTATAAACACAAAAAATAATCAAAGAAACAAAGTTAGCAAAATAAAAATAAGAAATTTTCAAAAGTAGAAGACTTCATAAAAAAACTAATTATTATGTGATTTAAAAAAAATCACATAAAGTAGGTTTACTCTTTATCTTTGCTTCACAAATAATTGATTAGTTAAATCAAGGCAATTAATCTAACTGTAGGATAAATTTTTTTTAACTTGCTTTTGTTTCTGTTCTCTGAGAGAGCACTTTAATGTTATTCCTGAAGAAGTCACTTATCCATCTTCTTACTTCATATGAAGACTTTTGTGGGTATTAAAATGTAAGACAGTATACTTGAGTTGGAAGAGATACATTAAATAAAAGTCATAATGATTTTCATTGTGATCCCTGGACTGGTATGTGGAAATCTACTAAATCAGAACCTCTGGTTCTACAGTCTGACAATGTGAGTTAATAAGCTGTCGACTAAAAAATACAGGCACAACCTGAAAGCAGAGAGTTATTTTATTTGGTGGGAATGTTTAGGACTCCAAGCCCCAGAGACAGCATCTAGATAGCTCTGAGGAAACTGCTCCAAGGAGGCTGTTGACAAGTTTGCAACAAAGGGAGCAGGCAGTCTGAACTGAACCTGAAGATCAGGTCTCAAGGAATTTAGCATTCTTTGTATGCAAAGATGCAAGCCTCTGGGTTCACTGAATTCCTTCCCTTCATATGCACCTCAGCTGTCTGGGGCAGCCCTGTCTCCTGGTTCAGCTTGCTTCTTGCACTCCCCCAGTTCCTCAGCAGTCACCGTGGAGGGTGGCACCATTCACTGGATCGAAGTTTGGGAAGCTCTTATTGGAGGCCAGAAATCTCTGCTGGCTATGACGTTACTTGTTTATTAACATGGCAGGAGATATTTTCATTTCACAAAACCGTCCAGGTGATTCTGAAGCACATTGAAGTTTGAGAGCTATTGCGCTACAAGTCCGGGTGAAACTCATGATTTATCAATACAAAGTTGTAAGAATTAGTATCATTACAAGTTAGAGTAAAATGTTGCTTCTTTTCTTGAAAAAAACAATAGCAAAGGAATTCACTCTACAAATGTACATACCCATATTTTCATATATGAAATATAGGAAATTCCACATGCATATGCTGGAAATATGAAGTATGCTCCCATATTTCATACATGAACTATAGGAATTCTACTTTCATGTGTAAAATATGCCATATTTTCATACATGAAATATAGGAAATTTTACATCCATGTATGAAATAACCCCCCATATTTTCATACATGAAATATAGAAAATTCTTCCTTCGTATACGAAGTGTATCCCTATAATTTCACACTTGAAATACAGGAAATTCTACTTTCATGTATGAAATATGCCCCTACATTTTCATAGATGAAACAGAAAATTTTATTGCCATAGATGGAAATCTGCCCCCATATTTCCATATATGAAATTGAAAAGTCCATATTTCATATATGAAATTTGCACCTATATTACCATACATGAAATATAGAAAATTCTATCTTAGTATATGAAATATGCACCTGGCTTGGGTTTCTGTTTCATCCCTGGAGGCTGGGCAGTCTTGGTTTTCAAGGCTGCACTGTGGTGGGGTTGAAATGACCAGACAGGGTGCCCTTAATTTAGTGATTAAACCTCTACTGTCTGGTTTGATCTGGCTGGGACCACAGTTTCTAGTGCATCCAGAGAATGGTGTCCTGACCATCTGGCTTTGAGGACCTTGGACACCTAGCCTCTAGGTCTCCTGGTGTTGGGGTTCCCAGCTCAAGCTTCCTTACTGTGAGTGCAGCCTCCTAGGCACCCCGGCTGGGTGCTGCAGCCCTGGCTGGGATTGGTTTGGGGTCGGGGTGTGAAGCTTTAGGGGCAAGAAGTAGTGAGACACAAGCCCTAAATGTTTGCTCAGGCACATTCCACATGAATTCACAGCCCAGGAAGCCCACTTTCCCTAAAGCTCCGGTTGCCTCAGGAACCAGAGATGGGCATGAAAAAGTGTCGCCACCTGTAGACATTTCCTTTGACTACAACCTAACCATGAGGCTTACTGGCACCTCTAATTCACAACACTTGAGGTTCACTTAATGACAGCTGCCCTCAGCAAAGAGCACTGAAGAAACCAATTCCAAATACAACATTCAAGTCAGTTTCAAGTATATCTCAGCATATTTACAGAAATCTGTAGCTGTCATAGATAATCCAAAAGGATTGCCTCCTTCCTTCCTTCCATATATACACAGAAATCTGTATCTCTAATAGATACTCAAGAAGGACCTGATGTTCAGGACTTGGAACTGTGCTTAACCTTCTGCAATAACCTCTATGGCAAAATACTTTGAAAGAGAACAGGTATGCTGTATACACATGTCATAACTGAATCAGGCAATTGTACACTGACAGCAAGCACAAACTGACTGTACTCCAACACGGCATTGGCATGAGATTAAAGAAAGGGAAAAAAAGCAATGCCTAGCTTACTCCCTGCAACCTCCCCAGTTAGGCTGCTATCCCACTCCTGGAGCCTGAGCAGATGTGTGCCTCATGTCTGGACTGGGGTGGTCAAGACAACCAAAATTTTAAAAGAGATGAGTAACTCTGAGATTTCGGCCCCACTACATACAATAGCCGAGACAGGGAATCAAGCTAATTGTAGAAACACAGGTGAATGTACACAGACGATAGAGCACATATACACAGTGCAATAGTTCTCAACCTTATAGAAATAGGAAATAAGGCCAAGCACGGCCACAGGAAAGAAAGTGGGGATGATCATTCCAAGTGAAGTAAGGGAGACAGGGAGAGACAAATATCATATGATATCATTTCTGCTGCTGCTAAGTTGTTTCAGTCGTGTCCGACTCTGTGCGACCCCATAGACGGCAGCCCACTAGGCTCCCCCATCCCTGGGATATTCCAGGCAAGAACACTGGAGTGGGTTGCCATTTCCTTCTCCAATGCATGAAAGTGAAAAGTGAAAGTGAAGTTGCTCAGTTGTGTCCGACTCTTAGCGACCCCATGGACTGCAGCCTACTAGGCTCCTCTGTCCATGGGATTTTCCAGGCAAGAGTATTGGAGTGAGGTGCCATTGGCTCTAGGTGTAAGCTAAAAGATGGATAAAATGAACTTCTTGCCTGGAGATACAGCCTCACAGACTTAGAAAATAAGCTTTCGGTCACTAATATACAAGGATGTGTGGCGTGGAGAAGTGAGCTGCTTCAGACTAGTATATGCATACTAGTATTGATAAAATAAATGTCCAGGACCCCCTGTAGGACACAAGGAAACTTACTCCACACTCTGTAATAACCTGTATGGAAAAAAATACATCTATGTATTAAGAAAAGTAAAACAAGTTGTGGTAGAAGGAAAAGGGAAAGGGAACCCCCCCCCAAGATTGTAATTCACCTATATGAGTGCTAACTTGCTCAGCTGTGTCCAGCTCTTTGTGACCCTATGGACTGTAGCCCTCCCCCTCTTCTGAGATTCTCCATGGGATTCTCCAGGCAAGAATGCTGGAGTGGGATTCCCTTCTCTGGGGGATTTTCTCAACCCAGGGATCAAACCCGCATCTCTTTATATCTCTTGCACTGGCAGGCAGATTCGTTACCACTAGTGCCACCTGACTCCAACTCAAATAATGAGAAAGAAACAGGAAAAATGAAAAAGAAATGCTAACTCTACATCCCTCAGGACACAGTGACCGAGGCTGGTGTCACAAGTCCTGGGGCTGAGGGCGCTGGGGCAGGCAGTGTGCCTCCACAATGGACCTGGAGTGCCTGTTGCCTTAGCAGAGTGCTGAACCCCCAAATACAGGCAGAATAAATTAAGAGATTGGAATTAACACACACACATTACTATATATAAAATAGGTAATCAGAAAGTACCTATTGAATAGCATAGGGAAGTTTATGAACACACTCTAATCACCTGTAGGCAAAAAACAAACCAAAAGAGAATAAACATCTCTGTATTAATATAACTGAACTGGGTTCCTGTAAGCCTGAAACAAGCACAACATCAGAAATCAACTATATTCCAATAAAAAATAACAAGGAAATTGCAGGGAGGAAAAAAGCAATGCAGAAGAAGTTCTGCTGCCTTGTGGCCATTTTCTGTAAAAACATCATGAAGAGCTGAGCTGCTGGGCATTTAATATTCAGGAGGATCCAGGTCTTTGTAGTCGTTTAGTGGCAGTCACGTGGACTGCAGGACGCCAGCCTTCCCTGTCCTTCACTAAGCAAATTTCACCGGGAGTTTGCTCAAACTCATGCCTGTTGAGTGGGTGCAAACCAGTAGTACAACTAAAAAAACAAAAACCCAACTCAATAAAAAAAATCAGCCAAAGACCTAAACGCATATTTCTCTAAAGATGTCATGCTGCTGCTACTGCTAAGTCGCTTCAGTCGTGTCCGACTCTGTGCGACCCCACAGACGGAAGCTCACCAGGCTCCCCTGTCCCTGGGATTCTCCAGGCAAGAACACTAGAGTGGGTTGCCATTTCCTTCTCCAATGCATGAAAATGAAAAGTGAAAGTGAAGTCGCTCAGTCGTGTCCGACTTCAGCGACCCCATGTACTGGAGCCTTCCAGGCTCCTCCGTCCATGGGATTCTCCAGGCAAAAGTACTGGAGTGGGGTGCCATTGCCTTCCCCGAAAGATGTCATAGAGATAGTCATAAAGAACATGAAATGATGCTCAGCATCACTAGTTCTCTGGTGGTTTGTGGTTTAGTCGCTAAGTCATGCCCAACTATTGTGACCCCACAGACTGTAGCCCATCAGCCTCCTCTGTCCGTGGGATTTTCCAGGCAAGAATACTGGAGTGGGTTGCCATTTCCTTCTCCAGAATATCTTCCAGACCCAGGAATTGAACCCAGGGCTCCTGAATTGCAGGCCAATTCTTTACCACTAAGCTATGAAGGAAGGTTCCAGTTCTTTAAGAAAGGCAAATCAAATGATCACACTGATCAGAACAGACACATTGAAAACCCACAACAGTAAATTCTGCAGAGGGTGTGGAGAGAAAGGAACCCTCCTACACTGTTGGCGGGAATGTAAATCGGTATGTCCACTGGGGAGAACATTATGGAGGTTCTTTAGAAAACTAAACAGAGAAGAATCCAGTGACACAGCAACCCAGAGATCCCATACCTAGGAGTAGATCCAGAAAAAAACCCAAAATTTTAAGACCCCCACTCCCCAAAGATCATGGCAGGACTAGGTACAATGGCCAAGACAGGGAAGCAACTTACGTGTACAAGTACAGATGAATGGATACAGAAAATGGGGTAAATATACACAATGCAATATTGCTCAGATGTAAAGAAGGATGAAATAATGCCATTTCCATTTAGAGGGAAGAAACTTGAGGTGATCATACTGAGGGAAGTGAGACAGGGAAAGACAGATAATTTAGAATGTCATTTCAATGGATAAAAATGAACTTCATTACAAAAGACAAACAGATTTCACAGACTTACAAACTTACAGTTAGCAAAATGGAAAATTGGGGGCAGGAAGTAATTAGCCGGTACAGCCCAATATTCACACCTTAAAACAGGCGCTGTTGTTGCTTAGTTATGTTCTTTTTGACTCCATGGACTGTAGCCTGCCAGGCTCCTTTGTCCATGGGATTCTCCAGGCAAGAATACTGGAGTGAGTTGCCATTTCCCCCTCCAATGGATCTTCCTAACCCAGGGATCGAACCTGTGTCTCCTGGAAGTCCCCTGCACTGCAGGTGGATTCTCTACCATTGAGCCAGTAGGGAAGCCATAAAACAGGTGCTGAAGGGCTGTTAATAGTTACAAGTTTGACAGGGCATTAAATAACACCTGCCCTCAAGAAATGTCCTGGGGTAAATCATCAAGTTTCAAGAAGCCGGTTTCAAGAGGTACACTGTATTCACAAGGTATAAAATAATAAAAGCACATGGAAAGGTACTCCACATCAATGATTATTAAATCAATGTCAGTCAAAACTATAATAAGGTATCACCTCACACTGCTCACAATAGCCATCACTGAAAAGATCTACAAAGAATAAAGATAAAATAAGTAAGGAAAATAAAAGATCTGCAAAGAATGTATGGAAAATGAAATCCTCCTACAATCTTGGTGGGAATGTAAATGGTGAAGCCACTATGGAAAACAGCATGGACGTTCCGAGGAACACAAGACATAGAGGTATCATATGATCCTGCAATCCCATTCATGGGCTTATGCTATGCTATGCCAAGTCACTTCAGTCGTGTCCGACTCTGTGTGACCCCATAGATGGCAGCCCACCAGGCTCCACCGTCCCTGGGATTCTCCAGGCAAGAACACTGGAGTGGGTTGCCATTTCCTTCTCCAATGCATGAAAGTGAAAAGTGAAAGGGAAGTCGCTCAGTCGTGCCCGACTCCCAGCGACCCCATGGACTGCAGCCTACCAGGTTCCTCCGTCCATGGGACTTTCCAGGCAAGAGTACTGGAGTGGGGTGCCATTGCCTCATGGGCTTAGGTCCAGAGAAAATCACCATTCAAAATGACATGTGCACCTTGATTTTCAGGGCAGCACTATTTATAATAAGCAAGCCCTAGAGAAGGCAATGGCACCCCACTCCAGTACTCTTGCCTGGAAAATCCCATGGGCAGAGGAGCCTGGTGAGCTGCCGTCTATGGGGTCGCACAGAGTTGGACACGACTGAAGCGACTTAGCAGCAGCAGAATCCACCTGAGGACTATGAGGACATCTATACACTAGAATGCTGCTCATCCATTAAACGGAACAAAACAAGGACACTGTCAGCAGGACGGATGGACTAAGAAATTATCATACTGAGTGAGGTGAGTCAGAGAGAAAAAGATAAATATCATGGGTTATCACATACAGCTGGAATCTATAATTTCATACCAATGTCCTAATGTACAAAACAGTCCCACAGCCTGAGAAAATCAGATGATGATTATCCAAAGAAAGCTAGAAAGGAGGGATAAATTAAGAATTTAGGATTTAAATACACACACTGCTGCTGCTGCTAAGTCGCTTCAGTCGTGTCCGACTCTGTGCGACCCCATAGACGGCAGCCCACCAGGCTCCCCCGTCCCTGGGATTCTCCAGGCAAGAACACTGGAGTGGGTTGCCATTTCCTTCTCCAGTGCATGAAAGTGAAAAGTGAAAGTGAAATCGCTCAGTCATGTCTGACTCTTAGCGACCCCGTGGACTGCAGCCTACCAGGCTCCTCCATCCATGGGATTTTCCAGGCAAAAGTACTGGGGTGGGGTGCCATTGCCTTCCCCAATACACACACTAGTATTGATCAAACTGATAATCAAATAGGACCTAGTGAATAGAACAAGGAACTCTACTGAACAAACTATGAAATCTATATGAGGAAAAAAAAATAGAAAAAGAATAGATACATCTTTATGTAAAATCAAGTTCCTGTACAACTAAAACTAACAAAACAATGGAAATGAACTCGACTCCAGTATAAAATAAAAATTAAATTACAAATTAAATTACCTGAGATCCATCCACCAGACAGTGGTGACCCTGTGGATTAGACATGTGATATGCAATGACATTAATATGACACCACCTAAGGTTTTCACTCAGCAGAACACAGAGCAGCAACCTGCTCAGAGGTACCTGGCCTCATGTGAATGTGACAAGATGAAGAGAAGAAAAAGGATCACAGGCTAATCAGGGCAACACCCTCAGTTCCCAGATGTTGGGGATCTCCAAGGGGACCAGGCACACTGCAGGTAAAAAGCAGATATAGGGTCTCTGGGTACAGGATCCTGACCCATGAAGATAGGGTGAGACCCACACAATCCCCAAACCCTGCACTTGGGGTCACATAACCCTTGGTTCAGTTCAGTTGCTCAGTCGTGTCTGACTCTTTGCGACCCCATGAATTGCAGCACGCCAGGCCTCCCTGTCAGAGAAGGCAATGGCACCCCACTCCATTACTCTTGCCTGGTAAACCCCATGGGTGGAGGAGCCTGGTAGGCTGCAGTCCATGGGGTCACTAAGAGTCGGATACAACTGAGCGACTTCACTTTCACTTTAATGCACTGGAGAAGGAAATGGCAACCCACTCCAGTGTTCTTGCCTGGAGAATACCAGAGATGGGGGAGCCTGGTGGGCTGCCGTCTGTAGGGTCGCACAGAGTTGGACATGACTGAAGCGACTTAGCAGCAGCAGGCCTCCCTGTCCATCACCAACTCCCGGAGGTCACTCAGACTCACGTCCATCGAGTCAGTGATGCCATCCAGCCATTTCCTCCTCTGTCGTCCCCTTCTCCTCCTGCCCCCAATCCCTCCCAGCATCAGAGTCTTTTCCAATGAGTCAACTCTTCGCATGAGGTGGCCAAAGTACTGGAGTTTCAGCTTTAGCATCATTCCTTCCAAAGAAATCCCAGGGCTGACACCAGTATCTGCTGGTTGGGCCTCTAAAGTGGGAAACGAGTGGGTTCCTATAACCTCCTCTGCAGGGGTTAATAGTCAGCTGCCTGTTGCTCTGGCTAAGCCATCGACAAAATCACCATGGGAAAAGAATAAAAGTAAAATACAGCAATACAACATAACCCAAATAAAAGTACATGGGGTTGATCAGTTGGGGTTGTCATGCCCCGCTAGGCTAAGGAAAAACATAGTGTGGACTTTGGAATGCCAGGTCAGTGCAAATTCAGAACACTGCTTGTACACACACTAAGATGTTTTCCCAAGGCTTATGTGGGTCTATGACCTCCAGCTAGGTGATAGCCCTTGTACAAGAAAATAACAAAGATAGTTTAAAGTAATCAATAAAATGGGAGACGTGACTGGGGACACAGGAGGTTGACTTCATCGTAGCACGACAGATACTTGCTGCTTGCCAAGACACTAAATAAGAGTGATGTGGCTGAGGAACAGGGCTCTTGACCCAGGAGGTCTTGAGTCCCCCAGTCCCATCTTTAAAACTTTAATTCTGTCTCTAGCTTCTTTTAAAACTACGTGTCAACCACTTTTGACCCCTACCTGCTGCGCTGGCCGCAGCACTCCTGGAATGGTAGAAAGAAGTGTGGGGTCAGTCTCCTCTCCCCACACTTGTCCCAGAGAAGTCCTCCTCTCTTCCCTTTGGTTCTGTGTGATATTAACTGTTTTTCACAGCTGTCATGATAATGTTGAGCACACTACCTTGGTTCTGGCAGGCTCGATTTTTCCTTGTCCCACTGAGGTGTAGAGAAAACACACCATGCGCAGGGCTGGAAGACGAGGTCCAGGTCTGTTCTCTGCTGAGTGGGGACGATCTACCAGAAGGAGATCACAGCAGCGACCTCACCTGCTGCCCATTGGCCTTTTATGCCCTGTAATCAATTGCCCAGATAAACCTGCTCCCTTCCCACCATGCTTGTCCTGGTAAATTGGAATAACTATCAGGTAGGCCACCTGAGGAGTCTCCAGGAGCCCCAGGGAGGGTGAATCTTGAAGGGATAAAGGAGGCAAACAGGCACATGTCTGTATTAAGTGAATGTCATAAAGCATTAATTCCTAAACACAAATGAAACTCACACGTATCCATCCCTTTTTCTTAGCTTTGTGTGTGTGGGGTCTCCCCGTACACATGATCCTGACCCATGGAGATGGGGTGAGACTCACACAGTCCCCAGGCCCCCGACCTGGGGTCACACGTCCGCTCAGTCAGGACACCAAGGCTGTGGTTGGCAGACTCACAATGTGTAAACAAGCCAGGTCCCTGGGACCTCTGGGGACCCTAGAAAGAAGTGTAGGAATCATCTCCTCTCTCTACAATTGTCCCTGAGAAGTCAGGCCCCTCCTGTTTTCACTCTGGTTCTGTGTGATTTTTTGCTGGTTTGAAAGCTCATGCTAGAGGTGAACACACTACCTTGGTTCTGGCAGGCTCTGTCTTTCTTGTCCCGCTGAGGTGCTGAGAAAACAGGAGAGCTGGGCTGAAAGACAAGGGGCAGCTCTGTTCTCTTCGGAGGAGAGAGTTGACTGGAAGGAGAGCACAGCGGCAACCACACCTGCTGCCCATTGACTTTTTGCCTGATTCCTGTGCCCTGGAACCAATTCACCAGGTGAACCTGCCTCCCTACTCAAACTGAATGTGCTGGAAAATTGGAATGATTACCAGGTAGCCCACCCGAGGAGTCTCCACAAGCCCCAGGGAAGGTGAACCTGGCAGGGAAGAGACTACGAGCCTTACTGCAGCACTGACTCCTGGGAGGGTCATGGAAGCCCACTCAGTGGAGAGCATGGTACCCAGAGAAGCCCACCTCAGCTCCAGACCCCAGACATCTGAGCACTGACATTCAGACAAAGGCACGGAGTTTTCCAGGACAGAGGCCAGGCCAGGTCTCCACCAGGTCTCCATTTCCTCGTGCACAGAGAACACTGTCAAGTGTAAACGCTCTCATTTTACAAAGTATGCAGTCTCATCTAAACATCATCAGTGTAGACAGGACTCCAAAAGTGAAAGTGTTAGTTGCTCAGTCATGTCCAACTGTTTGTGACCCATGGACTGTGGCCCTCTCCAGCCTCCTCTGTCCATAGGATTTCCCAGGCAAGTATACCAGAGTGGGTAGCCATTCCCTTCTCCAAGGGATATTCCTGACTCAGGGATCAAACCCAGGTCTCCTGAGTTGCAGGCAGATTCTTTACCGTCTGAGCCACCAGGGAAGCCCATAGACAGGATTTAGAGAGGTCTGAATCTACCATGTATAATAGCAGTTGGTCAGGTTTAAACTAGCTCGAAGCTGCTCTCCCAGGAGACACAGGTCACACACAGGCAGGGTCTCTCATCGTTGGACAGGGGGCTCACTTGCATGTGGGAACTAGGATGTATAGTTCTTAAAAAGAAAGCATCACTGGGCTCCCCACTTCACCCACATCAGGAAACTGAAAGAACCTTTGTTATTAAACACTTCAACAGGCAAAACAAAACTGTTACCAATAACTGGCCATGTGATGGTCAGGATCCAGGGAACACCCAGGGATTTCTTAGAGTTCAGCCCACTGTCCTATAAAGACAAACAGGAAGTGGCCTGATTCCATCATCCAAGGCTTCCAGCAGGAGACAGTCATATTGGGAGCCTTCCAGAAAAGGATATTCTTTATCAGAATAAAAATATATTGTTGAAATTGCAAGCACACTAGTTAACTATTTGCCAACCTAAAATATTCTTAAAAGCTTGGCCACCTGATCCGTGCAGTTCCCATTGATTCCTTTGTGTTCAGATTTTTTGGGTAGAAAAAAGTCATCATGTCAAATTAGTTTCTTCTAATTCTGCTTTTGCTATTTTATGAATGAAAGGTCACACTTGAAAAAATATGTAAGAAAATTCCTACAAAAATTAGTGAGTCAAAGAGCCCATAAGCTGCATGCCCTTTGCCTTCTAACAGTTTCAAATTTCTCCCTCAAGAAACCTGATAAAATAGGCACTCTGAGTTTTCACTTCTCTATTCAAACTGTGCTAAAATGAAATTGATACTCGTATCAACAAGTAAGAGTTCCTGAGTTTTGAGATGTCACACCAGGTTAACAGGTGCTGGTGAAAACAGAAGGTTCCTATGCTGCTAGTAGGCAAACCACATCCTTAAAATAAGCTTAGTTTCAAATTGGATTTAATTACGACACTACCTGGTTACATGAAGTATGAACCAAGAGACTAAATATAGTAGGCAATATGTAAAGACAAATTTGACACCCCATTGTTGTTGTTGTTCAGGCTCTCAGCTGTGTCCGACTCTCTGCGACTACATGGACTGCAGCACACCAGGCTTCCCTGTCCATCACCAACTCCCAGAGCTTGCTCAAACTCATGTCCATCGAGTCAGTGATGCCATCCAACCACCTCATCCTCTGTCGTCTCCTTCTCCTCCTGCCTTCAATCTTTCCCAGCATCAGGGTCTTTTCTAATGAGTCAACCTAAAGTATTGGAGCTTCAGCTTCAGCATCAGTCCTTCCAATGAATATTCAGGATTGGTTTCCTTTAGGATTGACTGATTTGATCTCCTTGCAGTCCAACGGACTCTCAAGAGTCTTCTTCAGCACCACAGTTCAAAACCACCAATCCTTTGGCACTCAGCCTTCTTTATGGTCCAGCTCTCACATCCATACATGACTACTGGAAAAACCGTAGCTTTGACTAGATGGACCTTTGTTGGCAAAGTAATGTCTCTGCTTTTTAATATGCTGTCTGGGTTTGTCATAGCTTTTCTTCTAAGGAGCAAACATCTTTTAATTTCATGGCTGCAGTCATCATCTGCAGTGATTTTGGAGCCCAAGAAAATGTGAGAGTAAAAGCTACTGTTTTTTCCAGTGGTCATGTATGGATGTGAGAGTTGGACCATAAAGAAAACTGAGCACCGAAGAATTGATGCTTTTGAACTATGGAGAAGACTCTTGAGAGTCCCTTGGGCTGCAAGGAGATCAAACAAGTCATTCCCAACAGAGATCAACCCTGAATATCCATTGGAAGGACTGATGATGAAGCTGAAGCTCCAATACCTTTGGCCACCTGATGCAAACAGCCAACTCATTGGAAAAGACCCTGATGCTGGGAAAGATTGAAGGCAAAAGGAAAATAAGGCAGAGGGAGAGATGGTTAGATGGCATCACCAAGTCAATGGAAAAAAATTTGAACAAACTCCGGGAGATAGCAAAGGACAGGGAATTCTGGTGCACTGCAGTCCATGGGATCACAAAGAGTCAGACACAACTTATCAACTGAACAACAACAATAACAACAATGTGAGAGTGAATGTTCTTGTCAGATCTGCAGCTGTTCTGCACAAATTGGTTTAGAATACTATCCAACATAGATCATCTCTAAGTCTGGTTAAGTGTGTCACTAGTGCGTGAATCAAAAGGTGATGTATTCATTCCAGGAAGGAATAGAATGGTACCTTGAACAGTCTATAAAACTTATACATAATCCACTCAATATTTCAAATAATAAAGCATTTTTCTGAAATTTAGAGCCTCTTGGAAAGTTGTGTTCTATCTATGAAAACATTTCCTCTGCCCTCTCTGTGAACTAAGGCTTCCCTAGTGGTTCAGATGGTAAACAATCTGTGTGCAATGCAAGAGACCCAAGTTCGATCCTTGGGTGGGGAAGTCCCCTGGAGAAGGGACTGCCAACCCACTCCAGTATTCTTGTCTGGAGAACTCCATGGACAGAGGAATCTGGCGGGCTAGAGTCCATGGGGTCACAAAGAGTTGGACATGACTGAGAGACTTGCACTTTCTGTTAATAATTTTTCACAAGAATAATATTTTAACTCCTCAGTTGCTGATGTTATTACCAAGATAACCTTGTCCTCGTGGATGAGGGAGGTGGAGCTGATTTACTGTGATTGCTCTCTGGTCAAATGACTCTCCCAATTTCTAATCGGGTCCCTACATTCAAAACATTTCTTTTTACATCCATCAAAATCCACGTCTCATATCTTCATGTACACCAAATAATAGATACCTGGTAAATTCAGATTATATTAAACAGTCTTTCCATAGCTTTTCCCATATCAATTTAATCAGAAAATGGTGAAGCAGGGAGAAGGGTTGAAATTTTACATGATTTATAAGGCCCCTAAAAAAAATCAGATAGAAATCCTAGCCTTTACTGGCCTATATGGGTGAATTATCATGTGTCTTTTTTATGAAATTGCAAGAAATGACTAACTAGAGTTGCAACAAGTAGGAGTTATGCTTGGAATGATGTGAGTTGAAACAGGTTGGATGAGGGCATATGAAAATGTATGGGATGATACATACTTAAGGGGGTATCAACAAGTATGTATCCATAAATTGATAAGGTATACTTTGTAAACAAAGATGAATCATTCAACTTTTTTTTTTCACTACCTGACCCTTCCAGAATTTGCCATTGTCACCTGAATCCCCTGTGGACTTCATGGTTTATTCCCACCAGATTAAAAGTAGTTACATGAATCCTGATTAGATTTGTTCCTTTTGCTTTGAAATTGCTTATGTTTCTCTCTCATAGTATGATCTTCTAATTGCCAATATCTGTATCATTTATTTTGTCTACTTTATAAGATTGTCTATTGCATTGTGCACTGTATAACCATCTTCCACGTATATAGATATTTATATGTCTATGTATATAAGTATCTATATATTTATAATAGATATTTACATCTGTATGTACATAGATATTTCTGTCTATATGTACATAGATATTTATATTTCTCTTTATGTAGATATTTCTATCTCTATGTAGCCAGGCATTTATATCACTGTGTACCTAGACATTTACATCTCTATGTACCTAGATATTTATATATTTATGTTCCTAGACATTTATTTCTTTTCCATGGGGATGGTCTTGATCCCTGTTTCCTGTACAATGTCACGAACCTCCATCCATAGTTCAGCAGGCACTCTATCAGATCTAGTCCCTTAAATCTATTTCTCACTTCCACTCTATAATCATAAGGAATTTGATTTGGGTCATACCTGAATGGTCTAGTGGTTTTCCCTACTGTCTTCAATTTAAGTCTGAATTTGGCAATAAGGAGTTCATGATCTGAGCCACAGTCAGCTCCTGGTCTTGTTTTTGCTGACTGTATAGAGCTTCTCCATCTTTGGCTGCAAAAAATATAATCAATCTGATTTCGGTGTTGACCATCTGGTGATGTCCATGTGTACAGTCTTCTCTTGTGTTGTTGGAAGAGGGTGTTTGCTATGACCAGTACGTTCTCTTGGCAAAACGCTATTAGCCTTTGCCCTGCTTCATTCCGTATTCCAAGGCCAAATTTGCCTGTTATTCCAGGTGTTTCTTGACTTCCTACTTTTGCATTCCAGTCCCCTATAATGAAAAGGACATCTTTTTTGGGTGTTAGTTCTAAAAGGTCTTGTAGGTCTTCATAGAACTGTTCAACTTCAGCTTCTTCAGCATTACTGGTTGGGGCATAGACTTGGATTACTGTGATATTGAATAGTTTGCCTTGGAAATGAGCAGAGATCATTCTGTTGTTTTTGAGATTGCACCCAAGTACTGCATTTCAGACTCTTTTGTTGACCATGATGGCTACTCCATTTCTTCTAAGGGATTCCTGACCACAGTAGTAGATATAATGGTCATCTGAGTTAAATTCACCTATTCCAGTTCATTTTAGTTCGCTGATTCCTAGAATGTCGACGTTCACTCTTGCCATCTCCTGTTTGACTACTTCCAATTTGCCTTGATTTATATATCTATATACATAGACATTTATATCTCTGTGTACCTAGACATTTATATATCTATGTAAGTAGAATTTACATTTCTATGTACCTAAACATTTATGCATCTAAATATGTAGACATTTGCATCTCTATGTACCCAGATGTTTATATCTATGTATGTACACTTATGTATAAACAAATAGATGTCTTATCAGTGTAACAGGGCCTGGAGAAAAGGGAATGCTCCTACAAAAAGAGTCAGACATGATGACTGAACATCACCAAAATAGAAAATACATTCGGTTCCCCTGCCACCAACAACACACTGTATGTCAGTGTTACTACAATATGAAATAAGGGTTAATTTAAACAAGAATGTGCAGGGGAACTTCCCTGCAGTCCAGTGGTTAAGAGTCTGTGCATTCCTGGATGAAATATGGAAAAAATTCTGATTGAAATTATACTATTCCTGAAAATTATACTATTTTCAGGAAAGTATATTTACATATTCTCATCTAAGGCAAGGTTGTCAGAAACACGCATCACGCTGCCATAGGAATTCACGTTTAAGTTCAATCTAAAATATGACACAAACGAACTTATCAGTGAGGCAGAAAGAGACTCACAAATCCAGAAACAAATGAATGCCTGTGGGGATTTGGTTATGGGTGCTGCCAGATTGAAGTAGAAATTAAGAGATAAAAATCTCTATGCATAATGTAAGGAAAATAATAGGATAGTATGCAGCAGAGAGATATATAGCTATGATTTCGTAATGTCTTTAAATGACATATATTCCATTAAAATATTGAATCACTATGTTGTATCTCAAAGCAAATATAACAGTATTAATCAACTGTACCTCAGTTTAAAAAAAAACCAGTGAATGAATAGCTATAAACACAAGAAATAATCAGTAATGAAGGTTAGCAAAGTAAAAATGGGAAAAGTTTAGGAATAGAAATTCCCATCAAGAAATTAATTTGGATAAGATTACTAAAAATGTCCATTAGTTCATCCACTAGAAAGAGCAATATGGAGAATCTTTAAAAAACAAAACAACGAAGTGCCTTAAGAAACAGCAATCACATGCCTGGGAATATAGTCCGGGAAAAGCAACGTTTTTGGAGGCAAGGGTACCCACACTATCCCTGCCGGACCAGTTTCCATGGCAAGGACACGGATGCATCCTAAGTGTACAAGGACACAGAAACGAATGAGGAAAACGGGTTCTACACACACAATGGGATACTAATCAGCCATAAGGAAGAATGGAACAATGTCATGTTCAGGCACAGCAGGAAGGTGGAGATGATCACAGCAAGTGAAGACAGACAGGGAGCGATCAACAGAATACGATGTCACTTCCAGGTGGAATCTAAAAATGGATGCATATGAGCTCCTTGAGCCAAGATAATCAGTTCACAGACTTAGAAAAAACTCATCTCACTTACTATTAGCAGAGAAGAAAGGTGTTGGGCACAGAAATGTGCAATGATTAACATGTGCACACTGCTACTGCTGCTGCTAAGTCGCTTCAGTTGAGTCGTGTCCAACTCTGTGCGACCCCATAGACGGCAGCCCACCAGGCTCCCCCGTCCCTGGGATTCTCCAGGCAAGAACACTGGAGTGGGTTGCCATTTCCTTCTCCAATGCATGAAAGTAAAAAGTGAAAGTGAAGTCGCTCAGTGGTGTCCGACCCTCAGCAACCCCATGGACTGCAGCCTTCCAGGCTCCTCCATCCATGGGATTTTCCAGGCAAGAGTACTGGAGTGGGGTGCCATTGCCTTCTCCAATGTGCACACTAGTATTTGGAAAATAAGCTACAAGGACCCTCTGGGTAACACTAGGAACGATACCCCACTTTTTGTAATAATCTATGCAAGAGAGGTTCTTGAAATACAACATATACATGTCTATGTGTGAGTGAACCAAGCGGCTATGAATTAAAAAACAAAACACTTACTGCCTTGTAATTCACCTATACACTCAAGTTCAAATAACAGGATAAACACAATAAATATAGAAACATATCCTGACTCTATTTCCCTCTTTCCATGGTTACCTTGGCTGGTATCCCATCGCTGGAGACTGGGCAGGCTTGGGTCCGAAGGCTGGATTGTTGTGGGGCTTAGGGTCCTGGGAGGATGTGACAGGCAGTGTGACCCCATGATGTTCCGGGAGTGTCTCTTGCCCTCTGCTGCTGCTGCTGCTAAGTCGCTTCAGTCGTGTCCGACTCTGTGTGACCCTATAGACGGCAGCCTACCAGGCTCCTCCGTCCCTGGGATTCTCCAGGCAAGAACACTCTGCAGGAGTCCTCAATCTCTAGTCACAGGTGAAGTAAATTAAGAGATTTGACCTAACGTAGACACACATATGTGTATCCAATAGATTATCGAAAACGACCTACTGAACAGTAGATGGAAGTTTACTGAACACACTATAATCACCTAGATGGGAACAAGAACTTGAAAGAGAATAGATAAATGTTCATACATCAGTGAATCAAGTTCCTGTACACCTGAAACACACATAAAATCAGAAATCACCTCTATGCTATGCTATGCTAAGTCACTTCAGTCGTGTCCGACTCTGTGTGACCCCATAGACGGCAGCCCACCAGGCTTCCCCATCCCTGGGATTCTCCAGGCAAGAACACTGGAGTGGGTTGCCATTTCCTTCTCCAATGCATGAAAGTGAAAAGAGAAAGTGAAGTCGCTCAGTCATGTCTGACTCTTAGCGACCCCATGGACTGCAGCCTACCAGGCTCCTCCATCCGTGGGATTTTCCAGGCAAGAGTACTGGAGTGGGGTGCCATTGCCTTCTCCAGAAATCACATCACCACAGCTTCTCAAGCTGTTGTTACAGAAAATGGCCACAAGGCGGCAGCATTTTTCAGCCCCACAAATTTTCCACCGATTATTTCCGTGTGTTACACGTGTGTTACACGGAAATAATCGGTGGAAAATTTGTGGGGCTGAAAATGCTGCCGCCTTGTGGCCATTTTCTGTAACAACAGCTTGAGAAGCTGTGGTGATGGGCATTGCGCGTAGTCGAAAACAGCTGATCTGAACAAATGTCCTAGGGGCAGTCAACAGAAAATAATTTAAAACAGGGACGAGTTACAAGAAGCTGAATCGAGAGGTAACATAAATTCACACTTGAAAAGAAAACACATGAAAAGAGGTCAATTTTGCTAAATATCAGAAATGCAAATCAAAACCACAGGAAGGAATCACTTCTCAAAGCACTCAGAATGGCCATTGTCAGAAACTTGACAACACTAACTGATGGAGAAGGTGTGGAGAAAAGGGAATATTCCTCCCCTGATGCTGGAGATATAAATTGGTAAGAGACACTATGAAAGATCATGTGAGGGTAATTAAAAGAAAGAAAATGAGAATGGGGTTAGAACAGTCTCTAACACCATACACGAAATTAACTCCAAATATCAAATATCTAAAGGTTAGGAGGGATTCTATGAAAGTCTTAAGGAAAACATAGGCAGGACACATGATGATATAAACTACAAGGCCTTTTGGTGTTTGAGTGACATCGTTGCAAGGTCTTTTGGAATCCATCTCCTATAGCAATGAGAAATAAACCAAAACCAGGAAAAGGAGACCTACTTTAGTCTCAAACCAGGTGCCCAGAAAAGGAAACCTTAAGGAATGAAGAAGGCAACTGAGAATGTAAAGAAATATTTGCAAACCAGGATATCCACAAGCAATTCATTTCCTAAATCAACAAACAGCTCACAATTTTGTAGTATTTAAATAAAGCTTATAGTGTAAAAATATTGAATCACTATGTTGTATCACAACACAAATATACTTATGTTAATCAACTGTACTTCAATTACAAAAAAAATTGGAGGTATAGTTACAAACACAAAAGAAAACAAGAAGAAAAAAGGAACAAAATGAAAATGGGAAATTTTATACAATGGAAAAACCAATTGAGGAATTGCTTTGGATGAGATTATTAACAATCACATAAACTAGATTTGCCATTTTGATCTTTGCTTCAAAAGGAACTAATTAGTCAAAAGAGGCCAATGAATCTACCAGCAAGATAAATATGGACAAGAAAGCCATGCAAAAGTCACATTCTGATAATGAGAACCATCATAAGACACATAAAAATTTTGATGATATTTTGAAAAGCAATTCAAGAGGGGTTAACTCTGAAGATGTATTTCCTGTATTTTTATCTACACTCCAAGTTTCTGGGTTGAAATAAGGCCGAGTTTGTACTTTAGGCCAGAAACTCTGTGCCTCAAGTTTTGGGGATGAAATAGGACAAAATTCATATTTCAGGCCGGAAACTCTGTGCCCCAAGTTTCTGGGCTGAAATATGGAAAAAAATCCATTTGGCATTATACTATTCCAGAAAATTATACTCTTGTCAGAAAAATACTCCCATCTAAGCACAAGCTGAAGTCAAGATTGCTGGGAGAAATACCAATAATCTCAGATGTGCAGATGACACCATCCTTATGGCAGAAAGCGAAGAGGAACTAAAGAGCCTCTTGATTAAAGTGAAAGAGGAGAGTGGAAAAAGCTGGCTTAAAACCCAACATTCAGAAAACTAAGATCATGGCATCTGATCCCATCACTTCATGGCAAACAGATGGGAAAACAATGGAAACAGTGAGAGACTTTATTTTCTTGGCCTTCAATATCACTGCAGATGGTGACTGCAGCCATGAAATTAAAAGACATTCACTCCTTGGAAGAAAAGTTATGACCAACCTAGACAGCATGTTAAAAAGCAGAGACATTACTTTACCAACAAAGTTGCGGGTTACAAAATTAATACAAAGAAATATCTTGCATTCAAATTGAAAGATCATAAACAGAAATTAAGAAAAAAATTCTATTTACCATCACATCCAAAAGAGTAAAATACCTATAAATAAATCGACCTAAGCAGGCAAAAGATCTGTACTCAGAAAACTGTAAGACACGGATGAAATAAATAAAAGGTGACACAAACAGATACATATAATGTGTTCTTGGATTGGAGGAATACATATTGTGAAAACGAATATGCTACCTGAGGCAGTCTATGGATTCAATGCAATTCCTCTCAAATTACCAGTGGTACTTTTCACAGAATTAGAACAAAAAATTTTTACAAATTGTATGGAAACACAGAAGACTGTGACTAGCTAAAGTCATCTTGAGAAAAAAAATGAGGAGGAATCAATCTTCCTGACTTCAGACAATACTACAAAGCTACATTAATCAAAATACTGTGGTACTAGCACAAAAACAGAAAAATCGATCAATGAAACAGGATAGAAAATTCAGAGATAAATCCAAGCACCAATGATCACCTAACCTATGGCAAAGGAGATGAGAATATAAAATAGAGAAAAGACAGTCTCTTCAATAAGAGGTTCTGGGAAAACTGTACAGCTGTGTGGAAAATAATGAAATTAAAGCACTCTTAATACCATACACAAAAATATTTGCAAAAATGGATTAAAGACATAAATATAAGTCTGAATACTATAAAATTTTAGAGGAAAACATACAACATTCTTTGACATGACTCACAGAAACATCTTTATTGATCCACTTGCTAGAGTAATGAAAATAAAAGCAAAAATAAGCAAATGGGACCTAGTTAAACAAATACTTTTTCACAGCAAAGGAAGACACAAACAAAATGAAAAACAGAATGGGAGAAACCATTTGCAAATGAAGCAACTGGCAAGAGAATAATCTCCAAAATATACAAAAAGCTCATGCTGCTCAATTAAAAAAAAAACCATGATCAAAAAAAGAGCAGAAGAAAGCATACTGATGAAAATAGCACATGAAAAGATGCCAAATATAACTAATTATTAGAGAAATGCAAATAAAAAAGTACAATGAGGTATTACATCACACCGGTCAGAATGGCCATCATCAAAATGTCTGCTGCTGCTGCTGCTGCTAAGTCGCTTCAGTCGTGTCCGACTCTGTGCGACCCCATAGACGGAAGCCCACCAGGCTCCCCCATCCCTGGGATTCTCCAGGCAAGAACACTGGAGTGGGTTGCCATTTCCTTCCCCAATGCATGAAAGTGAAAAATAAAAGTGAAGTCACTCAGTTGTGTCTGACTTGTAGCAACCCCGTGGACTGCAGCCTACCAGCCTCCTCCATCCACGGGATTTTCCAGGCAAGAGTACTGGAGTGGGGTGCCATTGCCTTCTCTTCAAAATGTCTACAAATAATAAATGCTGGAAAGGGTGTGGAATCCGCCTACATTGTTTGTGGAAATTTAAGTTGGTAAAGGAGAAGGCAATAGCACCCCACTCCAGCACTCTTGCCTGGAAAATCCCATGGATGGAGGAGCCTGGTAGGCTGCGGTCCATGGGGTCACTAGGAGTCGGACACGGCTGAGTGACTTCACTTTCACTTTCCACTTTCATGCATTGGAGAAGGAAATGGCAACCCACTCCAGTGCTCTTGCCTAGAGAATCCCAGGGACAGAGGAGCCCGGTGAGCTGCCGTCTATGGGCTCACACAGAGTCGGACACGACTGAAGCAACTTAGCAGCAGCAAATTGGTAAAACCAGCATGGAGAGCAGTGTGGAAGTTCCTTTAAAAAACTACGAAGAGCTACCATGTGATTCAGCTATTCCACTCCTGGGCATATATTCAAAGAAAAGCATGATTCAAAAAGATACATGCACTTCAATACTTATTGCAGGGCTACTTATAATTGTCAGGACACTGAAGCAACCTAAATGTCCATTGACAGAGGAATGGATAACAAAGTTGTAGTACATATATACAACGGAATATTACTCAGCCATGAAGTAATGCCATTTATAGAAACATGGATGGACTTAGAGATTGTCATACTGAATGAAATACGTCAGATGGAAAAAAGGTAAATACATACTTGCTTATATGTGGAATCTAAATAATGGGTACAAATGAACTTATCTACAAGATAGAGAGTTACAGATGTAGAAATACAATTATGATTTCCAGGGGATAAAGGGAGATGGGACAAATCAGGAGATTGTGATGACTTATACACAGTTGTTGTTTAGTTGCTCAGTTGTGTCCAACTCTTTGCAACCCCATGAACTATAGCCCACCAGGTTCCTCTGTCCATGAGATTTTCCAGGCAAGAATACTGAAGTGGGTTACCATTTCCTTCTCCAGGGATCTTCTGACCCAGGGATTGAGCCCATGTGTCCTGCATCTCCTGCAGTGTACACAGCAGTATATGTAAAATAGATAGCTAATAAGGATCTACTGTATAGTGTACAGAACTCTACTCAGTACTATTTAATGGCCTATTTGGAAAAATAATCTAAAAAAGAGTAGATATATGTACATAAATAATGGATTCACTTTGCTGTACACCTGAAACTAACACAATATTGAAAATCAACCACACTCTGATAAAAATTTATAAAAAAGAATACAGACATTATCTAACATTCTTCAACCACAATGCGATATAATCAGAAATCAAAATAAAAAAGTCAACAGATTATATGTGAATATTTAAAAATATTTTTAGATTATTCATTAGTCAAAAATTATAATAGCCATAGAATGTTTGCTTTAGTAATCTATTATTGGTAATAGGTCATCCCCAGACTTTGTGATTTCAAAACAGTCATGTTCATTATGTCTCATTTGGTGAGGGAGGTATCAGCAATTTGAGAACTGCTTCATCATGTGGGCCTGGCTTGGGGGCTTTCAGGTGGCAGCTGCCAGACGTTGTCTGGGCCTGCAGGCACGTGAAGACTTGCCCTGAGCTAGAGAATGCAGTTCCAAGGAGTTTATTCACATTTCTGAGAAGAGAATTCTGATAGGTTGGTCTCTCTCCATATTGACATCTCCACAGGGCTGCGTTAGGTGTCCCCTCGGGTGGTGACTGTGTTTCCCCAGAAATAGGGAGGTCCCACTGTCAGAGGGGGCCACGCACAAGTCATCCTTTTCTTGACCTAGCAACTGAAGTCACTTAACATCATTCCCACCACATTCTGTTTGTTCAGAAGCTCTGTACTAATATTAACAGTCCACATTCATAGGGAAGGATGTTAGAACCCAACTTTTGATGGAAAGTGTTACAGACAAGGGGATGTGTTTTAAAATTACCATACTATGTTATAACTAACTAAATAAAAGTATCACACAAGAATGTAAAGCAGATAATGCAGTGCTTAGGATTTGTAAAAATAAAAATAAGGAAATATTAGATGAGTGAAATGCTTAAGATAGCTGATATTAATGAAACAGGAAACAAAGGTGATAAAGATTCAAAAGTAAGTTAAACAAAACCAAAGTTTAATTTTTAAAAGCACTAATTGACAAACTTTAGCCCTGTCTCATAATAAAGAGAAAAGGCCCATATGGAATAATACTTGGGCTAAAATCTTTATATATGTAAAGATACATCAAAAGCATTTAAATTATAAAGGAAATAGAAATTGGTGAAATAAATTTCAAACTCGAAATATATCTTATTTAACTACGTAAGATAGGATATTTCCGGAATGAATTAAATCAATACTGAAAAACAATGGAATCAATATTTAAATACTTATATCACCTGTTCCAGAGAGAATAGAAATAGAAAAATACAAGAAAATTACAAGAAGAAATCATTGTAAACCAAGATGTCTTACAAAGAGAGATGTAAATAAATTAAAAAATAGAACATGTAATTTGCAATGCTTATAGAAAGTAATATATTTAAAAATATACCTTATATAGCTGTGCAAATTTTTATTTGGATACATATATGCAGTATTTTCTTTCAAAGACAGAAAAGAAAATCAAACTAAATAGGTGAAGTTTTTGCTTCAAAGGTCTAAATATCACAAAGATATTTGTCATAAAATACTGAGCAATTCAAATATAAAGATGAATAGGATATTTAACTGAACTCAACACATCTAAAATTCTTATGAATGAGGCCAAGAAATATTAAAATAATTTTGAAAAAGAAGAACGGCAGTAAGCCTGTGCCATACAACCCCTACATATTCCAAAAGTCTTCAGGACTGGCCTCTGATGAATTCTTGAGAGGTAACCTTGAACCCTTGGAATATTCTGCCTGATACAAGTGTAACTTTGTACACCCAGAGCCTTCAGTTATGCCCAGTGGTATGTTCTAACAATGAGATTCATCGTGAACTATTTTTGTGAACCTGGAACTTTGGACCACCTTGCATCATTTTGACCTCTAGGGGTTGGGGTGTGGTCCCTGGAGACTGAGTAGCTAAAGTCAGTGATGTGGGTGCTCCATGCCTATATAACTGATTCCAATAAAAACTTGGACACTAAGGCTTGGGAAAGCTTCCCTCACTGGCAGCACTGTGTGCAAATGATGCACATGGTGGCTGGGAGAATCGAGTGCCGTTGACTCTGCAGCCCTAATGGGAGAGCAGAACTGGAAGCTCACACATGGGGGCTGCTGTGCTCTGCCACACCCATCTGCTTCCTCTGCTGATTCCAATTTGTATCCTTTCACTGTAAGGAACAGTAGCTGAGTGAGTATAGCAGCCTGTGAGTCCTTCTAACGAATTGTCACACCTGGGTGGGTTTTAAAGGACCCTGACAAAGGAACCCATGTGGGTGGGCACTCACTAGCTCAAAACTATCAGAAATAATTGTGAAGCTATGGAGATTTAAAGTGAGACAATGGCATAGAAACAAAAAATATTAAGACTGAAAGAGAATAAAATATTCAATGCAAAGAAATGACATCACAGATAAAAGATAAATTATTGAACAAATTGATCAAGACTACCCACTCAGGGAAAATAAATGTAGATTTCTATCAAGACATCATATATCAAAATGTCTCAGATCACATCAGATCAGATCAGTTGCTTAGTCATGTCTGACTCTTTGCGACCCCATGAATCACAGCACGCCAGGCCTCCCTGTCCATCACCAGCTCTCGGAGGTCACTCAGACTCACATCCATCGAGTCAGTGATGCCATCCAGCCATCTCATCCTCTGTCGTCCCCTTCTCCTCCTGCCCCCAATCCCTCCCAGCATCAGAGTCTTCTCCAGTGAGTCAACTCTTCGCATGAGGTGGCCAAAGTACTGGAGTTTCAGCCTCAGCATCATTCCCGCCAAAGAAATCCCAGGGCTGATCTCCTTCAGAATGGACTGGTTGGATCTCCTTGCAGTCCAAGGGACTCTCAAGAGTCTTCTCCAACACCACAGTTCAAAAGCATCAATTCTTCGGTGCTCAGCCCTCTTCACAGTCCAACTCTCACATCCATACATGACCACAGGAAAAACCATAGCCGAGACTAGATGGACCTTTGTTGGCAAAGTAATGTCTCTGCTTTTCAATATGCTATCTAGGTTGGTCATAACCTTCCTTCCAAGGAGTAAGCGTCTTTTAATTTCATGGCTGCAGTCACCATCTGTAGTGATTTTGGAGCCCAGAAAAATAAAGTCTGACAGTGTTTCCACTGTTTCCCCATCTATTTCCCATGAAGTGATGGGACCGGATGTCTCAGATTGGAAAGCCTAGATGTGAAAGACAAAATGAAATATATGCTTAAAAGAACATATAGGATATTTTTATATTCTCAGGATAGGCATAGTTTTATTAAAGTAGACAGTCATAAAAGATAATATTTCTTAACTTGACAACATTAAAATTAAACACAATTGCACACCAAAAGGCATTGTAAATCTACAGAGATTAAACAGATGCAATATGACTGACAAGAACTTAAATATATTCAGATTAGTACATCCAGAATATATATCAATCTAACACAAATATATTAGTTCATTCAACAAATCCTTATTGAATGTCTGTTATATGCAAATTGCTCTTCTATTAATAATTGCGAACAGAACTGTAGGAAACAAAACAGACAATAACTTCTCACAGGAAAGACAGGCAATAGTAAATAAATGAATAAGCATAGTTATCAATCTTGGCTTTTAGTAAGTGCTATAGAGTGTCAGACTTTATTTTGGGGGCTCCAAAATCACTGCAGATGGTGACTGCAGCCATGAAATTAAAAGACGCTTACTCCTTGGAAGGAAAGTTATGACCAACATAGATAGCATATTCCAAAGCAGAGACATTGCTTTGCCAACAAAGGTCTGTCTAGTCAAGGCGGTTTTTCCAGTGGTCATGTATGGATGTGAGAGTTGGACTGTGAAGAAGGCTGAGCGCCGAAGAATTGATGCTTTTGAACTGTGGTGTTGGAGAAGACTCTTGAGAGTCCCTTGGACTGCAAGGAGATCCAACCAGTCCATTCTGAAGGAGATCAGCCCTGGGATTTCTTTGGCGGGAATGATGCTAAAGCTGAAACTCCAGTATTTTGGCCACCTCATGCAAAGAGTTGACTCATTGGAAAAGACTCTGATGCTGGGAGGGATTGGGGGCAGGAGGAGAAGGGAATGACAGAGGATGAGATGGCTGGATGGCATCACTGACTCGATGGATGTGAGTCTGAGTGAACTCCCGGAGTTGGTGATGGACAGGGAGGCCTGGCGTGCTGTGATTCATGGGGTCGCAAAGAGTCGGACATGACTGGCGACTGAACTGAACTGATAGAGATAAATAACAATTGAGAAACACAATCTTTTGCAGGGTATGAGGGATGTTATTTTAGATGTTGTTTGGGGGAACATTTCTTTCTTGCCTATGGTTACAAGTCACGTGAGAGACCCAATGAGGTTTCTCCATGTTCACTCTTGGCCGATTTCTGCTTTTTTTGCCCGTGTGTTCATGTTGAGGTTTATGGGATTTCGGCATTTGAGAGGACATTTTGAGCTGGGTGATGTCCGTGGTCTGTTGGAGTGAGAGTTGGACTGTGAGAAGGCTGAGCCCGAAGAATTGATGCTTTGAACTGTGGTGTTGGAGAGACTCTGGAGTCCTTGGACTGCAGGGATCCAACCAGTCCATTCTGAGGAGATCAGCCCTGGGATTTCTTTGGAGGATGATGCTAAGCTGAACTCCAGTACTTGGCCACCTCATGCGGAGTTGACTCATTGGAAGACTCTGATGCTGGGAGGATTGGGGGCGGAGGAGAGGGGACGACAGAGGATGAGATGGCTGGATGGCATCACCAACTCGATGGGTGTGAGTCTGGGTGAACTCCAGGAGTTGGTGATGGACAGGGAGGCCTGGCGTGCTGTGATTCATGGGGTCGCAAAGAGTCAGACACGACTGAGCAACTGATCTGATCTGATCTGATGAGTTAATGGCAGTTTGCTATAACTATTCTCTCTCTCTTCCCTTTCTTTCTTCTTTTCTCTTTATATATGTACACATATATAAAATCATACATGTATAAATATATAATTAAAATTAAATATAGTTATGCATTTAATATATATATGATTTTCTATAAATAAAATCATTAACATTGCAATATAATTGTAAATGTAAAGTATACATAATTATATACACATATATAATTATATGTATTAATATATAATTATATATGAGATATATATCATAAATATATAAACAACAAATATTAGAAATTAAAATGAAATATCACCAAAGTTCATTGTTGCCATGATTTCAGTTGCCAAATCATGTCCGACTCTTAACGATCCCATGGACTGCAGCATGCCAGGCTACCCTGTCCCTCACCATCTCTCAGAGATTGCTCAAATTCATGTCCTGTGCATCAGTGATGCCATCCAACCATTCCATCCTCTGTAGCCCTCATCTCCTTTTGTCCTCAATCTTTCCCAGTCTTTTCCAATGAGTTTTCTCTTTGCATCAGATGACCAAAGTATCGGAGCTTCAGCTTCAGCATCAATCCTTCCAATGAATATTCAGGGTCGACCTCCTTTAAGCCTGACTGGTTTGATCTCCTTGCTGTCCAAGGAGCTCTTAAGAGTCTTCTCCAGTTCGAAAGTTCATTATCTACAGGTATAAAATAAATAGCTAGTAAGTATTATTAACAACTTTATGTCAAAGTTTGAAAAATAGACAAATTTTTAGAAAACATAATTTATTAAAGTCAATCCAAAAGAAATAAAAAATATTCACAATCCAATAATTATTAATGAAGTTGAATCTGTAATTAAATACTTTGTCAAAAAGAAACCCCAGGTCAAAATTTAATTACTAATAAGTTTTACCAAGTATTTGAGGAGAATGCTCACTATTACACAAAATTTCAGAGGCTAGAGAGAGAGAGAAGGAGCAAATCTTTATAGAAGTATTTCAAATAATATAAATAGTTACTGTCTCCTCCAGGAATGGAATGTAATTCCCATGGTACCTCCACCTTGGGTGTGAATTCAGCTGCTGCTACTGCTGCTGCTAAGTTGCTTCAGTCGTGTCCAACTCTGTGCGACCCCATAGACGGCAGCCCACCAGGCTCCCCCCATCCCTGGGATTCTCCAGGCAAGAACACTGGAGTGGGTTGCCATTTCCTTCTCCAGTGCATGAAAGTGAAAAGTGAAAGTGAAGTCGCTCAGTCATGTCCGACTCCTAGCAACCCCATGAACTGGAGCCTACCAGGCCCCTCTGTCCATGGGATTTTCCAGGCAAGAGTACTGGAGTGGGGGTGCCATTGCATTCAGCTATTCATATCCTAAATGTAGAGCATTGAAAGGGAAGAAACCTAGCAAACAGTACCTTGACCACATGGTCAAGGTATGTCATCCATGGTAGGTCATGTTGATGGCTTGTGCCCTTGACATGCTGTGATGAAGAGGGAACTTGATCTCTCTGGCATTCTTTCCAAAAATTCATAATCCTAATCTAACCATGAAAATCAGTCTGACAATGTTCCAGATTAAAGAACGTTCTACTAAATACCTGGCTAGTATCCCTCAAAATGATCAAGGTCATGAAGAGAGTGAATGACTGAGGCACTGTCCTAGACCAACGACATCAAGGCAACATGAACAAACACAGTAGGGCATCCTGGATCACTTCTGGGAACAGAAAAAGAACACTAGAATAAAAACTGGGGGATCTGAATAAACTCTGGATTTTAGTTAATAGCAATACATTGTTGACAAATGTACCATGGTTATGTAAGGTGTTAACTTTAAGGAGTCTGATTAGTCTATCTCTACATTATGTTTGCAACTTCTCTGTAGATCTAAAATGTATTCCAAAAGTAAAATGTTATTATCTATAAGATTGGAACAAAGTATTAACAGAACTGTTATTATTCCCAGGAAGCATAGTTGCATTATAAAAAAACCCCAGAGAATCTACAGATAACATATTTAGCAAAACTGCTAAAAGCAAAGTCAACATAGAGAACTTAAATGTATTTTTTAATTAGCAATAATTACAAAATAAAAATTTTTAAAGACTCCAATTAAAACCCATATCAAAAACTATAGAATATAAAGAAGTCAATAAAAACAAAATGTGCAAAACAGCCACACTTAAAATTATAAAACATAAAATGTGTATATTCACAGATCAAGAGAATTAACCACTCATTTTTGTAAAGAAATCTATTCTTTAAAAATTGATATATTGATTTAATGGAATCACAACAGACAGCTTGCTAGGTAACTGTGGGAACGATGGTAAGCTAAATGTAAGATGTACATGGGAATTCAAATGACCATGACTAAATAAGTCAATACTAATATTAGGGGCAAAAGTATAGACAAACAAACTAAGAGAACATAATAAAAGCACAAGAGGAATCACACACACACTTGATTGGACAGACGTGGCATTGCAGAGCAGTGAAGAAAGAGCAGGTCTTTCAATGACAGTGATGAGCCAATTTGATATTCATGCGGAAAAAAATAAAAATTGATCCTTCACACCATTTACACACACACAAAACAATGCCCACATGGACTTTAAGTCTATATGTGACAAGTAAACAAATGTTAGACTATATTCTAATGAAGTATATTAATGACCTTGGTGTAGGAAAAGATTTCTTAAGCATTCTACAAAAAGCTTAAAATATAAAAAGATTAAAGAATCAGATTACATTGAAATTGTGAACATATCTTCATGGAAATAGCGATTAATAATAATAATAATAAAAATGCCATTAATAATAATGAAAAAGCAAGTCATAGAGTGGGGGAAAATATCAGGCACAAACACCAGAGAAAGGAGCCTCTCTAGATGATACAGTGTGCTTTCACAGATCAGGGAAAAAAAGATTCCATTAAGAATTTGGGAAAATATTTGAGCAGGTATTTCTCAGAAGGGAGGTTTTTGAATGATTAATGTTTATATAAAAAGTTGCTAAACATCATTAGTCATCATGAAATGGATATTAAGGCATCCAAGAGACAGCTACATACCCATCATGATGACTAACATTCAAGGCTATTGGGAACTGCACTCTGTTGCTGCTAAGATATAAATTGGCATCACCTTTTCAGAAAACTATTTTACAGTATGCCAAGTTTGAACAAAAGTACATCCCCATGACCTGGCAATTTCCCTCCTAGGTAGAGCACCAGACCATGTAGAGTACCAAAAATATGCAAGTTTTATTTCATCCACATCTAAGGATATGGATTAAAAGATATATCTGCTACACATATTGGTAGTCAGAAAGTTTCTTGACAAGTTGAGAAGCAAAGGAGAATGTCATTCTTCATTACTCAGCTGTCATGGACCGGTTGGCTCTGGAGGGTGAGGCTGGTTGGCCAGTAGCTGAGAGGGGGCAGGTAGGAGGGCACAAGAGCAGTGGTCCAGCTGGCACTGCTGGAGGAAGTCCAGTCTGCTGAACAGAACATCCTGTATCCGGACAGAAATCAGTACCTGGTAGCCCGACACCGTGGTGGAGAACTGACATGGGGAGAGGACCTGATGCCAGGTCACAGCGTTTCTCCAAAAGCAGGTGGAGAATGGGACAAGCAGTTAGGATGTTGAAAGGCTCAGCCCTCCAGGCAAGACATCTGCATCAGGGACATCAGCCAGAAGAGGGGTTGTGGACGAGGGGCTGGAGTCACTGAGCTTAGGGTCAGAGGGTCAGTCCTCTTGACAGCAACCTGGCAAGGAAACAGCAACATCTATCAGAGAGGAATTAGGATTCCAAGAGAGAAATTCTGCCACAGCTTCTAAACTGGGATCACTGAGTGAGGATTTGTTCAGCAGAAAGTGGCTTCAAGCTGTGGTAGACTGTGTCATCCTTCCCAGCTGTCCTCCCCATTCCCAGCTTGGGTCAGCATCCCCACAGGTGGCAACAGGTGCCTGCCCCATGGCACCTACTCTGCTGGTAAAGTGAGAAGAGCAGGAGCAGAGTCCCAGGTCCATGGAGAACGTTCCTTCTCCCACCAGCATGGCCCTTCCCACCAGGGGATATCTCCTTCAGCCTGGATCCCAGAGTCCTAGAGACAGGTGGGTTAGACCTGCAGCCCATATGCAGACATCATGTAACATGAGTGGGGATTACTATTTGCTGGTGTAAGCCTGAGATTTCAGGGTTGTCAGTTCTCACAGCAAAGCTGACTACACAACGCCGAATTCTTGCGTGAGCAGGTGGAGCTGCCCCAACAGAACTACCCTGAAAGTGCAGGGTAGCCTGGAGGAGGCAGTGGAGGGTGGATGGCAGGTAACCAGAGAAGAGGAGAGGAGGAGGGGGGCCTGGATACAGCGAGGCCCTGGGCAACTGTGTGCATTCAGCACATTCCGTGTCAGTCATAGTAATCTGGAAAATTATCCCACATCCATGTAGGTACAGAGAACAAGACTACTGGCAATTCATACTGTGCTTCAGTCATGTCTGACTCTGGGGACACTATGGACTGTAGCACACCAGGCTCCTCTGTCCATGATATTCTCCGGGCAAGAATATTGGAGTGGGTTGCCATGCCCTCCTCAAGGGGATCTTCCCAACCCAGGGATTGAGCCCACATCTCTGAGGTCTCCCACTTTGGCTGGCAGGTTCTTGACCACTAGTGCCACCTGGAAAGTTCTGGCAATTTATGCTACCCAATTTCTTTTGAGTCAGTTGTCAAAGGCAACTTAGTATCACAGATGGTTTTATATTGTTAATGTTTTCCTGAGCTGGCTCTTTCCATATACTTGAGAATCCTCTAGTTTGATATCTTCTTTGTATTTGGGTGCATCACCTAATAATGCTGATGATTTATCCTGTTTTATATTCCAAGTTCTTCCTATTATTTTAGGACCAGATCCAAGGTCAATCCAGTTGCTTGTACGTGGAAAAGATATCTGCACTCCCACGTTGATTGCAGCATTATTCACAGTAGCCAAGACATGGAAACAACTTAAGTGTTCATCATTAGTTGAATGGACAAAGAAGATGTATGTGTGTTATTTTATGTATATATATATATAAAGTTATATATATATATATAAAGTTATGTATATATATATATATTTATATACATACACACACACATATATGGTAAAGACTAGAAATATCTTCAGGAAAATTAGAGATACCAAGGGAGTATTTCATGCAAAGATGGGCACAATAAAGGACAGAAACTGTATCGACCAAACAGAAGCAGAGATGTTAAGAAGAGGTGGCAAGAATACGCCGAAAAACTATAGAAAAAAGGTCTTAATGACCCAGAAAACCACAATGGTGTGATCACTCACCTAGAGCCAGACATCCTGGAGTGCAAAGTCAAGTGGGCCTGAGGAAGCCTCATTATGAACAAAGCTGGTGGAGGTGATGAAATTCCAGCTGAGCTATTTCAAATCCTAAAAGATGATGCTAAAGTGATGCACTCAATATGCCAGCAAATTTGGAAAACTCAGCAGTGGCCACAGTACTGGAAAAGGTCAGTTTTTGTTCCACTCACAAAGTCAGTGCGGAAGTATGTTCACACTACCACACAATTGCTCTCATCTCACACACTAACAAAGTAATGCTCAAATTTCTCCAAGCTAGGCTCCAACAGTACACGAGCTGAGAACTTCAGATGTTCAAGCTGGTTTTAGAAAAGGCAGAGGAAACAGAGATCAAATTGCCAACAACTGTTGGATCATCAAAAAAGCAAGAGAATTTAAGAAAAACATCTGCTCCTGCTTCATTGACTAGGCTAAAGCCTTTGACTGTGTAGATCACAATAAACTGTGGAAAATTCTTCAAGAGATTGGTATATCAGACCACTTTACCTGCCTCCTGAGAATTGTGTATGCAGGTCAAGAAGCAAGAGTTAGAACAGGACATGGAACAACGGACAGATTCCAAACTGGGAAAGGAGTATGTCAAGGCTGTATGTTGTCACCCTGCTTGTTTAACCTATATGCAGAGTACATCAAGCGAAATGCTGGGCTGGATAAAGCACAAGCTTGTATCAAGATTGCCGGGAGAAATATCGATCACCTCAGATATGCAGATGACACCACCCTTATGGCAGAAAGTGAAGAGGAACTAAAGAGCCTCTTGATAAAAGTGAAAAAGGAGAGTTAAAAAGCTGGCTTAAAACTCTACATTCAAAAACGAAGATCATGGCATCTGGCCCCACCACTTCATAGCAAATAGATGGGGAAACAATGGAAATAGTGACAGACTTATTTTCTTGGGCTCTGAAATCACTGCAGATGATGACTACAGCCATGAAATTAAAAGACACATGCTTCTTGAAGAAAAGCTATGCAAACCTAGACAGTGTATTAAAAAGTAGAGACATTACTTTGCCAACAAAGGTCTGTAAAATCAAGGCTATGGTTTCTCCAATAGTCATGTGTGGATGTGAAAGTTGGACTGTAAAGAAAATTGAGATCCGAAAAATCAATGCTTTTGCACTGTGGTGTTGGATAAGACTCTTGAGAGTCCCTTGGACTGCAAGGAGATCCAACTAGTCCATCCTAAAGGAAATCAGTCCTGAATATTCATTGGAAGGACTGATGTTGAAGCTGAAGCTCCAATACTTTGGCCACCTGATGCGAAGAGCTGACTCATTAGAAAAGACTCGATGCGGGGAAAGATTGTAGGTGGGAGGAGAAGGGGATGACAGAGGATGAGATGTTTGGATGGCATCACAGACTCAGTGGACATGAGTTTGAACAGGCTCCAGGAGATGATGAAGGACAGGGATGCCTGGCGTGCTGCAGTCCACAGGGTCGCAAGAGCTGGACAGGACTTAGCGACTGAACAACAACAACAATATATAGAGGCTTCCCAGGTGGCACTAGTGGTAAAGAACCTGCCTGCTGGAGATTCAGGAGACTTAAGAGACAGGGGGTTCGATCCCTGGGTGGGGAAGATCCCCTGGAAGAGGGCATGGCAACCCATTCCAGTACTCTTGCCTGGAAAATCCCATGGGTGGAGGAGTCTGGTAGGCTGTAGTCCATGGGTCGTGAAGAGTCCGACACGATTGAGCGACTTCACTTTCACTTTTCACTTTCATGCATTGGAGAAGGAAATGGCAACCCAGTGCAGTGTTCTTGCCTGGAGAATCTCAGGGACAGGAGAGCCTGGTGGGCTGCCGTCTATGGGGTCGCACAGAGTCGGACACGACTGAAGCAACTAAGCAGTATCTATATATCTATATCTATATCTATCTATCTATATATATATATATAATGGAATATTATTCATCCATGAGAAAGAAGGGCATCCAGTCATTTCTGAAACATGGATGGATCACAAAGGTGTTTTCCTCAGGGAGATAATTCAGACAGAGAAAGACAAATGTAGCCCGATGTTCAATATAGGTGTGTGTGCTGTGCTCGGTCGTGTCCGACTCTTTGCCACCCCATGTGCTGCAGCCCACCAGGATCCTCTGTCCATGGAATTCTCCAAGCAAGAATACTAGAGTGGGTTGCCATTTCCTTCTCCAGATTCAATATAGGTACTTATATGTTAATACCAAAAAATCTGAACTCAAAGGCACAAGTAGAATAGTGGTTACCAGGAGCTGGGGGTTGGGGCATTTGGGGAGATTTTGGCCAAAGGCAACAAGCATGCAGCTTGAAGATAAATAAGTTCCGGACACCTAATGCTCAGCATAGTAATCACAGTCAACAATACTATGGTATAAACTTCAAAGTTGCTAAGAGACTAGATCTTAAATATTAAATATTCTCACTGTAAAATAAAAAAATTATGTGGCATGATAGAGTGTTAACTAACTCTATGGTGGTAATCCTATTGCAATACATAAATGCATCAAATCAACATACTGTGCCCCTTAAACTTATACAATATTACATGTCAATCATATTTTGATTAAAATGTGGGTGGTAGAAATTGAGTATTTCAAACCTGAAAAAGCAAGGAAATGAATTGTGGTGAACTGACTTTCCTAAAAATTATAGGAAATATATTTTTGTGGGAAGAAAAAGGCACTCTGATTATTGGAAACATTTTGCTTTTTATCCAAACACAGTCCCCAAATCTAGCTGTTCCCCACAAAGTTAATGTGACCTGTATAGGAAGGCATCAGTGGAAGCCAGCTCTACAACAACTCTGGTAGTCTCAGGTCACACACACTCCATGAGTGGTCTTCTTATCAAGAAACCTATAATTTGTCCAAACTATGTCAATACTTCAGCCAAGCTGAGTCTGAAAATACAAATATTTTGGAATTGGGACAAAGAGAGCTGCTCTCACAGGAGAGGCAAGTCCAGACAATGATCTAGCACCAAAAGGCACGGCCAAGGGGCACACACCCTTACAGCAGGAGAGGACTTTGTGAATCACTCCTTAGATTCTCCTAAAATCCACAGGTTCTCTGAAAAGCATGTGTACTTGAGAAATCTCCTCAAAGAGGCAGCCTGTCTCATTCGGAAAAAGTTGTACTTGTTATATGTTTATTTCTCATGATTGGCCTTAATCGTCTTTCCCGAGAATTTCTCTCCATAATGCTAGAGATACATAGGGATTAGTTCATTACAACATACGCTTTCACACATGAAGGATCTTTATTATGTATAACTCCTCGGATCAGTATATTCTGTTTCTATATATTAGATGGTTTTCAGGTTCCATGATACTTCGTCACATTCTCTTTGTCAATATCATTCTTGAAAGAAGCTTCTCTGTTTTGATCAAAATGACTCACCTAAGGATGAAAATCCCATGGACGGAGGAGCCTGGTAGGCTCCAGTCCGTGGGGTCGCTAAGAGTCGGACACGACTGAGCGACTTCACTTTGACTTTTCACTTTTATGCATTGGAGAAGGAAATGGCAACCCACTCCAGTGTTCTTGCCTGGAGAATCCCAGGGACAGGGGAGCCTGGTGAGCTTCCGTCTATGGGGTCGCACAGAGTCGGACACGACTGAAGCGACTTAGCAGCAGCAGCAGCAGCAAGGATGTTTGTATGGGATTCTTGAATGAGATACCATGACAGAACTACATCTCAATTTCATTTTCCTTTTAAAAAGGAATTTATGGTCCTTCCCTATTTTATTAGAGTTAAGAGAACTAAAAATATTTTAATTGTATGTATGAATAAATGTTGCAAAGTTTTTCAACAATGTGAAGTGGGGAAAAAATAAAGTTATCTAGAATTTATTATTTTAAAAATCTTACTAAAATATTAATTTCAAATTCCATTGGGACTATATATTTTGATGGGGAATTTTAATATTATAGATGTATTTTGGAATTTAAAATTCTTAGTTAAGAATTAAAAATAATTCTAGCTAGATTAATATCTAAAGAGAAAGCAGTTGAACTATTGCAACCCTTTATTTGGGTGCTAGATTTCAATTGTTCTCACTATTTTTACTGCCTCATCACAGGATGTATTCATGTGAAGTTTCATTGTCTAAAAGCCCAGTCCTCCTCATGGGAGCCATCACCAAACCAGGAGTACTTTGTACTGTGCAAGTAACTTTCTGTCAATTTCTTTTCATTTTTCTGAAGCTCATAACTGTTGTCTGTCAATACTGGGAGTTTTTGTTTGTTTTATTTTGTTTTGTTTTTTTTTTTACGTTGACTCTGTCTTCTGTAGCTGTGACAACAGCAAATTTGTCTTCATTTGAGCTTATAGTAAAACTACTAACTGATGTGTTCTAGGTTATTACAAGATATTAAATGCAGTTCCCTGTGCTATACAGTAGGTCCTTGCTGTTTATCTATTATGTATAGTAGTGTGCATATGTTAATTCCAAACTTCTGGTTTTTCTCCCACCTACCCACCCATCTCCCAACCCAGCCATCCCCTTTTGTAACCGTATGTTTATTTTCTATGTCTGGGAGTTTATTTCTGTTTTGTAAATACTTGAACTCATGATTTTAAGATTTCCAGAGACTGGTGGAAAAAAGAGTTTAATATTTTGCCTAAGAAAAGCACAGAAAACCCTGCTTCAAATATCTATTGACTGTCTCTTTAAGTATTTAAAAGTGACTCATCTCAAGCCTTTATTTCCTTTTCTATAAAATGAGGATGAATGATGATGGCTGATGAGCTGGGTCTAAAGTATACCATGGTGAGCCCAGAGTAGGGTCAGCCCCCAACAACTCCTGCTGCCCTTCTCCCCCTTCCTGCCTGTAATTTCCACTCCAGCAGCACCAACCTCAGCTCCTTCTGCTTTCCCATCTTACATCCCTAGCTAGTTATGCAGATCTTTCTATTTTCTGATCATTCAGCTCAGTTCAGTCACTCAGTTGTGTCCGACTCTTTGCGACCCCGTGGACTGCAGCACACCAGGCTTCCCTGTCCTTCACCAACTCCTGGAGCTTGCTCAAACTCATGTCCATCGTGTCGGTGATGCCATCCAACCATCTCATCCTCTGTCATCCCCTCCTCCTCCTGCCTTCAATCTTTCCCAGCATCAGGGTCTTTTCAAATGAGTCAGTTCTCATCAGGTGGCCAGCTTCAGCATCAGTCCTTCCAATGAACGTTCAGAACTGATTTCATTTAGGGTGGACTAGTTTGGTCTCCTTGAAGTCAAGGGACTCTCAAGAGTCTTCTCCTACACCACAGTTCAAAAGCATCAATTCTTTGGTGCTCAGCTTTCTTTATAGTCATTTACTGTTCACCAGGAGATGGATTTGTTAATTTTGCTATTGGCAACTTGAAGAAATAATGTGTCCAGTGGGAGACTGCCACTGAAATATGTTACAGATTTTAGTTAGCTCCATTGGCCCTAGTCCACAGAGATAGCTAATGAAAGGAAAGGAAAATCAGTATCATTTGTGGTTTTAAAATAAGCTAGTACATTCAGCCGGAGAAGGAAATGGCACCCCACTCCAGTACTCTTGCCTGGAAAATCTCATGGACGGAGGAGCCTGGAGGGCTGCAGCCCATGGGGTCGCTAGGAGTTGGAGACGACTGAGCGACTTCACTTTCACTTTTCACTTTCATGCATTGGAGAAGGAAATGGCAACCCACTCCAGTGTTCTTGCCTGGAGAATCCCAGGGATGGGGGAGCCTGGTGGGCTGCCATTTCTGGGGTCGCAGAGAGTCGGACACGACTGAAGTGACTTAGCAGCAGCAGCAGCAGTACATTCGGCGTATTTGTCTGTATGCAGTGAAACTGCATGTTAGCCTCTAACTTCAGATTTAGCCTTGCCAAGTGATCATTTTTCTACTTTCTGGGCTTTTTCCTGGGGAGATCTGATGGATGATGCTCTGGACAAAGGAAGATGGACGGGTCATAATCTGCACTTCTCTGCTCACAGCCAAACATTAAGTGTAATTGTGTCCTAACATCCACGGGAAAGTAGCTTTTCAAATAACTGCAAGAAAATCTAATTAAACTTGTAAAATATTAATCATATCTGGAGAACCACCAAACCCAAGCAGATATGCCAATTGTTCTTAATCATAACTCCTTAATTGAATAGTAATTTTCACAGAGAATTATGATATCATGTGAAGTGGGCCTGGCAAGCTTTTCCATCAGGTTCCAGATGGGAAACTTAATTGAGCTACTTGAATTTGTTCACAAAGCTTTAAACATGAATGAGAGGAGGAAGAGAAACAACACCCAGAACCCTGCCTTTCTCCCTGAGTTCTGAGTCCTCACCACTGGGCTACATGCCCTTTCTGGGAACCAAAGAGGAGCAGACCCTGATTCATGTTAAAGACTAATGCTTTTTGTTACAGATTTTTAAAACTTAGAAGATGTGGTGGCAGACATTTTAATGAATATTCTTTTTTTCCTTCTCTTCTGCCCCATCCAAGTCTTTTGTCTCTCTGTTATTAAAGTTCAGATGGGCTGGCATAAACATGTTACAATGTAAGTAAGGTATTAAAAATGTGATGTAAAAATGAGAAGGAAACATTACCACATTTCCATGCTAATTAGCGTGAGAACATGATCTACATTACCTTTGTGGTGGAATTATGTAGATAGGTCAATGTCATGCATGTGGGTTTATTAAAGCAGGTCCTTGGAAGTGGGAAAGACAACTCATCAGAGCAGATTGGGGCATGGTGTGAAAAAACAAGGTTCAGTATAGTACCCCAACAAACTAGATCTCCAGAAAACTAATCAATTTGGCAATATGTATGAAATGCATCTTGATTCAGCAATATAATTTCTAAGAATTTATTCCTAATAAAGATGTATAAAAATGGCTAGTATAGTTGCTTTAGGAAAATCAAATCATAGGGCATGCTAACTGAATTACCCTGCAGTCTTTAATACTGTAGAGATTTGTTCATTTGTATGAGCCTAGAAAGTGCATTTAAGTCTGAAGCACATTGTAGTGCAGGATGGATGTGAGTATTCCGCTTCTGAGAAAATTCAGGTAGAGAGACAGAACCCTGGGAGAAGCATAGATTCCTGGTGATCAGTCATTTCGTTGTTTTCCTTTTGCCATATCTGAAAATTATCCCATCCTTGATACAGGTTATTTGTATAATCAGAATGTCTTTTTTAAAAAAAAAAACATAATGTGTAAAATCAGTATCAATTGCTTTCCTTTCTTGGATTAATTTTGCTTGAAACTTCATTATAAGGTTCTAGACAGTGCCATTCAGTGTTGTTCTGTGCCTGGTTCACTCTGTGGCAATTTTGAGTGCAGTGGGTTTCAAGGGGGTGAGGTGAACATCTTACTGTAGCATCCTTACAAGTGGACTCTCAGCTATTGACCTGCCATGGGGACTTTGATTTGGAACTAAAGAAGGGGCATCCTGTTTCCTGACCATGAGCTCCCTGAGAATGGGGCCATGTCTGTCCTCTTCCCTGGGCTTCTATACCCCCTGGTCACTAAGCTCTGGGCCAGTGACTACCTCATAACAGTCCCTCCAGAGAAGACTGAGTTGATCCAAATCTCCTTACAGGTGAAGAGACTGAGGCCTATAGAGTTTAAGGATCTTTTTCATGATTGCATAGCACTGATCCTTGATCACAGGTGGTGGGCATCCAGGCTGACAGAGGAGCCTCCTGGAAAAGAGGGGGGCTGTGAAAACATTTTTGTGGTTTCTCACTGGGATTCAACTCTCCTAGAAGAAAGGGCAAAGAAGACTCAACAGAACCAGGAGACTCTGAAATGGTCACACTGCTTAATAAGGAATGGTCAACAGAATGCTCTCTTATCGCTGGTGTAGAGGAATGGCTCCATAATTATCTGGTCAACACTTTGTGGCTGATGCCCTGGGGGCCGCCCAGGTATCCTGTAGAATTGGGGCCATGCAGCTAGTTAATTTCATGTATTGGAGAAGAAAATGGCAACCTACTCCAGTGTTCTTGCCTGGAGAATCCCGGGGACGGGGAACCTGGTGAGCTACAGTCTATGGGGTCACACAGAGTCGGATACGACTGAAGTGACTTAGCAGCAGCAGCTAGTATGCTACAGGGCGAGAAGAATGTGACCTCTGGTGTCACTTTGCTGGGCATCCATTTCAGGTGAGGGTAAGGATGTGAGGCAGCATGGGAAGTGGCCCTGCCTTGACTCTCCTGGGAGATTATGTCCAATTTCACATCATCTTCTTCATTCTGATGCCTATAGAGTTCTTCCATTCTCTGCATGCCTCTTTATATATTGTTTCTTAAGAATATGACTTGTTTGGGTCTCAGAATATTCAAAACCTGATCCTGTATGTGGTTTTCTACCTATTGCCTTTGTGTTTGTCATTGGCTGTGATGGCTAATCTCATTGTGGGGTCCTCATCTTCAGAGATATTCTGATAATCAGTCACCTATCCCTCATAGAAAGAGGTGGGTTGTCTGTCTTTCTAGCCTCTTCCAGCAGCCTGTCTTTGAAAGGAAGAAGGCTGATATAAGATGTGAGTAAGTAATTACTGTGATTGTAAATTTCAGCAGCCAGAATTCAAGTCCCAACTTGTGTACTTACACCTGTCCCCGGTGGCATCAACTGGAAAGGTCAGAGTGAGAAAATGGAAGCAGCCAGGAATCTGCAATGTGAGACACACAGAGCTAAGTTCTATGCGGGTGATATCATATCTGAGATCCAAAAGGCATCCATCAGACACTGGGCTGGTTCCTGTAGGGCTGTGCAGCAGCAAAGTGAATGTGGCTTATGAGCTGTGCATTTTAAGCAGAGAAGGAAGACAGTTCAGGGAGAAAGAATGGGATTTGCAAGGGCACAGAAAGAACAACAGAATATAGTTCCAGATTACTCTTTGTGGAGAAGATTGGACATTGATAGAAAGCCTACAAATCTCACCAAAGGGACTGTGGCCTTAGGCCACAAACAGCAACCATGGTGCCTGCACATAACCACATAACAGTGCTGATAAGGTAGATGATGTGGACATACACCCAAATATAACTCAAGGGGGTATTTTTTATAAAATTATCCCATCACCTTATAGTCAGGTCCTTCCAAAGCTCCTCTCATTTGAGAAACCTTCACATATTTTGAAGAAAAAAGTACTGCCTGGGGAGATGTATTAGTTGAAATGACTTAATAGTGATCACTTTGCATGCTTACAAAATTCACTTAACAGAGGGGAAAAATGTGGAAGAGGGAGGAGCCAGAAATGCAGAAACACTTAATCCAGATTTAGCTGTTATTCCTGGGAGTGCAATCTGATAATCACAGTGTTGGGATCGTTAAATAAACATTTGAAAATGACTGTGTTCACTGTCCAGATTATCCAATGTGATGGGCAACTCCTTTGCATGAGGCCCTGTCAGGGAATGAAAAGGATTGAGGTGTTCTGATTTCTTCTTGGAGGATTCAGTGATTGACACCCAAGGACTCCAGGCAGGGCATGATCATGCAGCCCTTCCTGAGCCCAGGGACCTCAGCTCCACTTCTTTTCCTACAGGGTTGGCACCCCACTCCAGTGCTCTTGCCTGGAAAATCCCATGGACGGAGGAGCCTGGTGGGCTGCAGTCCATGGGGTCACTAAGAGTCAGACACGACTGAGCGACTTCACTTTCACTTTTCACTTTCATGCATTGGAGAAGGAAATGGCAACCCACTCCAGTGTTCTTGCCTGGAGAATCCCAGGGATGGGGGAGCCTGGTGGGCTGCCGACTACGGGGTCGCAGAGAGTCAGACACGACTGAAGCGACTTAGCAGCAGCAGCAGAGAACAGTAATGCATGATGGACATACAGGCTCTGCTCTAGCTAGAGCTTATGCCTCATTTTCTTTTAGTTTCTGAAGGAAGCTATGGTTTTCCTTTGGGGCTTCGCTGGTGGGTCAGACCGTTAAGAATCCTTCTGCAATGTGGAAGACATGGGTTTTATCCCTGGGTTGGGAAGATCCCCTGGAGGAGGGCATGGCAACCCACTCCAGTATTCTTAACTGGAGAATCCCCAGGGACAGAGGAACCTGGCAGGCTACAGTCCGTGGAGTCGCAAAAAGTTGGACATGACTGAGTGACTAAGCACAGCATGTTTCCTTCAGAAATCAGCTATTCTGAAGTTTTGCTGACTTCTGTTTTCATAAAACCCCTTCCTCATCCAATAGGGCAGAGAAATTAGCATCCTCTAGTTTCTACCAGTAATTTGCATTTCTAGGGACCTTCAAGCTTGGGATATCTGTTTAATGAGATACCTGGAAAGGACTCCCCTGAGATCTTTCTGTTGAAAGTTTTACCCAAAGACCTATATTTTCAAAGATCTCACAGTCCGGTTGTAAAAGTAAGTACATAAAATATCAAAATAAATAGAGGTGGTAAATGTTCATCCAAAACAATATTGCAAAAATCATCACAATGCAAAATATTGCTAATTGTAGTCACAGCTGGTTAAAGGCATTCTGTAGACAATGATTAAGGCTGCTCAGAAGAAAGAGATGTGTTGGGAGAAGAAAGTCACTTTCATCAGGTTAAACTGCTGCCTTGGGGCACCCAGATATGGGCCTTTACACTGGTCCCCCAGCAGTGTGCCTCCTGCCACAACTTCTCAAAGGACAGCCCCCATGGTTGTTGGAGCACTTTTAAATGCAATATCTCACTTGCACCCCAGTGTTCATTTATAATAGTCAAGACATGGAAGCAAGCTAAATGTACATCAACATATGAATGGATAAAGAAGATGTGATACACAAACACACATGTGTGCACGTGTGCCCACACACCCACACACACTAGAATTCTACTTAGCCATAAAAAGGATGAAATAATGCCATTTGTAACAAGATAGATGAACATACTAAGGGAAGTAAGTCAGAGAAAGACAAACATATGATGTCATGTATAAAAAGAAAGTTTCAAGTTTAAAGTGAAGTCACTCAGTTGTGTCTGACTCTTTGCGACCTCATGGACTGTAGCCTACCAGGCTTCTCCATCCATGGGATTTTCCAGGCAAGAATACTGGATTGGGTTGCTATTTCCTTTTCCAGGAGATTTTCCCAATCCAGGGATTGAACCTGGGTCTCTTGCATTATAGGCAGACGCTTTACCGTCTGAGCCACCAGGGAAGTAAACATGTGGAATCTAAAAAATAATGGTACAAATGAACTTATTTGCAAAACAGAAACAGATTCACAGACTTTGAAAACAAATGTATGGCTACCAAAATGGAAATGTGGTAGCTGGGAGGGATACATTAGGAGTTTGGGATTAACAAACATACACTGCTATATAGACAACAGATAATTAACAAGGACCTACCGTATAGCACTGGCAACTCTACTCAATAGTCTGTAATAACCAAATGAGAAAAGATTCTGAAACTGAATGGATATATGTATATGTATAAATGAATCACTTTGCTGTACACCTGAGACTGGCACAACATTGCAAATCAACCATAATATAAAATAAAAATTAAAAATAATAAATGCAGTTTCTCACTTTGGCTTCCAGATTGAATGACTCTCATATTTTTGGCTTGCACCGTTATGGCTGATTTGGGGCTTATTTCCATTCACGAACCAGTGTGTCTTCAAAAGTTTCTAACATTATATACTTGCCAACTCAGTAGTACATGAGCAGAAAGCCCAGAGAACTATGTTTCAATGCACGTCAATGTAGGTGTTTGGTTGTCTTGCAAAGTTTCAGTTCAGTTCAGTCACTCATGTCTGACTCTTTGCGACCCCATGAATCACAGCATGCCAGGCCTCCCTGTCCATCACCAACTCCCAGAGTCTACCCAAACCCATGTCCATCGAGTCAGTGATGCCATCCAGCCATCTCATCCTCTGTTGTCCCCTTCTCCTCCTGCCCCCACTCCTTCCCAGCACCAGGGTCTTTTCAAATGAGTCAGCTCTTCACATCAGGTGTCCAAAGTATTGGAGCTTCAGCTTCAACATCAGTCCTTCCAATGAACACCCCTGATCTCCTTCAGAATGGACTGGTTGGATCTTCTTGCAGTCCAAGGGACTCTCAAGAGTCTTCTCCAACACCACACTTCAAAAGCATCAATTCTTTGGCACTCAGCTTTCTTCACAGTCCAACTCTCACATCCATACATGACCACTGGAAAAACCATAGCCTTGACTAGATGGACCTTTGTTGGCAAAGTAATGTATCTGCTTTTTATATGCTATTGACGTTGGTCATGACTTTCCTTCCAAGGAGTAAGTGTCTTTTAATTTCATGGCTGCAGTCACCATCTGCAGTGCAGAGCCCCCAAAATAAAGTCTGTCACTGTTTCCACTGTTTCCCCATCTATTTGCCATGAAGTGATGAGACTGGATGCCATGATCTTAGTTTTCTGAATGTTGAGCTTTAAGCCAACTTTTTCACTCTCCTCTTTCACTTTCATCAAGAGGCTTTTTAGTTCCTCTTCACTTTTTGCCATAAGGATGGTGTCATCTGCATATCTGAGGTTATTGATATTTCTCCCAGCAATCTTGATTCCAACTTGTGCTTATTCCAGCCCAGTGTTTCTCATGATGTACTCTGCATATAAGTTAAATAAGCAGGATGACAATATACAGCCTTGACGTACTCCCTTTCCTATTTGGAACCAGTCTGTTGTTCCATGTCCAGTTCTAACTGTTGCTTCCTGGCCTGCATACAAATTTCTCAAGAGACAGGTCAGGTGGTCTTGTATTCCCATCTCTTTCAGAATTTTCCACAGTTTATTGTGATCCACACAGTCAAAGGCTTTGGCATAGTCAATAAAGAAGAAATAGATGTTTTTCTGGAACTCTCTTCCTTTTTTGCTGATCCAGTGGATGTTGGCAATTTGATCTCTGGTTCCTCTGCCTTTTCTAAAACCAGCTTGAACATTTGAACAGTGTTGCAAAGTTTGGTAACATTAAAAATCTTGTGCAGTGCATGATCTATGAATATGATGAAAACTCCTACAATTAGGAAAAGGACATACTGTTCTCAGAATGTCAAGGTTACCTTGATCTGGCCACAATTTTCATGTGTTGTGCCTGATAATGTTTATTTCTGCTTCTTTGCTTGTTTAGCATTATTGTCATCAATAAATTTTGCTGCACAGGGTGTGTTTTTCCTGTTGTGAAACATTTTTGCATTGATGATGCTTTGAGTAATAACTTTCCAGTAACTAAAATTTCTGGGTATGTGACTGCAATTCAGAGAAATTTCATCCTAACTCCTAGACTTAATTTAAGAGCTAACTAGGCTATGGAGGTTGCAACAGTGAATGAAATTCAATGCCTGCCTTTCTGTCCCTCAGAAAAATCAGCATTAAAACCAAATGGCAGAGGACAAGATAGTGGAGGAGTAGTTGAATGTGGAGCACACCTCTCTCCACAGATACATCAGGAATATACCTTCAGGCACAGAAGACCTTGCAGAACAGCAGCTGAGAGCAGGCAGGAGTACCTGCGCACCAGAAAAGAATATATAGAACCAGAGAGAACTCAGTAGGATGAAGGAAATCAGGGGAAAGCAGGGAGTTAGTAGGACTGGACCTGCCCTTGGCAGGTGGGGGAACTGAAGCAGGGGTTCGATCCCCACATCTAGGCAATTGTGTAGGACAGAGGAGAAGCACTGGAGGCTGAAAGTGAAGCAGCTCATCTGTGACAATCTAAAGGGCGAGGGTGGGAAGATTTGAGAGGGTAGCGTTGGAATGTGTTTATTATCATATGTGAAGCAGATCGCCGGTCCAGGTTTGATGCATGAGACAAGTTGCTCAGGGCTGGTGCACTGGGATGATGATCCTGGGGCATGGGATGGGGAGGGAGGTGGAGGAGGATTCTGGATGGGGAACACATGTGTGCCCGTGGCTGATTCATGTCGATGTTTGTCAAAAACCACTACAGTACTGTAAAGTAATTTGTCTCCAATTAAAATAAATAATTTGTTTAAAAAGTGATGAAAAAAATAAAAATGTATAAAAAAATAATAAAGGGAATGAGAATTCCAAAGACAATCAATCCTTGCTGCATGTACCCCAGACAGGAACATGGGCCCCCTAAAAGGCACAGTGGCTGGGAATTGGAGGGTAAGGATTGTGGACTAATCTGAGGACAAGGTCTGCTGCTGACTGCAGGGACACAGCCTAAGGGGATGTGAGAGAGGAGTTTGTGGTGGGAAATGCCTGTGGAGGAAAACCAGGCAGACTTGGAGACATGGCAATGCTGCTGTGTCATGCTTAGGGGGTGGGGCCATCACTGTATCCTCTTTCTCCCCTAATACCAGCACCAGCAGCTGTAGGATAGAGAGGCTGGCCCTTTAAGCACCTGATATGCCAAACATCAGAGTAGGACCCTAGTTGGAGGGGGAGCCCTTTAAGCGCCTGACACTCCAAACAACAAAGAAGGACCTCAGCCAGGAGGCCTGTTAAGTGCCTTAATGGGCGGAGCCCTTTTGAAGGACACACTAGTAAAGTGATGCTCAAAATTCTCCAAGCCAGCAGCAATATGTGAACCGTGAACTTCCTGATGTTCAAGCTGGTTTTAGAAAAGGCAGAGGAACCAGAGATCAAATTGCCAACATCCGCTGGATCATGGAAAAAGCAAGAGAGTTCCAGAAAAACATCTATTTCTGCTTTATTGACTATGCCAAAGCCTTTGACTGTGTGGATCACAATAAACTATGGAAAATTCTGAAAGAGATGGGAATACCAGACCACCTGATCTGCCTCTTAAGAAATCTGTATGCAGGTCAGGAAGCAACAGTTAGAACTGGTCATGGAACAACAGACTGGTTCCAAATAGGAAAAGGAGTACGTCAAGGCTGCATATTGTCACCATGTTTATTTAACTTATATGCAGAGTACATCATGAGAAATGCTGGACTGGAAGAAACACAAGTTGGAATCAAGATTGCCGGGAGAAATATCAATAACCTCAGATATGAAGATCATGGCATCTGGTCCCATCACTGCATGGGAAATAGATGGGGAAACAGTGGAAACAGTGTCAGACTTTGTTTTTCTGGGCTCCAAAATCACTGAAGATGGTGACTGCAGCCATGAAATTAAAAGACGCTTACTCCTTGGAAGGAAAGTTATGACCAACCTAGATAGCATATTCAAAAGCAGAGACATTACTTTACCAACAAAGGTTCGCCTAGTCAAGGCTATGGTCTTTCCTGTGGTCATGTATGGATGTGAGAGCTGGACTGTGAAGAAGGCTGAGCGCCGAAGAGTTGATGCTTTTGAACTATGGTGTTGGAGAAGACTCTTGAGAGTCCCTTGGACTGCAAGAAGATCCAACCAGTCCATTCTGAAGGAGATCAATCCTGGAATTTCTTTAAAAGGAGTGATGCTAAAGCTGAAACTCCAGTATTTTGGCCACCTCATGCGAAGAGTTGACTCATTGGAGAAGACTCTGATGCTGGGAGGGATTGAGGGCAGGAGGAGAAGGGGACAACAGAGGATGAGATGGCTGGATGGCATCACTGACTCGATGGATGCGAGTCTGAGTGACCTCCGGGAGCTGGTGATGGACAGGGAGGCCTGGCGTGCTGCGGTTCATGGGGTCGCAAAGAGTCGGACACGACTGAGCGACTGATCTGATCTGATCTGATGCAGATGATACCACCCTTATGGCAGAAAGTGAAGAGGGGCTAAAAAGCCTCTTGATGAAAGTGAAAGTGGAGAGTGAAAAGGTTGGCTTAAAGCTCAACATTCAGAAAATGAAGATCATGGCATCTGGTCCCATCACTGCATGGGAAATAGATGGGGAAACAGTGGAAACAGTGGCAGACTTTGTTTTTCTGGGCTCCAAAATCACTGCAGATGGTGACTGCAGCCATGAAATTAAAAGACGCTTACTCCTTGGAAGGAAAGTTATGACCAACCTAGATAGCATATTCAAAAGCAGAGACATTACCTTGCCAACAAGGGTTCGCATAGTCAAGGCTATGGTCTTTCCTGTGGTCATGTATGGATGTGAGAGCTGGACTGTGAAGAAGGCTGAGCGCCGAAGAATTGATGCTTTTGAACTGTGGTGTTGGAGAAGACTCTTGAGAGTCCCTTGGACTGCAAGAAGATCCAACCAGTCCATTCTGAAGGAGATCAATCCTGGAATTTCTTTAGAAGGAATGATGCTAAAGCTGAAACTCCAATATTTTGGCCACCTCATGCGAAGAGTTGACTCATTGGAGAAGACTCTGATGCTGGGAGGGATTGAGGGCAGGAGGAGAAGGGCAGAGGATGAGATGGCTGGATGGCATCACTGACTCGATGGATGCGAGTCTGAGTGACCTCCGGGAGCTGGTGATGGACAGGGAGGCCTGGCGTGCTGCGGTTCATGGGGTCGCAAAGAGTCGGACACGACTGAGCGACTGATCTGATCTGATAATTTGACTTCAGGCCAAACCACAGGGAGGGAACACAGCCCCATCCATCAACAGAAAATTGGATTAAAGATTTACTGAGCATGGCCCCACCCATCAGAGCAAGACCTAGATTCCCTCACAGCTAGTCCCTCCCATCAGGAAGCTTCCATAAACCTCTTATCCTTATCCATCAGAGGACAGACAGAATGAAAACCACAATCACAGAAAACTAACCAAACTGATTAATGGATCATAGCCTTGTCTAACTCAATCAAACTATAAGCCATGCCATGTAGGGCCACCCAAGATAGACGGGTCATGGTGGAGAGTTCTAACAAAATGTGGTCCACTGGAGAAGGGAATGGCAAACCACTTCAGTATTCTTGTCTTGAGAACCCCATGAACATGCAAAAATATATGACACTAAAAGATAAACTCCCCAGGTCAGTAGGTGCTCAATATGCTACTGGAGAAGAGTGGAGAAATAGCTCCAGAAAGAATGAAGAGGCTGAGCCAAAGAAAAAAAATGCCCAGTTGGGGATGTGACTGGTGATAGAAGTAAAGTCTGATGCTATAAAGAACAATATTGCATAGAAACCTGGAATTTTAGGTCCATGAATCAAGGCAAATTGGAAGTGGTCAAACAGGAGATGGCAAGAGTGAACATTGACATTTTAGGAATCAGTGAACTAAAATGGACTTGAATGGGTGAATTTAATTCAGATAACCATTACATCTACTACTGTGGGCAAGAATCCCTTAGAAGAAATGGAGTAGCCATCATAGTCAACAAAAGAGTCCGAAATGCAGTACTTGGGTGCAATCTCAAAAATGATAGAATGATCTCTGTTTGTTTCCAAGGCAAACCATTCAACATCACAGTAATCCAAGTCTACGCCCCAAGCACTAATGCTGAAGAAGCTGAAGTTGAATTGTTTTATGAAGACCTACAAGATCTTTTATAACTAACATCAAAAAAAGATGTCCTTTTCATCATAGGGGACTGGGATTCAAAAGTAGGAAGTCAAGAAATACCTGGAGTAACAAGCAGGGTTGGCTTTGGAGTACACAATGAAGCAGGGCAAAGATTAACAGAGTTTTGCTAAGAGAACACACTGGTCATAGCAAACACCTTTCTTCCAACAACACAAGAGACAACTCTACACATGGTCATGACCAGATGGTCAATACCAAAATCAAATTGATTATATTCTTTGCAGCCAAAGATGGAGAAGCTCTATACAGTCAGCAAAAACAAGACCGGAAGCTGACTGTGTGGCTCAGATCATGAACTCCTTATTGCCAAATTCAGACTTAAATTGAAGAAAGTAGGGAAAACCACTAGACCATTCAGGTATGACCTAAATTAAATCCTTTATGATTATACAGTGGAAGTGACAAATAGATTCAAGGGATTAGATCTGATAGACAGAGTTCCTGATGAACTATGGACAGAGGTTCATAATATTGTACAGGAGGCAGTGTTCAAAACCATTCCCAAGAAGAAGAAATGCAAAAAGGAAAAATGGTTGTCTGGGGAGGCCTTACCAATAGCTGAGAAAAGAAGAGAAGTGAAAGGCAAAGGAGAAAAGGAAAGATATACCCCACGGAATGCAGAGTTCCAAAGAATAGCAAGGAGAGATAAGAAAGTCTTCCTAAGTGATCAATGCAAAGAAATAGAGGAAAACAATACAATGGGCAAGACTAGAGATCTCTTCAAGAAAATTAGAGATACCAAGGGAGCATTTCATGCTAAGAAGGGCACAATTAAGGACAGAAACAGTGTGAACCTAACAGAAGAAGAAGATATTAAGAAGAGGTGACAAGAGTACACAGAAGAATTATACAAAAAAGATCTTTTGACCAAGATAACCACCATGGTGTGATCATTCATCTAGAGCCAGACATCCTGGAGTGTGAAGTCAAGTGGGCCTTAGGAAGTGTCACTATGAACAAAGCTAGTGGAGGTGATGAAATTCCAGGTGAGCTATTTCAAATCCTAAAAGATGATGCTGTGAAAGTGCTGCACTCAATATGCCAGCAAATTTGGAAAACTCAGCAGTGGCCACAGGACTGGAAAAGGTCAGTTTTCATTCCAATCGCACACAAAGTCAATGCCAAAGACTGTTCACACTCCCGTACAATTGCCCTCATCTCACACACTAGCAAAGTAACACTCAAAATTCTCTAAGCTAGGCTTCAACAGTATGTGAGCTGAGAAATTCCAGATGTTCAAGCTGGATTTAGAAAAGGCAGAGGAACCAGAGATCAAACTGCCAACATCTGTTGAATCTCCGAAAAAGCAAGAGAATTCTAGAAAAACATCTAATTCTGCTTCATTGACTAGGCTAAAGCCTTTGATTGTGTGGCTCACAGAAAACTGTGGAAAATTCTTCAAGAGATGGGAACACCAGACCACCTTACTTGCCTCCTGAGAATTCTGTATGCAGATCAAGAAACAAGAGTTAGAACAGGACATGGAACAATGGACAGGTTCCAAACTGGGAAAGGAGTATGTCAAGGCTGTATATTGTCAGCCTGTTTATTTAACTTATATTCAGTGTACATCATGAGAAATGCTGGGCTGAATGAAGCACAAGCTGGGATCAAGATTGCTGGGAGAAATATCAATAGCCTCAAATATGCAGATTACACCACCCTTATGGCAGAAAGCGAAGAGGAGCTAAAGAGTCTCTTGACGAAAGTGAAAGAGGAGAGTGAAAAAGCTGGCATAAAGTTCAACATTGAAAAAACTAAGATCATGGTGTCCAGTCCTATCTCTTCCCCACCCCACCTGCATTTCTACACCATGCCCCTTCCTTCCCTTCTCTCACTGTGCGCATTCCTGTGCCAGAAGGGCACGCCCAAGGTCCCTCTGCCTAGAATCTGTTTTCTTTTTCTGTCATTGCCCTTTCTTGTTATTCCTCTTTTCCTTCCCTCTTCCCCTCCTAGCAACTTACTACCACTGTGGGAGCCTGAGGCCTGTGGACACAGACACTGGCAGGTTTATCCAGCACAGCTCAGTGGAGGACATCTTTCCTGCACATTCCAGTATTTTCAGGTTCTTTCTACACTTAAACTTTCAGGTGCTGTGCAGGCAGATTCTCCTTGGAGAGCTACCTTGAAGTAAGCTTAGAATTGGATCCTACAAACTTTTTTTGAGAACCTGCTGTGTGACAAGTAACTTAGAGTTTTATATATCAGATCAGATCAGATCAGTCGCTCAGTCGTGTCCGACTCTCTGCGACCCCATGAACTGCAGCACGCCAGGCCTCCCTGTCCATCACCAGCTCTCGGAGGTCACTCAGACTCACATCCATCGAGTCAGTGATGCCATCCAGCCATCTCATCCTCTGTCATTCCCTTCTCCTCCTGCCCCCAATCCCTCCCAGCATCAGAGTCTTCTCCAATGAGTCATCTCTTCACATGAGGTGGCCAAAATACTGGAGTTTCAGCTTTAGCATCATTCCCGCCAAAGAAATCCCAGGGCTGATCTCCTTCAGAATGGACTGGTTGGATCTCCTTGCAGTCCAAGGGACTCTCAAGAGTCTTCTCCAACACCACACTTCAAAAGCATCAATTCTTCGGCGCTCAGCCTTCCTCACAGTCCAGCTCTCACATCCATACATGACCACAGGAAAGACCATAGCCTTGACTAGGCGAACCTTTGTTGGTAAAGTAATGTCTCTGCTTTAGAATATGCTATCTAGGTTGGTCATAACTTTCCTTCCAAGGAGTAAGCATCTTTTAATTTCATGGCTGCAGTCACCATCTTCAGTGATTTTGGAGCCCAGAAAAAGAAAGTCTGACACTGTTTCCACTGTTTCTCCATCTATTTCCCATGCAGTGATGGGACCAGATGCCATGATCTTCGTTTTCTGTATGTTGAGCTTTAAGCCAACCTTTTCACTTTCCACTTTCACTTTCATCAAGAGGCTTTTGAGTTCCTCTTCACTTTCTGTCATAAGGGTGGTATCATCTGCATATCTGAGGTTATTGATATTTCTCCCGGCAATCTTGTTTCCAGCTTGTGTTTCTTCCAGTCCAGCATTTCTCATGATGTACTCTGCATATAAGTTAAATAAACATGGTGACAATATACAGACTTGACGTACTCCTTTTCCTATTTGGAACCAGTCTGTTGTTCCATGACCAGTTCTAACTGTTGCTTCCTGACCTGCATACAGATTTCTCAAGAGGCAGATCAGGTGGTCTGGTATTCCCATCTCTTTCAGAATTTTCCACAGTTTATTGTGATCTACAGAGTCAAAGGCTTTGGCATAGTCAATAAAGCAGAAATAGATGTTTTTCTGGAACTCTCTTGCTTTTTCCATGACCCAGTGGATGTTGGCAATTTGATCTCTGGTTCCTCTGCCTTTTCTAAAACCAGCTTGAACATCAGGAAGTTCACGGTTCACATGTTGCTGAAGCCTGGCTTGGAGAATTTTGAGCATTACTTTACTAGCGTGTGAGATGAGTGCAATTGTGCGGTAGTTTGAGCACTCTTTGGCATTGCCTTTCTTTGGGATTGGGATGAAAACTGACCTTTTCCATCTTGTGGCCACTGCTGAGTTTTCCAGATTTGCTGGCATATTGAGTGCAGCACTTTCACAGCATCATCTTTCAGGACTTGGAATAGCTCCACTGGAATTCCATCACCTCCACTAGCTTTGTTCATAGTGATGCTTTCTAAGTCCCACTTGACTTCACATTCCAGGATGTCTGGCTCTAGGTCAGTGATCACACCATCATGATTATCTGGGTCGTGAAGCTCTTTTTTGTACAGTTCTTCTGTGTATTCTTGCCACCTCTTCTTAATATCTTCTGCTTCCATTAGGTCCATACCATTTCTGTCCTTTATCGAGCCCATTTTTGCATGAAATGTTCCTTTATATATATATATATATGTATGTATGTATGTATTATATATAGATCCAGCCCTGAATGTAAATTGGTACAGCTGCCACTATGGAAAAACTATGGAAAACAGTATGAAGGTTCATTAAAAAGCAATAAACAGAGGTGCCATATGATCTAACAATACTACTCCTGGGTATGTATCTGGACAAAACTAATTTGAAAAGATAATGCACCTCTATGTTCATGGCAGCATTATTTACAATAGTCAAGACATAGAGGGAAGCTAAATGCCCATCAACTAAGGAATGGATAAAGAAGATGAGGTACATACATACAATGGACTATTACTCAGCCATTAAAAATGAAATAATGCCATCGGCAGCAACATGGATGGACCTAGGGATTATTGTACCAAGTGAAGTAAGTCAGAGAAAGACAAATATGACCTGGTACCACTTATATGTAGAATCTAAAATATGACACAAATGAACTTATTTATGAAACAGAAACAGACTCACAGACAGAAAACAGACTTATGGTTACCAACAGAGAAAGAGATTGGGGGAGGGATAATTTAGAAGTTTGGGATTAACAGATACAAACTGTTATATATAAAATAGATAAAAAAACAAGGACCTACTGTATAGCATTGGGAATTATATTCAATATCTTATAATAAATCATAATGGAAAAGAATAAGAATATATATATTCATATATATGCATGACTCAATTTGCTGTACATAAAAAATTAACACAAAATTGTACTTCAATTCAAAAAGAAATAACTATGCCTGGCACTAATGTGGACTATAACATAGGCAAGTAGGATAGATGGATCTTTTCTGGAAAGCATCCTTGGCTGCAAGCACAGGCTGGCACCAAAGACTGAGTCCAGATCTTAAGTGACTTAACCTGGGGAATGCTCAGCACTTTTTACTTTTCTATCCTTTCTATATATATATGTGTGTATATACACACATATCGCACCCCTTTCTATATGTTAATGCTTCTGTCCTCCCTTGCTTACTTCCTCCTCTTCAGTCTGTCTAAACACCAGTTCCCCCAAAAAACTAGCTCCCCAAGTACCGACCATGTGGACATGAACCAATCACAGAAACTAAGCAAAATGGGCACCAACCAGGTCCCCAGGGGCCTCTTCTGGACCATTGGGGTGGGATCTTGTCAGATGGGGTCTTGAGGCAAGCCAGGTAGACCAGAAGGTCCCAGGGAACTCGGTCCTTTAATAAGTAGACAGTGGAACCACCTACTGAGTGTCAGATCCAAATATTAGTGCTATTGTGATATCTCTTTTGTCTTGAAAAGATGAAGTGGTAGTAGGAAGTTTCTAGACTCCTTTGATCAATTTCCCTGATTCACTCAACCTCAACCATATATGGCTGCCACCAGAGGGCACTCCCCACTGCCACTCCAGACTGCAGAGCTTAACCTCAAACCAAGCCCTGTATTCCTAAAACTTCTGTCTGGTCTAGAGGAGGCTCTCAGAATTGCTGAAAGGGCAAAGCATCAGAAAGGAAATGTATTTCACAGTGAGGGTGAAGTGGCTGTTGTTTCACTCAATTGGTTTGTCTGTTTATTTTGCCCAAACAATATCGTCTGTTGGAGAAAACAATCTAAAATATTTAATTTTGTTTACTTCGATTGCTTTAAAGGATTGTTTATGCTTAAGGGCTAACTTGGATGAGGTGCCTCCATTTCCAACACTTTTCTTTTGGTAACTAATGAGCATAGCTTTAGTCACCATGGGATCATGCTTGCTTTTTTTTTTTTTTTTCAGTCAGGGCCTTCTCTAATTACTATGTATTTGGCAATCAAAATATCCTCCAAATGGCATTTTTAAAAAATCCCATAAGACCCTTAGTTTTCCTGTCACCTTAGGGACAGGAAACTTTTTATTAAATAGCAAGCCATCAAAGACACAATATCTGCCCAAAATGTGAGACCAGACTTGTAAAAATCAAGAGGCTTTTGGCTAGTTGGTGCTGAAAGACCTGTGGCTGACATAAGTGAGAAAGAACATTTGAAATTCTCTACAGATTTTTAAAAATCACATTTAAAACCTGCATCCATGACTCGTGTGGGAGAGTCTCTGTCATTTTCCCATTTCGAAGTTGATTAATTTGCTATGAGTTTGACTGAACAGATTTAGAAATTGCTCACCTTCTCGTTCCTATCTTTTCTGGATTGAGTACAAGATTTGGAAGTTTGTAAAGGCTGAATAAAAAAAATTTTTTTTTCTTTAGCTTTGCAATTTGTTTCAGTAAAATCGTGAGGCTCAAAGGATGAGCTAAGTACTATTTGAGATCATCAATCATTACATTTCAGAAGGAGGGAGGGTGGAGCATGCTCTTCTGTCTAAGGAAATGTGGACCCTCAACCTAGCTGTTACTGTAATTTCAGAAAAGCTTTTTTTCCCCCTTGCTCCAAGGTTCTTGCTCAGCAATCTGGGGTATATGCTGAGTTGCTGTTCTCCAGGGTCACAGGTGGGGTTTTCAAGGTTCTGTGTCTCCTTTCTCTCTGAAAGCGTTTCTTCTTTCTTTTCTTAAATTTCGCATCTCTCTGCATATGACCCTCAAATCAATTTTCCTGCTTCATACGGGTCTTTCCAAGGCATTTCAGCAACCTTGTTTGAACTCTCTGTTTGCAGAAAGTTCTGCAGGAGAACAGTAACCAGTGCTGCATAGAGCTGGAAGATCTGTTTGCAGTATGCAGTTTGCATAGTGAAAGTTTATGCAGCCTCCCAGCTCGTTCCCTTCATAATTTTATCCCAGGAGAACTCTAAAATGAGGCTACAATGATGTTTACTAGGACAACTCAACATCCACACTGCTCAGCAGGGGGCCAGTGTGGCCCATCCCAGCAGCTTCTGTTCAAGCCCCAGGAATCCATCTAAATTGTCACTGAAGCATTGGAACATTGGTCCTCATTGATATTTGTTAAATTATTTCTCAGCTCAGAATTGGAGCTCAGAGATAATTTTCACTAAATTACAAAATAGCTCCTCTGGCACATCCCTGGATACTGCAGTTTCCACAGCCCATGTGGAGGGTGTGACAAGCGACATCTGATGTCACTACGAGACAGAGAGACCTAGCCTTGTTAGGCCTACCTGTAGCTCCCCTTTTCCTCTGGCATAGTTATCGCCATCCCCAAAAGCTGTCACCTTGGCTTTCAAAGATCTTCTTCCCTCAAACACTCTGATGACCTCTCTCCCTGAGCTTCTGTGTAGGTACTGCGCCTGCAGCAGAGGAGAAAGGCAGGCCCTTTGTGGAGACCAGCCACTGGGTTTCACTCAATCCTGTAACCGGTTTTGACTGAGCACTCAATTGAGAGCAGGCATTGGACAAGCACAGCAGGTACAGGGGCTTAGAGCAAGACTCAGGTGCTAGTCTTCAGTTTCACTAACATTAGAGAACACTCAATACATAATCACTTAAGTCATTAATAGCTATACTTGTGATAAGCATCAGAAAAGAGAAATGTGTGTTATATAGTAAAATAGATTACAGGTTGTTATCGTGGATTGGGGTGGAGGTGAGGTATCCAGAAAGGGTGCTTCAGGGCAATGATATTTACCTGATGCTAGGAAAGATGGACCTGAGCCAGCCAGAGACCATACCCTGGGAACAGGGCTCTACTGTGGGACACACTTGGAATGTGCTGGGTAATGGAAATTGCGTGGCCAGAACAGAGGCCCTGACAAGTCAGTAGGTAGCTATGCAGCCTGTGGTTAAGGCTTTGGAGTAGGCACGGATAGCTTTATTTTGTTTCTTTACTCCAGTGGAATTGAGAACAGGAGTTGATGGGAAAATTAAGAAGGAACCTTTGGGGGAGAGTGTGGTCTCCATGGGAGCTGTAGCTACAAGGATAGCGTAGGAAGGTGTATAGGCTGTGCCAGGCCTAGGCTGGATGAGATACAGGGCAGCAGGGTGTCCACACACAGATCACGGTGCCAACTGAGTCCTGGGGTCAGGAACAAACTACACTGGGCAGAGGAAAGGGGGGAAGGCCCGTAGGAGGAAGGGCAACCAATGGGGCACATGAGGAAGGTGAGCAGAACAAGGAGGACCAAGGTTCCCCTAATGCCATGGGCTACATTCTCCCGAGCACTCTTTCCTCAACTTTTTGAAATATATACATTTCAGTTGCTGAAGTATAAAACTGCTGAAGTAAAGTGTGCATTTACATGCAAAAATTAAACACAACAGAAAGAAATGAAGTGAAAATAAAAGTCAGCCCTGCATCCAACTTCTACTGAAAGGCAGTTTCTTATTTTATTGCACTAAAGGATCTGGTGAGCCTACATTTCTTGATTTAAACACGTTCTGTGACTCCTCATTTAGTCTCTCCCTCCACTTTCTTCCAGTTCTTCATAGTAGTGGCATAGTTTTCAGTTCTCCCACTGGTTACCTTTATAACTTTGTAAGTTATGTGAGTCTATTTGTCTGATGGCATCAGTTGGACAATCTCTCTGGTCTGCCTTTCATCTGAGATGTGGAAATATTTTCCCCTGCACTTCCCTCCCACATTTACAACGTTTTCACACTTACACTTCTGTTTCTTAGTCCTGAGTCTGTGTTTACTTTAGATATTGACTGAAAACTCAGAAGCAGCTTTCACAGTATCAGAGGGATCTTAATGGCTGTTAGTGCAAATGTGAGCAGGGCAGCTGGATGCAGAGAGAAAGACTTAGGATTTCTGAACTAATCAATCTGGTAAGTACATACCAAAAGCCAAGGTCAAATGAAATCTCCAAAAAATAATGTGTCGCCCATCCAATCTCTAAAGCACAGTTTAGCAAATATTTTTTTCTGTAAAGAGCCAAACAGGAACTGTTTAGGCTTGGCAAGCCATGTGGTCTATGTCAGAGCTACTACCATCTGCTGTTGCAGCATAGAAGGTGTTGTAGAAACTATCGGGTGGGCCAAAAATTTCATTCATGTTTTTCCATAAGTTGTAATGGAAAAACTTGAATGACCATTTATTTTATCAATACATGGTAAAACACAGATGGCTGTGTCCAAAAAAACTGAAAACAAAATTGTCATTCAAAACAAGCTACAGCCAACCTGGTTTAAAGCAGCAGTCCTCTAAATGTGGTGAACTTCAGAAACCCCTGGGAGGTTTGCCACTCCCCCTCTGCCCATAGTTTCTGATTCAGCAAGTCTGAGGTGGGCCCGGAACTTGTTACAAGTTCCCAGGTGGCACCCCTTGACTATGCTGATGCATGCTGCATTATTGTTGCTTTGTACTAGAGCATCATCCTCTTGTACATATTTGGTATTTTCCTGGGGTTCCTAATAGCCTTTTTCTCTTTGCATTTGAAAACTGACTACAGCTTATCACCAAGATTTTCCATCATCATCACAATGATTTTTATTTTATGCTTTCATGAGTGCTTCCTCAGTTGTGTCTGACTCTTGGCGACTCCATGGACTATAGACTGCCAGGTTCAAGAACCTATTTTTTTCTTAAAATAATTCCCTGTAGCACTCCCAGTCTTGCGTTTTGCTAGACCAGTTGCTCTCCAAGCCTAGTGTTCATTCATCATCTAAAACCATCCTTCACTGTCTCCAGGATAGGGCTCCTCCCTCTCAGGTCCTATGCTTTCCTATGTCCTGGATTTACATTAGTTTTACTGCACATCATCAAGGAGTAATTTTTTCACAAAAGATACATGAGACAGCTTCAGAAATCAACCCTGCCAATGCCTAAACTTAGACTTCTAGCCTCCAGAATTGTGAGAAAATAAATGTGTCATCTTTAAGCCACATGTCTGTGGTATTTTGCTATGGCAGCCTGAGCTGACTAATTCACGGGAGGAGTAGAGCAGAAAGGAAGCCAGATGAGATTAAAAATACTATCTAGGAGCTAAATAAAACAGGTACAATGAAAAAAAAGCCATGATTCAAGTCTGTGGCAATCAGTTTGAATCTAACCTTAACCCAACTGGCCAACGGACATAGCTGTCCTTTGAGCTGTCCTGATCAACCCCAAGGCAAGGGTTGAGCAGGGACTGGACATGCCGCTAGAACCGAAAGACAAGGCAAGCACTCAGCCCCTCATCAAACAAGGAGTAACCAGAGAATTAAATCCATAGAAATACATCAAGAATCATTCTGCAGCTGCTGTGAATCTCAAGATATGAATCCCAGTGGAAAGAGGTAAGGCATTTAACAAGCTGATCAGAAAGTTATTCTGACAGGGCTTAGATCATATGACACTAGTGACATGAGGATAGCTTGATTATTTTAGATATTTTAAATCTATAGTCATTAAACTTATCTCTATGCCCATCAAAGAATTTGACATCATGGTCATGATGAAGAAATTACCACCAGTTAGCCAAGTAGTTAGCACTTCTTTGATTCTTCTACTCTTGCTTTTCATTTTGTGCCATTAGTTCTTCATCCAGATAATAAAACAAAAAAGAGTATAGAGAGAAAATGTACTATTTTGTGACTTTTTTTTTATTTGAAGCAAGTATATTGTTTTTGTTGTTTAGTCGCTAAGTCGTGTCCAACTCTTTTGCAACCCGATGGACTCGATGGACTATAGCTCGCCAGTGGGTTACTAGTTCCTTCTCCAGGGTATCTTCTTGACCCAAGAATCAAACCTGAGTCTCCTGCATTGGCAGGCAGATTCTTTGCCACTGAGCCACCAGGGAGGCCTGAAGCAAGTATAAGTTAAGTCGCTCACTCAATCGTGTCCGACTCTTTGCAACCCCATGGACAGTAGCCCTCCAGACTTCTCCATCCATGGGATTCTCCAGGCAAGAATACTGGAGTGGGTTGCCATTGCCTTCTCCAGGGGATCTTCCCGATCCAGGGATCGAACCCAGGTCTCCCGCATTGCAGGCAGACGCTTTAACCTCTGAGCCACCAGTAAAGATCGTATAAGTGAACATAAAAGCAAGGCACTCCAGAGTTTTGCAAGTTTAACTCATTACACTTTTACAGAATGAGTATTCAAAGTTACACTAAAGGAAGAGATTGACTCCAGGCAAGAACAAGGAACCACTGCATTCCAATCCATAATATCAAACTACTGAAGAAGAGAGTCCTGCATGGATTTTCCTTTTTCACCATTAAACTTTCAGATTACCATTTGACTTTCCTTCAGTCAATATAAATGTTCAGTTCTGTCTATTTACAATAGGCAAGACATGGAAGCAACCTAAGTATCCAATGACAGAGGAATGGATAAAGATGTGGTATATATATATGTATATGCAATGCAATATTCCTCAGTCCAAAAAAAGAGAATGAAATAATGCCATTTGTAACAGCATGGATGAATCTAGAGATTATCATACTAAGTGAAGTAAATCAGACAGAGAAAGACAATATCATATAAGTGATATTATATGACAAAATGATATAAATAAACTTATTTGCAAGACAGAAATAGACTCACAGACATAGAAAACAAACATGGTTACCAAAGCGAATAAATTAGGAGTTTGGGATTAACAGAAATATGCACTACTGAAATATAAAATAAACAGAGAAGTTCTGTATAACACAGGGAACAATATTCAGTATCTTGTAATAACTTATAATGGAAAAGAATCTGGAAAGAACAAATTCAAATATATATCTGAATCACTTTGATGTACACCTGAAACTAACACAACATTGAAAATCAACTATACTGCAATAAAAATATATAAGTAAATAGACATGCAGTTCTGTGGCAGTTAATGAGTTTTTTTAACTATAAAATGAATAACTTTTATTTTGTATATTGATTTCTTTGTGTTTTTTGGGATTCTCTTCAATTATGAGACTAATTTTGGAGAAAATCAAGTTTTGATGTGGCAAAGGAGGTGGCAGTCCCTGCAATGCTTGGCCCAACCCAGGGGTTCTGTGGATAGTGCCAGTCTGGGGTAGGCAGCCACGTCTCCATCTGGTAGGATCCATTCACCTGACCTTGGCCTGCAATAGACAACACAAAGTTTGGGGGTGGGGGAAATTGGTGTTTTGGGGACTTGGGGAGTTGTGGTTTCTAATTTAACTTGATTATTTTTAGCAAGTAAAATTGAGTTGACCATATATTCTTTTTGTATATAGGTTCCTGGAAACACAGATTTGGGGGCATATTTAAAGATTGATATGGGGCTTCCCTGGTGGCTCAGCAGTAAGAATCTGCCTGCAATACAGGAGATGAGGGTTTGATTTGTGAGTCAGGAAGATACCCTGGAGAAGAAAATGGCAACCTGCTCCAGTATTCTTGCCTGGGAATATCTCATGGACAGAGGAGTCTGACGGGGTCACAAAGAGTAGGACACAATTGAGTGACTAAACCACCACCGCCAAACATAATATAGAACAAAGAGGTTATTGTTTATTTTACAAAATAATTTCCTTAGGGAAGTATCTCTAATATTATCTCTAATGGATAATATTTTCAAGTGAGCTTTATGTTTCTGTGGCTATAACCTTTAAGATAGTTTTAATGAGAAATAGCTAAGAGATAGTAGAACAAAGGACTTTCCATTTCCTGATGAAATAGCATGATTTTCAAAGAGTATTTAAGAAAAACCAATATTCTTTAAAGTGATTAGCTGCTCAAACTTTCCATAGATCCGTATTTCAACTCAAGAACAACATAAAATAAGAAGTGCATAAGACAAGGTATGGGGAAGAAGGTTAGCATAAAGCTAACAGTCATATCTCCACTGGGTACACCATTCTTCCAACACGCTGATGTGTTCACCAAGCCAGAAGCTCCATAAATCTTACTGTTCAGGAATTGTTATTGAAGTTTTGTTTTGCAGGTATAATGGATGAAATAAATGGCCATCAGGAATTGAACTCAAGTTCAGTACCTCTCCCCTTCCTGGAGGTCAAGGGTTGGGGCTAATAGTTCTAACCCTGTAATAAAGTGTTTAGCTCCTCTGTCAACCAACCCCCATCCCAAAGCTATCACCACCACACCCCATCTCCACCAAAAATCACCTTATTAATGTAAATTCAGGTCTCACATATAGTTGAAAGGGATTCATTGTGAAAAACCAAATACACTCATCACTCAGGAAATTTCAAGGATTTTAGGGACCCTGTGCTAGGAACTGAAAACAAATATCAAATATATATGCTTTTGTTATACCACACAATATGTTAGGAAATGTTATATATCTATAGTAATCATGAGGTGATGATATTGATAGAGAGATAAACACACACATAAATGGAACAGAATCAGATCAGATCAGATCAGATCAGATCAGTCGCTCAGTCGTGTCCGAGGTCCCCAAAACTCACACAATGGGCCCAAATGAGTTTTGAAAAAGGCACTAAAGCAATTCAATGGAGGAAGGATAGTCTTTTCCACAAATGTTGCTGAAGCAATTGCACATCTACAGCCAAAACAACTTAAATTTTCCAGCCTATAACTTCCCAGGTGAATCAGTGGTAAAGATCCTAACTGTCAATGCAGGAGACTCAGGTTCACTCCCTGGGGTTGGATGATTCCCTGGGGGAGAAAATAGCAACCTACTACGGTATTCTTGCCTGGAAAATTCCATGGACAGAGCACCCTGGTGGGTGACAGTACATGGTGTGGCAAAGAGTCAGACACAACTGATCACACACACACACATGTACGGTACAAAGTAGAAATTGGGATATGTGTTTAGACAAAGATTTCTTAGACTTGGTATCAAAAGCATGACTTTTATATAAAAGGGAAAAATGATAAGTTGGACCTCAGCAAAACTATTGCTCCATGAAAGGCAATAAGAAAAGGATGAAAGCTAGGAGAACATATACACAATCCATATATCTATCAAATGACTTGTGTTTATAATATATTAATAATACTCAAAAGTCGACAGTGAAAATAACAATCCGATGAAAAAAGGGACAAAAGACATTTTACTAAACAGGATATTCAGAAGACAAGTAAGCACTTGAAAAGATATTCTTATCATTAACGATTAGGGAAATATAAGTTCTAATTACAATGTAATAGAACTGCATACTTATCTGACTCTTTGTGACCCTGTGGACTATACAGTCCATTGAACTCTCCAGGCCAGAATACTGGAGTGGGTAGCCTTTCCTTTCTCCAGGGTATCTTCCTGACCCAGGAATCAACCCGGGGTCTCCTGTATTGCAAGTGGATTCTTTACCAACTGAGCTATCAGGGAAGCCTACATACTTATCAGAATGGTACAAAAACAAAAACAAACAAATAAGCAAATTAAAGTAATGATTAACACCAAATACTGGCAAGAATGAAGTGTAACTGGGTCACTTACACATTGCTGGTGGAAATGTAAAATGGTCCAGTGGCACAGTCACTCTGGAGAAGAGTACAGAAGCTTCTTACAAAATATTTATGATATATTTATTATACAACCCAGCAGTTACACTCTTGGACACTTATCCCAGAGAAATAAAAATATATATCACAGGAAAACCTGTATATAAATGTTCATAGTAGTTCTATTAATAATTACTAGCACTGGAAATGACTCATGGGTCCCTTAGAAGGTAAATGGTTAAATTATGGTCCATCCATGGCTTGGAAAACTTTCAGCAATAAAGAGGAACAAATTATTTTTATAGTAAAAAAAAACTTGGTTGCATCTCAAGGAGATTGTGTTGAATGAAAATAAAAAGAAACAATCTCAAAAGGCTATATGTTATATGATTCCATTAATAAAGCATCCTTGAAGTGACAAAAGTCACAGATAACAGTTTAGTGGTTGCATGGGTTGAGGACAGAGGGAGAGGGCTGTGGCTACAAAGGCTAATATACGTGTTTTGTGTTTTGACTGTATCACACATATTTGTGAATGAGTAAGGTAAAGTTCGCCTAGTCAAGTCTATGGTCCTTCCTGTGGTCATGTATGGATGTGAGAGCTGGACTGTGAAGAAGGCTGAGCACCGAAGAATTGATGCTTTTGAACTGTGGTGTTGGAGAAGACTCTTGAGAGTCCCTTGGACTGCAAGGAGATCCAACAGTCCATTCTGAAGGAGATCAGCCCTGGGATTTCTTTGGAAGGAATGATGCTAAAGCTGAAACTCCAGTATTTTGGCCACCTCATGCGAAGAGTTGACTCATTGGAGAAGACTCTGATGCTGGGAGGGATTGGGGGCAGGAGGAGAAGGGGATGACAGAGGATGAGATGGCTGGATGGCATCACTGACTCGATGGATGTGAGTCTGAGTGACCTCCGGGAGCTGGTGATGGACAGGGAGGCCTGGCGTGCTGCAGTTCATGGGGTTGCAAAGAGTCGGACATGACTGAGTGACTGATCTGATCTGATCTGATCTGAAGGTAAAGTTATGTAGAACTAAATATCCACAAACAGACAAGTAAGTGCATTAAAATATATAAAATCTGAACAAGTTTGCTGGCTTACATAAATGCCCATCTCCTCTTTGTGGCATCAAAGCTTTGGTCATACAAGAAGTTATCACTGAGGAATTGGGTGAAGGGTATACAAAATCCCTATTATTTCTTAGGCCTGCACATGAATCAATAAATATCTCAAACTAAGAAGTTAAAAAATACATAAAATTATCATATTCTGGGTCCAAGTCTGCCACTAAAATTAAGTGGTGACTTAGAAGTTGTCTCTGGAACAGAGGATGAGAAGCATAGCTGGGCCTCTGTGTACAGAGCCAAGCTCATGGGAATAAATTATCCCAAAAACTCATGAATAGGGTGCAGGAAAGCAAACCCAGGGCTTGAAAAGTGCATGTTTAAGAGATTTTGATAGTTGACATTTTAATAAATGCATTTCAGTACTTGTTATAAGAAGGGGAAAAAAGAGAAAGAAAGAGAAGGAGAAGGAGGGAGGAAGGAAGGAAAGGAAAAAGGAAGGAAGAAGAAAGAAAACGTATCAGAAAAATTGCCATTTTGTAAACTTCAGTAAAATAAGTTATTCAGACAAGGATCATCAAGGGAGGCTAAAAAGCACTAGAGGCGATGTGAGGAATGACATAGTCCTGTGTTTCCATAATAGCACCTCACAGAGTGCTTGCTAATAAGAAAGGGAAAAGCATACCTTCCTGTTGGAACACTCAGGTTGTTATACTTAGCTACGTGACCAAATCTGTATAGCACTAACAGAGATTTCATAATGTTATATGCCTTCTGATGTGATGTGATAGAAATACACAGAAGTTGTATTCTTGTCAAAGATCTTTAGTCTAAATCTAAACAAGTTTTGAATCTAATTTCCAAAGTACATGAAGTCTGGAAAATAAAAGAATCAACTATACAAATTCAGAATATGGACTATTCTGTAAACTCAGTTTCTTAATAGATAAATATCATGAAAAAAGAATATAAATCACTATCATGAGGTCAGTGGACACAAATTTGAGCTCTCCTTCTGACTCACTCTAGCTCACCAGAGTGGAGTTGTCTGATTTATTTTTTGCAACTACTGTCAGGAGACATCAATAAATTTCCTGGCTCTACTGCTCATTGTGGGGTTTACACTTGTAGGTCCCATAGAACTAACCAACTCAGGAGATGTCTCAAACAGCTACCACCCACAGGGCACAGTAACTCAGGACCCAGGAACTCAGTCTTTCTGGCAAAGAGGGCTATTAGCTCATCAGGTTAGCTGTAGCCTGAGGGGCATGGTTCCAGTTAAATACATGTTTAAGGTAACTGTAAACCCTACCAGAGACCTTAGAAGGTGGATGCCATATTCATGCTCTCCCTCTGGAGTGGTCCAGAGTGCCCATATCTCTCAGAGGGAATGTTTTACACATGTCTGGTGCCCTGGTTTTTATGTCTTGGGCCCTGATGTTGGTGGCTGTCACCGAAGGGATGCCCCTTGAATGCCTGGCTGTGGTGGCTAGAGGGGCTTGTGTTCCTAAATCCCACAGGACTGCAACAATCAGAGAGAGAGAGTTCTCAGCAGCTGCCACACCTAAGGCACTGCAAGGCCACAGACATATCCCCACACTCTCTGTAGAATATTTGCTTGTCCTGGAGCTTCAGCCTGAGGGGTACCTAGAGGTACACATATCTAGAGGCTTACGGAGATGTTCTCAGGGAACACGAACCAGGGGATACAATTGCGCTCTCCCTCTGCCTCATGACAGCTCACCCAGAAAGGAGATTACACACTCATCTGGAGCCTCAATATTTGTGATTGCCACCCAGGTAACAACTTCAGATTGCCTGGTTTGGTGCTCAATCGGGCTTACACTTGCAGTCCCACAGGACTGTACATATTTCCATTCTTTATTTAGAGTCAGTTTCATGTTACACACGCAAACAGCAATAGTGTTCTAGCGGTCAAACAGAACTTGGGGACAGGGTTGAGAGAATTTCCCCTGCCTGTTCACAGCAGTTCTGTTGGGGCAGCTCCGCCTGCTCATGCAAGAATTCAGTGTTGTGTAGTCAGCTTTACTGTGAGAACTGACAACCCTGAAACCTCAGGCTTACACCAGCAAATAGTAATCCCCACTCATGTTACATGATGTCTGCATATGGGCTGCAGGTCTGACCCACCTGTCTCTAGGACTCTGGGATCCAGGCTGAAGGAGATATCCCCTGGTGGGAAATGCCATGCTGGTGGGAGAAGGAACGTCCTCCATGGACCTGGCACTCTGCTCCTGCTCATCTCACTTTACCAGCAGAGTAGGTGCCATGGGGCAGGCACCTGTTGCCACCTGTGGGGATGCTGACCCAACCTGGGAATGGGGAGGAGAGCTGGGAAGGATGACACAGTCTACCACAGCTTGAAGCCACTTTCTGCTGAACAAATCCTCACTCAGTGATCCCAGTTTAGAAGCTGTGGCAGAATTTCTCTCTTGGAATCCTAATTCCTCTCTGATAGATGTTGCTGTTTCCTTGCCAGGTTGCTGTCAAGAGGACTGACCCTCTGACCCTAAGCCCAGAGACTCCAGCCCCTCATCCACAACCCCTCTTCTGGCTGATGTCCCTGATGCAGACGTCTGGCCTGGAGGGCTGAGCCTTTCAACATCCTAACTGCTTGTCCCATTATCCACCTGCTTTTGGAGAAATGCTGTGACCTGGCGTCAGGTCCTCTCCCCATGTCAGTTCTCCACCACGGTGTCGGGCTACCAGGTACTGATTTCTGTCCGGATACAGGATGTTCTGTTCAGCAGACTGGACTTCCTCCAGCAGTGCCAGCTGGACCACTGCTCTTGTGCCCTCCTTCCTGCCCCCTCTCAGCTACTGGCCAACCATCCTCACCCTCTAGAGCCAACCGGTCCATGACAGCTGAGTAATGAAAAATGACATTCTCCTTTGCTTCTCAACTTTTTTCTATTAATTTTGTATAGCAGGATTGACTTTTAATCCACATCCTAAGGTGTGAGTGAAATAACATGGCTTTCAGTATCCATATTTTGGTGCTCTACATAGAAGGGAAATTTCTGGTTGCAGGGATGTACTTCTGTTCAAACTTGGCATACTGCAGAATAGTTTTCCAAAGTGGTGGTGCTAATTTATACTTGTAACAGCAACAGAATGCAGTTTTTCACAGCTTTGAAATTTTAGCCATCATGATGGGTATTTAGTATCGTCTCTTGGTTGGTTTCCTGTACATATCCTGATGACCAACAATGCTGAGCAACTTTTATTTATCAACCAATTATTCTAAAACCTCCCTTTTGAGAAGTGCTTGCTCAAATATCTTCCCAATTTTTCAATTGCATCTTTTCCTTACTAATTTGTAGAAGCACATTATATAATCTAGAGAAGGGACCTTTCTCTGTTGTGTGTGCCTGACATACTTGTTCCCAAGCTGTGATTTACATTTTCATTATTTTAGTGCTATATTTCAGTGAAGATATGTTCACAGTTTTAGTGTAATCTGATTCTTCAATCTTTTTAATGTTCAAAGATTTGGTGTAGTGTTTAAGAAGTATTCCTATGAAACACCTATGTCATTATATACTCCATTAGAATATATTCTAAGAAGTTCATTGTTTACTTTTCACAGTTATAAATTCCATGTGGAAATTGTTTGGGTGTGCATGTGTGTGTTTCTGTATGAGCCATGAGATAAGGATCAATTTTCACTTTTAATTGACTTATCACTAATATGACTATTATTTATGCATTGCTATATACTAGTAACAAATTAATAGAAAGAAAATTAACAAAATATCCCATTAACAATTGCACAAAAATAAAATTGGCATAGCTACTATGAAAAATAGGAAGAAATTTCATAAAAAATTAAATATATAACTATCATAGGATCTGGAAAACCCGGTTCTGGGTATAACACTGAAGGAAATTAACTCAGTATTTCAAAGAGATATCTTTGTTGCAGTATTATTTGCAATAGCCAAGATATAGATACAAAGTAAGTGTCTGTGGACAGATGAATGGATAAAGTAAATGTGATATATATTTTATATACCATTATATATGTGTATCTCTTCATTCCTTCTCCAGCAAAGCACAGCCACCGCTCCTGATCTTGGATGTGTGCTATCTCCTCATGGCCACTCGTACCAGCAAAGGTCTGTCTTGTCAAGGCTATGGTTTTTCCAGTAGTCATGTATGGATGTGAGAGTTGGACTATAAAGAAAGCTGAATGCTGAAGAATTGATACTTTTGAACTGTGGTGTTGGAGAAGACTCTTGAGAGTCCTTTGGACTGCAAGGAGATCAAACCAGTCCATCCTAAAGGAAACCAGTCCTGAACATTCATTGGAAGGACTGATGTTGCAGCTGAAGAGAAGAACTGATGAGAAGAACTGATCATGTGAAAAGACCCTGATGCTGGGAAAGATTGAAAGTGGAAGGAGAAGGGGACGACAGAGGATGAGATGGATGGATGGCATCACTGACTCAATGGATATGAGTTTGAGTAAACTCTGGGAGTTGGTGATGGACAGGGAGGCCTAGCATGCTGTAGTCCATGGGGTTGCAGAGTCAGACACGACTGAGAGACTGAACTGAACTGATATATGTGTATATATATGTGTGTGTTTTTAGGATTGATATAATAATGAAATATTATTCAGTAATACAAAGGAGGAAGATCCCACCATTTGTGATAACATGGATGAAACTTGAGGTCTTAAGTGAAATATACCAAAGACAAATATCAGTTACTTGTGGAATATAAAAAAACCTTCAGACTTAAAGAAACAGAATGCTGGATGTTGGATGTTGGTTGTCAGGGATTAGATGGTGGGAGAAATAGTAGGATATTGGTCAAGGAGCACAAACTTTCAGAATTAGTTCTAAGGATATAAGGTACAGCATGGTGACTACAATTAATAATACTGTATTGTGACAGTATACTAATGCATATATATGGAATTTAGAAAGATGGTAACGATAACCCTGTAAGTGAGACAGCAAAAGAGACACAGATGTATAGAACAGTCTTTTGGACTCTGTGGGAGAGGGAGAGGGTGGGATGATTTGGGAGAATGGCATTGAAACATGTTTAATATCATATAAGAAATGAATCACCAGTCCAGGTTTGATGAAGGAGACAGCATACAGGATGCTCAGGGCTGGTGCACTGGGATGACCCAGAGGGATTGTATGGGGAGGGCAGTGGAAGAGGGGTTCAGGATGGGGAACATGTGTACACCCGTGGTGGATTCATGTTGATGTATGGCAAAACCAATACAATATTGTAAAGTAAAAAATAATAATAATAAAATAAAATGTTGAATAGAAAAAAAAATAACACTGTATTGTGTACTCAAAATTTTCTGAGAGTGGATCTTAAGCTTACTCACCATGGGGAAAAAAAGAAAATAACTCTGTGAGGTGATTTATGTGTTAATTTCATTGTGGCAATCCTTTCATAATGTATTCATATATCAAATAATGACAGTGTATTATTTAAATATGGCAATCCACTCCAGTATTCTTGCCTGGAAAATCCTATGGACAGAGTAGCCTGGCAGGCTACAGTCCATGGGGTCACAGAAGTTGGACATGATTTAGTGACTAAACCACCATCATTTAAATATATACAATTTTATTTGTCACTAGTGTCTGCGTGTGCTAAGTCACTTCAGTAGCATCTAACTCTTTGCAACCCTAGGCACCATAGCCCATCAGGCTTCTCTGTCTATGGGATTCTCCAGGCAAGAATACTGGAGCGGGTTGCCATGCCCTCTTCCAGGAGAGCTTCCTGACCAAGGGATGAAACCGCATCTCTTATGTTTCCTGTACTGGCAAGTGGGTTCTTTACCATTAGCACCACTTGGGAAGCCCATTTGTCACTTATACATCAATAAATCTAGAAATACATTTAAAAAGAAAATTGAAAAAAGAGAAAAGAATGCTCTAGATTAAAGAGATGTAATAAAATGTAATATGTGAACATAGATTGTTTTCTGGTTTTAATAAAAGTTGTAAAAGCCATTTTTAAAGCAACTGAAATTTTTGAATATGGACTGTGTATTAGATCAGTTCAGTTCAGTAGCTCAGTCATGTCCGACTGTTTGCAACCCCATGAATTGCAGCACGCCAGGTCTCCCTGCCCACCACCAACTCCCAGAGTTCACTCAAACTCACGTCCATCGAGTCGATGATGCCATCCAGCCATCTCATCCTCTGTCGTCCCCTTCTCCTCCTGCTCCCAGTCCCTCCCACCATCAGAGTCTTTTCCAATGAGTCAACTCTTCGCATGAGGTGGCCAAAGTACTGGAGTTTCAGCCTCAGCATCATTCCTTCCAAAGAACACCCAGGACTGATCTCCTTTAGAATGGACTGGTTGGATCTGTATTAGAGAATTACCTTATATTTTCTTATCTTTGATTATGAGACTATGTCATTGAGATCATCTAATAGCTTGGCAAGATAAAAATATAAGAATACATAACAAAAAAATTACAATTGTTGATTCTCCAATATATTATTGAATCACTATGCTGTACTATAGAAATTAACACATATTATAAATCAACTATACTTCAATTTTAAGAAGAAAGAAAAGATGAGTAAGAAAGAAGCATTTTAGGTTTCAGTTCAGTTCAGTCGCTCAGTCGTGTCTGACTCTTTGAGAAGTCAAAATGACAAAGACAAGAAATAATGTTGGGGGAAGACCTGCTTAGAAGACTGCAAACTCCAAGGAAGTCATCAAGTGGTTTGCTAGTGATCAGGACTCAACCACCTTTAGTCTTTCTGAAGCCAGGTTTGGACAAGACAAAATCAGTCAGTAAGAGCTATTCACAAGTCTCAGAGACATTTTCTGACCTGGACCTGGATATAGATGCTTTTTGAATATGATTTCATGGGGGAAGAGAGCTGGGTGCTTAGTAAATGCCAGGCTCTGTGTACAGCATTTTCCCCTGGATTATCACATTTACTCATCACAACAATCCTCTGGGTTGAAAATGTAGTGGATTTTCTATTAGGAGTGTCGAAAAGAAGAGTCATGTCAAAGAGCTTAGGTGCTTTGAGAACCAAGAAATGGTAGCAGGAAGTGAAATAATGGAAAGTGTCTTTCTTAAGAAGAGAGCTAAGATTAAAAAACGGATTCATTTTTGGACATGTAGCTAATTGAAGAATTAGAGTCCTTAATACAGAATGCCTTAAGAAATTGAACTTTTCTAGTGACCTCATGGATTTACTTTTGGCTTTACAAATGTTGACAGTTTAAATGACTCAAGAAAGCTTGTAAGGATTATGACACCCATTCTTTCTACAAAAATATATGGATCAGAACAATGAAAATTTAGAAAATTATCCCTTTTCATTAAGTTTAAATTTCTTAAGTTCACATTCAGTTTTGACTAAATAATACTAATATGTGCATGGTCTGTTTTGTGATGCAAACAGGGAAAACTCAGCAGGCAGAAATAAATGCTGTAACTCCTGGAAAACCTGAATTAATATCACATGTATTCCCTGATGCTCTTGTAAATCTAGAATATATGTGTGGGTTCCTAAAAGTTAGGCAGAACTTTCAGTTCTACATAGTGTCAGGTAATCTTTCCTAGTTATCTGAAGTTACTTCAGCTAACGACAGTATAAAATGGAGAAGAAATCTAGTAGCTACAGACACTGGAGATGGAACATAATTTTCTGATTTGTCTGATATTTGAAAACTCTTTCAAGTACTACAAATTTTGAACTAAATGAGAAAATTAATTTTACTGACCCTTTTGAAATGAAAAAAAAAATGAAAATTTCCCGAAAGATTATGTGCAATTTCAGATAGAATAATTTATAAGTAAAGATGAACAAAAAACTGAAACTAGTCTAACAGCCTGGAGTATTTTGTCATCTGGAGTTAGTAGAAAAGACAAAACCGTGATGTTGACTGTCATGACAGGGATGGCCAGTCTCTCATCAGAGATTGTCTGAATTGCCGTTACCTGCTGAAATGGCTTTTTAGCTCAATGAAGTATTTGGCTCTGTTGGTATTGATTCAGGGTCTGTAACAGTTGAGGACAATGTGCTTCATATTGATCTGAGTTTGAAAAAAAGTGGTTCATAAAAAATTAAGAGAATCTGTGATGGTTGGCAGGCTTTTTTAGTAAAGAATTCCCTTTTTGTCTATTTTGTAACCTTCCTCTTAAACACATTTACCACATTATATACTATAATTTTATTAAATTTCTTTTTGAGAGAAAATTAACTTTTACCAAATAACAGCTCACAGATTTTTTTTCCTCTTTTCAGCTTTTTAAAAATTATTTTTCTTTCAGTCTCGCTGAGATATAACTGACATACATCACTGTATAACTGTAAGGTGTATAACATAATGACTTACATACATTATGAAATGATTATCACAATAAGTTCTGTCATCTTATATAGATACATCTGTCATCTTATATAGATACAAAATTAAAGAAATAAAAGAAAAATTTTGTCCACATGATAGAATTCTTAGAATTTACTCTCTTAACTACTTCCATATATAATATAGAGCAATGTTAATCATATTTAATATGTTGTGCATTACATTTCTAGTATTATTTACTTTATAACTAAAAGTGTGTACTTTTCAACTGACTTTATTCATTCCTCCCACTCCCCCAGCCACCCCACCTCCCCTGACCAGACTTCTGGTAACTACAGATCTGCTCTCTTTTTCTATGAGTTTGTTTGTATAATTTTTTTTGAAATATAATTGACATATAATACTATATTAATTCCAGATATATCTTTTTAGGTTACTTCCAGACAAGCCAAATTATATAATTGGTGATAGAATCCAATGTGATTGTTGATATTTTTCAAGGCTAAAAAAGAGAAAGTGAGTTTTCTACTCCTAAAGTTAAAGACTGCAATGCTGATTAAGTTTTAAAAGCAGTTACTAAAAGATGCAGGAGAAGAACTCTGTAAGTGGAGAAATTATATTTGTTTATATTTACTATGAATAATTTGCCTATAACTATACAAGACAAAATTATTTCTAGACAAGAGTAATAAAAAGGCTTTTACCAATGCACCCCTGCTTTGCCAATTCCCCGCCTCTTATTTGTGGTGTGCTGCGATTCACGGGGTTGCAAAGAGTCGGACACGACTGAGCGACTGATCTGATCTGATCTGATATATTTGTGTTAAAAGCATCAAGGACAGGAAGTATTCTGTAACAAGCTAATCTGAGACCCTCTCCTGGTTGAGAATATTGATCCTCACAATCCTGAACAAACATTATCTCAGAGAACAGACAACTAGAAAATTTTGAAAAATTTAGCAGCTCCTAAAATGCTACTCTAGCAAGAAGAGATAAGAAAGCCTTCTTCAGCGATCAGTGCAAAGAAATAGAGGAAAACAACAGAATGGGAAAGACTAGGGATCTCTTCAAGAAAATCAGAGATACCAAAGGAACATTTCATGCAAAGATGGGCTCGATAAAGGACAGAAATGGTATGGACCTAACAGAAGCAGAAGATATTAAGAAGAGGTGGCAAGAATACACAGAAGAACTGTACAAAAAAGAGCTTCATGACCCAGATAATCATGATGGTGTGATCACTGACCTAGAGCCAGACATCCTGGAATGTGAAGTCAAGTGGGCTTTAGAAAGCATCACTAGGAACAAAGCTAGTGGAGGTGATGGAATTCCAGTGGAGCTATTCCAAATCCTGAAAGATGATGCTGTGAAAGTGCTGCACTCAATATGCCAGCAAATTTGGAAAACTCAGCAGTGGCCACAGGACTGGAAAAGGTCAGTTTTCATCCCAATACCAAAGAAAGGCAATGCCAAAGAGTGCTCAAACTACCACACAATTGCACTCATCTCACACGCTACTAAAGTAATGCTCAAAATTCTCCAAGCCAGGCTTCAGCAATATGTGAACCGTGAACTTCCTGATGTTCAAGCTGGATTTAGAAAAGGCAGAGGAACCAGAGATCAAATTGCCAACATCCGCTGGATCATGGAAAAAGCAAGAGAGTTCCAGAAAAACATCTATTTCTGCTTTATTGACTATGCCAAAGCCTTTGACTCTGTAGATCACAATAAACTGTGGAAAGTTCTGAAAGAGATGGGAATACCAGACCACCTGATCTGCCTCTTGAGAAATCTGTATGCAGGTCAGGAAGCAACAGTTAGAACTGGTCATGGAACAACAGACTAGTTCCAAATAGGAAAAGGAGTATGTCAAGGCTGTATATCGTCACCCTGTTTATTTAACTTATATGCAGAGTACATCATGAGAAATGCTGGACTGGAAGAAACACAAGTTGGAATCAAGATTGCCGGGAGAAATATCAATAACCTCAGATATGCAGATGACACCACCCTTATGGCAGAAAGTGAAGAGGAAGTAAAAAGCCTCTTGATGAAAGTGAAAGTGGAAAGTGAAAAGGTTGGCTTAAAGTTCAACATTCAGAAAATGAAGATCATGGCATCTGGTCCCATCAGTACATGGGAAATAGACGGAGAGACAGTGGAAACAGTGTCAGACTTTCTTTTTCTGGGCTCCAAAATCACTGCAGATGGTGACTGCAGCCATGAAATTAAAAGACGCTTACTCCTTGGAAGGAAAGTTATGACCAACCTAGATAGCATATTCAAAAGCAGAGACATTACTTTGCTTTTAGACATTGCCAACAAAGGTTCGCCTAGTCAAGGCTATGGTGTTGGAGAAGACTCTTGAGAGTCCCTTGGACTGCAAGGAGATCCAACTAGTCCATTCTGAAGGAGATCAATCCTGGGATTTCTTTGGAAGGAATGATGCTAAAGCTGAAACTCCAGTATTTTGGCTACCTCATGCGAAGAGTTGATTCATTGGAGAAGACTCTGATGCTGGGAGGGATTGAGGGCAGGAGGAGAAGGGGACGACAGAGGATGAGATGGCTGGATGGCATCACTGACTCGATGGATGTGGGTCTGGGTGACCTCCGGGAGTTGGTGATGGACAGGGAGGCCTGGCGTGCTGCAGTTCATGGGGTCGCAAAGAGTCGGACACGACTGAGCGACTGATATGATCTGATCTGGTCTGAATATGCTACTCTTACTGGATCTTTGGAATACTCAAACTGTTTTTTTGAATTATAGTTGATTTGCAATGTTGTATTAGTTTCTGGTGTATGGCATGGTGAGGTGATACATTATTGTAGTTTGGATTTGTATTTCTCTGATAATTAGCAATGATGAGCATTTTTTCATGTGCCTGTTGGTCATGGGTAGGGAATATTCAAACTTAAAAAGTATCACTCAGAAAAATAATGTCAGAAGAAATTTCCTCACAGGAAAAACATGATTTGAAAAGGGATCCACATGATGTTTGTAAAAGATTGTGTCATTGAATTAGAGAAGCACCAGCTCCCCAAGATATTCCAAAAATTGTCTGATGGAAATTTTCAAGCCATTTCTTGGGATATACGTTTACACTGTGTTCTTAAAGGAAACCCCAAAAAGCTGTTTTCACACGAGAGTTTTTCACCAAAACATGAGTATCATTTTACTGCATGGAAGTCTAAAGGAAATCATTGGAAAGACTGAAGATAAATGAAGTGGTCCATTCCCCTGAGTAGGATGGCTGCAGGCAGCAGAGGATGGAAAGCTACAGCAAGGCAAAGAAGCCCATCATATGAGGGTTGGGAGGACTGCCATGGCTTGTGCTCCCCTCCAGGGAAGTGTCCATGAGTGGATGAGTGAAGCCAGGGGCCTTGCAGCTGCAGGGATTTTTGAAAAAATGTGCCTCTTTGCTGACACAGAATGTTTCAGACCTCTGTGGGCTGCATGGAGACAAAGCTAGAGGACACTGGATGACTGGGTTACAGCACAAACTGAAGAATTCAAGAGAATGATCATATATTCTGTCTCTCTGTGATTATGGGCCAAGGAAAACAGCCAGGGTGTAGTCAATGGCAGGAAGCCAGCCACTGCTAAATACCTAAAACCACAGCTTCAGGCTCTCAGAAATAAGACCGGGCTGCTGGAAAGAAGTTCTGCTAAAGACACATACTTGACTTAGAAGCATGAAGAATTTAATAAAGAAACAAGGCCAGAATACATCTGCATCCAGAAGAGCCCTTTATGACTTCACGTTATATATGACAAATGTTGTTATCTTTCTTGTTAAACTGAGTAATTGATTCTTAAGGTTCAGATGGTGAACCTGTTTTTAATAAATGATTGAATTAACTGTGAGGCTGCTCATTAAAATGCAATATTGCAGCTGTCGTGTGGAGAATATATTACAAAACTTTCAGCCAGTACATGAAAAACAAAATGTTTTTATTTGTACAATAAAGAAAAAAGAGTTTTGCTGTCAGTCCTGTACATTTTTATTGAAAACTTTTTATAACTCTGCTTTTAAAATTTTGTATAAAAGTGTTTGCAAATTACATACTTAGTTTAATGAAAATACTTTAGCCACCCCCCAAAATAATTGGGTATTTGCTTGTATGTCAAACAGATATTAAGCTGCACTTAGCCAATCAATCTGCCTCCTCAGGTTCTGCTGACTTTGAGGTTTCTTTCAACAAAGTTTCATCTGTGTTGGGGTGTTTATTGGTTTTCTTGGGCTTCCCTGTGGCTCAGATGGTAGAGAATCTGCCTGTAATTCAGGAGACATGGGTTCGATCCCTGGGTCAGGGAGATCCCCTAGAGAAGGGAATGGCTACCCACACCAGTATTCTTGTGTGGAGAATTCCTTGGACAGAGAAGCCTGGCTGCAATCCACAGGATTGCAGAGTTGGACAGTGGGATACCACTGAGAAACTAACACTTTCACTTTTTCACTTACTGGTTTTCTGGGACTGTTGTACAACAGACTGGGTGGCTTAACCAACACAAATGTATTGTCTCACAATTCTGGAGGCTGGGAGTCTGAGATGAAAGTGTTAGCAGGTTTGATTCTTTCTGAGGTCTATGATTCTCCTTGCCTTGTGGACGGCCTTCTTCTCTCTACACTTCCTCACTCTGCCCTCCCTATTTTTATGTAGCTCTGTGCCCAAATTTTTCCTTTTTCTAAAAACAACAGCCATTTGGATTAGACCCATCCTGCTGAGCTTGTTTTCTACTCGCTTCTCCAAATAAAGTCACATTCTGAGGTACTGGGGGTTAGGACTTTAACATATGAATTTAGGGCAGAGGGATATATGAATTAACCTATAACAAAGTGAATTCCCTTCTGGGGGCTGTGCTACCCATAACCATCCCAGGAAATGTACCAGGGCCAAGGTAGCTTAAGGATCATGGACCTTGTTTGCTAGGCTTAGAGTTTCCCTTTTGCAATACTTCCCCCAATATATCTTGCAATTCATCAGGGACCTCCAGTACACAGTGACAAAGGCCGGTGTTTCTACATGAAGATCTTTAAACATGCATTGGTCCTAACAGAATCTCTGACTGTACACACGTGTCTGCCGGAGTCCAGCTCCAGCAGCCAGGGAATCAGCCTGAAGGGGTGAGCAGTGTCGGCGGATGATGATGTAGCCTCTGACTCATAGTACGGAGCTACGTGTTTATTTCAAGCTTCAGATTCTCTTTTATACTTTGACAAAAGCATTAGATCGGAGGTTTGACATTTTCAGTTTCCCCCACCCAGATTTACTGTCTCCAGAAATCATTGTTGTCCTACAAACAGAGTTCCTGCCTCAGTGATTCTCTTAGAATCGGCTTTACTATCTAATGCAGATGGTGACTGCAGCCATGAAATTAAAAGACGCTTACTCCTTGGAAGGAAAGTTATGACCAACCTAGATAGCATATTCAAAAGCAGAGACATTACTTTACCAACAAAGGTTCGCCTAGTCAAGGCTACGGTCTTTCCTGTATGGATGTGAGAGCTGGACTGTGAAGGAGGCTGAGCGCTGAAGAATTGATGCTTTTGAAGTGTGGTGTTGGAGAAGACTCTTGAGAGTCCCTTGGACTGCAAGAAGATCCAACCAGTCCATTCTGAAGGAGATCAATCCTGGAATTTCTTTAGAAGGAATGATGCTAAAGCTGAAACTCCAGTATTTTGGCCACCTCATGCGAAGAGTTGACTCATTGGAGAAGACTCTGATGCTGGGAGGGATTGAGGGCAGGAGGAGAAGGGGACGACAGAGGATGAGATGGCTGGATGGCATCACTGACTTGATGGGTGTGAGTCTGGGTGACCTCCGGGAGCTGGTGATGGACAGGGAGGCCTGGCGTGCTGCGGTTCATGGGGTCGCAAAGAGTCGGACACGACTGAGCGACTGATCTGATCTGATCTGATCTGATCTACTTTCTCTTATGTGTCCTATACTTGTGATTACATTGTAACTCATGCTACATTCCTCAGTTTATTTCTTATCTTTCTAAATCCTGTTTGCCCCTAGCATCTTAAGATCACTATCTCCTATAAAGGCTTCTAGCTATTCTTAATTATTCCTAAACCCTAAACTCAGCAAACATCTTTTGCCATAAATATTTCCCTCACAAACATGTCCCAGAAAACAATCCTTCCCATGGCCTCAAGCTGCGGCCTACGTGCTCATCCTGGGACATTCTTTGTAAAGATCCTTGAAGAAATGTCAATGGTTACTTTATAGATTATTTTCTGGGCACAACTGCAGAAGGCTTTGTGCTTTCCCTTGCTTCTCTCAAGCACCTTAACATTCTTTCCAGCCAACTCAACTGAAGAAAGGAAAGAACAAGTCAGAACCACAAGGCCTAACTCCTTCATCCCTGGGCCATGCCTATGAGATGAGGAGAGGGGGTTGGGGCCATGCTTCCATTTTGTCAGTAATGCCTAACACGGCTCCTGACACGTTTCTCTGGCCACTTCTGCCCACATGAATGAGTTCTGCCTAACTCTCTACTTCTAACTGCAAGGAAGGAAGTACGAGCCTCCAGGTGCTGGGCATCCACTATGTAATAGGCTTTGCTAAGCTCTCCACAGACACCATCTCCTTTTATTGTCCCATAAGCCTAGAAAGTAGGTGATGATGTTTCTGTTTTATAGATGAGAAGACTATTGTTGTTCAGTCACTCAGTCATGTCCGACTCTTTTCAACCCCGTGGACTGCAGCACACCAGACCTCACTGTCCTTCACCATCTTCTGGAGCCTGTTCAAACTCATGTCCATTGAATCAGTGATGCCATCCAAACATCTTGTCCTCTGTTATCACCTTCTTCTCCTGCCTTCAATCCTTCCCAGCACCAGGGTCTTTTCTAATGAGTCAGCTCTTTGCATCAGGTGGCCAAAGTATTGGAGTTTCAGCTTCAACATCAATCCTTCCAATGAATATTCAGGATTGATTTCCATTAGGATTAACTGGTTTGATCTTCTTGCAGTCCAAGGGACTCTCAAGAGTTTTCTCCAACACCACAGTTCAACATCCGTTCTTTGGTGCTCAGCCTTCTTAATGGTCCAACTCTCACATCCATACATGACTACTGGGAAAACCATAGTTTTGACTATATGGATCTTTGTTGGCAAAGTCTGCTTTTTTAATATGCTGTCTAGGTTTGTCATACCTGTGTCGCGGTGCACCTTGTGTGGGGGACTCTACTTCTTTGAGTTTGTCAGCTGCAGCGCCTTTCTGGTGAGTCTGCTTATCCTGATCATGTACTGCACGCCCGTGTACGACAGGGTCGATCCCGCCAAAGTCAAGTCATCGGATTTTTTTTATTACTCGGGGCACAGGATGGGTATTCTTTGGGGCATCCCTCATTTTCGCTTTGACACATGACAATACCATGGCTGAAATTGCTGCAATCGTGTTTGGGATGCTAGCAAGTCTTGCATACTTGGCTGACTTCTCCTTTATGCTCTATGAAAAATGTAAGGAGCCCCGGCCGAGAAAAGGGGAGGCCACCGTGAGGAGAGAGCACCTCACTGAGCCTCTGAATGCTTTGGCTTGAGGGGACGGGTGCGCGAGGTTGCCGTGGGGCGCGACAACTCCTGCAGACCCTGGGTCCGTGTTAAACCGCTGATTTTTGGAGAGCAAGGCAGGACAGCAGTTTGATCAGTATTGATTGGACTGTGTATCAGTTACCACAAATAAGGCCAGAGGGCTTAAAAAAATTTTTTTTGTAACAGTTGAAACTTGTGTCAGATGAAGTTTTGTTTTTGTTTGGAGGTAAGAGCAATGGAGAAGGCAATGGCACCCCACTCCAGTACTCTTGCCTGGAAAATCCCACGGATGGAGGAGCCTGGTAGGCTGTAGTCCATGGGGTCGCCAAGAGTCGGACAGGACTGAGCGACTTCACTTTTTTTACTTTTTTCTTCCAAGGAGCAAGCATCTTTTATATAGTAAATAAATTAAGTGCTTTGCTCAAGCTTTTGCTTATCATTTCATTAAATGAAACAGATCCATCGTACTTTCTCATTTAGCAGAGATGAAATACCACTCCTGGTAAGGACAGAGAAAAGGATGAGTGCCAGAGGGAAGAGAGGCTTCGTGAGTCTCCACAATGAGGACTGACATCACTGTTTGAAAAGGAAGGGTAATGCTCCTTTACAGCTGCACTGTTCACAACAGGCAAAAGGAGGAAGCAACCCAAGTGTCCATCCATGGATGAATGGATAAGCCATGTGTGGAAGTGTAGTCTATCTATATAATTGAATATTAGTCAGTCTTTAAAAGGGAGGGCATTCTGGAGCTAGCAAGCAAGGAACCTATTGTTTGTTCTTGCTCCCTTCCTGCTGCAGCAGAGGCCCCAATAAAACCTTGCCTAAATTTCTTGTCTGACCTCTGGCCAATTTCTATCAATTAAGGAGGCCAAGAACGCTGGTTGGTAACACACTTTGTGGCGGCCAACATGGGGCACTTGTCCCCTTCTGAGGACAGAATCTGGGCACCTCCGGGACCACCAAATGCAACTTCCTCATGTGTGGCAAGCGCCCAACTGAACCTCTTGTTTCAGCGTCACCATATTTGGTAAGTTTGCCTTCCTGTCCCTGAGGGGCCTCAGTACTCTCATTCGGGCAACTCTTTCCCCTCCCCTTCGTCCTTTTCCTCTCAGCACTTTCTCTTTCCTTTTGCCCCCTTCCTTCTCCTGAAATCTTCCTACTTCTCTCTCTGTCCTCTCTTTCTTCAGCCCTGTTCTTCTGAAGGGGAGTGGACATCAGGCAGCCGCAGCCTCACCCCACTCAGCTTGTAAGGCCGTGTTTCCTCTAGCTGGCAGTGGCTCACTCTGATGGGTGACAAGCAGAGGTGGGAGAGGCTCACCCCACTCTATACAGACGTTGGCACAGCAGGCTCTCCCTGACCTGAGATTTATGAGAGTGATAGAGGTTTGAACCTCATATCTTGCAGTGGCTAGAAGTCCAACTGTCCCAATATTCTCACCTTTATTTCCTGCCACCAAGAGAAGTTCCACTGGGAAAGGGCTAAAATGACAGATTTCTATATACTGGTGTATGCACAGGTGAGTGTCTACCTTTGGGTTTTGTTCCCAAAGACAACATACAATTGTCTGGTTTCTGGGCTTGATCACCTTGGTGGGTAGTGGACAGGATGCTAGCTCCTTCACTGGTCCTTTCTGAAAGCACACAGGTTGGTACCTGAATAGATACCCACAGGGAATGGGTTGAAATGTCAATCTCTCTCTTTCTCTGTTTCAGTCTTTTCTGTCTCTCCCCCCTTTACCTCTCCCTTGGTCCTCACACCTGCACTCCTGTCCTCCTGTCCTCTTTATCCTAAAAACTTCTTGTCAGCGTCTTTAAGTTTTGTAATTGGTATCTTTGTTTGTGATGTAGTTTTGTCTGTCCAACTGCTTCTGCTAGTCTCTGCCTACTTTGCAGCCACAGTGAAGCACTTAAGCCTTGAAATACAAACACAGTGCACATTGCCTGAGACTCCAGCCTTGGGTTACTTAGTGGAATTTTAAAGAACAAAAATAAAAAACAGGAGCTTGCATGTCTCTCCTCTACCTTAGCAGTATAACTATTCTCTTGGGCTCTCAGGAACTACCTGGTTCATTTGTAATCCTCCAAACTGAGGGGCAAAAAGATCATTTTATATTTTAGTGGGAAAGCTATGAGGTCTCTGGTTCTGTAGAAATCAACTTGTCTGGCTTAAGTTTGTAGGTTTAATTAATACAGACATGAACATTAAGGATAATACTTCCATTTTACCTAGAGTTCTTAGAAGACAATTAGTGCATATTTCTGTTATAAAATATATCAACAGGGAAAATAACCTCATGTGATTAAATTTTTAGTAAATGTAACTGGTATAAAACTTTTTGGTAAACATTACAGGAGTAATTAGGGATTCCCTTTGTAGCCCAGTCAGCTTCCCTGGTGGCTCAGAGGTTAAAACGTCTGCCTTCAATGTGGGAGACCCAGGTTCATCCCTGGGTCGGGCCCGGGGGGCCCCCCAGTCTTCCTGGGTCTCCGGGGCCTGGTGGCTCAGTCCACGGGGTGGCAAGAGTCCGCACTGGCGACTTCACTTTCACTTTCACTTTGTAGCTCAGTCAGTAAAATCTGCCTGCAATGTGGGAGACCCAGGTTCAATTCTTGGGTAGGAAAGATCCCCAGGAGAAGGAAATGGCAACCCACTCCAGTATTCTTGCCTGGAGAATCCCATGGACAGAGGAGCCTGGGGGCTATAGTCCATGGGGTCGCAAGAATTGAACATGGCTTAGTGACTAAACCAACCAGCACCACATAGGAATGATTTTTGTAAATGTTCATCTGAGATAGTCTCTCTCCAAATTTTGGTAACATGAAACTAAAATAAGCTAAATGGTAGAAAATGCATTGAATATTCAAGCCGTTTCAGATGAGATAAAATACTGTTACATTAATTGCTAAACAGGTCTAAATTTATCTTCTTTTGTCTTCTTTTGAGAGAGAAATTAAGCTGTTTGGTGGTACCTTGAGATATTCTTTACTATCCTATAGAATGCTAATGTAAAAGACGGTTCATGCTTACTTAAGGAAAGTAGTGTGTGTATTTTCAGAAAAGAAGGTATGAGGAATGGAATAGAACTGCCTTGCTAATGCTAATGCTAATGCTAAGTCACTTCAGTCGTGTCCGACTCTGTGCGACCCCATAGACGGCAGCCCACCAGGCTCCCCTGTCCCTGGGATTCTCCAGGCAAGAACACTGGAGTGGGTTGCCATTTCCCTCCCCAATGCATGAAAGTGAAAAGAGAAAGTGAAGTCGCTCAGTCATGTCCGACTCTTAGCGACCCCATGGACTGCAGCCTACCAGGCTCCTCTGTCCGTGGGATTTTCCAGGCAAGAGTACTGGAGTGGGGTGTCATTGCCTTCTCTGAAGAACTGCCTTATGATCCAGCAATCCCACTGCTGGGCATACACACTGAGAAAACCAGAATTGAAAGAGACACGTGTACCCCAATGTTCATCGCAGCACTGTTTATAATAGCCAGGACTTGGAAGCAACCTAGATGTCCATCAGCAGATGAATGGATAAGAAAGCTGTGGTACATATACACAATGGAGTATTACTCAGCCATTAAAAAGAATACATTTGAATCAGTTCTAATGAGGTGGATGAAACTGGAGCCTATTATACAGAGTGAAGTAAGCCAGAAAGAAAAACACCAATACAGCTGTTCATTTTTGAATGGAGAAAGAATAAGGGACAAAATACAGCTATAGAAAGTTGCAGGAAGTTGTTGGAAGAGGAACCCTGAGAAAAAAATTTGTATGTGTTCAGAATTTTCTAAGGTTTAATTACATTTAACTAGGTAATTGGATTTTATTAAGAGTGGGTTAGTGCAAGGCTGGATTTGATTTTTCTCTCTCTCATAATAAAACAAAGTTGTCTGTAATAACAGATTGTGTGAGTTCTTGTGCCTTTAAGTGACCTGTATTTGCTTTTAATTTGGGAAATCTTAGCTCAAGGAGTAAGTATTGTTTCACAGCAATCTATGATCCTATCTGACAGGCTGTTTTAAAATATTTTTTAAAAACTTTTAAAAACTTGACAGATTTCCCAAGTATATCATGATTATTCTGGCCCACTGTTGCACCCCAGATGAAAAGGAGTATATTTCAAGAAAGGCCAGGGAACACAGAGATGTCCTACTGGCTGCTGATACACACTACCAAATTTATCAGGTGGGTGGGGATGCAAATTGAGAACAAGACCCACAATAGGACTATGAAGACTGTGTCAGCCAGGCTGGGATGAGACATATTACTTGTCTATCAGAATGAATGGGGGGAGGAGCTAAGATGGCGGACGAGTAAGACGGGGAGAATACTTTCTCCTCCACAAATCCATTAAAAGAACATTTGAATGCTGAATAAACTCGATAAAACAACTTCTGAATGCCGGCAGAGGACATCAGGCACTTAGAAAGACAGCTCATTGTCTTCAAAACGAGAAAACGAGCCCTGCGGTAACTCCTTTTGCGGAGAACTGGCGCGGACACCAGCATTTGCTATTGGCAAGTGGGGGCTGGGCTAGGAGGAGCGGCAAGGCCTGCATTGCTTTGAGAAAGGATTTGGCCTGGCTATCTCGGGCGCTATCTGAGCGAAATAACCAGACTGTCGGTTATCTACTACATCAAAAGCCAGCCCTAACTTAAGACACCACCAGGACTACCTACGGAACAAAGGGCTGCACAGAGTTGGCCGGCTGCAGGCCGTCCCCTCCGGTGACAGGCAGCCAGGGCCAGAGGCGGGCAATTATAGCCCTAGAGAGACACTGTCTAACGGAACTGTGAGTAGGTTTCTGTGCTGACTCACGCTTCTTGGGGCTCTGGATGGTCAACATCTGCCTGAGAAAGTGCGCTGTTTGTATACCCAGAAAACTGAGCGGCAGAGAGGCGATAAGTCGCAGCACCTGCGCTCGCTGAACATTTCATCACCTGCGCTACTCGGATCTGGGAAGGGCATAAAACGCAGACTCAACCAAGTCTGTGCTTCTGAGGATTATCTGAGTGCCTGAACCTGGCCGGTTTAGATTTGGGTGTTCATCTCCGCCCCCTCTGTAACAAGGCAGAGATCAGATATTGAAAAGACCTATAAACCGCCTCAATAAAAGAATTCAACAAACTACAAATATAGTAAGGACACTCTAAATTTGGCAATTTTAACAAAATGAAGAGACAAAAGAATACAGCAGCTAAAGGAACAGGAAAGATGCCCACCAAACCAAACAAAGAGGAAGAGAAGGGAATCTACCTGATAAAGAATTCGAAAATGATACGAAAAAATTCAAATTCGAAATCAAAAAAATACAGTAAAAGTTTGGAGACAAGGATTGAGAAGATGCAAGAAAGGTTTAACAAGGACCTAGAAGAAATAAAAAAGAGTCAACACATAATAAAACAAAAAAGATCAAAAACCCTGGAGGCAACAAATAGAGAAAAAGGGAGAAGATAGGATAGTGAACTAGAGGACAGAAACAAGAAAAAAAAAAACACAAGAAAGGAAAAAACCTCAGGAAAATCAAAAAGCAGAAGAAAAGAAATCAAGAAATACTTGAGGAGATAATAAAACTCCTAGAAGGAAAACATAACATCAAGGTCCTAAAGGAAAAAAACAAACATATTATCAAAAAAAAGAAAAAAAAAATAAAAGCAGAAGGGAAAAAATCAAAAACTACAAGGGAACCATAAGAAACAGCTGATCTTTCAATAAAACTCTCAACAGGAGGGATGGAAAAAAAAAGTGGAAGGAAAAAACTTAAGCCTAGATTATTCAGAGATCTCTTCAAATATGAAGGAGAAATCAAAAGCTTCACAGATAAGCAAAAGTTGAGAGAATTTTGCATCACTAAACATTTCTCCAACAAAAACTAAAGGACATTCTCTAGAGCAATACAATAATATGAGAGACTTTAAACCCCACTATATATCTGCTGTAATAGACAAAGAAAGAGGAAAAATATTTACTTATGAGCCTCAAAAAATTCAGTTCACTCAGGAGAGTTTAAAAAAAAAAAAAAGACTTATTTGCTCACTCTGTAGAGGTTTATTGACTATTTTGTGGGTTTGGTACCACTTTGGGTAGTAGGGAGGAAGAGATGACAAATGTGATCCTGTCCTAAATAATATATTGTGCTAAAGATAGATTTACCAATACAAAATACCAAGACGTGCCTAAAGATGAGGACACCCAAACTGGACTTTTTGTTTTCTGAACTTTTCATTTCGAGAACAAACCTCCTAATATAAGATGAACTCACCATGATTTTTTTAAGTGTTCTTTGTGATTAAAAACAGAAAGCCATTGGTTAAGAAATTACATATACTCCTCCCCACCATCACTCCCCTTCTTTCTTCCCATTTCCCTCCCACCCTCATTGATCCTTTCCTTTGTCCATTTTCCCCTGCAAAAAAAAAAAAAAAAAAAAAAAAGAATGAATGAAAAGGTGTATACTGCTAAGTCACTTCAGTCGTGTACGACTCTGTGTGACCCCATAGACGGCAGTCCACCAGGCTTCCCCATCCCTGGAATTCTCCAGGCAAGAACACTGGAGTGGGTTGCCATTTTCTTCTCCAATGCATGAAAGTGAAAAGTGAAAGTGAAGTCGCTCAGTCATGTCCGACCCTTAGCAACCCCATGGACTGCAGCCTACCTGGCTCCACCGTCCATGAGAGGTGTATAGTAAAGCCTATAAATTATGATAAGGTCTGAGAGGTTACACAGGAAAAAGATGAAAATCCAGTAGTCTTCCTGAGCCAGGTGACAGAGGCATCACAGGAGTACACCAGTACAGACCCTGAGTCTGCAGAAGCAAGGCAAAGGGGAACCCTGTCAATGGAATAAGGACCTTTAAGACTCTAGAGACTGAATTGAGTAGAGCATCAGCACTGGGGCTTCCACATTTGGACAAGCCTTTTACCCTGTATATTCATAAGAAATCAGGGGAAACTCTAGGAGTCCTGACCTAAAAGTTGGGATCTTTCAGAGACCAGTGGCTTACTTTTCAAAACAACTGGACTCAGTGGTCCTGGGATGGCCGAGTTTCCTGTGGGCAGCTGCAGCCACAGCCCTGTTGGTTAATGAGGCTTTCAAGTTCACCCTGGGACAACACCTAGATATATTAACCTCTCATCAGGTATAATCTGTTTTGGAGGTCTAAGGACATCATTGCTTGACTGAGGAAAGGGATGCAAGATATCAGACCCTCTTAATGGACACCCACAGCATTAAAGGTGTGCCAAACCCTGAATTCAGTAACTGCTTCCCGAAGTCAAGTGCAGATATTGCATCAGTGTCATAGAACAAACTTATTCCAGATGGTCTGATCTTCTAGATGAGTCTCTTTACAGCCCTGATGTTGAATGGTTTACTGATGGGAGCAGTTTTATAGAAATGGGAACCTGAAAGGCAGGGTAAGTCATAGTTTGTCTAGGTGTAGTCATAGAAGCCAAGGTTCTGCCACCCCAGACATTAGCTCAGAAGGAAGGCATTTGGAGAGCTTTGCAATTAGGGAAGGATACAAAATTATTTTCACTGACTCTAAATATGGGTTCCACCTACCACAAGTCCGTGTTGCCATTTGGAAAGAAAGAGGAATGCTAAACTGCTAGAAATTCCTCCATAAAACATAAATATTTGATTTTGGCTTTTTAAGAAGCAGTACAGTTTCCAAACCAGGTAGCATTAATCCACTATATGGGTAATCAGAGGGGTGGATCTTTTGTAAGCCAAGGGAATAGCCAAGCTGATCAAGTTGCAAAACCAGGCAACTCAATTTCAGGAACCTGAATAAGTTATGGCTCAGTGATTGTTCCCTCCAAACGCCTAACCTCCCCCAGTATTCCCCACAGGAATAAGAAAATGCTGAAAAATGGGGCTATGAGAAAGAAAGCGTGTGTATGCTTAGTTGCTTCAGTCATGTCCGACTCTCTGAGACCCTATGGACCATGGCCTGCCAGGCTCCTCTGTCCCTGGGATTCTCCAGGCAAGAATACTGGAGTGCGTTGACATTTCCTTCTCCAAAAGAAAGCACAGGGTGGTATAAAAAGGAGAATAAACTTCTAACCCCTGAGGCCCAACAATGGAAACTCATTCCAGTGATGCCACCCATTATGGGAGGGATGCACCATGGAACTTGATGCAAAAGACTTTTTCAGGGAAGGGGCTTAAAGGAACAGTAAAACAAGTAATGCTTACCTGATTTATGTGCCCACAATAGCCCACAGACCCATCCCACTTTGTAACTCAGGCCAATTCAATGTCAAGAGACATATCCAGGGGAAGGCTGGTAGTTAGATTTCACCCAAATGTCCCCATGATCAGGATGTAAATATCTTTGGTGTTGATACTTTCATAGGATGGGCTGAAGCCTTTCCATCCAATCTGAAAAGGTTAAGGATGTCTGTAAGTCCCTTTTAAAAGAAATAATTCCTTGGTTTGGACTTCCAAACTCCCTCCAGAGTGAGAATGGGCCCCTCTAGCCAAGATAATACAGGGGCTTACAATGGCCCTAGGGATAGACTATAAGCTACACACTTCTTGGCTCCACCAGTCTTCAGGGAAAGTAGAGAAAATGAACCATACTTTAAAGAAAGCCGTAGTAAATCTCTACAGTCCTAGGTAGTGCTCGTGGTAAAGAACCCGCCTGCCAATGCGGGAGACATAAGAGATATGGGTTTGACCCCTGGGTCAGGAAGTTCACCTGGAACAGGAAATGGCAACCCACTCCAGCATTCTTACCTGGAGAATCCCATGGACAGAGGAGCCTGGTGGGTACAGGCCACCTGGTTGCAAAGAGTCGGACACAACTGAGGTGATTTAGCATTAAAGAAAGCCTGTCACAAAAGGCTTTTCTCAGTTTTTGAGAAAACTCTGTCACAAAATTCATGAACCCTGGACCAAATTGCTTCCTACTGTACTCCTCAGGGTCTGTGTAGTTCCTAGGAGTGGTCTGAGGCTTGGCTCATTTGAAAAGACATATGAGGGACCTTTTCTTACTACTGACATTCTATTGATGAGGAAGTGAACTGGGCCCTGAGATATATTATTAATCTAGGACAGGTTCAGAAGACAATCCAGGACTATGCACAAGACACTGCTAGCTCACACTAAAAATACAGAGGAAGGAGCAGTTCCTTCAGAAATAAACCCCAGGGACAAAGTTCTCAAAATCTAGAAAGAGGGCTCCCCAAAGACCAACTATTGCCAAAGTGGAAGGACTATAAAGTAATTTTAACCACTCCACTGTTGCAATCTGTAAGGCCTATCTAGTTGGGTACATTCACCCAGACTAAAGCTTTTACCTCCAGAAACCCTGCAGGTCACAACAGAACAATATACCTGTAAGCCAGAGAAAGATCTGAGATCCCTATTCAAAAGACAGGCAACATCAACATAAGTAAAATGATGTAGTGAGTTGGTTATTATTTGAAGCCTTAATGGGACTTGGGAACTCTCATTTCATTTGCTGATGTGGTTCTTGGCAATCATCTGGCCCTTGTGTACCTTCTGGTAGAATAATGTATAGTTTATGGGACAATGGGCTTCCCTTGTGGCCCAGCTGGTAAAGAATCTGCCTGCAATGTGAGAGACCTGGGTTTGATTCCTGGGTTGGGAAGATCCTCTGGAGAAGAGAAAGGCTATCCACTGCAGTGTTCTGGCCTTGAGAATTACAAACAGTCAGACATGACTGAGTGACTTTCACTTGTGGGACAATGAATACTTCCTGCTGCACTTGAATCAATGTGATAGGACAGGCAACAGTTAATATTAAGGAAATATACATCCAGGCAGAGTGGCATCACAATTTTTGCAAGAGTGGTGTTGCCTCCATGGTCTTCAGATCAGATCAGATCAGATCAGTCACTCAGTCGTGTCCAACTCTTTGCAACCTCATGAATCGCAGCACTCCAGGTCTCCCTGTCCATCACCAACTCCCAGAGTTCACTCAGACTCATGTTCATCGAGTCAGTGATGCCATCCAGCCACCTTATCCTCTGTTGTCCCCTTCTCCTCTTGCCCCCAATCCCTCCCAGCATCAGAGTCTTTTCCAATGAGTCAACTCTTCGCATGAGGTGGCCAAAGTACTGGAGTTTCAGCTTTAGCATCATTCCTTCCAAAGAAATCCCAGGGCTGATCTTCTTCAGAATGGACTGGTTGGATCTCCTTGCAGTCCAGGGGACTCTCAAGAGTCTTCTCCAACACCACAGTTCAAAAGCATCAATTCTTCGGTGCTCAGCCTTCTTCACAGTCCAACTTTCACATCCATACATGACCACAGGAAAAACCATAGCCTTGACTAGAGGAACCTTTGTTGGCAAAGTAATGTCTCTGCTTTTTATATTGCTATCTAGGTTGGTCATAACTTTCCTTCCAAGGAGTAAGCGTCTTTTAATTTCATGGCTGCAGTCACCATCTGCAGTGATTTTGGAGCCCAGAAAAATAAAGTCTGACACTGTTTCCACTGTTTCCCCATCTATTTCCCATGAACTGATTGGACCGGATGCCATGATCTTAGCTTTCTGAATGTTGAGCTTTAAGTCAACTTTTTCACTCTCCACTTTCACCTTCATCAAGAGGCTTTTTAGTTCCTCTTCACTTTCTGCCATAAGGGTGGTGTCATCTGCATATCTGAGGTTATTGATATTTCTCCCAGCAATCTTGATTCCAACTTGTGTTTCTTCCAGTCCAGCGTTTCTCATGATGTACTCTGCATAGAAGTTAAATAAGCAGGGTGATAATATACAGCCTTGACGTACTTCTTTTCCAGTTTGGAACCAGTCTGTTGTTCCATGTCCAGTTCTAACTGTTGCTTCCTGGCCTGCACACAGATTTCTCAAGAGGCAGATCAGGTGGTCTGGTATTCCCATCTCTTTCAGAATTTTCCACAGTTTATTGTGATCCACACAGTCAAAGGCTTTGGCATAGTCAATAAAGCAGAAACAGATGTTTTTCTGGAACTCTCTTGCTTTTTCCATGATCCAGCGGATGAACCAGAGGATCTCTGGTTCCTCTGCCTTTTCTAAAACCAGTTTGAACATCAGGAAGTTCATGGTTCACATATTGCTGAAGCCTGGCTTGGAGAATTTTAAGCATTATTTTACTAGCGTGTGAAATAAGTGCAATTGTGTGGTAGTTTGAGCATTCTTTGGCATTGCCTTTCTTTGGGATTGGAATGAAAATTCCCTTTTCCAGTCCTGTGGCCACTGCTGAGTTTTCCCAATTTGCTGGCATATTGAGTGCAGCACTTTCACAGCATCATCTTTCAGGATTTGGAATAGCTCAACTGGAATTCTATCATCTCCACTAGCTTTGTTTGTAGTGATGCTTTCTAAGGCCCACTTGACTTCACATTCCAGGATGTCTAGCTCAAGGTCAGTGATCACACCATCGTGATTATCTTGGTCATGAAGATCTTTTTTGTACAGTTCTTCCGTGTATTCTTGCCATCTCTTCTTAATATCTTCTGCTTCTGTTAGGTCCATACCATTTCTGTCCTTTTCTTATCAACAGTTAAAAAAAAAAAAAGCCCTCCTGAAGTTAACCCAGTTCCTTCTCTTTCTAGTTTCTTTAATGGCTATTGTTGTTCTCCTTTCTAATGTGTGTTTATTTAACCTTCAGAGTGAGTTTGTGTCTTCTGGGCTCCAGTGGTTTGAAATAAGTCTCATGATGGCTCGAGGAACTCCAGTCATTCCAGTGGAGGGTGGCCCAGGTCCCTACAGGTCCTTAGAACAGTGATGGACTTGTACTGACTTCTACTTCTCAGGTAGGATAAGGCCTACAGCCTCTGTCCAGCAGAAGGAAGTTTCTGAAGAAGAGATTTTCAGCCCCTTACCCTTTAAGAACTGTTGTTCAGTCGCTAAGTCATGTCCAACTCTTTTGTGAACTCAAGGACTATAGCCCACTAGGCTCCTCTGTCCATGGGATTTTCCAGGCAGGAATACTGGAGTGGGTTGCCATTTCCTTCTCCCAGGGATCTTCCCAACCCAGGGGTTGAACCCATGTCTTCTGCATTGCAGGCAGATTCTTTACTGTCTGAGCTACCAGAGAAGCCTTTTATATAGAGAAATGCTCTCAAATTTACCTTTCACTTTTAAAAACATCAAATCTCCTTCAAAAGAACTTATGCCAACATGCCCCCACGGCTCCCAGGACTGTTGTACTCAGTGCCCCTAACCCTGTGGCAGGCCACTGTTGACCTATGCCTCTGCCAGAGACTCCTGGACACCCACAGGCAAGTCTGGCTCAGTCTCTTGTGGGGTCACTGCTCCTTTCTCCTGGATCCTGGTGTGCACAAGGGTTTGCTTGTGCCATCCAAGAGTCCATTTCCCCAGTCCTGTGAAAGTTCTGTAATCAAATCCCACTGACCTTCAAAGTCAAATTCCCTTGGGGTTCTCAGGCCCTTTGCCAGATCCCCAGGTTGGGAAATCTGTTGTGGGTCCTAGAACTTTTGTAACAGTGTGAGAATTTCTTTGGTATAGTTGATCTCTAGTTTGTGGGTTGTCTGCTCAGTGGCTCTATGGAGGCGCTAATGGCGACCTCCTCCAAGAGGACTTATGCTACATGACATGCCTCCCAGGCCTACTGCAGCCAGAGCCTCTGTCCCCGGTGCAGGCCACTGTTGACCCGTGCCTCCACAGGAGACACTCAAACACTCAAAGACTGGCTCAGTCTCTTGTGGGGTTTCTGGGTCCTGGTGCATATAAGGTTTTGTTTGAGCCCTCTAAGCGTCTCTGGTGGGTATGGAGTTTGATTCTAAATGCAATTTTATCCCTCCTACTATCTTACTGGAGCCTCTCCTTTGCCCTTGGATGTGGGTATCTTTTTTTTTGGTGGGATTATATTCAGTTCAGTTCAGTTCAGTCACTCAGTCATGTCCGACTCTTTGCAACCCCATGGACTGCAGCACGCCAGGCCTCCCTGTCCATCACCAACTCCTGGAGTTTACTCAAACTAATGTCCATTGGGTCAGTGATGTCAGCCAACCACCTCATCCTCTGTCGTGCCCTTCTCCTCCAGCCTTCAATCTTTCCCAGCATCAGGGATTAGATTGCTAAGTCACTTCAGTCATGTCTGACTCTGTGTGATCCCAGAGACAGCAGCCCACCAGGCTCCCCCGTCCCTGGGATTCTCCAGGCAAGAACACTGGAGTGGGTTGCCATTTCCTTCTCCAATGCATGAAAGTGAGAAGTGAAAGGGAAGTTGCTCAGCTGTGTCCGACTCTTCGAGACCTCGTGGACTGCATGCAGCCTACCAGGCTCCTCCATCCATGGGATTTTCCAGGCAAGAGTACTGGAGTGGGGTGCCATTGCTTTCTCTGAGGGAATTAATAGTCATGAATCTGTCCTGCAAGTTCCAAGGCCCAGCCTTGTCACAGAAGACCTTCAGAACCCACAGAAATGGGTGAACACACACTATTAAAAATTTTATTAGACTGTCAGCCTTGTGTCTCTCCTCCAAAAACATGTTGGTCATAAAAACATGTTTTAGTTCTCTTCAGCCAATTTAATGCAATTTCCTTCAGTGCCACTTGGTTATAGTTAATGTCTTTTTTTATATTTATATCCACAAAGTAGGAAAAATAATGCAAAGCAGGCCATATTCTAAAATAGAAAGCAGTAAAGGGTAAAGCTCTGGATCTCCCCCCACCTCAGAAAACTAAAATAAAAAGAGCAAAGCAAAGTGAACCTCACATTATGCATCTGAAGCATTTTATTTCTAAATTTTACAAAGCAATAGGAAACTCGTTCACTTTTATAGCCAGACAAAAAGATAATAATAGCATTTGTAGCTATGGAGATGTAATTGAGCTTTTATTTAAATATGGTAGAGAGTTTGGGTTCATTATAGGAAACAAATGAACAGCAACAAATCATCAGTTGGCTTTATCATCCATGAGGTGCTGGGTGGACCATCTCTTGTGTTGTAATTGAACTACAGAGCCAGGGCTTGATGAAAGCCAGCCCTCTGCAAATTTGAATAGTAATAGTCATTGCTCTGATAGTCATCATCATAACAAAATAGTCCCTGTCCTCACTGCTGTATTTAAGTGGAAAAAGTAAAGAAAGTTTGCCAATTGTAAATGCAATTCTTAACTTTGCCAGTGGAAAACACTGAATTTGATCATCTTCTTGTCTCTGCTCATGCCTAAGCACCTTTCCTGAACTCTAATTCCTGTTTCTCTCCTAATCTGATAATTTCCTTCTATCCTTATCATCTCCCTGCCCAATTAGGGAGCCTCAGAGGAACATGGGGTAAAACTTACCTGAACAATTTCCTACAGGATTCACCAGATTCCTGATAGATCATGAATTGAGCTAAAGTCCTTGATAGGTTCCAGTTTCTTTCAAAAAAGCAGATAAAGTCTTTTATTTTATTTTATTTAACTTTACAATATTGTATTGGTTTTGCCATATATCAAAATGAATCTGCCCCAAGTATACATGTGTTCCCCATCCTGAACCCTCCTCCCTCCTCCCTCCCCATACTATCCCTCTGGGTTGTCCCAGAGCACCAGCAGATAAAGTCTTAAACAGTAAGCTTTAAGTTAGTTCTCTTTTAAAATTGGGTAAGATTAGTTGAGCATTTCTGATTTCTTTCAATCTTATCCCCTTCCATTTCGTGAAGGAAAATTCAAGGATGAGGATAAGAATTTACTCATTAAAAAGTATAAATTGACTTCTGTTTAAAGATGACTATGCTTGCTCTCATTCTTCTTCAAAGTCCACCCAAAACTATACAAATAATAGCAACAAAAGAAAAATAGAGAAAAAGATGCATCCAACTTAAATAGGTAAAATGGAGGGTCTACAGTTTATGACCCATCTGTGTATTCTTGTCCCAGCTGTTCTCATCACTGTAAAAGTGTCAAAGGTGTACAGGACAAAAAGTGTGGTGACAGCAATTGCCAGCATCAAGTAGACATTGTGGAAAAAGCTTTAGAGGGCATTCCTGGAGGCAGAAGATCCTCAGGGCAAGGAGAAGCAGATTTTATTGGAGGACCCTGAAAGACAAATGCATGTGGAAGTGGAAAACAGATCCCTAAACCACTTCCTGCCACTTTCCCACCCCCACCCCAGCCTCCCACTAGCTGAATGCGGTGCCTCACTGGCCACTTCAAAGACGAGTCATGCAGAGATGAATAGCCTGGTCCTAAGTGTAAACACTGCAAAATAATACAAGTGAACTTATTTACAAAACAGAAACAGATTTACAAACTTATGGTTACCAGAGTAGAAACATGGGGAGGGATGAATACGGACTTTGGGATCAATATACATACTACTCTATTTAAGAACTATAACCAATAAAGACTTATTGTATAGCACAGGGAACTCTACTCAATCTTCTGTGATAACCTATATGAGAAAAGAATCTGAAGAAGAATGAATATATGTAGCATGTATAACTGAAGCACTTAGCTGTACACCTGAAACTAAGACAAGGTTATCAGCTATATTCCAATAAAAGGTAATCAACTATACTCCAATACATTAAAAAAAAATACTACCATCAAGCTGTCAACTGGCTGCATCCATTGATGGAGAGAGGAAAGATAAAAGGAGAAGACAAGGGCATATTAAGGACATATATCACAAGAGGCACTATTCAAGGGAACAGGAAGTCTGACCAATAAAATTCTTCATTGCTGCTGAAAGATATGTGTAGCAGACAACATTCCATCACTGAAACAAGAGCTCGTGTGACGGTTAGGATGTAACTGTCAAAGACAAAAAGAGAGGATGAGAACATGCCAGGAGTAAATGGAAAAGAGGAAGCACACTACAAAAATGAAAAATCTGTATGAAGGAGAGAATAGGCAGTTGTGATAATTATATCTTGACTGATAGATCTGGGGGAAATCTCTTAACTAAGAGGAACTATGGCAACCCACTCCAGTATTCTCACCTGGAAAATCTCATGGATGTAGCCTGGTAGGTTACAGTCCATGGGGTCGCAAAGAGTCAGGCACGACTGAGTGACTTCACTTCAGAGAATTTAAAAATATATGTAAATTTGTATTTAGAAGAATGATGGCAGAGAAGCAAGCATGCAAAGGTGACACAACTCTCCCTTGCTGCTTTTAACTTTTTCACTTTCACAATATACAAGGCTGTATATTGTCACCCTGCTTATTTAACTTATATGCAGAGTACATCATGAGAAATGCTGGACTGGAGGAAGCACAAACTGGAATCAAGATTGCTGGGAGAAATATCAATAACCTCAGATATGCAGATGACACCACCTTTATGGCAGAAAGTGAAGAAGAACGAAAGAGCCTCTTGATGAAAGTAAAAGTGGAGAGTGAAAAAGTTGGCTTAAAGCTCAACATTCAGAAAACGAAGATCATGGCATCTAGTTCCATCATTTCATGGCAAATAGATGAGGAAACAGTGGAAACAGTGGCTGACTTTATTTTTGGGGGCTCCAAAATCACTGCAGGTGGTGATTGCAACCATGAAATTAAAAGATGCTTACTCCTTGAACGGAAAGTTATGACCAACCTAGATAGCATATTAAAAAGCAGAGACATTACTTTGTCAACAAAGGTCCACCTAGTCAAGGCTATGATTTTTCCAGTAGTCGTGTATGGATGTGAGAGCTGGACTATAAAGAAAGCTGAGCGCAGAAGAACTGATGCTTTTGAACTGTGGTGTTGGAGAAGACTCTTGAGAGTCCCTTGGACTGGAAGGAGATCCAACCAGTTCATCCTAAAGGAGATCAGTCCTGGGTGTTCATTGGAAAGACTGATATTGAAGCTTAAACACCAATACTTTGGCCACCTGATGCAAAGAACTGACTCATGTGAAAAGACCCTGATGCTGGGAAAGATTGAGGGAAGGAGGAGAAGGGGACGACAAAGGATAAGATGGTTGGAAGACATCACCGACTCACTGGACATGGGTTTGCATGGACTCTGGGAGTTGGTGATAGACAGGGAGGCCTAGCGTGCTGTGATTCATGGGGTCGTGAAGAGTAGAACACAACTGAGCGACTGAACTGAACTGAATTTTCACTTTCAAGAGGTTCTTTGGTTCTTCTTCACTTTCTGCCATAAGGGTGATATCATCTGCATATCTGAGGTTATTGATATTTCTCCCAGCAATCTTGATTCCAGCTTGTGCTTCTTCCAGTCCAGTGTTTCTCATGATGTACTCTGCATATAAGTTAAATAAACAGGGTGACAATATACAGCCTTGATGTACTCCTTTTCCTATTTGGAACCAGTCTGTTGTTCCATGACCAGTTCTAACTTTTGCTTCCTGAACTGCATATAGGTTTCTCAAGAGGCAGCTCAGGTGGTCTGGTATTCCCATCTCTTTCAGAATTTTCCACAGTTTATTGTGATCTACACAGTCAAAGTCTTTGGCATAGTCAGTAAAGCAGAAACAGATGTTTTTCTGGAACTCTCTTGCTTTTTCGATGATCCAGTGGATGTTGGCAATCTGATCTCTGGTTCCTCTGCCTTTTCTAAAACCAGCTTGAACATCTCGAAGTTCATGGTTCACGTATTGCTGAAGCCTGGCTTGGAGAATTTTGGGCATTACTTTACTAGCGTGCGAGATGAGTACAATTGTGCTGTAATTTGAGCATTCTTTGGCATTGCCTTTCTTTGGGATTGGAATGAAAACTGACCTTTTCCAGTCCTGTGGCCACTGCTGTGTTTTCCAAATTTGCTGACATAATGAGTGCAGCACTTTCACAGCATCATCTTTCAGGATTTGAAATAGCTCAACTGGAATGCCATCACCTCCACTAGCTTTGTTCATAGTGATGCTTTGTAAGGCCGACTTGACTTCACATTCCAGGATGTCTGGCTCTAGGTCAGTGATCACACCATCGTGATTATCTGGGTCATTAAGACCTTTTTTGTACATATATATATGTATATAAAACATATATAGAGAGGATTACATATACAATTATATATATATATATAAACTCTCCTTTTATATATTATATAGTTATCTTTTACATATTATACATATAAAATTCTCTTTTTGTATATATAATTATCTTTGTATATGTATATCAATCAGATCAGATCAGTCGCTCAGTCGTGTCCGACTCTCTGCGACCCCATGAACTGCAGCACGCCAGGCCTCCCTGTCCATCACCAACTCCCGGAGGTCACTCAGGCTTACATCCATCGAGTCAGTGATGCCATCCAGCCATCTCATCCTCTGTCGTCCCCTTCTCCTCCTGCCTCCAATCCCTCCCAGCATCAGAGTCTTCTCCAATGAGTCAACTCTTCACATGAGGTGGCCAAAATACTGGAGTTTCAGCTTTAGCATCATTCCTTCCAAAGAAATCCCAGGGCTGATCTCCTTCAGAATGGACTGGTTGGATCTCCTTGCAGTCCAAGGCAGTCTCAAGAGTCTTCTCCAACACCACAGTTCAAAAGAATCAATTCTTCGGCACTCAGCCTTCTTCACAGTCCAGCTCTCACATCCATACATGACCACAGGAAAGACCATAGCCTTGACTAGGCGAATCTTTGTTGGAAAAGTAATGTCTCTGCTTTTGAATATGCTGTCTAGGTTGGTCATAACTCTCCTTCCAAGGAGTAAGTGTCTTTTAATTTCATGGCTGCAGTCACCATCTGCAGTGATTTTGGAGCCCAGAAAAACAAAGTCTGACACTGTTTCCACTGTTTCTCCATCTATTTCCCATGTAGTGATGGGACCAGATGCTATGATCTTCATTTTCTGAATGTTGAGCTTTAAGCCAACCTTTTCACTCTCCACTTTCACTTTCATCAAGAGGGTTTTGAGTTCCTCTTCACTTTCTGCCATAAGGGTGGTGTCATCTGCATATCTGAGGTTATTGATATTTCTCCCAGCAATCTTGATTCCAACTTGTGTTTCTTCCAGTCCAGCATTTCTCATGATGTACTCTGCATAGAAGTTAAATAAACAGGGTGACAATATACAGCCTTGACGTACTCCTTTTCCTATTTGGAACCAGTCTGTTGTTCCATGACCAGTTCTAACTGTTGCTTCCTGACCTGCATACAGATTTCTCAAGAGGCAGATCAGGTGGTTTGGTATTCCCATCTCTTTCAGAATTTTCCACAGTTTATTGTGATCTACACAGTCAAAGGCTTTGGCATAGTCAATAAAGCAGAAATAGATGTTTTTCTGGAACTCTTTTGCTTTTTCCATGATCCAGCGGATGTTGGCAATTTGATCTCTGGTTCCTCTGCCTTTTCTAAAACCAGCTTGAACATCAGGAATATATATATATATATATATATAGTCCATTCTGAAGGAGAACAGCCCTGGGATTTCTTTGGAAGGAATGATGCTAAAGCTGAAACTCCAGTACTTTGGCCACCTCATGCGAAGAGTTGACTCATTGGAAAAGACTCTGATGCTTGGAGGGACTGGGGGCAGGAGGAGAAGGGGACGACAGAGGATGAGATGGCTGGATGGGATCACTGACTCTACGGACGTGAGTCTGAATGAACTCTGGGAGTTGGTGATGGACAGGGAGGCCTGGCGTGCTGCGATTCATGGGGTTGCAAAGAGTCGGACATGACTGAGGGACTAAACTGAACTGAACTGAACTGAGATACATATTAAACTCCACACTTAGAGTATAGGCAATGCTTGGTCACTATTTTAGGTGACCAAGAAGCATACACAAAATCCAACCACATATTAAGTCACAGAGTAAAATGTCAACAAATTGCAAAGTATAAAACAGAAGAAATATTTTCTAATTCCATTCCTATAAAACTAAAACTTTACAGTAAAAATATCAAATACAAAATTAAAAAAATAGAAATAAAACACTCAGATTAAAAGCAAATTAAATTGAATATTGCATAATATAAACAAAGTAATGATCATGAAAACTTACATATCAGGTCCTATTAAATACAGCTAAAACTATGCTCAGAATGTGACTCAACAAAATAAATTGGAGCAGAAAGAAAACATTGGTAATAATAAAAATCTTATTAAATTAACTAGAAGTACAAAACCCGTAGAACCAATATAATCAGATTTTTTAAAATAAAATTCAAAACCATTAGCTAATATAATCAAGTGGGTAGAAACTTTTTAAACATCAAAAATAGATATTAATAAACAAAGCTAGTTTGCTCTGTTTTATGAAGACATGTGAAAAACCTGAATGAAATAGATTATTTCCTAGGAAATTCTTGGGGAAAATACCAAAAATGATCTCAGCAAAATGTTCCCTAGATATTTCCAGTACATATATATATATATGTATATGATGTATATATACATATATATATTATTCTATCTATGGACTTTTCAGTCTGTTTTGTTGATCTCTTGATTCTCATTCTGTTTGAATTTTTCATTTTCCCTGAGAATGATTTTTATAGAATACTCAGGAAAAAATTGTCAGTATGCAAATTACTCAAACTCCAGGCCTACACACTTTTGCATAGAAAAGTTTACCAAATCTTTAAGGACATTAAAATTTTATATTTAAGCCTCACAGCATGCTAAAAGAAGAACATTTCCCAAATTCTTTTAATGAAACAAACAAAATTTATAGTAGCCCCAACCAAGATAGCACAAAAATCTACAGATAAATCTTTATTATGAATATTAATGTAAGTATTATAAATAAAATATTAGACACAGAAGGCAGCAATATAGCATTATTCCCAGTAACACCAGGGTGGCTTAATACTGCAAAACCTATTTATCTAGTTCATTATATATGCCCATGATGCATTATATTAAGTTAAAAATGGAAAAAATAAAATCACTTTTATAAATGAGAAAAATATATTTTAATGACCTTCAATATCTCTCGTGGGTTTGAAAAACTGACTTAAAATTGTGACTGATAGAATACGTATATTTTTGCCCCAGATCCATTCTCATGCTTGATGGAAGAAAAGCAGAAGCTTGACCATTAAGGGCAGGGACCAGGCTAGGATATCAAGCATCATTATTACCATTAAATGTTTCTACAGTGGTACTAGCTGAAAAATTTAGGAAGAAGCACGACGTATGAAAACTTGAAGGGAGGAGGTAAAGTCACCTTTGATTGTAGTTAATATGATCCATATAGAAATGGAATTAGAAAATATTTCTTCTATTTTGGGCTTAGAAAAGGAAAAGGAACCAGAGATCTAATTGCCAACATTCACTGGATCATAGAGAAAGCAAGGGAATTCCAGAAAAACATCTACTGCTGTTTCATCAACCACTCAAAAGCCTTTGACTGTGTGGATCATAACAAACTGTGGAAAGCTCTTAAAGAGATGGGAATACCAGACCATTTCACCTGTCCCATGAGAAACCTGTATGTGGGTCAAGAAACAACAGTTAGAACCCTGTATGGAACAACTGATTGGTTCAAGATTGAGAAAGGAGTACAACAGGGCTGTCTGCTGTCACTGTGTTTGTTTAAACTATATATTGAGCACATCATGAGAAACTCATGTCGAGCTGAATGAGTTACAAGCTGGAATCAAGATAGGCAGAAGAAACATTAACAACCTCAGATAGGCAGATGATACTACTCTAATGGCAGAAAGTGAAGAGGAACTAAAGAGCCTCTTGATGAGGGTGAAGGAGGAGAGTGAAAGAGCCAGCTTAAAACTTAATATTAAAAACACCAAAATCATGGCATCCAGCCCCATTACTTCATGGCAAATAGAAGGGGAAAAAGTGGAAGTAGTGTCAGATTTTCTCCTCTGGGGCTCTAAAATCACTGCAGATGGTGACTGCAGCCATGAAATGAGAAGATGATTGCTTCTTGGCAGGAAAGCTATGACAAACTTAGACAGTGTGTTGAAAAGCAGAGACATTGCTCTGCCAACAGATGTCCGTATAGTCAGGGCTATGGTCTTCCCAGTGGTCATGTACCATTGTGAGAGCTGAACTGTGAAGAAGGCAGAGTGTCAAAGAACTGATGTCTTTGAATTGTGGTGCTGAAGAAGACTCCTGAAAGTCCCTTGAACAGCAAGGAGGTCAAACCAGTCAATCTTAAAGGAAATCAGCCCTGAATACTTGTTGGAAAGATTGATCCTGAAGCTGACGCTCCAGTATTTTGGTCCTCTGATTCGAACAGCCAACTCACTGGAAAAATCCCTGATGCTGGGAAAGATTGAGGACAGAAGGAGAAGAGAGAGTCAGAGAATGGCATCACCAATGCAGTGGACATGAACTTGGGCAAACTTTGGGAGATGGCGAGGGACAGGGAGGTTTGGTGTGCTGCTGTCCATTGGGTTGCAAAGAGTTGGACACGACTGAGCAGCTGAACTGACTGACTGACAGCTTGATTATATCAGCAAAGACCTTACTTTCAAATAAAGTCTATTCTTGGGTACAATATATCTTTGGGGGCGACACAGTTTAATCAGCAACAAATGCAGTAATAGATGTGTTAAAGTATGTTAGATGTATGCTAGAGACAAGACAAGCACATTTCAATGAGGATATTGTAAAGACACATATCTGAGGGGAAAAATAAGGAGATGAGTGGGATATACAGCAAAATGTCATTTACGTAACTTAAAATATATGTGCACAATTAGGTCTACATGTTTTAAAAAAGCACATACAAGGGAAGAACACAGATTAAAATGGGAACACACATTAAAGTGGGCCTAAGGAATGGGGATCAATCCTGGAATTTCTTTGGAAGGTGTGATGCTAAAGCTGAAACTCCAGTATTTTGGCCACCTCATGCGAAGAGTTGACTCATTGGAGAAGACTCTGATGCTGGGAGGGATTGAGGGCAGGAGGAGAAGGGGACGACAGAGGATGAGATGGCTGGATGGCATCACTGACTTGATGGGTGTGAGTCTGAGTGACCTCCGGGAGCTGGTGATGGACAGGGAGGCCTGGCGTGCTGCGGTTCATGGGGTCGCAAAGAGTCGGACACGACTGAGCGACTGATCTGATCTGATCTGATCTGAAGGAATGGGGTTTGGAATGGGGATAAAGTATTAAAAAAAAGAAAGAAAGAAACGCTCTGCTCTAAGGCACTGATGTGAGCTATGATATTTTTGCACTTGAGGTCCAAAAAAATTAATAATCACATTAACATGTGAGAATAACAGCAAATACACATTTATCATTTCCTGTGTGTCACACACTGTACTAGCTCTGGCATATATATGTGTGTGTGTGTGTTCAACTAATTAAATAGAAGACCACTCTCATGACTCTTAACAACTTTCCTTCTTACCTGACCCCTTAAATGGCCTTTTTAGAATATTGCATTATTAAACAATATAAATTTACAGAAATGTTAACAATTGAGGAAATTCAATGAAATCTCTGATGCAAATCTCTAAAAATCTTTTTAAGAAGAACACTGAGAGTGGTTCATTCTGTATTTGTCACTTTCTTAAAGTAGTATCTAATGTAATATAGGAAGGAACAATTCTGAATATTGAGTCTTCCTTTTGCCTCATTTAATTTGTAGATTGACTCCCTTTTCAAATCCCCTTGTACATGGATTGTATTTGTTCTTGGCCCTTTATTCTCAATGCTGAAAGCTTTATTTGATGTCAACTATCCTGGTCATTAAATGAATGATGACGGAATGGACTCCTTTAGAGGCCAAAGCTATCAGCTTCCCAGCCCTGAATGTGTGAAGGCACAAAATAAGAGTCACAAGATCATCAAGAAAGATATGAAGTGTGAATTTTCTTCAGTCCCATTTGACTTTCTCGGAGAAGAGAAGACCTGGCCCTTTCTATCTGTCCCCAGAGACAGACTGGAGCTTCTGTTCTGTTCTCAAAGTGCGCTGTGGATAATATGAAAATGTGTTTCTGGGGAACTTTCTCAGTAGCTGCAACTTTCTCAGCTGACCTGGTGCCATATTAATAAAATGTTAAACCCACAAAGTCCCCACAAGTCAATAAATAATGCAGGCTGAAATCACTAAATATTATGCCTCTGAGGGACATTTCATTGAAATTCACTGATTCAACACTTTTCTGAGGAAGTTCTGCCTCATTCAGCATTCTTACTATGAAGTTGGCCAGCCTGAGTACCAAGGTCCTTAAAGGCTCTTCTTGCTGCTGTCACCCTTTCTCTGCGCACAAATGATGGGGATACAAAACTGGCTCTCAGAGAACTGCAATTTCATTGTGCCTCCAAAGGCTGGTTCATTTCTTCTCAGTTTCCAAGTCTGTAGAAGAAAATCAGATATGCTCACTCTGCCTGCCTAGCAGATTTTGTTCCTTTCCACCCCAGCTATAAAGTTCAAAGCACAAATTGAAAAGCCTTGAAAAGGCTGACTCAAAGTCTTTCCTTTCTGTTAACAATCTCTCAGAGTATTATGTTTGGAAGACTCTGTTTTGTAACTGAGCTCTTATTCTGGAACTTCCAGAGCCAAATATTCAGAAATGATGTGCTATTAATACATTTACTAACAACAGGAGTAAAAACATCTGCAACCCTGTTGCTGAAATTTGGTCTCTGTAAAACAGTGCCGGATTAAATCTCAGAGACACAGTGTTGGGTGAGGTAGAAAGAAATAGCTTTATTGTTTTGCCAGGTAAAGGGGACCACAAGGAATGCCCTCAAGACCATGTGTTTTGCCCTGGAGGAAGTAATGAGGAGTTGTATAGTAATGGTTCAAGGAGCAGGGCATAATCAGCTCCTGGACATACTTCTGACTGGTTGGTGGTGAGTACTGAGAGTCTGCATTACCCACCTCCTTGTTCCAGCTGGTCTGGGATCTATGTTCTTGTGGGCAGCAGTTAATTTCTTCCACCTGCTGAAGGTTTCAATATCTGCAAAACAGCTCAAAGGACATGGCTCACAATACTATCCATAGTCCGTGAGGAAGAACTAAGAAAGATCTTTGACTTAGTATAATGGCTAACATGTTATTATCCTGTCTTTCTGCATTTTCTCACTCCTCTGATTAAATTTATTCCTTGACTAAAGTCCTGCTACAGATAAAAGACAGATGAAGGACATGTGTGGGCATCTATTTTGGGGAGGCTTCATAGGGTCCTGCTCAGTTACAACCCTTGTCACGTTCTCTTCTCGAAGGATAAAGGAGAGTGCAGATTGAGGGATTGCTGAGAGAGGAGAGAAGACAAATCAAATGTACTCTGGTGGTGACTACCCGTGGAAAACAAAGGATGCTTTGGGAAAAGCATCTTTACTTTTCTCTTTCAAATTCCTACATCACGTGTCTTGCAGGTGCTGTGTGTCTATAGGTATAGAGATGCCTGGTGTCTGTCCTCCTCAAGTTGTCCTTGGTTCAAGGGTAAGGGGAGAGTTCTGGGCAGGTTTGTATACACCAGGCAGGTTTGATTCCCCATAATCCTGTATGTTCTTTCTACACCAGCAGTCAATGGTGATTTATAAGCATTCTTCTGAATGAACATCTGGTGACAAGGAAAGACTCCAAAACATCACAATTTAAAAACAAATGGGGGTCTAAGTAAAACCTGAACCTTTCTTTGTTAGTCATGAACTTTATGGCAGATCACTTGACCTTCTTAACCCTGCACTTCCTCACCCTTAAAATCATGCCAGTGATCCTTAAGACACTGTCAAAGGAGATAATAGGTATTTGCAAATAATCGAAATCATCAAGCAAAATGTGATCTACTATTTCTTCCTCTCACTCTACACTATATTGTATGTTTCTTATAACTTTAGTTAGGCATGCTACAAGGGATAAGATTTCCTACAAGCCAATTCAAAGACTGCTTTTGGGTAGGAAATTTTATAGAAAATGATGCTAAATGGTTGCAGATGTGGATGCAAGGAGCAGCACAGCTGCTGAAGGCAGAGTAGTCTTTGTACAGTCCTGGGAACCCAGTCAGTATGGTCAACCCCTCTCAAAACTGATGGCCAGCAAGAGCAGGTTTGCAGCTGATGTCTAGAATATTTCTTTTTAAGAATTTTACTGAGGTATAGTTGATTTACAATGTTTGTTAATTTCTGCTGTACAGCAAAGTGATTCAGTTAAGGTGGCACTAGTGGTAAAACACCTGCCTGCCGATGCAGGAGACATAAGAGATGTGAGTTCAATCCCTGAAGATACTCCAGGAAGATCCCCCAGGAAGATCCCCCGGAGAAGGTAATGGCTACCCACTCCAGTATTCTTGCTTGGAGAATCCCATGACAAAGGAGCCTGGCGGGCTAGAGTCCATAGGGTTTCAAAGAGTCGGACACAAGTGAAGCAAGTTAGTATATATATGTGTGTGTGTATATGTATATGTGTCTGTATTCTTTTCATATTCTTTCCCATTTTGGTTTATCACAAGATATGGAATATAGTTCCCTGTGGTATACAGTAGGACCTTGTTTTTTATCCATCATTTATATACTAGTTTGCATCAGCTAATCCCAGCTTCCCACTCCACCCTTCCCCCACCCACTTCTGAGTCTGTTCTCTGTATCTGGGAGTCTGTTTCTGTTTTGTAGACATGTTCATTTGTGTCATATTCTGGAAGAATTCTTAGTCCATTAATGTCTTTTGTAAAAATGCTAAGCCACTTATCCACAATGCTAATTTCTTCCTAGGATAAGGTTTATGCATTATGTCACACAAAAAGTTCCATTCCAGATTAGGACTAGAACAAGCCTTTTTTAAAATAAACTTTTTGCAAAGAACATAAGTCTCTGTTAGTAATTGGCTAAGAAATAAGGCTGCACTAGCCTTTTGTGTTTGCTCTTTGAGTCTTGTCAACTGAAAAATATGTGCAACCTAAAAGTTGAGTATTGTATTTTATTTGAGGACACTACTGAAAACTACAGCCCAAGAAGGCAGCCTCTCAGATAGCTCTGAGGGACTGTTCCAAAGAGGTAAGGTAGGGGCTACATAGAAGTTTTTGGTGAAAAAAAAAAAAAGCGCATATACTATAACATCCAAAGATTACTGCTAATCTCTCTCTCTCTCATACACACACACACACACACACACACACACACACTAAACTAGACATCTCAAGTGAATGATTTTTGTGCTTTTCTATGTATGAGAATATGTAAGAGTCTGGATGCATTGAAATTGTTCCTTTGATTGCATCTTAACTATCCAGGGTCAGTATCCTGTTTTTATCCATCCTGAATTCTCAGATTCACCATGGGAGGAGGGCATCTGCAGTGGCTGATGGCTCCATAGCCACAACACTTTTTTTTTTAATTGACATTTTCTCTTTGTCCACAGCCCGAAGGATGTCATCTTGCCTTAGTGCCACTTGATGGACACCAGTTGGCAGGCTGCAATCTAAGAAGGAGCTCCGTGTGCTAATCTGTAACACAGAACAGAATCTCCATTCCCTTGGATGGGACAGCAGGCCTTGGCAAGGATTACCCACCTCCCTCCCCACATGGAGCCCCTGCTTTTTGGTTCTCTGAACCCACATCCAGATGAGACTGGCCATTTCTAGCTAAAGATCAAGTTACCCTAGGCATAGTTGAAGTAAGAGAATTGTCTTCATTGCTGGTTACATGTTTTCATTTCTATTTCTTTTTTTTTTTTTCTCTTTTCTCGGGGGTTGTGAGAGACAAATTTTCATGAGAGGAAAAAAAATATAAACCTTGGCTTTGAAATACTGGCTTCTGTTATCCAGAGGAGCCTGGCGGGCTGTAGTCCATAGCATCGAAAAAAGTCAGACACGACTAAAGCAACTTAGCACAGCACAGCCCAGCACATCCTTATGCTAGTTCTATGGGACCTGTTTCTTAATAAGATCACTGTATGAGTGTGTGTTCAGTTCATCGGTGATATCTGACTCTTTGCAACCCTGTGGACTATAGCCGCCAACTCCTCTGTCCATGAAACTTTCCAGGCAAGAATGCTGGAGTGGATTGCCATTTCTTACTCCAGGGGATCTTCCTGACTCAGGGATTGAAGCTGTGTCTCCTGCATTGGCAGGCAAACTCTTTACAGTGCACCACATTAGAAACCCAAGAAGATCATTATTTAAGAGTAAAGTTGCGGATCCTGGCTGGGTTTACAGGGGCCACTGAACTCAGCCTGAAAACTAACGAGCAAAATTATAAAAATTATCCAGAGGATAAGATGTTTTTCTACAACCAAGCCCCCAGACACTGAGATTCCCAGGCTAGCTGGAGATCAGCAATGAAGGCAGTACAGTCCCCCACCTGCCCCAGTGAGGATGTCTGAAAGGTCACTGCATCAGGCCGCAACACTCTGACCTGGTCTAAGGCCATGTGGTCACTCCTTACTGACTGACAAGAGTTCTGAGTTACTGAGCCCCAGACTAGCAGCCATATCCCAGCTTGAGGCCTGAAATGTGTCAATTACTCATGCTTAGCCTCAAGAGTTCCTACTCCTGGCTTTCAAGAGAGAAGACCCAGGGAACATTCATTTGATCACAGCGAGGAAACTTGTTAGTAGTTGTCACTAAATATTCATGTTTGTTTTCCTATAGATTTAATCTCTCTGACGTTCAGTTGTTTGTATTTTTTTAGTTGTTGTTTTCTGTTACACTGAGTGCTACTGCTGCTACTGCTAAGTCGCTTCAGTCGTGTCCGACTCCGTGCAACCCCATAGATGGCAGCCCACCAGGCCCTGCCGTCCCTGGGATTCTCCAGGCAAGCACACTGGAGTGGGTTGCCATCTTCTCCTCCAATGCATGAAAGTGAAAAGTGAAAGTGAAGGCACTCAGTCGTGTCCGACTCTTAGCAACCCCATGGACTGCAGCCCACCAGGCTCCTCCATCCATGGGATTTTCCAGGCAAGAGTACTGGAATGGGGTGCCATTGCCTTCTCCCGTTACAATGAATAGGTAGTCTTAAAGCTGTGTGTCTCAAACTATGTTTCTAAAGCATCAGAATGTTGTTTCCAGATGAAAATCAACCCAGTATACACACGTACATTCCATGCACACATGTATATTCATATAAATGCATAGATGCATATGCATATTATGTACATTTCATATGTGAGTACAAGTAACCATATACACACACATCCTAAGTGTATGCATGCGGGGACTGACCTGATAAGGCCGCCTCCTGTGATTTCGCTGGGCCCTCTTGCCTCGCTTGTGATTTCGCTTGGGCCCCCCTGTGCTCTCTGTCCCCCTTCCTCGTTTTCCCTGCTCCGCGGTCTGGCTTGTGCTCCTTCGCGCCTTTGTTTGCTTGTCCGGCCTGGTGCGGTCTGTTGTCGTGTCCGTCTCATGTTTTGCTCGCTGCTTCGTCCGTGTGTCCTCTCTCCCCCTCTTCTTTCTTCTTTCTTCTCTCCTCCGGGTTCCTGGTTTCCCTCCCTGGCCGCGCGGTGGCCCACGTGGGCTCAGCTGTGCCGGGCCCTCTCTCTCGGTCGTGGTTCGTTCTTGTGGTGCACGATTTTTTGAGGGTGTGGGTTTGTTGGGTTTGGGGCATCACTGTTGTCTTGTCCCCCGGGGTACGTCTCTTCGCTGTTCTCTTCTGGTTCCGTCCCGGGCCTCCCTGGGGGCGCTTCCGCCTCTTGTCCGGCTCGTCGCGTCGCTTGCCGGGTCGGCTCCCGGGCGCTCCCCCCCCCTCCCCGCTCTGCTCGCTCTCCCTCGGGCGCCCGGGGCTTCTTTTGTCTCGCTCTGGGGTCTTCTCCTTCCCCCCCCCCCCTCTCTCCTCTTTGCGGGGGTTCCCCCTGCTTCCTCACCGCTCGCTCGCCTTCACCCTCTCGGTTCCCCTCCCCCTTCTTCCCCGGCCCCTCGTTGCTTTTCTTTCTTTCCCGCCTGGCCCTCTTCCGTCTTCCTGGTCCCCCCCCCGGTCCTCCGTGGCCTCCCCTCTTCGTCCCCTCCCTCTCCCCTTCCCCCCCCTCTCTCTTCTTCCCCCCCTTCCCCCCCCCCCTCCGCTTCTCTCGCTCTCCTCTCTCGCCCTCTCCTCCCGTCCCCCTTCTTCGCCCTGTGTCCCTTCTGTCCTCTTTTCCTCTTTGTCCCCTGCCCCCTCTGCTGTCCTTTCGTTCCTTCTTTTCCTTCTCTTTCCCCGTCTCTTCTCTCCTATCCTCCCGCCTGTTTCCTCTCCTTCTCCGCGCCCCCCGGCGGCTCGCGTCTCCCTCCTCGCCCCCCCCCCCCTCTTCTCCGGCTTCTCCTCTTGGTCCCTTGTGGCCCGGCCCCTCGGGGTCGTTCCCGCGCCCCGTCCCTCTCTCCTCCCCTCCCCCGCCCTCCCCCCCGCGCCCGCTCCCCTTCCCCCCCCCCCTCCGGTCCCCCTTCCCCTGCTCGGGCCGTGCCTGGCGTCTGCCGCCTCGTGGCTCTTGTCCTTCTCTGGTCCGACCGTGTGGGCCTCCTCTTCGGCCTCTCTCCCCCCCGTGTGGTGTTCTCCTTTGCTCTCCCTTTTCCCTCTGTCCTTCTCCTCGTCGGTGTCGGCCTGCGCGGCGTTCCGGTGCCCCGTGGCGGCCCGCCGCCCCCCCCCTCCCTCTCGCCCGGGCTGGGGGGCGGGCCCGCGCCCCCCGGTCGCCCCCGCGGTGGGGCGGCTGTTCGTCTCTTCGCTGGCCCCCCCCCCCCTTCTCTGCCCTGCGGCGCGCCTCGCGGCGTTGCACATGTACATATTATACCACAAATACACATGTACATATACATGTACAAAGGCACACCTGTGATAGTTGAAGCTCAGTCTGCCTCCCTGTCTCCCAGTCTGGCCTTCATGGTAACACCTGGGCACCACCGTCTTTAGCTCCATGCAACTCTGCTTTAAAACCATCAAGTTATAGCATTCTGAGAAATGGAGTATTTCTTGCAGTATCAGTAAACAAGGGTGTCACAGTCATCAGTGATTTGGGCCCTCCTTTCTGAGCCCTAAGGACAACCAGGAAAGAGAACAATACCTGCGATCCTGCAGCCACCAGTCTGCAGCCACTTTCTACGGTGAGCCCTGAAGAATTCAGGATGTAAAAATGCAGGATACTGACCCCAGATAGCTGAGATGCATATGAAAGGAATGATTTCAGTGAGCCCAGGCTCTTAAATCTTTCCATACATAGAAAAGTGCTCAATTCCTAAAATTGAGATAATCTGGTTTTAATGCACAAAAATACTTTCAATGTACAGACTACTTGTCCTTTGTTGCAAATTCTATATAACCTGACTCCTTCCCCTGCCTCCTGGGACAAATTCTCTCAGCATTACTTGAGATGCTATCTCCTAGGCTCGAAGTTCTAAAAATACCAAGCAAGACATAATTCTAAACTTTTAGATTGTGATTGTTTTTTAAATCAACAATTCAAAGTCCTATTCCCACCAACCAGCTTGCTGGCAAACCTGAAAATGTAGACCTTTGCATGAGTCACTGCTGCCTGAGGCCAATCTCTCTTGAAGGAAATGAGATCATACATCTAATTTGAGGGGTTAAATTTGGCAAAAAGCAAACTTCCTTTAAGAACCAGGACAGTTCAGTGAGTCTGAAAGTTGGACATCCCAAACCCTTAGTTAGGACCCTTAGATCTCCCAGAATATCTTTGGTGTGGATGGTTTCTGCTTAAAGCAAATTTCTGTCAAAAAATGAAGTAGAGGTTTCCATGCTTTGTGACTTGGGCAAATTGCTTAACCTTCATAAGCTTCCGTCTCCTTATAAGTAAAATGAAAATAATTATAACACCTATTTCATGAGGTTTGGGTTAGGATTATAAAATAATCCAGAGAGAGAACTCAGCACACTGTTGGGAGCATCATCAACACTTGCTGTATGTGAACATCTTTACAATTATTGTTCCTGTAATTGTATAATAATAGTGCTCAGTGCCAACAAGAATGCATCAGGCAACAACAACAAAAATATTTTTGGTGAAGTGTAAATATGACTTGATGACCTATAAACTTTAATGGGTAAAGGATAAAAAAGGAAGAATTTCAAGCCAGGTGGAAATCTTAAGAGATAAGGAATTAGGGGTGATGAAACTGTAGACTGATGAAAAAGCACAACTTAAATATTGAGAATTATAATTATGTTTTATTTGATGAGCAGAACTAAGGACTTAAGTCCAGAACACAGCCTTTCAGATAACTCTAAGGGACTGCTCTGAAGCGGTAAGGGAGGAGCCAGGATATTTTGTAGTTTTTGCAGCTGAGACCAGGTAATCAGAACATCAAAGCATTGCTGTTAATTTAAAAAAAGCTAGATATGTCAAGTTAAGTAATTTAGCACTTTTCTGTGATTAGGAAGATACAAGAGTCTGGGCTCACTGAAATCATTACTTTGAAATGCACCTCAGCTATCTGAGGCCGGCATCCTGTGTTTCCCATCCTGAATCTCCTCAAGGTGCTTCTTTGGAGGTGGCTGCAGTGTCTGATGGCTTGATGATGAGCATTCAGTTTCCATCTTGAGTTCCCTCAGGGCACACCATCCAGAAGAGTGTAATGTGATGGCTTGATGGCTACGATATGGCAGGCAGCATTTTTTTCATTGACTAAACAAAAGCTCATGCAATGAATGGAGAGGAATTAAGCACACATACATGCCTAATGTTGTAGGCACAGGTTCCGGGAAACAAACTCACTCAGAAGGACAATGCAGATAGTGGAGTGCAGTTTATTACACCAGCAGGCCCAAGGCAGAGTCTCCTCTTACCTAAGGACCCTGATCAGTTTTTGTGAAAACCTTCTATACCCTAAGAGTACGTGTGCAAACCTGCCTCCTCAAATTCCCTGAAACTAGTCTGAACAAAGGGAAAAAAAGATACAGTCAAAGCTAACCTGTGAGTCATATGCCTTAAGCCTAGGTAGTTGACAGTGGACAGTTATCAATAGGCCTGGGGTCTGGTCAGACCCCAATAAGCAGAATAGAATGTATGATTCTATTCAGTTACACAGATAATTAGGGTATTCTTTTAGGTTTCGGAGAGTCTAGGTACAAGCCCTAGGGCTCTTCCTTCGGGAGCCTGGTTTTCCAGTTGGTATGTCATTTCCATAGATACTGGGCATATAGCTCAAAGTCCACAGTCCGGCCCAAGATGGAGTCCTGCTTTCAAGGTAGAGCCTGTTCTGTTTCCTCCTTCACTAACGGGTTAGAGCCCAGTGAGGATATCACAGGAGGGAAGGTACATGAGCAGAGCATTTTAGGAATTGATGTGTTTCTGGATAAGTGGGAGCTAGTGTCAGGGGAGGAAAGAAATGACTAAGATCAAAGCCCTGATGATCACAGAATTCACAGGACTGGAGGAGTTCATGCAATGGGAAGGTGAGAGCCTGTAATTGTGATCAGCAAAAAGATGGGGATTTTGGGAGCTTCTTTATGGGGAACACATAGAGGGATGAGAAGGGGCAGAGCTGGTTCTATTCCTCTGACAGAATGTGGAGCCCCATCTCTGAGTGAGACTAGAACTCCATAGCTGACCTTGGGATTGAGTGAGTTGGGAGCAGGGGTGTTACCTGGCCATCTGCAATGAGAGCGGAAGTGACTCAGTGGAAGTGGCAGAGATTCCATCCTTGGGTCCCTGTTTGGTGGTGATGTAGGTCACTTTCACGCTGAACATATGCCACATTCTCATACTGAAAATTTATACACTGCCATCCAAAAGTTTAAATGGACACACACATACACCCGTAAGGAAGAAAATAAGTCAAGCTGTTACTGTCAACTGATGATGGGCTCATAGCTGATATTTATCTCAACCATTCATGGTTCTTCTCCCAGTCCACAGGTGACCCAATCTTTAATTACTGAAGGGTCTGAGTCCTTAGCTGGCTTGTCTTTATGGGATTGCTATTGTTGTTTGTATTCATTTCCAAGGGCTGCTGGAACAAATAAGAAAGGATGCTACAAACAAACAAACAAACAAAAATCCAGATGGAATCACCTGGGAACAAAATGGTGATGAATCTGACCTTCACCAGCCCCTGAGTCTCATTATACGCTGATTTGACTACATTAGCATATTAAATGACATAGCATCTGGTGGCCATGACTGGACATTAGAAGCAAAAACCAATGAAAAGGAGGTGGCTCCCAATTCCCTTGAAAAATCCCTGCCACTTCCCTGGTAAACTAATGCATATGCCTCTCCATAATTGGCTTCACTCTTTCTGCCTTTGGGCTTCCCTTGTGGCTCAGCAGTAAAGAATCCTCCTGCAATGAAAGAGATGTGGGTTTGATCCTTCAGTTGGGAAGATCCCTTGAAGAAGAAACAGGCAACCCACTCCAGTATTCTTGCCTGGGAAATCCCATGGAGAGAGGAGCCTGGCACACTACAGTCCATAGGGTCACAAAAGAGTTAGACATGGCTTAGTGACTAAAGAACAACAACTCTTGCCTCTGTCTTTACCCTTTAAAATTAAACACATTTCCCAATGTGGGGTGAGAAGTTGATCTGTGAACTTAGTTCCTTCTCCATTCTCTGGCCACTGAATAAAGCTTGAGCTGTGCCCATCTCAAATTAAAAGAGGCTTACCCCTTGGAAGGAAAGTTATGACCAACCTAGACAGCATATTAAAAAGCAGAGACATTACTTTGTCAACAAAAGTCCGTCTAGTCAGGGATATGGTTTTTCCAGTGGTCATGTATGGATGTGGGAGTTGTACTATAAAAAAAGCTGAGTGCCAAAGAATTAATGCTTTTGAACTGTGGTGTTGGAGAAGACTCTTGAGAGTCCCTTGGGCTGCAAGGAGATCCAACCAGTCCATCCTAAAGGAGATCAGTCCTGGGTCTTCATTGGAAGGACTGATGTTGAAGCTGAAGCTCCAATACTTTGGCCACCTGATGCGAAGAGCTGACTCATTTGAAAAGACCCTGATGCTAGGAAAGATTGAGGGCAGGAGGAGAAGGGTACGACAGAGGATGAGACAGTTAGATGGTATCACTGACTCAATGGACATGGGTTTCGGTAAACTCCAGGAGTTGGTGAGGGACAAGGAGGTGTGGCATGCTGCGGTTCATGGGGTTGCAAAGAGTCGGACACAACTGAATGACTGAACTGAACTGAACAGTGCCCATCTCAGCTTCAGTTTAGTTATTCATCAACTCAAACTCGAATGGAAAAAGAGCATTCCCCACCAAGGTAGAGAGCCTCAGCTGAGCTAGAGCTCAAACAGGGTCCATACAACTTAATTCATAACACTAGCTTCTGATGGTAGCTGGAAACCTTGTCATTACTTGCTTTGTTCCTACATAACTCCAATCTCTGCCTCTGTTGTCAGATGGCATTCTTCCTCTGTGTGTTTGTGTATCTCTTCTCCACTTTTCTAAGGGTACCTGTCATACTGGAGGGCATATTGGGTGGCCACTCTAATTTGATATGACCACCTCTTATCATGGTTACATCTTCAAAGACCCTATTTCCAAATAAGATCATATCCACAGACACCAGAGTTTGGGACTTAAACATCTTTTGGGGTGGACACAATTTAACTCATAAAATTATCCACTAATATTTCCTATTAGACATGAAAGGGACATGGGAGAGGTACCCCAGCTCTTTCTCCAGGTACATCTTTCCTACCTTCTTTTTGTAGCAGAAACTCAGTTTCTCTTTAGTAATCAGAATCATTTACCTTGATTGGGACAGCAACCCTCCTCTTCATAGTGAAATAAAGAGCCCGATGTGACAGGATACAGCCTCCGTTTTCAATCCAACTGATACACAATTGTGTTCTCTGGCAGAAGCGTCCCTCTCCTTGGAACTGTAATGTCCAGACCAGCTAAGTACACAGTTCTAAGGATGGGAAGCAAAAATTCTGCAGAAGAGATATTAGACATACTAGTGAGAGAAATCATTTCCACTTAGCTTTGATTTCCAGACTCTTGTATTCTGATTGCTTGTTGGTTCAAGTGGACCACATCCAGCATGCTACCTCCCAATGGGTACCATAATGGAGCTTTCTCAGGCCACCCTACCATCATATCAGGACAATCCCTTCTGGGTGACATGGCATGTAGTAGGATGCATTGATTTCATGAGCCTATTATGCTATTCCTTTGATTGTAAAGTGAGTGCTTTGATCAGAAGAAGTACTGTTTGAAATAACATGATGGCAATGGTGGATTCTAAACAAAGTGAAAAGCTAAATGTCCTCCTCAAGGTTTTACCTACTTGGAGGGTATCTCTTGCTCTGTTCTTTAAGGCTTCCCTTGAGGGAGGATGTAGTGATTGGTGCCAGCATCTCAGGCAGAACCATCTGTGAACCAGGCTGACACAAGGTTCCCCATGAGGTCCTATGTGTAAATTGTGGGTTGGGGAGTGGGAGATGGAGAACTAGAAGATGTGATCAGAGTCTGAGCCACCTGTTTGTGAAACCAATTTGTGCCCCCTGGACTAGCAAACCTCTTCTCTTACAAACCGCTTCCACCCCGTGGCTCCATGTGTCAGGGCACAGCCAACTCATGGGGATCAGTTTCCATCACAGGGTCACTGAGTCTTCATTCTGCTACAAAGTTCGATGTCATAGCAAGAGTTTATCCTTAAATAATAATTGTATGCAGCAGGTAACATGGCTTTGCTCACCAAACTTAGATTTTTACATCGTAATTTTCTTATTTGAATGGCCAGAAGCCCCACACTATATCCCTGTTGGAAACAGACATTTCAATTACCATGACACTGTTCCATAAGGCCCAAGATACTTGTTCCAGGCCCCACTTAAAATCTAGAGTTTGGTAGATTTTTCAGTAAATGGATTGGGGCGGACATTTCAAATATGGCATGTGTTGCCTCCAAAGAGACCCATCCAAAGCTGTCCAGTTTTGAGCAGTAGGCAGTAGAAGAAAAGCAACTTTTCTTTCACTTTGCAGACAATGTCCCAACATGCTTCAGATCATCTGGCCCTTAGAAACCTCCCTGGGGTCTGGGCCCCTGAGGTTCACCAGGTTTCTTGCTCAGCTTCTGCCACACACATGCTTCATTAAGACATTTAATGAAAGTCCACAAGCAATAAAAAGTCCACAAGCAATAAATGCTGGAGAGGGTGTGGAGAAAAGGGAACCCTCTTACACTGTTGGTGGGAATGCAAACTAGTACAGCCATTATGGAGAACAGTATGGAGATTCCTCAAAAAACTGGGAATAGAACTGCCTTATGATCCAGCAATCCCACTGCTGGGCATACACACTGAGAAAACCAGAACTGAAAGAGACACGTGTACCCCAATGTTCATAGCAGCACTGTTTACAACAGCCAGGACTTGGAAGCAACCTAGATGTCCATCAGCAGATGAATGGATAAGAAAGCTGTGGTACATATACACAATGGAGTATTACTCAGCCATTAAAAAGAATACATTTGAATCAGTTCTAATGAGGTGGATGGAACTGGAACCTATTATACAGAGTGAAGTAAGCCAGAAAGAAAAACACAAATACAGTATACTAACGCATATATATGGAATTTAGAAAGATAGTAACAATAACCCTGTTTACGAGACAGCAAAAGAGACACTGATGTATAGAACAGACTTTTGGACTCTGGGACTGGGAGAGGGCGGGATGATTTGGGAGAATAGCATTGAAATATGTACAATATCATATCTGAAATGAGTCGCCAGTCCAGGTACGATGCCTGATAATGGATGCCTGGGGCTGGTGCACTGGGACGACCCAGAGGGATGGTATGGGGAGGGAGGAGGGAGGAGGATTCAGGAGGGGGAGCACGTGTATACTGGTGGCGGATCCATCTTGATGTATGGCAAAAGCAATACAATATTGTAAAGTTAAGCAAAATAAAATTTAATTAAAAAAAAAAAAAAGACATTTAAGGCTCTTGTTATTCCTGCTCACCAAGTTCAGTCATCATGATATCATCAGTATAGTGGATGAGAGTGGTCTTCTGTAGAATGTGGGGATTTCTGCACATGGGCCATCACAGAGATTAGAGATGGCTTCATCCGATGTGGGCCACTGTCCAGTCTGTATTTCACCTCAGTGCCAAGGAAGCTGATAACTCCCATAAAGAGCTCCATTAACCCATTTGGCCCAAATCTCTTGTCAATGAAAATAGTCAGTGAACAATCAATAATAAGAATAGATAAGAATTTTATTTGAATCAAACTTAGAACTAGCCTGGAATTTCTTTCCCAGATGACACTGAGAAACTGCTCTTGAGAAGTAGGGTTTTCAGCACAGTTTTATATATTATCAGAACAAAGAACATTAAACAAGTCAGGGTTAGATTTCTTCAAGGTTTTTTTAAAAAAACAAAACCAAAACAACGGTCCAGCATGTATACAGCAAGTCAGCATGGCCTTGACACTTAGGAAGTGATTCTAATCATCAAGGGAGGACCATTACTGACATCCTAGGAAGGGAGACATTTAATCTTTTTATTTTTAACATGGACATTCTTCACATCTGGTCAATGTGCCCGTTTCTTTAATAATTAAAGCAGAGGTACAAGGTATGTTTGATAGGCACAAACAGGCTATTTTTATTTAGCATCAAATTGAGGTTAATTCAAGAATAAGCCAGAATAACTTCCCTATATCTCAGTATGTGAACATTTCTTTTGTCACTCTAGAAGTGCTCTCTCCTGGGTAAGTTCAGATTTATCTAGTATTGAAATCTGCACTTAATGGTTTAAGCTTCTTAAAACCCACGCTCATTTTACCTTTGTGCCTGGTGGTTTGAATTAGCAAATCTATCTCTGTCTTTCCCCTTCCTACTCTCTCTCTCCACCCCCTCCTTTGTCTCTCCCCTCACCCCCCACTCTCTTCTCCACCACACCTACCCCTGTTCCTCTCTCACCTCTAACCCCACTAACTGGAAAAATCTCCTCCTTAATCAGATTTTGCATTTGTCCTTGTGAAACCTTGCTAGTTGTGACCCTAGTTATGAGTCACAGGGCAGTAATAGGTGAGCAGGTGGGCTGGAGGATCATAAGCACCAACTTGCAAGGCGACTTTCCCATGAAAGTTATTAAAGGATCTTCAGAGAAAGAAAGGTTTTTCACAGAACGTACATGGGCCACTTCTTCCAGCAAGGGTGGAGCAGAGCATCTTGCAGAGTTCCAAATCCCCAGCTTTTCTGGAATCCACACACATGACCCAGTTTGAAATCTCAGGGTGCTCCTACACCTCAGTCCAGCCTTGCTTCTACACAAGAGTATCGGCAAGTTACATTGTAATGATGCCACCTACACAGTTATATTCTGAGTCTGTGTTACAACCATGTTTGACATGCTACTTTAAGAAAAGAAAATGTCTTATCCTGTTTTATTTTGAGTGTCACTGCAGAAGCTGTCTGGTTTTCTGATCATGATGGGAACCAAGGGGTTAAAGTACTGACAGCATGTCCATCAGTCATGCTGGCTTGTGACTGTCCTCTTGTGCACTCGCATGTGGCTTTCCCATCCCTCCTTGCCAGCTTTGTCATCATTGTCACCACTGTGAATGTCAAGTACAGCATCCAGGGCATTCACATCAATAGGAGTTGCTTCCCTAGCAACCCCAAAGGTAATTGAATCCTAATACCCCTGCACACTGTAGATTATTGGAATCCCATTTTCCACTTAGCATTACATTCAAGGTGAAGGACATCAGCAAATCAATCCTGAAATCTCACATCAGATGTCAGTAACAGGATATATTTTATATACATTTTTAACACCCAAAAAAGTCAAGTGGGGGGAACAACTCTGGGGGGGGGCGGGGACCCACACTGTTATTGGAATCCATGCTTTATTTTCAAACTTCAAATAAATAGATGTTTAAACACTACTTCCTGGATACAGGTAGTGATATGTTTTGGTCATTGTCAATTTCCTGACAATAGCTATTAAACACATAATCATACAAACTCATCGTTAGTACTTACTAGTACTCTTTTGCCTTCATCCGCATCTTGTCTTTGAAAATTACATCCTAGATATATCCCAGAGGGCTGGTACACCACAAACCACGTCATCTTCAGGCTTGTGGCTGTGTATTGGGAATCTGTCTAGGTCTAATCTCCAGGGTCCTTACTTAATGATATTGGCTACATGCAGCCTGTTGTCTGTGTTAGATCCGAAAGGGCAAACCTGGCTAATGTGTTCACTCAGAGAAGCAATCTTAATTTGTTACTGTGACTTGTAGCATCAAGGTTATTAAAATTCAAGGACTTAATAGATTTCTCCATTTATTGCATCAATAGCAATTACAGGGATTAGCTGAAATGCACTATTACTTAATGCAATGAGAAAAAATTTTGTCTTTTATGGAACTCATCCCCATTGATCCCCACTTCTTTGAAAAAAATGTGTTTTATCTGGACCATTTGGGGTGTGTATGCATGTGTAATTTCATATATAATTTATTTGAATTCTATAGCAGGAGAACTTCATTTTTTCCCATGGTACATATTTCTCCAGTGATTTTGGTTTTATGGCTATTTCTGTGATGTCAGAACTAACAGGTACCATTCTATGCCAAATAGATTTAATGGCTTTTCTTATTTCGGTTCAATTCCTTCGTGTCCTCTGAAAGAAGCTTCCAGAGTCTGAAATTCGGTAGCCATAGCTAGGAGTACTTAAACTATCTATCCATTTTATATTAGGTTGGTGCACAAGTAATTGTAGGTTTTGCATTGTTGAACTTTGTCATATGATATTGGAATACATTCTTATATAAATGTGGTTATGTTATACATCATTTTAATATGCATTTATCACTTTATGTGTTTTGCTAAAGACATTACTTGTATATTTTATATTTATTTTAGACTATGGAAATAATGTTAGACAAAAAGCAAATTTTCTTGAACGTGAACGTGAAGTCGCTCAGTCGTGTCCGACTCTTTGCGACCCCATGGACTATAGCCTACCAGGCTCCTCTGTCCATGGGATTTTCCAGGCAATAGTACTAGAGTGGATTGCCATTTCCTTCTCCAAGGGATCTTCCCAACCCAGGGATCGAACCCGGGTCTCCCTCATTGTAGACAGACGCTTTACCATCTGAACCATGGAAATAATGTTAGACAAAAAGCAAATTTTCTTACTAGAGTTCAAAATGGGTCATAAAGCAGCAGAAACAACTTGCAACATCAACAATACATTTGGCCCAGAAACTGCTAAAAAACATACAGTGCAGACGTGGTTCAAGAAGTTTTGCAAAGGAGATGAGAGCCTTGAAGATGAGAAGCACAGTGATCAACCATCAAAGTTGAAGACAACTAGTTAAGAGCAATAATCAAAACTGATTCTCCTGCAACTACATGAGAAGTTGCCGAAGAACTCAATGTTGACCACTCTATGGTCGTTTGGCATTTGAAGCAAATTGGAAAGGTGAGAAAGCTCGATAAGTGGGTGCCTCATAAGCTGATTGAAAATAAAAAATTGTTTTGAAGTGTCATCTTCTCTTACTCTATGCAACAACAATGAATCATTTCTCAATTGGATTGTGACATGCGATGAAAATTGGATTTTATATGATGATGACCAGTTCAGTGGTTGGACCGAGAAGAAGCTCCAAAGAACTTCTCAAAGTTAAATTTGCACTGAAAAAAAAAAAAAAGGTCATGGTCACTATTTGGTGGTCTGCTGCTGGTCTGAGTCATTACAGCTTTCTGAAATCTTGGCAAAATCATTACATCTGAGAAGTATGCTCAACAAACTGATGAGATGCACTGAAAACTGCAACACCTGCAGTCGGCATTGGGTCCAAAAGGATCCAATTCTGCTCCGTGACAGTGCCCAACTGCACATCCCACAACCAGTGCTTCAAAAGTTGGACAAATTGGGCTACAATTTTTGCTTCATCCACTATACTTACCTGACCAACTACCACTTCAAGCATCTTGACAACTTTTTACAAGGAAAATGCTTCCACAACCAGCAGGAGGCAGAAAATGCTTTCCAAGAGTTCTTCAATCTCGAAGCATGGATTTTTTATGCTACACAAATAAATCAACTTATTTCTCATTGGCAAAAATGTGTTGATTGTAATGGTTCCTATTTTGACTAATAAAGATGTGTTTGAGTCTAGTTGTAGGGCTTCCCAGATGTCTCAGTGTTAAAGAGTCCGCCTGCAATGAAGGAATCGAGGAGAGGTAGGTTCAATCCCTGGGTCAGGAAGATCCCCTGGAGGAGGGCATGGTAACCCACTCTAGTATTTTTGCCTGGAGAATCCCATGGACAGAGGAGCCTGGCAGGCTATAGTCCATAGGATCGCAAAGATTTGGACACGGCTTGCCTTGGAGAAGGAAATGGCAACAACCCACTCCAGTGTTCTTCCCTGGAGAATCCCAGGGATGGGGGAACCTGGTGGGCTGCCGTCTATGGGGTCACACAGAGTCGGACATGACTGAAGCGACGTAGCAGTAGTAGCAGCAGCAAAGTGACTTAGCATGCATGCACACATGAGCCTAGTTGTAATTATTTAAAATTCACAGTCCCAAATCACAATTATGTTTGCACTAACCTAATAATTGATTGCGCCTTTCATGCCTCATCTTGATCATAATTTTCCTGATCTTTGACCAATCCACTTAGCAATCATTGCATATTCCACAGAGCTCTGTCTGTCACACCTTGGTTAATTGGAGAAGAGGCTGTTGGGCAAGGCCAGAAACTGAGACAAAAGACCCACAAAACCCAGAAGATGGTTCTGAGGGATCCCCTGTCACTGGAAGGAAATCCAGCTCAGCAGGCATGAAAAAGTCCCAGAGTAACACCTGCCAAGGAGCAGAGCATAGGAATATGAAATGAGTTTCTGAGAATCTCTGAAAATTCATAGTAGGAAAACAGGTAAGAACCTACCTGTCTAGGGTCTTGGGCTGGTGTCTTCAGTCCCTAGGGAGGCACCTGTCAGGGCCATGACTGGGCTTGTGGCCTCTCTGGGGAAAGCTTCCTCTTTCCTTTGTTCGTTCTGCCCAGCCACCATGGCCCATCCTCCTTTCTGAACCAGCTGGTCATACTACTCTGGCAGGGCCTTTGCACTTGCTGTTCCTCCATCCGGAAGGCCCTTCCCCAATACCCAGATGGCTTATTTCCTCACTTCCTTCAGAGTTTCACTGAAGAATCATCTTTTAGTCAGTGTCCTTCCCTGACACGTGATCTAAACGTTTACATTCCCACTCCCTACAGACCAAATGTATGTTTCCTCTCTCTGTTTTATTTTCCTCTTCAGCATTTATTACTATCTGATATGCTATATATTTTTCCTCTTTGCTCCTTTAAGACATCTCCTTTACTAAAATATAAGCTCCATGAGGGAAAGGTGTTTGTTGGGTGGTGGTTTTGTTCACTGCTCATGGTCCAATGCCAAAAAACAGAGCTTGATATGTAGTGAAGGCTAGTCAATATTTGGGCTTCCCTGGTGGCTCAGCAGTAAAGAATCTGCCTGCGGTGCAGGAGACATGGGTTCAATCCTTGGGTCAGGAAGATCCCCTGGAGAAGGGAATGGCAACAAACTCCAGTATTCTTGCCTGAGAAATCCCATGGACAGAGGAGTCTGACAGGCTACAGTCCATGGGTTCGCAAGAGTTGGACATAAGTTAGAGACTAAAACTACCACCAGTCAATATTTAATAAATAGATGCATAAAATAATCAGGCAAAATCTTTTCCTGAGAAATTACTATTGTTAACAATTTAGTCTCCATAGTAGATTGACTCACTGGCCCCAGAAGTCCATTCCTCTGTGCAAGGACTTCTGGTCAGAGGGTCTTGACTTTGGCCTAGGACGTGGGACCTGCCTCTGCCAAAGGCAGAGGGTAGAAGCAATTGTGTGCCAATTCCAAGTCAGGCATTAAGAAGTCTTTCATGTTTCTGCTCAGGCTCTTGAGCCTGAGAAGTGCAAGTTCTGGCCACCCTGCTGATCCAAGAAGGATGGGAAATACACAGAAGAGATCAGCACACAGCTCACCAGTTGAGACACAGCTGCTCCATGACCTAGAGGGTCATCACAATAACAAATGGCTGTTCAGGTCCACTGAGTTTGTGATACAACAGAACGGTAGCAATATCTGACCAAGGCAGTGTGCATCTCTCCCATGATTTTGTCAGGTACCTTCAGAATTGATCCTGTTGGAGGCACTGGGTTGTTTTTTTAATTCAATTAATTTTTTTATTGAAGGATAATTGTTTTACAGAATTTTGTTGTTTTCTGTCAAACATCAACAATAATCAGCCATAGGTGTACATATACCCCCTCCCTTTTGAACCTCCCTCCCATCTCCCTCCTCATCCCACCCTTCTAGGTTGATAAAGAGTCCCTGTTTGAGTTTCCCGAGCCATACAGCAAATTCCTGTTGGCTATCTATTTTACATACAGTAATGTAAGTTTTCATGTTACTCTATACATTTCACCCTCTCCTCCCCTCTCCCCACGTCCATAAGTCTATTCTCTATGTCTGTTTCTCCATTGCTGCCCTGTAAACAAATTCTTCAGTATCATTTTTCTAGATTCCATATATATGCGTTAGAATACGATATTTATCTTTTTCTTTCTGACTTACTTCACTCTGTAAAATAGGTTCTAGGTTCATTCACCTCATCAGAACTGACTCAGATGCATTCCGTTTATGGCTGAGTAATATTCCATTGTGTATATGTACCACAACTTCTTTATCCATTCATCTGTCGATGGACATCTAGGTTGCTTCCATGTTCTAGCTGTTGTAAATAGCGCTGCAGTTAACAATGGGATACATGTGTCTTTTTCAATTTTGGTTTCCTCAGGGTATATGCCTAGGAATGGGATTGCTGGGTCATATGGTGGTTTTATTCCTAGTTTTTTAAGGACTCTCCATACCGTTTTCCATAGTGGCTGTATCAATTTACATTCCCACTAACAGTGCAAGAGTGTTCCCTTTTCTCCACACCCTCTCCAGCATTTATTCTTCGTAGACTCTTTGATGATGGCCATTCTGACTGGTGTGAGCTGATATCTCATTGTAGTTTTGATTGCATTTCTCTAATAATGGCATTTTTTTTTTAATGATATGTCTTAGGGATCTTCCAAGGTCAGTACTTATAAACTAACACTATTCTTTGTAATGACTATGTAGTATTGCACAACATAGATGTAACACAATTTATTTAGCCAACACTGTTGATGAATATTTAACTTCTGCTCTTTCCTCACATCAACATGCTGCAGTGTATATTTTTATATAAGCATTCCTTTTCACATATGGGAATTTTTAAGGCAGATTCCTAGTGGAAAGTTCATGAATAAAAATACACACACATTTACAATTTTGACAAATGCATCCAATTTTTCTGAAAGACTACAAAGAACATTCATTACTCTGCAGGCTTAAATTAAACCCAACCTGCTAGATGAGGAAAAAAATTTCAGTATGACTTTATTTTGTTCGCTTTGATTTTAAATAAGAATTAACACCTTTTCATAGGTTTATTGGCTATGTTTCATTCAGTATTCTGTGAAGGTCATGTTCGCCAGAAAGATATTTTTATACTACTCCAAAATAATGAAGCAACTTCCTATATTTTCTAAGTGTAAAATTTTGATATTTATTTGTCCTTTGCAACACTTCAGTGCTTTGAAAAAGTTCTCTAACATTTTTTTCTAAGTTTACAGTTTTGTTTTTTATCAGAATCTTATTGTTTTTATAACTTAAGTTCAGTTCAGTCGCTTAGTCATGTCCAACTCTTTGTGACCCCATGAATTGCAGCACGCCAGGCCTTCCTGTCCATCACCAACTCCCACAGTTAAGTCAGTGATGCCATCCAGCCATCTCATCCTCTGTCATCCTCTTCTCCTCCTGCCCCCAATCCCTCCCAGCATCAGAGTCTTCTCCAATGAGTCAACTCTTCCCATGAGGTGGCCAAAGTACTGGAGTTTCAGCTTTAGCATCATTCCTTCCAAAGAAATCTCAGGGCTGATCTCCTTCAGAATGGACTGGTTGGATCTCCTTGCAGTCCAAGGGACTCTCAAGAGTCTTTTCCAACACCACAGTTCAAAGGCATCAATTCTTCGGTGCTCAGTTTTCTTCATAGTCCAACTCTCACATCCATACATGACCACAGGAAAAATGATAGCCTTGACTAGACGGACCTTTGTTGGCAAAGTAATGTCTCTGCTTTTGAATATGCTATCTAGGTTGGTCATACCTTTTCTTCCAAGGAGTAAACGTCTTTTAATTTCATGGCTGCAATCACCATCTGCAGTGATTTTGGAGCCCCCCAAAATAAAGTCTGACACTGTTTCCACTGTTTCCCCATCTATTTCCCATGAAGTGATGGGACCTGATGCCACGATCTTCGTTTTCTGAATGTTGAGTTTTAAGCCAACTTTTTCACTCTCCTCTTTCACTTTCCTCAAGAGGCTTTTGAGTTCCTCTTCACTTTCTGCCATAAGGGTGGTGTCATCTGCATATCTGAGGTTATTGATATTTCTCCCAGCAATCTTGATTCCAGCTTGTGCTTCTTCCAGCTCAGCATTTCTCATGATGTACTCTGCATATAAGTTAAATAAGCAAGGTGACAATATACAGCCTTGATGTACTCCTTTTTCTATTTGGAACCAGTCTGTTGGTCTATGTCCAGTTCTAACTGTTGCTTCTTAACATGCATACAGGTTTCTCACGAGGCAGATCAGGTGGTCTGGTATTCCCATCTCTTAAAGAATTTTCCACAGTTTATTGTGATCTACACAGACAAAAGCTTTGGCATAATCAGTAAAGCAGAAATAGATGTTTTTCTGGAACTCTCTTGCTTTTTCGATGATCCAATGGATGTTGGCAATTTGATCTCTGGTTCCTCTGCCTTTTCTAAAACCAGCTTGAACAACTGGAAGTTCACAGTTCATGTATTGCTGAAGCCTGGCTTGGAGAATTTTGAGCATTACTTTACTAGCATGTGAGATGAGTGCAATTGTGCGATAGTTTGAGCATTCTTTGGCATTGCCTTTCTTTGGGATTGGAATGAAAACTGACCTTTTCCAGTCCTGTGGCTACTGCTGAGTTTTCCAAATTTGCTGGCATATTGAGTGCAGCACTTTCACAGCATCACCTTTCAGAATTTGAAATAGCTCAACTGGAAATCCATCACCTCCACTAGCTTTGTTTGTAGTGATGCTTTCTAAGGCCCACTTGACTTCACATTCCAGGATGTCTGGCTCTAGGTCAGTGATCACACCATCATGATTATCTTGGTCTGAAGATCTTTTTTGTACAGTTCTTCTGTGTATTCTTGCCACCTCTTCTTAATATCTTCTGCTTCTGTTAGGTCCATACCATTTCTGTCCTTTATCGAGCCCATCTTTGCATGAAATGCTCCTTTGGTATCTCTGATTTTCTTGAAGAGATCTCTAGTCTTTCCCATTCTGTTATTTTCCTCTATTTCTTTGCATTGATCGCTGAGGAAGGCTTTCTTATCTCTTCTTACTATTCTTTGGAACTCTGCATTCAGATGTTTATATCTTTCCTTTTCTCCTTTGCTTTTCACTTCTCTTCTTTTCACAGCTATTTGCAAGGCCTCCCCAGACAGCCATTTTGCTTTTTTGAATTTCTTTTCCATGAGGATGGTCTTGATCCCTGTCTCCTGTACAATGTCATGAACCTCATTCCATAGTTCATCAGGCACTCTATCTATCAGATCTAGGCCCTTAAATCTATTTCTCACTTCCACTGTATAATCATAAGGGATTTGGTTTAGGTCATACCTGAATGGTCTAATGGTTGTCCCTACTTTCTTCATTTTCAGTATGAATTTGACAATAAGGAGTTCATGATCTGAGCCACAGTCAGCTCCTGGTCTTGTTTTTGCTGACTGTATAGAGCTTCTCCATCTTTGGCTGCAAAGAATATAATCAGTCTGATTTCGATGTTGACCATCTGGTGATGTCCATGTGTAGAGTCTTCTCTTGTGTTGTTGGAAGAGGGTGTTTGCTATGACCAGTGCATTTTCTTGGCAAAGCTCTATTAGTCTTTGCCCTGCTTCATTCCGTATTCCAAGGCCAAATTTGCCTGTTACTCCAGGTGTTTCTTGACTTGTTACTTTTGTATTCCAGTCCTCTATAATGAAAAGGACATCTTTTTTGGGTGTTAGTTCTAAAAGGTCTTGTAGGTCTTCATAGAACTGTTCAACTTCAGCTTCTTCAGCATTACTGGTTGGAACATAGACTTGGATTACTGTGATATTGAATGGTTTGCCTTGGAAACGAACAGAGATGATTCTGTCGTTTTTCAGATTGCATCCAAGTACTGCATTTTGAACTCTTTTGTTGACCATGATGGCCACTCCATTTCTTCTGAGGGATTCTTGCCCGCAGTAGTAGATATAATGGTTATCTGAGTTAAATTCACCCAAAAGTGAAGAGGAACTAAAAAGCCTCTTGATGAAAGTGAAAGTGGAGAGTGAAAAGGTTGGCTTAAAGCTCAACATTCAGAAAGCGAAGATCATGGCATCAAGATCATGGTCCCATCACTACATGGGAAATAGATGGAGAAACAGTGGAAACAGTGTCAGACTTTCTTTTTCTGGGCTCCAAAATCACTGCAGATGGTGACTGCAGCCATGAAATTAAAAGACGCTTATTCCTTGGAAGGAAAGTTATGACCAACCTAGATAGCATATTCAAAAGCAGAGACATCACTTTGCCAACAAAGGTTCGCCTAGTCAAGGCTATGGTCTTTCCTGTGGTCATGTATGGATGTGAGAGCTGGACTGTGAAGAAGGCTGAGCGCCAAGGAATTGATGCTTTTGAACTGTGGTGTTGGAGAAGACTCTTGAGAGTCCCTTGGACTGCAAGGAGATCCAACCAGTCCATTCTGAAGGAGATCAGCCCTGGGATTTCTTTGGAAGGAATGATGCTAAAGCTGAAACTCCAGTATTTTGGCCACCTCATGCGAAGAGTTGACTCATTGGAGAAGACTCTGATGCTGGGAGGGATTGAGGGCAGGAGGAGAAGGGGACGACAGAGGATGAGATGGCTGGATGGCATCACTGACTCAATGAATATGAGTCTGAGTGACCTCCGAGGGCTGGTGATGGATAGGGAAGCCTGGTGTGCTGCAGTTCATGGGGTCGCAAAGAGTCGGACACGACTGAGCGACTGATCTGATTTGATCTGATTCCAGTCCATTTCAGTTCGTTGATTCCTAGAATGTCGACATTCACTCTTGCCGTCTCGTTTCACCACTTTCAATTTGTCTTGATTCATGGTCCTGACATTCCAGGTTCCTATGCAATATTGCTCTTTACAGCATCAGACTTTGCTTCTATCACCAGTCACATCCACAACTGGGCATTGTTTTTGCTTTGACTCCATCCCTTCATTCTTTCTGGAGTTATTTCTCCACTCATCTCCAGTAGCATATTGGGTACCTACTGACCTGGGGAGTTCCTCTTTCAGTATCCTATCATTTTGCCTTTTCATACTGTTTATGGGGTTCTCAAGGCAAGAATACTGAAGTGGTTTGCCATTCCCTTCTCCAGTGGACCACATTCTGTCAGACCTCTCCACCATGACCAGCCCGTCTTGGGTTGCCCCACGGGCATGGCTTAGTTTCACTGAGTTAGACAAGGCTGTATTCCTAGTGTGATTAGATTGACTAGTTTTCTGTGAGTATGGTTTCAGTGTGTCTGCCCTCTGATGCCCTCTTGCAATACCTGCCGTCTTACTTGGGTTTCTCTTATCTTGGACATGGGGTATCTTTTCATGGCTGCTCCAGCAAAGCGCAGCCACTGGTCCTTACCTTGGACAAGGGGAATCTCCTCATGGTCGCCCCTTCTGACCTTGAACGTGGAATAGCTCTTCTAGGCCCTCCTGTGCCCGCACAGACACCGCTCCTTGGAGGTGGGGTTGTTCCTCCTGGCCGCCACCTCTCTTCTCCTCCTGTCCTTGGATCGACATGCCCTCATGCCTTGAAGATGGATTTTCCTGCTATCTTCTAAATAAAATAGAGCTGTAACACTGACTGGTCTAAGAGCTATAACATGGTCCATTCGAGACCTGAGAGCTATAACACAGTCTGTCCAAGACCCAAAAGCTGTGACACGCCAAGGGGGCTTTAATGTCCATCACTCCAAATCTTTGTTGTGATGAGACAAAGAACCGAGGAACTTTATAACATAAGGAAGCAGTTTTTTTCCAGAAGGGAATTATTTCTTGAATGCGCTATCCTTTTACCACTGATGTGAAACACTTGAAACTTGAATTTTTAAAAATTTTCATAAGCCACTATCCTATTGTCACATGAGTGTATGTTCCTTGGTTCTTTGTCTCGTCACAACAAAGAATTGGAGTGATGAACATTAAAGCCCCCTCGGCGTGTCACAGCTCTTGGGTCTTGGACAGACCGTGTTATAGCTCTCAGGTCTCGAATGGACCATGTTATAGTTCTTAGACAAATCAATGTTACAGCTCAGTGTTACAGCTCTATTTTATTTAGAAGATAGCAGGAAAATCCATCTTCGAGGCGTGAGGGCATGTCAATCCAAAGACACGAGAAGAGCGCCCCAGCGCGTGGTAGAGAGAGAGAGAGAGAGAGAGAGAGAGCTAGCTTTGGCTCCTCTATTTATTCGTTTATCTCTCCCTGGGCCTGTCCTATGTAAATTGGGCCAGCCAGGAGTGTTGATTGTTTTACCTGAGGTCCTCACTCCGGTCCTCAGACCTTCTTTTGTTCCATTTTCTTGGACTTTTCCCTTCCTTGTCTTTTTAGCCACTGCCATTTTGGACTCCTTTTCCCTATTCTACCTACCTAACACTATCAATATAGTAACACGCATTCTTTTAACTTGATGAACATAATTGTGGTTCAAATAGCATGAAGTTTGCCACTGTAACTATTTTTAAGTACATATAATTCTTAAGTATATTTACATTGCTGTGGGAAAGATTTCCAGAACTATTTATCTTAAAAAACTGGAACTTTGTACCCCCTTAAAAACTGCCGCTTCCCTGCCTCCACCCCTACCCCCCGCCAGTGCCTGGCAACCACCAGCTACTTTCTGTCTCTGTGAATTTGACTCCTCTAAGGAAAATCCCATGGATGGAGGAGCCTGGTAGGCTGCAGTCCATGGGGTCGCTAAGAGTCAGACACGACTGAACGACTTTACTTTCACTTTCCACTTTCATGCATTGGAGAAGGAAATGGCAACCCACTCCAGTGTTCTTGCCTGGAGAATCCCATGGACGGAGAAGCCTGATAAGCTGCAGTCCATGGGGTCGCACAGAGTCAGACACAACTGAAGCAACTTAGCAGCAGCAGTAGCAAGGACTTCATATAAATAGTATCATACAGTATTTGTGTATGTGATTGGCTTATTTCACCTACTGCCCTCATGATTCATTCTTGTTGTAGCATGTGACAGGAGTTTTTCTTAAGTTTGAACAATATTAAGAATATTTCCTCTTTTGCTGTCTCGTATACAGGGTTATTGTTACCATCTTTCTAAATTCCATATATATGCATTATTATACTGTATTCATGTTTTTCTTTCTGGCTTACTTCACTCTGTATAATAGGCTCCAGTTTCATCCACCTCATTAGAACTGATTCAAATGTATTCTTTTTAATGGCTGAGTAATACTCCATTGTGTATATGTACCACAGCTTTCTTATCCATTCATCTGTGATGGACATCTAGGTTGCTTCCATGTCCTGGCTATTATAAACAGTGCTGTGATGAACATTGGGGTACACGTGTCTCTATCAATTCTGGTTTTCTAAGTGTGTATGCCCAGCAGTGGGATTGCTGGATCATAAGGCAGTTCTATTCCCAGTTTTTTAAGGAATCTCCATACTGTTCTCCAAAGTGGCTGTACTAGTTTGCATTCCCACCAACAGTGTAAGAGGGTTCCCTTTTCTCCACACCCTCTCCAGCATTTATTGCTTATAGACTTTTGGATCGCAGCCATTCTGACTGGCTTGAAATGGTACCTCATAGTGGTTTTGATTTGCATTTCTCTGATAATGAGTGATGTTGAGCATCTTTTCATGTGTTTGTTAGCCATCTGTATGTCTTCTTTGGAGAAATGTCTATTTAGTTCTTTGGCCCATTTTTTTGATTGGGTCATTTATTTTTCTGGAATTGAGCTCTAGGAGTTGCTTGTATATTTTTGAGATTAGTTGTTTGTCAGTTGCTTCATTTGCTATTATTTTCTCCCATTCTGAAGGCTGTCTTTTCACCTTGCTTATAGTTTCCTTTTTTGTGCAGAAGCTTGATGTATAGAAGTCTTTTGGACTCTGGGAGAGGGAGAGGGTGGTATGATTTGGGAGAATGGCATTGAAATATGTATAATATCATATATGAAATGAGTCACCAGTCCAGTTCCGATGCATGATACTGGATGCTTGGGGCTGGTGTACTGGGATGACCCAGAGGGATGGTATGGGGAGGGAGGAGGGTTCAGGATGGGGAACACATGTATACCTGTGGCAGATTCATTTTGATATATGGCAAAACCAATACAATATTGTAAAGTTAAATAAAATTAAATTAAAAAAATAAATAAAACCTTGGTTCAAAAAAAAAAATTAGATATTCTCTGAAGTCAGGGAGCTTGATTCCTCCAGCTCCAGTTTTCTTTATTGTTTGCTTCTGGATATTTGGAATCTTTCGTGTTTCCATATAAATTGTACAATTTTTTGTTCTAATTCTGTGAAGAATGCCATTGGTAATTTGATAGGGATTGCATTGAATCAGTAGGTTACTTTGGGTAGTATAATCATTTTCACAATATTGATTCTTCCAGTCCAAACATGTGGTGTATTTTCCCATCTGTTTGTGTCATCTTCCTTTTTTCTCATCAGTGTTTTATAATTTTCTAAGTACAGGTCTTTTGCTTCCTCAGGTAAGTTTATTCCAACATATATATATATATATATATATATATATATATATATATATATATATATATATATATATATTTTGTGTGTGTGTGTGATGGAAAATGTGATTATTTCCTTAATTTCTCTTCCTGAACTTTTGTTGTTAGTGTGGAGGAATGCAAGACATTTCTGTGCATTAATTTTGTATCCTACAACTTTACCAAATTTATTGATTAAATATAGTAGTTTTCTAATGACATCTTTCAGATTTCCTATGTTTAGAAAATTTGCAGATCATGTCATCTGCAAATAGTTACAGTTTTACTTCACCTTTTCCAAATTGTATTCCTTTTATTTCTTTTTCTTCTCTGATTGCCATGGCTAGGACTTCCAAAATTATGTTGAATAAGAGTGACAAGAATGAAAATCCTTGTCTTCCTTCTGGTCTTAGAGGAAATGCTTCTAGTTTTTCACCACTGAGAATCAAGATAGTATGGTACTGGCACAAAAAAGGAAATATAGATCAATGGTGTAGGACAGAAAGTCTAGAGATAAACCCACACACCTATGGTCACCTAATCTATGCAAAGGAGGCAAGACTATACAATGGATAAAAGACAGTCCCTTCAATAAGTAGTGCTGAGAAAACTGGACAGCTACATATAAAAGAATGAAATTAGAACACTATCTAACACCATATACAAAAATAAACTCAAAAATAAATTAAAAACCTAAATGTAAGATTGGACGAGATATATAACTCTTAGAAGAAAACATAAGAAAAGCACTTCTTGATGTAAATCACAGCAAGATCTTTTTTGATAATTGAAAATTTCAATTACCAAAATGAAAATTTCAATTACCAAAATGAAAATTTTGGTAATGAAAATGAAAACAATAATAAACAAATGGGACCTAATTAAATGTAAAAGCTTTTGCACAGCAAAGGAGACCATAAACACGATGAAAGACAACCCTCAGAATGGGAAAAAATATTTGTAAATGAATCAAAGGACAAAAGATTAATCTCCAAAATACACAAATAGCATGTGGAACTCAATGTCAAAAAAAAAAAAAAAAAAAAATCAAAAAATGGGCACAAGACATTTCTCCAAAGAAGGTATACATATGGCCAAGAGGCAAGGAAAAGATGCTCAACATTACTAATCATCAGAGAAATGCATATCAAAACTGCAATGATCATCATCCAAAGTTTACATTAGAACTGCTCTTGGTGTTAAACATTCTATAGGTTTTGGCAAATGTATCTCGTTTATTGTAACAAATGTAGCACTCTTGTGGGGGATCCTTGAGGAAGGCTATGCATGTGGCAGGTTATGGAGTACTTGGGAACTCAGACCTTCCTGATCAATTTTGATGTGAACCTAAAACTGCTCTAAAAAGTAAAGTCTTTGAAAGGAAAAACTACAGTGAGATATCACCTCACATGGGTCAGAGTGGCTGTAGTCAAAGAACTCAATGAACAGTAAATGCTGGAAAAGGTGTGAAGAAAAGGGTATCCTCTTGCACTGTTATTTAGCTGTTAGTTGTGTCTTCATGACTCTTTGTATCCTCACGGACTGCAGCACTCCAGGCTTCCCTGTCCTGCACTATCTTCTGGATTTTGCTCAAACTCATGCCCATTGAATCAATGATGCCATCCTACCATCTCATCCTCTGCTGCTGCCTTCTCCTCTTGCCCTCAATCTTTCCCAACATCAGGGTCTTTTCCAATGAGTCGGCTCTTCACATCAGATGGCTAATGTATTGGAGCTTCAACTTCAGCATCAATCTTTCCAGTGAATATTTAGGGTTGATTTCCTTTAGGAGTGACTGGTTTGATCTCCTTGTTGTCTAAGGGACTCTTAAGAGTCCTCTCCGGCACCACAGTTTGAAAGATCAGTGATTCAATGCTCAGCCCTCCTTTTGGTCCAACTCTCACATCTGTAGATGACTACTGGAAAAACCATAGCTTTGATTATACAGACTTTTGTCTTCAAAGTGATGTCTCTATTTTTTAATATGCTGTCTAGGTTTGTCATATCTTATCTTCCAAGGAGCAAGTCATCATCTGCAGTGATTTTGGAGCCCAAGAAAATAAAATCTGCCACTGTTTTCACTTTTACCCCATCTATGTGTCATGAAGTGATGGGACCAGATGTCATGGTATTAGTTTTTTAATGTTGAGTTTTTTTTTTTTAATTTTATTTTATTTTTAAATTTTACAATATTATGTTGGTTTTGCCATATATTGAAATGAATCCGTCACAGGTATACATGTGTTCCCCTAATGTTGAGTTTTAAACCAGCCTTTTCATTCTCCTCTTACACCCTCTTCAAGAGGCTCTTTAGTTCCTCTTCACTTTCTGCCATTAGAGTGGTATCATCTGCATATCTGAGACTGTTGATATTTCTCCTGGCAATCTTGATTCCAACTTGTGATTCATCCAGCCCAGAATTTTGTATGACGTACTCTGCATATAAGTTAAGTAAGCAGGGTGACAATATACAGCCTTAACATATTCCTTTCCCAATTTTGAACCAGTCTGTTGCTATATGTCTGATTCTAACTGTTGCTTCTTGACCTGTATACAGGTTTCTCAAGAGGTAGGTAAGGTGATCTGGTACCTCATCTCTAAGAATTTTCCACAGTTTGTTGTGATCCACACAGTCAAAGGCTTTTGTGATCCACACAGTCAAAGGGTTTTGTGTAGTCAATGAAACAGAAGTAGATTTTTTCTGGAATTCTCTTGCCTTCTCTATGATCCAGTGGATGCTGGCAGTTTGATCTCTAGTTCCTGTACCTTTTCTAAATCCAGCTTGTACATCTGGAAGTTTTTGATTCAAGTACTGCTGAAGCCTAGCTTGAAGGTTTTTGATCATAACCTTACTAGCGTGGGAAGTGAGTGCAATTGTTTGGCAGTTTGAACATTCTTTAGCATTGCCCTTCTTTGGAATTGAGATAAAAACTGACCTTTTCCAGTCCTGTGGGCTCTGCTGTGTTTTCCAAATTTGCTGGCATATTGAGTGCAGCACTTTAACAGCATCATCTTTTAGTATCTTAAATAGCTTATCTGGAATTCCAACATCTCCACTATCTTTATTGGTAATAATTCTTCCTAAAGCTCACTTGATTTCACATTCCGGGATGTCTTGCTCTAGATAAATGACCACACCATTGTGGTCATCAGGGTCATCAAGACCTTTTTTTGTACAGTTTTTTGTATATTCTTGTCACCTCTTCTTAATTTATTTTGCCTCTGTAAAGTCTTTACTGTTTCCTTTATCATCCCCATTCTTGCATGAAATGTTCCTTTGATATTTCCAATTTTCTTGAAGTCTTTCTCTAATCTTTCCCATTCTATTGTTTTCCTCTATTTCTTTGCGTGGTTCAGTTAAGAAAGCTTTCTTGTCTCTCTTGCTATTCTCTGAAACTGTGCATTCAGTTGGGTATCTTTCCCTTTTCCTTTTGTCTCTTCTTTTCTCAGTTATTTGTAAGGCCTTCTCCGATAACCATTTTGCTTACTTACATTTCTTTTTCTTTGGGATAGTTTTGTTCACCACCTCTGGTACAAAGTTATGAACCTCTGATCATAGTTCTCCTGGCACTCTGTCTACCAGATGTAATCCTTTGAACATACTTGTCACCTCCACCATATAATCATAAGGGATTTGACTTAGGTTATACCTGAATGATCTGGTGGTTTCCCTACTTTCTTCAATTTAAACCTGAATTTTGCAATAGGAAGTTCATGATGTGAGTCACAGTCAGTTTCTGGTTTTTTTTTTTTCTACTGACTGAACAGAGCTTCTCCATCTTCTGCTGCAAAGAATATAATCAATCTGATTTCAGTATTGATAATCATGTGATGTCTATGTGTAGAGTCATCACCTGTGTTGTTGGAGAAGTGTGTTATGACCAGTGCGTTCTCTTGGCAAAACTTTGTTAGCCTTTGCTCTGCTTCATTTTGTACCCCAAGACCTTGCCTGTTATCTATTACTCTAGGTAACTCTTGACTTCCTACTTTTGCATTCCAATCCCCAATGATGAAAAGGACATATTTTTTTGGTTTTAGTTTTAGATCTTATAGATTTTCATAGAATCATTTGACTTTAGCTTCTTTGGCATTAGTGGTTGGGACACAGACTTGGATTAATGTGATGTTGAAAGGTATGCCTTGGAAACAAACTGAGATCATTCTGTCATTTTTGAGATTGCACTCAAGTACTGCATTTTGGACTCTTTTGTTGACTGTGAAGGCTACTCCATTTCTTTCAAGAGATTCTTTCCCACAGTAGTACTTATAATGGTCATCTGAATTAAATTTATCCAATGTCGTCCACTTTGGTTCCCTGATTCCTAAAAATGTTGATGTTCACTCTTGCCATCTCCTGCTTGACCATGTCCAATTTACCTTGAATCATGAACCTAACATTCCAGGTTTCTAAGCAAGATTGTGCACTGTTGGTGGCAAAATTGACACAGCCACTGTGGAGAACAGTATGGAGTTTCCTTAGAGCACTAAAAATAAAACTACCACATGACCCAGTAATCCCACTACTGGGCATATACCCTGAAAAAACCATAATTTAACAAGTCACATGTATCCCAATGTTCACTGCAGCACTATTTAAAATATCCAGAACATGGAAACTAACTAAGTGTCCAATGACAAATGAATGGACAATGAAGATGTGGTACATTTATATAATGGAATATTACCAACCATAAAGAGGAATGAAATTGAGTTATTTGTAGAAATGTGGATGATCCTAGAGTCTGTCAAACAGAGTGAAATAAGTCAGAAAGAGAAAAACATATATTGTACATTAATTCATATATGTGGAATGTAGAAAATGGTACAGACGAACCTATTTCCAAGGCAAGAATAGAGATGCAGATGTACAGAATGGACATAAGGGCACAGTGGGAAAGGCAAGGGTGGGATGAATTAAGTGATTTGCATTGACATATATACATTATCATGTACAAAATAGATGGGCAATGGGAACCTGATTTATATAGCACAGGGAACTCAGCTTGGTGCTCTATGATGACTTAGAGTGGTAACATGGGGGTTGGGGGGAGGTCCAAGAGGGAGGGGATATATGTGCATATATACCTGATTCCTCAGCGATCAATGCAAAGAAATAGAGGAAAACAACAGAATGGGAAAGACTAGAGATCTCTTCAAGAAAATCAGAGATACCAAGGGAACATTTCATGCAAAGATGGGCTCGATAAAGGACAGAAATGGTATGGACCTAACAGAAGTAGAAGATATTAAGAAGAGGTGGCAAGAATACACAGAAGAACTGTACAAAAAGATCTTCATGACCCAGATAATCACGATGGTGTGATCACTGACCTAGAGCCAGACATCCTGGAATGTGAAGTCAAGTGGGCCTTAGAAAGCAACACTACGAACAAAGCTAGTGGAGGTGATGGATTTCCAGTTGAGCTATTTCAAATTCTGAAAGATGATGCTGTGAAAGTGCTGCACTCAATATGCCAGCAAATTTGGAAAACTCAGCAGTGGCCACAGGACTGGAAAAGGTCAGTTTTCATTCCAATCCCAAAGAAAGGCAATGCCAAAGAATGTTCTAACTACAGCACAATTGCACTCATCTCACATGCTGGTAAAGTAATGCTCAAAATTCTCCAAGCCAGGCTTAAGCAATACATGAACTGTGAACTTCCTGATGTTCAAGCTGGTTTTAGAAAAGGCAGAGGAACCAGAGATCAAATTGCCAACATCTGCTGGATCATGGAAAAAGCAAGGGAGTTCCAGAAAAACATCTATTTCTGCTTTACTGACTATGTCAAAGCCTTTGACTCTGTGGATCACAATCAACTGTGGAAAATTCTGAAAGAGATGGGAATACCAGACCACCTGACCTGCCTCTTGAGAAACCTATATGCAGGTCAGGAAGCAACAGTTAGAACTGGACATGGAACAACAGGCTGGTTCCAAATAGGAAAAGAAGTACCTCAAGGCTATATATTGTCACCCTACTTATTTAACTTATATGCAGAGTACATCATGAGAACTCTGGACTGGAGGAAGCACAAGCTGGAATCAAGATTGCCAGGAGAAATATCAATAACCTCAGATATGCAGATGACACCACCCTTATGGCAGAAAGTGAAGAGGAACTAAAAAGCCTCTTGTTGAAAGTGAAAATGGAGAGTGAAAAAGTTGGCTTAAAGCTCAACATTCAGAAAACGAAGATCATGGCATCCGGTCCCATCACTTCATGGGAAATAGATGGGGAAACAGTGGAAACAGTGTCAGACTTTCTTCTTCTGGGCTCCAGAATCACTGTAGATGGTGACTGCAGCCATGAAATTAAAAGATGTTTACTCCTTGGAAGGAAAGTTATGACCAACCTAGACAGTATATTAAAAAGCAGAGACATTACTTTGTCAACAAAGGTTGTCTAGTCAAGGCTATGGTTTTTCTAGTAGTCATGTATGGATGTGAGAATTGGACTTTGAAGAAAGCTGAGCGTCGAAGAATTGATGCTTTTGAACTGTGGTGTTGGAGAAGACTCTTGAGAGTCCCTTGGATTGCAAGGAGATCCAACCAGTCCATTCTGAAGGAGATCAGCCCTGGGATTTTTTGGAAGGAATGATGCTGAAGCTGAAACTCCAGTACTTTGGCCACCTCATGCGAAGAGTGGACTCATTGGGAAAGACTCTGATGTTGGGAGGGATTTGGGGCAGGAGGAGAAGGGGACGACAGAGGATGAGATGGCTGGATGGCATCACCAACTCGATGGACATGAGTTTGAATGAACTCGGGAGTTGGTGATGGACAGGGAGGCCTGGTGTGCTGTAATTCATGGGGTCGCAAAGAGTCGGACACGACTGAGCGACTGAATTGAACTGAACTGATAGCTGATTCACTTTGTTGTACAGCAGAAACTAACAGAACATTTGTAAAGCAACTCTACTACAATAAAAAATTATATATTTTATAAAATATGAATTTTAAAATCATTTTATCAATTTCCATGAAAGATTCAGTTATGATTTTCTTATTCAATCCTTTCCCAAAAGATTTCTTAAAATACAGAAAACCAAGACATAGGCCCAGTTCAGTTCAGTTCAGTTCAGTTCAGTAGCTCAGTCATGTCGTACTCTTTGTGATCCTATGAATCGCAGCATGCCAGGCCCCAGAGTATAAAGTAAAGGCAACAGTATTGGTTACAATCTCCATTACGGATTGAATTACAATTTAATGCGATTTTTAGATTAATGTGGGGGAGAATTAACACTTTTACATGCTTGTGAAAATGTTAATTCTTCTTCTTATATCTGTCCATATCAGGACATAATATGTCTCTTGTTTCATTTTAGTATATTTTAAAATGTCCTTCGACATTAAAAGTTTGAAGTTTTATTCACATAAGCCTTGTACATTCTTTGTTAGGTCTGGGGCAGAATTTGCTAGCAGTTTATTAAAAATCTAGTTTATTTGCCTTCTTGGGCAAGTAGCTAAACTTAAAGCAACTCTGTCTTAGCCCATGGAAGGTAAACAGAAGTAATGGGTGTTACTTCCAAGCCAGACCCCTAAAACACAGCCTCACTTTCTCCTAAGTCCTCTCCCTCTCTTGCCTGCTGGGAATGATAATCCCCAAGTGGTCCTTAGAAGAAGTGCGATGAAGACAGCAGAACTCTGTCAGTGGACCCCTGGGACATGAGTGATGGAATGGAGTAGACTCACATCTTCCCTACATGGGTTGCTTCCTAGGGTTGTTAGATGCGTGAGAAATGAACTTCTCTTGGGTGGAACTGTTACAATTTTGAATCTGTGGCCACAGCTACATCTCTCCTAATCAGTACAGAAATCTCCACTTTGAAGGGAGGAGGTCTGAAATTCATGGTCTAATAATGCTTCGGTGTTGGGCCCAGGAAGATCTGGAAGGACAGAGGCCCTAGACAACAGTGGTGGACATTTTGAGATAGGCTGGGATCTGATATCCTTTTCTGTAGTGCTACAGTGCTTGCACCTAGACAAAGCTCTTCTTGAACAACCAAATACAAAGAAATTGTATGGGACTAAAAATAACTGAATGCATGCATGCATGAAAGTGAAAGTGATAGTTGCTCAGCTGAGTCTGACTCTTCGTGATCCCACGAACTATAGCCGCCAAGTCCATGGAATTCTCCAGGCAAGAATACTAGAGAGGGTAGCCATTTCCTTCTCCAGGGGATCTTTCCAACCCAGGCCTCAAACCAGGATCTCCTGCATTGCGGGCAGATTCTTTACTGTCTGAGTCACCAGGGAAGCATAGTTGGGACAAATTCTGGACAAAGATACAAAGAGACCGAAAAGAGGGGGGGAAAAAAGCCACTTTTGAAGGTCCTGAAGCAAAGGAAGGGGATCAGGAGGAAAAAAACAAAAAACAACAAACCAGGGTAGTGAATGTGCCCCCTGCACACAATATCACCTAAGAGGTGGGCAAACCGCCTGAACTACCCCTCCAGTCTGACCCCTGGACAGATCCCTTACTTTGTATAAGGAACCAGCTCACCACTACCCACCTCCCCCTTCACTCCCCACCGCCAACAAGCAAGGAGAGCTGTTGTTTGTTTTTGCTCCCCTCCTGCTGCAAGAAAGGTCACGGGAAAGCCTTGCCTGAATTTCTTGTCTGGCCTCTGGTCAATTTCTATTGATTGGGGAAGGCCAAGAACCCTGGACAGTAAAATTTGGTCCAACTCTTCACAGTAACTTTAGAGTTGCCAGATTTACTGAATTAAAACATAGGACACTGTTAGATTTAAATTTCAGGTAAACAATGAATAAGCCTTCATGGAAGTATGGGTGTGGTTTTTGGCATGTAAAATTGACTGACAGAAGATCAGAAGCCTACAGAATTTTTCAGTAAGTTATATTACCAAAAAAACCATGAGCTTAAAAGTAAAACCTGGGAATGCAAACTAAATTTGGGGCCCCCAAAATGGGAACCAGCAGGAAAACTGCTATAAAACCTGCACACACCCCAAAGATGGTACATTCTCCACGTGTTAGTCACTCAGTCATGTCTGACTCTTTGCGACCCCATGGACTATAGCCTACCAGTCTTCTCTGTCCATGGGATTTTCTAGGCAAGAATACTGTAGTGGATTGCCAATTCCTTCTCCAGGGGATCTTCCCAAGCCAGAGATTGAACCCAGGTCTCCCGCATTACAGGCAGATTGTTTACAGTCTGAGCCACCAGGGAAGCTTTGACCTATTCTCCAATGCCTACTTCAAATATAGTCATGAAAGAAAATGGAAGAAAAAAATAAACCTTGCCAAAGGGTAGAACCAGGGACAAAGGAGACTCCTGGAGTCCAAATCCCAAGTCTAAGCAAGTTGCTGGCTCAGCAGGAGTCCACTGTTGCTAGGAATGGTGATTGTCCTATGTCTCCTGGTATTTCCCACTGTAAGTCTCCCTTTTACCCGAAATTACACTCAGGTTACTCTGTGCTTACTTCACCACAGCATTTAGTTTGGAGGCAGCTGGATGAAGGCAAGCCACATCCAGGTGGATGGAGAAGAAGAGGCTTCACACAGATCCCATACTGAGCTGGATGAAATCTGGGCTTGGTCTCCTGGGAAATGGCTTGAATGAGTTCTGTATGTGGGACGAAGGCTGCAGACAGATTTTCATGACAAGATTAATGCAGAGCTTCCTAAGGGTCAAAAACCTATCCCTTCTCTTCCTTTCCTAGCCTGCCAGGTGCTTGAGCTCTGGCTGCTGGAGTGTGAATGCCACTTCCAGTCTGGCTTGTAGAGGCCTTCCATGCACTCTTTTATGTGCTTTTCTCCTCTTGCAGTCAACTTGGAAGCAAGGTGTGGAAGACAGCAGAGTCACAGCTACTCTTTGCAGCAGGATATCTGGTATAGCAGAATCTTCGCACTTACCTGGAACCATCTCACATTGCCAAGTGAGACAGTAGGTATTTGGGCCTATTCAAGGCAGCCGTGTGGCCCACTCAGATACTGTAGTTTATTTCATGGTATTTTGTCTTTATTTCAATAACTGATCTATTTCTGCTTTATTGACTATGCCAAAGCCTTTGACTGTGTAGATCACAATAAACTGTGGAAAATTCTGAAAGAGATGGGGATACCAGACCACCTGGTCTGCCTCGTGAGAAACCTATATGCAAGTCAGGAAGCAACAGTTAGAACTGGACATGGACCAACAGACTGGTTCCAAATAGGAAAAGGAGTACATCAAGGCTATATATTGTCACCCCACTTATTTAACTTATATGCAGAGTACATCATGAGAAATGCTGGGCTGGAAGAAGCACAAGTTGGAATCAAGATTGCTGGGAGAAATATCAATAACCTCAGATATGCAGATGACACCACCCTTATGGCAGAAAGTGAAGAGGAACTAAAAGGCCTCTTGTTGAAAGTGAAAAAGAGTGAAAAAGTTGGCTTAAAGCTCAACATTCAGAAAACAAAGATCATGGCATCCGGTCCCATCACTTCATGGGAAATAGATGGGGAAACAGTGTCAGACTTTATTTTTCTGGACTCCAAAATCACTGCAGATGGTGACTGCAGCCATGAAATTAAAAGACGCTTACTCCTTGGAAGGAAAGTTATGACCAACCTAGATAGCATATTCAAAAGCAGAGACATTACTTTGCCAACAAAGTTCCGTCTAGTCAAGGCTATGGTTTTTCCTGTGGTCATGTATGGATGTGAGAGCTGGACTGTGAAGAAGGCTGAGCGCCAAAGAATTGATGCTTTTGAACTGTGGTGTTGGAGAAGACTCTTGAGATTGCCTTGGACTGCAAGGAGATCCAGCCAGTCCATTCTGAAGGAGATCAGACCTGGGATTTCTTTGGAAGGAATGATGCTAAAGCTGAAACTCCAGTATTTTGGCCACCTCATGCGAAGAGTTGACTCATTGGAGAAGACTCTGATGCTGGGAGGGATTGGGGTCAGGAGGAGAAGGGGACGACAGAGGATGAGATGGCTAGATGGCATCACTGACTCAATGGATGTGAGTCTGAGTGAACTTGGGGAGTTGGTGATGGACAGGGAGGCCTGACGTGCTGCGATTCATGGGGTGGCAAAGAGTCGGACACGACTGAGCGACTGACCTGATCTGATCTGATAATGGAATCCACTTCTTCCACTGCATTTTCTAATAGGTTATTATTGGTAAATATATTTTAAATGTTTATTGCACATCAGACTATAACCAAAAATGCGGTCAGGCTACTTGCTCCTCAAAGTCAATAAAGAGGCCAGGTTGGTAGAAAGGAAAGTTTGCTTCCTTTCAGAGGCCAGCAGCAAGGGAGTATGGGTGGGAGTGGAGGCAGGGGAGGGCAGAGGCCTGTCCAAAGGCCTAATTCCCCACCCCTCAACCATAAGGGGGCAAAAAGCTCTGACAGTCATCTTGAAATGGTCATGCAGTAGTCTGACCAGTGTCATCTTGACTGTTTTAGGTACAGTAAATCTTCAGTTCCACGGTCAATTTGTTGCCCCCTACACCCCACTTTTTTTGAGGCCAGTTCTCAGAATTGTGGCAGTTTATGTCATGGCTACAGTGTGGTCATTGTGTAGTTAACTTCTTCCACCTGGCAGGGTTACAGTACCCATGCTGCTGCTAAGTTGCTTCAGTCGTGTCCGACTCTGTGCGACCCCATAGACAGCAGCCCACCAGGCTCTGCCATCCCTGGGATTCTTCAGGCAAGAACACTGGATTGGGTTGCCATTTCCTTCTCCATTGCGTGAAAGTGAAAAGTGAAAGTGAAGTCGCTCAGTCGCGGCTGACTTGTAGTGACCCCACGGACTGCAGCCTACCAGGCTCCTCCATCCATGGGATTTTCTAGGCAAGAGTACTGGAGTGGTTTGCCTTCTCCACAGTACCTATAAAATAGCTCAAAGGACATGACTCGGAATATTATCTATAGCCCTTGAGAAGGAAGGTCCTTGACTTTGCTTACTAACCTATTATTGTTTTTTCCTATTTGACTGCTTTTTGCAGGGTGGGGATGGGGGTGGGGTGTTCTGAATTTTCTCATTTCTTGGGATAGACTTACTCTTTGGCTAAAGTTTTTCCACAGACAAAAGGCAGACCAAGGACATACAGGGGAAGGACCATAGGATCAAGACCATCTTTTTAGTTAATATCTTTATCAATTAATTATCTGGAGTTTGGGGGTAGATTATCAGATGAACGTTTTTTTTAGATGGCAGCTTTGTATCTTTTATTCTATTATTTGTACTTCTTATTCCTTTTCATTTATTACTAAGGTTTCCTACTCAAAACATTGGATAATGTAATAAGGTAAGTAAAAATAATAGCTAGTGTCTTTTTCTTATTTATAATTTTAATATGAGTACTTCTGATATTTCACCATTAACTATTGCATCTGGTCCCACCACTTCATGGGAAATAGATGGGGAAACAGTGTCAGACTTTATTTTTCTGGGCTCCAAAATCACTGCAGATGGTGACTGCAGCCATGAAATTAAAAGACGCTTACTCCTTGGAAGGAAAGTTATGACCAACCTAGATAGCATATTCAAAAGCAGAGACATTACTTTGCCAACAAAGTTCCGTCTAGTCAAGGCTATGGTTTTTCCTGTGGTCATGTATGGATGTGAGAGCTGGACTGTGAAGAAAGCTGAGCGCCAAAGAATTGATGCTTTTGAACTGTGGTGTTGGAGAAGACTCTTGAGATTGCCTTGGACTGCAAGGAGATCCAGCCAGTCCATTCTAAAGGAGATTAGCCCTGGGATTTCTTTGGAAGGAATGATGCTAAAGCTGAAACTCCAGTACTTTGGCCACCTCATGCGAAGAGTTGACTCATTGGAGAAGACTCTGATGCTGGGAGGGATTGGGGTCAGGAGGAGAAGGGGAAGACAGAGGATGAGATGGCTAGATGGCATCACTGACCCGATGGATGTGAGTCTGAGTGAACTTGGGGAGTTGGTGATGGACAGGGAGGCCTGGCATGCTGTGATTCATGGGGTCACAAAGAGTCAGACACGACTGAGCTACTGATCTGATCTGATCTGATTGTATTTGCTTCAGCTTTCTAGAATATATTTTTTATATAAAGTTAGAGTTTTGTTTCTAACTTTACTGTTATTTTGTTTACATTTTTATCACAAATAGATACTGAATTTTAGAAATGTTTTCTTAATGTTTACTGAGATTATCTTTTCCTACTTTAATTTGTAGATGCAGAGAATTAATAGATTTTGAAACTACTGAATCTTGTTTGTACTCTAAGTATTGTTTTGACCTGATATGTGACTCATAAAAATCATTATGGTGTAAAATTTGCTGAAATATTTTGTGTTTAATTTGTCCATCTCTTAGTGTGATTGGCTGATAGTTTTTAGATTTACATCAGCCTTATCTAGTTTGGGGGTAAGTATTATATTAGCCTCATGGAATTTTCTTTTATTTGTAGAAAAAGGACATTTAGCAAAAGACACACTGAAGTAAGAGTCACTATGTTCCAAGAGACAAGGCAGGGAGGTGACAGGTATTCAGAGGACCCTCTGAAGGTAAGACAGGGCTGGGACAAAGGGAGACGCTGTATCTGGTAAGTGCTGAGTGGTGGGGCAACAGAAAGGTCCAGATGGATCCACACTAATGTCAGGTCATGGGTGAGACTCACAGTGACCTTGCTGCTAATGAGTGCTTCGAGGGTGGCTGGTGTCAGTTAGTGCTGCAGACTAGAGTGAGAGCTACCCCCTGGTTCCTGGAAGGACACAGAACAGGACGCCCAAAATGGGAAGTGTAATTTGGGGTGAAGGTCAGGGAAGCAGGGGCTCTGCGGTGGCTGAGGCAGAGGTGCATCCTGTTGCAGGAACAGGGGGTGGTATTCCACTTTGTCTCTGCTGGGCATTCTCCACTCCAATCAGGGTGCGAGTGTTGGCAGTCATTCCCTCCAGGGGTTTTCTGGCACACTCACTGCTGGCACAAGGAGGTCAGATGTATTTGTCCCTCTCCTCTATGACCCACAGCAGGTGCATGCAGTGCTCTGGGGGACCTGGGCATGCAATGGCCTCATTGCCTGCACATCGTCCATGGAAGGCAGTCCAAAGTAGTTCAGCAGTGGGGTTTTCTTGTTTGGTTTTATTTTTTTCACTATTCAAGCTGGTATGACACTTGGATAGTTGGCTTCATCATTTGTGTAGATTATTTCACATTATATGGCACTGTGTATTATTCTGATACATACAGTACACAAAATAAAATTCTTTAGAATAGGTATGCATGAGACGTGCAATATTGGATTTATACACTGGATCCTAGGATGTGATTAACTGGAGAAATAAAACTTGGATTAGGCATCTTGGCTAAAGGAACCAGAAACTATTAATATATAACCCACAGTAAATACACATCTGGTTTGCTGAAAGAGCAGCTATAGCCTCTATGACATTGGAAGTGGTACCTCTTGAGGAGGGTTCAAGTTCAAGGACTATGGGACCTGTCCATCTGTAGTGCCCATGAGCTGTGCCCAGGGGTGCCTCTGAGAGTGAAGGCAATAAATATATTGTAGGTCATCCTGCATCCCTGATCACAGATGCTGGCCAGTGGTTCCCCTAGGTTTGTTGTCCATGGTCAGTCATGTTCAGAACCTGGTGATAGTAGCCCATAACCTTCTGTAGAGGAGACTATTGTATCATTCCTGCAGGGCTCAAAGCTGCCTTGTTGGTTTCTGAGGATAATCAAACTGGTATGAATATGGTTGCGTATCATCAAAACTGCACAATGTAATACAGATGCCATTGGATACGCATTATGCTTCTCCTCCCACACTGTATGCAAGTGTGTCCATAACATAGAAGTTATCTATCAAATAAGGTTTAGTGAAATTCACTCAAGAAACTATCTGAACCTTGTGTCATTGTAATGGATAGATTTTTATTTCTTTTTACTACCCTCTAATTTTTGGTTTTGATATATCAATTGTTCAGAACTGATAACTCATAGCAAATGTCTTCAAAATTTGCCCATTTTCCCTAGACATTTAAATGTGTCAGGTTCAGTTCAGTTCAGTCGCTTAGTTGTGTCTGACTCTTTCCAACTCCATGGACTGCAGCATGTCAGGCTTCCCTGTCCACACCAACTTCCGGAGCTTACTCAAGCTCATGTCCTTTGAGTTGGTGATGCTATCCAGCCATCTCATCCTCTGTGGTCCCCTCCTCCCACTTTCAATCTTTCCCAGCATCAGGGTCTTTTCAAATAAGTCTGTTCTACGAATCAGGTGGCCAAAGTATTGGAGTTTTAGCTTCAACATCAGTCCTTCCAATGAACACCCAGGACTGATCTCCTTTAGGATGGACTGGTTGGACCTCCTTGCAGTTCAAGGGACTCTCAAGAGTCTTCTCCAACACCACGTTCAAAAGCATCAATTCTTCAGCACTCAGCTTTCTTTATATTCAACTCTCACAGCCATACATGACTACTGGAAAAACCATAGCTTTGACTAGATGGACCTTTGTTGGCACAGTAATGTCTCTGCTTTTCAATATGCTGTCTAGGTTGGTCATAACTTTTCTTCCAAGAAAAAGAGTCTTTTAATTTCATGGCTGCAGTCACCATCTGCAGTGATTTTGGAGCCCAAGAAAATAAAGTCTGTCACTGTTTCTATTGTTTACCTATCTATTTGCCATGAAGTGACGGGACTGGATGCCACGATCTTAGTTTTCTGAATGTTGAGTTTTAAGCCAACTTTTTCACTCTCCTCTTTCACTTTCATCAAGAGGCTCTTTAGTTCTTTGCTTTCTGTCATACGGTGGTATCATCTACATATCTGAGGTTATTGATATTTCTCCTGGCAATCTTGATTCCAGTTTGTGCTTCATCCAGCCCAGCATTTCTCATAATGTACTCTGCATAAGTTAAATAAGCAGGGTGACAATATACAGCTTTGATGTATTCCTTTCCTGATTTGGAACCAGTCTGTTGTTCTATGTCCAGTTCTAACTGTTTCTCCTTGACCTGCATACAGATTTCTCAGAAGGCAGGTCAGACGGTCTGGTATTCCCATCTGTTGAAGAATTTTCCAGTTTGTTGTGATCCACACAGTCAAAGGCTTTGGCATAGTCAACAAAGCAGATGCTTTTCTGGAACTCTCTTGCTCTTCCAATGATCCAGCTGGTGATGGTAATTTGATCTCTGGTTCCTTTGCCTTTTCTAAATCCAGCTTAAACATTTGGAAGTTCACAGATCATGTACTGTTGAAGCCTGGCTTGAAGAATTTTGAGCATTCCTTTGCTAGTGTGTGAGATGAGTGCAAATGTGCAGTAGTTTGAACATTCTTTGGCATCGCCTTTCTTTGGGATTGGAATGAAAATTGACCTTTCCCAGGACTGTGGCCATTGCTGAGTTTTCCAAATGTGCTGGCATATTGAGTGTAGCACTTTCACAGCATCGTCTTTTAGGATTTGAAAAAGCTCAATTGGGATTCCATCACCTCCACTAGCTTTGTTCCTAGTGATGCTTTCTAAGCCCACTTGACTTCACATTCCAGAATGTCTGACTCTAGGTGAGTGATCAAACCATTGTGGTTATCTGGGTCATGAAGATCTTTTTTGTATAGTTCTTCTGTGTATTCTTGCCACCTCTTCTTAATATCTTCTGCTTCTGTTAGGTCCATACCATTTCTGTCCTTTATTGTGCCCATGTTTGCATGAAATGTTCCCTTGGTATCTTTTACTTTCTTGAAGAGATCTCTAGTCTTTCCCATTCTATTGTTTTCCTCTATTTCTTTGCACTGATCACTGAGGAAGGCTTTCTTATCTCTCCTTCCTATTCTATGGAACTCTGCATTCAAATGGGTATATCTTTCCTTTTCTCCTTTGCCTTTCATGTCTTTTCTTTTCTCAGCTATTTGTAAGGCCTCTTCAGACAGCCATTTTGCCTTTTTGCCTTTCTTTTTCTTGGGGATGGTCTTGATCACTGCCTCCTGTACAATGTCATGAACTTTCATCCATAATTCTTCAGACACTCTATCAGATGTAATCCCTTGAATCTATTTGTCATTTCCTCTGTATAATCGTAAGGGATTTGATTTAGCTCATACCCGAATGGTCTAGTGGTTTTCCCTACTTTCTTCAATTTAAGTCTGAATTTGGCAATAAGGAGTTCATGGTCTGAGCCACAATCAGCTCCTGGTCTTGTTTTTGCTGACTGTATAGAGCTTCTCCATCTTTGGCTGCAATGAATATAATCAATCTGATTTCGGTGTTGACCATCTGGTGATGTCCATGGGTAGTTTTCTCTTGTGTTGTTGGAAGAGGGTGTTTGCTATGACCAGTGTGTTCTCTTGGCACAGCTCTGTTAGCCTTTTTCCTTCTCTGTTTTGTACTCCAAGGCCAAATTTGCCTGTTACTCCAGATATCGCTTGACTTCCTACTTTTGCATTCCAGTCCCCTATAATGAAAAGGATATCTTTTTTGGGTATCAGTTCTAGTAGGTCTTGTAGGTCTTCATAGAATCATTCAACTTCAGCTTCTTCAGAATTACTGGTTGGGGCATAGACTTGGATTACTGTGATGTTGAATGGTTTGCCTTGGAAATGAACAGAGATCATTCTGGTGTTTTTGAGATTGCACCCAAGTATTGCATTTTGGACTCTTTTGTTGACTGTGAGAGCTACTCCATTTCTTCTAAGGGAATCTTGCCCACAGTAGTAGATGTAATGGTGATCTCAATTAAATTTGCCCATTCAGGTCCATTTTAGTTCACTGATTCCTAAAATGTTGATGTTCACTCTTGCCATCTCCTGTTTGACCACTTCCCATTTGCCTTGATTATGCTTTGTTCCTCAGTTCAATTCTGTTTGGTTCAGTTGCTCAGTCGTGTCCGACTCTTTGCAACCCCATGAATCACAGCACGCCAGGCTTCCCTGTCCATCAGTAGTGTCCATCTCTTTCTGACCCCCATGGACTGTAGCCTGCCAGGCTCCTCTGTCCGTGGGGATTCTCCAGACAAGCATACTGGAGTGAGTTGCCATGCCCTCCTCCAAGGGATCTTCCTAACCCAGGGACCTAACCCAGGTCTTCCACGTTGTGGGCAGATTCTTTATCACCTAAGCCACCAGGGAAGCCCATGAATACTGGAGTGGGTAGCCTATTCCTTCTCCAGGGGAACTTTCTGACCCAGGAATGGAACCAGGGTCTCCCACATTGCAAGTGGATTCTTTACCAGCTGAGCTTCCAGGGAAGCCCTAAAATTTGTATGGGGACACAAAAGACCCTAAACGGTCAAAATAATCTTCAAAAAGAAGAACAAAGTTGGAAGTATCAACCTCCCTAATTTCAAGCTACACTACAAACCTGCAAACAGTATGGTTCTGCAAACAGTACTGCAAACAGTATGGTTCTGATACAAAACCAGATTATATATATATGTGTGTGTGTGTGTGTGTGTGTGTTATTTTCTATTATAGGTTATTACAAGATATTGAATATTGTTCTGTGTGTTATACAGTAAATCCTTGTATTTCTTTTCTATAGAGTAGTGTGCATCTATTAATCCCATGTGACTTCCCTGGTGGCTCAGACAGTAAAGCCTACAATGCAGGGGACCCAGGTTCAATCCCTGGGTCGAGAAGATCCCCTGGAGAAAGAAATGGCAACCAATTCCAGTATTCTTGCCTGGAAAATCCCATGGACGGAGGGGCCTGGTTGGCTACTGTCCACGGGGTTGCAAAGAGTTGGACATGACTGAGCGACTTCACTAGCTATCTACCTGTCTATCTATTAATCCCATACTCGTATCCCTTCCCCTTCTTCCCCTTTGGTAACTATAAATTTGTTTTCAATGCCTATGACTCTGTTTCCATTACATAAATAGATTCATCTTATTATTTTTTAGATTCCACATATAAGTGATATCATATATTTGTCTTTCTGTGTTTTACTTGATTTAGTATGATAATCTCTAGGTTCATCCGCGTTGTTGAAAATGGCATTATTTCATTATATTTTTATGGCCGAGGAATATTCCATTGTATATATGCCCTACATCTTCTTTATCCATTCCTCTGTCAATAGAAATTTAGGTTGTTTCCACATCTTGGCTATTGTAAATAGTGCTACTATGAACACTGGAGTGCATATATCTTTTCCAATTATAGCTTTCTCCAGAATGTATATGCCCAAGAGTGGGATTTCAGGATCATATGGTAGCTCCATTTTTTTTTTTTAAGTTTTTCAAGGAGCCCCCTTACTAAAGGCAAAAGAGAATTCTTAATTATATTCCCCAGGACTGACTGCTTCTCATCCTTCTCCTAAACACCAAGATATAACTTAATGCTAGTTACATTTCCAGGACAGTGTCTATTTTTTCCTGTGGTTAAGCAGAGGTGATAACTTGTTTAAGAAAAAAACAAAACTAAGGTATTCTCTGAAGCCAGGCTTCAGCAATATGTGAACCGTGAACTTCCAGATGTTCAAGCTGGTTTTAGAAAAGGCGGAGGAACCAGAGATCAAATTGCTAACATCCGCTGGATTATAGAAAAAGCGAGAGAGTTACAGAAAAACATCTATGTCTGCTTTATTGACTATGCCAAAGCCTTTGACTGTGTGGATCACAATAAACTGTGGGAAATTCTTCAAGAGATGGGAATACCAGACCACCTGACCTGCCTCTTGAGATCTGTATACAGGTCAGGAAGCAACAGTTAGAACTGGACATGGAACAACAGACTGGTTCCAATAGGAAAAGCAGTACCTCAAGGCTGTATATTGTCACCCTGCTTATTTAACTTATATGTGGAGTACATCATGAGAAACATCGGGCTGGAAGAAGCACAAGCTGGAATCAAGATTGCCGGGAGAAATATCAATAACCTCAGATATGCAGATGACACCACCCTATGGCAGAAAGTGAAGAGGAACTAAAGAGCCTCTTGATGAAAGTGAAAGAGGAGAGTGAAAAAGTTGGCTTAAAGCTCAATATTCAGAAAACGAAGATTCTAGCATCCGGTCCTATCACCTCATGGCAAATAGATGGGGAAACAATGAAAACTGTGGCTGACTTTATTTTTGGGGGCTCCAATATCACTATAGATGGTGATTTCAGTTATGAAATTAAAAGATGCTTACTCCTTGGAAGGAAAGTTTTGACCAACCTAGACAGCATTTTAAAAAGCAGAGACATTACTTTGTCAACAAAGGTTAGCCTAGTCAAGGCTATGGTTTTTCCAGTGGTCATGTATAGATGTGAGAGTTGGACTATATAGAAAGCTGAGTGCTGAAGAATTGATGCTTTTGAACTGTGGTGTTAGAGAAGATGAGAGTCCCTTGGACTGCAGGGAGATCCACCCAGTTCATCCTAAAGGAGATCAGTTCTGGGTGTTCATTGGAAGGACTGATGTTGAAGCTAAAACTCAAGTACTTTGGCCACCTCATGCGAAGAGTTGACTCATTGGAAAAGACACCGATGCTGGGAAAGATTGAGGGCAGGAGGAGAAGGGGACAACAGAGGATGTTGAATGGCATCACCAACTCAATGAACATGAGTTTGGGTAAACTCCGGGAGTTGGTGACGGACAGGGAGGCCTGGTGTGCTGCGGTTCATGGGGTCTCAAAGAATTGGACACAACTGAGTGACTGAACTAAACTGAATGGAAGGCATTCTCTAGCCAGGGTCAAAATCCTATGGATGGAGGAGCCTGGTGGGCTGCAGTCCATGGGGTCGCTAAGAGTCGGACACGACTGAGCGACTTCAATTTCACTTTTCACTTTCATGCATTGGAGAAGGAAATGGCAACCCACTCCAGTGTTCTTGCCTGTAGGATCCCAAGGACGGGGTAGCCTGGTGGGCTGCCGTCTATGGGGTCACACAGAGTTGGACATGACTGAAGCGACTTAGCAGCAGCAGCAGCAGCCAGGGTCAGAGAGCAAGCACAATATGTTACTTTATGGTGGTAACAGTCACGTTTGAATTGTTCCCACATGTATGAGAAAGTAGAGAAGGAAGAGATTCAGTAAAAGTGTACAAAGTAGCAAAACAGAAAGGTTGGGGACAAATTTTGATATTCAGATTTGCCCTGGACACAACCCTGCCCCAATAATTTCAAATAAAAATTATCCATCAGAAACCTTGAGATTCTTTTTAACTTCCTATTTCAATTTTGGTCATATTTTACTTTAGATAATTTTCTAAAATTGGATAACCTGGAGACTAATTTATTTGGTTGTCACTTTCCCATTAAAAGGTTGAATTCATTTTTGTTTTCATTACTGGTACACAGTGACTTGTCCAAAATTGCCTTCACCAAAATCTCACGTGGATGAAAACTTACAGCATTTTAATAAGATGGCTCTTTGCTTTGGGAAGAGTTTATAATGAGTAAAATAAATCTCCTTATCTTTACTCACTTGTGCCAACAGACACACACAGTCACAAAGGTTGGGAGGTTAGCCTGAATGTGAAACCAAAGTATATCTTTGTACTTGCATACAGCATAAGCCAGGATTCTTTCTTTAAAAGTTCAATACTGAGGTTGTAATGCAGTATTTTATTAGATGATGAAGAGCTCCCTTTCTTCATATACCATACTCCATTAACTGCTGAGTTGTCAGAGTGCTCCATAAATAAGACAAGTCCTCTGCCCATCATTAACAAAAGATACCACTAAGTGGACAGAAAATTCAATGATTCCTTTTTAAATCTGCTGAACTTGCCATCAAAAAATACTGTCTGAAAAAACTGGGCCCTGAGTCCTTTCACACTGAAAAATGGAGAGTGGGGAATTTTAAAGGGAGACACTAAACCCTGGTTAAAACTCTGACTTTAGAAGTGGTCCATCAATAAAAATGTGTAACTATTGCTTCTCTCCCATTCAGAGCATGCTCTTCTAGCAAAGGCATGCTGAGCCAGGAAACTGAGCTCTTTCAGGAAATCGGCTGATTATAAGCCCAAGTGCAGTGCAGAATCAGACCCCAGTGTGATAACAGTTATATTATCATCTGCAATAAGCCGTGAATCATCACTCATGCATCTTGTTTGTAATGTGACAAATATGCCAAGCAAGCAAATTCACTGTGCATCTGTCCTGGGTAATTTGGCTTGGGAATTGTAACACAGAGTAACAGACAACTTGGTAATTTTATAAATCCAAAGAAAGTGGGGCCTATGGAGTAAATTTGCTGAAGACCACCAGATGTCCAGGCACCTGGTCTGGACATGCTTTCCCCCAGCTGATAATGCATTCTGATGCGCCGTTTCTCAATATTCTAAGCAAAAACAAACCTCAGTCAAGTCTGCATAACATCCCTGGTGAATGCATGTTGCCCATCTACATCCAGACTTGGAATGTTTAATAGTTAGTTGATCCTATATTCTGGAAAGTGCAGTTAGATTGTAACATAGACATTGCAAGGACCACTCTGGATTTCTTTCTGGCAAATGCACAAGCTTAGACTCTAGGCATCTCCAAATGTTCCACTCGGCAGCATAGAATCCACCTTTCATTATTTTTCCCACTCAAATCATAGCCCAGACTGAGCCAAAATTCTTTACCTGACCAAATCTGCTGAAAGAACCAGAAATCTGTTAAGAATTCTTTGGCATTTTCTAATAGTGTGGTCACTGTGATGGGCATCTTAACACACACACACCTGCCCCTCCATCACCACCAAAGAAAGGTTAAGCCTACAATCCAGAGAAAATGTATTACTCTCCTCCTCTAGATTTAGGTGTTTTTTTTTTTTTTTTTTTTTTTCTGTTCAATTGCATCAGAATCAACTTCTGCACACATTGAAAACTGGATTCCTGGTTTTCACTCCAGACATGCTAAATTAAAATCTCTGAGAATGAGACTCTGGAACTTTTACTTTTTAATAAGCTTCCAGATAGTTCTGTTCACATTGAATTTTGAGAATCACTTGGGGTAGGTTTGCACTAAGACTCATCTCTGCCCTAATGTTCTGTGGCTCTGGAAGCATCTAAAGATGTCAGTGTGTACCACAAACAATCACCTGTAGCCATGGGCCACCCCGTCCTCAGGCCATCACAGGACTGTGCTCAGGAGAACATACAGTGGGAAACACACAGTGGGAAATATCTTCATCAGTTGTGAGGGCTGGAAGTCACAGATTTGGGTTCAAGTTCAGTGCCTCCATTTCTGACTCTGCAGTCTTAGTTTCAGCATTTGACCTCTCTAATTTCAGGTTCTCTACCTGAGAGCAAACCCAGAAAAATAGTTGCTTCCCAGATTGCAAGAGGATTAAATGAAGTGATGAAAGTACAGGATCTTGTATGGGGTGATGCTCCACCAACACTGGACCCAATTCTGTACATGTTAGTTCCCAGTTCCCCCCTGCAAATTCATGATGACATCACCTTCTGGCTTGTGAGTTGTTTTGAAGACCACATTAGATACAATGAGAGACTGTCTTTACAGATAACATTGTGAAGAGTAGGGGCCCTGAATTCTTTCCCTATCTTGAAAGAACAGACAAGGCCACCAATTCAATTTGAGAGGAGAGTCATAAGCTGGATGAATACTGGACCCCTAGGATGTCCACGTCCTAACCCCTAGAACCTATAAATACATTATCTTACATGGCAAAAGGGACTTTGCAGATGTGATTAAGGACTTTGAGATGGGGAGGTCATCTTGGGTCATCCGGGTGGGCCCTAAATGTAATCATAGATGTCCCTGTAAGAGAAATGTAGAAGGAGGATTGACTGTGACAGGACAGGTGCAATGCGACAAGGAAGTGCAGAGAGAAAAAGCCATGTGTACAAGGAAGGAGTCAGATCCAAACAAGGCAGGCAGCTTCTGGAAGCTAGAAAAAGCAAGGAAACAGTTCCTCCCTTCGGACCTCCAGAAGGGACCAATCCTACCTAGATTTTTTTTTTTAAAGTATAGTTGATTTACAATGTTGTGTTGCTTTAGGTTTATAGCAAAGTTATGTGTGTGTGTGTGTATACATACTGGAGAAGTAAATGGCAACCCACTCCAGTAGTCTTGCCTGGGAAATCCATGGACAGAGGAGCCAGGCAGTCCATGGAGTCGCGACTGAGTCAGACATGACTTGGCGACTGAGCACACATGCATATATATATATATATGTGTATATATATATATATATATGTATGTATAATATTCTTTTTCAGGTTCTTTTCTTTTAGAGATTATTATAAACTACTGAGCATAGTTCCCTGTACTATACGGTAGGACCTTGCTGTTTATCTCTTTTATATATAGGAACTCCTAATGCATCCTTCCTCTTTCCCCTTTGGTAACCATAATCTTGTTTTATTTCTCTGTGTGTCTATTTCTGTTTCACAAAAAAGTTCAGTTGTGTCATATTTTAGATTCTACATATAAGGTGATCCCATGTGGTATTTGTCTTTCTCTTTCTGATTGACTCCATTTAGTATAATCATCTCTAGATCCATCTATGTTGTTGCAAATGGCATTATATCATTCTTTTTATGGTTGAATAATATTCAATTATATATATGTGTACAGGGCACCCACTAATGGCTTGGCACAGGGCAGCTTACTGTCAGTCTGACACCAATCTAAGGTCACATGTGTCCCCATTTCCTTTGCCACCTTCACTTAGTGGGGGCACCAAGCATCTCTGGGAAGAATGCTAAATGCAGAACTAGGATAGAGCCAGGCTGGCACAGAGCTGGGTCACAGTGTCTTCAAAATCAGCTTCCTGTAATCCTTACAGCGTGTAAGTTTCTTGGGTCCACTCCTGTTCCCTAGTGGGTCTGCCTAGGTCGGGAGGCCCAGCAGGAAGGGTAGAAGTTTTTCCTCCCAATCCCTACCATTTTCTCTGCTACCTGTTCTCAATCTGTTTCCTTTTTGTTCCATTTTCCTCATCCTCACTCTGTCTGCCAGAATCCTATTGCCCCAATCTATTGTAAAGCTTGGTACTGTGGTTAAAACAAAGCAGATGCAGACAGTTCAATGCACAGAGGGCCCTGGGCTAAGAATAGGATGATCGTATAATTTATCATCCACAGCAGGACACTTCTGCATTCAAAGCAGCCTTGCTGGCCTGAACCTGCATATCTGATGGAGCAGGCAAGCTCCAACCAGGCAGAGCACTGCTGCCTGGAGTGGGAGCACAGCCAGGCAGGGAGAGTAGGGCAGGTGGGCCCTCTGTCAGTCCAGCTCCCATATTCCCTTGTTCATATGGAGCACACAAGCTTGTGGCTGTCTTGAGTTTCCAGGAAAGTCCTCCAGAAGCCCCAAGGATTGAATGAGTCCTCCTGGGATAGAGAGACACCACATTCCCTTCCTTCTACAACATCATCTGGACCAGAGCCAGTTGTTTTTCCCAAGCAAGGACCTTGACTCAACTGACCAGCATGTAGTCCAGCCTCCTGGGGCTTTTTAGGCTCTGGTCTATAACTAGACCTTCTGTAGTCAGCGCCTCTCTATAACCCATCAGCATCAATCCTCTGCTATACACACACTCCCTGAGTTCTCTTTGGGCCATCCACTAAGATCCTGGTTTCTAAGGCAGATGCCTAAAACCCCTAGGTCATTGGCATAGCACTCCTTAAATCTCATTACAGACCAAGATTCTCTTAATTTGGAACTCTGCTTCAATCTACCCAGTTCTTTAATATTAATTTTTGTGATGACCTTCCCACTCTCCTTCTCCCTGGGGTGGGGAGATAAAATACAGGATATCCAGTTAAATTTGAATTTCAGATAAACAACTTTTTGAGGATATAAGTAGGTCTCATGCAATATTTATTTCATTCTGTATTTTTATTTCATAAATATACTGGCCCTACCTTCCCCCATTCCTTTTCCCTAAAACCCAAGGAGCTGTTATCCAAAATCCTGTCAGATTGTACAATATCTATAAAATCTGAATAAAATATGTGTATATGTTGAAACTGATGTGTAAAATGGAATAATGTGGCAACTATTTAGGGAGCCTGCCCACACCATGAATTCCATGAGGCAAGGTCATCCAATGGTGTGAATTACATGGGTTCAGATACTATATCTCTGCCATGTCTTATACTCCCAGAAAGGTTGAAAAGAATTGCTGTGCAGATTTCAGTAAGATGTCTCCTTGAAGCTTCCCAAACTCCATCATCATCTCCAGTCAAAGAGACACATAGGTTACACAGATGTATGGGTCAAAGGCTCCATATGATATGCAAAGCCTCCCTGACTTTGAATATACTTCGAGTGCCATTTGGCTAAAAGTCTGTAACCAGGAACTGTAAGTGGATTGTATTCATTTATTTTTCTGTCGTTATGCTACTATTTGTGTGTGTGTGTGTGTGTGTGTGTGTGTGTGTGAAGTTGCTCAGTCATGTCCGACTCTTTGTGATCCCGTAGACTATCGACTACCAGGCTCCTCTACCCATGGAATTTTCCAGGCAAGAGTGCTGGAGTGGGTTGCCAGTTCCTTCTCCAGGGGAATCTTCCTGACCCAGGGATCGAACCCAGGTCTCCTGCATTGCAGGCAGACGCTTTACTGTTTGAGCCACCAGGGAAGCCCTTATGCTACTAAATGTGAAGTTAATTTTCATGCCATTCAATGAACTACACTGGTCCTGAACATCCATTATAACTCCTCTTTTGGTTTTCTGAAAGACGTTCTTGAAAGCAGATACACGTCATTGAAAATTAATGGAATGTGTGTCTTAGGGACAGACAGATGGAGTGCTGGGAAGAGAAATTTAAAGGCCTGGATTGTTCCCATTTGTCACTAGTAGACTCATCAGATGAATGAATGGAAAAGATACAATCTCCAGTTTTAAGAAGTTACTCCTGGGGTCATTCAGACACCAAAAAAAAAAAAAAAAAATGCCAGGATGTTTTCAGCTCGGACTTAATATATTATGATCCAGAATCCTAGGGTTTAGCAAAAGTTATACTATCATGGAGTTGGTGGCCAGGTGGGGGTGGAATAAATAAGCTGTTTTATATGTCTCCAAAAGCTTTCATGGAAATTAGCATGTGAATGCCATCTTATCTGAATATATTGTAACTGGGAAATGTCCACCAAGTTAAGACCCCTAGCAACAGGACTGCAGTTAAACAAGTTGGGTTTATTATTCGCTAGAGCAAGAGAGACCACACACAAGGCATCCCAGGGAGAGCCAGGTTCATCCCAGTAAAAGGGAGCTGGAAAAGACTCACTATTAGGCTTGTGCTGGGGGATTTAGGGAGAGGGGTCCAGGAGGCTGGGCCTTGCTCTAGGTTGGATGCTGTGATGCTGTCAGGAAGAGGGGAGTCCTATGCTTGGACATCTTAATAAATTGTGTCTACAGTCCACAGGGTCTCACAGAGTCAGACATGACTGAAGCGACTTAGCACACATGCACGCAGAAGTGCAGGCTTCCCTAGTAGCTCACTTAGTAAAGAATCTGCCTGCAATGCAAGAGACAGCTTCAATCCCTGGGTGGGGAAGATCCCCTTGGAGAAGGAAATGGCAACCCACTCCAGTATTCTTGCCTTGAAAATCCCATGGACAGAGCCTTGTGGGCCACAGTCCATGGGTCACAAAGAATTAGGTGTGACTTAGCGACTAACCCACCACCACCACTACAAAAGAAGTGCAGATGAAAGTGAGGCTGCAGTCTTCACTTAAAGAAACAGCCCCCTCCCTTTACCCTGGGAGTAAGTGGATGTTTGACCCTTTGTGTGGCTTCCTGTCTCATCTGTGTTCAGACGTGATGACACTGTGACCTTGCTATCGATCTCACCAGATGGCCTTGCCTGATGACGTTCTGTGAAGTTGTTTGGGTTCATCAGGAGACACCAAGCTGTGAGCACTGGGCCAGCTCTGCAGCTGTTTGGTTCGCCTTTTTTCACTACCAAACAATAATTACCATTGCAAAATACGACCAAGTTTAGTATTGTTTTGTCCGTGTTTACTGTAGGGTTATCATGGAATAATGTTTCATCACATTCCTTTCTTTAGAAACACTGGAATAGAGCTATTAATGGAGTTGATATACTATTTCAAAGCATGAGATGCAGAAAGGAAAAGTAACAAAAATGTCTTGGGCTAAAGACAGTCTAATCTTGTAATACACAAAGATGAAATTGTCATGCAGCAGCCACTAAACCAAACTCCAGGAGACCACAGGAGGCTGTGTTTGTTCTCATCAGGCCAATAGGCAGCCCCCTCACATCTGCTATCTCTCTGTCCACAGCCCCATGGATATCTGTCCACAGCCCCATGGATATCTGTCCAATACATAACACTTCCTTTACTTTCAAGTTTTCCCAGCAAACCCTGGCAGTGCATCCTCCTCCCACCTCAAGGACAGTCTATGGGAAAGATGCAAGCTGCCTCCATCTCACTACTCGTCCACCCAGCAAAATAGGGGTACCTGCCTGCTGCTCCAGGCACAGTTAGACACCTCAAATAACACAAGCAGCAATCAGAGGACTCTGAAAGCTGGTCAGACGATGGAGGACTAGTTTGAGACCCTAGGTAGAAAAGCACAGCAGCAAGGAAATATGCTGCTGCCCTTACCCTTCCTAACCTTCCCATTGGGTGACTTCTAACCAGCTCTCACTGTCTGCTGCACATGTCGCCTCAGGGTTAGGGTGAACTTGCTCCATTGCTCCCGGGTCTTCACCCCTTCACTCAAAAAATGTCACTTTTATGTTCATGTCCAGTTGGACACGACTTAGCGACTGAACAACAACTACCAGACTCCAGATGCTTGTGGATAAGCTCCTTCCTCACTTATCTTGGGAACACACCAAGCACATAGGTGGCATTCAACAGATAGCCATTCTGTGAAGAGTCTCTGCTGGTTTCCAAGGGTAATGGCCCCTCCCTAAGAACCCCACCAGATTTCCCCAGGACTCACTGCCAAAGCCTCTCTCTTCATTTTTGACCTGTGCTTTTCAGTTTTGGGTCCTCGAAAATATCACTAGAAAGAGACAATTGAGAGTATCTCGCTAAGGTTTCCTTTTTTCTCACCAGAGAACTCATTGCTGGATATCATTGCCAACAGTGGTGGGAAGAGTTTGCTAAACTTGAAAGGGATGCCTGTGACAGGATCGGGAGGCCTGTTTGTTGGACAGCCTTAAGACAAGAATAGCATGTCCTCTGTGTGGAAAGGTTGAGATTTGATCCTGATGGAAATTAGCTCAGCTGAATGAGTGTTCCCACGTTCCAGGCTGTATCTAGGTTCCTGACTCAGCTGGTGCATGCGCACATGCTAAGTCATTTCAGTTGTGTCTGACTCTTTCCAACCCCATGGACTGTAGCCCACCAGGCTCCTCTGTCCATGGGATTCTCCAGGCAAGAATACTGGAGTATGTTGCCATGCCCTCCTCCAGGGGATATTCCTGTCCCAGGAATCAAACCCATGTCTCTTATGTCTCCTGCATTGGCAGGCAGGCTCCTTAGCACTAGCGCCACCTGGGGAGCCTGCCTCAGCTGGTACTAATTAGTATTAGTTGTTCTTGAAAGGTGGGAAACTGAGTGTGCAGTAGTTCAGTAGGGGCAGAATTAGATTTGCAGATGAGGTGGCTAACCTGGGGCACCAGTTTCATCTCTGCACTAGAGAAAGGATGAAAGGTGTGTGGTGGGAACAGACTTGTCAACCTTAAAGCAAGCCTTGGAGAGGTTTTCTTAATCACTGCCCACCCAAGCTTATTCTCTTTTCAAAAATTATTTTATTGAAGCGTAGTTAATGTAAAACATTGTGTTAATTTCTGCTGTACAGTGAAGTGGTCGTTCTTTCCAAGCTTACTCTTTTGTAGGACGTTCACATGGTCCTAAAACACTCAGGAAATTCTCACCGCCTGATCCTTAGGACATTCATTCTCAGCTCCCCGCTGCCACCCAGGCTGTAGCTAAAGGCAGTTTTAGGGACCATGAGTGTCCCCCGCTATAAAGGTATTGAAGTGTTAACTTTTAAAGAAAAATTGTTTCAGCCAAAAATTTCATTCACAGCTAATGAAGACAGCACTTAGCAGTGACAATACTTTTTTTTTTTTTATTTTAGTTGGAGACTAATTACTTTACAATATTGTAGTGGTTTTTGCCATACATTGATATGAAAGCAAACCTGGGTGAACACAGCATCCTCTCCAGTTTTCCTTTCATTCCAGATCATTTAAGACAGGATACCACGCTGTGTTCCCTATTGTGCCCACAGGTGGACAGAGATGTTTGAAGTAAATGAGAGCAGTGTCAGGACATTTTCTCACCTTAATTCAAAACAACCATTTGTGAGAGACTGAGCAAGTTGTCAATTTTGCTGTTTGGTTTTAGATGAAGCACCACCATCTCTGGGAAGCTGGCCATGATTTCTCAACGCCTGGATTCCTCACGGGGTGGCCCTTGTCTCTTTACATATTTAAGCCCCTTACTGAGAAAGAGTTCACTGCATCTGAGGAGTCATTATTCCATGGGACTGTGTCTGCATGCCCACCCAGTGCCTGGCAGAGGAGACGCCCTATTGTAGGCTCTGCGTTGGTCTTCGAGGGTTACCACAGGCTGGGTGATTTAAACAATGCATGTTTGTTTGCTCACAGTTCTGGAGGCTAGAAGCCGGAGATCAAGGTGTCAGCAGGGTTAGTTTTATTTTTTTTGTTGTTTTTAATTAGGGCCTCTTTCCTTGGTTTTCAAGTAGCCATCTTCTCCCTGTAATACCACCCTGCAGTCCTCACATTGTCTTCCTTCTGTGCTCATCTGTGTCCTAGTCTCTTCTTGTAAGGACACCAGTTTTATTGGATTAGCCCCTCCTCCCCCCCAGTAAAACCCAATTTAACGTAATCACTTCTTTTAAGGCCCGATCTCCAAACACAGTCACACTCTGAGGTCTTGGGAGGTTGGTTAGGATTCAACATAGGGATTGGCGGGGCAGGGGCGGGGGAAGCGGGACACAGTTCAGCCAGTAATAGGGCTCAGCATACTTTAAGTAAACATATTGAATCTCAGCCTGTGGCTCCCATGGGGTCACGTCGATATAAAATCTGAATTTAAGAGGTGGGTTAGTCTCAGCCAGTGGGCTTTGTCTCTCTGCTTGTTTATTTCTAGGAGTCTAGAGGACTCTCAGGAGAATCCAGGAAGCCTTCTTGAAGCAAAGCACCAGCTGTTGGCTACTCTCACTGCTCCCTCTTGAGAGCCAGGTCCCCTTGCCTTCCACAAACACAGACTCATGGACATGACCTTGTGACCCCTCACTGGTCAAATTGCTTTGGCTCATGACCTAGTGCTTACCAAGACCCTTTTCAAAATGTTTCCTTCACAAATTCTCTTTAGGGGCAAACTGGCCCACCTACCCCCACCTCCCATCTGGCTCTCTGGAACTGACAGCCTGATCACTTCAATTTGAAGAAATAGTCCCCTCCCTCTTCTTTTTATCTTTAAGTTTGAAAATGGATGGTAGAGATAATCTCTAAGCATTTGTCTATATTGGAAATTTTGAATCTTAATTGAACATAGTGAGAGAGAGAGAGAAAATTGCTCTCGGCCGATCTGTAAAGGATTTGAGGCAATGAGTGAGTGACAAATGTCCCCAGTGGTCTTCTCCAATGAGTCAACTCTTCTGGGTGGAAATCAGGATTGATCGCCAGGATTCTTGGCTTCTGTAATCCACAGAAAATTTATTAGAGGCTAGACAAGAAAAATCAAGCAAGGCTATACTGGGACTCATGTTGCAGTAGGGACTGGGAGGAGAAAAAAAGTAACAGTTTCTGTTTTCCTGGTTGGGGCATGGAGGGGTGCGGGCTGTTCGGCTGGGGGGGGCCCGGGCGGGGGGAGGGGCTGGTTCCTTACATGGGGTGAGGGTAGGGTTGGATCCAAGGCTTGGGCAGAAGGTGTGGCTAAGGAGGTCTGCATACTCCTTTGGTGGTATTACATGCAGGGTACATATGCTCTGCTTTTGTTCCTGGCTCTTTGGAAGTGACAGTTGGGTTTTCTTGATCTTTTTGTATCTTATTCATAATTTTCCCCAACTGCACATGTGTACAGTAATTTTGGGGTTCCTTATAGTTCCTTTGGCGACGACAGAGGATGAGATGGCTGGATGGCATCACTGACTCGATGAATGTGAGTCTGAGTGACCTCCGAGAGCTGGTGATGGACAGGGAGGCCTGGCGTGCTGCAGTTTATGGGGTCGCAAAGAGTCAGACACGACTGAGCGACTGATCTGATCTGATAGTTCCTTTGTATTTTGTTGCTCAAGGAGATTTTTGTCCAGTGCAAGCACTGCAGCAAAGGATCCCAGGTGCCAGATCCCAGTCTGTCTCATTATGTTGGGCTCTGTAAAAAAAGGTGCCGGTGGTTTGGTTGCCAAGTTGTGTCCGACTCTTGCGACCCCATGGACTGTAGCCTGCCAGGCTCCTGTGTCCTTGGGGATTCTCCAGGCAAGAGTACTAGAGTTGGTTGCCATTTCCTTCTCCAGGGGATCTTCATGACCCAGGAACTGAACCCAGGTCTCCTGCATTGCAGGCATATTCTTTACCGACTGAACTACAAGTCACATAGGAGCCAGAGGCTGAGGATGACAGTGTATATGTAGGGAGCACAATCCAGTGTGGGCAGGACGAGGTCAGAATGTCATTTCAAGTGGGTGGTGATTTTGTGAGCCTTATCATGTTTGAAAAGTATAATAGCAGTGCCTATAGTATAGTAACTACCAAAATGCACAGGCAGAAACATAACACTCATTTTAACTCTACAGTATTTATTTCTGCCAGACTTTATTTATCTTAAGTGACAGTTCAAAGCAATATGCTTTAGAAAATAGCTCTGCAGTTAGTATTAATAAAAAGACATACTACAAAGAAATGGCTGATGCTTGGTTACTTTCATCTATCACAGAGAGAAAAATGGGCAAATAAAGGTGGAGAAATTCTAAGCTCACAACTCACAAAAGGCTCCTTCAACATAAAGTTAAAACATCTGCCATGATACTCTCAAATTATTGATAGTATAATTTACCACTAGCCTTAGTGTTTAAGTATATCACTGTCCACTGATACTCATCTTTTTTAACATAAGTCAAGGGTCTTAAAAATCATGGGTGGAGGAAAGAAATGCCAGAGCTGCTCCTGTTGCAAACAACAAAAATACTAACCACCAGCAGCAAAACAAGTGACTTGCCACATGCCACTCTTCAAAATATTGTAGCCAAAAAAAAAGAGAAAAAGAGTCAGTTGTGGTGTGGAAACCCTGCCTCAGGGGGACACCTTACATCTACATCCTACTGAGGGACCTGACCTGTGCTCTGAACACCCCATCCCCCACCAACATGGAGTGAGATCAATGGGAAGGAAAGTTGTCATCTGGAGGAGAGGGTTTATAGAAATCCCACAAGTGCAGAATTTCCTACCAAGCCCTTGAGTGTCTCTGCAGAAGCAAGAAACCCACCTGGGGTTCATCTTTTTCTTTCCCAGATGGGAAGACAGAAAGAAGGGTGTGATTTTAACCACTACCAAGCCACAATCAGAGCAAAGGATAAAGCTCCGCCATCGTATGAACTGACAGCATGTACTGGTTATCTTCTTTCTGTCCTGACTGGTGGTAGGTTAAGGATAAGGGTGGGCAATAATGCTGGGGAAACAGCTGATGGGAAGCCCCAGGGTTTCATGCCGAATTAGAGAAATAAATGCCAAGGCAGGTCTCCTCTACCTGAGTGTTAGGGACATTTAACAGGCCAACAACTACAGCAAAAGAGTCAGGACAAAACGACTCAAATCCTTCAACTTTTCTTCTGGAACCTCAGGACAAAAGAGTAGAAAGAAGAGAGGTCTGCACCTTCACTTCCAGCTTGAATGAGAGGATAGAGAGTTTGGGAAGAGGTTCAGAGGAAGGATAAAGAAGGTCCACACAGAGCTGCCCAATAAGCAGAAGTAAGATGAAAATAAATGGCAAGGCATCATGCAAACACACCACAGGAACACAGAAGAGAAAGAGTGGACCCCCGTATGTGGCTGAGATGTGAAGTTTCCGCTCTGCAAAGGAAGAATCAAACAGACAGAAGAAAGTTCTCCAAAATGTTGTATGAGAATAAGAATTGTATTTCAAAAACACAAAAGTTAAAAGATAAGATGGACAAATAAAATAAATGCTAAGTTGCAGAGCTTTGGAAACAAGCTGAGGACCAAAATTTCACTATTTCAGAACATGTGAAAACACTGAGAACGTGTTCAGACTGACAAATCATGAAATAAAGGCTTAATTACATTATGTAAAAGTACATAGGTGACCACTTGAAACACATACTTATAATGTCTTCCATTTTAACCAAAGGAATACATATACACACCAAAGGAGGAATAAGAAAGAAAACCCAAACAAAAGATGCAAAAGAAATATGAGCTTCATATACAGAAATTATTTAAAGAAAAAAGATATTAGAACTAAATGTATCAGTTATATTAAAATATATAAATTATTATATAATAATATATATTAAAATATATATAAATATATATATATAAAATATATAAAATATATATGGATATTCAAGACAAACTTAAAGTGACTCAAAAAAGTTAAAATTATGGTTAACAACAAACTAGGCATAAACTCAGAAAAAAAAATCCAGGGTCCTGATTTTAAGGTGTGAATTAAAGGAAAACATAGAATCAACAAATGATATCAATTGTTAAATGTCATGTAGTAAAAGGCAGGAAAGCCAAAGAAGTACTGCTAGTAAGGAGTGTAGTCCCTCCCGCCCAGGCTCTCACTGGTCAGTGTCAAATGCCAGAACTCCAATGGCATACTCTGGGAAGAGCTCATTTGCATAAGATGATTATAATAAAAAATTCAAAATATACCTCAATAAATTATAAATATTAGAAGTAATACAGAATACATGATACTCAAAGCATAATGTATTACAATGAGAAACTCACTTTTAAATTTTAAAATTTTTGAAAATTTTAAAATATTCAAAAGATATCAATTAAAAGAAGACTTCAAAGCTGAACTTACAGAATATTTGGAAAGTCGTGATAAAAATTGTTGTGGTTCGGCCACTCAGTCCTGTCTGACTCTTTGCTACCCAATGAACTGCACCATGCCAGGCTTCCCTGTTCTTCACCATCTCCTGGAGTTTGCTCAAACTCATGTCCATTGAGTCAATGATTCCATGTAACTATCTCATCCTCTGTAGCTCCCTTCTCTTCCTGCCCTCAATCTTTCCCAGAACCAGGGTCTTTTCCAATGAGTCAGCTCTTCACATCAAGTGGCCAAAGTATTGGAGCTTCAGCTTCAGCATCAATCCTTCCAGTGAATAGTAAGGGTTGATTTCCTTTCGGATTGACCAGTTTGATCTCCTTGCTGTCCAAAGGACTCTCAAAATCTCCAGTACCACAGTTAGAAAGCATCAGTTCCTTGGCACTCAGCCTCCTTTATAGTCCAACTCTCACATCTGTACAAGACTAATGGAAAAACCATAGCTTTGACTAGATGGACCTTTGTCAGTAAAGTGATGTCTCTGCTTTTTAATATGCTGCCTAGATGTGTCGGGGAAGGCAATGGCACCCCACCCCAGTACCTTTGCCTGGAAAATCCCATGGACGGAGGGTCCTGGTAGGCTCCAGTCCATGGGGTCGCTAAGAGTTGGACACGACTGAGCGACTTCACTTTTACTTTTCACTTTCATGCATTGGGGAAGGAAATGGCAACCCACTCCAGTGTTCTTGCCTGGAGAATCCTAGGGACGGGGGAGCCTGGTGGGCTTCTGTCTATGGGGTCGCACAGAGTCGGACACGACTGAAGCGACTTAGCAGCAGCAGCAGATGTGTCGTAGCTTTTCTTTCCAAGGAGCAAGCATCTTTTAGTGTCATGGCTGCAGTTGCCATCCACAGTGGTTTTGGAGCCCCAAAAAATACAGTCTGTCACTGTTTGCCTTTTTTCCCCATCTATTTGCCATGAAGTGATGGGACCAGATGCCATGATCTTAGTTTTTTTTTTTTAATTAAATTTTATTTTGCTTAACTTTACAATATTGTATTGCTTTTGCCATACATCAAGATGGATCCGCCACCAGTATACACGTGCTCCCCATCTTGAACCCTCCCTCCCTCCTCCCTCCCCATACCATCCCTCTGGGTCGTCCCAGTGCACCAGCCCCAGGCATCCGTTATCAGGCATCGTACCTGGACTGGTGATTCGTTTCAGATATGATATTATACATATTTCAATGCTATTCTCCCAAATCATCCCACCCTCTCCCGTTCCCAGAGTCCAAAAGTTGGTTCTATACATCAGTGTCTCTTTTGCTGTCTCGTAAATAGGGTTATTGTTACCATCTTTCTAAATTCCATATATATGCATTAGTATACTGTATTTGTGTTTTTCTTTCTGGCTTACTTCACTCTGTATAATAGGCTCCAGTTCCATCCACCTCATTAGAACTGATTCAAATGTATTCTTTTTAATGGCTGAGTAATACTCCATTGTGTATATGTACCACAGCTTGCTTATCCATTCATCTGTGGATGGACATCTAGGTTGCTTCCAAGTCCTGGCTATTGTAAACAGTGCTGCGATGAACATTGGGGTACACGTGTCTCTTTCAATTCTGGTTTTCTCAGTGTGTATGCCCAGCAGTGGGATTGCTGGATCATAAGGCAGTTCTATTCCCAGTTTTTTGAGGAATCTCCATACTGTTCTCCAGAGTGGCTGTACTAGTTTGCTTTCCCACCAACAGTGTAAGAGGGTTCCCTTTTCTCCACACCCTCTCCAGCATTTATTGCTTGTGGACTTTTGGATCGCAGCCATTCTGACTGGCATGAAATGGTACCTCATAGTGGCTTTGATTTGCATTTCTCTGATAATGAGTGATGTTGAGCATCTTTTCATGTGTTTGTTAGCCATCTGTATGTCTTCTTTGGAGAAATATCTATGTAGTTCTTTGGCTCATTTTTTGGTTATTTATTTTTCTGGAATTGAGCTGTAGGAGTTGCTTGTATATTTTTGAGATTAGTTGTTTGTTTGTTGCTTCATTTGTTATTATTTTCTCCCATTCTGAAGGCTGTCTTTTCACCTTGCTTATATTTTCCTTTGTTGTGCAGAAGCTTTTAAGTTTAATTAGGTCCCATTTGTTTATTTTTGATTTTATTTCCAATATTCTGGGAGGTGGGTCATAGAGGATCCTGCTGTGATGTATGTCAGAGAGTGTTTTGCCTATGTTTTCCTCTAGGAGTTTTATGGTTTCTGGTCTTACATTTAGCTCTTTAATCCATTTTGAGTTTATTTTTGTGTATGGTGTTAGAAAGTGTTCTAGTTTCATTCTTTTACAAGTGTTTGACCAGTTTTCCCAGCACCACTTGTTAAAGAGATTGTCTTTAATCCATTGTATATTCTTGCCTCCTTTGTCAAAGATAAGGTGTCCATATGTGCGTGGATTTATCTCTGGGCTTTCTATTTTGTTCCATTGATCTATATTTCTGTCTTTGTGCCAGTACCATATGATCTTAGTTTTTTGAATGTTGAGTTTTAAGTTGGCTTTTTACACTCCTCTTTCACCTTCATTAAGAGGCTCTTTAGTTCCTCTTTGCTTTCTGCCATTAAGGTAGTATCATTTGCATATCTGAGGTTATTGATATTTCTCCTGGCAATCTTGATTCCAGCTTGTGCTTCATCCAGCCTGGCATTTCATATGATGTACTCTGCATATAAGTTAAATAAGCAGTGTGACAATATACAGCATTGATGTACTCCTTTCCCAAGTTTAAACTAGTCCATTGTTCCGTGTCTGGTTCTAATTGTTGTTTCTTGACCTGCATACAGGTTTCTCAGGAGGCTGGTAAGGTGGTCTGGAATTCCCATCTTTTTAAGAATTTTCCACAGTTTGTTGTGATCTACACAGTCAAAGGCTTTAGTGTGGTTGATGAAGGAGATGATTTTCTGGAATTCTCTTCCTTTTCCTATGATCCAGTGGATGTTGGTAATTTGATCTCTGGTTCCCCTGCTTTTTCCAAATCCATCTTGTACATCTGAAAGTTCTTAGTTCATATATTGTTGAAGCCTAGCTTGAAGGATTTTGAGCATTACCTTGCTAGCATGTGAAATGAGTGCAAAAGATAAAAATGTTACATATCAAAATGCTATATATCAAAACATTTGTGTGTGTGTTAGTCGCTCAGTTGTGTCCAACTCTTTGTGACCCCATGGACTGCAGCCCCCTAGGCTTCTCTGTCCATGGAATTCTCCAGGCAAGAATATACTGGAGTGGGTTGCCATGCCCTTCTCCAGGGCATCTTCCCGATTGAGGGATTGAATCCGGGTCTCCCACATTGCAGGTAGATTCTTTACCATATAGATTGGTGTTAAAGCTTTGATGAAAAGAAACTTTAGAGCCAGAAGTACTTACAAGATTAAATCAGAACAAATAGAGATAAACTAGGTATTGGCCAAATATGTTAGAACCACCACCACAATAATATAAACAATAAAAGTAGAAGAAGGGCTCCAACTTGAACGAAGCTTGAGGGCATTATGCAAAGTGAAATTGGCCAGTCACAAAATGACGAATCCTGTATGATTCCACTTCTGTAAGGTACCAAGAATAATCAAATTTATAGAAACAAAGAGTAGAATTGTGGTTGCCAGGGTCGGGGGGATGGGAAATGGGGAATTAGTGTTTAATGCATAGAGTTCAGTTTTGCAAAATGACAAGAGTTCTGGAGATGGATGGTGGTGATGGTTTTACAAAAATGTGAATTAAAGCCACCAAACAATATATTTAAAGATGGTAAGTCATATGCTGCTGCTGCTGCTGCGTCGCTTCAGTCATGTCCGACTCTCTGCGACCCCATAGACGGCAGCCCACCAGGCTCCCTCGTCCCTGGGATTCTCTAGGCAAGAACACTGGAGTGAGTTGCCATTTCCTTCTCCAATGCATGAAAGTGAAAAGTCAAAGTGAAGTCTCTCAGTCGTGCCCGACTCTTAGCGACCCCATGGACTGCAACCTCCCAGGCTCCTCCATCCATGGGATTTTCCAGGCAAGAGTACTGGAGTGGGGTGCCATTGCCTTCTCTGAGTCATATGCTATATTTCACAATTAAAAATATATATAACTTAAAAAAAAATAGAGGATTGACTTCAAGTGAATAGAGGACTGACTTTACTGTAAATATGTAGTAATCAAGACAGCATGGTATTAACAAAACAGTAGACAAGTAGACCAGGATAGAGAACCCAGATGGAAGCCAGTGTGAGAATAAAGAGCCTAGAAACAGACTCACATAGTCAACTGACACTTGACAAACAGCAAAAGCAATTAAATGAGGAAAGAATAATTTTTTTCTTTTTTAAAATATAAATTTATTTAAATTGGAGGCTAATTACTTTACAATATTGTATTGGCTTTGCCATATATTGACATGAATCTGCCACGGGTGCACATGTGCTCCCCAGCCTGAACCCCCTCCCACCTATTTTTCAACAACTGATGCTGGAGCAACTGAACATCCACACATAAAAATAAACAAATAAATCTAGACACAGAGTATATGCTATTCAAAAAATTAACTCAAAATGGATCACAGACCTAGCTTTAAAACATAGAATTATATACCTTCTGGGAGATGACAAGAGAAAATCTAGATGACCTTGGGTATGGAGATGACTTTTTAGATAAAATAGGAAAGGCACTACCAACTAACTAAATAAATAAATAATAGACTAGACTTCATTTAAATGCAAAACTTCTGCTCTTTGAAAGACAATATTAAGAGACTGAAAAGACAAGTCACAGATGGGGAGAAAATATTTGAAAAAGACATTTGATAAAGGACTGCTATCCAATATATATTCAATACAAAGAAATGATAAAACCTAACAATAAGAAAGCAAACAACCCGATTTTAAAATGGGCCAAAGACTTTATCAAACACCTCATCAAAGAAAATGGCAAATAAACATATGAAAAGATGCTCAATAACATATGCAATCAGGGAAATTAAAGTTAAAACCACAATGAGATACTGAGACAGGTGGGGACATGGGACCCTTTGCTGTGGTGTGGCAATGCTTGCCCCTGGACAAACCTCTCCTCCAGTAATAAAATACAAGGAAACTATATGGAATTAAAAATAACTGCGTACATGTGCAGTGGGGAAAACTGTGGACAAAAAGATACAAAAAGACCAAAAAATCCCTACTGCCAGTTCTGAAGAGCCAGGAGCAATGCAGGGTACTAAGCATATCCCCAGCACTCAACACCACCAAGGGATGGGAAACCACCTAAGCCACCCCTCCAGTCAGATCCTGGGACACACTCCTACCCTCACCGCATATGAGGAACAAGCTCACCCTCCTCAGGGAGCAAGCAAGTAAGAACTGGTTTGCATTTGCTCCCAGCTGCTGCTTCAGGAGCCCCAGTAGAGCCTTGTCTGAATTTCTTTTCTGTCCTCTAGTCAATTGCTAGTGATGGGGGAACACCAAGAACCCTGTTCAGTATCAATACCATATATATCTATTAGATGGCCAAAATCTGGAAGACAGACCCACCAAATACTGTCAAGGAAGAGAACAAACAGGAACTGTCTTTCATTACCAGTGGGAATCAAAATGGTAGGGCCACTTTGGAAGATGATTTCTTTCAAAAGTAAATATCCTCTTAACATACAATCCAGTAATCACACCCCTTGATATTTACTGGTAGTTATGTAAAAGGAGCTGAAAACGTATTTCCAGGCAAAAATCTGCATATGGTTGTTTATAGCATCTTTATTAATGACTGCCAAAACTTGGAAGCAACCAAGCCCTCAGTAGGTAAATGGGTAAACTATGGTATGATAACCTCTGATATTAAAAAATCAAATCCACATGCAAATGAAGTAAATGATAATTAGAAAAGGAGCAAGGTCAGTATCATGAAATAAATGATACAGACAATGGATGGTCAGTGCTTAAAAAAATGAGCTATCAAGCCATGAAAAGACATGGGGGAACCTTAAATACATATTAAGTGAAAGAAGCCAATCTGAAAAGGCTACATACTGTGTGATTTCAACTATAAGACATTCTAGAAAAGGCAAAACTATGCAGACAAGATCAACCATTGCCAGGGGCTGGGAGTCGGTAATGAGTAGATGGGAACATAGAGGATTTTTAGGGCAGTGAAACTACTCTGTATGATACTATAATAGTGGGTACACGTTTTTATACATTTGTCCAAACTCACAGAATGCACAGCATCAAGAGTGAACCCTCCTGTAAACTCCGGACTTTGGGTGTTAACCATGTGTCAGTGTAGGTTGATCACTTGTAACAAGTCTTCACCCTAAGGGAGGTTAGGCATCTGGGGGGCAGGGAGTACATGGGAAACCTCTGTACCTCCCTCAATTTTGCTGTGGTTCTATAACCTGCTGTAAAAAATAAAGCCTTAAATATAAAAATACAAAAATAAAGAGTAGAGGAGAACTGAAATAATAAAAACCAAAGCAGAAATTTAAGAATTTCAAAATACAACAGCAGAATTTGTTGATGGGTAGTATTTATTAGAAGGGAGATTTACAGAAGTCTAACACAGCAAAGAAGAGATTCACAATAAGATGTAAGTAGGAAAAAAAAATAGGAAAGAATGTAAGTGAAACATTGGAGAAACAGACTAGAGAGGGTGGAGAACTGGGCAGAATGAGGGAAGGTTTTGCATTCCTGTGATTCCCAAAGTGGGGTGCACTACAGACACACCATGAGAGTTCATAAAGCCTGAAACTGCAGACAATTCTCTCCCCATCACACAATACGCTTCAATATTAAAAAGTCAAACCCACACTCAAAAGAAGTTAAGTGATAATTTAAAAAGGAGCCGGGAGCAGTGAAGTCAGGTCTAGGAAGGATGGGGCCAGAAAGAATGAAGCAATGAGGGAACAGAATTTATTATGTAAGAAAAGATTACTTCCAGGAGTCAGAGCCTCAAGAAAGCTTGTGGTCAAAGCTTTGGTGGGTCTGTTCTCCAACTAACTGTGGTCACAGTGGTGACATGACCAGTCGCGTCGGACACATCTCCACTGCCTGGCCTGGTTTGACCCTCTGGCTCTTGCTGTCAAATGAAGCTTCAGTCCTGGCCCCAGAGCTCTGATGTGACTCCCACCTGTACTGCTTGTCTGTTGTCCCAGGAATGGTCAGGTAAGCCAGGGTGCAATAGGGGATATAATCAGGTCAGGTACCCACTAATGAATAAGTCTAATGTTTCAGTGTCTGAAAATATAGAAAAATAAAACCCTCAGTGAGCCAAATCAGTGAAAACAAAAGGAGAATTGTACATAGTTAGAAATGAAAAATGGAGACATTATCATGAACATAAAATTTAAAATCCTAAGTTCCCATATTGCAAAATTATGTAGATATACTGAAAATGGAATAAAATTAATTTTCTAAAAAAAAAAAAAAAAATGTTCCAAAATTGGCTTCAGAAATGCCCCAGGACCTAACATGCCCAGTGGGAGAAATCCAGAAGCACCCCAGTGTATGCCCAGACAGCTCCCCACCCTGGTGAGACATTTGACACTTAAGTAGAAGATGATTCTAAAACCCAGTAAATGATTGCAGAATATACAGCATTCTTTGGTTTCTTTCTGTTTTGCACACAAAAGCAAGCTGCAGAATGATTCATCTCCTATGTGAAATTGATAGCAAAAACCGTAAGTAGAGATTGTCTCAGGAACATAGTAATAGATTGGTTTGAAGCAATCTATTAATATACCATGTCCTATAAGAGCAAAGGGAAACCCTTCTAATCATCTCCATGGATACTGAGAAGGTTGCGACAAAAAACCCCCCAAAAACCCAGCATACATTTCCCCCAGAAAGCCTTAACACTTTGAGAATACACAGATACTGTTTATTATAAGCAAAACACATGCTTTCATTCAAGTTAAATGGTGAGCCATTAAATCATCCTATTGATGTCAGGAACAGGTATGCCGCCTGAACCACCACTATTCTTTAATACTGTTCTCAAATGCAGTTGGCTAAGAGAAAGAAATAGGGGAATTAGTGTAAAGGGGGAGGCAAAAGAAAATCTTAGAAACAGTAAGAAATTACAATTAGGGTGTTTGATTATAACACTGATATACAAAATCAACTACTATCCTATATATCTGGTGAGAATACAAAATGTAAAAAATTATTCCATTGAAAATGGTAGCCAAATGATAAAATATCTAAAAATAGACAATAACAAATTCATAGGATCTATCTGAACAAAACCGTAGAACTCTATGAGTGACATGAGATTTGAATATAAGTTGGATGGCAGCATTCTTGGATAGGAAAACAATTAATCTACAAATTCAGTGTGGCCCCATTTTTAAAAAAAAAGTTATGTGCGTGTGTATGAGAAAGAGAGTTAAAGGGAAAGAGAGAGGCAAGTGTTCCGAGGAGCATTGACCTGAAAATATTTATATTAATATGACTATTTTATATTAATAGGAATGAAGCCTCAGAAATTAAAGGAACTCATAGGGAGATAAAGCAATAAAACAGAAGTAGATTCAAACACTTTGAGGAATTTAGTTACAAATAAAGTGGCATTTGAACAAAGGGGGAAAAGACTATATAATTTTATACCAGAATGCCCTGTTATATATTTTGCTAGCATAACTTACTAAACTTTTGAAGGGAAAAAAATCACATCTTTACCTTCATTTCCTGCAAATAAATGAATTTCTGGGAGGTAAGAGTAGGTAAAGATAAACAGATGAAACCATAAGGATTTAGAAGAAAATATGAGTAAATTTATTTATAATCTTAGAATGGGAAAGGTCTTTTAGAACTGGAAACAAATTCTGGGATCTAAAATGGAAAATAAGGATAAATTGACAACATAAAACTTTAAATTTTAAATATGTGACAATAAGAAAATCAATAGAGAACCTCAAAAGACAAAAATATTTTCAAGACATAAGACAGAAAAATTTCAAAATACACATCCAAATTAATTAAGAAAGAGCCAAAACTGTGTAAGGACATAAATTTACCAAAAAGTGACCAGAAAACATTTGAAATGGTGTTCAACTTCACTCCTAATAAAGTGAACTAAGAATAATATTGTAATATTATTCTTCACTAGACTGGAATAAAAGCTGTTTGAGAAAACTGAGAAATTGATCATTATACCCTTCATAAGTGTAACCACAGATCAATTTTTGAAGAATTATCCGACAATAACTGACAAAAGTGTTAAATAGACATAGTCTTAAATTCAGCAACTCCATTTTCAAGCTCCAATTGATATCAAGATACAGTCACAAAAGTATATGCCATGATATAAGTACAAGGATGCTAATTCTAGATCTGTGTATAAAAATAAAGACAGGAAGTATTCTAGAGGTTCACTAATAAAAGACTAATCAAAGAAATTATTAGTGCACAGGGACAATGGAGGCTAAGCAGCTATTAAGAATGAGGTAGATCTTTATATGTTGTTATGGAAAGATCTCTTAACATCCGATGAAAAAAGCAAAGTGCAGGGCACTGCGCACAGCACAGGTTCTAGAAATGGACAGAAAAGGAGGTTCTCTCTCCACGTCCCCTTTTTCCCTCCTCAGTCTCTCTCCTTTGTTTCTTTCTGCAAATGCCCGTCCCTCCCCAGAAGCTCACTCACTGGTGGTCCCCTATGAGGAGATAAGGCAGGGATGGTGGTGGGGACACTTATTTTCAGCCCTTCATACTGTCTTTCTACATGTGCATCTTTTCCTTATTACTTACCATGTTTTAAATCACAGAGTAGTTATTTGCATTGTCAAAATCCAAACTCCTTCTGTTTGCCTTTTTGTTTTCTGTATAAAATACAAAACCAAAAAGGTTTTTTTATTAAAGCAAAACGTAGTAGGGCTCAACTTGGAAGAGCAGTAAGAAATGAAGTACTCTCTTTATATATCAAAACACTTCTAGTTGTTTCTAAAGACACTTTAATAGAAAAGAAAAATGTGCATTTTTCATCCACTTCATATAGAATGAGTGTACTCTGAGGACAGCCCTGCTCCAAACGGCATTATGCTGGAATGCCCTTATTTATCAACTTTCTCATTGTAAACCAGGTACCTTTTCTGAAGGTTCTCACATACACGTTATCACACACACATAGACAGAGAGCAGGCACACGCCTCCATCTTCCTCAGTGCACACAAATCCACCCAGAAATGAGTGAATTAAATGGCTAGAAAAGGGCATGCAATTTCTTTTGCTCTGAAAAATCAAATCTACCCTCATAACATAGCCATTTCAGGGGTTAGAAGCAAATTAAAGATCCCCAGGAGCTCAGGCATTTTCGGCAGTTTTGAGCTCTGTGAGTTTACTAGATGAAATGACAGAACAGGACAGACTATCTTATTCTGTGTCTTCCTCTGATCACATTCAACAGTAAGGATGGGAGAAGCAAAGTGACGATTGTCAGGTAGAAAATCTAAGGGGAGAACCGCGTCACCACTTGGATTTAAAAGAAAGCCCCCCTTGCTTTCAAAACACAAGCTTCCAGTGAATCTATGCATTCAGCCAGCTCTCTGGGCTCAAGCTGGGGTGCATAAACTGAGCCTTGCCAAACCAGAAACCGGAGTTACTGGGTATGCAGCCACTGCCAGTCTATCAGCCTCTCCTGCTAACCACCACTGGCCTGCCATTCAGGAAAGCCATCAGCCACACCACCCCCTCCCCAGTTCCTGCAACACAGGGAGCCTTTTAGCCTTTTAGCCCTGACACAAGGAGAAAATGCATGGAATACTTTTGTGACTTTATGTTGTGCATTTGTATGGATCCACAAATTTTATAAGGCTAACCAACTCCAATATACGTGAAACATTTAATACACTGTTAAAAAAACATACATGGTTTAATTTAGCTTCAGCTATTATTACATTGGGTGGTAATTCTAATAGAATTCTACTTGTCCTCTAGAACAGATTCACTCAACTGCCTGGTGCCTACAGGCAGCAAAGGAAGCTTGAGAGCATCTGGGATCTACAGAAATTCCCCTGACTTGACTGAGTCTGGTTCTGGTTCAGAATCAACACACACCTGTGTCCATCCTGATTCCCAAGAGGGTAAGTTGGCAAAAATCAGGTTGGCAAAAGCATAATTTATAAGATCAATTATTACTGTCTCTTTTTAAAAGTGCAGACATAGCATAGAAGTGTTTATCAACTCTTTGGTAGAGAAAATTAAAGTCTGAATGGAAGAAAAACGAGTAGTTGGGTTTTTAGTTTTGTTTCATCAATCATCTGATGGGTTTACTGAGTGTGGTTTATTGTGATTAACTTCAATATAGGTTTGTACAAAGGCAAAAGCAGGTATGACTTTTCATGTAGGCCCTCATGGCAAGTGACACGCAGGCATGCAAACCCGCTGTCCAGGCCTCCCCCTGGCAGTCAGTCCTGAGCTACCCCAACCTCTGAAGAGCTCACCAGGCAATGTGGGATGGACAAAACTACCTCTTGGGGGTCCTGCTGACCATAAGGACGGTTCCAAGGACATCAAGTGGCCCACTAAAGAGGAGTAAACTGAAACGTGCTGAGATCCCATTACTGAAAGTAACAAGGAAACTGAAACCGACATGACAGCGATGGGGTACATGTGCGTCTTTCAGGGTTTAATGCTGCTGTGGGATCAGCCATCCCAAGTTCTTTTTAAGCCATCATCATGGTGCATCTGTGTATGTCCTACACGCTGGGAGCCAGGGCTGGGTCAAGCGAAGTCTTTGGACACAGCTTCAACGAAGTTGGGCGCCGACATCAGGATGCCGATGGTGCAGAGGATGGTGAAGACGGAGAAGGCCATGAGACAGAGGCGGTCCACCACACAGGCCGCGAACTTCCACTCACTGCACACGGCCTCACTCTCGTCTTGGCAGCGGAAGCGGTGGGCGATGTAGCGCACCTCCTCCAGGATCTTGGCCAGGTCCGGGTCCCCCTCAGGGGGTTGGCCGCCGTGCAGCAGGTGCTCGTCATGGGTGGGGGAGCAGGCCACGCGGCCGCACACGACCCCTGAGTCAGGGGTGGGCGCGCAGTGCATGCTGTCCAGGCCGCGGAAGCCGATGTACAGCAGGTTGCCATTGGTGGCCGGCGGCCCCGCCACTGCACTCATCTCCACGCTGGCCAGGCTGCAGCGGCGCTGCTTGTGCTGGCAGGCTGGCCGCACCTTGTCCTCCCCCGGCCTCTTCATGCGAAGAAACCAGGCGCACCAGTTCAGGAGGATGACTCTGGTCTGCGGAGACAGCACAGTCTTAGAGGAGCTGGGCAAGGCCCACAGCTGATCCTGACAGCAAGGAGGATACAACTGTAATACCTGCTAGACTTCGTGGGGGTGGACCTTGGGGGTGACAGGTTGCCACACCTTCCCAGGTGAGTTTACACAGGCAAGCAGTGCCAACGGGGTATGATGGTTCAATCACTTGTGAGGTGATTATAAAGCAATGCAGAAAATCACCCTGGGAAGAAGCTATGGGCACAGTGCCATCTCAGGAAGACAGCCTGTGTGGGTGAAGGGGGCTGTCTTCTAAAGGGAGCCCTGAGCTGGGGAACACAGCATTTTACATATGGAACTAGGGACCATCATCTTCAGCTCTGTGTGAGGTACCCCACTGTGCAGCAGCAAACTCACAAAGGCACCTCTGGAGATGTTAAGTTTTAAGGGGCAACCCTGTGAGACTTGAGACACCGTGTGCATCCCTAGCCTGAAGCAGTCCAGACTGTTACATTAGATCACTGCATTCCTTGCATGATATCCTACCCTTGCGAAGCAGATTTTGGAACCTGTCCTAATAAAAGGCAAGTGCCAAGAAAGTCATCGTGGAACAGACAAGCAGGGTAGCCTGCTCCCAAGGTGTGAGGTTTGCTGTGCTGACAGGTGTGAAGTTGTGAGGGCATAAGTACTTGAGTTGTTTTGACCTATTTATAGAACCATTAGGTATTCCTTCTGTCCTAGGTACTCCCTGGAAAACACAAAACCCTGACTCATGAAAGGTGCTGTGAACCTCTAACCTAATCCATTAAGCTGCAGTGAAGACTGAATGAGATGATACAAGACCAAGTGCTGTGGAAAGTCTGAACCTGGGGTTGGCAGACTCTTTAAAGGGCCAGATGGTAAATATTTTAGCTCTGCTGATGGAGTGCAAAATCAGCCCAAATCCTTTGCATTTATGGCTGATGTGTACACACATATATATGCACTGTGTGTGTGTGTGTGTATATATATATATGTAAATATATAAATCACTTTACACCAGAAACACAACACTGTAAATCAACTATACTTGAATAAAATAAATTTTTAAAAAAGAGTCTTAGGCTCAAAGAGATGAATAAACTGGCTCAAGGTCATATAGTGAGTCTGAGTCACCTAATGTGTTCTGACTTCTGCAGACTCATCCATAAAAAGGTCTGTCTGTTAGGTTCTCTGCAAGCCCCTATGACTTTAGCCCAACCCGCACTGGGAAGGGACCAGAAAGCCAGAGCCAGAACTCAAGGAAGCACACAGGGTCGTGAATGTGCCCAAACCCAGACACAGTGGTGCAGGGAGACCTGAGCCTCAGATCCAGGGCTTTGCTTTGCCCCACACGTGGGGCTCTGCACATCCCCTGGGGCACAGCTCAAGCTAAATCTATTTTGAATTTTATGGCCTGAATCATCAGCTTTCAAGGCTAAAGCATCTCAGAAGATGAGATTATCCTCTTGGCACTTCTCAGTCTGTGCTTGTGACCTCTTCTGTTAGGTTATGGTTTTGTTTCTGGCTGTGCAAATGTCACATAATGCCACCACACTGGCAGTGTTTTCTTCATGGCAAGATTATAATGAAAGCCCCTTGGAGGTTGTTTATGTTTCAAAAACACATAGAAAGAAAGAAAAAAAATGCAGTGTGTTATATAAAATGAAATAGAAATACAAATTTCTTATTTGATTTGCACCATTGCTTTAACATGTTCTTGTGCTGAGAGGTGAATAATCAGCATATGCACTAACTCAGCGGAGAAGGCAATGGTACCCCACTCCAGTACTCCTGCCTGGAAAATCCCAGGGATGGGGGAGCCTGGTGGGCTGCAGTCCATGAGGTCGCTGAGGGTTGGACACGACTGAAGTGACTTAGCAGCAGCAGCTCTAATTTAGAGTTCTCTGGAAAGTAAAGTTAGCTACCAGGTCATTAAAAATGGTTTTGTATCTTACTGCCTTAATTTCCTTCTCTGTACAACAGTCAAAACAGAAAAAATAAGAATATGTGTTTATATTTTGGCATCTGCATAAATACTGGAAGGACAAAGAAATTAGTTGAAATGGTTATCAACTGGTGGTGGAAGTAGGGGTAGGAATGGGAGCAGAATTTTCTTATGTATAATTCTTTTATGATTTTGACTTCTGATACTTGTAAATCTTATTTCAAACAGATGGGTGGATAGACAAGAAAGTCTTTCAAGGTTCTAAGTCAGAAGAGAATGTAGGTGAATGTACACGAATGTGTCTCAGCTTTTTTTTTTTTTTTTGAGGGGTGGGGAGTGGAACTTCTCAAAACAAGCCCGCAGACTGTGGTGATATGACGTATGTGAGAGGTTGTACCATTTTGGGGAGCCCATTGCTGATGCCACGAGAGAGTTATCAAGTATAAGGACTTGCTGTGGAAAAGAATTCAAGGGCAGTCACTCTGTAAAGCCAATTTCTTTTAAAAAAAAAAAAGAAAGAAAAGAAAAGGAAAAAAAGCTCTTTCTTAAGTTAACTTTTGTGTAACTGTAAATTATTGTGCAATGGATACTTTTAGAAGGCCCAGGAACCCCCTGCTCCTGGAGATTAAGGAAATGCATTTTACATCTTGCAACTGCATTCAGTCCTAAACTGATTCTGAACTTGAACTCAAGATTATGGGTCAGCAAAGACAGGGTTATTTTGGCATGAGAGGGCTTCTTTAGCTCCCAGTGGTCCCTAAGCCTCACTCTCTGGATGGGAAGACTGGAAGGTTTGTGGGGCCCCAGAAACAAGTGGGGTGAGGGCTTGGGGTACAGCTCTGCTCTGGCTGGGGGTTTGGTCACATCATCACATGAGGTGGGAAAAGTCCAGGCCCTGCTCAGCCCCCAACCAAGGTTTGCCAACATGGCAAATAGATGGGGAAACAGTGGAAACAATGTCAGGCTTTATTTTTTGGGGCTCCAAAATCACTGCAGATGGTGATTGCAGCCATGAAATTAAAAGACGCTTACTCCTTGGAAGGAAAGTTATGACCAACCTAGATAGCAGATTCAAAAGCAGAGACATCACTTTGCCAACAAAGGTCCATCTAGTCAAGGCTATGGTTTTTCCTGTGGTCATGTATGGATGTGAGAGTTGGACTGTGAAGAAAGCTGAGTGCTGAAGAACTGATGCTTTTGAACTGTGGTGTTGGAGAAGACTCTTGGCTTGGACTGCAAGGAGATCCAACCAGTCCATTCTGAAGGAGATCAACCCTGGGTGTTGTTTGGAAGGACTGATGCTAAAGCTGAAACTTCAGTACTTTGGCCACCTCATGTGAAGAGTTGACTCATTGGAGAAGACTCTGATGCTGGGAGGGATTGGGGGCAGGAGGAGAAGGGGACGACAGAGGATGAGATGGCTGGATGGCATCACTGACTCGATGGACGTGAGTCTGACTGAACTCCGGGAGTTGGTGATGGACAGGGAGGCCTGGCGTGCTGCAATTCATGGGGTCGCAAGAGTCGGACATGACTGACCGACTGAACTGAACTGAAGCAAGAGTGGGTATAGTGTTTTGGACTCTGGACTTACATGGAGCACAGCCGTGGCTTGAGAAGCATCAGCACACATCACAAGCCATCAGTGCTGGGAAACGTGGGGACCATGGGGCCTGACCTGGGCTACGATGACAAATATTTATTTTCCATCCATTTCCTTTTATCACATCCTCCATCACCACTGTTAACCACTTACCTTTATTTTACAGACTTGTGGTTAAACGACTTTCCTATGTGTATTGTGATAAAAGAAAGTTTCATATATTGAGATAGAGGGAAGTCATTCTGGCTTATGCATGAGTTAACCTGAATTCCCTGGTGGCTCAGACGGTAAAGCGTCTGCCTACAAGGCAGGAGACCCGGGTTCAATCCCTGGGTGGGGAAGATCTCCTGGAGAAGGAAGTGGCAACCCACTCCAGTATTCTTGCCTGGAAAATCCCATGGGTGGAGGAGCCTGATAGCCTATAGTCCATGGGGTCACAAAGAGTCGGACACAACTGCGCGATTTCACTTTTCAAAATAGCCTACGGTCTATCAAACATACATCGTACATCTGCTTTAATTATTAGAGGAAAAGGCACACTGACCCAAAGTAAAGTATGTCCATGATAAAAATTTAAATGCCTCTCTTCCTGGGATGTCAGTGCTAGCCCTCTGATAAGACTCCCTTCTCAGGAACCAAGGCCATGCTGAATCAATGTGTACAGGCTGATCTGTTATTTTTACCTTGAAGAAATGTAATCCCAACTTGTTTAATGGTCTTTGTTCTGACAAGATATAAAACTGTGCTGAAAACCCTGCTTCTCCAGAGCAGTTTCTCAGAGTCATCTGGGAAGCTGGTTTCCAGGCTAGCCCTCAGTTTGATAAAATTCCTTTCTATTCTTCTTGTTTATTAATTTGTTGACAACTGAACGTATATGTGTACACTGCTCACTGTTTCTTACTCTTTTCACTCCTCATTCTGTTTTGAAGCTCCAACCAGCAGCTGTCGTCTTCTGTGTTGCTTCTAACACTGTATGTGCAGAAAGGAGGTTTAGAAACACTGTTCAGTGAAAGGTGCAGAGGGGTGGCCTAAGCCCATTTCTGGGATGTCAGACTATAAGGACAGCCCTGTGGGATCCTGACAGCACTCACCCTACTCCCCTGGATGCAGAGATATGCAGACATGTGAGGAACTGCAGCTTTTTGTTTTAGAATCCAAGTTTTTGGGGGGATTTTTTAAAATAGATAAGTCATCCTCAGAGCCCCCTCTGGGGAAGGCACCCTGACCCCTCTTCTGGTGGAGTTGCTGGGGAGGAACTCACCCACTTGGGCATCTTGCCACCATCGGGGTCGTGGTGGTGGTACTGTAGCACGATCACCGTGACGACCACAGAGAGGCCCACGATGATCATGGTGCTGGCGAAGTACTGGGCTGCAGAGAGCGCAGATGCAGGGGTGTTACCACAGCACGGTGCGGGGAACCCAGACGGTGGCATCCTGACCAGGGGCTGGGGAGTGAGGCTCAAGAGCAGACCATGACCTCTTCCAGGCCTGCAGCCCTCAGCCCACAGAGGCCAGCCCACAGCATACAGATCTGCCTCCTCCAGTCCTGGTGAGCAGCCTCACCAGCTGACTGAACTTTCAGCAACCCTGACTGCTTCATCCTTCAGTGAAAGTTAAGTGCACCTCACAGGATGGTGATAAGGTTGTCTGATAAGGAAGCATCACTGTCAGAACTGAAACCACTGGGACACAGAGGAGGTGGTCACAACAGTTATGACTGCAGGCCATGGCAGGCTGCAGAGGTCTAGCAAGGGCAGATCGGGTGCCACCCAGCTGTCTTTTCAGGCCTGGCAAATGACTCTACTTAGTAGGTTCTGGCTCCTTCAACCCAGGGCGATGGGGTGGGGAGTGCCAGTTGGCCAGTCTGAGGAAGAGGTCAGCTGCAGTGTCCTTTCAGGCTGAGAACATCAGCTTCAACTTTGATGGTAAGGATGTGTTTCTCTACCTTGGCCCAGGTGAGAAGCAGCATGGAGCTCCCTCCTGGTACACTGGCTGTCATCTGTGAGCCTAAATGGCCACTTAGCCTCTCTGGGCCTCAGGTTCTTTACTGTGCAACAGGGACAGAAATGCCTTCTCTGCAGGGTTGGTGCAGAGATTAACAATTTTATGGGCCAAGGGTATAGGATAAAGTTGGCACAGGTGGGCATTCTTTAACTGTCAACTATGATTATTAAACCTTCAGTGTGGAGGAGCGATAAATTAGGAGATTGGGATTAACACATACACTACTATATATAAAACAGATAACCAATAAGGACCTACTGTATAGCACAGGGAACTCTACTCAACATTTTGTAATAACCTATAAGGGAAAAGAATCTGAAAAACTATATATAAAAGAATATATATATATATATATATATATATATATATATATATATATATATAACTGAACCACTGTGCTGTATGCCTGAAACCAACAAGATACTGCAAATCAATTATACTTCAAAAAATAATAAAAAAGGGATTAGAAGCATGGATTCAAGTGCAAAAAGAGTATTAAAAATAATGAAACAAAAATATGTATAATCAATACCTCCTTAAACAAGCAAAACAATAAATTATCCTAACATAAATGCAATCAATAGATAAACCTTCATTGTGGCTACCCACCAAGGGGCTGAGCTCTTAAACAGACATCCTTGTACAAGGCTAAGTATGTGGCCATACACTTGGTTAAAAACACCTCCTACCCTCCAGGCAGGCAGGAACTCATTGCTTTCCAATGGAGACCAAGAGGAACATACAAGGAGCTACTGGAGGAGGACATTTGAGACTTGACATCAGCATCAGGGACCTCTGGGAAGGGGAGGGAAGGGGGACCAAACCATGACTGTTACGGGCTGCATACAATGTACCCCTAAAATTTGTTCATTGAAGTTCTAAACAAGTACTTTAGAATGTGACTGTGTTTGAAGAGAGGGCCTTCAAAGAGGAGATTAAAGTGAGATTGTTAGTGTGGTACCTGGTCTAAACTGGCTGGTGTCCTTATAAAAAGGGGAAATTTGGGAACTCAAAGGGGCACAGAGATGTGAAGACACAGAGGAAAGACCATGTCGGGGAACAGCAGAGGGTACCTGTCTGCAAGACAAGGAGGGAGACCAACCCTGCTGGCCCTTTGATCCTGGACTCACAGCCTCCAAAACCAGGAACAAATAAATTTCTCTTGTGTAAGCCACCCAGTCTGAGGACTTTTATTGTGGCAGCCTTAGCAGACTCATACAGTGACCTACAGAGATCCAGGGGGACTGGATCCCACAGCTGAAATCTTGACAACAGAGGTCGAAGGCCAACAGCTGTCCTTCTTCTAGAAGGCCTTCCAGAAGGCCTTTCCATTCTTCTAGATGTGGGCTAGGCAACCACCGAGCCTGTGGGTTCATCAGACATCAGGGCCTGCTGACTGCCTGGTTAAGGGTGATTTCTGCTGCAGGTCTCTACTAAAAGTCAAAGGATGGGGTCAGAATGTCAGGTTGAAGTATCCTTGTTTCCGGGATGGTTCTGAGAAAAACATGACATCCACAGAGGCTCTTTATACCTACAGGCTCTCTGGTCAAATGTTATACATCCAGAAAGCTCCAAGAAGAAGGGCCTTGGCTTCTGAATTTGTGAAGTGAAGCCTGAGGGTATCACGTAAGGACCCCTATTCCTACTTACCCCTGGTTAACCACACAGGACTGCCACTGTATAAACTGCTTTTCTCTTTCTGACCTCCACCGTCAAGTGGGAGTGGGGACTCTCATCAAACCTAAATCTACTGGCAAAATGTTTGCTTCCTGTCCTCACAACTGACTTGGAGGTCTGGTTTCCTGACCAGGAACCTAACCTTGACTGCAGTAGCCAGGGTATTGGGTCCTCTCTGGGCCACTGAGCACCCCTGCTCTGCATGTTCCTGTTTATTCCAGTCCAGTCCAGAGAGGTGCATAACAACAGGTGATGCTGCCTCCTGTGTTTGTTATCTCTCCCTGGGCAGAAGATCATCTTTACACTTGCCTTTGTGTGTGGTTTGTTTGCTCTCTCTACATCCCCTCTGCTGGACCAGTCCCTGCTTAACCTATATCACACTCACATGACTGTCTCCCTAATCATAGAGCTAATCAATAAACACCTACAGACTTTTCCCCCATAGCCAGCTAGTAATTGTTTAAATCTTTAGATTAGAATGGCTCCTGATTCATAATTTAACAAAGGGAAGACCTCTGCACCTTGAAGGTATTCAGCCCAAGGGCCTAAGAGGGCTGTGCCCCTTCGCTGGTTTCCATGGTAACCAATGGACCAATCTGACTTCAGTTCTCTTAGGCAACCGGTGGGGTGTCACTCCATGACCCTTTTGCTTGAGACGTGTAATTGCCCATCTATTAACCAATTGGTGTTTCTGGGCTCTTTCTTCTGTCTAAAGTCTGGGCAAGTACAGGGCTGGCAGGCCTGTGGGGTGTAGCCCAACATGCGGCCAAAATATATTTGTGCTGTTCACCTTCTCTCACAAGCTTTAACTTTCTACAGAGATGTCAAGTTATCTCAGGAAACCATAGCTAAGAGTTAAAGTGTGACAATGAATTTGTGGAAAACAGTGACTTAAGCTAAAATAATGAATCTCTGATGGTAAAAATCTCTGGCTCCATAACAAGTAAGTGGAGAGGTGCATTGTGGGAGGAAAGGGGGCATTTCTGCATGTTAAGGCCAAACCACAAAGCTGGATTCCCTGTTCCCTTCTGTGTGCCCAGGTAAGCAGAGGCCATGAGTCAAGTCTGAGTAATTAAAGCAAGTCATCCCCTCACAGCAGAAAGGGGCAGTGTGCAGCTCTCCAGGGTCCTGAAGGACATGTTTATGCTCTCTGCCTGTGCTGGGAAATCCCAGGCACTGTCTAAGCCTAGGTCTTTAGAGGAGCCGGCTGCTTGCTTACCTATTAAAGGCACTGAGTCAGAGGTCGCAGGCATGATCTCAGCTACCAGCAGCATGAAGACGGTGAGGGAGAGTAAAACGGTGATTCCTGAAACAGAGACATACACTGATCCCTGAGACAGAAAAGAACGCAAGGCCTGAACTCCAGGCAACCTGAGATTCAAAGGAGGTATGAGGGTGGTAGCCGTAACATTCCCAATACCAAATGGAATGCCTGGTTTTCTATATTCACAAGAATGGGCATTTTTCTGAGGACCGTTTGAGTTATTTACCATAAGTCCAGAGAAATCCGTGGGGAGACAAACTTATAAGCCAGAACTTAGAACATCTCAAAATAAATCATTGACTTCAGCACACATATCTCTTTTATTATTAATACATTAGTATCTAGAGGTAATTTCCAAGCAGCAGGAAAAACAAGAGATACAGCTGGAAGACATGGCTTCTGGTCTTGACTTTGCTACTAGCTGTGAGACCTTGGATAAGTCATTTACGTGCCCAAGTTGAGCCCTATGAATAAAAATATCACCTGCTATTATCAATAAACAATAGATGTTGCAGCCATCAAGCCATCACATTGCAGACTCCCAGATGGTGCACCCTGAGGGCACTCAGGATAAGAAAACACGGGATACTGGCCTCAGAGAGCTCAGGTATACATCACAGGAATGATTTCAGTGAATCCAGACTCTTTGCATCTTTCCAAGCATAGGAAAGCACTAAATTCATTAACTTGAGAAGTCTGGTTTTTAAATAGTAATCTTTTGATGTTTCGACTACTCCATCTATGGCAAAAACTCCTATATATATATCCTAGGTTCTTCCTTACCTCTTTGGAGCTGTCCCTCAGAGCTATCTGGGATGCTACAGCCCGAGCCTAAAGTCCTTAGAAAGTCCACCAAATAAAACATAATTTCACTTTTTGGTTGAGCTTTGTAGTCAGAAAGTCGACTACAGTAGTCAGACACTTGTAGTCAGAAGTTATGGGTTTGAGAATGATTTCTATGTATATCAAACACAATCTTTAGTAACTCTTTGAGATGTTGAGGGACTCATTTCACCAATCTAAATCATAGTTTTTTTATCTTCCTATTGGAGGATGGTAAGGAATTACATTGTGTGTGACAATATAGAAATGCAAGCTGATACTATATTAAACTTAATGGTGCTCTGTCCACAACATATCCCAGCTGGCTGCCATCAAGGGGTGGGGAGGGGGTGTCAGGAGGGGAGAAGGCACAGGTCCCTCAGGGAAGAACTGGTCCTTCCCCTGGCATCCCCATCCTCTCTGCAGGATCAGAGGAGCTTGTGGAATCTCAGGAGGGCCTGGACACCCCGCACAGGGGGCTGTGGTGTCAGGGAGTCACCCTGGGCTGGGATGTACTGAGCAGACCCTGGGTATCTCGACACTGGGCCCCTGACTGCCACTCTCAAAGCAGGCCCCTCCCATCCCAGCTCAGACCCAGTACTCACCCAGGGAGATTTTCTCTCCAGAGTCTGCAGGGAGTAAGAAGACAAGGAGGGCTAGGGCAGAGATGAGCACACAGGGGATGAGCAGGTTGAGGCCATAGTAGAGAGTCCTGCGGCGGATGGTGACTGTGAAGGTCACGTCTGGGTAGGGTTCTTTGCAGCACTCGTAGAACTTCTCACTCCGCTTGCCCAAGATCCCTTCATTTCCGGGGGGCGGCAGGGGTGGGGGGAGAGGAAGGAACCACCATTGAAATAATGGGGCCCTGTTGGTTTTAAGGGGTTATAACACACACATAGAGGCATGGAATTTGCTAAGTGCAGAAAACTGGCTGTTTGAATAAATGCTTTAGTTTTAATATATATTTATTTAAGGGTACCTTAGTGATATTTGAACAAACTGGAAGATTTTTTTTTTTTTTTGACTGCAGATTATATGAACTTTTTATTTTCTGTCGCTTTATTTTTTAACTGAAGGATAATTGCTTTATAGAATTTTGTTTTATCAAACATCAACAATAATCAACCATAGGTACACCCATGTCCCCTTCCTCCCGAACCTCCCTCCCATCCCTCTACCCATCCTACCCTGCTAGATTGTCACAGAGCCCTTGTTTGAGTTCCCCGAGTCATGTAGCAGATTCTCACTGGCTGTTTTACGTATGGTATTGTAAGTTTCCATGTTAATCTCACCCTCTTCCTCCTCCCTACCCTCCATGTCCATAAGTCTGTTCTCTATGTCTGTTTCTCCATTGCTGCCCTTAAAATGAATTAATCAGTGCCATCTTTCTAGATTCCATATATATGCGTAAGTATATGATATTTATACTTCTCTTTCTGACTTACATCACTCTGTATAATAGGCTCTAGGTTCATCCACCTCATTAGAACTGACTCAAATGTATTACTTTTTACAGCTGAGTAGTACTCCACTGTAGATATGTACCACAGCTTCTTGATTCATTCGTCAATGGACATCTAGGTTGCTTCCATGTTCTAGCTATTGTAAATAGTGCTGCAATGAACAATGGGATGCATGTGTCTTTTTCAATTTTTGTTTCCTCGGGGTATATGTCTAGAAGTGGGATTGCTGGGTCATATGGTGGTTTTATTTCTAGTTTCTTAAGGAATCTCTATACTGTCTTTCATAATGGCTGTATCAATTTACATTCCTACCAGCAATGCAAGAGTGTTCCCTTTCTTCAGCCCTCTCTAGCATTTATTGTTTGTAGACTTTTTGATGATGGCCATTTTGACTGGTGTGAGGTGGTATCTCATTGTGGTTTTGATTTGCATTTCTCTAATAATGAGTTCATGTGTTAGCCATCTTTATGTCTTCCTTGGAGAAATGTCTGTTTAGGTCTTTTTCCCACTTTTTGATTGGGTTGTTTGTTTTTCTGGTATTGAGTTGTATGAGCTGCTTATATATTTTGGAAATTAATCCTTTGTCAGTTGTTTCCTTTGCTATTACTTTCTCCCATTCTGAGGGTTGTCTTTTCACCTTGTTTGTAGTTTCATTTGCTGTGCAAAAGTTAAGTTTAATTTAGTCCCACTTGTTTATTTTTATTTCCATTACTCTAGGAGGTGGGTCATAGAAATCTTCCTTTGATTTATGGCATCGAGTATTCTGCCTATGTTTTCTTCTAAGAGTTTTATAGTTTCTTACATTTAGAAACTATCCATTGTATAGTTTCTTACATTTAGGTCTTTGATCCATTTTGAGCTTATCTTTGTGTATGGTATTAGGAAGTGTTCTAATTTCATTCTTTTACAAGTAGCTGTCCAATTTTCCCAGCACCACTTACTGAAGAGGCTATCTGTGCTCCATTGTATATTCTTGCCTCCTTTTTAAAAAATAAGGTACCCATAGGTGAGTGGATTTATCTCTGGGCTCTCTATCTTGTTCCATTGGTCTATATTTCTGTTTTGTGCCAAACTGTCTTGATGACTGTAGCTTGGTAGTATAATCTGAAGTCAGGAAGGTTGATTCCTCCAGCTCCATTCTTTCTCAAGACTGCTTTGGCGATTTAGGGTCTTGTGTTTCCATATGAATTGTGAAATTTTTGGTTCTAGTTCTGTGAAAAATGCCATTAGTAATTTATAGGGATCACACTGAATCTGTAGATTGTATTTGGTAGTATTGTCACTTTCACAATATTGATTCTTCCTACCCAGGAACATGGAATATCTCTCCATCTGTTTATGTCATCTTTGATTTATTTCATCAGTGTCTATAATTTTCCATATACAGTTCTATGTTTCCTTAGGTAGGTTTATTCCCAGATATTTTATTCTTTTTATTGCAATGGTGAATGGAATTGATTCCTTAATTTCTCTTTTGGATTTTTCATTGTTAGTATACAGAAATGTAAGTGATTTCTGTGTATTAACCATGTATCTCATGACTTTGCTGAATTCACTGATTAGCTCTAGTAATATTCTGATAGTTTCTTTTGGGTTTTCTATGTATAGTATCATGTCATCCCCAAACAGTGAGAGTTTTACTTCTTATTTTCCAATCTGGATTCTTTTTATTTCTTTTTCTTCTCTTATTCTCATAGTGAGGACTTCCAAAACTATGTTGAATACCAGTGGTGAGAGTGGACACCCTTGTCTTGTTCCTGATCTTAGAGGGAATGCTTTTAGTTTTTCACCACTGAGAATAATGTTTGTTGTGGACTTATCATATATGGCCTTTACTATGTTGAGGTAGATTTCTTCTATGTCCATTTTTTGAAGTGTTTTTTAATCATAAATGGATGCTGAATATTATTGAAGGCTTTTTATGCATCTATTGAATGATCATATGGTTTTTTATCTTTCAACTTGTTAATATGGTATATCATATTGATTCATTTGTGTATATTGAAGAATCCTTGCATCCCTGGAATAAATCTGACTTGATCATGGTGCATCAGTTTTTTAATGTGTGTTGAATTGTTTGCTAGAATTTTGTTTAGGATTTTTACATCTATATTCATCAGTGATACTGGTCTGTAATTTTCTTTTTATGTGTTGTCTTTGTCTGGTTTTGGTATTGGGGTGATTGTGGCCTCATAGAATGAGTTTGGAAATGTTCCTTCCTCTGCAATTTTTTGGAAGAGTTTCAGAAAACTAGCCATTAGCTCTTCTCTGAATGTTTGATAGAATTTTCCTATCAAGCCATCTTGCCCTAGGCTTTAGTTTTTTGGGGAAGATTTTTTATCACAGTTTTGATTTCAGCATTTGTAACTGGCTTCTTCATAATATCTATTTCTTCTTGGTTCAGTCTTGGGAAGTTGAAGTTTTCTAAGAATCTGTCCATTTCCTCTATGCTGTCCATTTTATTAGCATGTAGTTGCTCATAATATTCTCTTGTGATCCTTTGTGTTTCTATGTTACGTGTTGTAACCTCTTCTTTTCCATTTCTAATTTTGTTTTTATCCCTTTTTTCTTGATGAGTCTGGCTAGTGGTTTGTCAATTTTATTGATCTTCTCAAAGAACAAGCTTTTAGTTTTATTAATCTCTTTTTCCTACATTTCTTTGTCATTTATTTCTGCTCTAATCTTTATGATTTCTTTCCCTCTGTTGACTTTGGGGTTTTTTTTGTTCTTCTTTTTCTAGCTGCTTAAGATGTAGAGTTAGGTTGTCTATTTGATGCTTTTCTTATTTCTTGAGGTAGGACTATATTGCTATAAACTTCCCTCTTAGAACTGCTTTTGCTAAATCCCATCGTGTTTCCACTGTCATTAGTTTCTAGGAATCTTTTGATTTCCCTTTTTCTTTCTTCAGTAACCTCTTTGTTATTTAGTAGTGTATTATTTAATCTCCATGAGCTAGTGTTTTTTTGCAGTTTTTTTCCCCTGCAGTTGATATCCAGTCTCATAGCATTGTTATCAGAAAAAATGCTTGATATGATTTCAATTTTCTTAGATTTACTGAGGCATGATTTGTGGCCCAAGATGTGGTCTATCCTGGAGAATGATTTGTGCACTTGAGAAGAAAGCATATTCTTTCTTTATTTTGATGGAAAGCCTGAAGATATCAATCAGGTCCATTTGGTCTAATGTTTCATTTAAGGTTTGTGTTTCCTTATGATTCCCTTTTGATGATTTGTCCACTGGTGTACGAGGGGGTGTTAAAGTCCCCTACTAGTATTGTGTTACTCTCAATTTCCCCTCTTATACCTGTTAGCATTTGCCTTATGTACTGAGGTGCTCCTATGCTGGGTGCATAAATATTTACAATTATAATGTCTTCTTGGATTGATCCCTTGATCATTATGCAGTGTCCTTCTTTATCTCATAATATTCTTTATTTTAAAGTCTATTTTGTCTGAAATAATGATTGCTACTCTGGCTTTCTTTTGACATTCAAAAGAAATATGGAATATCTTTTCCCATCCTTTTACTTTCAGTCTGCATGTGTCTCAAGGTCTGAAGTGGGGCTCTTGTAGGCAGTGTATATATGGGTCTTGCTTTTGTATCCATTCAGTCAGTCTGTATCTTTTGGCTGGGACATTTAATCCATTTACATTTAAGGTAATTATTGATATATCTATTCCTATTGTAGAGAAGGAAATGGCAACCCACTCAAGGATTCTTGCTTGGGAAATTCCATGGACAGAGGAGCCTGGCAGACTGTAGTCCATGGGATCACAGACAGTCAGATGCAACTGGGTGACTAAATAGCATATTCTTATTGGCACTATCCTAATCATTTGGGGTTTGTTTTTGTCATTTTTTTCCTTTCTCTTGTGTTTACTGGCTATGTAAGTCCTTTTAGTATTTGTTGTAAGGCTGGTTTGATGGTGCTAAATTCTCTTTACTTTTGCTTGTCTGTGAAGTTTTTGATTTATTCATCAATTTTGAATGAGATTTTTGCCAGGTATAGTAATATTAGCTGTAGATTTTTTTTTTTCTTCAGTACTTTAAATATATCCTGCCATTCCCTTCTGGCCTGCAGAGTTTCTGCTGAAAGATCCACTGTTAATCCTATGGGTTTTCCCTTGTGTGTTACTTGTTGCCTTTCTCTTGCTGCTTTCAATGTTCTTTCTTTGTGCTTAATCTCTGGTAGCTTGATTAATATGTGTCTTGATGTGCTTCTCTTTGGGTTTATCCTATAAGGGACTCTGTACTTGTTGGACTTGACTATTTTCTTTTCCATGTTGGCAAAGTTTTCAACTATAATTTCTTCAAAAATGTTCTCAGTGACTTTCTTTTATTCTTCTTATCCCTCTGGGGCCCCTATAACTCAAATGGTGGTGCATTTAATTTTTTCCCAAAGGTCTGTAAGGCTCTCCTCAATTCTTTTAATTCTTTTTCCTTTATTCTGCTCTTCAGCAGTTATTTCCACCATTCTATCTTCCAGCTCACTTACTCATTTTTCTGCCTGGTTCCTTCTGGAGTATTTTTAATTTCAGTAATTGTGGTATTCATCTCTATCTGATTATTTTTAATTTCTTCTATGTCTTTGGTGATTGTATTAACTGTGTTAATTGTATCTTGCATTTTTTCCATTCTATTTTCAAGTCTTTGAGGCATCTTTACTATTGTTATTCTGAATTCTCTTTCAGGCAGACTGATTATTTCCTCTTCACTGATTTGGCCTTATGAGTTTCTACCTTGTTCTCATTTGTGCTGTATTTCTCTGCCCCCCGCCCCTTTTTTTTCTAACTTGCTCCACTTGAGGTCTCCTTTTCTCAAGCTTTATGGTTGTATTCCTTCTTCCTTTTGGTTTTTGCCCTTTGAGGGAAAAGTTGGTTGAGTAATTTGTGTTGACTTCTTGTTAGGGGTGACTTGTGCCTATGTTCTAGTGGGAGGAGATCAAGTAGATCAGGTAGGTAATTACAGAAATGTTGGGACATATGCACACACTTCCACACACATATAACCAAAGTATTCTAAAGAAGAGTACAGGAGATTGACTTGGTGAGCAGGGGAAACCAAAAGTGATATTGACCAATTAAAAGCAGAGCTAATGAATGCTCAATCTGGAAAACTGGGCCTGAGCAGAGTACCACCTGAGGAATATAGCAAAGAGAGCTCAACAATTTAACTTACTTGGTGAAAAAAGAAAGTGTGTAGGAAAAAAGAGAGAAGAAAAAAAGAGAAAAATAAAAAAAAAGAGAGGGAGAGAAAAGAAAAAGGAAGGGGGTGGAAAAGAGGGTTAAAGAGAGAGAGAAGAGAAAAAAAATAGAAAAGCAAAGATAAATGGTTGTATGTGAGAAAGATTCATATATATTCAGGAATAGCTACAGCCAGTAAAGAATTATAAAGAAAAGCAGTTGAATATATCAAAAAACAAAATCAGAAACATCCCCAAAAGAAAAAAAGGTGAAAAAGAAAAAAAAAATCTTAAAATGATTTTTTTTTTTTAATGAGAAAAACAAAGAGGAAAAGAACACCTCTTTTCCAGGTGTGGAAAACCACAGCACCACAAAAGACTAATATGAAGGTAGAAATATGTAGGGGGAATAAACAGTGGATTTATAAGAAAAAAAAAGTTCTCAAGGTCATAGTTCTTGGTTGTGGAGTCTGCTCCCATAGATGGGGTTGGATTAGTGTCCTGTTATGTTTTCCTGGTTGGGGGTGCTTGTGCCTGTGTTCTGGTTGATGGAGCTGGATTTCATCTCTCTGAAGGGTGGTGCAGTGTCCAATAGTAGGTTTTGGGGTGTCTATGGGTTCAATATGTCTTTGGGCAGTACTTCTGGCAACAGTGTCAAACTGGCCCTCTCGACATAGCTTCACTGCTGAACTGGAAGATTTTTTTACATATTTGAATTACACATGCTACTGACTGAGTGTGTCCCCCCCAAAGTTCACATGCTGAAATCCTAACCTCCATAGTGATGGTTATTTGGAGGTGAGGGCCTTAGGTGGTGATTAGGTTACAGAGGGAGCCTCAAGAATGGGATTAGTGCCCTTATAAAAGGAACCCTAGAGAGATCTCCTGTCCCTTTGCCATGCGAGGACACAGCCTGAAGACACTTGTCTATGAACCAGGAAGCAGGTTCTCACCAGACACTGAGTCTGCCAACCCATTGATTTTGAGCCCTTAGTCTCCCAAATTTGAGAAATAAATGTCTGTTGTTTATAAGCCACCTGGTCTATGGCATTCTGTTACAATAGTTGGAATGGACTAAGACCATGATTATAAATAATACACTGTAACTGCTAAGTCACTTCAGTCATGTCCGACTCTATACAACCCACAGATGGCAGCCCACCAGGCTTCCCCATCCCTGGTATTCTCCAGGCAAGAACACTGGAGTGGGTTGCCATTTCCTTCTCCAATGCATGAAAGTGAAAAGTGAAAGTGAAATCGCTTAGTAGTGTCTGATTTTTAGTGACCCCGTGGACTGCAGCCTGCCAGGCTCCTCCGTCCATGTAATTTTCCAGGCAAGAGTACTGGAGTGGGGTGCCATTGCCTTCTCCAATACACTGTAAACTCAATACCATTATAAACATAATTATTGTTTTTCTATTTAAATCATTAAATACAGGTTCTCATCAACTGCAATTTGCTGTCCCACCTGATTTTAGGGATGGAGCAGATCTGAGTGATACACAGATGCCCATACTTGCACTGACCTTACCATAATTGCAAGTTCCTCATGGAAAGCACTGCATTTTCCAATTTTTGTGTGTGTGTGTCTAAGCCTAAAGCTCTCAGTAAATCATGGAGAATGCTGCAGGGTTCAATAAATGCTCATGCTGAAAAGCAGAGTGGAAAATCCCAATCTTTTTAAGCCAGCACAGTAATAAAGCAGCTTCCTTCTAGGTTGCCAGTATTGCATCTTTGCTGGGCTTACCCACAAGGTCCCATTCTCCATTTGGGATATAGCCGCTGATGTCTGCCTCCTGCATTTGCAGATCCAAGGACCATCCTCCATAAGACCAAGACCCAAACTTCAGTTTGCACTGCTGCACATCAAAGGGGAACCAGCGCACGTCGATGTAGCAGGAGCTTTTAAAGATGCCTACATGGGCAATAAGACAGACCAAGATCTTTGTTGGACACACAGCTGTCTCACACTGTTGGTGGGAATGCAAATTGGTGCAGCCACTATGGAAACAGTACAGAGGCTCCTCAAAAAATTATAAATAGAACTAAATATGATCTTGTAATCCCACTCCTGCATATACACCCAAAGGAAACAAAATTGGTATCTTAAAAGAGCTATCTGCACCCCATATTCACTGCAGCATTACTCACAACAGTCAAGACATAGAAACAACCTAAGTGTTTGTTGATGGATAAATAGATAAAATATATATGTATCTATAATTAAATTTATATGGATTATATGCAGTATGATATATTCTTGATGATTATTATTATTTAGCCTTTAAAAAGATGAAAATCTTGCCATTTGCAACAACATGGATGAACCTGGAGGACGTTATGCTAAGTGAAATAAGTCAGACACAGAAAGACACATCGTGTATAATAACATTTACATGAAGAATTTGAAAAAAATAAATTTGAACTCAGAAGCAGAGAGCAAAATAGTGGTTGCCAAGGGCTAGAGGGTGGCGGAAATGGGGGAGAAGTTGATCAAAGGGTACAAACTTTCAGTTGTAAGAGGAGGATTCTCTGTGAGGATCATTAATATATAGCACCGTGACGACAGTTAAGATTTCAAGTATGCCTGAAATTAACTATGTGAGGTGATGGGTATGTTAATTAATCTGATCGTTGAAATAAATGGTTTCACAACATGCATGCATGTGCGTGTGTGCATGCATGTGTATACATATCATACACACACATACACATATATGTGCATTCATGCTAAGTCACTTCAGTCGTGTCTAACTCTTTGTGACTCTATAGATTGTAGCCTGCCAGGCTCCTCTGTCCATGGGATTCTGGAGTGGGTTGCCATGCCCTCCTCCAAGGGATCTTCCCAACCCAGGGATATAACCCATGTACATACATACATGACACAGATATATATACACACACACACGTATGTATGTGTATATATGTGTGAATGTGTATATGATATATACATTTGTCAACTACACCTCAATAATGCTGGGAAAAAAGTGCACAGCAATTCCTTGGTCTCCATCATATACACTGTTCATAATACACACAGCCTGCTCTTCATGGAGTGAAATTCTTGCTGGCCTGATCAAAGGTTGACAAATTAAATGATGCATCATTATGGATACTCTGTATGTCTCAGGATCAATGCTCTGGGCATATCCCCTGGACCATTTGTGCTCCCTTTAGGAGGAGGAGGTGTGGATACCAGGGTCTCACTTGGGTGTGACCAAAGAGGCTTCAATCCATTCTGCCCCCACAAACTGTAGCTAGACCTGTCCAGAACAAGCTGGGTCTTTTTGGAAAAATCTCTAGAAAAGAAGTTCAGCTGAGGCCTTACTGTCTTTTACATTTCAAAGACTACACTGACATCTTCTATTCTGAGAGATTTCTGTGCAAAAAATTAAATGTTCCACAAATTTTCTCATGCCATGCACGTGCATCTCCAAATTCTAAACAGTAAGAGACATATAAAGAATGTTAAAAAATCCAATACAAGCTGATAAAAATAATGAACAGCTTAGAAACAGACTCTGAAAGGTGTGTGTGTATGTGTTTGTTGAGGAGTGGAAGGAGCATTTTCTTTATGTTAAAAATTGAGGAAATATTTGGTTTATCTAGAAATATATGTGGAAGATAATTTTAACTCGCTTGAATTCTAGATTATAAACAGAACAAAAACAGGTTTTAGTTGAGGAGATAGTGTTTGGACAAAAATTTGAGTTTCCACTGAAAAGAAGGACAGGACAAGTTGGCAGGGAGTTTCCCAGCACGTCACTGAGATGAGCCCACTCCAGTGGGCTTTTATGCCTATTTATGCCCAAGTGCTCCCTGCTGCCCAGAGAGTGATCATCAGAAGGCAGTGATGGCACAAATAGCTAAGGGTCCCAGTGTTCTCAGGGACAGGGCGGTGCTCTATAAATCTGCTACCAAATTGAAAAAAAAAAAACAAATGAATGGAGGAAGGGACTCAGGGATCCCCTCACCCACAACCAAACTGTGAAAGGATAATAGATTTCCTGTCTCCTCAAGTCTCTTTAAAAGGGATTTGCAGCATCACATCCAATGTCTGCAGGAATCTGGAAGTCATTGCAGACACTGCCCTCTCATTATTGGGCTAGATCCCCTGAAACCCTCATTGCCAGTAGAAAAAGAACTCTGTAGCTGTAATATTCCATTTCTATGAAATGACCAGAAAAAGAGACTCTAGAGACAGAAAGCAGGTCAGTGGTTGCCGGCGGCTGGCAGTGAGGGTGGGGATTAACTGCAAACAGGCAAAAGGGATCTTTAGGGGGGTGATGGCAAATGTCCTAGAACTAGATTGCAGTCGTGGTCCTACAACTCTGAGTTTACTAAATATTGTTGAATCATGTACCTAAAATGGGTCAGTTGTATGATATGTAATTTATAATACATATCAATAATGTAATTTATAATACCTCAATAATGCTGTTAAAAAATAAAAATGTGACAGAGGGAAAAAAAATCATTTTATAACCAAGTCTATTTGAAAGCTTCCACTTGAAACACCTTTTGCCTGTTCAGTTGCTAGAGCAGAGCAGCTTCCCAGACAGGTCTATGTGACCCCAGGTACAGGCTTGCTGCCTTGAACCAGACTGCCTCACACTCTCCAGCCAGGGTAGGGAAGACTCCCACAGTCAAAGATCAGTGTGTCCTCCTGATGGACTCCAGGGGCCGTGGAGGCTGGGACACAGGCACGGGCCCAGAGGGGCTGGTGTACAGAGGACTCGTGGGTCAGGAGTGCTGCTCCTGTGGCTGAAAATGGCCCCGACCTTCAATACAACCCACAGCCCCATATTCTTCTGCATGGATGACTGCTGGAGATCATTTTCCACAATAGCCCTCATGATAAAAGATGCAACTTCTAGGCCTGCTGTAAAGAGTATACAGTGATGGAAGACGTTCTCCGAGCTCTGTGTTAGGAAGAGGGTTTGCAAGGCCTGAGGGAGGCGAGGAGGGGTCGAGGAAGAAGCAAGGAAGCACAAGCTGTAAGATAGAAAACCTGAAAGTCTGAAGTCCTTCCATGTCTGCAGACAACAGTGGATGGTGTCTGCCTGTGGCCGGTTCAGTCCCTCGCGCATTTGTTTACCTCCACGTGGGCCAGGCCCCTGGTTGATGAGTGGTGGTCCTAATGGGAATAAACACAGCTCATTCCTTTGGGGCGCTTATTCTCTGTTAACCCAGAAGAGCACAAAAACAACCACCCAGTAGGCAAAGCCAGCTCTACTGTGAGCACTGTGCATGTGTGTGTGTGTGTGTGTGTGTGTGTGTGTGTGAGATATGTAGAGTGTGTAGTATGTGGTATGCTTTTGTGTAATGTGTCTATTTGTGTGGTGCGGTGTGTGTATGTATGTGTATGGTGGGTGATGTGTATTCATGTGGGGTATGTGTGTGTGTTATGCAGTATGTGTGTGTGGTATGTGGGCTGGTGGTGAGGTGGGAGGTGGCTGAAGGCTGCCTGGGAGCAGGAAGTTAAACAAACAGTTGTAGTAGGGGAAATAACTCTGGGAAAGAACATGTGAAAAACCATCCAGAAGGTTTTTAAAAAATCTGTTAGTATCTCAAGGCCATGAAGCCCAAGTCTCCTACCACATGGCTCACTCATGAGTGACCCAGGGCCCTGTGAACTGATAGGAATGATGGGCTGGTGAGAGGAGATTCAATCCAAGGAAGCAGTTATCCATCAGCTGCCCGAGAAGGAGAGACACGCTTTCAGGAAGAAACCATCAGCTCTCACCTCTAACCAGCAAGATGCGCTGGGCTTTACTGTGCACACTCAAGAAGCCAGCCCAGCAAAGTCAACACCTTGAGGGCAGCACCTGCCCAGGTATCCAGTGCAGTGGGAAGGAAAATTGGGGTTGTGAGGGAAGAAATGGTCAAGGGATTGGCTTGCAGATTGTAAGGAGGATGGGAATGACCTAACAAGGGAAACTTGTTTTAGTTGTGGAAGAAATTTAAAGAACACAAGATAGACAATAAGGACAGAGGGCATGTGTTGGCAAAGACAGCTTGAGCCATGATCCCAAGACCAAAAAAAAAAAAAAAAAAGGAAAGCCCAGGAAGACAGCATTGCCACATTCAGGGAATATACAGGGGTGTGGAGGAGAAGAAGGCAGGAGCAGCAGGCATGTGTGACAGCTAAGGATGCCCAGAGCACAGAGCTAGCTGCTGCCCCTGGGGGCACCACTGGGCACCCCAACCTCCCTCACACTGTCTAAATGCAGGGGACAAAGGCAGTGGTGCTTACCTGGAGGCAGGTACTGGCAGTACCCAGAGGAATTCACTAACACATTGGTGTGGAACGTAGCATCGAAGCGTTCATCAGCACTAGAAACAAGAGAAGGATCCATGAGCCAAGCCGGCCAGGCAGTGGGTTCCCCATGCCCTTGGGGTGGTTCTTCCTGTGGTCTGAGAAGTTCTGAGAAGAGGGGTGTTGCTTTCAAGTGGGGCAGCTGGCAGCAGTGTGAGAGCCCCATGTGGGGCTGACCTGGAAGATCTTCCCAGAGGACAGGGGGATGGGGCCAATGCCCTCCTCCATTTCATAGGGACGCTGATTTTTTTCCACATGCATGTAAAACAAAGCTCTTAGCAAAAATGAAACCTGAAGACAACTTAGGAGGGCATCAATCTATCTACAGGAAACAAGAGTATAGGGGGGTGCCTCCATCAGCCCAGAAGAGTGGGATTTGGACCCACTGTATTCAAGACTCTAGTTTCAGCCCCATGAATGCATCCAAAGCTCAGATGGTGCTTGATAAATCCATTTTGAGTGACTGAGGCTGCAGGTGCCTAGGGGAGCTGGGCAGCCTTTAGGGGTACCAGGCTCCAGGACTGGTGATGACAGGTGGAGAGAACAGGATCAGGTTCAAGTTAAGATAAATGCACCCCAGCCCCACCCCTAACCATGCTCAGAACCTTCTCCAGACAGCAGTGACCAACCTGGTTAAAAGAAGGCACACAAAACAGGAAGGAAAAAATAATTAAGACCCAGAGCCCTTAACATTCAGGTTTTTCACTTTCTGCGTTCTGACACTTTGACATTTGGGGCCTTGCTGACCCTGGAGGTACTGTCCCCATCACCCCACTGCCCCAGATTAGCCAATTCCTGGAGATAGCAAACAACTCAATCAAATGAAAGCCAACTAATCCAGAGCCCACACCCCAACTAGCTCCTTTATAGAGCGCTCATCTCCTGGCCACCATCCACTCACCCTAATCACCCCAGGGGTAGACACCAGTCAAATAGCAACAAGCCATATCCATCAGAGCCTGCTGAAAGCATTCCAAGTTCTAGCCATGCTTACCTTGCCTCACCGCTTCCATTCTGTGGAAACCACAATAAAGGCTTTTGAGCACATTTTCTCCCCAAGCCCTCTGCCTTCTGATTGACCCTAGTGATTCCCTGTGTGGTGAGCAAGCCTCCTGTTTCTAGGGAACTGTGAATATCTAATAAACTTCCTTCCTTCATCATTTCTGTGCCTGCATCTTACCATACCTGATTAAAACATATCCTTAAAATACTGCCCTCTGTGTAAATAAAAACTAAACAGCCTTAAGAAAATGTAGGCAGCCAGTCATGGTACCAGCACCATAAGTCAAACTGCCCTCCTTTTTGCAACTGGAGGACCTCTGCTGCGGGCTGTCCATGTCTCCAGAGCCTCTGCAGTCTTTTCTGTCTCCAGCATTCTCTAAAGGGGAAAGTCACCATCACGAGATGTCTGAGGACAGGCTTCATTGTGAGAGACACAGTCAAGGATAGAGACAAGAAAGATCCAAGAAACTGACAATGAAAGGAATGAAAAATCACCTCTTAAAAAAACACCCTCATAAAAATTCAAATGGATACTGCATTTAGAAAAACAGAGGGCAATATGGAAGTTGAATATGATCTATGAAATACATCTTTAAAAATGGGTGGGAGGTAAGAATCACTGAGATGAAACAAGACAGAAGGGATGAGGGTCTCAAAGTAAAGGCTGGGGAAATTCACTGAACAGAAGTGGAGGAAACATCAGGGAAGTGGGAGGGAGAGAAATCACATGGAGAAATATTGGAGCTGAAGCAAACCCCTAAAGTATGAAGACAAAAAAAAAAAAGGTGTTTTCAAGAACATTCAGGTGTTTCTTATGTATATTTTCTTGGCCATGGACTTAATCATCAGCTCCAGAAAAATGAGGGTGAACACTAAAGAAGATGAAACAAACTTTCAGACTAAACTTAAAGATCCAGAAAAGGGATTTTCAGGATGAAGTGTGCAGAGGGTCTAGTAAAACGGTTGGGGGTCCAAATTATAGCAAGATATGAGGGGTCTCTGAAGAGAGTAAAGTGGATTCAGAGAAATGAACAGAAGGAACAACAAGCTGGAAAACACCACGGATTTGATGAAGGACTCATTGTTTTAAAAAATATTTGATTAAAAAACAGCACCAGAAACTTCAGGAAAAACTGTACAAGCTAGCTTTTTGAAGATAAAAAATGTGATGCTGCTGAAAGGAAGGAGGAAGACTAAGCTATGATAAAATGATAATCCTCTGAGATGAAGAAGGTCACATCCACTCCCTCACTTGTACACACATTCAGGGAGAGAGGAAGACGAAGGTTCAATATGTAAATATTCTTTGCTTGACAGCAGCCGTGTACCCAGGTGTCCTAATGAGACACCAACAGTGACCAGGTACCAAATAGCTGAGCATGTGGGCCTTCACAAACTCACCCTACTTTTTAGATTAGGGTCTCTGGAACTCCAAGATTCTGTGGAGGTGCTTCAGGTTTCTATAAGTGTTTGATTCCAAGTTTCTTTTCCTTGTGTTTCAAAACACAAATAGAAATCCAAACAAACACATTCAAACAATTGTTTTCAAAATCTTTAACTCTTCAGACACTCAATGTATTAATTACTTAACGTGGCCTGTTTCACTACTTTACTGGGCAAAGTTTAGCTTAAGACTCCTCTTGCCATGAATACTGCATGTATTTGGAACTCTTGGAAATGAGTCATCCAGTAAGATTTCAGGTGTGCAGTATTACTCTATTAAAACAATTCACATTTGATCTTGCAATTCCAGCACAGAACCTGCATCTGCCTTGACATCTCTTCCCACCTCTGTAGCAATGAAGGCAGAAAGCACAGTGTGATGCTGGATAAGCTTTGCTTATTTTAAGCTTGGGTGTCGTCTTGTCTAATTTTTATAGTTATAATAAAGACTGTGGGCAACTGTCAGTGATTAATTTTGGATAAAAACATACACACAGCTCCTTCTTCACGGATTTGAATCAATTTAACTGAAGAGACTCTAGAGATCACAAGGCAAATGGGTAAAAAGATAAAAATCTGTTACCATTAGCAACAGCTTACCTTTGTGACTCAGTAATTTCTGAATATGGTTCAACCAAAATAGAATACTGAGATAAATGGAACTGCACCACTGTCATCATTATCAAAATTAAAACCTTAATACTCATTGTGGAAATTTTAGGTTCTTTCCCACAGGCAAATAGATTTTATATGTAAGTGATATAAAAGTAATTCTGGTAATAATTATGTGCTAATACCACTTTAACTGTTTTCACCATTAGGGCTGGAGATAAACTTTGTTTGAAAAGGGGTCCTGTGCTAAAATCTGAGTCTGAAAACAGGAAGGGGATGAAAAGTCCCTGTGAAACACGAGTAACCAAAACTATGTCAAGGACCTGATAGGCGGCACCACCAGGAATGTCCAGGACACATGGCACCATAGCCTTTGTAGGCAGCAGACTCTGGTCACCCTGGAGGCCGGGTGGGCCCACATAACTCATTTTCTTTCTTTGTGCTTGTGTGCATATGAAACCTTCTGTATTCAAGTTTTAGGAACTGGTCAAACATTTATATTTTTTCTTGACTACTGGAAAACAGGGTGCACCCTCAGAGCTTTTGACAATCCTGGCACATGGTCTTCACTCCCCTCAAAAGCTCTTCTCTCTGGCTTCCGTGGTCCCCGTCCAGCTAGTGATAGATAGATGAGCTTGCATTTAGTATGAGGAGAGCTCTGGGCAACCCCACCGAGAGGTGCTCATGGACAGGGAGGGTTATTTAACCCCAATATTGAAGGTGCGGGTCCTACATCATCAGAGGACTTCTGGACGGGCTCTAAGGATGTGCAGAAGGCTCAAAAGTGGAAAGGTGAGGGTGTTGCCAGCAGAAAGTGCAGTCTGGTCACAGGCCTGGAGATAGACTGGACCAAGGGAGGTTTCACGAAGGTAAGGTGTGGTTGGAGCAGGGGTGAGTGAGATGCTGCCCTAGGCAGCAAGGCAAGTACTACAGGGGCTTGAGAGCAAACCACCAGGGTCTGTGCCTGCAGGATGCAAGGGCCCATCCTTACGGGAGGACTTCAAACTGTGCTTCCAGATATCCCAGAAGCACAGGCAGGCAGGGCTCAGGGGGCACAAGTGAACCCTGGTGGTCTGAGCTAAGATTGCTCCCTCCTCCTCATCCCCAGGGTGTGACACAGTGCCATATCTGGCCCTGGGAAGTACGTCTGGCACTGGAAGCAGAGCCCTCCAATCCCAGCTCAGTGCAGTCTCTGCTTATCTCGCCTGGCAGCACTGACCCCCACCTCTGAGCAAAACACTCAGGGCCAATACACTGCTGCCAAGAGCACACTGTGGGCTCCTGAGGTGAGGACTGTACTGAATAGGGTCTCAGGCACCATCAGACCTGTTTCCCCTGAGGTCACATGGTCCTCAAAAGACAGAAAGAGGGAGAGCAGAAAAGACAAAAATGATCTTAATTTTCCTAACACAAAAAAAGAAATTATGATTATGTGATGAGGATAGAGATGTCAGTAATGCTACAGTGGCAATTACATTGCAATATAAACGTGAATGAGGGATCCCCTGGTGACTCAGTGGTAAAGAATCTGCCTGCAATGCAGAAGCTGAAAGAGCTGCAGGTGGCGCAGGTTTGATGCTTGGGTTGAGAAGATCCCATGGAGGAGGATCTGGCAACCTACTCCAGTATTCTAGCCTGGGCAGAGGAGCCTGGCAGGCTACAGTCCATAGGGTCACAAAGCGCCAGACACAACTGAAGTGACTTAGCACACGGCACATACATGTGTATCAAATCAAAACACTGTACATGGTAAACATACAGTATTTTATACATACCTTAATTATATCTCAATAAAATAATAAAGTTTAAAATATTGTAAGAAAAAAATATGTGAAGAAAAAAGAGGAAATCCATCTATCTCAAACAACTGTCAATGGAAGGTGTCATTTATCTTAAATCTCTTAATAAAAAATAAAGCTGCCAATTACATCAATAACCTCAGATATGCAGATGACACCACCCTTATGGCAGAAAGTGAAGAGGAACTCAAAAGCCTCTTGATGAAAGTGAAAGTGGAGAGCGAAAAAGTTGGCTTAAAGCTCAACATTCAGAAAACGAAGATCATGGCATCCGGTCCCATCACTTCATGGGAAATAGATGGGGAAACAGTGGAAACAGTGTCAGACTTTCTTTTTCTGGGCTCCAAAATCACTACACATGGTGACTGCAGCCATGAAATTAAAAGACACTTACTCCTTGGAAGGAAAGTTATGACCAACCTAGATCACATATTCAAAAGCAGAGACATTACTTTGCCAACAAAGGTTCGCCTAGTCAAGGCTATGGTTTTTCCTGTGGTCATGTATGGATGTGAGAGCTGGACTGTGAAGAAGGCTGAGCGCCGAAGAATTGATGCTTTTGAAGTGTGGTGTTGGAGAAGACTCTTGAGAGTCCCTTGGACTGCAAGGAGATCCAACCAGTCCATTCTGAAGGAGATCAGCTCTGAGATTTCTTTGGAAGGAATGATGCTAAAGCTGAAACTCCAGTACTTTGGCCACCTCATGCGAAGAGTTGACTCATTGCAGAAGACTCTGATGCTGGGAGGGATTGGGGCCAAGAGGAGAAGGGGACGACAGAGAATGAGATGGCTGGATGGCATCACTGACTCGATGGATGTGAGTCTCAGTGACCTCCGGGAGTTGGTGATGGACAGGGAGGCCTGGTGTGCTGTGATTCATGGGGTTGCAAAGAGTCGGACACGACTGAGTGACTGATCTGATCTGATGTCTAGATTTCAGAGGAAAAGTATCTGTAGAGAAAATATCAATTTTGTTTCAAAAATGAGTAGTTAAGTCCTTTATCTGGGTATTTTTATTTTGCTTTATATTTTATTCTAAAGTGTTAGGACAGGTTCAAATTATAGCAATGTGACTTGTCATAGATTCAAAAAGTCTTGAGCAGAACTGAAATTTCATGGTTGTTTCTACCTTTCAGAGATCCCAGGAGGCAGAGATCTAGGCATTAGCAGGAGGCTTCCAGAAGAATTTATTAATATCTTTTCTTTAATCACCAATTTACTGTTACATGGTATATAACATGGATGTGATGATAACAATCAGATGTAACACTGCATAGATTATAACAATGTTACAACAGTGTTATAAATAATATAACATAATAATGGATGCTTGCTCCTTGGAAGAAAAGCTATGACAAACCTAGATAGCACATTAAAAAGCAGAGACACTACTTTGTGGACAAAGGTCCATATAGTCAAAGCTATGGTTTTTCCAGTAGTCATCCATGGATGTGAGAGTTGGACCATAAAGAAGGCTGACTACTGAAGAATTGATGCTTTTGAACTGTGGTGTTGGAGAAGACTCTTGAGAGCCTGTTGGACTGCAAGGAGATCAAACCAGTCAATCCTAAAAGAAATCAACCCTGAATATATATTGGAAGGACTGATGCTGAAACTGAAACTCCAATACTTTGGCCACCTGATGTAAAGAGTCAACTCAATGGAAAAGACCCTGATGCTGGGAAAGATTGAAAGCAGGAGGACAAGGGGATGACAGGGGACAAGATGGTTGCATGGCATCACCAACTCAATGGACATGAGTTTGAGCAAACTCCAGGAGACAATGAAGGATGGGGAAGCCTGGCGTGCTGCAGTCCATGGGGTCACAAAGAGCCGGACACAACTGAGCAACTGAACAACAAGCAACAGTGTTATAAATAATACGGGATAAATGTTACCATGGAATATGTCAAGTTTCTGGGTTCCCAATTTTGTTTCTTGATTAACAAAGGACTATTTCTGATCCAGGAAAACATCATTTTAATCAACGTATGGATTACAACAGTATGGAAACATTGGTATTTGGCAGGCTAAGTCCTCCAACTCTGTCCTTTGTTTAAAAATTATCTTACCTATCCCTTGGCCCTTTACTCACGTCCAATCCCATGAAGACTGAGTGGAGACTTCACTTGGAATCACATAAAATTTACAGACTAGTTTGGGAGATTTTGACAGCTTCATGATATTGAGTTTTCCCAGAAATAAATATATAACTCCTCGTTTATTTTGGTCTTAGATTTTTCAAGTGACATTTTTTAACACTTGCAGATATTAGAAATAAGGTTTGATTACATTTTCTAAATGTTGCAAGAGTAAAGATATACATTCATATTTTCATACTTGTATCCAAAATATTTTGTCCAGAGTCTCTAAGAATTCTTCATGTAAAAAAGTCATAGAGTCTGAATGATGATAATCTAGTTTGTTGTTGTTTAGTCGCTAAGTCTTGTCTGATTCTCTGCGACCCCATGGACTGTAGCCCACCAGGCTCCTTCGTCCATGGGATTTCCCAGGCAAGAATACTGGAGTGGGTTGCCATTTCCTTCTTCAGGGGATCTTCCCAACCCAGGAATTGAACTTGTGTCTCTTGCATTGCAGGTGAATTCTTTATCACTGAAACATATTCCTTTCTAATTCTCAATGTTTTGTTCTTTTCTTTTTCTTTTCTTATTATTTAAATTCATACCATTATTAAGATATTTTAAAGTGATCTTTACTCTAGACGAGCCAAAACTATGAAGACAGTAAAGTTCAACGGCTTCCAGGAGTTGAAGGGAGAGAAGGATGAACAGGAGGAGCACAGAAGATTTTGAAGGCAGTGAAACTATTCTGTATGCTACTATAATGCTGGATACATGTCATTATACCTTTGTCCACACCCATACAATGTACAACATAAAGAGTGAGCCCTATGGTAAACTACGTTCTTTGGGTGTATATTGCTGATCCTGTTCACACTGTCCACATTTTTCACTGAACCCAGGGTAGGTGAGGCACAAGCTAAGAGGCTGGAAGAAGACTTGAGGATCTGTAGGAAATGCAGACACATTTATTCTCTTCTGGCAACAGCCATAGCATAACCTAGTACAACACAACCTCTCTCCTGGCTGACAGCAGTCGTAACAGTATTCTCTCCTAGTTGACATGGCAGCCACGGCAGTAGACACACTATATTCTCTCCTCTTGTGGCTGACCCAACGGATAGCCATGACGCAGCAGTAATGCTGCCACTTTCCAGGTGGAGTTCACAAATCCCTACAGCACAAAGTAGCTCATGACCAAGCAAGTACCTGCTTGTGATGCGCATGTGCTGTGGTATAAATGACCTCAGCTGATACACAGTCATTATTTTCAAGATGTGGGGACAGAGAGACTGAACATTCCATCTTGGCTAATTTGCTCTCTCCCCACAGAGTGATAATTATTCGTCAGTGTTGGCTCATCAACTGCAACAAACAAACATCGTTGTTCAGTCACTAAGTCATGCCTGACTCTTTGTGTTCCCATGGACTTCAGCACACCAGGCTTCCCTGGCCTTCAGTATCTCTTGGATTTGCCCAAACTCATGATCATTGAGTCAGTGATGTCATTCAACCATCTCATCCTGTTGCCCACTTCTTCTCTTGCCCTCAATCTTTGCCCAAAAAAGGGTCTTTTCTGATGAGCCAGTTCTTTGCATCAGGTGGCCAAAATATTGGAGTTTCAGCTTCAGCATCAGTTCTTCCAATGAATATTCAGGGCTGATTTACTGTAGGATTGAGTGGTTGGATCTCCTTGCTGTCCAAGGGACTGTTATGAGTCTTCTCCAGCAACACAGTTTGATGGCATAAATTCTTTGGTGCTCAGCCTTCTTTATGGTCTACCTCTCACATCCATACATGACTACTGGAAAACCCCACAGATTTGACTAGATGGACCTTTGTCAGAAAAGTGATGTCTCTGCTTCTTAATACACCACTCTGGTGGGAGTGTTCATAATGGGGTAGGCATTGCATGTGTGGGGGCATGGGTATATGGGAAATCTGTGAACCTTCTCAATTATGCTGGGGATGTAAAACTAAAGCATATTTTAAAAATAAATAGATTCAATCATGTTAACTATTTTTTCTATTTTGTCTAGAATCAGCATATATTTTTCTAGAAAAAATAAATCCTGCCTAATTTCTAAATTTATTGCCATAAAGTTGTCCATAATATTCTATTTTGAAAATGCCATCTATGGTTATAGGCTTCTTTTATATCTAATAAACATTTATTTGTATCTTCTTTACTTTCTTTTTTAAAAAAAAAACAAACAAAAAAAACCTTATGTATTGTCAAAGAGAGTCAACAATATACCTGCAATTGTTACTGAAGTAATCTAGGTAAGAGGATATATGCACTTTTTTGGACCAGAGCCTAAACATAAGTTTGTGAAGAGCACTCTGCATCCTCATGAGAGTACTTTAATTTTCTCTGATATATATCGATAGCACTAGAGATGTAAAATTACACAAGGATTTGCAAGCTCATATTTTGCAATACTGTTTGTGTGTCTCTTTGTATGGGGGCTTTTTTGATCATGCGTGTGCGCATCCTAAGTTGCTTCAGTTGTGTTCAACTCTTTGTGACCCTATGGACTATAGCCCTCCAGGCTCCTCTGTCCATGGGATTCTCCAGGAAAGAATACTGGAGTGGGTTGCCATGCCCTCCTCCAGGGGATCTTCCTAACCCAGGGATTGAACCCTCATCTCTTGTGTCTCCTGCATTGGCAGACCATTTTTTTTTTTTTTTTGCAGGGGAAAATGGACAAAGGAAAGGATCAATGAGGGTGGGAGGGAAATGGGAAGAAAAAAGGGGAATGATGGTGGGGAGGAGTATATGTAATTTCTTAACTAATGGCTTTCTGTTTTTAATCACAAAGAACACTTAAAAAAAAAAAAACATATTGAATTCATCCTATATTATTAGGAGGTTTAATCTGGAAATGAAAAGTTCAGGAAACTAAAAGTCCAGTTTGGGTGTCCTCATCTTAGGCACATCTTGGTATTTTGTATTGGTAGGTCTATCTTTACCACAATATATTATTTAGGACAGGATCACATTTGTCACTTCTTCCTCTCTACTACCCAAAGTGGTACCAGTCCCATAAAATAGTCAATAAAGCTTTACAGAGTGAACAAATAAGTCAATATTTTTTTTTTTAACTCTCCTGAGTGAACTGAATTTTTTGAGGCTCATAAGTGAATATGTTTTCCTCTTTACTTTGTCTATTACAGCCAGATTGTATGAGTGGGGTATTAAAGTCTCCCACTATTATTGTATTGTTGCATATTTCTTCTATCATATTAATTAATGTTTGTCTTAGATATATCAATGCTCCAATGTTGGGTGCATATATATTTATAATTGTTATAACTTCTTTTTGGATTGTTCCTTTAAGTCGTTATGTATAACCTCGATTGTCTCCTTTTCAGGATCTTTAAAGTCAATTTTATCTGATATGAGTATTGCTACTCCTGTTTTCTTTTGGTCCATAACTGCATAGAAACTCTTTTTCCAGCCCTTCATTTTCAGTCAGTATATATCCCCTATTTTAAGGTGGTTCTCTTGTAGACAACATATATAGGGGTCTAGTTTTTGTATCCATTTGACGCATTTTAGTCTTTTGGTTGTCTCTTGTAGACAAGGTATGTAGGGGTCTTGTTTTTGTATCGATTCGGCCAGTCTTTGTCTGTTGATTAGGGCATTCAGCCCATGAATGTTTAAAGCAATTATTGATAAATAGGATTTACTTTATTGTTTTGGGTTCGAATTTATACACCCTTTTAGGGATTCCTATCTAGAGAATGTCCTTTAGTTTTTGTTGGAGAAATGGTTTAGTGGTGCAAAATTCTCTCAACTTTTGCTTATCTGTGAAGCTTTTGATTTCTCCTTCATATTTGAATGAGATCCTTGCTGGATACAATAATCTAGGCTGTAAGTTATTTTCTTTCATCACTTTAATTATGTCTTGCCATTCCCTCCTGGCTTGGAGAGTTTCTATTGAAAGATCAGCTGTTATCCTTATGGGAATTCCCTTGTGAGTTATTTGATGTTTTTCCCTTGCTGCTTTTAATATTTGTTCTTTATATTTAATCTTTGTTAATTTGATTAATATGTGTCTTGGGGCGTTTCGCTTTGGGTTTATCCTGTTAGGGACTCTCTGGATTTCTTGAACTTGAGTGGTTATTTCCTTCTCCATTGTAGGAAAGTTTTCAACAATTATCTCCTCAAGTATTTCCTCATGGTCTTTCTTTTTATCTTCTTCTTCTGCAACGCCTATGATTTGAATGTTGTAGCGTTTAATGTTATCCTGGAGGTTTCTGAAATTGTCCTCATTTCTTTTGATTCGTTTTTCTTTTTTCTCCTCTGATTCATTTATTTGTAGGATTCTATCTTCTAATTCACTAATCCTATCTTCTGCCTCTGTTATTCTACTATTTGTTGCCTCCAGGGTGTTTTGGATCTCATTTATTGCATTATTCATTATGTGTTGACTCTTTTTTATTTCTTCTAGGTCCTTGTTAAACCTTTCTTGCATCTTCTCAATCCTTGTCTCCAGACTCTTTAACTGTGATTCCATTTTGATTTCGAGATTTTGGATTAATTTCACCATCATTATTCGAAATTCTTTATCAGGTAGATTCCCTATCTCTTCCTCTTTGATTTGGTTTGGTGGGGATCTATCCTGTTCCTTTAGCTGCTGGGTATTCTTTTGTCTCTTCATTTTGTTAAAATTGCCAAGTTTAAAGTGTCCTTACTATATTCTGGTAGTTTGTTGAATTCTCTTTCTTGAGGCGGTTTACTGGTCTTTTCAATATCTGATCTCTGCCCTGTTACAGAGGGGGTGGAGATGATCACCCAACTTTAAGCCGGCCAGGTTCAGGCACTCGGATAATCCTCAGAAGCACAGACTCAGTTGAGTCTGCATTTTATGTCCTTCCCAGATCCGAGTAGCGCAGGTGATGAAATGTTCAGCGAGCGCAGCTGCTGCGACTTACCGCCTCCCCGCCGCTCAGTTTTCTGGGTATACAACCGGCGCACTTTCTAAGGCAGATGTTGACCATCCAGAGCCCCAAGAAGCGTGAGTCAGCACAGAAACTCTAGGGCTGTGATTGCCCGCCTCCGGCCCTGGCTGCCTGTCACCGGAGTGGGACAGCGTGCAGCCGGCTATCTCCGCGCAGTCGTTTGTTCCATATGTAGTCCTGGTGGTGTCTTAAGTTAGGGCTGGCTTTTGATGTAGACAGTCTGGTTATTTCGCTCAGATAGCGCGCAGCCAGGCCAAATCCTTTCTCAAAGCAATGCAGGCCGCGCCGCTCCTCTTAGCCCAGCCCCGGCTTGCTAATAGCAAATGCTGGTGTCCGCGCTGCTTCTCCGCAAAAGGAGTTACTGCAGGGCTCGTTTTCTTGTTTTGAAGACAATGAATTGTCTTTCTAAGTGCCTGATGACCTCTGCCGGCATTCAGGAGTTGTTTTGTAGAATTAATTCAACATTCAAATGTTCTTTTAATGGATTTGTGGAGGAGAAAGTATTCTTCCCGTCCTACTCGTCCGCCATCTTAGCTCCTCCTCCATTTACTTTCTTGATAATTATTCCCTGAGGCATGTTCGTTTTATTGGTTCTTCTTAAAACCAATTTATTCCTTCTTGATTTCTATCTTATTTTTCTCATTTAATAAATCTGTACTCTTTTCTTTCTTCTTCTTTTTATTTATATAATATTTTTCTAAGTTCTTGTGATTGGTATTAATAATTAATTCAAATTTTGCTTTTAAAACCTTGTGGATCACAACTAACTGTGGGAAATTCTTAAAGAGCTGGGAATACCAGACTGTCTTACCTGCCTCCTGAGAAACCTGTATGTAGGTCAAGAAGCAACAGTTAGAACTGGACATGAAACAATGGATTGGTTCCACCTTGGGAAAGGAGTACATCAGGCTGCATATTGTCACCTTGCTTATTTAACTTACATGCAGAGTAGATCATGTGAAATGCTGGACTGGATGAAGCACAAGCTGGAATCAAGACTGCTGGGGGAAATAACAATAACCTTAGATATGCAATGACATCACTCTTATGACAGAAAATGAAGAGGAATTAAAGAGCCTCTTGATGAAAGTGAAAGCGGAGAGTGAAAAAGCTGGCTTAAAACTCAACATTCAAACAACGTAGATCGTGGCATCTGGTCCTATCACTTCATGGCAAATGGGGAAACAATGGAAACAGTGACAGACTTTATTTTCTTGGGCTCCAAAATCACTGCAGATGGTAACTGCAGCCATGAAATTAAAAGGCGCTTGCTCCTTGGAAGAAAAGCTATGACCAACCTAGACAGCATATTAAAAAGCAGACACATTATTTGCCAACAAAAGTCCGTCCAGTCAAAGCTATGGTTTTTCCTATAGTTATGTATGGATGTGAGAGTTGGCCCATAAAGAAAGCTGAGTACCTAAGAATTGATGCTTTTGAATTGTAGTGTTGGAGAAGACTCTTGAAAGGTCCTTGGACTGCAAAGCAATCAGACCAGTTAATCCTAAAGGAAATCAGTCCTGAATATTTATTGGAAGGACTGATGCTAAAGCTGAAGCTCCAATTTTGGCCACCTGATACAAAGAACACACTCATTAGAAAAGACCCTGATGCTTGAAGGCAGGAGGAGAGGGGGACAATAGAGTATGAGATGGTTGGATGGCATCACCGACTTGATGGACATGAGTTTGAGCAAGCTCCGGGAGTTGTTGATGGGACAGGGATGCCTGGTGGGCTGCAGTGCATGGGGTCACAAGGAGTTGGACAAGACTGAACTACTGAACTGAACTGTCTAATGTAAGCACTTAAGGCTATGGATTTCTCCTTACATATATATACACATGCTCTCACACATTCACACCCACTAAAGTTTTTTTATTCACATTTGGGTATTTAGTTCTCTAGATATATATTTTCAGTAGAATGAGGACACATCTCTATCTGTGTCTATCTGTATCCACTTCTCTACATTAGATGAGACTTGTTAACTGTGTAATTCTATTGATACATACTTTTTTCCCTTCTTAAACTATCAAGTACTAAAAAAGTACACTAAAATCTTCTATCATAATTATGGATTTATCTACCAATTTTTCTTCATTTGTAGCAAAGTCATTTTATTAGGTATATACATATGAAATGTGTTATATATTTTTAGAAATTTCATTATTACTTGAACTTTAACCTTAATTGTACCTCTTTTCTTATAGCAAGTGTGCATGCACATGAGTGTGTGTGTGTGTATATGTGTGTGTTTTCCTGTTGTAAATATAGCCATTTAATCTTGTTCCTGTTGATCAAATACATCTTTTCTTTTTTTTTTTTTTTTGCCTCTTGTGTACTTACGCTTTATTTCCATCCAAATAACATATAGCTGGATTTTTAAATATATATATACAGATAGATAGATATAGACATAGATAGATATATGTGTGGTGGCTAAGTTTCTTCAGTTGTGTCCAACTCTTTGTGACCTCACTGATGGAGCCTTCCAGGCTCCTCTGATCATGGGATTTTCCAGGCAAGAATACTGGAGTGGGTTGCCATTTCTTATTATAGCAGATCTTCCAGACCCAGGGGTTGAACCCAAGTCTGTTATGTCTCTTTCTTTGGCAGGCGGGTTCTTTACCACTAGTGCCACCTGAGAAGCCTCTGATAGATAGTAGATAAGACAGACAGATCAATCCTGGAATTTCTTTAGAAGGAATGATGCTAAAGCTGAAACTCCAGTATTTTGGCCACCTCATGCGAAGAGTTGACTCACTGGAGAAGACTCTGATGCTGGGAGGGATTGAGGGCAGGAGGAGAAGGGGACGACAGAGGATGAGATGGCTGGATGGCATCACTGACTCGATGGATGCGAGTCTGAGTGACCTCCGGGAGCTGGTGATGGACAGGGAGGCCTGGCGTGCTGCGGTTCATGGGGTCGCAAAGAGTCGGACACGACTGAGCGACTGATCTGATCTGATCTGATCTGAAGACAGACAGATAGTTGGGGAATCTCTATCTTTTAACTAACTGCCTAATCCTCTCTCTTCTCTTGTCTCTTAAAATGCTTGGTTTTATTCTTACTCTTTAATTTTGCCCTCTTGTATTTCCTTCTCTTTGATTGCACTTCCCTTGTTTCTTTAGGCTTCTCATATTTTCTTTATTCTTTCCCTACTAGCTTCTCATCTGTCTGGAAGTTAAAAAATATTCTTATGCTTTTTATACCTTTAAAATGAACACTTATTGCTCTTTTCTAATTACAGAAATAAAGCATATTCACAAAAAGGGAAAATGGAAAGCACATGGTAGGTACAAAATAATTAATGAAATTATTTAAGGAATTAAAATTAAAATTACCCATAATTTTGTAATTCAGAGGTAACCTCGTTACCATTTTTTTTCTATGGATGTGGATACTCTGGTTGTATATAATGTACATGCATACTGCATGCATATGCACAGACATTTTAAACAAAATTTTGGACCTTATATACAATAATCTAGAATTTGGTTTTTTTCCCCCACCTTAGCAATGTATCACAGATAGTTTTGATTCTTACATTTTTAACATGTATATCTTACTCAAAGCTGGTAACTCTATGCTCTGCTAGAGCAACTTACATCCAGCTAAGTAGTTTACCTCCAAGTACCATCCGTACAGTGCTTTATTATGCTCAGCATTTTAATCTCACGTTGTTTTTACCCCCACTCTCAAGTTCGCTGTTAATATTACATATGCTCAAAATTGTTTATATTTACCTGAATTTTTAACTATTTCTTCTCAAACCCTGTTCCTACATTTATACTCTGATAGTTTCATTAAGGCCGTTTACCTCTTCATGGCAAGAACAATTCTTGAGTCCTTCTTTTCCTGAAAATGTCCTGATTTTGCCCCTCATATAAAGAAGGGTTAGCAGGTACAGAATTCTAGTTCAGCAATTATTTTCTGTCAAACTTTAATGTTACTCTTATCTTTTTCTGCTTCTGACTGTTGCCTCTAAAAGGCCTGCAGTCAGTCTAATCTTCATGCTTTCATAACAAACCATCTTTTGTTCTTTCCGTGTTTCCAGTATCTCCTTAGCTTCCTGCATTCTGCAGATTTTAGTAAAGTTGTCTAGGTGCCCATTCTTGTTATTTATCTGTCCTCAGACTTCTTGTATCTCCTGAAACTGAGGATTTATGTTGTTCATCAATATTATTAAATTCTCGGCCATTCTTTTGGAACATGGCTTCTGGAGAAAAAAATAGTATCATATTTCACTGGAAAACCCATCCTCTACAAGCACACAGCTCTGAGCTGGCTACCTGAGGTCTGGGATACATCTGAGATCTTTGGAAGCTCTTTATAAGCTGGCAGGCAGGGGAGAGATGTATAAATTATGTGTTGCCTGGGAGTGATTTCACTGCTGTTGATTTGATTTCCTGTGCCCTCTACTAAATAAACACATTTTATGTTCACTTACAATTCATCTCAACCTTCCTTTACTTCATATACATTGGTCCTGGTTTGACTTTTCCTTTAATTGGATCTAACATCTGCCTGGTTCCCTCAGTTTTATGAGTAAAATTAATTCTTTAGCATGTGTCCATTTTTACATACCTGTATATGGGTCACAATTTTATCTTTACACTGAAAAATCATCTCCTAACACTTCTCCCATGTTCTATTATTTCCTTCTACAATACCAGCCACGGCATGTGGGAGCACCTTCACATGAGAGGAACTCATAAGCCCTGTCTCAGGATTAATAAGTGTGGGGTCACTACTGAGTGGGGTTCATGTACCCACATATATTGCTTTCTGCCAGACCTCAGACATACTGTGCCGTTATTTTGATGACTCTTCCTATTTTTGACTTACTTGAAAAATAGGAATAATAATAGTACACTTCTCAGAAATGTTGTAAACATATGTAAAATATTTGCAGGACCTGGTACAGAGAAGCACCTGAGAAGTGTGAGAGATTCCCACAACTGTTCACTATTCTTTCATATTTCCCAACTATGAAAATAGGATTTCATATTTTATTGCCTATGATTCAACCCAGGAAATTTCTTCTACTCTTTCGACTGTCTCATCTGACACTCAATACTTCTACCAAGATTTCAATTTTTAAAAAAATTTCATTGGCATGTCACTGATTTATAATGTGTCCAGCACCCTGATTAAGTTATACACATATACATGTATAACTATATTGGAGTGTATGTGTGTGTATATATACTAGCTTCCTGGGTGGCTCAGTGGTAAAGAATCCACCTGCAAATATAACAGATACAGGAGATGCAGGTTCCATCCCTGAATTAGGAAGATCTCCTGGAGGAGGAAATGGATCCAGTAATCTTGCCTGGAAGATTCCATAGACAGAGGAGACTGGAGGGCTATAGTCCATGGGGTCACAAAGAGTTGGACATTACTGAGTACGTGCACATACACACATACATGTATTCTTTTTAAGATTCCTTTCCCTCATAGGTTATTACAAAATATTGAGAATACTTCCCTGTGCTATACAGTAGTTCCTTGTTGTTTATCTAGCTTATATACAATAGTGTATGTTAATCCCAAACTCCTAATTTATCCCTCCTCCACCTTTCTCCTTTGATAACCGTAAGTTTTTTTACGTGCATTAGTTTATTTCTGTTTTGTAGACAAATTGAATTTTTTATTGTGACGTCTATAATTTTCATCTCTATTAATTTTAGGTGATTTTTTTCAAAGCAGCTATTCAAAGAGTGTTTTGCTTTTTTCTTGCATTTTCAATTCTTATACTTAATTATTTAAACATTATTTATTAGTTTCTATTATCTAAAATTCAGAACCAGATCTGCAGTTTGTTGTATCTGCTGATATTTGCTCCAAGAGAGCTGCTGTTTCTTTATATGTTTTTTGTAAGCTTAATTTTCAACTCATCTATTTGTGTATGTCTGTTTGCCTTTGAGTTCCATTGCTATCTATATGTCTTCAACCCTGACGGTCTTTGCAACATTTGCTGTAAAATCTAATGAAGGCCTATGCAAAGAGCTTAGGAGATACAAATGCAGCCACAGTGTTGGTGGAAACAAAGGACAGGTGGGGGAAGAGCAGAGCCCTGTGGCTGTCCCCTCACAGCTTTCCAGCCCCACTCTGGGACACCAACCACTGGAGTTTGTGCTATCTGTCAGGTGGTAGAAAACTCAAGGCTCAAACACTGATGCACCACCATGGAGCTTGGACAGCACATATCTTGCCTTCCAGATGCCACAGACAGGAATGAATCTTCATTCTCCAAGCCCCTGGTTGTGACATGGAACTTCCCTTCGCATAGACAGAAACAGGTTAGCTTCCTGTTCACCTTCCTGTACTAAGGAGGTATTCCTCTGGCCCCCTTCTCAGAGAGGGCAGTGCTTCAAAGGCAGTACCTGCTCAGTCCCGGCCCACCTCATCTGAGAGGGCAGGGTCCAGGTCTCACCCCTGCCTCCCTAGTTTTTGTGTAGTGTTAGTTTGTCAGTCATATCTGACTCTTTGCGACCCTAGGGACTGTAGCCCACCAGGCTTCTCTGTCCTTGGGATTCTCCAGGCAAGAATACTGGAGCAGGTTGCAATTTCCTTCTGCAGGGATCTTCTTTCCCGACTCGGGGATCAAACACAGGTTTTCTGCATCACAGGCAGATTCTTTATCGTTTGAGCTGCAAGGAAGCTCCGTACAGGGAAGCTTCGTCCCTAGGAGAGCTTTTTGTGACCTGGGACGCAGGACTGCTCCCTGAGCTCCCAGGGCTACATGTGGGGAGAGCACTGGCCTCTGCCCTCCTGGGCTGCTCAGAGCCCCTGCAGTTCCTCTAACACAGAGGTGGGGCAGCCTACTTTATGAATGTGAATGAGGCCATGAAATAAAAGTGAATTCTCCATGTCTAAGCTGTGTATCCTGTGACACCCTTTCTTTCCAGGGCCATGAAACCAAGGGAGAAAGAGAAAGCTAGCTACCTCCGCCAGGGAAGGGAGAGCTTCTGCCACTGGTGCCCTTGGTTACTGTGCACACAAAGATTGTGTATCAGGTGTGGAAATTCTCACAGGAGTGAAGGTGACCAGAAAATAACAATGTGAAAGGTGCTGACTGTGCACTGCCCACCTGGGCTCGTGGCCTCTTAGCAGGCATGTAGGCCACCGTGAAAACCTCTCACCTAACTGGATCCACCAAGTCTCTGTCTGAAGTTCCTCAGTAATTGGCTGAAAAGTGACCAGACTAATTTTTAAGGGAGTTTTTCCTTTAGGTGAAGAATATAAAGAAATTAATCAATAATAATCTGAATAAATATGAAATCTAAGTAAACTAAGCATATGTTTTTGAAAAATACCACTTGCTATGACAACATAAATAAAATCTACAAATGATAACACAGAAACATGTTTTTTACCTTCAAGAAGTTAATCTAAAGATGTCCTGCCTAAAGTTATACTAAATATTTCCACCAAAAAACTGAAGCAAGAAGGTTAATAATGAAAAATAAAAACTTGGTTTAGATTAAGTGGAACATATCATGAGGGACCTAATTTGCTTATAAGTAAACCAGGCTGGTATAATGTGTTTGGAAAGAAATTTCATAAAATGGAACAAGAGGATTAAAGAACCTTAAAAAGCCCATGTTTCATCTGGAAAAATATATATGATTAAAATAAATACAGTCACAAATATGTTTATTATCATTTCCAAAAAAACAAGAATTAGAGCTCAGACTTTCAGTTATGGATAGAAGAGACACTTACTTATTTGCATGGACTGAACTGCCCCCTCCCCAAATTCCTATGTTGCTGGAGTCCTAACCCCCAGTATGACTATATTTGGAAACAGGACCTTTAAGGAGGTAATTAAGGCCAAGTGCAGTCATAAGGGGGGAAGGCAATGGCACCCTACCCCAGTACTTTTGCCTGGAAAATCCCATGGACGGAGGATCCTGGTAGGTTCCAGTCCATGGGGTCGCTAAGAGTCGGACACGACTGAGCGACTTAACTTTCACTTTTCACTTTTATGCATTGGAGAAGGAAATGGCAACCCACTCCAGTATTCTTGCCTGGAGAATCCCAGGGACGGGGGAGCCTGGTGAGCTTCCGTCTATGGGGTCGCACAGAGTCGGGCACGACTGAAGCGACTTAGCAGCAGTAGCAGCAGCAGCAGTCATAAGGATGGAGTCCTAATCCAATAGGACTGGTAGCCTTATAAGAATAGGCTAAATTAGTATTCATTGTCTCTCTCTTGTCTTCCATACGAGGACACGATGAGAAGCCAGACAGGGAGGTTTCTCCTGGAAAAGAATTGGCTGGCTATTGATCTTGGATTTCCAGTCTCCAGAACTGGGAAAAATAAAAGTCTCCATTTTTATGTATTCATTACAGTCACTTAAGAGTTTTGTGGAACAACAACAGTTCCACAAAATATATATATTTATCTATATATAGATAAATAAGAAATAAAGTGCAATGGTCTGGGTATTCTGCCCCAAATTAACACCTACTTTGGGGAAAAAAAGCCCTAAGTGTGATACTTTGTTATCAGTGTTTTGCAGCACTATTACTTCCATTAACTATGCCCAAAACTCCTAACATAATATATAAACACACATAAGGCCACTGTGAACGTGCAGAGAAGACAGCAGAAGGACTGACATGAGGACCCTGGGCTTCCATTTGTCTCATATTCCAAACTGAGTCCTGGAGAAGCATCAAAAGTGTAGACAGAAACAACGAAGACACCTTAAGAAAAGCCAAATGACCAGGAAACGGCAACCAGAGAGACAGAAAACAAAATAAGTAAAAGTCCCACCTCAGCTAAATACCAAAGGAGAAACTCACGTTCTACCACCAACCCCATCAACTGTGGACTGTAGGCTGCCAACCAAATTACATATTCCAAGAAAATGTTATTACAACAAGCAAGATTTACAATATTATTTCCAGATAAACTAGACTTTAGACGAAAGAAAATTACAAAGGGCAGATAATAAATCTACATACTGATAAAAATTCCATCTACCAAGAAGACACAGCAATCATACACTCTTTCCCAAACAAACAAGCTGAAAAATATATGAAGCAAAATCAGAAAGAAGTTAAAAAAAAAAAAGAGAGACAAATCCACATTCTTCAACACTCCTCAATACTTCATAAGAGGACAATTAGGAAAGTCATAGAACGCACACCATCAACAAATAGGACCTAACTGACAGAAAACACTTTCCCAACACAGCAAAAACAATGTTTTCAAGTCCCCATGGAACATACGCTAGACAGATCACAACTTGTGCCATAAAATCCTCAACAAATTTAAAAGAATTTAAACCATACAGAATGTGTGATTTGTGTCTGCAATGGAATCAAATTAAAAACAAGTAAAAAAAAAAAAAAAAAGGAGATAAGAAGAGAATTTCCAAACACTGAACATAAACACCATTTAAAAAAAATAATCTATGAGTCGAAAACAAATGCTAAACTGAAGAAAATAAAAATACAACATACCAAAATTTGTGAAGCACAGGTAAACAACAGAGAGGGAGATTTGTTGTTGTTCAGTCACAACAAATGTTGTGAGAAGGAATGTTGGAGAAGGAAATGGCAACCCACTCCAGTATTCTTGCCTGGAGAATCCCAGGGACGGGGGAGCCTGGTGGGCTGCCGTCTATGAGGTCGCACAGAGTCGGACACGACTGAAGCGACTTAGCAGTCACTAAGCCATTTATGATTCTTTGTGACCTCATGAAATGCAGCATGCCAGGCTTCCCTGTCTGTCGGGAGCTGGCTTAGATCAGTTCTCCGCCCATGACAAAGGTCATGAGGAAGGAGGCTTGGCACACGCAAGGGCGGGATCAAGCCTCAGGAGCCCCCTGGAAATTCTCGAGCATCTACCCCCCAAAACCAGAGTCTGCCTACTTTCTGCTTTGTGTTCTCACCTACACCTCTGACTTTACGGGGGGCTGTCCCCCACTACCTCTCTCTGAAAAAAGAGTTAACTTACAGCTCCAGTTAATAATTCCTGGGTGTGACAGTATTTCAACCTACAAACTCCTTTGGAAATCCTCTAGCCTGCCTGAATAGGCTTTTCCGGCCACATGTGATTGTTTGGAGCCTCCCAACTGTGAGAGGCATGAGATATTCTAAACTGTCTAAATACAGATTCCTTTGAGCAGTTAAAAGATTGATTAGAAATTGTATTGGTGAAGGGTTTTTCACTTGTTGGGTTAGGGTCTGGTTCTAACTGCTGCTTCTTGACCTGCATACAGATTTCTCAGGAGGCAGATAAGGTGGTCTGGTATTTTTAATTTACTTTTCTTAGAGCTTTTTCTGTGATCTAGCAGATGTTGGCATTTTGATATCTGGTTCCTCTGCCTTTTCTAAATCCAACTTGTACATCTGGAAGTTCTCAGTTCATGTATTGTTGAAGTCTAGCTTGAAGGATTTTGAGCATTACCTTGCTAGCATGTGAAATGAATACAATTCTGAGGTCGTTTTAACATTCTTTGGCATTGCCCTTCTTGGGGTCAGAATGAAAACTGACCTTTTACAGTGCTGTGACCACTGCTGAGCTTTCCAAATTTGCTGGCATATTGAATGAAGCACTTTAACAGCATCATCTTTTAGGGTTAGAAATAGCTCAGCTAGAATTCCATCATCTTCACTAGCTTTGTTCATAGTAATACTTCCTAGGGCCTACTTGACTTCACATTCCAGGATGTCTGGCTCTAGGTGAGTGACCACACCATCATGGTTATCTGGGTCATTAAGATCTTTTTGTACAGTTCTTTTGAGTATTCTTGCCACCTCTTCTTAATATCTTCTGCTTCTGTTATGTCCTTGCTATTTCTGTCCTTTAGAGTGCCCATCTTTGCATGAAATGTTCCCTTGGTATCTCAGATTTTCTTGAAGAGATCCCTAGTCTTTCCCATTCTATTGTTTTCCTCTATTTCTCTGCATGGTTCACGTAAGAAGGCTTTCTTATCTCTCCTTGCTATTCTCTGGAACTTTGCACTCAGTTGGGTCTATCTTTCCTTTTATCCTTTGCTTTTCACATCTCTTCTTTTCTCAGCTATTTATAAGGCCTCCTCAGACAACCACTTTGCCTTCTGCATTTCTTTTCCTTGGGCATGGTTTTAGTCATCACCTCCTGTGCAATGACATGAACCTCCATCCATAGTTCTTCAGGCACTCCAACTCCTAGATTTAGTACCTTGAACCTATTTGTCATCTCCACTGTATAATACTAAGAGATTTGATTTAGGTCATAAATGAATTGCCTAGTGGTTTTCCCTACTTTCTTCAATTTGAGCCTGTATTTTGCAGTAAGGAGTTGAGGACCTGAGCCACAGTAAGCCCCAGGTCTTTTCTTTGCTGACTGTATAGAGCTTCTCCATCTTTGGCTGCAAAGAATATAATCGATCTGATTTTGGTATTGACCAGAGAGGGAAATGTATAGTAGTAAATGCTTATACTAGAAGAAATCTCAAGTCTGTAACTCCATGCTCACTCTTCAAGTAACAAGAAAGGAGAAGCAAAAATTAAACATATAAAAGTAGAGAGAATTAAATAATAAATATAGGAAGAAAAATCAATGAAAGTAAGAAAATAAAAACAATAGAGAAAATCAATGAAACAAAAATCTACTTCTTTGAAAAGATCAATTAAACGGACAAGTCAATATAAGGAATGAATTTGAGTATATTACTACAAGCCCTATACACATCAAAAAAATGACAAGGGAATGTTGCAAACAACTCCTCACATATACATTTCACATTTTAGATGAAATAAACAAATTTCTTGGAAAAGCACAACCTACTAAAACTTAAATGAGAGAAAATAAACTTAACAGTCACAAAATTATTAAACAAATTGAATTAATAATTTAAAAATTCCTGAAAAGAATTCACAAAAATTCTACTGAACAATTAAGAAGGATTAATACCAGTTCTATAGCTCTCTAACAGAAAGTAGAGGATGAGAGAATATCTATCCACTCATTATAAGAAGCTAATATTGTTCTGAAAACAAAACCACAAAGATGATACTGAAAAAATAATAAGAAAAAAGCTAGAAATGTATAGACTACATTCCCTCATAAACATACATAAAAATCCTTAACAAGAAATAAGCAAATACAATTCAACAGCATATATAAAGAATTATACACATAACCAAATGGGGTTTATTCCATAATTGCAAGGCTGGTTGAGCATTTCAAAACTGATCACTGAATCAGCCATGTGTGTGTTATGTTAGTCGCTCAGTCGTGTCCAACTCTGCAACACCATGGACTGTAGCCTGCCAGGCTAAACAATAAAAAGCACATGCTTATATCAACTGATGCAAAAAAAAAAAAAAAAAAAAGAGGACTGATAATATTTAACATTCTTACAGAATGAAAACTGTCAGAAAACTGGAATTAGAGAGAGATTTCCTCAGCCTGATAAAGAACATTTACCCAAAAAGAAAAAGAAATAAAAACACAACTAGTATAATGGTAAAAAGACTTGAGTGCCTTCCCTCTAAGATCTTGAGCTAGGCAGAGATATTTGCTTTCAACAGTGTTATTCAAAATAATACTGGAGTCCTCACCAGGAGAGCAAAGGAAATAAAGGCATACAGACTAGAAAGAAACAAAACTGTCTTATTTGCCATTAACAAGATGATAGAAATCATTTACATGACTATGTGGACAGCCCCAAGAAATCTCTAACAGCAACAACAAAACCCCACAAGTCCAAAAACTAATACATGAGTAGAGCAAAGTCAGAAGATACAAGATCAATATTAAAAAAAGAATTGTGAAGGAGGGTTCGAGATGATTCTGAACTCATCTCTTTCCACAGACACAACAGATCCACAACTACATATGGGATAATCTCCTCATTAAGGGCCCTGAAACCTGGATGAACAGCACCTCTACAACAAAGGGTACAAGGACAGCATTAAAATAGTGAGGACACGCACAGAGATGTCTCATCAAGAAAGAAAGAAAGCACACCCTGGCTGCAGTGACCCACAATTGAGAAGGATCACAAAGGTCCTGATCTTTTCTCTGAGGAGTAAAGGACTCAAGTTCCATATCATGTACCCTGACCCCTAGATCCTGCACAGGAGAGATGAGTCCCCCAAACACCTGATTTTAAAGACCAAAAGAGAGTGCTCACTTTGGCAGCATGTACACTAAAACTGTAACAATACAGAGAAGATTAGCACGGTCCCTGAACAAGGATGATGCACAAATTTGTGAAGCATTCCTTATTTTTTGGCTTATTTACAAAATAGAAACATACTCGTAGACATAGAAAACAATTTTATGGCTACCAAACAGGGAGGGAAGGGATAAATTAGGATTTGGGGATTTACATATACATACTACTATATATAAAATAAACACAAGAAACTACTATATAGCAAAGGGAGCTATACTCAATATCTTGTAATAACCTTTAGTGGAAAATAATCTGAAAAAGAATATATATATATACATATATATATATATATATACACACACACACACACACACACACACATATATATACGTATCCAAATCACTTTGCTATACACCTGGAATCAACACAACACTATAAATCAACTATAGTTCAATTTTTAAAAAAAGCTGAAAGGGAATGCATCTAGGAAAACCACAGACGTGAGAGAAGACTTTCTCTTAAAGAGCCCACATGCAGACTCACCCAACTCCAAAACCAGCATGAAAAGACCAGATTAAAAAGCATATGTACTGCAGGTCAAGGGAAATCACTTACCAAGCTTGAAGCATCACCAGAGAGGCAGGAACCAGTTCAGATGCTCCCGGGGGCCTAGGAGACATGGGCAGGAACCATTTTTGCCACTTCAGAGTACCTTGCTAATTAGTAGGCACCATTTTGAAAGTCTCCAAGTTTATAGCACCAGTGAGTGTGTCTTGCTGAGAGTTCCATCCACTCCTGCACATCAGCCAAGTGACAGCCTCGCCTACCAGTGGTGCAGCCCTTGCAGGAAGGTCTCAAAGCCAGTCTGGAGGGTGTGCCTCATCCACCAGCACAGCATGGCACCCGTGGCTATGTCCCTCAGCCATCTGGGGAGTCAGCCCAGCTCACTAGCCCACCACAGAAGCAGCTATGGCCCCACAAGAAAGTGGGGTGCATGCAGCCTAAATAGAGGACACCTGAATTCCTGGCTCTAGTGACCAGGCAGAAATACACCTCTGAGCCCCACAGGGCATTTCCTAAATAAGGTCACTCCTTCAAGACTGGGACGGATAGCTGATTCACCTAATACATAGAAACAAACACAGAGAATGAAGAAAAATAAGGAGACAGAGGAATATGCTCTAATGGGAAGAATAAGACAACATCTCAAAAATAACTAAATAAAGTGGAAATAAGTACTCTATCTGATAAAGAGTTAATAGTGCTGGTTATATAGATGATCACCAAACTCAGGAAATAAACGGATGGACACAGTGAGAATGTCAACAGAGATAGAAAATATAAGAAAGTACCAAATAGAAGTTACACCTAAACTGAAAGATACACTAGAGGAGTTCACCAGAGCAGACTGGATGAGCCAGAAGAACAAATAAACAAACTGGAAGATAAGATGATTGAACTCATCCAGATAGAACAGTAAAATGAAAAAGAACTTAAAAAGTGAAGATACCTAAAGGGAGCTTTGCAATAACATCAAGCAGAAGAGCAATTTGCATTATAGAGGTTCCAGATGGAGAGGATAAAGAAAAAGGACCAGAAAAATTATTTGAAGAAATAGTGGCTGAAACTTCCCCAATCTGTGAAAGGAAATAGACATCCAGAGAAGTGCAGATGATTTCAAATAAAATGAATCTATAGACACACACACCAAGACATAGTAGAATTAAAATAACAAAAGTTAAGGATAAAGGAAATTCCAAAAGGAGAAAGAGAAAAACAAGGTAACGTACAAGAGGTCTATCAGTAGAATTCTCTGCAGAAACTGTACAGACCAGAAGGGAGTGGCATGATATACTAACAGTGCTGAAAGTTAAAAAAAGAAGAAAAATTCTAGCCATGATTCTCTGCCTAAAAAGCTTATCATTCAGAACTGAAGAAGAGATCAAGATATTTCAAGATAATTAAAGCTAAAGGAGTTCATCATCACTAAACCAACCCAACAAGAAATGTTAAAGGGACTTTTTAGGTTGAAAAGAGAAAAAGAAATGGCATAATTAATAATAAGAAAACAAAAGTAAAAATCTCACTGAAAACGTTAACATATAATAAACACTGTGAACTAGTCCCTTATAAAATAAGCAGGAAGGTCAAAAGACAAAGCAATAAAATTAACTAAAATTAAAATAATTACTTAAGGGATGCATAAAATAAAGAGATTTAAAGTGAGTCATTGAAAGTATAAAATATGGGGCTTGCTGTGTTTAGTCACTCAGCTGTGTCTGACTCTTCGCGACTCCATGGATTGTAGTCCACAGGTTCCTTGGTCCTTGAGATTTTTCAGGCAAGAATACTGGAGTGGGTTGCCATTTTCTCCTCCAGGGGATCTTCTTAACCCAAGAATAAAACATGGTGGAGTATAAAAAGATAAAGTTTTGGAATGTATTCAAATTTAAGGTGCTACCAACTTAAAACAGGCTAATTGTATAGGATGCTATATGTGAACATCAGAGTATGGCAACACGTACCTATTGATACTTACTTTAAATGTAACTGCACTAAATTTATCAATCAGATACATAGAGTGGATGAATGGACAAAAAAAAAAAAAAAAAGGACCAAAATACAGGCTGCCTACAAGAGACTCAATTCAGAAGAAAGGACACACATAGACTAAAATTGAAGAGATGGAAAAAGATATTCCATGCAAAGGGGAAGGAAAAGAAAGCTGGAAGAGCTATACTCATATCAGACAAAATGGAATTTAAAACTAAGTGAAATAAAAGACAGAGAAGGGCATTATGTAATAATAGGGTTGCTACTGAGCAACCAATGGGTCATCTACGAAATCGAAAATTATCTAGAGAGAAATGAAACAGAAATATGACATACTAAAATCTATGGGATACAGTAAAGAGACTACTCTACACATGGACATCACAAGATGGTCAACACTGAAATCAAACTGATTATATTCTTTGCAGCCAAAGATGGAGAAGCTCTACAGTCAGCAAAAACAAGACCAGGAGCTGACTGTGGCTCAGATCATGAACTCATAATTGCAAAATTCAGACTTAAATTGAAGAAAGTAGGGAAAACCACTAGACCATTCAGGTATGACCTAAATCAAATCCCTTATGATTGTACAGTGGAAGTGACAAACACATTCAAGGGATTAGATCTGATAGAGTTCCTGAAGAACTATGGACAGAGGTTCATAATACTGTACAGGAGGCGGTGATCAAAACCATCCCCAAGAAGACATGTAAAAAGGCAAAATGGTTTTCTGAGAGGGCCTTACAAGCAGCTGAGAAAAGAAGAGAAGTGAAAAGCAAAGATAAATCCATCTGAATGCAGAGATCCAAACAATAGCGAAGAGAGATAAGAAAGCCTTCCTCAGTGATCAATGCAAAGAAATAGAGGAAACTAACAGAATGGGCAAGACTAGCCATCTCTTCAAGAATATTAGAGATACCAAGGGAACATTTCATGCAAAGATGGGCACTCTAAAGGACAGAAACAGCAAGGACATGACAGAAGCAGAAGATATTAAGAAGAGGTGGCAAGAATACACAGAAGAACTATACAAAAAAGATCTTAATGATCCAGATAACCACTATGTGATCACTCACCTAGAGCCAGACATCCTGGAGTGTGAAGTCAAGTGGGCCTTAGGAAGCATCACTATGAACAAAGCTAGTGGAGGTGATGGAATTCCAGCTGAACTATTTCAAATCCTAAAAGATGATGCTGTGAAAGTGCTGCACTCAACATGCCAGCAAATTTGGAAAACTCAGCGATGGTCACAGGACTGGAAAAGGTCAGTTTTCATTCCAATTCCAAAGAAAGGCAAAGCAAAAGAATGTTTAAACTACCGCACAGTTGCACTCATCTCATACACTAGCAAAGTAATGCTCAAAATTCTCCGAGCTAGGCTTCATTAGTACATGAACCAAGAATGTCCAGATATTGAAGCTGGATTTAGAAAAGGCAGAAGAACCAGAGATCAAATTGCCAACATCTGTTGTATCATAGGAAAAGCAAGAGTTCCAGAAAAACATCTACTTCTGCTTCACTGACTACACTAAAGCCTTTGACTGTGTGGATCACTACAAACTGGGGAAAATTCTTCAAGGGATGGGAATACCAGACTACTTGACCTGCCTCTAGAGAAATCTGTATTCAGGTCAAGAAGCAATAGTTAGAACCGGACATGGACAATAGACTGATTCCAAACTGGGAAAGGAGTATGTCAAGGCTTATTTAACTTGCTTATTTAACTCATATGCACCTTGCTTATTTAACTCATATACATCATGTGAAATGCTGGACTGGATGAAGCACAAGCTAGAATCAAGACAGCCAGGAGAAATATTAATAACTTCAGATATGCAGATGACACCATCCTTATGGCAGAAAGCAAAGAGTAATTAAAGAGCCTCTTGATGAAAGTGAAAGAGGAGAGTGAAAAAGCTGACTTAAAATTCAACATTCAAAAAACTAAGATCATGGCATCCTGTCCCATCACTTCAAGGCAAATAGATGGGGAAACAATGAGAGACTTTATTTTCTTGGGCTCCAAAGTCACTAAAGATGGTGACTGCAGCCATGAAATTAAAAGATGTTTGCTCCTTGGAAGAAAAGCTATGACAACCCTAGACAGCATATTAAAAAGCCGAGACATTACTTTACCAACAAAGGTCCATATAGTCAAAGCTATGATTTTTCCAATACTCATGTATGGATGTGAGTTGGACCATAAAGAAAGCTGAGTGCCTAAGAATTGATGCTTTTGAACTGTGGTGTTGGAGAAGACTCTTGAGAGTCCTTTGAACAATGAGATCAAACCAGTCAATCCTAAAGGGAATCAATCCTGAATATTCAATGGAAGGACAGATGCTGAGGTTGAAGCTCCAATACTTTGGCCACTGGATGTGAAGAGCTGACTCATTGGAAAAGACCCTCAAACTGGGAAAGATGGAAGGCAGGAGGAGAGGGGAACAACGGAGGATGAGATAGTTGGATGGCATCACCAACCCGACAGACATGAGTTTGAGCAACCTCAGGGAGTTAGTGATGAACAGAGAGGCCTGGCGTGCTGTAGTCCATGGGGTGGCAAAGAGTCAGACATGACTGAATGATGGAACTGAACTGAAAGCAACTTTAAAAATTCACATCAATACAGGTTTGCCTCATAAAACAAGAAAAATTTCTCCAAAGTAATCTAACTTTACACGTAATGGGACTAGGAAAAGAAGAGCAAACAAAGCTCAGAATTAGTAGAAGAGAGGAAATAATAAAGCTTAGGACAAATATGAAAGGAATAGAGAAAAAACTAGTAGAAAAGATCAATGAAATGAAGACCTAGTTCTTTGAAAAGATAAACAAAATTAACAAACCTTTAGTTAGAGTAACCAGAAAAAAAGAGAGAGGACTCAAATGAATAAATCAGAAATGAAAGAAAAAAATGCTACAACCTCAGAAATATAAAGGATCATAAGAGATCCAACAAACAATTATGGGCCAACAAGTTGGATAATCTAGAAGAAAGGGATAAATTCACAGAAACATATAACTTCCAACACTGAATCTTAATGATATAGAAAATCTGAAAAGACCAATCAATAGCAAAAAGACTAAAACAGTAATAAAAAAAATACAATAAAAAAACCCAGGGCCAGATGGCTCACTGGATAATTGCACAGAGAGTATTTAAAGAAAATTTAATATCCATCTTTCTCAAACTCTTCAAAAACTGAAGAGAAGAGAGACTTCCCACATATATTTTACATAGGAAGCATTACTGTGATACCAAAACCATATGAGGGCATAACAGAAAAAAAATAAAGGCCAATATACTTGACAAACATGTGTGTAAATATCCTCAATAAAATATTAGCAAATCTAATCCAACAATATATTAAAAAGATCATATATGGTAACCACGTGAGATTTATTCCAAGGATGAAAGAATGGTTCAAATCCATGTATCAATCAATGTGATACATCAAAATGAAGAATAAAAAGCATATGATCACCTCAACAGATGCAGAACAAGAATCTGACACAATTAAACAACTATTGATGATAAAAATTCTCAATAAAGTGGCCACAGACATAATATACGCCAACTCAATAAAATCCACATATGACAAACCCACAGCTAACATCATACTCAATGGTGAAAAGCCAAAAGATTTTCCCCTAAGATCAGTAACAGGATAAGGGCATCCTTTCTTGCCACTTTTATTCAGCACAGTTTCAGATGTCCTAACCCAAAGCAATTATGGAAGAAAAAGAAATGAAAGGCATTCAAATAAGGAAGAACAAAGTAAAACTGTCACTACTTACAGATGACATGATATTATATAGATATAACTTAAGTTTCCATCACAAATAATCATGAATAACCAAAACAATCTTGACAAAGAAGAAGAAAGCTGGAGGTACCATGCACCTTGATTTCAAACTACAATACAAAGCTATAGTAATCAAAACGGTATGGTACTGGCACATAAACAAACACACAAGTCAATGGAATAGAATTGAGAGCCCCCAAATATACTTACACATATATGCACAATTAATTTACAACAGAGGAGCAAACAACATATAATGGAGAAATGATAGTCTATTAGATAAATGGTGGAAAAACTTGACAGACACATGCAAAACAATGAAACTAGTCCACTATCTTACATCATCTGTGTGTGTGCTAAGTGGCTTCAGTTGGGTCTGACTCTTTGTGACCCTATGAACCGTAGTCCACCAAGCTCATCTGACCATGGGATTCCCCAGGTGAGAATACTGGAGTAGGTTGCCATTTCCTTCTCCAGGGGATCTTCTCAACCCAGGAAGTAAACCCTCATCTCTTATGTCTCCTGCACTGGCAGGCAGGTTCTTTACCACTAGTGGCCACCAGTGGGTTACAGTCCATAGGGTCACAAACAAAGGACCACATCACACTAAAAAGCTTCTGAAGAGTAAAGAAAATTACCATCTAAATAAAAAGGCAACCTCCTGAAGGCAAATAGATATTTGTAAATTATATATTTGATATGGAGTTGATATCAAAAATATATAAAGAACTCACACAGAAGATGGCAAAGAATTAAGACATGGAGATCATTTTCCTCCCCCAAAATACATCAAAAATACATCTGCATGTGGAATAACTCCTACAGAACACCTGCTGAAAGCTGGCAGAAGACGTCAGATTTCCAAAAAGGCAAGCTAAACTCCATATAAAGCAGTAGGGAAAAGGCAGTAAGAAAATAGAGACAAACGGACACCTTGGGGAGGGAGCTGTGAAGGTGGAAAAGTTTCTATATACTTGGAAACTTCCTCAGGGGAAGGGACAGGAGGGAGATACAGAACCTCAGAGAGGAGCACAGCAACAAGTGCGTGCAAGACAAAGCAGAGAAAATTTGGTAAGAAATCAAAGTTGACCAGCACTTCTCAGCCAAGAAGCTGTTTGCACATTCAAATAATGAGTATGGGCTGGGAGCTGAGGCTCAAGACTTCCTTCAGGGGTTGGACTCCAGGGAGAGGAATGGGGTTGATAATTGTGGAGATACTCTGACGGGGTTAATACAACACAGCCAAGGAAGTCCAGGGGAAAACCTGGGTCTGCCAGAGAGGCAAGAGATCATTGTCCCAGGAACCCTCTAACTCCATGTACTCCCAGACCACAGGACCACCCCCCACCACCACTTTGAGAGTGAGGTAGGAGGGATGAGCTGGCTGTGGTCTGTGACTGCAGAGGTGGGCATGATGGCCACCTCAGCAGCTGCCAAGCTGTACACAGGGGCCGGTCACTACCCATAACTTTCAGGCAGCCTTTGCATCTTGGTTCTTTCTAGGGACCCACGACCCAAGGCCAATTCATCCAGGAGAGCACACAACATGGCTTAGCCTGTAGCAACATCCAGCAGTCCTCTACCACCTGAGGCACCCCTCGAACATCCCATGGTGGCTATCTTATCCCTCCCTCTCCCCAGTCCAACTGAGCAAGTGAGTCCTAATAAGGGAACAGACACCAGAGGGCAGCCTACAATGAGGGGTGGGGCCAAAACAAAAGCAGAGCACCAAGGGGCTGTGTGAGCAAGAAGAGGAAGGGAATGCACTCGTGCAGCAGCAGGTGCAGTGGATTATCCCCACAACTAGCTTGAGATGGTGGACTTTGGGGGCAATTGTGAACCTTGTAAATAAGCTGGAGTAAGGCCAGATCTGAGTAGGAGCTGACCCCACGGTGCCCACAGCAAGTCCAGAAACCGTACAATAAATACCGGAGGATTTTCTGAGTAGATAGATTGACTGGAGCACACTGTGTGGTGAGGACAGCTGACATCACAGGCTAATATTCTTATTATTTTTTGTCCAGTCACTAAGTTGTGTCCGACTCATGGTGCCCCATGAACTGCAGCCTGCCAGTCTCCTCTGTTCTCCACCATCTTCTAGAGTTTCTTCAAATTCATGTCTATTGGGTCAGTGATGCTATCTAACCATCTCATCCTCTGCTGCCCCCCTTCTCTTTTGCCTTCAATCCTTCCCAACATCAGGGTCTTTTCCAATGAGTTGGACTTTCACATTACGTGGCCAAAGTAATAGAGCTTTATTGTCAGCATCAGTCCTTCCAATGAATATTAAGGGTTGATCTCCATAGGGCTGATCTCCTTGCAGTCCAAGGGACTGTCAAGAGTCTTCTCAAGTACCACAATTTGAACGCACCAATTCTTCAGTGCTCGTCTTTCTTTATGGTCAAATGCTCATATTGATACATGACTATTGGATAAAAACATTGCTTTGAATATATGGAGCTTCATCAGCAAAGTGATATCTCTGTTTTTAAATAAGCTGTGTAAGTTGGTTATAGCTTTCCTTCCAAGGAGCAAGCATCTTTTAATTTCATGGCTGAAATCACAGTCCACAGTGATTTTGAAGCCCAAGAAAATAAAATCTGTCACTGCATCAACTTTTTCCCCTTTTGTTTGCCATAAAGTGATGGGATATATATATATATATATACATACATATACACACACACACACACACACACAATTATGACTGATTCATGTTGTTGTATGGCAGAAGCCAATACAAAATTGTAAAGCAATTTTCCACTGATTAAAAAATAATTTTAAATTAAAAAAAAAAAGACCTTACACAAATCAACAATAACAAAACAATGCAATCAAAAATCGGCAGTGGATCTGAATAGATATTTTTCCAAGGAAGACATAGAAATGGCCAACAGGAACATGAATGAAAAAAACATGTGCAGCATCACTAGTTATTAGGGAAATGCAAATCAAAACCACAAAGACATATCATATATCATCTCACATCTGCCAGAATGGCCATCATCCAACTAATGTTGGAAATGATATGGATGAATGGCAATCTTCTTACACTGTTGGTGGGACTATAAATTGGTACAGCCACTATGGAAAAAGGTAAGGAAACTCTTTTAAAAATTAAGACTAGAACTACCATATGGTCCAGCTATTTTATTTCTGGTCATTTATTCAAATAACCCAAGAACACTAATCTGATTAGATACAGTCACTTCTGTGTTCACTGCAGCATAATTTACAATACTCAAGATATCATAACAACCTAAGTGTCCACTGATGGAGAATGGATAAAGAAGACACACCCACACAATGGAATACTACTCAGTCCTGCCATTTGCAACAATATGGATGGACCTTGAAGGTGAAATAAGTCAAACAAATATGGTAATATTTCACTCATGTACGGAATCTAAACAAACTAATAATGGAACAAAATAAAGCAAAGGTTACCAAAGGGGAAGAGGGTTTGGAGTATGGGTAAAATAAGTGAAGTGGGTCAACTATATAGTGGTGGATGGTAACTAGACTTGTAGTGGTCATCACTTTGAAGTATATACAGATGTCAGATTATAATGTATACCCCAAATGAACAGACTGGTTCCAAATAGAAAAAGGAGTACGTCAAGGCTGTATATTGTCACCATGCTTATTATTTAACTTATATGTAGAGTACATCATGAGAAATGTTGGACTGGAGGAAGCACAAGCTGGAATCAAGATTGCCGGGAGAAATATCAATAACCTCAGATATGCAGATGATACCACCCTTATGGCAGAAAGTGAAGAAGAACTAAAGAGCCTCTTGATGAAAGTGAAAGAGGAGAGTGAAAAAGTTGGCTTAAAGCTCAACATTCAGAAAACAAGGATCATGGCATCCGGTCTCATTACTTCATGGCAAGTAGATGGAGAAACAGTGGAAACAGTGTCGGACTTTATTTTGGGCTCCAAAATCACTCCAGATGGTGATTGCAGGCATGAAATTAAAAGATGCTTACTCCTTGGAAGAAAAGTTATGACCAATCTGGATAGCATATTAAAAAGGAAAGACATTACTTTGTCAACAGAGGTCCATCTAGTCAAAGCTATGGTTTTTCCAATAGTCATATATGGATGGGGAAGGCAATGGCACCCCACCCCAGTACTCTTGCCTGGAGAATCCCACGGACAGAGGAGCCTGGTAGGCTCCAGTCCATGGTGTCGCTAAGAGTCGGGTAGGACTGAGCGACTTCACTTTCACTTTTCACTTTCATGCATTGGAGAAGGAAATGGCAACCCACTCCAGCACTCTTGCCTGGAGAATCCCAGGGACAGAGGAGCCTAGTGGGCTGCCGTCTATTGGATCGCACAGAGTCGGACACGACTGAAGTGACTTAGCAGCAGCATATATGGATGTGAGAGTTGGACTATAAAGAAAGCTAAGCACCGAAGAATTGATGCTTCTGAACTGTGGTGTTGGAGAAGATTCTTGAGAGTCCCTTAGACTGCAAGGAGATCAAACCAGTCCATCCTAAAGGAAATCAGTCCTGAATGTTCATTGGAAGGACTGATGTTGAAGCTGAAACTCCAATACTTTGGCCACCTAATGCGAAGAGCTGACTCATTTGAAAAGACCTTGATGCTGGGAAAGACTGAAGGTGAGAGGAGAAGGGGATGACAGAGGATGAGATGGTTGGATGGGATCACCGATTCAATGTACATGAGTTTCAGTAAACTCTGGGAGTTGGTGATGGACAGGGAAGCCTGGTGTGCTGCAGTCCATGGGGTTGCAGAGTCTGAGCTGAACTGAACTGAATTGATGTCTATAAGCAACCATGCAAAGTGAAAATTCAATATTATAAATTGCTGTAATTAAATGAAACTCTTAAATATAAATTTAACAAAACATTTATAGAACCTGTATGCTGAAAATTACAAAATACCCATGAAAAAAAATCATAGAGTTAAACCACAATCACACATTGGGAGAGGCAACGTAGTATGTCAATTCTCCCCCAAATAATCTGTAGATTTAACAAAGTGGCTATCAAATTTCCAGTAAGTTTTTTTTTTTTTTTTTGTAGACATAGACAAGGTCACTCTGAATTTATAGAGACATAGGCAAACGAACTAAAAGAGCTAAAACAATTTTGAAAAATAAGAATAAACTGAGAGGAAAAACACTATTTAATGTTAAGCCTTACTTAAAACTAAAGTAAGCAAGACAACATCATACTAGTTGATGGAGGAACACAGATCAAAAGAACAGAACAGAGAACCCAACAGCAGACCCACACAGATACGCCCAACTGACTTTGACAAAGACGTAAGGCAATTCAAAGGAGGGATATTATAACCTTTTCAAAGAAAGGAGTTGGACAACCTGGAAAACCATAGGCAAAAAGAATTCTGAATGAAGTCTCACACATTATACAAGAATTCACAAAAATTAACCCAAAATGAATCATAGACTTATATGTAATCCTTAACTATAAAACTCAGAAGGAAACAGGAGAGAATCTTCAGAACACAGGGGTAGGCTAAGATTTCTTAGACTTAATATCTAAACACAACCCATCAAGAAGATTCATTTAAATAAAAGTGTTTAAAACTTTACTCTGCGAAAAATCCAATTAAGAATGTGACAAGCTACAGAAGGATAAAAAGTATTTTCAACAGATATCCAACTAGACTCAGTTAAAATGTAATATATAAAGAATTATCAAAATGCAAAAGTAAAAAATAAATAATAAAATCAGCAATGATCAAGTTAGAAAAAAGGCAAAATAAATGAACAGATACTTGATACTTGATTAAAGAGGATACACATACCTAATAAACACAAAGGAAAATGTTCAACATTTTCCCATCATTAGTCATTGTGGAAATACAAACTAAAACCACAGTATTACTACATAACTATGAGAATGACCAAAGTAATAAATAATGATAACATCAAATCCTTGTGAAGATGCAGTATAGCTGAGTCATGTATTTCTGAGGAGAATGTAAATGGTACAGGCCTACTGAAATGGATAGGTAGTTTCTTATAAAACTCAACAGCTATTAATTATACAACCCAGCAACTGTAATCTTGTCTAATTTATACCAGAGAAATAAAAATTTATGTTCACATAAAAACCTGTAGATGAATGTTCATAGTAGCTACATTTACAGTAGCTTAAAACTGTAAACACCACAAATGTCCCTCAATGAATGGATATTTAAACACACGTTGTACATCTATACTGCTGCTGCTGCTGCTGCTGAGTCGCTTCAGTCGTGTCCGACTCTGTGTGATCCCATAGACGGCAGCCCACCAGGCTCCTCTGTCCCTGGGATTCTCCAGGCAAGAATACTGGAGTGGGTTGCCATTTCCTTCTCCAATGCATGAAAGTGAAAAGTGAAAGCGAAGTCGCCCAGTCGTGTCCGACTCTTAGCGACCCCATGGACTAGAGCCCACCAGGCTCCTCCGTCCATGGGATTTTCCAGGCAAGGGTACTGGGGTGGGGTGCCATTGCCTTCCCCCATAGAATGTTATTTAGCCCCTCTCAAAAGGTTAAGAGTTCATTAATATAATATTACTGAAATGCCATAATTATATATACATCAGTTCAGTTCAATCGCTCAGTTGTGTCCTACTCTTTGAGACCCCATGGATTGCATCATGCCAGGCCTCCAATTGTCCATCCCCAACTCCCGGATATGTGTGTGTGAGTGTGTATATATAAAATGACATCACTATTGAGGGAAGAGGGGGAAGGAAATGAAACAATTAGACTTTGTAATGGCTATTGACACTAGTCGAACCACGAAGACTTTTTTTTTTACTTGGCCTTAGTCTGAAGTTGGTTTTTACATTAAGTGAGGTAAAGGGTCAACGAAGCCAAGACAAAAAGAAAATCACAACATCTTCTGGAAGGCCAGGAAGAGGCCACTTGCCACAAGTCTTTAGAGGCACTCACTGGAAGTCTAGGGCTTCCCTTGTAGATCAGTAGTTAAAGAATCTGCCCGCAATGCAGGAGACCTGGGTTCAATCCCTGGGTCAGGAAGATCCTCTGGAGAAGGAATGGCAACCCATTCCAGTATCCTTGCCTGGAAAATCCCATGGACAGAGGAGCCTGGTGGGCTGCAGTCCATGGGGTCGCAAAGAGTTGGGCCTGACTGTGTGACTCACACTTTCACTTTCTTTACTGGAAGTCTATAAAATGGAGCCCATTCTGTGTTCTGCTTACTAAGAACATCAAAGGAACTTTGTTATAGTCATAACACATCTTGCCTGTTGATTACAAAGTGGATAAGGAATCCTGTAATAATTCACTAAGGTTCTCTGAAACTACTGCATCCTGGAAAAATGAAAAGCAATACCCAGGTAAGTACCAGGGAGAAGCAGTCAGATGGTTAGAATCAAGTCCCATTTCTTCTTTCATCATTGGCCACCAATAATGTAAGCATCCTTCATCATTCAGTTTGTCTCTCTCTCTCTCTAGACAGTGAAAGAGAGATAAGAATTTAATTAATGTTATTGTATGGGCTGAAATTCCTGATATCAAACCCCCAAATTCCTCCTAGTTTCCACCTAATTAAAGATATGCAAGCGTATCTTGGGTGTTCATGCCCCGCAGGTCAAAGTCTATCAAAGTTTGGTCCACGGGCTGCTAGTAGCATATTCCTGAGCTGTACTCCACATCTGCTATAGCCTACCCTGGGAGGGGTGGGGAGGTAGAGATGTAGCCCCAACTGCTAGCAAGTACTTAGAAGCTTCTTAGGCAGAGCAGAAGTCAGAAAATCAAATCAGAAAAGTCAAAATGAGTAGGAGGATCGAGAGTACCCATATGGGCTGCAAGGACTCAGAGGACTACTCCAAAGAAAACTCTGAGCAGCCTGGGAATTTTTAAAGCTCACTGTCTGTCTCCTCATGAACCTTCTGACCTGGTGCGGAGGACTGCAGATATTGTTAGCATGGGGGAAGAGTGGATCTAGGTTCTAGATCCTGGCCCCGGAACTTCCCTGTAGCAATGGTGCTTCTGGTTACATACTCTTTTAGGTGCGATAGCTCAGATGCTGCAGAGTCTGCCTGCAAAGCAGGAGACCCCAGTTCGTTCCATGGGTTGGGAAGATACCCTAGAGAAGAGAATGGCTACCGACTCTGGTATTCTTGCCTGGAGAATCCCATGGACAGAGGAGCCTGGTGGGCTATACATAATCACAGGATCGCAAAGAGTCGGACATGACAGAACAACTAACATTTTCACTTTGCTTATGTGTTTTGGTGAGTTTTTAATCCCAGATAGGCAAAGATGAATGAAATTCATAGACTTACTATATACTCATGTTAGACAAGGAAGCAAAGACATAATCTTAACAGAGACAGAACAATTGTTAAATTCAGCTCTCATGGGCTGGTGCAATTGTCCCAGATTTACCCCTCAATATTTCACAGTTATCCTCCTCACTGTTTTCCATTTTGCTTCCCTGTTAGTCACTGATGTGTAGCTATTATTTCATCTTCCTTACTCAACTCTAGCTCCAAGTCTGTCAGCAGAATCTATTTTTAAGCCAATAATCAACTAGAAGTAACAGGCAGCCCTTGTGTCTTCCTGCTATATTTAGATCTCTTATTTTTCATTTTTTCTTGTCCGTGCTCTGGCTACACCCTCCAGCAGACTGCTGACAGAAGAGATATCTGCTATCTTTGCCTTCTGTTTGACTTGGACGTGGATCTAACTTCTCAACTACAAGTTTATGTTTGCTGCAGTTTTCTTGTGGATTGTATTTATCCAATCATCAAAGTTTCCTTTTAGTCTTGCCTTATAATGTGTTCCATGAAGAATCAGAGCTGAATTTAATATTGTTTTTCTGACTCTGTTAATTTGTTTCCTTTTTTCAACATGGATACAAACTAATATGAACTGTTACTACACCTACCAAATTAATCCATCCTTGTCTACCTGGGATAAAAATTATGTGGTATTTTTCATTCAGCATGCTGCTGGAATTCATCAGGGTATCTGCATTCTTATTTACATGTAAGATCTGTCAGCTGTTCCCTTCTGTTGAGATGTCTTCACCATGCTACCTAATATGTGTTAGCTTTATAAATTTTCCACTTTTTAATCCATGTTCCAGAATAATTTATTCAACATATATTTGTCTATTCCTTGATGCTAGGTAAAAATGTACCTTTTAAAATGTAAATTTTCCAAACTTTTCCAATTTTATGTATTTTAAGTCAACTCTGATTTTATACTTCCTAGGCATATTTAGTAATTTTTATTTCCCTACAAAATCACCTGCTACCATCAGGTGTTCAATTTATGTATATGTTCCTTTATTCATTCACTTTCCAGATGTTTTCAAAGAACTAGATTTTCACTTGGAATTTCTGTTTTTATAAATGTGTACATTTTTGTTTTAGCCTTGGAAAGATACCAGATTTAGCCGTATTCTTATTCAACAAATAAAAACTAAAGACAAAGGACAAGAAAAGAGACAAAATGAGTATCTTTTGTTACTGAGAAAACAGTGTGGTGCTGAACTGCTAAATCTGCTGTCTTTCTGTGGCATTTTACAGATATACCTTCTTCAATGGCTTTATTTTCATTATGTTCAATCATTTTTATTAAAATCTATCTTATGAACATGTCATAAAGTTGGTTTTTGTTTGTTTGCTTCCAACCAATTTAGAGAGTCTATTTTGTTTTGGGAATTGTTACAGGACTTAAACCTACTTGCATTTTTCTAATTAGAGATTGTCTTACTTTCTGCTATTCTGTAAGTTGTCTTTTTACTATTGATATTGCTTATTTTTCTATTCAGGCATTAGGTGCACTTTGACAATTTTTTATTCCTTATTTTGAGCCTAGTGGTTTAGAAGCTATTACCACTTCTTTTCCTCTGTTACCTACTCAGATATTTAACACACTGATTCACTTGTACTATTTAAAGTGCTGTGCCTTGGTGTATCTAACTAAAGTATGCGTATCATTCCTGGACCAGAGAAGCCCCACAGCAAACTTCTACTGTTACTGCTCTGTGTCTCCATCTCTTACCAACCACATCTCTTGCTATTATTTTAAACTTAACTATGACTTTCAGAGGTTCTTTGTTAACAATTTCGGACTGTACTCCAGTCAGTATTTGAACCAAGATTTTGTCTCCCTTTTCTTTCCCAGCTCAGCAAGTTGGAGATCGATTCCTGACCCTGAAGCCAGCACCACAGGACTCCCTCTGCCTCCAGCTCCACCTGAGGAGTTTTGTTCCCAGAATTTCCCAACCCTCCCCAGCTACCTGGGGGCGGCAACAAAATCTCCCTTGGTTTATTCTTATATTGCTGAAATATATCCTTGAGTAATGTTTTCAGACGGAACTGAAATGACTTGAGTCTTTACACACTTGAAAATTTCTTCTTCTTTTTTTTTTTTTTTTTGTCTGCTGTGGTGAACTTCTCTAGTGTATTTTTCAGTTTATTTATAACTTCTTTTTGGTTGTTGTTGTTCAGTCACTAAGTCATGTCGGACGCTTTGCAACCCCACAGATTGTAGCATGTCAGGTTTCCCTGTCCTTCACTATCTTCCAGAGATTGCTCAAACTCATGTCCATTTAATCAGTGATGGCATACAACCATCTAATCCTCTGTTGCCCCCTTCTCCTCCTGCCCACAGACTTTCCCAGCATCAAAGTCTTTCCCAATGAGTCAGCTCTTCCTATCAGGTGGCCAAAGTATCAGGGCTTCTCAGCTTTAGCATCAGCCCTTTGAATGAAGAGTTAGAGTTGATTTCCTTTAGGATCAACTGGTTTGATCTTCTTGCAGTCCAAGGGACTCTCAAGAGTCTTCTCCAGCACCACAATTTGAAAGCATCAGTTCTTCAGTGCTCAGCCTTCTTTATGGTCCAACTCTCACATCCATACATGACTATTGGAAAAACCATAGCTTTGACTATATAGACTTCTGTCAGCAAAGTAGTATCTTCGCTTTTTAATATGCTGTCTAGGTTTGTCATAGCTTTCCTTCCAAAGAGCAATTGTCTTTTAGTATCATGGCTGCAGTCACCATCCACAGTGATTTTGGAGCCCAAGAAAAGGATCTGTTACTGTTACCACTTTTTCCCTGTTTATTTGCCAGATGCCATGATCTTAGTTTTTTGAATGCTGAGTTTTAAGCCAGCTTTTTTACTCTCCTCTTTCACCTTTATCAAGATTCTCTTTAGTTCCTCTTCACTTTCTGCCATTAGGGTGGAATCATCTGCATATCTGAGGTTATTGATAGTTTTACTAGAAATCTTGGTTCCAGTTTGTGATTCAATCAGCCGGCACTGTGCATGATGTACTCTGCACAAAACTTAAATGAGCAGGGTGACAATATACAGCCGTGACGTACTCCTTTCACGATTTGGAACCAGCCCATTGTTCCATGTCACTGTTATCGTCAATAAAAGATTATAAATCATGCTAAAAGAGAACTGGAGCAGTTTAAATAGGATACTCCTTCATGACAGATTGGTATGGAATGTGAAGGAGAAAAGAGAATGATAAACTCTATGGGTTATGACCCATAAGCCACACTGCTGCCCCAAACAAGCCAGAATTACTGGTGCTAGGACTGAATCTCTCCATCTAGAGCTGTGAGTGCTAAGCATCAAGGCCTGCAGCAATCCCCTACTAAACCAGGGTCACAGCCCCCAATACTGCATCCACTCACTCTATAATTTGTTGCCTTCCATGTGCTTTTTGCCACATTCACTTTTGGTAAAAAAATAAATAAATAAAAAACCTATGAATAGAACATGGTCCCTTTGACAAAGCTCACTGGCTAGAGGTGAGAAACCTGAGTGTTAAATTGTATTTGCCATGTGACATGATGCTGACAAACATTAAGTTCTCTGAGGCTCACCACATCCCAGAGGCAGAGACGGCACAGGGTGTCAAGGGCAGAGTCCTAGAGGAGAAGTCCGGCTGGATGGATCTGAATGCCTTACTGTACTTCATCCTGGCCTAATATCCTGTTCATCACCCTCTTCCTTGAATTTAAAGCAATGCATTGGGGGTCCTGCAATATTTGTTCCCTCCCAAGATTGTCACTCACTGTTTGCTCTAAGAGCCCCTGGCCACGGCCTCATCTAGAGTTTCTGCATGAGGTGTCCTGTCCTGTCGGCTTCCAAGCCTTCATCTAACTGTTGTCTCCTTGTAGCCACTTGTCCTGGGAGGACCACATACATTATTACCTAAAGCTGGGCCACTCTTAAAACTGAAAGGGATACAGTTAATAGCTGTGCCAGGACTGCCCCCAGCAGATGGGTCCTATCTGGCCCCTACCCAGAAACAAGCTCTACCCCCTCCCACTAGATGACAATATCTCTTCTCCAGAGCTTTCTAAGATGCCAGACCCCTGACTCACATGATCTTTTCTATAAGATGATCTTTTCTGTAAGCTGAGCCCTTGTCTTAGACCCATGATGAGGTCATCAAGTGTTGCAAAAGTCAAAGGTTTGGGAGTCTGTCTTGTGTTTCACACCCACCAACACCTTGGTTCTGTGTTTCAGAAACAGTTTCTTTAATTGTGAGGGAGGAAGAGTAACTCCACAAGACTTCACTGCAGTCAGAATTCAGATCAGGTGAGCCCACCAGGATATAGCCATGTGTGACTGACTACAAATGCCTCAAGGACAGTGAAGGTGTGTCCTGAGACGATTCCCCTGAGCAGAACTGACAGCATCAGCTGCACACCCGCCTGGAGGCCCTGCCCCCAGCCTGGTTCCTCCAGATTTCAAGGCCTGCCGTGGACACACTCAGCTTGACCTGGCCCCTGCACAGCTAAGGTCCTGAGGGCTTCAGAAGAGAACCAGCACCCCCACCTACCAAGTCTCGCCCTTGTCAGTCACAACTTCCTCTGCTCTCCTTCCTCTGTGTGGGCGGCCAGTGAGCATAACCTGGGTGTGTGCGTGGGTTTGTGTGTGTGTGTTAAACTGCTTAGTCATGTCCAACTCTTGTTACCCCATGGACTGTAGCTGTAGCCTGGGTGGGCAGTGGAAATCTTGTAGAAACCCCCATAGCAGGCTAGGGAGAGGGCAGAGTGAGAGCTGACCTTGGCCCCTCCATTCCCGCAGGAGGCTTTGGAGGATGACCAAACTCCTCATCGAATTCCTGTCTAACGTATTTATACTACACAGACCCTTACAGCCAAGTTGGCTCCGTGTCTGATGCCAAGAAGATCAATAAACTCATCTGCCAAAGCCAGTCTCTTGGGTTGGATGGGTCTCACAGCCCTCAGGGTGCAGGGAGCAGAGGGCTTCCTGAGGCAGCCTGGCACCACGGGTAGGAAGACAGTATTAAAGGGCCACCCTGGATGCAAAACCGTCCCTAGAAAACTCTGCTGGCTGCAGTGCCAGTGCCTGGCTCTCTGAAATTCTGCTCCAGCTCTCACCCAGCAGCTTGCATTCTGTCATTCCAAGCTGGCCAGCAAGGGATGTGTTCAAGGAAAAGTCGGTTGTCAATGATAAGGAAAGATCATCAAGAAGTGATGGTCTGAAAATCCCTCGGTGGCTCTGAAACTGGGAGAGGCCAGGCTCACTCCTTCCAGAAAGAAAGAGAGGCTGCGACAGAATGGCCAGAGAAGGCCTGAAAATGGAGTCTATTCTGAGGGAGGGAGAGAGGAGTGATTTCAATTTGTCTAACTTGTGGAAAAATAAAACACAAGAGCTCTAGAAGCACAACTAGAGGCAAGTACTCTGGAGTCAGGCATGTCCTGCTGGGTGACCTCAGGCAAGTGGCTGAAATTCTTTGTGCACTGGTTTCCTGCACTTGGGCCTCTCTGGTGACTGAGATGGTAAAAAAAAAAATCTGCCTGTGACGTTAGAGACCTGGATTCAATCCCTGGGTTGGGAAGATCCTGTGGAGGAGGGCATGGCAATACACTCCAGTAATTTTGCCTGGAGAATCCCCATGTAGCCTGGTGGCCTACAGTCCATGCGGTCACAAAGAGTTGGATACAACTGAGCAACTAAGCATGCACACGTTCTTGCCCTGAAATGTGAATGCTAATACAGACTTTGGAGCCATTCAGCCCTTTGCAGAAAGAGTGGAGCAAAGCAAGGGCACTAAAGATCTGCAAGTGCAGTCCATGCTGTGAGGAGAGGCTGGGCTCCAAATCAGGATGAGGCAGCCAGGTCTCTGGGCTCCCAGGGACTGAATGAGTATGCACATCCACGTGCCCTCCATCCCCTGATTTTACCAAGATACTGGAGGAACAAACACAGATAAAACACAACCACTGCTGTAAGCTGGGAGGAGTGTACAAGCAGAAAAGAAGCGATAATAACTTCGAAACAAGATAACCATGGGATGGAAATCAGTTGCTAGCAAGTTAGAGAAAGAATATGAATTCGAATTTTGACCGTTACTGAGAGCAAAAATGGAAATGCAATCCTACAGAGGCTCTCCTGTCTCATTCAAAGTAAAAGCAAAGACCCGGTAGACTTGGGCAGCACCTGCTGTGTCTCTGATCCTCTCACCTGACTCATGCCCACAAATCTGGCCCCTTCTGTTCCAAGGACAGATGTAGATGACAACTTCCTGCTTCAGGGTAATCCAAAAAAGATACATCTTGTAAAGATAAAATCACGGCAAACAAATATAAAATGAACATATTTGTGTCAAAGACATTTTTTAAGTCATTAATTAATGAGAGAAACAGCAAGCCATGAAAATCCAATTCTGAGGAGCATCCAAAGGGCAGACATGGACACAGGCGACCAGGAACGCTGATCCCATCTATTCACAGAGAAGTCAGTCCATCAGACAGAATCCATTTGCTTCTCAATGGACTGGAATCATTTCCATCACTACCAGTCCAAGAACTTGCAAAGCTGAAAGATGGTTCAAGGACCATGGCCTCCTGACTACTAGAGCATCTGATAACCTGGGAGGTGCAGGTGACCTCACACGGAGATGCCACAGATGCCTGCTTATCTTTCTCTCCTTCACCATTTTATTTATTTTATGATGGTAATGATGTTTTGCATTTCAAAGCCTTTCACCTTCTTTCCTGACAAGCCTAGGTGCCTGTTCTTTCTGCCAAGAGCATTTGCCTCCCTGATGCTCTGATTTTTTCCATGGCCTCCCTCTCCAGTCTCACAGCCCACATCGGGCTCCAGCATGTTTAAGGCTCCCTCCCCAATTCTTACAGCCCCCCAAACTGGGCGCATGTTTTCCACCCCCCTCTCTCTCTTTCTCTAGAGGGCAGGGAGTTTTGCCCATCCTGATGGCTGCTGTATCCTGGGATCCTAGAACAGTGTGTGACAGCAGCATGTAAGCCTTTATTAAACATCGGTTGAGCAAAGAGACAGATGAAAAACAAACATCAACAGCAGCAGGGGTGAGAAGCGGGAAGTCTGGATGGACACAGGTTGGCAGGTTCCACTCACTTTCTAAAAACTGCTTTGCCCTCTTGCCACGTCACGTTATTTACAAACAGCCTCCCTCCAGATTAGGTCAGATTTGATAATGGAGGTGCTATCACAGCATTCCCTAAAGCCTCCTTCTCTAAGATCCAAAGATGAAAAGTTACCTTTGTTCACCTGGAGATTCCTGTCCCCACCAAGAGACATGATGTCCTTTTAGTGATGCCTCTACCCTGACCCCCACCCCCAGACCAGCCACAGCTGCATGATGGCCCTGGGAGCACCAACTCCAGAACCCTCTTCTGGAGCCAATGGCAGCGACAGCACTGAGTCTAAGATATTCACTCCCTAAGGTCCCATTCCATACACAGACCATTATGATACCATGATTTGACCCAGGGGAGCAACTGCCACTCACAAGAATGCAGGTTCCTGCTCATCTCTATCACCTTTGCTACCTACCTGCTTCCTCCACTTTGCCTGAGTCCCAGGATGCTTCCCCATAACTCAATCACTGCTGTCCTTCCCCCAAGAGCCAGGATGGGATCTCCAAACAGGCCAAGGTGAAAATGACTGGAACTTCAGTGGCTAGCTCACCACCTGCACTGAGTTCACCATGCCGACAGCCATCCTGCCCATGTCTGAGGCCCTGACAGCTGCCCAGGCAAGAACTGGCATGGCAGCCCTGCCCAAGGCTCCTGTTCATGCATGGGACAGGCAAGCAGAATGACATTTCTGGAAGCAGCTGTCAATCTATCACAGAAGGAAGTTGGCAGATAAGCATCCTGGACATCCCACTGCCCATAGTAGTAGCTTTTTAAAGTATCCTGTATTGTTTTCCCTCCCTCCCCTGTCCCACTTAGTCTCTCAAATTATGTGCAATCAAATCCTCGTCTTGGGCTGATGTCCAAGGGACCCTTAGACACTTAGGGAAGAGAATAAATTCTATGTCACTGGTGACTCATTGATCACCACAATTGCAAACCCTTGGGGGTTAGATCAGACTGCATCCAGGTTTTGTGCTTTGTGTACCACTCTCCCCTCCCTCCAGGCTCTGCCATCAGCCACAGGGTCAGGGGAGTATGTGACAGAAAGAGGGTTGGGGCCAGAAGCCTGCAGCCTCAGAGCCAGGCAGGAGCCTGCAGACGTGTGAATGTGGTTTTGCACAGCCTATAAAAAGAAGATGGCTGATACCACACTCAGTTCTAAAAATACAGAGTCAACAAAAACATCAGCAAATTACAGTCATCAATGAAGATTCCATTACTGTCACAGGCTTTTTTGATGAAACAGCTCAAGAACTGAGAAGTCCAGAGAGACTGAGGCAGCCACCAGGGTTGCACAATGCAGGTGTGGCTGAGATGTTGCTGGGGTTCAGACTTCTTTCTGCAAAGCAATGCTGATACCAGTTAGGCCTTTCATTCCAGCCAAAAGGCACTTTAGCTTTTCCTAAGTCATGACTCAATCTGAGGGAAGCCATTCACCACACCATGAAGACATTCAACTCATAGAGAGGCCCATGTGTATAAGAATTAAGGCTCCTAAGGGCCAACATCAACTCGCCAGCCATCTGGGTGAGTCACCTGGTTGGACACCCCAGTCAGGCTCCCTGTTGACTGCAGCTCCAGCCAATATTGGGCTGAAACTTCATGAGACCTAGAGCCAGACCACCTACTGGACCCGTCCCCAAATCCTTGAGCCACAGCAACTGGGAGAGGTTACAACAATTCTTCTTGTTTTAAATTCTGGAGTGATTTGTCCTGCAAAGACAGCAACTACAGCAAATACCATTTGTCCCAATTAGGGTTGGTTGGGATTCCTTTACCTGATGACTGGTATTTTTTTATAATTTCTGGAAAATTCCAAGCCATTATTTCTTTAAACATTGCTTTTCCCTCGTTTTCTCTATTATTTCTATCTTAGACTCCAGTTAAACACTTTAAGAACATCTCAGTCTATTCTGCAAGTCACAGCATTTCTCTTATTTTTCATCTTTGTGCATCTCTTTGCTACGCTCTGTATCGACAGCTTATCCTGCCTTTCAGTTCACTGTGAACCATCTGCCATTTAACCTATTACACTTTTCAAACTGATAGACAATTTACAAGCAGCAAACACAGGTTTTTGGTGTGTGGCTTTTACTGAATTTTGATGCAGATTATATTCATGTAACTATGACCACCATAAAGTCAAGATACAGACACTCCCATTATCTCAGAAAGTTCCCTCATGCCCCTTTCTTCTGTCCCTCCCAGAGGTAACCATTTTATTGATTTGTATCCCCTATCCTAGAACATCAATAAATGTAATCACACAGAAGATTAAAAGCCAAAAAGGAGGGAGGAAAATGGTAACAAGCCATCCAGAATCGCTACTCACTTTGAGTAAGGTTGTGTTCAGACAAATCCTTGAACTGCAGGCTTAAACTAAAGCCGAATGAAGCAAACAAGAAACCACTGGCTTCATCATCTAGCAGGGATGCTGCTATTAGCCCCTGTCCTCCCCTCACAGCCACCCAGGCAGCCGGTGGGGAATCAACTTGTTCACCCTCCATCAGGAGAATAAAGCAGCCCCTCCCAGAAATGATGCAGAGACCCTATTATGCAGTGACCCAGCCTCTTCAAAGCACAGAAAGTGGATTCTATCTCAAAAACCACGTGGGGCTCACACCTGGACTACAAAATTGAGCTGGAATAGAAGGAGAAATGTTACATACATGTTGGTGATGTCTCCCCTGATGTGAATCAATGCTCCCCTCCAAACCACAGCTCACACAGAAGGGCGGCACGTCCCCTCCTTCAGGAAGTGCCCCCACCCTCGCCACACATATGTAATGAAACGCCGCATGGGCTCACTGAGGAAATACATCAGTTTGAGAATCTTACACATCAGTTTGAGAATCTTTGGCTGGTGGAAAGTACTAAACTCAACGTCTCTCAAAATCTCACTAAACTCAGGCCTGTTTTTGCTACTTCCCGTGTTCATTTCTAGACTCAGATACTTAGGCTCATGTCTTCCAGGCTGCCAATGTGACTTTCCTCCTTTTCTTTCTTCCCTTGTTGGCTTTAGCAGCACCAGCATCACACGGGTTGTCCCCTTGGCTCCTCCGCCTCATGCCTGTACCCCCCCCCCCCCCGCTTTCATCTTGTCTGCACACACACAGTTGTGAGGTGCTTTCCAGGAGCCCATGAAGGGGGGCAGCATCTGCAGGCGGTGGGGTGCAGGAACCTCTTTCTAGGAGAGCATGTGACAGAGAGAGGTGTCTGGAGTCAAAGGGGGAGTTCAGTTGAGGTCTGGGGGTGAGAGAAGGTGAGAGCCCCACACCGAAGGGGGCAAGGATAAATGATGGGGAATATCCCTGAGCTGACCAACAGCAGGTGGAAGGGGAAGCAGCAAAGTTTGGGGTGGTGGTGTCCACACATACCTGGAGCACGAGGAGTGGCAGCAGAGAGAGCCCCTGGAGGCAGGGGTAACAGGGTCACCCTGCATCATCTGTCCACCTGGCTCCACAGGAGCCCTGAACTGAGCGCTCCCTCATTATTATGCATGCCTGCTTTGGTCCTTCCACTCCTCCCAGTCTTCACTCTGACCTTCCTGTGTTGTCACTGTCCCCGTTCAGTCTGGACAGCTGGGCTCCCCAAGGCAACCTCCCTGCCTCCCTCCCTGGTGCCCTGGAGAAGGGGACTGATTTCTCCTCCCTTCTCTTGACCCCTCCTGACTTTGCCCAACAGGACCAGGTGAAGGGCTGGTCTGAATTCCTACTATGGGTCCCTACGGGTCAGGCAGCCCCCACTTAATGCCTCTCCAGAACTCACCAGGCCACGTGGAAAAGGCTCAGGAGGGGAAGAGGCACTTGAGGTGGTGCAGCTACAGCCCCGATTGAGCTCTACCCACAGCACCATCACCATCAACTCCGGGGCTGTACCCCCACACAGAAGCTCATCTGAGCCCCAGCCACTGCCTGCTGCCAACATCTCATAGAACAGACAAGCAGCCATGCAGGCCCAGCCAGCTCCCATGGTGAGAAATAAAAGGCACAGTGTTTTTTTCCCTTAAGCCATTAAATTCAGGGTCACTTAAGCAGTGAAAGATAACTGAGGCTGTGTCTCCAGCTGGCTTCGGTAACTTTTTAACCTTCCTACCCCACACTGTGCTAATGTGGACGTGCCAGCCATGTAGTCAACAGTTACTTTAGGTAAAAAGTCCCACATCTCACTTCTCAGAAGAAAATTAATGCAGGAGAAGAGGCAGTCTCTACAGACACTGTGCTACAGGCTGGTGCAGGCAGTCAACAGGTATACGGAAAGGAGAAGAAGAGGGGAGATGGTTATATGGAGCTCCAGGGGAAACACAAGAGGAAGAAGGAGATGGATTATTCCTGGGGGCCTGGTCCCTGGTGGCATCTGTCAGAAAGAGATGGCTACATCTTTGTTCCTTGAAATTCAAGTATGTATAGAATACTTGGAAACTCTTTATTAGTTAGAATGACAGAAACGCCAAACATTTACTGGGGAGGAAATGGCAACCCACTTCAGTATTCTTGCCTGGAGAATCCCAGGAACAGAGGAGCCTAGTGAGCTGCCGTCTTTGGGGTCGCACAGAGTCGGACACGACTGAAGCGACTTAGCAACAGCAGCAGCAAGATCTTACAGGTAAGTCATAAGAACCATCACTTAAAGCTTCATTGTTAAAAATTCTACCATATTTATTTTTTATTTCAGATGAAAAAACTGCGCTGGGAGCAGTGAAAAACATTATTGGCATTTCTTTTTAAAATGTCAAACCATCTTACTTAAAGCTGAGATTCTCATCCCCATGCCTCTGAGCATACAACTACCTTTACTGATTGTTCACTCTTTACTGAGTACCACACCAAGCGTGCTATGTACATCTGCAGTTCATTCTTCCAGACTGTGAAGTTGGCACTTACCCTATTGGGCAAAGGAGGCATCTGAGACTTAGACATAGTAAATATTATGGCTAAGATTTATACCCACTTAGTCCATCCAAACCCTTGTCCTTAAGCAGTCAAAGGCCATATTGCTGTTATAGACTGAACTGTCTACCCGTGAAGGTCATAGGCTGAACCCCTAACTAATTCACACACTCAAGTATCTCCAAGTGAAACCACAGTTGGAAGTGGAATCTTTAATGAGGTAAAACTAAGGTAAAATGAAGTCATAAGAGTGAACCCTAATCTAGTGTGACTAATGTTTTCACAAGCAAAGATGAGGACACAGACACACACACATGGGGAGAGCATGTAAGGACACAGGAGAAGGTGGCATCCACAAGCCCTGGAGAGAGGCCCCGGGAGAAACCAGCCCTGCAGACCTGAGACACTTGGGACCTCCAGCCTCCAAGAGAAAACACATTTCTGTTGTTTAAGTCACCCAGTTAGTGGTTATTTTGTTCTGGCAGCTCTGGGCAACTAATATAGCCCCTAGGAAACAGAGGAGCCAAGGAGGCGGCATGGGAACTCATGTGCTTCTACTCATTAGGGGACTGCTTTCTCTGACCTGAGACAGCTTATAAAACTCGGCTGCTGGAACTAAGTTAAGGTACTGGAGGGCGGTGGCAAAGCAGCAAAGGTAATCTTCTAGAGACAGGCCCAAGGATTCAAATGAAACATGACACCAGGAAGAAAAGACAGAGAATTAAAAGTGGATATGAGACATAAAATCACTCAGCCTTCTGGAAGCAGTCCTCACAGGACAAACCCATCAGCTGGTCCTGAGGGATCACTGTGCCCTCAGGGAGCAGCTGAGGGCAGCACTGTTTTCGTGAGTCACAAAGGTGCTGGGATTCCTTTTTTCCAAGTGGGACCAGAGACAGCAGCCGTCACTAGGAAATAGCTTTCGTGAGTATTAAGACAGTTATCACATCCTGTATCTTATTGGAAAGAAAGGCTCTGGATTCCCCTAGTTTACTATGTAGTTTAGCAAGAAATTTTAGTGCTTCAAGAACTTTAATCTGCCTGGATAGATACCCGCTTCCACTCCACAAATCAGATGGCCTTGGCTGACTGACAAATCCTTCCTTTCCTGACCTCAGGAGACAGACTATTAGAAGACGACGACTGTCCTTCTCCCATCAGGTATGGGCTTCCGAGTGTGACTGGAGGTGAGCGTCTCCTGTGCTCAGCCGCCTCGAAGTGCTCTCAGTGCACAATGGCAGAGCATTAAATGAGGACCGAGTCCAGACAGCAGCCTCCAGCCATGTATCCTGTTGACCAGCAATTTCTCTTGCTGTGACTATAACTGCTCATTCAGAGGCAAACTTACGACTACATGCAAAAATGTCTCAGTGCCAGTATGTACACAAGTACCTACAAATCTGTAATGCACAGCCCTGTGGACACAGCCATTGAGGGCAGCGTGTTGGATGCTGCAAGCCTGCATGCTGGGACAGAATGCTAGACGCGGGACAGAGCTGCTTCCCACAAAGCCTCATGGGAATCCATAATCCCAAATTATATAGATAACATACCCAGCATTTCTATAAAATATTCAAATATACTTGACTGTTAAAACACATCCAAGAATAAACTCATTTTTTTCCCTTTTGTCCACTGAGCTTACCTGTTGTAGAGGAGAATGTCTGGCTTCCAGATCTGGCCGTCTGGGAAACGAACCGTCTTCACGCCTGGATACTCGGACGCATTCCACTGTAAATAGTGATCTGTCCAAGTCTGACAAACACAGACGGCAGCATTAGCAGCACTTTGCTTTCTTGCCTGCTAATATATCTTATGAGAGATTATTAGATAAGTTCAAAACCAAAAAGAGTTCCAGACATTCATTTACATAATTGAGTTGCTATCTGTAAAATATATGGAAACTGGGAATTAAATAATCCCTTACTAAATGACCATGAATAGCATAAAAATCACATTTAAGATCCTGCTGTCACCATGACCATAGCCAGAGGGTAGCATTAAAGTTAATTCCAGTCCACTGCATGCCCCCAAGCCCTTTTCTCCGGTAGCAGATGGATTTTTTTCCTAGCCAAATGAAAACTGTTTCGCTTTCAAACTTTTGGAACACTATGGACAAATAAATTCATTATTTTAGTTAGAATAAGAACTAGATTGGAAAAATGCTGAAAATTTATTTCCATAAAACTTCATGCAGCTGCAGGGGTACCTCTCAGAAATGTCTAAGGGCCTATATTTGGATTTGAATTATTATTTTCAGGTAGGAATACTGCTTCTGACACCTCAACTCAAAAATGCAAACATGGGCATTGGTACTAAAACACTGAATCAGGACACGAGGGTACAGAGTAAGACTCAGGAAATATTTATAAGCACGTGAACATGAGTCTCTCTCTGGGGCTAAACCTGAAATTGGTTCTTGAGGGATTTTCGTAAGAGGAAGGTCCATTGGTGGAGTCCTCTGCCCCCAGACCAGGCACCCCAGAGCTACCTGAGGTCCACTGGCTTTGTAAAGACTGCTCAGGTAGGACCCCACCTGCACTGCTGGGCAAGCAGCAGCACCCAGCCAGGACTGCAAGGCTGCCAGGTTTGGACTTACCAGCTCCTACAGGTGTGCATTATCAGAGCAGATGCCATAAAGGCCTCCATCCTGTGTTCAGTCCCCCTGGAGCCACCTGCTCTGAGTGCAAACTTTCTCAGATTTAAAAAGGTATGTGATGCAACACCCCAAGCTGGCCCAGGGGCAATCATAATTAATCATTATTTCTGCAGCAAAACATGCATATTTATACTGAAAATAAATGCCTAGATTGCATATCAATTTGTTTGGTTTTAGACCCGATCAGTTTGATGTAAAGTCATAAAAACAAAAACAAACAAACAAAAAACCCTGTCCTGTTCAGAGCTGCTGAGATTTGAGAATTGCCACCAAGGGGTTGTGGGTCTAGAGCTACTGAAACTGGCAATATCAGTCAAAGGGCATGCCCCAGAGATGCCATCACCCTCTGGAAAGGGCAGACAAGCATCCCAGTCAGTCAGAGAAGAGGGAATATGCAGGTAAATCAGCATTTCTTTACTTTCAGTACTCTGGCCACCTTATGCAAAGAACTGACTCATTGAAAAAGATCCTGACGCTGGGGAAGATTGAAGGCAGGAGGAGAAGGGGACATGAGCTGGTTTAATGACATCACCAACTCGATGGACATGAGTTTGAGCAAGCTCTGGGAGTTGGTGATGGACAGGAAAGTCTGGCGTGCTGCAGTCCATGGGGTTGCAAAGAGTCAGACATGACTGAGCGACTGAACTGAACTAACCGATTAGCATTTCCGAGTCATGGACCATGAGAAGGATATATTGATACTTAAATTGTTGAAGTATCCCTGGTAACTCGGTGGTAAAGAATCCACCTGCAGTGCAGGAGATGTGGGTTTGACTCCGATTGGGAAGATCCCCTAGAGAAGGAAATGGTGACCCTTGCCTGGGTAGATCTCATGGACATAGGAGCCTGGCAGGCTATAATCCATGGGGTTGCAAAAGAGTAAGACACGACTCAGCAACTAAACAACATGTTGCAGTATCACTGGGGGCACTTAGGATGGTGATCCAGCTGGCCTATGTTTCTAAATTAGAAGTGTGTGGCTGGGGGAGGACAGGACAGCACAGCACCCAGAAAGAGCCAATCTCTTTCAAATGGTTTTGCAGGAAGGCCTGGGTAACCAGCCACACTGTATTTGCTCCGGAGGCTCCAGCTCTGCCCCCTTTGCTCAGTGCTCCCTTTTTTTCTCTCCCAAGTTCTGGGCATAAGCCCTTCTATGCCCAACACCCATGCTTTCCTGACCATGTTCTCATATCTGGATGCTCCTCTGGGTCGGCAGCTGATTAGCACAGAGTCTGGTATTCATCTTCCCCACTACCCTGCTCAGGGACCCAGGACTCCCAGAACTGCCCAGGAAGGTAGGTGTGGCAGATAGATGCCCATCTACTCTACCTGCTGATAGGATGGCCACAGCAAGAGGAGAAGCAGGGAGGAGGGAGCGCTTTGTTGGTCAAACACAAACTTCTCTTGAGGGTACCAGGTCTGAGCTGCAGGGAGTCTCCCTGGCAATTCCTCACCCCACCCATCTCCCCTACCCATGCTCCTACTTAGCCACATGTGCCCTGGGACATGTATCTCAGCCAGCCTGCTTGCTCAGTGTCTGCTATGTGTACCATGCTCACCAGAACACCGGGATGCCAGCATGACTACTCCTATTTACGAGAGAAAACTGGGGCCTGGTGAAATGACAACTTTTCTGTCGGTCACTGGGGTCAGGACTCAGAACTTATTTGACTTCAAGCTGGGTGACTCCCAGGTTCTACTGTGGTTGGTTCTTCCCCAACTGATCTGTCTGCACAGGCAAATTCTGCACCCCAACAAGGTGGGCTGCTCTTCTAGGGGTCTCCCTTAGCCTAAAGCCAAGTTTTGTCCCTATCATCCTCTCAGCAGAAACAGAGGGCCACTAGGAGCTTTAGGATCACACAGACTTTGGTTTGAACCCAAGGCTCCAGCAGAGAAGAGCTGTGTCAGCTCTAGCAGGTAAACCACCCTCTATGAGCTGCAATTTGCTCATATGTAGCACCTCATCAGGCACTATAAGGATGCAATGAGATAAAGTGTCGAAGCAAGTAAGTCACATGGCCTTGGGAGGTGTGTGATAAATGATGACTCTGAGAGGAAAAGGGATCCTCCCTTTCACAACATCCCAGAGGACATGAGACCTGTAACAACTGAGCTTCAGCCAAAGGTGGAGAGAGCAAAGGCCAGCTCAGTGTCAGGAGTTGCAACAGGAACCTCAGTGCAGCACTGTCCTGGGTTTTCATGATTTCCTAAGAATGGATGTGGAAAAGGGCCCATAAACAAGCAGTGGGTAGGGTTCTATCCTCCAAAGTACTCACTGCCCACTCGGATCACAGAGCCTTGAGGGCAGAGGTGCTGAGCAAAATCTGTGTATAGACAGCAGCTGGCACGGCTCCCACATGCAGGCACCTGGAAACAGGCATGATCCTAGAAGTGCCAACCCTCCCAGAGCCAACAGAGAAGCCCATCCTTTATATTATATATTAGATTATATACAGTAATAAATTTTAAACAAAGATAAAGTTTTGTCTTGAGTTCCAGGAGCTGTTCAAGGAAAGTACTGAATGTGAGGCAGGGAATGGGAGTGTCTGAATGTGAACTCAGCTGGACAGAAGTGTGGGTCACTCGGCCTCGTCTGCAGTTGGTGTCTCAAATGGGGGCAGTCTATGGGAATGAGCCCTTACCTGAAGGACCAAATGCTAACTCAGAATAGAGCCAAGCTGTTGGTGTCAGGAAATACTTCACACACACATGCTCTGAACATTCTTCTGTCGACTGTTCTGATCTCAGAGGAAGAGAGTGGGTCTCCTCCTTTATTCTGTCCCAAAACTTTCTTCTCTCAGCGGACATAGGTTTTGCTTAATGGTGGGTTGCTCTTATGGCGCTAAGCAAGCCATTGACCTCTCATCTATAAGCAACATGTGTAGCATTTCTATTTTGATAAAGAATGCAGAAATGAAGAAGGTAATAAACGTTTCAGAAATAAATATGGTTTAGAATCTAATATTCTATGATGCTATAATGGCACCCCACCCCAGTACTTTTGCCTGGAAAATCCCATGGACGGAGGAGCCTGGTAGGCTCCAGTCCATGGGGTCGCTAAGAGTCGGACACGACTGAGCGACTTCACTTTCGCTTTCCACTTTCATACGGTGGAGAAGGAAATGGCAACCCACTCCAGTATTCTTGCCTGGAGAATCCCAGGGACAGGGGAGCCTGGTGGGCTTCTGTCTGTGGGGTGGCACAGAGTCGGACACGACTGAAGCGACTTAGCAGTAGCATTAATTCCATAATTAGAATTAGGAGGTGGAAGATAAGCAAAAGGATGGGAAATCTGAAACCAGAATAATGGTCAAAATTTCAAAAATTCAAAATTAAAGAAGATGGTTTTTTTTTTTTAAGTCTCCGAATGGCTCAAACATCTCTTTAGAAACCAAAATGGCTTCTGTCAATTCTTCTCATAGATTAAATCAGATTATGTCTGATAGTACTCCCCAAATGATAAAACTAATATTCAGAAAAAATACACTAGCTGCTTCCTCCTAGGAATATGAAGAAGTAAACAGAGAGATCAAACGCTTTCTCTTCCTTCAGGTTCTCTAAATAACTGCAAATTCTTACAAATCAGGGCAGGTAAGAGAAAGGAAAACACAATCAACAAACTATACGTCAAAGAGAATTTTTTCTGCCTCTTCTCTTTGAATGTAAAGAAAACCCATCATTTGTAGGATGTTGACCTCAGAGTTTAAATATCTAGAGAAAAGATTATGTGGATTCAGTTTTTCAGAACAGGAATTCAGCAACATGAAATAAGGGAGAGTAAAACCAACTGCTGAGAGCAATCTCCTGGGCCCTCTGTCCCTTCCTGTCCAGGTTGCTGCCCTCCCTCCCTGGGGACTCTGGCCTCGGCCCTCTTCAGCATGGAGCCTCACTTCTTTGTCCCCATTACCCAGGCTGGGCAGGCCAGACTGGTCACCAGTTTGTGAAACACAAAGAGCAGGAATCAACGTGGTTGTCTTATAAATGGCTCTGGGGCAGCTCCCAAGGCCTGTGAGGGTGATGTCTGAGTTCCCCAGGTCCACGCTGAGGCCACAGTAGGAATACCAAGGCTTTCCAGATGGAAACAGAGTAGGCAGAGGTTTTGATTAGATAACTGTTGAGGTCTGTTCTAAATCCAAGATTCTTGTGATTCCTTAAAATTCAGCTGGGAGCTATTACTACAGCTGCTCCATGAGCTACAGGTGCCAGATAAAATGTGCCACCCAGCTTTATAAGGACATACATTACAAAGGTGCCCAGCTTGTTTTCCACAGGGTGGGCACCTGGAAAGAAGCATTAATTACTGAGCTCACACCTAGAAACACTCGTGCTCCCCATCAGCACATACATAGAGTCCTTGCCTTTGCTCCTCTTCCTTTGATTTCTGTACTGCCAACTCCACGGTCTACACGGCCAGCCTGCCTCCTGCCAATTCTCTAGGTAGGTCTTGATATCTGAACCTTCTTTAGAGTATAAATTACAGAGCCAGATTGGAAATGGTTTGCAAGTAGAAACGGGGTCTCATCCTTTTCTGGGCCCCCTTTGCATGGCCTCACAATGCTTTTCCACAAAGCAGGTACTTGAAAATATTAGTTGAATAGGTACATGAGATAAAAAAGTGAGTTTTAAAACAAATGAAGCTGCAGATGCTTCTGCAAATGCCAGTCTTAATTAGAAATATGCTGTGCTTCAAAGAAATTTAGAGGCCTCTGCTGACATCCTCCAAAGCGAGGATGTCTATTTATGGAGCACCTGAACTCAACTCAGTAAGTAATAATCCAGTTATGTTTTTTCCTGGAAACCAACATCCGTTTAAAAAAAAATGCCAAATCATATTCATTGCTGAAGACAAATCACTTACTGAGGACTAAGAAATAGAGGCTCAGAGAAACATGATCTGACATGTCAGGAGCAAATTCAGTGTCTCTCTTCTTCCAGGAGAAAAATGTCCACATCAGCTCTGCACTTTAGAGGGCATGGGAAATGGACGGTTTTATGTCAAAAAGAAAGCATTTGCATTATGCCCCAGAATTCCCAGAGCTATATGACAGTCTTGATTGCGTGGGATAGGGGTAGGGGATGCAGAGCTGAAGGCACTCTTGGCAATTCACTGTCAGATACACTTTTAGGATTTGTGTACTGCACTGTATGCAAATACTTTTACCTTGAAAGAAAGAAAGAAAAAAACCTTTGGACTCTGATATCTCTGTGAAATATGTGGATGAAAAGACACCACTGCCCATTCTTCTACTTTTGAGCTGAATTTAAAAATAAACTAGATGAATAGAAGTTCAGATACAGGCTACAGCAAGTACAGTAAAAGTAATTATAGAATCCAGGAGGCAAGTATATGGGTGCTCGCTATAAATTCAACTTCTTGGTATAGTTGAAAATTTTCATAAAAAAAAAATTGGCGAAAAATATTACTCATAATATGTAGTAACCTGGGTGGGGGTTAGTGATTTGCTCACACACAGCCTGAAAAAGGAAATGGCAACCCACTCCAGTATTCTTGCCTGGAAAATTCCATGGACAGAGGAGCCTGGCGGGCTACAGTCCATGAGGTTGCAGAGTCAGACACGATCGAGCACGCCTGCACACACAGCCAGATGAAGGTGAGTTTAAGTGAGAATGCAAAGGGAGAGATTGAGGACAGTTGGAGTGTGAGGGCACTGCTCAGGGGAATGCTGCTGTAAAGGCGAGAGAAAACCAGGGAATCACTAGCCGGCTTCATGGGGACAGAGGGCAGTATGCATGCATGCTGAGTCACTTCAGTTGTGTCTGACTGTGTGGCCCTATGGACAGGCTCCTCGGTCATGGGACTCTCCAGGAAAGAATACCGGAGTGGGTTGCCATGACCTCCTCCAGGGGATCTTCCTGACCCGGGGATCAAACCCATGTCTCTTTTGTCTCTTGCATTGATGGGCAAGTTCTTTACCATTACTGCCACCTGGGAAGCCCCAGAGGGCAGTATATTTGTATACTGAGAGTGACACAGACACTATTATGATGCTTGAGGCAACAGGGGCAGTTGTGAAAGCCCTGCTCTCAGCAGGTGCCAGGAAACAGGACCGTATCCACTGAGGAAGGGCTAGCTTCCATGGGAGAACAGACCCTGCGCCCTTGGCAAAAGGAGGGAAGCTGGAGTTGGAGGGCACAAGTGTGCAGGTGGGATCCACCCACTGAGGCAAATTGCTTTAAATCCTGCAGGGAAGACCCTCAAACTCTATTATTTTTGGCATATAATCTGTAAGAAGTTTAAGGAAATGAGTAATGCTGCTATCACAAAATGCCCTTCATTCTGAACTGTACATGTTACTACTTCTATTTTTAAAAGTTACAGAATTGATGGTGAAATCTGTATCTATATCTCGATTTTAGCAATAAAATCTAGTCATCTATGAATGTATTAATGAATTTAAAACAAAGCCCCATCTTTGGTAGAGAGGTAGATTTCCAATTTTTTGTTTAATAGTTATTAAAATTTATAATTAGTTTCACCTTGATGAATTATGTACCAATAATCACTGTAATCCTAAATCAATCAAGAAGAAAAATTAACACTTTTCTGAAGGAATAATTTTTATGTAAATATTTACATTGGAGAGAACCAAGTCAGAATCATTAACAAAAAGACTTTCAAGGATAAAATTCTGTGTGGGAAAAAAAAGGTAAGAGTAGAGAGAAAAAGGGACTACATAAAATATCCACCAGGTAAAGAAGGACATGCTTGTATATGTTTTCTGATTACTGATAGGCATGTCAAATTATATGGAATTTAAATAAATTCAATTTAAAATAGAGACTGACAGTTTTTCTTTTAAAATGTTTATATTTACAATTGGATGGAAGTGACATATTTTGTAGTTAATTAATCTAGGTTAGAACTTTAGATGGCAAGGTAAAAAAAATCCATGAATGAAAAAATACAGCATCTTGAAATTCTTGCAGAGATCACTAGAGCAGGAAGTGTGAAGGCTTCTGGCTTGGGCATTGCTCCACCATATTAAGACATGGACGGCTAGAGGCAGGGGGATCTGGGCAGGCACTCTGGAGTTCTGCGGATCAGTTATGGTACAGGCGGTGGACATTCATACGCAGACCTGCAACTTATGACTTATGTGCATGTTTCTGCTTTTGAAACTTCCCCAAGTCACTCTGTTACGAAGCAGGAGCATGCACTGAGCCTTGCAGGGTGTAGTGCAGGACATGCAAAGGTAGGGTGCTCTTCTTCGCTGTTGGAAAACATGGAGGCAGGCAGGACAGTCCTGGATACTCTCAGGGACCTTGCCTGCAATTCCAGCTCAGGCATCTCGGATGTAAGAGCAGGAAGCCCCGTGGGCAAGGATCGCCACTGTTGCAACTTACCATTTGTAGCCAAATGTTGGTGGTCAACACTTGGTTCTTCTCATCCTTTAAAGGAAAAAATAAAAAGAGTCAAAGATATGGTTTATACAGTTTACCTAAGAGGAAGTGATACCATTATTCATGCACCAGTCTGATGGTTGGGACGGCTGGTGTGTGTCGAAATTAAAATTCACCAAGCACTTCCAAATATACTCCAGCATTTCCCTGGAGTGAAGCTTTTCTATTTACACATTCATTACAGAGTCCTTACACAAGATAGAAAAGTAGAGAGAAGGAAATTAAAACCCTGCAACCCCACCATCCAGAGATGATACCTGCTAATGGTTTAACTTATTTTTACTTACACTTTTTAAAATCACTTGTATACTTAAAAAAATGAGACTGGGTACAAATTTCAGTCATTTAAAGTCAAGTTTATTACAAGAATGGATAGTTTTAAGCAAACTGAAATATTTTAGGCTTCCTTCCCCCGGGAAAGGGAGCCCTCCTGTGACAGCTGCTGCCCCTGCGCTAACAATGCTGTGTGGGCCCCATTTCTTCCTGGGTCTGCCTACCTTTTTCTTCCATCCTTCATCAACCAGGCAGCACATCAGACCCTTAACACACACAAGCAAGGTAAATCCTATGCAGGTGAGCAAACTAAGGGTCAGAAAGGTGAGCTGACTTTATGAAGGAAACATTCACACCTGGATCTGGGTCAAGAGCCCTCTTTTCACATTTCCAACCTGAATGTGAGCTCCAGAAGGGTACCAAGTCTGCATTCTGTCCAGGGAGCATGAGGCAGCATATCAATAGTGGCTTCATCCTTGCACTGGGCACCCAAAGAAGATGCTAGCCAACTTCAGGCCTTTCCAACTGGGACGCTATCAGCATTTATTTATTTATTTTTTAATCACGGCTGGCAAGGCCCAAAAGTGGCTAGCAAAAGCCAGGGTGGGCACGGAGAAAAATGAGTAAGTTTCCTGCACTAGTTCTACTAAGAATGCTGTTGTTCAGTATTTCATGTTCAATTTCCACCAAAAAAGACTCCACAAACTAGCAATTTCACCCTCTCCAGGAGAAAGTACTTATTAATGCTGAGATTGCCCAGAGGCTGAGACCATGAGCTCCTTCAACAGGAACTACCTGGCCTGGTTCCGTGGTAGCATTCACATAAACAGACCCAGTGGCAGAAAGAACACCATCTGCTGGGGCGTGGTCACAGGGCAGGGATGCAAGTGAGAAATGAACGCTGCTTCTCATTAAAATACAAATGTGTTGAACATGTAAGGAGCTGGCAGATATTCTTGGACGCATCAATGTCCCTGCCCCAGCAGCTCGCCCTGGGCACCTCTGAGAGATGACAGTGGGGCTAGGAAGGTAAATCTCGTAGAGGGGACCAGGCTGCCTGGAGAAAGACAGGGGACCAAGTCCCAGGGACCTCAGGCCAGGGGCTGTGTCCAGAAGAAGTTGCCAGTTTGGTCACAAGAAAAAATATATCCCCCTTTTGCAAAATAACACCTGCCAGGGGTTTGGGTAGAAAAATCTGTGGAGCTAACCTCCCTCTGTGCAGAGTGAACAGTCCCTGATAAAGCCATGCATCTGCACTGCACGAGGGCTCCAGTTCCGAACAGTCTGATCCCAGTGCTATTTGAAAGCGCTGATAAACTCTTTCAGGACATATGTCCCTTGCCTCAACTTATTAAGGAATTGTTGTTTTTAATAGACTTAAAATTAGCCAGTGTTCCATTCAGGTGGCTTCTTTCTCTTAATTGCATCCATGTCTTTATCTTCTGAGAGAAAGGCTTCTGTGGTTTGGGAGCTCAATTACGACCAATCTAATTAAAAGCCTTTCTTCTTTCCAACACACCAGCTGAAACCTCATTAGAGGGAAACGGGATTTCTGTGGTGTGCGGTGGCATGGGAATGAACAAGCATTTCAAACTGTAATCAACGCAGAGCAGCAGCCAGCCTCCAATGAAGGAAGCAGCAATGCAGGTTGGGGGGCCTCCATGGAGACCCAGGAAAAGCCTGCAGGACCAGAAGAGAGGCTCCTGTCTGTGTTCCCAAGGTGGGCCCCCACCTCCCATCCCAGGCCACCCACTGGCTGAGACTCAGCTCTCTCTGTCTGCATGGTGACAAGGCACGGTGGCATCTCCTTCCTACCCTCATGTGAAGCATGTCCTTTCCCCTCCAAAGACTGAATGCTTGTGTCACCCCCAAATCTCCTATGTTGAAACCTACCTCCCACTGGGATGGTATTAGGAGGTGGGGTCTTTGGAATGTGTTTAGGTCATGGGGGTGTGTTCACTCTCAGAACCAAGACTGCTGTCCTTATTAAAGGGACCTCAAAGAGCTCCCTCATCGCTTCTGCCATGTGAAGACCCAGCAAGGAGACAGGCATCTATGAACCAGGAAGTAGGCTCTCACCAGATATCAGAGCTGTAGGTGTCTTGATCTTGGATTCCTCAGCCTCCAGAATTGTGAGAAATAAATGTGTGTCATTAAGCCACCGAGTGGTACGCTGGTTACAGCAGCCAAGCCGATGGAAGAAAGGACCCTCACAGTCTGACCTCTGCTCAGTTCCAGAATAGCTCTCTGCCCTCCTCCAGCTGCACTGCTAAAAGAACCCAGTCTCAGGTCCTTAGGGCAGCACACAGCCCCTTCAATAAGCCATAGTCCAACCAAGTGTTCATTTATTCACCCGTGCGACAAAATAATTGTGAAGCACTTCCTGTTCCAGGCATTGTGCCAGCCTGACACACACCACGGTGAACTGAACAGACATGGTCCCTGAGCTCACAGGATATAAAATCTGGGTGGAGGGTGGGATAATTGACAATGACACACCTGTAATTATTAACGGTGACAAGTTGTGGAGGACAGGAAGAGGGCACCTTCAGGAAGGACGACAGGGAGATATAAACATCACCAGAGGGATGAAGATGGGGTCCCGACAGTGAGACGTGACTTTTACTCCCTATGACTCCTCAGCACCAAAGCCACGGCCCCTCACACCCACCGTATGCACCTTCCACCTTCCAAGACCTTGCTCCCCCTCAACTCCTGGGGGCCGTTCCTGCCGCACACCCTCCTCCTTCCTCTTTTGCAAGCCCAGGGGCTCCAAGAAGGAAGCTGCAGCCTGGGCAGACCTGTGGCCTCAGACTACGGGCACCAGGGAGGCAGAGTGCAATTCAACCCGAGGAGGAACCTTCCTGCCAGTGGTCTGGCTGCAACAGAAGGGACTTAACTCTATTTTCTGTTTCTTCCCACAAGGATAACGAGTTATCTGAACATCATTTCATGTACAATAAATCTATGTTACATAAAAAAAGAGAGACCTAGCCACCAGTTTTCAAGTTTTGAGTACAGAAGATGGCCACCCTCCCGGTCCACCCTGGGCTGGCCTCCAAAGGCACAGCCAGGTAACCAGGACCTGCAAGGTCTGCACAGCAAGGTCCCCTCCCACCCAGTGCCCCGTCACACCTTCCCAGCCTTGTCCTCACCACCCACAGCCCTGACTCCCTATGGAGTCAGGAGGAAGCTTCTCTCTTACCTCATCCTCCTCCACTGCCATGGAAGCTACCAGCCTCCTGTGATGTGCTTGCATTTGTGTGAAATCAGGAATAGGCAAATGAAGCTGAACTCAGTGGTCATGCCCCACACAGGCTGCGATTACAGGGGTCCAACATTGGGACTCTTGGTGGGGGGAAGGGTGAGAAGGGGGTTTCCAAACCCTGACCCCAGAACCAGGCCCAGGGGATTTGAAAAACAGGCAGGTACAACCCCCTGGGGCTGTATATTGTCACCCTTCTTATTCAACTTATATGCAGAGTACATCATGCAAAACGCTGGCCTGGATGAAGCTCAGGCTGGAATCAAGATTGCCAGGAAAAATATCAATAAACTCAGATATGCAGATGACACCACCCTTACGGCAGAAAGCAAAGAGGAACTAAAGAGCCTCTTGATGAAGGTGAAAGATGAGAGTGAAAAAGCAGGCTTACAACATTCAAAAACATTAAAAAAACAAAGATCATGGTATCCGATCCCATCACTTCATGTCAAATGGATGGGGAAACAATGGAAACAGTGACAGACTTTTTTTTCTTGGGCTAAAGAATCACTGCAGATGGTGACTGCAGCCATGAAATTAAAAGACGCTTGCTCCTTGGAAGAAAAGCTACGACTAACCTCAGTTCAGTTCAGTGGCTCAGTCGTGTCCGACTCTTTGTGACCCCATGGACCACAGCACGCCAGGTTTCCCTGTCCGTCACCAACTCCTGGAGTTTACTCAGACTCATGTACATTGAGTCGGTAATGCCATCCAACCATCTCATCCTCTGTTATCCCCTTTTTGAGTTGGTAATGCCATCCAACCATCTCATCCTCTGTTATCCCCTTTTCCTCCCGCCTTCAGTCTTTCCCAGCATCAGGGTCTTTTCAAATTAGTCAGTTCTTCGCATCAGGTGGCCAAAGTATTGGAGTTTCAGCTTCAGCATCAGTCTTTCCAATAAATATTCAGGATTGATTTCCTTTAGAATGGACTGGTTGGATCTCCTTGCTGTCCAAGGGACTCTCAAGAGTCTTCTCCAACACCACAGTTCAAAAGCATCAATTCTTCAGTGCTCAGCTTTCTTTATAGTCCAACTCTCAATCTATACATGACTACTGGAAAAACCATAGCTTTGACCAGACAGACCTTTGTTGGCAAAGTAATGTCTCGGCTTTTTAATATGCTGTCTAGGTTGGTTATAACTTTTCTTCCAAGGAGCAAGCATCTTTTAATTTCATGGCTGCAGTCCTCATCTGCAGTGATTTTGGAGCCCCCCAAAATAAAGTCTGACCAACATAGACAGCATATTAAAAAGCAGAGACATTACTTTGCCAACAAAGGTCTGTCTAGTCAAAGGTATGGTTTTTTCATATGTGGGAGTTGGACCATAAAGAAGGCTGAGCAGCAAAGAATTGATGCCTTTGAACTGTGGTACTGGAGAAGATTCTTGAGAGTCTCTTGGACTGCAAGGAGATCAAACAAAGGATGAGATGGTTGGATGGCATCACCAACTCAATGGACATGAGTTTGAGCAAATTCCGGGAGATGGCGAAGGACAGGGAATCCTGGTGTGCTGCAGTCCATGGGGTTGCAAAGAATCAGACATGACTGAATGACTGAAGAACAACGACCTTCTGGGAGCAAACAGCACAGGATCCAGGCACGGGTTCCAGGCACCCCAGACCCTCAGCAACCATCTGTCCATCTTGGTCCTGACTCAACCAGGCTGGCTTGCACAGAGGGCAAAGCCCACACTGGCTGTTGAGAAACCTCCAATCAGCTCCTCTCATTAAGCATTCACTGTCCACGATTTCAGTGGTCACTCCTGGGAGATGAGGAGACAGTAGCTGCCCCCACAATCTTCCAGAGTGGGAGGGACGAGGGCAGTGTCACACAGGCGGTGACATGTGACTCAACTCCAGTGCATCCCCATGTGGTGGCTCTCACTCTCTTTCTTACACACACACACACACACACACACAGCTCCCCTACAAGACCCATGCTCCTTCCTGACCCTGGGATCTCACAGGAGGACACAGGACCCCTGGCTGCCATGGAACCACAAAGATCAGTACACAAAGCACTCCCAAAACCAACCTCTCCTTTGCTTTTCAGTCTGAGCACTTCAGAATAGTATTTAGTCTCAAAAAAGAAAGAAACCCTGCTCTTCCAACAGTGTGATGAACCTGGAGGACATGATGTTAAATGAAAGAAACCAGACACAGAAAGACAGACTGCATGATTCCTCTTGTATAAGAAATCTAAAATAATCTAACCCATAGAAGCATGGAGCAGAATGGTGGCTGCTAGACACTGAGGAGACGGAATGGAAGGTCTCTGTCCAACCGTGCAAAGTTTCAGTCTGTAAGATGAACAAGCCACAGAGACCCCCAGTGATGCAGAGAGTCTATTAATAATAATGCTGTAAGGTAGTCTTAAACATTTGCTAAGAGGGTAGATTGTATGCTAGGTATTCTTATCATAGAAATAATAATTCTAACAATAAATTTAAAAAGACGGTAGGAAGAAACTTTGGGAGGCGATGGCTATGTTTATGTCATAGATTGTGGTGAGAGTTTCACGGGTGTATGCTTATCTGCAAACACATCAAATTGTATGCATTAAGTATGTACAGCTTTTGGTATGTCAATCATACCTCAATAAAGGGATTTTTAAAGTATACTTTGTGCTTTTTAAAAATCAATCTCTTGGAATAATCACATGGCTGCTTTAGAGCACGACCACTCTGACGATGTCTCATGTGCCATCCTGCACTCCTACAGCAATTATTCTTCAGGAAGTTACAGGGTGACATTATTCAACTTTATTTTGAAGAGCTTCCAACACTTTCTCTTTGCTTTTGTGTAGATGCTGAGGGAAAAAACAGGTAATAATAGATCTGTGTCTCAATTCTTGTTTGCAGAGAAAGTTGCTGGATAACATAAATCCTTATTTTTGTAGTCCTCTGTAGTTTATAAAAAGGGTTACTTCTCTTATCTAATTTAATCTTTATACCAGCCATGTTTTTGTCCTGTTTTTAACAGAAAAATAAATTGAGAGGCTGTGATTTTCCATGAGTCAGCAAGATAATAGGTTGAGAAAAGATTCATATCCAGAATAAGAAATAAACGCCTACATATCAGTAAGTAAAAGGCACGCAATCAGAAAATTCTGTCCAACAGAAAGAAAGGGCAAAAGATGAACAAGCCCATGATTTTCACCACAGAGGATATCAGTAAATGTCATCTGAAAAGAACATAGCTAAACTCGAGTCCACAGTCTTCTGAATGTCATACACACACATTTTTTTTTCTGAAACTCATTACAATCTTAGGAAATAGACAAAGTCAGTGCTATTATTATTCTTATCTAATAATGGGAACTAGAGGAAGAGCTCCCAAATTTAACTAAATACATCACTGTTCTGTTTGAGTGTTTTGCAGTGAGCCTGTATCACTTTTATAATCAAGAGGGAGGGATATATAAAGATACCAACTGTGAAACCAAACAAGCTCATGCAGAAGCTGAGACCCAGTCCCTTACCTGTGTGTTTTAGACACCAGGCAACTCTGCTCCCAACATTCTTCCTAACAAGAAACACTTTGGTGATGGTCACAGTAAATGGTTCTCTTTGATTTCTGTACATCACAGAAGTTCTCAAAGTACAGACTGGGAACCTCTGAGTTTCTGAGATGCTTTCAGAGGATTAGTGAAGTCACAATTTTTCACAACCATCAGAAGTGATTAGCCTGTTTCACTCTCATTTCCTCATGAGCAGTTGGTAGAGCTCTGCAGAGCCACATGACATACAATGCAGCAGACTGACTGCAGAGGCAGATCAGAAAATCCAGCCTTCTGTAAAGCTGGGCCTTCAGATTTGCAAAAAACATGAAACAACGCCACCCTTCTCAATAAATGTGTTTTGCTTGAGAATATAGTTATTTTTCTTAAAATACTAGTTATGATTACAAGGTACAGGTTTATGACAATTTTAAATCGATTCATGGACTTGAAAACGTTTTCTTAGGTTTTATTTCAAACATGGCAATAAATATGGATAGATGTAACACATGTAAAAAAAAAAAAAAAATGGGAAGGGAGAGAATTTGTAATAACTTTTATGAAAGCAGAGGGGTCCTGAAGCTCAGAAGTTTGAAAGTCACTGGTGCAGGCTTGGTGTTCTTAATACATCCTGGTTTTTGGATCCAGGGGCCCAGCCCCATCTCAGTGCTCATTTGCAGGTTGCCCAAGGTCTGTATCTTGGGGTACAGTGTGAAAGGCCTGCCCTAGCCTTCCCAGGGAGGGATGAGGGATTCAGGGGCGCACTTTTAAGTAGGACTGAAAGACATTCTTTCTGCTACTATTAGAGGAACAGCCTCCCGGTCTCCCCCAAAGAACTCAAATCTAGAGAAATGAAGCCTAAGATATGGTGAAGGACAGCAGAACCAGAAAAGAAGCTCCATCCTGAGTCAGCAGAGCTGGAAAGTGAAGAAAGGGTGGAGGGGCTGGGGGATTATGGATCCAGGGGAGACAAGGGGGAAGAGAGCAGACTCTGGTCACTAGAACACTTGTGTGGAACTTTCAGGAAGGGAAGGAAAGGAGATGATAAACATATAAGAAGGTAGAAGCCAGAATTGAAAGCCGTAATGTTTTCTTTTTGTTGTTATTATTTGACATATATATTTCCACAAGCAACATAGATTCATTGGCTTAATAAATTAAGAAAAAGTAAAAATCACATAAAAGGAAAGAATAATACAGAAAAAAGTTTATACCATTATACTACAGAAAATTAAAAATTATGAGTAAACATACCCTCGTAAGGCATGGGCAAGATAAAAAAAAAAAATTGGAATGACAGATTCACAAATATAGTTTGGAAGTGAATGAATCAATGAATACATAAATAATTTAAAATAGCAAAGCAAGAAAGAAAAGGCGAACAGATGAACACAAAAAATACAAAGTATAATCTGGAAAAAACTCTAATTAAGACAAGTATGCTTCTTGTGAGTTCTTTCTACTATATAACTCAATAAAACCTTGGATCAAATTAAACATGAATCTTGACATGAATCTTAACATGACTTCAAAGATGAGACTATAAAAGACCTGAATGAAATAAAAGGGAGACTGAAGAGCTAAACAAATAAGCTTAGAGCCAAAACAACACAGTTACATGGCTAATAAATTAGAACCAGGAAGGAACAAAACAGACCCAGCTGAAAACTGAGTTAATGGCATGAAGGCAAGGCATGAGATAACCACAGTGTGTGCAGAGGAGAAACACAGAGATTAATTAGCAAAGAGGACACAGAGGTGCCAAAAGGAAGACACAACTTGAGCTGAAATGGAAAACATGCATGTGGGAAGCAGGAAGTGTATCGGGACCGTACACAGGAGACGTAATTCTGGTTCTGGCAAAACAGCCGAATCCATGATCTGAACATTGTCCTGCTACCAAACACCTAGACATGCTGGAGGAAATTACAGAAATATTTTCTTAAATGTAAATGGAAACAAAAAGGAGAGAAATCTTCAAAAACGAAAAATCCAAGAGGGAACCAAAAATGACACTGTTAGTACATAAGCTGGTGTAGGGAGAGTGGCGGCCAGTTATATTCAGAGAGCTTGAACAAAGTCTCCGTGGGACTGAATGCTAAACTCCCACTCCATAGGTGAGGGGAGCTAACCCCATACCCATCCAACTAGCCATGAGACACAAGGATCTTTAAGAGCCCACTGCCAGAAGGAAACACAGGCAAGTCTGTTTCAGTCTGGGCTGACAGTGGAGGGGAAAAGGCAGCACTTAGGGCTTCCCTGGTAGCTCAGCTGGTAAAGAATCCATCTGCAATGCAGGAGACCCTGGTTTGATTCCTGGGTTGGGAAGATCCCCTGGAGAAGTAATAGGCTACCCACTTCAGTATTCTTGGGCTTCCCTGGTGGCTCAGCTAGTAAAGAATCCGACTGCAACGTGGGAGACCTGGGTTTGATTCCTGGGTTGGGAAGATCCCCTGAAGAAGGGAACAGCTACCCACTCCAGTTTTCTGACCTTGAGAATTCCAAGGACTAGTCTACGGAGTTGCAAAGAGTCCTGCATGACTGAGCAACTTTCACTTTCATTTTTAAATAATTCCTCAGAAAGTTTAGGTCTTCTTTCAGATGGAGAATTCAGATATAAAGAATCCACAATGCCTGGGGATTCTGCAAACTAAGAAAGTAGCATAAAAGCTATTCCATAGCAGTAAAACTTGAGGTACCAGACAAAAGCAGAGAGAATAGATAACTAAGCAAAGAAAAAAAAAAAAAAGGGCAAAAAAATTGTTTAGAAATCGTAACCATGATTATGTCCTCCTGATGCAAAATATAAAATATGTAAGTGAAAAATCTCCCATGACCAAGAGACAGAAAACCAAGTCAGCAGGAACAAATCCTCCAAAATTCAGACCAGAGAAATATCAGAGGGAAAACACTGAATATACATGATTAAATATATAAAGATATCAAAAGCTCAAGAGAAGAATAAGATACTCAGGGATAAAACAAGACAAAACAAAAGCATAAGTTTTGCAAAGTGAAAAACACAGTCACTGAAATAAACACTCAAAGGATAAGTTACAGACTAAAAAAACCTGAAATAATAATTAGTAAAATGAAGACAGACCTGAACAGATGGCCTAAAATACAGGATGACATGAATGCTTAAAAGACATGAAAGATAAAATGAAAATATCTAATACATATCTAAAAAAGCTTTAGAAAGAGAAAATTTAAAGAGATAATGACTGAGAAATTACCAAAATTGTTATACTAACTCTCAGTTTAAGAAATTTTGACAAGTCCCTTAAGAAGATAAGTATGACTCAAAAACTAATCAAGGTTTAATTTTTTTCAGCTCCTGTATGTAAAGAGCTTAGAATTAATCACTGCCACACTTATAGCTTTCCTGGTAGCTCAGACGGTAAAGAATATGCCTCCAGTGCAGGAGATCCAGGTTCGATCCCTGGGCTGGAAAGATGCCCTGGAGAAGGAAATGGCAACTCACTCCAGTATTCTTGCCTGGAAAATTTCATGCACTGAGGAGCCTGGTGGGCTACAGTCCATGGGGTTGCAAAGAGTCAGACACGACTAAGCAGCTAACACTTTCACATAACAACAACAACAAACAACACTGAACATACTGAAAATCAATGACCTTAGCTGGACCTATGAGAGATCGATACTGCAGGGTAAAGTGCCACACAGAAATCTGGAATTTCAGAGAGTCACAGCCAAGATCTGCTTAGTTGGAGCGGATTCCATTAGAGCCATAAACTTGCAGCAATGCCTACATGGTCATTTCAATGAGTCTGCTGAGGATGAACTTGAGTGAGAATAAGAAACTCCAGGGTCCCACAATCACGTGGACACCTACACTTTCATGAATTTAACTCCACGATCCCCATTAAGTTCTCATGGTAAACATCCAAGAAAGATCCCCTATAACTCTGGCATGGGGAAGGAAGAGTAACTCTTGGAAAATAGGCCACCCAGAGCTTTCACCATAGCAAAGGCCATTCTCCAAGCTTTCCAGCACTTGGTCCCCACCATTCTTCCCACACCAGCGCCCTGTAGCCTTTCTGTTTCACTAGGGCAGGGTAGGGGGTGGCAAGTAGATCATACAAGCTATAAGACATAAACACTTGTGAAGGCTGCAGCCCAGGAGCACAGGCCCATGAGCACAGACCCACTGAAGACTGGGATTTAATCCTAACACCATAGAATCTACAGAACACCTCCCCTCTCCCACATCTTTCCACCACACTAACCCTCCAGAAGGAGGATACTGGGTTCCCCTGAAAGAGCTGCAGATCACCTGAGTAGGGGTACTGAGCAAAGATCAAAGTCAAGAGGGGAGACAAAAATAGACAATAGAAGAATCTGAAGCCTCTGGCACCAAAAGCTACAGCAAACATTACAGCCCAACTACTAGTCAAACTAACATAAATTCTCAAATGATAGGTGTATTTATTTCAATTTCTATTATTTTATAGGACACTTCTGGTTTGTGACAGAATAGCTACAAGGCAACTAAAAATAAGAAAAAAGTCTGAAGAAACAAAGCAAGAATCAGAAAAAGACTTTGATATGACAGAGATGTTAAAATCATGAGACATGAAATTTAAAATAATATGATCACTGTGTTAAATGGCTCTAAAGGAGAAATAAACAACAAGCAAGAACAGATAGGTAATGTCAGCAAGAATATGGAAGTTCTAAGGAAGAATCTAAAGGAAATATCAGAAATTTTTTAAAAAGTAACAAAAATAAAGAATGCCTATCTGAAATTTGAATGTATTTTGTCAAAAATGTACAAAATTCTATTCAATGTAAATATTTTTAAATTAAAGAAAGAAAGAAAATCTTTGATGGGCTCATGAGTTGATTGGACAGAGTCATGGAAATAATTAACAGGCTTGAAAATACGGCATAGAAACTTCTGAAACTGAGGGACTTCCCTGGTGGTCCAGTGGTTAAGGAGGCCAACGCAAGAGACGTGGGTTCAATCCCTGGGTCAGGAAGATCCCCTGGAGGAGAGCATGGCAACCCATGCTCAAGTGTTCTTTCCTGGAGAATCCCATGGACAGAGGAGCTTAGCGTGCTGCAGTCCATAGGGTCACAGAGAGTGGGACACGACTGAAGCGACTTGGCACGCATGCATGAGCTCACATTTGCTGATGAAGCTTTTGAATACAACTGCAAAGGGATGATGATCCATGTAAAAAATAAAGCTCTAGGCTGGATTTTATATTAAACTTGCTCTGTGAAAGACACTTACCAGAATGAAAAAACAAACTACAGATTGGGAGACAGTTTGGCAAAATACATCTCTGATAAAAAAAACTTGAATCTGAAATACAAAAGAAAAAGTCAACAATAAAAAAACAAACAACCTTACTAAAAAGTAGGCAAAAGATGTGAACAGACACTTAAACAAAGAGGATATACAGATGGCTAACAAGCATACAGAAAGATTCTCAACATGCCATTAAGGAATTATAAATTAATAACTGCTAAGCTACTGCTAAGTCGCTTCAGTCGTGTCCGACTCTGTGCGACCCCATAGACGGAAGCTCACCAGGCTCCCCTGTCCCTGGGATTCTCCAGGCAAGAACACTGGAGTGGGTTGCCATTTCCTTCTCCAATGCATGAAAGTGAAAAGTGAAAGTGAAGTCGCTCAGTCGTGTCCGACTCCCAGCGACCCCATGGACTGGAGCCTACCGGGCTCCTCCGTCCATGTGATTTTCCAGGCAAAAGTACTGGGGTGGGATGCCATTGCCTTCCCCAATAAATTAATAAACTAAATGGGAAAATAATTTGGAAAAGAACAGATATATGTACATGTATAACTGAATCACTTTGCCATACACCTGAAACTAACACAACATTGTTAATCAACTATACTTCAACATAAGATAAAAACTTCAAATAAAAGCAACAACAAGAAGTGGTGAGATACCACCACATGTCTATCAGAATGACTAAAATCTAAAAAACTGCCAATACCAATTGCTAGCAGGGTGTAGAGCAGCAAGAACTCTGCTTTACTGCTGGTGGAAATGCAGACAGCACGGCCAATCTGGAAGACAGTTTGGTCTTTTCTTACAAAACTGAACCTTGTGTCACCAGACTACCCATCAACTGCACTCCTAGATATTTACCCAGTGATTTCAAAACTGATATCCACACAAAAACCCTCATGTCAATGTTTATGGCAGCTTTATTCATGAACTTGGAAGCAACCAAGAAGCCCCACAGTAGCCAAACAGATTAAACTGTGGTACCTTCATACAGTGAATTATTATTCAGGGATAAAATTAAATGAGCTATCAACCCATGAAAGATATAGATAAATCGTAACTACATATTGCTAAGTGAAAGAAGCCAGGCTGAAAAGGCTACATACTCTTATGATTACAATTATAACACATTCTTAAAAAGGCAAAACTAGGGCTGGTGAACACATCGTCACTTGTGTGCGTGTGAGGTTATACGGATGAATAGATGGAGCACAGGGGATTTTTAGAGCAGGGAAACAATTTTGTATGATACTGCAATAGTGAACACAAGACATAAAGCATTTGCGAAAACCCATATAACTTTACAGCACAAACAATAAACCTCAATGTATACAAATTTGAAAGTAAATCATTTAGGAAGTCAGAGGTTCCAAGATGGAATGCAAAAATGTGAGAAACTGATGTACGTTACAAAGCTAAAAACCTCCCTGACAGAGCTGGAGTCAGATTAAAAAATTAGTGTATTACTGACACCACCTCATCTATGGTTTTACCATTAGGTGTATTCTTGGCAGAAGAATAAATCGATTCAGAAGAAAAGAAAGTGATGCAAAAATTTGACTCATTGTAGTTGAAACTCTGAAAATACTTAAAGATAAATATAAATTCTTTATAGATTATTTCTGACTGTTGAATTTAGAGAGAAAAACAATCGTATTGTTTATCCTCCAACTAAAGATTTATTCTAGTTTCAAACTGCATCAAATCTAAAATGCCATTAAATTGTAAGACAACTATTTTTAAAAAAGTTAAAATATGAAAAAATGCACACTTTAAAATTGATAGACCATGGTGCAAACTTCATAGATAATGAAAGATAAAGAAGATTTGTGATCACTAGAGACTTCTAATGATCCATCTTAATGTCATTCACTTTAATGTTTGCAAAACCAATTGGGGTACAGACAGTCTAAATAGTGGTTTCTGCCAGAATTAACATTGAGATTTTTATAAATTATCTGAAAAATATAAAAATGTCTTAAGTTTCCGGAAACTCTTAAAGTCATTTAAATAGAGAAGATTCATAGGAATCACCTATAGGAACATGTTGCTAAACTACAAGAATGAGAGAGAAAGGAATGATCTTCACAGTAGTGGTATCAGGACATTAAGAACTTCAATTTAGGGGGAAAAAAAAAGTTAAGAGTCACTGTCAATCATTTCTTGGATTCACATTATCCATCACACCTTAATCAAGAAGGATGTGAAAAAGACAGTGGGACATTTCCTCTTCAAATACTTCAACAGGAACACAAAGAAAAAGAAAAAGACAGGCATTTAAAGCAATCAAAAATATATTAATAATAAAGAAGAGGCAGGATAGCAGGATTCCTGAGGGAAGAAGACAAGTCAGTGCCCCTGGGCCCCTTCAGTGGTGCTGAATGCAAGCAGCCTGAGGAGTGTCTCACAGCAGCTGACCCGGAGTATCTTCCTCTCTAAGCTCATTCTGGGATCTAATACCCACTCCAGAGACTCCCTTTTATTAACAGTCTACTCTCTGCAATGCAGATACATGAGGGAGAGGCAGAAGCACGAGGGTTATCGGCCAATGTTCATCTTCCACACATCCGACCACGACCCACGGAAGGAGCTCTGCTCACGGCCATTTGTGGCTGTTCTCATGCTACCCAGGCAGTGTTAACTACAAACCTAGGAACACAGTGGCAGAAAAAACTGCATTTAAAGCCCTTGTGAAACCTGGCCAGGGTCATCTTGGAAACCTGTGGGCTAAGAGCACTGTCCAAATGAAAGTGTCACTGAAAGTGGGGTCCAGTCGTTCGCTGCTCAAAAGCCAATAAAGGGGCAAAGCTGGTAAAGGAAAGTTCTGTTTTATTTTGGAGGCTGGGATCTGGGGTGGCATTAGGGGAGTGAGCTCCTGTCCACAGGCCAACTACCCCCACTGATAATCAGTGGTCAAGAGCTTTCACAGAGAGAGGGGGAGACATACAGAAACAGCACAAATCAGCTCTGATAGTCATCTTGAAATTAGTCATAAGGTGGTCTGATCAGCGCCATCTTGATTGTTTTAAGTACAGTTAATCTTTAGTTCCAGGGTTGGTCTGTTCCCACTTCTTTGAGGCCAGTTCTAGTAACTGTGGCAGGTTAGGTCATGGCTATAGTCTGGTCCTCATGTAGTTAACTTCTTTCACCTGGTGGGGGTTTCATTCTCTATAAAACCACTCAAAGTACGTGGCTCAGCATATTATCCATAATCCTTGAGGAGAAATGAAAAGTCCTCAAGATTGCTTGATGACTAAACTATTATTGTTTTGACCTGTTGAACTGTTTTCCATTGCTTCTGCATTTTCCCACTTCTCTGATTAAACTAATTCTTTGGCTAAAGTTTTTACATAGACAAAATGAAGGCTGAAGACATGGGGGGAAGGCCCATAGAGTTATGCTCTATTTCAAAATCACTATGATGCTCTCTCTTGGATTCCTAGTTCACACACTTATCACAAGGGCTCTAAGAGGTCTTGGAGAACGTGATTAAGCTTCTGTTTCCCAAATGGGTTCGATTATATTCTTTGCAGCCAAAGATGGAGAAGCTCTATACAATCAGCAAAAACAAGACCAGGAGTTGACTGTGGCTCAGACCATGAACTCCTTATTGCCAAATTCAGACTGAAATTGAAGAAAGTAGGGAAAACTACTAGACCATTCAAGTATGACCTAAATCAAATCCCTTATGATTATACAGTAGAAGTGAGAAATAGATTTAAGGGCCTAGATCTGATAGATAGAGTGCCTGATGAACTATGGAATGAGGTTCATGACATTGTACAGGAGACAGGGATCAAGACCATCCCCAAGAAAAAGAAATGCAAAAAAGCAAAATGGCTGTCTGGGGAGGCCTTACAAATAGCTGTGAAAAGAAGAGAAGTGAAAAGCAAAGGAGAAAAGGAAAGATATAAACATCTAAATGCAGAGTTCCAAAGAATAGCAAGAAGAGATAAGAAAGCCTTCTTCAGTGATCAATGCAAAGAAATAGAGGAAAACAACAGAATGGGAAAGACTAGGGATCTCTTCAAGAAAATCAGAGATACCAAAGGAACATTTCATGCAAAGATGGGCACGATAAAGGACAGAAATGGTATGGACCTAACGGAAGCAGAAGATATTAAGAAGAGGTGGCAAGAATACACAGAAGAACTGTACAAAAAAGAGCTTCACGACCCAGATAATCATGATGATATGATCACTGACCTAGAGCCAGACATCTTGGAATGTGAAGTCAAATGGGCCTTAGAAAGCATCACTACGAACAAAGCTAGTGGAGGTGGTGGAATTCCAGTGGAGCTATTCCAAATCCTGAAAGATGATGCTGTGAAAGTGCTGCACTCAATATGCCAGCAAATTTGGAAAACTCAGCAGTGGCCACAAGATTGGAAAAGGTCAGTTTTCATCCCAATCCCAAAGAAAGGCAATGCCAAAGAATGCTCAAACTACCAAACAATTGCACTCATCTCACACGCTAGTAAAGTAATGCTCAAAATTCTCCAAGCCAGGCTTCAGCAGTATGTGAACCGTGAACTTCCTGATGTTCAAGCTGGTTTTAGAAAAGGCAGAGGAACCAGAGATCAAATTGCCAACATCCGCTGGATCATGGAAAAAGCAAGAGAGTTCCAGAAAAACATCTATTTCTGCTTTATTGACTATGCCAAAGCCTTTGACTATGTAGATCACAAGAAACTGTGGAAAATTCTGAAAGAGATGGAAATACCAGACCACCTGATCTGCCTCTTAAGAAATCTATATGCAGGTCAGGAAGCAACAGTTAGAACTGGTCATGGAACAACAGACTGGTTCCAAATAGGAAAAGGAGTACGTCAAGGCTGCATATTATCACCATGTTTATTTAACTTAAATGCAGAGTACATCATGAGAAATGCTGGACTGGAAGAAACACAAGTTGGAATCAAGATTGCCGGGAGAAATATCAACAACCTCAGATATGCAGATGACACCACTCTTATGGCAGAAAGTGAAGAGGGGCTAAAAAGCCTCTTGATGAAAGTGAAAGTGGAGAGTGAAAAGGTTGGCTTAAAGCTCAACATTCAGAAAACGAAGATCATGGCATCTGGTCCCATCACTACATGGGAAATAGATGGAGAAACAGTGGAAACAGTGTCAGACTTTGTTTTTCTGGGCTCCAAAATCACTGCAGATGGTGACTGCAGCCATGAAATTAAAAGACGCTTACTCCTTGGAAGGAAAGTTATGACCAACCTAGATAGCATATTCAAAAGCAGAGACATTACTTTACCAGACAAAGGTTCGCCTAGTCAAGGCTATGGTCTTTCCTGTGGTCATGTATGGATGTGAGAGCTGGACTGTGAAGAAGGCTGAGCGCCGAAGAATTGATGCTTTTGAATTGTGGTGTTGGAGAAGACTCTTGAGAGTCCCTTGGACTGCGAGAAGATCCAACCAGTCCATTCTGAAGGAGATCAATCCTGGAATTTCTTTGGAAGGAATGATACTAAAGCTGAAACTCCAGTATTTTGGCCACCTCATGCGAAGAGTTGACTCACTGGAGAAGACTCTGATGCTGGGAGGGATTGAGGGTAGGAGGAGAAGGGGATGACAGAGGATGAGATGGCTGGATGGCATCACTGACTCGATGGATGCGAGTCTGAGTGACCTCCGGGAGCTGGTGATGGACAGGGAGGCCTGGCGTGCTGCGGTTCATGGGGTCGCAAAGAGTCGGACACGACTGAGCGACTGATCTGATCTGATCTGATCCCAAATGGGTTTACAGAATCCTTTCTGGTTTTTTTGTGTGTGTTTGTGTATGTGTGTGAAATCTATAAGTAACGAGTTCCCTATGGATCCTCAGGCTTTATTCCTTCTCTTACAGACTTGTAGAAAACTATTAAGTCACTGATGCCAAGAAATAATTTGTCAATCCATTCTATCTAATCACCACAGAGCCTGAACAGTCAGAAAGGAAAATTTGACACTTCTTCCTTTCCCAGTCCCAAAGTCCATTTCCCGTCTAATTCAGAACATATTCAGACTCCTATTTTATAGGAAAAAAATGAAAAGCTAAATAATCCAAACCCAGACTCTTCACAGACCTATTTGTTTCCTCTGAGTACAGTGAAGTGACTCAGACCATGAAGCACACACCACCAATTACCAAGAAAAATGTTCCTATCACAGAATCAGGAAGGGAATTACTTCAGAACTTTTTCATAATTCAGGTGATTAAATAGCTTGGATAAAGTTCCAAAGTAATTTCTTCTTTCATAAATGACCTTTGGTTAAGTGTGAGACCCTTAATATGTCAGGGAAATTTACTTCATTATAAACTCTGGGGCAGGGAAAAAAGTGCTCATGTTAAAGGGTGCCTGAGTTTATATCTGCACAACAGACACAGCTGAATTTCTATCCCACAACCCCCAACCTCTTCCCATCAGGTATCAATGATCATAGTTCTCTCTTGTAGATCAAAACCAATCTGCACCTACTTTTATATTCATTATCATCCAGAACCACCACCAGTCTCTGTTCAGTGTAAAGTAGTAATGCATTTGCCCTAATCTGATTCCATAGATACATTATTCCAGAGGCTTAGGTTATGAAATGCCTGAAGAACTTTGGACAGAGAGGTTCATAACACTGTACAGAGATGGTGATCAAAACCAACCCCAATAAAAAGAAATTCAAAAAGGCAAAATGGTTGTCTGAGAAGGCCTTACAAATACCTGAGAAGAGAAGTGAAAGGCAAGGAGAAAAGAAAAGATATACCCATCTGAATGCAGAGTTCTAAAGAACAGCAAGGAGAGATAAGAAAGGCTTAAGTGAACAATGCAAAGAACTGAGGAAAATAACAGAATGGGAAAGATTAAGAGATCTCTTCAAGAAAATTAGAGATACCAATGGAACATTTCAAGCAAAGTTGGGCACAATAAAGGACAGAAAGGACAGTATGGACCAAACAAAAACAGAAGATATTAAGAAGAGGTGGCAAGAATACACAGAACTGTACAAAAAAGGTCTTAATGACCTGGATAATGACGATAGTGTTCACTCACCTAGAGCCAGACATCCTGGAGTGTGAAGTCAAGTGAGCCTTAGGAAGCATCACTATAAACAAAGCTAGTAGAGGTTATGTAATTCCAGCTGAGCTATTTCAAATCCTAAATGATGATGCTGTTAAATGCTGCACTCAATGCACCAACAAATATGGAAAACACAGCAGTGGCCACAGGACTGGAAAAAGTCAGTTTTCATTCCAATCCCAAAGAAAGACAATGCCAAAGAATGCTCAACTGCCGCACAACTGCACTCATTTCACATGCTAACAAAGTAATGCTGAAAATCCTTCAAGCTAGGCTTCAATGATACGTGAACTGAGAACTTCCAGATGTGCAAGATGGATTTAGAAAAGGCAGAGAAACCAGAGATCAAATTGTCAAATCTGTTGGATCATAGAAAAAGCAAGAGAATTCCAGGAAAACATCTACTTCTGCTTCATTGAGGAGAAGGCAATGGCACCCCACTCCAGTACTCTTGCCTGGAAAATCCCATGGATGGAGGAGACTAGTGGGCTGCAGTCCATGGGGTTGCTACGATAAGGGGTCACTATGACTTGGACACGACTGAGCAGCTTTACTTTCACTTTTCACTTTCATGCATTGGAGGAGGAAATGGCAACCCACTCCAGTATTCTTGCCTGGAGAATCCCACGGACAGGAGAGCCTGGCGGGCTGCAGTCTATGGGGTCACAGAGTTGGACACAAGTGAAGCGACTTAGTAGCAGCAGCAGCTGCTTCATTGACAATGCTAAAGCCCTTGACTGTGTGGATCATAACAAACAGTAAAATTCTTAAACAGATGGGCATAAGAGGCCACCTTACCTGCCTCCTGAGAAACCTGTATGCAGGTCAAGAAGCAACAGAACCTTATATGGAACAACTGACTGGTTCCAAATTGGGAAAGACGTATGTCAAGGCTGTACACTTTTACCCTGCTTATTTAACGTCTATGCAGAGCATATCATTCAAAATGCCAGGCTAGATGAATCACAAGCTAGAATCAAGACTGTGAAAGAAATATTGAACCTCAGATATGTAGATGACACCACCCTAGTGGCAGACAGTGAAGAGGAACTAAAGAGCCTCTTGATGAAGGTGGAAGAGGAGAGTGAAAAAGAGGGCCTAAAACTCAACATTCAAAAATGGTACCAGATCATGGCATCTGGTACCATCACTTCATGGCAAATAGATGGGGATAAAGTGACAGACTTTCTTGGGCTCCAAAATCACTGCTGAGGGTAACTGCAGCCATGAAATTAAAAGACACTTGCTCCTTGGAAGAAAACCTATGACAAACCTAGACAGTGTATTAAAAAGCAGAGACATCACTTTGCCAACAATAGTCCATCTAATCAAAGCTATGGTTTTTCCAGTAGTCATGTATGGATGTGAGAGCTGGACCATAAAGAAGGCTAAGTGCCGAAGAACTGATGCTTTTGAACTGAGGTGCTGGGGAAGATTCTTGAGAGTCCCTTGGACTGCAAGGAGGTCAAATCAATCAATCCTAAAGGAAATCAATCCTAAATATCCACTGGAAATACTGAGGCTGAAGCTGAAGCTCCAACACTTTGGTTACCTGATGTGAAGAGCTGACTCATTAGAAAAGACCCTGATGCTGGGAAAGATTAAAGGCAGGAGGAGAAGGGGATGACAGAGGATGAGATGGTTGGATGGCATCACCGACTTGACAGATATGAGTTCGAGCAAGCTCCAAGAGTTAGTGATGGGCAGGGAAGCGTGGCATGCTGCAGTCCATGGGGTCGCAAAGATTCGGACATGACTGAGCAACTGAACTGAAGTGAACCTCTGCTGAGCAGTCTCATGCCCTGGGTCTCACCTACCCTTCTGCCCTTAGGAGAGTTTGCCAAGATCCCATCTAAGCTTCTTCACCAGGAGTTTGAGGTCATTCCCCTCTGCATCGGAAAGGATTTTAAGATAGTAAAGAACATAACTTCCCTCCTGGGTCTTGCAAACTGAATACAACACACTAGTAAGAATGAAAATCTTGTCCAATAAATGGATGGATAAAGAGAATAGGACTAATATTATAAAAAATTATGAATAGAAAGCACTGCTTTTGCCAGAAATAGTCAAATGAGGATCCTCAAAATATCCAACGGGAAAACAAGTGACAGAATGGCATTCAATACATTTGTCTTCTCTCATCTCACTGGATTAATTCTAACATCACAATCATAAATAATGCATAGAATTGCCAACTGCTGCTACATTCCCACTTTTGGTTTCTTCCTCCTCTGGGTGTGGGCTCATGGATTTTTCACCACAGATAGATAGTAGAAAATGATGCTGAGAAAGCAAAAGAAATGGTTCCCACAACTGTGGACCATTTCCTTAAATCTGTATCATACAAAGGTGTGTGCATAATAAGCCAAGTCACCTGTTAAGTATTTTAAAACAAAAACCCTCAGAGCTAATGAGGGTTTAGTGAAACAAGCATTTTCTAACACCCTGAGTCAATGTATAAACTAATACATACTTTCTTCATAGCAACTTTTGAGTTACTTTAGGTCAAGAAACTTAAAAAATGTATTAACTTTTGGGGCTAAATTCTATATCTAAGAAATGATCCTAAAGAAATAATCAGACACTGGAATAAACATCAAAGTTTAAAAAGGTTATAGTACCAACACTACTATAAAGAGCTAAGTGACAAATAATAAGTTGTGGCATATCCATGAAAGGAAACGCTATGTAATAATCAAAATATTTTCAAAAGACTATAGTCATGTGAATAACACAATAAAATATTAAGTGGGAGAAAAGCATCCCATAAAATTGTACTTATAGTATTAGTTAACTGTTAAGTGATAGTTGCTCAGTTGTGTCCAACTCTTTGCAACCCCATGGAGTCTGCCAGGCTCCTCTGTCCATGGAATTCTCCAGACAAGAATACTGGAGTGGGTTGCCATTTCCTTCTCCAAGTTAATTGCTTTAAAAGTTGTTTAAATTCTATTCTGTGATGTCATTATCTCTCATCTCCAGTCAGGAATATGGTCTGACTGATTATTTCAATACTCAATCTCTCTGTGTAAATTTTCTCTTATAGTCAACCCACTTTACTAAGAAAAATGCAGGTAGGATGTAATACTGACCTTAAGATACACATTACTATATGAATTATGATTTTAAGTACATCTTGATTTCATTTTGTTTCAATACTATATATTTTTATTTATTATAGAATTTTTAAATGATCATTTCAAGAGCAATAAGAATGTATGGGTTCCAGACAGACAGAGTAGATACAATTTTCCCTATCCCTATCACTAAATACAATGGAAAACAACTAAACCCCTTAGACGGTATGCTGCTGCTACTGCTAAGTCACTTCAGTCGTGTCCGACTCTGTGCGATCCCATAGACGGCAGCCCACCAGGCTCCCCGTCCCTGGGATTCTCCAAGCAAGAACACTGGAGTGGGTTGCCATTTCCTTCTCCAATGCATGAAAGTAAAAAGTGAAAGGGAAGTCGCTCAGTCGTGTCCGACTCTTAGCGACCCCATGGACTGCAGCCCACCAGGCTCCTCCATTCACGGGATTTTCCAGGCAAGAGTACTGGAGTGGGGTGCCATTGCCTTCTCCGTTAGATGGTATACATAAATCAAATATAAGACGACTCTAAAAAGTGCAAAGGAAGCCTCAGGAGTCAAGAGACAACATTGCAGTGAACTTTCTGGATTTTCTTTTTTATATATATGTTCTAGACTTAGAAGCAAAGAAGCTGGCCACCGAGAAAGGCATCCGGCACAAACAAACAAACAAAAAAAGTGCCAACAAAAGCCTCTAATCAAAAAGCCAGGAGATAAGCATCCTAGAAAAATTTAGTTTTATGTAACAGACACTTTACCCAGACTTCATGGAAAAAAAGGTGGCCCCATGATTAATCAGGTCCACAAACACCAGACTTGTACTGTCTTCAGGCTATAACAAGACACTCTAACACACCCACCAGGGTTAGGTCAGAGAAGGCCAGTCTGGGAGCAGTGACTTTCGTTTAATAAGCTATGTCCAATCACACATTGAAGACCATGTGGGGAGCCTGGACTTCTATCCTCACCTGGCAGTAAAGAGACAACAACCACCCCTTCCCGCTCCCCCATCTCCCTTCCTCTTCATTGGACTGATGTCACAAAACAGATGACAGAGAGTAAGGATTCTAACCCCTGCCCAGCAGTCATGAGGACACACACACACACACACACACCTGCTAGTGAAGGCCATGCGGAGAACAGTAACGAGCTTCAAGACAGTAGGATGGTAGCAGGAGGCTCAGCGGGCAGGTGGGGGGAGGAGGAATCCCACCTTGACCCAGATCGTCGTCCCTCCTCTCCCATGTGAACAGAAGGTAAGCAGGGAACTCTACACTCAAATGAAAATAACAAAGCTTTCCCCTCCTTCTTCTACAAGAGTGGTATCTGAGAGCCAGCTAAACACAAAGTTCAAAAAGACTCACAGTCTTATAACAAAATAAATGGTTTAGGGTCCTATTGAAAACCACTCACCAGACAAAGAGATGGGAAGATGAATCTAAAAAGACAAACTGAATCTAAAAGACAATCAGCAGATGTCAAAAAGATGACAATCAATAGACATTAGAATTATCTGATAAAGATTTTAAAGTAGACATCAAGAAACGCTTCAAAGAGCAATTGCAAACATGATAAAAATAAATGAAAAAATAAAAAGTCCCTGCAGAGAAATAGAAGATATAAAGGAGACTCAAATGGAAATCTTGGAACTGAAGAACAAAATAACCTAAATAAAAACTCAACTGAGGAGCCTAATAGCAGAATGGTGAAAGAATGAGTGAAAGGGAAGACACAGATTACACAATTTGATAAACAGAAAACAAAAACGGGGAAAAAAATGAACAGAGCCCAGGAACCTATCGGACTTTATTACTTATTAGATAATAAATCTGTATAGACATGGATGAAAAAGATGAAATTTAAAAAGTGCATTAAGATGGCTGACACGTCCCAAATTTGATGAGACACAATCTATAGATTCAAGAAATGGTTTTGGTGGTGGTGGTGGTGGTGGTGGTCAGTCACTCAGTCATGTCAAACTCTTTGCCACCCCCATGGACTGCAGTACACCGGGCTTCCCTGTCTTTCACTATCTTACGGAGTTTGCTCAAAGTCATGTCCACTGAATTGATGATGCCATCAAACTATCTGTCACCCCACTCTCCTTCTGCCCTCAATTTTCCCAACATCAGGGTCTTTTCCAGGCTTTTGCATTAGGTAGCCAAAGTACTAGAGCTTCAGCATCAGTCCTTCCAATGAAAGGTCAGGGTTGATTTCCTTTACTATTGACTGGTTTGATCTCCTTGCTGTCCAAAGGATTCTGAAGAGTCGTCCCCAGCACTACAGTGTGAAATCATCAATTCTTTAGCACTCAGTCCTCTTTATGGTTCAACTCTCACATCCGTACATGACTACTGGAAAAACCATGGCTTTGACTAGATGGACCTTTGTCAGCAAAGTGATGTCTCTGGTTTTTAACATGCTATCTAGGTTTGTCTTAGGTTTTCATCCAAGGAGCAAGCATATTTTAATTTCATGACTGCAGTCACTGTCTGCAGTGATTTTGGAACCCCGAAAAAGAAAATCACTGTTTTCATTGTTTCCCCATCTATTTGCCATGAAGGGGATCTGACGCCATGATCTCAGTTTTTTGAATGTTGAATTTTAAGACTGCTTTTTAATTCTCTTCTTTCACCCTCATCAACAGGCTGTTTAGTTCCTCCTCACTTTCTGCAATTAGTGTGGTATCATCTGCATATATGAAATTGTTGATATTCTCCTGGCAATCTTGATTCCAGCTTGCGATTCATCTAGCCCAGCATTTCGCATGATATACTCTCATATAAGTTAAATAAGTAGGGTGACAATATACAGCCTTGACATACTCCTTTCCCAAGTTTGAACCAGCCCATTGTTCCATCTCCAGTTCTAACTGCTGCTTCTTGACTTGGATACAGGTTTCTCAGGAGGCAGGTAAGTTACTCTGGTAAGTTACTCTTTGAGGATTTTCCACAGTTTGTTATGATCCACATAGTCAAAGGCTTTAACAAAGTCAATGAAGCAGAAATAGATATTTTTCTGAAATTCTCTTGCTTTTTCTATGATTCAACGGATGTTGGCAATTTGACTGCCAATATCTCTGGTTCCTCTGCCTTTTCTAAATCTAGCTTGTACCTCTGGAAGTTCTCAGTTCACATACTTCTGAAGCCTAGCTTGAAGGATTTTGAGCATTACCTTGCTAGCATGTGAAAAGAGAGCAAATATCAAACAAGATAAATCTAAAGAAATCCCTACCAAGATACAATCAAACTTTCAGAAGTTAAAGACAGTGAAAAAAACCTTAAAAACAGCAAGAGAAAAATATCTCCTTATCTATAGGGTAAAAGGAATTGAAATGACAGTTGTTTGCCTTGGAATTTAAAGGGAAACTCTCATAGAGAGATGTATGTCAGTCAGACCATTTTTCTTACCCCATTATGTCAGTATCTGTCTTTCAAGTGGAATGTTTAACTATTTAATATAATTTCTGATAAAAATAGGATATGTCTTATGTGGCTCCCTCCACTATCCCACTTTTTATTGCATTATGATGTGTTAAATCAAAACTTTATCTAGAGTACTATTTTAAGCTCTTGTTATTTCATTTACCATATATTATAATTAACTTATTTTAATAATTAACTTATTACAATATTGATAATTAACTTTTACAATTCTTTTTGGATTGATATGAATGTAAATAAATATTAAAAACTCTGCTCTTCTGTAGTTCTGCTTCCTCTGGTGAAGCACACACAAACTTTCTATGCAGTGTGCATATCAACACACATTTATAATTATTGCTTTACAGGGTTGCCTTTCAAATGAAAGGGGAAGTAAAAAGTGATAAATAAAACATATTTTAGGTTGGCCAAAAAGTTCCTTTGATTTTTTTAAATAAAAATAAACATTTTTTTTCATTTTCACCTAGAACTTTATTGAACTCGTATTCACTGTTTTTTTCCATTACCATCTTCCATTTTCATAATTCCATCTTCCGAAAACTTTTATCTTTTTGAGCAAAGACCTGTTCGAGGTGCCTTTTACAGTCTCCCAAAGAATTGAAATATTTTTCATTAAAAGAATCTTGTAAAAACTGAAATAAATGAATATCCAAAGGTACAATGTTTGGCGAATACAGCAGATGAATCAGAATTTCCTAGCCAAGCTCTAACAGTTTCTGCCTGGTCATCAAAGAAACGAGGTCTCACATTATTCTGATGGAAGATTATGCACATTCGGTTGACTAATTCTGGATGCATTTTATTAAACACTGCTTAATTGCTGGAATTAATTGTTAAATTTTCCGGAAGGAACTCATAATAGAGGACACCTCTCCAAACTCACCATATACCCATCATCTTCTCTGGATGAAGACTGGCCTTTGGTGTAGATGGTAGTGGTTCATTTCACTTGGCCAACCATCTCTTCTGTTCCACAGTACTGTACAGTATTCACTTTTCATCACTCGTCACAATTTGTTTTATAAATAGAACATTTTTTGTTATACTTCAGTAGAGAATCACAGGTGGAAATACATTCAAGAAGGCTTCTTTTCTGCTAATTTATGTGGAACTCCAACATCAAAGCAATTAACATAACCAAGCTGGTGCAAATGATTTTCAATGCTTGATTTGGATATTTTGAGTATGTCACTATCTCTTGTGTGGTATAAACGTTGATGGTTCTCAGTTTGATCACTATTAACTTCAACTGGTCTATCCAACCAAGGAGCATTGTCCAGCGAGAAATCTCTAGCACAAAGCTTCAAAAACTGCTTTTGACACATTTGATCATAGTACATTCTCCATACAGTGCAAATTTTTTTTTTTTGCATTTCAGTTGCATTACCTTTCTTGAAATAATAAAGCACAATATGCCAAGAATGTTGCTTTTATTCTCCCATCTTCAATATTAAAATGACTACTCATAAATTCACCAATTTTATACGTTTTTAAAGCACATTGATATGACAGTTGTCACAATACAATCTAACAAAATTGTTTTGAATGAAATTAAAGACAACTAAGTGTTATGAGAGCTATCTTATGGAAGAAAACCGAATGAATCTTTTGGTTAACCCAATATTTATACTGTCTTTTATATTTACCTAGTTATCTTACTGTTCCTCTTTATTTATTATGCACGTGGATACAAATTACTGTCTACTGGCTTTTCATTTCAACTCAAGGATTCCCTTTTATTATTTCCTGTAGGGTAAGTTTACTAGGAAGAATTACCTCAGCTTTTTGTTTTTATTTTTTAACATCAGTTTTAGATTCATGGCAAAATTGAGGGGAAGGATCAGAGATTTCACTATCCCCTACACATGCACAGCTTCTCTTATTATGGACAACCCCTCCCCCACCAAAGTGATAGAATTCTTACAACTGAGGAACCTACAGAGACATATTATTACCAACCAAAGTCCATAGTTTACATTATTGTCCACTCTTGGTGCTGTATATTATATGAGCTTGGACAAACCTAAAATGACACATATCTATCATTTAAGTATCATTTAGAGTAGTTTCACTGTCTTCAAAATTCTGTGTTCTGCCTATTCATCATTCCCTTCCCTAGCCCTTGGTAACCACTGATCTTACTATCCCCATGGTTTGCCTTTTCCAGAATGTCATATGGTTGGAATCATTCAATATGAAGCCTTTTAGGAATCCCTGCGCGACCAGGTAGGACATGGGGGAAGAGGGGTTAAGGAGAAATGGAGGTGGGAGGGGCCAGTGCCCCTTAGGGGCAGCTAGGGAGGAAAGGGGTTCCCATGCCTGGACAGGCACACTCACCTCAAGGGAATCAGTGAGGATAGGAAGGGACCCTTGGGGGTTTGGCGTATCACAGGGGAACACGGCTAGTATTTCCCCCACACACTTGGCCCCTGAGAGGCCTCTAGGGTCATGGGCCTGGTCCTCCACCCTCCAAGGCACTTTTCACCCAGGTGGGCCCAGGGGCATGAGAGAGGGTTAGGAAGAACAGAGCCAGATAGGGAGGGACTTTCAGGGGTTGGAGGATCAGGGGGAGTGCGGTTAGCATTTCTCCCACCCAGCCAGACACCAGTGAGCTTGCTAGGGCTCTTGATCCTCTGTGCTCTAAGGCAGGCACTCTGGGGCCCCTCCAGGCCAGGCTGAGTCTATCCCCTACCTCCCATACCCCTAGGGCCTTTGCCAGATGCAGAGGGCGTGTCCTGAGCAAACTCCACCTGTACTTAAGCCCTGCCCCTAGGACCTTTCCTGGCTGCTTGGATCCTGAGCCTAGACCCTGCCCCAGTCTAAATTGCACCTCTGAGCTCCCTCCCCCACCCAGTCAAGGCTTTTTCCAGATTTATTCTGTTTTTTGCTATTGGGGTTCTGTTTTACCCTCTGATCTGGACACCGGTATCTTGTCCAAGGCCATGGGAATCATGAACATGTTCCTCAACGACATTTTCAAGGGCATCGCTGGCGAGGCATTGAGTGCAACAAGTGCTCGACTACCACATCCAGGGAGATCCAGACTGCCCTGCGCTTGCTGCTACCTGGGGAGCTGGCCAAGCACGCCGTGTCCGAGGGCACTAAGGCTATCACCAAGTATACCAGCTCCAAGTAAATATAATATGCCTAGCCGCTGTTAACGGAGAAGGCAATGGCACCCACTCCAGTACTCTTGCCTGGAAAATCCCACGGACGGAGGGCCTGGTGGGCTATACTCCATGGGGTTGCTAAGAGTCGGACACGACTGAGCGACTTCACTTTCACTTTACCCTCTGATGGTTGTTTCATTTTTTTTTCCCCCCAAATATATCATTAGTTTTCTAAATTTATCTTACTTTTTATTTCTTGTTATTGTTCTCCATTTCGGTCTTTTTTCTTGTTTTTATTTTGTCACACAGCTTGCAGATCTTGGATTACGAGCCAGAGGTTGGGTCTGAGCTCCCGTGGTAGCATCATGTAGTCCAAATGGCTGGACTAACAGACGACCTCAGGCCCCTAGGCATATTAATCAGAGTGAGGTCTCCTGAAGGTCTACATCTCAATACCAAGACCCAGCTTCACTCAACTGCCTGCAAACTCCAGTGCTGCAAATGTCTGGCCAAACAACCAGTAAGACAGGAACACAGCTCCACGCATCGAAAACTTGTATTGTGCATACTCATTCCTGCCACCTCATGGACCAGAGCCTGCCAGGTTAACTCTGTTCACAGAATTTCCTAGCGAAGAATACTGGAGTGAGTTGCTAGTTCCTCCTCCAGGGGATCCTCCCAAGCCAGCGATTAAACCCGTGTCTCTTGTGGCTCCTGCATGGGCAGGCAGATTCTTTACCACTAGCACTACCTGGGGAGCAAAATAATACAGTACAGATGAAGAAGCAAGGCAAAAACCAACAGCACCAAATAAATGCAGAGGAAATAGGGAACCTACCTCAAAAAGAATTTAAAGGACTGGTACTAAAGATGACCCAAAATCTTAGAAATAGAACAGAGGCATGAATCAAAAAAATATAAGTAATGTTTAACAGGGACCCAGAAGAACAAAGAACAAACAAACACAGATGAACAATACAATAAATGAAATGAAAAATACACTACAAGGAATCAATAGCAGAATAACTGATGCAGAAGAACAAATAAGTGAGCTGAAAAATGGAATGGTGGAAGTTATTGCAAGGAGCAGAATAACAAAAAAAAAAAAAAAAAAAGAATTAAAGACAGTTTCAGAGAACTGAGAAAACAGTAAATGTACTATTTACAATTGCCAAGACATGGAAAAAACCTAAATGTTCAATGACAGATGAATGGATAAAGAAGAGGAGGTACATATATACAATGGACTATTACTCAGACACTAAAAAAAATGACATAGGGCTATTTGTAGAGATGTAGATGTACCTAGCGGAGAAGGCGATGGCACCCCACTCCAGTACTTTTGCCTGGAAAATTCCATGGACGGAGGAACCTGGTAGGCTGCAGTCCATGGGGTCGCACAGAGTCGGACACGACTGAGCGACTTCACTTTCACTTTTCACTTTCATGCATTGGAGAAGGAAATGGCAACCCACTCCAGTGTTCTTGCCTAGAGAATCCCAGGGACTGGGGAGTCTGGTGGGCTGCCATCCATGGGGTCGCAGAGAGTCGGACACAACTGAAGCGACTTAGCAGCAGCAGCAGATGTACCTAGAGTCTCATACAGAGTGAAGTCAGAAAAGCAAATATCGTATATTAACCCATATATGTAGAAACTAGAAAAATGGTATGTTGCTGCTGCTGCTAAGTTGCTTCAGTCGTGTCCGACTCTGTGCGATACCATAGACGACAGCCCACCAGGCTCCCCCGTCCCTGGGATTCTCCAGGCAAGAACACTGGTGCGGGTTGCCATTTCCTTCTCTAATGCATGAAAGTGAAAAGTGAAAGTGAAGTCACTCAGTCGTGCCCGACTCTTCGTGACCCCATGGACTGCAGCCTACCAGGCTCCTCGGTCCATGGGATTTTCCAGGCAAGAGTACTGGAGTGGGATGCCATTGCCTTCTCCAATGCATGAAAGTGAAAAGTGAATGATGGTATGCTATGCTATGCTATGCTAAGTCACTTCAGTCGTGTCCGACTCTGTGTGACCCCATAGACGGCAGCCCACCAGGCTCCCCCGTCCCTGGGATTCTCCAGGCAAGAACACTGGAGTGGGTTGCCATTTCCTTTTCCAATGCATGAAAGTGAAAAGATAAAGTGAAGCCGCTCAGTTGTGTCCGACTCTTAGCGACCCCATGGACTGCAGCCTACCAGGCTCTTCCATCCGTGGGATTTTCCAGGCAAGAGTACTGGAGTGGGGTGCCATTGCCTTCTCCGGAATGATGGTATAGATGAACCTATTTCCAAGGAGGAATAGAGACCCTGACACAGAGAACAGACATGTGGACACACATAGGTAAAGGGAGGATGGGATGGATTGGGAGATTGGAATTGACATATATACACTATCATGCGTAAAACAAATAGCTAGTGGGAATCTGCTATAAAGCACAGGAAGCTCAGCCCAGTGCTCTGTGGTGACCTAGAGGGATTGAATGGGGGGCAGGGGTTGAAGACGGGGACAATGTATGTATGCATATAGCTGATTCACTTCATGGTACTGCAGAAACTAATAATATTGTAAAGCAATTATATTCCAATAAAAGTAAGTAAATATATAAACTAAGGCAAACTACAAAAATTATATAATCATGAAACTTAAAAACAAAAACATGATTTGGACACAAGCATACATCCTCTTCTTCCCCAAATTAAAAATAAGTGCAATAAGTAATGTGGTAAGGAACAAATTCAATCTTACCAAAAAAACATGAAAGGAGACAACACAAACAATAACTTGATCTGAATAGTAAATGGATGAGAAATGATGACTGACAGGGTCCTTCAAATACAGATCCAAGTCCACATGGAGGAGGCTGAGACGGAGCCCAGAAGAGCTCACGAGTGGGAAGGAGCAGGTACCCATGAAAGCACAAGTGTAGATGAGGTTAAAATGGGAGGACTGGCATCAAGTGTTTATAAGCATCACTTAGATGCCCCAACATACTCATATGCAGGACTGGCAGCTGCTTCTCCCTGCCCTGGCGGGATATGAGAATCTTACTCTCTGGAGAAGACAGACCAGAAGGATTCTGTATGCCAGACTCTGGCAGAGCTACAATGGAAGTGATACGCTACAAACAGAGGTAGGTTTAAGAATAACTGACTTCTCCAGCCCTTATCCCCTCTCAGCTCTCAGAAGGCTGACTGCCTGGCTCAGGCTGCCTAGATGGCAGACTAGAAAAATTTTCTCTGGCCAAACTCATCAGCCTGAGAGAAAAGATCTAATCATACTAACATCTCCAAAATAATACTTTCTGAGACAGACTGTACTGTATAGTGAAGCCTATACCACCAATCTCTCTGAGACTCTCATACACTCACACATAAACTCATACACTCACACAAAGTCACACAGCATTATAAGAAAGCTTCTAATATAAAAAACAGGGTCAAAAATATAAGCAAGTAATAAAGGAGCTTTGAAGAAATAGACAATACCGGGAGCAGATAAAAACATCCAAAACTTCAAAAAAAAATAATTTCAGAAATCTAAGAGAAGCTATTGTATCAATGTAAAAAGAGCTAGGTTTATCAGGATGCAGTTGCTATCAACAAGAAACAATCAGAGTGCAAGATGGTTCTTAGAAATTGGAACACTGAAAGATAGAAAAAGAAACAAAATTCAGAGGAAATTTTTTTTTTGCTGTTGCAGATACTACAATCCATCAAGTAGAAGGGAAAAAATAAAGCCACATAAGACCTGGCTCACAGATTTCAAAACAAACTTTTGGTTACCAAAGGGAAATATTGAGTGGGGAGAGGGCTGGATTGGGAGTCTGGAATGAACATATACACACTGCTATACATAAAACAGATAATCAACAAGGACTTACTATAAAGCACACAGAATTGTGTGCTATTGTGTGCTACTCAATATTCTGTAATAACCTATATGGGAAAAGAATCTGAAAAAGAATAAATATACATTTGTGTATAACTGAATCACTTTGCTAACACAAAGTTTTAGCAGTGTTAATCACTGAAACGAACACAATACTGTAAATTCAAACTTTAAAAAAAAAAAACACAAAAAACTAGAAACCACATTCTTCTACGCTCCCTTTCTCAGACCACTACTGATGGGCACTACACACCAGAATGAGAACACAAATCTAGAAAGGAGACAAAGTAGGACCCTGAAAAGGACATAACTGGAGAAAAGCAACAGGAATTCTCTACTTGAGTTGTGGTATATTAAACTACAAAATACATATTTTTTCCCTTTGTCACAGGTTCCTGACATGACACATGCTTCAAAAACGCTTGGAATTTTCTGATAGGAATGTCTTCATTATGCTCAAAAAAGTATCTGGTGGCATGGGTTATCCTGAATAGCTTCAGGATGGGTGCTGGTCAGGAGAAAAACCCTGGGGGAGGTTAGAGGGCTGGAACTTTTGGCTTAACCTTCAGGGAGGTGAGGGAGTGCTGGAGATGGAGCTCAATAATATTGCCAATAATCTAACTAACTCTAGCCACAAAAGAGGATTTCAATAAAAACTCTATAGATGATGAAGCTTGGGAACTAAATTCTGAAGTTTTTTTTTTTTAAAGTTTTGGAAGTTTTCATCTGCTCCCTGTATTGTCTGTTTCTTCAAATCCCTTTATTCCCTGCTTATATTTTTAGCTCTGTGTTTATATTAGCTCTTAGGAGAGCTTCCTGGCTGGAAGGGTGGTGCAGTATACCAGGAGAGTAACACAGCACAGCTCCTGGGCTCTGGACCTTCCTCCACCTTGCCCTATGTACTCTTCATCTGGCTGCTAACTTGTACCCTTTGTAACAAAATGATCCTTGTCAGCATAGCAACTTCTTGAGTTGTGTGAGTTGTTCCAGTGAATTATCCATCCTGGGGTTTGAAGAGGCCCCAGATTTGCAGCCAACCAGATAGACATGCAGACAGCCTGAAGACCCTGTTTTGAGTCTGAAGCAAGAGCACCCTGTTGGGAATCATGCCTTCATCTCGAAGGGTTTGATGCCAACACAGACTAGGTCAGGTCAGAATTGAATTGAGTTGTAGGACACTCAGACAGTGTCAGAGATTTGTTGACAGAACCCGACAGTGAAGGAAAATTTCAGTTCAACAGTTGCTAATTTAGTTAGAAGCAGCAAGACAAACATTTCTGAGCACGCACCTCTAAAAACATGGACCATAAAAACCACATATTTCTGAACATAAGGACATCGATTTATACTTCTTCTGGAAGGTTTGGGGAGGAAACGATGGTTACATGAAAAATTCAACAATTACAGAAAGACAATAAATAGTGTTAACGCTGAGGAAAAATAAATAGTTTTACTAGAAAATAAATGTAATCATAGCCACAATGATTGGCTCATGCAAACTGTGATTTCATAATGATTTTAATACATACATTGCATATTAATTTAACCAAAAATTATGATGTAATTTCACTGGGAGGATAAGGGAAGAAAAAAAGAAGTGTATTATCTGGAGGCGGGGTGAAGAGACAACTAATTCCTCATCTTCAGTACTGAAAAGTCCTTAGATATTGACCATAACTCTAAACCAAAAAGCAATAGTTACTATAAGCATTTTATTTAGAGATACAAAGCAAATTTAGAGACAATGCAAATCTCAAAGAAATATCCAGAGTTGAAATTAGACACTTCCGGGAAATGTAAACTGAAGCAGGGGTATAAATAAGCATTTAACCTATGTGCAAGAACCATGTTAGCAAAACACATTTTTACAAAAAGTTATCATCACCCACAATGGCACTATGATATCACAGTAAGCAGCAGCATTTTTTAAGGGGCAGAATCAGAGGTGCAGCAGTGTTCCCAAGCTCACACAATTATGGAGGGTTGGATCCAGTTTGAAATTGTTATGATCCCAAATCTTGTGTTTGTCTCTGGAGCTTCTAAGTATCAACCTGTCAATCAGTAAAAGTGTTTTGATATCAGGAATAAAAAAAGGTTAATTCTGATTGGCAGGTATTGGGGAATCTCTTTATAGAAAGTATCCTTTGGACTAGGCTTTGAGACATCTCAGGCTGTTCCCTGCAGGCAGGGAAAGTGCCTGGACCATATGCCTGCCTCCTCTCCTACTACTACCTGGCTTCCTTTCTGGACTTGGGGAAGCATGAAGCTCCTACAGTCTACCGACCTCATGATCCTGACGCGCATGTCTGATGAGCTCCTGCTGCTGCTGCTGCTGCTAAGTGGCTTCAGTCGTGTCCGACTCTGTGCAACCCCCTAGACGGCAGCCCACCAGGCTCCCCTGTCCCTGGGATTCTCTAAGCAAGAACACTGGAGTGGGTTGCCATTTCCTTCTCCAATGCATAAAAGTGAAAAGTGAAAGTGAAGTCGCTCAGTCGTGTCCGACTCTTAGCGACCCCATGGACTGCAGCCCACCAGGGTCCTCTGTCCATGGGAATTTCCAGGCAAGAGTACTGGGGTGGGGTGCCATTGCCTTCCCCGTGATGAGCTCCTGACAGTCTGTAAACCATCTACACTCTCTCAGGACCTAGTGGCCCCACTATTACAGCTCCTATGAACTGCACTAATGTTGGTATGCAATCAACAGAAAAAGATGAACAACAGAACATCTGACAGGGCTGTTGCAAGTACTATATTTGGTATCACTCTCTCCACAGAGCCAGGCACTGGTACTGGATCTTACAACGCGTGGAGGACTCAGAGTCTGAGGCTCACAGTGCCCCTCAGGATGCCCAGCTCTGCCCATCACTTCTTGACGGGTGTGCTACATCCTCCCTGTGGACTCTGATTCAATACTTTCATGCCTCCATGAAGCCACCATCCCTCCCAGGCGAGCTGCAGATGGTTTTGCATGATGACTTTGCATTGTCAGCATTCTCTAGAAAAAAGGGACCAATAGGATGAATATGTGTGTGTGTGTGTGTGTGTGTGTGTAAGAAGGAAAAAAATGGGGCAGGAGGGGTGCCACATGGCTCGTAGGATCTTGTTCCCTGACCAGGGATTAAATCCAGGCCATGGCAGTGAAAGTGTCGAATTCTAACCACTGGACCACCAGGGAATTTCAAAAAAAAATTTAATAAGGATTGGCTCAGACATTTTTGTAAGACTTGGCTCACACAGAACTGGCAGCATAGTCCTATAATCCACCATCTGGAAAGCCAGGAGAGCTGATGGTGTGACTCAGTCCAAGTCCAAAGGCCAATGGTATCAGTGCCCCCCAGGACTGTGAAGCTGGAAGGCCCATGAACCATGAGCTCTGATGTTAGAGGGCAGGATAAGATGAGCAAATCATCCCTCACTCTGCCTTTTTGTTCTATCAAACTTAAGTGAGTTGCATGAGGCCCACCTGCTTGGATAAAGGTGATCTTTACGCAATTCACATACTAATCTCTTCCATGATCTCAGCCACAGTCAGCTCCTGGTCTTGTTTTTGCTGACCCCATCTTTGGCTGCAAAGAATAAAATCAATCTGATTTCGGGGTTGACCATCTGGTGATGTTATGTATAGAGTCTTCTGTGTTGCTGGAAGAGGGTGTTTGCTATGACCAGTGCATTCTCTTGGCAGAACTCTGTTAGCCTTTGCTCTGCTTCACTCTATACCCCAAGGCCAAATTTGCCTCTTGACTTCCTATTTTGCATTATAGTCCCCTAAAATCACTACAGATAGTGACTACAGCCATGAAATTAAAAGACGCTTGCTTACTCCTTGGAAGGAAAGTTATGATCAATCTAGATAGCATATTCAAAAGCAGAGACACTTTGCCAACAAAGGTCCGTCTAGTTAAGGCTATGGTTTTTCCTGTGGTCATGTATGGATGTGAGAACTGGACTGTGAAGAAGGCTGAGCGCTGAAGAATTGATGCTTTTGAACTGTGGTGTTGGAGAAGACTCTTGAGAGTCCCTTGGACTGCAAGGAGGTCCAACCAGTCCATTCTGAAGGAGATCAGCCCTGGGATTTCTTTGGAAGGAATGATGCTGAAGCTGAAACTCCAGTACTTTGGCCACCTCATGCGAAGAGTTGACTCATTGGAAAAGACTCTGATGCTGGGAGGGATTAGGGGCAAGAGGAGAAGGGGACGACAGAGGATGAGATGACTGGATGGCATCACCGACTCGATGGACGTGAGTCTCAGTGAATTCTGGGAGTTGGTGATGGACAGGGAGGCCTGGCGTGCTGAGATTCATGGGGTCGCAAAGAGTCAGACACAACTGAGTGACTGATATGATAATGAAAAGGACATTTTTTTGGGTGTTAGTTCTAGAAGGTCTTATAGGTCTTCATAGAACCATTCAGCTTCAGCTTCTTCAGCATTACTGGTCAGGGCATAGACTTGGATTACCATGATATTGAATGGTTGGAAACCAATAGATCATTTGGTTGTTTTCGAGGCTGCATCCAAGTACCGCATTTCAGACTTTTTTGTTGACTATGGTGGCTACTCCATTTCTTCTAAGTGATTCTTGCCCACAGTAGTAGATATAATGGTCACTTGAGTTAAATGCACCCATTCCAGTCCATTTTAGTTCGCTGATTCCTAAAATGTCAACATTCACTCTTACCATCTCCTGTTTGATCACTTCCAATTTGCCCTGATTCATGTACCTAACATTCCACGTTCCTATGCAATATTGCTCTTTTACAGCATCGGACCTTGCTTCCATCACCAGTCACATCCACAACTGGGTGTTCTTTTTGCTTTGGCTCCGTCTCTTCATTCTTTCTGGAGTTATTTCTCCACTGATCTCCAGTAGCATATTGAGCACCTACCAACCTGGGGAGTTCATCTTTCAGTGTTTTATCTTTCTATCTTTTCATACTGTTCTTGGAGTTCTTAAGGCAGGAATACTGAAGTGGTTTGCCATTCATTCCCTTCTCCAGTGGACCATGTTTTGTCAGAACTCTCCACCATGACCCGACCGTCTTGGGTGGCCCTACATGGCATGGCTCATAGTTACATTGAGTTAGACAAGGCTGTGGTCTATTGTGATTAGATTGGTTAGTTTTCTGTGATTGTGGTTTTCAGTCTGTCTGCCCTCTGCTGGAGAAGGATTAGAAGGTTATGAAAGCTTCCTGACGGGATAGACTGACTGAGGGAGATACTGGATCTTGTTCTGATGAGCAGGGTAAATCTTTAATCCAATTTTCTGTTGATGAGTGAAGCTGTGTTCCCTCCCTGCCATTTACCTGGGCCAAACTATGGTGGAGGTAATGAAGATACTGGTGACCTCCCTCAAAAGATTCCATGCATGTACTGTTACAGTCCATGCCCTCAACACTGCATTAGGCCACCACTGACCCACGCCTTTGCAGGAGACTCCTGGACACCCACAGGCAAGTCTGGGACAGTCTCCTGCGGGGCCACTGCTCTTTTCTCCTGGGTCCTGGTGCACAGGTTCTACTGTGCCCTCCAAGAGTCTATTTCCCTGTCCTGTGTAAGTTCTGACAGGTCTATGGTGGGGTTAATGGTGACCTCCAACAAGCGGACTTATGCCATAAGTCCTCAATGGACTTATGGACTCAATGGACATGAGTTTGAGTAAACTCTGAGAGTTGGTGATGGACAGGGAGGCCTGGTGTGCTTCAGTTCATGGGGTCGCAAAGAGTTGGACATGACTGAGCTACTGAACTGAACTGAACTGAATCTCTTCCAGAAACTCCCTCAGAGACACACCCAGATTTAGTGATTTGTCAGCTATCCAGGCAACCCTCAGCCCAGGCAAGTGACACACAGAATTAAGCATACCAGTGTTCCTCTGTTAGGGCAAGATCCAATGCTGTGTTCTTAACATCTCCTGCTAGAGTTATTCCCAGTCTACTATTTCTACATCTGTCTATGTAGCTATTTTTGCCTTTCCAAGTACTTAAAGTCTTTCTCATGAATGTGGCATACTGCTGGAACTTTTTCAAGTGAACCTGGGGCACTGTGTTTAAATAGGTGTGTCTACCCCTTTCACAGCTAAAAGAAATGCAAAAATGCAAAATTGTTCCCAAAGATGGACACAATAAAGGACAAAAATAGTATGGACCTAAAAGAAGCAGAAGATATTAAGAAGAGGTTGCAAGAATATCCAGAAGAACTATACTAAAAAGATCCTCATGACCCAGATAACCACAATAGTGTGATCACTCACCTAGAGCCAGACACCCTGGAATGCTAAGTCAAGTGGGTCTTAGGAAGCATCACTAGGAACAAAGCTAGTGGCGGTGATGGAATTCCAGTTCAGTCAGTTCAGTCACTCAGTTGTGTCCAACTCTGCAACTGTATGGACTGCAGCAAGCTAGGCCTCCTTGTCCATCATCAACTCCTGGAGTTTACTCAAACTCAGGTCCATTGAGTTGGTGATGCCATCCAACCATCTCATCCTCTGTCATCCCCTTCTCCCATGCCTTCAATCTTTCCCAGCATCAGGGTCTTTTCCAATGAGTCACTTCTTCAAAGGTCAAAATATTGGAGTTTTAGCTTCAGCATCAGTCCTTCCAATGAATATTCAGCACTGATTTCCTTTAGGATGGACTGGTAGGACCTCTTTAGGTATGACCTAAACCAAATCCCTCATGATTCTACAGTGGAAATGACAAATAGATTCAAGGGATTAGAACTGATAGACAGGGTGCCTGAAGAACTATGGATGGAGGTTCATGACACTGTATAGGAGACAGGGATCAAGTTCATCCTCAAGAAAAAGAAATGCAAAAAGGTAAAACGGTTGACTGAGGAGGTCTTTAAAATAGCTGTGAAAAGAAGAGAAGCCAAAGGCAAAGGAGAAAAATAGGAAAGATATATCCATTTGAATGCAGAGTTCCAAAGAATAGCAGGGAGCAACAAGAAAGTCTTCCTCAGGGATCAATGTAAAGATAGAGGAAAACAATAGAATGGGAAAGACTAGATATCTCTTCAAGAAAATGAGAGATACCAAGGGAAACATTTCATGCAAAGATGGAATTCCAGTTGAGCTATTTCAAATCCTAAAAGATGATGCTATAAAAGTGCTGCACTCAATATGCCAGAAAATTGGAAAACTCAGCAGGGGCCACAGGACTGGAAAAGGTCAGTTTTCCTTCCAATGCCAAAGAATGCTCAAAGTACCACACAAGTGCTCTCATCTCACACACTAGCAAAGTAATGCTCATAATTCTCCAAGCCAGGCTTCAAAAGTACGTGAACCATGAACATCCAGATGTTCAAGCTGGATTTAGAAAAGGCAGAAGAACAAGAGATGAAATTGCCAACATCTGTTGGATCATCGAAAAAGTGAGAGAGTTCCAAAAAAACATCTACTTCTGCTTTATTTACCATGCTAAAATCTTTGACTGTGTAGATCACAACAAACTGGAAAATTCTTCAAGAGAAAGGAATCCCAGACCACCTGGGCTGCCTCCTGAGAAATGTGTATGCATGTTAAGAAGCAACAATTTGAACTGGACATGGAACAACAGACTGGTTCCAAACTGGGAAAGGAATATATTGTCAAGGCTGTATATTGTCACCCTGCTTATTTAACTTATATGCAGAGTACATCATGAGAAATGCTAGGCTGGATGAAGTACAAGCTGGAATGAAGATTGCTGGGAGAAATATCAATAACCTCAGATATGCACATTACACCAACCTTATGGCAGGAAGCGAAGAACTATAAAGAGCCTCTTGATGAAAGTGAAAGAAGAGAGTGAAAAAGTTGGCTTAAAACTCAACATTCAAAAAACTAAGATCATGGCATCTGGTCCCATCACTTCATGGCAAATAGATGGGGAAACAATGACTTCATTTTGGGGGGCTCCAAAATCACTGCAGATGGTGACTGCAGCCATGAAATTAAAAGACGCTTGCTTCTTGGAAGAAAAGCTATGACAAACCTAGATAGTATATTAAAAAGCAGAGACACTACTTTGTCAACAGAGGTCCATCTAGTCAAGGCTATGGTTTTTCCAGTAGTCATGTATGCATGTGAGAGCTGGACTATAAAGAAAGCTGAGCACCAAAGAATTGATGCTTTTGAATTGTGGTGTTGGAGAAGACTCTTGATAGTCCCTTGGACAGCAAGGGGATCCAACCAGTCCATCCTAAAGGAGATCAGTCCTGAATATTCATTGGAAGGACTGATGCTGAAGCTGAAACTCCAACACTTTGGCCACCTGATGCAAATAACTGACTCACGTGAAAAGACACTGATACTGGGAAAGATTGAAGGCGGGCAGAGAAGGATGAGATGGCTGGATGGCATCACTGACTCAATGGACATGAGTCTGAGTAAACTCCAGGAGTTGGTGATGGACAAGGAGGCCTGGCGTGCTGCAGTCCATGGGGTCTCAAAGAGTTGGACACGACTGAGCAACTGAACTGGACTGACCCATTTCACAACAGAGTGATGATGGATGAGACTGGCCTCGTTTCTGTCATCATGTGTTGTCATTTCCCCACAGCATTTTGGTGCTTTTTAAAATCATTTCTAAATATTATTGGAATGTTCAAATGTTTTTGTTTCGTTTTCTTTACGAGATTTGAAAATTTCAGAATATTTTCCCACTTGCATAGTGGTTATTTAAAAATTTTGAAAACACATATTTTCACTTACATTTACATACACACACACATACATATACATACAAACATATGTATACAGAGTCATTAAAAAGCAGAGACATTACTTTGCCTACAAAGGTCCATCTAGTCAAAGCTATGGTTTTTCCAGCGGTCATGTACAGATGTGAGGGCTGGACAATAAAAAAGGCTAAGCACCAAAGAAATGATGCCTACAAACTGTGGTGCTGGAGAAGACTCTTGAGAGTCCCTTGGATGAAAAGGAGATCAAACCAGTCTATCCTAAAGGAAATCAATCCTGAATATTCATTGGAAGGACAGATACTGAAGGTGAAGCTCCAATACTTTGGCCATCTGATGCAAAGAGCTGACTCATTGGAAAAGACCCTGATGCTGGAAAAGACTGAAAACAGAAGGAGAAGGGAACAAAAGAGGATGAGATAGTTGAATGGTATCACCAACTGAACGGACATGAGTTTGAGCAAACTCCAGGAGATGGTGAAGGACAGGGAAGCCTGGCAAGCTGCAGCCCATGGGGTCGCAAAGAGTTGGATACCACTGAGTGATTGAACAACAACAATATGTATAGAAAGATATGTACATGTGGGTTACAGACTACTATCAACATTTCAGGGATGGCTGTTTGACAATTAGGCTTGATGGACATTTTTTCTGATCTCTTACAAGTTTTTCTTATATCCCACTTACTTTGTTTTGGGTTTTTTTTTTTTTCATTACTGGAATACATTATCCAGCAATGCTTTCAGATAATATATGGGTGGTAAAATCTGGATCCATGCATATCTGAAAATTCTGTTTTTCTACTTGGCTCTGTAGAGATTTGGGGATAATAATTTCTCACCTGAGCTATGATATTACAGACCATGTCTTTTCAAATCCCAGATTTTTCTGATAAAACCACAGATGTCATTTTGGCAATTATTTTTAGCAAGTGATTTTCCCTCTGTCCTGGATGAATTTAAGGTGTTTTGTTTTTTTTTCCCCATATCCCTGGTGTACTGAAATTGAAGTGTTCAATGAGTCTTTTACATTAAGTTTTTCATGCTTTCCTTGAACTCTAGAAGCTTTTTTAAAAAAGATCCTTTCTTTATAGTCTTACTTTCTGTTTGGTCAGTTATCTCTTTCTGAAATATTTTCTAGACTCAAGTCAGAAGTTATTCCAATGCCTATTGTCAATCCATGGTTTCCAAATAGAGTTCCCCACTGAAGGGTTTCTTCGTAAAAGCAGATTCAATCCTGGAGTGAGCAGTACAAGATATCCTTGGGATATCTCATTTTATTTTGTTCTAGAAAACAGAATAACTATCAAGGATCAGAGGGAGCTTACCAAAAGACACCTGAGTCACCTTGATGATCGGAGCATCAGAAACAAAAATAAGTGGAATGAAATAATACAAATCAAATACCCCCCAAAATATATATTATAATATTATAATAATTATAATAAAATCTCACTGGTCATCTACTATTTGAGTATCTTGAATACTCCATAATATGTTCAAAAATTAAAAAAAAGCAAAAATATCCCCAAACAATAAAAATATGAAAAATGCCTGGATTCAAGTCCCAAATCTTCTCTGCTTAGACAAGAATGGTCCTAATAATACAGCACTTTGTTCATAGGACCACACGTGTTGATACACACCTAAAAAACTACCTATTAGCAGGGGAGATAGGCCCTGAATCCGCCTAGCCCAGGTTACATCTACCACCATTTCCAGGTTTCTTACAGACATGATGATAAACTCAGGAGTCTCATTTTCCTCCAAAAGAGCAGCATTTCTCAAACAGGTGCAATCTTTCCAATCCAGACAAATCCATACCATGTATTCCATCTTGCTATTCCTTTCCTCTAAGTTTCAAGCCCTTTAAAAGTATTTCTTTCTAATGCTGTGTGCTTTTAAAGTGATATTAAAAAAAAAAAAAAAAAAAGGGAGCCAGTGGAAAGCTGGTTTGTGATAACACATCAATGACCAGCTGCTCCCTGTGCGGATGCAAGCCACCACTGGAAAGGAAACACATTTCCTGTCATGAGTATTCATTCCCTTTCAGTTTTTAATTTAATCCACTGCCTATAATTTCCCCTGTCATCAACAATGAAGGTGCCATCTGCACATTGTTGCTTTAATGCCTGCTCAATGGTTATTGACAAAGGAGCGTCCTGGTCCATGGCCATCACGTTAATTGTTCCACACATGGAACAGGAGATGGGGTCCAACTGGCCTGATGCCCTCCAAAGGAAGGAAAGAAAGGAGGTAAGGGGGACCTTCCTGCAGCTGAGTGCCAGTCCAGCTCCTGGTACAGAGAGCTGCCTTCAATGCTTCTCACTCCTGAGACCAGATGTCAGTACAGACCACTCCTTTCAGAGAAAAGCCTCTGGTGCAGTTTCCATTCACTCTGGGACTGTAAAACACAAGACCACGGATACAAAGGACAAACCACATTCAGAGAGACTCCCCTCTGTTTAAATATCTATGCTGCGGGCATTTTACCTAGCTGAGAAATAAAAAGTGTCTCCTGACTCCAATTGCCTATAGCATGTGCCCCTGAAGACTAGCCAGAAGCACTTGAATGTCTGAAAATATTGCGATTCTCTAGGCTTTGTCTGTTTTTATCAGCGTGTCTGTTATTCTTTAGTTTCCATCAAGGAATTTTGTTGATCCTCAATCTCCAGATATTTCAGGCAAATACAAAATATTATCCTAAATGATTCAGTCACAATTTGATGAGTAACCACAACATTTAAAGCAAAAATAAATTTTAAAACAGTAACATTCTTGGTTTTATTTAAAACAAACAAAAAAAACCTTATGAAGAAGTTTTTTTTAATGTTTTTTCTTAAGTGTTTTAAAGCTTTTGACCAATTGATTTTTAAGACCCATACAATGTTTATTATATAACCCATAAGTATAAAGTCAAGATTTTTCTTTTTTTTATTTTGTTATTTAACTTTACAATATTGTATTGGTTTTGCCATATATCAACATGAATCTGCCACAGGTATACACGTGTTCCCCATCCTGAACCCTCCTCCCTCCTCCCTCCCCATACCATCCCTCTGGGTCGTCCCAGTGCACCAGCCCCAAGCATCCAGTATCGTGCATTGAACCTGGACTGGTGACTCGTTTCATATATGATATTATACGTTTCACTGCCATTCTCCCAAATCATCCCACCCTCTCCCTCTCCCAGAGTCCAAAAGACTGTTCTATACATCAGTGTCTCTTTTGCTGTCTCGTATACAGGGTTATTGTTACGATCATTCTAAATTCCATATATATGCGTTAGTATACTGTACTGGTGTTTTTCTTTCTGGCTTACTTCACTCTGTATAATAGGCTCCAGTTTCATCCACCTCATTAGAACTTAACATACCAAAAAGTTCATTACCTCACAAAGGCTGCTTTTTTAAAGTAGTTGGTAGAGAACTGTTTTAAGTTGCTTAAGACACTTTGGGGAAATTTTATTTTTCTCCAGTGTCAGATTGTAAGCATCCAAACAAAAATAAAAACAGAAAATTCATCTCTGTCTTGTTTGTGAGCCATCAACATCCATCATGAGACCCTGCCTTGAGGTATACCTGCCAGCTGCAATAAATAAGCTCATCCTGAAAAGACTATCTCTACCAAAAGATTCCCAATAATTGGACTCTAATCCTAACAAGAATCCAAAAGTATTTGGTATTTTAATAGGTTTCTTACAGAAACTGCCTCTCCTTCTACAGGGGCCACAATAAAGAAAACATTCATTTACATTTAAATAATCATAAATGTTAGATGTATATTAAAGTGCTCATTCTTTCAGTTCTTGATTGCCCAGGTGTTCACTGCTCAATCAGTTTAAAGGAGCACAAATATAAAAATGATATTGCAGAAATGTAGACATGGATCTGTGAATCAAATAATGAATTAAAAATACAAAATAACATATTTTTGCCCATTGGCTTAGTTGCTGATAAGAGTATCCTGTAAGGTTCTAGCTTAAGATGTCAGCTTATACCCATCTATTTCCCCTCTGCCCTCAAGACTGCTGAAATTAAAATAAAGGAGAGAAATAGTATGCCAATGAAAAAAATGTTGCCTGCTATATCAGTAAACAAAGATGTTACAGCTATCAAGCCACCTCATTTTAGCCACCCCTGATGGTGAGCCATGAGGGAATTCAGGAACGGAAACAGGATGCCTGCCATCAAGCAGTCCGTGACTGCAGCCCCCGCCCCCCACCACCCCCCAGTGGTACAACCTGAAGGGACTTTGGATGAGAAAGCCCAGGATCCCGGCCCCAGAGAGCTGAGCTGCATATGAAAGGTATGACTTCAGTGAGCCCAGACTCTTCTATCTTCCCATACAGAGAAAAGTGCTAAATTCCTTAATTTGAGATGTCTGGTTTTCTTTAGTTAACAGTAATCCTCTGATGTACTGACTACCTGTCTTTGTTGCAAAACTCCTATAAACCTTGGCTCCTCCATGGCTGTGCTGTGCTGTTCAGTTGTGTCCGACTCTTTGTGACCCCATGGACTGCAGCCCATCAGACTCCTCTGTCCACAGGATTCTCTAGGCGAGAGTACTGGAGAGGGTGGCTTCTCCCTTACCTCTCTGGAAAAGTCCCTTAGAGCTGAGATCCTGTCTTCTGGACTTAAGTCCTCTGTTCTGCCCACCAAATAAAGCATAATTCTCAACTTTAAGGTTGTACTTTTTTTTTTTTTTTTCAGATAACAGGTATAAACTCCCCAAAAGAAAGAGAATGGGAATGAAGCCATTAAAAAACAAGATATTTCAACACATCACAAGAAGAGAGGCACACACACAGAGGCTTGGAGACTGCAAAGGCCAACGAAGGAAGACTTGTGCTCAACTTTGAGTAGGGGGCTGCAGCGTAGAGGGAGCAGGTCTGCCATGTAGAAGCCCAATGGAGTTCGGAAGTGCCCTGAGTCCAGAGGAGGCAGGGAGTATAGAGCGGAGCTGTCACAGGTGCATTCAGAGAAAGCTTTGTCAACTCCCTCCTGACAATAACAAACTACCAGGTTTCTCCTCACCCCATAGAGTCAAAAAACAAACTGATGTGATCAGTGAGTGCTGTACAGAAGAACATAGCAGCCACTCCAAAACCTGCCTCCTAAGTCCTGGATGGGTGGCTGGTGCTATGAGCCTAACATTCATGGGATTCCCAAGGCTTAGCTGTGCCCTCCCCTAAAAGCATAAACTATCTCACTAATGTTTTTTTAATGTTTTCTACTTGTTACATCCTGAATAATTTAGGAATACTAGGTGAAGTGAGGGATCTTACTAAAATCAATATTCCCTGCACCATTTACTTTTTAAACGTGACCACTGGAAAGTGTAAAATCACATCCGGGGCTGACATTACACTTCTATTGGACAGCCCTGAATTAGGAAACAAAGCAGCTCATGTGAAAAGAGATGCCTTTGGACCAAAGCATTCAGTCCTTGAGCATTGTGGGTCCTCAAAAATGTAATAGGCCCCCTCTGATATAGCACTTCTACTAATGTTTCTGTTCCCTAATATAAAAATAAGAGATACTAAGAATCAGAGGAACTTGAGAAAGTCTTGGCAAATACATAGTAAAAATAATTAGAAAAGCAAAGTAAATAAACAAGCAAAATTAAAACAAGGGGAAGAAAATGACCCTAGAAGAAATAACATTGCTTAGTTTAAAACAAATGAACTACAAAAGTAAAGAAGGAAAGGACAACCCTCCAACCAGTACTCCCAGAGAAAGAGGGCCCAGTGTACAAAAGACAGCAACGGTGGAAGGAGGACCTACTGGATGCACAGCATGACCAAAGACATCGGGATAACAAGGTACAGTAACGTTTGGTGAAGAAGGTAAAAAGGAGACCATCTGCGCTTGACCCCCAGTCAGCCGACACCAGGCACACACGGCCCCAGTGAACGACACAGAAACACAGCACTGAACCCACAGAGAAGAAAAGGGGGCTCAGAAAAATGGCTTTGCAGAGAAGAGTGCTGACACTGTCACAAAATTGTGAGGGCTGTTTTTTGTTTTTTTTTTCCCCCAAGTCAAATCAAGCTACTGTCAAGTTACAAAGAAATTAAATATGACTGTGGCTCAGCTGGTAAAGAATCAGCCTGCAATGTGGGAGACCTGGGTTAGATCCCTGGGTTGGGAAGATTCCCTGGAGAAGGAAAAGGCTACCCACTCCAGTATTCTGGCCGGAAGAATTCCATGGACTGTATAAGTCCATGGGGTTGCAAAGAGTTGGACATGACTGACTGACTGTCACACACATACACACATAGTAGAATGTAAATGTCACCAGTGTGGACATGGAAGGACTTCAAGAGAAGTAGGGGCAGAACAGGAGTGATTCCAGAGAAGGAAAAAGCTGAATTCCAGGATTCCAGGCAACAGAAATGGCAAGAAGCTTTTTTTTTCTTTTTTCAACAAGTTAGTTTGTAGATATAATTAAGATTACTATAATTTTTTAAATTGATTAACACTGGTTTTCTTTTCAATTTAAGTATAGTTGATTGAAAATGCTGTGTTAGTTTCTACTGTAAAGTGATTCAGTTATACACATATGAATTCTTTACCATACTTTTCCATTATGTTTTATCACAGGATATTGAATATAGTTCCCTGTCCTACACAGTAGGATCTTGTTGTTTATCCACTCTATCTGTAATAGTTTCAAACCCCTTCCCCCGGCGACCCCAACCCCTTTTGGCAAGTTTGTTCTTTATGTCTGTAAGACTGTTCCTGTTTCTTAGATATGTTCACTTGTGCCGTATTTTAGATTTCACATATAAGTGATATCACAAAACTGCTTTATAACATATAAGTTTGATGTATACAACATTACATTTCCACTTCTGTACACACTCCAGCAGGCTCACCACTAAAAGTTTAATTTCCATCTGCCACCACCTGTTGACCCCCTTTACCTGTTTTGTACTTTTGAAGGTGCAAACGTGAGCAGTGGAAGAAGCGAGAACAGAGGTAAGAGTCGGGGAGAGGAGAGCTGTGAATGAGCTGACTTCATACCTATCATAACAGGAAGTCACAGAAATGGGTAAAGTTGATCAATCCAGGAAGGGGACGATTAGATTACTAAAATAGTGTCATATTGGTGTCATAATCAGAAACAGAGGCAACTAAATGTATTTGGGTAAGAGTCAGCATGGAGAGGGCCCAGGGCTTTTCAGAAATCCTTTATTATTGGCTCTGTAAATGCTGTATCTTCTTGGCATTTATTTGTGTTTGTATTACAATAAAACTTTATCTACAAAAATAAGCAGTGGGCAGATTTTAACCTGTAGGCTATAGTTTGTAATCACTGCTTTATTTGTTTTTTACTACTTTGCACCTGCTAACCCCAAACTCTCAATCCATCCCCCACCCCACTTGGCAACAAGTCTGTTCTCTATGTCTGTGAGTCTGTTTGTGTTTCACAGATAGGGTCATGTGTTATAAGAAAAATGTCATAGCCCTGGCATTTTCTCCATGTCATGGACACACTAAAATAACTGAAATGTCTCTCTGGGGGAAGACAAAGTGGATAATACAGTGCCTAAAGCACCAAGGTTCACCAATCATGCAATCATTATACTAACAATCCTTTAATTAGCCTTGAAAAACAAAATAATCATCCGTCTAGACTCCCATGTGAAGGTAAAGTAACAACAAAAAGCCTCTAAATGCAAATATACAGAAAAGTATCTTCATGAACTTGAGGAAGGGAAAGATTTTTCTAAAGATAACATAATAAGCACTAAACATAGAAGAAAAGAATTACAAAATCAGGCAATTAAGAATTTCTGTTCATCTAAAGATACAATTTATCTGTAAGCATGTGTGTGCATGCTAAGTCACTTCATTCATGTCCAACTCTTTGCAACCCTATGGACTGTAGCCTGCCAGGCACCTCTGTCCATGGGATTCTCCAGGCAAGAATACTGGAGTGGATTGCTATGCCCTCATCTAGGGGATCTTCTTGACCCAGGGATCATCAAACCCTTGTCTCTCACATCCTGCATTGGCAGGCAGGTTCTTGACCACTAGCGCCACCTGGGAAGCCCATCTGTAAGCATGTGAAATATGAAAGTCATTCAGTCATGTCCAACTCTTAGCAACGACATGGACTATACGGAATTCTCCGGGCCAGAATACTGGAGTGGGTAGCCTTTCCCTTCTCCAGGGGATCTTCCCAACCCAGGGATCAAACCCAAGTCTCCCACACTGCAGGTTAATTCTTAACCAGCTGAGCCACAAGCATATTCTACTTCAATTAAGAGTTTATGAAAAAGAGAAAGAACACGAAAAGAGTGGAAAGACCAGCCAGGGTCAGAGAAGATACTTGCAGAAACATTTTACAAAGGGCTCAAGTCCATAAAATAGAAAAACACATACAAATCCTAACAAGGAAAGAACAAAATCACACACACATAAAGCGATAGCCAGGCCCTGAGATGGCATGTCTAAGATAAAAACAGGCCAGAAACATGAATAAACACTTTGCAAAAGAAGATGAATATCCAAGTGGAAAATTAAGAAATGAAAATGTCCTCAACTTTATTAGTAATCAGGAAACCACTAATTAAAAACACAAGGAAATATCACTCCCCACCCACTAGAACAGTAAATTTAAAAGACTAAAATACAAAGTGTGGGTGATTATGCAGAACAAGAATTTTTCAGACACTGCTGGTGAGAATGTTAATTGGTATAATCATTTTGAAAACGTTTTGGCTTCATCTGGAAAAGTTAAAGACATGCCATCTAAGGGCCTGGCTAGTCCCTTCCTATGTATATACACGTGATAGAAATACATAAATATGTGCATCAAAAGACGTGTGCAGTTGGAATATTCATGGCAGTGTACTTCACAAGAGTCCGAAATCTAGAAACAACTTAAAAAACCTCCATCAACAGAATAACAAATCATGCTACATCCACCTGATAAAAATGAATAAACTGCAGCAACAGGCAAGAACTTGGGTGACTCTCACAAAAATAAAAGTGAACAAAAGCAAACAAAAGAATACACACTATGTTCTCGTGTGATTCCATCTATACAGAGTCCCAGAGAAGGGCAAAATTAAACTCTGATGCTTGACATTATGCTGTGGTTTTCCAGTACACAAAAAGGGGGAGAAGAGTCATCTTGGGTGGCAGTCACCTGCATGGGTTCACTGTGACAATTCATTGAGCTGGTTTTGATATTTTGCCACACAGGGGACCCATATTACAATGCAATTCAAAGTTCAAAATGACTTCTCAAATGAAATCTGTCTAAGAGCTAGCCAGAGCATTAAAGGTTACTTCAAATATCAATAAAACATCTTAAGGAAAATAGTGAATAAATGAATGTTTCTGGACCAGTGATTTCAATTGTAAATGTTATCAATTTGAGTTTAATCAATCAGTGAGCAAACTTGGCTTAATTTGCTTAGTCTGAGCCCCTCCATATAACACATTGTATGTGTGAGCTTCTGAAGACAGATGCAACAGAATAAAAAACTGTTTTATGATTCTAAAGTTTCAAAACACTTGGAGCTCAATCTGACCACTTGCCTTCTCTCCACAAAATAAAACAAACACATTTTTTCTTGCTCAGAAATACCTCTTTTACCCCAAGACAGGAATCTTTACTGACAATTTGCCCTCAGTGATCCCAGAATAAATTTCCCATGCTGGGAATCATCTCACAGGTGGCCCTCCTTAACCATGGCAGCAACCACCCCCCTGCCCTGCCCACTCCCACCTGCAGTGGGGCACTGGTCAGCCCATTCTTCTATGGCCTGACTCTGAGTCCAAAGTCAGCCCCATGTCCAGGCCTCTCCCACTACCCCGCTGGACTTTAAACAATTTCTTACTTAATTTCACATTAGTTTCAGTCACTTGCTTGGCTCTCTGGAAGTTATGACTCTGAGGCTTTTGCTATAACTTCTAGTTTTTTCTCTTGGAAACTTAACAAGCATATTATATTATGCTTGTGATATCAAAAAAAAAAATTCAATAAAGAGAGATAAGAGTAACAGGTGTGTGTGTGTTAATACACATATAAATGTGCACATGCAAGCTTTTATTTTTTTTTAATGGTTTTGGTTTTTACTTTGAGGGCTCTTTTGCTAAAACAGTTTATAGCTGATATGGAATGCAAATAAGGAAATCACTGAAATAAAGAGAATGAGAATTAGAAGTTTCAGATTAGTTTCTTCTTCTCTAAGGAGTAAAACTCTACCTAATCCTGATAAATCAATAAGTGAGCAGAGATTTTCACTAGCATCTCTCCATGACAAGATCATTTCTCTTCCTTTAACAGCATGTCAGGGATCAATCAGGAGCTTTGAGAGAACTAAGCCTTTGGGGAATATTTTCAGGAGTAGACTTGAAAGGCAACATTTACAAGAAAGCGTCCTTTAGTGAAAGTGCCCATAATCCCCAGTCTATAAAGCTAAAAGAATTTTGTACCTTTATGTCCCAGAGCCATAAAGAGGTTTAATAGGGGTACAATTTCTACTATAATAAATCTGGATCAATTATAAAGATGCATTACAAACAAGTTTTAATTTAGAATTTCAGTTCTGCTACCTGTGATGAAAGAAATGAAAGAAAGCTGAGCACCAAAGAATTGATGCTTTAACTGTGAATTGATGCTTGAACTGTAGTGTTGGAGAAGACTCTTGAGAGTCCTTGGACGGCAAGGAGATCCAACCAGTCCATCCTAAAGGAAACCAGTCCTGAATGTTCATTGGAAGGACTGATGCTGAAGCTGAAACTATGATACTTTGGCCACTTTATGTGAAGAACTGACTCATGTGAAAAGACCCTGATGCTGGGAATGATTGAAGGTGAGAGAAGGATGAGATGGTTGGATGGCATCACCAACTCAATGGACATAAGTTTGAGTAAGCTCTGGGAGTTGGTGATGGACAGGGAAGCCTGGCGTACTGCAGCCCATGGGGTCACAAAGAGTCGGACACGACTAAATGACTGAACTGAACCCACAGTGATGAACTAGGTAGTTCGCACCCACTCTGCAGTGAGAACAACTGGGAAAATACAATGAGAAATACAGTCAGAGAAAGAATAGGGCAATGAGGAACAGCAGGGCCAAGGTCCAGGAAAGGGACGGAAGCTTAGAGAATAACAGGGTCTGGGGCCACTTTTCCAGAACCGTGTGATGATTTCTAAAGCAATGCCTAGGAGGCCAAAAGTTAAAGCAAATCTTGGCAGACTCAAGAGCTGGCAGGACATAGTGGAGTTCAAGGTCTACAGAATAGAGGGAAGACCTTGCTAAGTTCTCTATATTCACACTCTAGAATGTATATGCAAAATTGAGAAACAAACCAGCCCTCTTAGGAATGGAAGCCCAAGTCATCCTCTTCTCTGTCACTAACTGGATTAAGGTGATTTGTGCTTGCTGGTACCTATAGCCTGAGTGATGGTCAGAAGCAAACATAAAACTGGAGGGAGGTATTGTCAAGTGTCAAGATCTTAGAATTATCTCTGTGATTTTTCACATACAATATCTGAGACAATATAAAACACAACCAAGCTTTGAAGTAACATTATGAATCATTTCAATAAATACTTTATAAGAGATTTCTAAGATAAAAATACAAATAGGGATCAAATACACAGTGGTAGTGAGAGTTACCGGAGAAGGCAATGGCACCCCACTCCAGTACTCTTGCCTGGAAAATCCCATGGACGGAGGAGCCTGGAAGGCCGCAGTCCATGGGGTTGTTAGGAGTCGGACACGACTAAGCAACTTCCCTTTCACTTTTCACTTTCATGCATTGGAGAAGGAAATGGCAGCCCACTCCAGTGTTCTTGCCTAGAGAATCCCAGGGACGGGGTAGCCTGGTGGGCCACCGTCTATGGGGTCGCACAGAGTTGGACACGACTGAAGCGACTTAGCAGCAGCAGCAGCAGCAGCAGCAGTGAGAGTTACATAATAGTGGAAAAAGAACACAATTTTATTTTAAAATTCAGTTTACCACTTGGCCTACTTGTGTCACTTTAAAAGTAATGCCTGCTAATATTGTTTAAGGTGCCATAATGATGTTATGCCATTTTAATTTTTAAATATTTCTCTAAACAACCTGCTGCTGCTCAGTCACTTCAGTCGTGTCCGACTCTGTGTGACCCCCACAGACGGCAGCCCACCAGGCTCCCCCGTCCCTGGGATTCTCCAGGCAAGAACACCGGAGTGGGTTGCCATTTCCTTCTCCAATGCATGAAAGTGAAGTCACTCAAGTCGTGTCCAACCCTCAGCAACCCCATGGACTGCAGCCCACCAGGCTTCTCCATCCATGGGATTCTCCAGGCAAGAGTACTGGAGTGGGGTGCCTTTGCCTTTTCTGCTCTAAACAACCTATGAACACAGAAAAGACTGAAACACACCAGAAGGCCTTGAGTAATGGTGATTTGGATGATGTTTATCCCCCTGCAGTCCTTTTTTTGTTTAATTTGATTTCCTACACAAAACATGTATTTGTAGCTGTAAGAAACATCACTTATAAACACATTATTAGGATAATTAAATAACTGCACCTTGGGTTTTCTTCATAGACTGTCTTCAAGGTGTGCAATTTTTACAGCAAATATTTGATACTGTTAAGCTTGAGTTGTAGCATTTCGTATAGTGGCCAGTAAATGTAAAATCATAAGTCTGACAAAGCAGAGCAGAGCTACCAAGGGATTGCAGATAACACACAAGCCCTCAGACGCTGGACTCCACACCCATGCCTGCCTTCTGCAGTAGCAAACCCCAAATGCACAACCACTTAGTTCTGCTGTTCTTGTGACTGAAGTTTCTAAAAAGTTGAATCTGCAATCCCAAATGTATAAAATGGCAAAAATCATTCTTGCATCATTATGTATTATACATTTCTATATAATTATGTGTTGATTCTTATTATTCAGTTTAAATACCTTGCCTTCTGGACATGTTTTCCTAACTATGCACATTTATTTTATGCAAATCAACACTCAGAATGGCCTTTAGATGTGTGTGTACAGACAAATGACTAAATGAAATGCAAAAAGGAGAAATATTGTGGAAACTGTTGGTAGTTTAGAATCTTACACTTGCATCCCTTCAAAATGATTTCTTAGGTATTATCTCATTCCCAGCCCAGTTACAAGCCCATATAGTAAATTAATAATCACCGTTAAGTCAGACTATGCAGTTAGGAATAATTTAGGCACCTTCAGTTAACAAATTTATCTATGTACCTACATAGAATTCTTATACACAGTTATATATCATAGACAGTACACCCCAAAGGTCTCTGGAATCTGTCCTTGTCTCCACATTTCCACACTGACCATTACAGTTTTGACCTCTTCATCCTTTGCCTACATTTTCTCATCTCTTTAATCTGTCCCACACATACACTGCCCTCAGCATCCTTGATCTAAACACAGATCTAGTAATGTCCCACCTCTGATTAAAAATCCAACACCCTCTCACTCTCTACCTCATGCCTCACTAAGGGGGGCTGATAGGTAGCTAGAGGAGATCACAGCAGGTAAAACTATCCCTCTGAAAACACATGCTTTGTCTTTAAAAGTTTATGTACATTTTTTTTTCATTCGTCTATAATTTATACTTGTTCGGTTGAATACAAATATTGTGGTTTGGACTGTTTCCATTTCTAGAAAAATATGCAGTGGCAAGCTGATCTTGCAGCTTCATGAATCCTCTGGCACAGCACCACCACCAAAACCTCCTCATATCCTGGGAGATATACCCTGGTGAGGGCCCAAGATGAAATCTAAACTCTGCAGAGCCACTCGACATACCTTTTGCTCAACATTTCTTCTGTCTATGGTAAGAGCTCACCTTAGCCCTCCTACCAAAAGATAACCCCTGTCCTTCATCTTGCAAGGTGTGTTTCTAGAACATCATTCTTACAAAAGGGTATGTAAGAGAAAGTCAGTAGTTTGGTTAGTATGACATCCATCTTTTAAAAATTCTCAACACACATAAGCACATTCAAGTTTCTGTAAAGCTTTGCAGCACAACTGCAGCCGAGATCACCTGGGAGCCAGTTTCCCACAGAACGCACCTTGCTGAGGGTATGGTGTCTTCCCACTCTCATTTTTCTTCACCCTGTTCGCCTCACCGGGAAAACCCTCCATGTTTTCTCCAACTAACAAACTCCTACTCACCTTTAGAAATCTAATTCCTAGCCACCTGGCTGGAAGTAAATATTTCCTCCTAGGTGCATCTGTACCATATTTGCATTCAGGTATATGTGAGATACTCTTGAATTTACAGGTCAGTCTCCATAGATAAGATGGTGAATTATAGAAGTAGAAATAATCCCTTAACCACGTATAAATTCCCAGAATCTAGCAAAGTCCACAAGAAGATTTCAATAAAAAATATGTGTTGAATAAACTGATGAACAGGTAAACAATAGTCTATGGAAATAAGACATGTAGAATCATACATTATCTCCCTGTTACTCCAGTCGGGAAATCTCTGCTGGCAGAAAGCGGAATAACAAGATTTGGAAGGAAAAGGGTCTCTAGAACAGCCCAGTCAGAATGGGCAAAGGACCTCTGGAACTGAATTTGTAAAGAGAACTTGATACCAACCAGTTAGGGCTTGCCACATGAATCAGTTATGAGTCACTGTATCTCTGTCCAGGGTCCTGAGAGTCCGGTTGGAAAGCCCTGGCTCTGTCTCAAAACCAGACAGACTCAAATCTGGCTGGAATACAAATGTTTGCATATTTCATTATTTCTGATATAGAGACTTCCTTTTCACTGTAATCTCAGGATAGTCACATTCAATCAGTTACACTCAAGTGGTTTAAATAAAGCTGATTTTTTTTTTCTACAATAGAAGTTAAGGATTCTAAAGGAGGCCAGACATACAAAGGACTTGCAAGGCAGCTGTGCGTGTTCTACACAGCCCTGCCTCTAACCAGTGAGCAACCCTGGCCAAGAGACCACACCTTTCTAGGCATTGATGTCCCAACCTTTGAGTAGCTACATTATGAAGATAAAGCAAATCTTCAGTGAATTACCAGTGTATGGCAAGTGCTTTCTCTTATTTAATCCTCTCAAAACCCTGTGAAGTGGACACTATTCTCATTTTTACACACGAGGAAACAGAGCTTAGAAAGTAAATTTGTTGAAGGCCATTCCATGAGCTTACAGTACTGGCAAGCTGGGAAGTTCCACACATTCACAGCTAGATCCACGGTCAAGGTGAGACCAAAGCTTTCTCCCCTCCTACCCTCCCGTGATCTCTGGCTGCTGACAGTGGTCTTCATGAGCGCTTCTCTCTGGTATTGCAATGTTGATGACACACACTGCTTATAATTATTCTTCTTAAAATCTTCTAACTTGACAAATGTTTGCATTTCACTATTCTTTTTAGTTGTCACATCATGTAACCCTAGTTTATACCCAAACTTTTCATAAAAGCCAAAAATCTCTTAAAGAGATGGAGGTACTAGGAAGAAGCCTGCAGCTTCCAAGCAAGTGGTCTTCTCTCCAAAAGAGACTGCCACAGCCTATGGCAGTGCTCCCCTTGGTCACTGCTCCCGCTCCCTGGCTAAGTGGCCCCTGCCCCTCCACATCCCAAGCATCCAGCACAAGGACCAGTCCAAGACTGGGAGTTGTGACACACACGTACCCACAGTGAGGCCCATTTGGGGCCAACCCCAGGCAAATGGTGTTAGGATGGCTTTCATTTTCTCACCACTGTGGAGTGTGCTAGCTCACCTAGTCCTCTGTAATGTGCGTGCATGTGTGCATGTGTGTGTGTTGGGGGTGGGGGTAATTTTGTTTTATTTAGATGAAAATGACCCCTGTCTTCTAACTTTGCAGTCTCTCAAAGTTGCCTCCACAGTCTTCAGGTCATCACAATGACCGCTCAAGTGCTATCCTGTCCAAGGTATTAACAGCAAAGTACAGACTCAGAATGCTTGAGAAACTTAGCAAAGATCAACCAGGTCTCCTCTGTGGCTCAGCGGTAAAGAATCCTCCTGCAATGCAGGAGACACGGGTTAGATCCCTGGGTTGGGAAGATCCTCTGGAGGAGGGCATGGCAACCAACTCTAGTATTCTTTCCTGAAGAATCCCCATGTATAGAGGAGCCTGGCAGGCTACATACAGTCCATACGGCTGAAGAGTTGGACACAACTGAATCAACTTAACATGCACACCTAAGACCAATCATCCAGAAATAAGCAGAGCCAGAACCTACCAAGGCTCCCAAGGACAAATCCTATGATTCCTGAAGTAACAGAGAAGCTGCTCCATAAAGTCTGCCTCCCCAAATGCCACAGCGCTTGCACCCACCCCACCCATCCCCCAAAGCCTCTGAGATTCCATTTCTCTGCCCTGGCTCTACTCAACACCAGGGCGGCTTTCTCAGCATCTCTTCGCCTAACCCCATATCTCTGTCCTTTCCTTCTTCCTACAGTCCAAGCTCTCTAAACAGCAATTTTTGCCCTGGTAATCCACGGGACAGCACTTATCTGCTTTTACAGCTCTCCAGTGTGATAGTTGGTCCATGTCACTGCATACACACTGGATATTTTGAAGCATAGGTCTAACTGTGGGATTAGGAGGAACTACACATTTAACACAGGCGTCCTGTAGGAAAAGTAGCCATTCATCTTAGCAATTGTAACTAGATTAAATGATGCAACATACAACAGTTTAATAGAACAGGCGCTCTTTATTTGCAGGATTATGAAATCTCACCTGTCTTCTTACACTTCTGGAGGCTCTTAGCACTTTCCACCTGTTGTAGTTTTTCTCACATCCCTTTCCTACCACATTCTCCCCTCTTGGAACACCATGATCCCTGTATACTTCTCCAGAGCCGAGTCCAATGCTTCGCACAGGCTAGACACTGAAGCTCACTTATAATGACTTAAATGCTTTCATTAAATATTTGTACTGTATGAAGGATGTGCCAATGAAAATTGAATATCCAAAGCAATCTAGAAGAGCGGAAGAACAAACTTACCCAGATTTTATACAGATCTGCCAATTGAAGTGAGCACTAATAGGTCTGCAAGAAGCCTGTGGGGCTGGAAGCAGTTGTCTGAACAAGCAGACAAGTGTATCCGGGCAGCGGAGCCTTGCTCATCTTCAGAGCAGAACCACCTGCATTAACCTCTCTAGGAAAGCAAACCATGCCCATTATTGGAACTGGGGAGGGGGTCTAAATGCTCTCAGTTGGCCCTCTGCCTGGACAGACGAGTCAGCTGCAAAGCCCAGGGCCAGACCCGTACCCAGGGAAGCGGGAGAAAAGTCTAGAAATGCCTAAATTGACACCCACGTCAGACTGCATGCCAATACTTATACCAGAAAGGGTACTAATGTGTGACCATTCGGACCTATTCTTGATGATTCCTGACTCAGGATAGAGATACTTTCACCCTGAGTTTCTAAGGGGCAAGTCAGGTCTTAAGTACCAGCGCACAGGTGGCCTGGGAACTCCATGTTTCTCTCTGGGCGTCTGGGGAAACCGAGGCACACGGCGGCGGGGCAGGCCCGGGCCCGGCCGGAACTTACCACGTCCATGATCTGCAGGAGGCTCAGGGAGAAGTAGACTGTGAGCGGCAGCGAGTCGTTGGCCACCGGCCTCTCTAAGGGGTTGTAGTTCTTCACCAGGTCCTTGTAGAGCTTCCTCTGGAACTCGCCTTGCAGGGACACTTCAGGGAGAGGAAAGGAGAGACGCGCGGGCTGCTCAGCGAAAGCCGGCGGGAATGTGCCCCCTGCCCGCACCCCCAGACGCCCAAGCCGCTCAGCCCAGAAGTGCCGGGCTCGCCTTCCACCGGCAGCGCCTCCCGCCGCCCTTAGCAGCAGGAGCGAATCCCCAATCCCGTCCCCGGCGCGGGGCGCCCCGAGCCGCCTGGGATGCGCCTGGGATCCCACGGAGCAAGAGTGATGGGTGGAGAGACCGGCAGCTTTACCATGCAAGATCGACGCTGCCAGCGCCAGGCACAGCGAGCCGCGCATGTTGGGGGCCCGGAGCTGCGCGTCTAGGAAACCAGCCCTGGCCTGCGCCTGCGGCCGCAAAGCCGCCTCTCCCGGCTCGGCCGGCGCGCCTTTAAAAATCCCAGCCCGCGCCCACGCCCCGCCCGCCCCCGCGCGCCTCTCCACGTGATGAGCCCCGCCCCCGTCCCCCGCGCCCCTCCCCCCGCCCCCCCGCGCCCCCTCCCCCCGCCAGCCCGCCGCCCGACCCCAGCGGTAGGCGGCTGCGGGGGAGACAGTAGCCCAGAAGTCCAGGAGAAGCGCGCCACCTCCCCGCGTCCGTCTCCGCCGAGCGGTACCCGAGTGCCCGAGGCTGTCAACGGCCAGGCTCTGCCTATCTCTTCTGTCCTTTGTCCCCGGTCCCCTCGCTGCCACTCTCAGAAGCCACGCCGGGTCGCTGGGAGAACTGTGGGACCCTTCTGAATCTGGCTCCCCAGGGCCCCGCCTCCACGCCAGCTGCAAGATGCAAAGCCCAGGAACCAGGCTCTCACAGGTTCGAGAATCCACCCAAAGGAGAGGAGACAGACGTGAGACAGGTCCCTCCTACCCCCGCGAGTCGTGGTGGATGTTCTTCCAGCAACCATTTCCTGGGTATCACCGGCCTGATTCTCAGATGGTTCTGGAGGTGTTGAGAGGAGAGCTGAAATCTGCCAGGGAAGCATTATTCAAGGAGGAGACGCTGCAAAAGTGTGTGATGGAATTCCCAGTGTATATCTTCTTTATGTTTAGTTCTCTTTTAAAGGCAATTCCAAAGGTTGGGGGGAAAAAGTTAACTCTCAGCTCCTTGCCAGAGGACAGGCAAAAGTTGGTGGTGTGATCTAGGCTTTTTTTCTTAGCCAGCGAAAGGTCATTGCCAAGGGAAGCTTCTGACCAGACACCGATCAAGAGGTCAGAGGCTTAATCGTATCCCAGATGTTGAAGAGGGGGCCTGATTCTGGGAGAGGATGAAAGAGAGAATGCTGAGGAGAGCCTTCAAAAGTGGTGGGTAAACTCTATCCCTTTTGCCCTCAGCAAGCATGTTGCAGAAGGCTGAGAGCAGAGCGGTCCCTGCACTCAGTTAGGTGGTCTGCAGCTCAGCTTCCTTAGGCCCCAGAGATTCTGAGCTCCACCAGATGTTAGGATCACTGTGGACCAGCAGAGGCAATGCCTGTATGTCTGAATTGCATAAGTTCCAGAATTCTTGGATAGCACCAAAAACTAGGGGAAAGCTTACCAAAGTGTGCCTGCCCATGAATTTACCCCAACATCAGGAATGGGCAGCTAAATCAGTTCTTTGATTTGGAAAAATAAAGAAATATGCCAGCCTTGCAATGAAGTGTCTTGTAGCAAAAAGAAACCCTGCTATATATATATATAACATGATGCATATATAAATAATCAGTATAGGCTTTGATAAATGTACCAAGATCCTAAAAGAAGGAAGGGTTCATTCTTTCCAGAGAATGGTTCATAGAAAAGGTGACTGCTGACCTGGGCTTGCCTCAAAGAAGGTGTTTGATGGGAACACCAGAGCAGGGATTCCTGGTGAGCTGACAGGCGTCGTCTTCACCTCATCTGGTTCCTGAGTTCTACACCATCTGTGGCAGCCAGGATACACACAGAATTGGCATGTGGTAAAGGAATGAGCTACACAGTATTGGCTGCTGGCAAAAAGGGAGTCAGACAAGGGAAATAAAACCCAGCAGACTAGAGGAATCATAAACATCAATTGGAAAATTGCCAGTGACACACCACCTCCACTGGCCCTATGAGCACAGCTCTTACTTGCCTACAAATTACCTGAAAGTACCTAAAAGCTCTGCCTTCCATCCTAGAGAGATATGAGCCCAGAGGGGCCAAGGAACTGCATATATGTGTGGTATGGTCATGGAGATCAAGGTCCTGGAAGCATAACTATTTCCTTGCCTCCCCTGTACCTTGCAATGCCAGAAATCTCAAGTTAAACCATTTTCCAGTGGGACAGCAGGTCAATAAGTACAGATCTTCCTCAACTTACATTGGGCTTACATCTGGATAAACCCACTGCAAGTTGAAAATATTATAAGTTGAAAATGCATTGAATACAACCTAACCTACCAAATATCAAAGATTAGTTTAGCCTACCTTAAACATGCTCAGAACACTTACATTAGTTTGCATTAGCCTATGGTGCAACTCTGTATTGAGCAAGTTTATTGATGTAATTTTTCCAAGAGCATTTGCTCACTTCATGCCATTGTGTCATATTTGCTAATTCTCACAATATTTTGAAGTTTTTCATTAAAATTATATTCTTTATGGTTATCTGTAATTAGTGATCTTCGATATCACTGTTCAAGTTGTTCTGGAGCACCACAAACCACACTCATATAAGATGGCAAACTTGATAAAACCTGTGGGCTTCCCTGGGGCTCAGATGGTAAAAAAAAAAAAAAAAAAATCTGCCTGCAATGCAGGGACCTCGGTTCAATCCCTGGGTCGGGAAGATCTCCTGGTTGAGATCATGGCAACCCACCCCAGTATTCTTGCCTGGAGAATCCCCATGGATAGGAGCCTGGCGAACTACAGTCCATTGAGTTCAAAGAGTCAGACACGACTGAAGTGACTTAGCATGCCCTTGTGTCCTGACTGCTCCACTAATCAGGAGTTCCTCTGTCTCTCTCCCACTCTTTGGACCTTCCTATTCCCTGAAAAACAGCAATGTTGAAATTAGGCCGATTTATACCCTGCAGTGGCCTCTAAGTGTTCAAATGAAAGGAAGAGTCACACATCTCTCATTTGAAATCAATAGCTAAAAATAATTAAGCATAGTGAGGAAGGCATGTCAAAAGCTGAGAAAGGTCAAAAGCTAGAACTCTTACACCAAACAGTTAGCCAAGTTGCAAATTAAAAGGAAAAATTTTTGAAGGAAATTTGAAGTGCTGTTCCAGTAAACACGTGGATGATAAGAAAATGAAACAGCCTTCTTACTAATATGGAGAAACTGTTAGTAGACTAGATAGAAGATCAGTGCAGTCACAACATTCCCTTAAAGCCAAAGCCTGATGCAGAGCCAAAGCCTAATGCAGAGCAAGACCCTAACTCTCTTCAATTCTGTGAAGACTGAGAGAGGTGAGGAGGCTGCAGAAGAAAATCTGAAGCTAGAAGAGGTTGGTCTATGAGATTTATGGAAAGACACCATCTCCATAACATACAAGTGCAAGATGAAGCAGCAAGTGCTGACATGGAAGCTGCAGCAAGTTATCCAAAAGATCTTGGTAAGATGATCAATGAAGGTGGCCACACTAAACAACAGATTTTCAGTGTAGAGGAAACAGCCCGTATTGGGAAAAGATGCCATCTAGGACTTTCATAGCTAGAGAGGAGAATTTAAAGCCCTGTTCAAAGATTCAAAGGTCAGACTGACTCTCTTGTTAGGGGCTAATGCCCCTGGTGACTTGAAGTTGAAACTAATGCTCATTTGCCTTTCTGAAACTCCTTGGGCCCTTAGTGAAAAGTGAAAGTGTTAGTCAGTCATGTCCAACTCTTTGCAACCCCATGGACTGAAGATGGACAGACTCCTCTGTCCATGGGATTTCCTAGAGAAGAATACCAGAGTGGGTTACCATTCCCTTCTCCAACCCAGGGATTGAACCCAGGTTTTCTGCATTGCAGGAGGTTCTTTATCATCTGAGCCACCAGGGAAGCACACTTGGGCTCTTAAGAATTATACTAAATCTACTCTTCCTGCTCTCCTTGGTAGCTCAATTGGTAAAGAATCCGCCTGCAATGTGGGAGACCTGGGTTCGATCCCTGGGTTCAGAAGATCCCCTGGAGAAGGGCATGGCAACCCACTCCAGTTGCCTGGAGAATCCCCAAGGACAGAGGAACTTGGTGTGCTGCAGTCCATGGGATCGCAAAGAGTCGGACACGACTGAGCGCCTTAAGCACACACACTCTTCCTGCTCTCTAAATGAAACAACAAAGTCTGAATGATAGCACATCTGTTTACAACATGCTTATCTGAGTTTTTAGACCCACTGTTGAGACCTACTATTTAGGGGGGAAAAGGCTCCTTTCAAAATAGTACTGCTTATTGTCAATGCACCTGGTTATGCAAGAATTCTGATGCAGATGGACAAAAAAATGAATGTTGTTTTCATGCCTGCTAACACAATATCCATTCTGTAGCCCATGAATCAAAGAGTAATTTCAACTTTGATGTCTTCTTATTGAGGAAATACGTTTCATAAGGCTACAGCTGCCGTAGATAGTGATTCCTCTGATGGCTCTGAGCAAAGTAGATTGAAATATTCCGGAAAAGATTCACAATACTAGATGCTATTAAGAACATTTGCAATTCATGGAAAGAGGTCAGATATTGACATTGACAAGATTTTGGTAGAAGCTGATTCCATTCCTGATGAATGACTTTGAGGAGTCAAGTCTTCAGTGGAAGAAGTAACTGAAGATGGCTTAGAAAGAGAACTAGACTTAGCAGTTGAGCCTGAAGATGTGACTGAATTGCTGCAATCTCATAATAAAACTTGAATGGAAGGGGAGTCAATTCTTATGGATGAGCAAAGAAAGTGGTTTCCTGAAATGGAATATACTCCTGGTGAAGATGATTTGAAGACTGTTGAAATGACAATGAAAGATTTAGATGTTACATAAACTTAGTTGCTAAAATAGTAGCAGGTGTTTAGTGGACTAACTCCTATTTTGAAAGAAGTTTCAATGTGAGTAGAATGCTGTCAAACAGCATTGCATGCTACAGAGAATTTATCCCACGAAGGCAAAATACTCATCACCATATTAACAGGCTAATATAATTATCATGTCAATAACACATTCTAACATAATAAAATTCAGTGTGTTGTATAAAATTCAATGCCCTTTCAGGATTAAAAAGTACACAGCCAACCTAAGATTAAAGGAAACTATCTTAACTTGATCAAGAGTATCTTCTAAAAGACTACAGCAAAGTCATATTTTTGTTTTTCTGTTTGATTAAACTTTTAAATTTAGAATAGTTTTAGGTTCACAAAAAGAGTTATAGAGACACACAGAGAATTCTTATATAGTCAGTATGCAGTACCCACTATTGTTAACATCTAACATCAGTATGTTACATTTTTCCAACTAAAGAAAGAACGTGCTTAGTGGCTTCAGTTGTGTCCGACTCTGTGTGGCCCTAAGGACTATAGCCCGCCAGTCTGCTCTGTCCATGAGATTCTCCAGAGAAGAATACTGGAGAGGGTTGCCTTGCCGTCCTCCAGGGGATCTTCCTGATCCAGGGATTGAAACCGCATTTCCTACATTACAGGCAAATTATTTTAACCACTGAGCCATGGGGGAAGCCCCCAAAAAAGAATGTAAATATGTTAACTAACAACAACACTTTATTCATATTTTCTTAGTTTTTGCCACTATTTTTCTGTTCCAGAATTCCATCAGGACACCACATCACATGAGATAGGTCACAATGTCTGCTTGGGCTCCTCTTGGCTGTGATGGTGTCTCAGTCATGCCTGTTTATTGATAATCTTGAGAGTTCTGAGGAGTACCTGTCAGCTATTTTGTAGAATGTCCTTCAATTTGGATTTATCTGGTGTTTACTCAGGATTAGACTGAGATTGTGAGTTTGGAGGAAGATGACTACAAAGGTGAAATGCCATTCTTATCACATATCAAGTGTGCATACTATCAACATCACTTATCCCAGTTGATGTTGACCTTGATCACCTGGGTGGATGTAGTGTTTGTTGTGTTTCTCCCTTGTGAAGTTACTCTGTTCTGTGGACTTTGGAAGGATGGCAAAATGTGTACCCCACTTTAAGGAGTTGAGAGTTAAGCTCCACCTGAAGTTTTTACATACAAATTAAATACGCCCTAAAGTACGCACTTACATAAATTATCTTAAATTATTCTACTTGGGCATTCATCTCCTCTCCCACATTTATTTATGCATTTAATCATTTTTTTAATGTCAGTGTAGACTCATTAACATTTACTTTCTACTTTGGGTTATAATTGAATACAACTTTATTTTGTTGACCAAATTCTTCAGTCACTGGGAGCTGGTTCAGTTGACTCCTGCACTGCTCTGATACCCTCTCTTGTGGATTGCTTTCAGTACTTCCATTCTTTCTAGCACTACACGGTTCTTCATACTTATATTTCTGGCCCCAGTCCTAGAATCAGACATTTCTCCAAGGGTCCCTATTTCCTTTTGTTTAAAAAATGGTGTTAGAACTGAATATCTGAGTCCTGGGTGTGCATGTTGGTACTGGGGGGGACGTTGCTTTTAGGCCCTCTGAAGCTGTCAGAGGAAGAAGCTATACGTTTATTTAACCGGTGTACATGCATAAACCTATCTATATCCATATTAAGCCACATATAACTCCACACTGAAGTATCCAACACTAATACCGTATGGATCATCCCAGCCTCCTCCACCCTCAGCTCCTATAGTGAAAAGTCTGTATCGTACCATTGCATCTATTCACTTACTGAATTTTGAATTTTGGTATACATCTATAAAGGTTTCAGAATTCTTAACCTGAACCCTTAGGTGATGTACGTATGCTTTGATGACTGGAGTACACTACCTATATAGTTGTTTTGCCTTTACGTCTCCATGCATTGCCATAGTTACTTAGGTCAGTACATTTTTCCCTCAACAACTTCACTGAGGATATTTTAGATATTTTTGTCACAATCAATGTTTCATCATGGGTTTCCTCTGAAGCCCTAAGTGATTTTTTAAAATTTGCATCAAGTGAGACTCATTCTTTTTGTTATAAAATTCTATGGATTTTTAAAAATGCACAATGTCATAGTTTGACGATTACAATATTATACAGAATAGTATAATACTTTACTGTCTATAAACTCCCCTGTGTGAAGTCAAGTGGCCTTAGGAAGTATTATTATGAGCAAAGTTAGTGGAGGTGACGGAATTCCAGCTGAAAACCTGACAAAGATCCCACAAAAAAAGAAAACTACAGATCAATATCACTGATGAACATAGACACAAAAATCCTTAACAAAATTCTAGCAATCAGAATCCAACAACACATTAAAAAGATCATACACCATGACCAAGTGGGCTTTATCCCAGGGATGCAAGGATTCTTCAATACCCGCAAATCAATCAACGTAATACACCACATTAACAAACTGAAGAATAAAAACCATATGATTATCTCAATAGATGCAGAGAAAGCCTTTGACAAAGTTCAACATCCATTTATGATAAAAACTCTCCAGAAAGCAGGAATAGAAGGAACATACCTCAACATAATAAAAGCCATATACGACAAACCCACAGCAAACATTATCCTCAATGGTGAAAAACTGAAAGCATTTCCTCTAAAGTCAGGAACAAGACAAGGATGCCCACTTTCACCATTATTATTCAACATTGTTCTGGAAGTTTTGGCCATAGCAATCAGAGCAGAAAAAGAAATAAAAGGAATCCAAATTGGAAAAGAAGAAGTAAAACTCTCACTGTTTGCAGATGACATGATCCTCTACGTAGAAAACCCTAAAGATTCCACCAGAAAATTACTAGAACTAATCAATGAATACAGTAAAGTTGCAGGATATAAAATTAACACACAGAAATCCCTTGCATTCCTGTACACTAATAATGAGAAAATAGAAAGAGAAATTAAGGAAACAATTCCATTCACCATTGCAATGAAAACAATAAAATACTTAGGAATATATCTTCCTAAAGAATCTAAAGACCTATATTTAGAAAACTATAAAACACTGCTGAAAGAAATTAAAGAGGACACTAATAGATGGAGAAATATACCATGTTCGTGGATTGGTAGAATCAATATAGTGAAAATGAGTATACTACCCAAAGCAATTTATAGATTCAATGCAATCCCTATCAAGCTACCAACGGTATTCTTCACAGAGCTAGAACAAATAATTTCTCAATTTGTATGGAAATACAAAAAACCTCGAATAGCCAAAGCTATCTTGAGAAAGAAGAACGGAACTGGAGGAATCAACCTGCCTGACTTCAGGCTCTACTATAAAGCTACAGTCATCAAGACAGTATGGTACTGGCACAAAGACAGAAACATAGATCAATGGAACAAAATAGAAAGTCCAGAGATAAATCCACGCACATATGGTCACCTAATCTTTGACAAAGGCGGCAAGAATATACAATGGATTAAAGACAATCTTTTTAACAAGTGGTGCTGGGAAAACTGGTTGAACACTTGTAAAAGAATGAAACTAGAACACTGTCTAACACCATACACAAAAATAAACTCAAAATGGATTAAAGAGCTAAATATAAGACCAGAAACCATAAAACTCCTAGAGGAAAACATAGGCAAAACACTCTCTGACTTACATCACAGCAGGATCCTCTATGACCCACCTCCCAGAATATCGGAAATAAAATCAAAAATGAACAAATGGGACCTAATCAAACTTAAAAAGCTTCTGCACAACAAAGGAAACTATAGGCAAGCTGAAAAGACAGCCTTCAGAATGGGAGAAAATAATAGCAAATGAAGCAACAGACAAACAACTCATCTCAAAAATATACAAGCAACTTCTACAGCTCAATTCCAGAAAAATAAATGACCCAATCAAAAAATGGGCCAAAGAACTTAATAGACATTTCTCCAAAGAAGACATACAAATGGCTAACAAACACATGAAAAGATGCTCAACATCACTCATTATCAGAGAAATGCAAATCAAAACCACTATGAGATACCATTACACGCCAGTCAGAATGGCTTCGATCCAAAAATCCACAAGCAATAAATGCTGGAGAGGGTGCGGAGAGAAGGGAACCCTCTTACACTGTTGGTGGGAATGCAAACTAGTACAGCCACTATGCAGAACAGTATGGAGATTCCTCAAAAAACTGGGAATAGAACTGCCTTATGACCCAGCAATCCCACTGCTGGGCATACACACTGAGAAAACCAGAATTGAAAGAGGCACGTGTACCCCAATGTTCATAGCAGCACTGTTTACAATAGCCAGGACGTGGAAGCAACCTAGATGTCCATCCACAGATGAATGGATAAGCAAGCTGTGGTACATATACACGATGGAGTATTACTCAGCCATTAAAAAGAATACATTTGAATCAGTTCTAATGAGGTGGATGGAACTGGAGCCTATTATACAGAGTGAAGTAAGCCAGAAAGAAAAACACAAATACAGTATACTAACGCATATATATGGAATTTAGAAAGATGGTAACAATCACCCTGCTTATGAGATAGCAAAAGAGACACTGATGTATAGAACAGACTTTTGGACTCTGGGACTGGGAGAGGGTGGGACGATTGGGGAGAATAGCATTGAAATATGTATAATATCATATCTGAAACGAGTCAGTCCAGGTACGATGCCCTATAACAGATGCCTGGGACTGGAGCACTGGGAAGACCTGGAGGGAGGGTGTGGGAAGGGGGGAGGGAGAAGGGTTCAGGATGGGGAACACGTGTATTCTGGTGGCGGATCCATCTCGATGTATAGTAAAAGTAATACAATATTGTAAAGATAAGAAAAATTTAAAAAATAATAATAAAATAAAATAAAAAAAAATCATAAAAGATGATGTTGTTGAAGTGCTGCCATCAGTTTGTCAGCAAGTTAGGAAAACTTAGCAGTGGCCACAGGACTAGAAAATGTCAGCTTTCATACCAATCCCAAAGAAGGGCAATGCCAAAGAATGCTCAAACTACCATAAAATTTCATATACTAGCAAGGTTATACTCAAAATCTTTCAAGCCAGGCATAGGCAGTATGTGAACCAAGAACTTCCAGATGTACAAGATGGGTTTAGAAAAAGGCAGAGGAATCAGAGATCAAATTGGAACCTCTGTTGGATCACAGAAGAAGCAAGGGAATTCCAGAAAAATATCTGCTTCTGCTTCATTGACTATGCTAAAGCCTTTGACTGTGTGGATCACAACAAATTGGAAAATTCTTAGAGATGGGAATACCAGACTGTCTTACCTGCCTCCTGAGAAACCTGTATGCAAATTAAGAAGCAACGATTAGAACCAGACATGGATCAATGGACTGATTCAAACTTGGGAAAGGAGTTTGTAAAGGCTGTATATTGTCATGCTGCTTATTTAACTTATATTCAGAGTACATCATACAAAATGCTGGGCTGGTTGAAGCACAAGCTGGAATCAAGATTGACAGGAGAAATGTCAGTGACCTCAGAAATGCAGATGATACCACCGTAATGGCAGAAAGTGAAGAGGAACTGAAGAGCCTCTTGACGAGGGTGAAGGAGGAGAGTGAAAAAGCTGGCTTAAAACTCAGCATTTAACAACTAAGATCATGGCACATTCAGTCCCATCACTTTATGGCAAACAGAAGGGGCAGAAGTGGAAGGAGTGATGGATTTTCTTTTCTTGGCCTCCAAATCACTGCAGGCAGAGAGTGCAGCTGTGAAATGAAAAGATGCTTGCTTCTTGGATGGAAAGCTATGACAAACCTAGGCAGTGTACTGGGCTTCCCAGGTGGCACTAGTGGTGAAGAACCCTCCTGCCAATGCAGGAGACTTTAAGGGATGTAGTTTCAACCCCTGTGTTGGGATGATTCCCTGAATGAGGGCATGGCAACCCGCTCCAGTATTCTTGCCTGAAGAATCCCATGTATAGAGGAGCTCGGAGGGCTACAGTCCATAGAGTTGCCAAGAGTCGGACATGACTGAAGTGACTTAGTGTGCACGCAGTCTATTAAAATACAGAGACATCACTTTGCCCACAAAGGTCTGTCTAATCAAAGCTATGATTTTTCCAGTAGTCATGTATGGATGTGAGGATGCTTTTGAATTGTGGTGCTGGAGAAGATTCTTGAGAGGTCACTTGGACAGCGAGGAGATCAAATCAGTTAATCCTAAAGGAAATCAACCCTGACTATTCATTGGAAAGACTGATGCTGAAGCTCCAATACTTGGGCCACTTGATGCAAAGAGCTGACTCACTGGAAAACACCATGATGCTGGGAAAGGAAGAGAAAGGGGTGACAGAGTATAAGATTGTTGGATGGCATCACTGACTCAATGAACGTGAGTTTGAGCAAACTCCTGGAAATAATGTAGGGCAGGGAAGTCTGGCATGCTACAGCCCAGACTGGGACACAGCTGAGCAACTGAACAACGGTAACAATATAAACTCCCCTGTGCTTCATCTGTTTATCTCTCTCTTCCCAAATCCCTGGCAACCATGAATACATTTATCTTCTTTATAGTTTTACCTTTTACAAAATGTCATATAAATGGAATAATACAGTATGTAGCCTTTTAAGACTGATTTCTTTCATGTAGCAGTATACTTTTAAGATTCATCCATGTTTTTGCATGGCTTGATAGCATATGTCTTTTTATTGCTGAATACTATTCCATTCCATATATGTGAAAGTGAAAGTCCCTCAGTCATGTCTGACTCTTTGTGACCCCATGGACTATACAGTCCATGGAATTCTCCAGGCCAGAATACAGGAGTGAGTGGATAGCATTACCCTTTTCCAGGAAATCTTCCCAACCCAAGGATCAAGTCCAGGTCTCCTGAACTGCAGGCAGATTCTTTACCAGCTAAGCCACAAGGGAAGCCTGCAACAAGAGAAGCCACTGCAACAAAAAACCTGTGCTCCACATCTAGAGGATGACATCCCCACTCACCACCAACTAGAGAAGAGCTGGAGCAGCAACAAAGACTCAGCACAACCAAAAACAAAACATTTTCAAAAAAAAAAAAAAAAGAATGAATAGAAAATGTGAACATATAGAAACGAAGAATAGCTGTTGGGTCAGGAATTTGTAACAAGTGGCTTCCTTACCAACTGAGCCACTAGGGAAGCCCAAGAATACTGGAGTGGGTAGCCTATCCCTTCTCCAGGGCATCTTCCCAACCCAGGAATCAAATCAGGTTCTCCTATATTGCAGGCGGATTCTTTACCAACTATGCTATCAGGGAAACGTAAAATAGTTTATTTTTTAATTCATCTGTTAAAGGACATCTTGTTTCCAGTTTTGGGTAGTTATTAATAAAGCTGTAATTAATATTCAAGTGAAGATGTGTGTGTGTGTGTGTGTGTGTGTGTATGTAAGGTTTCAAATCACTAGATAAATACCCAGAAATGTGATTATCATAGGATCCGATTATGTTTGATGTGTTAGTTTTCTAGGGCTGCCATAATAAAGAACCACAGAGTTGCTTTATCAGCAAACATTTACTGTGTAACAATTCCGGAAGCTAAAAGTATCAAGGTACCAGCAAGGGTTGGTTCCTTCCAAGGGCGGTGAGGGAAAATCTATTTCATATTTCTCTCCTATCTTCTGGTGGTTTGATGACAATCTTTGACTTTCCCTGGTAGGGAGCAGCATGACCCTGATCTCTGCTTTCAACCCTGCATGATGGTCTTTCTCTGTGTATATGTCTCCAAATTTCCTTTTCATAAAAACACCAATCATATCGAATTAAGGACCCACTCTACTCCAACTAATGAAAGTGATAAGTGAAAGTGTTAGTCTCTAAGTCATGTCCCACTCTTCGAGATCCCATGGACTCTAGCCCACCACGCTCCCTTGTCCATGAAATTCTCCAGACAAGAATACTGGAGTGTGTTGCCATTTCCTTCTCCAGGGGATCTTTCTGATCCAGGGATCAACCCTGGATCTCCTGCATAGAAGGCAGATTATTTACTGTCTGAGCCACCAGGGAAGCCAGAGTATTATAACTCCAGTATACAACTCCAGTGTAATTATATATCTTCAATGAATGACCCTATTTCCAAATAATGTCATATTCTGAGGTATTGGAGTTTAAGATTTCAACATGAGATTGGGAGGGGGGTGGTGGTGCAATTCAACCCATAACATTTAGTTTCTTAAGAAATTGCCAAATTATCTTCCAAAGTGGCTGTACCACTTTGCATTCTCATCCAGAAATTAGAAGAGTCTCTATTGAGTGTATCCTTGCCAGAACTGGTATTTGCCATTCTGAGACTGGTACTTCATTGTTGTTTTAATTTGTGTTTCTCTAATGACAAATGATGTTGAGCCTTTGTTTTAATATACCTATTTGCCATCTATATACCTTGTTTGCTGAGATATCTATTCAGATCTTCTACCCATTTTTAAATTATTTTTTTCTTATGGTTGAGTTTTAAATAGTCTTTTTATATTCTGGATAGATGTCCTTTATCAGACGTATTGTTTGTAAATGTTTTCTCCTCATTGGAGAATTGTCTTTTCATTCACTGAACAATGTTCATTACAGAGCAAAAGGTTTAATTTTAGTAAAATCCAAATTATGAACTTTTTCTTTTGTGAATTGTGCTTTTGATATTGTGTCTGCTGCTGCTAAGTCGCTTCAGTCAGGTCCAACTCTGTGCGACCCCATAGACGGTAGCCCACCAGGCTCCTCCGTCCCTGGGATTCTCCAGGCAAGAACACTGGAGTGGGTTGCCATTTCCTTCTCCAATGCATGAAAGTGAAAAGTGAAAGTGAAGTTGCTCAGTCGTGTCCGACTCCTAGAGACCCCATGGACTGCAGCCTACCAGGCTCCTCCGTCCATGGGATTTTCCAGGCAAGAGTACTGGAGTGGGGTGCCTAAAAGAAACCGAACCTAAGATCACATGGATTTTTTTTTCCTACAGTTTTCTCCTATAGGTTTAATTGGGATTGTGAAAGTGAAAGTCAGTCAGTCATGTCGGACTCTTTGTGACTCCATGGACTACACAGTCCATGGAATTCTCCAGGCCAGGGCACTGGCATGGGCAGCCTTTCCCTTCTCCAGGGAATCTTCCCAACCCAGGGATCGAATCCAGGTCTCCTGCATTGTGGGCAGTTTCTTTATCAGCTGAGCCACCAGGGAACAGATTTTTAACTGGGATTATGCTGAACCTATGAGTCAAGTTGGGAAGAACTGGCACCTTAAAAATATTGTTTCTTCCAATGCCTGAATATGGAATATTTCTCCATTTATTTAGACCTCTTTTGATTTCTCTCATTGAGTTTCCTCTCATTCTGTAGTTTTCTGCATAACATACCTTGTAAATATTTTGTTGGATGTATGCCAAAGCACAACATTTCCTTTGGTGCTGTTGTAAATTTTGAATGCTTTTTGAAATTTAAATTCCAATTGCTAGTATATAGGAAAGCAGTTTAATTTGGTATATAGACTTTACATCCTGCACTTCTGCTGTACTCATTTATTTAATTAACAAGTTTTGAGGAGGTGTTTTCTGTGTGTATGGATTCGTTGGTGTGTTCTACATAAACAGGCATATTATCTGAGACTAAAGATACTAGTTTTATTTTATCCTTTCCAATCTGTGTACCATTTATTTCTTATTCTTGTATTCCAGGATGATAATGAATAAGAGTGGTGAGAGCAGACATCCTTGTCTTCTTCCTGGTCTTACAGGAAGAGTTTATTTCTCACTATTAATTATGATATTGCTGCTGCTAAGTCACTTCAGTCGTGTCCGACTCTGTGCGACCCCATAGACAGCAGCCCACCAGGCTCCCCTGTCCCTGGGATTCTCCAGGCAAGAACACTGGAGTGAGTTGCCATTTCCTTCTCCAATGCATGAAAGTGAAAAGTGAAAGTGAAGTCGCTCAGTCGTGTCCAACTCTGTGTGACCCCATGGACTGCTGCCTACCAGGCTCCTCGGTCCATGGGATTTTCCAGGCAAGAGTACTGGAGTCGGGTGCCATTGCCGTCTCCAATTATGATATTAGTTGTAGGCTTTTCATATATTCATTTGAGTTGAACAAAGCCATTACCTTCTATTACTAGTATTTTTTAAACTGTTACTATGAATGGCAGTGAAACAATTTTTATGCATCTATTGATATTTTTGTTGTAATTTCATTATTGTCTTTTTTAGTTACACTATTATGCATTTGTTGTTTGTTCAAGGAACTTCAGTATACTTCATTAACTTATGAGTATCTACTATAGTTACTATTGTACTACCTCCGATAAAATGTAATAATCTTATAACAGTAAAATTCTATTTATCTCTCTTATTCTTTTTATTGTTATCATATATTTACAACCACATGGGTGATAAACCCCACATTACAATGTTATTAATTTTGTATTTAAATGCAGTTGAATTTTTAAGAAAATAAGAGTATTATCCATAAAAGTATTGCATCAGTATGCTGTACACCTGAAACTAACATAATGTTGTAAATCAACTATACTTCAATTAAAAAATAATTCGGGAAAAAGTCATATTTTATAATTAATATTACCTATTTGTGGAGGTCTTCATATGTTCAAGTCCAAGTTTCTATCTCATATCCTGCACCCTGTAAAACTTCCTTTTGGTAGTCCTTATAGAGCATGTGCTGGTGATAAATGTGCTTCCACATGTCAGTTTGCTTGCCATTATTCTGCATATTAAAAAGGCTCTGTTTATTTTGTTTCCCATCTGTTTTTTCCTCTCTTCTTCAGATAGGATTATTTCAATTCATCTGCCCCTAAATTCCATAATCCTTTTCTCTGAAGACTGCAATCTGGTGTTAAGCCTATCCAGTGAAATTTTTCATGTACTTTTACTTCTAGATTTTATATTTGTTTATTTTTTTGTGGTTTTAATTTCACCTCTGATGTTTCCAGTTAGCTTATTCCTTATGAATATGTTTTTATTTATGCTTTTTAAACATTCAAGAGTTGCTTTAATGTCTTCGTTAATTCCTACATCTGGGTCACCTTGGATTCTGTTTCTATTGACTGTATTTCTCCCTTAGGTATGGGGCTCAACTTTTTCTGCTTCACGTGTCTATATTATTTTTAATGTGTGCTAAACATCATAGATGATACATGGCAGGGAGTGCATGTACAACCACTATGGAGAACAGTGTGGAAATTCCTTAAAAAATTGGAAATAGAACTGCCTTATGACCCAGCAATCCCACTGCTGGGCATACACACTGAGAAAACCAGAATTGAAAGAGACACGTGTACCCCAGTGTTCATCGCACACTGTTCTTAATAGCCAAGACATGGAAGCAACCTAGATGCCCATCAGCAGATGAATGGATAAGAAAGCAGGGGTACATATACACAATGGAGTATTACTCAGTCATTAAAAAGAATACATTTGAATCAGTTCTAATGAGGTGGTTGAAACTGGAGCCTATTATACAGAGTGAAGTAAGCCAGAAAGAAAAACACCAATACAGTATCAGATCAGATCAGATCAGTTGCTCAGTCGTGTCTGACTCTTTGCGACCCCATGAACCGCAGCACGCCAGGCCTCCCTGTCCATCACCAGCTCCCGGAGGTCACTCAGACTCGCATCCATCGAGTCAGTGATGCCATCCAGCCATCTCATCCTCTGTTGTCCCCTTCTCCTCCTGCCCTCAATCCCTCCCAGCATCAGAGTCTTCTCCAATGAGTCAACTCTTCGCATGAGGTGGCCAAAATACTGGAGTTTCAGCTTTAGCATCATTCCTTCTAAAGAAATTCCAGGATTGATCTCCTTCAGAATGGACTGGTTGGATCTTCTTGCAGTCCAAGGGACTCTCAAGAGTCTTCTCCAACACCACAGTTCAAAAGCATCAATTCTTCGGCGCTCAGCCTTCTTCACAGTCCAGCTCTCACATCCATACATGACCACAGGAAAGACCATAGCCTTGACTAGGCGAACCTTTGTTGGCAAAGTGATGTCTCTGCTTTTGAATATGCTATCTAGGTTGGTCATAACTTTCCTTCCAAGGAGTAAGCGTCTTTTAATTTCATGGCTGCAGTCACCATCTGCAGTGATTTTGGAGCCCAGAAAAATAAAGTCTGACACTGTTTCCACTGTTTCTCCATCTATTTCCCATGTAGTGATGGGACCAGATGCCATGATCTTCGTCTTCTGAATGTTGAGCCTTAAGCCAACCTTTTCACTCTCCACTTTCACTTTCATCAAGAGGCTTTTTAGCCCCTCTTCACTTTCTGCCATAAGGGTGGTGTCATCTGCATATCTGAGGTTATTGATATTTCTCCCAGCAATCTTGATTCCAACTTGTGTTTCTTCCAGTCCAGCATTTCTCATGATGTACTCTGCCAGTACAGTATACTAACGCATATATATGGAATTTAGGAAGATGGTAACGATAACCCTGTATGTGAGACAGCAAAAGAGACACAGATGTATAGAACAGTCTTTTGGACTCTGTGAGAGAGGGCAAGGGTGGGATGATTTGGGAGAATGGCATTGAAACATGTATGATATCATATAAGAAATGAATCGCCAGGTTCGATGCAGGATACAGGATGCTTGGGGCTAGTGCACCGGGATGACCCAGAGGGATGGTATGGGGAGGGAGATGGGAGTGGGGTTCAGGATGGAGAACACGTGTACACCCATGGTGGATTCATGTTCATGTATGGCAAAACCAATACAATATTGTAAAGTTAAAAAAAATAATTAAAATAAAGAAATAAAGAGTTTTGAGTCGTGTTCTGGTAGGCCTCTGGTAGTCATATGATATTTGTTATTAACAGATACTGTTCCAGTCCTGTCCAGCTTGGCTTTATACTTTGCTTGGGTGTATTATATTTGCTATAAACTTGGTTCCAGGCCTAGCCCTTACTCTAAGGGGTGATCTTGAATCCTAGACTGGTTTTTCTGCGATCTCAACTGAATGACCAAGGTGACTAAGATTTCTCCATTCTACTTGGTTCAAACACCAACATCCTCCAGCACAACATTTAGCATCTCTCTACAGGTTTTATCCCCACAACAGGCAATTTCTCTTAGGCCTTGTGACTTTTTTTCTTTCTTTTCACATTTTCAGCCTAGTTCTTGACCAAAAGCTCATGAAAAACTCACAGATTTCTGGACCACCACTTTCTGCATTACACCCTCCTCTTAGATATGCTGACACAAATTCCAGCCACTTTTTCAACCTAGATATCCCACTTTGCCCCCTCAGTTCAGCAACACTGCTTCACCTGCTTGAGTTCCATCTCTCCACCAAGGTCCCAAAATTTCCCTCTGACAGAAAGTGAAGGAGAGTGCAGAGCTCCCTTCTTTCCTCTAAATTGTGGGGTCACAGTCCTATAATGCCTGTTGTCCAACATTCAAAAACAGTTTCCTGATACATTTTATTCAGTTTTATGGTTATTTACGGTGGCAGGTACTCCTTCATGGCTTGAAGCAGATAGCTTCCCTACCCTAATCTATCCGTCTCCCCTCCCCTTTTTGGTCACTATAAGTTTGTTTTCTATGTCTGTGGGTTTATTTTTATTTTGTATGTAAGGGCTTCCCTGGTAGCTCAGCTGGTAAAGAATCCACCTGCAAAGCAGGAGACCCCAGTTCAGATTCCTGGGTTGGGAAGATCCCCTGGAGAGGGGAATGGCTTCCCACTTCCATATTCTTGGGCTTTCCTGGTAGCTCAGATGGTAAAGAATCTACCTGCAGTGCCGGAGACTTGGGTTCGATCCTTGGGTTGGGAAGATCCCCTGGAGGAACTGAAGTGGACTGACTACTCACTTCAGCATTCTGGCCTGGAGAATTCCATGAACAGAGGAGCCTGGCAGACTGCAGTCCATAGAGTAACAGTCAGACAACGACTGAGCCGACTTTCACCTTCACTTTCTTTTCATTTGTAACATTCTTTTAGATTTCACATACAAGTGATACCATATGATATTTGTTTTTGTCTGGCTTACTTCGCTTAGTATGATAACTCTGTATCCACCCGGTTTTCTGCAAATGGCCGTTATTTCATTCTTTTCATGGTTAAGGAATATTCTGTTGTATACGTGTACCACATCTTTATTTCTCTGTCAATGGACATTTAGGTTGCTTCCATGTCTTCCCCATTGTAAACAGTGCTGCAATGAACATTGGGGAGCATTTATCATTTCAAACTATGGTTTTCTCTAGATATATTCCATACTTTAAAGTTAAGCATTGTATGTGCTTTCAATACAACTTGCTTAGTTTTAACATGTTAAATGTTATTTCACCCAGTTCAGTTTAGTTCAGTCACTCAGTCGTGTCCAACTCCTTGCGACCCCATGAATCGCAGCACGCCAGGCCTCCCTGTCCAACACCACCTCCCGGAGTTCACCCAAACCCATGTCCATTGAGTCGGTGATGCTATCCAGCCATCTCATCCTCTGTCATCCCCTTCTCCTGCTGCCCCCAATCCCTCCCAGCATCAGAGTCTAAGTATTGTATGTTATCATTATTGGAAGTTTTGTTTCTTTTTTGCCATTTTACTCCTAAATTTAGGCATTATTATTACTGTTCAGATTTTTTGTTATTATTGTAATCCATGTTTATGTTTCTCTCATATTTACTTTTTATTTTAAACGTGTCATTTTTTTTTTGCATCACAGGCTTTTTATAAACTTTTTAAGAAACCTCTCTGTGACATTACCACACTTAAGATATGATCACTTAAAAATCATTCCAGCTTTTGTTTTCTAAATGTACTTTATTTGAGCTCCATTTATAAGATATATTTTTAAAGGAAAACATAATAAAGAAAAGACACAGATTATAAAATTACAGTTGGATGAATATACACAAAACATTTTGAAATTAGATCAAGATACAAAATATTAACTACAAGCAGGAAGATCCTCTCCAGTTTCTAATCCCTCCCCAATAAAGTTATGAGTAACCTGACTTCTAATACTCGAGTATTAGAACTAGAGTTTAGGTTTGAATGTTTTTGTTCTGTTATGAACAGAGTCTTACAAGACATATTCTTTTGGATCTGGCTTCTTTCACTCAGCATCATGTTTGAGATCCATTCGTGTTGCTGGATGTAGTTTTAGTTTATTCAATTTAGTTTATTAGACAATTTAGTTTATAATTGTCATATAGTATCTGATTATAGTAATATACCACAAGATCCACTATTGATGAAAATTTGGTTGTTTCCATTGTGAAGCTATTGTGAATAATGCTGCCATGAATATTCTTGAACATGTCTTTTGGGGGAAATGTGTTCACATTTCCACTGGATATTGTGATAGTTAATTTTATGTGTCAACTTTACTAAGCCACAGACACCCAGAGTTTTTATATATATCAAAAATTATTCTGGGTATTTCTATGAGGGTGTTTTTTATAAGATTAACATTTAAATTGGTAAACCGAGTGATACAAATTGCCCTCCATAATGGGAATGACACTCATACAGTTAGTTGAAGGCCTGAGTAGAATAAAAAGGCTGACACTCCCCCAAGTAAGAAAGAATTCCCCCTGCCTGAAGGCCTTCAAGCTGGGACACTGGCTTTTTCCCGCATTCAGATTGGAGCCTACCTCCGTCTCTCCTGGCTCTCAGGCTCACGGATTATAGCTATCTCATTGGCTGTCATCAGTTTGCTGGATCACCCTGCGGATCTTGGAACCTGTTGTACTCCATAATCGTGTGAGCCAATTCCTGATAATAGACCTCTTTATATAGACATATAAATCTCTTGATAGATACAGAGATACATGATACATATAATAGGTTCATATGATCAGATATAGATGGAGATGGAGAGATCTCCTATTGATTCTGTTTCTCTGGTGAGCTCTGCTAGGTCCCAGAATTTGCAAATGTTCAGCTTGACTAGATACTGTCAATTTCCCAAAGTGCTTAGTCTAATTATACTCCTACCACAATGCATGGGCGATCTACTCACTTTGCATACTCATCCACTTGTCTTTAATTTAATTTCAGACATTCTGGCTTACGGATAATTTGATCTCATTGCAGCTTTTAATTTGCATTTTCTTGATGACTAAGAAAGTTGGACAGCTTTTCATGTGTTTATTGATATTTTGAATATCCTTTTTTTGAAGTAACTTTTAAGACTTTTGCCCCTTTTTCTTTTGGATTGTCTGCCTTTTCTTAGTTGTTGTAGGAATTCATTATTTGTTCAGGGTATGAGTCCTTAGTCAGACATCTATATTGCAAGCATTTCTTACAACTCTGTGGCTTCATTTTTAGTTTCTTAATTCTATCTTTTGAGGAACAGATGTTCTTAATCTTGCTGCTGCTGCTGCTAAGTCGCTTCAGTCGTGTCCGACTCTGTGCGACCCCATAGACGGCAGCCCACCAGGCTCCCCCGTCCCTGGGATTCTCCAGGCAAGAACACTGGAGTGGGTTGCCATTTCCTCCTCCAATGCATGAAAGTGAAAAGTGAAAGTAAAGTCGCCCAGTCGATTCCGACTCTTAGCGACCCCATGGACAGCGACCCACCAGGGACCTCTGTCCATGGGATTTTCCAGGCAAGAGTAGTGGGGTGGGGTGCCATTGCCTTCCCCATCTTAATCTTAGTGTGGTCCAATTTATCAACGTTCCCAACTACAGTTTGCATTTTTGGTGCCCTGCTTTCAATTTCTTTGCCTATCCCAAGGTCATAAAAATATCATCCAACGTTTTCTTTTAAAGATTTTTTTATCCATTTGTAATTAACTTTTGTGTATGCTGTGAGGTAAGGTAGGACTATTGTTTAGTTGCTAAATCACAGCCAACTCTTTTGTGAACCCATGGATTGTGGCCCTCCAGGCTCCTCTGTCCATGGAATTTTCCAGGCAAGAATACTGGAGTGGGTTGCCATTTCCTTCTCCAGGGGATCTTCTCGACCCAGAGATCAAACCCGCAACTCCTACAATGCAGGCTGTGTCTTTACCAATGAGCCACCAGGGAAGTCCAAGGTAGGAATAGAGATTTATAATTTATATGGATATTCAACTGACCCAATACCATTTAATAAAAAGGTAATTTTTCTCCTTGTATTTCCACATCACCTTTGTGCATAAGACGACAGTATATAATTGTGCCTCCAAACTTGTACCAACATCACTTTCTCAACTATTCTAATGTTGATTAGGTTTATGTACTTGGTAGCATACATTTTCTACCCTTTTAGAAATACTTTTAAATTGCCTTGGGTATTCCTGCCCTTTTTACTTTAATATAATTGTAATTCATTTTATAATTTGGGGGGAATTCTGTGGAATATATAGACCAAATCTGTGTCTTACCATATGGTTCTTTACCTGTGAACATGATGTTTTCTCCCATTTATTTAAATCTTCTCTAATTTTTCTCAATAATAATAAGAACAACATGAGGGCTAAGGGTGCAAACCCTCCTCACAATCACAAACTTATATATAACTTTAAAATTATCCCTCCATAGTCATGGTTCCCCATCTGCAGATTTAGCCAAATGTGGATGGTGTAAGACTATAGTTTATACTGAAAAATAATCTGCGTCTCAGTGGACTGCACAGCTGAAACCGATGTTATTTAAACATCAACTGTATTTTGTAATTCTCAGTGTATAAATGTCGGAAAACTTCATAGGAATCATTCATAATAAATATTGATGTTTTTATGCTATTAAAGCAATATTTTAAAAAATTTCATTGGGGAGGAGCTAAGATGGCAGACGAGTAGGACGGGAAGAATACTTTCTCCTCCACAAATTCGTTAAAAGAACATTTGAACACTGAGTAAATTCTACAAAACAACTTCTGAATGCCAGCAGAGGACATCAGGCACTTAGCAAGACAATTCATTGTCCTCGAAAGGAGATTACGAGCCCTGAGGTAACTCCTTTTGTGGAGAAGCGGCCCGGACACCAGCATTTGCTATTAACAAGCGGAGGCTGGGCTAGGAGGAGCGGCACGGCCTGCATCGCTTTGAGTAAGGATTTGGTCTCTACTTGAGCGAAATAACCAGACTGTCGGATATCTACTACGTCAAAAGCCAGTCCTAACCTAAGACACCACCAGGACTACGTACGGAACAAGGGACTGCACAGAGATAGCCGGCTGCAGACCGTCACACTCCGGTGACAGGCAGCCAGAGCCAGAGGCAGGCAATCACAGCCCTAGAGAGACATTGTTTACAAAACTGTGAGCAGGTTTCTGTGTTACCTAACGCTTCTTGGGGCTCTGGACGGTCAACATCTGCCTGAGAAGGTGCGCCGGTTGTATACCCAGAAAACTGAGCGGCAGGGAGGCGATAAGTCACAGCAGCTGCGCTCGCTGAACACTTCATCACCTGCACTACTCGGATCTGGGAAGGGCACAAAATGCAGACTCAACCGAGTCTGTGCTTCTGAGGACTATCCAAGTACCTGAACCTGGCCGGCTTAGATTTGGGTGTTCATCTCCGCCCCCTCTGTAACAGGGCAGAAATCAGATATTGAAAAGACTAGTAAACTGCCTCAATAAAGAGAATTCAACAAACTACCAGACTATAGTAAGGACACTCTAAACTTGGCAATTTTAACAAGATGAGGAGACAGAGGAATACCCAGCAGCTAAAGGAACAGGATAAATGCCCACCAAACCAAACCAAAGAGGAAGAGATAGGGAATCTACCTGATAAAGAATTTCAAATAATGATAGTGAAATTAATCCAAAATCTTGAAATCAAAATGGAATCACAGTTAAATAGTCTGGAGACAAGGATTGAGAAGATGCAAGAAAGGTATAACAAGGACCTAGAAGAAATAAAAAAGAGTCAACACATAATGAATAATGCAATAAATGAGATCCAAAACACCCTGGAGGCAACAAATAATAGAATAACAGAGGCAGAAGATAAGATTAGTGGATTAGAAGATAGAATCCTAGAAATAAATGAATCAGAGGAGAAAAAAGAAAAATGAATCAAAAGAAATGAGGACAATCTCAGAGACCTCCAGGATAACATTAAACGCTACAACATTCGAATCATAGGAGTTCCAGAAGAAGAAGATAAAAAGAAAGACCATGAGAAAATACTTGAGGAGATAATTGTTGAAAACTTTCCTACAATGGAGAAGGAAATAACCACTCAAGTTCAAGAAATCCAGAGAGTCCCTAACAGGATAAACCCAAGGCGAAACACCCCAAGACACATATTAATCAAATTAACAAAGATTAAATATAAAGATCCGCTGGATCATGGAAAAAGCAAGAGAGTTCCAGAAAAACATCTATTTCTGCTTTATTGACTATGCCAAAGCCTTTGACTGTGTGGATCACAATAAACTATGGAAAATTCTGAAAGAGATGGGAATACCAGACCACCTGATCTGCCCCTTAAGAAATCTGTATGCAGGTCAGGAAGCAATAGTTAGAACTGATCATGGAACAACAGACTGGTTCCAAATAGGAAAACGAATACGTCAAGGCTGCATATTGTCACCATGTTTATTTAACTTATATGCAGAGTACATCATGAGAAATGCTGGACAGGAAGAAACACAAGTTGGAATCAAGATTGCTGGGAGAAATATCAATAACCTCAGATATGCAGATGACACCACTCTTATGGCAGAAAGTGAAGAGGGGCTAAAAAGCTTCTTGATGAAAGTGACAGTGGAGAGTGAAAAGGTTGGCTTAAAGCTCAACATTCAGAAAACGAAGATCATGGCATCTGGTCCCATCACTGCATGGGAAATAGATGGGGAAACAGTGGAAACAGTATCAGACTTTGTTTTTCTGGGCTCCAAAATCACTGCAGATGGTGACTGCAGCCATGAAATTAAAAGACGCTTACTCCTTGGAAGGAAAGTTATGACCAACCTAGATAGCATATTCAAAAGCAGAGACATTACTTTACCAACAAAGGTTCGCCTAGTCAAGGCTATGGTCTTTCCTGTGGTCATGTATGGATGTGAGAGCTGGACTGTGAAGAAGGCTGAGCGCCGAAGAATTGATGCTTTTGAACTGTGGTGTTGGAGAAGACTCTTGAGAGTCCCTTGGACTGCAAGAAGATCCAACCAGTCCATTCTGAAGGAGATCAATCCTGGAATTTCTTTAGAAGGAATGATGCTAAAGCTGAAACTCCAGTATTTTGGCCACCTCATGCGAAGAGTTGACTCATTGGAGAAGACTCTGATGCTGGGAGGGATTGAGGGCAGGAGGAGAAGGGGACGACAGAGGATGAGATGGCTGGATGGCATCACTGACTTGATAGGTGTGAGTCTGGGTGACCTCCGGGAGCTGGTGATGGACAGGGAGGCCTGGCGTGCTGCGGTTCATGGGGTCGCAAAGAGTCGGACACGACTGAGCAACTGATCTGATCTGATCTGATCTGAAATATAAAGAACAAATATTAAAAGCAGCAAGGGAAAAACATCAAATAACTTACAAGGGAATTCCCATAAGGATAACAGCTGATCTTTCAATAGAAACTCTCCAAGCCAGGAGGGAATGGGAAGACATAATTAAAGTGATGAAGGAAAATAACTTACAGTCCAGATTATTGTATCCAGCAAGGATCTCATTCAAATATGAAGGAGAAATCAAAAGCTTCACAGATAAGCAAAAGTTGAGAGAATTTAGCACCACTAAACCATTTCTCCAACAAAAACTAAAGGACATTCTCTAGATAGGAATCACTAAAAGGGTGTATAAATTCGAACCCAAAACAATAAAGTAAATCTTACTTATCAATAATTAAACGCTAATGGGCTGAATGCCCTAATCAACAGACAAAGACTGGCCGAATCAATACAAAAACAAGACCCCTACATACTTTGTCTACAAGAGATAAAACGGGTCAAATGGATACAAAAACTAGACTCCTATATATGTTGTCTACAAGAGAACCACCTTAAAATAGGGGATATACACTGACTGAAAATGAAGGGCTGGAAAAAGATTTTCTATGCAAATATGGACCAAAAGAAAACAGGAGTAGCAATACTCATATCAGATAAAATTGACTTTAAAATAATGGTCCCGAAAAGGAGACAATGAAGGTTATACATAACGACTTAAAGGAACAATCCAAAAAGAAATTATAACAATTATAAATATATATGCACCCAACATTGGAGCTTTGATATATCTAAGACAAACACTAATTAGTATGATAGAAGAAATATACAACAACACAATAATAGTGGGAGACTTTAATACCCCACTCATACTTATACAATCAGGCTGTTATAGACAAAGTAAAGAGGAAAATACATTCACTTATGAGCCTCAAAAAATTCAGTTCACTCAGGAGAGTTAAAAAAAATAAAAAAAAAAGACTTATTTGTTCATTCTGTAATAGTTTATTGACTATTTTATGGGTCTGGTACCACTTTGGGTATTAGGGAGGAAGAAGTGACAAATGTGATCCTGTCCTAAATAATATATTGTTGAAAAGATAGACCTACTAATACAAAATACCAGATGTGCCTAAGATGAGGACACCCAAACTGGACTTTTAGTTTCCTGAACTTTTCATTTCCAGATCAAACCTCCTAATATAAGATGAATTTAACATGATTTTTTAAAAATGTTCTTTGTGATTAAAAACAGTAAGCCATTAGCTAAGAAATTACATATACTCCTCTCCACCATCACTCCCCCTCTTCCTTCCCATTTCCCTACCACCCTTACTGATCCACTTCTTTGTCCATTTTCCCCTGCAAAATAAAAAAAAAAAAATTCATTGTGTAACTGTGGCATGTGTAGAAATATATTTGATATCTGCATATTGGTCTCATACAGTTTTTTTGTAGATTTTTTTCAAATAGACATAGCCATAACAACTGCCAAATCAGTTTTGAACTTTTCTTTCTAATTCGTAAATTTGCATTCTTTTTCTTATCTTTTTCTTGACACATTTCACTAGGTAGGACCTCCCCTCCAATTCAATATTTAATGCAAGGGGAAACCCAATGTCTTGTCTCATTCCTGATCTCAAGCAGAAGGCCCTCAATAATTTACCACTGCATCATTTTCTGGGACTTTCACAACAAAGCACCAAAAACTGGGTAACTTGAAACACAAAAATGGATTAACTTGTGGTTCTGGAGGCTGGAACACTGAACTGAGGTGTGAGCATGTTCCCTCTGATGGACTCCTCCCTGCATCGTGGTGGTGTTGAGCTTGGTGCTGGTGGTGACTGGCCACCAGGATGTCCTTTGGCCTGCAACTGATCAACTGGTCACTCCAGTCTCTGCCCATGTCATCACACAGTGTTCACTCTGTGTCTAGATTTCCCTCTTCTCATAAGGACATTAATCATATTGGATTAGGCCCTATGTTAGTGTCCTCATTTTCATTTTGTTACTTCTGCAAAGACCTTATTTACAAATAATGTCACATTCACAAGTTGAATAGTGGTTAGGATTTCAACATAATGTTTTTCAGGGACAGAATTCAACGCACAACAACCACTAATGAAAATGTTATCTGTTTTTGTTGCTTTTTGTTTCATTGTGTTTCCTTTTTTATACATGTATATCATTCTTTACACAAGAAGAAAATTCCATTCTATTCCTACTTAGATAAGAGTTTTTAAAAAATAGCAAATCGGTATGGGATTATATTTTTGTTTAGCATTTATTAAGCTGGTATTGTTTTCTCCTTTATTTCTAATATTTTGAAGTACACTGACTTTTTATTGTTTTTTTAATTCATTTATTTTTAATTGGAGGATAGTTGCTTTATAATATTTTGTGCTGGTTTCTGCCATACATTAACATGATCAGCCAAAGGCATTCATATTACTTTATTGTTAAAGTAACCCTATGCCTAATACAAAGGCCATAGTCCGATCAAACCTATATGAAGTTACAGTCTTGTCCAGCATCAAGTTTACTAATGGTTTTAGAAAAGGCAGAGGAACCAGAGATCAAATTGCCAACATCCGCTGGATCATGGAAAAAGCAAGAGAGTTCCAGAAAAACATCTATTTCTGCTTTATTGACTATGCCAAAGCCTTTGACTGTGTAGATCACAATAAACTGTGGAAAATTCTGAAAGAGATGGGAATACCAGACCACCTGATATGCCTCTTGAGAAATCTGTATGCAGGTCAGGAAGCAACAGTTACAACTGGTCATCGAACAACAGACTGGTTCCAAATAGGAAAAGGAGTACGTCAAGGCTGTATATTGTCACCCTACTTATTTAACTTATATGCAGAGTACATCATGAGAAATGCTGGACTGGAAGAAACACAAGTTGGAATCAAGATTGCTGGGAGAAATATCAATAACCTCAGATATGCAGATGACATGACCCTTATGGCAGAAAGTGAAGAGGAACTAAAAAGCCTCTTGATGAAAGTGAAAGTGGAGAGTGAAAAGGTTGGCTTAAGGCTCAACATTCACAAAACGAAGATCATGGCATCTGGTCCCATCACTACATGGGAAATAGATGGAGAAACAGTGGAAACAGTGCCAGACTTTATTTTTCTGGGCTCCAAAATCACTGCAGATGATGACTGCAGCCATGAAATTAAAAGACGCTTACTCCTTGGAAGGAAAGTTATGACCAACCTAGATAGCATATTCAAAAGCAGAGACATCACTTTGCCAACAAAGATTCGCCTAGTCAAGGCTATGGTCTTTCCTGTGGTCATGTATGGATGTGAGAGCTGGACTGTGAAGAAGGCTGAGCGCCGAAGAATTGATGCTTTTGAACTGTGGTGTTGGAGAAGACTCTTGAGAGTCCCTTGGACTGCAAAGAGATCCAACCGGTCCATTCTGAAGGAGATCAGCCCTGGGATTTCTTTGGAGGGAATGATGCTAAAGTTGAAACTCCAGTATTTTGGCCACCTCATGCGAAGATTTGACTCATTGGAGAAGACTCTGATGCTGGGAGGGATTGGGGGCAGGAGGAGAAGGGGACGACAGAGGATGAGATGGCTGGATGGCATCACTGACTCGATGGATGTGAGTCTGAGTGACCTCCGGGAGTTGGTGATGGACAGGGAGGCCTGGCGTGCTGCAGTTCATGGGGTCGCAAAGAGTCATACACGACTGAGCGACTGATCTGATCTCATCTGATAGAAGATGAGAAGCAAGAGATATGATATACAGTGCAGCAATATCTGGAGGCCCTGACTCCTTCCATTCAGTCCCCTGAATGCTCTTCTCCTGGGTACCATGAATTCTAGCTTCAGAGTGATGAATAGGGACAAGTCAGCACAGGAAAATAGCTGTGTATCACTCAGCTTTTATATCCTGCAACTCATGTGACCTCATTCTGGCTGTATGACTAACTTACATTGTTCAGTGAAGATGCAGCCTATCAATTGCAGATTTATTTATAGTAAACAGGATACACAAACCAAGTTTGCAGGCATGCTCAGTTGCTTCAGTTGTGTCTGACTCTGCAACCCTATGGACTGTAGCCAATCAGGCTCCTCTGTCCATGAGATTCTCCAGGTGAGGATACTGGCATGGGTTGCTATGCCCTCTTCATACAAACCAGGTATATCATGCTAAAAATGCCCCTAGATCAGTAATCAGAACAGGCTGTATTACCCTCTGCTGAATCTTTATTCATCTTATGGCTGGTGAGTTTCATCAGCTCTTAGCAGAGTTTTAGAATTGAAACTGCTTCACAGTAGGAGTGTCTGTGTGTCTATAAAGACACAGCATTAGCATATTTCTTTGTACTTTCTAGTCCAGAAAAGTGACCTAATCTTAGTTATTATTATTTTTTTACATACTGTTGAATTTTTTTTTACTGAATATTTCCTTTAGAATTTTTAACAAAGAATTTTCCTGTAAAGTTGTATGGTTTTGGCATATATATTATATCAGCTTCACAAAGTAAGTCAGAAATTATTCCCCATTTCAGAATATGTGTAAGCTTTCTGTTATTTTCTTCCCAAATCATTAGAAAAAATTGCTGGTGAAGCCATGCAGTTTTGTGTTTTTGTCATCAGGCAAATTTCATTTTCATAACTTTTTAAATGAAAGCACAAAATAAAAACAGAAAAAATCATATTTGTGAACATTAATAAGGTTAAGCCTTCTTAACCTTATTGAGGTTAAGAAAAACAATATTGCCAGCACCCCAAAAGGACTTTTTTCTGCTGCATTCAAGTTTCTATCCATCAAAGGATAATATCATCTTGACTTCTAATATCATAGATAGTTTTGCCTAATTTGAATTTTGTGTAAATGTGATTGAATAGTGAACTCTCATTTTGTCTGGTGATTTTTGCTCAGTTTTATGTTTGTAATATTCATCTATATCTTTTGGCATGCAGCTGTAGTTCATTGATTCTCTTTTCATTGTTCAGTAGCTACATTATATCTGACTCTTTGTGACCCCCATGGACTGCAGCACTCCAGGCCTCCCTGTCTTTCACTACATTCTGGAGTTTGTTCAAACTCATGTCCATTGAGTCAGTGATGCCATCCAACAATCTCATTCTCTGTCATCCCCTTCTCCTCCTGCCCTCAATCTCTGCCAGCATCAGGGTGTTTTCCAATGAGTCAGCTTTTCGCATCAGGTGGCCAAAGTACTGGAACTTCAATTCCAGTATCAGTCCTTCCAATGAATATTCAGGTTGATTTCATTTAGGATTGACTGGTTTGATCTCCTTGCAGTTCAAGGGACTCTCAAGAGTTCTCCAGCACCACGGTTCAAAAGCATCAATTCTTTGGCACTCAGCCTTCTTTATGGTCCAACTCTCACATCTGTACATGACAACTGGAAACCATAGCTTTGACTATACAGATCTTTTGTCAGCAAATTGATATCTCTGCTTTTTAATACACTGTCTAGGTTTTTCATAGCTTTTCTTCCAAGGACCAAGCATCTTAATTTTGTGGCTACAGTCACTGTCCACAGGGATTTGGGGGCCCAAGAAAGTAAAATCTGTCACTGTTTCCACTTTTCCCTATCATTTGCCATGAAGTGATGGGACTGAATGCCATGATCTTCGTTTTTTTGAATGTTGAGTTTTAAGTCTGCTTTTTCATTCTCCCCTTTCACCTTTATCAACAAGCTCTTTAGTTCCTCTTTACTTTCTGCCATTAAAGTGGTATCATCTATATATCTGAAGTTGTTGATATTTATTTATATCTATTTACTGAGCATAGCCCACAGCAAGACGCAGTTCTTCCCACAGCCAGTCCCTCCCATCAGGAATCTTGTACAAGCCTCTTATCCTTATCCATCAAATGGTAGACAGAAGAAGCAAGAACTATAATCCCACAGCCTCCAGAACAAAAACCACAGTCACAGAAAGCTAGCCAAAATAATACATGGACCACAGCCTTGTGTAACTCAATGAAGCCATGAGTCATGCTGTGCAGAGCCACCTGGATAGGCCATGGTGGAGACTTTTGACAAAACGTGGTCCACTGGTGAAGGCAATGGCAAACCACTCCACTATTCTAGCCTTGAGAACTCCATGAACAGTGTGATGCCTTGACTGCATAGTATTTCATCAAAAGACTATACCAAATATCCTTCTAATGTTAATTGGGCAGAGGGGCTGGCAGAGGATGAGATGGTTAGATAACATCATGGACTCAACGGGCATGAATTTGAGCAAACTCTGGGAGATAGTGAAGGACAGCGAAGTTTGGCATACTGCAGTCCAAGGGGTCTCAAAGAGTTGGACATGACTTAGGGACAGAACAACAGCAAACTGAGTATTTTCCAGTTTGGAGCAATTAAAAATGATACTTCTGTGAACATTTTTATAACTGATCTTTCAGGGGATGGGTTTATGTCTATCAAATATGGTTACTCCATCTCCTTTATTGCTTTTGTTGGAAACATTTTTGATGGTATTAGTTACCATCAAAATTAGGTTTAGAACCTTTTCATCAATTTATTAACCATTTAAATATCCTCTTTCATGAAGCACCTGTTCAGAGGTGGGGGGTCTTTTTGCCCATTTTTAGTGAATAGATATATTTTTCCTATTTACTTGAAGGAATTTCCTATTTATTCTGGATATGGATCCTTTGTTCCTCTATGTGGCTTCCTTTTCACTCTCTGAAGACATATTTTGACAAATAAAATTTACTGGCCTTCATATAGTTCAATTGGTATGTTTTTCAATTATGTGTAGTATTTTTGATGTCTAGTATTTGCTGTCTAAGTCTAGTATTTTTCATGTTTAAAACAATCTACTGGTCTACTTTTTTGTTTTGTGTCTTACCTTTTTAATTGATATATGTTACATATGGTAAACTTATTAAATGTTTACCATCTCATTGGAGAAGACTCTGATGCTGGGAGGGATTGAGGGCAGGAGGAGAAGGGGACGACAGAGGATGAGATGGCTGGATGGCATCACTGACTTGATGGGTGTGAGTCTGGGTGACCTCCGGGAGCTGGTGATGGACAGGGAGGCCTGGCGTGCTGCGATTCATGGGGTCGCAAAGAGTCGGACACGACTGAGCGACTGATCTGATCTGATCTGATGGACATATTATATATTAAATGGAATACATATTAAATGGAAACTCTAAAAGAGGAATCATCTCCATTCTGTTGATATAAAGTAAATATAAGTCAGTAAACCTATATCCACTGAAGAAATAATTCATTTTCTGGATAAAAAATAACCATTCCCTGGCATTCATTTATACTTGAAATATATTTCATTGGCTATAGAATTCTGGTTAATAGTTCTTTCTTAAAATACTTTAAAAACATGGTGCTATGGAGTAGGACCTTGTTTTTTGTCCACCATATATGTAATAGTTTTTATCTGCTAATCCCAAACTCTCCATCCACACCTCCCCACGCTCCCTTGGCAACAAGTCTCTTCTCTGTGTTTGTGAGTCTGTCTCTGTTTTGTAGTTAAGTTCATTTGTGTCAAACTTTAGATTCCACATATACATGTATCATATGGTATTTGTCTTTCTTTCTTAGACTTAGTTTGCTTGGTATGATAATCTCTAGGTCCATCCATGTTGCTATAAATGGCAATATTTCATCCTTTTTAATGACTGAGTAGTATTCCACTGTATATATGTACATCTTCTTTATCCATTCATCTGTCTCATCTGAACATATTTTTAATACTTGCTTTGAAGACTTATCAGATAACCCAAACACCTCATTATCATCTGTTTATTGTCCTTTCTAATGCAAGTTGAGGCTTTTTTGTGTGATTCTTCATGTTCTGAATAGTTCTGGATTTTATCCTATAAACTTTAAATGTTTTGTGAGACCTTGGGTCTTGTTTAAATCCTTTGAAGAAAGAAGATATGTATGTTTTAGCCTTCTATAGGCTGTGGTTTCAATGGCAGCTCAGTTTTGCAAGCCTTTTGGTGCTATTCAAATTTGTCCTGGAATTTTGCTGCCCAGTGGTCATCAAGGACCTGGGCATAGGTCAACTGGCTATCTCACTTCTCAAGGTTGGTGTGCTGGTTGGGATCAGTTCCATGAATGTGCAGGTTAGAGGTGAGTACAAGAAGTCATAAAAAGATTGATGGGTTCACTTTACCAAGCTCATCTCTCTGCTGTCTCTCCAGTACTTTTTCTGGTCCCTACAGTTCCCCTTTTCAGTTCCTCGGCCAGAACTGCCAAGTTCTATGATTGTTCCTTGATTCCACATACAAGGCCCATATAATGGATACCGGAGAGAAAAACAACAACCCTGCCCTCTTAGAAGTGTAGGGACAACACATGCTAAGGGAAGCTCCCCTCCTACAGAGATTTAGTTCTTGCAGTTCTCCATTGCTGGGTCCTTTTGCTGCTGCTACCTCCGTTTCAGAACTACCTGGGGGCTAGGGTGCAAGACGGAGAAGGCAATGGCAACCCACTCTAGTACTCTTGCCTGGAAAGTCCCATGGACGGAGGAGCCTGGTAGGCTGCAGTCCATGGGGTTGCAGAGTTGGACACGACTGAAGCGACTTAGCAGCAGCAGCAGCAGGGTGCAAGAACCAGAAAGTTAGAGAGAGAAAATGGGGGGTTTCTTTTGCTTTTCATGCATTTCTGTTTTCTGGTCTTTGAGCCCAGCTGGAGTGTTATGCTGGGCTCTGTGTGTGCACTACAATGCTGAAGCCAGATTTTCAAAGTGCATTCAATTCAGACTGGGAATATCCAAGCAAAAATGGTAAACTCACTGCCAGTTTATTGGTATTTTGAATTCTGGAGATTTTCTTTGATTTGCCTGCTGTTGTTTACTTTTCAGAGTTCTCAGAATGTTGCCTCTTCCTTCTGTTCAGGTTTTATAATTGGTGTTCAGTGAGATGGGAAGATGAGCCTATGTTTACTCCATCTTGCCTGGAACTGGATCTAGAAAATTACTTTCACACCTACTCTTAAGTTAAGGTTATCAACATAATTTATGTAGGCAATATTTAGTTAATTTTATCAACATATTGTTTCTTAGTTCAATTGCTTTCCCTCTATGTTTACTACCTTTATGAATATACATCTTTAGTACTGATACTTATTTTAGTGACTATCTATATGTGGTAAGATCCTGTTGTTAAGTATACATCTCTGTTGTCCTACCAAATCTTGAATTTTTTGATCAAGATAACACAAATACAGAAAGAAAGCATGGAGAAAATATACCACTTAAAGAGTTTTATAAGATGAATGTCCTTTTAATCACACTCATAAGTCAGATAGAACTTGGCAGCAATCCTAGAAGCCTCAAACCTCTTCCTCAAAGTGAGAACTGCCTTCCCGTAACAAGAATAACTACTGCTCTAGATTTTATGGAAATTCTTTCATTACTTTTATCTGTAGTTTTATTACCTAGTTGAGGAGCCCTAGTTGAGTATACTAAACACTATAGTATAGCTTAGCCTGATTTTCAAAAGTATGTGTGTTACCCCTCTGTATCTTTTTAACCTTGAACATCTTCTGTTGACAAATCCAATTATGGGCAGCTAAGATTTTGCTGATTGCATTTCTATGCTTTAATTTCACATTTTATTTGTCCTCTAGATTTCCTGCAAAGTGATAAATGAGTATAAACTTAATCTGACTCAGGTTTTACTTCAGGAGGAAGATTACATCATAGATACTGTGGAGTTCATTGTCAAGGGGCATCTTATGGTCTAGTTATCTACTTTATTGTGGTTGACAGCCATGGATTCTTAGTGGGAAGTGCTTAGATCTTGAATCTGTTGCAAGATGGAGATGCTCTAATTCTATTGTTCATTCTTTGTTTAAATATATTCCCATTTCTGTCCTTTGGTTTCCTAGGCAGTAAATATGTTAAGTCTTTCCTTTTTAAATGAGTTTCCAAAATAAAGAACTGATTTCCTTCATATTATACAGAGTTAGGTAATTAGGTAAGAGAGAGAGAAATGGAAAGAGAGGGAGAAGTTGAGAGAGAGCAAGCATGCAGACCTCCAAGATTAGGTAGCATAATTCACTGAGGGTTCCAGCTATAAGAGCTATGAATTCTGTCTCCCCATCCATGCTGAAAACAAGCTTCTGATAGACTGTTCCTCACTCCTATAAGACCCTATCCTGGGAGACATTGAAATCCTCTGACAACCTTTGTGTTGAGGTTTCCCAGTAGGCTTGCTGAACCTTCCTGAATGGTAGTCTAGGACTCTGCCACCCAACTTCCTTCCCTTCTCCCTGCACCTGAGGTCAGATTTACACTGCAGTTTGATAGTTCTTGCAGACTCCTCCCTCACTATACATTTTCCCTCACTTGTCCATTTCTTCCAGTCAAAGCCTTGCACATTTTATTCTGCCTCAGCATTTGCTTCTTGGAAGACATAGATGATTTGCACCTCTTCGGTTTGTCTTCATCCATCTATGGAATAACCTTACTGATGCTCCAGTTGCCCTGTCTTTGCTAAGTGGGAGATTCTCCAGCTTGACTTCCAGGTCTCTTTAAATCAACTCTTCTAGTCTTTTGATAATGCCCATGGTCACTGTTACAACAAGATATTCTAAACTCACAAGTTCATCTTGTCCTCTTCCTGTCCCAGAAATCGAATCATTCATTTCAACCATTTTTCTATGAAGCCCTGGTGTAATTTAGTTGGAAATATTATTTTTAGACTTGCTCAATGAACTTATTTAGGGTATCTATCTATCATCTATCTTTCCCTATCTATCATCTATTGTCTATGTCTCTACCTGTCATCTATCTATATCATCTATCTTCTCCTTACCTAAACATCTATCTACCATCAATCTATCATCTATCTATCTATCTGTCATCTACCTATATATATCTATCAATCAAACTGATCACATGAACACAGCCTTGTCTAACTCAGTGAAACTATGAGCCATACCATATAGGGCCACCTAATACAGATGGGTCATGGTGGAAGTTCTGACAAAATGTGGTCCACTGGAGAAGTGAATGGCAAACTGCTTCAGTATTCTTGTCTTGAGAACCCCATGAACAGTATGAAAAGGCAAAAAGATATGATACTGAAAGATGAACTCCCCAGGTCTGTAGGTGCTCAAAATGCTACTGGAGAAGGATGAAGAAATAACTCCAGAAAGAACTAAGAGACAGAACCAAAGTGAAAACAATGCCCAGTTGTGGATGTGACTGGTGATTGGAGTAAAGTCTGATACTGTAAAGAACAATATTGCATAGGAATCTGAAATGTTCAGTCCATGAATCAAGGTAAATTGGAAGTGGTCAAACAGGAGATGACAAGAGTGAACATTGACATTTTAGGAATCAGTGATCTAAAATGGACTGGGATGGGGGAATTTAATTCAGATGACCATTATATCTACTACAGTGGTCAAGAATCCCATAGAAGAAATGGAGTAGCCCTCATAGTCAACAAAAAAGTCTGAATGCAGTACTTGGGTGCAATCTCAAAAAAGACAGAATGATCTCTGTTCATTTCCAAGGCAAACCATTCAATATCACAGCAATCCAAGTCTATGCCCCAACTAGTAATGCTGAAGAAGCTGGAGTTGAATGGTTCTATGAAGATTTACAAGACCTTCTAGAACTAACATCCAAAAAAGATGTCCTTTTCATTATAGGAAACTGGAATGCAAAATTAAGAAGTCAAGAGATACCTGGAGTAACAGGCAAGTTTGACCTTGGAGTACAAAATGAAGCAGGGCAAAGGTTAACAGAGTTTTGCCAAGAGAATGCACTAGTCTTAGCATACACCCTCTTTCTACAACAAAAGAGAAGACTCTACACATGGGCATCACCAGATGGTCAACACTGAAATCAGATTGATTATATTTTTTGCAGCCAAAGACGGAGAAGCTCTATAGGTCAGCAAAAACAAGACTGGGAGCTGACTGTGGCTCTGATCATGAACTCTTCAGACTTAAATTGAAGAAAGTAAGGAAAACCACTAGACCATTCAGGTATGGCCTAAATCAAATCCCTTATGATTATACAGTGGAAGTGAGAAATAGATTCAAGGGATTAGATCTGATAGAAAGAGTGACTGAAGAACTATGGGTGGAGATTCATGACATTGTACAGGAGGCAGGGATCAAGACCATCCCCAAGAAAAAGAAATGCAAAAAGGCAAAATGGTTGTCTGAGGAGGCCTTACAAATAGCTGAGAAAAGAGATGCTAAAGGCAAAGGAGAAAAGGGAAGATATACCAATTTGAATGCAGAGTTCCATAGAGTAGCAAGGAGAAATAAGAAAGACTTCTTCAGTGATCAATGCAAAGAAATAGAGGAAAACAATAAAGTGAGAAAGACTAGAGATCTCTTCAAGAAAATTAGAGATATCAAGGGAACATTTCATGCAAAGATGGGCACAATAAAGAACAGAAATGGTAGGGACCTAATAGAAGCAGAAGATATTAAGAACAGGTGGCAAGAATACATAGAAGAATTATACAAAAAAGATATTCATGACCCAGATAACCACGATGGTGTGATCACTCACCTAGAGCCAGACATCCTGGAGTGCAAAGTCAAGTAAGCCTTAGGAAGCATCACTAGGAACAAAGCTAGTGGAGGTGATGGAGTTCCAGTTGAGCTATTTCAAATCATAAAAGATGATGCTGTTAAAAGTGCTGCACTTGATATGCCAGCAAATTTGGAAAACTCAGCAGTGGCCACAGGACTGGAAAAGGTAAGTTTTCATTTAAATCCCAAAGAAAGGCAATGCCAAAGAATGTTCAAACTACCACGCAACTGCATGCATCTCACACACTAGTAACCCACTCCAGTATTCTTGCCTGGAGAATCCCAGGGACAGAGGAACCTGGTGGGCTGCCGTCTATGGGGGTCGCACAGAGTCGCACCCAACTGAAGTATTTAGCAGCAGCAACAGCAGCACATGCTAGTAAATTAATGCTCAAAATTTTCCAAACCAGACTTCAAAGTTCGTGAACTGTGAAATTCTAGATGTTCATGCTGGATTTAGAAAAGGCAGAGGAACCAGAGATCAAACTGCCAACACCTGTTGGATCATCGACAAAGCAAGAGAATACCAGAAAAACATCTACTTCTGCTTTACTGATTACACAGTACTGAATACACAGTCAAAGCCTTTGACTGTGTAGATCACAACAAACTGTGGAAAATTCTTCAAGAGATGGGGATACCAGACCATATGACCTGCCTCCTGAGAAATCTGTGTGCAGGTCAAGAAGCGACAGTTAGAACCGGACATGGAACATAAGACTGGTTCCAAACTGGAAAAGGAGTATGTCAAGGCTGTACATTGTCACCTTGCTTATTTAGCTTATATGCAGAGTACATTATGCAAAATGCCAGGCTGGATGAATCACAAGCTGGAATCAAGATTGCCAGGAGAAATGTCAGTAACTTCAGATACTCAGATGATACTACCCTTAAGGCAGAAATTGAAGAGGAACTGAAGAGCCTCTTGATGAGGGTGAAGGAGGAGAGTGAAAAAGCTGGCTTAAAACTCAACATTCAAAACAAGAAGATCATGGCATCTGGTCTAATAGATGGGGAAACAAAGGAAACAGTGAGAGACTTTATTTTTTTGACTCTAAAATACTGCAGATGGTGACTGCAGCCATGAAATTAAAAGATGCTTGCTCCTTGGAAGAACAGCTATAATCAACCTAGACAGCATATTGAAAAGCAGAGACATTACTTTGCCGGCAAAGGTCTGTCTAGTCAAATCTATGGTTTTTCCAGTAGTCATGTATGCATGTGAGAGTTGGATTATAAAGAAACTGAATGCCGAAGAATTGATACTTTTGAACTGTGGTGTTGGAGAAGACTCTAGAGAGTCCTTTGGACAGCAAAGAGATCCAACCAGTATATCCTGAAGGAAATCAGTCCTGAATATTCATTGGAAGGACTGATGCTGAAGCTGAAGATCCAATACTTTGGCTACCTGATGCGAAGACTGACCTCTCGGAAAAGACCCTGATGTTGGGAAAGACTGATGAAGGCAGGAGGAGAAGTTGGATGACAGAGGATAAGGTGGTTGGATGGCATCACTGACTAATTGGACATGAGTTTGAGCAAGCTCCAGGAGTTGATGATGGACAGAGAAGCCTGGCATGCTCCAGTGAGGTCGCAAAACCGAACTGAACTGAACTGAACTGAACTGACTGAACTGAACTGAACTAATCTATATCTATGATAAAATGCCTCGAGTTCAAACATTCAAGATTGTAGGGTGTTTACTTAAGATTTTTTATCTTACATTTGCAGCTCCTATGAACCAGGAAACCTGGTTCACAGAAGCACTAGGGATAATAAAATTAGAAAGAATACATAGGTACTCAGAAAGAGTATTCAGAGGATACCAACACTGTCACCAACACTCTTACTATAAACATTCTTAAACTGCTTTTTTTGTGTTTTTTTCCGTATTCACTTCCCTTCAGAAAAGTTCTACTGGATATACATTGTCAAAGCCTGTAACTATTACATGCTGTACTCCCTCCTTTGAATCTCATATTTAGTCTTAGTTCTGCATACGAAATAATAGCATACATCCCCAGGATTTATGCCAGTATCTCTCCAGTAATATTTAATGTCTAAAGATCATTCTTCAGTCCTTTCCTAAGAAAAGACTCATAGAAGAACTTTCTGTAATTTTTGCATATTGATGGCAATTTTTTTTTCTTTTATATTTGAGAGTCAGTTTGCCTCGATATATAATTGTTGGCTCAAAATTTTTAAATATTGATTTATTTGTTGACTGCTCCTTGCAGCATATGGGATCATAGTTCCTTAACTAGGAATTAAACCTGCGTCCCCTGCATTGGAAGTGCAGAGTGTTAAGGGACCACCAGAGAAGTCCTTCAAATTTTTAAAATTTGCATATCTTTACATATATTACTCCTTCTTCTTCTGACACAAGATGCTAATCTTAAAAGTTCTGATGATAATATAATTTTCTTTCTATTTTATGTCAACTTTTTCCTATCTTCTTTTTTCTTAGGTACCCAAAGGATATTTCCTTTTCCTTAAAGTCCAATACTTTAGCCTATGCCTTACTGGTTGTTCTGAGTTGGCTCTCCCAGGTAGGTAGTATATCTTTGCGTTTTGTTTTTCAATCCTGTTTTTAAAACATATTTAAAGTACAGTCCTTAGTATTTGTTTTAGTCCCCTGTTTTGGTTTTTCTTCTTTGGGCTACATGTTTGGTTTTTGCAGCAGTGGTCATTTACAATCTCACTTTCACTCAAATCCTTTATATATCTTCTTTTTAAATGTTCAATTATCCTTTTCTTTTCCCATTTCCCCTAAGACATAACCTGCTATGTTTATGTATGCCATGTTTATTTATAAGATGCAGTTTCAAAAATATTGTTCCTTGAATATATGCTTTTTCATCTCTTGTATCATTTTCTTAATGACTTATTTTTAAATGTTAAAATATAGAATTTGTCTATTTGTATATTTTTAATCTTTTTATCAAAATGTCTTTCTGGTAACCTTTTGATTAATTTTTTACATATTAACTGTCTGACTTATCCTTTCCCTTTTAGTGTGTGGGCATGAAATCAACACAGTAACAGGGAAAGGTTAGAAAGGTTTATGAGTATCTCAGCCCTCAAACACTGTGGTGGCTTTTAACATGTTTACTTGACAAGGCCAAACTGTTTCCTAGAATTCCCTTCACTGATTTTCCTGTTACAATAAGGAGAATCTTGGGGGAGACTGGGAAGGTGAGGGTGAAACAAGAACCAATTTGGAGCTCTTATGTGTTGTTCCTGATATGATGATTCACATTTGTTTGTGTGAAGCAGAGGCTGGGTCTCACTTTCCCCTGGACCCTCCCTCAGCTTCAACTCCAGCTCATGACAAAGGGCCTTGCCTTCTGCAGGACACCCACACTACCAGTTTCAAAGGCAACAAGCTCTGCATGGGTTTCAGTCCATTTGACAAATTTCCAGCTGATTCTTTTTCTTCCCCACTGCACATGCCTCCTTCCTTCCTGACTGCCTGCCCTACAAAACTAAGACTCATGTGCAAAGATTTCAGATTTACAGAGTCCTAACCCTTGATCCCAGAGAAGGCAATGGCACCCCACTCCAGTACTCTTGCCTGGAAAATCCATGGACAGAGGAGTCTGGTAGGCTGCAGTCCATGGGGTTGCTACGAGTCGGGCGCGACTGAGCGACTTCACTCTCACGCATTGGAGAAGGAAGTGGCAACCCACACTAGTTTTCTTGCCTGGAGAATCCCAGGGGCGGGGAAGTCTGGTGGGCTGCCATCTATGGGGTTGCACAGAGTTGGACACGACTGAAGAGACTTAGCAGCAGCAGCAACCCTTGATCCGGAGAAGGCAATGGCACCCCACTCCAGTACTCTTGCCTGGAAACTCCCATGGATGGAGGAGCCTGGTAGGCTGCAGTCCGAGGGGTCGCTAAGAGTAGGACAGGACTGAACAACTTCACTTTCACTTTTCACTTTCATGCACTGGAGAAGGAAATGGCAACCCACTCCAGTGTTCTTGCCTGGAGAATCTCAGGGACGGAGGACCCTGGTGGGATGCCATCTATGGGGTCGTACAGAGTCGGACACGACTGAAGTGACTTAGCAGCAGCAGCAGCAGCAGAAAATAGAGCACGTGCTTTCTGACAGATTCTAACTGTTCTGCTCCACCATCTACATATGGACTCATTTTCCTTTGCCTCCATTGTCCCTATCCAGCTCAATTTTGACTCTTTTCTTGGAAGCTTCCTCTCACTGATGTTCTGTCCAGGAAGGGAGGTTTGCTCGTTATTCCTGAGAGTTTGTAGGACCTAGTCTGCACTGTCCCCTTTAGACCTCATTGATTTTCACTTGCCCTCACTTGCTTTAAGAGTGAGAAAATCCCTTCCAATTCAGCTGCTTTCAAAGGCTGGGCCACTGGATTTTCTATAAAGTAACCAGTAGCAAGGCTTGCCACATGCTTTGAGGGGGCCCAGTGCTAAACGAAGATGGCAGACTCTGTTCCAAAAAAATAAAACCTTTGTTTTAATTTATTTCCCTTTCTTCTACACAAGAATACTTGTAGAGGAGAGAGACCCTCTCAGGTACCTGGGGGTCTCTCCATGATTCACTTCACAGGGTGCACAAGCCCAACGCCAGTACCGCCTGTGCCAAGTCCCCATCAAGGTGACAGTGGCTTCAGTCTTGGGGTGGATGTGGATAAGCAGACTCCTGAGAATCCTTGCTGGGGAGGCAGGGAGATGGTGGGAAGTAGGACCACACGTGAGCTTGAGACAGGCTGGGACCTGGGACTTGGTATCCTTTGCTTCAGTGCTTGCACCTGGACAAACATCTCCTGTAGCAACAAAATACAAAGAAACTATAAGGGACTAAAAATAACTGCATGCATGTGCAGTTGGAACAAAGTATGGATAGCAAGATACAAAAAAAACAAAAAACCCAATTGCCATTTCTGAAAAGCCCAGAGCAAAAACAGGATGTCAGGAGCAAAAACAGGGCACTGCCCATTCCCCCTGTACAAAATATCACCTAGGGGCTGGGCAAACCCCCTCAGCCATCCCTCTGGCCTGATACTTGGACACACCTGTTACCCTCACCCTGTATAAGGAACCAGCTTGCCCCACCTCAGGGAGTGAACAAGGGAAGCTGTTAGATGTTTTCATTCCCCTCCTGCTGCAGTGGGAGGCCCAATAAAGCCTTGCCATAGACAGAGTACCTGATGAACTATGGATGGAGGTTCGTGACCTTGTACAGGAGACAGGGATCAAGACCATCCCCAAGAAAAAAGAAATGCAAAAAAGCAAAATGGCTGTCTGAAGAGGCCTTACAAATAGCTGTGAAAATAAGAGAAGTGAAAAGCAAAGGAGGAAAGGAAAGATATACCCATTTGAATGCAGAGTTCCAAAGAATAGCAAGAAGAGATAAGAAAGCCTTCCTCAGTGATCAGTGCAAAGAAATAGAGGAAAACAATAGAATGGGAAAGACTAGAGATCTTTTCAAGAAAATTAGAGATACCAAGGGAAAATTTCATGCAAAAATGGGCACAATAAAGGACAGAAATGGTAGGGACCTAACAGAAGCAGAAGATATTAAGAAGAGGTGGCAAGAATACAGAGAAGAACTGTACAAAAAAGGTCCTCACGACCCAGATAATCACAATGGTGTGATCACTCACCTAGTGCCAGACATCCTGTAATGTGAACTCAAGTGGGCCTTAGGAAGCATCACTATGAACAAAGCTAGTGGAGGTGATGGAATACCAATTGAGCTATTTCAAATCCTGAAAGATGATGCTGTGAAAGTGCTACACTCAATATGCCAGCAAATTTGGAAAACTCAGCAGTGGCCACAGGACTGGAAAAGGTCAGTTTTCATTCCAATCCCAAAGAAAGGCGATGCCAAAGAATGCTCAAACTACCACACAATTGCACTCATCTCACACGCTAGCACAGAGAAGGCAATGGCACCCCACTCCAGTACTCTTGCCTGGAAAATCCCATGGATGGAGGAGCCTGGTGGGCTGCAGTCCATGGGGTCATGAAGAGTCAGACACAGATGAGCGACTTCACTTTCACTTTTCACTTTCCTGCATTGGAGAAGGAAATGGCAACCCACTCCAGTGTTCTTGCCTGGAGAATCCCAGGAATGGCGGAGCCTGGTGGGCTGCCGTCTATGGGGTTGCGCAGAGTCAGACACGACTCATGCGACTTAGCAGCAGCAGCAGCATCCGCTAGCAAAGTAATGCTCAAAATTCTCCAAGCCAAGCTTCAGCAATACATGAACTGTGAACTTCCAGATGTTCAAGCTGGTTTTAGAAAAGGCAGAGGAACCAGAGATCAAATTGCCAACATCTTCTGGATCATCGAAAAAGCAAGAGAGTTCCAGAAAAACATCTATTTCTGCTTTATCGACTATGCCAAAGCCTTTGACTGTGTGGATCACAATAAACTGTGGAAAATTCTGAAAGAGATGGGAATACCAGACCACCTAACCTGCCTCTTGAGAAACCTGTATGCAGGTCAGGAAGCAACAGTTAGAACTGGACATGGAACAACAGACTGGTTCCAAATAGGAAAAGGAATATGTCAAGGCTGTATATTGTCACCCTGCTTATTTAACTTACATGCAGAGTACATCATGAGAAATGCTGGGCTGGAAGAAGCACAAGCTGGAATCAAGATTGCTGGGAGAAATATCAGTAACCTCAGATATGCAGATGACGTGACCCTTATGGCAGAAAGTGAAGAGGAACTAAAAAGCCTCTTGATGAAAGTGAAAGAGGAGAGTGAAAATGTTGGCTTAAAGCTCAACATTCAGAAAACGAAGATCATGGCATCTGGTCCCATCACTTCATGGCAAATAGATGGGGAAACAATGGAAACAGTGGCTGACTTTATTTTTCTGGGCTCCAAAATGGTGATTGTAGCCATGAAATTAAAAGACACTTACTCCTTGGAAGGAAAGTTATGACCAACCTAGATAGCATATTAAAAAGCAGAGACATTACTTTGTCAACAAAGGTCCATCTAGTCAAGGCTATGATTTTTCCGGTGGTCATGTATATATGTGAGAGTTGGACTATAAAGAAAGCTGAGCACCGAAGAATTGATGCTTTTGAACTGTGGTGTTGGAGAAGACTCTTCAGGTTCCCTTGAACCGCAAGGAGATCCAACCAGTCCATCCTAAGGAGATAAGTCCTGGGAGTTCATTGGAAGGACTGACGTTGAAGCTGAAACTCCAATACTTTGGCCACCTGATGCAAAGACTTGAGTCATTTGAAAAGACTCTGATGCTGGGAAAGATTGAGGGCAGGAGGAGAAGGGGACGATAGAGGATGAGATGGCTGGATGGCATCACTGACTTAATGGACATGGGTTTGGGTGGACTCTGGGAGTTGGTGATGGACGGGGAGGCCTGGCATGCTGCGGTTCATGGGGTTGCAAAGAATCGGACATGACTGACTGAACTGAACTGAATTTCTTGTCTGGTCTCTTATCAATTTGTATTGGTTGGAGAAGGCCAAGAACCCTAGTCGGTATCAAGTGGGGTCTCCAAGCCCCCAATGCATGCTCTATCATCCCAGGATAAAAATTCAAAAATTATTCAGCATTTGTAGATGACCACTATAGATCCTTAGACTCCACGTGTTAGCCCCTTCTGAGTGTCAGCCCTGTGTGACTGAGATAGGCACAGGCCCATGAGGTCAGCCCTGCCTGGAGTTATATTGGAAGTCTCAGCCTTGCAGACACACTCTGTTGCCCTCTGCTGAAGCTACGTGTATCTTTTGCAAGCCAATGTTTCTCCTACCCTCTTGTATTCTGGAATTCTTAGGAAACTGTGTTATCTAGCTTTATTGTATATGTTACCTATGGAATTTGAATCGTGCCACAATTCTTTGTGTGTTCACCGGGAATTTGGAGATTCAATATTTTATATATATATATAGCTACATGCCCCATCTTCCCAGAGTTCTTGAGAAGACATTTAAACTTATGTAAAATTTGATTTTCACAGTTGTTTACTTTCAACCCTTTTGAAGACATGATTACACAGGGTCTTGCTGGGTGGAGGTGGGATACAGAATTCCCGTCAGGCTCCACCCTGGCCTGGAACACGAGGGGCACTCTGGCACTATGAGATAAGGGAGGCCTGCTACCACTTGGGGGATAGAAGTTCAAGACTCCACATGGACCCCACTGGCACTGTGAAATGGGAGGTGTCAGTACCATAAGTAGGGGTGAAAATCCCAAGTACCTATTTCCTCTTATGTGATGGGGAGGGGGTGATGGACCCCAGCAGTGCCCACTCACAGTCAGAGAGTAGAACTCAGGCTTCACTGGTAAGGTGGGCATGGGGTGGTCTAACTCTAAGAAAAGTTTTCCATCTTGCTATGTTGTAACTTTGCTGGTCTATTGGCTTGAGAGAGCTAGTGTTTATGGAGAATTTTCTGTCTGCACCTGTTAACAATCTTTAAACACAAGTTTCTCCAGTGAGGCAGAAAAAGACCCTAAAGGTGTCACTGCTGTGCTCCTCTTGTATCCGAGTCCCCAGCTGGTCTGTTGTCTGTGAAATGGATTTTACTATAGTTTATTTAATCCTTTACCCATTGAAGGATGTCTGCCTTGTTTCCAGTTTGAGGATGGTCCAAATAAGGTAGGTGGACCACATCAATGTCTGCTTGTGATGATGTAAAGTAGTTTTGCAAGACATTACCATTGGAGGGAATTGGGCAAAGAATACACAGGATCTCTCTGTATTATTTTCCACAATTGTATGTGAATATTCAATTATCTCAAAATAAAAAAGTTTAATTAGAAAAAAAAAGTCCTTAGAGTGATTCTTCTTCTCTATAAAGATCTCATGAATTTTTTGTTGTTATCCTAAATATATTACAGATTTTCTATTATAAATTGAATCTTGTAGTCTATTATATTTTCCTGATAGTTATTACTGGTTTAGCAGCATGGTTTCCCTGGTGGCTCAGTGGTAAAGAATCTTCCTGCCAGTTCAGGAGACGTGGGTTCAATCCTTGAGACAGGAAGATGTCCTGGAGAAGAAAATGGCAACCCACTCCAGTATTTTAGCCTGGAAATCCCATGGACAGAGGAGCCTGGCAGGCTACAGTCGTGGGACCACAAAAAAGTCAGACACAACTTAGAAACTAAACAACAAATTCATTTTTACATGCTGATGATCTCCTATCTGGCAATTTTGCTGTATTTTCTAATTTATTCTGATAGACTGTATGTTTAGTCTTTTTTTCCTGTGAGTTTTCAATGTAAACAGCATTGAACTTGTTAAATAGCTTTTGAAAATATTTTGAGAAGACCATGTGATTTTCTCCTTTACTGTGTTCAGTAGTAAATTACACTGGTAGACTTTCTGATAATGAAATAATCGAATGTTAAATATTTTCTGACAGCATGCTTGCTTTCCTGGGATAAACTCAACAGATCATTTTGCTTTGTTTTGTTAGTTTAAAAATATACTATAGAGTTTAATTAGCTAACATTCCTTTTCTCATTTCTGAGTTTATGTTCATCCGTGAAATCAGTCTGTCATTTTCCTTCCTTGCAATTTGCTTGCTCTGTTTTGGTAACAAGGCTATTAACTGACTTCATATAATGAGTTTGGAGGCTTATCTTCAAATTCTACTTTCTTCAACAAATTGTGTAAAATAGGGGTTACATATTCTTTGAGAGTTTGGTAGAATTTGTCTATGTAAATTCTACAGTCTCAATCTACAATTTTAATATTTTCATTTGTTATTGGTTTTCACATTTTTTTAATTCTAGCACCAAAGTTAGTGTTTTTAAGTTTTTTCAAAAAATTTTCCACTTCCCCTAGATCTTTATATTTAGTCCTCCATAGTTGCTCATAATATTCTTGTCAATAAAGTTTAACTTAAATAGTTTTTAACAGTCACATCGAGTAAACACTCTCTAGTAAAAAAGGGTAAATTTTCCAATACTTCCAAGACACTAATAATTTCTCATTTTTCCCAGAAACTCTTCCCATGGAATTGTCAGCCACGTTTAGACATGTTCTTATGCAATTGTCATACTAAGGCCTTATCATCATACTAAGAATTATTTATGCTTATTTTTGAATTAGCTAATTTTTTTAAGATCTCATACTTTCTTCCTTCTTTTATTACTGTTACGTTTTAGAACAAATCTTTTGAAGAGCAGGTATGTGGCAATCACATTTTGTGACCTTACATTCTAAAAGTATCCTCGTTATATCCTTACCTGAGAATAACTGAATAGCTTGCATAGAAGTCTGGATTGGGAATCCTTTTTCTTTAGGAAGGTGGAGGCATTGTTTATAGCCTGAGGTAGTTGCAGTGACTCATCTTTTGTATTCATCTCTTTGTCGCCATATTGTTGTCATCTGCCCATAATACATCAACGGTTAGTTTCTTATGGTTTAGTTTCCTACATTGTGTCAAGTGTTCAGTGAGAACTTTTGATCTGGACACTCATTCCCTGAAATTCCAAGAATTCTAGTATTAATTTTTTGTTATTGTTCTTCTTTGCTTTTTATATATTCTCATATTTTGGAACTCCAGTTATTTGCATGTTGGGCCTCCTAGATTGATCTTCTGTTTTTCTTACAGTTTGTCTGTTTATTGTTTTGCTCTACATTCTTAGAGAATAACTCCACTTCATCTTCCAGCCACTTATTGAATATATATTTTCCAATTAATATTTTTAAGTTTTGATGTTTGCTCTGAGACCAGTGCTTTTTAAAAGCATCATGTTTTTACCCCATGGATGCAATATCTTCTGTTATTACCATTGGCTGCATTTCTCATAAACACTTAGCTTTCCCTGGTCTGGTAACTCTGACCATTTGTCCTTCTACTTTTCACTATTAAAGGTTCCTAAGATTGATTAATTGATGCAATCTTATTTGCTTTGCCCTTCTACACTGATGCTATGTTTTTCTTCTTTATTTCAATTTCAGTGGAATTTTTAATGTAATCTCAGTTTGTCATGTTTAAAAGAAAATTTTGTTTATTAAAAAATCCTCTAGTATATTTATGCTAATTTCCTTTCAGTTGATATTCTACTTATTTGCATTTTTTGTGAAATAATCATAAATTAGTTTATATAATCAACTTCCAATAGCCAGGCTTTATTTTGTAATCATCTTCTTTAGGGAAAATCAATAAACTGATTTTGAAGTGCATAACCTACTAAATAAATTCTGAAAATGAAGCACACAATATGGAGTAATTACCCTACCTTAAAATAATACATATTTTAAAATTCTTTAGTAAAGCAATATGTTACTAGGAGAGGAACAATGGAATAGCCTAGACAGTCCAAATGGAGCCACATGTGTATTTAGGGATATGGTGTATGATATTGTCCATGCTGCTGCTAAGTCACTTCAGTTGTGTCTGACTCTGTGCGACCCTGTAGACAGAAGCCCACCAGGCTCCCCCGTCCCTGGGATTCTCCAGGCAAGAACACTGGAGTGGGTTGCCATTTCCTTCTCCAATGCGTGAAAGTGAAAAGTGAAAGTGAAGTCGCTCAGTCGTGTCCGACTCTTAGTGACCCCATGGACTGCAGCCTACCAGGCTCCTCCATCCATGGGATTTTCCAGGCAAGAGTACTGGAGTGGGGTGCCATTGCCTTCTCCGGATATTGTCCATAAGGATGGGTTTTTACTTAGTAAATGGTGTTGCATAAACAGGCTGAATACTTATACAGAGAAAGAAAGCTGGATTCCTACTTTACACTATATGCATGTGCATGCGCACGTGCACACACACACACACATTCACATGCTTACACAATAACATTTAATAGGTTAAAGTTACACTTTAAAAAGTAAGTCTATTGAAACAAACAGGAGAAGATACTGAATGTCTTTGTAAACTTGGATGGATAAGTCTTTCTTAACTAAGACCCAAAAGTCATACATAGGAAAGGACTAATGGACTTGACCCATTCAGAATTTGTGATTTCTGTTTAGCGAAGTTAACAATGAGTGCCAGCCTGAGTTATACTCCTTTCAGTACCTCGAATATATGAACTCTTACAAATCATCAAGGGAAAGATCAAAAATCCAGTAGAAAAAAACGGGCAAGACACAGGAGGAAGCGTTTCAGGTGGAAAATCAGACAGAATAGCTGCTAACTGAATGAGGATGCATTTAACCTCACTAATATTCTGGGATATTCAAATTTAAGCATCATATTACAGCATTGCTAACAGATTGGCAAAAAATAGAAAGTTTGATAGCATTAAATGCTATTGGAGTTTTAGGTGAAATGGAACATTTGTTTACTTTGTGAAGTGAAAACTGGTGGAGCCATTCTGGAGGGCAATCAGGTGAAATTAGTATGTGTATACCTTCCCAACAACAATCTGTCTCTAGGGCATGCATCCTGAAGAAGGTGTCTGCTGCTAAGTCGCTTCAGTCGTGTCCGACTCTGTGCGACCCCATAGACGGCAGCCCACCAAGCTCCCCCATCCCTGGGGTTCTCCAGGCAAGAACACTGGAGTGGGTTGCCATTTCCTTCCCCAATGCATAGAAGTGAAAAGCGACAGTGAAGTTGCTCAGTCATGTCCCATGGACCGCAGCCTATCAGGCTCCTCTGTCCATGGGATTTTCCAGGCAAGAGTACTGGAGTGGGGTGTCATGAAGAAGGTGTCAGTGGTGGTCATAAAAGGGACCGATGATGTGGGGGTATTCAGCCTTGATCATGAGAGCAAGCACTGGAGATGATCCGGGCAGCCTTTCTTAAAAGAAATAGATGAGGTTGTGTGTGTCCAAGGGGAAGATCTCAGCAGCAGTCAGAATTAGATTTACATACATCAGTTTGTGTGTGGTTAATGAAAAAAATTACTTGCATTAATCACATACACATGAAATACATCACATGTAGTTTTGAGTGAATGCGTGAAAATGGTTTAAATGAACTTTAGGTACAGTGTGTGTACATTGTGAAGGTCAGGCTGGCGAGTGGAATAGGAATGGAGATGATGAATGAAAGGGAAAATTAATAACTAACATAAATAAAAAATGAATGAAGTCACACAAAATGGACTTTGCAGGGAAGACTAATGGTAAGTGTGCCCTAGACTGAAGAATATGGTCGGGTCAATTTTGTTTGTCTGTGGTCTAAAAAGCAAAACTAATTAGAAATTAGATGCCAGTAATCAAAAAGTCATCTCAAGAGAAATTCACAGACCAGTTTGAGAGTTGGGTAAAATAGCTACAAAGATGACTGTTATTCTCAGGAGGACAGTAATCTTGCCACCCAACTGAACATTACTATATAATATGACAGAAAATCTATCTGGGGAAAACAAGACTGTGACCTTTTAGTGATCTTCCAGGGAAAAACGTTTTTCTATATCCCATTAGCACTGAGATTGATGATTCAGGTTTGAAGTATAGGATCTTTGATCATGTGCGTTGGTTACATAAGAGACTTGAGATTGATGGAGCACAACTGGGTGCCCAAATCCAACCAGCTTGTGCTCCATCTAAAGCAGAACTTATTGCTGACTGAAGAGTCCTTATTGTGCTGTGTCACGTTGGGTGTGATGGCTAAGGACAAAAGGCAGGAGGATGAAGTGCCTAAGTCCATGCTGGAAACCAGTATTAAGTTTTGCCAGGAGCTTAGGTAGGCAATGTTAATTAGTCTTTGTGGCAAACATAAAAGGCAAGTATTCTTTTTTACTTTACAGATGAGAGCAAAAGAAGTAATGTAAATTTTACAAGGTCAACTGGTAAAAACTGACTGAGGTTCAAACCCAGACATTTCTGACTCTTTTCAATATATAGCACTTTACCTTCAGCCATAAGATGCTAGACTTGCATTTCATTAGCATTTATACAACAATAAGATTTTATCTTCTTACTAGATATGACAGTTGTAGGGTTTCTCATGGCTTCTCTAATAAACTGCTATGACCACAGGCCCTTTTGTGAACCCAGCCGTAGGTAGTCATACCATGGCCCCCCTCCTAGCTCACAGATAATTGACCAGGGACTTGTAATGACCTAAAGGTAAAAAGTGAAGAGGAAAGTGAAGAGGAACTAAAAAGCCCCTTGATGAAAGTGAAAGTGGAGAGTGAAAAGGTTGGCTTAAAGCTCAACATTCAGAAAACGAAGATCATGGCATCTGGTCCCATCACTGCATGGGAAATAGATGGGGAAACAGTGTCAGACTTTCTTTTCCTGGGCTCCAAAATCACTGCAGATGGTGACTGCAGCCGTGAAATTAAAAGACGCTTACTCCTTGGAAGGAAAGTTATGACCAACCTAGATAGCATATTCAAAAGCAGAGACATCACTTTGCCAACAAAGATTCGCCTAGTCAAGGCTAAGGTCTTTCCTGTGATCATGTATGGATGTGAGACCTGGACTGTGAAGAAGGCTGAGTGCCGAAGAATTGATGCTTTTGAACTGTGGTGTTGGAGAAGACTCTTGAGAGTCCCTTGGACTGCAAGGAGATCCAACCGGTCCATTCTGAAGGAGATCAGCCCTGGGATTTCTTTGGAAGGAATGATGCTAAAGCTGAAACTCCAGTATTTTGGCCACCTCATGCGAAGAGTTGATTTATTGGAGAAGACTCTGATGCTGGGAGGGATTGGGGGCAGGAGGAGAAGGGGATGACAGAGGATGAGATGGCTGGATGGCATCACTGACTCGATGGATGTGAGTCTGAGTGACCTCTGGGAGTCAGTGATGGACAGGGAGGCCTGGCGTGCTGCGGTTCATGGGGTCGCAAAGAGTCGGACACGACTGAGCGACTGATCTGATCTGAAAGGTAACCACTGCAAAAGTCAGTGGCCTTAGGTGAACAAAGCTTAGCGAAATATTTTTTCCTGGCAGGTAATATGGATATCTAGTAAATAAGATACAAGAGTCTTCTTCTCTGGAATTTAAAGAAGGAGGCTAGACAACCATGAGCTCCTTGGTAGGCCAAGGGAAGCTGATCCAGAGAAGAGGGCTAGTTTAGTGGGTAGTTAAGTGGCTTTGGAGTGGTCCTTGGATGCCTGCAGCTGAGCTGGAGATGACCTGGATTTAGGAAACTCTTCTGTTCAGGTCTTTCTGGTGGCTAACTTGGAATTCCTGACCATGATGTGAGGCATGGTTGTTCCATTTTCCCTCAGATCAGATCAGTCACTCAGTCGTGTCCGACTCTTTGCGACCCCATGGACTACAGCACGCCAGGCCTCCCTGTCCATTACCAACTCCCGGAGGTCACTCAGACTCATATTCATCGAGTCAGTGATGCCATCCAGCCATCTCATCCTCTGTCGTCCCCTTCTCCTCCTGCCCCCAATCCCTCCCAGCATCAGAGTCTTCTCCAATGAGTCAACTCTTCGCATGAGGTGGCCAAAGTACTGGAGTTTCAGCTTTAGCATTATTCCTTCCAAAGAAATCCCAGGGTTGATCTCCTTCAGAATGGACTGGTTGGATCTCCTTGCAGTCCAAGGGACTCTCAACAGTCTTCTCCAACACCACACTTCAAAGCATCAATTCTTTGGTGCTCAGCCTTCTTCACAGCTCTCACATCCATACATGACCACAGGAAAGACCATAGCCTTGACTAGGCGAATCTTTGTTGGCAAAGTGATGTCTCTGCTTTTGAATATGCTATCTAGGTTGGTCATAACTTTCCTTCCAAGGAGTAAGCGTCTTTTAATTTCATGGCTGCAGTCACCATCTGCAGTGATTTTGGAGCCCAGAAAAATAAAGTCTGACACTGTTTCCACTGTTTCTCCATCTATTTCCCATGTAGTGATGGGACCAGATGCCATGATCTTCGTTTTCTGAATGTTGAGCTTTAAGCCAACCTTTTCACTCTCCACTTTCACTTTCATCAAGAGGCTTTTGAGTTCCTCTTCACTTTCTGCCATAAGGGTGGTATCATCTGCATATCTGAGGTTATTGATATTTCTCCCGGCAATCCTGATTCCAGCTTGTGTTTCTTCCAGTCCAGCGTTTCTCATGATGTACTCTGCATATAAGTTAAATAAACATGGTGACAATATACAGCCTTGATGTACTCCTTTTCCTATTTGGAACCAGTCTGTTGTTCCATGATCAGTTCTAACTGTTGCTTCCTGACCTGCATACAGATTTCTCAAGAGGCAGATCAGGTGGTTTGGTATTCCCATCTCTTTCAGAATTTTCCACAGTTTATTGTGATCTACACAGTCAAAGGCATAGTTTGGCATAGTCAATAAAGCAGAAATAGATGTTTTTCTGGAACTCTCTTGCTTTTTCCATGATCCAGCGAATGTTGGCAATTTGATCTCTGGTTCCTCTGCCTTTTCGAAAACCAGCTTGAACATCAGGAAGTTCACGGTTCACATATTGCTGAAGCCTGGCTTGGAGAATTTTGAGCATTACTTTACTAGCGTGTGAGATGAGTGCAATTGTTTGGTAGTTTGAGCACTCTTTGGCATTGCCTTTCTTTGGGATTGGGATGAAAACTGACCTTTTCCAATCTTGTGGCCACTGCTGAGTTTTCCAAATTTGCTGGCATATTGAGTGCAGCACTTTCACAGCATCATCTTTCAGGATTTGGAATAGCTCCACTGGAATTCCATCACCTCCACTAGCTTTGTTCGTAGTGATGCTTTCTATGGCCCACTTGACTTCACATTCCAGGATGTCTGGCTCTAGGTCAGTGATCACACCATCATGATTATCTGGGTCGTGAAGCTCTTTTTTGGACAGTTCTTCTGTGTATTCTTGCCACCTCTTCTTAATATCTTCTGCTTCTGTTAGGTCCATACCATTTCTGTCCTTTATCGAGCCCATTTTTGCATGAAATGTTCTTTTGGTATCTCTGATTTTCTTGAAGAGATCCCTAGTCTTTCCCATTTTGTTGCTTTCCTCTATTTCTTTGCGTTGATCACTGAAGAAGGCTTTCTTATCTCTTCTTGCTATTCTTTGGAACTCTGCATTTAGATGTTTATATCTTTCCTTGGGTTCTTGTAAAGACCTATCCCACAGTTAAGATGACTGTTTTCCGATTTTTTCAATGTATTCTTAAGCTCTTCTCCAATTTACATGAGTTGGCACATCTGTTCCATGAAGAAAAGTAGCCCAAATGAATCATAGTTTTGCTTTCTTAACTTTTTTAGAAACTTGCTCTCAACTTTGACCAAGGAGACCCAAACAGTCAAGTGTGAGAAGAGATATCTTGGAAGTGAGCTTCATATTTCAGTTTCCAACAGCTTAAGCCACACATAGAGGGGAGGTCCTAATGTGATTTATAGAGGCACAGTTGGGTAGAGTGTTGTTCTGCTTTAGAGGTGTCAGTGAATCAGGGTCCAGGGATAGTGCTGGGTAAGGCACAGAAGTGAGAGGCAGTCATGTGACAAGACTGGGAGCCAGTGAAGGGTAGGATGACATCTTGGTATCTATGCGGGGAATGTACTCAGAGACCCATGTGACTGAGATAAATTATGATGGTTGTTCATTTATGAGCCCTAATTAGGAGGGTGAAGAGAGCTCATTCCAAGAAATCCAGCAGGAAGTTAAATGTCAGGATGCTTTGATTCCAAGTGGAGTAACAAAGTTATACTGGTTTGCCTATGACTGAAGAATTTCCTGGGAAGTGCAATTTTCAATGCTAAAACCAGGAGAGGGTTAGTGAACTCGGTCAGTCGTGTCTGACTCTTTGTGGCCCCATGGACTGTAGCCTACCAGGCTCCTCTGTCCATGGGATTTTCCAGGCAAGAGTACTGGAGTGGGTTGCCACTTCCTTCTCCATGGGATCTTCTAACCCAGGGGATCTTCCCGACCCAGGGATCGAACCCTGTCCCCCCACATTGTAGGCAGATACTTTACTGTCCGGGGAGGAGGGGGTTAGGGAAATTAAAATGTCTTGTTTAGGCTTCAGAGACAAAGCCGAGCAGGCCTCTGACCTTGCTTCTAACCTGCCTGGACTACTGTGTGACTGTGAGTGACTGCCTGCTGTGAGTGCAAGACTTGCAGCACCATAGATAAGATGGGGAGAAATCTTGAGATTGAGTCCCTGGGAGGGGACCTGGCCATCCAAGCCCCAGGCTCAGCTACATTCTAAGTTTTATAAGACAAAACAAACAGGATTAACATGAAACCAGGCTTGCAATTTGGGGGTTACAGATTGATGAGAATATCAGATTGTCTGTCCTGGGATTATAAATAGGAACCCTGAACTGCAATCTTTGAAGTCTTACCCATGGAGCAGATGTGCTACCTGGGACACTTTCCCAATTGAGACTCTAGATGTGCTGTGACATGGGACTTACCAGCACTGTTTAAGTCTGGATGTTGGTCAAAACCCAATTTGGTGATGTATCCTCTGCTGTTTCTATTTTTCTTTTCATGTTAGTATATTGAAAATAAACTCTATAGTTCTCTAATAAATACTTGTATTATTTATTTGTATATAATGAGTGGCTTATTTTGTTAACAGATCCTTTGAACCTGAGACGAAAATGAAATTTTCGGCAAATCAGAGGGTTCTGAGCAAACTGGGATACTTGGTCAACTCCAGAACTTGCAGAAGATAGAGTCACCAGTTAAGCAGTTAATAGGCAATTTGTTGACTCACAAGGTCAAACCATGGAGTGGGGAGCTCTAAAACTGAGTTTGAAAAGACCCAGGAAGATTATGCAGTTCAGGGATCTCCTGCATTAAGCTTTCAGGATTTCATCTCTATCAGCCTGAGAAGATTAGAACAATCTATGCCCATACTTGCCCCAGAACTTCTGTTCTCACTGGTCTGAGATTGGACTTTGGCTTCAGAAATTTTTAAAAAAATCTCCTTTATTTGATTCTTATTTTAAACCACTGCTTTGTGTGAATAATAGAATAACCCTTTGGTTCCTTAACTTGTCTTTCCATTGTAATCATCTGGTGAGTTTTTAAAATACCGACACCAATGTTCCACCTCTCAGAGACAAAGGTTTTACTTGTCTAGGTGTGGCCAGGGCTTTTGGTGGTTTTAAACATCAGCAGGTGTTTCTAATGTGCAGACAAATTTGTGATTCAATTCTGATTGTCTCTCAGAAGAGCACTGGGATTTGAGCAGGGGGAAAGTAAGGATTTGTGGGTATATGAGTCTTCAGAGAGGTAAACAAGGGACCGTTTGCAAACATCATGAGTTAGTCAGTTATCTGCCAGGAGAGAGAGTGAGGGTGAGCAGGTGCAGGTGGATTATGACCTGGGAGATTTTGCAGGCTTCTGAAATGGGACCCTGACCAGTTAGAAGCTGAGTCTTCCTCGATCTCACTCTCACCCCAGGCTGTCACAGAAATTTATCAAGGCTTCTGACACATGAGCAGTTAATGTCCTGGACCTGGCAAGTATCAGCTGACTTTTCTATGTTAAATCATTTTTGGCTTTAATTTCCTCTCCCCTCAAATGAGGATGTCTTCCCAGGTGGTGCTAGTGCTAAGAATTTGCCTGACAATGTAGGAGATGTAAGAGACGCGGGTTGGATCCCTGGGTTGGGAAGATCTGGAGGAAGGCATGGCAACCCATTCCAGTATTCTTGCCTGGAGAATCCCATGGATAGAGGAGCCTGGCAGGCTGCAGTCCATAGGGTCGCAGAGATGGACACGACTGAAGGGACTTAGCACGCACAAATTAGGATAACACCACATGCTGTGAATGATCTTTGTGTGGTTACTGCACAGTAAGACATTATTATTGCGTTCGCCAAAAAATTCTTTTGGGTTTTCCCATAACATATTACAGAAAAACCCAAATAAACTTTTCAGTCACTCCAATATTTCCCTCTTTCTCACCACTTTGAATATCTGAGTCCCCCTCGGGGACTTCCTTTAACGGGGCATTTCTGCTGTGGGTGGCAGACAAATGCTCTCAACTTGTGCATGCATCTTTAAGACATTATGATTCCATGATGCCTCATTTCTTGGAATTTGTGAGTTTGCAGTCATGAAACATTTGAATCAAAGCTCAAGGTTTCGGTGAGAGTGACTGTGGGTTTCCACAGTCGTGGTTCTGATATTACCAGAGGAAAATTCTTGTGTCTCACACAAAGTAAGGCCAAAAAAATACCAAAACATCAGAGTTTGGAGCAGAAAAAGGTTTATTGCAGGGCCAAGCAAGGAAATGGGTGACTTGATCCAAGAAAAACCCTCAACTCTCTGAATGATTTCAGCAAAACATTTCTAAAGGCCAGGTGAGGGAGAAGTGTGGTTAGTTGTTACCAACTTCTTGGTATGGAAGTCCTTTGTTCTTCCAGCTGTCCACATAGGTCAGGTCACAGTGTTTCTGTAAACCTCCAACAAAACAAATGCTATTCTCTGTTCTGCAACTTTTTATCTCTATATGAATGGACTCTTAAAGGTCGGAGCCCTGAGAAAGTATTATCATGTATATTTCAGGCTATGGGTAACATTTTTTTACAAAAGATGCAGAGCCAGCATGACTAAGCATGGGCAGCAGAGGACAAGGGTTAGAGCTAAAGGAATAGATCCAATATGGAATCAGATTGGTTATTCCCTAGTACACAAGTACAAATCCAAACCTTCAAGTGAACATAATCTTCAAATATCATGACTCAGCAAATTTTAAATTACACTATTCATAGATATTCAAAATCCATTATTCAGTGATTCTCTGACATTATGACACTGATTTTCTATTTTGGTGATCTGTACACAGAAAGCATATTAATCTAAATCTATAGTAACTGTCAATGGCACCCCACTCCAGTACTCTTGCCTGGAAAATCTCATGGATGGAGGAGCCTGGTAGGCTGTAGGCCATGGGGTCACTAAGAGTTGGACACGACTGAGCGACTTCACTTTCACTTTTCCCTTTCATGCATTGGAGAAGGAAACGGCAACCCACTCCAGTGTTCTTGCCTGGAGAATCCCAGGGACGGTGGAGCCTGATGGGCTGCCGTCTATGGGGTCGCACAGAGTTTGACACGACTGAAGCGACTTAGCAGCAGCAGCAGCAGCATAGTAACTGTACCACAAAAGAATAGGACTCTTTCTGGGACTGGGAGAAACAAGTAGATGGGACTTCTGCAGAGGATTCTGCACTCCATATACTAGCAGATTTGGAAAACTCAGCAGTGATCACAGCACTAGAAAAGGTCATTTTTCATTCAATCCCTAAGAAAGGCAATGCCAAAGAATGTTCAAACTACCACACAATTGCACTCATCTCACATGCTAGCAAAGTAATGCTCAAAATTCTCCAAGCTATGCTTCAACAATATGTGTACCATGAATGTCCAGATGTTCAAGCTGGTTTTAGAAAAGGCAGAGGAACCAGAGATCAAATTGGCAACATCCATTGGATCATAGAAAAAGCAAGAGAATTCCAGAAAGACATCTACTTCTGTATCACTGACTATGCTAAAGCCTTTGAAAGTGTGGATCACAACAAACTGGAAAATTCTTCAAGAAATGGGAATACCAGACCACCTTACCTACCTCCTGAGAAACCTGTGTGCAGGTCAAGAAGCAACAGTTAGAACCAGACATGGAACAACGAACTGGTTCCAAATTGGGAAAGGAGTATGTAAAGGTTGTATATTTTCACCTTGCTTATTTAACTTAAATGCAGAGTACATCATGCAAAATGCCAGACTGGATGAACCACAAGCTGAAATCAAGATTGCCAGGAGAAATATCAATAACTTCAGATAGGACCTTTTATAATAGGCACTTTCTTGCGTTTCTTCATCTAACTGGGGATTTACCATCTAACTGTGTCTCCAATATTCTATTCTCTTTCAATCTGGAAGTCATGTGTTCATCTCTTCTTCTTTTATTCATTACTTTCTTCTGTTTTAAACAATTTATCTGTTGAAGAATTGAGCCACACACCACACCTCCCAGGTCTGCTGCAAGATACCTTGTCCGCACAGCAGGCCACTGCTGACCCATGCCTCCACAGGAGACACTCAAGCACAGGTCTGGCTCAGTCTCTTGTGGGACTAACTGCTCCTTTCCCTGGGTCCTGGTGCACACAAGGGTTTTGTTTGCACCCTCAGAGCACCTCTGGCCAGTATGAATTTTAATTTTGACAAATAAATAGAGTCTTGTATCAACCAGCACAGAATCACCTCAACCATTTCATAGCAAACAGTTTTATTATGCCCAAAGCTCCCCTGTGCTACCCTTTTAAATAAATCCTCTTCCAATGCAAAACAACCTCTGATCTCCTTTCCTTTCTATAATTTTACCTTTTCCAGTGTTATATATAATTGAATTACACAATAGGTTATCTTTTGGATCTTTCTTATTTCATTTAGCAAAATGCTTTTAAGAGTCATCTATAATTTGGCATGCATGAATAATTTGCTTCTTTTTGTTGATGAAAAGTACTCCATTAGATGGATGTTTCATAGATTAATTATCTATTCATCATGTCAAGGACATTCGCATTACAGGCTTTCGTGTGAATGTACATTTTCATTTCTCTTGGATAAATACACAGAAGTAGGACTCTTTGTCATAGAGTAGGTGTGTGATTAATTTTATACAAAATTGTCCAATTCTCCTCAATCTAGACCAGAGATATGTAGAAAAAGTAATCAGGCCCCGGTCACAGCAAGCAATCTGGCCCCTGAAACCTCTTAGTCTCTGTGAGCAGAAGACTGTGTCCCTCACCCAAAGACACCGAGGAAGTGTATAAGGCATGCAAACATGGTACTGCCCTCCCTTGCTAAAAAAATGCCCATGTGTCCCACCTGGGGAGACCTCTTCTGCTCCTCAGGCAGCACTGGTTGACAATACTAGGATCCTCAGGGGACCAAATAAACCAAACAGGAAAATAACACTGCTAAGTCTCTGAACCGGAGAAAGCAATGGCACCCCACTCCAGTACTCTTGCCTGGAAAATCCCATGGACAGATGAGCCTGGTAGGCTGCTGTCCATGGGGTCACTAGGAGTCGGACACGACTGAGCGACTTCACTTTCACTTTTCACTTTCATGCATTGGAGAAGGAAATGGCAACCCACTCCAGTGTTCTTGCCTGGAGAATCCCAGGGACAAGGGAGCCTGGTGGGCTGCCGTCTATGGGGTCACACAGAGTCGGACACGACTGAAGTGACTTAGTAGCAAGTCTCTGAACACTAAGCTGCCATTGGGATCACAACTCACAATATTTGAATAAGAACCCCACACTAAATATGCAAAGGGTGATAGCATGCTAAATCAAAATATTTAAATAGGTCAGAGCCTCCTAATCTAATGAGAAAATAGTAAGAATACAGTTGAAGGTCACCTGTCATACTAAGAATCACCTTAAATGAGAAAAGACAATCAACTGACACCACCACCAAGATGAATCAGCTCTTTAACTTAGTTGAAAGGACTTTTAAGGCAGTTGTCATTAAAACATTTCAATAATCAGTTACAAATTCTCTTGAAACAAATGAAAAAAATTGAAGTTTTCAGCAAGGAAACAAAAGCTACAAAAATAACTCAGTGAAAATTATAGATTTGAAAAATACAGGACAGAGAAAAAAATAACCCACTGGATGAGCTCAATAGTAGAACGGAAATTGCAGAGTATAGAATCAATGAACTTGAAAAATGTACCAATAAGACTCAGCCAATCTGAACATCAAAGAGAAAATATATGGAAAAAAGTGAATAGAGCCTCAGAGATGTGTGGGAAAATAACACAGAATCCAACAATCATATCATCAAAGTCCCAGAAGGAGAAGAGAAAGATAATGGGGCAGAAAGAGTATTTGGAAAAAATAATGGTTTGAGCTTCCCTGGAAGTCCAGTGGTTAAGATTTCACTTTCCAATGCAGGGGGTGCAGGTTCAATCTCTGGTCAGGAAGCTAAGATCCCACATGCCTTATGGCCAAAAACCCCAAACATAGCACAGAAACTCTATTCTAACAAATTAAATAAAGACTTTAAAAATGGTCCACATTAAAAAAAAATTTTTTTTTAAATAAAATCATGGCTGAAGATTTCTCTGATTTGGCAAAAATGACAAAGTTAAAGCCCCCAAAAGCTAAGAAAATCCAAACAAGATAAACCCAAATAATCATTTTAAGATACATCATAATGAAATTTTTGTAAACCAAAGAGAAATATCTGGAAATCAAGCAGAGAGAAATAATACATTATCAATAAGGAAGCACCAACTCAAATAACAACACAATTCTTACTGGAACTCATGGAGGCATAAGGAAGTAGCACAAGATTTTTCAAGTGCTGAAAGAAATGATCTGTCAACCAAATATTCTGTATCTAGTGAAGATATCCTTCAATAATACAGAAAAATGAAAACGTTGTCAGGTGAGGGAAAACAAGAATTTGGTGCTAGCAGACCTCTTCTTAAAGAGTGGTTAAAGCAAGTACTTCCCTGATATCAAGGCTTCCCTGATAGTTCAGTTGGTAAAGAATCCACCTGCAATGCTGGAGACCCCAGTTCGATTCCTAGGTTGGGAAGATACACTGGAGAAGGGATAGGCAACTCACTCCAGTACTCTTGGGCTTCCCTTGTGGCTCCGCTGGTAAAGAATCTGCCTGCAGTGCAAGAGACCTGGGTTGGATCCCTGGGTTGCGAAGATCCCCTGGAGAAGGGAAAGGCTACCCACTCCAGTATGGCCTAGAGAATTCCACGGGCTGTATAGTCCATGGGGTCGCAAAGAGTCAGACACTACTGAGCAACTTTCACTCACTCACTAAAGCAAGTACATCAAATGGAAGGAAATGATAAATGAAGGTAAATAATGGTAAAAGTAAAAATATAGACATTATTTTTCTTTCCCTAATGAGCTTTATCAATAACCTCAGATATGCAGATGATACCACCCTTATGGCAGAAAGTGAAGAGGAACTCAAAAGCCTCTTGATGAAAGTGAAAGTGGAGAGTGAAAAGGTTGGCTTAAAGCTCAACATTCAGAAAACAAAGATCATGGCATCTGGTCCCATCACTACATGGGAAATAGATGGAGAAACAGTGGAAACAGTGTCAGACTTTCTTTTTCTGGGCTCCAAAATCACTGCAGATGGTGACTGCAGCCATGAAATTAAAAGACGCTTACTCCTTGGAAGGAAAGTTATGACCAACCTAGATAGCATATTCAAAAGCAGAGACATCACTTTGCCAACAAAGATTCGCCTAGTCAAGGCTATGGTTTTTCCTGTGGTCATGTATGGATGTGAGAGCTGGACTGTGAAGAAGGCTGAGTGCCGAAGAATTGATGCTTTTGAACTGTGGTGTTGGAGAAGACTGTTGAGAGTCCCTTGGACTGCAAGGAGATCCAACCAGTCCATTCTGAAGGAGATCAGCCCTGGAATTTCTTTGGAAGGAATGATGCTAAAGCTGAAACTCCAGTATTTTGGCCACCTCATGCGAAGAGTTGACTCATTGGAGAAGACTCTGATGCTGGGAGGGATTGGGGGCAGGAGGAGAAGGGGACGACAGAGGATGAGATGGCTGGATGGCATCACTGACTCGATGGATGTGAGTCTGAGTGACCTCCGGGAGTTGGTGATGGACAGGGAGGCCTGGCGTGCTGCGATTCATGGGGTCGCAAAGAGTCGGACACAACTGAGCGACTGATCTGATCTGAACGAGCTTTATAACTCATATTTAATGATTGAAACAAGAACTGTAACACCATCTGACACCCAGACAATGGTTTTTAAAAATGGGGCAAAGTACCTAACTGAAATTGAGGTTTCCACACATAACACTAAGTTGTAAAATAGTGATATCAGTAGCTATCATAAGTCACATATCTGTATTGTAATACCTACTCAGAGCAACTAGAATGAAAAATATATAAAATGTTACACCCAAAAGCACTACAAATAAATCAAGGTAGAATCTTAAAAAGTGTTCAAAATCCACAGGACGGGAGGAAAAGAGACAGGGGAATGGGAACCAGAGGAAATAAACAGAAAGCATTTTTTAAAGGCAGTCTGAATATCTATAATATCAATAAACACCCTACATACATGTGGTCTAAATATACCAATGAAAAGACAGAGTTTGGTAGAATGGACTTAAAAAAAAAATAAAAACAGGGCCCAACTACAAATTTTATATGAGACTCACTTTAAATTCAGTGACATAGGTATGTTGAAATGAGGGGGAAAGATGCCATGTAAACATAGCTTTTTAAAAGAAAGTTTGATTAGGTTAATATATAAGTAGGACATTCCATAATGATAACTGGTGGATTTATAATCCACCAAAAAGACACAGTGATCCTGAAAGTGAACTAGCTAATTGCAGAGCTTCACAGTACACGAAACAAAATCTGATGGAGGTGCCAGGAGAACTAGACTCATCTACAGTTACAGCTGGAGATTTCAACACTCATCCCCTCCGACTAGGAAACTAGGAAGGAGACGCACGATTTGAACAACACAAAAAACAGGATGTAACTGACACATGGAACAGTCTGCAAAACGACAGAAAAGAACACACATCCCTCCCCACCTCCCAAGTTCCCTTGGAAGTTTCACCAAGATAAACCTTATTCTGGGGCCAAAAATCAGACTCACTAAATACAAAGGAACCAAAGTTGTATCAAGTGTGTGTTCAATACGAGTGTACTGTGATTATAGAACCATAATAGTCTCAAACTAGAAATTAATCGGGGAAGGCAATGGCACCCCACCCCAGTACTCTTGCCTGGAAAATCCCGTGGACGGAGGACCCTGGTGGGCCGCAGTCCATGGGGTCACTAAGAGTCGGACGCGACTGAGGGACTTCACTTTCACTTTTCACTTTAATGCATTGGAGAAGGAAATGGCAACCCACTCCGGTGTTCTTGCCTGGAGAATCCCAGGGACGGCGGAGCCTGGTGGGCTGCCATCTATGGGGTCGCACTGAGTCGGACACGACTGAAGCGACTTAGCAGCAGCAGCAGAAATTAATAGTAGAAAGACAGCAGGAAAATCTCTATACATGCAAAAAATAAACAACACTATAATTCTTGGGTCAAAAAGGAAATCTTAAAGAAAATTGAAAAACACATAGAACTGAATGAAAGTGAAAATATCATATCAAAGTTTGTGGGTTGCAGCCAAAGCAGCATCAAGAGAGAAATGTATACTGCTAAATGTTTACATTAGAAATTAGGAAAGGTCTAATTAAATAACCTAAGTTCCTACCCAAGAACTATGAAAATAAGATAAAAATAAATCCAAAGCAACAAAAATGAAGGGACTAATAAAGATAAGATAAATCAGTGAAATTCAGACATGGGAAAACTAAATGAAACAAGTAGCTGGTTCTTGGGGGAAAAAATCAATAAAATTGATGAATCTCTAGCAAGTCAGAAAAAAATACAGAGAGAAAATTCAAATCATCAATGTTAGGAATGAAACTGAGGATATTACTATTCAATACGTAGTCTGCAGTCATTAAAAAGATAACAGTGGGATGGTTTGTGCAATTACTCATAAATTTGACAACATAGAAGAAATAGACCAATTCCAAAATAAAATTCCCAAACTACAAAAACTCATGCAAGATGAAATAAGTCATCTGAATATATCTACAGTCATTAAAGGGGTTGAGTCTGCAATTTAGAATCTCTGGAAAAAGAAATCTCCAGGTTCATATGGTTTCATTGAAGAGTTATAAAAAAGCATTTAAAAAAATTAATCAATATTATGCAATCTGTTGGGAGCCGGTTTGAATTAGTGCTCCGCCCATGACAAAGGTCGTGAGGAAGGAGGCTCAATAACGCAAGGGCAAGATTAAGCCTCAGGAGCCCCTTGGAGGTTCTCGAGCATCTACCCCCAAAACCAGAGCCTGCCTGCTTTACTACTTGTGCTCTCACCTACACCTCTGACTTTACGGGGGGCTGTCCCCCACTACCTCTCTCTGAAAAAAGAGTTAACTTAGAGCTCCAGTTAATAAAAATTCCTGGGTGTAACAGGAGTGTCTTGACCTACAAACTCCTCCGAAGTTTCTCTAGCCTACCTGACAGGCTTGTCCGGCCACATGTGCTTCTAAAAACAGGTTCTTTAGAGAAGTTAGAAAACTATTAGTGGGCTGATTAGAAATTGTATTGGTGAAGGGTTTTTCATTTGTTGAGCCAATGTTTGCTGCTAAGCCTCCACATCGCCTGCCCTTACACACATTAATGAATATATAGAAGAAATAGGTATTAACCCTTGATACTAATCAGGTTAGACCTTAGGCTAAGTAAGTTCTTTCTTTAATTAAAACCCACCCTCACCCTATAGGAATGTAAATTTATCTGGTGGAGTCTGTTTTAAGAATAATCACCCCTGGAGAAATAAACGTCCTGGATTGACCGCTATCACAAGGGGGGCTTGTGATAAGGTCACAAGCCTTAAGGTCATAAATTGTCAGCAGGCCCCCTGGCCAGAAGATGATGTAACACACCTAAAACCTCTGTATACATTTGTATGAAGCACCTGACTTTGATAAAAGTCAGGGCTGCTGACCCCACGTGACTTTTGTATAACATCTCAGTGTATAAAAGTAGACCATGGAAAATAAAGAATTGGGATCAGTTCCTAGAAAGACTGGTCTCCCCATGTCGCTCTCTCTCTCAAATTCTGGCTGAGTCTCCATCTGGAGCATGGGACCCACTATGCTTACTAATTATGCCTGGGCTTCTAAGATCGGACCAGGGAGGCCTCAGTGTCTCCTCTCCTTCGGGAGAATGGAAAGACGCCTGTGGCCTACGTAAGTGGTGCAAACTTCTTGTCTTGAAGTTTTATTGGTCCCCGACGTAAACCAAGCTACTCAGCCTCTTTTCTCCACTGAATTTTCCTACTGAGCTATCCTTGTTCTATTATTCTTTATATCTCTAATTATAACTATCGTGTCCTGACCCCCACCGATGCCGTCCTCGCTTCAAAGTCCCTGGATCAGCTGGGGCTGGTCCCCAGCAGCAATCCATTTCAGAAAAAAGCAGAGGAAGGGCTTCCCAACTCATTTTTTTTTTTTTTTTTTGAGGCCAGTATTACCCTGATTCTGAAGCTAGGCAAAAATAGTATAAGAGAAAAGACAATTACAGACCAATATCTCCCATGAATTTAGAAGCAAAAATCCTCAAAAAAAAAAAAAAAAAATTAGCAACTGGATCTATTGAAGTGTAAAACAAACTATACACCATGACCAAGTGAGATTTATTCCAGGATGCAATCTTAGTACCACATTTGAAATCAACTGATGCAATCCATCATGTCAACAAGTTAAGGGGGGAAAGTCATATGATTTTATCAATTGATACACAGGAAATACATTTTTCAAAGTCTATCTCTCATTTATGATTTAAGAATTATTTTTAGCAATTGAGAACTGGGAGGAATTGTCTGAATTTGATAAAAAGCATTTACAGGAAAAAAAAACCCCCACAACTATAGCTAATATTATACTTAATGCTTCCTTACTCCCCTAGGATTAGGAACAGGACAAAAATACCAACTCTCACCACTCTTATTAACACAGTACTGAAAGTTCTAGCCATTTAATAAATCAACAAGGACCTACTGTATAGCACAGAGAGCTCTACTCAATATTCTATAATAATATGCCTGGGAAAAGAATGGATATATGTATATGTATAACTGAGTCATTTGATTGTATACCTGAAACTAACACAACATTCCAATCAGTCCATCCTAAAGGAAATCAGTCCTGAATATTCATTGGAAGGACTGATGCTGAAGCTGAAACTCCAATACTTTGGCCACCTGATGCGAAGAACTGACTCATTGGAAAAAGACCCTGGTGCTGGGAAGGATTGAAGGCAGGAGAAGAAGGGGATGACAGATGGTTGGATGGCATCACCAGCTCGATGAACATGAGTTTGAGTAAGCTCCAGGAGTTGGTGATGGACAGGGAAGCCTGGTGTGCTGCAGTCCACGAGTTGCAAACAGTTGGACACAACTGAGTGACTGAACTGAACTGAACTGAACATAGCATTGTTAATCAACTATATTTCAATATAAAATAAAAATTAATTTTGTTAAAAAGGCAAAAAAAAATAAGCACACTAATCAGATAAAAGGAAGCTATAAAACTATTTCTATTTGTAAATGATCTGATTATCTATGTAAAAATCCCAAGGATTCTCTTAAAAAAAAAAAAAAACTCCTAGAATGAATTAGTTCAACAAGGTCCCAGTTTACAAGGTCAACACACAGATATCAATCAGATTTTTATATACTAACAATTGTAGAAACCACAATAACACTGACAATCACTCCAAATAAAATGAAATGTTAGGTATGCACGTAACAAAATCTGTGTCCTATCTATGTGCCTAAAATGACAAAACACTGCTGAAAGATATAGAGAAGACCTACATTAATGGAGACATGTATTACATTTATGTGTTGAAAAACTGAACATAGTAAAAATGTCAACTTTCCCAAAATTGATCTATATGTTTAATCCAATTCCTACAAAAACCCTAGCAAGAATTTGTGTAGATATAAACAACTTATTTTAAAATTGATGTAAAATAGGCATAGACTTTAGAATAGCTGAAACAACCTTGAAAAGAGGAATAAAATGAGAGGAAACATTGCACTTGATATTAAGGTTCACTATACAGTAATCAAGGGCTTCCCTGGTGGCTCAGAGGTTAAAGCATTTGCCTCCAATGCGGGAGACCCGGGTTCGATCCCTGGGTCGGGAAGATACCCTGGCGAAGGAAATGGCAACCCACTCCAGTACTCTTGCCTGGAGAATCCCATGGACGGAGAAGCCTGGTAGGCTATAGTCCACGGGGTCGCAAAGAGTCAGACACGACTGAGCGACTTCACTCACAACTTCACTCACTCGTACAGTAATCAAGACATTGTGTTATTGGGGAGAGATGAACATAGATCAATAGAACAGAATAGAGAATTCAGAAACAGACCCTCAAAAATATGCTTAACCGATTGTGGACAATGTGCAAAAGCAGCTCCATGGGGAAAGGATCGCCTCTTCAACAAATGGTGTTGGAGCAATGAGAAATTCATGGGGGAAAATGGACCTTTACCTAAACTCAGACCTTATACCTTATACCAAAATTAACTCAAAATTCTTCATAGCCTTAAATGTAAAACGTTACCTATAAAGGTTTTGGAATCATATAGGAGAAAAACTTCTGAATCTACAGCTAGGCAAAGTTTTCTTTGACTTGACACCAAAACATTGATAATTCAGAGCTTGTCGAAATTCAATACATTTGATGTAGCTGTTAGTTGGAAGAAGGAAAGCCAGGCTAGCACTGGGAACGTGACAGCTTACATACTTTTCTTCTCATGTCTGCAGTTCTGTAGTGCTTCCTTCTGACAGGTCTTCTTGCCTAGGTTGTGAAGCTCTTTGGCTGAGATGAGTGACAACCGGGAGAACAAAGAACTAAAGCAGAGATTAAACTTCTATTGTGAAGAGGAGCATGAGAACAAAGGGCAGAAGGAGACACAAGAGAGAAAGGAGGCACCACGTCAAACCCCAGGGGAATCTGGAATTTAGTATTCAGAGGCAAAGCTTATACCTCCAGAACTCCCCCTTAGTAATGCATGTGACTTCCATATATTTCGGGGGAAAAGACCAAGTGAGTCCAGATCAGGGTCTGACAACTCCAGTGCTACACTCTCTTACATGTCCTGAAGCACCAGCCCCACCAGACAAGGGCAAGCCAGCACTCTGCTCTGTGTGAACCTCTTCACTCCCAAAGGCCAGGTGAGCCAGCCTATGATTTCTTCAACAGGGAAGCTCCCCTCCTGAAGCTCTAAGCATCTGAAGCTCATACCTGGTCCCTTCATTGGTGAGATGACCTCACTGGCTCTGGTAAACATTAATCCCTTCACCCTGGAGTCTAGAAAACAATTCCTTAAATCCAATGGCAAGAGGAAAACCCAATGTGATCTAGAGGAAGCTGGTCCAGAGAAGATAAGACAAGATAGAACAAGTGTTCCCTGCCAAGAGACAGGTGTTGTATGAGAAACCAACAAGACTTCCTGCTATGAAAAAGATAGAAAAAAATGGGGTTGGGGAATTTGGAACAGTCTACAAGTGCATTAAAAGGCTGGATGGATGTGTTTATGCAATAAAACGTTCCATGAAAACTTTGGGAGGATTATCAAATGAGAATTTGGCTATGCATGAAGTTTATGCCCATGTGGTGCTGGGGCATCACTCCCATACGGTACCTTACTACTCTGTGTGGGCACAAGATGGCCACATGATCATTTGGAATGAATACTGCAATGGTGGGAGCTTGCAGGCTGCTATATCTGAAAATGCAGAGTCTGGCAATCACTTCCAAGAGCCCAAACTCCAGAATATCCTTCTATACATTTCCCTTGGGCTTCAGTACATCCACAACTCTGGCATGGTGCACCTGGACATCAAACCTAGTAACAAGTTCCTTTGTCATAAGATGCAAAGTGACTTTCTCATAGTCCCATAAAAAGGTTGAAAATGAAGCTGATTGGTTTCTCTCTGCCAATGTGATGGATAGAATTGGTGACTTGGATCATGTGACATCAATAAGTAAATCCAAAGTAGAAGAGGGACACAGTCATTTCCTGGATAATGAGCTTTTGCAAAAGAATTATCAGCACCTTCCTAAAGCAGAAATTTTTGTCTTGGGATTGACCATTGTAGTGCCTGCAGAAGAAGAGTCATTACCCACCAATGGCACCATGAGGCATCACATCCATGAGGGGAATCTTCGGGACATTTCTCAGGAGCTCTGCAAAGAATTTCACAAACTACTTAAGAACGTGATCCACTCCGATCCATCAGAGAGAACTTCTGCAGCAAAGGTCAAGTTCTCTGTCTCTCTCTCTGGGAAAACAGAAGAGCTTCAGCAGCAGTTGAGCTTAGAAAGGTTCAAGAGAGTCACACTGGAAAGGGGACTGAAAGAAGCCCAGCTGACCTGGTCCCTCAAGAAATACCAGAGTCCCAGGGGTTACTGGGACCCCCACAAGATCAAGAAGCACCATATGCCTGCTGGGAGGAAAGAGTACCAAATCAAGTTTCACTGGGGCAGGCTTCCTCATAAGAAATCCTTTCACACCAACTCTCCTTTTTCCCCCAAATAGATACTGACTGTGTCAACCTTTCTCTTGTAAAGGGAGAAACCAATGGTCTTGAGTGCTGGAGATTTCAAAAGCCACTCCTAATTTAGCATTTTCAGCCAAGATTAACGCTTCTTAGCAGCACTGGTCACAGGTATTATCACTGGCAGCCATTTCTCTTCTCTCTTGCTACATTCCTAATACCACCTGTCAACGGTTCACTCCTCAGATTTGTTGATGCACAACAAGAAAGCATGGGTCTCTGGATTGAAAGAAACCCTCGTACAGGATTACAAGGCTGCTTACCTATCTACCAAGGATCCCAGGGACACTCCTGGCAAACAGAAAGGAATTCAGTTTTGTTTGAGTTGAGGTAACATCTGACTTTCAAGTGCCTGGATATCAACAATGCTTCCTAGGTTAGATGATTTTATTCCTCAAAGAATTTCAGTCACTTTGAGCAAGTGGCTCTCCTACTGTATTCTCTGAGTGGAGACAATCCCTTTCTCTGATATTAAATAAATGACTTCACCATTATGTGAGGTGGGTAGAAATAAGACTCTGCATAACTTGAAATTTATGAGTTGTCTATTAACTTATGGAACAAAAACACCAGGTGGAGGGCTTGAGGGAAATTTGATGTGGTTTGTTGTCCTGATATCTATTTGCTTTGATCCTCTTGTAGCTGCTATGACTGATTTTGATTTTCTGAGTGTCACCAATTTCTCCTCTATTGTATCAGAATTTGGCCTTGCTTCCTGTGATTTTATCATATCTTATCCAAACCCTTTACTCTGTATATATTTTTAAAGGAATAGAATGTTTTTAAATAAAGGTTTCTATCTCGTCCTAAGCCAAAAAAAAAAAAAAAGGGCAAGATAAATACCCCTATGAAGGAATGCATATACAAGCAACAGACTGATAAAACATTTCCAAATCACATATCTATCAACAGATTAGTAGCTAGAAGATATAAGCTCAGCAGTCAAAAGAAAATCCAATTAGAGAATTGGCAGACTATATGAACAGACATGGCAATGAAGCACATGATAAGATGCTCAGCCTCACCAGCCATCAGAGAAATGCCAATTAAAACCACAATGAAATATCACTATAGAACTATAAGAATGTCTAAAAAAAACAGAACTATACAAATGTCTAAAATTTAAAAATGTGATACCACAAAATACAACTGATAATGCAGAGAAACTGCTTCACTCATACTTTGCTGGTGGGAATATAAATGGTACAGCCACTCTGAAACACCATTTGGCAGTTTCTCAGAATACGAGATATGCAATTTCCATATGACCAGAAATTGAGCTTTTATCTCAGAGAAATGGAAATTCGTGTTCACACAGAAACCTGTCCTCTAATAATAATAGCAGCTTATTTACAGCAGCTAAAAACTGGAATCTGCTCAGATGCCCTGCATCAGGTTAAATAAACTGTGGTTGATATAAGTATACCATGGAATACTACTTGCTAATAAAGAGGAATTGACTATTAGCACATGCAACAATTTGGAAACTCTAGGAAATTATGCTGAATATAAAAAAAATCCGCAGAGGTTATGTACTGTATGGTTGCATTTATATAACTTTTAACATTTATATAACTTTTAAAATATGATACGTTTTAGAAATGAAGGACATGTTAATTGTTGCCAGAATTTAGAGATGAAAGTAGGGTGTGAGGAAATAAGTGGCTTTTAAAAGATCAACAGAAGGCATCTTTGTTGTGTTGTAATTTCTTAGTGTGTTGATGAAGGCAGTGGATAAAGAACATACAGGGGTGATAAAATTCCCCTGAATTTAACACACACTCATACAAATGAGAATAAGATGGGAAATCTAAATAATGTCAGTGGTTTGTATGAAGGTGAATGTCCTAGTTGTGATACTATACTATAGTTTTGCAAAATGTTACCATGTTGGAAAATCCTGCAGACATATGAGGGATATCTCTTTATTGTTTATTACTACTGCATGTGAATCTATATTTATCTCAATAAAAATAATTTAATAAACCTGTCACATTTTTCCCAAAGTGGCTGTATCATTTTTGCATTTCACCCACAATGTGTATGAGTTTCAGTTGCTCTCCATCCTTGTCAGCACAAAGTATAGCCATCTTTTTGTGTGTGTGATTTTATAGTCATCCCTCGGTATCCACAGGGGTTTGGTTCCAGGACCTCCAAAGATACCACCATCCCTGTGTGCTCACATCCCTTACAGTCGGTGCTTGATTCTGCATGGGCAGATTCAACCAACCACAGATTGCAAAGTATTTTCTATCTGCTGTATTTTCCATCTTCTTGAATTCTCAGATAGGGAGGGTTGGTTTTAATTTCAATTTCACTAGTGGAGAAAGATAGTAAACATCACATCTGTTTATATGTTTACTTGCCACCCTCACATCTTCTTCAGCGAAATATCTCTTCAGAACTTTTGTCAACTTACATTAAGTTGTTTTCTTATTGTTGGGTTTTGAGAGTTCTTTCTATTCTGAATGCAAGTCTGTTGTCAGAGATGTGATTAGTGAATATTTTTCTCCTACTCTGTGCTTTTATTTTCACTACCTGAACAACTTTATTTAATATAAAGGTGTGGGTGAAGATATATCTTTTTTGCATATGGACATAACATTTTTATAAAACCCATGTGTAAGATGTCTATCTTTTCTACATTGAATTGCCCTTTATATTTTTAAGAATCAGGTGACTGTATTTGTCTGGCTTTATTTCTGATATCTTTATCTACTATATCTCATATCTTTATCCTATTTATTTATCTATATGTCCATCCTTTTACCAATATCCACTATTTTGAATATTGTAATTTTATAGTAATCCTTGAAATATAGTAATATGAGTAGTCTATGTTCTCCCCTCCCCAAATTGAATTAACTAGTTTCTTTGCTTTTTGTATAAACTTTAGAATAAGCTTGTTAATATCCTTCCCAAAAACTTACTGTAATTTTTGTTTGTAATTTCATTGAATATATGGTTCAAATTTGGAAAATTGATATCTTAAACAATATTATGTTTCCTAACCCATGAACATGGTATGTCTTTCCCTTTATTTAGGTCCTCATTGATTGCTTTCATCAACATTTTGTAGTTTTCAAATTGCAGATCTTGCACATATTTTGTTAGATTCATACTAAAATATTCTATTATTGGTGTTATTATACATGGTATTGATTTTTAAATTTCAAATTTCAATCGTTCATTGCTTTTATATAGAAACACAACTGACTTTTTAAGGTTGACTTTTTGTACTGTGAACTTGGGAAGCTCATTTATTAGTTTTAGGTGATTTTTTCTTGATTCTTTGGGATTTTTTTTTATGCATATATCCCTATGAAAAGGAATAGTTTTATTCCTCTCCTCCATCCTTATCCCTTTTTGTTGTTTTATCACATTTGGTAAAACTTCTCACATTGACTATGTGTGCTCAGTGATGTCCAATTCTTTGTGACCCCCTGAACTGCAGCCCACCAGGCTCCTCTGTCCATGAGATTCTCCAGGCAAAAATATTAGAGTGGGTTGTCATTTCCTTTTCCGTTCATGTTGACTAGGAACAGTGAAAGAGGCCATCCAAGCATTGTACCCAGTCTAAGGGAAAGGACATTTTTTTCTTTCACTTTTAAATATGATGCTTACTGTTTTGTTGTTGTTGTTTGTTTATTCTTTGTTTGTCAATGGTGATTTTTATCTGGTTAAAGAAGTGTCCTTTTTATTCTTAGTTAGCTGAGAGTTTTTATCATGAATGGATGTCATTGTGGATACACTATAGAAAGGAGATAGATCCCAACCAAAATTTGGTTCAGATGATGCCAGACATATATCAAAAGAGTAAGAAAAATTTATTAATTGCATAATGAAGGCTTTCTGGGTAGAGCAGAGCAGACTCCCAAGCAGGTCCTTAAGTGGCTTGGGCCTTTTATTGTGTTTAGGGCATGGGGCTATGGTGGGAATTCACACTTAACTGGCCAGTGCTTGCATTGTTTGGACTTTTCACTGACACCAATCGGAGGAACACACAGGCTTTTTTATCAGCTTTTGAAGATGTGAATCAGAAGGAAAAGGGGAAACAATGGAGTTGAAAATAGTAAATATCAAACACTGTAAATGGAGTCAGATAGTATTACAGATGTTTAATTTGTCAAATGCTGTTACTATATCTATTGAGAAGATCAAATACTGTTCTTATTTAAGATCAGATCAGATCAGTCGCTCAGTCGTGTCCGACTCTTTGCGACCCCATGAACTGCAGCACGCCAGGCCTCCTTGTCCATCACCAACTCCCGGAGGTCACTCAGACCCATATTCATCGAGTCAGTGATGCCATCCAGCCATCTCATCTTCTGTCGTCCCCTTCTCCTCCTGCCCCCAATCCCTCCCAGCATCAGAGTCTTCTCCAATGAGTCAACTCTTCACAAGAGGTGGCCAAAATACTGGAGTTTCAGCTTTAGCATCATTCTTTCCAAAGAAATCCCAGGGTTGATCTCCTTCAGAATGGACTGGTTGGATCTCCTTGCAGTCCAAGGGACTCTCAAGAGTCTTCTCCAACACCACACTTCAAAAGCATCAATTCTTCGGCACTCAGCCTTCTTCACAGTCCAGCTCTCACATCCATACATGACCACAGGAAAGACCATAGCCTTGACTAGGCGAACCTTTGTTGGCAAAGTAATGTCTCTGCTTTTCAATATGCTATCTAGGTTGGTCATAACTTTCCTTCCAAGGAGTAAGCGTCTTTTAATTTCATGGCTGCAGTCACCATCTGAAGTGATTTTGGAGCCCAGAAAAATAAAGTCTGACACTGTTTCCACTGTTTCCCCATCTATTTCCCATGTAGTGATGGGACCAGATGCCATGATCTTCGTTTTCTGAATGTTGAGCTTTAAGCCAACCTTTTCACTCTCCACTTTCACTTTCATCAAGAGGCTTTTTAGTTCCTCTTCACTTTCTGCCATAAGGGTGGTGTCATCCACATATCTGAGGTTATTGATATTTCTCCCAGCCATCTTGATTCCAGCTTGTGCTTCTTCCAGTCCAGCATTTCTCATGATGTACTCTGCATATAAGTTAAACAAACATGGTGACAATATACAGCCTTGACGTACTCCTTTTCCTATTTGGAACCAGTCTGTTGTTCCATGACCAGTTCTAATGGTTGCTTCCTGACCTGCATACAGATTTCTCAAGAGGCAGATCAGGTGGTCTGGTATTCCCATCTCTTTCAGAATTTTCCACAGTTTATTGTGATCTACAAAGTCAAAGGCTTTGGCATAGTCAATAAAGCAGAAATAGATGTTTTTCTGGAACTCTCTTGCTTTTTCCATGATCCAGCGGATGTTGGCAATTTGATCTCTGGTTCCTCTGCCTTTTCTAAAACCAGCCTGAACATCAGGAAGTTCATGGTTCACATATTGCTGAAGCCTGGCTTGGAGAATTTTGAGCATTACTTTACTAGCGTGTGAGATGAGTGCAATTGTGCGGTAGTTTGAGCACTCTTTGGCATTGCTTTTCTTTGGGATTGGGATGAAAAACTGACCTTTTCCAATCTTGTGGCCACTGCTGAGTCTGTTAATAAAGTGAAATATGTTTATAGATTTTTTAAAATGGTGATGATTTTGCATATTGGGATAAAATCCACTTGGCTGTGAGGTATTGCTAGTCATTATTTCGGAGAAGGCAATGGCACCCCACGCCAGTACTCTTGCCTAGAAAATCCCATGGACAGAGGAGCCTGGAAGGCTGCAGTCCCTAGGGTCACTGAGGGTCAGACACGACTGAGCAACTTCACTTTGACTTTTCACTTTCATACATTGGAGGAGGAAATGGCAACCCACTCCAGTGTTCTTGCCTGGAGAATCCCATGGACAGAGGAGCCTGGTGGGCTGCTCTCTATGGGGTCGCACAGAGTCGGACACGACTGAAGCGACTTAGCAGCAGGAGCAGCAGTCTTTATTTGTTAGCATTTTCTTGAGGATTTCACATCTATGTTCATTAGGGATATTGATCAGCAGTACTTTTTCCTTGTAATGTCTTTGTCTGGTTTTGTTATTAGGATAATGCTGGCATCATTAAGTGTTTAGAAGTAATTAATGATAGTTTTATTCTTGAGAAATTCTATACAACTCATATCAACTTTTCTTTAAATATTTGATAGAATTAAAACCAGAGAAATCATCTGGGCCTAATGGTTCTCTTTGGGAAGATTTTAAACTATGAATTTTATTTTTAAATTAATCTTAGAACTATTTGGGTTGTATAGAACTATGGGAGTTGGTGATAGACAGGGAGGCCTGGCATACTGCAGTCCATGGGGTTGCAAAGAGTCGGACACGACTGAGCGACTGAACTGAACTGAACTGATTTGTGTTTCATATTACTGATAATCATTCACTTTATGAAAACTGACTTTATTGAAATTAATATAACTACTCTGGTTTTCATTGATTTAGTGTTTTCTCTGGGCAGTACTACTTGCATATCTTTCTCCATTCTTTTAGTTTTTGTCTATCTATGTAGTTATTTTTAAGGTATGCTTCTAGAAAACAGCATGTACTTAAGTCTTTATTTTATATCTATTCTCACAATCTCTATATTTTAATTAGTGGTTTCAGACTTTTCACATTTAGTATCGTTCTTTGTGTTTGGGGATTATAATCTATCCTGTTTGCTATTTTCTACTTGATCCATCTGTTCTTTGTTTTTCTTTTCCTCTTTTTCTATCTTCTGTCTTGTTAATTCAGAGCATTATGAGATTTCAATTTACCATCTCTATTAATTTATTATTTACACCTCTTTAAAATCTTAACATTGCCTTAGGCTTTATTTTTTAGTTAATCAGTCTACCTTAAAGTTATATTATATTGCTCCACAAATAATGTAAGAACCTTACAGCAGTATATTACCAATTTCTTCATACTATTCATTGTTGTCTTACATTTTACTTTTGCATATGCTATAAATGCATTCTGCATTGTTATTCTTTAATTTAGACCAGGGGTTGACTCTGATGCTGGAAGGGATTGGGGGCAGGAGGAGAAGGGGACGACAGGGGATGAGATGGCTGGATGGCATCACTGACTCGATGGATGTGAGTCTGAGTGACCTCCGAGAGCTGGTGATGGATAGGGAGGCCTGGCGTGCTACAGTTCATGGGGTCGCAAAGAGTCGGACACGACTGAGCGACTGATCTGATCTGATCTGATCTGACACACTACAGGCTAAAGGATCTCACTGTGGGTAAAGTTGTATTGTAACATAACCATGCCCACTCATTTATGTATTGTTTATGGATGTAGTATAGCAGCAGAGCTAAGTTTAGCTGAGCCTTGAACAACACGAGGCTCAGGGACACTGACCCGCTATGCAGTTGAAAATCCATCTATTTATAGTCATTCCTCTGTATATGCAGTTCCTCTGCATCCACAGATTCAATCATACATTCAACATATGGGTGATGTAATACTTTAGCATTACTATTTTAAAAAAATCTGCATATAAGGAGATGCTCACACTTCAAACCTTTGTTGTTCAAGGGTCAAATACAGTTTCAACACATACCGTAGAACTCACAAGCCATCAAAAATGTGACCCTTTAAAAAAGTTTCCCAACCCTGCTTTAGGCACTCATCTCTTATTCAATTACACATTTAAAAATATGCATATTTTTAATTTACCTTCAATCATTCCATTTACAGAAGTCCTCATTTCTTCTTTTGCTTGATCACTTTTTTTCTTTTGTAGTGCAAATATGTTGGTAGTAGATTCTCTCAGCTTTACTTTGAGCATATCTTTATTTTTTTCTTCATTTTTGAAAGGTATTTTCACTTTGTATAGAACTTTGGGTTGATGGTATTTTCTCCAGCTCTTTAAAGATGTCACTCTATAGCCTTCTAACTTGCTTTGTTGCTGATGAGTCCACTGTTATTCTTCACTTTGTTCCAATTCTTTACTTTGTTCCTTACACTTGGTGTTTCTCTTCTACAGCTACCTTTTATAGTTTATTTTTCTTTTGTTTTCAGTAGTTTTAGTGTAATATGAACAGAGACATGTTTGTATGTGTATGTGCATTGATATTTATCCTTCTTGAGGTTCTCTGAGCTTCTTGTATCTATGTTTTGGTGTCTGTAATTAATTTTGGAAAATTCTTGGTTACTATTAATTAAAATATTTTTTATTTCTCCATTTTCTCTCCCTCCTTCTGGAATTCCAATAGCATGTAGTTTAGAAAGTTCAATTGTCCCAACTTTTTCACTCTCTCCCTTCAGTTTGGAAAATTTCTGTTGACCTATCTACAAGTTTCTTTAATTCTTTTCTCAGCATGGATGGTTCATTAAAGGCTTTCTTTATCCTGTTACTATTTTTTTCTACTATTTCCATTAATTCTTTTTTTTTTTTTTAGCTTCAATCTTTCTGCTCAAATAACTCATCTTATCTTGTATAGTGTCCACCTTAAATATCTTAATCATAATTATACTAAATTACCTTTCAGATAGTCTCAACATCTGTGCCATATTCATTAGGCTCTGATGATTTTTGTATGTCTTCTGAGTATTATTTTCTTGCCTTTTCATTACCTCAAAAAACTTTACCCAAAGATGAATATCTTATGTTCAATTGTTTTCATGCCTGGATGATACACCTTTTGTGTGGGAATTTGAGTTAATCTAAATTTGGCTTGGTTTAAGATTTGAGGTTGTTGTGGTTACTTTCAGTGAAACCCAAGCTTCAAATTCCAGTAAAGGTTCCTTTTGTGTAAAGGAAATCATTTTTTCTTTTTTTCCAGAACTGTGTCTGATGCAGAGTTTAAGCTCTTCCTTTTGAACTTTGACTCACAAAGTGTCTTAACACACATTCTCCTGGAGCGTTTTGCTATCATTTCTCATTTAAACATTGTCATTATAGCAGTGGAAAGGGAATTGAAGTCTCTGTTGTTCTGATTAAGCCTCTGTCATTGGCTTGCACTGGGACCCTGGGTCTCAGATATGTGGCTCTCCTGGTTTTCTTGCACCACCACACTCACCCCCTGAATTAAGTGGCACCTGACTCCCTATTCCCTTCCTACCAATGCTCTAGAAGAATAAGCATTTGTTGCCCTTCTGCCCACAAATGAAGGATCTTTTCCAGGGTGCTGATGGAGGAGGAGGGTTCAGGTGGAATTTCTTGCCCCCTCACATGGTTGCTCATCCACTGGCTCACTGCATAACAATCATTGCAGGCAGAGGCTTTACCATCTGAGCCACCAGGGAAGCTGCATAACAATAGGTAATTCAGATCTTCTTCTGATCTTTTCTCTGAGTGCCTGGTAGTCTTTACAGAGAAAGAGCCCACAGACAGACCCTGGTCTCCCAATTTCTGTGGCCTCTTAGGGATTCCACACTGTCTCACCAGCCCCCATTTGGTGGTAACTAATTTGTCAGTGATACTAGCTGCAGTTTTCTTATCAGGGCCCAGTTGACTAGACCCCAGGGGAGTGAATACCTGCATCACATCTTCCCTTGCAGGCACTGACCCTCCTTAGATTTGGGGTGGTTAGTTGTTCTGTGACCACAGATTTCCAAAGGGTTCAAAACACGCCATCAATTTGAAGTCATTCTGCTTCTCTTTTGCTGTAAGTGATGTAGCAGCACTGTTCTTACCGCTCACTTTAGAAGGATTTTACTTGCTTCTGCAGCATCAGCTGGGAGCAATGGGTCTTACAAATAAGATCTGGAGATCTCCTGATTCCGAGATTATCCAAGAAGCTTGACAATGAGATCTGCTATGTGTTCACACTACAGGCCTCACAAGGGTGATGTAAGAATTAAAGCGAAATCGATTCCTGGGAAGCATGTAGGGTGGTACCAGCCACATCCTCATATTTAAGCAAGCAGCTTAGTTGCATGGCATTGACTCTTGGGCTGAATTTACATAGGACAATTTAACTGCTAATATTTTACTGGTGCGTGCATGCTTAGTCACTCAGTCATGTCTGATTCTTTGCGACCCCATGGACTGCAGCCCATTAGGCTCCTCTGTCCACAGGGATTCTCCAGGCAAGAATACTGGAGTGGGTTGCCATGCCCTCCTCCAGGGAACCTTCCTAACCTGGAGATCCAACCCAGGTCTTCCGCATTACAGGCAGATTCTTTACCATCTGAGCCATCAGGGAAGCCCAAGAACACTGGAGTGGGTAGCCTATCCTTTCTCCAGGGGATCTTCCCAACCCAGGAATTGAACCAGGGTCTCCTGCATTATAGGTAGATTCTTTTACCAGCTGAACTACCAAGGAAGCCCTATAAAAATAAATTAAAAAATTAACTCCTTAAAATTAAAACTTAATAATACTTATTCCCTCCCATGCCAGTTAAAATAATAGTTCTTGGTATTATAGAAGAAAAATGTTTCCTAAGCAAAACAAAAATGAACAAAAAAAACCATGATTTGTTTAGTTTAATTTTATATTAATTCTATCTTTTTTATATTGGAGTATAGTTGATTTACAATATTGTGTTAGTTTCAAGTGTACAGGCAAAGTGATTCAGTTACACATATACATGTATTTAATTCTTTTTCAAATTCTTTTCCCATTTAGTTTGTTACAGAGTTCCCTGTGCTATACAATAGGTCCTTGTTGCTTATCTATTTTATATATAGCAGTGTGTATATATTCATCCCAAACTCCTAATTTATCTCTCCCCACCCTTTTCCCCTTTTAGTTACCATAAATTTGTTTTCTATGTTTGTGGGTCTATTTCCATTTTGTATATAAGTTCATTTGTATCATTTTTTTTAGATTCCACATACAAGTGATATCATATGGCATTTGAATTTCTTTTTATGCCTTACCTTACTTAGTATGATAATCTCTAGGTCCATCCACGTTGCTGCAATTGCCAAAGATTTTAATCCACATTTATGATAGTCTTCCTTTTGTCAAATAATATTGACAAAAGAACAACCAGAAAGCACAGCAATTTTTTAAAAATTTTAACAAGAGACTAAAAATTCTGTGCCAGCCAATGTTGGAGTTGCTCTAGAGTGTCTATGAACCTTGGGAGGAATACATGGAGAAGAGAGAGTGTAAAATTTAGACAATCTGTGGGTCATGAGGAAAGACAGCATTCAGTTCAGTTCAGTCACTCAGTCATGTCCAACTTTTTGCGACCCCATGATTTGCAGCACACCAGGCCTCCCTGTCCATCACCAACTCCCGGAGTTCACCCAGACTCAAGTCCATCGAGTCAGTGATGCCATCCAGCCATCTCATCCTCTGTCATCCCCTTCTCCTCCTGCCCCCAATCCCTCCCAGCATCAGAGTCTTCTCCAATGAGTCAACTCTTCACATGAGGTAGCCAAAGTACTGGAGTTTCAGCTTTAGCATCATTCCTTCCAAAGAAATCCCAGGGCTGATCTCCTTCAGAATGGACTGGTTGGATCTCCTTGCAGTCCAAGGGACTCCCAAGAGTCTTCTCCAACATCATAGTTCAAAAGCATCAATTCTTCAGCACTCAGCCTTATTTACAGTCCAACTCTCACATCCATACATGACCACAGGAAAAACCATAGCCTTACCAGGTCTCAGAAAATCCACCACTTTCATACAGTTCCTGAGGGGTTTAAAAAAAACTCTGAAGGTTTATTCCAGCAGAGTGAGAGAAACACGAAAATAGAAAAAGCATGAAAACAAAAAATTAAAATCTCATAGAAGAGGTGGAAGTTGAACATTGAAACAGTTTGAACATATGGATTTGGGTATAAATAAATGTTGTAAATATGGTAACAAAGCTGCATGCAAAATTCAAAAAAATTTTTTTAAAATTTACATTTAAATACTTACATTTGAATGTTATTAAGTATTAACATTTAAATATTAATCAGTCTTGCAACTTTAAAGGAGGGTTGACAGACTAAAAGTATGTCAAGGGAGCAAAATTCTTCCTTGAATATAAGGGAAAAAAGTAATTTTGTTTATGATTTTGCTAGAAAAATCTGATCAGATAAATGTAGGCATAAGCATGTCCTTTCATTTCTTCAAGAAATATATTGAGGGCCTGGGATTTTGAATGAGAAGAAGTGATATCTTCTTTCTTGGACTAACTGATAAGCAGGGGAGATAAACAACTAACAGCAAAGTAGGAAATTGCAAACTGTGTAGCACTCAGGGCTTTAAGAGCAGAGAATGCTACAAACTCCTGTGTGTCTGTGTACTTGGTCAGCAAGGCCCTTTCTGAAAGAGTGGCATGTACACTGCACCCTGAAATCTGAGAAAACCCAGATGCACAAAAAGGGTAATGTGTGTTTCAGGCAGGCCCTGAATTTTGAAGAGAACTGAGGTCGGTGGAGAACTGAGCAGTTAGTACAGGGGAAGCCCATCCCATAGCAGAGTGGAAGAAGAGGGGGAAATTTGATGGTGCCTGTGCTAGGGGGTATGGGTCTCCCCTGGATGGCAGGAGAGTCACTGCAGGAAGTGAGTGTGTGTGTATGTGTGTGCATCAATAATATATTCAAGAAGGTTCGAAAATCAAAACAGTTTAATACTTAACCCAATGAAGTGTCTCACTTCTACCCCTGTTCTGGTCTACCCCACCAACCTCAACCTCAAGCAAACATAAATTCTTCTTTCTCCTTCTTTCTTATATAAAAGATGACATACTATAAAATATTATTTTTAACTTGCTTTTTTCACGCAACAGGATTTTCTGGAGATATTTTTATAGCAGCATATGGGACCTTCCTCAATCTTTTTTTCTTTTGCTGCTTCAAGGAATTCTGTTGTGGTGATAGACCACAGCTTATGGATCCAGTTTCCTCCTGGTGGGCTTTTGAGTGGTATGGCATACTTTGCTGTTTCAATGTAGCTGTGGATAAGCTTGTATTTATTATGTATCACTGCCCATATGTAAAAACCCACACAGGAGACAAATTCCCAGAAGGTACTGCTGAATCAAAAGCTAAGTTAAGCACTGTATCATTTTGATATAAATTCACAATTGCCCTGCATTCTGTAATGTAACGTTCTGCACTCCTGATGTCAACAGATAAAGCCTATGCTTATTTAAGCAAGGAAGTGACATAATTTGTCTTGCAATTACAAGAGCCCAGTCCACCCTCTGAGTAGAGAATGTTTTGGAAAGTGAATGAGATCACTTGGAAAGCTTTTATAATTGTTCAGAAAAAGAGTTATTGGTGAGTGATGGGGAATCAGAGAGACATGAACAAGTGATAGGTAGACATAGAATTTACAGGATTTGTGGGTGATTTGGTTGTGACAAGTTAAGAAAAGGCAAACAAAAGGAATGGCCACAAGCAGTGAGGGCCAGGAAAGCAGTGGGGATCCTGAGTATATTAGGAACCTGTTAGGTTTGGGTTCCCTGTGGGACATCCAAGCTGAGCTCTCTAGTCAACTACGTAAGTCTGAACCTCAGAAGAGAGATCTCAGCTGGAGATGCAGGTGGGAAATGGAACTTCGAGCATAGAAGGAAGCAGGTCACTGGGACAGATGCAGAGAGAGACAAGGAAACATCCCAGGCCTGAGGCAATCTAACCTCAGACTGAAGCAGGAGAGGGGCACGGCGAGGGGAGCAGTGCATGTGCGTGTCCTGAGAGGTGTCATATGGAGAGAGTCTTGGAAAGGCAGGTGGACTGAGCGCCACAGGAGTTCCCTGGGTGGGACAGTATGGAGACCTTCAGTGAGAACCTGCAGGAGACATCCATCAACCTAAAGGCAACCACTGGGAGCTCGAAGAGAATGTCTCCTTGAACACCACCAAGTGTTAGTATTAGTAGCTCACACTAACACTAAAGAGTTGGGCCCAACTCTTTGCAACCCCATGGATTGTAGCCCACCAGACTCCTCTGTCCATGGAATTCTCCAGGCAAGAATACTGGAGTGGGTTGCCATTCCCTGCTCCAGGGGATCTTCTCGACCTAGGAATTGAACCCCGGTCTCCTGCATTGCAGGCAGATTCTTTACTGAGAAAAAGAGCACATGATAATATTGCATAGAAAAAAAAAAAATAGAGAAACCAAAAGAGACAGTAAGGAAGGCAATGACAGAAAGCACAAGATGCTTGTGTAAGGGCAGACAGTCAGAAGCGGTACTTGGCATTCACACTTGGCTCGTGGCTGGAGGACTCAGCACCGCAGGCCCCACCTTGAGCTGGTGCCTCTTCCTGCAGGGCTGATGGAGCAGACAGTGCCATGGGGCCGCGTAGTGATGTTAAGTAGCTGACACTTCTAGGGCCGTTCTTACAATACAGATAAGGGGACTGAAGTCTTGCAAGTAAAAATAATTCTGAGACAGTGGAGAGGAGGGAGACATACCATTCAATATGGCATATGCGTATATATTGTATATATGTGTATACATATGTAAAATAAAATGTCATCAAGAGGATTGAAAAATAAATAGTAAGAGTGTAGCGACCAAAAAAGGCAAGGTACAGAGCACTCACGGAAAAAGAAAACAAAGATATTATTCATGTTAGTCTGCTGAGTAACAGACAAAGTTTGTCTATTAACACCTCAACTCAGAAAACCCAAAAAACCAGGCACAATGGCTGATAAAATTTCTGTGACATGTGTAGCTCAATTAATGGTATTGTGTCCATGTTCACGTCCTATTTTTGATAATTGTACCATTATCAACAATTAGGGGAAACTGGGTGAAGTGTTTATAAGAATTTTTGGCAGTGCTTTTTCCACATTTCTAATTATAGGATAATTAGAATAAGTCTAATTATTCTAAAATAAAAAGTGAAAAATAAATGAGAGTATCCTTTTTCTCCCTGAAACTGTCACTTTGGCCAAGTGCCTTGTGTCACCAAGAGGTGTCATCCTTCTCCAGTGTCCAAGCTGTGGAGCTCAGCTGTGAAACACGTCCTCCTTCTCTCTCCACCCCCCAGGACCGTCCCCTCTGCCCTAGACAGATCCACTGCTCCTGTCTCTCCCCTCCTCCACAGAGCCAGGCTCAGTCCCACGTGATCCACACAAAGACCCCAACACCTCTGCAATGACAGCAGCGCTGCCCCGTCCTCCTGCTGCTGCTAAGTCACTTCAGTCGTGTCCGACTCTGTGTGACCCCATAGACAGCAGCCCACCAGGCTCCCCTGTCCCTGGGATTCTCCAGGCAAGAATTCTGGAGTGGGTTGCCATTTCCTTCTCCAATGCATGAAAGTGAAAAGTGAAAGTCAAGTTGCTCAGTCGTGTCCGACTCTTAGCGACCCCATGGACTGCAGCCCACCAGTCTCCTCCGTCCATGGGATTTTCCAGGCAAGAGTACTGGAGTGGGGTGCCACTGCCTTTTGCTGTCCAAGTCATTGTTCTGAAACAGACCACATCCTTCCTCTTCCTACCTTACACCACTCTTCAAAGCACTGTGTTCCTGAAGACCCACCTGCCAGTCCACCTTTAAGTCTAGCCACCTCCACGAGGCAGTTGGCCTTCCAGAGGCAGGTGCCAAGACTCTGGCTGCCCAAACAAGCCCCCAGGATTCATGGCCATCTGCCACATCTGTCCTGGACCCTGACCTGGTTTGCCTCAAGCTTCCCTCAAATTCTGCCCCACGCCTACAGCTTTCCTCCAGTTCATCCACCTCCTGGAAGTGTCAGTGGCTCTGTCTCTGTTCTCACAACACCAGGGGTCTCTTTTGTTTGCAGTGAGGCTGGAAGATGGCTAGTGTTGCCCAAGCCTCACTCAGCTTTATATCCCAAGAGCACAGCTCAGACCTGGGGCAGAGCAGATTTGCAGAGGAATGTTGTCGCAGTGAACATGCACCAAGGCTTTGTTTGCATGTGTGCATGCTCAGTCACTCAATTGTGTCCAACTCTTCGGGACCCCATGGGCTATAGCCCACCAGGCTCCTCTGTCCATGGAATTCTCAGGCAAGAATACTGGAGTGGGTTGCCATGCCCTCCTCTAGGGGATCTTTCCGACCCAGGGATCGTACCCTAGTCTCCTGTATCTCCTGCATTGGCAGGCAGATTCTTTACCACTTGAGCCACCTGGAAAGCCCCAAGGCTTTGTTTACACCATGTTTAATCATATTTCAAAAGCCATGGAACTTGCTATGAGCCAGAAACAAGCCATTTTCCGCCCTAGGAAGCGACTCTATTATTCACTTTCTCCAATCCCTCTACCAGCCAACAGAAAATGGCCAAGAATATAAAATTGTAATCTACTTAAATATTCTTTACTTTGGAAAAGAACTTAATTCAACATAACTTCGAGTTATCCTCTGCTTCCTTAACAAAATTGGAATCAGTTAAGTTCGCATTGGCAGGCTGGGGGACTGTGCACATTGATGGCAGCCCAATCACCCTGCTCAGCGGCCCATGCAGAATTCATCCGGGAAGGAGCAGAGCAGCAGAGGAAGTGTCACCGTGCAGAATGCAGAGCGGATGGTGGCCCTGTCAGGATCTGCGTCCCCAGGACTTGCAGTGGCAAGTGGTGCTGTGGGATCCAGGAGGCTGGAATGCGAGTCCTGTGACTTTTTCTGGATTTTCAGTGCCCCCTTCTGCTCCCCACTTTCTGGGTAAAGTCGGGGGAGTGAGCTTGGAGATCCCACTTCTGATCCTGTTAATCCTGATGCTCATCATTCATAGTAGATAAACAGAGAAAAAAGGAAGCTTTGTCTCAATCCTGCTTCCATTCTGTCTCTTCCTCCCTGTGCACACCATCCCTTCCCCCAGGAACCCACACACATATGCACATGTGCAGCCTTATAACAAGCAGTTTTGCAGTATGCTTCAGCTATTTGATTTGACACAAAATGTGTTTGGTTTACATACCTTTCCCAGGGAGGAGTTGTTCTCTGGGGTGACTGACAGGGCTGGCCACACTTGATTTCCTGGGATCTGCTCTGGCCATTCTTGTCCTTTTGTTAACATATGTGCCCACCAGAAGAACAACTGTGGAGGGAAGGACTGACCGAACAGCTTCACGACTGGTGTAACTGCACTGAGGCTGACCTGAGCGGGAGGAGGGCAGGCACTCCCGACACTCACACAGACAATGTCTTGCCTGTTGCTTGGACACATCTTTTTTTTTTTTTTAAATTTCATTTTATTTTTAATTGGAGGATGATTACTTTACAATATTGTGATGGTTTATGTCATATGTCAACATGCTATGCTATGCTAAGTCACTTCAGTCGTGTCCGACTCTGTGTGACCCCACAGACGGCAGCCCACCAGGCTCCCCCGTCCCTGGGGTTCTCCAGGCAAGAACACTGGAGTGGGTTGCCATTTCCTTCTCCAATGCATGAAAGTGAAAAGAGAAAGTGAAGTTGCTCAGTCATGTCTGACTCTTAGCGACCCCATGGACTGCAGCCTACCAGGCTTCTCCGTCCATGAGATTTTCCAGGCAAGAGTACTGGAGTGGGGTGCCACTGCCTTCTCCATGAATCAGCCATAATTATACATATGTCCCCTCCCTATTGAAGATCCCTCTCGCTCCCTCCCCATCGCACCCCTCTAGGTTGTCATAGAACACCAGTTTTGGCTTCCCTGAATCAAACAGAAAATTCCCAGTGGCTACCTATTTTATGTATGGTAATGTATATGTTTTAATGCTACTCTCTCACATCACCCCACTTTCTCCTTCTCCCACTGTGTTCAAAAGTCTGTTCTTTATGTCTGTATCTCCTTTGCTGAACTGTTAATAGGATCATCAGTACCATCTTTCTAGATTCCATACATATGCATTAATATATATTTGTCTTTCTCTTTCTGACTTACTTCACTCTGTGTAATAGGCTCTAGGTGTGTCTGCCTCATTAGAACTGATGCGCATTCCTTTTTATAGCTGAGTAGTATTCCATTGTGTATATGTACCACAACTTCTTTATCTATTCATCTGTCAATGGACATCTAGTTTGCTTCTATGTCCTAGCAACTGTAAACAGTCCTGTAATGAACATTGGGGTACATGTATCTTTTTCAGTTCTGGTTTTCTCAGAAAATGTGCCCAGTAGTGGTATTATTGGGTCATATGATAGGTTTACTCCTAGTTTTTTAAGGAATCTCCATACTGTTCTCCACAGTTGCTGCTGCTAAGTCACTTCAGTCGCGTCCGACTCTGTGTGACCCCATAGACGGCAGCCACCAGGCTCCCCTGTCCCTGGGATTCTCCAGGCAAGAACACTGGAGTGGGTTGCCATTTCCCTCTTCAATGCAGGAAAGTGAAAAGTGAAAGTGAAGTCACTCAGTCGTGTCCGACTCTCAGCAACCCCATGGACTGCAGACTACCAGGCTCCTCCATTCATGGGATTTTCCAGGCAAGAGTACTGGAGTGGGGCGCCATTGCCTTCTCCGGTTCTCCACAGTAGTTGCATCAAATTTGCATTCCCACCAATGGTCCAAAAGGGTTCCCTTTTCTCCACATCATCTCCAGGATTTATTGTTTATAGATTTTTTGATGATGGCCATTCTTACAGATGTGAGATGATACCTCATTGCAGTTTTTATTTGCATTTCTCTAATAATGAGCAAACTTCTCAAAATTTTCCAAGCCTGGCTGCAGCAATATGTGAACCGTGAACTTCCAGTTGTTCAAGCTGGTTTTAGAAAAGGCAGAGGAACCAGAGACCAAATTGCCAATATCTGCTGGATCATTGAAAAAGCATGAGAGTTCCAGAAAAACATCTATTTCTGCTTTATTGACTATGCCAAAGCCTTTGACTGTGTGGATCACAATAAACTGTGGAAAATTCTGAAAGAGATGGGAATACCAGACCACCTGACCTACCTCTTGAGAAATTTGCATGCAGGTCAGGAAGCAGCAGTTAGAACTGGGCATGAAACAACAGACTGGTTCCAGATAGGAAAAGGAGTACGTCAAGGCTGTATTTTGTCACCCTGCTTATTTAACTTCTATGCAGAGTACATCATGAGAAATGCTGGACTGGAAGAAGCACAAGCTGGAATCAAGATTGCCTGGAGAAATATCAATAACCTCAGATATGCAGATGACATGACCCTTATGGCAGAAAGTGAAGAGGAACTAAAAAGCCTCTTGATGAAAGTGAAAGTGGAGAGTGAAAAGTTTAGAGTTTGGCTTAAAGCTCAACATTCAGAAAACGAAGATCATGGCATCTGGTCCCATCACTTCATGGGAAATAGATGGAGAAACAGTGGAAACAGTGTCAGACTTTATTTTTCTGGGCTCCAAAATCACTTCAGATGGTGACTGCAGCCATGAAATTAAAAGATGCTTACTCCTTGGAAGAAAAGTTATGACCAACCTAGATAGCATATTGAAAAGCAGAGACATTACTTTGCCAACAAAGGTCCATCTATTCAAGGCTATGGTTTTTCCAGTGGTCATGTATGGATGTGAGAGGTGGCCTGTGAAGAAAGCTGAGCGCCGAAGAATTCATGCTTTTGAACTGTGGTGTTGGAGAAGACTCTTGAGAGTCCCTTGGACTGCAAGGAGATCAACCAGTCCATTCTGAAGGAGATCAGCCCTGGGATTTCTTTGGAAGGAATGATGCTAAAGCTGAAACTGCAATACTTTGGCCATCTCATGCGAAGAGTTGACTCATTGGAGAAGACTCTGATGCTGGGAGGGATTGGGGGCAGGAGGAGAAGGGGATGACAGAGGATGAGATGGCTGGATGGTATCACTGACCCGATGGATGTGAGTCTGAGTGAACTCTGGGAGTTGGTGATGGACAGGGAGGCCTGGCATGCTGTGATTCATGGGGTCCCAAAGAGTCGGACACGACTGAGCGACTGAACTGAATAATGAGCAATGCTGAGCATTTTTTAATGTGTTTATTAGCCATTTGCATGTCTTCTTTGGAGAAGTGTCTGTTTAGTTCTTCTGTCCACTTTTTGATTGGGTTGTTTTTCTGGCACTGAGCTTCATGAACTGATTATATATTTTGGAAATTAATCCTTTGTTGTTTAATTTGCTATTCATGTCTCTCATTTTCAGGGTTGTGTTTTAATCTTGTTTATTGTTTCCTTTGCTGTGCAAAAGATTTTCAGTTTAACTAAATCCATTTATTTACTTCTGTTTTTATTTCCATTACTCTAGGAGGTGGGTCAAAGAGGATCTTGTTGTGATGTATGTCAGAGTGTTCTGCCTATGTTTTCCTCTAAGAGTTTTATAGTTTCTGGCTTTACAGTTACGTATTTAATCCATTTTGAGTTTATTTTCATGTATGGTATTAGGAAGTGTTCTAGTTCCATTCTTTTACATGTAACTTTCCAGTTTTCCCAACATCAGTTATTGAAGAGGATGTCTTTTCTCCATTGTATATTCTTGCCTCCTTTGTCAAAGATAAGGTGCCCATAGGTGTGTGGATTTATCTTTAGGCTTTCTATCTCATTTCATTGGTTTGTATTTCTATTTTTGTGCCAGTATCATACTGTCTTGAGGACTGTAGCTTTGTAATATAGTCTGAAGTCAGGAAGGTTGATTCTTCCAACTCCTTTTTCTTTCTCAAGATTGCTTTGGCTATTTGGGGTCTTTTGTGTCTCTGTACAAACTGTGAACTTTTTTGTTCTAGTTCTGTGAAAAATACCATTGGTAGTTTGATAGGGATTGTGTTGCATCTGTAGATTACTTTGGGTAGTACAGTTATTTTCACAGAATTGATTCTTCCAATCCAAGAACATGGTATATCTCTCCATATGTTTGTGGCCTGGGCACATCTTAAGAGAGAAGTGCTTCTGGTTAAAATAAAGAAGCCCTGAACATAGAGGAAAGAGCACAGAGCATTTAGCAATAAAGCTGGAATTAGGATCACTCCAGCCTTGACCTAGAGGCAGCCTCTGGCTTTCGGGCAGAGATGTTTAGGAGGCACCTGGCAGAAGGGCCTAGGAAACACAGCATCATGCCCTCTGCCCTGATTTTCTATCATCCTGTGCTCACCTGAAATCTCATTTGTAGCCACTGTACTGGCAGGGAACTTTTCTGTTGGCAGATATAAGTAGAGTTCCCTAGAGAGAGTAAAGTCTCCCCCTGGGGATCTAGCTAAGCAGCACAGATCTGACAGTGCTTTGTCTGTCCTTTCTGGGCACAGGGATGCAGGCCCAAGGCAATGTTTATGACTGATTTGCACACCCATGTGTGCAACCCTCTAAGTGAGCTGTTGCGTGTTTTCTTCTGCTGTAAATTAGCTGGATATATGCACCTAGATTCTCAGCTGACCACATACATGCAGTGGAAAAGGAAAGGCATCCGGGAAGGCTACATGTTTGGCAAGTTGGCGTCCTTCTCACAGGCTGTTTGCAGGGGCTGCTCTCAGGGCCCAGTTTCATCTCTGCCACACTGGTGTGCCATCCTTCAATGACCTTTCTGAGCAGACAGCTAGAAAAATGCCTCTTTGTGCGCTCACACTGACTTCATTCAATTTTCTGCCTTTTCTCAGCTAATCTTCAGCCTGTAATTTCCTAATGACTTTCCCAGGGCTATTGTGTTGATCGCTAAAAGGCATAGCTGGCCAAGATTCCCTGCCTGTCTATAGTTAGAATTCTGTCAGCATTTCCTTCCTAATTATGAGCCAGTGTCAGGATGTCCCTGGGCATGCACAGTCTCTAACCAGGAACAGGGCTTGGTAGGGACCCCAGGGAACAGACTACAGAGAAAACTTGGGGCACCCAATCCTGAAGAGTCCCCAGGGCCTTTCCGCTCCCTCCACAGCACTCAGGGAAGCAGGCTTGCCTCTGGACCATGTTTGTTCCCTACTCAATCTTAACCTGCACAGAAGAGCTTGGAAGCAATTTGCCAAAGTGAGGCCCACCCAAGTCTTCACTTATATCTCCATACTTGATACCCTCTGGCATGTCTTTCCCCTTGACCCTTCCTAAGCGAGACAGCTAAGTAAATGTTTCCTGATTACATTCACCAACGTCAAGCTATGAAATGTACAAGTGGCTTCACGTTGCACTTTGTCCATATGGCAATATTTCCAAGTTAATGATATTATAAGCCTTAGGCTGACATACCGTGTCCTAAAGGTAGCCATTAAGGAAAGCTGTTAAAAAAAAAAAAAAACCAACTTATTATTAATATTATTTTCATCTAATTGGGAAAAGGTCCTCTTGCTCCTCACACACAGGTGATAGATGTGACTAAATACATGAATCAAAGATGAACCATGGAACAGAGGAGCCAGCCACACTCTCAAGCTCTGAGTAGCTACTTGATCCTGCGTGGAAGCCCAGGAACCCCGACCCCTCTTCTACTCCCTGACCAACCAGGAACCAGGTTTCATGGAACCCTCACATTCCATGTGCTCTCCACCCCTGCTTCACACCTGCCTCACCTCCCTCGAGGACTGGTGCATGGTGATGGCTCTATAGTCTTTCCCCACTTGGATTGCTGCATGTAGGACAAAAAAATCAAGCAAGCTACTTAAAGACTTAAACCCTTCTGTGATCTCAGTTTCAATCGAGGCCTTCAGGATCTGGCTCCTGTCCACCTTTTCTAATCCTACCTGTGTAATTCCCATCAGCACTAGGAATCCTACACCACCCACTAAAATCCAGGGCTGGCCCCACCTCCATCCTCAACACACGTGCCTACTGTAGCCTGAAAAGAACAACTTCCTTCTGTGAACGAGGTCCCATCTGTGAATCCCCAAGCCCATTCAAGATTCAAATGGATCCCATTTCCTCTATGAACTCCCCAAGAGAAGCAAGATACTTTGCGCCCATGACCCATGAATTCCCTGCTGCCCAATAAACAGACTGGAGAATCATGGTAGGCTTCCTGTGCGTCTCCCCCTAAAATCAAACAGAAACCACATCAGACATGTCCTAAAATGCCTGGTTGGATACCAGAGTCACAGCCTGGCACTAGTGGGATCACAAAGACTGACGGCTGTTACTCAGCTCACTCTCCTTTCTGAGAACACGGAGAACTGTTTGGAATGAAATAAAGATTAAGAAATGGCCCAGACTGGGACATAAAGTGTCAGAGAGCAAACAGTCTGAGACTCTCAGACTCACAGGCACTCTCCAAGGCCCAATCCTGCCCTCCATGATAGCCCCAGACAAAGACCCCAGCCTGAAGGTCCCCGTCCTCACACAAGCTGAGTCTCAGGGCAGATAATCAGGGGACTGGAAGGCTGGTGGCAATGACCTTGTCATGAACTGGCTGTCACCTCTCTTCATCTCTTAGTTGAACGCCCTCTATTCGACCACTTTCTGCTCATTCTGTGTTAAAACACACAATTTCAGAGCCTGACTATATCCAGATATCAAATAACTACTTTTAAATGTAAATTTAAAAATTAAAAAGGCTGTTTTCCAAAACGTCCTTTCCAGAAGATGCAGCAAGGGGGATGGACCATAGAGTGAGTTCCCCCAAGGCAGCAGGGACTCTGGAGGACTTTGGTCATTTAAGCTGAACCAGATAAGATAGGGCATGGACATAATTAGCTGCAAAATGCAATGTGAGATTTAGTTTCTGACACATTTCAGAACAGACATGCAAGTCCCCACCCTCACCCTCTAGGAGAGGCACTTCCCTGGACTCCCTAGAGCCAAGGGTGGCAGAGGGCTGAGGGGCATGTGCTCCCTGGGTTCTGGGTCATGAGCGTGGCTGGGGGGTCCCCCTGGGAGTGTAGAGGGTTTCCCAGAACAGAGGGCACTGTCCTGGACCTGACAGGGTGGGTGTTGGTCAGTGATGATCCTAACACACATCTTTGCATCCCATGAAAAGGAGAAGAAATCCCTTAGAAAGGAGAAGAAAATAGATATATAAGATATATAGATATATAAGAACGAGAAGAATAACATCAGCATCTCAGGAACTGAAGGGCACCTGTGAGCCAGGGCAGGACCATAGCACAGCCAGCCAGCGGGAAGGACTGTGGTCTGGATGCTGCAGGATCCAGAGAACTGAGTTCCAGACAACAGCACCTCCATCAGGTCTGCTTCACATCTGAACTATCCTGGAGTTTCAGGAGGGGATGTCTCTGGTTGGCTTCCTTTCAGTCAGAGAGGGTCCCAGAGAATGCAGCTCCTCAGCCCCTTCCCACCCAGACCCTTGTCCTAAGGATGGAGACAAACAGAGATGGAGCACCGGACACCTCCGATGGCCAGCAGGGAAACAAAGGCAAGTCCTGATTTAATTTAAAACAGCAAGTTAAAATTACAGCATTTATAGCCCAAGTTAGCTGTCTTGCTCTGAAATCATGTGAAAGCACACACACACATGCACACACACGTGTGTAAATGCTTGGTGTATAGTTGGATTTGCGCTTTTCTGTACATTTTAAAACTCTCCCCGCTTTTCTTTTAATTTTTTGAAGTATAGTTGATTTACAATGCTGTGTTAGTTTTAGGTGCAAAGGAATATATATATATTCAGATTCTTTATCCTTATAGGTTAGTACAAAATACTGAGTATAGTTCCCTATACAGTAAGTGATTATTGTTTATCTAGTTTTATACATGGTACAAAATATATGTTTTATACATAGTAGTTTATGTCTGGTAATCCCAAACTCCTAATTTATCCTTCCCCTTTCCCTACTGGTAACCATAGGTTTGTTTTCTATGTCTGTGGGGTCTATTTCTGTTTTATGGATAAGTTTATCTGTATCACTTTTTTAGATTCCACATGTAAGCAAAATCACACATCTGTTTTTCTCTGTCTGGCTTATCTCACTGAGTATGATAATCTCCCTGTTTTTAATGATGTTCATGCCTTCCGCTTGTCTGGAGATCTAGGTCAGTGAGTAACTGGTGCCTACACCTCCATCACTACTCAGAAGGGATCCGAGATGAGACAGGCTCTTGCAACAGGCAATAATAGTCCCTATCCAGCTGTGGAAGAGGTAACAAAGGGCCTGCTTTCCTGGACAGAGGGAGCTCTGCCACCTGGTGGCTGAATCAGGAGATGCTGTGCTCAGCCAGGAGCCCTGGGAACGGGGCTCAGCCAAGGCAGGAGGCGAAGCCCCTTGCTTTTTTATTAATGAGATACTTTTGTTACAAATTCACATTTTAAAATAAAAGTTTCATGGATGTGAAACAGGCTTCTAGTAGGCAGATAGTGCTTCTAATCCCTCATCTTAATCATGATCTTGTCATGCTGCTGCTGCTGCTGCTAAGTCGCTTCAGTCGTGTCCGACTCTGTGCGATCCCATAGACGGCAGCCCACCAGGCTCCCCCATCCCTGGGATTCTCCAGGCAAGAACACTGGAGTGGGTTGCCATTTCCTACTCCAATGCATGAAAGTGAAAAGTGAAAGTGAAGTCGCTCAGTCGTGTCCGACTCTCAGCGACCCCATGGACTGCAGCTTACCAGGCTCCTCCGTCCATGGATTTTCCAGGCAAGAGTACTGGAGTGGGGTGCCAGTGCCTTCTCCAGATCCCTGTCATAGTTAGTGCTTAATAAAATTAATGTCCCTCACTTTCAGACAACTAACCTTTTCTACACCGCCCCTCTCATGACTCTCAATGTAGCAACAGCTCATTTTTGCCAAACTTTGGCCACCTGATGTGAAGAGCCGACTCATTAGAAAAGACCCTGGCGCTATGAAAGATTGAAGGCGGGAGGAGAAGGGAACGACAGAGAATGAGATGGTTGGATGGCATCACTGACTCAAAGGACATGAGTTTGAGCAGGTTCTGGGAGTTGGTGATGGACAGGGAAGCCTGGCGTGCTGCACTCCATGGGGTTGCAGAGTCAGACATGACTGAGCAACTGAACAACAAAATAGTTGAGAAAAATTAAAAAGAAAAAAAATATGATTGAGTTGAAGCATTCAGATGTATTGACTGCACAGGAAACCACAATCACCTAAAAATTTCAAGGCCCGGCACCCGATGTACTGGCACAAGTCTGTCCCTAGCCTTGGTGTTGGATTTGTGGCTGTTCCCAGGTGGCTGGGCCTGTGGGACTAGACCCTCACAGAGTTGGTGAACCTACACAGGGTAGACACCCTGCATGCGGGTTTTTGGCAGGACAAACATCACCCTTGGGAACTGGAGGCCCGTCCAAGCCCACGTCTGTGTGGGAAGATGGCGTCAGGGAGGAAGCTGGGAGAAGAGCATGGATCTACCCCCAAGGAGGCCCTGGGAACTCTGTCTGGGCCCCACAGGGAAAGGGAAGCAGACGAAGGGGCAGTTTTAGTGGAGATCTGTTAGATGTGAGCTGCTGCTTTGGGGACAACGTCGAATTGGGGGAACAACTCTCCACATTCAGGCTTGGATGGCACCGCCCGACAGGGCCTGCAGCCTCTCCAGGATCTCCACTCTGTTTACAGCCTCCCCAGGCCCAGGAGACAAGGCCTGCTTGGGGTGCTTTACCCTGCTGGGACTCCCCACATGAATCGGGTGTCTTTGAGGTGCGGGTTGATCCCTCAGAGAGGCTAAACTCGGGAGTCTTCCAGCACAAATATGCTAACAGGGACATGAGCTCATAGAGATGGAGGGAATGCAGGGACCCTTAAGGGGCCAAGACCAGGATGGGCCCTGAATCCCACTCTGCAGAGGGAGGGCACCTCCACACCGGTGCCCCCAGGAGGTGTAGGTCAAGGCTGCTGGGTGCCATGCACACAATGCCATGTACATGTATCAGGCTGGGCACACAACACCGGGCACATGTGCCAGTGCCCAGGCTGTGAACACACACTGGGAAACACAGGTGTACATCACAGGGTGTGCATCACCAGGACACAGCACTGGGCACAAAATACTGGCCACACACTTACAGGCCCACACTCCAGGCACGGGAGAATGGACACATGTGCCAAGAACACATTGCCAAACAGGCAGCACCAGCAACACAACACTGGCACACAGCTTTTGGCAAACAAGGCCTACAGTGGCAGCCTGGCAAGCTGGGCACACATGCCAGGAACACACACCTGTACACACACCAGGGTCGTGCCTGGCACCCACAGCAGGAACAGAAGCTGATACACACCCCAGGGACACGAAGTGAATGCTCAATGCCAGGTATACATGGCAAGAGCATATGCTAATAACACATACCAGACACGCCAAAACACAATGCTGTCGGGGGCACAAAACATTGACACACGTGTCGGGCACACACTTGGGGCACACAGGCCTGGCACATGCTCAGAGTATGCCAGAAAATCAAATAGGGTACATATACCATGCACACAACAGTTAGCACACTGTCTGGCACGATGCACAAGACCCCAGGGGATAGACACACACATCAGACACCCCCTGTGAGGCACCCCAGACCAGGCCCGATCTCTGGGACCACAACACTGAGCTCACAAGATGGCACTACATGCCGGGTGCACACATTTGATGCACACAGCAGGACCCAAATTCTGGGAACACAGAGCTGGACACCCGATGCTAGGCACACACTCTCAGCTCAAAATGCCAGGTCCAGACTCTGGGAACACAATGCCAGACATGCAACATCAGGCAATACTGTGCTATATATAAGGCTGGCCACACAAAACTAGACACACAACACCAGTCAGAGACTCTGAGAACACAACCCCAGGCACACAGCCCATGGCACACAACACTGAATACACAACCCCGGGCATGCACACACACCAACAGCAAAATGCTGAGCACACATGCCAAATACACACCCTGGACATATGACATGTGACAGATGCGTAACGCTGAGCACACAACTCGGCACACAGAACCACACACACACTGCCAGGCATATGGAGCTGGGCAAACAACAACCAGCATGCAGCGCTGTGAACACAAAGTCAGACACACAGGGCCCAGTGCCAAATGCCAGGTGCACTGTATGAGCACAGCAAGTCAGGCACACAGAACCGGGACTCGTGATGGGCACTCAGCGGGAACACACTGGCCACAGCTGTAGGAGACACAACAGTGGGCGCACTAAACTGGCACTCAAAGCTGGCTCTGAGGAATGAGGTGTGCGTAGAAGGCTCCCTGTTCACCCAGGGCTCTGGGCCAGCCTTCCTTCCCCACTACCCCAGGGACCAGCCCCACTCCCGCCTGGGGTCTGAGTGTCATTTGTCACCACTGCGGAGCCTGGACAACTGGTTGGAATTCTTTGTGTGGATGTATGTTATCAGGCTCCTGTGATGGGAATGTGAGGCATTCTGAGACCTTTGCTATAAGAAAAAATCATGCAGTGCCTAGGATGTCTATGATGGTGATTTAGTCACTAAGTCGTGTCCAATTCTTGTGACTCCATGGACTGTAGCCCGCCAGGCTCCTCTATCCATGGGATTCTCCAGGCAAGAATACTGGAGTGGCTTGCCATTTCCTTCTCCATAGTATCTCTATACATTATTATCATTTTGCCAGAGAATTTTTGGCTTGGTTCCCTAGAATACCAGGGCAAAGGACAAAAGCACGTGATTCGGGGGCTTCCCTGGTGGCTCAGTGGTAAAGAATCCACCTGCCAGTGCAGGAAACACAGGTTCGATCTCTGATTCTGGAAGATTCCACATGCTGCAGAGCAACTGAGCCCATGCGCCACAACTATGGAGCCTATACTCTGGAGCCCGGGAGCTCCAACAACTACTGAAGCCTGCCTGCCCGAGAGCCCTGCTCAGCAGTAAGAGAAGCCACCACAGTGAGAAGCTCACACTGCAGCTAGAGAGCAGCCCCTGCTTGCCACGACTAGAGAAAAGCCCGTGCAGCAACGCAGACCCAGCACAGCAAAAATTAAAGTAAATAAAATGATAAAAACATGCGTGATTTTGCTCGATATTGCCGCTTATCTCCATTGAGCTATGCCCCCTTGCATTTCCACCCGGAAAGTCAGAGCATGCCCAGTAAAACGGCCTAGGATTGTAGTGACATTCAGAGCTTGTACTCTTCCCAGGTCCCAAATCCCAAATCCCAGAAGCCACCATCCCTCCCACCTCTCCGCCTCCCCTTCCTCTCCCCATTTCTGCCCCTCCCTACCCCTAACTCCAGTATTTTGGCTACCTCATGCGAAGAGTTGACTCATTGGAGAAGACTCTGATGCTGGGAGGGATTGAGGGCAGGAGGAGAACGGGACGACAGAGGATGAGATGGCTGGATGGCATCACTGACTCGATGAATGTGAGTCTGAGTGACCTCTGAGAGCTGGTGATGGATAGGGAGGCCTGGCGTGCTGCAGTTCATGGGGTCGCAAAGAGTCGGACACAACTGAGCGACTGATCTGATCTGATCTGATCTGACCCCTAACTCCCATGGACCTTGAGATGAGCAGTTTGGACCTTTTGCCATTAGGTGGCGCCCCAAAGTAACTGTTTAAGCAATGTGATGCCTTTGACCTTCCTCTCCAGAGATTTCTTTTCCTCCTGAAGATTTGAAATTTAGCCCGAAGGAAAACTGCACCTCCAGAATCTGGCAGGTATGGCAACATCTTCAAGTAACTCTAAATGCTTTGTATACAAGTCTTTGCTTTCCCTGATGGGAAATGCAATAACATAGACTCCTCTGCAGATCACCATTCACCCTTCAGGGCTGAGTGACCTTGTTTCCTACCCAGCACCTGTGTAAAGGAGAACTAGTGATTGGCAAATGTTGACTAAATCCATGAGCAAATGGGTAAAACTGTTTAAAACATCCTTTCCTGAGCAACTCCCCGGGCACGCAGCTGCTTCTTGGCAAAGCAGCCATGTGCCTGCAGGGTTTCTGGGTGGACAGTCCAGGCTTGCTGTGCTCTGGGCCAGCCCTGGGCATCGCGGCCTTATCTCTGTGCCCTCCTCAGCTCTGGAAGCACCAACAGCATCCTCAGTGAGTCCCTGAGGGACCTCTCTACATGACTTCAGAGAGAGCAGGAAAGCCAGACCCCTGGCGGGCCAAAGCCAGACAGCAGAACTTGAAATTCCCTTTCTTAGGCCCAGGCTGCACACTGCTTGATCTGCATGACCTGTTGGAGTTTCCCAGAACAGATGACAGGGGGCGATGCTGAGCAGCCCCAGCCACACCCTTCTCAGATGGGAGAAGGCTGCCAGGGTCTGAGTCCCAGCACCTAACCGCTCCATCCAGGCCAGGGCAGCTCTAGAATTGCTCAGGTATTGATGACAGGGGCCTAAAAATTCCTAGTGGGGGTGTTGCAGACCTCACGCTCTACGGAACTATCTGATGGTCTTTGGTCTGGCCTTTGTCTCTCAGCCCCGCAAACTGCTCAGCACGGGGAGGGAGGCAACGGCCAAGGGCACAGGCCCACTAGAGGGAGCAGGAGCCTCGAACCAGAAAACTGGGCAGCTGGACTTCAGCCTGTGAGCCTTAGCTTCCTCGTGGGTGAAAAGATAAAAGCAGTTTCCCAAACAAGGAGAAAGTTTCTGGCTCAGCGCGGGTACCCAAGTAAGGTCCTGCAAGCCCAGCAGAGGGGCACAGGGCAGAAGGTGCCCCCAGAGCTGAGCCTTCCTGCCAAGCCTCTGCTCCCTCCTTCCTTCTTCCCAGTAATGTTGGCATGGTCCTCTCCTCCATCTTGTTGATCGTTCAGGTGCTTGGCCCACAGTGAGTGCAGAGGGCTGTTTCAATCAAGAAGGTGACGACCTCAGCACTTCTCCATCTGGAGAAGGTGTCTTCACTCCCTGCAGCCCTCTCTGCCTTCCCCAATCCCCAGGTCTTTTGTAGATGATTCCCAGAAGGGCTCAGGGCCCTGAGAGTCCATCATCTCACTTAATCTACTTCCATAAAGCATTTTAAGGGGACGAAATAATGTTCTTTCTGAGCACCTGCTATGCTCTAGACCATGCAACGTTTAAGTTAATTTTGATCCTTTATAACAGTTCTGCTGTGTCAGTGGCATCAGCCCTTTTTAAATCTTTCTAAAAACTCTGCACAACCCACTGTGACTTATAATAAGAAATATATATTTGGTGACATTGTGAATTATGATAAGAAATATGTATTTGGTCTCCATCTCTGTTTTTGGGCACAGAGGTCCTAAAACCTTTGGAATTTCTTAAGTGATAAGAGCTATAGAGATCTCTTGATATTCATAACAAAACCTTTCAACACACATGTGTTTATGTTAATGAAGTGACTTTTGGAAAGCCCCTAAAGATGGAGGTGGGGAACCATCCCTGTGATTAGAAGGTTGGGACTCTCAGCTCCACCCACTAGGGAGGGGAGAGAGCCTGGGGGTTGAATCAGTCTCCAATAACCAGTGATTTTAATCATGCCTATGTAATGAAGCCTCCATAAAAACCCAAAGGACTGGGTTTGGGGAGCTTCCAGTGTGGTGATTGTGTGGAGATTCTAGGAATATTGAAGGCTCAAAAAAGGCATTGGACCCTCTGTGCTTTCTCGACACCTCATCCTGGGCCATCTGACTATTTCTGAGTTATATCCTTTTATAACAAACTAATAATATAGTAAGTAACTATTTCTCTGCATTTTCTAAGCCACTCTAGCAAATTAGTTGAATCCAGGGTGGGGAGCCTTCAGGGCCTCTGATCTATAGCCAATGGATCAGAAGCACAGCTGACAACTTGGACTTGATTGGCATCTGAAATGTGTGTCTGAGCAAGGGGAGGGCAGACTTGTAGGACTGAGCCCTCTCCCTGTGGGACCGGATGCCTTCTCTAGGTAAAGAGTATCAGAACTGAACTGAATTGTAGGACACCCAGCTGGTATAGAAGAATTGCTTTGTGGTGTGGGGGTAAAACCCACACATAGGAATTGGTATCAGGATAATAAACTTAATTCATTGCTGGGATGAATAACAAGACAACAGAAACAGGTAGATACAAAAGCAAAGTACCGTTACCCAGTCTCCATGTCACATTTTGCATCTGCTCCTAAACAGGTGTGGGTACAAGAGGAACATCATTCCTGGACAGTTTTATGCTATGCTATGCTATGCTAAGTCACTTCAGTTGTGTCCGACTCTGTGTGACCCCATAGACGGCAGCCCACAAGGCTTCCCCGTCCCTGGGATTCTCCAGGCAAGAACACTGGAGTGGGTTGCCATTTCCTTCTCCAATGCATGAAAGTGAAAAGAGAAAGTGAAGTCGCTCAGTCATGTCCGACTCTTAGTGACCCCATGGACTGCAGCCTACCAGGCTCCTCCATCCGTGGGATTTTCCAGGCAAGAGTACTGAAGTGGGGTGCCATTGCCTTCTCCAGACAGTTTTATATAATCATTTTCTGTCTGGAGGAAGTTCTTATTGGTTTTTTAATGCAGGAGGAAGACACTATTTATCTTTACTGAAAATGTGGCTGTGGGGTCCAGATTTTTGAACCCCAGCCCAGCCCTTCTGGGAGCAGGAGTCACTTTTCTTTGTAGCTCAGTGTCACTGGGACAGAGCACTGATCACCTGACCAATGAGGGTCAAAGAAGTGTCCAGTGCAGGGCTGTTGAGGGCCAGTGGAGACAGTGGGATGGAGATGAAGCGAAGAGGGTAGATGGTACGCTCTCAAGCTCTGTGAATTTTGACGACCAGCAGGCCAATCCCCAGCCTTCCCATCTGCTACAAAAAACACATCAGGATGTCCCCATCCTCGTTCCTCCTTGGCATCCTCATCACCTGAGGGCTGGGGAGGGGGCCGGGCAGGGTTGTCTCTGCTCTGGCAGTTTATCCACACAGGTGTCACCGCTGCCAGGACACCGTGTAATGTCTGGGTCTGGGATCTCCTGGGGAGTTTGGAGAGACTTTGGAGGTCATCACCAGCCCATGCAGGGCCATCACAACATCAGGCTCTGGAGCCAAACCAGCTAGGTTCCAGTTCCTACCTGGAGCCAAACTCACTGGGTTCAAGTCTGCACCCATCACTTAGAAGCTGATTAAATGTGGGAAGCTACCTTACTTCTCCTCCCCACAGTATCCGCACCTGTAAAATCTGTGAAGGAAACAGCAGCTCCCACCTCAGAGGGTAGTGAAAAGGATCATGTGAGTCATAATGCCTGCCGTACTGGGAAATGGACCCAACATGCAGTCCAAATGGGCCAGGATTTGTTGCTCAGTTACTTGTAAACATTTGATGAATATTAGCTTATTCCAGGTTTTTTTTTTTAAATCTATTTCCTCAATCAATTTTGGGCACTTAAAATTTATTAATATTTATAAAACCAGTTTTGTATAAATTCAAATTTGTTGAAATAACACCTATGTATTATATACCTTTAATATATTTCCTTTTATCTATAGGTATATTTCCTTTTGTCCAGTGTGGTCATTGCTGCAGTATTATTATTGTTGTTGTAGTTGTTATTAGTTTGGATCGAGGTTGCCAGGGTCTAGTTTAATTTTTTGAGGGGAGGAAAATCCTTCCAAGAACCAGTTTTGGTCTTACTATTTTTTCCTCTACTATTTTGTTTTAAATTTCATGTTTCTACTTTAATTTTTAAAAATTTGTGTTCTATTATATTGACACAAACCAAAGACGATAACATTTATGAAGTTATAACAAATGATAATCAAACCAATACTGAACTGTGAACCAACCTGCCAACTTAAGAAACAGGGCAGACAAAGTACACTTGGCTCCTCCTTGTCTACTGCATCTTCATTCCAAACAGAGGAAAGCACTATTATTCCTATTTTTATCCTTTGTTCCTTGAAAAAGTGCTTACCATAAAGCATGTATCTCTAGGCCATATGCCATTCAGTTTTACTTCTTTGCAGCTTTGCCTACGGAGAAGGCAATGGCACCCCAACTCCAGTACCCTTGCCTGGAAAATCCCATGGATGGAGGAGCCTGGAAGGCTTCAGTCCATGGGGTCGCTGAGGGTCGGACACGACTGAGCAACTTCACTTTTCACTTTCATGCATTGGAGAAGGAAATGGCAACCCACTCCAGTGTTCTTGCCTGGAGAATCCCAGGGACGGGGGAGCCTGGTGGGCTGCCGTCTATGGGGTCACACAGAGTTGGACACGACTGAAGCGACTTAGCAGCAGCAACAACAACTTTGCCTAAATACTCCTCTGTGTGTGCATGCTCAGTTGTATCCAACTCTTTGCAACCCAATGAACTGTAAGCCCTCCAGGAATTTACATTTAAGAATCCAGGCTTCTCTGGCCGTGGGATTTCCCAGGTAAGAATACTGGAGTGGGTTACCAATTCCCCTTCCAGGGGATCTTCCTGATCCAGGGATCGAATTCCACATCTGCATTGGCAGGCAGAATCTTTACTCCTTGAGCCACCTGGGAAGCCTTTAAGTATTCCTCTACTGGGAACTGTCTTTGTATTTTCACTTACCATTATGTTTCTGAGATTTGTGTATATTGTTTCCTGTAATTCTACTACATTAATTTTAACTGCTGTGTAAAATTAATGTGTTGTTGTGGATGTGTCTGGTGATAAAAGTAAAGTCCAATGCTGTAAGAACCATTTTGCATAGGAACCTGGAATATTAGGTCCATGAATCAAGGTAAATTGGATGACAATATATAGCCTTGATGTACTCCTTTCCCAATTTTGAACCAGTCTGTTGTTCCATGTCTGGTTCTGACTGTTGCTTCTTGACCTGCATACAGTTTTCTCAGGAGGCAGGTAATGTTGTCTGGTATTCCCATCTCATTAAGAATATTCCACAGTTTGTTATGATCTACACAGTCAAATGGGGGCCCCCCCCCTCGAAAGGGAGAGGGGAGGGGGGAGCCGGGAAAGAACACAAAAAACAGAACAAAAAAAAAAAGGCTTTAGCATAGTAAGCAGAAGTAGATGATTTTTGGAATTCTCTTCCTTTTTCTATGATCTAGCATATGCTGGCTCTGAATGCAGAGTTTCTGAGAATAGCAAGGAGAGATAAAGTCTTCTGAAGTGAACAATGCAAAGAAATAGAGGAATACAATAGAATGGGAAAGGCTAGAGACCTTTTAAAGAAAACTGGAGATACTAAGGGAATATTTCATGAAAAATAGTCACAATAAAGGACAAAAACAGCAATGACCTAACAGAAGCAGAAGAAATTAAGAAAAGGTGGTAAGAACACACGGAAGAACTGTACAAAAAGAGATCGTAATGACCCAGAGATCTTAAAGAGATGGGAATACAGATCACCTTAGCTGCCTCCTGAGAAACCTGTATGCAGGTCAAGAAGCAACAGTTAGAACCGGACATGGAACAACGGACTCATTCCAAGTCGGGAAAGAAGTACGTCAAGGCTGTATATTGTCATCCTGCTTATTTAACTCATATGCAAAGTACATCATGCGAAATGCCAGACTGGATGAAGCACAAGCTGGAATCAGGATTTCAGGGAGAAGTATCAGTAACCTGAGATATGCAGATAACACCACCCTAATGGCAGAAAGTGAAGAGGAGCTAAAGAGCCTCTTGATGAAAGTGAAAGAAGAGAGTGTAAAATCTGGCTTAAAACTCAACATTCAAAAAACAAATATCATGGCATCCATTCCTATCTCTTCAAGACAAATAGATGGGGAAAATGCGGAAACAGTGTCAGATTTCATTTTCTATGGGTTCCAAAACCCATGTAGACTCGGACTGAAGCCACAAAATTAAAAGACACTTGCTCCTTAGAAGAATAGCTATGAGAAACTAGGCAGTATATTAAAAAGCAGAGAAATCACTTTACCAACAAAGGTCCATATGATCAAAGGCATGGTTTTTCTAGTAGTCATGTAAGGATGTGAGAGTTAAACTATAAAGAAGGGTGAGCGCCGAAGAACTGATGCTTTCGATGGTGCCGAGAAGGCTCTTGAGAATCCCTTGGACAGCAAGGAGATCAAACCAGTCAATCCTAAAGAAAACCAACCCTGAATATTCATTGGAAGGACTGGTGCTGAAGCTGAAGCTCCAATATGTTGGCCACCTGATCGGAAGAGCAGACTCAATGGAAAAGACCCTGATGCTGGGAAAGATTAAGGGCAAGAGGAGAAAGGGGGCAACAGAGGATGAAATGTTGGATGGCATCACTGACTCAACTGACATGAATTTGAGCAAACTCTATGAGATAGTGGAGGACAGAGAAGCCTGGCATTCTGCAGTTCCTGGGGTCACAAAGAGTCTAGGTGACTGAACAAAAACAGCAAAATTCTATTGTGTGAAAGTCGTAATACATCTTCTGTTGTTTTGTTCACAAACATTTGTATTGTGTGCACATAATCACAAGCAATGCTGCAATGCACATCTTTGTGTATGCTTTCTAGAACAAAGTCTTAAAGACATGACCTAGGAGTGGAGTCTGATGGTCGTAAGGTCAGTGTGTGCAAAGCAGAGACAACAGAGGAATAGACAGATACTAGAACAAGAGGACCTGCATTTGGATGCTGGCTCTGCCACTTATTTGATGTATCTTGGGCAAAATAGTTAATATATGTGTTCCTCAATTTCTTCAACTGTGAAGTAGCACTGTAAGCAGTATATACTTCAGAGGATTGGAGGAATTAAATGAGTCAGACTATGGAAAGCACTTACAACAGTGAATAGCACAAAATAGTGCTTTATTCATGTTGTCAAATCAATTTAAATATAATTTAGGCATTGAAAAGGTAATGCCAACTATTCTCTAAATTGGTTGAACCAATGTGAGTTGCAATAGAAGTTCTATCTACTATGTTCTTAACCATTCTTAGCATTGTCACACATTTTAAAGATTTACATTATAAATACAATAGTACAATGTATTGAATTCACAAAAAATCAAAATATGTACAGCAAGAAACAAGGTTTTCTTCGAATTAAGTTATATGTATAAATTACATATGTCTGGCATACTTGTGTACAGTGTTAGTAACTTTGTAATTTTTTTAGTTCTCAGTATAAGTCCTGCATTTGCTTTGTTAGCTTCACATCTAAGTACTTCATTTTTTTTTTCAGTGACCACAACTGGTATTTGATTTTCAATTTCAGTTTCCACATGTTCATTGCTAGTATATATATATAAATACAGCTTTTTTTGGTGTGTATTAACTTTCTTTCCTGCAAACTTGCTAAACTCTCTTACTCTAGAAGAGTTTTGGGGTATTTTTTTGGGCAAATCCCTTAGAATTTTCTACCTCATCCACCATGTCATCTGAATTATAGACACAGGTTTCTTTCTTTATGATGTATATGCCTTTTATTTCCTTCACGTGCCTGATTGTATCAGCTGGAGCTTCCAGGACTACTGAGGAACAATGGTGAGAGATCTCCTTCCTTCTCCTCAGTCTAAGGGGGAAAGCATTCACTCCTCTATCCTTAAATGTGCTATTGACTGGAGGGGTTTTGTATATATTCTTTATCATATTGAGGAACTTCCTTCTTTCCCTAGATTGCTGAGAGTTTTATCATAGAGTGTTGAAATTTTTCACTTGCTTTTTTCTACATCATTTAATATGATCATGTAATTTTCTTTTTTAGCCTGTGAAAATGGTATTGATTTTGATTATTGAACCAGCCTTGCATCTCTAATCTAGATCCCCCTTGGTTATGCTGTATAATTTGTTTTATATATTGATTCTATTTCTAATGTTTTTTAAGGACATTTGTGTTCATATTCATGATGGATATTGGATATCTGTAGTTTTCTCTTTTTTTGTACTGCCATTGTCTAGATTATATCAAGGTAATACTGATCTGGTAAAATGAGTTGAAAAATCTAATTCTTCCCAAACTTTAGATAAAATTCTCCCAGTGAAACCACCTGGACCTAAAGATTTTGGGAGGGAGAGCTTCAAATTACAAAATAAATTGCCCTAATATTTATGGGACTATTTAAATATCTGTTTCATTTTGGGTAGATTGTAGTAATTTGTGCTTTTCAAGGAGTTTGTCCATTTTATCTAAGGTCAAGTTTATGTATGTAGAACTGTTTATAATATTTCCTTATTATCTTTAAGACACTTGTTTCGTCCATATTGATATCCCTCATTTCATTCCTGATGTTGGTAATTCTTTTTTCATTCAAGGTGTTTTTATGATGGCTGCTTTAAAATCCTCATTAGAAAATTCTAGCGTCTTTGTTATCTCTATGTTGATGTCTACTGATCATTTTTACTCTTTCAAGTTGAGACTTTCCTAGCCCTTGGTATGATGGGTGAATAAACCTGAGTATTTGAAATATTATATTGTGAAATTGGATCTTATTTAAATCTTTTGTTTAGAGGTTGCTTCTGACATCACTTCTATGGATGGAGAGGGTTCCACATCCCTAGTGCCAAGAAGGGGTTGAAGTTCAGATTCCTACCTGACCAATCTTCACTCCTGGAGGGGAGGATTCTTCATTACTGCTGAGCAGGGGTGGGAGGCTCAGCTTCTCATGATGCCCGCTGATATCACCATGGCAGAGAGGCAAGGTGCCTTGTTATGAACCCATGTGATCTCCACTGGCACCTCAAGGGGACCAGACCTAATTAGCACTGGTCAGGGACTGAAGTCCTGACCTCCCACTTGGCCTTCTCCAATATAACCCAGGTGTAGGGGAGCAGATGTGTCGTCTTGTTGCAGCTGGGCAAGCAAGGAAGGCTAGGCCCAGCACCTGGCCCTTGCCTTCAAGGGTTACCTGGACCTTCAAGTCTTTCTGTAAAGTTGGGCTGAAGTAGAGTGGTTATTGTCTAGACCTTTCTGTCTTGCTAGACTGACCCTTTCCTGGTGAATACTCATTGGAAGGACTGGTGCTAGCGCTGAAGCTCCAATACTTTGGCCACCTGACGCAAAGAGCTGACTCATTAGAAAAGACCCTGATTTGGGGCAAGATTGAAGGCGGGAGGAAAAGGAGATGACAGAGGATGAGATGGTTGGATGGCATCACTGACTCGATGGACATGGGTTTGAGCAAGCTCTGGGTATTGGTGAAGGATAGGAAAGCCTGGAGTGCTGCAGCCCATGGGGTTGCAAAAAGTTGGACATGATTGAGCAACTGAACAACTAGATTCAGAAAGCAAGTTTTTTGTTGTTGTCTGTTTGTTTTTTTATCTGTGATTTCCTGTTGGTAGGTTGCTGGCTTCTTTAGCACTAGGTGTGGGATGTATAGGGCTTTCCTGGTGGCTCAGATGGTGAAAAATTTGCCTGCAATGCTGGAGACTTGAGTTCAGTCCTTGGGTTGGGAAGATCCCCTGGAGAAGGGAATGGCTACTCACTTCAGTATTCTTGCCTGGAGAATTTCATGGACAGTGGGAATATGTAAGGCTGAAAGAAAAATCCAGGGAACTCATCACTGTTTCATTTCTCCAGATCCAAGATCCCTTAGTGATCTGTTTTCTTCTTTCCACCTTTCAGAGTCATTTTTATGTTAGTTTTATGTATAATGTTTAAGGGTTTTAGTTGAACTTAGTGGGAGGAATAAGGAAAAGTACCTTTATTCCACCTTTCTAGAAGTCTCTATCCCAGAACTTAACTATATATTGTATTTTCATTCAGTTCAGTGTACTTTTTAAACTAACTTCGAGACCTCTTCTTTGAGGCACAGATGAATGTTGTGTAGTTTCTAAAAGCATGGAGATGTTTCTGTTATTTTTCTGTTATCAATTCCTAATTTGAGTCCACCATGGTCATAGAACAAATTCTAAGTGATTTCAATTATTTTATCTCTGTTGAAATTTACCTAATGGCTCATGAGATGTTTGATTTTGGTAAATATTCCATGGGTGGCTGGAAAGAATGTGTATTCCATTGCTGTTGGGCGGAGTGCCCTCTGAAGGTTGATTATATCCTGCAGGTTGATGCTGGGCTCTATCACTTGTAGAGAGAGGAAGGGGTATTGTAGTCTCCAACAATAATTGTGTTGATTTTGCCTTTTAATTTTATCAGTTTTTCTTCACATATTTTGCAACCATGTTGATTGGTGCATATGTATTTAGAATTGCTCTATGCTTTTATCGGAGAAGGCAATGGCACCCCCACTCTGGTACTCTTGCCTGGAAACTCCCATGGACAGAGGAGCCTGGTAGGCTGCAGTCCAAGGGGTCGCTAAGAGTCGGACATGACTGAGCCACTTCACTTTCTCTTTTCACTTTCATGCATTGGAGAAGGAAATGGCAACCCACTCCAGTGTTCTTGCCTGGAGAATCCCAGGGACGGGGAAGCCTGGTGGGCTGCCGTCTGTGGGGTCACACAGAGTCGAACACGACTGAAGTGACTTAGCATAGCATAGCATGCTTTTATCATTATGAAATGTCCCTTTCGGTCCCTGGTAATTTCCTTTACCTTAAGGTCTGTTCTATGTGATAATATGGCCACTTCAACTTTCTTTTAATTAATGTTTTTGTATCATATTGTTTCATCATTTTTTAACCTAACTATATCATTATATTTGAAGTGAGTTTCTTGTAGCTGTCATATAGTTAGGTCATTTTTATTTTTTTTTTTTTCAGTTAGGTCATTTTTTAAATAAACTCTGCAAATTACTGTCTTTTGACTGGCATTATTTAGACATTTATGTTTAATATAATTTCTGGTGTATTAGGAATGAAGTCTGCCTACTTATATTTTGTTTTCTATTTGTTTTCTCTGGTTCTTTTTACTGTTTTCTTTATTTTGCCTTCTGGGTCTCTTGAACATTACTTAGGAATTTCATTTTATCTGCAATTTTAATGTATCTCTTTGTATAGATTCTTTATTGGTTGATCCTAGGTGTTATATTCCAGTGTAGATGTTTATGTAACAGAGGGATTTCTGATGTGTAGAATGAGTACATTCTACATTAGTCATTACAATGAAGAATCTGCCATTATAATGTTCATTTATGCTACCTTTACTGTTATCTTGAATGGTGGGGTTGAAATGAATGAAAATATTGAGACTAAGGCTTTGTATGTACTGGAGTAAATACACCTTGTAAGTCTTTGGTAAGCAGCCAACCTGGCCACTCCCCAGCCTCACTGGATTCTTTATTTCATACATGAATGTGGTGTCTTCTCCTATGGTACCCTCTATTCAAAGTGCAAGCAGCAGAAACATGAAGTTTGACTTCCATGTTTAAATTGCCAAAATAATAGGGGCCATATGGTTCTAGAGGAAATTGTCACCCTTAGTTCTCATGGACCTTGAAAAAAGCATGAGGAAGTTATAATTCCACAGCAAGCACCAAGTCAGTTTTGATGAACCATATCTGAAAAGCAGCAAACACATTTTGTTGAAATTATACTGAGTGTACACACAGCCAGCTTTGTGCTTTGAAATCACCTTAATAATGAAGAGAAAAAAACTTGCCAAAATATTGGTTTTCTCAGCAGAGAGTAGGGGAAAAAATGCAGTATTTTCTGACCTCAAGCAAATTCTGGATAAATGGCAAAGAATTCAGATTTTGTGGACTCAGAAAGCTTTTTTCAGGGAGTATTGTACTAATCTTTCTAAAACATGCAAAAGGCAATGTAGCATGATGGCAATTAAATTCAAAGAGTTCTAAAAAGAGAAATTAAACTTTAAAGAATGCCATGACTCATCCTGTTGATTTTGTTAAAAATCAAACTAAGTGTTTTTCTTGATGTGTGGAAAAAAGAATCAGCATCTGTCACTAGTAAAAAGAAAAATAGAATGGGGAGAATTGATGGATCAATATGGTAAGCCTGAAAGTTTAGAAACACTCAGATATTATGTCTGTTCTATAAATCATGTACCACAAAACAAACCACAGGATGTTTGAGGAAAAACCAACAGCATCAAATGCAGTAAACAGATACTTCAGTAGTATTTACTGTATGTTGCAGGATTATTAGAAGTCCGGGGGGAAAACAACCTGAAATCTAACAGAAATGTTTATACATAGTGGGGTGGTTTCATAATGAGTAAATTAAGATGTCTAGATATTCTGATTCCTTGCATTCTGGTTATCTATTGATTTGTACCAAACCTTCAGAAGACCAAGTGGCTTAAAACAATGAGAATTACTCATTTTGCTCATGAATGAGCAATTTGAATGGGGCATGGCAACAATAGCCAGTCTCTGCTCTGGGCAACATCAGCTGGTCCAGCTCTTCTGAGGCTGGAAGAGGAAACACTTTGAAGACTCAGTCTCACTTATAAGACTGAGGAGTTAGGGGAGGAGCTAAGATGGTGGAGGAATAGGACGGGGAAAACATTCTCTCCTCCACAAATTCATCAAAAGAACATCTAAACGCCGAGTAAATTCCACAAAACAACTTCGGGATGCCGGCAGAGGACATCAGACACCCAGAAAAGCAACTCATTGCCTTCTAAAGGAGATAGGAAAAAATATAAAAGACAAAACAAGAGACAAAGAGGGAGGGATGGACCTCTGTCTGGGGAAGGGAGTCTTTAAAAAAAAAAAGAGAAGTTTCCAAACACCAGGAAACTCTCTCACTGCCGAGTCTGTGCCGAACCTGGGAAGCATGGAGGCCATCATAACAGGGAGGAAAATAAATAATCAATTAAAACCCACAGACTACGAGCCCCACGATAACCTCCCCAGCGGAGAAACAGCGCAAACGCCCATATCCGCCATTAGCAAGTGGGGGCTGGGCAGAGAGGCGCCGCGGGCCGCTTCTTCGAGAACCGCTTCGTCGCGGGCCGCTTTTTGGCGGGTTGCATTGGCCTGAATATCCCGAGCGCTACCTGAGCGGAATAATTTGGGCTGGCAAACCAGACTGTGGGATACCTACCACACAAAAAGCCAGCCCTAACCCAAGACACCGCCAGGCAAAAACAGAACAAAACAGAACAAACAGAACAAAGGACTTTACAGAGATAGTCGGCTGCAGTCCATCCCCCTCTGGTGACAGGCAGTCAGAGCCAGAGGGAGGCAATCGCAGCCCTAGAGAGACATTATCCACAAAACTGTAAGCAGGCTTATTGCAGCCCTAGAGAGACATTATCCACAAAACTGTAAGCAGGCTTATTTGCTAACTAAGACTTCTTAGGGCTCTGGTCGGCTAACAACCGCCTGGAAAAGTGTGCCAGTGGTGCACTTGGAGGACCGAGTGGTGGGGAGGCGATAAGTCACAGAAGCTGCGCTTGCTGAACGCCTCATTACCTGTGCTGCTGGATTTTGCGAAGGGCACAAACCGCAGGCCCAACCAAGCCTGGGCCTCTGAGGACTACCCGAGTGTCTGAACTTGAGCAGCTTAGACCTGGGAGGGGCAAGCAGCCCAGGGCTGGTTGCGGATGGTTCTGGCGGGGAAACAGAGAGCCTAAGCAGAGTGGGCAGGGAGGCTACACGCGCCGTGAGCAGGGGCAGACCCAGTGTGGCTGAGCCACTGCGAGCACACACCAGTGGTATTTATTTGCAGCGTCCCTCCCTCCTCGAGGGATTGAGGGCAGGAGGAGAAGGGGACGACAGAGGATGAGATGGCTGGATGGCATCACTGACTCGATGGATGTGAGTCTGAGTGACCTCCGGGAGCTGGTGATGGACAGGGAGGCCTGGCGTGCTGCGGTTCATGGGGTCGCGAAGAGTCGGACACGACTGAGCGACTGATCTGATCTGATCTGATCTGATCCCTCCCCACAGCGCAACTGAACAAGTGAGCCTAAAAAAAAAAAAAAAAAAAAAAAGGGTGTCCACAACCGCCCCCTTTGTATCAGGGCGGAAATCAGACACTGAAGAGACCAGCAAACAGAAGAAGCTATAACAGAGGGAACCGCCGTGGAAGCGACAGGCAATAAACTAAAACCCCGTGGTTAGTACCAACTACAGAGAAAGGGGCCTATAGATCCTGAGAAATTCAAGCCGGAACAAGGAACTAGTCGAAAATGAACTGAACCCACAATACCCACAACAATAACAGAGAAAGTCTTATATATATTGTTACTATTTTTACCATCATTATTTCTTTCTTTATATATATATATATTTATATATTTTTTTAATTAAAAAAAATTTTTTTAATTTTTTTTTATCCTCTAATACTCCTGTAATTTCCACTTTTAGAATATTTTTCATAACTCTTGCGACCCCCCTTTTTTTCTTTTCTTTTTTCTTTTTTTCTTACCTTTAACATTGTATTTTTGAAACTCCAAACTCTGCTCTAGATCCATAAGTTTAGCTTATTGGTAATTGCTATCAATTTTTTACCTATTCATTTTTTTTTTTTAATAACTTTTGTGACTTTTTCTTTTTTCCCTCCCTCTTTCTATCTCTTCATCTTTTCTTTGACATTGTATTCCTGAAACTCCAAACTCTAATCTAGATCTTTAATCTATGCTTTCTGGTATATGTAATCAATTTTTGCCTATTACTGACTGGATCTGTCTCTCTCCTTTTCATTCCCTCCTTTTATCCTCCTGACCACCTCTGTCACCTTCTTCCCTCTTTTATTCTCTGTATAACTCCATGAACATCTCTGAGCAGTCCAGTTGTGGAGTGCAGTATAGAAGGAGAAGTTTTTGAGACTACTGTAAAAATAAGACCAATAACTGGAAGCAGGAGGCTTAAGTCCAAACCCTGATCCCACGGAACATTAATTGACAGGAGCTCATCAAATGCCTCCAAAACTACACTGAAACCAAGCCAATATACAGGCTACCCAAAGTGACCCCAAAATCATAGATATCACATAACTCATTACTAGACACTTCATTGCACTCCAGAGAGAAGAAATCCAGCTCCATTCACCAGAACACCGACACAAGCGTCTCTAACCAAGAAACCTTGACAAGCCACCTGTACAAACCCACATACAGTGAGGGAACGCCACAATAAAGAGAACTCCACAAACTGCCAGAATACAGTAAGGACACCCCAAACTCAGCAATTTAAACAAGATGAAGAGACAGAAGAATTTCCAGCAGGTAAAGGAACAGGATAAATGCCCACCAAACCAAACAAAAGAGGAAGAAATAGCGAATCTACCGGGTAAAGAATTTCGAATAATGATAGTGAAATTAATCCAAAATCTGGAAATCAAAATGGAATCACAGATAAATGGCCTGGAGAAAAGCATTGAGAAGATGCAAGAAAGGTTTAACAGGACCTAGAAGAAATAAAAAAGAGTCAATATATAATGAATAATGCAATAAATGAGATCCAAAACACTCTGGAGGCAACAAATAGTAGAATAACAGAGGCAGAAGATAGAATTAGTGAATTAGAAGATAGAATGGTAGAAATAAATGAAGCAGAGGAGAAAAAAGAAAAACGAATTAAAAGAAATGAGGACAATCTCAGAGACCTCCAGGACAATATTAAACGTTACAACATTCGAATCATAGGAGTCCCAGAAGAAGAAGACAAAAAGAAAGACCATGAGAAAATACTAGAGGAGATAATAGTTTAAAACTTCCCTAAAATGGGGAAGGAAATAATCACTCAAGTCCAAGAAACCCAGAGAGTCCCAAACAGAATAAACCCAAGGCGAAACACCCCAAGACACATATTAATCAAATTAATATGTGATCAAAGATCAAACACAAACAACAAATATTAAAAGCAGCAAGGGAAAAACAACAAATAACACACAAGGGAATTCCCATAAAGATAACAGCTGATCTTTCAATAGAGACTCTCCAAGCCAGGAGGGAATGGCAAAACATACTTAAAGTGATGAAAGAAAATAACCTACAGCCCAGATTATTGTTCCCAGCAAGGATCTCATTCAAATATGAAGGAGAAATCAAAACCTTCACAGACAAGCAAAAGCTGAGAGAATTCAGCACCACCAAACCAGCTCTCCAACAAATACTAAAGGACATTCGCTAGACAGGAAACACAAAAAGGGTATATAAATTCGAACCCAAAACAATAAAGTAAATGGCAACAGGATCATCAGATCAGATCAGATCAGATCAGTCGCTCAGTCGTGTCCGACTCTTTGCGACCCCATGAACCGCAGCACGCCAGGCCTCCCTCTCCATCACCAGCTCCCGGAGGTCACTCAGACTCGCATCCATCGAGTCAGTGATGCCATCCAGCCATCTCATCCTCTGTCGTCCCCTTCTCCTCCTGCCCTCAATCCCTCCCAGCATCAGAGTCTTCTCCAATGAGTCAACTCTTCGCATGAGGTGGCCAAAATACTGGAGTTTCAGCTTTAGCATCATTCCTTCCAAAGAAATTACAGGATTGATCTCCTTCAGAATGGACTGGTTGGATCTTCTTGCAGTCCAAGGGACTCTCAAGAGTCTTCTCCAACACCACAGTTCAAAAGCATCAATTCTTCGGCGCTCAGCCTTCTTCACAGTCCAGCTCTCACATCCATACATGACCACAGGAAAGACCATAGCCTTGACTAGGGGAAACTTTGTTGGTAAAGTAATGTCTCTGCTTTTGAATATGCTATCTAGGTTGGTCATAACTTTCCTTCCAAGGAGTAAGCGTCTTTTAATTTCATGGCTGCAGTCACCATCTGCAGTGATCTTGGAGCCCAGAAAAACAAAGTCTGACACTGTTTCCACTGTTTCCCCATCTATTTCCCATGCAGTGATGGGACCAGATGCCATGATCTTCGTTTTCTGAATGTTGAGCTTTAAGCCAACCTTTTCACTCTCCACTTTCACTTTCATCAAGAGGCTTTTTAGCCCCTCTTCACTTTCTGCCATAAGAGTGGTGTCATCTGCATATCTGAGGTTATTGATATTTCTCCCGGCAATCTTGATTCCAACTTGTGTTTCTTCCAGTCCAGCATTTCTCATGATGTACTCTGCATATAAGTTAAATAAACATGGATAAAATACACTGTCTTGCTTTACTTTTTTTCTTTTTTTGATTCGGTTTTTTTCTCGTTTGACGTGATGAATTGTTTGTTTCCTCTCTTTCAGATATTTTTTTTTTTTTTTTTTTATCAAGAATCTCTTTTATTGATTATCAGAAACATTACAAACATCTAGTATGAACAAATTGTAACATGATAGTGTTTAGTTTGAACAATTAATACATTTCAGATATAATATTATACATATTTCAATGCTATTCTCCCCAATCATCTCACCCTCTCCTGGTCCCAGAGTCCAAAAGTCTGGTCTATACATCAGTGTCTCTTTTGTTGTCTCGTAAATAGGGTTATTTTTTACCATCTTTCTAAATTCCATATATATGCGTTAGTATACTGTATTTGTGTTTTTGTTTCTGGCTTACTTCCTCTGTATATGGCTCCAGTTCCATCCACCTCCTTATTTAAATTTCTTTTTAATGGCTGAGTAATATTCATCACACCCCCCTCTTCCCCTACCCACCGGTGGGGGCCCGTGGCCCCCCCCTCGCCCCTGCTAACCCACGCGCTAAACCTTTTCTTCTCTTTTTTTTTCCCTGTATGCCCCCCGCCGGGGGGGCGGACAAAAAATATTTTCGCTTTTTTTTAGATCCTCATCATTCTCCACAAAAGGGTGTAATTACCCCCCAACAACCAAGGTTTCCTCCTCCCCCCACCCCCTCCACCATTTATTGCTTGTGGACTTTTGGATACAGCCATACTGATTGGCGTGAAATGGTATCTCATAGTGGTTTTGATTTGCATTTCTCTGATAATGAGTGATATTGAGCATCTTTTCGTGTGTTTGTTAGCCATCTGTATGTCTTCTTTGGAGAAATGTCTATTGAGTTCTTTGGCCCATTTTTTGATTGGGTCATTTATTTTTCTGGAATTGAGCTGTAGAAGTTGCTTGTATATTTTTGAGATTAGTTGTTTGTCAGTTGCTTCATTTGCTATTATTTTCTCCCATTCTGAAGGCTGTCTTTTCACCTTGCTTATAGTTTCCTTTGTTGTGCAAAAGCTTTTTAAGTTTGATTAGGTCCCATTTGTTCATTTTTGATTTTATTTCCAATATTCTGGGAGGTGGGTCATAGAGGATCCTGCTGTGATGTAAGTCAGAGAGTGTTTTGCCTATGTTTTCCTCTAGGAGTTTTATGGTTTCTGGTCTTACATTTAGCTCTTTAATCCATTTTGAGTTTATTTTTGTGTATGGTGTTAGAAAGTGTTCTAGTTTCATTCATATGGAGGGGTCTTGTTTTTGTATCCATTCAGCCAGTCTCTGTCTTTTGGTTGGGGCATTCAACCCATTTACATTTAAGGTAATTAATGATAAATATGATCCCGTTGCCATTTACTTTGTTGTTTTGGGTTTGAATTTATATATCCTTTTTGTGTTTCCTGTCTAGAGAATGTCCTTTAGTATTTGTTGGAGAGCTGGTTTGGTGGTGCTGAATTCTCTCAGCTTTTGCTTGTCTGTAAAGGTTTTGATTTCTCCTTCATATTTGAATGAGATCCTTGCTGGGTACAATAATCTGGGCTGTAGGTTATTTTCTTTCATCACTTTAAGTATGTTTTGCCATTCCCTCCTGGCTTGGAGAGTTTCTATTGAAAGATCAGCTGTTATCCTTATGGGAATTCCCTTGTGTGTTATTTGTTGTTTTTCCCTTGCTGCTTTTAATATTTGTTCTTTGTGTTTGATCTTTGTTAATTTGATTAATATGTGTCTTGGGGTGTTTCGTCTTGGGTTTATCCTATTTGGGACTCTCTGGGTTTCTTGGACTTGAGTGATTATTTCCTTCCCCATTTTAGGGAAGTTTTCAACTATTATCTCCTCTAGTATCTTCTCTGTCTTTCTTTTTGTCTTCTTCTTCTGGGACTCCTATGATTCTAATATTGTAACGTTTAATATTGTCCTTGAGGTCTCTGAGATTGTCCTCATTTCTTTTAATTCGTTTTTCTTTTTTCTCCTCTGATTCCTTTAATTCTGCCATTCTATCTTCTAATTCGCTAATTCTATCTTCTCCTCTGTTATTCTACTATTTGTTGCCTCCAGAGTGTTTTGGATCTCATTTATTGCATTATTCATTATATGTTGATTCTTTTTTATTTCTTCTAGGTCCTTGTTAAATCTTTCTTGCATCTTCTCAATGCTTTTTTCCAGACTATTTATCCATGATTCCATTTTCTTTCAGATTTTGGATTAATTTACGATCATTATTTGAATTCTTTATCAGGTAGGTTCGCTATTTCTTCCTCTTTTGTTTGGTTTGGTGGGCTTTTATCCTGTTCCTTTACCTGCTGGGTTCTTCTGTCTTTTCATCATGTTTAAATTCTAAGTTTGGGGCGTCTTTACTTATTCTGGTAGTCTGTGAGTTCTCTTTCTTGTGGCTTTCTGCACTATATGTGGGTTTGTACCGGTGGCTTGTCGAGGTTTCTTGTTTATGGAAGCTTGTATCGGTGTTCTGGTGGGTGGAGCTGGATTTCTTTTCTCTGGGGTGCAGTGGAGTGTCTAGTAGTGAGTTATGAGAGTCTATGCTTTTGGGGTCGCTTTGTGTAGCCTGTGTATTGGAGCTCAGGCTGTGTTCTTGTTTTTCTGGAGAATTTGCTTGGTATGTCTTGTTGTGGAACTTGCTGGTCTTTGTGTGATGCTTGGTTTCAGAGTAGGTATGGAGGCTTTTAATGAGCTCCTGTCAATTAGTGTTTCGTGGGATCAGGGTATGGACTTAAGCCTCCTGGTTCCAGTTATTGGTCTTATTTTTACAGTAGTCTCAAAAACTTCTTCTTCTATAATGCATTCCACAACTGGACTGCTCAGAGATGTTCACGGAATTATACATAGAAGGAAAAAGGGAGGAAGGAGACAGAGGTGGTCAGGAGGATAAAAGGAGGGAGTGTGAAGGAGAGAGACAGATCTAGTCAGTAATCATTAAAGAAAAGAAAAAAGGAAAGGAAAAAAGCAAAGGACAAAAAGGAAAAAGAAAAAAAAAAAAAAAAACAGGGTCGCAAAAGTTAATCTAAACGTGGAGATTAAAGAAGTACTAGAGGATAAAAAAAATAATAATAATAAAAAAATAAAAGAAACAAAAAAAAAAAAAAAAAAAAAAAAATTAAAAGGGAAAAAAAATTTTTGTTTTCCTTTTTCCAATTAAAAAATAATAAAAATTTAAAAAATATATATATATTAAAAAAAGAAAAGAAAAAAAAAAGGAAATAATGATGGGAAAAATAGTAAAATATATAAAGAGTTTCTCTATTATTGTTGTGGGTTCAGTTCATTTTCAGCTAGTTCCTTGTTCCGGCTTAAATTTCTCAAGATCTATAGGCCCCTTTCTCTGTGGTTGTTCTGTATAGTTCTTTGTTCTGTGCACGGTTCGGCGGTGTTCTGGGCCAAGGCCCGCCACTCGTGTGGTCGGCGCTGCACAATCTGGATTGCCGGCCCAAACTACTCCAGTTAGGCAGCACTCCAGACAATCAGGCGAACGAAGTCTGCGCTGAGGCCTGCAGAGGGGGAGGGGGTCGGCGACGGGAATGGCGGGCGGGCGGGTGGGGGGAGGGGGATGGGGTGGCCCTCGTGGGAGCCGCCGGCACAGCGGGCGGGGGCACGCCTGCGCGGGAGTGGCCGGCGGGGGAGCGTCCAGTGGGGGAGAGTCCCGCGGGGGAGGCGTCCCTCTGGGGAGCGCCGGCAGCGGAGCGTCCCGCGTGGGAACGGCCAAGGCGTCTCCCTGCCCAGCCCCGGCTCCCCAATGGCAGATGCGGGCGTTTGCAGCGGTGCTTTTCCGCTGCGGAAGTTACCGCAGGGCCCGCAGTCTGTGGGTTCTAATTGCTCAACTGTTCTCCTCCCTGTTATGATAGTCTCCGTGTTTCCCAGGTTCGGCGCAGATTCCGCAGGGAGAGTGTTTCCTGGTGTTTGGAAACTTCTCTTTTTGAGACTCCCTTCCCCGGACAGAGGTCCGCCCCTCCCTCTTTGTCTCTCTCTGGCTTCTATATTCTTTCCTACCTCCTTTAGAAGGCAGTGAGTTGCTTTTCTGGGTGTCCGACGTCCTCCGCCAGCACTCCGAAGCTGTTTGTGGTATTTACTCGGCGCCCAGATGTCCCATTGATGAATTTGTGGAGGAGAAAGCGTATTCCCCGTCCTAATCCTTCGCCATCTTAACAATCCCCTTCATATATTTTTATATATTAATTTGTTATCCACAACAAAAAAAAAAAAAAAAAAAAAATTTTTTTACGCAACTCCCTTTTTTCTATCCCCCAGCGGAGGTGTGATAATATCTCCTGCTCCTCCCCCTTCTCTAAAACCCCCCAACGCCAGAAAAACGGGACAAATTGCTGAAGCCTGGCTTGGAGAATTTTGAGCATTACTTTACTAGCGTGTGAGATGAGTGCAATTGTTCGGTAGTTTGAGCACTCCTTGGCATTGCCTTTCTTTGGGATTGGGATGAAAACTGACCTTTTCCAATCTTGTGGCCACTGCTGAGTTTTCCAAATTTGCTGGCATATTGAGTGTAGCACTTTCACAGCATCATCATTCAGGATTTGGAATAGCTCCACTGGAATTCCATCACCTCCACTAGCTTTGTTTGTAGTGATGCTTTCTAAGGCCCATTTGACTTCACATTCCAAGATGTCTGGCTCTAGGTCAGTGATCACATCATCATGATTATCTGGGTCTTGAAGCTCTTTTTTGTACAGTTCTTCTGTGTGTTCTTGCCACCTCTTCTTGATATCTTCTGCTTCTGTTAGATCCACACCATCTCTGTCCTTTATTGTGCCCATCTTTGCATGAAATGTTCCTTTGGTATCTCTGATTTTCTTGAAGAGATCCCTAGTCTTTCCCATTCTGTTGTTTTCCTCTATTTCTTTGCATTGATCACTGAAGAAGGCTTTCTTATCTCTTCTTGCTCTTCTTTGGAACTCTGCATTCAGATGTTTATATCTTTCCTTTTCTCCTTTGCTTTTCGCTTCTCTTCTTTTCACAGCTATTTGTAAGGCCTCCCCAGACAGCCATTTTGCTTTTTTGCATTTCTTTTCCATGGGGATGGTCTTGATCCCTGTCTCCTGTACAATGTCACGAACCTCATTCCATAGTTCATCAGGCACTCTATCTATCAGATCTAGGCCCTTAAATCTATTTCTCACTTCCACTGTATAATCATAAGGGATTTGATTTAGGTCATACCTGAATGGTCTAGTAGTTTTCTCTACTTTCTTCAATTTCAGTCTGAATTTGGCAATAAGGAGTTCATGGTCTGAGCCACAGTCAGCTCCTGGTCTTGTTTTTGCTGATTGTATAGAGCTTCTCCATCTTTGGCTGCAAAGAATATAATCGATCTGATTTCGGTGTTGACCATCTGGTGATGTCCATGTATAGAGTCTTCTCTTGTGTTCTTGGAAGAGGGTATTTGCTATGACCAGTGCATTTTCTTGGCAAAACTCTATTAGTCTTTGCCCTGCTTCATTCCGTATTCCAAGGCCAAATTTGCCTGTTACTCCAGGTGTTTCTTGACTTCCTACTTTTGCATTCCAGTCCCCTATAGTGAAAAGGACATCTTTTTTGGGTGTTAGTTCTAAAAGGTCTTGTAGGTCTTCATAGAACCTTTCAACTTCAGCTTCTTCGGCGTTACTGGTTGGGGCATAGACTTGGATTACTGTGACATTGAATGGTTTGCCTTGGAAACGAACAGAGATCATTCTATCGTTTTTGAGATTGCATCCAAGTACTGCATTTCGGACTCTTTTGTTGACCATGATGGCCACTCCATTTCTTCTGAGGGATTCCTGCCCACAGTAGTAGATATAATGGTCATCCGAGTTAAATTCACCCATTCCAGTCCATTTTAGTTCGCTAATTCCTAGAATGTTGACATTCACTCTTGCCATCTCTTGTTTGACCACTTCCAATTTGCCTTGATTCATGGACCTGACATTCCAGGTTCCTATGCAATATTGCTCTTTACAGCATCGGACTTTGCTTCTATCACCAGGCACATCCACAGCTGGGTATTCTTTTTGTTTTGGCTCCATCCTTTCATTCTTTCTGGAGTTATTTCTCCACTGATCTCCAGTAGCATATTGGGCCCCTACTGACCTGGGGAGTTTCTCTAACAGGATCATACTTATCAATAATTACCTTAAATGTAAATGGGTTGAATGCCCCAACCAAAAGACAGAGACTGGCCGAATGGATACAAAAATAAGACCCCTACATATGTTGTCTACAAGAGACCCACCTCAAAACAGCGGACACATACAGACTGAAAGTGAAGGGCTGGAAAAAGATTTACCATGCAAATAGGGACCAAAAGAAAGCAGCAGTAGCAATACTCATATCAGATAAAATAGACTTTAAAACAAAGGCTGTGAAAAGAGACAAAGAAGGTCACTACATAATGATCAAAGGATCAATCCAAGAAGAAGATATAACAATTATAAATATATATGCCCCCAACATAGGAGCACCGCAATATGTAAGACAAATACTAACAAGTATGAAAGGAGAAATCAACAATAACACAATAATAGTGGGAGACTTTAATACCCCACTCACACCAATGGATAGATCAACTAAACAGAAAATTAACAAGGAAACACAAACTTTAAACTATACAATAGACCAGTTAGACCTAATTGATATCTATAGGACATTTCATCCCAAAACAATGAATTTCACCTTTTTCTCAAGTGCACACGGAACCTTCTCCAGGATAGATCACATCCTGGGCCATAAATCTAGCCTTGGTAAGTTCAGAAAAATTAAAACCATTCCAAGCATCTTTTCTGACCACAATGCAGTAAGATTAGATCTCAATAACAGGAGAAAACTATTAAAAATTCCAACATATGGAGGCTGAACAACATGCTGCTGAATAACCAACAAATCACAGAAGAAATCAAAAAAGAAATCAAAAAAGAAATCAAAATCTGCATAGAAACGAACGAAAATGAAAACACAACAACCCAAAACCTATGGGACACTAAAAGCAGTCCTAAGGGGAAAGTTCATAGCAATACAGGCATACCTCAAGAAACAAGAAAAAAGCCGAATAACCTAACTCTACACCTAAAGCAACTAGAAAAGGAAGAAATGAAGCACCCCAAGGTTAGTAGAAGGAAAGAAATCTTAAAAATTAGGGCAGAAATAAATGCAAAAGAAACAAAAGAGACCATAGCAAAAATCAACAAAGCCAAAAGCTGGTTCTTTGAAAGGGTAAATAAAATTGACAAACCACTAGCCAGACTCATCAAGAAACAAAGGGAGAAAAATCAAATCAATAAAATTAGAAATGAAAATGGAGAGATCACAACAGACAACACAGAAATACAAAGGATCATAAGAAACTACTATCAGCAATTATATGGCAATAAAATGGACAATGTGGAAGAAATGGATAAATTCTTAGAAAAGTACAACTTTCCAAAACTGGATCAGGAAGAAAATCTTAACAGACCTATCATAAGCACGGAAATTGAAACTGTAATCAGAAATCTTCCAGCAAACAAAAGCCCAGGTCCAGACGGCTTCACAGCTGAATTCTACCAAAAATTTAGAGAAGAGATAACACCTATCCTACTCAAACTGTTCCAGAAAATTGCAGAAGGCAAACTTCCAAACTCATTCTATGAGGCCACCATCACCCTAATACCAAAACCGGACAAAGATGCCACAAGAAAAGAAAACTACAGGCCAATATCACTGATGAACACAGATGCAAAAATCCTTAACAAAATTCTAGCAATCAGAATCCAACAACACATTAAAAAGATCATACACCATGACCAAGTGGGCTTTATCCCAGGAATGCAAGGATTCTTCAATATCTGCAAATCAATCAACGTAATACACCACATTAACAAATTGAAAAATAAAAACCATATGATTATCTCAATAGATGCAGAGAAAGCCTTTGACAAAGTTCAACATCCATTTATGATAAAAACTCTCCAGAAAGCAGGAATAGAAGGAACATACCTCCACATAATAAAAGCTATATAGGACAAACCCCCAGCAAACATTATCCTCAATGGTGAAAAATTGAAAGCATTTCCTCTAAAGTCAGGAACAAGACAAGGATGCCCACTTTCACCATTACTATTCAACATAGTTTTGGAAGTTTTGGCTACAGCAATCAGAGCAGAAAAAGAAATAAAAGGAATCCAAATTGGAAAAGAAGAAGTAAAACTCTCACTGTTTGCAGATGACATGATCCTCTACGTAGAAAACCCTAAAGACTCCACCAGAAAATTACTAGAACTAATCAATGAATATAGTAAAGTTGCAGGATATAAAATCAACACACAGAAATCCCTTGCATTCCTGTACACGAATAATGAGAAAATAGAAAGAGAAATTAAGGAAACAATTCCATTCACCATTGCAATGAAAAGAATAAAATACTTAGGAATATATCTTCCTAAAGAAACTAAAGACCTATATATAGAAAACTATAAAACACTGGTGAAAGAAATCAAAGAGGACACTAATAGATGGAGAAATATATCATGTTCATGGATCAGCAGAATCAATATAGTGAAAATGAATATACTACCCAAAGCAATTTATAGATTCAATGCAATCTCCATCAAGCTACCAACGGTATTCTTCACAGAACTAGAACAAATAATTTCTCCATTTGTATGGAAATACAAAAAAACCTCGAATAGCCAAAGCTATCTTGAGAAAGAAGAATGGAACTGGAGGAATTAACCTGCCTGACTTCAGGCTCTACTACAAAGCCACAGTCATCAAGACAGTATGGTACTGGCACAAAGACAGAAATATAGATCAATGGAACAAAATAGAAAGCCCAGAGATAAATCCACACACATATGGACACCTTATCTTTGACAAAGGAGGCAAGAATATACAATGGATTAAAGACAATCTCTTTAACAAGTGGTGCTGGGAAAACTGGTCAAACACTTGTAAAAGAATGAAACTAGAACACTTTCTAACACCATACACAAAAATAAACTCAAAATGGATTAAAGATCTAAACGTAAGACCAGAAACCATAAAACTTATAGAGGAAAACATAGGCAAAACACTCTCTGACGTTCATCACAGCAGGATCCTCTATGACCCACCTCCCAGAATATCGGAAATAAAATAAAAAATAAACAAATGGGACCTAATTAAACTTAAAAAGCTTCTGCACAACAAAGGAAACTATAAGCAAGGTGAAAAGACAGCCTTCAGAATGGGAGAAAATAATAACAAATGAAGCAACAGACAAACAACTAATCTCAAAAATATACAAGCAACTCCTACAGCTCAATTCCAGAAAAATAAATGACCCAATCAGCCAAAGAACTAAGTAGACATTTCTCCAAAGAAGACATACAGATGGCTAACAAACACATGAAAAGATGCTCAACATCACTCATTATCAGAGAAATGCAAATCAAAACCACTATGAGGTACCATTTCACGCCAGTCAGAATGGCTGTGATCCAAAAGTCCACAAGCAATAAATGCTGGAGAGGGTGTGGAGAAAAGGGAACCCTCTTACACTGTTGGTGGGAATGCAAACTAGTACAGCCACTCTGGAGAACAGTATGGAGATTCCTCAAAAAACTGGGAATAGAATTGCCTTATGATCCAGCAATCCCACTGCTGGGCATACACACTGAGAAAACCAGAATTGAAAGAGACATGTGTACCCCAATGTTCATCGCAGCACTGTTTACAATAACCAGGACTTGGAAACAACCTAGATGTCCATCCACAGATGAATGGATAAAGAAAGCTGTGGTACATATACACAATGGAGTATTACTCAGCCATTAAAAAGAATACATTTGAATCAGTTCTAATGAGGTGGATGGAACTGGAGCCTATTATACAGAGTGAAGTAAGCCAGAAAGAAAAACACCAATACAGTATACTAACGCATATATATGGAATTTAGAAAGATGGTAACAATAACCCTGTTTACGAGACAACAAAAGAGACACTGATGTATAGAACAGACTTTTGGACTCTGGGAACGGGAGAGGGTGGGATGATTTGGGAGAATAGCATTGAAATATGTATAATATCATATCTGAAATGAGTCGCCAGTCCAGGTACGATGCCTGATAACGGATGCCTGGGACTGGTGCACTGGGACGACCCAGGGGGATGGTATGGGGAGGGAGAAGGGAGGAGGGTTCAGGATGGGGAACACATGTATACTTGTGGCGGATCCATCTTGATGTATGGCAAAAGCAATACAATATTGTAAAGTTAAGCAAAATAAAATTTAATTAAAAAAACCAAAAAGACTGAGGAGTTGGTTCTGGCTCTCGGTGGATGCTTAGCCAGCATATGCCTGGGATCTTCTCCAAATGGGTCACTCCATGGGGTCTCTGAATGGAGCTGCCTGGCCTTCCTCACAGCATAGTTCCCAGGTTCCAAGGGACAAAGGTGGAAGCTTTAAATAATATGGCTTCTGTCTCCATCTGTTGATTAGGCAAGTAAGTCATCAAGTCCAGCTCAAAGTTAAGGAGAGGGACTTTAGATTCTACCACTCAGTGGAAGGATTAGCAAAGAGTCTGTGGCATTCTTTAATCTGCCACATTGTAAAATATTATCCTGTTTTTGAAAAATAAATTAATTTTATGTGCACAAACCCATGATTAATAGGTTGACATGTAAGTAGCTGATTTAATCCCATTTGTATAAAAAATGGCATAGAGAGGATCATACATGTACATTTATTTTTGCCTATTTGACAGTAAAGAAAAGTACAGAAGAATGGGTGCTCACACATAGGAGTGAGAAGGAAGGTGAATTATTAGCTTTTCTTTTTAAACTTCTGTGCTTTGATTCATCTTAAAAATCCAATGTAGTAAAAAACCTTAAACTATTGATTAGAAAATTTACCAAATCAAGAACTAGATAATTTTTAAAACAATTAAAATAGCAACAAAAAGATAAATATTCCTAGTATCTATCTTAAAACTCAACAACAGTGAAGTTTATTTAGAGTGCTTTGCATTTAGCAGCGAAGTTTTGAGGTTCTTAAATCCTAGAAATTTCTTACCACCCTGATACTAGCTTGGTTATTCCTATAGTGGGGCTTAGGGGTGATGATGAGGGCTTACAATATGTAATTCATGAAATTATTATACTTAAAAAAACAATATATCTAAAATATGACACAAGTGAACATATTTACAAGAGAAACAGACGTAGAAAACAAACTTATGGTTACCAAAAGGGACGGGGTTGGGGAGGGATAAATTAGGAGTTTGGGATTAACATACACACACTGCTGCTGCTACTGCTGCTAAGTCGCTTCAGTCGTGTCCGACTCTGTGCGACCCCATAGACGGAAGCTCACCAGGCTCCCCTGTCCCTGGGATTCTCCAGGCAAGAACACTGGAGTGGGTTGCCATTTCCTTCTCCAATGCATGAAAGTGAAAAGTCAAAGTGAAGTCGCTCAGTCGTGTCCAACTCTTGGCGACCCCACGCTACTATATATAAAATAGATAATCAACAAGATCCCACTGTAGAGCATGGGGAACTATATTCAATATTCTGTAATAAATCGTAATGAAAATGAATAATTGAATCACTTGGCTGTACATCAGAAACTAACAAAACATTGTAAATTAACTAGAAAAAAAATTTTTAAGTCGATGTATTTTAGATAAGCTTTTTATTACAGTATAACATATGTACAGAAAAGCAGACAAATCCATTTTAGAGTTCAGAAGACTTTCACAAATTGAACATGTCCAGGTAATCGAGACACATTTGAAGAAATAAAACATTATCAACACACCAGAAGCTCTTCTGGTATCCAATCCTTCTGCCCACCCTACAAAGGTATCCATCACTAGTCTACCAGCAAAAAATAGTCTTACCAATTTTGAACTTTATGTAAATGTAGTCAAATAGTATCTATTCTCTGTGTCTGGATTCTTTCAATCAGCACTACATTTGGGAACCTCATCTGTGTAGTTATATATAGCAGTTTATTACTTTTTATGGATTCAAAGTATTCTATCATATAACTTTACCAAAATGTACTTCCTTCCTTAGATATCTGGATTTATTCCAGTGTTTAGTTTTTATGAATAATTCTATTAACATTTGCATAAACTCCTTTTGGTGTACTCATATGGGGTATATATACCTACACATGTGATTACTTGTTTTCAGGTCTAGCAAATGCTGCCAGAGAGTAACATTCCTAAAGGGGTGTGTAAGGGTTTCCATCAGTACCTCCTCAACACTCAGCCATTTTGTTGGGGGTGGAATAGAGACTTTTCACCGTGGCTTTAATGCATTTCCCTGATGATTAATATAACTGATCACCTTTTCACATGTTTTTGAGGCATTTGGATAGACTTTTTCATGAAGGGCATGTTCCAGTCTATTGCCCACTTCTCTAAAATTAGGCTTTCTGTCTTTTACTAATGAACCTATAGAGGTTCTTTAGAAATTTTAGGGTCTTGTTAGATATATATTGTAAAAATCTTACTTTCTGACATTTCTGCTTCATATGTTTTTGCTTTTATTTTATAGATTTTCAATTCTTGAATTTAGTATATTAAAATTGTCTTAATTTTCTTTGCGTTATCTTTTTAAAGAAATCTTTGCCTTCCTTAATTAAGGTCATGAATAAATCTTCCATGCTATTCTGAGAAGTTTTATGCTTTTGCTTTCACATTTACATCTAACATCAATTTAGGATTTTGTGTGTGTGGGTGTAGGTATATGAGACACAAGGGTCACGATTAATTTTTTCCATGTGTGCTGTGTATGCTTATACAACCATCCAAATTTACTGTTGTGGTTCTATGTTATCTTCTGATCCATTTGCATATCTGCATTCCTTTATCTGTTACAGAATTCTGGCCACCATCCTCTCTAGCCTGTTTCTCCACAATAGCCTTCTCACTGGGAATCTGACCTTCAGCCTCAGATGCTCAGCTGGCCTCGGAGGGATCTTTATAAAAACATAAATCTCATTATTTCACTCTCTTACTGATATTCAGTTGTCTGCTTCCTTTGAGTCTCATAATAAAGAAAATATTTTCTGTGGTTCACATGCCATTTTGTGGTCTTCCCCTCCTGAGCTCCATCTCCGTCTCACTGATTCCCCTGCGCACTTTATACACAAACATTTCAGAAACACTTTCTGTGTTAGTTTCCTAGGGCTCTGTAACAAATTGCCATAAGTGATGGAGTTTAAGAAACACCAGAAATTTATTATCTCAAGTCAGGAGGCAAAGCCTGAGATCAAGGGGTTACCAGGGTTGATTCTTTCTGGAGACTCTGGGACAGAATCCGTTTCTCCTGTGCATGGTGGCTGCTGGCAGTCCTTGGCTTTCCTGGGCTTGTGGCTGCACCACTCCCATCTCTGCCTCCATCTTCACGTGCCTCCTTCCCTCTGTGTGTGTCTGTGGGTCTCCACATCTCTTTGTTCATTTAAGAATATTAGCCATTGGGTTTACTGGATGACCTCATCTTAACTAGTTACATCTGTAAAGACCTTAATTCAATATAGTCACCTTTTGAGTTTCTGGGTGAATGTGAATTTTGGTGAATACTATTCAAATGACTACACCTCCTTTTCACCTACTGGATTATGTTCACTCAACCCTTAAGTTATTCACATTACTGGCTCCCTCTGCACTTCTGTTGACCTTCAGCTTTTCTTAATGTCTGCTCATCCTTGAGACTCCTCTTGTTTTAGTGACTTTACCTGCTTGGATGGATAATTTTGTGTCAACTTCACCAAGTCATGAATTATTCAGGTATTTGTCAAACAACATTCTGAGTGTGTCTGTGAGGGTGTTTCTGGGTGAGATTAACATTTGATTTGGTATTCATATACCTGTTCTCTACATGTGTCTTTTTTCTCCTTTGCAAATAAGATCATCTTTAACATTTTTCTAGGTAACACATATATTATTATACAGGATATTTTTCTCTTTCTGACTTACTTCACTCTGTATGATGGTCTCTTGGTCCTACCAAGGAGGAAAAGGGCCGGGGGTTGGATGAATTCGGAGATTGGGGTTGATGTATATACACTACTATGTATAAAATAGATAACTAATGAGAACCTACTGCATAACACAGGGAACTCTATTTGGTGCTAAATGGGAAGGAAATCCATAAAACAGGGTATATAGGTATATATATGGGCTTCCCAGGTGGTGCTAGTGGTAAAAAACCTGCCTGCCAATGCAGGAGATGTAAGAGATGCAGCTTCGATCCCTGGGCCAGGAAGATTCCCTGGAGGAGGGCATGGCAACTCCAGTATTCTTGCCTGGAGAATCCCATGGACAGAGGAGCCTGGCAGGCTACAGTCTACGGGGTCAAAAGAGTTGGACACAACTGAAGCGACAGAGTTCACATGCATGTATGTGTATGGCTAATTTACTTTGCTATGCAGTAGAAACTGACACAGCAGTTCAAAGCAACTAAACTTCAATTTTTAAAAATTACTATTTTCCCTGATTAAGATTAATATTAATATATTTTCTTGCACAATATAAGTACATAGAAAGCAAATTAAAATAATCAAATCATTCACAATCCTAAAAAAAATTTAAAATTTGACTTGGTAGATTGAGTAATGCAGATTGCCCTCCCCAGTGTGGGTAGGCCTCATCTAATCAGTGAAAACCTGAACATAACAAAAAAGCTGACTCTCCCTCTAGTGAGAGGAAGCTTCTCCTACCTGACTGCCATGAAATGGGAAATCAGCCTTTTTCCTGCCTTCCGACTTAACTGAAACATCAGGTCTTAGAACCACAACATTGACCTTCCTGGGGCTCCAGCTTGTCAGTTCTGGACTTCAGACTTCTCAGCCTCCATAATTGTGTGAGCCAGTGTTTTATAATTTAGATAGATAGACTAGATAGATATTTCATTGAAGAAATCTGACTAATACACTTAGAAAACTTCAAGAGTTTTCTTTACTCTCAAGAGTTGTTTGGGTGTCGTTTCTGAGTGCAAAGCTGCTCAGGGAGAAGTTAACATCCTATACTGTCCTTCTGATTGTGGTCAGTAATCACTCCTAGACTGTAAGTCCACAGCTGTAGTAATTTTTTCATAGTCACTGAAGGGTTCTCAATATCCAGCATGTTCATTATATGCTGAATAAAGGCTTCCTTTTCAAGATGACTCGCTGAATAGATACTACAGTCCCTCTCCCATCCTACATTTCTAAAAATGAAGAAAAGATAAAAAGTGTTTTATAAAAGTGTGTAAAAACAGTCATGGTTGCAAGTGCTATTGGTAATAAGGAACAATGTAATTTTCTGACTAATACTTCTGCTGGAGAAAATTATGAAAGCTGGATAAAATATTTTCCTTTAAATCTGCTTGAGACTTCTACCTCTGTCAATGTAATCAGATCAGATCAGATCAGTCGCTCAGTCGTGTCCGACTCTTTGCGACCCCATGAACCGCAGCATGCCAGGCCTCCCTGTCCATCACCAACTCCTGGAGGTCACTCAGACTCACATCCATTGAGTCAGTGATGCCATCCAGCCATCTCATCCTCTGTCGTCCCCTTCTCCTCCTGCCCCAATCCCTCCCAGCATCAGAGTCTTCTCCAATGAGTCAACTCTTCGCATGAGGTGGCCAAAATACTGGAGTTTCAGCTTTAGCATCATTCCTTCCAAAGAAATCCCAGGGCTGATCTCCTTCAGCATGGACTGGTTGGATCTCCTTGCAGTCCAAGGGACTCTCAAGAGTCTTCTCCAACACCACAGTTCAAAAGCATCAATTCTTCGGCGCTCAGCCTTCTTCACAGTCCAGCTCTCACATCCATACAAATCTCAGTCTATAATAAACCTATTTCTTTTACTTTAACCTTTGTAATGTATTCCATTTGCTTTGAGTTAAGAATATTGGCTATAACCTGAAATATACAGGATAGTCCAAGACTCTGACCTTTAAGGGTGTGACACTTTTCCATTCATATAGAGATAAAAAAATTGTTGCAGAACAGAGAATAACATTGGTCTTGTTGGAGGTTTATAAGAACATTCATGACCTGACTTACGTGGCCAGCTGCAACAATAAAAGATTCCTACAGTAAGCAGTTTGTTAACAACCAACCAGCCCCTCCTCCCCTGCTTGCCTTTTAAAATGCTTTGGCCGAAACCCTTCTGGGAGTTAGGGGATTTTTAAGAGTATAAACCACACAGCTACTTGCATAGCCCTATAATAAACATTTCTATGCTCCAAAATTTGATCACATGGACCACAGCCTTGTCTAACTCATTGAAACTAAAACCTATGTTCTTGTAGGGCCACCCAAGACAGATGAGTCATGGTGGAGAGTTCTGACAAAATGTGGTCCACTGGAAAAAGGGAATGGCAAACCACTTCAGTATTCTTGTCTTGAGAACCCCATGAGCAGTATGAAAAGGCAGAAAGGTATGACACTGAAAGATGAACTCCTCAGGTCTGTAGGTGTCCAAAATGCTACTGGAGAAGAGCAAAGAACTAGCTCCAGAAAGAATGAAGAGGCTGAGACAAAGCAGAAACAATGCCCAGTCATGGATGTGTCTGGTGGTGAATGTTAAGTCCCATGCTGTAAAGAACAATATTGCATAAGAACCTGAAATGCTAGATCCACAAATAAGGTAAATTGAAAGTGGAGAAGGAAATGGCAACCCACTCCAGTGTTCTTGCCTGGATAATTCCAGGGACAGGGAAGCCTGGTGGGCTGCCGTCTATGGGGTCGCACAGAGTCAGACACCATTGAAGCGACTTAGCAGCAGTAGCAGCAGCAAGAGTGACCATCAACATTTTAGGAATAAGTGAACTAAAATGGACCAGAATGGGTGAATTTAATTTAGACGATCATTGCATCTACTACTGTGGGCAGTAGAATCCCTTACACGAAACGGAGTAGCTCTCATAGTCAACATCAGAGTCCGAAATGGAGCACTTGGGTGCATTTTCTGAAACAACAGAATGATCTCTGTTCATTTCCAAGTCAAATCATTCACTATTACAGGAATTCAAGTCTACGCCCAATCACTAACGCCAAAGAACCTGAAGCTGAACGATTCTATAAAGATCTACAAGACTTCCAGAATTATCACCAAAAAAAAAAAAGAAAGAAAGAAAATGTCAGCAGAGGGCACCGGCGGCGGGGCGGCCGAGGCGGCGGCGGCCCGGCGGTTCCGCTGGAGCGAGGGGCGGCGGGGCCCGGCGGTGGAAGATGGAGGAGCTCGGCAAGAAGTACTGCGTGTACTGCCTGGCCGAGGTGCGCCCGCTGCGCTTCCGCTGCACCGAGTGCCAGGACATCGAGCTGTGCCCCGAGTGCTTCTCCGCCGGCGCCGCCACCACCGCCGCTACCACGGATACCAGCTGGTGCACGGCAGGGGCTTCACGCTCTGGGGGCCCGAGGCCGAGGGCGGCTGAACCAGCGGCGAGGAGCAGCTGCTGCTGCTGGATGCCATCGAGCAGTTCGGCTACGGGAACTGGGAGGACATGGTAACTCACGTCGGCGCTTCCCGGACCCCCCAGGAAGTGATGGAAGGTGGCCAAGCAGCAGCAGCTGGGCTACATGCCTCTGCTGGACGACCAGAACGCAGAGACACTCATCGGCTCTCGGTCAACTACGACGATCTGGACGTGGAGAGGAGATCGAGCTGAAGCGCGCGCACGTGCACATGTACGTGCTCAAGTTCCAGGAGCGGCGGCTGCGGTGCAAGAACATCCCGCGGGTCTACAACCTGGTGCCTGCCTGCCTGCCTGGGCAAGGAGAAGGAGCGGGCGGCACGGTGCAAGGTCACCAAGGAGAAGGAGCTGCGGCTGAAGCTGCGGCCAGTGTACCAGTTCATGTCGTGCAAGGAGTTCGACGACCTGTTCGAGAAAATGCACAAGGAGACGATGCTTCGCACCAAGATCCGCAAGCTGCAGCGCTATGGGGGCAACGGCATCACCAAGATGGAGGAGTCAGCTGACTATGAGGAGGCCCGGCACAAGCGCGAGAAGCGCAAGGAGAACAAGGCGGCGGCGGCGGGGGACACCAAGCGTGGCAAGGAGGACGGCCGGGATGGCGAGTTCGTGGCCATCGAGCACCTTCCAGGCTTCGAGCTCTTGTCGAACCGCGAGAAGGTGGTGTGCAGCTCGCTGAACCTGAGCCTCGCGGGCTATGTGACCCTGAAAACCATAATCATCAAGGACCACTTGTAGAAGCGCCGGGGCATCCCCTCCAAGAGCCGCCTGCCCAGCTACCTGAATAAAGTCCTCAGGAAGTGGATCCTGAAGTTCCTCTGGTGGATTCCCTGGAGGATATCAGGTGGATATCCAGGGAGCCTCCTGAAGCCCGCCGCCCGGAACGGACGGACTGACGGACAGACGGACAGATGGTCGCCACGAGAGCCGCACCGACAGCGAAGAGGGTAAACAAAACAAAACAAACAAACAAAAAAACTTTGTGAGCCAAAAGGAAACGGAGTGGGCGGGAGTGGGAGAGGAAACGCCTTTCCGGCTCCACCCCCACTCCCAACCCCGCACTGTTGCTCTTTTAAACAAATTGAGTTCTTTTTTAGGGTATCCGTTCTTTTTACCGTCCTCTGAAGAAACAATAGCAACAGTCGGATCAAGGCGAAGACAAAACCCCTGTGTATTTTAACTGAATCCTTAAACGTAGTACTTTAAGATGACGATTTGCCTTTAAGTGTTCAGTGTGGAGCATATGATGATGATATCAGGAAATTTCCCCTTTTTTTTTTGGTTGCTTCCCAGCAGAGAAGGCAATAGCACCCCACTCCAGTACTCTTGCCTGGAAAATCCCATGGACGGAGTAGCCTGGTAGGCTCCAGTCCATGGGGTCGCCAAGAGTTGGGCACGACTGAGCGACTTCACTTTCACTTTTCACTTTCATGCATTGGAGAAGGAAATGGCAACCCATTCCAGTATTCTTGCCTGGAGAATCCCAGGGACAGAGGAGCCTAGTGGGCTGCCATCTATGGGGTCGCACAGAGTCGGACACGACTGAAGCGACTTAGCAGCAGCAGCAGCAGTGGTACAGGACTGTGAGATGGGTGGAGGAGCCCTTCCCTGCTGGCCGCCAGCTCCCGTGACCTGAGCTCTGCCAAGGCTGCCCTCGATGTTGGGCAGGTGGCACTTTAGGCGGAGGGCGCCGGGCCGGGCAGAAGAGGCGGGGTGGGGGTGGGGGGAGGGCTGGATGGTCCACCGTAGGGACTCGCGGGAGGAATCTGGTGTTGAATGGTTTGGCCAAACTGAGTTTCCCCACGATGGCGTGTGGTGGCACTTTGAGGGAGCTCACCGCAGTGTCGGGGGAGGAGGGGGCCGGGGGACGCAGGGTCCAGCGCAGCGCAGACTGGCAGAACGCGGAGCCACCTCCCCTGGGGCTGCTGCTTGCTGTACTTAGAACTTGGCCATGCATTTTACTTGGAAGAACTCATTTTAAATGAAATTGACTGAGAGTTGAGAGTTCTGGGTTTTGGGTCAGATCCTTCGAGGGTTCTCACCCCAGTGGCAAGCCCCTCTTTCTCTGAGACTGGCCACGTGTCTTGTCTTGTGTGGTGTCAGGCGCTGGGCCAGGCGAGAGGGACCCCTGTGGCCTGGAGGCCCCGGGCACTGCTTCTCTGGGCTGCCGCGTTGAGCCAGACTCTGGTGTGGCTCTGCCCAGCCTGGTTCAGAGAGACTCTCAGGGGCGCCCTTTCGTGAAGGGCATGGTGCCTTCATGCGGGAACCTGAGGAGTCATGTCTTCCAGCTGCCCGGGGCTCTCGTGTCCAAGGCTCTGCTGTAGAGTCATTGGAGTGGCCAGACCCCAGTGGTCCTCCGGTCGTCTTGGGGAGGATCCTGCCTCTCATCCCCTCCTAGCTACCAGATTGTTTACCTCCCAGAATGCTTGGGCTTGAAGTTACTTTAAAGTGAAAGTATTTGAGAGAGGGAAAAAAAAAAAACAAAAAACCTCATCATTGCCAAGGACAGCTCAGTTATGGTGCCTTTTCATTTCACACCCTTCTGTCTGTCCCCTAGGGTGAATTTCCAGCATTAAATACACACGTCAACTATATTGGGGGCTTCCCTGGTGACTCAAATGGTAAAGAACCTAGCTGCAATGCAGGAGACCTGGGTTCAATCCCTGGGTCGGGAAGATCTCCTGGAGAAGGGAATGGGAACCATTTCAGTATTCTTGCCTTGGAGAACCCCAAGGACAGAGGAGCCTTGGTGGGCCACCGTCCACGGAGTCGCAAAGAGCTGGACGCGACTGAGTGCCTGACGCTCAAATACGTCCTCCGTGGCTTTAGATGTAAACCGCATCGCATGCTGGCAGAGCAGCACTCCCCGCGACCTGACCGCAAGCCCAGGACCGCTCTTCTGACCATAACGCAGCGGGCAGTGGTATCACTTCCGAGCACCGTCTCCTGCCATCGCCCGCAAGGTAACCACAGCTGACCAGAGCATGGACACGGTCTGCGCCAAGCAGAGGCGGAGACGGTACTACGTCCTTCCAGGGGTTCTCAGCCAGGGTTCCTGGAGCAGCAGCGCAGCGTCCCCGGGGGAACAGGCTGGCCCTTCAGGGACTTGACCCCCCACCGCCCCAGGCCTCGGACACGCGGGGTGGGGCCTTGCAGGTCACTGGGACACGGGCTGAAGTCTGAGAACTGCGGGCTTTAGCCGCTCCCGTGTCACTGATTTTCTACAGCAGATTCCTAGTTGGGTGAAGGTTTTTACTTTGTCTTATTTTTATACAAAATGATCACCAGACTTTCACTAAGCTTGAGAAACAAAAGCTTCCTGTAAAATGTGCATGGCCCTGGCCAAGAGCTCTCAAACGAGATGTCTGTGCTTAAGTAGGTTATCAGTGTGTGTGTCTCTTCTCGATGATATGAAGAATTAATTTAGGCTTCACTGTTTTTAAACACCATAATGAATGTATGAAGTGAAGTGAAGAAGTGAAGTCGCTCAGTCGTGTCCGACTCTTTGCTACCCCATGGACTGTAACCTACCAGGCTCCTCTGTCCGTAGGATTTTCCAGGCCAGAGTACTGGAGTGGGTTGCCATTTCTTTCTCTAGGGGATCTTCCCAACCCAGGGATCAAACCTGGGTCTCCTGCATTGCAAGCAGACACTTTACCGTTGGAGCCTTCAGATATGTTTATATAATGAATGTATAATTTATGTTAAAAATGTGAACCCTTTGTTACAAGGGAAAAGTAATTTTGTGATTGGTTGCCTCTTGCTCCATCAACTCCAGCTATTACTGTCGCATTAGTCCTGCCCCTGCTGTTTGCTCGGAGTCTTTAAATTTCTGTGTTTAATTCTTAATGATAAATGACTCACCATAATCCCATGGAATTAGGTCTTTTCAAAACTGAAATTTTCTCCAGTCACAGAAGATAATCAGCTGTTCAGAATGATGCTTTGGATGGCCAGCATTCCGAGAATGTATTCAGACTGAAACTCTGCCTACTGCCTCTTTTTTCCCCTTTTACACATCAAACAGGTTGAGAACCAAAAAAAAAAAAAGTCATTTTCATCATAGAATAGAATGCAAAAGTAGGAAGTTAAGAGAGACCTGGAGTAACAGGCAAGTTTGTTCTTAGAGTACAAAGTGAAACACGGCAAAGGGTAACAGAGTTTTGCCAAGAGAATGCACTGGTCATAGCAAATACCCTCTTCCAACAACACAAGAGACAACTCTACATGTGGACGTCACCAAATGGTCAATACCAAATCAGAGTGATTATATTCTTTGCAAGCAAAAATGGAGAAGCTCTATACAGTTAGCAAAAACAAGATCAGGAGGGAGCTGACTGTAACTCAGATCATGAACTCCTTAAGGCCAAATTCAGACTTAAATTGAATAAAGTAGGGAAAATGAGTAGGCCATTCAGGTATGACCTAAATCAAATCCCTTACAATTATACAGTGGAAGTGACAAATAGACTCAAGGGATTAGATCTGATAGACAGAGTGCCTGAAGAACTACGGACAGAGGTGTGTAACAATGTATAGGAGGCAGTGATCAAAACCACCTCCAAGGAAAAGAAATGCAAAAAAGGCAAAATGGTTATCTGAGGACGACTTACAAATAGCTGAGAAAAGAAGAGACACAAAAGGCAAAGGAGAAAAGGAAAGATATACCCATTTGAATGCAGAGTTCCATAGAATAGCAAGGAGAGATAAGAAAGCCTTCCTAAGTGATCAATACAAAGAAATAGAGGAAAGCGATAGAATTGGGAAAGACTAAAGATCTCCTCAAGAAAATTAGAGATACCAAGGGAACATTTCATGCAAAGATGGGCTCAATAAAGGACAGAAATGGTATGGATCTAACAGAAGTAGAAGATATTAAGAAGAGGTGGCAAGAATACACAGAACTATATAAAAAGATCTTAATGACCCAGATAACCATGATGGTGTGACCACTCACCTAGAGCCAGACATCTTGGAGTGCGAAGTCAAGTGGGCATTAGGAAGCATCACTATGAACAAAGCTAGTGGAGGTGATGGAATTCCAGCTGAGCTATTTCAAATCCTAAAAGATGATGTTGTTAAAGTGCTGCACTCAATATGGCAGCAAATTTGGAAAACAGCAATGGTTACAGGACTGGAAAAAGTCAGTTTTCATTCCATTCCCAAAGAAAGGCAATGCCAAAGAATGTTCAAATGACTGCACAATTGCACTCATTTCACACACTAGCCAAATAATGCTCAAAATTCTCCAAACTAGGCTTCAAAAGTATGTGGACTGAGAACTTCCAGATGTTCAAAGGCATACGCACCAGAGATCAAACTGCCAACATCCATTGGATCATAGAATGAGCCAGAGAATTCCAGAAAAACATCTACTACTGCTTCATTGACTACTGTAAACCCTTTGTGTGGATCACAACAAACTGTGGAAAATTCTTAAAGAGATGGGAATACCAGGCTACCTACTGCCTCCTGAGAAACCTATATGCAGGTCAAGAAGCAATAGTTAGAATCCAACATGGAACAATGGGCTGGTTCAAAATTGGGAAAGGAGTATGTCAAGACTGTATATTGTCACCCTGCTTATTTAACTTATCTGTAGAGTACATTATGTGAAATGTCAGACTGGATGAAGCCCAAGCTGAAATCAAGATTGCTGGGAGAAATATCAGTAACAGATATGCAGATGACACCACCCTTATGGCAGAAAGTGAAGAGGAACTAAAGAGCCTCTTGATGAAAGTGAAAGAGGAGAGTGAAAAAGCAGGCTTAAAACTCAACATTCAAAAAATGAAGATCATGGCATCTGGTCCCATCACTTCATTTCAGATAGATGGAGAAACAATGGAAACAGTGACAGACTTTATGGAAACAGTGACAGACTTTATTTATGCTTGCTCCTTGGAAGAAAAGCCTAGATCCTTGGAACAAACCTAGATCAGATCAGATCAGATCAGTCGCTCAGTTGTGTCCAACTCTTTGCGACCCCATGAATCGCAGCACGCCAGGCCTCCCTGTCCATCACCAACTCCCAGAGTTCAGTCAGACTCACGTCCATCGAGTCAGTGATGCCATCCAGCCATCTCATCCTCTGTCATCCCCTTGTCCTCTTGCCCCCAATCCCTCCCAGCATCAGAGTCTTTTCCAATGAGTCAACTCTTCGCATGAGGTGGCCAAAGTACTGGAGTTTCAGCTTTAGCATCATTCCTTCCAAAGAAATCCCAGGGCTGATCTCCTTCAGAATGGACCGGTTGGATCTCCTTGCAGTCCAAGGGACTCTCAAGAGTCTTCTCCAACACCACAGTTCAAAAGCATCAATTCTTCGGCGCTCAGCCTTCTTCACAGTCCAACTCTCACATCCATATATGACCACAGGAAAGACCATAGCCTTGACTAGACGAACCTTTGCTGGCAAAGTGATGTCTCTGCTTTTGAATATGCTATCTAGGTTGGTCATAACTTTCCTTCCAAGGAGTAAGCGTCTTTTAATTTCATGGCTGCAGTCACCATCTGCAGTGATTTTGGAGCCCAGAAAAACGAAGTCTGACACTGTTTCCACTGTTTCCCCATCTATTTCCCATGAAGTGATGGGACCGGATGCCATGATCTTCATTTTCTGAATGTTGAGCTTTAAGCCAACTTTTTCACTCTCTACTTTCACTTTCGTCAAGAGGCTTTTTAGTTCCTCTTTGCTTTCTGCCATAAGGGTGGTGTCATCTGCATATCTGAGGTTATTGATATTTCTCCTGGCAATCTTGATTCCAGCTTGTGTTTCTTCCAGTCCAGCATTTCTCATGATGTACTCTGCATATAAGTTAAATAAACAGGGTGACAATATACAGTCTTGACGCACTCCTTTTCCTATTTGGGACCAGTCTGTTGTTCCATGTCCAGTTCTAACTGTTGCTTCCTGATCTGCATACAGATTTCTCAAGAGGCAGACCAGGTGGTCTGGTATTCCCATCTCTTTCAGAATTTTCTACAGTTTATTGTGATCCATACAGTCAGGCTTTGGCATAGTCAATAAAGCAGAAATAGACAAACCTAGAGAACATATTAAAAAGCAGAGACATTACTTTGCTGACAAAGGTCCATCTAGTCAAAGCTATTATTTTCCAGTAGTCATGTATGGATGTGAGAATTGGACCATAAAGACGCCTGAGCACTGAAGAATTGATGCTTTTGAACTGTGGTGTTAGAGAAGACTTTTGAGAGTCCCATGGACTGAAAGGAAATCAAACCAGTCATTCCTAAAGGAAATCAACCCTGAGTATTCATTGGAAGTGCTGATTCTGAAGCTTAAGCTCCAATACTTTGGCTACCTAATGCAAAGAGCTGACTCATTAGAAAAGACCTTGATGCTGGGAAAGATTGAAGGCAGGAGACGGAGACAACAGAGGATGAGATGGTTGGATGGCATCACTGACCTAATGGACATGAATTTGAGCACTGTTGGTGTTGGTGATGGACAGGGAAGACTGGCATGCTGCAATCCATGGAGTTGCAAAGCGTCAGATCCAACTGAGTGATTAAACTTACCTCCATCTTTGCATCAACCAATTTTAGCAAGAGTCCTGCTAAGGGGCTTAATTAAACCCCCTGATCACCCTTGATATGTGATGACTCTTAGATGTAATTGGGTTCTGCACCCCCCACTACCTGCTAGGTGACATCTAATTAGCCTGGCCTGTCTTCAGCAAAGAATCCTGCCAAGTCAGTGTAGCCAGAATCCCCCTTACCCTTGATGTATCCCCTTATTAATTTTGCATCTATTTACCCCCACCCTGCTTCTTGGTTTAAATTCCCACTTGTCTTTGTGTTTGGAGTTGAGCCCCATGCCTCTCCCCTACTGCACAGCCCCAACTGTGCCTGTCGCAATAGTGTGTACATGCTAAGTCACTTCAGTCACGTCTGACTCTTTGAGACCTTGCGGACTGTAGCCCACCAGGCTCTTCAATGAATGGGACTCTCCAGGCAGGAATACTGGAGTGGGTTGCCATGCCCAGGGGATCTTCCCAAACTAGGGATCAAATCTGTGTCTCTTATGTCTTCTGCACTAGCAGGCAGGTTCTTTACCACTAACGCAACTTGGGAAGCACAGCACAGTTGGCACCTCTGCATGAAGTTTGCCTTAACATTTTAACAATTGTCATGTATTTTTATTCCTTAACAAGGGAGACTCTGTAATGGAAATAGTAATTGGAAGGTATCCTTTGAGGAGACATGTGCTGGGCTTTCACGCTCCTGTACCTGGCAGTCCTGAGCTGAGGGCTATCATGGGGAATGTCCTCTGAGTGTAGGAGTGGAATGGGTGCAGGAGCCTGGGGGACATCTTCTGAAGGCATATGAAAGACTCCTGCTACCAGAGGAGAAGTAGAGAGATGATTACAGGTATCCCCGAGGGATGTAGCGGTGACAAGCTGACCTCATCTGTGTTATCTGGATCATGTGAGCTTTTAACCTCTGCTATGTCTGTGTTCAATACCCTCCTTTCTTATCCTATACTGAATCCCTAGGGGGTAGAATTTCTCACCTGATAGTTTCCCAATGTCCATTTATGTCAATGGCCCACAGAAAGATGAAGGGGCACAGGGAGTGTCCCACTCAACAAATGTCTATCTGCAAAGCTTGGGTTCTCATCTAACACCTCTGACTGTGGCTAATAGAGCTTGCTGTGGTGTTGGTCCTTAGGGAGCCCTCCCTGTGTATCTTGCTGGATGTACCAGGGCAGAAGAGTATACAGTGGCATGAGTGAGCCCAAAATTGTTTTATTATAGAATTCTAAGAGAAATGAAAGCCCCAAAGCAGACAGTCATCCGAACATCCCCAGTCACACATGTGCTCAGTTGCTTCAGTGGTGTCTGACTCTTCGCAACAGTATGGACTGTGGCCCAGCAGGCTCCTCTGTCCATGGGATTCTCCAGGCAAGAATATTGGAATGGATTGCCATTTTCTATCCCCAGATATTATAACATAGGATCCTTTCTTACTGCCAACTTCTATGCTTTCTACTTTTTATTGCTTCTCTTATAATCTGTTAAGTGCTTTCTCTGTGCCAGGACCTGAGCTGAATTCTTGACTGAATTAATACCCACAGAAGCCTGAAAAGAAGAGAGTATGACTCTCTACTCTAGTGAAAAGCCGAGATCTGCCAGTTGATCAGAGGTTTACTGGCAGTGACTCTGGGAGTGCAGGCAGAAGGGGTTCACCATGGCTTAACCCCACACTCCACCGGCCTCCTCACCCTTTCACCCGCTCCTGCACTGGGGTCTGAAGCTTGTATTTCTCCCTCTTCCTGGAGCCGGTCTTCAGGCTTGGCTCTGCCTTCACTGGAGAAAGCTTCCTCATTTCCAGAGGTGTTTCTGCCTTCTTTGGAATGTCACTGGCACTCCCCACAGTAGTTGTAAGCGCCCCATCTCCCCTACGGCTTCCTCCCAGTCACTTTCTACTCCCCAGGATGCATAGCACAGCATGGATGGGTTTTAAGTCTGCAGATGCATGTGCTGGATGTTACATGTTCAGTGCTTAGGTATTAAGAAGCAGGCAGTCTGATCCTCCATTTTAAAATCTTGTGCGTGGTTTAGAGCAGTGTGCTGTTGAAAATGTATTGGAGGGCTTAATAAAAACTGGAAGATGGCTTTGATATCCAAAGTTGTGTCATTATTGAAAAGCTTTAAAAATTAGCATTTCCATGGGTAGGATGCTTTTCTATCCATATTTTTGTCTCTTCATCAAGCCATCTGCTTGCATAATTTCAATTCCACAGACACCCACGGGTGGCCCTACTCTGGTATCCAAATCCTGGCTAGTCTTGCCCTAATTCTTCAGGAAACATCAAATGAGAAGCCTGAAGCTTTCCCTCATTTAATCATCATGACCATCTCTGAGATTCATTGTATTGTTTAAAGTGAGATGTCCAGGGACAAGGTGTGACCTGTTGTTAGGAGCTGGCGAGAGCCAGCCAGAACCCTGACCACTGCACCACTCTCTGTGGAGCCCACTCACTCTGCTCTCCTGGCCTTGCTGGGGCCTCCAGGGCCTCCGCTTCTACCTGTGTGTAGGGTCCTAGGCTGCCTTCTCCCCTCACTGGGTTACTGTGACAGAATATGTGAGCCTTGGAAATTCCTCCCAAAAGTTGCTATGGAAACTCACAGTGGGGGTGTTGGGTAGGATGTGGTGTGAAGCCTCCCGGCTGATGCAGGAAGCCTGGAGCAGGGCGCTGGCAGCTCTGCTTCAAGCAGCCCCAGTGTTTCTCACCCAACATGTGTGTCCCAGAGTGCGGAGGAGGCAGCCACCCTGCTCCTTTTCTGTTTAACTCCAGCGTGAACTTGGGGGAAGCAGAGAGGTCCTGGAGCCCAACCACTAAGGGTCAGAACTAGTGGAACTGCAGCCCTAGAAGCCAGATGTCAGGGTGGCAGAGATTAGACCAACAGCCAAAGATGGACAGAGTGCCAACTCCCCCCCAGAGTGCCCACAGTGTGTGCTCTCTCCCTTGGCAGGATGGTGTGTAGCAGGGAGGAGCTTGTCTCCAGCTGGATTTTGGATGGTAACCTCCAGCATCCCACATCTCTTCAGAGACCTCTGGTTCTTGACGAGCAGCTATTTGGTTCCACCTGCTCCAAACTCAGTGAAGACTTGCTGCAGCCAGTGGCAGATCACCAGCCAGCTCAGTCTACCGAACTGAACCTTGTATGTGGAGACCACTGGCCTGATTTCAAAGCCCAGCTCCAGCTCATTCCAGCTGTCTACTCAGTTTTCCCTTCTGCCATGGAGTCAGAATGCTGTCCAAGGTGGTGCTGAGGACTCAGGGAGATGACATGCATGGTCGTCAGCCTCATTGTTCAAGAGGGTTTACAGCTCACCCAGCACAGAAGCTGTGGAGAGCAGGGAAAGCAGAGGTGTCCTCACCAACCACAGCTTCCTGGCAGACTCAGAACCTGCAGTTATGACGCCAGTCTATGAGAATTGCACTGCCAAGGGGGCCCCGGGGTGGGCAGGGCCAGAAGCAGCCAGACGGGTACTCAAGGCACTTGATCCCACATGTTAACAAAGGACCAGATTTTCACAGGGTTGCCTGTGAAATTTTCTCTTTTCACACAGTTCTTAAAATAAATCTTGCTGAAGGGAGGATTTCACAGAGAAGTGACAGATATATCCTGTTCTACATAAGATGACTAATAGCCCACAAATGTTCCCAGGAAGCATAAGCTGGAGAATGTTGGAGACACAAAAGCCCTGGTGACACAGGGGGCCTTATGGCCCGTGTGAGGAAGGGGTGGGCCACAGCAAGTCTAGCTTTGCCAACAAACAAAAATTGCCCTTATCTGAACACAGTGAATACCCACTGTGTGTGAGTCTTCACTGGGAATAAGGCAGGCTTGGAGATATAAATAAGGGATGGTCCCTTGTTCCTTGGGCATTATAGTACAATTAGGAGGTTAAGACACAAGCAAATACAAAATTGGGCAGCCTGGTAAGAAATCCTAAATGAGATACAAAATATGGGCTCCTGAAGACTGAAGGATTGATTTATCTACTTTGATGGGCGGAGAGGGATATGGAGATGGGGAAGAGGGAGAACAGGATAATCTGAAAGGGCTTCAGGGAAGTTGTGGGTTCCTGAGATTGAACAAATCAGCGGTAGTTGTCCTTCGGTGTTCATGGTCCATTGGCTCCAGGAGCCCTGAAAATACCAAAATCTGTGAATTATTAAGTTACTGATATGAAATGGCACAGGACATGTATACAGTTGGCTCTCCCTATCCACAGGTCTTGCATCCATGGATGCAAACCAACATTTCACCTCATGGTTGGTTGAATTTACAGATGATGAACCTGTGGAAATGGAGGTTCCACTATATATTTATAAGAATCCAGGAATTATGTAAAGGAAATACAAATTAAGTTTTAAGGAAAAGAAAGCCTGTCTGAACATTGTTAAAGAGTGGATAAATGTATAACTCATTCACTTTGCTGTATACCTGAAACTGATACAACATTGTAAATCAACTATACTCCAATAAATATTTTAAATTAATTAATTTATTTTAATTGGAGGCTAATTACTTTAAAATATTGTGGTGGTTTTTGCCATACATTGACATGAATCAGCCACCGGTGTACATGTGTCCCCCATCCCGAAACCCCTCCCACCCCCTCCCCCTCCCAGCCCCTCTGGGTTGTCCCAATGCACTGACTTTGAGTGCCCTGTTTCATGCATCGAACTTGGACTGGTCATTTACATTTTTAAAAAATATACTGAAAATTGAGGTTAAGAGAGAAATTTGAAACGCAATGCATTATGGGAGATTATATAACTATGTTTTCAAGGAATATTTACTTACATCAGATGAAACTGGAGGGGCCCCGAATAGCTTCCTATCTTTGAAAGTGATGCTCAAAGGGGAAATAAGAACTACTGGTAGAAAACAGAAGCCAAGTAGACTTGTGGTCTTTTTGAACATTCAGTGTGTTCCCCCAATTCAGACATAGATGACAGTATAAATGTGCCATTCTGTCTTAACTCATTTAAACACATTTACACAAAAATAATGATAATCCTTTATTTATTGTGGAATTTTAACCTATGTGTGTATAATGTCATCGGTAATAGCACAAAGGAGAGGGGTAGAAATGGAGATTTACTGGAAGAAAATATCTATATTTTACTGAGATTATATTAATATTGACTTGAAATTAGTTTTGATAAATTAAGATATATATTGTAATCTCTAGAGAACTACTAAGAAAATAACATCTAAAATTTAGTAAAAACAGCAATGATAACAAAGGAATTAAAATGGTGAAATAGGAAGTATCTACTTAGTGCTTAAAAAAAAGTAAAGAAGCAACAGAGGAAATAAAAAAGTATGAGGCATAAAAATTAATTAGCAAAATGGCATACATAAGTATAATCACATCAATAATTACATTAAATGTAAATGGACTGAACTCTCCAATCATGTCAAATATTTTCAAATTCAATTAAAAAATAAGATCTAAGATACACAATTTTGATCCAAAGGCATACATAGGTTCAAAGAGAAAGAATAGAGAAAGATAGACCATGTAAACAGTAGCCATAAGAGTGCTGGAGTGGTTGTACTAATATCACACAGAATGAAACTAAGGCATATCAAAAATTTATGGGATACAGCTAATGCAGTGCCTACAGGGAAATGGATAGCTTTGAATGGTTATATTAGAAAGATAGATCCAAGTTAACTTCATGTGCTCCAACTTTTAAGAACTAGAGAAAAAGAGAAAACTAAACTTAAAACAAGTCAAAGGAAGGAAATAATACAAATTAGAGGGGAAAGCAATTGAACAGAGAAAAGAAAAGCAATATAGAATATCAATGGACTGAAAGTTGATTCTTTGAAAAGATCAGTAATATTTGCTAAGGCTCTAGGTAGACTGACCAAGAAATGAAGGAAAAATTAAGAAAAACATGGAAGAGAAAGGAGATATCATTGGTGAATTTACAGGAAGGAAAGGGGAATTATTACAATTATAAATTATAAAGGAATACTGTCAAGAACTTTATGACAACAAATTAGACAATTCAGATGAAATGAATAATTCCTACAAAGATATAAATTAACAAAGCAGACTCAAAATGAAGTAGAAAATATGAATAGATCTATTAACAAATTAAAAAATGAATTTGTAATTTAAAATCTTCCCAGAGGGAAAAAAAATTATTAATCCCTCCAGACGTCTAGTTTATCACTTAGTCCTTTCTGATGAATGAGCTATCAGCTTGACTGGCTGTGGTCCTGGTTCTTCTGCTTCCTCTTCCACTGATATTTATACTTTATATGCTTTCCTCTGCTTACCTTGGGGTTACTCTCTTTCTTGTCTTGGTTTTGAAAGCTTATTTCAATAATGGTCACTATTTCTTCTTTTCTAATGGATGCACTTAAATATTCCTCAATACCATTTTAGCAGCATCACTCAGGTATTGACACATAGTCATTCTTTATGATTCATTCACTAATATTTCATGTTTTCCACTGTGATTTTCCTATCCCTTGAATTATTCAGCAATGCATTTCTTTAATTTCCTGAGGAATATGGCTTATTGGGCTATATTTTATCATTGATATTTTATCTTTGAATAGCTATTAGATACCACTATGTGTATGAAATACACTATTCCGTTATTCACTGAGATTGGTATTGTGGCCTTTTATCCTCCAACTTGGCTAAAATCTCATATAGACTTTGAGTGCAGGGTTCTAGATGTGCTCATTAATTCAAGCTTGCTATTCACACTGTTCACATGTCCTTCACTCTTCCTAAATTTTGGCCTGACTGGCTTATTCATTATTGAAATTTATTTTCATATATGTGGATATGTCAATTTTTGCTGTGATTTTTTTACATTTTCACTGTTTTAAAATTTTTAATTTGAATACCATCGGTGAGGTTGAATAGTATACCTATATTTAAGACATTTATTTTTTCTCATTTGTAACCTAACTATTTATGTCCTTTGCATGTTTTAATATTGGTTTGTTGTTCTCTTTCTTATTGATTTGTAAAAGTGATTAATAAAACTAAGCATGTGTCTATCATATAAGATGCAAATATTTTCCCTAGTTTCTCATTTTTGGTTTAGTCATACACTTAGCATAAAGTCCAGAATTATCTTGTCATGTTTCACAAAACAAAGAAACTTTTTGGGCTTCTTATTGGGATTGCATTGGATTATTAAATCTTCTAGGCCATGTGCATAGTGCAGCCTTCAAGCTTTTAAAATAAAATGGACAGAGAAAATATACATAAAAGAGCAAAAATTAATAGATCCAAAAGCAAACATATAGAAAATCAGTTTATCCTTTGAAAAGACTAATAAATTGATAAATCTTGATAAAACTAATTGTAATAAAAAGAAATAATAGCCCAAAATCAGAACATTTTTTAAAAAGTAGTAAACAACTCACTTTCCCTTCAAACAGGTAAACTAAACAAAATGGACAACTCTCTAGAAAAATGTACTTCACCACGACTGACATGAGAGAAATATGAATAGCACCACAAAAATCTAGATTTATTATCATTCCAAACAAAACCTGTATAGGTCTGAATGACTTTACCCACCAGGTTTACCAAATACTTATGGGGGAAAAATGATGCTAATCTTACACCTTTTCAGAGCACATAAGAAGTTATACAGGTAGACCTTGTTATATTGCACTTCACTTTTGTTGTACTTCGCAAATATTGTGTTTCATTTTGAAATTGAAGGTTTGTGGCAATCCTCCTCTGAGCAAGACTATTGGACCATTTTCCCAACAGTATATGTTCTCTTGGTATCTCTGTGTCACATTTTGGTAATTCTAGAGATATTTCAAACTTTTTTCATAACTATAAAATTCTTCAAGCTAGGCTTCAATAGTTCTTGAACATGAACCAAGAACTTCCAGATGTGCAAGCTGGGTGTATAAAGGCAGAGGAACCAAAGATCAAACTGTCAACATATGTAGGATCATAGAAAAAGCAAGGGAATTCCAAAAAACATCTACTTCTGTTTCATTGACTACACTAAAGCCTTGGTTGTGGGGATCACAACAAACTGTGGACAATTCTTAAAGAGATGGGAGTACCAAACCACCTTATCTGTCTCTTGAGAAACTTGTATACAGGATAAGAAGCAATAATTAGAAACAGACATAGAACAATGGATTGTCATTTCAAAATTGGAAAAGGAGTATATCAAGGCTATATGCTGTTACCCTGCTTATTTAACTTATATGCCGAGTACATCATGCAAAATGTTGGGCTGAATGAGTCACAAACGTGAATCAAGATTGCCAGAAGAAATATCAACAACCTCAGATATGCAGAAGATACCACTCTAATAGCAGAAAGCAAAGAGGATATAAAAAGCCTCCTGATGAGGGTGAAAGAGTAGAGTGAAAAAGTTGGCTTGAAACTCAGCCAACTAAGTTTCATGTTAGTTGAACATGGAAACTAAGATCATGGCATTCAGATCCATCATTTCATGCTAAATAAATGGTGGAGGGGGGGATGGTTTTTTTGGTCTCCAAAATGTTAGCAGACAGTGGACTTTGGCCACAATATTAAAAGACACTTATTCCTTGGAAGAAAAGGTATGACAAAACTGGGCAGCATATTAAAAAGCAGAGACATCACTTTGCCAAAAAAGTTTTGTATGATCAAAGCTATGGTTTTTCCAGCAGTCATGTACGGATGTGAGAGCTGGACCATAAAGAAGGCTGAGTGCTGAACAATTGATGGTTTTGAATTATCATGCTGAAGAAAACTGTTGAGAGGTTCCTTGGACAGCAAGGAGATCAAATCAGTCACTCCTAGAGGAAATCAACCTGATATTCATTGGAAGGACTGATGCTGAAACTGAAGCTCCAATACTTTGGCCATCAGATGCAAAAGGCCAACTCACTGGAAAAGATCCTGATGCTGGGAAAGATTGAGGGCATGAGAAGGAGGCAACAGAGGATGAGATGGTTGGATGGCATCACTGACTCAATGGACATGAATTTGAGCAAACTCTGGGAGATGGTGAAGGACAGGGAAGCCTGGCATGCTGCAATCCATGGGGTCACAAAGAATTGGACACGACTTAGTGGCTGAACAACAACAATAAATATAGAGAAAAGCAAGATGCAGGCATTTATTTACTGGAACAGGCAAGAGCAAATACCGTAAAAGCTGACTGTAAGAGTGTAAAGTCTCTGAGGGTGGCAGACATAGAGCAATTGACACCCTCCTTTACGTTCTCCCTCTAGGAATCCTACCAGGTATTCATGGGAAAGACTAGGAAGGATCTTGAGAAAGCTTTCCTTCTAGTACCTGTCAGAGGATGGAGAGCAGACTCCACCCAGAACATATCCCCTCCATCTCCTAGAGGATACAGAAGACAGAATCTAAAGGGGAATAAGGAAGCACTAGTGAAAACCTGGGCTTTCTTGGTAGCTCAGTTAGTAAAGAATCTGCCTACAATGCAGAAGATCACCTGAAATGCAGGAGACCTGGGTTTGATCCCTGGGTTGTGAAGATCCCTTGGACAAGGAAATGACAATCCAGTCCAGTATTCTTGCCTGAGAAATCCCATGGACAGAGGAGCCTGGCAGCCTATAGAACATGAAGTCATAAGAGTTGGACATGACCTAGCAATTAAACCAACACCACCAGTGAAAAACCACTGGAGATAACAAAACCACTGGAAAATGAAGCTCTACCCTGAGGGAGTAGCAGAAATTTACTAGAAATAGTCTTGAAAATGGATGATCATTCCCAAGACCCTGGTTGACAGTGCCTGCCTAAAACCGAGGACAGGGCAATAGATATTACCATAACTGGAAAAAAAAAAATAGTAAAACCCAACCAACCAAATGGTAAAGAATCTGCCTGCAATGTGGGAGACCTGGGTTCAGTCCCTGGGTTGGGACGATCCCCTGGAGAAGGGCATGGCAACCCACTCCAGTATTCCTTCCTGGAGAATTCCATGGACAGATGAGCCTGGTGGACTACAGTCCATGGTGTGACTAAGAGTCGGACACAACTGAGCTACTAGCACTTTCACTTATATCCACAAAACTATAACAAAGTTTTAAAGAGCTGTGGGACAATGTCAATCCACATATTATTGGAATCTCAGAAGGAGACAAAGGACAGAAAAAGTAAGGAGAGATAAACACTAGGATTTTTCAAACATAGTGACAGACTCCAAACCAGTGGCCCCAAAAGCTTAGAAAATACCAAGGAGAATTAATATGAAAGAAAGGGAGGAAGAGAGGGAGGGAGGAATAAGTAAAGAAAAGAAAAAAGTGAAGCATACCGTATTCAAAGCACTGACAACTAAAGAGAAAATCATGACGGCAACCAAAGAGAAAATAAATGTTATCTGTAGCAGAGGTCCCCAACCCCAGGCCATGGACCATTACTGGTCCTTGCCCTGTTAGGAATAGGAATGCACAGCAGGAGATGAGCAGTGGGCGATCAAGCAAACTTCATCTGTATTTACAGTCACTCCCCATCGCTCACATTACAGCCTGATCTCTGTGGCAGTATTCAATTCTCAGAGGAGAGAGAACCCTACTGGGAACTGTGATGTCAGGGATTTAGGTTGCATGCTTCTTACGAAAATCCTCTGGAAACCATTCTGCCCACCCCATCCCTGTCTGTGGAAAAACTGTCTTCCGCAAAACTGGTCCCTGGTGCCAAAACATTGGGGACCACTGATCTGTAGAGGGAAAAGTGTAAGAATTACAGCAAATTTATCATCAGAAATCATGAAAATGAAAAGATAAAGAGTTTCATCAGTAATGTGATGAAAGAAAAAGGACGGTCAGCCCTCAAATTCTTACTCAGTGGAAATATTCTTAAAAATTGAAAATGAAATAAAGACTTTCTCATAAAAACAGAAAACAAAAACACTGCTATCAGATTAGCCCTACTCTACAAGAAATGTTAAAGGAAGTTTTTCAGGCGGAAGAAATTAGATATAGTCAAAAACATGGATTTACACAAAGCAATGAAAAGATCAGAAGCGAAATAAACGATGACAAAATAGAATATTTTTTCTTATTTCAAATGTGTTATAACTGGTTTTTAAAACAAAAAAAATAATAAAAATATTGTGTGATTATGTAAAACTGAAATATATGACAAAGGCATCAGAGGTAGGAATTGGGAATGTGTTGTTACAAGGTTTTTTACATTATATGTGAAGCAGTATAATATTATTTAAAGGTAGACAACATGATTTTCAAATGTATGTGGTAAATCAAATTAATGTTTAAGAAATATTTAAATAATAAACCAATAAGAAGATGAAACAGAGTCACAAGCAAATGTTCATTTAAGCCAATAGAAGGCAGAAAAATATGAAGTAAACAAAAGTGAAACAAACAGAAAACAGCTAGCAAGATGGGACAATTTAATCTATGAATGATCATTTTTAATATGAATGTTCTAAAGAAGTCAATAAAATGACCAAGATTGTCAGAATGGATAAAGAAGTAGGACCCACTCATCTGTCACCATGAACACCCTTCACCTGTCTCACCCTCCTCCTCTGACCACTACTATATACAGACATTGACATATAATGCTGTGTGCATGAAACTTCTTTAATGTTATAACCCAATGTTTCCTCAATTAAAATTTCAAATACATAAAATTTAAAATCTAACTATAGGATGTCTACAAGAAACCTACTTTAGAAACAGAAATATACGTCAAAGTCGAAGGACAGATAATACATGCATATACATGTACGCATAAATTAAAAGAAAACCAGAGTATCTGTATTAATTTCCAAAAAAGTAAATTTCAGAACAAGAATTATTATCAAAGATAACTAATGTATAATTATAAAGGGGTCAATTGTATAAGAAGTCATAAAAATCTAAGGTGTTTACGCACTTATCAACTGAGTTTCAAAATGAATGGGTGAAGAATCATAGATCTGAAAGTACAGTAGAGACAAATCCACAATTATATATGGAGTCTTCATCACTCACCTTTCAATAATTTGCAGAACATGTAGGCAAAAAGTATCAGTAAGAATGCATGTACCTGAACGCCATCAACTTACTTGACCTGACATTTCTAGAACACTTCACCCAACATCAGCAGAATGGACATTACTCTCACGTGCACATGGAGACATATACCAAGACAGACAACATTCTGGGCCCCAGAAAATAACCTTAGCATACCCAAAAGAACAGAAATCATGCATACTTGCTCTAATACCATAATGAAATTAAACTAAGAATCAATAGCAAAAAGACAGTTGGAAAATCTCAAAATATTTGGAAATTAAAAACACACTTCTAAGCAAAACAAGTGCCTCAAGAAGGAAATCTCAAGAGAAACTAAAACATTTTAAATTAAAGAGAAATGATCAAAATTGGAGAGATACAGCAAAGCAGGGCTTAGAGGGAATTTATAACATTAAACATTTATATCTGAAAAGAAGAAAGGTCTGAGATCAGTAATCCAAGCTTCCATCTTAAGAAACAGGAGAAAGAAGAGCAAATTAAAACCAAGACAAACACAAGAATGGAAATAATAGATAAGAGCAGACATGAAAAAAATTAAAGATCAATGAAACACAAAGCTAGCTCTTTGAAAGATCAGTGAAGTTGATAATATTCTAGACAAACTGACCAAGGAATAAAATGGAGAAGAAACAAATTACCAATATCAGGAACGAAAGACTTTAATACTGATCCCATAGGCATTAAGAGGCTGACCTAAGAACACTATAAATAACTCCATACCCACACATTTGACAACTTAGATAAAGTGGACCAATTACTGAAAGACACAAACTACCAAAACTCACCCAGGCAGCAGATAAACTAAATAATCCCACTTCTATTAAAGGAACTGAATTCCTAGTTAATCATTGTAAAACAGTTTTTTTCCTCCAGTGAAGAAAAGCTAATTCCCAAAGTTCCCACTGGTGAATTTTACTGAACATTTAAAGGCAGAAATATTTATTCCACACAATATCTTCCAGGAAATAGAAGAGGAAGAAACACTTGCCCACTCTTACCAAGAGACCAACGCTACCTGGATATCTCTCATGATCACAGACACAAAATCTTCAACAAAATATTTGGAAATCAAAGCTCGTAGGGAATATAAAGACATAAGACATCACCATGAAGTGAGGCTCATCCCAGGAATGTAAGCTTGGTTCAATATTCAAAAACTAATCAATATAATTTGCAATATTAATAGAAAACAAAGAAGAAACCATATGACTCCAGTGCAGAAACAAATTCTAAGCCCCTCCTATCCAAATGGCATTAATTCTGGGCTGACTTCCATGGGCCTAGTAGATTGAGCCTTTGTCCTCTTGAAAACCTGAGGTCTTCCCAGCAGCAACTATTCCTGACAAATAAAGAAGAAGAAGAAGAAGAAGAAGAAGAAAAAAAGTGGCTATGTAATGATCTGATTTATTTCTTACACTCTCCAGACTCAAGCCATAGGCAAAGCAAGAAAACAGCATGCCAGGGGCTCCTCTGAGCCTGCATTTACCCATATCTCAAATCATCCTTTGTTTGCATCACAGCTGCCTCTCAAATTCCTTCCCAGGTTGGAGTTTCCTGGCTCTGATTCGCTCTGCTTCTATTTGAGTTTCTCATCTGCACCTTGTCTTTCATGTTTTTCCATGTGTTAAGAGCACAAGAAAGGAGCCAGCACCAGGGCAGCTGAGAGGAAAAGGCAGGACTCGGTCCCTAGTGGACCAAAATTCTGTTCCGCAAAAGCTGCCACCTGGATTTCACGGGCTTCCTTGGTGACTCAGAGGGTAAAGCGTCTGCCGGCAATGCGAGAGACCCGGGTTCAATTCCTTGGTCAGGAAGATTCCCCTGGAGAAGGCAATGGCAACCCATTGCCTTCCAGTATCCTTGCCTGGAAAATCCCATGGACAGAGAAGCCTGGTAGGCTACAGTCCATGGGGTCGCAAAGAGTCGGACACGACTGAGCGGCTTCACTTTCACTTTCCTTCACTTCTATGCTCGGGCACAAGGATGTTAACCTATTTGCGTTTTCCTCTCCTTAGTGAAGTCGCTCAGTCGTGTCCGACTTTTTGCGACCCGGTGGACTGTAGCTTACCGGGCCCCTCCGTCCATGGGATTTTCCAGGCAAGAGTATTGGAGTGGGTTGCTATTTCCTTCACCACAGGATCTTCCCAACCCAGGGATCCAACCTGGATCTCCCACATTGTAGGCAGATGCCTTACCGTCTGAGCCAGCAGGGAAGTCTTTTCCTCTCCTTAATTTATTGAAATTACTCACTTCACACATTCATTCTCAATCTCTTCCCAAAGCCCTTTGTGTCAGGGAATGAATCATCCCCGATCTTTTAATTTTTTAAATTATTTTAAAAATGTATTTCATTGAAGTATATTTGATTTACAATGTTGTGTTAGTTTCTGCTATACAGCAAAGTGATTCAGTTATGCATATATATAACAGCTCGCATCTGCTAATCCCAACTCTCAGTCCATCCCTCCTCCACTGTCCCTCCCCCAGGCAACCACAAGTCTGTTCTCTTTATGATTCTGTTTCATAGACAAGTTTATTTGTGTCATATTTTTGATTCCACATATAAATGATATGATATTTGTCATTCTCTGACTTACTTCTCTTAGTATAATAATCTCCATGTCCATCCATATTGCTACAAATGGCATTATTTCATTCTTTATTGTGGCTGAGTAATAAATATTTCAATGTGTGTTTGTACATATATATCATACCTTCTTTATCCATTCAACTGTCAAAAAGATCCTGCACCCCTATGTTCTTGGCAGCACTATTTATGAGAACCCAGATGTGGAAATAACTTAAATGTCTATCAGCAGATGAATCATCCCCTTTTGATGAATAAAGTCAAGACTTTGACCCTCCCAAGGCACCAGGAAAGACCTAGAGGCCACATGCATGCAGAGGAGATGGTGAGTTTCTCCTTTCTGATGGTTTTGCTCTCTAAATAGGCTGCCAGTTTCCTTAATTCTCCAGTCCCAGCTGCTCTTTCGGGAACTTCTCTTCCCTCAGTCTCTCTCCCAACTCACCCTATACTCTGAGCAGCAGGATAGAAACAGGCTGCACTCTCCACCCTTGACTTGGAGCTTTCCTTAGCTGAAGGACCAAGTTTGTCATAATGAATTCTACTTCCTACACATCTGCAGGGCCCAGCCTCACTAAGCTTTCTGCCAATGGATCCCCATTTTCCACCTTCCAGTGGCATTTCTTCACTTTCTTCTGAGCGCTCAAGGGCGACATTCTCCAAGTCCAATCTGGGAGCTGAACCAGCAGTGGCCTTTAAGTCCCTGTCTCTACAAATAGTTTGTTTCTGGTGACAGGCGTTCTCCTAGGGAATATAGGATTTTTCCACGTTGCTCCTCACTTCCTCTGAGTCCTCACCGCAAGTCTTTCACACCTGTTATCTCTAATAACAATCTGTTCAAGCCAGTCTAGGCTTTTATTATCATGTTGGTCAAGACTTTTCCAGATTTGGGCCACTGCCTAATTCCAAAGCCACTGTCACGTTTGTGGGTATTTTAAAAGCAGCATCCCACTTCCAGATACTGAAATCTGAATTTTTTTCTGTTGCCACATTGTCACAGTTATACCACCAGGTGTGTGTCAGGGAAAGTTTTGCATACCCAGTTATAATCACTCAAAACCTCATATCTCAGGGCTTCCCTGGTGGCTCAGTGGTAAAGAATCCGCCTGCCAGTGCACAAGACACGGGTTTGACCCCTGGTCCAAGAAAATCCCATGTGCTATCGAACAACTAAGCCAGTCGAACACAGCTATGAGCTTGGGCTCTAAAGCCCAGAAGCCACAGTCACAGAAGCCCTCACATCTTAGAGCCCGTGCTCCACAGCAAGAGAAGCCACCGCAATGAGAAGCCCAGCTCAATGCAACGAGGGAAAAGCCCAAGAAACAACAAAGACCCAGCACAGACAAAAAATAAATAAATACATAAAATCATTAAATATGAAAGCCTAATCCCAGACTACAGAGCAAGGAGAAAGCAGTGCTGCCCCCTCCTATCTGGCTGCTGCTGCTGCTAAGTCACTTCAGTCGTGTCCGACTCTGCGTGACCCCATAGACGTCAGCCCACCAGGCAGGGAAGGGAAATCCACTGAGGTCTGCCAGTCCTGGAGGAGCTTGCAGAGACAGAGTCTGTACTAGACTTAGCAGTTCTGAAACTGGGACCTTAGAGGAAAGGTGGATTACCCCAGAAAGGGCAAGTCACACTGGCTATGTATCTTCACTGGCTATGTATCTTCATTCCAAAGGAAGACCTGAGGTGGTGAAAAAATGAATCACTACCTGCTTCCCACTCCCCTCCACTGCTCCCTCCACAACCCACGTGAGATACTGCACGTGCGCGCGCGCACACACACACACACCTCTGTGAACGACTGCATTTACAGGAATTTTTACACTTCAGATGGGTCTATTAGTTTCCAATAAACATACTTGGATCTATTTCTGGATCTCATCACGCTAATGAAAGGATTGCTGGAATCTTCACAGCCAATTACTGTGCAAAGAGAAATGCACATATTTATTCCTTCTTGATAGTGATGATTAAGAGGGAGTTCATTTCTCCAGACTCTAGCAGATGTTTAAAATCTAAATGAACTGACTGCAATGAAGAACACCCTTTTCCCAGCCGGACCTGAGGATAATGCCTCTCAGGACAGTACCATCTTGTCCCATTCCAATAGCATGAAATCTCTTTTCTGTTCCTCCTCTTCTCACTGTGAGAATAAGATGAAGTCCCCTGCCCTGACTGGGACCTTCTTGGCAAATCTCTATTCTGGATTTCCTGATGATTTTTTCCCCACTGCAGTTCCATTCGGCTGCATTGGGTAATTATTCCTCTACAGCAGAGGAAATATATTCACACAGAAAAGATCTCTCTAAATAAACCTACTTTTGAAATTCTCCCCTGGGAGGCAAATTTTAAGCAGCAATGCGTCGTTATGGAAATACACATTGTTAACCTTATCTTCATTGAAGACTGTTTGACAGCTCTCAATGCACTTAGCACCAAAAAGGCCTCCTTTTTGTTCAGGGAAGTAGCTGCCTTGCCTGCCGTGTGCTGTGCTGTGGCCAGGTGACCAGTGTACTGGACCAGGTGAGCACGGCAGAGTCAAATGGCAGAGTCCCCAAATGCAGGTGTCAAATTTTAAATTCCATTTTAAGTGGAAATATAAGCCAGACTCACACTCAGCCTTGGTTCTTGGCATTTTGAGGATACAGGATTTAAGCCTTTCTCCATTGCTCGATGAGAAGCATGGCCATCACAGATCCTGGACGGTCCAGCAGCCTTGTGGCATGTCGAGCTCTTGTTTGCCCTCCTCTGGACACCTGATGTCATCCAGCAGGTAGAGTTGCTCTGACTCTGGCCTCTTTCTGCTCAGGTTCTGTACTCCTCCAGGAAACCCTGAAGAGAAATACAACAGAAAAGTCATAGAAAGTTTAGTGCTGCATTAATGTGTGACACCATGCAGCCAAAATATGGCCCAATATTTTGGCTACAGGAGGTGGTGCTGGAGGGGCTTGTTTTCTTTCTCACCTTTCAGCAAAACATAGCAAACCATGGCCTCTGCAATCAACTCCACCAATAAAGAGAACACAATAGGGGAATATGGTTAAGAGGCAACTGATTAATATTATTTTTCCCTCTTTTGCTTTCTGACTATATTATAAACTATTTTATGAGCCAAATATAAAATATCTATTTTGAATGGCTACAAATATAAATGTATATATTAAATAGTAGTTATTTAAATTTAATGTTATTATTTTCTAATTTCAACACAAAATAGTTAACAAACCAACTATATTCAACTACATAATTCTAACACCAACAAAAAGTTCTGGTTTCTTCCTGGTTAGACCCAAGGGATTGTCTGGCCCTTTCTTCAAGCTAGCACTGGGAGTGGCTGCAAGGGAAGCAGAGGCATCTTGGAAGATGTGTAAATCTGAAGGACTGCAAATGTCTGGTTCCAGCATGGGAACATGGAATGTCAGTGTTGAAAACAGCACATGAATCAGCCCTGTCTGTGCCTGCTCAAAGCAGACCTCAACCAAAGCTGTTGATTTTATTACTAACAGAGTTAATTCAATAAAATTGTATGATTTTATTACTCCCCAAGGGAACTTCCTGGCCCAGGAATCAAACCCACGTCTCTTACATCCCACATTGGAAGGTGGGTTCTTCACCACTAGCACCACCTGGGAAGCCCTGATTTTATTACTAGTAGAATTAATTCAATAAAATAGTATGATTAATTTTTTCAGAGATCTCCATGTGACAGTCTTCTGAGCTGAGCCCTATTTTCTGCATTTCTGTTCTGTGTTGTAAATTAACTGATCTCACTCATGGCAAGGGGACATCTGGTATCTCCTGTTGAAACCTCCTCAGGGAAGAGGAAGGTCAGGCTTGTAAGCACTTGCTGTGGGAGCAGTGAGGAAATTGCCAATTCTCACTGAGATTGTCTGCTAACCCGTTTCCTTTTGCTCTGCTTTTTTTTTTTTTTTTTTTCATTACAACTCTCAAGCTTCTAATTTCACAAACAAAATTACCTGGGGTCACTGGCCTCATTGTGGCATGAGTGTTGACAGAAGCCTTCACTATGAACAGCCAAACAAAACACAAGATAATTAATACAATAACATAATTAATACAATAACATAATTTAAGAGATTTATAAACTCAACATAAATGGAACTGTAGTTTTGTTATGTTTTCATTACAGTTTCTGTGCTATCTGCAAGCCTTACCTATTTTGATTCAACTATAACAAACGGAGCTATGATGGAGCTATGATTCTGCAGCAAGGTAACTCTGGAGTTGCCACAGTCTTCTATATCAGTCACTGATGGCTAGAAAATCATCTTTATAAGTGATTTGCATTTTATGGATTACAATCATGTGTCAATCCTGCTGACATTGCCTCAGTGCTCTTCACAGGCAGGCAGATGTTGTTCCTCTATTAAAAATATGCACGTCAACACAGAAAAGGTAAGTACCTCACCTCGGGCCAAATGCGTATGTTCGTAACTCACACAATGACACTCAAGGATACAGAGTCAGTGTTTAAAGGCCCAAATATATAATTAATGTGTATGTGTGTGTATACATATATATATATAAACATAGTACATCACATTAATTATTTATTTGGGCCTTTAAACACTGACTCTGTATCCTTGAATGTATAGTACAACCCTTGATGTATCACAACCTTGTGTGGCAAAGGGGCTTGAGTAACTCAATGAGGTTATGAGCCATGCTGTGCTGGTACTCAAGACAGACAGGTTGTAGTTAAGACTTCTGACAAAAGATGGTCCACTGGAAAAGAAAATAGTAACCCACTCCAGTATTCTTGCCTGGAGAACCTCATGAATAATATGAAAGGGCAAAAAGATATGACACCAGAAGATGAGCCCCCAGGTTGGACGGTATCCAAATGCTACTGGGGAAGGGCAAAGGGTAATTACTAATAGCTCCACAAAGAATGAAGTGAATGGAATAAAGTGGAAATGATGCTCAGCTGTGGATGTGTCTGGTGGTGAAAGCAAAATCCAACACCATAAAGAGAATATTGCACAGAAACCTGGAATGTTAGGTCCATGAATCAAAGTAGATTAGATGTGGTCAAGCAAGAGGTGGCAAGTTTGAACATCAATATCTTAGGAATCAGCAAACTAAAATGGAGGGGAATAGACAAACTTAATTCAGATGACCATTATAAGGGCAAGAATCCCTTAGAAGAAATGGAGTAGTCCTCATAGTCAACAAAAGAGTCTGAAATGCAGTACTTGGGTGGAATCTCAAAAATGACAGAATGATCTCAGTTCATTTCCAAGGCAAACCATTGAACATCACAGCAATCCAAGTCTCTAGCCCTACCACTGATTGTGCAGAAGCTGAAGTTGACCAGTTCTATGAAGACTTACAACAGCTTCTAGAGCTAACACCAAAAAGGATGTCCTTTTCATCATAGAAGATCTGAATGCAAAAGAAGCCAAGAGAAACCTAAAATAACAGACGAGTTTGGTCTTAGAGTACAAAATGAAGCAGGGCAAAGGCTAAAAAAGTTTTATCAAGAGCACATTCAGGTCATAGCAAACACCCTTTTCCAACAACCTGGGAGACATCAGCAGATGGTCAATACTGAAATCAGATTGGTTATGATCTTTGCAGCCAAAGGAGATGCTCTATATGCTCTATGTCAATAAAAACAAGACCTGGAGCTGACCTGGAGCTCAGATCATGAGTACCTTATTGCAAACTGCTACTACTGCTGCTAAGTCACTTCAGTCATATCCAACTCTGTGCGACCCCATAGACGGCAGCCCACCAGGCTCCCCCGTCCCTGGGATTCTCCAGGCAAGAACACTGGAGTGGGTTGCCATTTCCTTCTCCAATACATGAAAGTGAAAAGTGAAACTGAAGTCGCTCAGTCATGTCCGACCCTCAGCGACCCCACGGACTGCAGCCCTCCAGGCTCCTCTGTCCATGGGATTTTCCAGGCAAGAGTACTGGAGTGGTGTGCCATTGCCTTCTCCACCTTATTGCAAAATTAGGGCTTAAATTGAAGAAAATAGGGAAAACCACTAGGCCATTCAGGTATGACCTAAATCAAATCCCTTATGATTATACAGTGGAGGTAACAAATGGACTCAAGAGATTAGATTTGGTAGACACAATGTTTGAAGAAATATGGATAGAGGCTCATAACACTGTATAGGAGACAGTGACCAACACCATCCCAAAGAAAAAGAAATACAAGAAGGCAAAATGTACAAATAACTGAGTTACAAGTTTCTCAGTTACAAATAACTGAGAAATACATTTATATATATTTTATCGAGGAACTAAAAAGCCTCTTGATGAAAGTGAAAGAGGAGAGTGAAAAAGTTGGCTTCAAGCTCAACATTCAGAAAACGAAGATCATGGCATCTGGTCCCACACTTCATGGGAAATAGATGGGGAAACAGTGGAAACAGCGTCAGACTATTTTTCTGGGCTCCAAAATCACTACAGATGGTGACTGCAGCCATGAAATTAAAAGATGCTTACTCCTTGGAAGGAAAGTTATGACCAACCTAGATAGCACATTGAAAAGCAGAGACATGACTTTGCCAACAAAGATCCATCTAGTCTCGGCTATGGTCTTTCCTGTGGTCATGTATGGATGTGAGAGTTGGACTGTGAAGAGGGCTGAGCGCCGAAGAATTGATGCTTTTGAACTGTGGTGTTGGAGAAGACTCTTGAGAGTCCCTTGGACTACAAGGAGATCCAACCAGTCCATTTTAAAGGAGATCAGCCCTGGGTGTTCTTTGGAAGGAATGATGCTAAAGCTGAAACTCCAGTATTTTGGCCACCTCATGCAAAGAGTTGACTCATTGGAAAAGACTCTGATGCTGGCAGGGATTGGGGACAGGAGGAGAAGGGGACGACAGAGGATGAGATGGCTGGATGGCATCACTGACTCGATGGATGTGAGTCTGAGTGAACTCCGGGAGTTGGTGATGGACACTGAGGCCTGGCGTGCTGCGATTCATGAGGTCGCAGAGTCGGACATGACTGAGTGACTGATCTCATCTGATCTGATATTTTATCTATTATATAAAGTATAAGTATATATATAATGATTCTTATGTGTTAATGAAATTATTCAGTTCAGTCACTCAGTTGTGTCCGACTCTTTGCAACCCCATGAATAGCAGCACGCCAGGCCTCCCTGTCCATCACCAACTCCCAGAGTTCAGTGATGCCATCCAGCCATCTCATCCTCTGTCGTCCCCTTCTCCTCCTGTCCCCAATCCCTCCCAGCATCAGAGTCTTTTCCAATGAGTCAACTCTTCGCATGAGATGGCCAAAGTTTGGAGTTTCAGCTTTAGCATCATTCCTTCCAAAGAAATCCCAGGGCTGATCTCCTTCAGAATGGACTGGTTGGATCTTCTTGCAGTCCAAGGGACTCTCAAGAGTCTTCTCCAACACCACAGTTCAAAAGCATCAATTCTTCAGCGCTCAGCTTTTTTCACAGTCCAGCTCTCACATCCATACATGACCACTGGAAAAACCATAGCCTTGAATAGACGGACCTTTGTTGGCAAAGTAATGTCTCTGCTTTTGAATATGCTATCTAGGTTGGTCATAACTTTCCTTCCAAGGAGTAAGCGTCTTTTAATTTCATGGCTGCAGTCACCATCTGTAGTGATTTTGGAGCCCAGAAAAATAAAGTCTGACACTGCGTCCACTGTTTCCCCATCTATTTCCCATGAAGTGATGGGACCAGATGCCATGATCTTCGTTTTCTGAATGTTGAGCTTTAAGCCAACTTTTTCACTCTCCTCTTTCACTTTCATCAAGAGGCTTTTTAGTTCCTCTTCACTTTCTGCCATAAGGGTGGTGTCATCTGCATATCTGAGGTTATTGATATTTCTCCCAGCAATCTTGATTCCAGCTTGTGCTTCTTCCAGCCCAGCGTTTCTCATGATGTACCCTACATATAAGTGAAATAAGCAGGGTGACAATATACAGCCTTGACGTACTCCTTTTCCTATTTGGAGCCATAATTAATGAAATTATTAACTATATCTGAATATAACAGCACACATAATATTTTAATATAACATAATACAATATATTTATATCTATTTAATTTATCACAATGCATTATTATTAATGCATTCTTATTAATATTAATATTTTAAGTATAATTATGTACTTACAGTATACTATGAGTACATAATCTGTTGATATAATTCAAATACTAATTAATATATACCTTTCCATTCCCTTAACAACAACGGAACCACATGAGGGGAGGTAAAGTCAAAGTTGCTTGTCGTGTCCAACTCTTTGCGACCCCATGGACCATACAGTTCATGGAATTCTCTAGGCCAGAATACTGAAGTGAACCCAGGTCTCCCGAATTGCAGGTGGATTCTTTACCAGCTGAGCCACAAGGGAAGTCTAAGAATACTGGAGTGGGTAGCCTATCCTGTCTCCAGTGGATCTTCCCAACCCAGGAATTGAACCGGAGTCTCCTGCATTGCAGGTAGATTCTTTACCAACTGAGCTATCAAGAAAGCCCGAGGGGAGGTAAGGGACCTCATTTTCTCCATGGCAGTCTGTCATGGTTTCAGCCCTGTGATGCCTTATGGCTTCCCCAGGCTCCTGGGCACCTGTGAGTGGTGATGCTGAGTTCTTTCATGCTGAGTGTTGATGGCAAAGGAGCATCAGGTGCAGGTTGAAGTGTTTAGGTCAGGTGGACGAGGGCGATTTCTGTGTGCAAAGGTGAAATCCTCAGTGTATAAGGTACTGCCATACATGAGACCAAGATGAGGCCTCCTTTACTTTTCCCTTTAATTTGGAATCTTCTATTCTCATGATCAGAGAAGGCAATGGCACCCCACTCCAGTACTCTTGCCTGGAAAATCCCATGGACGGAGGAGCCTGGTAGGCTGCAGTCCATGGGGTCGCTAAGAGTCGGGCATGACTGAGCAACTTTACTTTCAGTTTTCACTTTCATGCATTGGAGAAGGCAATGGCAACCCACTCCAGTACTCTTGCCTGGAGAATCCCAGGGATGGGGGAGCCTGGTAAGCTGGAGTCCATGGGGTTGAGAAGACTCGGACACGACTGAGCAACTTCACTTTCACTTTTTCACTTTGATGCACTGGAGAAGGAAATGGCAACACTCCAGTGTTCTTGCCTGGAGAGTCCCGGGGACAGCGGAGCATGGTGGGCTGCTGTCTATGGGGTCGCACAGAGTCGGACATGACTGAAGTGACTTAGCAAAATTCTCATGATGCTTAATATGCTTGCTTCCTTTTTGTACTATTTTGATATTTTTAAGTGAGTGTTATGAGCTGAGACGTGTCCTCTTCGTATGTTCAAATCCATATGCTGCAGTCCTAACTCTCAGAACCTCAGAATGTGACTTTACTTTGAAGAGAGAGTCTTTAAATGAGGCAGTTGAGTTAAACTCAGGTCATTAGATGAATTGTAACCCATTATGACTGGAGTCCTTATAAGAAGACATTGGGAACACAGACTTAGAAGACAGGTCACGTGAGGACATGGAGAAGACAGCAGTCTATAGGCCAAGGAGAGAGGTCTCAGCAGAAACCACCCCTGCAGACACCTTGATCTCGGACTTCCAGCCTCCAGACTGTGAAAAAATTAATTTCTGTTGTTTAAACTCCACAGTATGTTGTAATTTGTTACAGTAATCTTAACAGACTATTACAATGACCAAAATTAATTTATTGTTCCTGCAAATTCATAATGTAGAGATTGAACTCTGGATTATTAACTATTAATAATTATTTGATGATGATGCTAATCCACAATATACAAGTTCAGCTGTGTTTTGATCATGGATATAGCTGGATACCTACGTAAGGATTATATCCAAACAACTAAAATAGAAGCCTAAAGTAAAGCAGAGTTGGCACCATGCTTTCCTGGACATCAGAAGGTGAAGGCTGAACCCCAGATCTACTAACAGCTTACAGTGGACCTTGCCTAGGTCATTTTCTGCCCTGAACCTGAGGTTCCTCTGCAGAAATCTGAGGATGTTGAAGTTCCTCCTACTTTTGGCCATGTTGTGGTTCTAGATAAGAACTCTAAGGGAAAAATGGCCTTCAACTCTATTTTCTGGAACTTGCCATGGTCATTATCCTAACATTCAAAGAGAAAATACTATTTCTTTAAGATCCATATTCTGGCATTGAGCACCTCATCTGGTTTATCTGTTATCTGAATCTTGCATTATCTTGCTCACCCACAAGAACATATCTTCTTGAAGAGGAATGGGTGGACCTTTATTAGTTTGTATTTCCTCCTGCATCTGCACTCTTTCTATAATCATACTAGAAGTCTGACTAAGGACTTCCCTGGTGGTCCAGTGGCTAAGACTCCCAGCTCCCAGTACAGGGGGCCCAGGTTCAATCCCTAGTCCAGGAATTAGATCCCACATGCCGCAACTAAGAATTCACATGCCTCAATTAAGAGTTCACATGCCACAACTAAAACAAAATACCCCGCATACCACAACTGAGGACCCCAAATGCCTCAAGGAACATAGAAGATACCAAGTGCCCAGATAAGACCTGGCACAGCCAAATAAGTAAATTTAAAAAAAAAAAAGAATGTAGGCTTTTTTTGTAGGCTTAATTAACTAGCAAGATAGGTAGGCTTAATTAATTAGCAAGATAATTTGTGTGTGTGTGTGTGTGTGTGTGCACACGTGCGCGTAGTGACAGTCTGATTCTTTCATGAAACAAAACACAGTTGAGTCAGGAAGGGAATTGGTGGCTAGTCAATCTGTGAGGTCTGAGGCCAGAGGGTTTCCAACAAGGCCATTTCACCCTCACCAATTCATCTCCCCTCTATTAACTTTACCTTTGGAATATCTACTCCAAGCATATAAATCATATACCCTACCTGAAGAAAATACTCAAACAAGAATTCCAAAGGAATAAAAAAGAAGAAAATAGACATTGTAAGAGAAAGGAAAATAAGTCAAGAAAAACAAGTAGCTTTGGGCCAGTAGACGAGCTTAAATTTTTAGAAACCCTCCCCAGGCTGCTTGTCTTTTCCCCACAGGTCCCCAGGACACAGATGAGAGAAAGGAGCAGGACAGCTGGGCCAAGCTGGGCCTCCCCTAAAAATGGGAGGAAGTTCCCTCATGAACGTATCTAAAGATAAAATCAGCAAATCCCTATTTCTCAGAAAACATCGAATTAAAAAGGAGACTTTCCCAGGATTTGACAGAAAGCAAGCAACATCCAACTCACAGTTGCTGGGGTTTGGTCTTAAGGAACAGAAAACCCATCAGAACCTCTTGGGATGAACACCTGGGGTCAGGACACAGGTGGGTCTTCCTGGTTCCCTTTTTGCCCCCAGACAGATTGGATGGAGAAGAGATGGGAGCAGTCCAGCCGTGTGTTATAACACATCTAAGACCCCCCATGCCAGCAGGAATTAAATCTGACTCCAGTGTTCCTTTGGCTTCAGTGGAAGAGTGTCTGTTTGCAGAGCCAATGCCTCCAGAATAGTGATGGCACAGGCCTGGAGGAAATAGCCCAGGGCAGAGGCCAGCATCCACGGAGAGGGTGCATGAGGACAGGCAGAGTGCTGCCTGCATCTCCCCATCTCCCCAGGCTGAGGGCCACACTGTCCAGAGGAAGGAGGAAAGGCAGGCCACAGGTCAGGGACTACTGGCCGCTGAGATGAAGACCCAGGGATGGCCTGAAGCAGGAACTTCATGTTGCTATAGGAGAAAGTTTGGCTCAGAAGAGGGTGCCCTGGACACCACTACTCAGGACATGGCTCCCGAATCCCCTCCTCTGTCACCTTCTTGACCATAGTCCTGTTGTGCTCTTAATGTCTTCCCTGCAGGTTGACGTTGGACCAATGACCCCAAGGTTCCCACTGATCACATCAAAGCCACTCTGACTCCCAGTGGCTCCTGTGGTCTCAAATAGCCACCTCACCTGTTCCAATCCATCTGTCCAGCTTCACCCAGCACTCTCCTGGCCGCAGAGCTCCTTCATAGCCTGCCACCATGCACAGCAGTGAGCCAAGACAAGAGGTCTACTCCAGAGACACCAATGTGGTTCCCTGGCTTCTGCTCTTGGACACCTAGCTCCCTGCTGACCTTCCCATGGCCTGCCCATCCCAAGCCTTCTAGACCACCAACTTCCTCAGGCCACCAGCCCTCAGCTCAGCTCAACCTTGCTGTTCTTGTATCCTTGAGTCCTAGCTCAAGGGAGGGTGCTGGCTATCTGATCTAAGAGCCTGTTTGATTGTAGCATGCCCCCCAACATTAAGGAGACACCTGTGAGCAGCAGAACCCCTCTGGGCACTGGAAGAGACTCCCATCCAGGGGCAATTATGCTAAGAAGGTGGATCCAGCAGCCTCAGCTCACTCTTCTCTCCCCACAATGCTGTGCCTGCTGTTCCTATGTGCCTCTGCCACTTCATCACTGCAGCAACACCAAGTAAGTGCCTCGCCCAGGCATCCAGCTTCTAATCCCAAGAAATGTCCTTTTTTCCCCAACTTGACTACTTTGACTGCATGTGACAGTCTGACACACTGCCGCATGTGTGTGTGCATGTACCCAGCTTCTTCTGCCTGAAAGCACAACCATCACAGCACACACTGTCCCCACCTTTATGTGTTCTTCACCATGGAGTACAGTATCTCGGCAGGTACCTTGGACCTGGGTAAATGTTGAGTCATGACCTGTTCATTGTGTGTCCAAGGAGAGGCAAGGTGGGGTGGCTCTGCAGGACATCCTTGTAAATGCAGCCCTTCCTTCCAGTGCTTTATTTGAAGTCAAGGTGCAAATGGGTTCCCAACCCAAAGCACAGGTCAGTCCCCACTGTCCTGGAACCCAAGACTAGACCCCTGTGGTCCAAGCCAGGTTGCCTTACTGCTGCTCACCGATTTCTTTTATGGTCCTAAATGTTGCCTTCTCAATTACAAATGCCTTGAAGGGAAGGCCTGTGGCACATATTACCAAGATTACCATGTTTGTGTTTAATCAGTATTTGGTGATTCAGTTCTTGATTTGTTTTTTCAGGGGATGTTTGTCTGAATGACCTGTTGCAAGAGTGGCAAAATTCTGCCTGGAAATGAGAGGGTCCGCAGAAAACAGCAGAAGTCAGGTCACCTTCTGCTGTTTTCTGTTTCATGCACTCTGCTACGAAGAAGTCAACATTTCATCTCTAGCCAATGTCACTGGGGAGGTACTGTCACCAACCCCAGTTTGCCTGTGAGTAAACTGAGGTACGGAGAGTAAGACATTTCTTCGAAGTCAAGCCAGCACCCACATTCTTGGCCACTTGGCGCTATTTCCTACTTCGTGATCAACCATGTTCCAGGCTCAGAGCTGGCACAGTCAGGACAGAGGACAGGGGGCCTGGAGGGCTCCTCCATGGCTCTCTAACTTTCCCAGGAAGTGAGGGGCTGAGAGGTTCTGTGCCTCTAACCTACTCTTATAAGTGTGCAGTGAATCTCCAGTTAGCGGTCAGTCCAGGAAAGATGTGAAATGCTGTTTGCTGAACGCAAGGTGCCACGAGGAAGACTCAGCTAAGCTGAGAGCCAACAGAATGGACTTCTCTCCTTGGAACTAAGGGGTGAAGCCTCTTTCTGACAGCCAGCACCAACTTGCCAGCTGTGGGGGTGGCTGCCAGGAAAGCGGATGCCCCAGGCCCAGCCAAGCCTTCAGATGATGCATTCCCAGATGACAGCCTGAATGCAATCCTGTGGGGTTCCTGAGCTGGGGACAACCAGTCAAGCATACCCAGATCCTTACCCAGAGAAACAATGTGAGATGATAAATGTTTGTTGTCTTTAGCTGCTAAATGTGGGGGAAACTTGTTACACAGAAATAGACAACTATTAACATTATGTATTTGCATGCATTGTCTCCTGTATTTGATTTTATTTTTTAATTAATAATTTATTTTTGGCTGCTCTGGGTCTTCTTTGCTGCGTGCAGGCTTTCTCTAGTTGTGGCTTCTCATTGAGGTGGCCTCTCTTGTTGCAGAACATGAGCTCTAAGCATGAGGGCTCAATTGCAGCTCTTGGGTTCTAGAGCACAGGCTCAGTAGCTGTGGCACGAGCTTAACTGCCCCTGCAGCATGTGGAATCTTCCCCAACCAGGGATTAAACCCACGTCCCTTGCGTTGGCAGGCAGATTCAACCACTGGGCCACCAGGAAGTCCTGTATTAGATTTTAGATTCCTTAAAATGATGATTCAGATTTATCACATTGTATCTGGGATAAGGCCTCAATCCTGATAGGTATTCCAGAAGTGTTCATTGCTTCTATTAATGAATCAGTGGATTTCTGATCGACTTCAGGGCTCATTTTGTGACACACTTGTTAAGAATCTCATCAAAGTCTGGCATTAAACTGGGCTCTAGGTCATGTTTGAGCTGAGGGCCCAGAGGCCAACTCTGAGATGAACTATGAGCATGCTCAGAGTCATCCCAACTGAGACTCCTCATTCTCTACCAGCCTTTCTGGTCAAAACCAGCCTCTCTGTTTGTTTGTTTGTTTGAGGGGGGAAACATAATTATAATGAAATATGAGACAGAAATAATAAAAGTAAGTTGCTAGAGCCATGAATGCCCTCACTGCCTATGGTGGGTAGGGGGACATGAAAGTCTTCACAAGGGGTGACACATGAATCACTGCTGCACAGGGATTGAGAGCTTGCCCGGAAGACAAATGGGGAGGGGGTGCCAGGAGGGAGCAGTGTGTGCAAAAGCATGGATGCATGAGCATGCACTGTGTGACAGAGGATGAAATGCCCGCTTGTACCTTGGGCCTCAGTGGGGGTAGGGGGGTGCCAGCAGGAGAGGACATGCCTGCAAGTGAGGCCAGGTTAGCTGTGGAAGGGTTTCCTGGTGGCAGAAGTGCCGCCAAGCTAGGAACTTGAAACTTCTTTGTGGATTAGAGTCTGTATTCCTGACATTCCCAAATTTCCCAGCATTCCCAATTGTCCCCCAATTTCCAACATTATCAGCACTCCCAACATTCCCCAAATTCCCAATAGACACTCTCGACTTTCCTAACTATCTGAACCCTCCCAGGAAGTATCATGTACCAGATGAGATCCTGACCTCTGAAGGTGAATAGACCAGGGGCCAGGCCCTGCTGGGATGAGCAAGAATTGGAGGTTTTCCTGTTGCTTCTGTGACTGCCAGGCAACTGAAACCCTTGCCTATATTTGGAGGTTGTTAGAGGGCTGCTGCTGCTGCTGCTGCTGCATTGCTTTAGTCATGTCCGACTGTGTGACCCCATAGACGGCAGCCAACCAGGCTTCCCGTCCTTGGGATTCTCCAGGCAAGAACACTGGAGTGGGTAGCCATTTCCTTCTCCAATGCATGAAAGTGAAAAGTGAAAGTGAAGTCACTCAGTCGTGTCCAACTCTAGTGACCCCATGGACTGCAGCCTACCAGGCTCCTCCATCCATGGGACTTTCTAGGCAAAAGTACTGGAGTGGGGTGCCAGACACACTGAAACCATAATCACAGAAAACTAGCCAATCTGATCACATGGACCACAGCCTTGTCCAACTCAGTGAAACTAAGCCATGCCATGTGGGGCCAACCAGGATGGGCGGGTCATGGTGGAGAGGTCTGACAGACTGTGGTCCACTGGAGAAGAGAATGGCAAACCACTTCAGTATTCTTGCCTTGAGAACCCCATGAACAGTATGAAAAGGCAAAATGATAGGATACTGAAAGAGGAACTCCCCAGGTCAGTAGGTGCCCAATATGCTACTGGAGATCAGTGGAGAAATAACTACAGAAAGAATGAAGGGATGGAGCCAAAGCAAAAAGAATACCCAGCTGTGGATGTGACTGGTGATAGAAGCAAGGTCCGATGCTGTAAAGAGCAATATTGCATAGGAACCTGGAATGTTAGGTCCATGAATCAAGGCAAATTGGAAGCGGACAAACAGGAGATGTCAAGAGTGAACAGCGACATTCTAGGAATCAGAGAACTTAAATGTACTGGAATGGATTAATTTAACTCAGATGACCATTATATCTACTACTGTGGGCAGGAATCCCTTAGAAGAAATGGAGTAGCCATTATGGTCAACAAAAGAGTCTGAAATGCAGTACTTGGATGCAATCTCATGGATGCAATCTCAAAAATGACAGAATGATCTCTGTAAGTTTCCAAGGCAAACCATTCAATATCACAGTAATCTAAGCCTATGCCCCAACCAGTAACACTGAAGAAGCTGAAGTTGAATGGTTCTACGAAGACCTACAAGACCGTTTAGAACCAACACCCAAAAAAGATGTCCTTTACATTATAGGGGACTGGAATGCAAAAATAGGAAGTCAAGAAACACCTGGAGTAAGAGGCAAATTTGGCTTTGGAATACAGAATGACGCAGGGCAAAGGCTAATAGAGTTTCACCAAGAGAACGCACTGGTCATAGCAAACAGCCTCTTCCAACAACACAAGACTCTACACATGGACATCACCAGATGGCCAACACCGAAATCAGATTGATTATATTCTTTGCAACCAAAGATGGAAAAGCTCTATACAGTCAGCAAAAACAAGACCAGGAGTTGACTGTGACTCAGATCATGAACTCCTTATTGCCAAAATCAGACTGAAATTGAAGAAAGTAGGGAAAACCACTAGACTATTCAGGTATGACCTAAATCAAATCCCTTATGATTATACAGCAGAAGTAAGAAATAGATTTAAAGGCCTAGATCTGATAGAGTGCCTGATGAACTATGGAATGAGGTTCATGACATTGTACAGGAGACAGGGACCAAGACCATCCTCATGGGAAAGAAATGCAAAAAAGCAAAATGGCTGTCTGGGGAGGCCTTACAAATAGCTGTGAAAAGAAGAGAAGCGAAAAGCAAAGCAGAAAAGGAAAGATATAAGCATCTGAATGCAGAGTTCCAAAGAATAGCAAGGAGAGATTAGAAAGCCTTTCTCAGTGATCAATGCATAGAGGAAAATAACAGAATGGGAAAGACTAGAGATCTCTTCAAGAAAATCAGAGATACCAAAGAAACATTTCATGCAAAGATGGGCTCGATAAAGGACAGAAATGGTATGGACCTAACAGAAGCAGAAGATATTAAGAAGAGGTGGCAAGAATACACAGAAGAACTGTACAAAAAAGAGCTTCACGACCCAGATAATCACGATGGTGTGATCACTGACCTAGAGCCAGACATCCTGGAATGTGAAGTCAAGTAGGCCTTAGAAAGCATCACTATGAACAAAGCTAGTGGAGGTGATGGAATTCCAGTGGAGCTATTTCAAATCCTGAAAGATGATGCTGCGAAAGTGCTGCACTCAATATGCCAGCAAATTTGGAAAACTCAGCAGTGGCCACAGGACTGGAAAAGGGCAGTTTTCATTCCAATCCTAAAGAAAGGTGATTCCAAAGAATTCTCAAACTACTGCACAATTGCACTCATCTCACATGCTAGTAAAGTAATGCTCAAAATTCTCTAAGCCAGGCTTCAGCAGTACGTGAACCATGAACTTCCAGATGTTCAAGCTGGTTTTAGAAAAGGCAGAAGAACCAGAGATCAAACGGCCAATATCTGCTGGATTATCGAAAAAGCAAGAGAGTTCCAGAAAAACATCTATTTCTGCTTTATTGAGTATGCCAAAGCCTTTGACTGTGTGGATCACAAGAAACTGTGGAAAATTCTGAAAGAGATGGGAGTACCAGACAACCTGACCTGTCTCTTGAGAAACCTATATGCAAGTCAGGAAGCAACAGTTAGAACTGGACATGGAACAACAGACTGGTTCCAAATAGGAAAAGGAGTATGTCAAGGCTGTATATTGTCACCCTGCTTATTTAACTTATATGCAGAGTACATCATGAGAAATGCTGGGCTGGAAGAAGCACAAGCTGGAATCAAGATTGCAGGGAGAAATATCAATAACCTCAGATATGCAGATGACACCACCCTTATGGCAGAAAGTGAAGAGGAATTAAAGAGCCTCTTGATGAGGGTGAAGGAGGAGAGTGAAAAAGCTGGCTTAAAGCTCAACATTCAGAAAATGAAGATCATGGCATCTGGTCCCATCACTTCATGGGAAATAGATGGGGAAACAGTGGAAACAGTGTCAGACTTAATTTTGGGGGGCTCCAAAATCACTGCAGATGGCGACTGCAGCCATGAAATTAAAAGACGCTTACTCCTTGGAAGGAAAATTGTGACCAACCTAGATAGCATATTCAAAAGCAGAGACATTACTTTGCCAACAAAGGTCCGTCTAGTCAAGGCTGTGGTTTTTCTAGTGGTCATGTATGGATGTGAGAGTTGGACTGTGAAGAAAGCTGAGTGCCAAAGAATTGATGCTTTTGAACTGTGGTGTTGGAGAAGACTCTTGAGAATCCCTTGGACTGCAAGGAGGTCCAACCAGTCCATCCTAAAGGAGATCAGTCCTGGGTGCTCATTGGAAGGACTGATGCTAAAGCTGAAACTCCAGTACTTTGGCCACCTCATGTGAAGAGTTAACTCATTTGAAAAGACCTTGATGCTGGGAGGGATTGGGGGCAGGAGGAGAAGGGGACGACAGAGGATGAGATGGCTGGATGGCATCACTGACTCGATGGACATGAGTCTGGGTGAACTCCGGGAGTTGGTGATGGACAGGGAGGCCTGGTGTGCTGCGATTCATGGGGTCACAAAGAGTCAGACATGACTGAGCGACTGAACTGAACTGACAGAATATTTGTATCCCAGAAAATTCATATATTGAATCCCTAACCCCATAGGAATGGTTTTAGGAGATGTGTGTTTAGGAGGTTATTAGGTTTAGAAGAGGTTCTGAGGGTGGGATCCCCATAACGGTATTAGTGCCCTTATAGGAAGAGACACATTATAGACACCTTATAGGAAGCTTATGAGGACACAGGGAGAATGTGGTGTCCGCAAGCCAGAAAGCAGGTCCTCACCAGAACCTGACCATACTGGGACCCTGGCCTTGGCTTTCCAGCCTCCAGAGTGTGAGAAATAAATCTCTGGTATTTAAGACACTCAGTGTATCACACTTTGTTGTGGCACACTGAGCTGACCAAGACAGAGACTCTGCTTGTACAGGAAGGTATTTGTCTTCAATTACAAGAGCCAAGAAAGTTCAGATAGTCTTGGGCTCCAACCCCCAGAAACTGGAACACAGGCTGTGCCCTGGGCCAGGCCCACAGCATGTGGGTCTGCAGAGAACATAGAGTTCTCTGTTGGGAAAGTTCAGAGGTGACACTGACACCTGGGACCTGAAACATCATCATCCCCCTCTGCTAGAGAGGGGACAACTAGGGGTCAGGTAATAAAGGGAGACCTAGTCCAGGCCTTGTGGTTGATGTCCAGGATTTATGTGTTTAAGACATACAATGATGTATGTTGTATGATGATGTAATGATGGCTGGTATGCCATCACCATTCAGTCCATGCCCAGTATTGATTTTTGCAGTCTTCATTAATGAGCTGCTTAAAAGGGATCCCTTCTCTTACAGGGCAGGTGACTTTGCTCTAATCCAGTTCTTATTAACTAAGATCTGCTTTCACAGAACTTTCTTTCTGGGCCTCCATACTCACGCTAAGCTGCACATCAAAGAGAGCGAACTGCTGGGATCAATTTCTTCAGCTGAGAGTATTTCTTATCTGGAGTTTTACTGATACAGAAGAAAATCGCTCTCAACATTATTATTGTGATTTGAGAGTCTATTTATCTATTATTTTCATTTTTGTTTTTGTCCTAGGAACAAAAAATGCTGGCAATTTTATGTGCCTTTTTTTTTTTAGTTTTCATAGCAGTAAAAGATTCATTCAATAATGACATTTATAATTTTTCAACTACAGGTAGGATTATATATATTTGTTCTTCAAAGCCTGGGCAATAAAGCTTTCATCCAACTATACTCTGATTTTTACGTGCTTAAATTTTTCTCTAGAGAATAAATAAAAGGGAATAGCAGGGCATGAATCTCTAAGTTTGTTTTTTTTTTTTTAATGGAGCTTTTTGTTTATATAATATAATTTTTTTTAAGTATCCTTCCATGGGAGAAATGTCTCTCAGGGCCCAACGTTGGAAACTCAAGATGTTTACATCTCAGATTCCTGTTTCAGATTTGAATTTCCAAAAGACCAGTTTTGAGACATTAAAGCTATGTTGTGAAATGCAGGCTCTCACTCTGCTGTGTATGGTACACACAGTACACACCAGCTGGTGCCCCACAGTGGTGCAGGGAAGTTAAGATCAAAGGATGCCTGGAAGTATTGTGGACAAAGAATCTGTAGTTTCTCCACCAAAACAGTACCCCACTGCATATGTAAATATTTGAATGTCATCCAGATAGGGCCTTTTGCATCTATCAGATTCTTTGGGGACACTAATGATGACTGAATTATGCATTGTGGGAAATCAAAAGCTAGGATACTTTGGGAGACTGGGCTTCATCAGAGACCACTGGAGCAGCCTGTGATGTGTCCTCAGGGAGATGACATGGTCAGTCCCCACTGCTCCATGCTGTGGGGAGCAGGGGTATGGGGCCCTGTATGAAGGGAGACAGGTGGTGGGGGAGCTGGGAACATCTGGTTTGGGGATTTAATCACACAACATGGGTGACTCCTTATGCTGCCACAACACAGAGGAGGAAGCAAGCAGGCATAGTGGAGTGTGAAGGGTATTTCTTGAGAGGCCCATTTCTCTAGACACTCTCCACACAGGACTCCCAGAGACCAGCGTGGATGGCACTGGGGTTGAAGGCTGGTGTACCTAGACCCAGGTCTTCTCAACCTCCTCACATGGCCCAAAGTATACACAGCCCCCAGCCTTCCAACTCCCTTCAAATGAGGGTGTCAAGATGGACTCTCTCTCTCTCCTAATTCATTCAACCAGAAGCCTTTCCAGTTTAACTGCTCCTGCTCCAGGCTAGGGTTGTATCTCCACCATGGAGGTTGTGGACTTCCCTTGCTTCACTTAAGAGATAAATACAGTAGACTGCAGCTGAGGTTGGGTATGTTTTGGGCTCAGCCCTCAAATCACACACCAGAGCTATTCTGTGCTCTTTCAGGCTGGTCCTGAACAGCCAAAATCACCATGCTTCTCCCAGTGGGAGGAAGGGAGAAATGTGGAAAGTGGGTGCTGATGAGCCAGGGCTGAAAGTGATCTGGGTTCAGAGTCTGATGTGTGGAAGGTGTATATAGGAAGAAGAAAAGTGGGAGTGAAATCATGGAATTTGGAAGATATTGCAAGCCCTTCAGTTCAGTTCAGTAAAAACCTGGTTCATGATTTGAAAAGTGAGTTTTCAGGGACACCACATCCTCCCTTCTCTGGGGCACTATACTTGGCCTTCTGTGCCACCCATGATCTGGTTCCCATAAAGCACCAAGCCATCATGTCTGTCCTGAAGGGTTTCCCCAGCTTGCGAGAATCCAGGGCTCTTCACTTGGGCTCAAGGGCACCTTTAGGGACAATATCCACATTGGTTCCTATGGCAGGAAACATCACTTTCAGAAGCCCTAATCTGTACTTACCTATCCTGGAGAACCCTGGGCCATCACTCACTGTTCAGTAAGGACCCTCTGGGGAAGGTGAGAATAAAGGTCTCCAGATACAGTTACCAAAATGTACCTGGAGTCTGGAGGGATGGTTGAATTTCTAGGTTTTAACAAGATGTTGGCATTTGTTCTGTGTAGTCAAGGGATCAACCCACAGAATGCTAGATTTGGGAAGGACTACAGAAATCTGAGAGGAAGGCATGGCAACCCACTCCAGTATTCTTGCTTAGAGAATCCCCAAGGACAGAGGAGCCTGGTGGGCTATGGTCCAGAGGGTCACAAAGAGTTGGACATGACTGAAGAGACTTAGTATACATGCACAGAAATCTGAAACTCTCTTTCTTGTTGCTGAGGACTGTATCCATCAGCTTGAGATTTCATAATAAAGCACCACAGACCTGTGGCTTAAATGACAGGTATTTATTCCTTCACAGTCTGAAGCTGAGAATTCAGGGTCAAGATGTCAGTAGAGTTGGCTTCTCCTGAGGCCTTTCTGCTTGGCCTTCTCACTGTGTCCTCATGTCGCCTTTTCTCTCTGTGTCCATCATTGCTGTTTCTTCCTTGTCTTATAAGGACACCAGTCACATTGGATGAGAGCCCCACTCTGTGACCTCATTTAACTTAGTAACATCTATAATGGTCCTATATCCAAATATAACCAATTTGGGGGTTAAGGCTTCAAGAAAGCAATCTGGGGGACACAATGCAGTTTATAACAACAATCCATTCTCTTCTGCATGACCTGGAACAAGAAAGTATTATAGTATCTGCTAGCTCCAAAATAATCAAGGGTATGAATGGAATGAGTTAGTGCACTGAAAAATATTTCACTTATCTGAGTCTGTATTTCTTCTTGGAAAACAGGAAAGTTGATATATATAACATACATAAATATGTATGTATGTATATATATGCTGTAAGGATGGGAGTGTTGGAAATGTTTGCAAGATTAGTACTTAATAAACAGTGCCTATCCTTGTGAACCACTGGAGGATCCCATGGATGGAGGAACCTGGTGGGCTGCAGTCCATGGGGTCTCTAAGAGTTGGATACGACTGGGCGTCTTCACTTTCACTTTTCACTTTCATGCATTGGAGAAGGAAATGGCAACCCGCTCCAGTGTTCTTGCTTGGAGAGTCCCAGGGACAGAGGAGCCTGGTGGGCTGCCGTCTATGGGGTCGCACAGAGTTGAACACGATTGAAGTGACTTAGCAGCAGCAGCATCATTCTGGACACTCCATGGAGCCCCAAGGTCCAGTGAAGCCCCGGCCCCCTCTGAGAAGCATTTATCTAGAAGGTTGCTGCACATGGTGCTATGTGACCAAGCAATCCCTGGCTTGGCACCTGGGCCAGACTCACATAGGGCTTGACTCATGCCATCTGTCCTGTGGGAACATTATGTAAACTTTCCGTGGGATCCTGAATGAACACCTGACTTCCCTTGAGGACTGGATCTGCTGCTGGGAGCACATCCTATGCTTCACTACATCTGTCTATATTCTTACATAAACTTCCTCACTTGAAGTCTGGAATAAGATATTTTTTACCATACAGCCTGGAAAAAAATTTTAATTAGAAATAAATAGATGGATGTATAGATAGATAGATAATGGATAGATAGACGATAGACAATCTTCCATAATAATAAACAGGGTTCATAAAGTACTTAAAGTTGCAAACTAGAACAAGGATTTTATGGAACTACTTTGAAATTCTTATCACTAGGGGGATGTTCTACCAGGATCTGGGGTCAAAGAAAGGGCTGGGGAAGGAGGGCAAGCAGCAGCAGGGAAGCTGAAGTGACTGATCATAATGACAAAGGAGGCCACACAGAGGGGCAGGGAGAAATATCTCTGAAAATAAAGATAGCTAGCTTCCTGACAAAATGCAATAACAGGATTTAAATTTACTCACACTGGACACAACTGACTTTTTAAAAAGACAAAATAAATGAAACAGTTGCCACTGGACATTAGGCAGCGAAGGAAAGTAAACCTGAGAGCTGGAAACAAAAGAAGCAAGACTGACCACTCTCTTGAGTTTCCAGACTGTAATATGATGAGGTGGAACCCAGAGCCCAGAAGAATCTTTGAATGGAGGAGACAGAACTGAGACCTCAGGAGACCAAGAAGGATAGAGCACTCCACGTGCGAGGTGGGCCCTGAGCAGAGGAAGACTGAAGCGCGCGTGTAAAGACATTCACTGGAGGCTGAAAAAGCACTTCCTGAAAGGAACAGAGAGAAAAGGGCTTGGCACTCACATGGGCCAAAAATCACAACTATTCCCACTGCCAGGCTGCTGCATAATTTATGGGGCATTGGGTCATTTCCTAGGAAAGAGTCTTACTTCACTGGTGGGCAATACTTAGCCCTGTACTATTCGGTCCTATCTAGCAAATAGTAAAAGCAGGATCCTAAGGATAAAACCGTTTCCACACAACCTGATAGCAAACACGTTACTCAACCAAACTTGGGGCGTCCACTTGCCTGTGTACAATGAAGCCAGCCAGCAGACTATTAGCAGACTGACACCAGGTCGTGGTGAAGGAAAGTGCAACATTTATTGCAGGCACCAAGCAAGGATTCAAGGCAGCTAGTGCCTTACAGCGGAGAAGGCAATGGTACCCCACTCCAGCACTCTTGCCTGGAAAACCCCACGGATGGAGGAGCCTGGTGCGCTGCAATCCATGGGGTCACTAAAAGTTGGACACGACTGAGCAACTTCACTTTCACTTTTCACTTTCATGCATTGGAGAAGGAAATGGCAACCCACTCCAGTGTTCTTGCCTGGAGAATCCCAGGGACAGCGGAGCCTGGTGGGCTGCTGTCTATGGGGTCGCACAGAGTCGGACACGACTGAAGCGACTTAGCAGTAGCAGAAGCAGCAGTGCCTTAAAGACTCCAACTCCCCAGAGGCTTTCAGGGAAAGGTCTTTAAAGACAAGGTGAGCAAGGAAGCTCGTGGGATGTGGAAATTCTCATGGAAATTCTTCTGATTGGCTGGTGGTGAGGTAATTGGGAGTCAACACCATCAACCTTCTGGTTCCAGCTGGCCTGGGGTCTACTATGTGCTTGTGGGCAGCATACAGTTAACTTCTTCCACCTGGTAGGGGGTTTTAGGATCTGCCAAACAGCTCAGAGGACATGGCTTAGAACACTGTCTATAGATCATGAGGAAGAACCAAAGTATTGCTGAATGGCTAAACTATTACTGTTTTATCTTGCATGACTGTTTTCTGTTCATTTCCTCACTTCCGATTAAATTTACTCTTTGGAAATCAAGGAAAGCCTAGGACACTACATTTTTCAACAAATAAGAGGCAGGTGGAGGACATGGTCGGGGGTAGGGGGAGTCTGTCCTGGAAAGGCCCCAAAGGGTTCTGCTCAGTTACAAATGGAGCTTAAGAATATTTGCATGAATACAAAAGTCAAGCACTCAACAAGATAAAATTCACAGTGCCAGACAGCCAATCAAAACCCACCAGACATGCAAAGAGCAAGAAAATACAATCTGGAATGAGAAAAAAAGCCCCAAACTGATAAAGGTGTTAGAACTGGCAGAAAAGAACATTACAATTGTGGTTACAGCTCTATTACAGATCTTCAAAAGAGTTAAATAGTTAAATATGAGCTAAATAAAACTTTCAGAAATGAAAATTTCAAGTCTGAGGTGAAAAATGAAATACACTGGATGGCAGGAAGAGCATGCTAGACATTGCAGAATAAACAGATTTACAAATATGAAGACATTAGCAATAGGAACTATTCAAGAAAAAACACATACAGAAGAAAAAATATACAATAAATGAATGAAAAGAGCATTTGTGAAGGGCAGAAGAAACTTGAAGTCATATAATACAGGTGTAATTGGTATTCATAAAAGGGGCAGGGCAGAAAATATATCTGAAGAAATAATGGCCTAGAACATTCCAAATTTGATGAAAATTACCGACCCAAAGACCAAAGCAATTGAACAAACTCTGAACACAAGACATATGAAAAAATTATACCAAGATATCCTTGGAAGAAAAGCTACGATAAACCTATGCTATGCTATGCTATGCTATGCTAAGTCACTTTAGTTGTGTCCGACTCTGTGTGACCCCATAGACGGCAGCCCACCAGGCTTCCTCGTCCCCGGGATTCTCCAGGCAAGAACACTGGAGTGGGTTGCCATCTCCTTCTCCAATGCATGAAAGTGAAAAGAGAAAGTGAAGTCGCTCAGTCATGTCCGACTCCTAGCGACCCCACAGACTGCAGCCTACCAGGCTCCTTCATCCGTGGGATTTTCCAAGCAAGAGTACTGGAGTGGGGTGCCATTGCCTTCTCCTAGACAGTGTATTAAAAAGCAGAGACATTACTTTGCTGATAAAGGTCCATATAGTTTTATAGTAGTAATGTATGGATATGAGAGTTGGACCATAAAGACGGCTGAGGGCCAAATAACTGATGCTTTCAAACTGTGGTGCTGAGGAAGACTCTTGAGAGTCCCTTGAATAGCAAGGAGATCAAACCAGTCAATCCCAAAGGAAATCAACCCTGATATTCATTCAAAGAACTGATGATGAAGCTGAAGCTCTAATACTTTGGCCACTTGATGTGAAGAGCTGACTCAATGAAAAAGACCCTGATGTTGGGAAAGACTGAGGGCAAGGGGAGAAGGGGGAGGCAGAGGATGAGATTGTTAGATGGCATCACTGACTCAATGGACCTGAGTTTGAGCAAACTTTGGGAGATAGTGAAGAATAGGGAAATTTGGTGTGCTGCATTTCACGGGGTCATAAAGTCAAACATGACTGCGACTGAACACTGACAATACTACAATCAGATTGCTCAAAACACTTGATGAAGAGAAGATCTTTTATATAGCCAAGAGAAACACTCATTATATACACAGGAACAAAAATAAGGAAGACAGTAAATTTCTCATTTAAAAAAAGAAGAAGACAGGAAAGAGGGTGGAATAACATCTTTAAACCCCTGGCTGAAAAAACTGTTAACCTAGTATCCTATATGTGGAGGAAATACATTTCGAACATTAAGACAAATAAAGACATTTTCAGACACACAAAGACAAAATAATTACCACACAATAAGAAATGCTCATGGAAGCTCATCAGACAGAAGAAAGATAGAAAGAAGGGTCTATACAAAGGAATGAAAGAACTAGAAGTGTAACTACCTTGGGTAAATACACAAAGTTATTTCTAAGTATCTAAATCTTTTCAAAAGAAAATTGTTTAAATAATAATAGCAATATAGTATGTAGCTTACAGGGCATCCCAGGTGGTGTTATTGGTAAAGAACCCGCTTGCCAGTGCAGGAGATGTAAGAGACCTGGGTTCAGTCCTTGGATTGGGGAGATCCCCTGAAGGAGGGTAGAGCAACTTCTCCAGTATTCTTGCCTAGAGAATCCCATGGACAGAGGAGCCTGGCAGGCTATTGTCCATGCAGTCGCAAAGAGTCAGACAGAACTGAGTACACACATATACCCATGCACATGAGCAACTTTACATAAATAAATTTGACAAGTTAGATGAAATGGACAAATGTCTTTTGAAATACACAAACTAGAAAACATACTCAAGAAGATATAGATAACATGAAGTGTCCTCTATCTACCAAATAAATTAAAATATACTTAAAATCCTTAAAAAAAACAAAACAAAACACAAAACCTTTTAGACCCAAGCATCTTCACTGAGGAGTTTAACCAAGAAAGAATACTCATTCTGCACAAACTCTTACACAAAGTTGAAGAGGAGGGAATATTTCCCAATTCATTTATGACACCAAAATTATTCTAATACCAAAAGTAAGTAAAGACATTACAAGAAAACAAAACTATAAGGATTAATGTTTTGAACATACAAAAAATTATTGACAAAGTACAAGCAAACTGAACATAGCATATAAAAGAAATAAGATGGGTGACCAATTGATTAATACACCATTGATTCTAGTCATTCCACAGCTAGGCACTTATTTACCCAACAGTAATCAAAGTGTTCAATTTGGATTTGATCCCCGGGTCAGGAAGATCTCCTGGAGCAGGAAATGACATACCATTCCAATATTCTTGCTTAGAAAATTCCATGGGCAGAGGAGCCCGGCAGGCTACAGTCAATGGGGCTGCAAAGGGTCAGACATGACTGGGAAACTGAGCACACAAACCAAGCATTAAATCCATATAAAAACCTATACAGGGATGCTTATAACAGCTATATTTATGACAGCCAAAACTTGTAAACATCCCAGATCTTCACCAATAACTGAATAGAGAGACACAAACTGAGGCATGATAAAATGGAATACTACACAGCAACAAAAAGGGAGGAGTTAATGATACATTCAGTAACATAAATGAATCTCAAAGTAATTGTGCCAAGTGAAATGAGTTTTATTTAACTTCCACAAGATACAAACTAATATATAGTTACAACAGATCAGTGGTTGTCTGTGGATGGGAGCAGACTGGGGAGATGTGTGAGGAGTGATTACAAAGGGACATGAAGAATTTTGGGAGGTGTCACATATATTTATTATCTTGATTACGAGATGTATTCATCTGGTAAAACATCTCTAATTGTAAAACTTGTGTCCACCTTATTAAATGTCTATTATATCTTGAATAAAGGTACTTGATAAAGAAAATAATAATAACTTAAAAAAAAGAAAGTATTTGAGTCGGAAGTCTAAAAACTACTCTAATAAAAAAGTGGCTTCTGCTCCCATTTAGGCTATAGAAAGTCACTAAGGATGTAGCACAAGAGAGGAAACCAAATAACCTAAAGAATCCTAGTTTCTAAAGTCCATCAGAGAACTAAGAATGCAAATAAACCTAAATCACCTGAAATCTAGATATTAAAAAGTCCTTCTTACAAAGAGAAACAATATTGTTAAGACTTAACATTCAGGTGTTAAATAGCCCCCAAATACTGTCTGAAAAAAAGAGTACTAATGAATGTATATGCAAAACAGACTCACAGATATCGAAAACAAACTTGTGGTTACCAAAAGGGAGATGGAAAGGGAGGGGGATAAATTAGGGATATAGGATTAACTGGGCTTCCCTGGTGTCTCAGATGGCAAAGAATCTGCCTGCAGTACAGGAGACCCAGGTTTGATCCCTGGGTTGGGAAGATCTCCCGGAGAAGAGAATCCCAACTCATTTCAGTCTTCTAGCCTGGAGAATTCCATGGACAGAGAAGACTGGCAGGCTACAGTCCATGGGTAGAGTCAGATATGACTGGGCAAGTAGCACACATGTGCACACACGTGCGTGTGCACACACACACACACACTCACACACAGGATTAACAAACTACTATGTATAAAATAGATAAGCAATAAGGATATACTGTAGAACAGGAAATTATAGTCATTATCTTGTAATAAACTATAATCGAGTATAATCTACAAAAATACTGAATCACTGTCATACACCTGAAACTAATGTAATATGGTAAATCAACTATGTTTCAACAAATACAAGTTTTTTAAAGCTGTTAAATATCCCCGAGTTAATCTATAAATTCAACACAAGTTCAACAAAATTCCAGAAAACTTTAAAAAAAGAAATTGACAAATTAATATTTGAATTTATATAAAATGCAAGATCTTCAATAAAAATAATAAGAAATAAAGCAAATTTGGAAGACTTATTCTTTCTGATTTCAAGACTTCATATTATAAAACATTAAGACTGTGGTGTTGGCTTTACAATAAACAAATATATAAATATAATAGAATGGAATCTAGATTTGATTTTTGACTATGGGTCCAAAGTAATACAATGTGAAAAGAAATCTTTCAATAAAGCATGCCAGAAAAATGAGAGCCAGTGGCAATAAAATGAACATTAGCCCATTACGTTCCACCATAGACAAAATTAACAGCACGTGGATCAGACACCTAAACTGAAAACCAAAAGCTATAGAACTTCTGGAAGAAAACAGAAAATGGCTGTGACCTTGAGGTAGTAACATAAAACGCCAAATTATAAAATAAACACGTGTAGTGTGTGCATGCTAAGTCCATTCAGTCGTGTCCGAGTCTTTGCAACCCTTTGGACTGTAGCCCACCAGGCTTCTCTGCCCATCAGATTTTCTAGGCAAGAATACTGGAGTGGGTTGCTGTGGCCCTCCCCCAGGGGATCTTCCTGACCCAGGAAATGAACCCACGTCTCTTAGTCTCCTGCATTGGCAGGTGGGTTTTTTACCACTAGCACCAAATAACTTATTTGGAAGCCCCAAATAAATATAAATAAACTGAATTTCATCAAAATTTAAGTTTTGCTCTTTAAAGTTAACCATTAAGAAAATCAGAAAGGTGACCTTTGAGTGATGCCCCCTAACCCCCAGGCTCAGTGGAAAGCAACTCATGGAATGGAAGTAAGGAACAATTAACAGTACCTAACTCTGTTACACTCGAAGAGATTCCAGGTGGAAAAGGAAGAAGATCTTGCTTTGGGTTCAAAGCCCATCAGCTGACTTAATTTCTCATATATATCCTTGAACAGTGCCATTGCTCAAGAGACCAAGCCCTGAGCCTTTGGAGTGGGAATACTGATTTCAAGACCCTAGATTACCAGAGATCTAACCCTGGGGGATATCAAATAGTGAGAAGTCACAGAAAGGAAACCACTGGAATACAAGACCCGGCATCATTGAACCACCAATAGCACCCTGTGCAGGACACCTCATCTAAACAACAAACAAAACAAAAATACAAACCCAATCATCAGCAGACAGGATTACCACCTCACTCAGCCTTGGCCATCAGAGGAAAAACAAACAAACAAAAACTCAGCACAAATCTCACCCTATAAAAAGCTTACACAAACCACAGGACCAACCTTTGGAGAGCAGAAACCAAAAGGAAGAAACAACTCAATCTTGAAGGCTGGGAAAAGGTGACCTCAAACACAATAAGTTAAAAAAAATAATGAAAAGGCAGAGAAATACTACACAAATGAAGGAACAAACTAGAAACACAGAAGTCCAGATAAATGAAGAGGAAATAGGCAAACTACCTGAAAAAGAATTCAGCATAATGACAGTAAAGATGATCAAAAACTTTGAAAACAGAATGGAGAAAATGCAACAAAGAATTAACAAAGTCCTGGAAGAATTAAAGAAAAAACATGCAGAGACAAACAACACAATTACTGAAATTAAAAATACTCTAGAAGGAATCAAGAGCAGAATATCTGAAGCAGAAGAATGAATCAGTGAGCTGGAATAGTAAATGGTGGAAATAACTTTTGAAGAGCAAAATAAAGTAAAAAGAATGACAGAACTGAGGATAGTCTCAGAGGCCTCTAGGATAGTATCAAATGTACCAACATTCAAATTATAGGGGTCCCAGAAGAAGAAGAGAAAAAGAAAGGGTATGAGAAAACTTTTGAAGAGATTATAGTTGAAAATTTCCCCAACATGGAAAAGGAAATAGTGAATCAAGTCCAAGAGTCACAAAGAGTCCCATACAGGATAAACCCAAGAAGAAACACACCAAGACAATACTAATCAAACTAACAAAGGGTAAATACAAAGAAAGAATATTAGAAGCAGCAAGGGAGAAGCAACAAGTAACATACAAGCGAAACCCCGTACACTTAACAGCTGATCTTTCAGCAGAAACTCTAGGCCAGAAAGGAATGGCAGGGTATATTTAAAGTACTGAAAGGGAAAAATCTACAACCAAGATTATTGTACCCAGCAAGGATCTCATTCAAAATTGATGGAGAATTAAAAATCTTTTCAGATGAGCGAAAGTTAAGAGAATTCAGTACCACCAAACCAAGTTTACAACAAATGTTAAACGGAGACTTATATAGTCAAGAAATACAAGAGAAGAAAAAAGATCTACAAAATCAACCCCAAAAAATTAAGAAAATGGTAATAGGAACATATATATCAATAATTACTTTAACTATAAATGGATTAAATGCTCCAACCAAAAGATACAGACTGGCTGAATGGATACAAAAACAAGACCCGTATATATGCTGTCTACAAGAAACCTACTTCAGACCTAAACACACATATAGACTAAAAGTGAGAGGATGGAAAAATATATTTATTCTATGCAAATGTGAAGCAAAAGAAACCTGGACTAGCAATCCTCATATCAGACAAAATGGACCTTAAAATAAAGAAGATTATAAGAGATAAGGAAGGACACTACACAATGATCAAGGGATCAATCCAAGAGGAAGACATAACAATTGTAAATATCTATGCACCCAACATAGGAGCACCTCAATACATAAGACAAACACTAACAGACATGAAAGGAGAAATTGACAGTAACACAATAATAGTAGGAGACTTTAACATCCCCCATACACCAATGGATAGATCATTAAAACAGAAAATTAATAAGGAAACACAAGTCTTAAATGATACATTAGATGAGGTAGATCTCATTGATATCTTCAGGACATTCTATCCAAATGCAGAAGAATACACCTTCTTCTCAAGTGCACATGGAACATTCTCCAGGATAGATGACATCTTGGGTCACAAATCAAACCTCAGTAAATTTAAGAAAACTGAAATCATATAAGGCGTCTTCTGTGACCACAACACTATGAGACTAGATACCAATTACAAGAAAAAAAAAAAAAACTGTAAGAAACACAAACACATGGAGATTAAATAATACGTTTCTAAATAACCAACAGGTTACTGAAGAAATCAAAAGGGAATCAAAAAATTTCTAGAAACAAATGACAATGAGAACACGACAACTCAAAACCTAAATGGGATGCAGCAAAAGCAGTCCTAAGAGGGAAGTTGACAGCAATACAATCCTACCTCAAGAAACAAGAAAAACATTGAATAGAGTACCTAAATTTACACCTAAAACAACTGGAAAAAGAAGAACCAAAAAACACCAAAATTAGTAGAAGGAAAGAAATCATAAAGATATGAGCAGAAATAAATGAAAAACAAATAAAAGAAACAATAGTAAAGATTGATGAAACTAAAATCTGGTTCTTTAAGAAGATAAACAAAACTGACAAACCTTTAGCCAGACTCATCAAGAAAAAAAAAAGAGAGAAGAATCAAATCAACAAAATTAGAAATGAAAAAGGAGAGGTTACAACAGACAATGCAGAAATACAAAGGATTATAAGAGACAATTATGAACAACTATACGGCAATAAAATGGATAACCTGGAAGAAATGGACAGGTTTTTTAGAAAAGTTCAATCTTCCAAGACAGAACCAGGACGAAATAGAAATTATGATCAACACAATTATAAGCACTGAAATTGAAGCTGTGATAAAAAATTTCCCCCAAAACAAAAGTCCAGGACCAGATGGCTTCATAGGAGAATTCTATCAAACATTTAGAGAAGAGCTAATGCTTATCCTTCTAAAACTCTTTCAAAAAACTACAGAGGAAGGAACACTTCCAAACTCATTCTATGAGGCCACCATCACCCTGATACCAAAACCAGACAAAGACAAAACAAAAAAAGAGAAAAACAACAGGCCGATATCACTGATGAACATGAATGTAAAAATCCTCAACAAAATTTTAGCAAACAGAATTCATCAACACATCAAAAAGCTCATACACCATGATCAAGTTGGGTTTATTCCAGGAATGCAAGGATTCTTCAATATTTGCAAATCAATCAATGTGATATACTATATTAACAAGTTGAAAGATAAAAACCATATGATAATCTCAATAGATGCAGAAAAAGCCTTTGACAAAATTCAGCATCCATTTATGATTAAAGTGAAGTGAAGTCTCATAGTCATGTCTGACTCTTTGTGACCCCATGGACTATAGCCTACCAGGCTCCTCTGTTCATGGCATTTTCCAGGCAAGAGTACTGGAGTGGGTTGCCATTTCCTTCTCCTCTTCAAAAAATGGGCATAGAAGGAACCTATCTCAGCATAGTAAAGGCCATAAATGATAAGCCTACAGCAATCGTTGAGTTTCAATCATGAAAATCTGAAAGCATCCCCCCTAAGATCAGGAACAAGACAAGGGTGTCCACTTTGGCCACTATTATTTAACTTAGTTCTGGAAGTCCTAGCTTCAGCAATCAGAGAATAAAAAGAAATAACAGGACTCCAGATCAGAAAAGAAGAATAAGCCTCTCACTATTTGCAGATGATATGATACTGTACATAGAAAACCCTAAAGATAGTATCAGAAAATTACTAGAGCTAATCAGTGAATTTAGCAAGGTTGCAGGATACAAAATCAATACACAGAAGTCACTTGCATTTCTATATACTAACAATGAAAAATTCAAAAGAGAAATTAAGGAATCAAATCCATTCACCACTGCAACAAAAAGAATTAAATACCTAGGAATAACTTACCTAAGGAGACAAAAAACTACACACAGAAAGTTATAAGACACTGATTAAAGAAATCAAAGACAACATAAACAGATGGAGAGATAATTCACGTTTCTGAGTAGGAAGACTCAATATTGTGAAAATGACTATTCTACCAAATGCAATCTACTGATTCAGTGCGATCCCTATCAAATTAACAATGACATTTTTCACAGAACTAGAACAAAAAATTTCACTATTCATATGGAAACACAAAAGACCCTGAATAGCCAAAGCAGTCTTGAAAAAGAAGAATGGAGCTGGAGGAATCAACCTTCCTGACTTCAGATTATATTACAAACCTATAGTTATCAAGACAATATGGTACTGGCACAAAAACAGAAATATAGAAAAATGGAACAAGATAGAAAGCCCAGAAGTAAATCCATGCACCTATGGATACCTTGGACAGGGAGGCCTGGCGTGCTGCGGTTCATGGGGTCGCAAAGAGTCGGACACGACTGAGCGACTGATCTGATCTGATCTGATCTGATGGATACCTTATTTTTGACAAAGGAGGCAAGAATATACAATGGGGCAAAAAGACAGTCTCTTCAATAAATGGTGCTGGGAATACTGGACAGCTACATGTAAAAGAATGAAATTAGAACACTTCCTAACACCATTCACAAAGATAAACTCAAAATGGATTAAGCACCTAAATGTAAGACCAGAAACTATAAAACTCTTAGAGGAAAACATAAATAGAACACTTGATGACATAAATCAAAGCAAAATCCTCTATGACCCACCTCCTAGAGTAGTGGAAATGAAAAGTAAATAAGTGGGACCTGATTAAGCTTAAAAGCTTTTTGCACAGCAAAGAAAACTATAAGCAAGGTGAAAAGACAACTCTCAGAATGGGAGAAAATAATAGCACAGGAGACAACTGACAAAGGATTAATTTCCAAAATATACAAGCAGCTCATACAACCCAATGCTAGAAAAAAAAACAACCCAATCAAAAAGTGGGGAAAAGATCTAAACAGATATTTCTCCAAAGAAGACATACAGGTGGCTAACAAACACATGAAAAAATGCTCAATACCACTCATTATTAGAGAAATGAAAATCAAAACCACAATGAGATATCACCTCACACTAGTCAGAATGGCCCTCATCAAAAAGTCCACAAACAATACATGCTGGAGAGGGTGTGGAGAAAAGGGAATGCTCTTGCACTGTTGGTGGAATGTAAATTGATACAGCCACTATGGAAGACGGTATGGAGATTCCTTAAAAAACTAGGAATAAAACCACCATATGAACCAGAAATCCCACTCCTAGGCATACACCCTGAGGAAACCAGGGTTGAAAAAGACACATTGTTCACTGAAGCACTATTTACAACAGCTAGAACATGGCAGTCACCTAGATGTCCACTGACAAATGAACAGATAAAGAAGTGGTACATATACACGATGGAATATTACTCAGCCATGGAAAGGAACACATTTGAGTCAGTTCTGATGAGGTGGATGAACCTAGAACCTATTATACACAGTGAAGTGAGTCAGAAAGATAAATATCGTATTTTAATGCACATGTATGGAAAATAGAAAAATGCCTGAAGAATTTATTTACAGGGCAGCAATAGAGAAACAGACATTAAGAATAGACTTATGGACATGGGGAGAGGGGTAGGGAGGGTGAGATGTATGGAAAGAGCAACATGGAAATTTACATTACCATATGTAAAATAGATATCCAACAGGAATTTGCTGCATGGGTCAGGAAACTCAAATAGGGGCTCTGTATTAACCTAGAGGGGTGGGATGGGGAGGGAGATGGGAGGGAGGTTCAAAAGGGAGGGGATACATGTATACCTATTTCTGATTTATGTTGAGCTTTGACAGAAAACAACAAAATTCTGTAAAGCAATTATCCTTCAATATAAAATAAAAAAAAAAGAAAAGAAAATCAGAAAGGCAAGCCATAACCTAAGAGAATGTATCTGCAATGAATGTATCCAACCAAGGACTTATATTCAGAAGACTGAAAGCATTATTATAAAACAATAACAAAATACAAATTATAAATGAGGTAAGGAAAATATTTGAATAGCCATTTCACAAATAAAGAAATACCAATAGCTGATAAGCAAATGAAAATGTGTCTAACAGTATTAGTCCTCAGGGAAATGCACATTAAAATCACAAGGAGATACCAGTGCATGACCACTGGAATCACTAAAATTATAAATTAGAAAACAAAACACTGACCTTAGCAAGTGTTATGAGAACATGAATAAATTGGAATACTCATGTCACACTGGTGGGAATATAAAATGATACAACCACTTTGGAAAATAATTTGACAGTTTCCTAAAGACTTAAACATTCTCCTGCCATATAAACCAAACACTTTACTTCTGCTTTTTATTCAAGAGAAATCATGAGTTTATGTCCATGCAACAACATGTAGACAAATGTGTAGAGCAGTTTTATTTTCAGTAGTCAAATACTTGAAATAACAAAAATGTCCATCAATAAGTAAATGGATAAAAAAGTGGCATATCTACACAATGGTAAGGTGGTCTGGTATTCTCATCTGTTAAAGAATTTTCCACAGTTTGTTGTGATCCACACAGTCAAAGGCTTTGGTGTAGTCAATAAAGCAGAAGTAGATGTATTTCTGGAACTCTCTTGCTTTTTCAATGATCCAATGGATGTTGGCAATTTGATCTATGGCTTCTCTGCCTTTTCTACAGCTTGAACATCTGGAAGTTCACAGTTCACATACTGTTGAAGCCTGGCTTGGAGAATTTTGAGAATTACTTTGCTAGCATGTGAGATGAGCACAACTGTGAGGTAGCTTGAACATTCTTTAGTATTGCCTTTCTTTGGGAATGAAAATTCTTTTTTTGGGGGGGGGGGGGAGCGTTGTGGAAAATTCTTAAAGAGATGGGCATACCAGACCACCTTGCCTGCCTCCTGAGAAATCTGTATACAAGTCAAGAAGCAAAAGTTAGAAATGGACGTGGAACAACAGACTGGTTCCAAATCGGGAAAGCACTAAGTCAAGGCTGTATACTGTCACTCTGCTTATTTAACTTATATGCAAAACATCATGTGAAATGCTAGGTTGGATGAAGCAGAACCTGGAATCAAGATTGCCAGGAGAAATGTCAATAACTTCAGATATGCAGATGACACCACCCTTATGGCAGAAAGTGAAGAAGAACTAAAGAGTCTCTTGATAAAAGTGAAAGAGGAGAGTGAAAAAGTTGACTTGAAACTTAACATTCAGAAAACAAAGATCATGATATTCAGTCCCATCACTTCATGGCGAATAGATGGAGAAACAATGGAAACAGTGAGAGACTTTATTTTCTTGGGCTCCAAAATCACTGCAGATGCTGACTGTAGCCATGAAATTAAAAAGACGCTTGCTCCTTGGAAGAAAAGTTATGACCAACCTAGACAGCATTTTAAAAAGCAGAGATATTACTTTGCCAACAAAGATCTGTCTAGTCAAAGTTATGGTTTTTCCAGTAGTCATGTATGGATGTGAGTTAGACTATAAAGACAGCTGAACGTCAAAAAATTGATGCTTTTGAACTGTGGTGTTGGGGAAGACTCCTGAGAGTCCCTTGGACTGCAAGGATATCAAACTAGTCAATCCACAAGGAAATCAGTCCTGAATATTCATTGGAAGGACTGATGCAGAAGCTGAAACTCCAATACTTTGGCCACCTGATGCGAAGAATTGACTCATTGGAAAAGACCCTGATGTTGGGAAAGATTGAAAGCAGAAGGGGACAACAAGGATGAGATGGTTGGATGGCATCACTGACTCAATGGACATGAATTTGAGCAAGGCTTCAAGAGTTGGTAATGGACAGGGAAGCTTGGTGTGTTGCAGTCAGTGGGGTCACAATGAGTAGGACATGACTGAGCGACTGAACTGAACTACACAATGGAATATGACTCAGCAACTCATGCAACATGAAGCTCAAAATAATTGATTGAAAAAGCAAGTAAAATGTGTATTGTATGAGCATATATATAAATGTAAAAATGAAAATTAGTATGTAGTGACTGAAAGCAATTAGTGGCTGTTTGGGAATAGTGGTTGTTTGGGTGGCTTCCCTGGTGGATCAGAGGTTAAAGCATCTGCCTCCAATGCGGGAGACCCGGGTTTGATCTCTGGGTCGGGAAGATCCCTTGGAGAAGGAAACGGTAACCCATTCCAGTATTCTTGCCTGGAGAATCCCATGGATGGAGAAGCCTGGTAGGCTACAGTCCATGGGGTCACAAAGAGTCAGACACAACTGAGTGACTTCACTTTCTTCATTTTCCCTTTTGGCAATAGAGATAAAGGGAGAACTTAGGGGTGGGTAATGGAAAGGTTTGTTCATGATTGTGGCTTCATAGTTGTATATATGTCAAAACTGGTCAAATTTTTAACTTTATGTGTTCTAGTATAGTTCAAGTTTTCCCCAATAAAAAAACAAAATTCTATTTTTAAAAATTATACAAACAGCTCCCAATAGTCAAAGCTAGAACAATTTGAGAAACAAAGTAGTTTTGGATTTATAGTCCAATGTATAAAATCAATATCCATGTGTCCATACAGATATAGATAAATGATTAAATAATTGAATTAATGGGAGAGAAGAGAAAAATATTCCAATAGATAGTCTTCTCTCAAGGAGGGGAAGCATAATTTTCCATTACCTATGTTTAGGTTGCACATAGTAAATTTCTTCCCAAAAGTACAGTAAGGAGAGCGAGAAAAAGGAAGTAATTTTACAGTGGAGAAACCTGACAAACACTGCCTCAGTCAGATGATCAAAGTCAATATCAGCAGTAATAAATCGTGTTGACACTACATTCCTTTGATATGATATGATGGGAATGACACTTCTGTGCTTTTCCTCCTGAAGATACATCAGATCAGATCAGTCGCTCAGTCGTGTCCGACTCTTTGCGACCCCATGAAGCGCAGCACGCCAGGCCTCCCTGTCCATCACCAGCTCCCGGAGGTCACCCAGACTCGCATCCATCGAGTCAGTGATGCCATCCACCCATCTCATCCTCTGTCGTCCCCTTCTCCTCCTGCCCTCAATCCCTCCCAGCATCAGAGTCTTCTCCAATGAGTCAACTCTTCGCATGAGGTGCCAGTCTAATTATGAGGGAAAAAAATCAGGCAAGTTCCAATGAAGGGGTACTCTACAAAATACTTGACTAATACACAAAAATGGGCAAAGTCATCAAAAACAAGGAAAGTCTGAGAAACCATCACAACAAAGAGAACCCTAAGGAAACATGACAATTAAATATAATATGGTATCTTGTGATTACAAGAGATTCTGGAACTAAAAAAAAAAAAAGAATCTATGGACTTCAATTAAAAATAATGTATCAATATCAGTTTGTTAATTGTAACAAATGAACCATATTAATGTAAGATATTAATAATAGAGGAAACTGAGTGTGAAGTGTATGAGAACTCAAGTAATTCTTCTGTTTAAAATGAAATCACAACAGAAATTATAGTGAATGATAACAAAAGTATAATATATTTAAATGCAGGAATTGAAGCTAAGGATGAACTAAGAAAAATATGTATAAATATCTATACTATATAATGTGTGAACTACAAAAACTGAATAACTAAAATCTAAAATGGGTAGATGAAGGAAAAGTAATTATAGAAAGTCAATAAAATAGAAAATTTACAAACAGTGGAAAAAGCTAATCCTCTGAAAAGACTTGTCAAACTGCAACTTCAGCAAGATAGGTCAAGACTAAAAAAGGGAAAAAACAAAAATTATCAATATCAATAAGGAAAGAGACATCACTACAGATACAGATGCTATGGACATAAAAATGAGAGTAAGGAAATATTCTGGGATTTTCTTTTTTTACAAAATTTCAACAACTGAGATGAAATTCTTTAATTCCTTGTAAACTAAAAAATTACACAAACAAGAAATATAAAGTCTGCATATATCTGTTACAGACATTGAATGCTTACTTAAGGGAGATGTAACAACAATCTTACACAAAAAGTAGACAAAATGGAAATATTTCTGATCTCATTTTATAAGACGACTATAATCTTGAAACCAAACCAAAGAAATTGCAAACAGAAAACCACAGATCAAATACAATGAACAAATATGCTAAAATCTTTAATAAAACTCTGAGAAATCAAACCTACTAAGAACTCACATCTCTTATGTCTCCTGTACTAGCAGGTGGGTTCTTTACTGCTAGTGCCACTGGGAAACCCATATTCAATTAAAAAGGGTATTTAGGAGGGCTCAAAATTAAGAGAGGAGACAAAATGAAGTTAATAGAGGAGTTTGAAGCCTCGGGCATGTACAATAAACATAAAACAATGCCCCAGTCCTAGCCATAATAATGTCAATCCTCACTCTAGAGGACTGTTTACCTCAGGTTCCATTACCCAATACCATATGTCTGGATTTCAGCAAAAATTTACAAGGCATGATAAAACAGGAGAAAAACAAAGTCTGAGGGATAAATGAAGCAGTAGAACTTGATATGGTTAGTTTTATATGTCAAGTTGACCAGGCTATGTGCATGCTAAGTAGCTTGAGTCATGTCAGACTCTTTGCTGTCCTACAGACAGTAGCCTACTAGGCTCCTCTGTCCATGGGATTCTCCAGGCAAGAATACTGGAGTGGTTTGCCATGCCCTCTTCCAGGGGATCTTCCCAACCCAGGGACTGAACCCCCATCACTTATGTCTCCTGTACTGGCAGGCAGGTTCCTCATCACTAGTGCCACCTGGGAAACCCATATTCAATTAAACACTAATATAGGTGTTGCTGTGTATGGGGTCCATGGGGTCACAAAGAGTCAGACACAACTTAGCAACTGCACAACAATACCCAATAATAAAAAGAACTATTGATAAATGTGGGTGAATCTCAAAGGCATGATGATGAATGAATAAAGTCAGTTATAAAATGCTGCACGTTGCATAATTCTGTGTGTATAACATTCTTGAAAAGACACGCTACAGCAATGGAGACAATGCAGAATATATCAGTGGTTGCCGTATGTCTGAACATATTAGGGTTTGGGAAGAGTGTGGCTATAAAACAGCAACAAGTGGGAGTTCTTGGGGTTATGTATCTTAATTGTGATGGTGGTTACAGTAATCCAAACTTACAGGGCTGTATATCCAAAAGATCCATTTTACTGTATTTAATAAGTCAAATAAACTACTAAAATGATATATACTTAGTAATTCACATATATACATATATGGTGTATATATAACTCTCTGGTATAGGTACACCTCCCTGGTGTAGGAAATGGCAACCCACTCCAGTACTCTTGCCTGTAAAATTCTATGGGCAGAGGAACCTGATGGGCTACAGTCCATGGAGTCTGCTGCGACTGAACATATATATAACGTTTAAAAGCAAGCAAGAAATTCTAAACTAAGAGTGAAAGGATTGTTAAGAAATGCATGAGAACAGTACTTCTTGTCTCTCAGTCGAGTCTGATTCTGTGACCCCATGGATTGCTGCATGCCAGGTTTCCCTGTCCTTCACTATCTCTTGGGGTTTGCTCAAACTCACCTCCATTGAGTCGGTGATGCTATCCAAACATCTCATCCTCTGTCAGCCCCTTCTCCTCCTGCCTTCAATCTTTCCCAGCATCAGGGTCTTTTCCAGTGAGTCAGCTCTTTGCATCAGGTGGCCAAAGTACTGAAACTTCAGTTTCAGCCTCAGTTCTTCCAAGGCATATTCAGGATTCCTTTGGGATTGACTGGTTTGATCTCCTTGCAGTCCAAAGGACTCTCAAGAGTCTTCTCCAACACCACGGTTCCATCCAACACCACGATTCCAAAGCATCAATTCTTTGGCCTTAGCTGGACTGTGAAGAAGGCTGAGCGCTGAAGAATTGATGCTTTTGAACTGTGGTGTTGGAGAAGACTCTTGAGAGTCTCTTGGACTGCAAGAAGATCCAACAAGTCCATTCTGAAGGAGATCAATCCTGGAATTTCTTTGGAAGGAATGATGCTAAAGCTGAAACTCCAGTATTTTGGCCACCTCATGCGAAGAGTTGACTCATTGGAGAAGACTCTGATGCTGGGAGGGATTGAGGGCAGGAGGAGAAGGGGACGACAGAGGATGAGATGGCTGGATGGCATCACAGACTTGATGGGTGTGAGTCTGAGTGACCTCCGGGAGCTGGTGATGGACAGAGAGGCCTGGCGTGCTGCAGTTCATGGGGTCGCAAAGAGTCGGACACGACTGAGCAACTGATCTGATCTGATCTGATCTGATGGTCCAACTATCACATCTTGAACGCGAATACTGGAAAAACCAGGACCTTTGTCGGCAAAGTAATGTCTCTAGTACTAGTAACCTCTAACATATGGTATTACTTGGAAGAAACGGGCGTAGCTACATTGAGAGGGTGATAACGAAAGTGGGCAGTAAGCTGTGGGCCCGCCTTGGCATCAGAGAAAGTAACAGTTCCAAGTCGTGGTATGAAAATACTTTTAAAAGGAAGGTAAGAAAGGGAGAAAAGTCAGAATATCGGTTTAAAAGGCTAAGGGAGCAACTTCTGATGAGATGTGATGCACTGGCCCCAAAGCAGGGCTTGGCAGAAGAGCCGAGACAGGATGGATGGGAGAAAGTTTGAGATCCTGAAAAAGAAAGTGTGAGCAGAAAGCAAGAAAATATAAAGGTGGGTGCAAACAGTGAGAGGCAGGCAGACGAGCAAAGGTAGGTTATTTCAGCAGTGTCTTTTGCAGTTTCTCAGGCAGGTACCAATGGGCACCTGGAAGCGCGAGCGCAGGCGCCTGGGAAGGCGGGCGCCGGAACGCCCGCGAGGGGTGTCCGGTGCTCTCCCGGGAGACCGGGTCTAGCCGCGGGTGGCGGCTGCGAGCACGCGCGCTCGGAGCCGGACGGCGGGGCGGGGGGCGGGGCGGAGGTGGGGCGCGCGCACGTCCACGCGGGGCGAAGGAGAGGCGCGGCAGAGGCCGGTGACGTCAGGGGGCGCGCGTGGCCGCGGGCGGAGCGGAGAGGCGGGCGCAGTGCGCGGCCGCGGGCGGAGCGGAGGGGCGCGAGGGGCGGAGCAGAGCGCGGGAGGAGGCGGGGGAGGAGAGGCCCCCGGACAGCGAGCGGCAGCTGGGGAGGGGGGCCGCGGAGCCGGAGCGCGAGAAACAGCTGATCCGGTTTTCCTTAAAGCCAGAGAAAATGGAAGTCGGGTAGCAGCTACTGCGGCGCTGCGGGCTGACTGAGCGGAGCGGCGCGGCAGGTGAGACGGCGCTGGCCGCGGTGCTGCCGGCGGCGGTGGGGCCGGGGCCGCGGGCCCGGCAGGTGCGCTATCCGTCCCAGTGCTGCGTTGGGTGCCTCCGCAGCTTCGTGACGGAGCAGGTGGGCGCAGAGGCCGGGCGGCCCCGGTTCTGGGTCGCGGGGGTCGCGGGCACAGCGCGGGGCTAGCCGGCGCGTCTGCATTGCGGGCTCGGCTCTGGACCCCGCGGGCGCCTCGGCCACCGGCCCTGGCCCGACGCGGCGCGCGTCTCTGGACAGGGTGCGGCGCTCCCGCTGGGTCGCGGACGGTGTCTCCTTCGGGCTCCGGAGCCGTCTGCACTGGAACGTGATGACGGGCTCGGGGACACCGGCTCCTCGGTCCGTTGGGCGCACTGGGGTCCCCGGGCGCCGGCGGACTCCCGGGCACGGCCCGGCAGCATCGCGTGAGGCCGCCGGTCGGGTGCCGGGGCCGTGGCTGCGTGGGCCACCGCGGCCCGGTGCGCCGCTCGCTCGTTCCTCTGGGTCTGGCTGGACAGTGGGCGAAGGGCTAATGAAATTTGGCTGTGAAGCTGGAGGCCTTCCCTGGTATCTTTTCACTGGAGGGGGTAAAATCGCATTTGCTGTGCTTTAAGTGCTCCTTTAAATTCGGGAGATGTCAGTGATGTCATCATTAACAAAAACTTTCCTTCATTGGACACAACCGCCCAAGTGCACCCTCCTCCAGTGCAGCTATTGCAGCCCTTTGAGAATCTTTGCTACAAAATAGATTTGTCTTTGCTCTGTGAACTTACCAATCTTACACAGGTGAACACCGTTTTTATTTTTATTTCTTGGCTTGAGAATGAGTAGATTCAAAAGAGGCTAAAGGGAAACTTGTTAGATCCTCACAGATCCGGGAATCACTCCATCCATATCACAAGCATCCAGGGGAAAGTCACGCATGACACTTCCGTGGCTATTGCCTGGCTTTATCTTTTTAACTGAAAGTGAGCAGTGAGATGAGGAAAATTAAAGGACATTATATTTGAGGTGGCAGATGATGTGTTCAGAAAAGGTAGACAATATGGCCTATATCTTCACAGGCCCTGATTGCTTCAGGAAAATCTGCAGGTCTTCTAGCTCTCCATCACCACCTCCTCCAGGACTCCCCACCATGATGGGCCTGGGAGCAGTCTGCTCTGGAGAAAGGGGTGACAGCTTCTCTGGGGCCCTCCCTGCCTTTCCTGTAGCAGCTGTGTGACCCACCAGCCTCCAAGGCTAGTTTAACACCTGAAGAGAGTTGAGAGAGTGCAGAGGCTGGGACTTAACCTGCATGGCACACAAAGTTCTGGGGAAATTTCTCCCCATAAATGGGAGCAGTGTGCCAGCATTATTGTGTGTGTAAGTGTTCCATTAGTACAGACTGTGATGGGAACAGAAGTAAGCAAGTTCCCAAGACAGTCCGCACTTCTACTGAAGCCTAACATATTGAAAGGATATTTAATAAGGGACAAAAATATTGACATTTGTGCATTTAATAATTAATGACTTCCTAATTGGTGCAAAGAAGCATACTTTAAATTATTAGTGTGATCATATTGCATCTGTCAGTAATTTAATACCACAGGCCATGCAAAAGTTTGAGTCTGGTCAGGAGGGTAAGCTTTCAAAAACCCTGGATTGGTGGGAAGAAAACTGGAAGTAGAGCTTCACCTTAGGCTTGGCATTCAGGGTGGCAGTGGATGGAAGCCATTGCATTATGGAGTCTTGCCTCTTGTGCGTCTCAGCCTGGGTCCTGGGTGGAGGCCCCTAGCCCTGGGAAAGGCTACCTTTCCCCTCTTCCGCGGGAAAGCTGAATTGTCTGTTCTCCCCTGTGGAGAAGGAGAGTGGCATGTCCGTCTGAAGCAGCCACGTGTGCGTGGCCTGTCACATCCTAAAGGTGCCAGATTTATTCACAGTGGCAAGCCTGCCTGAGACAGGAAGCCTTATAGCAGAACTGACTTTAAATATACATCTTTTCAGCAACTTTGCCCCCGCTGCATATGGTTATTTTAGAAATCGACCTTCTAAGTCATTGCTGAGATTTTTTTCTGTAATTGAAGTAACCTCAAGTGTGTGGAAATTGGCTTTTAAGTCTCTGAGCTATGAACTCTTTAGAAATTGAGTCTGTGAAACCACTCTGGCCACATATCCTTTTTTTTTTTCCCCACCTGTAGGCCTGTGAAAGTATTCATTGTAATTTTTTTTTAAAACTCACTGTAGTACTTTTAATAATACAAAGCAAGTGTTTTCACTAAATGTTGAGATATTAGCCACTGGTTTCCTAAAACATTTCAAAATCCCTCACTTTAAAGCCTTTTCATGCCCCTTTCATGCTTAGAGTATCACATCCGATTCTAAAAAGCCAAGATGGCCTTGTCTTTTCTTCTTGTTTCCTTTGGATGTTAAGGTCATTTAATTCTTGTCTTAGGCCCAAAAGATAAAGGCTGAGTCAGGTCCTGAGGGGCCAGCAGGGGGCGTGCTAAATGCATCTTGGCAGGCCTCTACCTGAGCCACCTCGGAAAGTATGGAGGATCCCCAAACTAGGGGTGCGTACCTGTGAGCCCCACATCTCTGTGTGCCTATCGCCCAAGGGATGGACACTGAAGGAAGGCTATGCTTTAAGTAGCCAGAGGTTGTGGCTTCTAGAATGGGTCTCCCTCTATGGGGCAGCTTTAATGGCTCCATGTCTTTGGAGAGTGATGGTTGGTCCCAGTCAGAAGATTCAGTGCCTCCTCAGATAGCAGAAGGGAGCGTGTTGGCTTGGAGTGGAGTGACTTGGCCTCACAGAAATCCCTGCCTCCATCTCGGTCCTGGAGAGGGCATGATGGTGCCAACCAGGACAGCCAGTGGACGTGTCTCCCATCCCCCAACAATATTTTCTCTTGGGTTTGACAGCTATTGACTTAAACCCCAGGACTCTGTGTCAGTAGCACCTCTCAGGGGATTTATTTGGTGGCCTTGCCAACATTATGGGCTCAGGGTTTCTCAGATGAAGAAAAGCAAATGTTTAATCCTTGTATGTGTTTTTACCTGAAGAACATGAAAACGGGAGAAAAGAGGCAACTGTGCTTTCACTCAGTGTGCTTAATCTGATTTTAAGTGTGTGCCATGTTATTCATCAGAAAGTTCCTGGTGGGTCTGGAGAGCTGAGCTCCTGCCGAGAGGGTCGTCTTGCCAAGCTGGGAGGGTTGTGTCTCAAGGCTTGGATGACCATCAGCGTTTCTAGTTATGGTGACTTCCTCAGGTTCCTTGTAGCGCCCAGATGCTGAAGGGAGAGGTAATACCTTGAAGGGCATAGATCTTTTACTGGACACCTATCCAAAGGCTATGACTGGATAATTCTTTATACTTCTTATTCTGTCAAAATGCTTGTAGAATTGAACTGTTGATTTTAGAGAGGTAAAAGGAAAAAGTTTTCCAGTTTTGTGCTTCTCTTGGAGCGCTTTAATGGCTACAGGGGAAGTGCCACTCAATTAAAGACAGGTGGCACCTGATCCTTTTGGAAGCTGTCCATCCCTGAGGATGACCACAGGATATCCTACTCAAGAGGGAATCCTGAGATCCACAGGCTTTTGCTGCTGCTGCTGCTGCTAAGTTGCTTCAGTCGTGTCCGACTCTGTGCGACCCCATAGATGGCAGCCCACCAGGCTCCCCGTCCCTGGGGTTCTCCAGGCAAGAACACTGGAGTGGGTTGCCATTTCCTTTTCCAATGCATGTGAAAAGTGAAAGTGAAGTTGCTCAGTCGTGTCCTTCTCTTAGTGACCCCACGGACTGTAGCCCACCAGGCTCCCCCATCCATGGGTTTTTCCAGGCAAGAGTACTGGAGTGGGGTGCCATTGCCTTCACTGCCATAGGCTTTTAAAAGGAAGCAAAACATGCTGGTTCATTTTTATGGTATATCTAATTTGAAAATATTTTACCCTTGGAAACTTGGAAGCAGAGTTTCATTTGCCTTTGATAGACTGCTGCATCCCCCGAGCAGTCTGTGTGTCCGACCAAGAAGAAGATGACTTTAACACAGATGTGACAGAGCCAGTCAGGGAGAAGCTGCCCTCTCGTTTTGGGGATGAAGCTCCTTGCCATTCATAGTAACAGAATGAGTACATGGGTTGAAAACAAGTCATTAAAATTCTGAAAATGAGAGGTTGATGCTGCCATTTTTACCTACCCATGTTGTGGAGGTGTGTTTAGCTGGCTGGTTTACACATGGTATTTCTTTTGGAGCTGGGGGTGTGTGGGCTGTGGTCAAGGCAGGGATTAGGAGAAAGTAGACCTTACTTTTCCTTCTGCATTAGCCACAACCTGCCACCCTGAATGAGGCATGGCCCTGTCATGCTCTGCTGCTGCTGCTCCTGCTGCTAAGTCACTTCAGTCGTGTCCGACTCTGTGTGACCCCACAGACGGCAGCCCACTAGGCTCCTATATCCCTGGGATTCTCCAGGAAAGAATCCTGGATTTGGTTGCCATTTCCTTCTCCAATGCATGAAAGTGAAGTCACTCAGTCATGTCTGACTCTTAGTGACCGCATGGACTGCAGTCTACGAGGCTCCTCCATCCATGGGATTTACCAGGCAAGAGTACTGGAGTGGGCTGCCGTCATCTTCTCTGTGTCATGCTCTAGGCCACCCATAAGAAAAGAAGAAAGTTAACCTCCCATGTCTCCAAGGTCTTATTTAGTAAAGCTGCAGGATTCCACAAACCCCTAGTGCTTGCTATTAGATTTCTGCTATCCGCTGTCTGACATTCTAAGAAGTCAAATATACATTCATACCAATGCAAGTTCTAAATACATCTCTCTTGCAGATAGGGATAAAATAAACTCATTTTCTGGGTTTGAAGGATATCACCTTTCTCCTTGCAAGGAAGTATTTTTTGTTTGAGCTTAGTTTATCCTTCCATAGTTTTCCTTATAAATGTGATGGCTATTTGATGTCTGAGTGACTATGCATGCATAAAATGCAGTATAACTTTTATGAAATACAAAGGGATACCTCTGAAATTCTTTTTCTTTTCTGCTCAGTGTTTCATTCAATTGTTTTATTAGATCAGCAGTTTCTCACAATGCTAGGGATGGGTGTGAATGGACCACTCACCCTCCTTGAGATTCAGTCTCTCAGTTGCTGAGATGAGTGTAGGAGCAGATGTCCTGGTGTTGCCCCTGCCAACTTGAGCCTTGCTACTGCTGTGAAGGCCCCCCACTTCTGCTGCCCCTGAGGCTGACACACCTATGATTTATTCAGATCATCTCTCTGGTTCCATATTAGAAGTTGCCTATGATGTGGGGCTCCCCAAATATTAGAGTATGCTCAGGGCTGGCCTGGCAGGACTGTGGAAGAGACCCCACGATGGACCACATCCTGGGATGTGATGTGCCTCCTTCCAAGAAGGCCACCCTAGCCCCCAAGACTGAGTCAGTACCCTTTCATCTTGGGGGTCCAAAGACCATGGTTCCAATGCATTTCCCCACACTTCTTGTAATGATGATTTGAAGCTTTGGGAATATGTATATTATCAAAATACAAGGCAACACATTTGCATGTGTAATTTTTCATGCATTAAAAGGAATTGTCCAGCATCCAATATATATATTGTTCACTTTTTGTTTTTATTTGTTAATTGAAATATATTAATTTACAAAGTTAATTACTGCTGTACAGCAAAGTGATTCAATTATATATATATATATAAATATATACTTACCTATATACACATTCTTTTTTATATTCTTTTTCCATTATGGTTTATCATAGGATGTTTAATATAGTTCCCTCTGCTATACAATAGGACCTTATTGTTTATCCAGTCTAAATATAATGGTTTGCGTCTGTTAACTTCTGCCTCCCAAGTCATTCATCATCCGTCCGCCTTCCACTCGGCAACCATTAGTCTGCTCTCTGTGTCTGTGATTCCATTTCTGTTTCATAGGTAGGTTCATTTGTATCATATCTTAGATTCCATGCATAAGTGATATCATATGGTATTTGTCTTTGTCTTTCTGACTTAATTTACTTAGTATGATAGTTTCTAGTTGCACACTTTTTCTTCTTAAAATGGAGTATGTTTTGCCAGTCTTTTAAATAATATCATGCTATCTCTTGAAAAGAATCATCCCTGAATAGAAAAAAAGATGGACGAGTTGCCAGCTGACTTGGACAATGTGACAAGCTGTGTGACCTTGGGCACAGTCCCAAGTGGCCCCCCCTGCCCAAGAGGAGAATCTCTTCTCTGGTTTTGTGTAGGTTTGGGGGGAGAAGCAGATGAGAGAGTATGCAGTGAGTCCTTCAGTTCCAAAGGGATCAATCATTCCAATAAAAGGAAGTAGGAAGCAGTGTGCCCATCTCATTCACCACGAGCCCATTGTCTCCCTTGTCAGTGTTGTCCATTGATGGATTTATACTTTACACTTGTAACTCAAGTCCTAGCTTCAATGAATTTGCTTTTAACATTTTTTGCAGAGGAAGAAGGAGGCATGGGTAAGAAGAATGGAGGACCTTCTTTGGCTTAGTGATTCTTGTTGTTTATCTGGAATTGTCAGCCAGTTCTGTTAAAACAGGCTAAAGGAAGTTCCTCCAAGTCAGGTAGACTACAGACCCCCTGAGAGTTGGGCTGCACCTATAGCAGGCCCCTCAGTCTCATCAGATGTGTTGTTACAGAACACACTTTCTTACTCTTGGAGTTGATGGAAGATTAGTCTTTTACATGGACAACTTGTGGATGGAAAGAAAGGAAGGAGAAAAGCATTCCAGAGATGGGGTGCTGCTAGTCCCAGGGACGGGGAAGCCTGGTGGGCTGCCATCTATGGGGTCACACAGAGTCAGACACGACTGAAGCGACTTAGCAACAGCAGCAGCAGCAGTCCCATGTCTGTGAGGGGCAGTGACCGTGGCCTGAGGCCCCACCAGCGTGGGTGGCCTTGCCGTTTACCCTTGGGGGAAGTGTGTAGCTAAGCTCTGTGTCTGCACTGCTCTCCTCTCCCTGAAAGAGCCCTTTGGCAGGGACGGCTGCTGATCTTGGAGCAGGTCTCTGGCCTCTGAGACCAAGGAGCATCCTCTCATCATTGGTGTTGAATGTGGTGCAGGGCAGAGAAGTCTCTGTGGCTTCTGAGGGACAACGCAGGCCCCCGTGGGAGGAAGTGGCTTTTTTGCAAGCCCTGTCACTTGCTAGGTCACATGAAAGCTTTGTGGCTGTTTCGCTTGGCACTGTGGCTGCATAATTATTGGTAGGCGAAATGAAAGGCCACACTGGATCTCTTGGGAGCCTGTGGCCTGGACTTGTAGGAATGGGTTGCACTTCGTGTCCACGTCTCTTGATTATTTCATTTGTAAAGTCTGTCTGGTCTGAGGTGCCGACTGTGAACTAGGCCCTCAGGGCCCCCTGGTTCAAAGTGGCCAGCAGACTCTGGCTTGTCAGGCCTGGCATGTGTGGGCAACCTCCATCTCCCCTGGGTCATCTGCCCACACTGCTCATGACTGACAGCATTTCCTAAGGTTTCTTCCACCCAACTCCACTTATCCCATGAACAGTCTGGAGAGCCTTGTGTTCAGAAAGACTTTGTCACATAGGTTACATAAGGCTTCTGGGGTTTGGGAGGGGTGATACAGGCAAGAAATTCCACTGCTTCAAGTTAGAGGTTTGTTAGAAGACTCTGTGCTGCTGCATTTAAATTAGGAGATACTGTGGAAGTGGTAAACACCACAGTAAAGCAAAACACATGAAGTTTTTTGGTTCCCAGTGCATATAAAAGTTACATTTACACCACCATCCTATTGTCTATTAAGTGTACAATAGCATTATGTCTAAATATATATCTATATGTATATACACCCCTTAGTTTAAAAATACTCTATGGCTATTGTTACCATCTTTCTAAATTCCATATATATGCGTTAGGATACTGTATTTGTGTTTTTCTTTCTGGCTTACTTCACTCTGTATAATAGGCTCCAGTTCCATCCACCTCATTAGAACTGATTCAAATGTATTCTTTTTAATGGCTGAGTAATACTCCATTGTGTATATGTACACAGCTTTCTTACCCATTCATCTGTGGATGAACATCTAGGTTGCTTCCAAGTCCTGGCTATTGTAAACAGTGCTGCTATATGGAATTTAGAAAGATGGTAACAATAACCCTATTTTCGAGACAGTAAAAGAGACACTGATGTATAGAACAGACTTTTGGACTCTGGGAACGGCAGAGGGTGGGATGATTTGGGAGTATAGCATTGAAATGTGTATAATATCATATCTGAAACGAGTCACCAGAGCAGGTACGATGCCTGATAATGGATGCCTGGGGCTGGTGCACTGGGACAACCAAGAGGGATGGTATGGGGAGGGAGTGGGGAGGAGGGTTCAGGATGGGGAGCACATGTATACTTGTGGTGGATCCATCTTGATGTATGGCAAAAGCAATACAATATTATAAAGTTAAGCAAAATAAAATTTAATAAATAAAAAAAATAAAATCATGTATATGCAAAAAAAAAAAAGAAACAAAATTGTCAAAAGAAAAAAATAAAAATACTCTATGGCTAAAAAAATGCAAGCTACCATTTGACAATACAGGGTTGCCACAAACCTTTAGTTTGTTAGAAACAAAAATGCGGTATCTATGAAGTGCAGTCAAGTGAAGCACTGAAAGGAGGTCTGCCTGTACTAGGCTTTGGGTGACTGGAGAGCCAAGTGGGAAACGTGGCCATGGAGGAGAGTCTGTGTGTGGCCCCTGCAGGTCAAGGTGGGGCCTGCTGGGGGAGACTCCCGCCTCTGGACCAGGCCCCCACCTTGGGCATCTCTCTAGTCCTCTGTTTCATAGATGAGGTGGAGACAGGTAGCTGTTTGACCTCTGATACCTCATTCAAGTCCATATTCTGTGCCCAGTAATCCCCTTCTTCTCTTCTAGTGCTGACTAATCAGGGGAAAGAAAGGCCCACTCATTGCTGGGAGAGAACAGCTAGGGAAAATTAGGCGTCTCTTAAGAATGTTTGTATCCGTTTCTCTTGCTGAGGAGAATACAGAGCATTTGAAGAAGGATTTATAGTTAGAAATGGGCTGTGTGGTCAGCATCCCTCCTTCTGACTGTGAGGCTCCGAGGAGAAGGCTGTGCCCCAGCCTGTTCAGAACAGGCTCTCCATGCGTGTTTATGAAATGCATTCGCTAGTCCTATGGGAATTAAACTTAGAAATTTAATTATTCTTTCTAGAATTGTTTAGCTCCCATGAGTTCACAAGTGTTAGGGTTGAGAATGAGGCTCATGTCAAATTTGACACATTTTCAAACTTGAGCCCCCCAGTTTGGCAGTGAGCAAAGGAAAAACAAACAGCAAGTTATTTACCGATTCACCATGCTGTGGCACACTGCAGAGTGTCATTCTCTGGGGAGGTATAGTTCTGTCTTTTCCATATATGTGTCACAGACACTGTATGCGGTCTTAGGGAATATTAGCTACATCTATTTGATAAGGAAAATAACTGCCTTCCTGATTTCTTTTAAAATTGGAATATAATTGCCTTACAATGTTGTGTTAGTTTGCACTCCAGATTTTGAAAAACCCTCCTCCCCACCTCCCTTTACCTGTCTGGGGTGCGGAGGGCCTTAAAGCAGCAGTCTGCATCATCCATGTGGCTCAGCCTGGGGAGTGGGTGGGACCCCAAACTTAGTACTTCCTCTGGGACTCTCCACATACTGACAAATGTTCTGCCCTCTCTGGCCCCCTGAGCAGCACTGCCCTCTTGCTCCTTGCCATACCTCTCTCCTAGGCTTGTCTTCCTGCTCTGGAGAGCCTCCAGGGAGCTGCTGGTGCCCCCAAACCTCGCCCCTGAGCAAGATTCCTTACTACCCACCTCCCTTTTATTTCAGTTTGCCAAGAGGATGCGATCTATCCAACTTCCGTAACAGAACCATGACACCATAATGCACAAGTCTGTCCCCATGATATTGAGTGGGAAAATGATGCTTTCTGGATAAAGTATGCTAGGATTATTTTTTTCTTTTAAGTAATTGATAAGACTTCTCTGTCACTGTCCTCTCTTGGTGTTCTCTTGCCTGCAATAATTGTCCAGGAAGGAACCATTGTACCCATGATGATAAAGTGGAGGTTCATGATCCAACACTGTAGCCTTGGTGTGGAGCAGCCCTTTATGAGGGTGGGAGGCTGGTGGTCCCTCCCCTCCCTCCCCACATCCTGAGTGAGACCAGGTGTGCGGCCCTGAGGGTGGGCATTGCTGAGAACAAGCTTCAAGTAGTAACCCCTGCAGTAAGATGATGCCCAGGGCACTAGAAAGTCTAGTGTTTGAGAATGTGTCTGGTGGCTCAGACGGTAAAGAAGCCACCTACAATGCTGGAGACCTGAGTTCAGTCCCTGGGTTGGGAAGATCCCTTGGAGAAGGGAACAGCTACCCACGCCAGTATTCTGGCCTGTAGAATTCCATGGACAAAGGAGCCTGGCAGGCTACAATTCATGGGGTCACAAAGAATCGGACGTGACTGAGCTACTTTGACTTCCCTTTCACTTGGAGCAGTCTGGAGACCAGACCCCTCCCCCGCAGCCCCCAAATGTACATTCTTCCCTTAAACTAACCCTGACAGAGAGGAGGAGAAGCAGAGACCTTTTCCAATCAGGAGAGGGTATTGGCCATCCACCATCGTGATGAAACAACCTGTCTAAATGCACAGAGCTGCCAAGCCTGCAGCAGGGAGGACTGGGTTCCTCGTGTTCCTCCCACCAGTTCCTTGTGTTGCCCAAGAGATGGGCAGTGACATTTTGTCCCGGGTTCCTGGTGGCATCTGTGGACCAGTGGGCAAAGGCATGAGAAAGCACCTTCGACATAGACATCTGGGTGTGCCAACAGCAGACTTCCTCTGAGGGTCCTGGGTGCTGGCCTGGGCTGAGCATGAGTGACACAAGGGAAAATGGGGCACTGCGTGATCACTGGGCAGCTGTCAGGCTGGAGGGGAGGTCACACCTGAGGCATCCTCTCAGCGGAGCTCAGCCAGGCGGGTGCCATGCTTCCTCCATGGTGGACGGGTTGGGTGGGGGCCTCTGGGGCCCAAGCACATTCTCGAGGGAGGCAGAGCTCTTCACAAGTCCAGGTTGGGTTTCTTCATCTAGACTTGAGAGTGTACTTTGTAAACTGTTTAAGACTGTGGCTCATACAGTAAGAATCTGCCTGCAATACAGGAGATCTAAGTTCAATCCCTGGGTTGGGAAGGTCCCTTGGAGAAGGGAATGGCAACTCACTTCTTGACTGGAAAATTCCATGGACAGAAGAGCCTGGTGGGCTATAGTCCGTGGTGTTACAAAGAGTTGGACACAACTGAGCAACTAACATTTATGCACTTACACAAATGTAAGAAACTGTTTTGAGGGTTGTTTTTTTTTTTAAACATTGTTATTATTGTTACTTTTCAGAAGCAGAAATAAAAACCTGAAATGTAGAAATAGCCTAGTCATTTGGAGACACGTAAAATTTTGCGTGAAGGTGTTAGGTGGCTCCTAGTGGCAATGGCACCCCACTCCAGTACTCTTGCCAGGAAATTCTCATGGACGGAGGAGCCTGGTAGGCTGCAGTCCATGAGGTCACTAAGAGTTGGGCACGACTGAGCGACTTCACTTTCACCTTTCACTTTCATGCATTGGAGGAGGAAATGGCAACCCACTCCAGTGTTCTTGCCTGGAGAATCCCGGGGGACGGGGGAGCCTGGTGGGCTGCCATCTGTGGGGTCGCACAGAGTCGGACACGACTGAGGTGACTTAGCAGCAGCAGCAGCAGTGCTTCACAGGGGAGAATGGCCCCCGGGCATCTGCTGCAGGCCCAGCAGGCTAGAGCTGGACCCAAGGCTGCACGCAGGCAGAGCTCAGCTGCGGTCAGGCCGTGGGACTTTTCTGTGGGACCCAGCAGGCATGAGGCTGCATGCCCATTCCCTGGTGCTGTGCCACATCCTCCCCAGGGGTTGTGTTTGCCCCAGTTCCCTGCGTGTTTCTGAGTACTTGACTCTGGCTAGCCGGTGAGTGTCTGCTGGATGGACCCCCATGCTCAGGGCACTGAGTGAAGTGGATCCAAATCAGATCCCTGCTCCGACCATCCTGTGGTTTTGCACTTGCTCTGTCCAGCCAGTCCCATGGGGTCCTCTGTCCCCAACATATTCTGCTTTTCAGAGAGTCCACAGAGGATGTTGTGGATACCCAAGTGACTGCAGAGGTTGTGGGTACCCAAGTGACACTCAGAGCCTCTGAGTGTCCAGGCCAGTGGGGGTGGGACACTGCCATCCCTGGGTCCCTTTGGGCAGGGATGTAGGAGAGGCTGTGCTTTGGGGCCAGGCACACTGGGTTCCATTTCCATGGTGCTGTCTCCTGCTGTGAGTCCCTGGCTGGGACAGGTTGTCTCCTAGCCTCTGCATCCTGGCAGGTGACAGCAGACCCAGGGGTAACCGTCAGCTCTCTGCAGCTTCTCTCCAAGCTCCTCTCTGTTCAGGATGGAGTCCTAACTGACTGGGCATTTGTTCCTTTCCAGCAGAGTTGGGAAGAGACCTATCCCATCGCTGGGGGCCCTGGCGACCTTGGGGAGGGGTCTCATTACTCTGAGTTCCCATTTCCACATCTGGAAAAAGGGAATGCCCAGGTACCTTGCTGGGTTTTTGTGAGGACCACAGAGGCTGGTGGACAGGTGCTTGTGTCAAGATCAGAGAGAGATCACCCCGGAAACAGAAGGGAGAAGTGACCCTCTGGGGGCTCCAGAGTGAGTCCCACAAGTACCATCTTCCTGAGTTGGTGGGACACAGAACAACCTGGAGTAGGATAGGGTGGTCTGGACCCTTTGGACCTTCATAAGAATTCACTTTGCATTTTCCTTTTCAGGGAACAAACTGGAGGATCCTTCAAACCTTTGTCCAGTGTGCATCATCGACATTCATTTTTCAACGGATTATTAATAATTTAGTTGACATCCAAGGGAACCTATTTTACTGCACTTTGCTCTTGGTGTCTTTAGCATAAACCATTTGTCTTGGAGAAACTGTTTGTAAAACGCATCCATACAAAATACTGAAATCTAGAAAACAAAACCAGTACAGATCTTGCCACATCCTGTCCCCAGCCCTACAGAAAGGTGGGAAAACAGGTATTACTCCATGGAAGTAGAAAGCATACTAGTTTTTACCCTTTCTCCTTTGCTCATTCAATTTGGTTAAAAAATGAGAAGGCCAGTATTTACACAGGCTAACAGAATTCAAACAAAACAAGAGTATATATAGTAAAATGTGAGTCACTTTCTTATGCCAGGCCCAATCCCTCTCTCAACAGGCACTGTTAATTGCTCCTGTGTATCCTTCTGAAAACATTGTGTAGATGCTCAAGTTTGTATTTTTTTTCATATTTAAACATATGGGAGCATATAGTGTCCATTTTTCTCCGGTTTCCCTTTTTTCACTTAATCATGTTGGAGATTATTACATTTTTAGTCTTTTAGTCTATATAAAGTGTACTCATCTAAATTTAATTTAATAATGACAGATTTGCTGAATTTAACCTCAGTGTCTTTTATCTTGGAGTTCCCAGCATGTCCCTTCCTGGGCTGGTGGGCTAGTCTGCAGTAAGTGCATAGTCCCAGAGTATGCAGCTGCTGGCCCATCACAGGGCTTCTCCCTTCTGTTTCTGGGGTGATCTGTCTCTGATCTTGACACCAGCACCTGTCCACCAGCCTCTGTGGTCCTCACAAAAACCCAGCAAGGTACCTGGGCTGGCCCTTGAGCAGGAAGGAGTGCCCCTCTATCCACGCCCTGCCATGTGGGTTAGGCAGGTACTCAGAAACGAGAATTAATTAGGGAGAAGCTGTAGTCTCCATTCAGCCCCCGTAAAGTTAGGGGGAAACTCTGAAATGTGTTTGCCAGCTGCCATGAGTGGTATCAGCTCAGTTCTGCTCTGAAAGCTGACTGAAGTGTGTGGCCCCCGTTCTCTCCTCACCCTCCTGTTCTTCCTGTCTCATTATTTATGTTTCCATTCCTTCCATGGTCTGGACACATACTATTTGCCCTCTGACGGGTAACCTCAGTTTCCAGTTGCCTGGTCTTTGTGCTCTGTTTAGATGATTCCAGGATCACACAGTACGGGTCCTTTATTAGTAATTCTAGAGGAATTGTCAGGGCCTTTCTTTCAGTTCCTCTTTCAGTTTGAGTTCATTGTAGAGTTTGTGGATTGTGATCCCCTACTCTCTTCTTAAATGGCTCATGACCCTCAGTGGAGAATTTTTGCAAGCTCCAAAATATCTCCTGCATGAGTATAAAACTCTTGAGTCCCACCTTCCCTTTAAAACTTCATAGAAATATTTCTGTCTTTTAGCACTGAGGATTATTGTTAAGGTATTTGAGCTCAGCCTGTCTTCTGCCTGGATGTTCATATTCTTTTGATTCATTAACTTCTCCAGGCTATTTCTGTATGTTCGTCTTTCTGTATTGCTTTTTTTATAAGCTGCGCACAGTATATCCCATCATCTGACAGAAACAAGTCACTTTATCTGTGTAGTGTTTCTTCTGTGTCTTTTATTTGTCATCTCTTTGAGAAACTCAGAATTTCACATACTTTGCCATTTCATTTGCTTGTGTCTTTGGTTGGTTGGTTGTATTTATTCTATTTTTTAATGGCTTCTAATGTGCTCATCATTCCTACCCCATTTCTTTTCTTTTTCTCCGTTTCTTTCCCAAGCTCTTGTCTTTCTGTTGGTTAATAATTTCTTCTTTGATTTTTAAAAATCTTTTTAGGAGAGTATAGTCAGCAGGATAAAGGCCCCTCAAAGATATCAATATCCCAGTCTCCAGAGTCTGTGAATATATTGGGAGAATTGGAATTGGAAAAGTAAAATTGAATATGGAGTGGAGGTTGCTAACTGTATGACTTCAAAGTAGTGGGATTATCCTGGGTTATCCTAAGTGGGCCCAGTGCAGTCAGAGGGTACATGAAAGGGGAAGATGGAGGACCAGAGAGGCGTCAGCACAAGAAAGACCAGTCCTGATGTTGTTGGCCACAGGAGGCCATGATCCAATGCATGTGTGTGGCCTCCAGACTGGATACAGCAAGGAAAACGGGGCTTCCTGCAGTGGCTGGAGTCATGACCCCCCAATGACGTTCATGTCCCAACCTCCAGAACCTGGGAATATGTTCAGTTATTTGGAAAAGGAGACTTTGCAGATGTAGTTAAATTCAGAATCTTGAGTTGGGGAGATTGGCCTGATTTTTCCAGGTGGGCCTGAGTAACCCCAGAAGAGGCAGGAGAAGCAAAGTCAGAACAGACCTGAAGATAGACTCAGAGGTCAGGGATGCAGTTTCTGGAAGAGGAACACCAGCCAAGGAATGGGAGCAGCCCCTGGACACTGTGCAAGGTAGGGCACCTTCTCCCCTGGAGCCTCCAGAAGGAACACTGTCCTGCAACACCTTGGCTTTAGCCCAGTGAGACCCATTTCAGATGCCTGAGCTCTAGAACTGTAGGATGATATGTTGCTCTTGTTTTAAGTCACCAGATTTGTAGATTTGTTGTGATTTGTTTCAGCAGTAACAGGAAACTCACAGAGACTGTAGGGGAGTATGTTACTAAAAAGTTCTTTACCTCTTTTCTTAGGAGGCTTTCCTCTGGGCCTACAAGTGCTTACCCACCTCCTCCACCCCATTTCTAAGCCTGATTCCCGAGTTGGTTACTTTGTGACTTTAGTCAGTGCATTTTTGGAGAATGGGGTAGGGTTGCACTTCATTTCAAGTTTATAGTCTGGAATGCAAGAGTACACTCTTCAAGTGTATTTCTTTGGCCCAGTTAGGAGCTGTGTTCCCCAGTTCCTCACGAATAAATTGGGTGTTGCTCCTAGCAGGCCTCAGTGTCATGTTTTTGCTACCTGCCTCTGCCTCTATACAAGACCGAATCCACAGTCCATGGTCTACTCAGTGGTTCTGCCCCATGTCCACGTGATCCTTTGCAAGCTGCCATGGCAAGGTCTTTATCTCCCCAGGGGTCAGGAGTGGGGCACTGGCTTGCTGTGTCTCTTCCTGATGCCATTGGTCTGGTCCACCCAGGGATTTGTGCACTCTGCTCATGTCTGTTTTCTTGATTCGTCAAAAGTGGAATATATTTCTCTTTCTAATTCTCTGTCTCCCTTTTCATTGTTTTGAGGGCTTTCAGACAAAGTGTGGAGGAGTAAACCATTCAGAAACTGGTGAATTTGTGATGCTTTCTTGTAGGTGCAGGTGTAGATGCTGAGGGATTTTACTCACCATCTTTGGGAAGCTCCTTGTGCTTTGAGAGAGAGAAATGGGTCGCCATTTCTCTTGGGGTCTTGGCATTGTTGAGCATTTGTTGCTTTGGGATCCCTTTTCTAAGAAGATTTTTTGCTTTACTCCAGAACGCTTTTTGTGTAAAAACCCTTCCATTAGATTAGACAAGCTATTGTATAAAAGATTTGACCTCCCATGCTAGCAGCCTGGGAGAAGGTGGCAGACACGTGCCACACCGGACCTCTGGCCCAAGGCTTCCCTACCTCTGAGGCCATATCCTGCCCCTGCCATGCCCCAGCAGCCTTGAATTCACTTCCTGTGTCTCTGAAATCTGTGTGGCTTTTTGTATGTTAATCAATAAAGCCTGAATGAACACTTGCTGCTTTAATCACTAATGAATATTAAATTAATGCTGTAATCCCTAAGCAGTAGAATAGCCCCCAGTGATTGCCGTGTATTTTTCTGACATTATCTGGTTTAAATCTCACAGCCATCCTGTGAGGCAGGTGTCACAGTTCAGCCTCATTTGGACTTTAAGCCAGGTTGGAGTGCCTGGAGATGCCATTTGTCTGTCTTACGAAGCACAGGCTGCCTTCACAAAGGCTGGACCTGGTCCTTGACATGCAGGAAGTGTGTACTTATTTTGTTGGATTGAATTGAAGCTTATGAACTTCTTTCATTGTTTTCTAAGCTCTTTGTGTGTGCAGATCTGTTGGCCCCAGATATTTTCAGAACAGCTTCCTTGTAGTGATCTAAGATTCATTAGTTTTAAATGTTGAATTTTAGTTAGTTAAATGTTAGCAACCTTCAGTTGTGCAGTGTTTCTCTGTCATTCAAACCCAGGGCGACTTAGAGGTAAGAAGCCTAAATTCTGAGGAATGAGAATTCATGAGGATTCTGCTCCAGCCAGACCCACTTTGGGCTGTCCTGTGCACACACAGCCCCTCTAGTTTGTCATCCCTGGGATGACAGACTAGTTTGCCAGCCAATCAGTGTACAAGGAGGGTACGCTCTCTTCAGTTACTGGGAGAGAAATCCACTGTGCAGTAAAGATAATAAACTGATAAGTAAAAAGATAGTACACTAGAATCTCTTAATTTTTTTTTTTTTTTTTTTTTTTGCCTGCCTTTCATTTTGTAGGGGCCATAGGGTTGTAGTCATGGGGATGAGTGACTAGTGGGCCACAGCTTCACAGAGGCTTGCCAGGTCAAGCCTGGCATCCCTCTAGACAGATGGTCAGCAGCACCCGAAAATCAGGTGACATGATCACTGTGCTGTTGCCAATGAGCTGGAAGGACAGAATGTACCTAGTTTTTGAAAGATCATGTCCTTGGGTTCCCTGTACAACCAGAGTGTGAGACTCAGAGAATGTAGCCTTGTAGCCTTCCTGAAGCTTCTTTGGACACCTGGGATGTTGAGAGAATGAACTTCCTCCTGCCCGCTCCTCTGGGCCTCCCCCGGGCATGATTCATGCTGGAATCAGTTCTGTGACATCAGCTTTTAGCTCTTCAAAGATTGCCTGTTACCACTTCCCTCTCTTCCTTCCTCTCCCAGTTTGTCATTTATTAGTCTGTGGTCTTCCCACGTGGCACAGTGCTAATGAATCCACCTGCCGGTGCAGGAGATACAGGAGATGAGGATCTGGATTGGGAAGATCCCCTGGAGTAGGAAATGGCAACCCACTCCAGTATTCTTGCCTGGGAAATTCCACGGACAGAGGAGCATGGCAGGCTACATGCAGGTCATAAAAAAGCTGGACATGGCTGAGTGACTGAGCGTGCACGTTTGTTCTGTTATCCTGATTTTTCAGCAGTTCTCTTGCAGTATGCCTTCATTTAGCCCCTGCAGTGCATTCTGGACACTTTCCTCGGTGTTGCCTTCCACCTGGCTCATCTGCCCTCTACCCGATCCACATCAAATCTACTGTAAAGAGCAGTCACTTGGTTTTAAGTTTTTGTACTTGTGTTGTTCAATTCCATAAATTTTCTTACTTTCCCATATTCTTGTCTTTTTAAGAGGTATCATATTGTTTACTTAGGGTTTTGATCACTTTAAGAAGTACTTTCATCTGTCATTTAAGACTGTATGTTATGGTCCCTGAGTAGTGATTTGTTATCTGAACTTCTTGATGGTGGTGAACTGGGAGTTTTTATCTGGTGCTACTGTTTGCTGGGCCTGCTGGCCCTGTTCTTGGGGAATTGCTTCTACTTGTGTCTCCTCACTTGATTACAGCCTCGTCTTTGCTTGGTGCCAGGGTGGGTGCATCTGGCCAGTGAGATTGTATTTGCTTCTGTTAGATCCACAGGGGGCTGTGAGCCCAGGGTCACCTTGCGTATCAGCTCCCTGGGTTGGTGGTTCTGGAAATGTTGGCTGTCTGAGGTGAGCACCCACTGAGACTTTGCCCTTCATCTCTTTGTCATGCAGCCTGCAGGGAAGGCTGTGGCAGTGCTATGTCTGTGGCAAGGATGCAGTCAGTGGGAGGTCAGGACTGGACTGGCCACAAGACACAGATCCTGTGCGCCTGTTGAAAGGGTGGCTAACTTTGAAGTTGGGACCGACTTGGGGAGTAGAGCTACTAACCGACAGGGCAGTGGTGAGTATGTATGTTTGCGTGCCAAGGCCTGGGAATGCCTTGATGAGTGGTTTCCTGACAGTGCCCTGAGGTGATAGGAGGCTCTGTTGGTTGTAAAGAGACAAAGGACTGGCAGGCCCTTCCCAGCTAAGCATACTGCAATTTCTGGAGGCTTGCTTGGTTCTTTTTATCATATCAACAAGTTTAAATGCAAAGCATTGGATGTAGAAGAGCACAAGATACCCCAGGAATGAGTGCCAAGTCAGTGCAGGGAAGGGAGGAAGGCAGTCCGTATACTCTCTGCTGGAATATCCTTGAGCCTGTTACACGGATGCTGTCTGAGGTTGCAGCTGTAGAAAACTTGAAGAAAAGAAGAGCACAAAGCATTTTAGAGTATTGCCTACAGCATTGGAGAAGGAAATGGCAACCCACTCCAGTGTTCTTGCCTGGAGAATCCCAGGGACAGGGGAGCCTGGTGGGCTGCCGTCTATGGGGTCGCACAGAGTTGGACACGACTGAAGTGACTTAGCAGCAGCAGCAGGGAACCACTACTTGAAAGTTCAAGCGTAGACACTGCCTCTAAGCGGGCTGGTCCAGCCAGCCCCCTCGCCCTGGGGCACACCACGGTTCATGGATCTCTTACCACATCTTGGCTGCTGGCTCCCCGGCTCTTCCCTGGATGCAGAGCCCTTCCAGCGCCAACCCCTGCCTCTCCCATGACACCTTTATGGTTTCCCCACTCATGGCACCTGGGAGCCCTGCTCTGCGTCACAGGGTGTGTACTCTCCCAGGAGCACGAAGGGCGGGCTGCAGTTCTTCGCATGTTGGTGCACCTCACCCATGGGATACCTTCTTATGGTGACCAGGGTGTGACATTGGAAAAGCTCTTTAGATTTCCAAAAGACGGGAACGTTTAACTGTGTTGCAAGTCCTTGTACCCTTGGTGCCCTCTGCCCCTGTAAAGCCTTGCAATACCCACCTGCACCTGTGCACACACAGTTCACATAGATTTGGTGGCCTGAGGTAACTGTTGCTTCCCGGGAGTGTAGCAGTTGTTACCATGTCACCGTGGCCTGGGTCTTCACAAAGAGCCGCCTTCTTCTGGTTGTAAAGGGTGGGACCATGGTTAGTTGTACTCAGTGGAGGAGAGCTCCTGTCGTGCTCTCACCTGTTCCCACGCCCTTCATTCATTCCCATTGTCTGCTCTGTGGTGTGCTAGTGTGCACTGCTGTCCTGCTCTGGACACTGTTCTCCTGCACGTGGGAACCAGGCAGCGTTGTCTCAGGAGTCCAAGGCTTCCATCACCTCTACAGCCGCCCTCTGTATCCATGGGTCCTGCATGCATGCGTTCAGTCCACCACAATCAATGATGTTCTAAGAACTATTCCATAAAGTTCCAGAAAGCAAAACTTGAATTAACTGTACTTTGGCAGGTATTTACATAGCATTCACGTTGTAATAAGCATTATAAGTAACCAAAGGGTGATTTAAAGTGTAAGGAAGGATGTACAGCGAGGTATATGCAAATATAATACCATTTTAAATAAGGGACTTGAGCATCTGTGGATCTTGGTGTCCTCAGGAATCCTGGAACCAACCTCCCGTGGATACTGACGGGTGACTGTGTTTGCTCCCGGAAGGTTTGAATCAGTTGTGCTTTTATATAAAATATCCCCAGGTGTTCCTATTAATTACATCTTGAACTTCCTCTGCAGTCTGACCACTGCTGCTGCCGGGACACACAGGGCTCATTCAGTGCAACCCAGTCCACCCAATGGGATGGCAGACCTACTGGGCATCTGTCTTCCTCATCATAGTTTAGGGGAAGGGCAGGGAGGACCCTGTGGTGTCCCCCACCATCCAGGAGTGGTGGGACATTTTGTTAACTGTCTCGGCATTTAATTTTTTGCAAAATTATGCTGCCCTTGACTTTGTGTCATCTCATTCATTCAGCAGACATTTTGTCTAAGTATTTTCTTCCTCCTAAAAGTAAACAATAGCCTTTGGAAAAAATACTCAGTGGAAGAAAAGTAATCACATGCAAAGAATGTTTCCTCTGGTTTTGTTTTCCTCTTCAGCTGGCATTATTTCTTGAGCCTTAAACTGTGGTCCCCATGGCCACATGGCACTGAGTGGGCCAAACATGCAATAGTCAGTGAATGATCATGGATTGTGGGCTCCAGAGGGCTAGGCAGGCAGCTCTGCCCGGCACGTGCTCCAGGTTAGACAGTGGGTCATCTAGTGCAGCGTGTCGGGTCACCACACACAGGAGAGCCTGTTCTTATTCCAGATGCCACTGCCAGAGCTCTCCTTTCAGTCCTGATCAGGGGCCCCCGAGGTAGTTTTAGTCTGGTTTCTGTCACATACCATCATTCCAGCTTTCTGAACTTAGCAACAGTGTACCCAAGGCGTTTACGATTCCATATCCTTCCTCTACAAGCCAGCAAAAGGACGTTTGGGGTGGTAGATAGAACAGTAGCTGCCCTTGGACCAGCAGAAGGAACTCAGCACCAGGAGAGTTTGTATGGCTCAGATTCCAGAACTTGGGATTCTTGGGCATTTGAATTGGGGAACGTGGAAGAAGTCAGGCACCTGGGAATGACAGGAGAGACCCAGGAGGCAGGAGCTGGAGAGAGGCTGGGGGGACAGCAGCCAGCAGTGGATGGGCCTCTGGGAGAGGGGACCAGAAGAGCAGGCTGTAGGGGCAGAAGGCTGGAGACCCAGTCCTGCAGAGGGTAGAACCGCGTCAGCAGAGAGGAGCAGGAGGAAGCAGCCTGGATCCCACGTTCCCGGGGCTGGGCCGCTGACAGCTGCCTCCCCACCCCCACCACCCCCAGGACTGTGGGCCCAGCTGTTTGCTGGAGACCCTGGGCTCCTGTCCCTCCCTCCACCCCTTCTCCTCCCCTTCTTCCATCTCTCCCCCTTCCTCCCCTCCCCCTCTCACTTCATCTCCCTACTCCCTCCCTTCCTCCCTCCCTCCCTCCTCCTCCTCCTCCTCCTCCTCCTCCTCCTCCTCCTCCTCCCCTCCGAGAGCTACCAGTGTGCCCCAAGGGTCTGCTGGCCTCTGTTTGCTATAGGCAGAGTGCTGGCCTCTCCGCCCCCACAGGCCCTTCTTCACTGTGTGTAGGACCAGATTAGAGCCTGGGGTCCTGGCACACCAGTGTGGAGAGAAAGGAGGTGCAGGAAGGGAGAAAGTGTCTCTGGAGATATTTGGAGGAACCTGGTGGGGAGAGCACTGGGTAGTCGAGGACCCCCTGGCGGGCCCCATCCCTCTCAGTGGGTGTTTGCCTGAGGTCTCAGGATTTATAAAAGATGCCAGTCCGATTCTCCTGCTCAACTGGCTCCCCTGGCCCCAGGGTACGTTGTATGGTAAGAACCAGTGTGTGGCCAGCTTCACAAGGACAGAGGATTGAGAAGGTGACGGATGTCCTGGGGACACACAAGTCCACCTGCCTGTTGGGAAAGCTGGGGCCAAGCACTGGAGAAAAACAGGATGGAACTCTAGGCCTCGTGCCACTTGGCGGCCTCTTTTATTCACCTTCCCTGAGAGCAAGGCTCAGGGTGGCACAAGGTGTGTGTAGATGTCAGGGTGCAGGAGTATGCCATCCAGGGCAGGTGAGGGCATGCCTAGGACCATTCACCCTGGGGAAGGTTAACACATCAAGGATCCTGATTTGTAAGATTATTATTGTAAAACAAGTATTGTGATGGGAATAGGCAGGTGTTGGGGATGGCAAGGAGCCTTCTTATTTGTGGTACCTCTCAGGAGCCCAGCAAGGAAGAGCAGCCTCCTGCCGGCTGCAGAGGGGAGAATGGACGCCTGGCTTGCTGTGGGGATGCGGTGTCTCCTGGCTCCCCTCTGTGCTGCTCTGTAAGTGATGGCCTCGCCCCTGGCTCACGGGGACAGTGAAGCCATGGGTGGTGCCCTAGACGGTGAGCAGAGCCCAACCACACCTGCAGGATGTATATAAGCGCTGTGCCCATGGAGCAGGGCAGGCCTTGCCTCAGGCCTTGTTCCATGGGGCCCACCTGTCTACCTGGTACTAGCTCTTACCTTTTGTGCAAGGTTGGGAGGGTTAAATTTGGAATTTAATATTTGTTATTTATTTAAAAAATCCTCTAAGAGTCCTTAACCTTTGGGGGACCCTCTGTGGTCTGTGGAATCAGACATTCTGAGTGCCCTTGGGCTGTGTGTCAGGACTGGAGAGACAGGCAGATGCAGCTGTGGAACTGCTTGTGAGTGTTTTCCATTGCCTTTTGTGCCACGGTGTGTGAGTTCCTGGGCCACTAGAGCAGCCTCTGCCTGCAGGGTCCAGAGAAGGAGAGTCCGTGAAGGAAGCAATGGAGGGATTATCTCCCTCATCTGCATGGCCTCGGCCCAGGGTCCAAGAGTAGAGGAGAACTCAGGTTCTCTGGGAAATTGTGAAAAGATGTTTCCAAATGATGAACAGGGGATGAAGGGTCATTGTCCTCCCCGTTTTCAGATTTCCCATGAGCGTGTCCTTGGAGGTTTTGCTGGACTTTGCAGAGGAAATTTCATTTGAAAGCTTGGGGGTGTGTTACATTGGCTGGGCGGTTCTCACACAGGCCACATGTTAGCTGGGCCTCTGTGACTCCAGGGCCTCCTAGATGGTCAAAAGTATTTTGGTGCAAGCTCAGAGCTCACCCTGCAGAGAATGGAGGTTCCTGGGCTGCACAGTGTATGTAACAGACTGGCCCTGCTAGTCCTTAAACTATTTTGTTTGAGTCACAAGGACAGAAATAAATAAATAAACAGGCCAAAAAGGATTACTGTGACATGGCCAGGGTTTGTGCATTGTCACTGAGCCCAGCAAGGGCTCATCTGAGATGCTGCTGCAGATGTTTGCAGGAAACGTGGCCGTCGCCTGCCGTGAGCCTGGCAAGTGGACGTGGTACCCACTTTCATTTTAAGTTGTAAATCTTTTTTCATGTTCTTTTCCAATATGGTTTGTTACAGCCTGTTGAATGAATGGTAGGACCTTGTTTATCTATCTCATATATAATAGTATGTATCAGTTAATCCCAAACTCCTAATTTGTCCGTCCCTCTCCCCTACCCCCGCCGCTTTGGTAACCATAGATTTGTTTTCTATGTCTGTGAGTCTCTTTCTGTTTCATAGGTAAGTTCACTTTATCATATATTTTAGATTCCACGTATAAGTGATATCATATGGCATTTGACTTTCAAGTTATAAATTTTTAAAAGAAGAGCTGGAAACAGAACAGGTGGAAAAAATTACTGTCAGAACATGTTTTAAAGAGACCAGATTAATGAAGGCTCAGTTGTAATTTTTATTTTCGAGGAAACCATTTTAAAAATTCTTGTCACGTGGAAGATGAAAGCTTCCAAGAGAAATCCCCCAGGAGATGGGTGAGATTGGCTTCCGTGTGTGCAGGGCATTTTTCTAGGGCTGTCAGGAGGGTGGTCCTGGGGAGGGTGGACCAAGCAGGGCGGCCAGGCCCGGTTGGCCTTCCTTTATTCATCTCCCTCGTTGAGTGCGGACTGAGGTCTGCACAGCTGAGGTGTGAGGCTGGTCACACACCTGGCAGCATCTCAGCCCTCTCCTGTGGGTCCTAGGAGCTTTCGTTGCAGTGTGTGTTGCATTATCCTTTGGGGTCTTCGGGGGCAGGTGCTAAAGGTAAATCCACCTTTCAGATTGTGGTGAATTGGGGGTTTTCTTCTATTCTGCTCTTGCTTCAGTCAGGAGAGACATGCTTTAAATAGGGAAGTGGCGATGTCATTTCCAGGCGCTTTCCCAGCACTAAGTAGGTCAGGGTTTTGTCACAGTTTTGACGAGATCACAGGTGAGTCGCTATAAATTTGGAGAGAGTCACGAATCTTGTCAGAATACAGAGTGCACTTGCAATCTGGTTAAATAGTCTTAATTCCTGGCCTGTGGAGAGTGCTCTCACTCCCCACTCCCCACACCCCTCCTCATGGCACAATCTCTGCTGAAACCGGGCCTTAGAGGGTGGGGGAGTGGTGGTGCAGTGGGTGTCTGGGGACATGCCCTCCCTGCTGGCTGAGGACCATCTGTCCTCTTGCCTGCCTAACAAAACCAAGTCCTGGAAGTGGATGGGAGAACTGTCCCCTCCCCCTGACCTAAGCTTTTCGTGCAAGCGCAGCCTCATTCAGAAAGGTTCATAAGCGCACACAAACTGACACCCCTGTGATCACACCGGCATCCGGCCACTGCTGTCCCCGTGTCTCATGCCACATACCTGCCTGGCCTCTTGCACTTCCTGTCTGCGAGATCCCATAGCAATGCCCTTCCTCCGGCTCCTTTGGCTCCTCGTGGTATTTGTGGGGTCTGTGTAGGTCCCCATGCTTCATTGGCTCTCATTCATTCCCAGGGCTGTGTGAATAGGCACGTTCCCTGATGACAGGTGTCGGGGTGGTTTGCAGGGTAGGATCTTGGGAGCAGGGGGCTGTCCTGGAACATGTCTTTGCTGGACATTCAGCTGCATGTCTGTTGGGAGCACACCTGGGGGTGCAGGTGCCAGGTCACGGGGCTGCGGAGCTTCAGTTCAGGAGACCCTTTGCTTCCCCAGCAGGTAGAGGCCAGACTAAAGTTTCCCAGGCAGAGAGAATAAACCCCAGTGGCAGTATGGGACTTATTGGATTGACATGAGTTCAGGTAAGGATCCAAAGGCACTTTAGTCAGCAGTTATACTCAGCTGACAGAGAACTGGTCTTTGTAGAGGTGGATTCTGCATTTGAATGAGGGGTTTCTATCCCACTGTCTGCTATGTGGCTCACATAACTTTTTCTCACTGTGCTCAGCTGATGTCATCTACCAGTAGGACATGTCCTGCCCTGATAAACCCACTCTGGGTGGGGGGTGAGGGGCTAAATCACATCTTCCTACTCCCCAGGGGTGGGCAAAGGCTGAGTAGGCCTACCATGCCGTCACTGCTTGTTACATGTACTGCAGAAGCTGCATCTTATATTAAGCTGTGTCTCAGGATGGTCCTGGGGCTAAGGAAACCCGCCACACATGTGTCATGTCTTGGGTACCTTGTGACTTAACTCGGGCTTCGATCAGCTTCACATCCACACCCTCTGAGGTTGGGGATCAGAGGGCTACCCTCTTATCACAGATGATGAAACAAAGGTTCAAGTTAAGTACTGGCCCAGGGTCTCAACTTGACTAATAAGAAAAGGGGGTCTGGCCTGTATCTTCTGGCCACAAACCCCGTGGTATTCTGCTACAGTGCAGCCCCCTCCCCTGTTTATCAAGCAGGTAATTGAAAGGTGGTACTTTATTTTACAGTGACTCTTAACAGATTTGTCTGAACAACTGGTTCCTTTGGTCTTGGGAGAGGGCAGCCTTTGCAACCTCCTTCATGCACAGGTGATGATGCACCTCTCCAGCCACAGGACCAGTGGTCCCACTAGGGTGAAACCATCACAGGCCTGTCATTTGGGTATCCATTGATGTGCTAGTTCACACCGATTCTAAAAAGTTATTTTAGAAAATTCAGGTAATGGGATGTAGTCGATCAAGTCATGTGAAATCTAAATCTTTGAGAACATTTGGCAGTAGTGTAGATTTTAACCTTTCCTGTTGGTGTGTGCTATTTTCCGAAACCTTAGCGTTAACCTCAAAAGCATATTTTCCAAAATTATTGATGTGTATGATAGGAAGAAATAAATAGACCAAGAAATAGTATAGTTAACTTCATGGTATGTCTGTCATTAAAGGAAGCTTGATTACCTCCAAAATTACCTTTGATGATTCTAATAAAAAACAGATTTTTATTGTTTGCAGGGTGAGCTTTGTACTGTGACTTTCTTATATTCTATAAAATTATTTCAGAAACTGCCACCCGTACCTTGAAATCTTCAATGGGGAATATCAGTTAAAATTAGTTGGTTTTATTATCAAAAGAGATTTTCATTTTGTGTAAATTGTTTAGGTCAGTTCGGACCAAGTTAAAGAGCTATAAACATAAAACAACAAAATAACCCCTAAATTGTTTTTTTTTTTAAGTAAATAAAACAGCTTCCTGTGTCACTTATCATTTTTTATCTGTGTAAGTGATACAAATCATATCACTCCCAGAGAAGCAATTTAGTGTGTAAGGATTCCAGCCCTGATGTGAGAGTTTACATATCACAGTAGTGATCCCAAGTCGGTTTTTATCAGGGATGTGGGCGCTCTTGTCCCTCCCAGGGATCCTGCAGGAGACACACCAGTTCCTCACTCTGGTGGCGGGAAACCAGGTGGCAGTGGCCAGAGCTGTGGAGACATAGGGAGGCTGGAGCGTCTTCCTTGGCCTTTTCCTCCGGCCGTTACCCTCAATTTCAAGTTCTCGTGTGCTCACCGCTTTGGAGTACCATCGTGGTGACCGGTGCTGGTAAGTTCCCCTGGCTCACGGCATCTGTGAGGGGTGTCAGTGCCGCTGACACACTCGATGCCCGTGCTGAACAGAGGCCAGCGCCACTTTCAGGAATGGGATGTCTTTGGGGTCATGTTTGACTCCACTGTTCCAGAGCCTCAGATGTTCCCTTCAGGGTTCAAGGTAAAGTCCCTCTGAACCCTCATTCTATTGGTCACTCTGTTCTTTGGTTCAGGAACCCTCAATGTGCTAGCAGACTTGCTACCAGCGATGGCAGAAGGAACAGAACATGAACGGGAGGGCCTCCTCACCAAAGCGGCCACTGCCGTGTGACTGTCACCGCATGGAGGAACATCCAGTGCCCAGACCAGCATCCACCCACTACAGGGAACAGCACGGTCACCGCTGCTAGCCAGGGGGAGGAGGAGAGGGGGTGCGGCTGGCTTCTACATTGTGCTTAAAGCCATGCTCAAGCTAGAGGGGGCCTGAGTGCCCGCCAGCCATGCCTTGGGAGCATACAGACACCTGCTGGGAGGACAGCACACCCAGCATCACGCAGCTCCCACCCCAAATCAAGTGTGGGATCACTTGATCCATGAGATCTGCTCTGATGTTGTGGGATCTCAAAGGATCCTGTCTGGATCATGATCAGAAGTGAATCTGACAAAGGTCTCTCTGACTATTAAATGGATAGTGAAGGATTTGGGAATTTGATTTTAAGAGAGGATCCTAGAGATCAATTAGGATGGTGGGGGCTCTCCAGATTGGGGGAGGGTCCTTAGGATCACTGAGGAACAGAGTGCGATGGTCCTCAGAATCACTGAGGAGCAATGGAGGGGGTCCTCGGAATCACTGAGGTCTTGTAGACCTGTGGGTCCTGGAGACAGTTGAGGGCAATTTCGGCCCATGTTATGGAGGTGGAGAGAGGCCTGGCTTTGGCATCTGGTCAGTGGTGTGCAGTGGACGGATGTGAGACAGAGCATGGTGAGCAGGTGGAACCAGGGCCTGGTCTGACCCTGGGGATGTGCTGGTTGGCTGGGCAGTGACCCTTGAGCTCTGCTAAAGGGTTTTCTGCCAGTCAGGAAGTGTTGTTTCCATTTCTGTTTTTAATTTTGAAGTCCAGTGTATTCTTTTTAGCTATTGATATCGTGTCTTTTTTTTTTTTTTTTTTGATGTTTGATCTTATTTATTTGTTACTCTTAGAACATCTCATTTTTGACTGGACTCAGACTTAGAAGTAGAAGCTCTCAGAGAGGACAGCCTCCGTCTCTTGGCAATCTGTTCCTGCCGTTTTTCTTTGGCCTCCTTCATTCTCTTGGCCAAAAGTTTAGCATATTCTGCAGCCTCTTCTTTATTTTTCTTAGTACGCTGTTTCTTCAGAGCAATACGCCGGCGTTTGTGCTGCAGAACTCGTGGAGTCACAAGACGCTGAATCTTGGGTGCTTTAGTCCTAGGTTTCTTACCGTCTTTGTTTAGGGGCTTTCGCACAACATATTGGCGGACATCATCTTCTTTAGAGAGATTGAAAAGTTTGCGGATTCTGCTAGCTCTTTTGGGACCCAGGCGATGAGGCACTGTAGTATCAGTGAGTCCAGGAATATCCTTCTCCCCTTTTTTCACGATGACCAAATTGAGAACACTCAGATTGGCGTCCACAATGCAACCCCGTACAGATTTGCGCTTTCTCTCTCCAGTCCTCCTTGGTCTATAACAGGAATGCCCCTTACTCAGTAGAAGGCGAACTCGGCCATGGGTCAAGACACCCTGCTTCATGGGGAAACCCTGCTTATCGTTCCCGCCACTGATTCGGACCACATAACCCTTCCATTCTTCACCCAGAGCGTCAGCAGCAACTTCTGTGGCCATTCGCTTCTCGTAGAAGGTACGAAGTTTTCGTTCATCGTCCACTTCAATGAGCTTCTGGCAGCCAGTGGCCGGGAAAGAGATGTTCAGCTAAAAATTCTTCATTCTGAAGCGGCCGACAGCCTCAGGGGCGCCACGAAAAAGAGCTGATATCGTGTCTTAAGAACTTTTCACCTAGGCTAGCTCCTGAAGATTTCCTCTGATTCTTATAAAATTTCATAGTTTTACATTTTCTATTTGTATACTTCATCCATTTGAGCTAATTTGTTCAGGTGTGATGTCTCGATGGAATTTTGGTGTTCTGCCTGTGCACGTCCAACTGGCCCAGCACTCCTGGTTGAAAGGATGAGCCTTCCTCCATTAAATTGTTTTTTTCACCTTTGTCGGAATCAGTTGGCTGTTCTTGTGTGGGTCTGTTTCTGTTTTGTTTTCACTTCTGCTCACTGATCTACTTGTCTGCCTCTTGCTAATATTTCATTGCTTCAATTACTGCAGCATTATGGTAAGCCCTAGTCTCAAGTATAGCGATGTCTCACATCCCATTCTTTTTCAAAATTATTTTAGCTGTTCCCAGTCCCTTTGCTTTTCCATAGACATTTTAGAATAATCATGTTTATGTCTATTAAAAACAGCTTGGATGGTTTGAGAGAATAGCATTGAAACATGTATATTATATGTGAAATAGATCGCCAGTCCAGCTTTGATGAATGAGACAGGGTGCTCAGATCTGGTGCACTGGGGTGACCCTGAGCGATGGGATGGGGAGGGAGGTGGGAGAGAGGGTCAGGATGGGGAACACATGTACACCCATGGCTGATTCATGTGAATGTAGGGCAAAAACAACCACAATATTGTAAAGTAATTAGCCTCCAATTAAAATAAAAAGCAAAACAAAACAGCTTGCTGGGATTTCCAGTAGGAATTTGGATAGAATTGACATCTTTACTACATTGAGCCTTCTAACCCATGAAGATGGTTTGTCTCTCCATTTATTTTGATCTTCTTTGATTTCTTTAATCATTTCACAGATTTCAATATGTGTCCCATACATGTTTTGTTCAGTTGATGCCTAAGCACTTAATTTTATCTGAATGATTATAAATCATATTGTGTTTTTCCACTTTCCACATGTGCTTTGCTAGTATGTAGATTTTTGAATATTGATTTCTTATCATGTGACCTTACTGAATTCATTGAGTTCTAGGAGGTTTTCTATAGATTCCTTAGGATTTTCTTTGTAGACTATTTCATTATCTGTAAAGGACATTATTTCTTTTTCAACCTGTTAATATATGCCTGTTATTTTCTTTTCACACCTTATTCTACTTGCTAAAACTAATATTGTGTTGAATAGCAATGGTAAGGGTAGACATCCTTTCTTGTTCCTGATGCCCTTAATCAGTGTGAAAAAGATCCCTTGAGTTCCTAGTTGCTGAGTATTTTTTCATGTGTGTATGTTGGATTTTGTCAAATGTTTTTCTGAGGCAGTTTATATGACCATGTGACTCTTAAATGGAAAGCCCACATGGTCCCTGTTAATGAGGGAATGAGGGATGTGGGTATTTCTTTTGTGATGTCTTTGACAGGTTCTGGTATTATGGTTGTGCTAGCCTCATAAAATCAGTTCACAGTGTTCTTAGTAAGCCTCTTTATGAAAGAAATCATGAGTTTAACATTGCATTGCAAATATTTTTTAGGTATTCTCAATTTAAACTGGTTTAAATTCATGAAAAGTGTGGGAAAGAAAAACAAAATACTTCAGAAGAACTGAAAAGTGATTAAATTATACAAGTAACTTCTTCTAGGTTCTGTTCCAGAGAGAATAGTGAAAGATAGCATCTGTACCACAGTTCTGCATTAGAGTATTTAAACATTTCAGCACCAAATACCACCTTTGGAGTTTGCCTTAAATATGTATCTTGAATAAAAGGCAGATTATAAAACCGTGCTGAGTTTCAGGGAGGAAAAAAAAAGTTGTGTTTTTTTTTTTTGGTTTTGCAGTAGTGCAGTCATGAGGGAAGTATTGAGTTGGTCATCTCAATCCATATATATACATATATGTATATAATAATTAAATATTTAAATCTAGATCCAAAAATAGGGCAGTTTTGGAGAACAAAGAGGAAGCTATAATTTAAAAAATAATGAAACAGTAATTGCCTTTCCTGTCCAACATATCCAGCTGTGGCTGCCTCTGGCTTACTGTTTGCAGTGAAAACTGGTGACATTTTTGTCTTGTTCCATATTGCTTGACCATTGTATTTGGTAACCAGTAGAGAGGATTTCAGGAAGAGCAAACAAGTTTATACTTCCTTTTTACTTGCCAGATATAGCATAGATATAGCATTTCCCAGATATTGCCAGATATAGCCTTTCTTGCTTAGAAATATAAGCTGCCTATTTTATCCCAAATATTGCAAACGTATTAAAAACACTTATTGTTCATCTGAAATTCATTTTTAACCAGATGACTGTTTTTCATCTGGCAGCCATAGGTTTTTCCTTGTTTTTTTCTATACTTTGAACCTTGCTCATTTTCATTCAGGGTAAAACCCTCTGAAGGTGTGGAGGAATGGCAAAACTCTGTAGCCGTTGTTTTATTTCGTGTCAGACAGTTATCTTTTCCGGGCAGGTGAACATGATGGTGGACCTTGTGTAATATTCCGTGTTTTTTCTTTTACGGGTGCTTGCATCAAGGTGTGGAAACTCTGGGCAGAGGTTCCACCCTCCAAGGACTAGTTTGTACCCTGTACCAACAAGGCCTACTCACACTGTGCAGTGATCTCACTCCATTCTCTTGCCAGCATCTCATGATTCAAGAAGATTCTTACTCATCCATATATTCCCACCTCTGTCTCATTTGCAGTTACCCTCTTAGGATGCTGCCTGAATTTGTGTCCATGCAATATAGATACATCATATGTCTTTCATCCTCCTGGGTCAGATGTATAAGTAGAAACAGAGTTTTTCTCTTGCATGCTTTGCTTTGTGCTGGTGTCGTCTGTGGTGCTTGTATTAGATGGTAGGTTTGTGAACACCCTGAGGCTTCAGGTATCAGGAGGAGGAGGCCTGGTCTCAGCCACCATCCTGCTGTCTCTCTTTCCAGCAGCACAAATCTCTAGAGTCCCCAGTCTGGCCTCTTCTGCTTTCATTCTGTTGGGCAGCTGGCAAAGGCACACTATGAACTTGAACCTCTTTGCTGTGGCCAGTGTCCTTATATCTGTTAGAATTCATTTTAACTCAGAGGACAGAAATGTCCCTGACTCTTGTTTGTATTTTTGGCTGCTTTGGGGACACATGAAACTGTTAGAACCACAGCTCTGCTAAATAACAAAGATAAAGAGAATTGCTCTTGTAAGGGCCAAATACTCCTTACAGTCAAGTCAGAGAAAAAGCATTACAGTCAGTTTGCTAAGTGCTATGCTATGCTAAGTCAGTTCAGTCGTGTCCGACTCTGTGCGACCCCATAGACGGCAGCCCACCAGGCTCCGCCGTCCCTGGGATTCTCTAGGCAAGAACACTGGAGTGGGTTGCCATCTCCTTCTCCAATGCATGAAAGTGAAAAGTGAAAGTGAAGTCGCTCAGTCGTGTCTGACTCTTAGCGACCCCATGGATTGCGGCCTAATAGGCTCCTCCGTCCATGGGATTTTCCAAGCAAGAGTACTGGAGTGGGGTGCCATTGCCTTCTCTGATAGTCAGTTTACCAGCAGCTAAAATGAAGTCCTTCCTCCCCACACCATGGTCTTGCTGTTTCATTTGTAAGATCCCAAAGAACGTGGGGTCCTGGATGGGGATGAGTTTGGGGTCCCCCTCGAAAGCAGTGTGGCAGCTTCTAGTGTCATTTTCTTCATGCTTTGTGAAAACTGAACTCACTGTTCCTGTGCTTGTGATTGATCTCAAACTTCTAAATTTCCAACTAAATTCACTTAGAATACAGGTTAAAATATTCCTTGTGTTGGGCTATTTTATTTACTCAAAATACAGAATTGAGAAATTTGATAATTTCTAGTATCTCTGGAATTCTGAGGATATTTAAATCTGGCCTAGTTCCTAAAATGTCAAGAAATTTTTAAGTATAACATTTTATATTGACTTAAGTATGTTTTATTGCTTAATTTGCATAAATATGTATTTCCTAAGAATTGGGGTTTCAGTGCTCAGAATGTATATTTTTGTATACTTTTGGAGTTAAAAATAGAAAGGACAAATTTACTGCAGTTTTATTCCCATTTGGGGAAGTGTTTCTGAAGCCATTAAACCTGATTAAAGACTTTTCCAAATGGAAATTGTTTCTTTTATAAGTATTTTCTGTTTATTAACTTTAACACTTAAACATAAAGAACTTGCTTTGGTTTCTAGCAACTAGAAATTATACACACACTTGCATTAAATAAATGTTGGCCAAGCCTTGTGTGCACATGTGCAGGGGACTCCTCAGAGTCTGGCAGTTTGAGGATATGCCCCTCTTTTATCCCCTGGGCCTTCTTCTCTGCCTTGGTTCCCAACTGTGAGCCTCTGGACCTGCTGGGAAATTATGTTCTAAATAAGCCATCTTTATTTTCCTGTGGGAAAGGAGCCTAGAATTTCTTCTTTTTTCAAAGGTATTAAGAATGTTACCTTACCTTGATTAGAAGGGCTATCATTCCCCTCCCTCTACCCTCCACCCCACCGCCAAAAATTAACCCAGAAAGTAACACATGTTGGTGCCAAGATGTGGCTCTTGTGTACTGTAGGTGGGAGTATAAAATGGTACAGCCACTATGGAATATAATACAATGGTTCCTCCAAAAAAAAAAAAAAAGATTTGCCATATGATCTAACAATCCTCCTTCTGGGTATGTACCTAAAAGAAGTAAAAAGCAGGGACTTTAAAAGATATTTGGACATCCGTATTCATAGCAGCATTATTCACAGTAGGCAAAAGCTGGAAACAACCCAAGTGTGCACTGACAGATGAAGAGATAAACAAAATGTGGTATTAGCATCAAAGGAGTTGTTGTTCAGTCACTCAGGCATGTCCAACTCTTTGTGACACCATGGACCGCAGCATACCAGGCGTCCCTGTCCTTCACTATCTCCCAGAATTTGCTCAAACTCATGTCCATTGAGTTGGCGATGCCCCCTTCTCCTGTCCTCAATCTTTCCCAACATCGGAGTGTTTTCTAATGTGTCGGCTCTTTGCATCAGGTGGCCAAAGTATTGGAGCTTCAGCTTCAGCATCAGTCCTTCCAATGAATATTCGGGGTTGATTTCCCTTAGGGATTAACTGGTTTGATCTCCTTGCTGTCAAGGAATTCTCAAGAGTCTTCTCCAGCACCACAGTTCGAAAACATCAGTTCTTTGGCACTCAGCCTTTTTTATGGTCTACCTCTCACGTCTGTATATGACTACTGGAAAAAACCATAGCTTTGATTATATGGGCCTTTGTCAGCAAATGAAATAATATCAAATGAGATATTAACCTTAAAAAGGAATGAAGTTCTGATACTTGTTAGAACATGGATGAATCTTGAAGACACAGTGCTCAGTGAAATAAACCAGGCACATAGGACAAATACTGCCTTAATTGCACTTGGTGCCTAGAATAGTCACATTTATTGAGACAGGAAGTGGATGGTGGATGCCAGGCACTGAGGGAGGGGAGAAAGGGGACATGTTTTTTGAGATACAGAGTTTCAGTTTGGGAAGATGAAGAAGTTCTGGAGGTGGATGGTGGTAATGGCTGCAGGGCAGTATCAGTATACCTAATGCCATGGAATTGTACGCTTCGTTGATCTTGTTGTTTAGTCACCAAGTCATATTTGTCTCTCTTTCTGCCCGGCTCCTCTGCTTATGGGATTCTCCAGGCAAGGATACCATTTCCTTCTCCAGGGGTTCTTCCCAACCCAGGGATTGAACCAGCACCTGCTGCATTGGCAGGCAGGTTCTTTCCTGCTGAGCTTCCAGGGAAGTCACAAACTGTATGTTTAAAAGTGGTTAAAAAGGTAAATTGTATATGTATCCGGCCAAAATTTTTAAAAAGTATCATGGAGGTGTGCCTGTCTAGAGGTCAAGGGACTACTTACACCTTCCTGTGGGTTACTTACAACACCTTCAGGCACTTTAGGTTTTGTTTCAGGGTCTGTACCCTGAGCCCCAAATGTCTGTCTGTCTGCCCAGCATTGTCTGGTGTGGCCAGTGGGTGAGAGGGCAGGATGCTTGAAGTACCTTTGGTTCAGGCTGGATGGAGGAGGTGAGTCTAGACTCTGAGCCTACCAGCTCCACTTTTTCTTTTCCCTTTTTTGGGGAAGTAAAATGGAATGCACAGACAATAAGAGTACTTTCAGCTGAGTCTCAACAAACACGCATCTGTGAAAATCCATATCCCCATCAAAATATGGAAGGCTACCATTAACATCGTGCCTGAAAATTTTCTCAGACCCTGCCTCCAGCTCACCCCAGGCAGCTGCTTTTTTGATTTCTCCATTATATATTAAATTTCCTGTTTTAGAACTTTTATGAAAGGAATCAGATGGTAGGTGCTCAACACAGTGTGGGGTTTCTGCGATTCATTTGTATTGTTGCTTTATCAGCAGCTTGTCCCTCTTCCTTCTTGTCTCTCTTTCATTGTCTTACGGTGCCAGGGGTTGTTTGGCTACTTTCTTGTTGCTGAAGTGCTAGGCTGTTCCCAGTTTGGGGCTCTTATGAATAAGACAGCTGTGAACATTTTGATGCAAGGCTTTTTGTGGACCGATGCTTTTGTTTCATTAGGTTAATACCTACTACTACTACTACTAAGTCGCTTCAGTCATGTCCGACTCTGTGCGACCCCAGAGACGGCAGCCCACCAGGCCCCACCGTCCCTGGGATTCTCCAGGCAAGAACACTGGAGTGGGTTGCCATTTCCTTCTCCAATGCATCAAAGTGAAAAGTGAAAATGAAGTCGCTCAGTCATGTCCGACCCTCAGCGACCCCATGGACTGCAGCCCACCAGGCTCCTCCGTCCGTGGGATTTTTCCAGGCAAGAGTACTGGAGTGGGGTGCCATTGCCTTCTCCGAGGTTAATACCTAGGAGTGGAATAAATGGGTCATGGGGCAGGCCTGTAAAAGACTGCTAGACCATTTTCATACCCCTACCCATGAGGCTTTAGGGTTCTGGTTGCTCTGCATCCTTGCCAGCATTTGGTACTGCCAGCCTTATTTCCGTTAAGGGATCCCAGTGGGTGTGCAGTGGTGTATCATTGAAGTTTTAATTTGCATCTCCCTGGTGACTAATGATGTTGAAGTGCCTAGCCAGCTCTTTTCTTCACTTTTCACTGGGTGGTTTGTCTTCATATTACTGAGTTGTAGTTGTGACTTTAAGCAGAATTTTAAAATGTCTATGAAGTTATTAATAACTTGTCATTTATCAGTTATATATATCATTGCTTTCCATGTCCTAAAAAAACTTTTGCCTACTGTAAGTCATGAAGATATTCTACTTCTTGAAGTTCTGTAGTTAACTTTACTGAGGTTGTGATTCAGCTTCAATTAATTTTTGCATATGGGGTGAGGTAGGGTTTGAGGTTCATCTTTTTCCGTATGAATATCCAGTGTTTTCTAGCACCATTTGTCCAAAAGACAATCCTACCCATGCTAAACTGTTGTGGTGGCTTTGTCAAAAATCAAATGGTCGTGTAAGAGAGGATATATTTCTTGTCTCTTTATTCTGATCCATTGATCCATTTGTCTCATTATGTCAGTATCATACTGCCTTGGTTACTGTACCTTTATGATAACACCCAAGATCCTGCCCATCACACTCTCCTGGCTTTGCAAGGCGATACAGTAGACGATATTCACATTGTTTGCTCACTCATGTTCCTCACGTGTGAAACGGTGGTGCTGCTGCTGAGTGATGGTGATGACCATGTGAATTACCTATGGTGGCACCTGGCACAGTGCCACACACAGGACACGTTCAGTAAGTGTTTCTCTTCCTTTTTGATTGTATACCTTCACTATATCTCTGGCATGACTGGGAAGTCAGTAGAGAAGCAATAGGATGAAATAATTTTTTATTGAAGTATAGTTGATTTATAATGTGTTAGTTTCAGGTATACAGCAAAGTGATTCAGTTATATAGCTAGATAGATATTCTTTTTCAGATTCTTTTCCCTTAGATTGTTACAAGATAATCGAGTACAGTGCCCTGTGCTCTAACAGTAGGTTCTTGTTGATTGTTTTATATATAGTAGTCTGTATGTGTTAATTCCAAATGCCTAAGTTATCCCTTTACCCCACCTTCCCCTTTGGTAACCATAAATTTATTTTCTGTGTCTGTGAATCTGTTTCTGTTTTGTAAATAAGTTCATTTGTATCTTTTTTTTTTTTTTTCAAATTCCACATATAAGCCATATCACATGATACTTGTCTTTGTCTGGCTTACTTCACATAGTATGATAATCTCTAGGTTCATCCATGTTGCTGCAAATAGCATTATTTCATTCTTTTTTATGACTGAGTAGTATTTCATTCGGGGAAGGCAATGGCACCCCACTCCAGTACTTTTGCCTAGAAAATCCCATGGATGGAGGAGCCTGGTAGGCTGCAGTCCATGGGGTCGCTAGAGTCGGACACGACTGAGCGACTTCACTTTCACTTTTCACTTTCATGCATTGGAGAAGGAAATGGCAACCCACTCCAGTGTTCTTGCCTGGAGAATCCCAGGGACAGGGGAGCCTGGTGGGCTGCCGTCTATGGGGTCGCACAGAGTCGGACACGACTGAAGTGACTTAGCAGCAGCAGCAGTATTTCATTATATGTATGTGTGTGTGTATGTGTGTATATATATACACACACACACACACACTATATATATATATATATCACATCTTCTTTATCCATTCGTGTTTTAGTGGACATTTAAGATAAAATAATTTTAATTATGATCCTGGATTCTGTGGCAGAGGACAAAACCAAGGCACTGTCTACTTCGTTTCAATATTGACCTTGACTATTTAATTTTGCAGCATTCTCTAATTTTTTAAAGTGTACTTCTCTAACCTTGTTTTTTTATATGTAAAATGAAGATAATATCCTTCAAGGTCACTGTCAGACACATTTGTATTAAAGCATGTGAAAACAATTTGTTGGAGCTAAAACATTTTAATAGCATCAGTTGCCATCTTTCCCACTCTCTCTACTGGGATTGCAAACATTCAGGGGGCAGGGGATATATTTCCCCCCTTTTTGTGTTTTACTCAGGCACGAGAGCTCACATCATTGATCTGGCACCTATTTCATTTTTTTTATTGTCATTAATGTAACTGCGTCTATCAGGATTTTCTCAAGGACCACAGATAACACAGTGTATTTGAGTTCCTCTCGTGTTTATTGTCACAGTTTACAAATAACGCCTTAAAATTATTTAGTAGGAGAGTTTACAGACTCAAAGGGACAGCTCCTTCCTTCCTGGTTTTGATTTAAGACACAGAGCAGGGCAGGTGTGAAGCAGCAGCAGCGATTGGAATGCAAGCACCCAGACCTGAGTAAGTGGCAGATGGTGGTGTAAGACTGACCGTCTGCTCTCGAGTTGTCCGTGCATCCTTGGGTGTGTCTAGAACATTCCCTAGCCCCTTAACACAGAGGATAGATAGGAGTCCCCTGCAAGGGCAGAGTGGGTGTGCAGAGGTTGAGAGAAGGACGAAAGTGGCTCCCTGGAGGCAGAGATTGCCAGGGTCATGCTGAGCCCTGAGTGGAGGCTTTGAGAGCTGTTTAAGAGTGTCTCGGCTTAAGTGTGTCTGGATCTCAAGCAGCAAGCTCAGGTGTCAAGGAAGAGCCTTTTCCTTTGCCATCTGTCTGCTCTGATTCTGATGCTGAGCCTCCATTCCCTGCGCCAGTCATTTGGGGTGCCCTCTGCCTCCCTGCATTGTGCTGCAGATGGGCTTTTCAGAGCCGAAAGGAGGTGGTCTGCAGAGGGAACGGCTACCCTCCCTCCCGCCAGTGGTCCACACAGATGGACCCTGAGTGTCCAGGCTGCCACCGGCCTGATTGTGTGTGCACCTGGAGGAGGTCTGTACCTCTGGCACCTTTATGGTGACATCCTGACTTTTTGTGTGTTCATATCACTGCATGGTAGCCTCTGCTCCCTGGAGCTATCACCCTGTGAGGGGCAGAGACCTACGGAACCAAGAATGAAGACTGCAGTAACTTTCAGAACAAAACTGGCATGAATGAGGATGAAGTGTGGGAAGCCTTCCCTTATTTGTATTGATGACCCCAGGCCACACCTACACCAGAGATTTGCTGGAGCCAAGGGAAGTGCCAGCACATCCCCAGCCCTGGCCTAGATCTAGGACCATGCTCGCCAGAGCAGGGGGTGCCAGCTTCGTGCCTCCAGACTTGACTTGCAGACTCTCCTGTGACTGCCTCCTGGTGTGCTGTGCTTGCTCTCCATGCCCTGCCCTGCGTTGTTTCTTCATCTGGTTAACTTGTTGACTCAGTATTCGTTCCTGTAACAGATGTTTACTGAGCATGTACTGTAGAGCAGGGACAGCCAATGCAGAAGGAAAAGAGCACTTTCTGTACTCAGATGAAGTCAGGTCAGTGCCACTGGGTGTTCACATGTGACCTGCCACATATGTGCTGGTGTGACCTGGCTCCCAGCTCAGGGACTCGGCCCAGGTGAATAGGGAGAGGGAGGTCTGGGATCCCCACCCAGTGGGTGGGCCACAGTGAACACCTTGTTATTAGCCAGCCCTACAGTAGATCCAAAAACCCAGGGAGGTAGATTCCCGGGACAGAGGAAGTCCAGATGGATGAGAAGATATTCCAGACATATTTCAATCAAGGCCTTATATTTTCTCAGCCTAATCAAACAGTTTACTGCACGCTCTTTCTTTGATAAATAGCTGATCTCATTAAGGGATGACTAAGGACTACAAAAGAATTATAAGAGAAACATGAAAATAAAGAAAAAGAAGAATACAAGCCAAGATTACAGGAAAATGTGGATGATTCAGAGATTAGCTCAAGAGTTCATAAAAGTAAGTTTCCAGGTGCTCAAAGAAAATGCTGGCATCATGATCTCTTAAGCAGAATTGAGCATAGAAGAAAGATTCAGAGGATTGAGTGAGACAGAAGAGAACAAAGCCCATGACGGCAGAATTTAGGGGCAAAAAGTTGGAGGAGAAAAAAGTAAAAATGATGGTGACACAGAAACTAATTCAGAAGCCACGAAATAAGCCTCATTGGACAGGGACAGGGTGGAGGAAATGCCAAAAAGGAACCAAGTACCACCATGATTTGATTTCCTAACAAAGAGTTTTAGAAAAGAAGTGGGAAAATTAAGTAGACAGTCAAAGAAAACTGTAAATATCCAGACCAAACTTATTGCATTTAGTTAAGCTTTTAAAAAAATGACCAAAACCAGACCCTTATTTTATTATTCAGTTCAGTTCAGTCGCTCAGTCATGTCCAACTCTTTGCGACCCCCATGGACTGTAGCACGCCAGGCCTCCCTATTCATTGCCAACTCCCGGAGTTAACTCAAACTCATGTCCATTGAATCCATGATGCCATCCAACCATCTTATCCTCTGTCATCCCCTCCTCCTGCCTTCAGTCTTTCCCAGCATCAGGGTCTTTTCCAGTGAGTCAGTTTTCACATCAGGTGGCCAAGGTATTGGAGTTTCAGCTTCAGCATCAATCCTTCCAATGAATATTCAGGACTGATTTCCTTTAGGAAGGGCTGGTTTGCTCTCCTTGCAGTCCAAGGGACTCTCAAGAGTCTTCTTCAACACCCCAGTTCAAAAGCATCAATTCTTCGGTGGTCAGCTTTCTTTATAGTCCAGCTCTCAATCCATACATGACTACTGGAAAAACCATAGCTTTGTCTAGATGGACTTTTGTTGGCAAAGTAATGTCTCTGTTTTTGAATATACTATCTAGGTTGGTCATGACTTTTCTTCCAAGAAGTAAGCATCTTTTAATTTCATGGCTGCAGTGATTTTGGAGCCCCTAAAAATAAAGTCAGCTGCTCTTTCCACTGTTTCCCCGTCTATTTACCATGAAGTGATGGGACCAGATGCCATGATCTTAGTTTTCTGAATGTTGAGCTTTAAGCCAACCTTTTTACTCTTTCATGTTCATCAACATACTCTTTAGTTCTTCACTTTCTGCCATAAGGATGGTGTCATCTGCGTATTACATTATACCAAAAAAATCAACGCAAAATGGATTAAAGACTTGCATATAAGACCTAAAACCATAAAACTCCTTGAAAAAAGCAAAGGGCATAAACTCCTTGATGGTGGTCTTGGTGATGGTCTTTTGGATATGATACCTGAAGCAAAGACAGGAAAAGTAAAAATGAACAAGTGGAACTACATTAGACTACCAGCTTCTGCACAGCAAAGGAAACCATCAACAAAATGGAAAGGCAGCCCATAGAGCGGGAGAAAATATTTGAAAATCATATATCTGATAAGGGATCAACATCCAAAATATGTAATACAACTCAAAAGGAAAAGAAAACGAAGAAACAAACAGTTTGAGTAAAAAAATGGGAGCAGAGGCCCTGAACAGACATTTTTCCAAAGAAGACATACAGATGACCAACACATTTAGGAAAAGGTGTTCAACATTGATAATCATCAGGGAAAGATGAATTAAAATCATGATGAGATACCACCTCACACCTGTCACTTAACTGTCATCCAGAAGGCAAGAGATGTGGGTGAGTATCTGTGAGGATGTAGAGAAAAGGGGACCTTCCTACTCTGTTGATTGAAATGTAAACCAGTATAGCCACTGTGGAATACAGTGTGGAGGTTCCTCAAAAAATTAAAACTAGTACTAACCTATCCAGTAATTCTACTTCTGGATATATATCTAAAGGAAATGAAAACAGGCTCTCAAAAACGTATCTGTATTCTCATGTTCGTTGCAGCATTATTCACAGCATTTGCACACAGTATTGTATATGTATATACACACAGAGACACAAAGGAATATTATTCAGTTAAGAGAAAGAAGCAAATCTTGACATTTGTGACAACACAGATGAACCTGGAGCACATTATGCAAAGTGAAATAAGCCAGGCAGAGAAAGACAAAAACTGCCTGGTACCACTTATTTATGGGATCTTAAAAAGAATTTTTTTAAACTTAGAAACAGAGAATAGGAAAGTGCTTGACAGCATCTGGGGGTGGAGGAAATAGGGAGGAGCTGATGAAAGGAAAAACTAACAAACGAAAAGGAATGGCTGAGTTGTGGTGATTTTCTTCACTTCCTTGCTGCCCTCCATCTGGCATCGGGGCAGAAAAGGTAACAAGCATCAGTCACGGTAGAACATGCTGTGCCAGCCTCTGCCGAGTTGCACCCTCTGAAAGGAGCCTGGTGGATTCTGAGTGGAACAATGGATGTCCCAATAGTTCCTTATTTAGCCAAACTGACCAGTGTAAAGACAGAGACAATGGACAGATATTCTCAAGCATGCCAGAAATCAGAGAGCTTAGCTGCTGTGAGCCCTTCCAAATAAGGGTTTTGAATAAAACCATTGAATGTCGACATCCAGCCAAAATAGATGTATAAAAGTTCCGCACTTGTTACAAGATGGATGGTGCACCTCAAATCTGTTTAAATATAAAAATAAGAAAGATCAGCCATCTGTGTGAGTTATAGTGGCAGCACATAGTATAGATAATATAAACCTTACAAACAGTAATATAATTTAGGAAAATCACTGGGAGGGGAACAGGAGGGGTCAGGGAAGTATGTAATGTCTTCATCTTTCTTAGCGTTTTCACTAAGTGGAAAATGCTTTTTTATAAAATGAGAGCTGTAAGTTCAAGGTTTTTCATAATATTTATGTTACCTTTAGAGCAGACTTTTAAGAAGATGTCTTCTATAGCAAAGAAGTGTTTCTCTGAAATTTAGCAATTCTTTCTGTTTTGCTGTCACATCCTTGCTTCCCTTTCTTTGTCCTCAATGAAAAATGCTGCTCACCAATGCTTAGTGAGCTGGCATCCATGAAGAGATGATAAGAGTGCTATGGAAGTGAAGCAGGTGAAGTGACTGAGAACAGAGAAGAGATGTGGCTGAGGAAGGCCGATCTGCATCCCACCAGGCTGGGGAGCAGGCCGTAGAACCCCGGATGGGAAGGGACCTGTTCCAGAAACAGAACAAGGGCCTTGTGTTTAGTGCCTGCTTTGTTAGTAGTCCAGCAGATGGCCTGTCTCCTGCATAATCCTGTCCCTACTATACTCTTCCTGCCTTGAACTGTGTCATCGTGTTTTTTGCCTACCTAACCATCATTTAGAACTGGCTGGAAGATACCCAGTGAAGATGGAAAGATAGATGAATGAATGAACAAATGAGTGAGTGGATGGATTTTTGAGAGTGTAAGGTTAATGACATATTACAGTTTGTGCCATTAGCCACATTTTATGTTTAAAACGTAGTATTTTTTTTTTAATAAGATTGCTTTTGGGGAGCCTTGTAAAATCCACATTTAGGCAGCTAATGATGGCCCAGGACTAGCCAGCTCAAGATTCTAGTCTCTCGTGAATCATATAGATTTATCTTCTGAGAGTTTTAGGTTCTGAGGTACTTGTGCACTAAGAGAAATTAAGTTCATGGCCAAGATCCTCATCTGTGTTTATCTGAGAAGAGAGTGAGTTAAGATATTTTCTATCAGATTCCAGAGGCAGTGCCCTTCTGGAAGCATACTTCACCTGTTCTTTGCCATGAGACATTGAAATCACAGATACGGTGACTTATGGAAGCAGGGTAGTAAGTCATTTTATTTCCTTTAGGATAAATGTATCCTCTCTGTTGGCAAGACTGGCTGGTGGGAATCTGCATTTTCATGATCACATATAGATCCATTATTTTGTTTAGGGTGATGCACTGCTTTGTATGTAGACTGTTCTGGGTCTGAAGGCTGTGGGGTGAGACAGTGGTGGCCTCCACCCTAGAAACTCAGGTTAGTGAGATTTGAGGGAGGTTGCTGAGTGGAGAAGGCAATGGCAACCCACTCCAGTACTCTTGCCTGGAAAATCCCATGGGTGGAGGAGCCTGGTGGGGTGCAATCCATGGGGTTGTGAAGTCAGACATGACTAAGCAACTTCCCTTTCACTTTTCACTTTCATGCATTGGAGAAGGAAGTGGCAACCCACTCCAGTGTTTTTGTCTGGATAATCCCAGGGACAGGGCTGCCTGGTGGGCTGCCATCTATGGGGTCGCATAGAGTCAGACACGACTGAAGTGACTTAGCAGCAGCAGCAGCAGCTGACTTAGAGAGAGATGGGGCGAGGTCCCAGGAGCGGTGCTCTGTGGACACATTATTTTATGTCTTTGAAACATGAGCTACAGCATCCTTTGAAACAATGTTTTTCAACACTGCAATCCCAGCTCCACCAGTCAAGCTTTTTTGTCCCATTTCACTCTGTAGTTTATATGTGGAGCAGTAGATATTTTAGTTTTCCACACAGAAAACTTATAAAATTGAGTTTTGTGTCGCTTTGTTTTGACCAGTCATGGTCCATGGAGACTTTGGCAGCTTCCATTCGGTCACCAGCTGTCCCTCTACCTTGAGGTTCTGTCTGCACCTGGAGGTTTCCTGAGCTCGTGTTACAATGTTTGTCTTCGAGATTTGCCCTCTTGGTTATGGCGACCCTGCTCTTCCTTTCTGAACGATTCCACTGGAACAGCCAGTGTGGTCACGAGCGCTGCCTCTTGTTGGCTCCTGGTCTCCCTCCAGGATTGAAGACGAAGCCTCTGCTGACTGATTCCTCATTTCTGTCATGTTGCAAAGTCAGGGCAGCTGATGCGGTGTGCTATTGAAAGAAAGCTCTCTGTGTACCTCTTGCGAGTGAAGGTCTTGTCTGCTTCTTTGTAATGATTTTGCCCACAGGGAGGCTGGGGCCCAGGCTGGGACGCAGGCCATGTCAGAATCCTAGTCCCTTAGTAGGACCTGATCCTCTTGGAGCCTCTCTTTTCTCATCTCTAAACTGGGTACACTGGTCAGACTTCTTCTTGTCTTCCTTGTTGTTTCTTTGTCTTTTTGCCGGCCAACAGATGAAACTAGACAGAGCTGAGAACAGGTCTCCAGAGTCCCAGCGAGTCCCCATCACATCCAGTGGGTCTCAGGTGTGCTGAGCTGAGAGGCTGGTGCTGGCAGAGCCCAGGCCTGTCTCCCCTCATGTTTCTGCCTCTCACACATTCGCCTGCATTTCTCGCAGTGTGACTGTCATTCTCTTTCCATGTGGGCTGACTCCCTCCTGACTCCCCTCATCTACCTAGTGGCAGATGGCTGCCAACAGCTCCCTCACTTCAGACAGCTACCACCTATGACACCAAAGCACAAGCAACTAAGGAGCAAAATAGGTAAGTTACGCCACAGCAACATTTAAACTTCTGTACCACAAGCAAGACCTTCAGGGAAGTGCAAAGACAACCCAAGGAATAAGAGAAAATATTTGCAAAATCGTATCATCAAGGAACTCATATCCAGCATTTATAAAGAATTCTTACAACTCAGTAGAAAAAAAAAGACAAATAAATAAACCAATAGAAAACAGACAAAAAATTTCAATGGATATTTCTCCAAAGATGATACATAAGCAGCACATATATTTCCCAGGTGGTGCTAGTGGTAAAGGACCCACTTGCCAAGGCAGGAGACTTGAGAGACATGGATTTGATCTCTGGGTCATGGCAACCCACTCCAGTATTCTTGCCTGGAGAATTCCATGGACAGAGGAATCTGGTGGGCTACAGTCCATGGGGTCTCAAAGAGCTGAAGCAACTTAGCACAAGCAGCACATGAAAAGATGCCCAACATACAGTCATTAGAAAAATACAAATCAAATCCACAATGAGAGTCTACTTCACACCCACTAGGATGTCTAGAACCAGAAGAAAAAGATCAGCATTGTTGTGGAGGCAGAGAGATTAAAACCATTACACATGGCTGGTGGAAATATAAAATGGTGTAGCCTCTTTGAAAAATGGCTTGGCAGTTCCTCAAAAAATTAAACAGAATTTCCATATGACCCAGCAATTCTGCTCCTGAGTATATATTGAAGAGAAGTGAAAACACATGTCCCCACAAAGGCTTGTACATGAATATTCAGCAACACTTTTTATAACAGCCAAAAAATAGAACCAACCCAAATACCCATCAACTGATGAATAGATAAATAGTATATATTCCAGTCCACCATGGAATGTTATGCAGAGTGGAATCCTTTTGTAAGTACATGGGGACCTTGTGCCCCTGAAACACGAACCTGGTGAAGAGCTGAGTTAGAGGGAGCAGTGGGTGTCCATGTGGGAAGATGATAATGTGTGTATCAGTAGTGATGTCAGGATGAAGATAAATAATTGCCTGTGAACCATTTAGTCCAGAGCCTGGCACACCATCCACACCAGCTGCAGCGGTTCCATCAGTGTCGTGCTACATCTGGAAGAATGGAGAAATGCGGTGCACAAAACATGATCCCAGGATAAACTTAACCTCAAGGAACTGAAGACCAGGCTGAGAATATTAACTGATAATGCTCAGTTGCCTGTTTGTATGAGAATCTTTACAGATTTCTGTCTGTATTGTACTGTCATTACCTTCTCGTATTGCTTCCTGCGATATTAGATATTACGAGATTGCCAACAGAAGTGAATAACAGGGAGGGGAGAGGGGAGAAATGTGAAGATTGGCGGGGGAAGAAAGAAAGAAATAAAAAAAAAAACGCCCCCCCCCCCCCCACCACCCGGCCGCCCCCCCCCCCCACCACCCCCCCCGCCGGGGCACCCACAGGAGCGCCCCCCCCCACCACCCTCTCCCTCCCCCCCCTCCCCCCCCCCCCCACCCCCCCCCCCCCCACACCACACCCAAAAGAAAAAACTCCCCCATGAGGTGGCCAAAATACTGGAGTTTCAGCTTGAGCATCATTCCTTCTAAAAATTCCAGGATTGATCTCCTTCAGAATGGACTGGTTGGATCTTCTTGCAGTCCAAGGGACTCTAAGTCTTCTCCAACACACAGTTCAAACATCAATCTTCGCCTCAGCCTTCTTCACAGTCCAGCTCTCACATCCATACATGACCACAGGAAAGACCATAGCCTTGACTAGGCGAACCTTTGTTGGTGTATGTCTCTGCTTTTTCTATCTAGTTGGTCACTTTCCTTCCAGAGTGCTCTTATATCTGCAGTCACCATCTGCAGTGATTTTAGCAGACAAGTCTGAACTGTTTCCCTTTCCCCATCTTTCCCATCAGTGATGGGACAGTGCCATGATCTTCTTTCTGATGTTGACTTGCAACCTTTTCACTCTCCACTTTCACTTTCATCAGAGGCTTTTACCCCTCTTCACTTTCTCCATGGTGTCATCTCATATCTAGTTTTTTCTCCCATCTTCCAACTTTTTCTCATCACATTTCTCAATGTACTCTCAAGTCATTACAATATCAGCCTTACTCTCCTTTCCTATTTACAGTCTTTGTTCCTACATTCTCTTTCTTCCTACCTCACAATTTCTGCAGATAGGTTTCCCATCTCTCCATTTTTCCACATCAGCTTTCATAGTCAAAAGCAGAAGATTTCTACTCTCTTCTCACAGCTATTTATTTCCTCTCCTTTTCTCAGCTTAACGTCAGGTTCCGTTCACTTCTGGCCTGGCTTAGAATTTGGCATACTTACTAGCTGAATCTTGTCACTCCTACCTTTCTGAGGGAGACACTCCATCTTGTGGCCACTGCTGTTTTCAATCTGCATTGTGTCACTTTCATCATCATTCAATTTACTCCACTATTCATCACCTCCACTACTTTTTCTATCTTTCCCCATTTACTCCTTCTGCTCTAGTCAGTATCCATCTCTTCTGTCTCTCTTCTTCTTTTCCACCTCTTCTTCTTCCTTCTCCACACATCTCTTCCTTTTTCCCATCTTCCCTTACTCTCTTAACCTTCTCCCTCTTCTCTTCTTCCTCTCTCTCTCTCTCTTCTCCTTCCCTCCTTCTCTCCCCTTCCTCCCACCCTTCTGCATCTCCTTCCTCTCCTCTCCCCCATCTCACTCTTCTTTACCCTCTTCTCCTCCACTTCTGGATTTGAATCCTGTCACCTCTCTCCTTCTCTCCTCCTTCTCTCTCTCCATCTTCTGCAAATCGATCTGTTTTTTGGTCTCTCTTGGCTCGCTTTCTCTCTTCCCCTCTGCTCTCCTCTCCCCTTGCTCTTTGGTTTCTGTCGTGTCCTCTCCTTCTCGCTGTGGCTCTTCTGTGACTTGTGGTCCTGGGGTCTTTTGTTTTTGGGCTCGTCTCTTTGGCCCTCTTCTTTGGGTCCTCGTGTGTTTGGTCTCGCCTTCCTTTTGTTGTTCCTGTGTCGACTTCCTCTCTCTTTTCCTTCTTTCGTTTTCCTTCTTTCTCTTGCAGCTCGCCTTTTCCCCCCCGTGTTGATTTGCTTGGATTTTACATAGCTAATATTTTAAAAAACTTCATAGTTTTTGTCACTTGCTGTACATCTGAATGAATGAAATATTATAAATTAATACTGAAATGTAATTGATTTATAATATTTCATTCATTTCAGATGTACAGCATAGTGATTCAGTATTTTTATAGATTATACTATGAAGTTGTTTTAAAATATTAGCTACATGTTCTGTGCTATACAATATATCCTTATAGTTCATTTTTAATCAACATCTCAGGCATCTCATCTGCCATGTGATCATTGCCTACTTCACAGTGTCCAGGTGATGAGGACAGGGAAAAAAGGAATTTCTGTACCTAGAATAGTCACAAAGCCATAATTCAGTTCAGTTCAGTTCAGTTGCTCAGTCGTGTCCGACTCTTTGTGACCCCATGAACTGCAGCACCAGCAGGCCTCCTCCCTGTCCATCACCATCTCCCAGAGTTCACTCAGACTCACTTCCATCAAGTCGGTGATGCCATCCAGCCATCTCATCCTCTGTCTTCCCCTTCTCCTCCTGCCCCCAATCCCTCCCAGCATCAGAGTCTTTGCCAATGAGTCAACTCTTCGCATGAGGTGGCCAAAGTACTGGAGTTTCAGCTTTAGCATCATTATTTCCAAAGAAATCCCAGGGCTGATCTCCTTTAGAATGGACTGGTTGGATCTCCTTGCAGTCCAGGGGACTCTCGAGTCTTCTCCAACACCACGGTTCAAAATCATCAATTCTTTGGCACTCAGCCTTCTTCATAGTCTAACTCTCACATCCATACATGACCACTGGAAAAACCATAGCCTTGACTAGACGGACCTTTGTTGGCAAAGTAATGTCTCTGCTTTTGAATATGCTATCTAGGTTAGTCATAACTTTTCTTCCAAGGAGTAAGCGTCTTTTGGAAACCTATATGCAGGTCAAGAAGCAACAGTTAGAACTGGACATGGAACAGAAGACTGGTTCCAAATAGGAAAAGGAGTACGTCAAGGCATATATTGTCACCCTGCTTATTTAACTTGTATACAAAGTACATCGTGAGAAACGCTGGGCTGGAAGAAGCACAGGCTGGAATCAAGATTGCCAGGAGAAATATCAATAACCTCAGATATGCAGATAATACCATCCTTATGGCAGAAAGTGAAGAGGAACTAAAAAGCCTCTTGATGAAAGTGAAAGTGGAGAGTGAAAAAGTTGGCTTGAAGCTCAACATTCAGAAAACGAAGATCATGGCATCCAGTTCCATCACTTCATGGGAAATAGATGGGGAAACAGTGTCTGACTTTATTTTTTTGGGTTTCAAAATCACTGCAGATGGTGATTGCAGCCGTGAAATTAAAAGACGCTTACTACTCCTTGGAAGGAAAGTTATGACCAACCTAGATAGCATATTCAAAAGCAGAGACATTATTTGCCAACAAAGGTCCGTCTTAGTCAAGGCTATAGTTTTTCCAGTGATTATGTATGGATGTGAGAGTTGGACTGTGAAGAAAGCTGAGCGCAGAAGAATTGATGATTTTGAAGTGTGGTGTTGGAGAAGACTCTTGAGAGTCCCTTGGACTGCAAGGAGATCCAACCAGTCCATTCTGAAGGAAATCAGCCCTGGGATTTCTTTGGAAGGAATGATGCTAAAGCTGAAACTCCAGTACTTTGGCCACCTGATGCTAAGAGTTGACTCATTGGAGAAGACCCTGATGCTGGGAGGGATTGGGGGCAGGAGGAGAAGGGGACAGCAGAGGATGAGATGGCTGGATGGCATCACTGACTCGATGGACGTGAGTCTGAGTGAACTCCAGGAGTTGGTGATGGACAGGGAGGCCTGGTGTGCTGTGATTTATGGGGTCGCAAAGAGTTGGACACAACTGAGCGACTGAACTGAACTGAATTTCATGGCTGCAGTCACCATCTGCAGTGATTTTGGAGCCCAAAAAAATAAAGTCTGACACTGTTTCCACTGTTTCCCCATCTGTTTCCCATGAAGTGATGGGACCAGATGCCATGATCTTCATTTTCTGAATGTTGAGCTTTAAGCCAACTTTTTCACTCTCCTCTTTCACTTTCATCAAGAGGCCTTTTAGTTCCTCTTCACTTTCTACCATAAGGGTGGTGTCATCTGTGTATCTGAGGTTATTTTATTTCTCCTGACAATCTTGATTCCAGCTTGTGCTTCTTCCAGTCCAGTGTTTCTCATGATGTACCCTGCATAGAAGTTAAATAAGCAGGATGACAATATACATATGACAAAGCCATAATTACTGTGGTGATAATTTCAGTATCACAGCCTATGTGAGTAATATATGTATAATATATTACATATACATACATAAATGCAGGCCTCATTTTATTGCACTTTATGCACTTCTCAGACAATTTTTTACAAATTGAGGATGTGGGGCAGTCTTCATACAATTGTTTCTTTCCCTGAGGAGACAGTTTGTCAAGAACTTGGCACCGTTTTTCCCGATAGCATCTGCTGGATTCTTTTCTCTGTCTCACATTTTAGTAGTTCTCCTAATATTTCAAGTTTTTTAATTGTTATTATGTTTGTTATGATGATCTTTGACAAGTGATCATTTTTTTTTCTTTTTTTACTGAAGTATAGTTGTATTCATTTCAGGTATACAGCATAGTGATCCAATATTTTTACAGATGGTAACTATAAAATTGTTTTAAAACATTGGCTGCATTCTCTGTGCTGTATAATATATCCTTGTAGCTTATTCATTTTACAAAGTGCTAATTTGTAGCTTGTAATCCCTTCCCCTTCTCTTCTCCTTTTTCACTACCCCTCTCTCCACTGGTAAGCACTCCTTTGTTGTTTGTATTTTTGAGTCTGTTTTGTTATATTCATTTATTTGTATTATTTTTTAGATTCCACATATAAATTTAGCCTATAATATTTGTCTTTCTCTGACTTACTCTTCTCAATCTGATAATCTCTAGGTCCATCGATGTTGCTGCAAATGGCATTTTTTTCATTCTTTTTTTATGGCTGCCTAAGATTCCATTAGAAAAAAAAAAAACAGGGAAGGCAATGGCACCCCACCCCAGTACTCTTGCCTGGAAAATCCCATGGACGGAGGATCCTGGTAGGCTCCAGTCCATGGGGTCAGGCCGACTGAGCGACTTCACTTTCACTTTTCACTTTCATGCATTGGAGAAGGAAATGGCAACCCACTCCAGTGTTCTTGCCTGGAGAATCCCAGGGACAGGGGAGCCTGGTAGGCTGCCGTCTCTGGGGTCGCACAGAGTCGGACACGACTGAAGTGACTTAGCTGCAGCAGCAGCACCATATGTTAGATTCCATTACTCCTGGAGTAAGAAATGGCAACATACTTTATCAGTATTCTTGCCTAGAAAATTCGAAGAAGAAGGAGTCCGGAGTCGACTCTGACCCATGGACAGAGGAGCCTGGCAGGCTGCAGTACACAGAGTTGAAAAGAGTTGGACATGACTGAGCAATATTCCATTGTAGTTACACACCACAGCCTGTTTATCCATTCATCGGTTGATGGATACACAGATTGCTTCCATGTCTTGGCTATTGTCAAATAGTGATACTATGGACATTGAGATGCATTGCTGCTGCCTGCTTGCTAAGTCACTTCAGTCGTGTCCAACTCTGTGCGACCCCATAGACGGCAGCCCACCAGGCTCCTCTGTCCATGGGATTCTCTAGGTAAGAACACTGGAGTGGGTTGCCATTTCCTACTAGTGCCCTATTAATTTTCTATCTGGATGATCTATCCATTGATATAGTGGGGTGTTATAATCCTCTACTATTATTATATTGTCAATTTATCCCTTTGTGTCTGTTACTATTTGCTCTATTGATTTAGGAGAAGGAAATGGCAACCCACTCCAGTGTTCTTGCCTGGAGAATCCCAGAGATGGGAAAGCCTGGTGGGCTGCCGTCTATGGGGTCACACAGAGTTGGACACAACTGAAGTGACTTTGCGTAGCACAGCATAGCGTATTAGGTGCATATATGTTAATGAATATTATAGCCTCATATCGATCTCTTTATCAATATATAATACCGTTCTTTGTCTTTTGTTATAGGGTCTTTTTCAAAGCCTATTTTGTCTTTTATTAGTATTGCTACCCCAGATTTCTTTGGTTTCCATTTGCATGAAGTATCTTTTTCCACTCCTTCATTTTTGGTCTGAGTCTCTTTTAAGCAGCATATAGATGGGTCTTTTTTTTTAATCCATTCAGCCACTGTTTGTCTTTTGATTGGAGCATTTAATCCGTCAGTGTTATGTACATATTGCCATTCTGTTATTTGCTTTCCAGTTGTTTTGTTTTTCTTTGTTCTTTTTCCTCTCAGTTTCTTCCCTTGTGGTTTGGTGATTTTCTTTAGTGGTATGCTTGGATGCATTTCTCTCTATTTTTTGTATATTCATTGTAGGATTTTTGATTTATTGTTACCACAGCATTCGTATGTGTTGACCTATAACCGTAAGAGCTTATTTTAAACTGTCATTTAAGTTCAGACACATTCTATAAGATCTATATTTTGTACTCTCCTCACACACAAATTTTGTGGTTTTGATGTCATATTTTACATTCATCCTTTATCTGATTGTTGTAGAGCTGATTTTACAGTTTTGGCTTTTAATCTTCAGATCAATCAGATCAGATCAGTCGCTCAGTCGTGTCCGACTCTTGCACCCCATGCCACACACGCCAGGCCTCCCTGTCCATCCCCCCGGAGGTCCCCAGACTCATCCCATCGTCAGTGATGCCATCCAGCCATCTCATCCTCTGTCGTCCCCTTCTCCTCCTCCCTCTCCCTCCCACATCGTCTTCCTGTCACTCTTCCGGTGGCCAATCTGTTCGCTTGCATCCCTCTCCAGGTTTCTCCTTCTGACTGTTGTCTTCTGCGTCGGACTCTCATCTTCTCCCCTCCATCTCCCCTCGCCTTCTTCCTCCAGCTCTCACTCCATCCCGGCCCCCCTGCGTGGTCTCTCTGTGCTGTCGGCCCCGGTGCGTCTCTCTGCGTCACCTCTCGTTTTGGGCCTGCACTGTTCCTGTTCCCTCTTCCCCGTGGGGACCGATCTCTTCGTCTGGTTGGCTTGCACCTTTCCTCTCCCTTCTTCTCGGCTTGCCCCTCTTCACTTTCTGCCATAAGGTCTGTCATCTCATCTGACTTTATCTTAGTACTAACTTATTTAAGTGGCTGATTCATAGCCTTTACTAGTGGGACTTTGCCTTTCCTATAAATTACTACTTCTTGTAGCCTTTTCCACTTACAGAAGACCCTTTAACAATTATTTTAGGGCTGGTTTAGTATTTATGAAGCTCTTAGTTTTTCTTTGTCTGAGAAGTTATTTTTTTCCTCCTTTGATTCAGAATGATAACCTTGCTATATGGAGTATCCTAGGTTGTAGGTTTTTCCCTTTCAGCATTTTAAATATGTCATGCCACCCCCTGCTGGCTCTTCAGGAAAAAATCAGCCAAAATAAACAAATAGCCTTGTTTTCCCTTGTACATGCCTCTTTGCTTTTCTCTTGCTGCCTTTAAAATTCTCTTTCACTTCTGCTGTTTTAATTATGATATGTCTTGGTGTGAGTCTGGGTTCATCTTGTTTGGGGTTCTCTGTATTTCCTGTACCTGGATATCTGTTTCCTTCTTCAGTTTCAGTTTGTTTTTAGCCATAATTTCATCAAATACATTTTTGAACCCTTTCTCTCTTCTCCTATGGGACCCCTATAGTGTGAAAGTTAGTACATTTGATGTATGAGAGAGATCTTAGTGTGTCCTCATTTTTAATTATTTTTCCTGTTTGCTGTTCTGATCAGGTGATTCTATTATACCATCTTCTAGATCACTTGTGCATTTTCTTTTTTTTTTTTCACTTATACATTTTCTGTGTCACCTCGTCTGCTGCTGGTTCCTTCTAGTGTGCTTCATTTCATTTGTTGTATTCTTCAGCTCTGACTGGTTCTTTTCTCTCTTTTCTGGTCCCTTGTCAAAATTCAAATTGTGTTCAGCTGTTCTTTTCTCAAGTTCAGTTACTATTTTTGTTAATAATTCTTGAATTCTTCACTGGTAAATTATTTATCTCTCTTTTATTAGTTGTTTTTTCAAGATTTTTTTTTCTCTTTCATTTATAACAAATTCCTTTGTCTTGCCATTTTGTTTATCTTTCTCTGTCTCTATCACATTAGTTGAAACGGTCACCTGTCTGGTCTCGAAGGGATGTCCTTGTGTGGGAACCTCCTGTGCGATTTGTGTGTGTCCATTGGCTTTGCTGGGGGAGCTGGATCTGATGTGAGCATTGGGTCATATCTTCCCCCAGGATGTGTTGGCAGCTAACAACATGGTAGGGGGTGGGACTGGAGATGAAGGGGCTAGAGCCAGGGCCAGGTGTGAACCGACTGACTCCTGGGTTCAGTGGCCATCATCGTTCTATCAGGGGCAGGGCAAAGAAAAGATCAGCTCAGTGTACTTGTCTTCCTGGTGTCAGACCCTAGGACTGGGTACCCGATATGTGGTTACAACCCCTCACTCCCTTGGGAGGATCTCCAAGCCCCTGTAATACCTTTAACTCTTCTGTATCCCCTCCCAGCAGTGCTTGTACCAACCTGATCACTCTCTTCCCTTCCTGCCTGACTTTTGTGTGACTTTCACGGCCTTGGTTGTAGTAGTCTTCCTGCAGGTCTCCAGATTGTTTCCAGTGGGAATGTTCCTCATGTAGATTTATTTTTGACGTGTCTTCCTACTCCACCATCTTGATCTCAACCCCTGATCAGTGATCTTTGATGTGACTGTTGCAAAAAGATTACAACCTGCTGAAGGATTAGCAGTTAGGTATTTTATTTAAGGTATATACATTAATTTTTTTGACAGATTGCTATTGCATACTTAATAGACTAGTAAACCTAACTTTTATGTACATTGGAAAACAAGAAAATTTGTGTGATTCACCACTTATTGTGATATTCGCTTTATTAAAGCAGTGGTCTGGAACCAAATGTATAATATCTCCAAGGTCTGCCTGTATGGTATATAAACCATATAAATTTATATGAAAATTAGTCATTGACTTGTACACCTAATATGTGATCACCTTTTAAAAAAGATTATGCAAATAAAATAAGTTGAAATCTTAAAATTCCATTTTATAAATAACCACTTTTGATACCTACCTGGAATGATTTTGTTTCTGTTCAAACATATAGATTGTATTTTTTTCCCCTGAATATATACGAAATATCCTTGTGTGCTAATAAGTGCAGATTTATAACATCATTTTTTTTTTTTTTTTTTTTTGCTTTTTGTTTTAAGATAATTTTGGACTTACAGGAGGCTTGCAAATATAACATTTACTTAAGTTTCCTACATTTAACTTAGTGGCAGCTTCCTTGGATCTATTAGGCTTCCATAGAAGTGCATACTTTTTAGCTTTTGTTTTTTTCCCCTAAGCCATTTTGCCCAACTAAAAACAATTGATGGACTTATTTTATCCACAATTAATAACAGTAGAGTAAGGGTTCTGTCCTTCATTAGATCCTTGCTTTTAAACTTTACTTTTGTAGATCAAATCCCACTGTTGTTTTAATCTCTTAATATTTGGAGATTAGAAGCTGTTTCATTTTAGACTTGGAAAATCTGTAAATTTATGGGCTCTCTCTCCTTTCATGACTGCTTGCAATACAGCCAGTTCTTTTCTGAGCTCATGTTTCTTGCATCACCTTATCAAACCCAGCAAACAGAAAACCCCACGCACACCTGATACTGAGGCCTCTACCCTTAAGTGCAGGATCTGCCCTCCAGATGTTACCTGGAAATAATTTCAGTGAACCTTTCCTCATTCTTGCAATCTCAGATAAGAGTGTCCTTCCTTCTCTTTACCCAACCCCCATGGCCACATCTACATAAACTAATATCATTTACAATAGCAACCCACTACTAGATACCCATTTCTTTTTTTTTTTTAATATATATATTTAAATTATTATTTTTTGGAAGCTAATTACTTTACATATATACCCATTTCTGGGTCAGTCACTGTAAGCTTAGTTGTGCTTTGGTAACAAACAACTTTAGGATTGCAGTGGTTTCAGTCAGTTCAATTCAGTTTAGTCGCTCAGTCGTGTCCGACTCTTTGTGACCCCATGAATCGCAGCATGCCAGGCCTCCCTGTCCATCACCAACTCCCCGAGGTCACTCAGACTCACGTCCATCAGGTCAGTGATGCCATCCAGCCATCTCAACCTCTCACGTTCCATTCTTCTCTTGCCCTCAATCCCTCCCAGCATCAGAGTCTTTGCCAGTGAGTCAACTCTTCACATGAGGTGGCCAAAGTACTGGAGTTTCAGCTTCAGCATCATTCCTTCCAAAGAAATTCCAGGGCTGATCTCCTTCAGAATGGACTGGTTGGATCTCCTTGCAGTCCAAGGGACTCTTAAGAGTCTTCTCCAACACCACAGTTCAAAAGCATCAATTCTTTGGCACTCAGCCTTCTTCACAGTCCAACTCTCACATCCATACATGACCACAGGAAAAACCATAGCCTTGACCAAGACGAACCTTTGTTGGCAAAGTAATGTCTCTGCTTTTGAATATGCTATCTAGGTTGGACATAACTTTCCTTCCAAGGAGTAAGCACCTTTTAATTTCATGGCTGCAGTCACCATCTGTAGTGATTTTGGAGCCCAGAAAAATACAGTCTGACACTGTTTCCCCATCTATTTCCCATGAAGTGATGAGACCAGATGCCATGATCTTCGTTTTCTGAATGTTGAGCTTTAAGCCAACTTTTTCACTCTCCACTTTTCACTATCATCAAGAGGCTTTTGAGTTCCTCTCCACTTTTTGCCATAAGGATGGTATCATCTGCATATCTGAGGTTACTGATATTTCTCCCGGCAATCTTGATTCCAGCTTGTGTTTCTTCCAGTCCAGCGTTTCTCATGATGATGTACTCTGCATATAAGTTAAATAAACAGGGTGACAATATACAGCCTTGACGAACTCCTTTTCCTATTTGGAACCAGTCTGTTGTTCCATGTCCAGTTCTAACTGTTGCTTCCTGACCTGCATACAAATTTCTCAAGAGGCAGGTCAGGTGGTCTGGTATTCCCATCTCTTTCAGAATTTTCCACAGCTTATTGTGATCCACACAGTCAAAAGCTTTGGCATAGTCAATAAAGCAGAAATAGATGTTTTTCTGGAACTCTCTTGCTTTTTCCATGATCCAGAGGATGTTGGGAATTTGATCTCTGGTTCCTCTGCCTTTTCTAAAACCAGCTTGAATATCAGGAAGTTCACGGTTCACATATTGCTGAAGCCTGGCTTGGAGAATTTTGAGCATTACTTTACTAGCGTGTGAGATGAGTGCAATTGTGCAGTAGTTTGAGCATTCTTTGGCATTGCCTTTCTTTGGGATTGGAATGAAAACTGACCTTTTCCAGTCTGTGGCCACTGCTTGTTTTCCAAATTTGCTGGCATATTGAGTGCAGCACTTTCACAGCATCATCTTTCATGATTTGGAATAGCTCCACTGGAATTCCATCACCTCCACTAGCTTTGTTGGTAGTGATGCTTTCTAAGGCCCACTTGACTTCACATTCCAGGATGTCTGGCTCTAAGTCAGTGATCACACCATCGTGATTATCTTGGTCATGAAGATCTTTTTTGTACAGTTCTCCTGTGTATTCTTGCCACCTCTTCTTGATATCTTCTGCTTCTGTTAGGTCCATACCATTTCTGTCCTTTATCGAGCCCATCTTTGCATGAAATGTTCCCTTGGCAGTGGTTGACACAGGTTTATTGTTCACTCTCCTTTTGGGCCTATCCTGGGTCATTAGCAGCCTGTGGAATGCAGACTGATGGAGTGGCCCCTGCAGAAAATGTTGCAGGTGGGTGGGGGCGGAGGTGTTATGGGGGATTGTGCAGTGCCAATCAGGCTCCCTCCAGGAGGTGGCAGGACACCTCTGCCTGCTCTTTTATTTGGCAAAACAAGGCTGTGGCTTCATTCCCAGGGGCAGGGGAGCCACTGTCACCCATCACCCGGAAGGAGGCCGGATTGCCTCAACAGCAGCATCAGTGGTGACCATAATACCCTTTTGTTGAAATTATCAGCTTCCATTTTTCTTCTTAGAAACAGAGATGTTTTGACCATCTTGTGTCCATACCTGTTTGATCGTATCCTTTCATTTTTCTGAGGATAAGTTGATAGACATAGATTAACTGTGTTAAAATGTTTGATGTCAAGGCTGCTACTGACCCACACGACATGTCTCTGTGTACAGATGGGAAGCAGGCAGGTGGGTTTGTCAGGTTCGTGGCAGCTTGGGGTCAGCAAGAACGTGGGGTCCTTCACAGCCTGGGCCTGGGGTATGTTTTGGCTGGAGACTGGCAGTTCAAATTCAAGCTCCACTGGCCCTCCTCCCCTCAGAGGGTAAGGCAGTATACCACCTTAGCTGTGGGAAGGATTTACCAAAAACCCAGAAAGTGCAGGTTGCCATTCAGAACCAGTTCGTGCTTTCAAAAACCACTCGTGTGTACTGACTTGCGAGCAGTAAGTGAAGAAAGGCCCAGAGTAGAAACATTCATTGTATAAAATTCCTTCTAATCTGTAAACGATATTGAGTTTCTGGATAGAGCACGACACAACAGAAAAACGTGACTGAAATGCACCAAATCTCCTGGTGTTTGATGTCTTATTTGTGAAAAGGAAGCTGCCTGCCTTAGAATTCTGCAGTTTTATCAATGCTGGCTTCTCCAGACTTGTAGCAAAATCTCTCAGGAGAGCTGTGGGTGTTGGGGAAATGAGCCAGAGTGGTGTGAAGACAAAGAGGAAAATATGTAATGGCTGAACTTGGAGGAAAAGCTCTGGGCAGCAACCTGAGTGACCTTGAAATAGGTAGGGCTTGGAAACCCGCAGGCTGGAGACCCTGTCATATGACGCTGTCATAGAAACCACAGTGTTCATAGCCTCGGTCCGGACATACCCAGGAGCTGCCTCGCTCTGTTATGTATTTCTGACTTGGGTTCCCATGAATGCAGTTCTACAATTTTATTGTTTTTGTGAGTTCAACTAGAGAGGGCAGTTTGGCTTTTAAAATTTCTTTATTCACTTGTCTTTTTATATGTGTTGTTGCATGACAGGTTCGGGTCCCCTTTCTAGTGCCCTCCTCTGAGCATGGAGTGGGTGGGCCCTGCTGGCTGTCATCCATACCGATTCCATGAGGGTAGGACCTTGTCTCCACCTACAGTGGACCCTACCCTGTGTGCTTCTCAGCACCTGCCTTAGCACTTATTGGTTGTTTGAGTCATGTTTCACTGATACGCTGCATGGTTTTTTTTTTAAATACCTAAGGCAGTTGTCTAGTCAAGGCTATGGTTTTTCCAGTGGTCATGTAAGGATGCGAGAGTTGGACTGTGAAGAATGCCGAGCACTGAAGAATTGATGCTTTTGAACTGTGGTGTTGGAGAAGACTCTTGAGAGTCCCTTGGACTGCAAGGAGATCCAACCAGTCCATTCTGAAGGAGATCAGCCCTGGGATTTCTTTGGAAGGAATGATGCTAAAGCTGAAACTCCAGTACTTGGCCACCTCACGTGAAGAGTTGACTCATTGGCAAAGACTCTGATGCTGGGAGGGATTGGAGGCAGGAGGAGAAAGGGACGACAGAGGATGAGATGGCTGGATGGCATCACCGACTTGATGGATGTGAGTCTGAGTGAACTCCGGGAGATGGTGATGGACAGGGAGGCCTGGCGTGCTGCGATTCATGGGGTTGCAAAGAGTCGGACACGACTGAACGACTGAACTAAACTGAACTGAAGGCAGTTATAACTTTCATACATATAAATCAAATTCCAGCGGAGACGGTGTTTGCCAAAGGATTTACTCTAAGATTCTTTCAAGTAGCAAGCATCTCAATTTACATTTAACACGATTCTAATTTTGAAAATAAGTTTCCTTAATACAATAGAATCAATTGTAAAGGAAAAAAAAAAAACCAAAACCTAGTATTTCAGACAGCTTTTTTCCTTTTCTTTTCTGGCCTTATGAGGAAGGAATGAAATGTCTTCTATGTGCATTCCAAGAAAGGCAACCTGAAATTGTATGTCTAGACCTGGTCCTACCACCCCAGGTTTGATGTTCCCTTTGATGAATTTGATGACTAGATGTGTACAGAGCGTGCTGCTTGTGGTCTTTTGACCCAAGGTGGGAAAGTAGCATCCTCACCTTGGCAAGGAGCAGCTTCTGTCCTGGGGGCTGGCAGGGCCCACCCTGGAACCCCTGGGCTGTGACTGTCCAGACTGGAGCCCCTGGGGTGTAACTGTCGCCTTGAGGGGAACAGAGCTCAGGACGTAATATGCTCCACCTTTCCTGCAGTTTGGAAATGTGGGAGGGACCACTCTCCTTCAAGAGGCCCTCGTCCTGTTGGCAGAGAGACAGGCTGCAGATAAATGTCCACGTGCGGGGGAAGCTTCCTGTTCATTATTCTTACCGGATGCATCCATATGTGTGTCGTAATGTAGCTTGTGAGCAACTGTCTAGGAGAGTCTGCAGAGGGAAGGCTGTCAGCTGGTTTGCCCACCTCTTCATATCCTGGTGCTGCTTCCAGAATGAACCCACCAGGTTCGTTCCAGGATTGGCAGATCTCGTCTGTGGCTTTTCTCAAAATCAGCTCCCACAGAACATTCCAGCCCTTCCCGGGCCTTGGCTGAAGGACAGTGGCAGAGGGGCCAGAAGCTCCAAATGCCTAAAGAATCAGAATGTCCATTATCCAGGTGACCCAGAGCTGGTACCTTGCTGGGAAGATGTGTCTTCATCTGTAAGAGAGGATGAATGTACATCACTCCACTGCCCTCTGGGATGGCCATGATGATTAGGTGGAGGACAGATGTGAGGGGTCACCCACATTTGGGGCCATGAGCTCACAATGGCAGAGAGGTTGCACTGTGAGCCATCTGATTCAGAGCTCTTTATGAGGGGCCGTTACTTTTGCTGCTAAAGTCGGCTGCCCATAAAGCACTGTGCCTCAGAAGGAGCAGAGCGCAGGGTATAAGCTACCATCTGCCCTGCAGTTTGGGAATGTGGGAAGGACCACCCTCCCTCAAGAAGCCCTGATCCTGTTGGCAGAGAGCAGGCTGCAGATAAGTGTCCATGTGTGGGGAAAAACTTCACAAATGTCCTGGCAACATCACAATAAATGTGAGGGGGAAATTTTCACAAATGTCCTGGCCAAGGGTATTTGAGGAGACATTTCCACATGGCATGGATTTGGGCAATTGCAAACCTAGTACAGCATCCTGAGCCTCTTGAGAGGCAGAGGCAAGGCTGGGAGTTCTCATTTGTGCCTCTCCTGAGGAACCAGGGACAAATGCTAGTAAGGAAGGCCCACTGCCTCCTTCACAGCCTCTGGGACTCCAGAGCCGGGACAGGTGACCCTGAGAGTGTGGAAGGTCCTTCCCATCTTAGCAAGGGAGGTCAGTCACCCAGAGCTGTTGTGTCACAAATACTTGGCCAGTGTGTACATGGATTCATACCTGTGTACATATTAACAGGTCAGGAAACATGGAACTTAGCATGATTTTTAAATTCCATTTTCTTAAATATTAGAATCCATCTTTATATCTTAGCATTGCTGGAGTTAGGATGTCGGGGGCACGCCATGACCAGGGTGGGCAGGCCTTCCAGCTTTCCGGGCTTTTGACACCCAGCAGGCCTGTGTGTCCCAAGTCTGGGTGGTGGGGCGGGCCCTGGAGGATGGTTCTGCCCCATGAGTTGTGACTGGGAGTGATTGTGTGTCTCTTCCAGGCTGGAGTGTTTGTGTGAAGGTGTGTGACCCTTCAGAGCTTTCCTTCCTTCCGCTTGGTGATGCACAGCGTGGGGGTGGGGTGGGGGCTGCCCCATCAGTCTGTGGCCTTGAAGTGGGAGAGGTCCTAGAGCACCACCTGATTGACCTCAGCGCCTCATGACTGCACCACAGGGGCTGGAAATGAACCAGGTGGGTGCAAGCTGCCAGGGTATTGGCTGGAACTGATGCTCTCACTGCTTTTTCCTCTTTTTCCTTTTTTTTCCCCCTCTTTCCTCTTTCCCCTGTTTTTCTCTACAAGCTGTTATCAGACTGATCCTGTATCTTAGAATCAAGACAGTATGATAATTCCTCTGGTTGGTTTCCAGCTTTCCTGGCTAAGGAATCTTCAGGCATTCTTAACAGGAAAGGAGACACTTGTCTGCAGTGGCAGGAACTGGGCATGTGCTTTTCAGGAGATTCTTATTTATTGAAACATGTTGAAAACTAAAACTGCAAAAATGGTGAACCTAGAGGTTTCTCCATTTATGTTTCATGATGCTAAAATAGGTTCCCTTAAAAGATAATGCTTTCCTTCAGTAAGTTTGGGAAAATAGTCTATATTCTCAGTTTGTCCTTGAAGATTAGCAGTGCCCACTAAAAGATCAAAGGCTCTGAGAAGACCTGCAGTTTAGTCAAGCGGAATCCAGTATTTTTCAGTCTTCCTCTGCCCCAGCTCCATACATCTCTTAAGGCCCAGTGTTTACAAGGAAGTTAGTGCATGAAATGTGAAATTTGCCGAATCCTGGTTCGGTAGAGTAGTGCTTGATCCCATCTAAAAGCTGCAGGATGTGTCATCAAGGAAGTCATTAGGATATAGTGCTTATTATGACATAGTTATTCCTTTTCTAGTCTTTTCTAACAGCAATTTTTTTGAGCTCCATCTGTATACAAGGCTTCCTATCCTGGCTGTACATAGAACACTCATTTCCGGCCCAGGACCCTGTGCATCAGTGTCAGTGTGGGGAGGGCCCCCGGAAACCTGCAGGCCCCTGGCCCTCACAAGCACCCACACAACAGGGCTGTCCTGGGACAAGGCCTGGGGATCAGCATGGAGAACACGCAGTACATGACAGATTCCCTGACCTGTGAGAGACCCCACACCAGATACCTTGCTTCTGCCCTCTCTCTGCCTGGGGCTGGGTTCTGGAAGGCCCCAAAGGGGCCCACATGATGAGTCTAGACCTCATGGCTGTGTTTGTGCACTTTAGAAATGACAGCTAGGCGCCTGTATTTTAGTGGAGGCCGTCACATGTTAGGGCCGAGGCCACTGAGGACCACCGGGAGAGTTTACCAAGGTGGCCGCTGTGAGGCTGAGGGGTTGGTAGGGGGCTGGGGGCCAAAGCCCTAGACAGGGCTGTGCTTCCTGCGAGGCTTGGTGCACAGTGGAGGGCCTGGCCTTCGCACCTGTGGCCAGGTACCCACACAGTGGTGTGATGGAGGGAGATGCTGGTGGGAATGGCAGGAGAGGGGACTTCATAGCAGCTGGACAGGCTCTTCCCCATGGATGCCTTGCCTTTCAGCTGTCATGCGAGGGATGTGGACTCCTTTGATGCGACAGTTCTTCTGGAATTTGTTCAGGCTCAAAAGATATAAATTGGCCCTTTAATCGGGGCCATGACATGACTTCAGGGCTTGAGTTTTAACCGTGCTGTGAAGCCTCTCCCAAGGCTGCAGCATCTCTCCTGCAGCAAGTGCTGCTGGAAATGAGGCAGAACAATTCAACTTCTGCCCCCTTTACATTCAGATGACCTTGCGGTGGCTGAACACAAGGTGCTGTCCTCAGCCAGCAGATGCTGTAGCTGCCTGATTCTACAGGTCAGCACCATGGGCACAGGGCCTCCGGGGAGAGTGGTAAAGCCCCAGATGGATGTCCCTGGAGATGGATTCAGTGGGGACATTCTGGTCTGATACGGCACTGGGTGTGGTGATTCAGGGACGCTTACAGAAATATGGAAGTGGGGTCCCATTCCCAGGGTATCTTTGTTAATGCTCCCCAGGTGCGCCAGCTGTGCAGCTGGGGTGTGAGGCTGGGGACGGGACTAAGCAGGACTCAGATCAGCGCCTCACCCTTGAGTGGCTGAAGAGCAGCTCTTAGGGACCCAGCATCTTCCTATCTGCTCACTCCTCCCCCACCAGGTCTACTCGGGCCATCTTGCATGGATGGGGATGTGATGAGCGAGACACTGGCCCATCAGCACCCCTCTCTTCGCTCCACCCAGCTTAGGGGCCTCACTCCCAGCTCTCCCTGCCTCCCTGGCCGAGGCCATGCCTCTCCCTGCAGTGTGTGGGCCTAGGTGACCTCTATGGGCCCAGTGCTTTCTGTGCTTCCCTGCCCCCAGCCCTGGGAGCACTTCTCCACCTGCCTGCAGGATACTTTCACCTCCAATGCCCACATATGTTCTCATTCCCTTTTTCTTCTCAAAGGACCAAAAGATGTGTGTGCTCATGACACACACATACAGCATGCACAGTAAGCCACAACTTATCCTCATATGGGCTTCCCTGGTGGCTTAGACTGTAAAGAATTCACCTGCAATGCGGGAGACCTGGGTTTGACCCCTGGGTCAGGAAGATCCCCTGGAGAAGGGCATGGCAAACCACTCCAGTATTCTTGGTTGGACAATTCCTTGGACAGAGGAGGTGGGCTACAGTCCATCAGGTAGCAAAGAGTCAAACATGACTGAGGGACTTTCACTTCACTTACGCTCATACATGTTTATGAATGCTGCACACACCACACATACCACATGTGTGCAGTCACATGTGCACTCATACACACACCATGCACAAGTGCACTTATGTACATCCATATGCATGCCCCTCCTGTACAGAAGAGCCCAAGGAGGTGGCAGTCTGATGCACTAAATGTCCTTGGTCCCTGTTAATAGGCATAAGGGACAGGGTGGAAAGCCAGTCAGAGACAGCCAGCAGACTTTGCAGGCTCCCTCCAGCTCCCTGAAATGCCATGTACCGTGGCCTGGGGTGCAGTGTGAGAGTCCAGGCTGGACTTTCTCCAGGGATCAGGGTCAGGAGCCTGGAGGAGAGGCAAGGGCTTTGCTCAGCCATTGACCACCCTGTCCATACAAATCCTTTCCTGCTGCAGGCCTTGGAGCTGGGCCCCTCCCACCCTACTCTTGGTGGACACCTGCCAGCCCCATTCCCAAACTGACTGCGTGGTCACCTGTGTTCTGGTTCTCATCTGTCACCAGGACCCTTGCTGGATTCTTATTCCCCCTGCCTCCTCCCACTATAGACACATACAAGCCACACACATAACCATGTATGCACATACACCACGTATACCCCGTGTACCAGACATCACACCCCTCATCTTCCCCACACCACGTGACACACTGTGCACACAACCCAGCATGCATACGCATCACATCAATCACAGGCCTCTGTAATTCATTTATTCACTCTGCCTCCCTCTGTCCCTGCTGTCCTGTTGCAGCCATCACTGTCTTTCTCTGACCTGAAATATTATTATCTTTTCCACCAAATGTCATTTAAATTGCTCCTAATGGTAGAGACTGAGACAGGAGGTTAAATCTGTGCATCCACTCTGGAGTGCCCATTATGTGCATAATGCATTTAATGCATTTTCTCCTTGGCTCTGCCCCTCCCTCCTCAACAGGACACCCTCGGACCCGGCTCCTGTGGTGTGCACATGCAAGGCTGCTCCATCCGTGGACACTTAGCATGGCATGAGCCTGATTGAATAGGGGGCTTTCCCATCAGAAGCCCTGCCTTGCCCTGCTGGCTGTCCTTCAGCTTTCAGAACCTCCTGGACACAGACGTCAAACTGACTGACACTGCAGAGCTGAGAGAGACAGGTGTTCGTGAGCAATTCCGGAAGGGACCGAGTTAGTCCTTAAAGCACCCATCCTCCAAGCTTAGTCCAGAACCACTGGGGATATGGCTCATTTTAGCAGCATGTAGAGGCTGCTGAAATTACCAGTGGTGGTGGTGGTTGTATTAATCAGCTCAGGCTGCCATTACAGAACTCCACAGACTAGGTAGCTTAAACAACAGACATTTATATCTCACAGCTCTGGAGGCTGGATGTCCAGGATCAAGGCACTGGCATGCTGGTTTCTGATGAGGCCACGCTTCTCTGTTGAAGATGGTCACCTTCTCACCATGTCTTCACCTGGCCTCTTCTGTGCATGCATGGGAGCGAGAGATCTCTAGTGTCTTTTCCTCTTCTTGGAAGGACACTGATCTGGCCAGATCAGGGCCCCACCCTTAAGACCTCAATTAAGCTTAATTACCTCCAAGACTCCTATCTCGAGATATGCTCATGTTGTGGGTTAGGGCTTCAACAGGTGAATTTGGGGAGCATGCTATTCAGTCTGTGACAGTGGCAGAGTTTTCAGCTCAGCTCTGCTGCCTGCTCTGGCCTCCCTCAACTGCTCTCCCTTGTCTCCAGTGTACCTTTCATGTAGGTAGGTAGCTGGCTTTCTGGCTCTCTGGGTGTGAGCTCACAGTTAGGCCAACATGCCACATTGGCAGGGATACTTTATCTGCCTCCTGGAATGGTCTACCTCCTCCTGCCACCTGATAAGCTGCATTGTCCTCTTCAACCTGACTGCCTGGTACTAAATTCTGCAAGAAGTGCTGAGGAGAGCCTGGTGCAAGTCTTTTGGATTTATCACTGTATCTTTCCCTGGAAATGGGGGAAAATACACTCGATGTCAGTGGGTCCAATTAGATAGACTTTGTGGAAATTTTCAGTAGATTAAACAGTGATATTCACAGGAAGATAATTATTATACCTGTTATCACTGAAAATAGCTCAGTGTATCAAAAATCTGTTCAGGTATAAATAACAGAAAGCGGACCAGCGGATTGTCTCTCACACATAAGAAAGGAGGTTCCTAGCATTGGTCCCGAGGCTTCACCCTCTGGTTAACATCTCTGTAATTCTCCTGAACATCTGGCCACAAGATGGCTGCTGAAGCACTAGCCATTATATGCTAGTTCAAGGGAGAAAGAAGGGTCAGTGCCAGCTGTTTATAATTTTTTTAAAATCAATATTGCAAAGATTTTCTTGAAATCTAACAGGGAGGTTTATACTTGGGTTTTACTAGCCAGAGCTGGGTCATATGGCTACCTCTGGCTCACAGGGAGGCAGAGAAGAACATTGTTGTCTCACACGAACTGGCCTTGACTTACACTCAGCAAGATCTATCACCTGAGGCCAGGGATGTGAACCCACCACCACCATTCAAACTAGGTTCTGATGGTGAAGCAGGAGGGGACTGGTGCTGGATAGATGCCAAACAAAAGTAACCTCTCTCATGGGATATGATTTCCTGCCTAATAGCTGGGATTCAATGTTGCCAGTGCTGCAGAAGCCTGGTGTACTGCAGTCCATCAGGTCACAGAGTCAGACATAAATTAGCAACTGAACAACAGAAGAGCTGCCAGTGGTAGAAAGGTTACTAGATTCTCTGAAAGGGACTCTTCACAGTGTTTCTTACCTGGGCTGTGAATATAAAACAGTATGGAGGACGAGGAGTCAGGTGTGAATCTCACCTGGCGGAATGCAGATATGGGTCCTGACCCGAGTGTGTCCTCCACCCCCTCCTGCCCACCAGCTGCCTGCTGCCCTCCCCACGCCTGTCTCCATTCCTGCTGGCATCTGTCTTGCACATGCTCCGTACCTCTCTGTGCCTTGGCTTCCTGTTAGCTTTGCTTTTCATTCAGTCACCACTTTGGTCAACTGTGCAAGAAGTCTAAAAAGGAAAGTGTCTTCAGCAGGTAGTGCTGGAAAAGCTGGACAGCTACACAAAGCTGACATGATGTGACTAGAACACTCCCTCACACCACATGCAAAAATAAACACAAAATGGATTGAAGACATAAACATAAACCTTGAAACCATAAAACTTCCAGAAGAGAACATAGGTAAAACACTCTCTGACACAAATTGTAACAATATTATCTTGAATCAGTCTCCTAAGGCAAAAGAGATAAAAGAAAAAAAAAAAGAAAAAACAAGCAAAATAAATGGGACCTGATTAAAGTTAAAAAGCTTTTGCGTAGCAAAGAAAATCACGGACAAAATGAAAAGACCTACAGAATGGGACAAAATTATTTGCAAATGATGTGATCAACAAGGGAATAATACCCAAAATACATAAACAGCTCATACAACTAAATATCAAAAACAAACAACTAAATCAAAAGATGGGGAAAGAACTGAATAGCCGTTTCTCCAAAGAAGACATACAGATGGGCAACAGGCATGTGAAAAGATGCTCAATATTGCTAATTATTAGAGAAATATAAATCAAAACAGTGATGAACTGTCACTTCATACCAGTCACGATGGGGAAGTGACCAATAATTTTACCAATAACAAATGTTGGGGAGGATGTAAAGGAAAGGAAACCCTTGGATACTCTTGGTGGGAATGTAAATTGATGCAGACAACTATGGAAAACAGTATGGAGGCTCCTCAGAAAATCTGAAGTAGAACCACCATATGATCCAGCCGTCACACTCTCAGAGAAAAACGAAAACGAATTCAAAAAAGGTATGTGCACTCCAGTGTTCTTAGTGACACTGTTTTCAATAGCCATGACATGGGAGCAACCAAAGGGTCCTTCAGCAGATGCCTGGACACAGATGTGGCATATGTGTGTGGTGGAATATTACTCAGGCATAGAAAAAGTGAAATGCTGCACTGAGCGACTTCACTTTCACTTTTTCGCTTTCATGCACTGGAGAAGGAAATGGCAACCCACTCCAGTTTTCTTGCCTGGAGAATCCCAGGGGCAGGAGAGCCTGGTGGGCTGATGTCTATGGGGTCATGCAGAGTCGGACACGACTGAAGTGACTTAGCAGCAGCAGCAGCAGATGGACACTGCCTGCAGTGTCAGGCAGAAAAAAAAACATGATGTATGATGTCCCTTATCTGTGACATCTAAAAAATGATACAACTGAATGTATATGCAAAACAGTGACTCACAGATACATAAACAAACTTGTGATTACTCAAGGAGAGCGGGAAGGGGGAGGGGCAAAATAGGAGTATGGGATTAAGAGATACAAGCTACTATGTACAAAATAGGTAAGCAACAGTGATACCTTGCATCACATAGGGAATTATAGCTTTTATCTTGTAATTACTTATAATCTGCAAAAATACTGAATCACTATGCTGTATACCTGAAACTAATATAGTATGGTAAATCAGGTGTTGTTAAGTAAAAAGTAAAGTTAAGCAAAGGCAGGATGCTGGGTGCATGATTAAACATTGTAACAGGAAGCAGATTTGGGGCTCAGGAAGATCAGGACCCGGCTCCCGTCATCAGGCACCTGATTGATCTGTGCAGGAGCTCAGCACCGCTGCACTGCAGTCATGAGGTGCAGGGTGTGTCTTTGGTTCATTCTTTCATTGACTCTAAGCCTGTGTGAGTGGCCTTGTGTGCAGAGCCACGTGAGGCCTTGGGTCAGGCTGTCCCAGAACATGAAGGAGATCCGATGGGCTCAGGTGTCTCTAGAAAGGAAAGAGCCCCAGGGTCTCTTGCTCCCGACTTCTAAACATGGAAACGAAGTCCTAGATATTAATACATGTGCTTGGCCATCCCGAGGCAAAAAGGAGTGGAGTTGGGAAGGACGGCCCCGTGCTAGACTTTGGCTCAGGCACCTTCTGTTCTCAGCGTGTCTTGTTTCATGAGAAGTTCTTCCCAGCCCTGGATATGCTCATTTAAACGGGGTGTGTTTTGGGAGGTCCTGGAAGATGTGTGTGACTGTGGATGCTTGACTGGATTTCAAGGCATGTTGGCTTCATCTCGGGGCCTGTGTAATAGGAGGCAGAGTTTTGCTCAATGGAAGGTTACTTTGCTCGAAAAGTGTATCCTGGTAACTTGCTGATGGTTTGGCAATTGTCGAATGATGTTTCAGTTGAAAATTTTTGAAGGATTTATGAGTTTATTTTCCCCTTTGGATATCAAACTTTTATCTTCTCAGTTGTGGAACAAAATAACATGTGTTTGGATTTTCTCTCTTCTGACTCATAGTCCGTTTGGGCAGCTGTAACCAAAATACCACAGACTGGGCAACTTATAACCACTGAAATTTTATTCTCACATTTCTGGAGGCCGGAAGCCTAAGATTATGGCCCCAGAGTGGTTGTGTCCTAGCGAGGGCCTCATGCAGCTTGCAGACAACCTGCTTCTCCTGGTGTTGTCACATGGTGGGAGGGGTGAGGGAGCTCTGGGGTCTCTTATAAGGACACTAATCTCATTCACAAGGGTTCCACCCTTATGTACTAATATTGTCATCTGTAGGGATTCGGGTAAGGCAATGGCACCCCACCCCAGTACTTTTGCCTGCAAAATCCCATGGACGGAGGATCCTGGTAGGCTCCAGTCCATGGGGTCCCTAAGAGTCGGACACGACTGAGCGACTTCACTTTTACTTTTCACTTTCATTCATTGGAGAAGGAAATGGCAACCCACTCCAGTATTCTTGCCTGGAGAATCCTAGGGACGGGGGAGCCTGGTGAGCTTCTGTCTATGGGGTCGCACAGAGTCGGACATGACTGAAGCGACTTAGCAGCAGCAGCAGCAGTAGGGATTAGGATGTCAACACATGAATTTGGGGATGAGACAGACTGGGACCTGGGATCCTTTGCTGCAGTGCTTCAGTGTTTGCACTCGGATAAACCTCTCCTCTAGCAACAAAATACAAAGAAACTATAATGGGCTAAAAATAACGGCAATTAGAGCAAATTTGGGACAAGATACAGAGACCAAAACACCCACCTGCCTCTTTTGGAGAGCAGGGAGCAAAGAGCAGGGTACTGCGCATGCCCCCTGCACATAGCACCACCACTGAAGGCCTGGGCAAACCCCCTAAACCACCCCTCCAGCCCGAGCCCTGGACACACCCTCTGCCCTCACCCCACTGGAACCAACTTGGGCAGGGGCAAGCAAGGGACGCTGTTGCCTGTTTTAGTTCACTCTGCTATAAGGACCCCAGTCAGATCAGATCAGATTAGTCGCTCAGTCGTGTCTGACTCTTTGCTACCCCATGAATCGCAGCACGCCAGGCCTCCCTGTCCATCACCAACTCCCCGAGGGCAGTCAGACTCACGTCCATCAGGTCAGTGATGCCATCCAGCCATCTCATCCTCTGTCGTCCCCTTCTCCTCCTGCCCCCAATCCCTCCCAGCATCAGAGTCTTCTCCAGTGAGTCAACTCTTCACATGAGGTGGCCAAAGTACTGGAGTTTCAGCTTTAGCATCATTCCTTCCAAAGAAATCCCAGGGCTGATCTCCTTCAGAATGGACTGGTTGGATCTCCTTGCAGTCCAAGGGACTCTCAAGAGTCTTCTCCAACACCACAGTTCAAAAGCACCAATTCTTCGGCTCTCAGCCTTCTTCACAGTCCAGCTCTCACATCCATACATGACCACAGGAAAAACCATAGCCTTGACTAGGCGAACTTTTGTTGGCAAAGTAATGTCTCTGCTTTTGAATATGCTCTCTAGGTTGGTCATAACTTTCCTTCCAAGGAGTAAGCGTCTTAATTTCATGGCTACAGTCACCATCTGTAGTGATTTTGGAGCCCAGAAAAATAAAGTCTGACACTGTTCCACTGTTTCCCCATCTATTTCCCATGAAGTGATGGGACCAGATGCCATGATCTTCGTTTTCTGAATGTTGAGCTTTAAGCCAACCTTTTCACTCTCCACTTTCACTTTCATCAAGAGGCTTTTTAGTTCCTCCTCACTTTCTGCCATAAGGGTGGTGTCATCTGCATATCTGAGGTTATTGATATTTCTCCCGGCAATCTTGATTCCAACTTGTGTTTCTTCCAGTCCAGCATTTCTCATGATGTACTCTGCATATAAGTTAAATAAACATGGTGACAATATACAGCCTTGACGTACTCCTTTTCCTATTTGGAACCAGTCTGTTGTTCCATGTCCAGTTCTAACTGTTGCTTCCTGACCTGCATACAAACTTCTCAAGAGGCAGATCAGATGTTCTGGTATTCCCATCTCTTTCAGAATTTTCCACACAGTACTCTTGCCTGAAGTTCTTGTCTGGTCTCTGATCAATTTCTATTGACGAGAAAAGCCAAGAACCCTTGTATGAACATTCAAACCATAGCAGACTCCTTCTCCATGTAAAAGTACTACATGTTCTGAGGTGTCAGCTCTTCAAAGGACAAATGAAAATGGCGTCTAATACCAGTTTTTAAAAAAGCTTTGATTAAAAAGCAATGGCACCTCACTCTAGTACCCTTGCCTGGAAAATCCCATGGATGGAGGAGCCTGATGGGCTCTAGTCCATGGGGTTGTGAAGAGTTGGACACGACTGAGCGACTTCACTTTCACTTTTCCCTTTCATGCGTTGGAGAAGGAAGTGGCAACCCACTTCAGTGTTCTTGCCTGGAGAATCCCAGGGACGGGGGAGCCTGGTGGCTGCCGTCTATGGGGTCTCACAGAGTCGGACATGACTGAAGTGACTTAGCAGCAGTATCAGTAGGGGCTTCCCTGGTGGTCCAGTGGCCAAGACTCTGCGCCCTCAATGCAGGGGGCCCAAGTTTGATTCCTGGTCAGGGAACTAGATCCCACATGTCACAACTAAGACCCAGAGCAGCTATATAGTTTTGGCAGCTCTAGGCAGGAAAACTTCCTCTGGATCATTAAGTATAAAAACAACCTTTTGGTAGGAGAGACTCTCAGAACTGGATGGTTTCCCTCAGTTCTTGGGAGCGTTCAGGTGACATGATGTAGACCGTGGGGTGAACTGTATCCTAGGGGAGTCTTGTCACTCCCTCCTGTGTACCATTTGCTTGTTCATTTTCTGATCTCTGATTCCAGGTCCATTGTACTTCTGTGAGAATCTAATCGAATGTAGCACATCAGCCACTGAGAGACCAGCTAAGGTGGGGCTCCGCTTGCACACAGCAGAGGGGCCTGTGTTGCTGATACAGCTGTGGTGTCAGGAGGGCCTCGCAACCTCACCAAGCCACTGCAGGCAAGTTGAATTCTTTCCCCAGGTCCATCCAAGTGGGAGCTGGGGTGTGTCCTGGTCAGCCCCTGAGTCATTTTAAGCCCAGATACTTTTATTGGATGTATATCTCCATTTTTTGGCTGCATATTTGGGGCCAAATTAGAATGCCATTTGGAGACAGAAGAATAACACATAAATGCTTCATAATAGAAACTTAGAGTTAAAAACAGACATTAAGTAAGTTCTCAAACCACAGTGCCTTGTAGTAACTCACACCCAGGCATAGTCACACACCTTTCCACCAACATGTGTGTATAAGTTTGCGTGTGTGTGAATACATGTGTATGTGAGTGTGTGTATATGTGCGTGTGTATCAGCATGTGCATGTGTCAGTGTGCACGCACACACACTCATCTGTTTCCCTGCTCTACCACATGTGTAGGGTGATGACAGCAAAGAGCCTGGGGTTCACTGGACGGGAGGCCTAGGCTGTACTGTAGCTCCTGTGGGGAGGTTACTTGGTCTCTCCGAGGCTCTGCAGCCCCTGTGTGTGTTGGGATATGATGTCAGTGACCCACCGTCCAAGCCTGTGTTGGGATTCTATGAAGCAGTGCTATAAAAACACTAGTACACTGCCTGGCACAGAGGAACTGACAAATAAGGGATAATTGAATTGAATGGACCCAGAGGTTTACTGATGCTGCCAGCAAGAGAGGGGGACCTGGGATTGGGTGGCACACACAACCGAAGGCCACCACCCCCTACTTCCTGGAAAGCGGGAGAGTCCATGTCCCATGATGCAGGGCAGGGAGGGGTCTGTGTGCTCTGTGGACCCTGTGGTCTGTTCCCTCAGGCTATGTGCATGGCTGGCTCCCCAGAGGCAGGGCTAGGAGAGCAGCAACACCTTTCCAGTGGGAGACTCACTGCTCCTGGCTTAGCATTTGTACTGGAATTGTAAGTACTCTGTAGTCACTGTTATTGATTAGGCAGTTTGACAGGACATCTCTCTTTTTAATAAAGGAACTGATTTCCCTACATGATCTTGGGACACCAGAAACAGGCACTGGTACTGACAGGGAGACAGGTGGGTGTGAACCCAGGGCCATCAGTGATCACAGCGGGTGCCCTGTGGATGCACATCTCTTCACGGGTCTGTGAAGAGATCCGACGAGAAGTGCCAGAAAACATATGAACAGGTCTTTGTAATCACAGGGGCCTTGAATACCTGCTACCTGTATTCCATAGACTGTATTGAGCTTTGAGTCATTTGCAGTGGGTTTAAGAGGTTGGCTTGGATGGTCTCTTCTTATATCTATTGCTGAAAGAATGACTGACTGATTCACAAGGAAGGGCACATGGATGAGAGGCCAGGGAAAGTTCCTGTCTAGAGATGTACTGATAATTGCAAGAGGAGCTACATGCTGCTGGAACTGAATAGACTCAGAGATCTGTGTTAACACCAGCAAAGGTCTTATACAAACTCTTAGCAGAAAATGATCGTAGTTCTCTGGACAGGATGAACCTCAGTGAATTGGAAGCCAATGAGAGTTTAGCATAATACAATTTAGTTTTACAGCCATAATCACATTAGATTAGTGGGAATGAAATTCCCAAATGCATAGAAAATCTCCAGGTCTCTAAACTTTAATTTGATATACTGCCACATAGAAATGTTCTTAAAATATATTCTAAATAATATGGCATTTTGAAAATTTGGGGAAGCCAGAGAAAGCCTTGAAAATGTTCATCTTACTCTTCTGGTCTCTTTTCTTGCTTGGTAGCTGAAGGAGTGTTTTTTAATATTTATTTTTTTATTTTCATTTATTTGGCTGCACTGGCTCCTAGTTCTTTAGTTGTAGCATGTGGACTATAGTTCCCTGACCAGGAATCAAACCCAGGCCTACTGCATTGATAGCTTGGAGTCTTAGCCATTGGACCATGATGGAAGTCCCAAGAGGGGGTATTTTAATTGGTTTGTATTTACTGATGGAATGCGGGTGTTTGTTGTGTACCTTGTTGGGTTTTGGAGCAGGGTGATCCCGAGAGACCCCAGGCTGTCGCTTAGCTGTCAGGACCTGAGAAGAAATCCACTGAGGTCGTCCATTCCTCCGAGTGGATCATCAGGTTGAGACCACACCTTCTCTTCCTGCTCATGAGAGAAGCACATTCATTCCTAAGTAAAGGTGCTGAGTGTGATGTAATTAGGTCTTGGATTTTGCCAAATATGAATCTGTTAGCGCCTCCCTGTGCCTCTGTTCAGTGACCTGTTGGTAAGTCACAGGCCTCCCTTTGAAGGCCATGCTGCCATTCTCCAGCCATGTGCCTGTCCAGACAGATGGAAGCGGTTAACCCCACCTATTCTGGGGAGAAGGGATAAGTAGGGACATGGACACATGCTGAGTGCCTGCCAGCCGGATGCTACTCCAATACCCACTCAGGCTCTTCCCCTACTTGGGGCCCTGAGAGGTGGCCCAGCCCTCCCCACCTTCAGGGAGGACGCTGGGCCCTCAGGAGAGGCCAGAGGGGTCCAGGTTGCCCTGTGCCAAGCCTGGCCTTCCAGCACAGGCCCACTGCTGAGCTGCCCACTCTCTCCAGATTACAGGTAACCTGAGCTCATCTAGCCTTTTCCAGTTCATTAAAAACCAGGCTTAAGGCTCCTTCTGCCTGTGGCGCCCTCAGGGCTGGTGAGGCTTCCAAGGGGTTTCCCTCCTGCTTCAATCTAATCCTGGGCCCCCCTCCTCCCCAAGGGCTGGGGTACAGCTGCCATGGCCTTCTAAGTAGTCTTGGGAAGCATTCCTGCCTCCAGCCTGGTTTAGGGGGAGGAAATGGTCAAGGGTGGGTTAAGGGCAGTTCCTGTCTGCCTGTGAAGAGCCTGCCAACACAGCTGCTTTCTGATGCCTGTCTCCTTCCCAGGCCTCCCAACATGTACTTGGGGCAATCGTGTATTTCTCCTGCCTGTTCCTCCTTTGAAGTGAAAGTCAAAGTCGCTCAGTTGTGTCTAACTCTTTGTGAGCCCATGGGCTGTACAGTCCTTGGAATTCTCCAGGCTAGAATACTAGAGCGGGTAGCCTTTCCCTTCTCCAGGGATCTTCCCAACCCAGAGATCGAACCCAGGTCTACCACATTGTGGACATATTATTTACCAGCTGAGCCACAAGAGAAGCCCAAGAATACTGAAGTGGGTAGCCTTTCCCTTCTCCAGGAGATCTTCCCAACCCAGGGATCGAACCCAGGTCTCCTGCATTGAAGGCGGATTCTTTACCAACTGAGCTATCAAGGAAGCCCTGATATTTCTTTACTGATACATTTTACTCCTTTACCAGCTGCTTTTGTGCCTTTTATGAGCAGTTCTCTTACAGAGAGAAATAGATAGTCAGTGCTTAAACTGAAAGTCTGCACACATATGGGGTTGACCTCCTCCGTGAATGGGTTGGATTAACATGCCTTGTACTCATCCCTGTGTGTGTGTGTGTGTGTGTGTGTGTGTGTGTGTGGTGCGTGTGCGCACATGCACATGTGTTTATTCACACATGCTCACAGGCACCGTCCAGCCCGGGGTCAGTGTGCTCAGAGCATCACATGATAGCCCCTCTGTATGTGGGGGGTCTGCCAGCTCCCTCTGGTCCACCAGAACTGGGCCCCCTCCATGCCAGCCTCACCTCAGGACCAATGCAGTCTTGTGGCAGACTGAGCTGGTTCAGACATCGGGCCTGGCTCACAGCACCAGACTGAGAATTGTGCAAAGCGGAGGGGAGATCACCAGAGGGTAAGGCAAACATGACCCCTGGCAGAGCACTATACTGAGATCTGAGGTCTGTACAGGGAAGGTAAGAAGGGAGGAGGGTACAGTCCCAGGGAATGAGCTGGGCAAGGCAAGGGGAGCGCCCTGAGCTTCAGAAGGGAGAGCTTCCTGGGGAGATCCTAGTTCAGAGAGTGGGTGGGCACCCCAGTGTGCCCTGTTAGCAATAGAAGGGCCCTGTGGGGACTGTGCTTTTAGGACTGTGTCCCAGGGGCTTTCCCCAACATGCTTTGGGGGAATGCAGGGTTCAGGGAGATGGATACCTCCTCTACCACCCTACTCTGCAGTTTGACTCCCAGCTCTTCATGTAGTTCCTTTCCAAGAAAGTGCTGCCTCAGAAGGGTCTAGGAGCCTTTGCAGAGCTGAGGCATTGAAAGGGCAGATGATGACCAGGACAACACCGGAATTTGGGTAGATTGGCTTCACCTCACAGGACAGAAATGTGTATCTCCCATCTGTCACACTCTGCCCCCTTGTAGGCCAGGGCCGCATCCCTCCTACCCTCCAGTTGGAGACTGACGTACCATCCACTGTCATCACAGGGACACTTTGATGCCTGGGAGAGACATGTGGAGCTGGGTGACTCGACTCTGGGCTGAGAACTCTTGAGTTCTGCCCTTGGAGCAGCTCCCTGGGGCAGTGGGCAGTAGGGAGTGGTTGCAGTTTCTAGGGCTTTTCACGTAGCTTAGCCCTGTGGGGCAGGCAGGCATCACACATCAACTGCTGCAGAACGTTGCTCTCAGGTGGCCACTGCAGAGGGCGTTTAAGTGACAAGCTGTCTGAGAACAGGGAGATGGACGGACCTCAGAGGCCAGTCTTTCAAGTTATAATTAAAACTCTGATTCAGCCCTGTGGCTCGGCAACATGTGTGGGGGGAAAGTGGCTCCTTTTGGAGCTGAGGCCACCCAAGGGACAGGCTTCAGACAAGGTGCTGGCCTCCTGGAGGTCCTCAGGAAGAGAAACACAGTGGGGCCCTCAGCCTCCCCGGAGAGCCCAATCACTAAGCTCAGAAAGGGGATGTCTGTGGTTTACCCAGTGAGGAATCTAAGCCACCAGTGTCTTAGGGACAATAAGGAACAAGCTTAACATACACAATTTTCAAGAAATATTTTGTGAATGAGGAAGACATAAAAGGAAAATGACATTTTGCAAGTACCTTTTTTTTTTTTTTTTTTAACAGTTCTACTTCAGGATTTTGAAGTGATTCTGAAGTCTGAGGTAGAAAGACATTTTTAGTCCTGATCCCTGAGCAGCAGGCCCTGTGCCACAGAGGCGAATATATCCAGCCTCTTGATCAAAACAGCCAGTGCCAATCTGAGGTTCTCTGCTCCATGACCCAGTGACTCGGCCCATTCTGAGCCTCTGTCATCTTCTCTAGAACATGATTACTGTTTGGGGGGATGAGTGCCTTTCAGCTGTTAAGATTTTTTTTAAATTTATGTCATTAAAGTATGGTTGATTTAACAGTGCTGTATTAGTCTCCTGTGTACAGCACAGTGATTCAGTTATACATGCCTGTGTGCTAAGTCACTTCAGTCATGTCTGACTCTTTGCGACCCTGTGGACCGTAGCCCGCCAGGCTCCTCTGTCCATGGGATTCTCCAGGCAAGAATACTGGAGTGGGTTGCCATGCCCTCCTCCAGGGGATCTTCCTGACCCAGAGATTGAACCCATGTCTTCTGTGGCTCCTGAATTGTAGGCAGATTCTTTACCACTGAGTCACCTGGGAAGCACTCAGTTTTATGTGTGTATATAGATATCAGATTAGATCAGTCGCTCAGTCGTGTCCGACTCTTTGCGACCCCATGAACTGCAGCATGCCAGGCCTCCCTATCCATCACCAGCTCTCGGAGGTCACTCAGACCCACATTCATCGAGTCAGTGATGCCATCCAGCCATCTCATCCTCTGTCGTCCCCTTCTCCTCCTGCCCTCAATCCCTCCCAGCATCACAGTCTTCTCCAATGAGTCAACTCTCTGCATGAGGTGGCCAAAATACTGGAGTTTCAGCTTTAGCATCATTCCCTCCAAAGAAATCCCAGGGCTGATCTCCTTCAGAATGGACTGGTTGGATCTCCTTGCAGTCCAAGGGACTCTCAAGAGTCTTCTCCAACACCACAGTTCAAAAGCATCAATTCTTTGGTGCTCAGCCTTCTTCACAGTCCAGCTCTCACATCCATACATGACCACAGGAAAGACCATAGCCTTGACTAGGTGAACCTTTGTTGGCAAAGTATATAGATATAGATATTCTTTTTCAGATTCTTTTCCATTATGGTTTATTGCAGTGTATAGAGTATAATTCCCTGTGTTATACAGTAAGTCTTTGTTATTTATCCATCCTATATATAATAGTTCACATCTGCTAATCCCAAACTCCCAATCCTTCATTCTCTCCCTACCCACTCTCCTCTAGCAACCACAAGTCTCTTCTCTACGTCTGTGAGTCTGTTCTTTAGGTATGTTCATTTGTGCCATAGTTTAGATTTCACATATAAGTGATATCATATGGTATTATCTTTCTCTGTCCAGTTTTCACTTAGTTTGATGATCTGTAGGTCCATTCATGTTGCTACAAATGGCATTATTTCATTCTTTTTTATGGCTGAGTAATATTCCATTATATATATGTACTGCATCTGCTTTACCATTCACTTGTAAATGGACATTCAGGTTGCTTCCATGTTTTCCGGCTATTGTAAATAGTGTTACTATGAACATTGGTGTGCATGTGTATTTTCTAGTTGTGGTTTTCTCTGGATATTTACCTAGGTAGCTCTACTTTTAGTTTTCTGAGGAACCACCGTACTCTTCTCCATGGTGGCTTCATTGACTTACATTTCCACCAACAGTATAGGAGGGTTCTCTCTTTTCCACACCCTCTCTGTCCTTTTGGTATTTTCAAATGCCCTGGAACGCCCTGTTCAAGTAAAGTCTTATCCACAAAAGTCATGGGACACAGGCCCATCCATGAATCCTCCCCTCCCTCAGCCAAAAGGGTGCCCAAAGGCCTGGGGGTTTCTGGGGTTCCCTCTCACTCTGGGATGGTGCAGAACCTGACAACCCAGCTGTCTTTGCACTGACTCCTAGGAGGGATTCAACTCATGCCTGAAAGATTTAGACCTTAAATAGTCCATATATAATTGTTTTGTGTGAAATCAATGGTAGATCAGATCAGATCAGTCGCTCAGTCGTGTCCAACTCTCTGAGACCCCATGAACTGCAGCACGCCAGGCCTCCCTGTCCATCACCAACTCCCGGAGTTCACTCAGACTCACGTCCATCGAGTCAGTGATGCCATCCAGCCATCTCATCCTCTGTCGTCCCCTTCTCCTCTTGCCCTCAATCCCTCCCAGCATCAGGGTCTTCTCCAGTGAGTCAACTCTTCACATGAGGTGGCCAAAGTACTGGAGTTTCAGCTTTAGCATCATTCCTTCCAAAGAAATCCCAGGGCTGATCTCCTTCACAATGGACTGGTTGGATCTCCTTGCAGTCCAAGGGACTCTCAAGAGTCTTCTCCAACACCACAGTTCAAAAGCATCAATTCTTTAGCGCTCAGCCTTCTTCACAGTCCAGCTCTCACATCCATACATGACCACAGGAAAAACCATAGCCTTGACTAGATGAACCTTTGTTGGCAAAGTAATGTCTCTGCTTTTGAATATGCTATCTAGGTTGGTCATAACTTTCCTTCCAAGGAGTAAGCGTCTTTTAATTTCATGGCTGCAGTCACCATCTGCAGTGATTTTGGAGCCCAGAAAAATAAAGTCTGACACTGTCTCCACTGTTTCCCCATCTATTTCCCATGAAGTGATGGGACCAGATGCCATGATCTTCGTTTTCTGAATGTTGAGCTTGAAGCCAACTTTTTCACTCTCCACTTTCACTTTCATCAAGAGGCTTTTTAGTTCCTCTTCACTTTCTGCCATAAGGGTGGTGTCATCTGCATATCTGAGGTTATTTATATTTCTCCTGGCAATCTTGATTCCACCTTGTGTTTCTTCCAGTCAAGCGTTTCTCATGATGTACTCTGCATATAAGTTAAATAAACAGGGTGACAATATACAGCAATATACAGAATATACAGCAATATACAGAAATCGATTGTAACTGCCTTCCAAAGACCACATTACAAAGAAGAAATAACTATGACTTCATGTCTTTCTTTTTCCTATCAAGTAACTCAATTCATTAAAAAAAAAAGATGTAGGATGTTAATATACCCCTAGCCTGGTTATTCCTACAGGTCATATGTGGTACAGCTAGATGGAATTTTAATAACATCAAATTTACTTCTTAGTTACTTCTGTTTTGGTATAACTGAGTATAATGTGAGATTAAAATATTATGCTTTTTTGTAATTTCATGTAAAAGCTATAGATAAATAGAAGATAACTACACTGTTGGAACATGGAGGTTACATGACACTAAAGTAGCATTACTTTAATATGATACGTAGACACACATTATGTTTATTCCAAATTGATGCCGTTTGGCTGATTGTTTCATGTATATACTGTATATATATAGATAGACTGATATATATATGTACTTTATATGATATGTATATATTCATATATATTATCATTGGTATATGTAATATATTATTTTATTCTAGCTTTATATATTTATATAAAGAATCATCAGTCACACAACATAAGTTTAGGATTTAAAAGTATTCTGATTTCTCTTGACTTTTAGTTGCAAACTGAAGGTAATCCATAGTGAACCTCATATTCCTGTGCACACACACACATATGCAAAACAATTTTTCCATAGAACGTTTTAGCATTCACAAAGTAAATGATGTTTAGCCTAATTTGTTTGATTTTTTAAAGAGCTTTAAGATGTTACTGTTGTTCCAGAAATGCCATTTTATGTACTTTGAGAAAAACGTCTGTGTATCCATGGTGACGGCCCCTGCTCATTCCCAGCTGGCAGCCCTTAGGCCCAGGAGCCGTCCTGACGGGCCCTCGGAGTGCTGAGCTCCCAGCAGGGCTGGGTTCTGGGCAGTCTCGTTTTCTGTGGCAGCCCAGAGCTGATGGGGACAGAGGATCAGTGCCTTGTCCCATGGGCCTGGCCAGAGGCGAGAGGAGAGCACCTGTCTGTGCCAAGGGCATGGCTTGTCCTCACACCTGGGCCCTGTCCTCTGGAGCTCCACCTGGCAGCCCTGCCCGGGCTCCATCCTGCTTGTGCTCCAGGTGGGAGGGGTTCCAGCCCTTGTTCACTGGGAGAGCTAATTGCAGTGTAGGGTTTCTGGCTGTATCTGCTTTCCGGAACCATTTGTGGAAACCTGATTCCATTCTTTTCAACAATGCGGCTGCTGGATAACGCTGTACATTAGGCTCCGTGTATGTGTTTCCTTTCGGTGGTGATTGCTTCCTGGTCTGTTGGTCTCTGGCTCAGCATTCAGAGGCCTGAGAGTTTGTGTGCAGCATCTGTGGAGGGGGCCCAAGGATGTCTACGCACATGAGTAGAGCCTTCAATGACTGTACCAAGGGCGGAGTCATCTGTGGACGCCCGTGGCTCCTGACACCAGGACTCGGTCAAGTGCTCAGCCAGCCACTTGTTGGGAATCTTAGACGAGTGAAAAAAACAAAAACTCCAGTCCTGGTTTTTCTGTGCTGTGAACCAGGTGTGACATTCCCTTCACAGCTTCTTTCTCGGAAGGACAGGAGGAACTTGAACTTCCAACCCAGGAGGCTTCTGGGGTCCTGTGGGCAGGGAAGCAGGACTCAGCCCTGGATGTGGTTCTGTGCAGCCACAATGAGGACCCTCAGGAGGCTGCCACCAGGGGTGACAGGAGCCTAGCCACAGGGGCTGTGGGGCCAGCTGGCTGCTCTGCCCCTGCTGGTTCCATCACTGTGACCCTAGAATCCTGGGGACACCCAGCCTCGGGGAAGACAGTGAGCATAAGGTCCAGCATCCTTCCTCTGCCTCCATCATGGGGCAGGTTGGGGTGCCCTGGGCCACCATGACCTGGCCACAGGCTCTGGCCTTTCCTCAGGTGGATCAAAGTGTCCTTGTCTGACTGAGCCTTCAGCACACTGGTGTGGGGCCCTGGGGCTTTTGTCTCAACAGTGTGCTGAGCTATAGCGTGGGCCCTGATTATTTCCAGACCCCATGTGTTCATGCCCTCGGCATGTCCAGCACTTCCCTTCCACACTCAAATGCTAAGGCCCAGCTGAACAAAGGTGGAGCTTCTTCAGGGAACACGGGTCTGCCAGTCTCTCCAGCCAGCCTCCCATCCAGCCTCTGTGAAGGGGTGCACCCCCTACCAGGGGTGCAGGACACTCGAACAATATGCAGGTATCTGCCCACCTGCTGAGGACAGTGACCATGGGCGCATCAGCATGGGACAGACTCAGCCATCTCGGGAAGGTTTCCTTGAGGCAGTGACTATGACTTTCAAGTCTGAGGGACGGGTAGGTGCTAAAGAAGTGAAGAGGGGAGGAAAGAACATTCCGGCAGCAGGAGCAGCCTGTGCGGAGGCCCTTCAGCTGGAGTGGAGAGTGTAGGAGGTGCTGGGCAGCACAGGGCAGCGCTAGGTGTTCATGGTAGGAGTCGACCAGTGGGAAACATTGATGGGTTTTCGAGTGCTGACAAAGAACAAGGTTCTTTTGTGTCTTGAGAAGGGACCTCTTTCTGGGCTTGGAAGGTTGCCTGGCTTTGGTAAGGTTAAGGTGGACCTAGCTCCAGGTGGGAAGCACTGCTTGGCACAGAGATGGAGTCAGGTTCTGTTTCTTTCTCCTCCCGCTTCCACATCTGTGTCCATCCCTCAGGTCCTCCCAGCCCTTCCAGAAGTCTCCCGGGATTTTGGCTGGTATGTCTCTGGGTCTGAGTCTTCTGAACACACAAACATGGCATGTGTCCCAGTGAGCATGTGTCTGGAGGGGAGGCCTGAGTGCAGCTGACTCACCCGAGCCCATTACCCGCCAAGCACACTGTAGACATGTAGTGGGACCAACAGTGGATGATGGATAGAGGTTCTGTGGAAGCAGGGAGGAGAGTGGATCTGTCACACCTGCATTTGAGTCATCTTCCTACCTCTGCCTGTCTGTTCCCCCTTGGGCAAATTACTTAATGATTCTTAGTGTTCTTTAATCTGTAAAACAAGGACCAAACACATCTACCTCTGGGTGTTGAGAGCCTTACATGAGGAGGAGCGTGGCAGTTTGTTGTCAAGTGTCCTTCCACTCGAGTGCAAACCAGTGTTGTTACTGTGCTGGGCAGACCCTGCAAGTCCCGGGGGGCAGCAGAAGGTCCCTGCCCCCAACACTTGGCACTGCCTAGATAGAGGCCATGTTGCTGGGGTCTGGGCCCGCCCTCACGGAGGGTTGCCGTGTGCACATTCAGGCTGAGTGCTCAGGGCATTCTGTGTGCCTTGTGTCATTAAGAAGCATCCAGCCGCAAAAGGGACATATATTCCTAGATTCAGGGACAGAGTTCTGCCTGAGTCACAGCCTTCTGCTGGATACTCGCTCCTGCAGCTTCTAAAGTGATAAATACCCTTCTGGCTTCTGTGTCTGAGGTGTGGTTTCTAGGATTAGACTGTAACCTGGGGGCCGGTTGGAAAGCTTGGGTTGCAGGTGAGGAGACCATGTCCTCAAACCTCTGGCCTCCTCAGCCTGTGACCCCCCCTACCCCAGCTGGAAGGAGGCCCCGCATCCCAAGTCAACTGGCAGGAAGGCTTTGGGAGAAGCTAGATCTGAGCCGGCAGGACCTGGCCCCTGGCCCCAAGCCACTACTCAGGAGCTGAGAGAAGGAGCATCTTCCTTCTGTTTCTGATTATGTTCTCTCATCTGCAAGTTGAGAAGAAAAATAGAGCTCTGGGACTGAAAAAAAAAAAAAAAAAAAAAACTGCCTCTGAATAAAAAGAGGCAGTTTCTGTGAATCCCCGACGTGGGCCCTGGTTCGTCACCGGGCAGCTGAAGGCTGAATCAGCTCAGTCGTCATCATCATACATCCCCTCAGTGAGTTCTGACCCCCTCGTCTCCTGAGCCTGACACTGCCTCAGACATACCACCTTTTCTGTCTCGCTGGAGCAGCCCCTGATTTTGTGGCTATCCCAGCTCTGCTCACATCCCTTGTTGCCCCATGGTCTTTTAGGGACACCCATCAAATGGTTTTCTCCTCTGCTTGGCAGTTTCTTATCACGCTCACACTCACAAGGAAGCCCGTGCCCCCACCACCACGTGACCTCAAGCCCACTCAGCCTGGGCCTCTCCTTCTGCCCAAGCGCCCCTCTGTGCTCGTCCTCTTGGCTGTGTCCCCTCTGGCAACTCTGGCCTTCTCTCTGCTCTAGGACTTACCCCAGACTCAATCTTGCTTCAGACTTTTGCACTTTATTTCTCTCTGCTCAAAAAGCTTTCTCCAGCTGGTTTTGTGACCCTGTCCTGGACACACACCCCTCAGCTCCCCGTCTCTTCCTTGAGGGCCTCTGTGGCCACCTCATCTCTACCCACCCACTGCGGGTCTGTGTACCCAGCAGCCCTGCCTCCGGGCACCTCTTCTGGCCAGACCCCTCTTTCCCTCGGACCTTTCACAGAGGTGAGACTGTGACTCCTGCAGGTGAGGACCAGGCTTCCCTCTACCTGCTCTCAAAGCCACGGGTTTCCTAAATGCAGGGCTTCCCTCTGTGTGCAGCATTCTCACGGTCTCCCAGGGGCTTCATGGGCAGGGGAGCCAGAACATACAGGCTGACTCTTGTGTTTTCTGACCCGGGAGTAACTGGTCATCTTCCTGGGATGCAGTGTCTTGCTGTTCACTTTGGGTCTTCTGGGGCTGTATGTAGTGGGTTTACTCTTGGCCATCTCCTGGGAGATTTGGTCCTTCCTCTTGACTGGTGTAGTGAGCAGGAGAAAAATCACATCTCAAGCTGAGTAACCTTGACCTCTCTCCTCTGCCTGCCTGGCCAACACTAGAAGCTGCCTGACTTATTTTAGGTGTATGCTTCCTCACTACCCACCTATGAGCATGGGAACCTGCTCTGATTTGTCCATAGCCACAAATCGGGCACCTGGGACAGCAAGCACAGCCCACATCAGGCCGTACTCAGTAAATGCTTATGAATGGAAAAATGAACTGTGCACACAACAGCATGCAGCTCATAGAAACTGCCTTTATATCAATGACCTCTTTCATCTCAGAGTTTCCGGGAAGGTCGAATTTACTATGGAGTGAATTGTGGCCCCATCCAAACTTCATCTGTTGAAGCCCTACCCTCAGTGGGACTGTTTTGGAGATGGGGTCTTTAAGGAGGCAGTTAAAGTTTAAAGAGGTCATGAGGGTGGGCCCAGATCCTTATAAGGAGGAGAGAGACTCCAGGTATGTGTGTGCACAGAGGAAGACCATGTGACGACGTAGGGAGAAGGGAGCCACGGGCGAGTGAAGGAGAGAGGCCTCAGGAGACATCGGACCCCCAGCACCTTGAGTAAATAAATACCTGCTATTTAACCTCCTTTCCCTGCCCCCCACCCCCACCCCACCGCGCCCAGTATTTTCTGATGGTAGTGCTCGCAGACTAGGATAATGTCCAATAACAGATGTGCTGGGCAGAAATAGTCCAGCATTAGAGACTCAGAACGCACCCAGACTGTTCCTTGGAACAGTGGCAATAGGAGCAAATTCTGTTTTTATTTATTTCAGTTATTCAATTAAAAATTAAAAAAAAATTATTGGAGTAGCTGATTTATAGTGTGTTCAGCAAAGTGAATCAGTTATACGTACACATACATCTCGTTTTTAGATTCTTTCCTATATAGGCCATTGCAGAATATTGAGTAGAGTTCCCTGTGCTCTACAGTAGGTTCTCATTCGTTACCTATTTTATATGTAGTAGTGTGTATAAGTCAATTCCAATCTCCCAATTTATCCCTCCCCCTTATCCCCCGGTAACCCTGTAAAGTTTGTTTTCTACATCTGTGACTCTACTTGTGTTTTGTAAGTAAGTTCACTGTACCCTTTTTTAGATTCCACATGTAAGCAATATCTTATGATAATTGTTTTTCTGTGTCTGACTTCACTTGGAATAGCAGTCTCTGGGTCCATCCACATTGCTTCCTGTGGCATGGTTGTGTTCTTTTTATGGCTGAGAGTAGTCTTCCATGGTGTGTGTGTGTCACATCTTCTTCATCCTTTCCTCTGTTGATGGATGTTTGGGTTGTTTCCATGTCCTGGCTATTGTAAACAGTGCTGTAGTGAACACCAAAGAGCATGTATCTTTTTTCAAGGCATACACCTAGGAGTAGGATTGCTGGGTTTATAGTGTAGGTCTATGTTTAGTTTTTTAAGGAACCTCCATGCTTTTCTCCATAGTGGTTGTGCCAGTTCACATTCCCACCAACAGTGTAGGAGAATTCCCTTTTCTGTATACCCTCTCCACCATTTACTGTTTGTAGAATTTTTGATGGCCATTCTGACCAGTATGGGGTGATACCTCACTGTATTGATCATTTTGATTTGCATTTGTCTAAAAATTAGTGATGTTGAGCATCTTTTCATGTGCCCTTTGGTCATCTGTATATCTTCTTTGGAGAAATGTTTATTTAGGTCTCCCACACATTTTTGATTGGGTTGTTTTTTTTTTTATTTTGAGCTGTATGCACTGCTTTAATATTTTGGAGAGTAATCCCTTGTTGGTTGCTTCATTTGCAAGTATTTTCTCCCGTTCTAAGGGTTGTCTTTTTGTTTTGCTTGCAGTTTCCTTTGCTATGCAAAGTCTTTTAACTTTTATTAAGTCCCATTTGTTTATTTTTGTTTTTATTTTCATTACTGCAGGAAGTGTATCAAAAAAAAAATCTTGCTGTCTTGCTAGAATTTATGTCAAGAGTGTTCTCCCTATGTTTTCCTTTATGAGTTTTATAGTGTCCAGCCTTCCATTTAGATCTTTAATTCATTTTGAGTTTATTTTTGTGTATGGTGTTGGGGAGTGCTGGAATTTCATTTTTTTACATGTAGCTATCCAGTTTTTCTCAGTACCACTTATTAAACAGACTGTCTTTTCTCCTTTGTATATTCTTGCCTCCTCCATTATAAATTAGGTGAGCATAGGTGCATGGGTTTATCTTCACACTTTCTATCCTGATCATTGATCTATATGTTTTTGTGCCAGTACCACACTGTTTTGATTGCTGCAGCTTTGTGGTATGCAAGTTTCTGTTTTTGGAAGAGTATTTTAACTTAGGAAGTATGAATCTGCAGTTGGGATAGAGTGTGGGTCCTGATGCAGGTAACTCCCTTTGGAGGACCAATAATGTGATTTACAGAAGGAACCTCAGGGATAGGGCTGTTTGTGCGACATGGAAGGGGCTGGGCTGTCCATGGAGAGGATCAGGGCAAGGTCCCAGCAGCCTCTCGAGCCTGTCTGCTGACTGATAGGGGGACAAAGAGGCAGCAGGACAAAGAGAGCAAAGCCAGCAGAAGGGGAGGGAGCCCAGCAAGGTTTCAGGCTCCTGGGCGAAGAAGTCCTCCCTAGGGGTAACATGGAATGAAAACCGGGATTATCAGACTCAGGTCCTTGGAGGTGGCTCTCAAGACTGGCTTTGACCAGAAACAGCCCAGAAATGCCTTGAGCCCAAGAAGCATGGTGCTGATAGGTTCATTCTCCTGAGAAGAGAGGAAAAGCGAACCCAGCTGGGCATCAGGGCAGCAAGGCTCTCTTTCCAGCATTGCCTGGGACTGGCCATGTGCCATCGGGGCTCAGAACCCCACTGTAAGGAAATGAGTGGGTTGGGTAACCTAACTCAGGCTGTGGGTTCATGGAGCTGTTTCCTCAAGTGATATCTCATGTCCAAGAACAGCAAATGCAAACTTTGAAACTCGCTGAAGAATGGACCTGGCTTACATACCCTTAGTTATGGGGTCCTTGGAGAATTCAGTGAGAAGATATATCTCATGGTATATCCATGTAGTGATCCTGGCTTTAAGAGTTTTGACCTTACAGGTTAGGATTGTCCAACATTGGACCCTTTACAGAAGAGCACCATTTATAATTTGCTCTTCCAGGGAAACTGAGCTGTGTGGTTTTCCTATTTATAAAGGAGATACTATCTTTTAAAATAATGAAATTTCAGCTAGAAACTTAGAGGTTTTATTACTAATAAGGTAATATAGTAGATTAAATATGTATGGCAGTGCTGCCCCCCTCTCCAGGCTGCTTCATGCTCACCAGATGGTAGGCCACCTTTGAAGATGTAGTATTTCTAGTGAGTGAGCTGTCGAAATAGTTCACTGATTCTAAAATGCACGTCTCCCTCATACTCCATCACCCCTGAAGTTGCTGGGAGTCGTGCCCCCGTCTAGGTCCAGGGCTGGTCATGACTGGTTGTCACAGCCCAGGCTTGGGCACACCTGGTCATGGTAGTTTGTGGTATCACTGCTTTGTGTGTGCTGAGTTTTATTTGCTGGCTAAAACATATTCAGAGGGATTACACCTGACCCTGCACTGAAGAGAGATGGTGTTGTGTGTGCAGAAGGAGGCAGAGCAGCGGCACTTGGATTGCAGCTTAATGGAACAAGTAATTGTCTTTAAGACATGACTGTGAATCAACACTACCTTGCCCACCACAATCAAGTGCTTTCTGTATCCTAAAGAAGGAAGCTCTCTAGAGGTAGACAAATTTATTGTTCTTTTTTATTGCTGCTGCTGCTAAGTCTCTTGAGCCGTGTCCGAATCTGTGCGACCCCATAGATGGCAGCCCACCAGGCTCCCCCGTCCCTGGGATTCTCCAGGCAAAAACATTGGAGTGGGTTGCCATTTCCTTCTCCAATGCATGAAAGTGAAAAGTGAAAGTGAAGTCACTCAGTCGTGCCTGACTCTTAGTGACCCCATGGACTGCAGCCTACCAGGCTCCTCCATCCATGGGATTTTCTAGGCAAGAGTACTGGAGCAGGTTGCCATTGCCTTCTCTGTTTTATTGCTGAGATACATATAAAAATATCATTCAGCCTGCCATAAACAACAAAACACCCCACCCCTCTAGCTTGCAGAAGGGAGTCTACAGCTTGGAATAATGTCCCAAAGGCAACTCTGACCACAGCTTCTCTCCTGAGGCATTATTGATTAAGAATTCCAGGAAGTCTTAAGTTTATTTTTATGTTTGTGCAAGAGTAATATTGGAAAGAAACTTCTGTCTAATATAAATGTAATATAAAAACTAGGAGTACTATAAAAATGTGGAGTCCTAGTTAACCTAGAAGCTTACTTTCATTCTTAATTTCTTTAACATATATTTAACAACTATGGAGATAACTATGGTTAATTTATGTGTCAGCCTGGCTAGGTCATAGTATCCAGATTTTGGTCAAACACACCTGAGTGCTGCTGTGGAGGTGTTTTAAAAATATGATTGACATATAAATGAGTAGACCTTTAGTAAAGCAGATGACCCTTCATGATGTGAATGGGCCTCATCCAATCAGATGAAGTCTCAGTAGAACAAACTTAAGTCAGCCTGGGAAGAAGGAATTCTGCTTCCAGATGGCCTTCCACCTCAAGCTGCAGCATCAGCCCTACCCTGGGTCACCAGCCTGCCAGCCCACCCTGTAGGTTTTGGACTTGCCAATCCCCATAATCATGGGAGCCAATTCCTTCAGTCAACCTGTCTTGATAGGTAGGTAGGTAGGCACGTAGAGAGAAGAGAGACATATAGATAGAAACCTACCGACACATACCCCCTACTGGTTCTGTTTCTGTGGAGAACCTGACTAATTCAGAGGCTCAGGTGCGGTAAACACGGCTGTGGTTCTCTTACCAAACCAAACCTGGGTCTGCTAGCCTTCGTGCAGTAAAAACCAATCTCCTGACACTGGGTTGTGGTATAGGAAAGTGCAGCTTTTTATTGCAGGAGCCATGCAAGGAATTCAGTTAGCTAGTGCTCAAAAGAGCTGAACTCCCCCAGTGACTTTCAGGGAAAGGTTTTTAAAGACAGAAATGAGAAAGGGTGTTTGTAATGTTTCTGATAATCAATAAAAGAGATTCTTGATACCTAAAAAAAAAAAAAAAAAAGAAATGAGAAAGGGGGATTGTGGGGTGTGTCCTCAGTTCATGGACGTTCTTCTGATTGGCTGCTGATGAAGTGATTGAGAGTAAACATCAACCTTTTGGTTCCAGCTGGTCTGGGGTCTGTGTGCTTGTGGGAAGCATGCAATTAAATTCTTCTACCTGGTGTGGGTTTCAGTAGACAAAACAGCTCAAAAGATGTGGCTCAGAATATTACCTGTAGCCCTTGAGGAGGAACTGAAGGTCCTTGACTTTGTTTAATGGCTAAACTATTACCATTTGCTTGACTCTTTTCCTTTCTATCTGCATTTTTTGCACCGCTCTGATTAATTTTACTCTTTGGGAAAACCTAAGAAAACCAGGGAAGACCTAGGAAGCTACAGTTTTTCTACAGACAAGAGGCAGATGGAGGACATGAGGGTGGAGCATGTCTGTTCTGCAAAGGCCCCACAGGGTCCTACTTGGTTACAGTTTCTGCTCTGAATCTTTTTGCATTTTGTGTAAGCTCTTCAAGCCTCATCTTAGCCTTCAATGAAATGTGAATGATGCCCCCTCATCACTGGCTTATCACTGGTTTCGGGAACAAGGCTGTTAAATTTGCCAAGGTAGGAAACTTTAGGAGAAGAGCTCGAAGCTCCATGCAGGGGAAGTCACTTAGCACCACCACCGCATTCAGCATCTTGTGACCTGGGAGGCTTACCTATGAGTACAGAGAGGTCAGAGTGTTCCCCGTGGCTCCCAGCTGTGCTCCCAGCCCTAGGGCTCTGTAAAGGCAGATGAGCAAGCACTCTGTGGGACCTGCCTGGGAGGACATAGGAACTTCACAGGACCACCAGCCCCCTGTTGTCCCATCTCAGAAATGCTGGAGAAATTGTCCAGTCTATAACTTGCATGTGTCATAGCTCCTCCTCCTCCTGTCACAACCCTTCCTCTTTGGAACATTGTAAACCCACCTCCCTAGGGCAGCTCTCTGATTGAACTCCTAAGGGTATCTAAACTGGATGTTATAAGACTGTTCTGAGCAAATGAAGTGAAACCACTGTAGTGCTAAAATCTGTGGTCAGCCCTCCTCCCAGTGAGCGCCTGGTGGAATGGAAACCTCAGCATCTTGGGATCACCCACTGGCTGGGAGAGGCCCCCAGCAAAGCCTGTGCATGCATCCAGGATGAACTGTGTCTTCCTGCGTTACCCCTCACCCTGGATGAGAAGGAGGGGGCATGTCTGAATTTGTCTAGGTTTCTTTGAGTCCCAAGTTGCTGTTTTTCAGAGATAGTCTCCTGTTCAATATGAAAGAAACATAGTGAACATAACTAGATTGTATTATCATTTAAAATATTCATAACCCCAGTATTTTTAAACTTCATTTTTACAGATCTTTATTGAGTATCAGAACAATGACTAAACTCTGGAGAGGAAAGAAATTAGCTGTTACTTCAATGAACCTAAAAACATTTGATTTTTTATTTTTAAGTTAAATCTCAAGTAAATTAATTCATAGATCTGGGTTTATAGGGTTGCTTGTAAACCCCAAGAGAAGCAATAATGTTTTATTTACTTACAGGTTAAGATGGTCTCTCTTATCATGAAATACTCACTTGAAAAACCAGAGTAGGTTCTTATTGAGGACCCCGAGGAAAGGGGCATTCCCTAGCCAGTGGGCCAGGAGGAAGAGAGGCTGCTGAAATGATTTCCTGATTTCCATTACTCAGATGTAAGTTCCATGAAGGGAGGGTTTTTCTTTTGCTTTTGTTCACTGCTCCATCCCCAGCCTTTAGAACAGTGCCAGCCAGCATTTGGTGTTTTTTTTTTTTTTCCCAAAGTTGCTGAGCTGTGTCCGACTCTTGTGACCCCATGGACTGTAGCCCGCCAGGCTCCTCTGTCCATGCAATTCTCCAGGCAAGAATACTGGAGTGGGTAGCTGTTCCCTTCTCCAGGGGATCTTCCCAACCCAGGGATTGAACCCAGGTCTCCCACGTTGCAGGCAAATTCTTCACCATCTGAGCCACCAGAGAAGGCCAAGAAAATTGAAGTGGGTAGTCTAGCACTTAGTAGGGGCTTACTAAATGTTTGTTGAATGAATTAATCAATCACTTATCAATTTATAGTTTTCTCCCATCTCCCTCATCATATGCCAGTAACAGTGGGCACTCAGCAAAAATAGGAAGTGACCATATTATATTAGAATATATGTATATCATTGGGACTATTACATTGCCTTCTGCAAGGTGAGATAGAATTATTAAATAACCTCTTTAAAGATCTAGCCGTCCATGTAAGGTTACTTTGACAGATATTAAGGCATGCCACACATATCCAGTGATTAACAATTGTAGTCTCATGCAAGTACAGACATATGGGCCCATAGCACAGAAGAAGGAACGTAGAAACAGACTTCCATAGGACAGGAGCTTAATTTATGTTAAAGTGGAACCACAAATCAATAGGGAAAGTCTCAATTCAGAAACTCTCCATAGAGGGAAAATTCAATATAGAAAGAAAGGAAATTGGATCTATACCAAACACTTAAACAGTTAATTGAAGAAGATTCAGGTGTAGAAAGGACCTAGATGAACCTGAAGAGCACAAATAATAAGGCAAAAAAAAAAAAATTTGATCACATCAGAGTTAAGAATTTCTGTTCAATGAAGGTGACCTTGGATTGCACCCACAGTCACATGACATTTTGGGGGAATCTCACCTATATCAAGGAACAATATGCAGAGAACTCTTTCAAATCAACAGGAACCAAGAAGAGCCCAGATAGAAAAAAGGACAGAGTATCTGATCAGACATTTTACAGGACAGGAAACTCACAAGGTTAGAAAGCAAAGGAAAGAGGCTCCAAATTGTTTTTAATCAGAGAAGCATCACTGGAGGGCAACTCATGGGACTTTAGTTAAAATGACACGGAAAATGTGGTAAGCCTTCCACTAGTAGCTCTGATCATGAAAACAGAAAAACTTAAGAAAATGACCCCTCTCTACCCCTTCCAGAACTGTGATTTAATAATGACTGAGAATGAGCTGGAAATGTGTGTCATTGTGGTTCAGAAAGAGGCGGAGACAAGGGTAGAGATGCTTTCTAGGAAGAAGGCAACCACGTGAACCATGATGGGGTGATGGAGTTCAGTGATCAGAGTGGCCAGGGAGACTGGACATGCAGGAGGCATCCCTCTGGCCCAAGGGGCTGGAGGCTGGAGGGAAAGGAGATGTTGGCCCTGATCTCCCCCAGGACCTCCACAGCCTAGCTGCTCCCAACCCCCTGCACTCTGGTTGGTGATCCAGGTATGTAACAGCCACCACCAGGCCAGAGTCAGCCCACAGGGTGGGAACTGAAGCAACTGAGGCCCCTGATGGGTGCTGGCAGGGGAGAGGACAGGTCCTGCCCCCTTTTATGTAAAGGGTGTCCCCAGCTCTTCCTGGGGAGGTTCTGGGAAGAGCTGGGAAGCTGGGCTGAGAAGCAAAGCTGCACAGGTACCCTGAGATTCCCTCACGGGCAGAGAGTGGGGCAAGGCCCAGTTGGTTTGGGGGTCATTCTCGGTGTCCATGTGCCACCTGCCACTTCGTGTTGACCGTGAGGTCTGTGGTGTTTCCTATGGATGGTGGTGAGAAGTGTTATTCCCCAGAGTGCTGGGCAAGACCCCTGGGACTGTCCTCTGTCCTCCTTCCACCCTTAGGCTGCTGCTCCCTGAGGAAGCCCATCATGTGAGTGTTTCATAAGCACTCCTGGGGGCCACCCACCCTCCTGAGTGGGCTCTGAGGTTGCAGAGGTGAGTGTGCCCACCTTCTTGTGGGGAAGACAGCACATAAACAAGAAAATGATCTGGTGGTGATAACTGTGGTGCAGAGAACTGAGGGTGGTGTGGCAGAGAGAGCCTGACCCACTCCCGCCTGAGTGGTCAGCGCAGGCTCTCAGAGGAGACGTTCAGATTGAGACCTGTACTCAGGGAGGAGCCAGACTGTGGGAAAACAGATGAAAGAAGTTCCCAGTTCCGTAGTGGCCAGCTGGTAGGGGGAGAGGGAGTCATGAGGCCTGGGATACCAGGGAGAGAGGCAGAGCTGGGCAGGACAGGCTTTTGTGAGCCTGGCCATGGACCCTACATGTGATGGGAAGTCACTGGGAGGTTTTCAGTTGGGAGTGATGAAATCCAGTTTCTTTTTAAAAAAAAAAGTCACTTCCTGCTATGTGGGGCTTGGATTGTAGTCAAGCAAAGGATGCAGGGGTATTAGGCAGGGGTCAAGAAATGTTAGGAAGTGGCGAAGGTGTGGGCACAGAGATCATGAGAAGTGGAGAGATGAGATCCGTGTTCTGATCTGCCCACTGGCTATAAGTGGAGCCAGGAAAAAAAGAAGAAATCAAGGGAAGTTAGGCTCTTGGCTGGGAAGCTGGGTGGGTGCTGGTACTGTTTATTAAGCTGGGAGGGGAAGAGGAGGAAGTTGGAGAGGGTGTGGGGTAGGAAGTGGAGAGCTCTGGCTGGGCACAGCTGGGTTGGAGTGAGTGGAAACATCAAGAGGGCAGGTAGACGCAGACATCCAGAGTTGCGGGGAGAGGTCCGAGCAGAGGCAGGACTGTGGCCTCCTCTGCATCACACAGATGCTGCATTTAGGGGAGTGTGTGGATGGAGATGGAGATAAGGGGCAGCCCCAGTTGAGCCCTGCACCCCAGGACCTTCATCCCTGAGGAACTGGAGAAGGAGGAGGCCCAGGAGAGCCACAGGAAGGCAGGTTTCACAAGGGGCACAGGCCACCTCTGAGGAATATTCTTGAAGGTCAGTTCATATAAAATCTACTTCATGACAGATCATAGAACAGGCAGGTCAGCCTGGTCAGCACAAACCCAACTAGAAAGCCTTTTGGCTGTGGGTTAACTGGGACTTTTTGTACCTGAATCCCTTGTCACAGGCTCATGTCACAAATACCCATTTAGGTAAACTTCCTATTCTACATGCTAGAAGCAGAGGTGTGGCTTCCTTGACCCTCCTATTCAAAAAGAGGGGCAAAGCAAGAAAACCAAAAGATAACATGAATGATGGGATAGAAAATTTGGAAAAATACCTAATAAATCATTGTGCTGGACTTAGTCTCTTGTGCTTTGACTCTTTACGTGTCTGACTCTTTACGACCCCATGGGCTGTAGCCCGCCAGGCTCCTCTGTCCATGGGATTCTCTGGGTAAGAATACTAGAGTGGGTTGCCATGCCCTCTTCCAGGGGATCTTCCAGACCCAGGGATAGAACCCAGGTTTCCCACAGATTGCAAGTGGCTTCTTTACCATCTGAGCCACCAGGGAAGCCCAATAAATCATTAATTTTGTATATTTAACAAAAATCCAACTTTCTAGGGAGAAAGTGACTCAACTAAGATGATAGTTCATTGAAAAGTCAAGACTAGAAATCAAGAATTCTCCCTCTCATCCCACTGTTTCCATGACAGATATTCTGGACAAAGAGGTCACTTTGTATAGTAGTTTGTATTTGTTAATCCTAGACTCCTACTTTGTCCACTATACATAAAATAGACAAACAAGATCCTACTGGTTAGGACAGGGAACTTTGTTCTATATCATATTATAACTTATAATGGAAAAGAAGAATCTGAAAAATATATGACTGAATCACTTGGCTAACACAATATTGTACATTAATTATAGTTGAATTTTTAAAAAGAAGTCACTTTGATACATGTCCCAGTTCTCTCTGATTCTTACCCCATCTTACAAGAGGACCTTAACCTGTGACTCTGTCTCTCTGAACCCTTCCCCTTGGGCAGTTCCATAAAGGGGACACTTCCTCTTGCAGGCTGGGGGTGCCTCGAGGCGGTGTGTGCTGCCCCCAGGCTGCTGTTAGTGGGCTGAGGGCGGGCAGGCCCAGGGGGCTCTGCAGGTCACAGAGTCCATTTCATTGTCTGAGTTGCCGCAGGAACTCAAAGACAGCTCAGAAGTGGGGCCAGTCGCCGCCCCTGAACGTCCGCATCTTAGGGTCCTGGATGGAATTGTGCCCTCCCCACTCCCGTGTTCTTGCCTGGAGAATCCCAGGGACGGGGGAGCCTGGTGGGCTGCCATCTATGGGGTCGCACAGAGTTGGACACGACTGAAGCGACTTAGCAGCAGCAGCAGCACATGCTTAGGCTTCAAGGAGCTGTTTTGTGCTTTTTTTTTTTTTTTTTTTAATATCATCTATTTAATGCCTTCTTCCCTTTCTTCTCTCCTCCTTACTTCCTTCTTGTTAGAGGATTTCTTTTAGTCGAGAGACCTGGGGTCCAGTCATGGCATCCCCTTTTAGGGCTTCAACATTCTCATCTATAAAATAGAGACTTTAGGGTCCCAAGCCAGCAGCATCAGCATCAAGGGAGTTTTCTGGCATTGCACATTCTTGGGCCCTCCCAGCCCTCCTGAAGCAGAGTCTCTGGGCCTGGGTTCAGCCACCAGGTTCTCATGTCCCTGCCACCCAGACACCCCTGAGATACCAGTGGTCCCTGCAGCTGATGGCCCTGGTCCCTCTGGGAGGGGAGACATTCTTCATTTCCCAGGATGCTGACTCCACAGAGCAGTGGAGCTGCACCTCCACAGGGGAGACCCTTAGAATCCGGAGATGCATGCAGCTGTGAGAACGTTAGATTGTGCCCTCACCCTTTCTCCCAGCTGTTGAGAATCCTCTGACTGGATGGGGCCCTGGAATGGAGCCTCCCCAGCCCTGGCACCCAAGGCTCTAACTGTGATAATGGTGGGGAGACAGCGTTGGTGGGGTTCAGCGCAGAACTACTTTGCGTAGTTTCACCTCTGTCTTCACCAGAAATACAACTACTGGTGTCTTTTTGCAGCTGTAACTATGACAAGGAGAATAATAAGGATTGGCATTTTCTACTCCCTTTTCCCACCCACTTCCCACCCGCTACCCTACCACCTTCCTCTCTGTTGCTGTGCTCTGGGGCCAGAGCATCCATCACCAGATGGATCTGAGAACTGGAAGAAAATAAGAGGCTGAAACACTTCGTATTAGAGAGGGGGAAAAGCTTCTGCTGAAGGAAAAACTGGAGCAGTCAAAGGAGAAGAGGAGGAAGGGGCCACAGTCAGTTGGGGAGTTTAGGGAAGTGGATAGGCCCCCAAGTCGTGACACGAGCTCATGGTGTGTGTGGTGTGAGTCCCCATCCCTGGTGACCCTAAGGAAGGTGTCCACTTCCAACTTTTTTACAGAAAAGCTGAGATCATCTAGTCTAGGGTTAGGGTTAAGGTTAAGGATTAGGGTTAGGGTTTTCTTTAGAATGTGCTACCTATTGAAATTTACATAAGAATGTGAACAAAAGGGTCCAGGACTTTTGCAGTTAGTCATAGACTCTGGCTTTCCAGATGGCTCAGTGGTAAAGAATCTGCCTGCCAATGCAGGACGTACAGGAAACAAGAGTTTGATCCCTGAGACAGGGAGATCCCTTGAAGAAGGAAATGGCAACCCACTCCAATTTTCTTGCCTGGAAAATTCCATGGACAGAGGAGCCTGGCAGGCTACAGGCCATGGGGTCACAAAGAATCAGATAGAAATGAGTGACTGAGCACACATACACAACATCAGACTAGTAGGGGAGGATAGGGGTTTGAAGTGTAATCGTGGAGAAGACAGGTGTGTTGCACTATTGCTACATCTGTTAGTTTCAGAGAGTGCATGTAAGAAGTGGCCTGACTTTTCTTTTTTTCTGAAATTAATATTTAGCACTAGAAACTTGGACAGGATTGACATTTTGGGGGGAATTACTTTCAGACACTTTGGGAATGATTATGTTTCTTGGGAAATATCAGACCAGGTGAAGAAACAAATTTTCCCACTTGTTTAAACATGAGGCTAAATGTGATTCTGAATCCAGATTAAGTCTGCATCAGATTCTCTTAGTTTTTACCCTGCCTGGGGAAAGGTGTGGCTTGGCAATGCTCAGGATTGCTTACATTGAACACTTAGAGATGTTCTTTGTAACCATCTCTCAGTGTGTAGTGGGTGTATCATCCTTGAGAGTCTCCAAAGTTTGAAATTAATTTCTAACCTCTTTAAGAGTTTAATGATGCCAGAGATCTTACTGGGCATGAGAGATGTCCGTAGTTGTATGATAAAAGCCAGAGAGACTGGAGAGAATGGAATTCAGAGTTGGAGTCCCTGGATCTGATAATTGTATGGCCTTGGAAAATTCACCAAACCTTGAGTCTTGGTTGGTTCACGTGTAAAATGTACATAAAAGAGAATCCAGGAATGTTGAGGATGGAGCAGTGGAAATGATGTGAACAGCTCTGTTTAAGCAGGCCCAGCAGATCTGGGTTCTGTGCTGTGGATGACTTTTGGGCTGTCAGCACCTCTGGTCTAAGCTGAGGCCCTTCCCTTCAGCTTGCGTTGGTGCATGTGCATAGAAGTGGCCCTGCTCTTGCACCACAATACCACCCACAGTTGGTTGGCAAGTGCCTCTCCCAGGCCAGGGCCAACACAGTCCCAACTGTGGGCTATTGATGACTAACCCAAGGAGGGTACCTGAAGGGCAAGGCGTTCTTTCCTGGGACTTTGCATGGTGTTCCTCAGGAGAGTCTTCTCACCGTCAGTAGCCAATGGGATGAAAAACAGAAGAAGAGATGGGAGTCAAGAGAGCACAGTTTGGATACCTTATACCATAGCATTGGTTCCTGCCTTGTTTGGGATTGAGACTGATCCTGGCTCTTGGAGTATCTGCCCTTCCCTTGTGTATTTTCATCAACTCATGTGGGTTTCTGTAACTGCAGCCCAAAGAGGGCTTTGGGATGATAACACTTTCATTAGGTACTTTAGTACAAGGTCTTTTCTGTATTTCTCAGGGTTTGAAATTCAGATTTAATGCATTAACACAAGGAACAGAAAATACAGGTATAAATATTGGAAAGGCAGAAACAAAACTGTTATTCTTTGTAAGCAATGTAATTTACCTAGAAAATCCAAGAGAACCCATTCCTTCACCTAGTTATTAAAAAATGAACTCTTGAGTGTTACTCTGGGTCTTGCATTGTGGAATGACAAAATGATTATTCAGTATACTGTCCAATTACAAGCTAATGATATAGCAGTAGGTTTTTAGGTTAAATAAAACATATAACAAATTCTTTGATGTTGTACATGTTTGGGTGATTACTGGACGATTCCCATATTTTGTAGTGTCTTCAGATCAGATCAGATCAGATCAGTCGCTCAGTCGTGTCCAACTCTTTGTGACCCCATGAATCGCAGGCCTCCCTGTCCATCACCAACTCCCGGAGTTCACTCAGACTCAGGTCCATCGAGTCAGTGATGCCATCCAGCCATCTCATCCTCTCACGTTCCCTTCTCCTCTTGCCCCCAATCCCTCCCAGCATCGGAGTCTTTTCCAATGAGTCAACTCTTCGCATTAGGTGGCCAAAGTACTGGAGTTTCAGCTTTACCATCATTCCTTCCAAAGAAATCCCACGGCTTATCTCCTTCAGAATGGACTGGTTGGATTTCCTTGCAGTCCAAGGGACTCTCAAGAGTCTTCTCCAACACCACAGTTCAAAAGCATCAATTCTTCGGCGCTCAGCCTTCTTCACAGTCCAGCTCTCACATCCATACATGACCACAGGAAAAACCATAGCCTTGACTAGACGAACCTTTGTTGGCAAAGTAATGTCTCTGCTTTTGAATATGCTATCTAGGTTGGTCATAACTTTCCTTCCAAGGAGTAAGCGTCTTTTAATTTCATGGCTGCAGTCACCATCTGCAGTGATTTTGGAGCCCAGAAAAACAAAGTCTGACACTGTTTCCCTGTTTCCCCATCTATTTCCCATGTAGTGATGGGACCAGATGCCATGATCTTCGTTTTCTGAATGTTGAGCTTTAAGCCACTTTCACTCTCATCTTTCCACTCTCCACTTTCACTTTCATCAAGAGGCTTTTGAGTTCCTCTTCACTTTCTGCCATAAGGGTGATGTCATCTGCATATCTGAGGTTATTGATATTTCTTCCAGCAATCTTGATTCCAGCTTGTGCTTCTTCCAGCCCAGCATTTCTCATGATGTACTCTGCATATAAGTTAAATAAACAGGGTGACAATATACAGCCTTGATGAACTCCTTTTCCTATTTCGAACCAGTCTGTTGTTCCATGACCAGTTCTAACTGTTGTTTCCTGACCTGCATACAAATTTCTCAAGAGACAGATCAGGTGGTCTGGTATTCCCATCTCTTTCAGAATTTTCCACAGTTTATTGTGATCCACACAGTCAAAGGCTTTGGCATAGTCAATAAAGCAGAAATTGATGCTTTTCTGGAACTCTCTTGCCTTTTCCATGATCCAGCGGATGTTGGCAATTTGATTTCTGGTTCCTCTGCCTTTTCTAAAACCAGCTTGAATATCAGGAAGTTCACAGTTCACATATTGCTAAAGCCTGGCTTGGAGAATTTTGAGCATTGCTTTACTAGCGTGTGAGATGAGTGCAATTGTGCGGTAGTTTGAGCATTCTTTGGCATTGCCTTTCTTTGGGATTGGGATGAAAACTGACCTTTTCTAGTCCTGTGGCCACTGCTGAGTTTTCCAAATTTGCTGGCATATTGAGTGCAACACTTCAACAGCATCATCTTTCAGGATTTGCAATAGCTCAACTGGAATTCCATCACCTCCACTAGCTTTGTTCGTAGTGATGCTTTCTAAGGCCCACTTGACTTCACATTCCAGGATGTCTGGCTCTAGGTCAGTGATCACACCATCATGATTATCTGGGTTGTGAAGATCTTTTTTGTACAGTTCTGTGTATTCTTGCCATCTCTTCTTAATATCTTCTGCTTCTGTTAGGTCCATACCATTTCTGTCCTTTATCAAGCCCATCTTTGCATGAAATATTCCTTTGGTTCTCTGATTTTCTTGAAGAGATCCCTAGTCTTTCCCATTCTGTTGTTTTCCTCTATTTCTTTGCATTGATCGCTGAAGAAGGCTTTCTTATCTCTTCTTGCTATTCTTTGGAACTCTGCATTCAGATGCTTATATCTTTCCTTTTTTCCTTTGCTTTTCGCTTCTCTTCTTTTCACAGCTATTTGTAAGGCCTCCCCAGACAGCCATTTTGCTTTTTTGCATTTCTTTTCCATGGGGATGGTCTTGACCCCTGTCTCCTGTACAGTGTCACGAACCTCATTCCATAGTTCATCACGCACTCTATCTATCAGATCTAGGCCCTTAAATCTATTTCTCACTTCCACTGTATAATCATAAGGGATTTGATTTAGGTCATACCTGAATGGTTTAATGGTTTTCCCTACTTTCTTCAATTTAAATCTGAATTTGGCAATAAGGAGTTCATGGTCTGAGCCACAGTCAGCTCCTGGTCTTGTTTTTGCTGATTGTATAGAGCTTCTCCATCTTTGGCTGCAAAGAATATAATCAATCTGATTTCGGTGTTGACCATCTGGTGATCTCCTTGTATAGAGTCTTCTCTTGTGTTGTTGGAAGAGGGTGTTTGTTTGTTATGACCAGTGCATTTTCTTGGCAAAACTCTGTTAGTCTTTGCCCTGCTTCATTCTGTATTCGAAGGCCAAATTTGCCTGTTACTCCAGGTGTTTCTTGACTTCCTACTTTTGCATTCCAGTCCCTTATAATGAAAAGGACATCTTTTTTGGGTGTTAGTTCTAAAAGGTCTTGTAGGTCTTCATAGAACTGTTCAACATCAGCTTCTTCAGCTTTAGTGGTTGGGGCATAGACTTGGATTACTGTGACACTGGATGGTTTGCCTTGGAAATGAACAGAGATCATTCTGTCGTTTTTGAGATTGCATCCAAGTACTGCATTTCGGACTCTTTGTTGACCATGATGGCCACTCCATTTCTTCTGAGGAATTCCTGCCCTCAGTAGTAGATATAATGGTCATCTGAGTTAAATTCACCCAATCCAGTCCATTTGAGTTTGTTGATTCCTAGAATGTCAACATTCACTCTTGCCATCTCTTGTTTGACAACTTCCAATTTGCCTTGATTCATGGACCTGACATTCCAGGTTCCTATGCAATATTGCTCTTTACAGCATTGGACCTTTTTCTATCACCAGTCACATCCACAGCTGTGTATTGTTTTTGCTTTGGCTCCATCCCTTCATTCTTTCTGGAGTTATTTCTCCACTAATCTCCAGTAGCATATTGGGCCCCTATTGACCTGGGGAGTTTCTCTTTCAGTATCCTATCATTTTGCCTTTTCATACTGTTCATGGGGCTCTCAAGGCAAGAATACTGAAGTGGTTTGCCATTCCCTTTTCCAGTGGACCACATTCTGTCAGATCTCTCCACCATGACCTGCCCATCTTGGGTTGCACCATGGGCATGGCTTAGTTTCATTGAGTTAGACAAGGCTGTGGTCCTAGTGTGAGTAGATTGACTAGTTTTCTGTGAGTATGGTTTCAGTGTGTTTGCCCTCTGATGCCCTCTTGCAACACCTACCGTCATACTCGGGTTTCTCTTACCTTGGACGTGGGGTATGTCTTCACGGCTGCTCCAGCAAAGCACAGCCATTGCTCCTTACCTTGGACGAGGGGTATCTCCTCACCACTGCCCTTCCTGACCTTCAACGTGGCATAGCTCCTCTAGGCCCTCCTGCGCCCAGGCAGCCACTGCTCCTTGGACGTGGGGTTGGTCCTCCTGGCCCCTGCCCCTGACCTCAGACATGGAGTTGCTCCTCCCAGCTGCTGCCCTTGGCCTCGGGCGTGGGAGTGTGGGGTAGCTCCTCCCGCCTGCAACCCTTGGCTTCTGGCTTGGAGCGTGGGGTATCTCCTCCTGGCCACTGCCCCTGACCTCGGATGCGAGGTAACTCCTCTCGGCTGCCCCTGACCTCGGATGCAAGGTAACTCCTCTTGTCGCCGCCCCTGACCTCGGACGCGGGGTAGCTCCTCTCGGCCACCCCCCTGACCTCGGACGTGGGGTAGCTCCTCTCTGCTGTCCCTGCTCTGTTGCAGCCTGGCACTCTCGGCTGCTGCCCCAGACCTCGGACGTGGGGTCACTCCTCTTGGCCGCCGCCCTTCAGGAATGGGGTCCTCCCGGCTTCTGCCCCTGACCTCAGACGTGGGGTGGCTCCTGTGGGCGTGCTTAGCACGCCCATTGCAGACTTATGCCAGTATAAATTCTCTGATTTCTTCTAAGGATTGAACCATGTCTAGAGATCTTCCCATATTGTATTCATGGGAGAGATTTTGCACTTATATGAATTCTTTGCTAGGTGTGACATTGCCTGCCATTTCTTATAAGCCTTTCTGCATTGTCTTTACTCAAAGGCTTTCTCACCGTTATGACTTCTTTGATGTACTTTGGGGCTTGAATTAAGTCTAAAGAACTTCCCACATTTTTTCACAGTTCAAGGTTCTCAGCAGTATGAATGCTCTGATTTCCAGCAAGTGGGTGCTGTGCACTGAATGCCTTCCCATATTCATCAACAGTCACAGGGCAGCTCTCCAGTATGAGTTCTCCAGCATTCCAAGGCTAAACCCTGGATGAGAGGCTTGCCACCTGCCTATAGCCTTTGGGTCCTCCTGCATTATGGCTTCCCTGAAGCAGGGTAGGAGATGTATGTTCTCTGCACATAGTTGTTTCTCCATAATTTATCAGCACACACATTAACTCCAGACTTGGAAAATTCATCATTCCTATTAGAGAATCAAATCCTTTCCTGCTGTGTCCTTTAAGATCTCAGTTTCATAGCTTCACTTGCTGAGCCAACAAATATGTGCGATTTTTTTGTTCTTTCCCGTACAACCACCAAGGGCCCCTTTCATTATTCCAATAATGCAGTCACATCTGGCTTAGAAAGCACAGCATCCTGCCTTGAGATTAAGCTGCATGTTCTATGGCCACGTGGTGATGGACCCTCTTGGGAACAGAGTCCAGATAGCGTCATGGTTCCGTCAGGGCACTCCCGCCTCCACATGCCACGGTTCTCTGCACCGTGGTTGTCTGCCTGCAAGATCTGATCAGTCCTCCTTGGGTTTCTCGCTTGGAGAAGTATCTCTGGCATCTAATATTGGTATTGAGATGTAAACCACATGTTGCCTCCTCTTTGAGGTCCTTCGTTTGGAGAAGAGCAGGCCTCATGCACATAATGAGATAGAATGAGGAGGGAGGCTGGGCCGTCTCTGACATCACTCCAGGTTCCTGGGTCAGAGCTCTGGTGAAGCTATGGTTCTGAGCCACTGAGAAGCCACCTCAAAGCTCTGCCTGAAGATCCCTCTTAAACATCCCCATCCCAGGGCAAGTTGGCTCTACCTTCTTCCTGGAAACCTTCATTTTCAGACCTTCAACCTGATTTTTTTCTCAGAGATGTTTCTCTGCAGCCACCTTTGGGGTGAGGAAGGAAATAGCAGGGCATGGAGGGCACAGGGTACAGTGCATACCCCACGTGGTGTGTTCACATGGGCTTCACCTTTCACCTACCTCCCAAGCACCATCCACAGCTCACCACCATACCCATGGCCAAGGGACACACCTCAGCCTGGAGCCGCAGTTCCTTCCCCTCGCTCAGTCACTCTTTGTCTGGTTCCCACAAGAGGAGGTTCCTGTGACACGATGTCCTATTCAAGCTCCAGACCTCTTTGCTTTCAGGGCCCAGGCAAATTCAGAAAGAAGTGTTGTTGGAAGACAGAGAACTTGCTAAACTAGATAAATAATAATAGTGGCTAATATTAATTGAATGCTTATTCTATACCTAGCCCTATTTTTTGTGCATTACAAAATGTATCATTGAATCTTCTGATCTGCCTTATCAGGAAGTTGCTACTTGCCCCATTTTACAGATGAGGAAACTGAGGCTCAGGAGGATTATGTTGCTTGTTCAAAGTGACACACCTAATATGTGGCTTGAATAGGACAGCTTTCACTGCTATGTGAGTGAGTGAGTGACGTCGCTCAGTCGTGTCCAACTCTTTGCAACCCCATGGACTGTAGCCTACCAGGCTCCTCCGTCCATGGGATTTTCCAGGCAAGAGTATTGGAGCGGGGTGCCATTTCCTTCTCCAGAGGATCTTCCGGACCCAGGGATTGAACCCGGGTCTAAAGACTCAAATATCCTGGCTCCAGTGCAAGGGTATTCTTAAGTTAATTTCTCTTTGGTTTTTTTTACTCTGTTTTTGTGGTTTTAGTTCTGTGACTCTGACTGATGGTGAAGGGAACAAGTGCTATTGGTACATTTGGTGCTACTATCTTACTCTGTGCAAAGGCACCAGCACTGGGGCCCACCTTTGTTCTTGCACATGAGTGTCAGCATAGTGAAAAGACAAGCACCATCTTAGAGTAACTGTTTTGACCTTGTGGGTCCCCTGCAAGGGTCTCGAGGAAGCTCCACTCTGGGGTTCTTTTGGCACCGTTGAAGTCCAGGCCCCTGGGTGCTGGAGACATCATCCCTGCCACACTTGCTCTACTTTTTCATTTTCTGTTTTCTAGCAGCTGGGAGTTGTACCTTTTTGCCCTAGTCTTTAAGCACTTCCTCCCTTGGTTTCCAGAATGCCACAGCATTTTGGCTTCTCCCCAGCTCAGTGGCCACCCCTTGCCCAGCCCATGTGCTGGTTCTTGCTATTTCTGCATCTCCCTGACCTTCAGATGTTGAAGTTCTTGCAGGCTCAGCCCAGAATCCTGTACTCTTTAACTTAGCTCTTGTTTGGTGTTTCAAGGCCTATGGCTTTCCATGCCAGTTTTGTGCAGATTTCCAGTTATTCCTCCACTTAGAACTGTCCTCCAAGCCTGGGGCCAGTGGCTGGTCACCCGGGTGATGTCCCCACATTAACATGGGATTCTAAAAGGAGATCTGCCTGTTGCCCAGCTCCTGCTTCAGGCCTCCTGATATTCAGGGGATTTGGATTCATGCATTGCACCTCACGTCCTCCCAGCACAGTCAATCCACCATGAAATTGTAAGAAATTATTTCCAAAATTACCTACTTTCTGTTGTCACGGCCCCACATCAGGACTGTTACTGTCACCGTCCTCTTGGTATGCTCTGCCCCCATTCCAGCCTCCCACACACCATTCCCATGACCAGGGCCCCAGGTCAGGTCCTCCTGATTCTCCCATTTACCCCTCCTCAGGCTTCCACCTCCCTTCCAGTGCCCACGGGGCCCTGTTCCTCACTTTCTGACCTCACCTTTTGCCTCTTCCCCTGCCCATCCTGTCTAAGCACATTGACCTCTAGTGGACTCTGTGGACAGAGCCAGCCTTCAGACACCTTTGGCTTTCTGTTATTGCTTGTGAAACTCCTTTGGGCCTCATTTCAGTGATCAGGTCCACAGCTGATCTACATCCTCTCCCCCACCTCCAGACTCCCATATTGTCTCACTCCACAGCCCGTCATGACCCTGACCCCTGGGTCATCACCACATGGTGAGCCCCCACCAGTGTGGGTTCTCAGCCAGCCAGCTGGAGCCCACCTGTCTTGTTCACAGGAGGAGGCAGGAGGGTGCAGTAACCATGTCAGGAGCAGGGGCATCTCCCAAGAGCCCCTGCCCACCAATGAGAAAGCACATACCCTCAAATGGCCAAAGGACCAGGGGAGACAGTTCACAAAAGAAAAATAGAAATGATAATTGAGGTTTCAGACTGTGTCCAACTTCCCTAGTAATCGGTTTCTGGAAAACCACCTGGCAGTGTGTACCAGCGTCCTTGAAACTCATACTCAGTGCCCCACAGACCCGCTTTTCAGAATCTTTCCTAAGGCTGTGACTAAAGATACAGTGTAGACCTATATGTGAGGATGTTTATCCCTTATTATTTTAAATCTGACCTGTATGTTTGGAGGCAGTAAAAATGCCCCTCAATAGGATGCAGGTTAAATGAGAGAACAGTGGGTGAGGTGAGTGGCCCGGTGTGACTGAAGTGTAGACAGTCCTTCTCGGGATGGAAAAGCTACGTGGGGACCAGGCAGTGCAGGGCATCAGGCACCAAGAATCTAAGAGGAAGGGAGGGTGTGTGGTCCTAGCTGACCCAGGATAGACCTGGGGTATGTATTACCTTTAAAAATGTTAAGATGTACCATTGTCAGACTTTAAAATACATTCTTGTGAGCAAAATTGCAAAGCTGTGCCTTTCAGGAGAGACAACTGAGTGCCAAGGATGATCTTACAAAGTTGGGGAAACCTGGGAGGGTCACGTGTTAAGTACAGCCTCCCATGGCCCCAAACTTCAACACACTCGAGCTGGTCTGGTTTAGGGTGTTCTGGTTACTTACTGCTTCATAGCAAATGACCCCACAGCTTAGCACATAAACCATGTATTTATTAAGCTGGATTCAGACAGTGAGGAAGTCTTATCTCTGTTCCATGACGTCTGGGGTCCCAGCTGGAAAGAAAGAGGAGATTAACCTGAAGGCTCATCTTGGAGCCTGGGTTTCGATGATGTGAACTCTGAGATTGACCACAGATCGCCTGCACACAGCCTCTCCACGTGGCCTGGCTTCCATGGTAGCGTGCTGGCCTCAGCGCCATTGGTACAGGGTTCCAGGAGTCAAGGCTGTATCACCTGTGAGCACCTGTTCTTGGAGCTCGCCCCTGCCTGCTGTGTTCTCTTGATCCTACAGTCGTGAGCCCACCTGGAATCAAGGGTACGTGTAGTACACACCTCCTCTTGGGGAGGGGGTGGCAGGGCCACACAGTAGGAGAGCAAACATGATGAGCATTACGGGGATACTGGGGATGCCCTCGTCTTGTAGAATAGTTTGCCACAGCGGTATTAGTAACTTTAACCAGGCAAACAAGAGGCTAATACATAAATCTGCTGTTAAAATTTGCCATGAACACCCACTAGGTAGATCCAGAATATGTCCCCCTGTGGTCAGTGCATCCTTCTCCCTGGGGACAGTCTATGGAAGCTGCTGACTATTTAGAACACAGGAATACAAGGAATTGAAGGGCAGGGCCCAGCATCCCAGCCTAGTGCCGGCTTGTCTTCTAGAGAGATGTGCTTGACGGTCAACTTGGCAGAAGGCTCATGCAGATCCCCTGGTCCTTTCTCCTCTATGGAAGGCAGTGGGAGCCATTCTTTCTTCCTGGGGCTCTTCTTCCCGAAGAGGACTCCTTCCTCTGTTCTCCTCACATAACTTAACATGGGGAGACTTAGTTACTAAGTGCAGACCCCATACTGAATCCTTTTCCCAGGTAGGGGCATCTTCCAGGGTCACTGAAACCTCAGGCTTCAGAATCTGCAGGCCCAGGACTGACTGTCACAGATGCTAAGCTCAGGAGGGCTCCTACATCCTGCAGCACTCTCTGCTGTAAGGAGGCTTGATTGAGGGTTCTTGTTACTTTAATTCAAGAGTTTAATTCAGAGTGAGGTTGATTACCCCCCTGATATCTAAAGGACAAATAGCTGTTTCTTACATTTCAGAAACCCCTTTTAAGTAAATGATATAGATATAGTATATACATAAAGTAGAAGTTAGCTTGAACATTAAGTGCTTGCATGTCCATTATTAGAAATGGAGAAAGCAGCAGGAAATTTCATGGGGCCAGCTAAATTGATGTCTGGTTGCTTTATTTTTAAGTGAATCTGTAGAGCAGAGAGGCAGATAATGCAGAGGCTTTTAATTATAGCTTTGGTGGCCTGCCTGCTTCATCATTGTCACTCTTGAGTCAAGCCAGGCTCTTTCCTGTATGACGATGGAGCAACCCCCCCCCCCCCCCCACCAGGAGGGATTTATCACAGCACACAGTGCTGCTCTGGCCTGGGCCTCTGGGCCACCCTGTGTATGTTTGTATGTATGTTATTTGCTCAGTTGTGTCCAACTGTATTGTGACCCCATGGACTGTAGCCCATCAAGCTCCTCTGTCCATGGAATTCTCCAGGCAAGAATACTGGAGTGGGTTGCCATTCCCTTTTCCAGGGGATCTTCCCTTCCCAGGGGCTGAACCTAGGTCTCCTGCATTGCAAGCAGATTCTTTACTGCTGAGCCATCAAAGAAGTCCCTTGTCCACCCTAGGAAACTTCAGATGCCTTCATTGAAAGTAGACAGACATACAGTTCCCAACCTCTTGCAGATTCCCTTTGTAGCTCTTTCAGAAGTGGTAGGACCCTTGGAGAACGTAAATTCCAAACCCTTCTTTACCAAAGACAGACCTAGAACAGCCAGGCCCCTTCCCTTTGTGTCACTGTGTTGTAGCCACCCCGACCCCCACCCCCACGCCTACTGTGTCCCTCTCACTCACCCCCTCCAGGCCTCTACAGTGTCCGGGAGGAGGGCTCTGGTGACCAGAGGTGGACAATGACCATTTGGTTTGCTGTTCTGGAAATTTCACCAGGGCCCAAATCTGTGCTGAAAAAAGTGTGACAATACTTTGGAGTTGTTTCCTGGAGGTTCAAACCAGACAAACGTCGACATCTGTTTAATATACAGAGCTAGGGCAAGGAGCAGGGTTCTTCCTCTACCTGCTTCTTTACAGTGAGGTATCCAGCAAGAATGTGCATCTTTTTTTCTTTTGTAACAAATGCTATTTGTATGAAGTGATTGACTTTATCACACCCATGAGATGATTCTGACACCAGGTTTGCTTCCCGTGCGGCCTCTAAGAAGATGGATAAAATGTGCATATGCTGCCGGGCTGCCTTTGAGTGCAGGTTTAAATCAGTGAAGCAGACTTCTCAAAGTGTGTTAGTACTGTGTGACTCTTCCTGGTGGGAGTTTCATTTCTAAGATCCCAGCCAGGTGTCCATTCTGGGTCACAGTGCTGCAAAAGAAAGGGACACAGGGCCTCCAGGGGTGAGCTGACCTCTGGGCTCAGCTGTGCACATGGGCCCAGGGAGTGCAGTGCTTGACCTTGACAGTGAACCTACGAGAGAGCTAAAGGGTGGACAGTCCTTTTTTTTTTCAAAATGACATGAACCCCTCTATGGAAATGAACTGTTTGGATATATTCAAAGTGTCTAAAGATACTTGAAGAATGTGACTTCCAAAACCCCCTTTACGGTAGATCTAGAGTGGCCAGGCTCCTTTCCTTTGTATCCTTGTATTGTAACCGCCATCCCCCACCCCATCCCATGCCTGCCTACCTCCCAGAGCCCCACAGAGGAGCCTTGAAATTCTTCTGAGGTAGAACTTGGACCACAGCCTTGAGTTACTGTCCTTAGACTTTCTGTCTGCTCCTCCCACCCTTCTGCCTCTTCCTGAGATAGAGGCCCATGCATCTCACTGATCCACACTTGGCCAACCACCAGGAGACTCTGTGGCTAAGAACCATTCCCTTTCTTCCTAACCAGCCCGTCCTGAGGACCCCTCCAGGCACACAACCCACAGGTGCTGTCCCCCCACACTTCACCCCAGAAACTGAGTCAGAGACTGGGGGGGGCGTTTCTTGTCCCCTCCCTAACCACCTTTCTCTTCCCAAACATGACTGCTTATTGCCCCTGCCTGCTTCACTTTCCTGAGTCTGTCCCCTTTCTCCCTCCTCGGCCAGTGGAGTCGTGGCTCTGAACACCGTGGCCACCTTCTGACCAGGCTCCTGCCTTTGCTACTTTACATAGAGTGCTCCTCTGTATGCAAAATGGTCTGCAGCCCTTCCACTTAGCTGCTTTTAGGTAGAACCCACCCCGCACCACATGAGGTCTCACTCAGTGTGCCTCTGGGGTGGAGGCCCTTGCCTGGCTGGGCCTCGGCCTGCAGGGGCTAGTGGCCCCAGCCTGATACACCAGCCCTAGACCCCACCTGCCCAGCACTGAGCTCCACCTATGCTGCCCTGCCTTGTGCTGTGCTCCCAGCCTCCTTCATGGACAGAGGGCGAGGGGCCTCCCTCCATCTCCTGGCCATGCCTTTAGCACAAGACCCCAGAAATCCTTCAGAGCCTCCAGAGTCCATGCAAATTCCCTGACATCCTACTAGGTAAAGATCACATTTAATATAACCTTTTGGATCACCTTGAACCCATAGGAATACCAGCTATTAGGGGGGAGCTATAGACTGCATGCTTGTGTCCCCCTAAAATGCATACACTGAAATCTTAACTGCCAGTGTGTTGGTGTTAGGAGGTGGGGGCTTTAGGAGATAAATTTAGGTCATAAGGATGGAGCCGTCATGAGTGAGGTCCTTTATAAAAGGGCCCTTTCCCCATCCACTGTGTGAGGACATAGAGAGAAGGCACTGTCTATGTACCAGGGAGTGCCCACCAGACACTGAATATGCCAGCAGCTTGATCTTGGACTTAGCAGCCTCCAGGTCTGTGAAAAGTGGATTTCTGTTGTTTATAAGCCACCTCATCTATATAGCAGCCCAAATGGACTAAGATAAGGGGTCAGGTGGCTTTATAACAAGACACTCCATTTCACAGAAGGATTAATGATAGGAACCTATTAAATGAATAGTAAACATTGCTAGTATATCCTTAAAGCCCAGTTTCATTTCCTAGAAAATTGAACAACTGTTTTTAGGGCCAAAATAATGTTAACAGCTCAGCTCTGGGATTGCACATCTCCCAAAGGGTATTGTAAGGACCCTTCAGTTCCTGTGGACAGACCTTAGCAGTCATGTCCCAATGCAAAGCTCTTTGGTACACAAGGAATGCCCTACTTTTTCCTCGGTGGTCCCGAGTTTTATGGTCCTTTGATTTCAATGTAGTTGTAGTTTTAGTTTTAGTAGAGCAAAGCAGGTCTCCACTGATAACGGAACTACAGCTGTCGTCACAGTATCCGGTGAGAAGGCAGCCGTGTTCAAACTCTGGCCACAGTAAATTGGGAATGCTCTGCCTGACAAGGAGACACTTCTTTTCCTGCAGTCCAACAGGATAGGACACATCTCAAGAATGGGTCTTCCCTTTCTTGGCCAATTTCTCCCCATGATGCTGAACCGGATTTTATCTGAGGCTCCCTCCCTTGAATTCCTGCTTCTCTAGATTGGATGGCTTAGTGTGGCTGGGCAGTTCTGATGCTCACCAGCCAGGGTCAGTGCAGACCCCACAAGTTAAGAGCGTGGTCCCTAACAAGCCTGCCTCACTTCAAGCACCAGACACAAGTTCCACAGTCCCCAGGTAACCGCTTCTGACTAACTGCTGCAAGTTACAGTTTTATAATAAAGGTGCAAATCAAGACCAGCCAAATGAGGAGACACACAGGGAGCCTCCCTGCCCTCTCCCTGTGGAGCTGGAGCATATGACCCACCTGGCAACAGATGTGCTCACCAACCAGGAAGGTCCCCAAAGTCATTGTGTCCAGAGTTTTTATTGGGGTCTCACTATGGAGATGTGATTGATTGGATTACTGGCCATAGGGAACTCAGTCTCCAGCCCCAGGTTCCCTCCCAGGAGGCTGGGAGGTTAGGCTGATAACACTTAACTCAAAGTCCCAACTCACTAACCACTAATCACATGGCTAGTCTTTGTGGCCTGGGCAGCCTGTCCTGAATCATCTTGTTAGCATCAATGTAGCTGTGATCCAAGGGATCCATCACAAACGACAGCCTTTCCTATCACTTAAGAAATCCCACAGATTTAAAGGTTACCTCCCACAAAGCCAGAGACAGAGGCCAGAGAGATTCTTTACTAGAGAATAGTCTGTCATTACAGGTTAGTAAATTATGCCGTGGTTTCTAGTATAGATCCCAGTGTCAAACTAGGAGATTTGAATTCCAGCTTTGCACCAGCCATGTGACCTTGGGCAAGTGACTTCAACTCTCTAAACCCCTCTTTCTTCCTCTGTAAAATGGGGATGGTGATACCCCATAGGATAGTAGAAGCAATTAAATAAAACAATGCATATTAAGTGCTTATAACTGTTCTTCAAAAATAGTATACCTTCAGTGTCACTTGTCACTATGCTTATAAAGAAGGGCAATCAGGGTCAGGAAATATTACCTGTATACAAAACCTAACTTAAAAATGTTGATTTTCTTAAGCTGTTGCTTTATCCCTCAAATCAATTGACTGTTTGTTCCTGGTTAGCAAAGTGTAAGTGAGTAAAAGTGGTATTAAATGCATGATACTCTTCTCCACCTTGAATATATTCATTTGTTCATCCACTGAAGTTTTACCAGACCTTCTGCTCACCAGCGGCTGTGTCTGGAGCTGGGGGCATTGCTGTGGGAAATCTCACCCCTGTCCTCAGGACACCTCCTCAGCCACATTACAGACTCAAATGGTAGGAGTGTCTTAGTCCTGGCAGTTAGGACAAAGTGCTATAGACTGGGTGTTTTACAATGGAAATGTATTTCTCATGGTTCTGGAGCCTGGAAGTCCAAGATCAGGGGCCAACACGGCCAAGTTCCAGTGAGGACTCTCTCCTGGGTTGCAGAGTGGTGTCGTCTCATATCCTTATTTCATGGAAGGGGTGAGGGAGCTCCCTGGGGTCTCTCAGAAGGTCACTAACTCCATTCAAAGCTTCTACCTCCTAATACCATTGCACTGAGACTAGGATTTCAGTACATGAATTCTGGGGAGACACAAACATCCAGACCACAATTAGGAGTGAAGTGCAGTGGAGCACAGAGGGAGCTGGTCATTCGTTCCTGTTCCTGGATGCTATCCAGGCCTTCCTCCCTTCCTGTGGCTGCTTGTCAATTCAGTCAGTGGACCTCCAACATCAGCTACAGTCAGGCCATTCCAGGCAATCCCCTGCGGCATGGAATCCATTCCATAGATCATAGCCAGAATATTTTTTTAATGGACTAGAATGTAAAATAGATGTACTTTAAAGGGTAGCCAGGGTAATTTTTGGTTCATACATAAATGCCCTGACTCTCATGTAAAATGCATCTCTCATGGTTGTGTGAATTTAGAAGTGTGAAAAGCACTGAACTCAAAGGTGAAGTCGCTTCTCACCAAGTGGCTGTGGAGGCCTCTGAGGAAGGATGGGATGCTGAGAGGGCTGTGTGTCCTGAGCAGAGGGAGCAGGGGGCCAGTAGTGCTCCCTCTCCCCTTCCCCCCATGCTCTGCCAGGAGCTCAGAAGTCCAGCCTCAGCCTCCGCCTCCCAAGCCAGCCTCAGCAAGGTGGTCAGGGCAGCCCATCCATGAAAGTGTCCTCAGCTGTCAGCACTCAGACACCAGTCAGGAGCCCCATATTGGGTCAGGGGCTGAGGGCGTCTTCACCTCTGACCTGGGCACCAACACATGGGAGCTGCCAGCCATCAGTGGGGTCAGTGAGCAGAGGGAGAGCTGTGGGTGTGCAGGGTTCCAGAATGTTCCAGAACATTCCAGAAAGTGCATGCCTTTGCCCTGGGCTTGGCCCTTCTCCAGCACTCTCCACAGAGTGGTTTGTCACCACCTCTCCACACACCTTGGAAGTGTTCTGCGGAATAAGCCTGAACCATGCTGGAGAAGGCAATGGCATCCCACTCCAGTACTCTTGCCTGGAAAATCCCACAGACAGAGGAGCCTGGTAGGCTGCAGTCCATGGGGTCACTAAGAGTCAGACATGACTGAGCGACTTCACTTTCACTTTCCACTTTCATGCATTGGAGAAGGAAATGGCAACCCACTCCAGTGTTCTTGCCTGGAGAATCCCAGGGACAGGGAAGCCTGGTGGGCTGCCATCTATGGGGTCACACAGAGTCGGACACGACTAAAGTGACTTAGCATAGCATAGCATGCTGGGCAGGCGCCAGGCCCTGTAGTGGGGACACCCACCTGGCCTGCTCTCAGAGGCAGCCCCTGCTGGGGAGGTGGAGGGAGCTGCTTCTCTGGGACCCGGCCCAGAGCTTCAGCTGTGACTCAGAGCAGGGTGTGTGTCAGTGTCCACTCAGGTAGAGTATCTTGTTCCCTGGAGTATTCTTTTTCCCTGGAATATTCTTCTGTTAATTTTTAAAAATTTGTCTTTACCTCAAATATTAATTGTATGACTTGCAGACTTAAATCAAGCTTTTAATACACTGCTGCTGGAAACCAAACTAGTTGCAGAAATCAAGGCACTCCTATGTCTGTGGCCTGGGTTTTTGAGACATCCATGTCCACCGCCAGGTGTAGCCTGTTCCTACTTTGACCTCCTGAGGAAGGCACTGACATGATTCTCTTTCTTGCTCCCTGCCTCTGCTACGTTGCCCATTTCTAAAATCATTTCCTTTGAGAATTCAGGAGCAAGACTTTGTCCCCTTAAACTAAAAGCCCACTCAGCAGGATGGGGTTAGGAAAATGGTGTCTCCCATGAAAAAGATCACATTTTGTTGCTTGAAAATTCAGTTTTCCAATAATGTTTCCCCCCAAATATTTGCACAGCTAAGCCCTCAGATTCTCCAGGCATTTGCGTTCTCATCGTCTTCTCCACCAGCCTGTTTGATTTTATGATCCTTTCTGTCATTCCCACCCTCTCTGGCCCAGCAGGCCAGGTCCTCTGTTTTAGTCATGGCTCTTCATAACCACAGAGAAGGCAATGGCACCCCACTCCAGTATTCTTGCCTGGAAACTCCCATGGATGGAGGAGCCTGGTGGGCTGCCGTCTTATGGGGTTGTACAGAGTCAGACATGACTGAAGCGACTTAGCAGCAGCAGCAGCTCCATAACTGACTCATAACCTCTTCTTTAAAGGACTTACTATTTTTTATAATAGACTCATAACCTCTTGTTTAATTGGCATTTTTAATACCAAATATTCACTGTCTGTCTCACCTACTGGAGCAGCAGCTCCCCCAGGGCAGGGATTTTTGTCTGTTTACTCCTGTGCCCTGAGCACCTAAAATAATTTCCATTACATGATTATTTGTGGAATGAGCAAATGCAGGATTTTTTTTTATTCATTGAGACAGTAGAAATGCTGCAGGGAGTGAACAGAGTTCATTTACTTGAGTGTTTGTTGATTGATTGGAAACAACAGTGTCACTTTGTATATTTCATATGATTTAAACCTATCAGGAACTCCAGCATTCAGCTTACCCTTCTCAGTTTTCATATAAAAAAACAGAAATACAAATACTAACAGTCAGCTAAACTTATACAGATAATAAAGAGGATAACTTGGAATTTGAACTGGGTTGAATGGGAATGATGCTGCCACACAAGGCAATGAGCTTGGTCAAATAATTTCTCAATCATCATCTTAGGAAACTGCCAACGCATAAAGGATTTATATAAATAAAACTCCAGCTTAGATTTCCCACATTCTATAACACAAAGCAGAATACCTGCCAACTAATATTTGTTCATTTAATGTTTGTGGAATTACACATACACATATATGTAATTATAATATGCAAGCATGCTCAGTTGTGTCTGACTCTTAGCAAACCCATGAACTGTAGCCCACCAGGCTCCTCTGTCCATGGGATTTCCCAGGCAAGGATACTGGAGTGGTCTGTCATGCCCTCCTCCAGGGGATCTTCTTGACCCAGGAGTCGAGCCCTCATCTTCCTCAGTGCAGGAAGTTTCCTTACCACTTGAGCAAGTGGGGAAGCCCTTAATTATAATAGCCAGCTAATATCAACATCCACTGGATCATAGAAAAAGCAAGAGAATTCCAGAAAAACATCTACTTCTGCTTCATTAACTACACTAAATAAAGCCTTTGACTGTGTGGATCACAACAAACTGGAAAATTCTCAAAGAGATGGGAATACCAGACCACCTTACCTGCCTTCTGGAAAACCTGTATGGATGGAGGTCAAGAAGCAACAGTTAGAACCGGGCATGAAACAACAGACTGGTTCAAAGTTGGGAAAGGAGTATGTCAAAGCTACATATTGTCACCCTGCTTATTTAACTTATATGCAGAGTATATCATCCAAAATGCCAGGCTGGATGAAGCACAAGCCGGAATTGAGATTTCTTGGAGAAATATCAATAACCTCAGATATGCAGATGACAGCACCCTTATGCCAGAAAGTGAAGAGGAACTAAAGAGCCTGTTGATGAAGGTGAAAGAAGAGAGTGGAACAGCTGGCTTAAAACTCAATTCAGAAAACTAAGATCATGGCATCCAGTCCCATCACTTCATGGCAAGTAGATGGGGAAACAATGGAAACAGTGAGAGGCTTTATTTTCTTGGGCTCCAAAATCACTGCAGATGGTGACTGCAGCCATGAAATTAAAAGATGCTTGCTCCTTGGGAGAAGAGTAGTGACAAACCTAGACAGTGTGTTAAAAAGCAGAGACATTACTTTGCCAACAAAGATCCATATGGTCAAAGCTATGGTTTTTCCAGTAGTCATGTACGGATGTGAGAGTTGGACCATAAAGAAGGCTGAGAGCCAAAGAATTGATGCTTTTGAACTGTGGTGTTGGAGAAGACTCTTGAGAGATTTCCTTGGACAGCAAGGAGACCAACCAGTCAATCCTAAAGGAAATCAGTCCTGAATATTCATTGGAAGGACTGATACTGAAGCTGAAACTCCAATACTTTGGCCACCCGATGCAAAGATCCGACTCACTGGAAAAGACCCTGATGCTGCTGCTGCTGCTGCTAAGTCACTTCAGTCGTGTCCGACTCTGCATGACCCCATAGACGTCAGCCCACCAGGCTCTCCTGCCCCTGGGATTCTCCAGGCAAGAAAACTGGAGTGGGTTGCCATTTCCTTCTCCAATGCATGAAAGCGAAAAAGTGAAAGTGAAGTTGCTCAGTCGTGTCCGACTCTTAGCGACCCCATGGACTACAGCCTACCAGGCTCCTCCATCCATGGGATTTTCCAGGCAAGAGTACTGGAGTGGGGTGCCATTGCCTTCTCCGACCCTGATGCTAGGAAAGATTTAAGGCAGAAGGAGAAGGGGATGACAGAGGATGACATGGTTGGATGACATCACAAACACGATGGACGTGAGTTTGCACAAGCTCTGGGAGATGGTGAAAGACAGGGACGGATGTGCTCCAATCAATAGGGTTGCAAAGATTTGGACATGACTGAGCCACTGAACAACAACATTATCAACATTAATCAATAAAATCTACTAAAAATTGAAGATGCGCGTGAAAAAGCACCACTTTCAACATTATTAATATTGGAGCAAGTGCTTTCATTACTTGACATCATTTACAAACTTCTGGAATACACTGCAAATTAATAAATGAAGTGCGAAGTGTGCGTGTATGCTCAGTCATGTCTGACTCCTTGGGACCCCATGGACTATAGCCCATCAGGGTCCTCTGTCCTTGGAATTTTCCAGTCAAGAATATTGAAGTGTGTTGCCATTTCCTCCTCCAGAGGATCTTCCTGGCCCAGGGATCAAATTCGTGTCTCTTGTGTCTCCTGCATTGGCAGGTGGATTCTTTCCCACTGTGCTGCTTGGGAAGCCCTCAATAAATAAAAGTGGTTGTCAATATTAACCATAGTTAGAATTTATCATAGCACATCTTTATCATAGCACACAAGTGCTTTATCACAGTACATAGCACATTTATCATAGCACATGTAACACATATGGGCCTATAATATATTTTGCAAAAGCCATTTTAAATTCAGGTATATGACCCCGAAGAATTGATGCTTTTGAACTGTGGTGTTGGAGAAGACTCTTGAGAGTCCCTTGGACTGCAAGGAGATCCAACCGGTCCATTCTGAAGGAGATCAGCCCTGGGATCTCTTTGGAAGGAATGATGCTAAAGCTGAAACTCCAGTATTTTGGCCACCTCATGTGAAGAGTTGACTCATTGGAGAAGACTCTGATGCTGGGAGGGATTGGGGGCAGGAGGAGAAGGGGACGACAGAGGATGAGATGGCTGGATGGCATCACTGGCTCGATGAATGTGAGTCTGGGTGACCTCCGAGAGCTGGTGATGGATAGGGAGGCCTGGCGTGCTGCAGTTCATGGGGTCGCAGAGAGTCGGACACGACTGAGCGACTGATCTGATCTGATATATAATATGAACACAAGGAATAAGTTTTATCTTTGCAGACTTTATTATATGCTTTCATTTTAAAGTGTATAGGTCCATGGTTCCCCTACTTCACTGGGAAACTTTAAAAACTGCTGCTATCTATCTTTCAGCCCCAGCCATTATGATATGATAGGCATAGGATTAAATCTGTATATTGGGATTTTTTAAAACTACCCAGGGGATTCTAATGTGCAGTCAAGTTTAGGAACCCCTGGTATATGCAGTGCACAAAGAATCATCTCATGTAGTATCTGAATCTGCCCCAGTATCCTTTGATTTGTTAAATTGTACCCTGTGCATTTGAATGAATAAACACCGTGCCGTCTACCTCCCAGGCATTATGCAGATGCTGGGCACATAGTGGTGAGTGAAAAAAGACATAGGCCTGCCCTCATGCAAGGTTGCTATGGCAGAGTAAGACAGACAGTATACAAATTAATAAATCCTAAATGTTAAAGATTGTGTAAGGTGAACAGAAGATCACGAACAAGATGTCGTTATGCAGAATGAGTGGGGATCTCGGCAGCGAGAGAGCATGGATGAATCCTCCAGGACAAGTAGAGCTTGTCACGTCCTAAGGACAAACAAAGGGCTCATGTGGCCCATGGGAGAGGCTGACGAGAAGATGGAGAGAGGCATGTGGTGCAAGACTTTGGGAGCCATGCCAGTGACCTTTGCCTTGGACTTGGAACCTTGTCAACTGGTTGGTGACTTTTAACAAAGCAAAGGAGTAGGAAGAGGTGGGAGATAAGGTTCTTGGTGGAGGCTATACAGTCATTAAACCAAGGAATGAGAGTAGATGGGCAAGAGTGATGTTGTCTTAGAGATGGAGGGAAGTGGATGGATTCACCATGTTTTTCGACATAGAATCCACTGGAGTTGCTGGTGCATTATAAATGTCATGCAAGCGAATGGAGGGAATCAAAGATAATTCCAGTTCCTCCTGAGCAAGTAGGTGAATCTTGATGTCAGTTAATGTCAGTTAATTAGGGAATCTTGATGTCGCTAATGGAAAAGGAGATAGTTGATGAGCAGTTGTGAATGAATGTGGATTTGGGAATAAAATCAATAATCTATTTGACATAAGTTCCTGTTAGACATCTAAAGGAAACGACAGATAAGCAGTGGAATAAACCAAGATGCAGATCAAGAAACAGAATGCTAATTTTTGTGTGTGTGTGTGTGCAAGTTGCTCAGTCGTGTCCAATTGTTTGCCACCCTGTGGACCATACAGTCTATGGAATTCTCCAGGCCAGAATGCTAACAGCATCCCCAGAATTTTCCTTGTTTACCCTTCTAGGAACTAACCTCCTAAAACTTTGCTAAATTCAATAATTCTGATAATTTTTCTAAGAACTTCTTAGGGTTTTCTATATGTCAGGTTGTGTCATGTGTGAACACAGTCAGTTTAGATTTGCTTCTTTCCTGTCCAGATTCTGTTAGCATGTCACTGTTTTTCTTATTTCACTGGCTAGCGCCTCTAGGACATTGTTGATTACAAGGAGCAAGTTGGAACATCCTTACTTTGTTCTTGCTCTGAGGTGAAAAGTATTCAGTATTTCCTCGTTAACTATGTTAGCTGTTGGCTTTTCAGAATGCGCTTTATAAGGTTGAGAAAATGCCTTTAATAGTCCTAGTTTGTTGAGAAATTTTATAATGAATAAGTGTTTGATTTTTTTTTCAAATGCTTTCTCTGCATTTTATTCATCTTCTGAGATTATTATATTGTTTTGGTTCTTTGCTTTATAGTATCGGGGAAGGCAATGGCACCCCACCCCAGTACTTTTGCCTGGAAAATCCCATGGATGGAGGAGCCTGGTAGGCTCCAGTCCATGGGGTCGCTAAGAGTCGGACACGACTGAGTGGCTTCACTTTCACTTTTCGCTTTCATGCATTGGAGAAGGAAATGGCAACCCACTCCAGTGTTCTTGCCTGGAGAATCCCAGGGACAGGGGAGCCTGGTGAGCTTCCGTCTGTGGGGTCGCACAGAGTCGGACACGACTGAAGCGACTTAGCAGTAGCAGCAGCAACTATATGACATTATTTTCAGATGTTAAGCAACTTTGAATTGTTATTGTTCAGTTGCTTAGTCATGTCTGACTCTTTGTGACCCCATAGACTGCAGCACACCAGGCTTCCCTGTGTCTTACCATCTCCCAAAGTTTGTTTAAACTCATGTACTTTGCGTCAGTGATGCCATCCAACCATCTCATCCTGTGTTGCCTCCTTTTCCTCCTGCCTTCAATCTTTCCTGGCATCAGAGTGTTTTCCAGTGAGTTAGTTCTTCACATCAGGTGATCAAAGTATTGGAGCTTCAGCTTCAGTATCAGTCCTTCCAGTGAATATTCAGGACTGATTTCCTTTAGAATTGACTGGTTGGTCTCCTTGCTGTCTTAGGAAATCTCTCAAGAGTCTTCTCCAACACCACAGTTCAAAAGCATCAGTTCTTTGGCGCTCAGCCTTCTTTGTGGTCCAACTCTCACATCTGTACATGACCACTGGAAAAACCATAGCTTTGACTAGATGGACCTTTGTCAGTAAAGTGATGTCTCTGCTTTTTAATACAATGTCTAGTGTATTGTTTGTCATATCTTTTCTTCCAAGGAGCAAGCGTCTTTCAGTTTCATGGTAGCAGTGATTTTGGAGCCCAATAAAATAGTCTGTCTCTGTTTCCATTGTTTCCCCATCTATTTGCCATGAAGTGATGGGACTGGGTGCCATGATCTTAGTTTTTTGAATATTGAGTTTTAAGCCAGCTTTTTCACTCTTCTCTTTCACTTTCATAAACAGGCTCTTTAGTTATTCTTTGCTTTCTGTCATATGGATGGTATCATCTGCATATCAGGTTATTGATATTTCTCCCTGAAATCTTGCTTGAAGGTTGTGTTTCATCCAGCCTGGCATTTCGCATGATATACTCTGCATATAAGTTAAATAAGCAAGGTGACAATAAACAACGTTTTCTAATTTTGAAAGTCTGTTGTTCTGTGTCTGGTTCTAACTGTTGCTTCTTGACCTGCATACAGATTTCTCAGGAGGCAGGTCAGGTGGTCTTGTATTCCCATCTCTTGAAGAATTTTCCACAGTTTCTTGTGATCCACACAGTCAAAGGCTTTGGTGTAGTCAATAAAGCAGAAGTAGATGTTTTTCTGGAATTCTCTTGCTTTTCCTATGATCCTACAGATGTTGACAATTTGATCTCTGGTTCCTCTCCTTTTTCTAAATCCAGCTTGTACAAAATTTCTCAGTTCACATACTGTTGACGCCTAAGTTGAAGGATTTTGAGCATTACCTTGCTGGCATGTGAAATGAGTACAATTGTGCATTAATTTGTACATTCCTTGGCATTGCCCTTCTTTGGGATTAGAATGAAAACTGACCTTTTGCAGTCCTGTGGCCACTGCTGAGTTTTCCAAATTTGCTGACATATTGAGTGCAGCACTTTAACAGCATCATCCTTTAGGATCTGAAATAGCTCAGCTAAAATTCCATCACCTCCACTAGTTTTGTTCGTAGTGATGCTTCCTAAGGCCCACTTGACTTCACACTCAAGATGTCTGGCTCTAGCTGAGTGATCACACCATCGTGGTTATCCAAGTCATTGCGATCTTTTTTGTACAGTTCTTCTGTGTATTCTTGTCACCTCTTCTTAATATCTTCTGCTTCTGTTAGGTCCATACCATTTCTGTCCTTTATTGTGGCCATCTTTGTATGAAATGTTCCGTTGGTATCTCTAATTTTCTTAAAGAAGTCTCTAGTCTTCCCATTCTATTGTTTTCCTCTATTGTTTTGCATTGTTCACTTAGGAAGTCTGTCTTACCTGTCCTTGCTTTTTTCTAGAACTCTGCATTCAGATGGGTATATCTTTCCTTTTCTCCTTTGCTTTTTGCTTCTCTTCTTTTCTCAGCTATTTGCAAGGCCTCCTCAGACAACTATTTTGCCTTGAATTTCTTTTTCGTGGGGTTGGTTTAAATCACCACCTCCTATGAAACCTCCGTCCATAGTTCTTCAGGCACTCTGTCAGTCAGATCTAATCCTTTGAATCTATTTGTCACTTCCACTGTATCATCTTAAGAGGTTTGGTTAGGATCATACCTGAATGGCCTAGGAGTTTTTCCCTGCTTTCTTCATTTTAGACATAAATTTTGCAATAATGAGTTCATGATCTGAGCCACAGTCAGCTCCCAGTCTTGTTTTGCTGACTCTGTAGAGCTTCTCCATCTTCAGCTGCACAGAATATAATCAGTCTGATTTCAGTATTTGCCATCTGGTGATGTCCATGTGTAGAGTCGTCTCTGGTTGTGTTGGAAGAGGAGGGTGTTTGCTATGACCAGTGGACTCTCTTGGCAAAACTGTTAGCCTTTGCCCTGCCTCATTTTGTAGTCAGAGGCCAAACTTGACTTGTTACTCCACATATCTCTTGACTTCCTACTTTTGCACAGTGCAGTCCCCTATGATGAAAAGGACATCTTTTTGGTGTTAGTTTTAGAAGATCTTCGTAGGTCTTCATATAACCATTCAACTTCATCTTCTTCAGCATTAGTGGTTGGAGCATAGACTTGGATTACTGTGATATTGAATGGTTTGCCTTGGAAATGAACTTAGATCATTCTGTTGTTTTCGAGATTGTGTCCAAGTACTGCATTTTGGACTCTTCAGATGTATAAGCAACTTTGAATTGTTGAGATAGACCCAAATTGATCATGACATGTAACTTTTTGTTGTTCCTGAATTTAGTTTATTCGTATTTCATTAAGGATTATTTTGTCACTGTGTTCATGAAGTATATTGATTTATAGTTTCTTTTCTTGTGATATCTTTATCTGGCTTTGAGTAACGCTAACTTCATAGAATGAGTTGAGACATATTCCCCTTTCCTATACTTTATAAAAGCATTTGTGAAGTATTATTTTTCATTTAAATGTTTGGTAGAATGTACTATTGAAGTCATTTTGGATAAGACTCAACTTTTTTTTTTTATTACCAATTCAGTTTCTTTCCTCGTTACCAATCTATTTAGATTTTCTGTTTTCTTCTTGAGTAAACTTTGGTGATTTGTGTACATTGAAAAGTTTGTCCATCCTGAACCCTCCTCCCTCCCCCCTTCCCACACCATCCCTCCAGGTTATCCCAGTGCTCCAGTCCCAGGGGAACACGTGTATTCTGGTGGCGGATCCATCTCGATGTATAGTAAAAGCAATACAATATTGTAAAGTTAAGCAAAAAAAAAAAAAAAAGAATAAAGGATATGGAAGACATGTGAAAAAAAAAAAAAAGAAAAAGTTTGTCCACTGTATGTGCATTTTCTAACTTTTTTGGCATGAAGTTATTCACAATATTCTCATGTAACTCTTTTTTGTTAAAAAAAAAAAAAAGAATTAGTTTTATTTTAAGTTGTATCTTTGTGGGGAAATGAGAGGAGGCACCAAGACTGCCGTGTTGAAAGCTCATTATTGTGATAAACTCAGCTGTTTTCGCATAGGAAGGTGACAATTGACAGAAATCTAGATGTTTTGTTGCTGTTGCATATTCTTCCACAGAAAAGTCTGCTGGTCCCTGGTTCCTTTCTGCTACCATCTCTCTACTGGTATCTTGTCCATCTTCATTTTAACATGTTCTGTGGCTGCCTGTGGTATACCATCATTAAGAAAGGCACATGGGGAGGCTTGTTTTCTGAACTCTTCTGTATTTGAGAGCGCCTTTCTATTGTACTGCCCTAAGCCAGACAGCTTAGTTGACCTGAAAATATTTAAGTTGTTAGCACTTATTTTCTCTCCAAAGTCTCTAGATTTGGTAATGCTGTTTTTTAAATTTTTATTAATTTTTGGCTGTGCTGGGTCTTCATTGCTTTGCAGGCTTTTCTCTAGTTGCGATGCAAGGGCTTCTTATTGCAATGGCTTGTCTTGTTGCAGAGCACAGGCTCTAGGGAATGTGGACTTCTGTAGGTGCAGCCCCCAGGCTCTAGAGCACAGGATCAGTGGTTGCGTCACAAGCGCTTATTTGCTGAGGCATGTGGGATCTTACCAGACTAGGGACTGAGCCCACATATCCAGCATTGGCAAGGCAGATTCTTTACCACTGAGCCACCAAAGGAGTCCTGATAATGCTGTTTTTGAACTTCAAAAGATCCAAAGAAGTTCAAGAGCAGCCTGATTTTGTTACCTTGAAGAAATCATTAAGTTTTCTGTTTGGACATTTGTAGTATTTTTCTATGTACTTAGAATTTGGAAATGTCACCAGGGTGAGATTTAAGATTGGCTTTTTTTTGTTGGTTGTTGCTGGACTGCGTTGAGCCATTCTAATACACGTGTGTTTTATCAGCTCAGAGATTTGGATGTGATATCTGTGAGTTTGTTCTAACTTATTCCTCTAGGAGACTTGTACTTTTAACGCTTTAACATTTGTTTCTCTCTTCTTTATCCTCCATATCTATCATCTTAAACATTGTTCTCATCTCTGTGTTATTTTCCTTTGTATTTTTAGGAGAGCTTCTCAATTTCATCCTCTACCCACTGACATATTTATTTCATGCTGCCCCAGTTCTGCCTTCTCTACCCCTGTGAGAACTTGTAGTGCTCTTTTTAAATTTTTTCTTTCATTCTAACCTGTTCTGGTCCTTATGAATTCATACTGAAGTTTCAAAGCTATGGCTTATGGTTTTCTCCTAAAAAGAAAGTAGTTTTAAAAAGTTACAGTAAATACTTTAGAAAATTCTGATTTTTCCTTTAGGTTTCAGAATAGCAAAGCTGTATTTCCTCTTCATTATATTGCAAGTTTTAATTTTTCCATGAGCTCAACAGCAAGTGAGTTATTACAACAGAATTATTTTTTAAAATTGAAGTATAGTTAATTTAAGGGGCTTCCCTGGTGGCTCAGCAGTAAAGAATCTGCCTGCAATGTGGGAGACACAAGTTCCATCCCTCGGTCAGGAAGATCCCCTGGAAAAGGAAATGGCAACCCACTCCCGTGTTCTTGCCTGGGAAGCCCCATGGACAGAGGAGCCCGATGGACTACAGCCCACAGGTCACAAAGAGTCAGATAGAACCGAGCGACTAAACCAGCACCACAGTAGTGTTTTGTTAGTTTCAGGTGTATGGCAAAGAGAGTTAGTTATACGTTATTCTTTTTCACATTCTTTTTCCTTAGTGGTTATTGTAAGACATTGAGTATAGTTCCCTGTGGTAAACAGTAGGTCCTTTTTGTTTACCTATTTTATATATCAGATCAGATCAGTCGCTCAGTCGTGTCCAACTCTCTGCGACCCCATGAATAGCAGCACGCCAGGCCTCCCTGTCCATCACCAACTCCCGGAGGTCACTCAGACTCACGTCCATCGAGTCAGTGATGCCATCCAGCCATCTCATCCTCTGTCGTCCCCTTCTCCTCCTGCCCCCAATCCCTCCCAGCATCAGAGTCTTCTCCAATGAGTCAACTCTTCGCATGAGGTGGCCAAAGTACTGGAGTTTCAGCTTTAGCATCATTCCTTCCAAAGAAATCCCAGGGCTGATCTCCTTCAGAATGGACCGGTTGGATCTCCTTGCAGTCCAAGGGACTCTCAAGAGTCTTCTCCAACACCACACTTCAAAAGCATCAATTCTTCGGCGCTCAGCCTTCTTCACAGTCCAGCTCTCACATCCATACGTGACCACAGTAAAAACCATAGCCTTGACTAAACGAACCTTTGTTGGCAAAGTAATGTCTCTGCTTTTGAATATGCTATCTAGTAGTGTATATATGTTAATCCCAAACTCCTAATTTATTTCTGTCCGTCCCTGCTAACCCTGTTGGTAACCATAAATTTGTTTTCTATGTCTGTGAGTCTGTTTTGTAAATAAGTTCATTTGTGTCATATTTTAAATTCCACATATAAGTGATACCATTGGGTATCTTTTCCTCACTTCACTTAGTATGATAATCTCTAGGTCCATCAGTGTTGCTGCAAATAGAATTATTTCATTCTTTTTGATGGCTGGGTCATATTCCAGTGTGTGTGTGTGTGTGTGTGTGTGTGTGTGTGTGTGTTGCCACATTGTCTTTATCCATGCATCTGTCAGTGGACACTTAGATTTCTTCCATATTTTGGCTATTGTAATGGTGTTGCTATTGAGAGGGTAACAGGCAGGAAGGCCAGGGGTCTCCAAAAGGAGGAAATAGGCTGCAAGTGTCAGACATTTTTTATCTCTCCCTTAAGCAGAAGGAGGAAACAAACTACTAATGTTATATTTTTTCCCCTTCTCTATACAAATTTAAGAAGAGGTTTCTTTTAAAATTCTGTGTTGCCATGACAACACCTGGTTCCACCTGAACTTAACTTTTCTCAAACCTTGAACTAACCAATGCGTTTTTCTCATGGAAATGTCTTAAGCTATGTTTATGAACTATGTATTTACCCTAGACTCTGTCTTTAAGTAGGTTTCGCCTAAGACTCACCGATTTGACAAACCGGTAGGTTTTACTCCTGCAAATGTTCTTTTAAGATATGTTAATGAGACTGTATTTGCTTGGAAACCTGCCTTTCTTCAAGATTCATGTCAATCATTTTATGGCCCAGGACAACTCACCTTGTGCCAGTGTTTTCTCAAAATGCATGTTGTAGGTGAGGGGCTGGGTGCCAGTCTCTGAGTTTTGAGATATTTCCTTTCTCTAATTATCAGACTGCTAGTAGCTAAAGCATCTGGCTAAAGACTAGCAGGGGCCCCATACTGATGTCTATGTCAGAAGCTTTCTCTATCTCTTCTATACTTTAATAAAACGTTATTACACAAAAATTCTGAGCAGTCAAGCCTTGTCATTGGCCCCAGATTGAATTCTTCTCCTCCAGAGGCCAAGAATCCCGGCATCTTTCATGGCTCAGCAACAACCTTTCACTATGAACATTGAACTGCATGTATATTTTTGAATTATAATTTTCTCTGGATATCTGTATATATGTCTAGTAGTAGAATTGCTAGATCATATGGTAGCTCTATGAAGAAAGCAATGGCACCTCACTCCAGTACTCTTGCCTGGAAAATCCCATGGACGGAGGAGCCTGGTGGGCTGCAGTCCATGGGGTCACTAAGAGTTGGACACAAATGAGCGGCTTCACTTTCACTTTTCACTTTCATGCATTGGAGAAGGAAATGGCAACCCACTCCAGTGTTCTTGCCTGGAGAATCCCAGGGATGGAGGAGCCTGGTGGGCTACCATCTCTGGGGTCGCACAGAGTTGGACACGACTGAAGCGACTTAGCAGCAGCAGCATGGTAGCTCTATATTTATATATTTTTAATTAATTTATTTTTTAATTGAAGGATAGTGGCTTTACAGAATTTTGTTGTTTTCTGTCAAACCTAGACATGAATCAGCCATAGGTGTACATATATCCCCTCCCTTTTTAACCTCCCTCCTGTTTCCCTCACCACCCACCCCTCTAGGTTGGTACAGAGCCCGTTTGAGCTTCCTGAGACATACAGCAAATCTCAGTAGGCTATCTATTTATGTTTAGATTTTGAGGGAGTCTCCATACTGTTCTTCATAGTTGCTGCACCAATTTACATTCTCGCCAAGAGTGTAGGACAGTTTCTTTTTCTCTATACTCTTGTCAGCATTATTATCTGTAAACTTTTTAGTGATGGCCATTCTGACTGATGTGAGGTAATACCTCATTAGTTTTGCTTTGCATTTCTTTAATAATTAGCAAATTTGAACATCTTTTTACATGGCTATTGGCTATCTGTATGTCTTCTTTGGAGAAATGTCTGTCTAGGTTTTCTGCCCATTTTTTGGTTGGGTTGGGATTTTTTTTTACATTAAGCTGTATGAGCTGTTTATTTTTAATATTGATCTCTTGTCAGTAGCATCATTTATGTTTTCCTTTGCTGTGTAAAATTTTAATTAGGTCCCTTTTGTATGTTTCTGTTTTCAGGAGATGGATCCAAATAAATTTTTAAAATATTTTAAAATATTATAAATATATATATATATATATATATATATATAAATTTTTATTTGTTTATTTGTTTTGGCTCCACTGGGTCTTTGTTACTGTGTGTGGGCTTTCTCTACATGTGGCAAGCAGGGGTTACCCTCTAGTTGAGGTGCTTGGGCTTCTCATTGCAGAGCACAGGCTCTGGGGTAAATGGGCTTCAGTGGCTGTGGCATGTGAGCCCGTAGTTGTGGCACATGGGCTCAGTTGCCACATGGCATGTGGGATCTTCCCAGATCAGGGATTGAACCTGTGTCCCCTGCATTGGCAGGTGGATTCTTAACCACTAGACCACCAGGTAAGTCCTCAAATGAATATTGCTGCAATTTATATCAGAGTGTTCTGCTTACATTTTCCACTAGTAGTTTTACAGTATCCAGTCTTATATGTTGGTCTTTAATTCATTTTGTGTTTATTTTTGTATGTGGTGTTAGAGAATGTTCTGCTGCTGCTAAGTCGCTTCAGTCGTGTCCAACTCTGTGCGACCCCATAGACGGCAGCCCACCAGGCTCCCCCATCCCTGGGGTTCTCCAAGCAAGAACACTGGAGTGGGTTGCCATTTCCTCCTCCAGTGCATGAAAGTGAAAAGTGAAAGTGAAATCGCTCAGTCGTGTCTGACTCTTAGCGACCCCATGGACTGCAGCCTACCAGGCTCCTCTGTCCATGGGATTTTCCAGGCAAGAGTATTGGAGTGGGGTGCCATTGTTCTAGTTTCATTCTTTTACATGTAACTGTACGTTTTCTCCAGCATTTGTAATACTTTTGATGTCTGTGGATTTGGTACTGACATACCCTCTTTCATTCCTGATTTTGGTAATTCATGTCCTCTCTTTTGATGTCTTGGTCAGTCTGGCTAATGGCTTGTCATTTTTGTTAATGTTTTCAAAGAACCAACTTTTGTTATTTCTTTTTTTCTGTTTTCTGTTTTCATTGATTTATATTCTGATCTTCATCATGTCTTTCCTTCTGCTTGTTTTGTGTTTAGTTTGCTCTCCTTTTCTAGTTTCCTGAGGTGGAAGCTTAGTTTATTCATTTTAAAACTTTACTTTTTCTGCACAGCCTTTAAAACCTTTTAGTCCTGTTTTTAAAATTAGCATTTGTATAGTTGATTTTTTGTGTACAGTGATGGGTTTAACACACCTGTAGATTGTTGAACCCCTACCAACCATAATTAGTATGCAGGAGAGTTTTGTCACCCCATGAGACTCCCTCAGGCTGCCAGTCTGCAGTCAATCTTCCCACACTCCTAACCCTGACACCATTGCTTTGTTCTCTTCCCCTATAGTTTTGCTTTTTACAGAATGTCATAGAATTGGAGTCATACAATATGTAGTATTTGCAGGCTGGCTTCTTTCACTTAGCATAGCACAGTTGAGATTTACAGCACTTGTGTGAATTAACAGTTAATTCCTTTTTATTGTTGGATATTATACCATCATATGGGTATACCACAGTTTATTTGTTCACCCTTTGGAGGACATCCAAGAAGTTCCCCACATTTGTCTCTCTTGGGTAAAGGTGTCATAACCATCCATTTACAAGGATTAGGGGGAACTAAGTTTGCATCTCTCTGGAATAAATACCTAGGAGTGGGACCACTGGACTATGTGTAAGTTTATGTTTAATTGCCAAGCTATATTCCTACTGGTTTTTGCTTTATGGATTTTGAAGCTGTTTTGTTTGGTGCCTGCACATTTGGGATTGTTTGCCTTGGTTGGTTGTTTGGTGAATTGAATACCAATTACATTATAATTGGTGTTCATTACATAATATCTATCATTAGCTAACATCTCTCTTAATCCATGGTAATTCCCTTTGCTCTGAAGTTGACTGTATCTGATGCTAATATAACCACTCCACTTTCTTTCAGTTAATGTTTTTATGGAGTATTTTTGCCATCACTTACTTTTCACCTGCCTATGTCATCGTATTTAAAGTGGGTCTCATGGAGAGATCATATTATTGAATCTTATTTTTTAAGCCATTCTAGTAATCAGAGTCTCTTAGTTGATATATTTAAACTGTTTGGCATTAATGGAATTATTGCTATGTTTGGGTTTAAGTTAGCAAAGTTTATTTGTTTTTCCTTTATTCCCTCCTTTTTGTCTTTCTTTGGAATATTTTAATATTTTTAGCATTCCATTTTAATTTATTTTTTATTCTATCTCTTTGTTAATTTCTCTAGAAATTACAATAGTCATATTTATCGTTCTATAGTCTCTGTGGAATTTTACCACTTCATGTGAAATGTAGAAACTTTACAACTACATAGTTCCCTTGACTTTCCCCCTTTATTTGTAAGTTTCTTATGTATTACATGCACATACACTGAGAACTCCATCAGACTGTTATTATTTTTGCTTTTAATCATTATATATATTTTATAGAAATGACCCCCCAAATGAATAATCAGTTATATTTTGCCCACACCTTTGTCATTTCCGTTGCTTCTCATTCTTGAAGCTCTGAATTTCCTTTACAGATCATTCGCCTCCTGTCTGAGGAACTTCCTTTAACGTTTTTTTAGAGCAGTTCTAGTGACTAATTCATTTTGTTTCCCCTCATCTGAGAATATCTGTATTTCATTTTCATTCTCAAAGATTATTTATGCTGGATGTAGCATTCTGAGTTAACAGTTCTTTTTTGACATCCTTTAAAAATATTGTGGCTCTCTGATTTCTGATGAGAAATCTACAGTTATTCAAATCATTGTTCTTTTATTCATAAATGCAGTGATTTTCCCCAGCTGCTTTCAAGATTTTTGCTTGTATTTGGTTTTCAGCTGTTTAATTGTAATATGTCTAGGATTGGATTTTTTTTTAATTTGGATTTGCTTTGAATGTCTTGAATCTGTGAGTTTGTCTTTCACAAAATTTGGTGAGATTTCAGCTATTATTGCTTCCATTTTTTTCCCGCACTTGACTCTTCTCTTGGAACTCTGATGGGATAAACGATCAACAATTTTTTGACATTTTTCACAGGTCCCTGAGTCTATTCATTTTTTTCAATACTTTCCCTCTGATGTTCAAATTAGATCATTTCTATTGATTTCTCTTCAAGGTCAGTGAATCTTTCCTTTGTCATCTCCATTCTGCTGTTGAGCCTGCAGAATGGAGGCTCTAGTTAATATATTTTTGTTTCAGTTATTGTATTTTCATTTCTAAAATTTTCATCTGATTCTTCTGTATACCTTTTATTTCATTGTTGATACTTTCTACATTTTCAATTATTTGACCTTACTTCTAGGAGTATGGTTATAATAACATCTTCTCTATCTGATCATTCCAACATTTTTGTCATCTCAGAGTTGACATATGCTGATCTCAACTTTTCCCTCCCAAGTTGAGATGTTTCTGGTTGTTCATAAACCATGTAATTTTGATTGTAGTCTAGGCATTTAGAATATTATGATATGAAAATCTGGGTCTTGTTTAATTCTAAGGAGGATGTCAGGTTTTTTGTTGTTGTTGTTGTTGTTATTTATTGTAGCAGACAATTGATCTGACTAAGCTCAGCCATCAGGTACTGGCCTTATTTCCTTGGGATGTGATCTAATGTCAAGTCTGGGGTTTCAGACCCTTTAAAATGCTATTTGGATCTTTCCAGCTATGCACTGCTATATGACATGTCTTTCAGCTCAGTTTAGTTGCTCAGTCGTGTCCAACTCTTTGCAACCCCATGGACTGCAGCACACCAGGCCTCCCTGTCCATCACCAACTCCCAGAGTTTACTAAACTCATGTCCATTGAGCTGGTGATGCCATCCAACCATCTCATCCTCTGTCATCCTCTTCTCCTTCCGCCTTCAATCTTTCCCAGCATCAGGGTCTTTTCAAATGAATCAGTTCTTTGCATCAGGTGGTCAGAGTATTGGAGTTTTTCAGCTTCAGCATCAGTCCTTCCAATGCCTATTCAGGACTGATTTCCTTTAGGATGGACTGGTTGGATTCCCTTACAGTCCAAGGAACTCTCAAGAGTCTTATCCAATACCACAGTTCAAAAGCATCAATTCTTCAGTGCTCAGCTTTCTTTATAGTCCAACTCTCACATCCATACATGACTACTGGAAAAACCATAGCTTTAGACCTTTACTGGCAAAGTCATGTCTCTGCTTTTTAATATGCTGTCTGTGTTCATCATAACTTTCCTTCCAAGGAATAAGTATCTTTTAATTTCATGGCTGTAATCACCATCTGCAGTGATTTTGGAGGCCCCCAAAATAAAGTCTGACACTGGCCTTGCTTCCTTGGGATGTGGTCTAATGTCAAGTCTGGGGTTTCTGAGCCTTTAAAATGCTATTTTGATCTTTCCAGCTATGCACCACTTTGTGGCATGTCTTTCAGTTCAGTTTAGTTGCTCAGTTGTGTCCAACTCTTTGTGACCCCATGGACTGCAGCACACCAGGCCTCCCTGTCCATCACCAACTCCCAGAGTTTACTCAAACTCATATCCATTGAATCTGTCACACTGCATGTCTTTCAGGCAATGTCCATTCAAACAAATCCTTTGCTATTTTTTGATCAGTTATTTCTCTTATTATTGAATTGCGAGGATTGTTTATATATTCTGGATGTAAGTTCCCTGATCAGATACAGGATTTGCAAATATTTTTTCCAGTTCTGTGGGTTGTCTTTTCACATTCTATGTCCTTTGAATCAAAACTATTTTTTATTTTGATGAAATCCAATTTAACTATTTTTTCATTGATTCCTTAGGCTTTTGGTCCTGTGCCCAAAAATCTATTGCCTAGCCCAAGATCACAAATATTTACTTCTGTGTTTGAGTTTTGTAGTATTAAATTTTATGAAATCTAGGATCCATTTTGAGTTAATTTTTGTGCACATTGTGAGGTAGGAATCCAACTTAAGTCTTTTGAATGTTACTATCTAGTTGTCCAAGCATCATTTGTTGAAAATAACTTTCCTCCCACAGAATTGTCTTAACACAATTGTCAAAATTCAGTTGGTCATAAATGTAAGGATTTATGCAAATACTACAGTGTCTTAATTATTTTAAATCTTTAGCAAGTTTTAAGACCTCTCATTTTAAGATAGTTCTGGCTAGCCTCCTTGATAATCGTAAAGTCAGCTTAACAACTTTTGCAAAGAGCCAGCTGGGATTTTGATAGGAATGCACTTAATCTATACATCAATTTTAGGAGTGTTCCCATCTTGATGATATTAAGTCTTCTGATCCATGAACATGGAATGTCTTTTAACAGCAGTATTGGAAGCTGGAAGACAGTGTATTAATAACTTCAATATGCTCAGAGCAAATACCTATAAATCTAAAATTCTATTCCCAGTATCTTTGCAAAATAAAGGGAAGAGAAGTCAGCATTTAGTGACAGAGCATAGATAAATCTTCAAAGTCTGTTGCTGCCAGGGAAAGCAGAAGGAGTGGCAACTGGAGGGATGTGTGTGTGTGTGTGTGTGTGTGTGTGTGTGTGTGTATCCTGTTTTTAGGATGAGCAATTTGAAAGTATAATCAAGTTGAGAAATTGATGACACAGTAGAAATTAGAGGGATCATGTCCCTTAATAATCATTAGTAGATGAAGGGGATATCTTACAAACGAAGTTAATGAGAGAGACATTGATAGGTGAGGGTACAGAAGGTAAAGGGTTGGTGATGGAAAGATCACAAAATTCTCCACAGACCACTAAATGGACAGCAAAGGCACAAGATAAGACTGGAAAGGCTGTTTGGTACCTGAAAGGAATAGAAAAGCATGAAATAGTCATCTTGCAGAATGCCAAAGTGAAATTTCTAAGGAAATATGGCAGTTGACAGTTTTGAGTTCCTATCTGAGGTATATGGTATAAATTTGAAGAAATTTCAGTCATCAGTGTTTTAAAATTTTTTCCAACAGTGTTCAGATGCTTTGGTACAGAGCAGAGTAAGTAGAAGGGAAGGGAGGGGAGGATGAGCAAGATGGTAATGCTATTTATAAACACGTGGCCATGTATTGAACCACAGTGTTTAGGCTGGTCACTTAGAAAAGTGAGGACTTGAGGAAGATGAAGTATGGAAAGTGACAGGACCAGCAGATTGGAAGTCCAGAGAAATGGCAGACTGACAGATGCACAATGGATGCCACATAGAAATTAGAAATTTTCTTTTTCTTTGGGACACTAAATAAGCTACTGCACAAGTTGTACTTAACTGTGGCCACACTTCATAGTCTTCTGGGGAACTTTTTAAAAAAATGTTGTCTGTGGTTTCCAACCCCATTGATCCAGAATTTCTGAGCATCTATGGCTTTGAAAAGAGCACAAGTCATTCAAACAGGCAGATGGAGCTGATAATGACTACAGAAGAGCCTGGAGTGCTGGGAGACCTTGGGACTGGAAGGCAGAGCTGCCACATTGAACAGCCCCCAGTGGCATCACAGTCATAAAGCCCATGGCCACCCTATTTGGCAGGTTGTAGCAGTTGAGAGCTACATTGCCTTTGGAGAAGGCAGTGGCACCCCACTCCAGTACTCTTGCCTGGAAAATCCCATGGATAGAGGAGCCAGGTAGGCTGCAGTCCATGGGATTGCTAGGAGTCCGACACAACTGAGCGATTCACTTTCACTTTTCACTTTCATGCATTGGAGAAGGAAATGGCAACCCACTCCAGTGTTCTTGCCTGGAGAATCTCAAGGATGGCGGGGCCTGGTGGGCTGCCGTCTATGGGGTCGCACAGAGTTGGACACGACTGAAGCAACTTAGCAGCAGCAGCAGTTGAGAGCATCTATAATTGAGAACACATTGGAGGAGGAATAGACCCATTAGAGTCTTGGGGATTTAAAACATATCTGGAGCAGTGATTCTCAGCCCTGAGGAGGGGGAAGCTTTGAAAAAAATCTCAACGCCAAAATGGCATCCCAGATTAATCACATTAAAATCAGTGAAAGTGAAGTCGCTCGGTCATGTCCGACTCTTTGCAATGCCGTGAACTGTAGCCTACCAGGCTCCTCAGTCCATGGGATTTTCCAGGCAAGAATACTGGAGTGGGTTAGCCATTTCCTTCTCCAGGGGATCTTCCTGACCCAGGGATCAAACCCGGGTGTCCAGCATTGCAGGCAGACGCTTTACCATCTGAGCTACCAGGGATTGCTAAATCAGGACTTTAAAAAATTCACATGACATTTTCATCCTTCATCCAGAAGACTTGTGGAGAGTGCTGTGCCATTTTTTTTAAGATAGGAAACACTGGATGGGGTGCAGTTTGGGAGGAGATTTTATCATTTTATGCAGAGATTGCAGTATCTGTGCTTCGACCAGGTGGAGATGTCAAAGAGGCAGTTAGTGCCAGGTCTGAAGCTAGAGAGATAAGGCTTAAGTTGAAGTGAGAAAACTTCCCCCCAGTTCTGGGTGAATTGTTGATTTCTATATATTTTTAAAGCATATTAGTCTGGGGTTATTCTGATGAAATCCCTAGTCTTTATAAATAGCCACACATATGCACTCTGCTTTGAGCAGTGTTCACAGAACTAGAAAGGGGAACACAGTTCTGGTATGGATGCAGGATGCTTGTAAAATACAGTTATAAGAGTGTTGAAGAAGGACGGGTTCTGTAGAGTTTGTCTGATCATACATACTAATTTCATATGTTGGTAGATAGACAAAAGACTCAGATTGGTAAAAGACTCAGGCTCCTACAAAATCAGTGCAGAGTCAGACCAGCTGAGTCTCCTGACCTACATGGCAGCATTATCCTTGACCATGTGCCCAGAGGGAAATGATGGCATACTTGGGCAGGAGAGGAGCTGTTGTTTCTTGTTTTTGTGGGATTTTTGGTATGAAAAACAGGTTGCTGTTTTTCTTCATTCAAATTGTACTCTCCCATTCCCACATTTCTAGATAGATTTAAGAGGAAGTTGCTATCTCAAAGCAGTTTTTGAACTTGACAGCATGACCTTTTAGGTTGATAATTTACCAACTTTAAAATTAAGCAAAAAAATCAGCATTTGGGGATTTGTATAAAATAAAAATCAAAGACATTACTTTTGGTGTGTTCCATTAAAGTTCTTCAGATGTACTTCAGACCATTTGGCACAGTGTGTATGTTTGCAGTTGTTTCAGGGGAGCATCTGGACGTTGTTTTGGGTGCTTGCCTTACTGTCTGAAGGATCATCAGTGGGTCAGCTACATTTGTGGAAGCTGCTCTGCATCATCATTTATTTTCATGAGCTATGTCTTTACAAAGGCTCAAAACATTCTGCAGTTATCTTAAAGGTCTTCCTCATTAAATTCTAATTTATCGTGTAAAATATTGTTTTGCCCAGATGACAGTGACCTGTAAGTACATTTAGAAAGTGAATTTAACATTTTGTAGTGAGTTTATATTTATGCCTCAGAGCCAGGGTACATGGTACACTACCAGGAAAAATGTTGAAACAGACCAGAAGTGACCAGGAGGCTGGTTTCCCAAACTCCATCTTACATTGTTGTTTAGTCTGTCTCGGTCTCATCTGTCTGCATCCCTGGGGTTATCTGAAATAATGTTGCAATCCCTTGCACCATCATGTTCCAGTGGCAGCAAGGGCAGTAGCACTAAGAGGGATACAGTAAGATCTAACCTCTGTCACATCCGCTCTCTGTGCCAGGCACCCTTGATTACCCTATTTTATCTCTTCAGTAAAGGAGAAATGGCACCCTATAAGGAAAGTGCCATTTCCACCCTCATCTTGCCTCATCTTGTTTTAGGGCAGAAGAGTTAGAACCCTGGCCGTATTTGCTCCATTTTGAGTCGCAGAGATTCAGCACCTGGAGATGAAGCCTTAATGGATCTGCTTCTGTCCCAGACAGGAGCAGGAGATGGCACGTAGGGGTAAATACGGTGCCACAGGAAGGTTGGGTTGGTATTGACAGGCGTGGAGTGTGAAGAGCCCCCGTGCAACGCACGCCTCTATCTTTTCCACCTGCTTAGTCTCCCCCGGTTCTGGCGTTACAGCTGCTCCTTGAGGTGAGCTGGAGAAGTCTGATTTGAGGACAAGAGTGGGTTCTCGCCATCATTCTTACAACAGGAAGCAACAGTGATGGCCACCGTGTGTCCAGCACACAGCTTTTGGCACTCTTCTGCTCATGTGCACGAGAGATGCTGAATAATTATTCGGCCTGCAGGTTTCATCAAAATCTCAGTTGTTGGTTGCCGGGCTCCTCTGTCCATGGGATTTCCCAGTCAGGAATACTGGAGTGGGTTGCCATTTCCTTCTATAGGGGATCTTCCTGACCCAAGGATCGCACCTGGGTCTCTCGCATTGCAGGCAAATCCTTTACTGGCTGAGCCACCAGGGAAACCCAACCAATATCCGTGAAATTCACTTATCTTGTATAGGATATTCCAGCTTATAGTTGAGCTCAGTACTTTGTTTAGGATTAATAAAAATAAAGTGTATGGGAAAATAATTGATGTGTTCATGTCCTCAGAAGGAAACATGTCATTGCTGGCTCATAGGATATACATGTCTTAAATTTTAATCTAGGTAGCTTGGATAATTACCTAATTTAAGTTAAGTAATACCAAGCTGTTTTCCAAAGAGAAATCTCTTTGCTTCATATCCTCACCAAAACTTGGTCTAACAGACTTTAAAATTTATGCTCATGTGATGGATGTTTGAGTATCTCTTTTCCTTGATAACATGAAATTCAGCACCTTTTCATACTGTTTGTAACAGCCCCATTCTGAAAGCAGTCTGAATGCCCATTGAGGGTAGAATGTATAAACAAATTGTGATATATCAATGCAAACGAATCCCATGGTATTATAATGTTATGGATATTCTTGTGCCTACTTTTTAAGTGACCATATCTGAATATTTCCATTGAGTAAATACCCAGGAATGGAATTGCTGGTTTACAGGGTATTTTGTATGCTTTGTTTTGACAGATAGCTGCTGGTTTTCTGTGCTGTTGTCCTAATTTATAGTTTCATGAGTGCAATTAACTTTTTCATAAATTTTATTTTTATATAATTCTGCACATGCAAAAAAGTTGAAAGAATAGTATAAGAACTCCCATATATATTTTACCCACATAAGGTAATTACAACCATGTTTACCTCATTTGTACCCTCCACTTACCCTTCCTCGTTCCCTTCCTTTATCTATATAATATGTTATATATATATATATATACACACACACACACATACATATATACACGTATATGTATATGTGTATATGGCAACCCACTCCAGTGTTCTTGCCTGGAGAATCCCATGGGCAGAGGGGCCTGGTGGACTGTGGTCTATGGGGTTGCAAAGAGTCGGACGCGACTGAGCAACTAACACACATACACACACACACACACACACACACACACACACACACACACACACACACACGCTGTGCTTAGTCACTCAATTGTGTCCAACTTTGCAACGTGGACTGTAGCCTACCAGGCTCCTCTGTCTGTGGGATTCTCCAGGCAAGAATACTGGAGTCTGTAGCCATTCTCTTCTCCAGGGAATCTTCCTGATCCAGGGATCGAACCCAGGTCTTCTGCATTGCGGGCGATTCTTTACAATCTGAGCCACCAGAGAAGCCCATATATAAAAGTATCTGTAGGTATATGAGCATATATTTTATGTATATCTGCTTTTATGTATATGTATATGTAAAACTGCTATATCTGTTAGCAGTTTTTCTGAACTATTTGAGACATAGAGATATCAAGCCCATTTATCACGAAAAACTTAAGTGTGTATTTCCTGAAAGAAGCCATTATCTTACATAACCAGTACAATTAACTAAATTCAGAAATTTTAACATTGGTATAATTCTGTTATCTAATCCATAGTCTAGACTCAATTTTATAAATTCTCCCAGTAATTTCCTTTATAACTGTTTATTTTTCTGGTCAAAGGTTTAATTCAGAATCTTAGGTTACACTTAATTGTATGTTTTTAAAATCTGGAACATTTCCTAAACCTTTATCTATCTTGATATTGATGTTTTCAAGAGTATGGACCAGTTAATTTATAGAATGTTCCCCAATTTGGGTTTGCTGAGTTGTTTTGATTATTAGTCAGATTATGCATTTTTTCTCTAATACCTCAGAAATAGTCCTACCTCCTTCCTAATCCTTTCTATCAAAAGACATGTAATGTTGATTTCTCTCTTTACTGGTTATGTTAACTGGTCACTTGGTTATGTAGCTAGGTTTCTCCCCTGTAAAATTAGTGTTTCCCCTTTATAAATGAGTAGCATTCTTCTCATCCAAGTCTTGTCTCCTAGTTTTAGCACCCTTTGATGAATTTCTCACTCTGTCACTTGTCTTGTGTTGACATCTTCTGTATTTGGAAGAACTGTACCTCCTCCACTTATTCATCTATTTCTATGAACCTGTAGACCTTATTTTAGCTAGTGAGTTTTATTCTTTTGCTTCCATCATTCCTTTTAATGCTCAGATTGCTCCAGATTTGACTGATAGAGGATTCCTTCAACAGAGCTCGAGTCCTTTGAATTTGTGCCCATTGTTATTTTGACACTTCTTTTCTTTCCTCTATGACAAGGTATTCCAAGATCATCATTTGATGATGCTTCAGCTCAGAAATCGGAGAAGGCAATGGCACCCCGCTCCAGTACTCCTGCCTGCAAATTCCATGGACAGAGGAGCCTGGTAGGCTGCAGTCCATGGGGTCGCGAAGAGTCGGACACGACTGAATGACTTCACTTTCACTTTTCACTTTCATGCACTGGAGAAGGAAATGGCAACCCACTCCAGTGTTCTTGCCTGGAGAGTCCCAGGGATGGGGGAGCCTGGTGGGCTGCCATCTCTGGGGTCGCACAGAATCGGACATGACTGAAGCAACTTAGCAGCAGGAGCTCAGAAATCAGCCTTTTTTGGAAGTCCTATTTCCATCTATTAGAGAATGTTATTCCTAAATGAAGACATAGGTGCTGGATGTGCTCATTGCTTCTAAACCTTTGCAGAATTAAGAAATGTGTATATATATGTGGAACTACTTATCCATTATGGGCTTCTCTTGTGGCTCAGCTGGTAAAGAATTCGCCTGCAATGCAGGAGACCTGGGTTAAATCCCTGGGTTGGCAAGATCTTCTGGAGAAGGGAAAGACTACCCACTCCAGTATTCTGGCCTGGAGAATTCCATGAACTGTACAGCCCATGGGGTTGCAGAGAGTCAAACACGACTAAGCGACTCACTTCACTTCACTTATCCATCTATCAGAAAAACAAGGGTTTATGTTAATACTTTCAACCAATCAGCACTACCTTTTCCATATTTATAACTCCTTTAACCAGTAGTGGGATACCTTGCTTTCAGTTCCCTTAATACATTTACTTATTTGCTCAAATCTAGAATATATGGGAAGTGGTATCAGAATTGCCTTTAAATGCAAAGGAAAAAAATAAACCAATTAACTGTAGTTTGGTATTTGTGCGGGAGTATTTTCAGGTAAAATAAGTGAAATTCACATTTTAATTCCATGGTTCAGTAAATTCTGACAAATGCATGTACTCATGTAAATTAAACCTCTATCAAGATATTGAAGTTTCACATCACTGTGACTTGCCCCAGTCAGTACCCTCTTATTGTTGTTCAGTCACTAAGTAGTTTCCGACTCTTGGCAACCACATGGACTGCAGCATTCCAGGCTCCTCTGTCCTCCACTATCTTCCTGAGTTTGCTCAAATTCATGCCCATTGAGTCGGTGATGTTATCTAACCATCTCTGTTGCTTTCTTCTCCTTTTGCCTACCCTGTCTTTCCCAGCATCAGGGTCTTTTCCAATGAGTTGGCTCTTCACATCAGGTAGCCAAAGTATTGGAGCTTCAGCTTCAGCATCAGTCCTTCCAATGAATATTCAGGGCTGATTTCCTTTAGGATTGACTGCTTTTATCTCCTTTCAGTCTAAGGGAGTCTTCTCCAGTACCACATTTTGAAAGCATCAGTTCTTTGGTGCTCAGCCTTCTTTATGGTAAAACTCTCACATCCATACATGACAACTGGAAAAACCATAGCTCTGACCATATGGACCTTCTTCAGCAAAGCAATGTCTCTGCTTTTTAATATGCTTTTCTGGTTTGTGATAGCTTTTCTTCCAAGGAGCAAGTATCTTTTAATTTCATGGCTGCAGTCACTGTCCATAGTGATTTTGGACCCAAGAAAATAAAATCTGTCACTGTTTCCACTTTGTACCCTTCTATTTGCCATGAAGTGATCAGGCTGGATGCCATGATCTTGAAAGTGAAAGTCACTCAGTTGTGTCCTACTCTTTAGGACCCCATGGACTATACAGTCCATGGAATTCTCTGGGCCAAAATACTGGAGTGGGTAGCCTTTTCCTTCTCCAGGGGATCTTCCCAACCCAGGGATCAAACCTAGGTCTCCCACATTGCAGGCAGATTCTTTATCAGCTGAGCCACAAGGGAAGCCATGATCTTAGTTTTTTTTAATATTGAGTTTCAAGCCAGCTTTTTTGCTCTCCTTTTTCATCTTCATCGAGATGATCTTTAGCTCCTCTTTACTTTCTGCCATTAGAATGGTATCATCTATGAATCTAAGGTTGTTGATATTTCTCCTCTAGATGCAACCATTTTTCTAAACTTTTTTTAGTGTAGATTTGTTTTGCCAAGTCTAAAACTTCATGTAGAAGGAACTATGCTGTTTGATTTCTCTTATTTGCAGCTTTTGTGAGATTCACCCACATGTCTTCATGTAGCCAAAGTTTGTCTCCCCCCTTTTTTTTTTTCCTAGTAAGGCTGTTATTTATTTATTTATTTTTCTCTCTCTTTTTTTTTTCTTTTATTTTTTAACTTTACAATATTGTATTGGTTTTGCCATACCCACATGGCTTCATGTAGCCAAAGTTTGTCCCTTTTTTTTTTTTTTTTTTGACTATTAAGTATTACCCATGGAGGAGGGCACAGCAACCCACTCCAGTATTCTTGCCTGTAGAAGAGCCCCATGGACAGAGGAGCCTGGTGGGCTACAGTCCATAGGGTCCCAAAGAGTCAGACATGACTGAAGCGACTTAGCGCACAGTTAAATATTACTTTGTAAAAAATAGCAAAATTAGTTATCCATTCTCTTCTTAATTGACATCAGATTGTGATATTGTGAATATTGTGGCTTTGATCATTCCTTTACACAACTTTCTGTGGACACGTGGTTTCATCCTCTTAGGTAAATACCTAAAAGTGGACCTGCTAGATCATAAGGTTGGTGTGTGCTTAGTTTTGTAGAAAAGTACCAAATATTTACCAAATGAGTTTCACTATCTTTATAATCCCTCCAGGATTATGAGAGAATTCTAGGTGCTCTACATCCACGTCAACATTTGATGTCAGAGTTTTAAATTTGAGCCATTCTACTTTGTATCAGATAGGGTATCTCTCTGTGGTTTTAACTCCTGATAACTAGTGATATTGAGCACATTTTCACGTACTTATTGGCAGTTCTGTATATTCCTTTAAAGTTCCTTTACCAATCTTTTGTCTGTTTTTTTTTTTTTTTTTAAGTGGGTTGTCTTTTCAATGTTGTCATAAAAGTTTTTTAATGATTCTGCAAATAAGTCATTTGTCAGGTATATGTCTTATGGATATTTTTCCTAGTTTATGATTTGTCTTTTTTTCTAAATAGTGTTTTTGATGAGTTGATATGTTGAATTTTGATAAAGCCTAATACATTGATTTTTTTCTCTTTTGTGATTATTGCTCTTTGTATTCTAAGAAATCTCTACCTTCCCCTAGGTTGCAGAGATATAATCCTACATTTTATTCTAAAATTTTTATAGCTTTAGCTTTAATATTTAGTTTTGTGATCCATCTTGAATTAATTTTTATGTGTGGTATTAGGTAGGGTTGAGGTACATTATTTTTCTATATGAAAATGTAGCTCTTCCCCATACCATCTGTTGAAATATTTCTTTTCACCATTGAGTTGCTTTGGCACATTTTTGAATCTGTTTCCAGACCCTCTGTTTGGTCCCACTGATCTGCATATCTGTCTTCACATATATATCAGACTGTCTTCACATATATATCATTTTTATTACTATAGCATTGTGGTAATTCTTGAAATTTTATAAGACTTCCATCTTTAGTCTTTATCAAGATAATTTTATCTGTTCTTGGGCAGTTGAATTTTCATTTAATTTTTAGACTTATTTTATAAGTTTCTATAAAAATGATGCTGGTATTTTTAAATAGAATTTCATTGAATCTACAGATCAATTTTGGGAGAACTGACCATGATAGTGACTATCTGAATCCTTAAACATGGTATATTGCTCCATTTTTTTAGGTAGGTCTTCTCTAATTTCTCTCAACAGAGTTTTATGTTTCAACGTAGAAAGTCTTGGTATTTCTTACTAAATTTATTCATAAGTATTTTTTCCAAAGTCATTGTAAATTGATTTAGTTTAATTGCACTTTCTGCTGTTTACTGCTAATATATACAGATACAAATGATTCTTTGTATATTAGCCTTGTAACTTGCAGTCTTGCTAAATGCATTTATTTGTTATAGAGTTCTTAGAATTTTCTGTTCTGACGTTCATGTCATCTGCAAAAAGAGAAGCTTTTCCTTTTCAACCTCTTTCCCTTATTTCACTGGCTAGGATCTATCCAGGTGTTCAGACTGAATATGCTTACCTTGGTCCTAATTTTAGGGGAAAACAGTTTAATATTATACCATAAAGTCTGATGATAGGTATAGGGTTTTTTAATATAAATGCACTGGCACTGAGGTGCCTGTGCTGGGGCCATGGAGGGGTGAGGCTGTCTCAGAGTTGACTTTTGCAGTTGGTTCTCTATGCTGCCTGAGGCACTAGAGCCAGTTACCTACCGTGCAGGCATTGGAAAGCTCCAAGGCATCCCAGCTGGTCCGCAGCCCCAGCGCCCTCTGGCTGTGCCATGGTCCAGCTCACTACTGTCCTCTACAAGGCCTACCATGGAGGCCACTTAACCATCCGCCTTGCCCTGGGTGGCTGTACCAAATGGCCTTTTCACCACATTGTGCCTTCCCCCAACAAGTGTCCCAAGGATGGCCATTTCATGGAGCAGCTGGGCTCCTGTGATCCAATATCCAATAGTTATGGAAAGAAACTCATTGCTCTCAACCTGGACCAGATCTGGTGTTGTATTGGTTGTGGAGCCCACCTCTCTAAGCCTGTGGAAAAGTTTCTGGGTCTTTCTGGCTATTTTCCTCAGCATCTGACACGTCACAAATGCTGAGAGGTTGTGACAGAAACAGGCATGAGAAGTCCTCTTAACTGCTCAGAAAACAAGTACAGAAGCTACAGGAACAAGAGAATTGACTTCAGTGAACATAGCAGTGGGAACAAGGTTGAAGTCCTCTTAAAATATTTGTGCGAAGTTCTTAGTTTTATTATATTTAGAGGTCTACAAATAGAATTAAGTAAAAAAGTAATAATAATATTATCTATTTAATTTTCTTAACAGTTATAGCACTACTCAAATTTTCTATCATTTAACATCAACTTTGAGGACTTCCCTGGTGGCTCAATGGCTAAGACTTTGCACTCCCAATGCAGGGGACCCAGGTTCCATCCCTGGTCAGGGAACTAGATCCCACATGCTGCAACTAAGCATTTGCATGCCCCAACCAAGACCCTGTGCAGCCAGATAAGCAAAAATGAATATTTTTAAAAAATAAGCCAATTTTTGTAATTCTATTTTTGTTTTTTGGAATTTGTCCACTTTGTCTATATTTGCCAATTTATTTGCATAGTATAAGTTTATTGATAATATTATTCTTTTCATGAAACTAATTGTTGATCCTACCTACCATCTATGTGTTTTGGTCTTTGTTATGATCTTCCTTCTAATTTGTTTGTGTTTATTTTGCTAATTTTTTCTCTCCCTTTGAAATGGCTGCTTGGCTCAGGAATTTTTGGTCCTTTTTATTTTCTCAAACAATAAAACTCCCTCTAACTATTGCTTTTACTATATCCCACAAGTTTTGATAGGAAATATTTCGATTCATTTAGTTCAAAATCTTTTATTCTTTCAGTTTTGATTTTTCTTTCACTCTTGAGTTATTTATTTCATCTTATTTTTCATAGGGGAAACCTGATAGCTCAGGTGATTTTTCCTGTTGACTTAAATTTTTGAACATTTAACTATGAAAATATAAAATATCTATAAATGTACACAGAATAATATAATGAATCCCCATGTACCCATCTTTTATGGCTATCCAGTCATGTCCAAACTTGTTTTTTCTTGCCTACTGCTGCTTCAGCCTCCAATATTATTTTGGAGCAAATCCTATGGTTATTTGCATGGTTTACATTTTTAAACTATATGGGAATTTGCTAGTTATCTGTCTGACTTGTTTCTTTAGAGAACATTTTAAGTTCATTATTTGAAATTTCTTGTGATACTCTTTACGTCCCAAAATGTAAGAAATATTTTGTTAATGTCCCATGCATACTAAAAACATTTTGTATTCTTCAGCTCTTGAAAGTGTAATTCTATATGTCAAATAGGTGAAGTTTGTCAAAAATACATTCAAATTTTTAATGTCCCCACTCATATTTGACTGATCATTAGGAAGTAATTCTCCTTATCACTAGTAAATGCTTCTACCTCTCATATTAACAGAGCTACCCCAGTTTTCTGGTGATTATAATTTGCATAGTGTATTTCTTACCTTACCTTTAAAATGTCATCTTTTCTGTATCTTTACACGTAGGAAAGCTTTTATAAATAGTATATTGTTGAATTTTGTATTCAGTCTGCCAATTTATTGCTTTTAACTGAAGCATCTGGTGTCTTTACATTTAATTTAATTAGTGACACATTTGGGTTTAAATCTACTCATCTCATCTTGTGCTTCTTTACTTGTTTTACATCTGCTCCCCTCGCCCCCTGCCTTGTTTATTGCCTTCTTTTGGATTCTTTTTCAAATCGATTTTTCAAAATATATCAAGAATTCAACCCCTTCTCACCACCCCCACTGCTGCTGTCCCGCCCAGACCATCTCCTCCTTCCTCTGGGTGAGGCGGTGGCCTCCTGACTCATCTCCCTGCTTCTGTCCTTCCTCCCACTCCCGGCCCTCCCCCGGCCATCTGCTCACTAAGCAGCAGCCAGAGTGAGCCTCTTAGCATGTCAACCAGTTTCCCCTCCCTACAAAGCCTGCCTTGGCTCCTGTGTACAGTGAGCGCTGTCCATGGTGCTTAGGGGAACGTCTTGGCCTTGTGCCTGTGGGCCTCAGTGCTGCCCAACTGCCCTTGCTCCGTGTGCTTGAGACACGTGACCACCTGCAGGTCCTCTAACAGTACAGAGCCCCTCCCTCCTCCCCCAGGGCTGGACAGTCTCACCCTGCCATGCACATGGCTTACCTCTTCCACACCCTTGTTCCAAACGCTTTTTCCGTGAGGTCTGCCCTGGCCACCCCTCACCCTCCACCTGCTCTTGACCCTGTCCTGTTCTTGTAGGAGTCAGCTCCCTCTGTCACCCTGTACAGTGTGCCAGTTATGGTGCCCTGTGTTGTGTCTCTGCCTCTGTTAGAAAAGAAGCCCCTGGGGGGCCTCTGCCCTTTTGTTTAGGAACATATCAAGGCCCTGAAACAGAGCCTGACCCAGGGTAGTCACTCAGAAGCTACTGATGAAGAAATATGGGAATTTCATTTTTTTCTCTTGTAATTATTTGAAAGTTACATGCACTTATGTCTCTTATTTTAATGTTACCATGGAAACGACAGTGTGCATACTTAACTACTCAGTCTCAAGTTAACCAACGCTGTTACCTTCCTTCTGGGCTTTACAATGACCTGTGAACACTTTCAAGATACTCCATTTACTTTAAGTTTTATTTTTTGTGTGTTTTTTGTTTGAGGGGTAGGGGGTGTTTACTTTTTGAGGAAGAGACAGGATGAAAGTATGAAAATGCAGTTGTTTTGTGGGAAACTGGATCCAGTATTTGAAATGTGTGACTGAGACATGGGCCTTGAATCCGCCTTTTGATAGAAATCAGGTGTTTGTCAGTTCTTTGGCTTTACACATTCATGAGCATGATGAGGGCCTTCAGTGGCTTCCAAAGACAACTGGTTCCAGGTGAGTGGCATAAAAATACCTCTGATATTTGTATACCACGCACACACAAGTTTCGCTTTGAGAAGCCTGGGCTGTTCCTCAGGAATGAATGTTGTACCAGTCCCTGGTCTTTCTGAAGTCCCCACCCAGGGGTGAGCACCCCTCCCAAGCAGTCCTCAGCCTCCCTAAGGACCACTGCATCTGATCACAATGTGGCATTTGTAGAAGCCTGGCATGAGTGTGGGAGTGATTTCAGTGAGCCTGGGAGGTGTAAATGGAAGTTTAAAATCCTCATCAGAGGAACAATTCGAATAGTGTTAAAGCCAGGACAGCTTCTTGGCTTTTCCGCCCCCAGGCTGTCTGAGCACAAAGGCTAAAGGATGCAGCATCACATCTGTGCCTCTCTGAACCACGGTCCCACTGTGGGGATCACATGCCATAGGCAGGCAGCAGTCAGCCTCTGCGTCCTGTCTCAGGAAGCACCATCTTGCTGGGGTTATGCTTTCTGTTGGGCTGGATTTCAAAACCCACAGTGAGCAGCACATTACGTCACTGACACTGCTCGTGCACACCACTGTCAAGGACCTCAACAGTGGCCTGGCTCTGGCCCTTTCCTCCCAGGAAAGCAGTTGCTGTCCTCCTGGTGAACAGATAATCCACCTGAGTTGCCCAGGAAATAGGGCTCCCTGTGTTGCTCTATCAAGATGCCTCTAAGACCCTCTGAAGTTGTGGTGGAGTGTTGGGGTGGTCCAGGGACCTAGAGCAACCCTGGTAAACCTTCCCCTCCTCTCTGATTAGGTCTGTATTCAACCACATTCCTCACTTCTCCACTTTACAAGTTATGGAGCGGGAAGATAATGGCTGGAGCAGTGGCCTCTCATACCATGGAATCCTCAACATTTGCCTCAAAGCCGCCCCCTCCTCCTCCTGCACCTGTTCTGTGGTACAGGGGCTTGCCCACCTTCTCCTGAGGCTCAGCCTTTATTGGCTCTTCCTTAACCATTCAACTCCTTGAAATTCTCCTTTCATGTGGCTTTTTGGGCAAATCATCACTTTCTGCAGAGATGCTCTCATTTATTTTTTATCACAAAAGTAATAGGAATTTTCCAGCCAGTGAAGCAATGAAAAGAATTTTTAAAATGTTATTGATGCCCCCCAATTTATACTTCCCTTCACTAATAAATATTGTGTATAAATTACTAGCTACACCTGTGCACCTATTTATAGATGTAGAAGAACCTTTTGCACTCGTTTCTACAACCAGATGTCAATGGTTCCGTGCAATCCATATTACTCTGACGCTTCCTTTCCTCAGCAAACTGTGTGTCATGGGTGTCCTTCCAGATCAACAAATCAAATCTGATTTATCTTTTCTAAACATATGAATCCATCCAGCTTATCCAGCTATTCTCTGTTAAGAAGCATTCTGATTTTCTCATTTTCTGCCACTTCAGAAGTCTTTATTAAGCGTCATTGAACACTTTCTAATATACTACTAGTTTTTATTTCTGTAAGATATATTTCCCAAAATGGGATCACTGAGTCAACAAGCTTTTTATTTTGAACTTAAATTGCTATTTTCAAATGACTTTCCCAAAAGGGCTTAGAAATTTACATTCCTACGAAAAATGCAAAAGCATAAAGAGTTCCCTCAATCCCTTTGTGTCTGGATGTCATCACCAGCTTCTTCGCCAGTCTGTCTGAAAATGATATGGTTTTGGAAATTTGCATTGTTTGTTCACGATTACTGCTCAGAGTGAGCATCTTTTTTATGCTTTCTTGGCTTTCTGGATTTTTTTCCTTTAAATTGCCTCTTCATGTCTTTTGCCTGAGTTTCTGTTGAGTCATTTGCCTTTATCTTAAGACTTTATTTAAAGGGATGTTAGCACTTTACTGGAATATGTGTTACAACTATTTTTGTGTTTTTTGTTTTGTCATATTTTGAAATATCCTGTTAAGTATTTTTTATTATTTTCTTTGTAATTACTAAGTATCTTGCATTGTCTAAAAAGGTCTTCCTCATGTCAGAGTCATACAGCTATTTAATATTTGAATACATTTTCTTGTGGTATGTTTACAGTTACATGTCTTACATTTATGTCTTTAATTTACCAGGAATTTACTTCTTTGTATGGGTGGGGTAGGGTGTATGTTTGTTTTCTGTCAGATTCATTTACTAAGTAAACTATTCTTTTCCCTGAGAGCTACGGGCCATTTAGGTGTACATTGGTATCATAATGTATTGATTAGCACACCTTTATGGCAAAGCAAACCCTCCCTACTATTCTGTTCTTTGGTTTTCTTGTCTGCTTTTAAAAATAGATGTAAAGTGCTTAGGAGAGTGCCTCATTTTTTTGTGGAAAATATTAAACCTCTATAAGTGTATACAGATCAGTAATATACTGAATCCCCATAGATTCAGCACCTGGTGTCTGTAATTATCAAGTTGTGTCCAGTTCTTGATATTTTTATATTCCCTCACCCACTGCCACTTCAGCCATAAGTATAAAAAATGTTCACTGTGTTTATTCATGTTACTGCTGTTTTTATCAGTTCATACTTTGTACTTCAAAATAATTGCATTCAGTTCCCCCAAAATACGACATTGGAATTCTGGTTGACATTGTATTCCAGTTTTGTATTTGTTTTGAAGCAGCATTTTTATGATGTCATCGTCCCCTGGGAGGCATGATCAGTGTTTCCATGCTGTCCTGTCTCCATCTCCCTGGCTTTCTATCCTCCTCTGGATGGCTGGGTCTGGAGGGCCTGTGCCTGTCTCTTCCTGAGTCCTCCTTGTCTTTCAGATGCTGAGCTTTGAGTTCTGAGTTCTTTTTCTGAGAGGACCCAGACAGCATCCATCTACAGTTGACTCTTAAGTTGACAGTTCCAGCTATGACTCTTAAATCATTCAGCAGACCATGGTTGACCATTCAGCATGCCCTGGACAGACAGCAGTGAATCAAACAGATGTGACCTCTGCTCTCTGATGAGCCAAGGTCACACTCAGAACAGTGAGTAAGAGGCTGCCCTGATCTGGTCAGTGCAGCCCAGGAAGGCTTCCTGGAGGAAGCAGTATTTAAGATGAATTCTGAGGGGCTGATAAGAATGAGCCAGGCAATGGAGCAGAACATGAGAACTGTGCAAGAGGAGGCAGAAGGTGGGAGGAACTTTGAGAAAAAGCAAGATCCTGTTTTTTGGGACTCAGAGAATGAGTAGCCCATGTTGATTGAGTCTGGGGATGTGGGTGGGGGTCACAAAGAGCTGGAATGTGCTGGGCTCAGGGGAGGGAGTACCAGCAGATATTGTCATCACCATCATCAAGATCCATCTGCTCTGCCCTGGCCTCTGTGCTAAATCCTTGGGATGTATCACAGTATCACAATATTTCACCCTCAGCAGTCAAACGAGATGAGATATAAAAAAGGCGTGAATGCTCTGTTGCTTCAGTCACGTCCAACTGTTTGCCACCCTATGGACTGTGGCTTGCCAGGCTTCTCAGTCCATGGGATTCTCCAGGCAAGTATATTGGAGTGGGTTGCCATGTCCTCCTCCAGAGGATCTTCCCAACCCAGGGACTGAACCCTCAAGAAGAAGGCAGGGCTCTGATAAATCACCCACTTGGCCACGCTTACTCAGCCATCAGGATCCTGAGTCAGGATGCCAGAGCCCACCATGGTGTGCTGAGACACCAAGCAAGTGACACTTCTTGGTTTTGGCTGCTGAATGCGAAGGAGTTAGTGATCCTGCTCATGGTCAAGGGGAGGATTCTGGGCTGCCATTTGGGTGAGATTTTTACACAGACTGATACCCAAAAGAAAATGCAACCAAGAAAATGGGATGTGACCCCAGAAACAAGTATTCTATGGGAAAAGGCACTGGAAGAAATGCTTAGAAGTGGTGGAAGGGAAGGCAGAACATAGCCATTGGACCACATCTAGCTTTGTTACTACAGCATTTCCCCATAATATGTTACGTAGCTACATGAGGCAATAGGGAGGTCATCTTTATAAAGTCAGCATGTCAACAGCATGCATGTTGGATGTGCCACAGAACTTCCCAGAGTGATTTTCCAGGTAGTGGGCGCACACTGCAAGACTCACTTTTTGGCTCTTTTAGCCATATGTCATGAATAGCTTTCTACCGTGAACTGTGTGTTTTGGTTAGTTTATTACTAAGCTGAAGTTTCACCACTGAATTTATCCTCCCTTTGATCTAAGGGTGAAACCCAGCATAAGGCAAAGCAAGTTGAACTCGGACACAGGACAAGCTATCTCGCGACCCCTTGGGCCAAACTGGACCTCTCTCTCTGAGCCTCATTTCCTCACAGTTATCTCTAGCCCAGAGTAAATGTCAAGCCCACAGGCCCAGAGCCATCAGGAGCTTCTTGTGGCATTTCTTCTGTTTAAAAAATTCCACTGAATCCAGGTGTTCATTGTGTCTGAGTGGTTGAGGAAAAAAAAAAAGAAAAAGATAGCACTAAGTCATGTCCGACTCTAGCGATCCCATGAACTGTAGCCTGCCAGGTTCCTCTGTCCATAGGATTCTCCAGCCAAGGGTACTGGAGAGGGTTGCCATTTCCTTATCCAGGGGAACTTCCCGACCCAGGATTTGAACCCAGGTCTTCCACATTGCAGGCAGATTCTTTACCAACTGAGTTATGTGGGAAGCGAATATAAAAACACAGGGCTATAGAGAGGGAGGGGCTGAGGCGATGCTAAGTCTGGTTTTTTGTTGTTGTTGTTTTTTGGGTTTTTTTAAATGTAATTTTAATGTCGAAGAAGAAATTCCAGAAAGTTAGGAGAAGAGAACTTGGCCTGCCCTGGGCTCTCCTTCTTTTGCTCCCAGAAGGAATAGAGCATGTTTGAGAAGGGTTACTCTATGTGATGATGTATTGATATGTACTTTTTTATTGGGAATAATTTCCTATCTTAATCTTTTTAAATAGACTTTATTTTTAGGGCAGTCACAGCAAATTTAAGATATTTTCTATATACCTGCGTGCCCCACACATGCATAGGGACCCTGTTATCAACATCCCCCCCTAAAGCAGTGTATTTGTTACAATTAATGAACCTACACTGACACCTAATCACCCCATACATACATAGTTCACATGAGGGTTCATTGGTGGTGGTGTCCATCCGGTGGTTTTGGAGAAATGGAAGATGACATGTACAGCCCCTGACCTATACATGTACATGTATAGAGTGTCATACAGAATAGTTTCATTGCCCTAAAATCCTCTGTGCTCCACCTCTTTGTCCCTCCTTGCCTCCTAATCCCTGGAAACCACGGATCTTTTCATTGTCTGGGTAGTTTGTCTCTTCTAGAAATTCACACAGTTGAAATTATTCAAGATGTAGACTTTTCAGATTGGCTTCTTTCACATAGTAAGATACATTTAAGGTTCCTCCCTGTATTTTTGTACCTTTATACCTCATTTCTTTTTTGCACTTAATTATTTCCCCTTGTCTGGATGAACCACTGTTTATTTATCCAATCGCCTCTGTAGAACATAGACATCTTGGTTGCGTCTAAGTTTTGGCAGTTATGAATAAGCTGCTGTAAATATCTGTGTGCTTATCTTACTTCTTTAAAATACAAAATCAAAATACATCTCCCAACTTCTGATTATGGAACGCCTCTGTAGGATGTAAAGGGGGGAATCTTGCTTAGAGAAGAATAAAAATGGACATGATCCAACTGCATTTGGCTACAACATCAAATAGTAACAGTATTCAAATTGATAAATCCGTTTCTGGGGCTTGAATACCACAGCTTAGTCAAACTATGCCACAGACCTTTGATCCCAGTAGTCCTGCGCCACCCAGTTACCAAAACCCTTAAAGAGATAACCTCACCAGTTAGGAAGAAAAGGGGATCTTGGAGCCAGTCCTCATTATGTTTCATATTTATATATTTAAAATTTTTTACCTTTGACATCACTGTGACTTAACCAAGAAACTGCTATATTCTCCTCTAGTGCAGAAGGCATCAACTTGCACTGAGCTTGAACTGTCCATGGACCTTTATGCCCTTTCTTTCATCATTATCCTCCCCACACACCCTTTGAGTCTCACTCTGTGTGATGACAGCAACCCCTTGAGTGCAATCCCATGTGGGAGATGAGGATACCAAGGTGGAGAAAGCCTACGTGTCCTGCCCAGAGTCATGTAAATCAGAAATGACAGTGTTGGGATTTAACTCAGGTCACCTCCTCCAAGCCCACTGTGCTGCCCCTTTGCAGGAAACACATTTGACCCCATGTCATCTCATGTGATAACTGCATTGTGAGCTTCAGGAAATAAAATCCCCCAGCAACAACTGAAGAACGGACTGAGTTATCCTTGGTAGGCTTGCTGGAATGTAGACATTTCATAATCAGATACATAGAGGCTATTTGGAGCATGGGAAATGGACAGATGGACTCTCACAAGCAAAGCATTGACAGAAGTCCACAGCAGGATAACGAGAGAAGACAGAGAACTAGCACTAAAAGTGGAAGATCGGGACCTAGAGGAGAAAAGAGGAATAAAACACCATGACGGAGACAAGAATTTGAAGTACAAGAAATAATCTCTGTCAGTTAGGCTGCTATAACAAACTACCACAAACAGGGGGACTTAAACAGTAGAAATGTATTTCATACAGTCTGGAGACTGAAAGTCTGAGGTTAGGGACTAGCATGGTTAGGTTCCAGTGAGGGCTCTCTTTCTGATTTGCTGATGGTCACCTTCTTGCTGTGTCCTCATGAGGCAGAAAGAGATCATCTCCCTCATGTCTCTCCTTATAAGGACACTCATAGGTCACAAAGGTCATAATTGCCTTCTGAAGGCCCCACCTCCTAATGTCATCACGATGCACATTAGGACATCAACATGTGATTTTAGGGAGATATAAACATTCACTCCATGATAGGGATCATCAGTATCATGGGAGAGTGAAGGAAAAATATGAGACTCAATGGGAGAAGTGAGCGTAGAAAGCAAAGGGCGAAGGGCCTCGTGCACACGAAGAGGAAAGTGGTGGGGCAGGTGTAGGCGACAAGGTTGAGAGATCGGATGATGGATGGAAGGCTGAAACTGGGATCGAGCTTTGGAGGAGGCCTTGCGGTCCAGGGAAGCCATGAGCCGTGCTGACAGCAGGGTGCTGTGATCCTGGGGCAGGCACGGGAGCCAGTTGCTGACAGGAATGCGAGTGAGATGGGATTAAGGTCCAGGAAGCAGGGGATTAAAGTCTGAAAGTAGAGAATGAAAATAAGACCCCATTTTAGCTATATTATTTTTTTCTCCAGGCACCGTATGGAATGCCCTTGAAGGTATACCAGGTGTCAGATCTGCTATGTCGTTTTAACTTTAAAAGAAAAAACATGGAAAGGCCACACTCAGCAAGCCTTGTCTTCAGCTCTTTGCTCTGAGCACTTGACACCTTCCCGGCTAGTCTAAATTCAAGCTTCTGCAGGAACGACACCAGTGGTGACTGTAGCCAGTTGCTGGCATGTCCTGGGCATTGAACTTCCTTGCTGTTACCTCTTCCTTCTCATGACACTCAGTGTCTGTGTTAGGACACAAGCCAGGCCCAAGAGTCCATGCTGTTTTTCTAACCTATGGGCATCACAGTTATGAATTTAAATTACCTATCTACCCAATAAACTATATATTTGTCCTTATTCGACACTCTCTAGGTATCTGTGTGCCAGACGCTGGTTTCCAGTGAAGGTTAACAGACATGGCCCACCCCTCCCTGGAGCTTCCAGTACAGTGAAGGATAAAGATACTAACACATGCACATGTATTTACTGCAATTAATGTGAAGCACAGTAAAGGAAAAAAGTGAGTTCTATGAGAAAATACAGATGGGACTTAATAGGTACATTAACCAGCAGAAACCTCTTAGCAAGTGACATAGGATGTGAGAATGTGTGTGACTCAATGCAGGAAAAGTTGCAGACAAAAGAAGAAGAATGTGTAGAGGATCTGAGGAGAGACACTAAGGGGGACAGGAGTGAAATGATGGAAGGAAAAAGTGTAAGGGAAAACTTGGAGGGGTAAGGTGGGAGCCAGAAATCTTCTGCTCCTGGGACATGGAAAGGAGCTTCTATTTTGATTCCATATGTAGGAAGAGGCCACCTTAGAATTTGAGGTGAGGGCAAAACATGCTCTGGTTTCAAACATCAGTAAAGTTCCTCTGTGGGGAATGGAATGGGGCTGGGCATAGAAAGAAGTGGGGATCATCTCAGCTGTTCTGTGCCAGACACTGGGACAGAGGGGTGAGGCAGAGGGATGAACCACCAAATATGGGCTTCCAGGTAGGAAGTCTAGGAGGGCCAGGATATTGTTCTGGTGATAAGAGGGTGGTGGATTTGGGACCTGATGGGGAAGAGAATCTCTTCCAGGTGAGTGAGCCCTGGGACCCAGTCAGTACCCCTGCAGGCTGCTCTGGGTGGCCTGTGCTACACGCTCCTATCTCCACCTCCACTGGCCTCGCCATTCTGATCATAGGCTTGATGTGTGATTGTAAAGTGAAGACTTTTGTTTTTTGATATAACACAATGAGGTAGGCTGAATATATTTTTCTATTATCGTTGCCATTTTCCACCTTAGATTCAGGTAGCTCTTCCCAGAACCTGGTTCCCATCATGCAAAGAGAACCATCCTCCTGTTGCAAACTGTTGACCCAGGGGGTCCTGCCAGTGCTGCCCCACCTCCAGCATTCAGATAGACTCCACAACGTGCTCATGGCTGGCGGGGGCAGTGACTTACTGCAGCGATTGGGACCGCCATTGCAGTGTCCCGCTGACTGTGGTCCTGCATGGGCTGTGTCCTTATATATATATTATATATCATATTATATAATATAATAATACATATTATTTTCCCTTATAGGTTATTACAAAATACTGATTATAGTTCTTTGTCCCACATTTTGGCTTTTTTCTGGTGCTTCTCAAATATGATTGTTGATGAAGGTTCCTGCTCACATGGGGCAACATTCTGTTTTCAGTTTTTGCATTTTCCATTTGATGTAACAAAGCTGCATCTACCTTTCCCTTCTTTTTTCCCGAGTTAAACTGTTAAAGATTTTTTTTTAATTATTACATTTTTTCCTACCTCTTTATCAAATTGTGTGTTGACTTTTTCAAGGATCTCTTTTATATTAGGCACTATTGTTCAATTCAAGAGTGTAATTCAGGAGGCAGGGACAATATTTCTATTTTCTGAGAGTCCAGAATAATGCAGGCATCATCCAGGAATAAAGTGGACAGATGTTAGCCAGGCTTTGGAAAACACCATTGCAGAAGCAGTATTTCCCAAGCCTAATGTAGAATCGATTACTGAGGGTGAGGGTATAGACAGAGAAGAGAAAGCAGCCTATGACAGAGCCCTGGGCACTGAAAAGTTTGTAAGTTGGGAGAGGTAGAGCCAAAAAAAAACCCAAAACAACCTGGTTCCTAGCTCAGGGGTTAGGTGTGTGCTAGGATGACAAAGCATAGAATCCTCGTAGAGAGAGGATGTTTGAGGCCATGGGGTGAATGGAAGGACTTAGCACAGCAATTAGCTAGACCGTGACTAATAGCCCCCAGGTCGCAGGAGTCATCTGCAAGGTTTGTTTCCTGGGTCTCCCTGGAGCCTGCTCCATGTTATCCTCACTGAGGCTAATAAAGCGACAGCTATCTGGAAGCTCACCAGGGGTGATGGTGGGAGGAAAAGCAGGACCGACAGTGAGATGCATCCTCTGAGAAGGACACACGTCACTTCTCACATGTCACTGACCAAAGCAGCTTATAACTTCACACTTTGCTTCCGGGGACCAGGGATGTGCTTCTGCTCAGGGTCTGGGAGCAGAGGAAGTGCAGAGATTAGTGAGAGGGTCACTGCCCGCTGAAGGGCAGTTTGGCTCACCAACGATCTGACTCAGTTTTCTTCCCATGCAAATATCCAGTGAAATGCTCCCCATGAGAAACAAAAGTCACCTAAGCCTAAAGGTCAAGGATTCTGTGTGGTTCCAGTCATCACCTTGTAAGAACCAGAGGCAGCTTCTCTGAGTCTGCAGACCCGTGAACTAAAGAGACAAGTTAGCTGACACCATACAGCTACATATGTACTACACACACATACACACATGCTCAACCACGCAGACACACACATAGTCACATGACCACACACACAACACACTGCCTGCACTCATAGAACCACACACACTCATAGCTACTAACACAGTCATACACCCTCTCTCACACACACACAACATATCCACATACACTTGACCACAGAAAACATAAGAAACTACACACACAACTACTAACACAGTCAAACACCCCTCACATACAACATATCCATACATACAACCATACAACTATACCCACAACTGTGCATACACTCAACCACATAATATATATACCAAATCACACACACAGCCCCCACACACAAGCATGCACACACGTAGAACCAGACATACACAACTACTAACACAAGCATACACTTGTCTTATATACACACAACATACCCACACATACTCAACCACTCACAATCACACAGTGACACGCACCACACACACACACCACGTACATAGCCCCCCACTGTCCCACACATACATAACCCCCCACACAAACATGCACATATATAGAACCACACACACAACCACATACTCACAAACAAAATCACACACACACAACTATTAACACAGTGATATACCTCATACACACAGCATATCCACATGTGCAGCCACAAGCTGCAGTCACACAACCATGCACTCCACACACAGCCCCCTGATAGTCCCACACATTCACAACCCCCGTACACACAAACATGTACACACATAGAACCACAAACACAACCACATACACAGACACACATACATAAGCACACACTTGCACACAGAACACACACATCCAACTTACTCTCAGTTCTTTGAAGCCCTTTCCTGCCCCCCACGGCTCCCACCACCCACTCCTTGTGTCCTTAGGGCTGTATCAAAGACGTCTTTACTGTGTGATTTTGAGGGAAGCATAATCTGACTACGTCACAAAGCTCACAAGCCATGTAATAGAAATAGAAGACTTTATTTCATTAAATTTTCAACTTCTTTGGGTGAAAGTCATCATTAAAAATAAAAAGACAAGCAACCAATCTTGGGAAATTTATTAAAAACTGAATATCCTTGATACACAGAGTGCCTCAAACCAGTAAGAAAAATAAACAAGTTAATCAGAGAATATATAGAAGAGATTTGCAGAAGAAACCCAAATAGTCCATATACAAATGAAAAGTTCATCAATCCCGTGAGTAATCAGAGAAATGCAAATTAAGGGAGTAAAAAGCAAAAACAAAGTCTGAGATACCACATTTTGTTCACCAGGTTGGCAGATATTTAAAAGACTATATATATATATATATATATATATATATAAAGACACTCAGTCTTGGCATGGGTGCAGGGACCAGACCCTCACATGGTTAGTCAGTGGTGACACATAACTGAGTTGTGATTTGTGATGGGTGCTTTATCTATCTAAATATCTGTCTATCTAAATGTAACATCTAGTTGCATTTTGACCCGACAGTCCCACTTCCAAGAACATTTCCATCAGCCGTTTCTGTCTTTGCAGGCAAATATAGCCAGAGGAAGGCCCACATTTCATGACAGAGCCTGTGACAGGTTCAGTGAATCCCAGTACATTCTCACAATAGAAATCTGCTCAGACAGTGGGGGATGAATTATGTTTGGGCATGGGACATGGAATATGCCATGGCATATGAGAAACAAGTCACCCAAGAATATGTAATAGGATATTAATTGTACCACTGAAAAGACTGAGGGAGTACATGTATGCAAAGGAAAGGTCTAGAAGGATATAAGACTGGCATTTCTTTCTGCAAAGCTGATCACTTAGCCAGTCCCTACCCCACCAGTGAGGGATGGAGTGTGGATCAGGTGATGGTCAGTGTGTCCTGAGTTACACCAGTGCCACCATCATAGATAGGTTGTGCTGTGTGGGCCAAGCTGAGCGGGGAGACAGCCCGCTCCCCAGGTGGCCGCTTCATATCTGGCCCTGCTGCCTGGCCTCACCCAGCTGCTGTGTCAGGCTCCTTTGGCAGCGTCTCCCTCCTGCCTGTCTGGGCCCCTCATCTTGCCTCTCTTCCCACCCATTCCTGCTCTCCTGCATCCTTTGTCTTCCATTTCTCCATCACCCTCCCAACCTCTCCCCACAGAAATGCCTCCCTTGTGGGCTTCACTGTCCTGGTAAATGCCGGGGTACTTGTAGGGGGACCACTGACCAGCAGCATCTTCCTTGCCCTCTTCCCAACTGTGCTGCTGTCAAGGGGCCCTAGGATTGGAGTCACAGTTGCCAGGACGGTCAGATGAGGTATCCAGAACCTTCCTTTTTGACAACCAGTTGAGAGCCCCGGGTTCTGTGATAAGGGGTGGACAGGGCTGTGCCGGGGCCCTTTTAGCTGAGCATCCTGCAGCAGCAGCATGGCCCCCAGCAGCCCAGCATCAGTGGTGCTGTCAGCTCCTGACACCCTCTTAGCTGATTTCCTCTGCAGTCAGGACTGGACCTCAGCACAGGAGGAGTTTTGCTTTTTGCCCCACCTAATTGGTGATTTTATTTTTATACAATCACATGAAATTTAACTTATTAAAAGATAATAATAATCACAAGGAATGACAAAGAACAAGTCCTAAGAAGACTGTAATTCTCTGTAACAGAGTTAGCTCTGGTGTCCTTGTGCTCCCTGGCTGGTGGCCACTGAACCAGCCCTGGTCACTCTTCCTGGGCCACAGCTTCCTCCTTGCAGGCCGCCTTCAAGCCTCACCTTGTCTTTTCGTTGCCTTCGGGGCCTCCACTCTATGCAGACTGTCACCCCATGCCATGTGGCTAGCACTTTGTAAGTTGAAAGTCCGTGCAGAAGCAGGTGTGTACACCTGTAGTGTCCAGCCAGGGAGTGCTTTGCGGGACAGCTTGTGGATGGACATCTAGGAGGAGCTACCCACTTTCCAAGAAAATCCTCCAAGAAGCCCTGGGGTAACAGCCACAGAGTGTGTACTTTTATGGGTTGCAAGACTGCCCAGTTTTCTCAAAGTGGGGGTTATGTCAGCCTCAGAAATGTCAAAGCTGTTTCAGGATCACTGAAATAGAAGGGACTCAGGCTGATTTTGGTGCCACCCTTTCCCTGCCCATCAGACTATACCTCCACACCCTACTCCAGTTCCTTTCAGGGGTCCTGGGTGAACCACTTTCTACCCTCACTGTTGATCTCAGAGGGACTGCAGGCCCTTTTGCAGCTCATGTCATGTCTGGGCTTAATGCCCAGAATCCATGCAAGGGGCCAGGAGGTTTTGCAACAGGCCAAGACCAGCCTCTGTGTTGGTGGAACTTTCCTTCTTCTCCCATTTACACACCAGATCCCACTCTTCTTAATTATCTGTAGTCACTCAGTCAGCTGGTGAACAGAGATTTTTCTAAGCAGACTAGAAGTGAGGAATCAGATGACAAAGATGCAGGTCCTGGCCTCAGGGAAGCTCAGGGTCAACGTGGAGGCTTATGGCCAGAATATTTGCCTTCAAGTCTGCACACCACAACATGGGCGAGCTGTGTACAGCAGCTGTCACTGGGCTTTGTGGCTCTCTCTTGATTTCTCAATGGCTCTCCCATGATTTCTCAATGGCCTCCATCAATTTAAGAAAGAATTTTAATTATATGGGCAGAAAACGGAAACCAAGTAATGATCACATGGATAGAAAAAGCATTAGATTGTTTTGTGTTGGACGGAGTAATTAATGTCTTTCACAAATGATGCTGGAGAAAATGAGTAAGGTTCTTTTAATCGATTTTCAACTTTTGTTCTTGAAAAAAGCTGTGAAAAGCTAATTAATGGTGACAGAAGATTGTGAGGGAGGAGAGTATGAAAGGAATGCTGATGGAGCCTGAAACCCCAGAGTGGAAAGAGTAGCCTGAGGCTGCTTACTTTGCACAGGACAGAGTCAAAGCCCAAAGCCTCCAGGTTCTTACAACACAGGCATGTGAAGCAATATGGCTTTTGGCTTTGCCAGAACTTAATGAACTGGTCATGGAACAACAGACTGGTTCCAAATAGGAAAAGGAGTACGTCAAGGCTGCATATTGTCACCATGTTTATTTAACTTATATGCAGAGTACATCATGAGAAATGCTGGACTGGAAGAAACACAAGTTGGAATCAAGATTGCCGGGAGAAATATCAATAACCTCAGATATGCAGATGACACCACTCTTATGGCAGAAAGTGAAGAGGGGCTAAAAAGCCTCTTGATGAAAGTGAAAGTGGAGAGTGAAAAGGTTGGCTTAAAGCTCAACATTCAGAAAACGAAGATCATGGCATCTGGTCCCATCACTGCATGGGAAATAGATGGGGAAACAGTGGAAACAGTGTCAGACTTTGTTTTTCTGGGCTCCAAAATCACTGCAGATGGTAACTGCAGCCATGAAATTAAAAGACGCTTACTCCTTGAAAGGAAAGTTATGACCAACCTAGATAGCATATTCAAAAGCAGAGACATTACTTTACCAACAAAGGTTCGCCTAGTCAAGGCTATGGTCTTTCCTGTGGTCATGTATGGATGTGAGAGCTGGACTGTGAGGAAGGCTGAATGCCAAAGAATTGATGCTTTTGAACTGTGGTGTTGGAGAAGACTCTTGAGAGTCCCTTGGACTGCAAGAAGATCCAACCAGTCCATTCTGAAGGAGAACAATCCTGGAATTTCTTTAGAAGGAATGATGCTAAAGCTGAAACTCCAGTATTTTGGCCACCTCATGCGAAGAGTTGACTCATTGGAGAAGACCCTGATGCTGGGAGGGATTGAGGGCAGGAGGAGAAGGGGACGACAGAGGATGAGATGGCTGGATGGCATCACTGACTCGATGGATGCGAGTCTGAGTGACCTCCGGGAGCTGGTGATGGACAGGGAGGCCTGGCGTGCTGCGGTTCATGGGGTCGCAAAGAGTCGGACACGACTGAGCGACTGATCTGATCTGATCTGATCTGAATGACATTCTTCTAGCGCTTTGTCCCCCTGTTGTAAAGCCATGTCATTTTGTACCATCATATTGTTCCCTGATAATCTCAGGAGAATACACAGGCACACATACATACATGTGAGCATATACATAAAGCACACTGGTTATAGAAAAACAAATAGCAACTTTATTGGATATAATGTTGATGGAACTAACTTCCACAGCCTGATCATCCTATCTGTAAGTGTCTTGTCCATAACTTTAAACACTTGTAAAATTCCTTGTCTGTTTTAGAATGTTTAATTAATTTACCATTAATATTATTACCATTTACATTTTCATTAAGCCTTTACAAGGAGGAGATACATTTCTTAGTCTCTGGGTACAAAATGTTTTGGCTTTTAAGCTTAAAAGCAAGAAACAAATGAGTATGGTTATTTTTCATCTGACACTTGTTGGATTTCCTTTGCTTAGAGATGAACAATCTATTGACAGTTTTTCAAACTGATTTAAGAGTAAATAACTGCCCAAGGCCACCAGTTTTTCTTTCTATATAGAAAATATGCCATAGATTTTCCATGATAGGGTACACTAGACATCCTGAAAAGTGTTCTTCTAGATTGAAAAGCCGAATTAGATGTAGAAAACCACCTTTGAAATATAGAACTCATTTCATTTCAATTTGATTTTTAAACTATTCAGTCACTGTGTTTTAATGAATAGGCAAACAAACTTCATGTCCCCATGGAAATTACATTTGAGACCAGTAGACAATAAATTTAATATATATGTGTGCAGTCAAGGCTACAGAGAACAAACAAAGCAGAGAAAGACAATTTGAAGTAGTTACGACCCCACAGAGGGAGTTGAACATTTAGGCAAGTAGGTCTTGGAAGCCTTCACCAAGAGCTGATTGTGGAGATCTGGAGAAAGGAAGAGCTGGGAGGCCTGGGCTCAGGATGTCCAGGAAGAGGAGTGATGGACAAGGCCTGTAGCTGGTGAGTGCTGGCATTTTCAGGCCAAAGGGAATGGGGTGGGGTGAGAGACAGGAAGTAGAGGGTATCAGAGGAGAGTGCCATGCCATTCAAAACATTGTGAGGTATGGTAGGACTGGAGAAGGCAATGGCACCCCAGTCCAGTACTCTTGCCTGGAAAATCCCAGGGGCGGAGGAGCCTGCTAGGCTGCAGTCCATGGGGTCGCTAAGAGTCAGGCATGACTGAGCGACTTCACTTTCTCTTTTCACTTTCATGCATTGGAGAAGGAAATGGCAACCCACTCCAGTGTTCTTGCCTGGAAAATCCCAGGGACGGGTAAGCCTGGTGGGCTGCCGTCTATGGGGTCACACAGGGTCGGACACGACTGAAGTGACTTAGCATAGCATAGCATAGCATGGTAGGACTTCGGCTTTCCCTTTGAATAAGATGGGGCATAGTTGGAAGGTCCTGAGCAGGGGAACATGATCTAACTTAGGTTTAACAGGATCCCCGTGGCTTCTGTGTTAAAACTGCATATGTGTGTTTGGGGCATGGAGATTGGGAAGGTATTTGAGTCCCATCAGAACACATGTTCCTTCTCTGCAGCAATTTCTCTTGGTTCTAATGCTGGTACATTGCAAGTTTATTGACCCTTGCTCCTTCCATACATGTTCATTTCTGTGCAAGTCCTGCCTACTCTTACATCCTGTATCATTGCTAAAGCATCTCAACAACATGATCTCTTTTTAGATCACAGAATAAAGGTGTTAATACAGACTGCATGATTGAAATAATTAAACAATTTTTTTAAAAAATTGCTAAGTTAGAGTAGTTATCAGTAAACCTTTCTAAGCCTTTCTCTCTGGTTGTTTCTTTGAGTTTCTGGGGAAAAAATGATTGATTTCATTTTCATATTTTTTTTTACAATTGTATAACTTCCTTGTAAGCCAGCATGAACCACAGCAATGTGTCTGAGTGTCACTCCACCACTTAAACATGGGCAGTGTCTGTGTCTTAATCTACCCTCTGTGTACAGTGTGCTGCTAAGTTAGGAGGGAATAAATACAATTTTATTCAGTGAAAATAGTTATGTGTTCTTCACAAAAAAGTCAGTTTGGATTTTAGCAAAAGGGAGAAATGCTCAGATATAAAGCAGAGCAATGTGTTGACTGGTTAGTTTCCTTTTTAATTTCCATGTATTTCTTCAGCTTGCTTTTACTGAGTAACTATTGCATACCCTAAACTTTCCTAGGTCTTGGATATTCACATCAAGCAAGTTCCCAGGATTTAAACTCTGCAGAGATAGCATGCACAGGATGGATGGACAGGTGGATGGATGGATGGATGGATGTGTAGCATTATTACAGATTCTGATAGTACTGCAGCAGAAGTAATTGGTCCAGCAATAAAATGAGAGGTAGGGTAGTTTAGACAGGTGAGTCATAGTGGGCTTCTTAGCAGGGGTGAAATTGAAGCAGGCACTTGCAATAAAAGGAGGAGGAGAGGAAACACTGAAAGCTCTTCTGACAAAATCAATCACAAGTGCAAAAAGGAGTGAAGAAATCAACTTACTTGTGTGGGGATGGATGGAAGGTTCAGCCTGAAATGCTGACAGTCTGCTTCCAGAGGCACCTGGAGAGGTGGGTGTGGCGTCAAGTTGCAGGACCAAAAGAAACAATGAAGGCTTAGAAGTTCGGGTTCTGTTTCAATGCAGTGGGAAGCTATTGATGGGTTTCAAGCAGAAAAAGCCATGATATAATTTACATCTTTTCAAATTCTTTTTGGCTGCGCGGAGAAAGGATTGGAGGAAGGGGCCGATTGATTTGCTGATATGAGTAAAGCGTTCAGACTGAGCGAAACAATCAATAGCCTACTAGTAAATGTCTAGCTACATGCCGGTAAAGCTGTTTTTCAAAATATGTGCATACAGAAGTTGGATTGGAGAAGTCCTTCATGAGCCTATTTATTAACTTTATGTAGGGTATTTTTTATGGTCCATAGATCGTTATTGCTTATCCTTTTATTGAAGTATAATACACCTCCAGAAAAATACACATCAAAATGAATTATAAAAATGCAAACATCCCTTTAATCACCTCTCAGACCAAAAAATAGGGCATTATCTGCAGCCATTCTGCCCCCTTGTGTTTTCTGCTCACCCTGCTTCCTTTTCCTTCTACTGGCTCTCTCTGTTGTCATGACCTCTGTCTTGTAGATTATTTTTGCTATTTTAAAATTTAATGTGATGAGGCAAATAGTACATCTGTTGTATGTACCACTGGGTCATTGATTCATACTATGCTATTAATATACTGTTTGTCCATGTGTGAATATACACCAATATAGACATTCTATCTTTGGTTATCATTGGAGTGCCTTCTTGTTCTGAGCTCTGTGAGCAATGCTGCTGTGGAAATACTTACCCTATATTTTGGTATTCATGTATGCATTTTAGTTGGATATACGCCAAGTTCTGAAATTGCAGATCATATTGTATATGTATGATCAGCTTTGGTAGATCCTAATGTTGCAAGAAAGGGAGATGTCATTGTCATGTCCTGGGGCCAGCAGGAGTCCTTATGACAGACCACCAAGAGAGTGTTCTTGGCTTCTTGCATGAAAGAATTTAAGAGTAAGGGGAAAGCAAGTTTATTTAGAGAGATACACTTTCCATAGGCAGAATTAGGCTGTCTCAGAAAGTGAGAGCAGCCCCAAGGCATGGGGGCTGTAGGGTTTTATGGGTTAAGTAGCTTTACAAGCTTACAAGTGGGAGGAATATTCTTGCTATTTTGGGGTAGAGTGGGGATTTTCCAGAAATTGAGCCACTGCCCACTTTTTGGCCTTTCATAGTCCTCCTCAGAGCTATTATGGTGTAAAGGGGAGTGATTTTTAGTATTACAATGAAGGTATAATGAGCTAAAGATCAAGGTCTGGACTATTTTCAAGGCCACCTTGGTTTCAGCTGGTTCCAGCCAGTCTTTATCATATCCCAACAGCTATGCCTGTCTTAATTATTTAGCGTTTGTATCCTGCCTCTTTTCTTCTTATCTCACTGCCAAGTAATTTTCCAAAGTTGTTGAACCAATTACACTCTCATCAGCCCCATAGGAGACTAGTTGCTTCATGTCTTCATCAACACTTGGTATTTTCTGTTTTATTAATTTTAGCCATCTACTGGATATCTGATTGTGATTTTTTAGATATTTGTGTTTTTTATTTAATTTTATTTATTTATTTTTGGCTGTTCTGGGTCTCCATTGCTACACAGGCTTTTCTCTAGTTGCAGCGAGTGGTGGATACTCTCTGGTTGCAGTGTGTGAGCTTCTCACTCTGGTGGCTTCTTTGTTGTGGAACACAGGCTCCAGGGCATGTGGGCTTAGTAATTGTGGCACACAGGCTCAGCAGTTGCAGTTCCCAGGCTCTAAGGCACAGGATTAATAGTTGTGGCATATGGGTTCAGTTGCTCTGTGGCATGTAAGATCTTCCCAGACCAGGGATCAAACCCGTGTCTCCTGCACTGGCAGGTGGATTCTTTACCACTAGACCACCAGGGAAGCCCTCTAATTGTGATTTTAATTTATCTGATAACTAATGAGGTTGAGCAACTTTTTATTGATTCTTGGCCATTTGTGTGTCCTATTGTAAAGCATTTGTTCAGATATCTTTCTATTTTTCTATATTGCATTTAACTATTTCTTTTTCTGTACATTTTCTGAATATCAGCCTTTTTTATTTTATGGATTTCAATGATCTTTTCTCTCTGTGTAGTTTGCCTTTTTACCCTCTAAATAGTGTTTTCTAGTGAAAAGAAATTCTTAATGTATTTGCTTAAAATAGTTGGTAGCTTGGCATCCTGTTTCAGAAAACTTTGTCTATCCCAGCTTTAAGAAGGTGTTCCATTGTATCATTTTCTGGAAGATTTATTGTTTTACCCTTCACATACAGAAATACCATCAACGTGAACTGGGTTTTTGTGTATGCTATGAGGTAGGGATCAAGATGCATGTGCTCATATGGCCATCCCATTGACTCAGCACTTTTCCTGTAGAAATAGACTTCTCAAATACTATATTATATAATTTCAGTCAAGAATGACCTCCTTTGTAAAGCTGCCTATAACAGGATGTCAGTATTTAAATTTAGACACAAGTGTGGAAATGTAGCTGATACTGCATCCCAAAGTGAGGTGGTGGGCCAAAGTCCACAAATCAGGAAGGAAATGAGCTAGAATCACTCCCCTGGTTTTTGGACTTCTCAGGCTGATCAAGGATCTAAAGGAACAAATCAGATATGGAAGAAGGGATTCTGTGATGAGAAATGTTTGCAAAGGCCATTAGAGGTCAGCTCCTCTGATGAATAAGGGAGAGGGGTGGTTCCCTCCTGCTTCCCTGGGGCCATTAGGCTGAGGATCAGTGGAAACATTGGAAAACAAGGTGCCATCTTTTGGTTTGGAGCAGAGTGAACCAGAGTCTAAGCCTCACCTGGGCATCTGTGGGGTGATAAAAGCCCACCTTCCGGAGGAGCTAAGATGGCGGACGAGTAAGACGGGGAGAATACTCTCTCCTCCACAAATCCATTAAAAGAACATTTGAATGCTGAATAAACTCGATAAAACAACTTCTGAATGCCGGCAGAGGACATCAGGCACTTAGAAAGACAGCTTATTGTCTTCAAAACGAGAAAACGAGCCCTGCGGTAACTCCTTTTGCGGAGAAGTGGCATGGACACCAGCATTTGCTATTGGCAAGCGGGGGCTGGGCTAGGAGGAGTAGCGAGGCCTGCATTGCTTTGAGAAAGGATTTGGCCTGGCTATCTCGGGCGCTATCTGAGTGAAATAACCAGACTGTCGGTTATCTACTACATCAAAAGCCAGCCCTAACTTAAGACACCACCAGGACTACCTACGGAACAAAGGGTTGCACAGAGTTGGCCGGCTGCAGGCCGTCCCACTCCGGTGACAGGCAGCCAGGGCCGGAAGCGGGCAATTATAGCCTTTGAGAGACACTGTCTAACGGAACTGTGAGTAGGTTTCTGTGCTGACTCACGCTTCTTGGGGCTCTGGATAGTCAACATCTGCCTGAGAAAGTGCGCTGTTTGTATACCCAGAAAACTGAGCGGCGGAGAGGCGATAAGTTGCAGCAGCTACGCTCGCTGAACATTTCATCACCTGCGCTACTCGGATCTGGGAAGGGCATAAAACGCAGACTCAACCAAGTCTGTGCTTCTGAGGATTATCTGAGTGCCTGAACCTGGCCGGTTTAGATTTGGGTGTTCATCTCCGCCCCCTCTGTAACAAGGCAGAGATCAGATATTGAAAAGACCTGTAAACCGCCTCAATAAAGAGAATTCAACAAACTACCAGAATATAGTAAGGACACTCTAAATTTGGCAATTTTAACAAAATGAAGAGACAAAAGAATACCCAGCAGCTAAAGGAACAGGATAAATGCCCACCAAACCAAACCAAAGAGGAAGAGATAGGGAATCTAGCTGATAAAGAATTCTGAATAATGATAGCGAAATTAATTCAAAATCTCGAAATCAAAATAGAATCACAGTTAAAGAGTCTGGAGACAAGGATTGAGAAGATGCAAGAAAGGTTTAACAAGGACCTAGAAGAAATAAAAAAGAGTCAACACATAATGAATAATGCAATAAATGAGATCCAAAACACCCTGAAGGCAACAAATAGTAGAATAACAGAGGCAGAAGATAGGATTAGTGAATTAGAAGATCAGATCAGATCAGATCAGTCGCTCAGTCGTGTCCGACTCTTTGCGACCCCATGAACCGCAGCACGCCAGGCCTCCCTGTCCATCACCAGCTCCCGGAGGTCACTCAGACTCGCATCCATCGAGTCAGTGATGCCATCCAGCCATCTCATCCTCTGTCGTCCCCTTCTCCTCCTGCCCTCAATCCCTCCCAGCATCAGAGTCTTCTCCAATGAGTCAACTCTTCGCATGAGGTGGCCAAAATATTGGAGTTTCAGCTTTAGCATCATTCCTTCTAAAGAAATTCCAGGATTGATCTCCTTCAGAATGGACTGGTTGGATCTTCTTGCAGTCCAAGGGACTCTCAAGAGTCTTCTCCAACACCACAGTTCAAAAGCATCAATTCTTCGGCGCTCAGCCTTCTTCACAGTCCAACTCTCACATCCATACATGACCACAGGAAAGACCATAGCCTTGACTAGGTGAACCTTTGTTGGTAAAGTAATGTCTCTGCTTTTGAATATGCTATCTAGGTTGGTCATAACTTTCCTTCCAAGGAGCAAGCGTCTTTTAATTTCATGGCTGCAGTCACCATCTGCAGTGATTTTGGAGCCCAGAAAAACAAAGTCTGACACTGTTTCCACTGTTTCCCCATCTATTTCCCATGCAGTGATGGGACCAGATGCCATGATCTTCGTTTTCTGAATGTTGAGCTTTAAGCCAACCTTTTCACTCTCCACTTTCACTTTCATCAAGAGGCTTTTTAGCCCCTCCTCACTTTCTGCCATAAGAGTGGTGTCATCTGCATATCTGAGGTTATTGATATTTCTCCCGGCAATCTTGATTCCAGCTTCTGTTTCTTCCAGTCCAGCATTTCTCATGATGTACTCTGCATATAAGTTAAATAAACATGGTGACAATATGCAGCCTTGACGTACTCCTTTTCCTATTTGGACCCAGTCTGTTGTTCCATGACCAGTTCTAACTGTTGCTTCCTGACCTGCATACAGATTTCTTAAGAGGCAGATCAGGTGGTCTGGTATTCCCATCTCTTTCAGAATTTTCCATAGTTTATTGTGATCCACACAGTCAAAGGCTTTGGCATAGTCAATAAAGCAGAAATAGATGTTTTTCTGGAACTCTCTTGCTTTTTCCATGATCCAGCAGATGTTGGCAATTTGATCTCTGGTTCCTCTGCCTTTTCTAAAACCAGCTTGAACATCAGGAAGTTCACGGTTCACATATTGCTGAAGCCTGGCTTGGAGAATTTTGAGCATTACTTTACTAGCGTGTGAGATGAGTGCAATTGTGCGGTAGTTTGAGCACTCCTTGGCATTGCCTTTCTTTGGGATTGGGATGAAAACTGACCTTTTCCAATCTTGTGGCCACTGCTGAGTTTTCCAAATTTGCTGGCATATTGAGTGTAGCACTTTCACAGCATCATCATTCAGGACTTGGAATAGCTCCACTGGAATTCCATCACCTCCACTAGCTTTGTTCGTAGTGATGCTTTCTAAGGCCCATTTGTCTTCACATTCCAAGATGTCTGGCTCTAGGTCAGTGATCACATCATCATGATTGTCTAGGTCTTGAAGCTCTTTTTTGTACAGTTCTTCTGTGTATTCTTGCCACCTCTTCTTAATATCTTCTGCTTCTGTTAGGTCCACACCATCTCTGTCCTTTATCGTGCCCGTCTTTGCATGAAATGTTCCTTTGGTATCTCTGATTTTCTTGAAGAGATCCCTAGTCTTTCCCATTCTGTTGTTTTCCTCTATTTCTTTGCATTGATCGCTGAAGAAGGCTTTCTTATCTCTTCTTGCTATTCTTTGGAACTCTGCATTTAGATGTTTATATCTTTCCTTTTCTCCTTTGCTTTTAATCCTAGAAATAAATGAATCAGACGAGAAAAAAAGAAAAATGTATCAAAAGAAATGAGGACAATTTCAGATAACATCAAACGCTACAACATTCGAATCATAGGAGTTCCAGAAGAAGAAGATAAAAAGAAAGATCATGAGGAAATACTTGAGGAGATAATAGTTGAAAACTTCCCTAAAATGGAGAAGGAAATTACCACTCAAGTTCAAGAAATCCAGAGAGTCCCTAACAGGATAAACCCAAGGCGAAACACCCCAAGACACATATTAATCAAATTAACAAAGATTAAATATAAAGAACAAATATTAAAAGCAGCAAGGGAAAAACATCAAATAACTCACAAAGGAATTCCCATAAGGATAACAGCTGATCTTTCAATAGAAACTCTCCAAGCCAGGAGGGAATGGCATGACGTAATTAAAGTGATGAAAGAAAATAACTTACAGCCTAGATTATTGTATCCAGCACGGATCTCACTCAAATATGAAGGAGAAATCAAAAGCTTCACAGATAAGCAAAAGTTGAGAGAATTTTGCACCACTAAACCATTTCTCCAACAAAAACTAAAGGACATTCTCTAGATAGGAATCACTAAAAGGGTGTAGATCTTGAAAAGGAGAAAATGAAGTTTACACATAACAACTTAAAGGAATAATCCAAAAAGAAGTTATAACAGTTATAAATATATATGCACCCACATTGGAGCATTGATATATCTAAGACAAACATTAATTAATATGATAGAAGAAATATGCAGCAATACAATAATAGTGGGAGACTTTAATACCCCACTCATATAATCTGGCTGTAATAGACAAAGTAAAGAGGAAAACATATTTACTTATGAGCCTCAAAAAATTCAGTTCACTCAGGAGAGTTTAAAAAAAGAAAAAAAAGACTTATTTGTTTAGTCTGTAAAGGTTTATTGACTATTTTATGGGTTTGGTACCACTTTGGGTAGTAAGGAGGAAGAGGTGACAAATGTGATCCTGTCCTAAATAATATATTGTGGTAAAGATAGACTTACCAATATAAAATACCAAGAGGTGCCTAAAGATGAGGACACCCAAACCGGACTTTTTGTTTCCTGAACTTTTCATTTCGAGAACAAACTTCCTAATATAAGATGAATTCAACATGATTTTTTTTAAGTGTTCTTTGTGATTAAAAACAGAAAGCCATTGGTTAAGAAATTACATATACTCCTCCCCACCATCATTCCCCTCCTTTCTTCCCATTTCCCTCCCACCCTTATTGATCCTTTCCTTTGTCCATTTTCCCCTGCAAAAAAAAAAAAAAAAAAAAAAGCCCACCTTCCTAGAGGCTGTGTTAGTCCTATTGGGCCCTTACATTGGGGTCACTTAGGGGAGCAGAAGGACACCAACAACAAGAAACCAGAGACGTACATCAGTTCCTAAGAATGCTGAAGTTGCCACAGGCCACCATTATTAAGAGTGGGCATGTGGCCACTTAGGTCAAGGAACCCACAAGTAAGTGACCCCATCTGCCTGCCAATGCAGGAGATGCAAGAGACACAGGTTTGATGTCTGGGTTGGAAAGATCCCTTGGAGTAGGAAATGGCAATCCACTCCAGTATTCTTGCTTGGAAAATTCCATGAACAGAGGACCCTGGTGGGTTACAGTCCATGGGTTGCAGAGTCAGAAATGACTCTGAGAAGCACATGAACAAGGAACCAATAAAAATCCCTGAAGGGCAAGGGAGGCTTCAACATCTGCTGGGCCTAGAGTGTAGGATAACATGTGAAGTATCCTTCTCCTGCTTCCAATCAGCAAAAGATGCCAGGCCTGGTCCCTTCATAGCAGGTAGGAGCCACCACCACACCAGGAGGACAGAGGACGGTTTATTTGTGATGCAGGTTATGTTTGTAAATCAGGGGGCAGACCAGATTCTCACCCAGTGAAAGGAACACCCCTTCTGAGTTCCCCAAAATATATACATTTAAAGAGGTCACGTGGAGGCAAGATTGAAGTTGTACTTTTATTATATCCCCAAGGTCATGTTCATTCAGTTTCTTAGAGCATTTACCTGGGCAGGTAGTGATCTCGCAGCTCAGGACTGCCTGAGGCTGAGGTGCCTGACTGCAGGGACTGTCACAGCTCTGTGGGGTGAGTTACCTGCAAACCCACAGGGGCCTTCAGTGCAGGAACCTATCTTGTGGCCTGGGGTAGAGGTGTGTTTCTTTGCTGCACAGTTCAGTTGCTAAATCATGTCCAACCCTTTGCAACTCCATGGACTGCAGCACGCAAGGATTCCCTGTCCATCACCAATTCCCAGAGCTTGCTCAAACTCATGTCCATCAAGTTGGATGATGCCATCCAACCATCTCATCTTCTGTCATCCCCTTCTCCTCCTGTGTTCAGTCTTTCCCAGCATCAGGATCTTTTCCAATGGGTCAGTTCTTCACATCAGGTGGCCAAAGAATTGGAGTTTCAGCTTCAGCATCAGTCCCTCCAATTAATATTCAGGACTGATTTTCTTTAGCATTGATTGGTTTGGTCTCCTTGCAGTCCAAGGGACTCTCAAGAGTCTTCTCCAACACCACAGTTCAAAAGCATCAATTCTTTGGCACTCAGTTTTCTTCATAGTCCAACTCTCACATCCATACACGACTCCTGGAAAAACCATAGCTTTGACTAGATGGACCTTTGTCAGCAAAGAAATGTCTCTGTTTTTTAATATGCTATCTAGGTTGGTTATAGCTTTTCTTTCTAGGCGCAAGCATGTTTTAATTTCATGGCTGCAGTCACCATCTGCAGTGATTTTGGAGCCCAAGAAAATAAAGTCTGTCACTGTTTCCATTGTTTCTCCATCTTCTTACCATGAAGTGATGGGACTGGATGCCATGATCTTAGTTGTTTAAGAATGTTGACTTTTAAGCCAGCTTTTTCACTCTCCTCTTTGACTTTCATCAAGAGACTCTTTAGTTCTTCTTTGCTTTTTGCCATAAGGGTGGTGTCATCAGCATACTGAGGTTATCCTCCCAGCAATCTTGATTCCGACTTGTGCTTCATCCAGCCCAGCATTTTGCATGATGTACTCTGCATATAAATTAAATAAGCCGAGTAACAATATAGCCTTGACATACTCCTTTCCCAATTTGGAACCAGTCCATTGTTCCATGTCTGGTTAAAACCGTTGCTTCTTTACCTGCATACAGATTTCTCAGGAGGCAGGTCAGGTGGTCTGGTATTCCCATCTCTTTAAGAATTTTCCGTTTGTTGTGATCCACACAGTCAAAGGCTTCGGTGTAATCTATAAAGCAATAGATTTTTTCTGGAACTTCTTGCTTTTTCTATGATCCAACGGATGTTGGCAATTTGATCTCTGGTTCCTCTGCCTTTTCTAAATTCAGCTTGAACATCTGGAATTTCTTGGTTCATGTACTGTTAAAGCCTGGCTTGGAGAATTTTGAGCATTACCTTGCCTAGTGTATGAGATGAATGCAATTGTGCAGTAGTCTGAGCATTCTTTGGCTTTGCCATTCTTTGAGATTGGAATGAAAACTGACCTTTTCTAGTCCTGTGGCCACTGCTGAGTTTTCCAAATTTGTGGACATATTGAGTGCAGTGCTTTAACAGCATCATCCTTTAGGATTTGAAATAGCTCAACTGGAATTCCATCACCTCTGGTAGCTTTGTTCTCAGTGATCTTTCCTAAGGCCCACTTGACTTCTCATTCTAGCATGTCTGGCTCTTTGCTGCACAGTTGCTTGCATTTTTAGGTGCTCAAGCAATCTTTGCCAAAGTGGAGAGAAAAACACAGTAACAAGCTGCTGAAGGGGAGAGAAAAAAAATCTACTTTCAGGCCACTGTCCTGATATGCAGCTTCCCAGCCACTCACAGGAGAAGGAAATGGCAACTCACTCTAGTATTCTTGCCTAGAGAATTCCATGGACAGAGGAGTCTGGTGGGCTGCCATCTATGGGGTCTCACAGAGTTGGACATGACTGAAGCAACTTAGCATGCATGCATGCATTGTAGAAGGAAATGGCAACTCACTCCAGTATTCTTGCCTGGAGAATCCCAGGGACAGAGGAGCCTGGTGGGCTGTCGTCTATGGGGTCTCACAGAGTTGGACATGACTGAAGTGACAGCAGCAGCAGCAGCCACTCACAACTTAACCATAGAGAAAGCGTTAAAGAATGCAAGTGGTTCATCTTAATTGGAGATGGCATGAACAAAATGCATTACGGATCCTTTATTTATACTTATCTCAGTTTTGCATTATGTTCTTGAAACCTCAGTGCAAACCATGGGATAGGTTCTTAAACTTAAAGCTAGGGGCATTCTGCATGGTTGCTAGAAAGCAAAATATCTTACTCTAGGAGGCATTAAGGCTTAAAGCCTTTCTCATTCTTGAGTTTATTTTTTTCCATTTTTCAAAACTCTGTAGGTTTTACAGATATCATCGTGCAATTTAGAGTTTATTCTCCCTGGAGAATAAGGTGACTGCAAGGTGATTTATAGCAAATAAGGTTTGCAGAATCGCGGAGAATGGTGATAAGAATTCAGGTGAGAGTAACAGTATGGAAATTCCTTAAAAAACTAAAAGTAGAGCTACCATATAATCCCACAATCCCAACTCTGGGCGTGTATCCAGAAAAAACTCTTAATTCAAAAAGAATACATGCACCCTAGTGTTCATTACAGCACTGTTTACAGTAACCAAGACATGGAAGCAATATAAATGTCCACTGACAGATGAATGGATAAAAAAGACATGGTGTGAAGAAGGCTGAGCGCCGAAGAATTGATGCTTTTGAACTGTGGTGTTGGAGAAGACTCTTGAGAGTCCCTTGGACTGCAAGAAGATCCAACCAGTCCATTCTGAAGGAGATCAATCCTGGAATTTCTTTGGAAGGAATGATGCTAAAGCTGAAACTCCAGTATTTTGGCCACCTCATGCGAAGAGTTGACTCATTGGAGAAGACTCTGATGCTGGGAGGGATTGAGGGCAGGAGGAGAAGGGGACGACAGAGGATGAGATGGCTGGATGGCATCACTGACTTGATGGGTGTGGGTCTGGGTGACCTCCGGGAGCTGGTGATGGACAGGGAGGCCTGGCGTGCTGCGGTTCATGGGGTCGCAAAGAGTCGGACATGACTGAGCGACTGATCTGATCTGATCTGATATATATATAGTGAATAATGGAATATTATTCAGCCATAAAAAAGAATGGGACTTCTCTGGTGGTCCAGTGGTTGAGAATCTACCTGCCAGTGCAGGGGACACAGGTTTGATCCCTGGTCTGGGAAGATCCCACTTGTCATGGAGCAGCTGAGCCCGTGCACCACAACTACTGAGCCCATGCACCTAGAGACCATGCTCTGCAGCGAGAGAAACCGCCACAATGAGAAGCTCATGCGCTGCAGATAGACAGTAGCCCCTGCCTACTGCAACTAGAAAAAGCCTGTGTGAAGCAATGAAGACCCAGTGCAGCCAAAAATAAATAAATAATAATAATAATAAACTGGTTTAGAAAATCAAGCTTTCATCAGCTCACAAACCAGCCAGTTAGCAAGAAATTGGTTCTATCTCTTTATCAATATTCAGAAGGGTTCCCTTTAACTCTAAATTTTATGAAGCAACCCAAAAGTCTTGTTGTGAAGAATGGAGCCACATTATAGAGAAAAGGAGGTTAAGTATGTGAGGTTTAACAGTTATAATCTCAAGAACAAATTACTTTAAAATGTAATGAATTAATAAATAATTTGAAACCATATGATCATCTCAATAGATACAAAAAAGGCCTTTGATAAAATTGAGCACCTATTTATGATTAAAACTCTTCAAAAAATGGGCATAGAAGGAATCTCCTCAACATTGTAAAAGCCATATATGAGAAGCCTACAGCAAACATTATTCTCAATGTTGAAAAACTGAAAGCATTCCCCCTAAGATCAGGAACAAGACAAGGGTGTCCATTTTCACCACTATTATGCAACACAGTTCTGGAAGTCCTAGCTACAACAATCAGAGAAGAAAAGGAAATGAATCCAGATCAGAAAAGAAGAAGTAAAGCTCTCACTGTTTGCAGATGACATGATACTGTACATAGAAAACCGTAAAAATAGTATCAGAAAATTACTAGAGCTAATCAGTGAATTTAGCAAAAATGCAGGACACAAAATCAATACACAGAAGTCACTTGCATTTCTATATACTAACAATGAAAAATCAGAAAGAGCAATTAAGGAAACAGTCCCATTCACCATTGCAACAAAAAGAATTTAATATCTAGGAATCAACTTACCTAAGGAGACAAACTTAAAAGCTTCAGAAAACGAAGATCATGGCATCTGGTCCCATCACTTCATGGGAAATAGATGGGGAAACAGTGGAAACAGTGTCAGACTTTATTTTTCTGGGCTCCAAAATCACTGCAGATGGTGACTGCAGCCATGAAATTAAAAGACGCTTACTCCTTGGAAGGAAAGTTATGACCAACCTAGATAGCATATTCAAAAGCAGAGACATTACTTTTCCAACAAAGGTTCGCCTAGTCAAGGCTATGGTTTTTCCTGTGGTCATGTATGGATGTGAGAGTTGGACTGTGAAGAAGGCTGAATGCAGAAGAATTGATGCTTTTGAACTGTGGTGTTGGAGAAGACTCTTGAGAGTCCCTTGGACTGCAAGGAGATCCAACCAGTCCATTCTGAAGGTGATCAGCCCTGGGATTTCTTTGGAAGGACGGATGCTAAAGCTGAAACTCCAGAACTTTGGCCACTTCATGCAAAGAGTTGACTCATTGGAAAAGACTCTGATGCTGGGAGGGATTGGAGGCAGGAGGAGAAAGGGACGACAGAGGATGAGATGGCTAGATGGCATCACTGACTCAATGGACATGAGTCTCAATGAACTCCGGGAGTTGGTGATGGACAGGGAGGCCTGGTGTGCTGCGATTCATGGGGTTGAAAGAGTCGGACATGACTGAGCGACTGATCTGATCTGATCTGAAGGAGACAAAAGAACCATACACAGAAAATTATAAGACACTAACGAAAGAAATCAAAGATGACATAAACAGATGGAGAGATATTCCATGTTCCTGGGTAGGAAGAATCAATATTGTGAAAATGTCTATACTACCAAATGGAATCTACAGATTTAATGCAATCCCTATAAAATTACCAGTGGCATTTTTCACAGAACTAGAACAAAAAATTTCACAATTCATATGGAAACACAAAAGACCCCGAATAGCCAAAGTAGTCTTGAGAAAGAAGAATGGAGCTGGAAGAATCAACCTTTCTACTTTAGGTTATGCTACAGAGCTACAGTCATCAATACAGTATGGTACTAGCACAAAAACAGAAATATAGACTAATGGAACAAGATAGAAAGCCCAGAAGTAAACCCATGCACCTATGGGTACCTTATTTTTGACAAAGGATAGAATATACAATGGGGCAAAGACAGCCTCTTCAGTAAATGGTGCTGGGAAAAGTGGACAGCTGCATGTAAAGGAATGAAATTAGAACACTAACTAACACCATACACGAAGATAAACTCAAAATGGATTAAGGACCTAAATGTAAGACCAGAAACTATAAAACTCTTAGAAGAAAACACAGGCAGAACACTTGATGACATAAAGCAAGATCCTCTATGACCCACCTCCTAGAGTAACAGAAATAAAAACAAAAGTAAACAAGTGGGACCTGATTAAGCTTAAAAAGCTTTTGCACAGCAAAGAAAACTATAAGCAAGGTGAAAAGACAACCCTCAGAATAGGAGAAAATAATAGCAAAGGAAACAACTGACAAAGGATTAATTTCCAAAATATATAAGCAGCTCATACAACTCAATACCAGGAAAACAAACAACCCAATCAAAAAGTGGGAAAAAGACGTAAACAGACATTTCTCCAAAGAAGACATCTAGATGGCTAACAATGAAAAGATACTCAACATTGCTCATTATTAGAGAAATGCAAATCAAACCCACAATGAGATATCACCTCACACTAGTCAGAATGGCCCTCATCAAAAAGTCTACAAACAATAAATGCTGGAGAGGGTGTGCAGAAAAGGGAACACTCTTACACTATTGGTGGAATGTGATATGGAGATTCCTTAAAAAAACTAGGAATAAAACCGCCATATGACCCAGCAATCCCACTCCTAGGCATATACCCTGCTGCTAAGTCACGTCAGTCATGTCCAACTCTGTGTGACCCCATAGACAGCAGCCCACCAGGCTCCTCCATCCCTAGGATTCTCCAGGAAAGAACAGCAGAGTGGGTTGCCATTTCCTTCTCCAATGCATGAAAGTAAAAAGTGAAAGTGAAGTCGCTCAGCTGTGTCTGACTCTTAGCAACCTCAGGGACTGCAGCCAACCAGGCTCCTCCATCCATGGGCGTTTCCAGGCAAGAGTACTGGAGTGGGCCGCCAGTGCCTTCTCTGGCATATACCCTGAGGGAACCAAAATTGAAAGAGATACATGTATCTTATTGTTCATTGCAGCCCTATTTACAATAGCTAGAACATGGAAGCAACCTAGATGTCTATCAACAGATACAGAAGTTGTAGTAGATATACACAATGGAATATTACTCAGCCATAAAAAGGAACACATTTGAGTCCGTTCTAATGAGGTGGATTAAGCTAGAACCCAAACTAGCTTCAACCCCTAAACCCAAGCTTAGGGCGAAGTAAGTCAGAAAGAGAAAGATAAATACCGTATTCTAACACGTATATACGGAATCTAGAAAAATGGTACTGAAGAATTTATTTACAGAGTAACAGTGGAAAAACAGACATAGAGAATAGATTTATGGACATGAGGAGAGGAGAGCGTGAGATGTATGGAAAGAGTAACATGGAAACTTGCATTACCATATGTAAAATAGATAGCCAAGGGGAATTTGCTGTGTGGCTGAAGAAACTCAAACAGGTGATCTGTATCAACCTAGAGGGCTGGGATGTGGGGGGAGATAGGACTAAGTTTCAAAAGGGAGGGACTATATGTATACCTATGGCTGATTCATGTTGAAGTTTGACAGAAAACAGGAAAATTCTATAAAGCAATTATCCTTCAATAAAAAATAAATTAAAAAAGAAAAATAAATAATTTGAGGCATTGTGGGAAATTCTGAAAGAGATGGGAATACCAGACCACCTGACCTGCCTCTTGTGAGAAATCTGTATGCAGGTCAGGAAGCAACAGTTAGAACTGGACATGAAACAACAGACTGATTCCAAATAGGAATAGGAGTACGTCAAGGCTGTATATTGTCACCCTGCTTATTTAACTTCTGTGCAGAGTACATCATGAGAAACGCTGGACTGGAAGAAACACAAGCTGGAATCAAGACTGCTGGGAGAAATATCAATAACCTCAGATATGCAGATGACACCACCCTTATGGCAGAAAGTGAAGAGGAACTCAAAAGCCTCTTGATGAAAGTGAAAATGGAGAGTGAAAAAGTTGGCTTCAAGCTCAACATTCAGAAAACGAAGATCATGGCATCTGGTCCCATCACTTCATGGGAAATAGATGGGGAAACAGTGGAAACAGTGTCAGACTTTGTTTTTCTGGGCTCCAAAATCACTGCAGATGGTGACTGCAGCCATGAAATTAAAAGACACTTACTCCTTGGAAGGAAAGTTATGACCAACCTAGATAGCATATTCAAAAGCAGAGACATTACTTTGCCAACAAAGGTTCGTCTAGTCAAGGCTGTGGTATTTCCTGTGGTCATGTATGGATGTGAGAGCTGGACTGTGAAGAAGGCTGAGTGCCAAAGAATTGATGCTTTTGAACTGTGGTGTTGGAGAAAGACTCTTGAGAGTCCCTTGGACTGCAAGGAGATCCAACCAGTCCATTCTGAAGGCGATCAGCCCTGGGATTTCTTTGGAAGGAATGATGCTAAAGCTGAAACTCCAGTACTTTGGCCACCTCATGCGAAGAGTTGACTCATTGGAAAAGACTCTGATGCTGGGAGGGATTGAGGGCAGGAGGAGAAGGGGACGACAGAGGATGAGATGGCTGGATGGCATCACTGACTCGATGGACGTGAGTCTGGGTGACCTCCGGGAGTTGGTGATGGACAGGGAGACCTGGCGTGCTGTGATTCATGGGGTCGCAAAGAGTTGGACACGACTGAGCGACTGAACTGAACTGAAGCGAACTGAGAGCAACGTATCAGGAGATGACTGCCATTGGAAAGATAGTTTGTGACTCAGAGTTCCCTGGAGGAAGAGGCACACCACACCACTGCCAGCCACCAGGGGAAGCATCAAGGCAGTCAGAAGGCAGAGGGAGTGACAGGAAAATACAAGTAAGAACCTTTACTGTGATTTCTATGGGAAGGACCTGACCAAGTAGGGTCTTAGGACTGGCTAGTTTAAATAGTTTCAGCAGGTTTGGGGCCCTAAGTGGTGTCCCTTCCTTGTTGTTAGGTTCCTGGCCTTGGGGTGATTAGGGCAGCAGGGACAGTGGCCTGGAGTCTGAGACCCCAGCAGAGGCTGTGATTGGACACGTGGGCCCTGATTGATTGGCTTGTATATATATGTACACCTGAGAACTTTACTGTCTCTAGGAATTGGGCCTCTGTTGTTTAGTCACCAAGTCATGTCCTACTCTTTTGCAACGCCATACACTGTGTAGCTCCACCAGGCTCCTCTGTCCATAGAATTTCCCAGGCAAGAATACTGGAATGGGTTGCCATTTCCTTCTCCAGGGGATCTTCCTGACCCAGGAATCAAACCGGCATCTCCTGCATTGGCAGGCAGACTCTTTACCAATTAGCCACCTAGGAAGCCCCAGGAATTGGCTTTGGGGCAAGTCATTTCTCCAAGGTAAGCAGGCGTCAAGTTGTGAGAGCATCATATGTAGAAATTAAGAGATTATTAGTTCACAAGTACAACTCCTGTGCCGTGCCAGCTCATTTGGGAATGGTGAGTGTGAAGCTGAATCTAGCTCCTATACCTAACACTGAGTTAAATCTTGGAGACGAGAGTTTTGGGTGAAGTAGTAAAGAAGAGCTTTATTGTTTTGCCAGGCAAAGGGCTCCATGGTGGGATAATGCCCTAAAAACTAAGTGTCACGACCTGGAGAGGGTAATGAGTAGTGGTTCAAAGAGGATGTGATCAGTTCATGGATAATCTTCTGATTGGTTGGTGAGAAGATCAGTCTTCTAGTTCCAACCAGTCTGGAGTCTGCATTCTTTTTTTTTTTTAACCAATCTCAACACTTTATTTTATTTTTTAAATATAAATTTATTTATTTTAATTGGAGGCTAATTACTTTACAATATTGTATTGGTTTTGCATTCTTGTGGGTAGCATTCAGTTAATTTCTCTCAACTGATAGGGGTTTTCAGTTCAGTTCAGTCACTCCGTCATGTCCGACTCTTTGTGACCCCATGAATCACAGCACGCCAGGCCTCCCTGTCCATCACCAATTCCCAGAGTCTACTCAAACTCATGTCCATAGAGTCAGTGATGCCATCCAGCCATCTCATCCTCTGCCGTCCCCGTCTCCTCCTGCCCCCAATCCCTCCAAGCATCAGGGTCTTTTCCAATGAGTCAACTCTCAAGTCAGGTGGCCACAGTATTGGAATTCCAGCTTTAGCATCAGTCCTTCCAATGAACACCCAGGACTGATCTCCTTTAGGATGGACTGGTTGGACCTCCTTGCAGTCCAGGGGACTCTCAAGAGTCTTCTCCAACACCACAGTTCAAAAGCATCAATTCTTTGGCACTCAGCTTTCTTTACAGTCCAATTCTCACATCCACACGACATGACCACTGGAAAAACCATAGCCTTGACTAGACGAACCTTTGTTGGCAAAGTAATGTCTCTGCTTTTGAATATGCTATCTATGTTGGACATAACTTTCCTTCCAAGGAGTAAGTGTCTTTTAATTTCATGGCTGCAGTCACCATCTGCAGTGATTTTGGAGCCCCCAAAAATAAAGTCTGACACTGTTTCCACTGTTTCCCCTTCTATTTCCCATGAAGTGATGGGACCAGATGCCATGATCTTCATTTTCTGAATGTTGAGCTTGAAGCCAACTTTTTCACTCTCCACTTTCACTTTCATCAAGAGGCTTTTGAGTTCCTCTTCCCTTTCTTCCATAAGGGTGGTGTCATCTGCATATCTGAGGTTATTGATATTTCTCCCAGCAATCTTGATTCCAGCTTATGCTTCTTCCAGTCCAGGGTTTCTCATGATGTATTCTGCATATACGTTAAATAAGCAGGGTGACAATATGTAGCCTTGACATACTCCTTTTCCTATTTGGAACTAGTTTGTTGTTCCATGTTCAGTTCTAACTGTTTCTTCCTGACCTGCATATAGGTTTCTTAGGAGGCAGGTCAGGTGGTCTGCTATTCCCATCTCTTTCATAAAACTGGGAAACAGTTCAAAGATATTGTCAAGTACATCCATCCCCTGAGGGGGAACCCTGCCCCAAGGCTGCACTGTTGTTTCTTGATTGCCCCTCCCCTGTCTCTGTATCCTCCCTCTTCCCTAATACAACTGTTTGAACCTGCCCCCTTGAAACTCAGAGAAGGTCTTGGAGGCCTAATGAAGCACATTTTCTGTAATCAAGTGAACCAGAAAAGCCTTTGTGCCTGTGCAGGGGAACCCTACAGGATCCTGCTTGGTTTCAGGAGGAAGTGCACATTTCCTGGGCCTGCTGGCTACACTCTTATGTACTGGGGTGTTGGTACTCGCTGGCCCTCTCTTGTATCTCACACATCTCCAGAGGAGTTCCTGACAGCTCAACCTCCACCTGGCGCTGCACTACCATAGGACGTTCACTTAAACCATGTAACCCATGATTTGGGCACTGAGGACCACCAAGTGCTGTGTAATCCAGAGTCGCAAAACACACCTCAGACGACACTCAAGACAGTGCAGTGCAGTTTGTTACGCCAGCCCAGCGGGTCCAAGCAGAACCAGTTCCCAACAAGGACCCTGATGTTTCTGAAAGGCCCAGTTTTATACCCCCTGCTACGTGAATGGTTACATGTTAGCAACCTCTTTGTTGTATATGACTGAGTTTTACCACAAATAGGTGCTAGGAGAGCAAACAATTAAGGATAAAGATAGGGAAGAGTGATTATACATCCTGGGGGGATGTCTCCATGGTTAATCTAACAGGGGCAGTCTGACCTCAGCTTCTGTCTCCCTTTGTCATTTGTAGGGAGGGAAGTCTCCTGGAGACCTGGTTTCCATTAGCAACAGTTTGCTCACTCTTGGGCAAAGTTCATGCCCAGTTCACATCTTGTCTTTAAGAGAGATGACAGGCTTCAAGATGGAGTCTCTCTTGCTTTTATTACACTGGGCCCAAAACAAGGACAGCCTTCCATTCCACCTAGCAGTCCTTGAGAGCAGGTGCCATAACTGCAAAGATGTCTCCACCTTGGCCCATGTTGGCTCAAGTTCAAATTTAAGTGCTTCAAGTGGATAGGGCTAGCTTTTTCTGTCCCTGTTGGTGATGGCATGATGCAGACAGTGTTGAAAGATTGGTTTGAATCTCTTCCCCTTTCTGTTCAGCAATGGGGAACGCCCAGTGTCAGCACACTTTGACCTTGGTCCCCTTTGGGTGTTCCCTGCACTCTTCTGTGCGTGTCTATGCTCAGTTGTGTCCAGCTCTTTGCAGCCTCATGGATTGTAGCCCACCAGGCTCCTCTGTTGTTCTGACAAAAGTTTTAACTTGTGTCTCAGGTTTACAGGATTTATTAACAAAAGAAACCACTCTTATACACAAATAAACAATTCTAATATTTAATAGAGAATTATCTAACTTAACTTTCAATAAACTATCATTAATAGGAAAAAGAAATAGGACAGCAGATACATCACCAAACTGGGTTTTGACCAACATCCAAACTCAAACATTGCTGGAAGTCCTGTGTTACAGCAAGCAATCTGGCATTACAGTTGTGAAAAGGTCCCAGGCAGCATGTCCACTCCAGGGGTAAGACTTCAAAATTGCAGTTTGGGGTTTCCTCTTAAAATCCCAGGCCACAAACTGATATCATCATCAGCTTGCAAGCAAATTGCAGCTCCAGTTTTATGTTAATGCTGTTAGTTGTATCTTATAAATCTTGGAATGTTGTTAATTCCAGGCATGGTTGACCAGACCTCCTCCAGGGGCTCAACTATCTCAAGATCCATCCCCTACCTTATCTATAATGTCAAGTGGCTTGAAGTCACAGCATGTACATAGTCAGGGCAATGTCCAGGCAGGTCAGAAGCAAGGTCAGAGGCTTGCTCTGCTTTTTGTCTCTGAAGCCTGAATAAGACCACTTCCATTTCATTTCCCTAACATCTGACCATGGAATTTTCCAAGCAAGAATACTGGAATGGGTTGCCATTTCCTGCTCCAGGGGACTCTTTCTGACCCAGGGATTAAACCTGTGTCTCTTTCATCTCCTGCATTGGCAGGTGGATCCTTTACTACTGCATATGTTAGATGTTCCAGACTTCTCTGGATTATACCCACAAACCTCTCCAGACACAGGGCCTGGGTGTTACAGTTTAATCATTTTGAGTCTCATACTGGTTGCAGTAGCAGTGATAGTTCTAAACATAAAAGCCTTTTTTTGTTTTGTTAATTAGCTTTAATTGTTGACTTTCTTAAATTTAATTTTTATTTTGTTTTGGAGTATAGTTGGTTTACAATGTTGTGTTAGTTTCAGGTGTATAGCAAAGTGATTCAGTTTTACATATACATCTATCCATTCTTTTGCAGATGCTTTTCCCATATGAGTTATTACTTAATATTGAGTCAAAATTCCTTGTGCTATACGGTAGGTCCTTGTTGGTTATTTTATATATAGTAGTATGTGTATGTTAATCCCAAACTCATAATTCATCCCTCCCCTGCCTTTTCCCCTTCAGTAACCATGTTAGTTTTCTGTGAGTCCATTTCTGTTTTGTAAATAGGTTCATTTGTATCATATTTTAGATTCTACACATGAGTGATATCATATGATATCTGTCTTTGTCTGGCTTACTTCACTTAGTATGATAATCTCTAGGTCCACCCATGTTGCTGAAGATGGCATTAGTTCATTCTTTTTAATGTCTGGGTAATATTTCATTGTATATACCTACCACCTCTTCTTTATCCATTCATTTGTCAGTGGACATATAGGTTGTTTCCACATTTTGGCTATTGTAAATAGTGCTTCAGTGAACTTTGTGGTGCTTATAGCTTTTCAGATTAACAATTTTCTTTGGATATATGCCTAGGAGCAGAATTCCTGGGTCATATGGTAGCTTTATTTTTAGGATTTTAAAGAACTTCTGTACTATTCTCCTTAGTGGCTATACCAATTTACATTCCCACCAACATTGTGGTATGGTTCTCTTTTCTCCACACCCTCTCCAGTACTGTTTATAGACTTTTTGATGTTGGCCATCCAGACCAGTGTGAGGTGATGCTTCCTTGTATTACGTTGGTATAAACATAAGTGTGGTTTCAGAATATGAATTTTAAATCATTGTAACTAGACTCATAAACATCTTTATTAATCAAAATAGGAACCATTACAATCAACACATTTTTGCCAATGAGAAATAAATTTGTTTATTCCTATAGCATTAAAATCCATGCCTCAGGATTCAGTGAACTCTTAGAAGACATTTTCTGCCTCCTGCTGGTTGTAGAAGCATTTTTGCAGCAAGAAGTTGTTGAGATGCTTGAAGAAGTGGTAGTTGGTTTGTGAGAGGTCAGGTGAATATGGCGAATGAGGCAAAACTTCATAGCCCAATTCACTTAACTTTTGAAGTGTTTGTTGTGCAATATGTGGTCAGGCATTGATTGTGGAGGAGAATTGGGCCGTTTGTGTTGACCAATGCTGGCTGCAGGCATTGCAGTTTTCAGTGCATCCCATTGATTTGCTGAGCATACTTCTCAGATGTAATGGTTTCATGGGATTCAGAAAGCTATAGTGGATCAGACTGGCAGCAGACCACTAAACTGTGACCAAGACCTTTTTTGGTGAAGGTTGGGCTTCCCTGGTGGCTCATATGGTAAAGCATCTGCCTGCAATGCAGGACACCTGGGTTTGATCCCTGGGTCAGGAAGATCCCCTGGAGAAGGAAGTGGCAACCTACTCCAGTACTCTTGCCTGGAAAATTCCATGGATGGAGGAGCCTGGTGGGCTATAGTCCATGGGGTCACAGAGAGTTGGACACAACTGAGTGACTTTACTTTTTTTTTTTCCACTTTTTTTTGACTTTGGGAACTGCTTTGGAGCTTCTTCTTGGTCCAACTATTGAGCTGGTCATTGCTGGTTGTCATATAAAGTTGACTTTACATTACATGTCACAATCTGATCAAGAAGTGGTTCACTGTTGTTGCATAGAATAAAAGAAGACAGCACTTCAAAACAGTTTTTTTTTTTTTAATTTTGGGGCAGCTCACAAGGTACCCATTTATTGAGCTTTTTCACCTTTCCAATTTACTTCAAATGCTCATCAACCTTGGAATGGATAACATTGAGTTCTCTGGAAGCTACTCATGTAGCTATAAGAGGATCAGCTTAAGTGATGCTCTCAGTTGGTCTTTGTCAGCTTCCAGTGGCCATCCACTGCACTCCTCATCTTCAAGGCGCTCGTTTCCTTTGCAAAAAACTTGAACCACCACTGCACAGTATGTTCAAAAGTAGTCCTGGGCCAAATGTGTTGTTGATGTTACGGATTGTCTCTGCTGCTTTATTACCCATTTTGAACTCAAATAAGAAAATTGGTGGAATTTGCTTTTTGTCTAACATCATTTCCATAGTCTAAAATAAATACACGGGCTTCCCTGGTAGCTCAGCTGGTAAAGAATCTACCTGCAATGCAGGAGACCCCAGTTCAATTCCTGGGTCAGGAAGATCTGCTGGAGTAGGGATAGGCTACCCACTGCAGTATTCTTGAGCTTCCGTGGTGGCTCAGCTGGTAAAGAATCTGCCTGTAGTGCAGGAGACCTGGGTTCAGTCCCTGGGTTGGGAAGATACCCTGGAGAGGGAAATGGCTATCCACTCCAGTATCCAGCCTAGAGAACTCCATAGACTGTATAGTCCATGGGGTCACAAAGAGTCAGACACAACTGAGTGACTTTCACTTCACTTCTTCAAAATAAAATAAAATATACAGCAAGTAATGTCATTAGCAAAAAATAAAAAAATAAAAATAAAGCAAGAAATGCTCATTAAAATGATGTATAACATAACCACATTTGTAAGAACATACTCGAATATCAAACAGTGAAGTTCAAGACAAAATCGCAGCTACTATTACACTAACCTAATAGTTTTGATTTGGTTTTCTCTAATAATGAGCAATGTTGAGCATCTTTTCCTATGCTTTTGGCCATCTGTATGTCTTTGGAGCCTTTATATATAGCCTCTTCTGGTCTTTTGCCGTTGCTCCAATTGGAATGTCTTTCTCAATACTGTTGAATTATTCATGCATGTGTGCTCAGTTGCTTAGTTGCAACTACTGCTCTTTGCAACTCTATGGACTGTAGCTCGCCAGGCTCCTCTGTCCATGAAATTTTCCAGTCAAGAATACTGGAATGGGTTGCCATTTCCTTCTCCAGGGCATCTTCCAGACCCAGAAATCAAACCTGCCTCTCTTGCATTTGCAGATGGATTCTTTGCCACTAGTACCAACAGTGGTGGGATGGACTGAGAGTTTTGGATTGGTAGATGCAAGCTGTTACATTTAGAATGGATAAACAACAAAATCCTAATGTATAGCAAAGGGAACTATATGCAATATCCTTTGATAAACCATACTGGAAAAGAATATTAGAAAAAAAATAATGTAAAAGAAAATTCAGTTGGCCAGTACTCACTTTGGCAGCACATTTACTAAAATCAGAGTGATTCAGAGAAAATTATCATGGGCCCTATGCAAAGATCAGTCCTGGGTTTTCACTGGAAGGACTGATGCTAAAGCTGAAACTCCAATACTTTGGCCACCTCATGTGAAGAGTTGACTCATTGGAAAAGACTCTGATGCTGGGAGGGATTGGGGGCAGGAGGAGAAGGGGATGACAGAGGATGAGGTGGCTGGATGGCATCACCGACTCGACGGACATGACTTTGAGTGAACTCCGGGAGTTGGTGATAGACACGGAGCCCTGACGTGCTGTGATTCATGGGGTCACAAAGGGTCAGACACGACTGAGCAACTGAACTGAACTGATGCAAAGATAATGTACAAATTTGTCAAGTATTTTCTATTTTTTGATGTTACTGAATTGTAAACTTAAAAAATAGTTAAAGGCAAATTTGATTATCATTTTATAATTATTATTTATTTAATTTTTTAGTTATTTTACTTTATTTTTTATTTGACTTATGGGATAAATTGAAGAGTTTCGGATTACTATATATACCTTACTATATATAAAATAGATAGCTTCCAAAGTATAGCATAGGGAACCACACTCAATATTTTGTAATAACCCATAAGGGAAAAGAATCTGAAAAAGAATATAGTAGACAGATAGATAGATAGACCTGAATGTTTTTGTTTTTATTGTTCAGTTGTTGTGTTCAACTCTGTATCCCCATGGACTACAGCACACCAGGCTTCCCTGTCTTTCACTATCTCTCAGAGTTTGCTCAAATTAATGTCCACTTCTGGGAGTTGGTGATGGACAGGGAGGCCTGGCGTGCTGCAGTTCATGGGGTCGCAAAGAGTCGGACACGACTGAGCGACTGATCTGATCTGATCTGATCTAAGTCAGTGATGCTATCTAACCATCTCATCCTTTGCCACCCTCTTCTCCTTCTGCCTTCAGGCTTTCCCAGCATCAGGGTCTTTTCCAATGAGTTCTACCTTTGCATCACATGGCCAAAGTACTGGAGCTTCAGCTTTAGCATCAGTCCTTCCAGTGAATATTCAGGGTTGATTTCCTTTAGGATTGATTCATTTGATCTCCTTGAGGTCCAGAGGACTCTCAAGAGTCTTCTCCAGAGTAACATGGAAACATACACTACCATTTGTAAAATAGATAGCCAATGAGGATTTGCTGTATGAACCAAGGAACTCAAACCAGGGCTCTATAACAACCTAGAGGGGTGGGATGGGGAGGGCGGTGGGAGGGATGTTCAAGTGGGAGGAGACATGGGGAAACCTATGGCTGATTCATGTTGATGTTTGATAGAAACCAACACAATACTGTAAAGCAGTTATCCTTCAATTACAAATAAATTAATTAAAAAAAATCTTCTCCAGTACCACAGTTTGAAAACATCAATTCTTTGGTGCTCAGCCTTCTTTATGGTCCAACTCTCACGTCTGTACATGACTACCGGAAAAACCATAGCTTTGATTATATATTTTGTTGTTGTTTTTCTACTCTATTTTGTTCTGGAACTGGAGATTCACCTTGTTAAATTATTTTATTCCGTTCTTACAGGCTGAGTGTGCTTGAGGGGAGTTATATTGTTTCAGTCTGCACTTCCTGTTGTTCTGAGACTGAGGCCTTCACTCACTGAGGAATGCCTTGCAACAAATATGGGGGTCACATGTCTTCAGCTGAAGTCCTGTTTCATTTTCAGGCTTTCTCATGTTAGCCCTATTTCCCCATGTTAATTAGATCAAAGAAGTAAACAAAGGATTTTAGAGGGATAACTATATATTCTTCATTTTTGATATTCATACTTTTGCTATCACAAATATTGCTGGTGTTAGGGTTTGATATTCATACTTTTGCTATCACAAATATTGCTGGGGTTAGGCTGTTGTATATGGTTTTTCTGTACTAGAAATCTGCTGTTGTAAGATAAAATCTTAAAGTTGTCATTCAAGGGATGTGTACATTTTAAGGTTTCACCTATGCTGGCACATCTTTTTAGAATTCACACTACCAGTCATGTGTGAGACGTGCGTCTTCACCATCACTGGATGTTAGAGTTTTTGTTGTTTTGCAGATCTCATCAAATTAATTTAAAAAGTTGTGTGTTTTACTTTGTATTTTCTTAATTGCTTATGAGGTGTGGTAGGAGGTGAATTCTTTCATACTCTCATTAGCTGTCCACAATCCTTCTTTTACAAGAATAGCTTTTGCCCATTGTCCTCAATGACTGTTGTTCTTTTTTCCCTTCAGTTTTATTGAGATATAATTGACATACAGCACTGTGTAAGTTTAAGGTGTGCAGCATAATGATTTGAATTATATATATTGTGAAATGATTGCCACAGTAAACTGAGTTAACATTCATCACCTCATACAGATAAAAAATCATCTTCATGATGAGAACTCTTACGATCTACTCTCAACAATGTTGAAATATATCATACACTATATCCTTAGTAATTATTTATCCTGTAACCAGAAGTTTGTACCTTCTAACTACCTTTCTCCATTTCCCCCACCCATCACCCCCAACTCTAGTAACCACAAATCCGATCTCTTTTTCTATGAATTTTTTTGCATTTTTTGTTTGTTTGTTTTTTAGACTCTACATATAAGTGAGATCATACAGTATTTGTCTTTCTCGGTCTGGGTTACTTCACTTAGCATAATTCTCTCAAGGTCCTAAGGTCCTTCTGTGTTGTCCCAATTGGCAGAATTTCCTTATTTTTTATGGCTTAATAAAATCCCATGTATACATTGTACTAAGGTCCTTCTGTGTTGCCCAATTGGCAGAATTTCCTTATTTTTTATGACTTAGTAAAATCCCATGTATACATTGTGGTGATGTATGTATGCACGTACTCGTGCATATATACACAACTCACAGCTTCTTTGGGCACTGAGTTATTTCCATGTCTCACATTTTCTTTGAACACTAGTTGCTGTGAATATGGTGGTGCATTTATCTCTTCAGCATAGTGTTTTCATTTCTTTGGGATATATTCCCAGAAATGGGCTTTCTGGGTCATATAATAGTTCCGGTTTGTTTTTTGTTTTTTTTTTTTGAGAAACATCTATATTGCTTGCCGTAGTGACTGCACCAGTTTACAATCATGATCATTTTTATTTATCAACTTATAAGCTGTTTGTACATTAGGAAGTCTAACTTTTGAACCGAGTGTTGGAAATAATCTCTCCCACTCTTTTTACTTTGTGTGTATTGTGTTTGTATTTTGCTGGAGGAATGCATAGCAAAGGCAAGAAGCATGAGAATTATAAATTTTTAATAAAGAATTTAAAATCTTAACTAATGGAGAAATATACTACGTGCGTAGATGGGGAAACTATATTGTAAGACATCAGTCCTTTCGATGTGAATATATAAGTGTAATATACAGTTTTAATCAGTACTTTAAGTTTTTTGTTTTAGCTGAGCCCAAACCCATAAATATTGGCAAGAGATGCTTGGAAAAGAATAGTATAAGGAGACTAGTTTCATACGTATTATGTAACTATACTAGGTAAACAGTATAGCATTTGCAGAGTGGGAAAAAAAATCACTGAAAGAGGTGATTTGATAAACAAATTGAAACATAGATGTATTTTCACTCAGTGGGAAAAGATGGCATATTTAATTAATATTTTGCCCTAATCAGTGATGTTGGAGAAAAATAGAATTGGATGGCAACAATATGCTTTATAAAGGAATAAATTTCAGATGAGTTTTACATTGGAGTGTTGAATAAAAAGTCAAATCACACAAGTATAAGAAGACCATTCAGGGAGGTCTTCTTAAGTCAGACAGGAATCTCAGAATGATAAAGAAAAGGATTGGCAGATTTGACTACGTGATAAGACTTTAGCATATTTTCCTTTGGTCTTTTATATTCACTTTTACATTCTTGGTCCTGCTAAGTCTCTTCAGTCATGTCCAACTCTCTGTGACCCCATGGACTGTAACCCGCCAAGCTCCTCTGTCCATGGGACTCTTCAGGCAACAATACTGGAGTGGGTTGCCATTTCCTCCTCCAGGGTATCTTCCTGACCCAGAGATTGAACCCGTGTCTCCTGCATTGCAGGCAGATTCTTTACCACTGAGCCATCAGGGAGGTGATGCCATATATGAATTTCTTGTATTATATTTTACTTCTTTGATGTTTCCCCATGGCATATAAAACTTCAAAAATGCAATTTCAGTGTCTCTATAGTACTTTGGCCACCTCATGCGAAGAGTTGACTCATTGGAGAAGACTCTGATGCTGGGAGGGATTGAGGGCAAGAGGATAAGGGGATGACAGAGGATGAGATGGCTGGATGGCATCACTGACTCGATGGATGTGAGTCTCGGTGAGCTCCGGGAGTTAGTGATGGACAGGGAGGCCTGGTGTGCTGCGATTCATGGGGATGCAAAGAGTCGGACACGACTGAGTGACTGATCTGATCTGATATTCTATTTTATGCATGTGCTCTCATTTAATTTAGAACGTAACAGTTTTTGAACAAAAGTCACAATTCCTTGAAGTTACGTTTCAAGAGTAGAAAGCACATTCCATAATCTCTTAATAGAAATTTGACACACAAGACACACGCTGGCCGGTGGCGCCAACTCTCAGGATGAGACACTTAGGTGCCATATGCCAGACTAAACCTTGTGGTCTCACACTGCAGTGAGGAAGCAACGCTTAATGAGTTTTTAGCATCATTTGGTATAAATTAGGAAGAAAATTAGTCATCCTTCTTCCTGTACCATACCTATGGATAAATAGAAACTGAAGTACGCTCTCACAAGGGCCTCTGATTACAGATATGCAGAAATTAATGTGTGAAATCAGCAATGTATCCAGGAGATTGTCCTCTTATAGTACCCCAAGGATTTTTAGGAGTTTTAAGAGGAAAAATAAAAATTTATGACGGTGTTTAGGAGTTTTGAGAGGAAGAATAAAATTATGACGGTGATGTCCAAGTAATGTCATGTTCTGGGACAGATGACCAGAGGAAGGAGGGCAACTTGAATTGATGTTGCTAAAAGCAAGTGGAAGTTCTTATTTAATTTTCTCTCTCAATAGAGTTTTGTGGAAATGGTAATATAGCAGTTAAAAACACACAAAAACAATGAACAATAAACTGCATTTGAATCAGGAGATTTGGGTTCAAATCCCTAAACTGTCAACCACCTGTTGTTAATCATGGATGAGTCACTTTACCTCTGGGATCAAGCTTTCCATTTGTAAAATGAAGGTGTTGGGTTTTAGGTTATTCCTAAAGTCACTTTAAGCTGTAATTCTCTGCTTTTGTAAATTTTTCATGGCCGTCCTATGATAATGATGGGAAAATGTAACCTTGATTCATCATTGTCAACTACCACGACCAGTGAAGTGAAGTTGAAATGAAGTTGCTGAGTCATGTCCGATGCTTTGCAGCCCCATGGCCTACCAGGCTCCTCTTGCTGAGTCATGTCCGATGCTTTGCAGCCCCATGGCCTACCAGGCTCCTCCATCCATGGAGTTTTCCAGGCAAGAGTACTGGACTGGGTTGCCATTTCCCTCTCCAGGGGATCTTCCCAACCCGGGGACTGAACCCGGGTCTTCCACATTGCAGGCAGACGCTTTACCATCTGAGCCACCTATCTGTTAGTCATTTATCTAATCCTAGAAATGGTCCTTTAGTTGTTTGCTGTGAGGCCATGTTTTCCTTCTTGTCTAATTGTTTCATAAATGCTGTGGGACGGGTAGGCAAACATGCTAGTTAGGCTGACAAGTAAAACCAAAAGTAGTCCAGATGACTTCTGATGGGCAGGAGTTGCGGTGTACTAAATCTGGTCCAGTGAAATTCAGTACCGATGACAAATAGTAAATTTAGTTTGAAGGATAAAATCAAAGAAGCAAAGAATAGCTGTTTAACCAAGTAGCAAAAGGGGAACCTTTCACTGTTGGTAGGAATATGAATTAGTGTAGCCACTGTGGAAAACAGTATGGAGGTTCCTCAAAAAACTAAAAATAGAACTACCATATGATCCAGTATTGTGCTCCTGGGTATATATCCAAAGAAAAAGAAAGCTGTAATTTGAAGACATATGCACACCCCAGCTTTCTTAGCAGCATTTACAGTAGCCAAAATATGGAAGCAACCTAAATGTCCATCAACAGATGAATGGATAAAGATGTAGAAGGTGTATACACACACACACACACACACACACACACACACAATGAAATATTACTCAACCATAAAAAAGAATGAAGTCTTGTCATTTGCAACAATGTGGATGGACCTAAAGGGTATTATACTTAGTGAAGTGAGTCAGACAGAGAAAGACAAATATTCTTGTTCTCACTGAAATATGAAATATAAAAATGAAGCAAAAAGTGAACATAACAAAACAGAAACAAATGTAGATAACAAACTAGTGTTTAGCTGTAGGGAGAGGGGAGGAGAGGGGCAAGATAAGGGTAGGGGATTGAAATATACAAACTAATATGTATAAAATAAATAAGCAACAAGGACATATTGTATTGCAAAGGGAAATACACCATTACCTTATAAAACTTTAAATGACCAGGTACGATGCCCGATAACAAATGCCTAGGGCTGGAGCACTGGGACAACCTGGAGGGATGGTGTGGGGAGGGGAGAGGGAGGAGGGTTCAGGATGGGGAACACGTGTATACTGGCGGCGGATCCATCTTGATGTATTGTAAAAGCAATACAATATTGTAAAGTTAAGCAAAAAAAAAAAAAAAAAAAACTTTAAATGTACCATTTCACGCCAACCAGAATGGTTGCGATCCAAAAGTCTACAAGCAATAAATGCTGGAGAGGGTGTGGAGAAAAGGGAACCCTCTTACACCGTTAGTGGGAATTCAAACTAGTACAGCCACTATGGAGAACAGTGTGGAGATTCCTTAAAAAACTGGAAATAGAACTGCCTTATGATCCAGCACTGCTGGGCATACACACCAAGGAAACCAGAATTGAAAGAGACACATGTACCCCAGTGTTCATCGCAGCACTGTTTATAATAGCCAGGACATGGAAGCAACCTAGATGTCCATCATCAGATGAATGGATAAGAAAGCTGTGGTACATATACACAATGGAGTATTACTCAGCCACTAAAAAGAATGCATTTGAGTCAGTTCTAATGAGGTGGATGAAACTGGAGCCTATTATACAGAGTGAAGAAAGCCAGAAAGAAAAACACCAATACAGTATACTAACACATATGTATGGAATTTAGAAAGATGGTAACAATAACCCTGTATATGAGACAGCAAGAGACACTGATGTATAGAACAGTCTTTTGGACTCTGTGGGAGAGGGAGAGGGTGTGATTTGGGAGAATGGCATTGAAACATGTATAATATCATATATGAAATGAGTCACCAGTCCAGGTTCGATGCACGATGCTGGATGCTTGGGGCTGGTGCACTGGGATGACCCAGAGGGATGGTACAGGGAGGGAGGTGGTAGGAGGGTTCAGGATGGGGAACACGTGTATACATGTGGCAGATTCATTTTGATATATGGCAAAACCAATACAATATTGTAAAGTTAAAAAATAAATTTAAAAAAATAAATAAAACTTTAAATGGAGTATAATCTATAAAAATATTGAATCACTATGTTGTACCCCCTGAAACTAATATAATATTGTAAATCAGCTGTTCAATAAAAATAAAATGTTTTAAAATTTTTAACTTAAAAATTTAAATAAATAATTTTTTAAAACTGAGCCATCTCTTAAGCAATAACTTTATGCCTATTTCTGAAACTATAGTAAATAGAATGGGAGAAATGGGTCCCAACTAATCATAGCAGTGAGCTTTTCTATCCTGTGGGCCAGATCATATCTGAAGAGTTCTTGGCTTGTCATCTTGAATAAGAGATATAATTGTCATGGTATAATTTCTACCATTTTGAAATAAAAAAACATACCTGGTGGAGAATGGAAAGGTTAAGAAAGAAGAAGGCTTGGCTGCTGTTGTTGGGAGAGAAAGCAAAGACCTCTCTGGAGGAGCAGTAACAGACCTGTGGGCTTGGTTATCACAGAAGGACTTTCAGGCAGGCAAAACGCCTCTGGGGCTCCAGTAAACATGGGGATGAGCTGACCCTGGCCTTCAAAAAGCAGAATAAAGTATCATTAGCATCTCAGAGCAACTCAAGAAGTGGCACAGTGTCAAAGCTTTGACCCTGCATTCTGATTCTAAGTGACTTACTGCTGTGCAACCCTGGGCAGGTTATTTAACTCTTCTGGGTTCAGAAGAAGTGGTCATTAGGGGGCCGTATTATCTCTAGAAGCACATGATTATTGTGAAATCTAAGGATGGAGCATATGGTCTGTGGCAGCACAGCCTGGTCCAGCAGGCCCTTCCCCAAGAGGGCTGGCCTGGCCAGGGAGGCTCCAAGCCCCAGAACCACCTTGAGTTGGAGCAGCAAGGAGTCAAGGCTGTGGCCAGGCTCTGTCCCTGAATTGGGATCCCTGCTTGTCCCCTCAGTCACCTGTTCCTGCTCGCTAGGGCTGCCTGCCTCACCGCCATGGCTGACGTGGATGGCAGGCAATGCTTTGATGTTGCCCTGCCCGCCTTGAGTTGGTATCCTGCCCATGAGTGGACCTTCTCTTCCAGGGGCAGGGCTCAACCCTGTCCACTCAGACCTGGGCCATCTGCCTCCCCCAGCTCCCAGGTTCACCTGACCTTGTCCTGACCTGACCTAGTCCACTGCCCAGTTAGTGCTGCTTGGACCCCAGTCAACTTCACACCCCTCATCAGAGATACTCCCATAGCCTGAGCTCAGCACATCCAGTGGGGTTGTGCTGTGTTATGAACATTGCTTGTGTTTTCACAAATACATTTACCACTGACCCACAGTCTAATGAGGGTGTCAGACCCAGCGGCCTCTATGGATGCAGGAGGTGATTTTGAACTCTCTGAAGAGAAAGGGCTTGCATGCTAGGAATCTACTACAACCAGGGTACTCAACTCTTGATTTGCATAGAGCCTAGTTAGTACACTGCTCATACACCCTCCATCTGAGTAGAGGATGGGAGTGGAGAGGAGATGGAAAAGGGACCCCTCCTCCTGGCCCAGATGTTTGGTCCTGCTCCCTGACCCAGGAAGAGGAACTGTTCAGGGGCTGGAGGGCATAGAGGGTAGGGAGGGCTGGGAAACCTCAGTACAATCTTAGAAATCACAGCTGTCCAGAAGAGGAGTGAGCAGTTCCCCCGGACCCCCCTGACCTGTGATGGAATCCTAGTCCCTCCCCTGCTCCGCTCACCAGCATCTAGACAGACTGCTTCTTCCTCCCTCATTTCCCTCCTCCTCTCTCTGCTGCCTTCACTCTCAGGATTGAGACCTGGCCCCGGGCTTTCTGAGTTAGCCCAGCCACCAGGACATCCAGCCCTCCAGGCCACAGAGGCTGCTGCCCCTGACTCTCCATCATCCTCTCGTATCCTGTGTCCTCCAGGTGGTGGACACTCCTCGGGCCAGCAGCTCAGTTGGAACCGTCCTGCTGAGCCACTTGGCTAGCCCCTTCTTGAGTTCTCTGCCTCTCGTGGAGCTGCCTGGCCAGCTCTCCCAGCAGGCACGTGGCTTCCACACCCAGATGGTACCAAGGACGTGTGACGTGTGGGTGGGTGAGCCAGCAGCCACGGTGCAGGCACACGGCCCCACTTACTGAGGTTTAGATTCTGCCTTAGAGAAGGGCATGGAGATTTCAGACCCTGGGAAGCAGACGAGGGCTCCCTTCCCTCCCTGGCAATGCCACGTTGGTGGGAAATTCCGCATGTGACTTGCCAGGACTGCGCCACTACTCATATGCTGCCTGCAGCCTCAACACCCTGTGTGGTCTCAGAGCACCCAGCACTGTCCCTGCTACAGAGAAGCCCCCACCCCTACCTCCCCACCCCCGACACACTGCACACTAAAGATGCACCGCATCCTTCTGCAGTCTCCACGTGCAGGGCGTCATCTTTGCAGCTGCAGTCTGCAAAGAATTCCTCGCCCTGCTGAGAATTCCTCTCCATGGCACTGGAAGGACAAGTCTGTGTCCTCCCACTACCCCAGCACTCTCCTCAGCTGCAGTCATGAGAATTCCCTGAGGAAGTCACAAACACCCGGTCCAGGTACACAGAGCAGTCACTCAACAAACCCCACTTCCCTGCCCCTTCTGGGAATTGCTCAGGGTGAATTTCCAAGCCCAGCATTTCCTCTCTTCTCCGGCCTCTGAGGCTCAGCAGGGAGCAAACTGCCCTGCTGGCCCTGTGCTCCTAGCCCTTCTCCTGTTTCAAGACTGCGGGTCTTCAAGGCATACACCAATGTGCTTTACTTGCACCACACCTCCTGCACCTCCTGACAAAGTAGGTGCTCAGTGAAAGTTTGCTGGTTGAGAGATCTGTGAAGATTTCTTGCAGGATAAGGAACTTGAAGGAACCCTGGCTTGTGAAGGGCAGAGACATGTTAGGATAGGCAGAAGGGAACCCAGTGGAAAAACACAGCAAAACCTAAGTAGGGTGGGAGGCAGCGGGGTCTGGGTGGTCTGAGGGAAGAAGCCACCCCAGGGGAGGCCAGAGAGAGCCCCTGTGAGTGGTGACCTGCCTGGGACCGCCGGGAGTCTCTCAGGCAGCCTCTGGGCACCTGCCAGCCTGGCTACCCTGCTGGGTGACCACAACTCATTTTTACATGCTTTTTGCCAGCAGTCAGGCCTGGGAGCATGCCTGGCCTTCTTTCATCTTTAGCCCCTCTCTATGCGTATATATTTTACTTTAGAATAATGTCACTTTACAGCCATGAGCTCCCTTCTGTCCCCAGAGTATTTTCAGAGGCCCCTCCCTATCAGTCTCCACCAGGACCCTTGGACCAGCCACCCATGGTAATAGTTGAAATGGCTTTCCAGGGTGTCACCATCACCATGTCCAAGCCAGCCACATCCTGCCTTTCAAGACAGCAGTATTGGTCTAAAATGGCTATTTAATTTTAGAAACATGTCTTCCAGAACTAAAGTGCACGAAAAGCTTCAACGTCCTTCCTTTTGGCTGATAACCTTTCTCTCCCCTCACTGTATTCTCGATCTAAACATGTTTTTAAATCACTGCAATTTTCTTGTATTTCCCTTTAGAGGAATTTGGATTTTGAAAAGCACCTCAGTCTCCCAAAACTTTACATAATTTATTGCAGACATATTTTGTGCTTGCAATATCTTCTGGTACAAAAAGAGAATCTCCCTTTTATTTCCAGAAGTTGTTACAGACATATCCTGAATTTAAATGTCTTGAAAGTTCAGCCAGAACATGCTGCAAGTGTTGATTCCCTTTGATAACTGGAAATCAAACTGCATCACAGGAGGACCAAGGTCTCCATACTTTGTGCCTTCCTGAGTGACAAAAGATCTGAGTGATTTAAAGCCCATTTCATAGAAATTCACTTTTCTTTTAAAACTCTTAAAAGACTAAGAAATAAAGCCAGTGTGTGAAGGTTATGTGTGGTGGAGAACCCTGTATTTTTACAAGTGAGCTAGGCATCCCAGCAGCACAGGTTGGGAGCCTGAACAGGAGATGTTGGGAGGCTGAAAAGTTTCATGAAGAACAGACATTTGAGCCAGGACGGGAGACCTCCCTTTCAGTGTTCTTGTGGGATTAAGGGGAATCCTGTGTCACATTCAGCCTATTACATTGTGTGTAGTACGTGCAAAGAGTCGGACACAGCTGAGCGACTGATCTGATCTGAGTACATGCTCAGTAAATAGGAGCTGCAGTGAAAAATCATGGTCATTATCACCTTTGCTAGAGTTTCTGTGGCATCCACTAGCATGAAGTGGGTGATGAATCTGGGAGCAAAACATCCCCTGATTCTGAAAATATTTTTAATTTCTTTTATTGAAGTATAGTTGATTTACAATGTTGTATTACATTATGTTCTACTGTATAGCAGAGTGATTCAGTTATATATATATTTCTTTTCCATTACAGTTTATCACAGGATATTGAATATAGTTCCCTGTGCTATAAGTAGGACCTTGTTGTTTATCCATCCACATATAATAGTTTGAATCCCTGATTCTGAAATATTACTGTGGGAGACTTTTTACCTCCCCCAACACCACAGGCAAAGTCACCTCTCTCTAGTCCCCATGGCTTGAGAGCAGAATTCATCAGCCCCATGTAGTCCCACTTCTGTGGGTCCCTGCCCTCCTGCCTCCACGTCTGGCACGGGCTCCTGTGGGCTCCAGGACCCAGTGCTGGGGCTCCCAGAGCTGTGCCCAGACTGTCCACTAGCGGGTCTGCATCTGTAACTCAGTTTAGTGCCTGGTCATTTCCCCTTCGGTCTTGGGGCCAAATGTATTGATTAACAAATTGGTTGTTTGTCCAGACCAGTGGGAGTGTACACTAACAGGTTCACATCCCAAAGCAAGTCAGTAAAATTTAAATTTGGTACAACTACCCCTCTTTCTTGGAGAAGGAAATGGCAACCCACTCCAGTGTTCTTGCCTGGAGAATCCCAGGGATGGGGGAGCCTGGTGGGCTGCCATCTTGGAGTCGCACAGAGTTGGACACGACTGAAGTGACTTAGCAGCAGCAGCAGCAGCCCTCTTTCACCTGGCCTTGACATTCCTTCTCTAGGAATCTTAGAAATGGCTTTTTAAGATTGCTGGAAATTTGTTGAGATTTTACTGGTTTTAATAGATTAATTACAGATGAATTAATATCACAATATTGTCTACTTGTCCAGGAAATATTCTCCCTTTATTCAGTGTTCAACTCTTGTTTTATAGTAGAGTTTTATAGGTTTCCTGGATGATTTATATACCTTTGTAATTAGACTTTTTCATAAGGACTTTTTAGGATATTTTACTCTGCATATTTCTCTTTTTTTTTTCCTCTTTTTTTTTAAACAATAACATGTGGACAAAAAAAAGGGCTTTCAAAACTGTGTGAATGGTTTAAAGAATAAACTGCACAGCTGTGCACCTGTCACACAGGAGGAACATGGTTATACAGAATTCATGGATGCGCTCACTCCCCCACGCACAGAGGTCAGCACTGTCCTAAATCATCCACGTTTACACAGGTCTCCCTCAGCATCCTGATAAAGCCATTGTAAATGGAAAATATCCCAAGTAAAAATGCATTTAATACAAAAACCTACAAAACATCATAGTTTAGCCCAGCTTCCTTCAAACCTGCTCAAAATACTTATATTAGCCTATAGTTGGGCAAAATCATCTAGCGCAAAGACTGTTTTATAATGAAATGTTGAATATTTCATGTAATCTGTGGAATACTGTACTTGAAGCATAAAACAGAATGGATGTCTGGGTCCAGGCTGGTTGTCAGTGTATTGATTGTTTACCCTCACGGTGGGGTGGCTCACTGCCACTGCCCAGCATCTCCAGAACAGGTTATATGGTTTATCACTTGCCCATGAAAAGATCCAGATTCAAGAGCTACCACATCATCCTTCAGTCCTACTCCTGTGCATATATCTGGATAAAAACATGGTTCGGAAGGACCCATATACCCCAGTGTTCATTGCAGTGTGGTTTACAATAGCCGAAATGTGGAAATTACGTAAGTGTCCGTGGACAGAGGAGTGGATAAAGAATATGTGACACATATGTATAATCGAATATTACTTAGTCACAAAAAAAGAACAAAATAATGCCATTTGCAGCAACATGGATAGACCTGGAGATCTATAATACTAGTTGAAGTAAGTCAGACAGAGAAATGCAAATATGATATTGCTTATATGAGGAATCTTGAAAAAAGATAAAAATTTATTTACAAAGCAGAGACAGACTCACAGACTTAGAGAACAAACTTACTAAATTTACAATTACTGGGAGCTGGGGGTGGGGGGAATGACGAAGGGGTAGGGGAGAGACCAGTTGGGAGTTTGGGATTGATATGTGCACTCTGGTATATTTAAAATAGATTACCAATAAGGACCTACTGTGTAGTACAGGGAGCTCTGCTCAACACTCTATAATAAGCTAAATGGGAAAGCAGTTTAGCAAAGAATAGATACATATATATGCATGACTGAATCATTCTGCTGTACACCTGAAACTAACATAGCATTGTTAATCAACTGTACTTCAGTATAAAATAAAAATTAAAAAAATTTTTTAGAGTACAGTTTCTATTGAATGCACGTAAATATCATACCACCCTAAAGTTGAAAAATATGTAAGTATTGTAGAACCATCCTAAGTCCAGGACCGTTTAGATTCCCAGGCTAAACTGCCTAGATCGGCCTGCTGTTTGCACTTGATGTAAGTGGATTGTGTGCATTCTCCTGTGGCCTGATTCTTTCCCTTAGTATAGTTTATCTATCCAGCCACGTTGATGTCTGTAGCCATCATGCACTCACTTTGCCTGAAATTTGGATTCCATTCTGCAGTTGATGAGCAGCGGTGGTTTCTGTGCTCCTAGGAGCCTGAGTGTGCTCTCAGGTACACGCATGTGAGGCCCAAAGGATGTGGGAGAGTTCCCGGGATGCCGGTGCCTTTCGTTTAGGTCAGGACATGCAGTGTTCCCAAACAGCTGCACTGCATTTGCCCACTGACCAGCATCCAAAGAAGGTTCTGTAGGATTTTCTCTATATCCTTGTCCACATATGGCTTTGTTCCTTTAAATTGTTTTGCCACTCTGGCAGGTATAAAATATTTTCTCTTTGTGATCTTATTTTCCATTTATTTTCATAAAAATTAGATGGTCAGAATTTCTTTCTGACATGAATTTTTTCTGTGTCTATTACTTTCTTGTTCTTGCATTTCTGCACAATTTCTACAAAATTTCTGCTTATTTCAATGGCCCATTTTTTTGTTTGGGTTTTCTTTTTTTTTTTTTCTTTAGTAAATCTTAGGAGTACTTTAAATTGTCTGAGTACCATTTCTTAATCAGTGATATGTCTGGTAAGTATCTCCTCACATCATGTGGTCTGTCCACTCACTTTCTTAACAGTTTTAATACTTTTATGCAAAGCAGTTTATAATTTATTTTAGCCATATTTATGCTCTTGTTTTGTCTTACTTAAATTCTTCCTTACTTCAGAGTCATAAGAAATTTCCCATATTCTCTTCTAGAATTTGTATAGTTTAGCCTTAATTTAGAAATTTATTCTTGGTAGGATGGGGTCCAATTTCATTATTTCAATTTGCATGATCACTTGTGTTAGCATTGTATAGTGCAAAGTCTGTTCTTTTCCAACTGCTCTGGAAAATCATCTGTCATGTATCAAATGTCCATATATATATATATATATATAATCCTTTTTTAGGTTTTCTATTCTGGGCCACTTCCCTGCGTGTCTATCCATGTACTCTAATGACAGAGTATCTTCATTTCTGTCATTTTGTGATGAGTCTGGTTACCCCACAGGGCCTTTCTCCACCTCATCCTTTATCTTCAATGTGCATTGAACTTGGGCTTCTAAATACACTTTGGAATTAATTTGCCAGTTGTATGCATGTACACATCACACTCCTCCACCCAACACACACATGTCCTTTAAGATATTAAATGCAGTTATCTTAAAGGGCATGTGTGTGAACCTTTAGGAGTGTAATGTCTCCACATCTATATCTCCACTTATTCAGACCTATTTTATCTCCATGAGGTTTCTGTACACTTTTTGTTAGATTCATTCCTGTATATTTCATACTGATGCTATTGTATATGGCACTTTTTACTTGGTTTTCTAAATCTTTCTGGTTCATACACACAGAATTGATTTTGTATATTTATTTTATATCTGAAAGCTTTTATTCTAATAATTTATCAGTGAGATTATGTTATATGTATTAAGCCATATTTTCCACAAACAAGGCAGGTTTCTCCTTTCTTTTAAACTTCTCATACCTTTTACTTTAATTAACTTATTTATGTGTCCTTAGTGCTCTTGCTAAAACTTCCAGGAGATTGGTGACCTACAGTGGTGACACTGTGCTTCCCTGTTAGCTCAGCTGGTAAAGAATCCACCTGTAATGCAGGAGATCCCAGGTGGATTCCTGGGTCAGAAAGATCCCCTAGAGAAGGGATAGGCTAGCATTGGTATTGGGCTTCCCTAGTGACTCAGATGGTAAAGAATCCGCCTGCAATGTGGGAGACCTGGGCTCAATCCCTAGGTTGGGAAGATCCCCTGGAGGAAAGCATGGCAATCCACTCCAGTATCCCTGCCTGGAGAATCCCCGTGGACAGAGGAGCCTGACTGGCTGCAGTCCATGGGGTCGCAAAGAGTCAGATACGACTGAGAGACTAAGCACAGCAGAGCACAGTGGTGATTGTGTGACCTTATCTTATTCATGATCTTCAAGGAAGGGCATTCAACATTATATAACATTTCACCATGAAGTGTAATATTTCCTGTCATCTTTTAGAAGATATCCTATATCAGGTTAAAGAGCGTCTATTTCTACTTTGCTACAGAGATGATTTTATCGTGAATGGATGTTGAATTATATCAGTGTATATCTTTTGAAATGATCATCTGATTTTCCTCTTTAATTTATAATGTGGTGAATTTATAAGGTTTACACGTTGAACTTATTTTGTTGACAATTAATATTAATTTAGGATTTCCTTTTTTAATCGTGGACTAACTCATTTTGCCCTTTTATTTTTAACCTTTAGTTTTAATAGCACTCAGTTGATTAATAATCCAAATAAATACTATATTATCATTTCTTTTAACTAATAATTATTTCTTGTGTCTTACCTTTTCCTATTGGATTTATTTTTCTTTTTATTTGAGTATTTTTTCTCTCTAAATATTTTCAAGAATCTATGGGCAGTGAACCTTCTGAGCCTCTGTATGTCTGTAAACATACATCATCTTTTTCTTGAAAGATAATTTGTCTGTCCATATAGTCTTAGGTTCAAATTCTACTCCCTTCACCTCCTGTCTTAAAATATATTTCTCTTTGAATGTGTGGCCAGTGGAAAAATCTTTAATTTGATCTCATTCTTTTGTGTATTTGTTTATTTTGAAAATATTTTATTGTGGGAAAATATGCATAACATGGGGCTTTCCCTGGTAGCTCAGATGGTAAAGAATCTGTCTGCCATGTGGGAGACCCGGGTTTGATTGCTGAGTCTGGAAGGTCCTCTGGAGAAGGGAGTGGTTACCCACTCCAACATTCTTACCTGGAGAATTCCACAAACGGAGGTTACAGCCTGTGGGGTCGCAAAGAGTCAGAAACGACTGAGTGACTAACACTTCCATGCATAACATAAATGTACCATAAGTGTCCATTCAGTAGTCTTAGGTACATTTACATTGTTATTCAACCATCACCACCATCCCTTCCTAGGACTTTTTCCCTTGTTGTAATAACTCTTTATTCATTAAATCCTAACTCACAATTCCTCATCTCCCAGCCCCTAACAACTTCCATTCTCTTTTCTGCCCCTAAGAATTTAACTATTCTGGATACTTCATGTAAGTGGAATCATACAGTGCCTGTCCTTTAATTACTAGCTTATTTCACTTATAATGTCCTCAAGGTTCATACATGTTGTAATGAGTGTAAGAATTTCCTTCCTTTTTTTAAAACATTTTTAATTGGATAGTAGTTGATTTACAATGTGGTGTCAATTTCAGGTGTACAGCAAAGTGAACCAGTGATACGTACACGTATATCCACTCTTTTAGGTTCTTTTCCCATATAGGCCATTTCAGAGCACTGTGTAGAGTTCCCTGTGCTACACAGTAGGTCCTTATTAGTTTCTATTTTATTTATAGTAATGTGTATACATCCATGCTAAAGGAGATCAGTCCTGGGTGTTCTTTGGAAGGAATGATGCTAAAGCTGAAACTCGAGAACTTTGGCCACCTCATGTGAAGAGTTGACTCACTGGAGAAGACTCTGATACTGGGAGGGATTGGGGGCGGAGGAGAAGGGGACGACGGAGGATGAGATGGCTGGATGGCATCACAGACTCGATGGACGTGGGTTTGAGTGAACTCCGGGAGTTGGTGATGGACAGGGAGGCCTGGCGTGCTGCGATTCATGGGGTCGCAAAGAGTCAGACACGACTGAGCGACTGGACTGAACTAAACTGAACTGAACTATATACATTCAATCCCAACCTTCCAATTTATCCCTCCTTCCTTCCCCCTAGTTAGTTTTCTACATCTTGGATGATGTAGACATTTCTCCAAAGAAGACATACAAATGACTATCAAGCACATGAAAAGACGCTCAACATCACTAATTATTAGAGAAATTCAAATCAAAACTACAATGAGGTGTTATCTCACACCGATCAGAATGACCATCAACAAATCTACAAACAATATAAATTCTGGAGAGAGTGTGGAGGAAGGGGAACCCTCTTGCACTATTGATGGTAAGGTAAATTGATACAGCCATTATGGAGAATAGTATAAAGTTTCCTTAACAAAACTAGGAATAAAACTACCATGCATACATGCATGCTAAGATGTTTCAGTCATGTCTGACTCCTTGCGACTCTATGGACTGTAGCCCACCAGGCCCCTCAGTCCATGGCATTCTCCAGGCAAGAATACTGGAGTGGGTTGCCATGCCCTCCTCCAGGGCATCTTCCAACCCAGAGATCGAACTCACATCTCTTATGTCTCCTGCATTGGCAGGCAGGATGTTTACCACTAGTGCTACCTGGAAAGCCCCATAAAACTACCATATGACCCAGAAATCCCACTACTGGGCTTATATCCTGAGGAAACCATAATTGAAAAAGACACATGTACCCCAGTGTTCATTGCAGCACTGTTTACAAAAGCCAGGACACAAAAGCAACATAGATGTCTATTGACAGATTAATGGATAAAGAAGTTTTGGTACATGTGCATGATAGAATATTACTCAGCTATAAAAAGGAAACATATTTGAGTCAATTCTAATGATGTGGATGAACCTAGAGCCTATTATACAGAGAGATGTAAGTCAGAAAGAGAAAGACAAATGTTGTATTAATACATTAATGTATATATATGGAATCTAGAAAGATGGTACTGATAATCCTATTTGCAGGGCAGCAAAAGAGATGGAGACACAAAGGACAGACTTTTGGACACTGTGGGACGGTGAGAGTGGGATGATTTGAGAGAGTAGCATTGAAACATATATATTACCATATGTAAAGTAGAGGGCCAGTGAGAATTTGCTGCATGATTCAGGGAACCCAAAGCCTCTGTGACAACCTAGAGGAGTGGGATGGGGAAGGAGGTTCAAGAGGAAAGGGACATATGTATATCTATGGCTGATTCATGGTGACGTAGGCAGAAACCATCACAATATTATAAGCAATTATCATCCAGTTAAAAATAAAATAAAAAAAAACTAAAAATAAAGCTACCATATGATCCAGCAAATCCCAGTCTTGGGCATATATTCAGAGAAAAACACAATTCAAAAAGATACACACACCCCAGTGTTCACTGCAGCACTGTTTACAATAGCCAGGACGTGGAAGCAAACCAAATGTCTATCAACAGAGGAATGGATAAAGGAAATGTGGTTCGTGTATACAATGGAGGATTACTCACCCATAAAAGAAATGAAATAATGCCATTTGCAGCAACATGAATGGACCTAGAGATTGTCTGACAGAGAAAGGTAAATATCATATGATATCACTTAAATTAACTTCCTTCCTTTTTTAAGACTGAATCATACTTCATTGTATGGCTAGACCTTATTTTTTTAATCTGTTCATTCATTGATGGGAACTTGAATTACTTCCACCTTTTGGCTATTGTGAATAATTCTGATCAACAAGACTGTACAAATGTCTGTTCAAATCTCAGCTCTACCCAGAAGTAGAATTGCTGTATCATATGATAATTCTTTGTTTAATTTTTTGTGGTTCCTCTTCTTGATTACAGAGTTTTCTATAGAAGTTTTCTATAGAAGCTGTACCATTTTACATTCCCACCAGCAATGCAAAAGGGGTCCAATTTTCTTATTTGTTTTTTTCCCCTCTTAATGGCTATGAGATCAGCCCTGGGATTTCTTTGGAGGGAATGATGCTGAAGCTGAAACTGCAGTCCTTTGGCCACCTCGTGCAAAGAGTTGACTCATTGGAGAAGACTCTGATGCTGGGAGGGATTGGGGGCAAGAGGAGAAGGGGACGACAGAGGATGAGATGGCTGGATGGCATTACTGACTCGATGGATGTGAGTCTGAGTGAACTCCAGGAGTTGGTGATGGACAGGGAGGCCTGGCGTGCTGTGATTCATGGGGTCGCAGAGAGTTGGACACGACTGAGCAACTGATCTGATCTGATCTGAATGGCTATGAAATGGTATCTCACTGTGGTTTTGGTTTCCATTTTTCTACTGATTACTGATATCAAGTACCTTTTCATGTGATTATTGGCTATTTGTGTATCTTATTTGAACAAATGGGTATTAAAGTTCTTTATTTTTAAACTGAGTTGTTTGGGTTTTCTCTTGAGTTGTAGGCGTTCTTTATATATTCTGGATATTAATCAATCACTTATCAGCTATATGGTTAGCAAATATTTTCTCCCATCCCATAGGTTGCCTTTTCCTTCTGTGTCATTTGATGTGCATAAGTTTTTAATGAAGTTTACTTTTATTGTTGCTTGTGCTATTTGTAACATATCCAAGTTATCATTGCCAAATCCAAGATCATGAAGATTTTCCTCTGAAGTATACTTTTAGCCCTTAAATACAGGTTTTTGATCCATTTAGAAGTAACTTTGAGGTATTTGGAGAAGGGCATGGCAACCCACTCCAGTATTCTTGCCAGGAAAATTCCATGGACAGAGGAGCCTGGTGGGCTACAGTCTGTGGGGTTGCCAAGAATCAGACACAACTGAACGACTAATGCTTTAAGGTATGGTGTAAGGTAAGGGCCTAGCTTCATTTTTTTTGTATGTGGATATCCAAGGTTTCCCAATAGTGTGAGAATTTTGTTCTTATCAAAATTGTTTTGCCTATGGATTCTCATTCTTTTGCATTTAATGTCTTCCAGTGTCTATTTAAAAATTCGGTTAGGTTTATGAGGATATGTGATTTACCCATGTGGATGTAAGAGGTCAAAGGGAAAACCAGCCTGGGTTCTGGAGCCCCAGGGTGCTCAGGATCTACAGGGACCGGACTGGCCATCCCCAGGCCATCACCACCCGCTGAGAGGCAATCCCTGGATGCAGGAGAGATCCTTAGACTTCACCCAGAATCTGTGTGTTAACATGGAGGAGAGTGGGGTTCTGGTACTACATGTAGGGTGTGACCCAGCTCCTTCCCCTCACCTGTGCAGTCATGGCCCTCCTAGCTTATGAGCATCCTGGGGGTCTGATGCCTGCAAGAAAAAGCCCACATCACAGATAAGCAAGTAGATTTCAGGAGTCAACATGCTACTCATGATATTTGGCCCTCCTCCACTGCTGGGGCACACCCTGCACTCACTTCGACTAAGGTGTGGTCCACAGGAACCCTCCTGACTCAAGATCCTGTTGGTGACACTCTGACCCCTGGGCCTGGTGTACCCCACCAGGAACAAGGAGTGGTCATCTGACCTCTTGAATTCCCTAAGGATCACACCATAATCCTGGCAAGGATGATGATGAACAGCTTTCTAACTTTGTGATTCCCTGTGGTCTGTGCCACCTGAGGTTCTCATGGGATGTCAGAAGTTGAGCTTCTGTCTGTGAGCCTCTCTGTGGACCTATCCTGGAGCATCAGCATAGCCCGTGGACTTCTCATGACTCTGACCTCACAGTCACTTCCTTGACTTGTCACTTACTTAGAAGACTTTCCTTTTATCTGACCTAACTCTCAATGCCTTCATTTATTTAAAAATTAAAAGGTGGAATGGTGTATGAGGGAGGGAGATTCAGGGGCATGGGGTTCACTGTCAAGACCATTTCAAGGTCAAACTCTGTATTTCGATTACAGTGGTGGTTACACAGGTGTATACATTTTGTCAAAATCTATTTCCTTAAAAGGCTTCCCTGATAGCTCAGTTGGAAAAGATAGCTCAGTTGGTCCACTTGTAATGCAGGAGACCCCCTTGTGGCTCAGCTGGTAAAGAATCCGCCTGCAATTCAGGAGACCTAGGTTTGATCCCTGGGTTGGAAAGATCTCCTGGAGAAGGAAAGGGCTACTCACTCCAGTATTCATGCCTGGAGAATTCCATGAACTTATAGTCACAAAGAGACACGACTGAGTGACTTTCACTTTCATGCTTTCATATACTTAAAATGCATGTACTTTATTATATGTAACCTATTTGTCAATAAAGCTTATTTAAACAGTCTTTAAAGACCATTTCAAGTTCATACCATACCAAATATTTTAAATCATTTTAAAATTTGAAATATAAAAAAGTTTTAAATTCTTACTTCTAATGAAATGTAAATGTTTTCTTTCATTATTGTCTTTTCTAGAGTTCTCAGGGGCTGTGGTCTCACGCCATCCACTGGGGCAACAATGGGCCATTTCCAGCAGAGACAGTGCCGAGTTGCCCCGGGTGCCTGACTGCCACCCACCTCCAGTGAACTGCAGTGTCTGAAAAGTGAGTTCCATATTCATGGGGTCTGTCATGACTATGCTGGGGTGGGGCAAGTGCAATCAGCATTTCCAACAGGAGAGCTTATTGTGGTCCTGGGAACAGATGACCTGAAAATCAGGTTTAAAGCCAGGGAGCAAGAGTGCATTAATTTATCTGCTGAAGTCCATTGAGAGGAAATTGTGAAATGGATTTCATGTTGCATTAAGATTTGTGTTTAGAATAGTAAACATCACCCTTCTAAAGAACATGGCTGTAGTGAATAACCAGGAGGTAATTTGATTTATACTAGTGCAGAATTTATTAAGCAACTCTGTTGCTATCTGTAGCTATCATGATTGATTTTTAAAATATTAGAAGGACAATTTAAGCAAAGGACTAAAGTCTCATATTACCATATTAATTGCTTTTATTTTTAATGTTCTTCTTAGTGCTTGTCCAGAAATAGAATTTTTATCTAGTTGATATCAGAGAGTAGCAATTCTTTTACCTTATGACTCTTCAAACAAATATCTTCATTTACTTTTTTGCCTACTTTTCCTTTTGATAAACTCCAAACTCTTAGGAAAATGGAAAAAGAGGGCAGTGAACACCTGTGTTCTTCACTCAGATTTACTAGATATTTACCCAAGTACACACTTGGATACATACACACATGGAGAGATTGTAAAGATGGATGTGTGTGTGTTATGGATGTGTGTTCATTTTTTTGTCTGAATCATTTGTACATAAGTTGCAGACATCATGACATACTTTGCATATATCTCTTAAATTCATAGGCTGTCTTCTTCAAAACTGTCCTGTAATACCATTATCACTGTGGAATTCAACACTGATAAAGCAATGTTTTCCGATATATAGTTCCAATTCAAATACCCCTGGTTGCCTGCCCCCCAAATATCCTTTATAACTGTCTTCCCTTATTTAGTATTCAATTAAATGTCATTCACTGAATCTAGTTATATCTCTTTGTTGTTAGTCACTAAGTTGTGCCCAACTCTTTGCGACCTCATGGACTGCAACACGCCAGGCTTCCCTGTCCTTCACCATCTTTCGAAGTTTGCTCAAACTCATGCCTATTGTCGGTGATGCCATCCAACCATCTCATCCTCTGTCGCCCCCTTCTCCTGCCTTCAGTCTTTCCAAACATCTTGAGTCTTTTCCATTGAGTTGGCTCTTCACATCAGGTGGCCAAAGTATTGGAACTTTAGCTTCAGCATCAGCCCCCCGCCCAGTGAATATTCACGGTTGATTTCCTTTAGGGTTGACTGGTTAATCTTGCTGTCCTAGGGACAACCCTGTTTTTGTTTTTGTCTTTTGCAATGTTCACATATTTGTAAAGAATCTAAGCAAAAAAAAAAAAAAAAAGAATCTAAGCCTTTCGTTTTGTAGAGTATCTCACAGGAGTTATCTGACTGTTCCTTCATCCTTAGCTGCAGGTAGACATCTCGTGTATTTGCCTCATATTTACATCATCATGACCTAGTATTGGTAGTGACAAGTTCAGCTGGCCAAGGTGATTTCTGCCAGAGCTCTCCTTTATGATGTTACCTTATTTATTTCTTCTAATTAGTAAGTAATCTGTGGGGTGAGGTTTGAGATCCTAGGAATATTCTCTTTCCCAGATAATTTTCACCAATGATTTTAGCCCCTATTGCTGGTCGTATTATGATTTTTCACCAATCATTCAATCTGCGCGTCAGACCCTCCTTCCCTGTAATGTAGTCCTCCCTTTTTTACTTTTTCCACGTCTGTGAGATCACACGAGGGAGTATCTGGGTAGTCAACAGAAGGACTCTGAAATCAGACTCTATAGGTGTGCCCCTTGTCTCCGTCACATGCTGACCAGACCACCTGGGCAAATGCTTCACTTCACAACCCTCAGTGCCCTAGTGCTTAACACTGGCAACAGGAGTAAGTCCTTCGAGAGGTGTCCAGTGGGGCTGGAGCCATGGTTGGCACTCACTGGGCATGATTACAGAGGCAGGGAGGACGGCTGAGTGCCCAGTGGGTGCTGCTCCAACCCTGAGTTCGTTCGTAACCCGTGAAAGCTGATTCAGACCTTTGGCCGAAAGGCTGATGAACATTAAGGACAGGGCAGAGCCCTAGTCTGAGTGCTCATAATTGTAGATCCCTACACTTAGAAGGTTGCGTAGAGAAGCAAACTCATGGCAGGAAGCATCCACCAGCGCACAGTGTCCCGTGAGGTGACTCCACCCCCTGTTCTGGTTACTCCTCACTCTCTCGGTCACACTCTTTCCTCTCTGCTGCAGGCCTGGACCTCCCTGGCCTGCTGTCCGTCTGCCTTTCAGTCACAGATAACTAATTGGACTTCTCGTCCGAAGGTTATTAGATTTCCTTCTGTTTTGATTTAGTCACTGTGGTTTTATTCAGTCCCTATGGTTTTGTTTTCTGGCCGTGGAATCTTCCTTAAGAATGTTTTAGAAATTTTACCAGGGAAATAGCTTGTGAATATACATGTGATTTACAAGCTACTTGTGAACATGGATTAGATTGTTTCTGGAGAGTATTTCTAGCTACTAGATTATCTTCAAAACTCTTCCTCTGTACATTTTACTTGTCTCATTTTATTCCCCATAGTGCTTTCTGTTTTTCTACTGAAGTATAGTTGATTTACAATGTTGTGTTAATTACTGCTGTACAGCAAAGTGACTCAGTTATACATGTATATGCATTTTTTATATTCTATTCCATTACAGTGTATCACAAGATATTGAATATGTGTTTCTGTGCTATAAAGTAGGACCTTGTTGTTTATAAAAGCTTGCATGTGCTAACTCCAGCCTCCCTCTTGGCAAACTTCCCTGCGATTCTTAAAAGCAGATGAGAGCTGGTGTGATAAAGGATGCCTGTGGCTGCAGCCAGTGTGCTTCCTGCTCGTCAGACAGAGCTTGCAGGATGGCTTTCCGGTGTCCCCCGTTGTCCTACTTTCTGGGGCGATAGCCAGCCCAGCTGGCATCCCCAACCCAAAGCTCCCCTGAAGTTTCCCACCTCCTCCTTCCGTTTTCCTCCTTCTCAGCAGTTTATGAGCTGGGGACCCTCTGCCTGTCTCTGTGTCCCTTTGGGATGAGTTCCTTGGGGAAAGAACTAGGTTGTAGGTCTGACATCAACTTGATGGGATGGGTGGAGCAAAATTGAAAATCAAATCTCTGCTTCTGCAGAGACACAGAAAAGAGCACTTGGGTTTGTTTGTTTTTTTTTGATATATAGTTGATTTATTTACAATATTGTGTTAGTTTCAGGTGTACAGTACAATGATCCATTTATACATATATATATTTTTTACATTCCCTTTCATTATAGGTTATTACAAGATGTTGAATATAGTTCCCTGTGCTATACTGGAAATCTTTGTTGATTACTTGAGTTTCATTTGAAAAAGTGGGTAAAAATATCAGGGCGGCCTTTTTTTTTTTTTTTTTTCCATTTCCTAGTATGCACCATGAGAAATTTCTGCCCCCTTGAAAACCTGAGTTACCTAGTTTTGAGAGGCGTGCTCCAAACCAGCATGCTTAAGGATGGCCTTGAGGCATCTTGAAGGCTCAGAGAAGCCCCCTCTTAGAGAAGCCCCGTCCCCGAGGTTGTCAGGCCCTGGGCCTCATGGGGGGCCTCCCCAGCAACCCTGGGCCAGGACCCTGAGTCCCTCTCTTCTGCTCCCTTTTCCTGCTTCCTTGTGCCTGACAGGAAGGGCCTCAGTCTTCTCCTGCAGCTGCTTCCCTGGATCCCAGGAGCTCACATTTTTCTGGGGCAGGTGTGATCAGGGCACTGTATTTGTCTGTGTCACACACACCCACACTTCCCCAGGAAGAATGGGCCCATGCCACCCCAGACTAGGTGATACATCCAGGTCATGAGGAAGGTAGCAGAGGCAGGGGCCTGAGGTCCCCCTGGGGGACCTGGTTCTGCCCGTTGGTGCCAAACTCTGGGGCAGTGGGATGGGGATGCTGGGCAGACAGGCTGTGCTTCCATCCATGTGAAACATCAGCTCTTGGGCTCTGAGGTTCTGGGGTCTCGGGGTCAAGTGCTCACTCCCGCTTTCTAGCTGGGTGGCCCTGACTCCCCAGCTGCCCAAGGAGTCAGTGGTTCCCCAGGGGGTTGGACTCTGAGCAAAAAAAAAAATGTTGAAATCAACTACCTCAAACTTGCTGCTCTCCAAAGCTGCAATGCTTCTTACTTGATCTTGAGCCAGCACGTAAGTGTTTGAGTGAAATTGGCTTCACCATTCTTTCCTCAGGGGAGTTGTACTTAAATATTCTGCTTAAAAGTGTCATTTCTTTCTTAACTCAGATAGCTGACCCCATAAACTTTAACTTTGTGTACATCACCTTTTGTGAACCAACCTTTTAAAAATTATTAATATTTTTTATTTACAAAACAGAAATAGAACCACAGACACAGAAACAAACGTACAGTTACCAAAGGAGAAAGGGGATGGGGGATAAGTTAGGAGTTTGGAATTAACATATACACACAGTTATCAACATATATATAAAATAGAGAGCAGCAGTAAAGAATCTGCCTGCAATGCAGGAGACCTGGGTTTGATCCCTGGCTGGGGAAAGTCCCCTGGAGGAGGAAACAGCAACCCACTCCAGTATTCTTGCCTGGAGAATCCCATGGACAGAGGAGCTTGGCGGGCTGCAGTCCATGGGGTTGCAAAGAGCCGGACAGGACTGAGTGACTAACGCACACACACACATACAAAATAGATAAACAACAAGGACGTCTATATAGCACAGGGAGCAATACTCAGTATCTTATCACAACCTATAAGGGAGAAAAATCTGAAAAAGTATATATATTGTTGTTGTTGTTTAGTTAATAAGTCTTGACTGACTCTTTGGCGACCCAGTGGACTGTAGCCCGCTGGGCTCCTTCTGTCCATGGGATCTCTCAGGGAAGAAAACTAGAGTGGGTTGCCACTTTTCATTGTCCATGGGCTCTTCCCAACCCAGGGTTTGAATCCATGTCTCCTACATTGGCAGGCGGAATCTCTACTGGCACCAGGGAAGGCCTGTATAAGTTCTTTTGATATGACATAAAAGCAAATCTTCTGAAAGAATGGTACTCCAGAGGGTTTTATTAGGTGTCTAAAGTTATTAGTTTAAGAATATATTTGCAACTAAATGAATAGATAATTACAACAGTAATAATTGTATATAACCTATTTTTGGTACCCACTGTGGGCAAGGCACTATGTTGTGTAATCACCCCCAGAACCATGTAAAACAGGAGCTACTATCCTTATTTCAAAGGGAAGCAGTGAGAGTGAGGGGCAAAATTGATTGTCCCAGTTTATTTGCAGGTCTGTGTGCATTTGTATTTCAGTTTAAGTGTTCCTAGTGAGTAAAGCTTGAACTTAGATATCCAAAGAATACAATTAGTAGATTAACACATTCAGGTCATAAAGTTGTCAGGTAAGTATAGGAAATTGATTGGGTTCTTAATAATCTACCTATCTCACTGTCAGCTAGTATAAAATATACAGAGCCATCCAGGATGATGCAGTCCGTAGATGTCTTTTTCCTTTTTATTTGTTTGTTCCTTCATTTAGGTAAACTGGCTTCTTCTGTTTGGAGAGATAGATAAAACTGAATTTTATAATAGCCTGTTCCAGCGTAAAAGCTGAAATTCTCCTTTGCTTGTGAAATTTAATTATTTTTTAATGGAAAAGAGCTATCACATCTACTCCCTTTGTTTAACTTCTTTTAAGTATGCTGGAAACTTCCAAGTGTAAATATCTAGCTCACTGGAACTTCTAAGTATCCCCTAGATAGCTTTCCTGACCTCTTTAACATGCAAGCACACACACAAACACACAGACACACAGTTATGCAAGAATGCGTACATACGTATGAACACACGCATATATATGCATCCACATCCAACAGAAACACAAGTACACATACTCATGCACTGACACACAGAAGCTCACACACATAGACTCCTACACATGTGCACAAAGTCACATGTGAACACCTCAATACACATGCACACATGGTCTGTAATCCAAGTGGAGACCATTTTTCTATGTGGTGTGAGGCCTAGATTAAGGTGTTTTTGTCTCTTTGCTTTTGCATATGACTGTCAATTGGTTCTAGGATCGCTGTTTGAAGTCTATCCTTTTCCCATCAATTGCCTTGGTACCTTTGTCAAAATCTCAGCTGTCTGTTTTCTGTTCCATTGATCTGTGTATCTGTCTTCTCCCAAATACCACACTGTCTTGCCCACAGTAGGTTTATAATGCATTTTTAAGCAGCATGAACCCTCCAACTTTTTTTCTTTTTTCAAAATTGTTTCAAAAACCTGGTTCCTTCATCTTTCCATGTAAGTTTTAGAATCCGCTTGTCCATGTCTACAAAGAATCCTGCTTAGATGTTGAATGGGATTGTATTTAATTTGTAGATGATCTGAGGGTAACTGACTGCTTAACTGCACTGTATCTTGCAATCCATGCTAGTAGTACGTCTCTTCATTTATTTAGGTCATGGTTGGTCTCTTTTGTCTGATTTTTGTGAGCTGCCTACAATTTTGTTTCAGGAATATGTCCTTGCTTTGTTAATCCTCAGGTCTATAAACATCCTCCTCCACCTGTTTGACTCTGTCCTTACTTCCCACCCATCCCTCATATTCACGTGGAGATCAGCTCTCTACCTCTTGCAAAATTCTTAGTTCTTCTGCAGATGAGAGATCACTTCCTCAGCCCCGTTAATTCTCTCCTCGATGCCTGTGTAGGACAGGCTTATCTCTCTCTAGCACTGCTGCTGCTGCTAAGTCACTTCAGTCGTGTCCGACTGTGTGCGACCCCATAGACGGTAGCCAACCAGGCTCCTCCATCCATGGGACTTTCCAGGCATGAGTACTGGGGTGGGGTGCCATTGCCTTCCCCGCTCTCTAGCACTAAGCACCACGTAATGTCACTGCTTCTTTAGTTTGTTCTTTTTGGCCACCAGCCTGGATACTCCTTGAAGGAAGAGCCCAAGCCTGATTTTGGATTGCACATAACACAGAGAAAGGGCTCAGTGAACAATAGTTGGTTATGGAAATGGAGAAATAAAGAAGTGCAGGGAAATGAAAGGAGGAAGATAAACTAATAGTTAATGAGGCTCTAGTCTGTGTCAATCACTGTGTCAGGGCAGAGAGATAAATTGATTGTTTGATAGACAAAAATTAAATTGACAGAAAGATAGTCACTAGGCAGTAAAACAGTTAGATATAAAGATGTAGAGGGAGGGAGGAAGATAAAAGTAGGTGGATAGACAGATAAAGGCAGACAATCAGATGAATACCAACAGACATATACATGTAGACAGACAAATGGATTGAAACACAGACAGACACAGAGACTAGAGGATGGACAGACAATTACTAGATTAGATAAATAGATAGTAGTAAGATAGACAAAAAAATCAGAGAAAAGGGAGGTAGGCTGACAGTAAGATAGATATTTATATGAATATATAGTGAGATAGCTAAGCATTTAATCAGATAGACACAAAGCCAAACAGAAAAGGAAAGAGATTGAAAAGTAGAGAGATAGGAGGTAGGTAGAAATAGAGAAAGGAGGGAGGGATATAGTTTAACTTAAGTTTAGTTAATCTTAACAGAATTCTAAGAAAAATATGGTATATTCCCCCCTTGTATAGATAAGGAAAAGATTGAAGGGGCTTTAGTGACCATCCAGAGGTCATTCTTACAGAGGATGGCAGCGCCCAGGTCTCATCAGTCTGACCTTTCTCCTTTGCTTCTCCAGCTTCCATCACTGCCTTACCAACTGAGCCTTTCCTTTCTCTTGTTCCCTTCAGTTTCCAGGCTTGAGCCCACCTGTCATTTCTTAACTAATTGAATAGCTTCTGCAGAAAATAATACCTGAAGTAGATTGTATCATGTGAGCACAAAGCAGAGCTCCAAAAGCCAGAACTAAAATTAAAAGGAGGGCTGTGGCTTTTTAGACGTTGTCCTACACATGAGGTTCTTTTCCCTTTGAATCGTTTTAATTATTCTATAATACATGGATATTCTCATGTGCCTTAGAGAAATGTTCATATTGACACCTCAGGGACAGGTCTTGTCCTGGTGCCATAGATAATGCAGACATTCCTCTTTGACAAACAGTCGTTTTGGATATTTCCAGCTGTGCTGCAAAGAACATCCTTATACGCACATCCTTGTGCACTTGAGCATGCCTGACTCTATGAAAGATACCAAGAGGCAGAATTACATTTAAAAAACTTAGATACTGAACAAAATGCTCTCCACTGACCTCACCACAAACCCCATTTACTCCCCCTATCGATGGAAAAAATAACCCATTTCAACTCATCAGGGCTGATTTTTCCAAACTTAATTTTTAACTTTAATTTATTTTTAATTGGAGGATAATTGCTTTACAATGTTGTTTTAGTAGTTGCTAAGTTGTGTCTGACTTTTTTAAAAAAATTATTTATTTTTTAACTGAAGGATAATTGCTTTATAGAATTTTGTTGTTTTCTGAAAACATCAACAATAATCAGCCATAGGTGCACCCATGTCCCCTCCCTCCTGAACCTCCCTCCCATCTCCCTCCCCACTCCACCCCTCTAGATTGTTATAGAGCCCCTGTTTGAGTTCCCTGAGTCATACAGTAAATTTGCATTGACTGTCTATTTTACATACGATATTGTAAGTTTCCATGTTACTCTCTCCATATGTCTCACTCTCTCCCTCCTCCCCTCCTCTTGTGTCCATAAGTCTGTTCTCTATGTCTGTTTCTCCATTGCTGCCCTGAAAATTATCAGTGCCATCTTTCTAGATTCCATATATATGTGTTCAGTTCAGTTCAGTTGCTCAGTCATGTCCAACTCTTTGTGACCCCATGAATTGCAGCACGCCAGGCCTCCCTGTCTATCACCAGCTCCCAGAGTTCACTCAGACTCACGTCCTTCAAGTCAGTGATGCCATCCAGCCATCTCATCCTCTGTCGTCCTCTTCTCCGGCCCCCAATCCCTCCCAGCATCAGAGTCTTTTCCAATGAGTCAACTCTTCCCATGAGGTGGGCCAAAGTACTGGAGTTTCAGCTTTAGCATCATTCCTTCCAAAGAAATCCCAGGGTTGATCTCCTTCAGAATGGACTGGTTGGATCTCCTTGCAGTCCAAGGGACTCTCAAGAGTCTTCTCCAACACCACAGTTCAAAAGCATCTATTCTTTGGCGCTCAGCCTTCTTCACAGTCCAACTCTCACATCCATACATGACCACTGAAAAAACCATAGCCTTGACTAGACGTACCTTTGTTGGCAAAGTAATGTCTCTGCTTTTGAATATGCTATCTAGGTTGGTCATAACTTTCCTTCCAAGGAGTAAGCGTCTTTTAATTTCATGGCTGCAGTCACCATCTGCAGTGATTTTGGAGCCCAAAAGAATAAAGTCTGACACTGTTTCCACTGTTTCCCCATCTATTTCCCATGAAGTGATGGGACCAGATGCCATGATCGTTTTCTGAATGTTGAGCTTGAAGCCAACTTTTTCACTCTCCTCTTTCACCTGCATCAAGAGGCTTTTTAGTTCCTCTTCACTTTCTGCCATAAGGGTGGTGTCATCTGCATATCTGAGGTTATTGATATTTCTCCCAGCAATCTTGAGTCCAGCTTGTGCTTCTTCCAGCCCAGCATTTCTCATGATGTACTCTGCATATAAGTTAAATAAGCAGGGTGACAATATACAGCCTTGACGTACTCCTTTTCCTATTTGGAACCAGTCTGTTGTTCCATGTCCGTTCAGTTCAGTTCAGTTCAGTCGTTCAGTCGTGTCCAACTCTTTGCGACCCCATGAATCACAGCATGCCAGGCCTCCCTGTCCATGACCAACTCCCAGAGTTCACCCAAACTCATGTGCATCGAGTCGGTGATTCTATCCAGCCACCTCATCCTCTGTCGTCCCCTTCTCCTCCTGCCCCCAATCCCTCCCAGCCTCAGTATATGATATTTATATTTCTCTGACTCACTTCACTCTGTATAATAGGCTCTAGGTTTGTCTACTTCGTTAGAATTGACTCAAATTGTGTTCCTTTTTGTGGCTGAGTAATATTCCATTGTATATATGTAGCACAGATTCTTTATCCATTCATCTGTCAATAGACATCCAGGTTGCTTCCATGTTCTAGCTATTGTAAATAGTGCTGCATTGAACATTGGGGTACATATGTCTTTTTCATTTCTGGTTTCGTTAGTGTATATGCCCAGTAGTAGAATTGCTGAGCCATGTGGTAGTTTTATGCCTAGTTTTTTAAGGAATCTCCTTACTGTATTCCATAGTGGCTGTATCAGTTTGCATTCCCACTAACAGTGTAAGGGAGATTTCTTTTTTCATACCCTTTCCAGAATTTATTGTTTCTAGACTTTTTGATGATGGCCATTCTGACCTGTGTGAGATGATACCTCATTGTGATTTTGATGGTATTTCTCCACAGAAGACATACAGAATGCTAATAAACACGTGAAAAGATGCTCTGCCCATTTTTTGATTGGGTTCTTTGTTTTTCTGATATTGAGCTTCATGAGCTACTTATATATTTTAAAGATTAATCTTTTGGCAGTTGCTTTATTTAAAGTTATTCTCTCCCATTCTGAGGATTGTCTTTTCATCTTGTTTATGGCTTCCTTTGCTGTGCAAAAGCTTTTAAGTTTAATTAGTTCCCACATTTATTTTTGTTTTTATTTCCATTACTGTAGAAGATGGGTCATGGAGGATCTTGCTATGATTTATGTCAAGGAGTATTATGCATATGTTTTCCTCTAAGAGTTTTATAGTTTCTTGTCTTACATTTAGGTCTTTAATTAAAGACCTTGCATTAAGGTCTTTAATTCATTTTGAGTTTATCTTTATGTATGGTGTTAGGAAATATTCAAATTTCATTATTTTACACATAGCTGTCCAGTTTTCCCAGCACCACTTTCCCAGCACCAAGAAAAGATGCTTGATAGGATTTCAACTTTGTAAAATTTACCAAGGTTTGATTTGTGACCCAAGATGTGATCTATTCTGGAGAATGTTCTATGTATACTTGAGATGTATATTCTTTGGTATTTGGATGGAATGTCTTGAAGATATAAGTTGGGTTCATCTGGTCTAATGTGTCATTTAAGGCTGTGTTTGCTTATAAATTTTCTGTTTTGATCATCTGTGCATTGGTCTAAGTAGGGTGTTAAAGTCCCCTATTATTATTGTGTTACTGTCTATTTCCCCTTTTATGTCTGTTAGTGTTTGCCTTATGTATTGAGGTGCTTCTATGTTGGGTGCATAAATATTTATAATTTTCATGTCTTCTTGAATCAATCCCCTGATCATATGTAGTGTCCTTTATCTCATGTAATATTCTTTAAGGTCTATTTTGTCTAATATGAAAATTGCTGCTCTGGCTTCCTTTTGATTTCCTTTTGCATGGAGTGTCTTTTCTCATCCTCTTCCTTTCAGTCTATATGTGTCTCTAGGTCTGAAGTGGGGCTCTTGTAGACAGAGTATATATAGGCTTCTTTTTGTATCCATTCAGCAACTCTGTGTCTTTTGGTTGAAGTGTTTAATCCATTTACACTTAAAGTAATTATTATATATACATTCCTATTGACAATTTTCTTAATTGTTCTGCATTTGCTTTTGTAGGTCCTTTCCTTCTCTTGTGTTTCCTGACTACAGAAATCTCTTTAGCATTTGTGGTAAAGCTGCTTTGGTGGTGCTAAATACTCTTAACTTTTGCTTGTCTGTAAAACTTTTGATTCTCTATCAATTTTGAATGAGCTCCTTGCTGGGTAATCTTGGTTGTAGATTTTTCCTTTTCATTACTTCAAATATATCCTGCCATTCCTTTCTGGCTTGCAGAGTTTCTGCTGAAAGATCAGCTGTTAACTGTATGGGGTTTCCTTTGTATGTTACATGTTGCTTTTCCCTTGCCTTAATATTTTTTAATATTCCCTTAATATTAAATATTAACATTAATATTCCCTTAATATTTAATATTAATATTCCCTTAATATTTAATATTAATATTCCCATAATATTTTTTCTTTGCGTTTAACTTTTGCTGGTTGATTGATGTGGACATGGAACAACAGACTGGTTCCAAATAGGAAAAGGAGTACATCAAGGCTATATATTGTCACCCTGCTTATTTAACTTATATGCAGAGTACATCATGAGAAATGCTGGACTGGAAGAAGCTCAAGCTGGAATCAAGTTTGCCAGGGGAAATATCAATAACCTCAGATATGCAGATGACACCACCCTTATGGCAGAAAATGAAGAGGAACTCAAAAGCCTCTTGATGAAAGTTAAAGTGGAGAGTGAAAAAGTTGGCTTCAAGCTCAACATTCAGAAAACGAAGATCATGGCATCTGGTCCCATCACTTCATGGGAAATAGATGGGGAAACTGGAAACAGTGTCAAGACTTTATTCTTTTGGGCTCCAAAATCACTGCAGATGGTGACTGCAGCCATGAAATTAAAAGACGCTTACTCCTTGGAAGGAAAGTTATGACCAACCTAGATAGCGTATTCAAAAGCAGAGACATTACCTTGCCAACAAAGGTTCGCCTAGTCAAGGCTATGGTTTTTCCTGTGGTCGTGTATGGATGTGAGAGCTGGACTGTGAAAAAGGCTGAGCGCCGAAGAACTGATGCTTTTGAACTGTGGTGTTGGAGAAGACTTTTGAGAGTCCCTTGGACTGCAAGGAGATCCAACCGGTCCATTCTGAAGGAGATCAGCCCTGGGATTTCTTTGGAAGGAATGATGCTAAAGCTGAAACTCCAGTACTTTGGCCACCTCATGGGAAGAGTTGACTCATTGGAAAAGACTCTGATGCTGGGAGGGATTGGGGGCAGGAGGAGAAGGGGACGACAGAGGATGAGATGGCTGGATGGCATCACTGACTCATTGGACATGAGTCTGAGTGACCCCTGGGAGTTGGTGATAGACAGGAAGGCCTGGCGTGCTGCAATTCATGGAGTCGCAAAGAGTTGGACATGACTGAGCAACTGAACTAAACTGATCTAATGTGTCTTGGGTATTTCTCTTTGGATGTTTCTATTTCCTTTCCCATGTTAGGGAAAATTTCAACTATAATTTCTTCAAAAATTTTCTCAGACCCTTTCTTATTCTCTTCTTCTTCTGGGACCCCTATCATTTGAGTGTTGGTGCATTTAATATTGTCCCAGAGGTCTCTGAGACTATCGTCAGTTCTTTTCATTCTTTTTCTCTTTATTCTGCTCTTCAACAGTAATTTCTACCATATTACCTTCCAACTCCCTTGTCTGTTTTGCCTCAGTTATCCTGCCATTGATTTCTTATAGAGTATTTTTAATTTCAGTAATTGTATTTTTGTCACTGTTTATTTATTCTTTATTTCTTCTAGATCTTTTTAAATGTGTTAAATGATTCTTGCATTTTCTCCATTCTATTTTCAAGATTTTGGATCATCTTTACTATCATTATTCTGAATTTTTTTCAGGTAGTTTGCCTATTATCTCTTCATTTATTTAGTAGTAGGGGCTTTTACCTTGTTTCTTCATTTGTACAATAGTTCTCTGTCTTTTCACTTTATCTAATTTATTGTGTTTGAGGTTTCCTTTCCCCAGGCTATAGGATCGTAGTTCCTTTTGGTTTTGGTCTCTGGCCTCTTCAGGTAAGGTTTCTTCAGTGTCTTGTGTAGGCTTTGTGTTGGGAGGGATTTGTGCCTATGTTCTGGTGGGAGAAGGTGAGTTTTTCCCTCTGATGGGCAGAGCTGTGTGAGGTGGTATGATTTGGGGTGTCTGTGGGATGCCTATCTGCTGATGATTAGCTTTGTGATCTTACCTTGTTTATTGTTTGGGTGAGGCTTCCAGTGCTGGGTGCTGTCAGCAGTTAGGTGGTGCCAAGTCTTGGATACAGGTGGAGGCCTTCATGGGAGTTCTCACTAATTAATACTCCCTGGGGTCAGGAGTTCTCTGGCAGTCTAGTGTCCTAGACTCAGCATTCCCACCCCAGATGCTCAGGCCCAGTCTCTGGTCAAGGAACCCCTAAAAAGCTGATTGTTACAGCAACAAAGGGGATTTAAACAAACAAAACAAAACAGAAAAAAAAAAAAAAAAATCAAAAAATGAACCCCAGATAAATGGTAAATGCAAAATCAGAAATATAGACTATAGAAATATGAACATGCACACACAAACACATACACACAACCAACCAAAACCAAAACAGTCTAAAGTGAATGGCATACCAAGAGAGTGACCCAGTGAGCAAAGGAAACCAAAATTGTTATCAATCAATTAAAAACAAAACTAAAACACAAAACAGAAACCAAGACCAAAGCAGAGTGTCAACTGAGGAATACAGCAAAGAAAACAAACATAATGTTAAAAAGAAAGAAAAGAATAGAAAAGTAAAGTTAAATAATGTATATTATATATATTAAATAATAATTACAGCAAGAAAAGAGCAAAACAAAAACAAACAAAATCACAGAACTACAGAAAGCCAAAGTAGAAGTAAAGGAAATTAAAAGTGTGATTTTTTAAAAAAGTTCTCAAAAACATAAATAGAGATAATAATGATAAAATAACAAACCACAGCTACAGAGAAAAAAAGAAAAAGAAAAAACTCCTGAACCAACTACATAAAAATCAAAATATAAGAATAGTAATAAATATTTTCCTTGAGTCTCTGCTGTCAGCATCTTTTCCCCCTCTGTGAGCCATAGCCCGTCTCTGCTTCCCTAGGAGACCCTCCAGCACTGGGCGGGGTTGGGAGCTGGTCTCTCTGGACCTACTGTGGTGACAGCTGGACCTACTGTAGTGACAGCTGAACCTATTCTGGCCCTGCTCCTCCGTGTTCTTGCCTCCAGTTCCACAGCTGCCAGAGCTAGGGCATTTTCTTTTGTGGGAACACTCATTCTCCTTTTATATATTCCTTAGAATCAGAGTCTACCTAGTTGATCATGTGGATTTAATCTACAGCTTTTACAGCTGGTGGAAAGGTTTTTGGTTCCTTAGCCACTCCGCCCCTGGGGCTCAGTTGTGGTTTTATCCTCACCTCTGCATGTGGGTCATCCATGGGAGTCTGCTCTTGAGGCTGTCCTGGAGGATTTGGGACTGCCCCAGTGAGCAACGGGCATGGAGGTGGTGTGGCTGCTTGAATCACAGAGCCCCTGTTAGTGCCAAATTTGCAGGGAAGCTGATAGCCATAAGTGTGGGAGATATCGCAATATTAGGGCTTTTCCCCAGCCTCTGGTAACTCTGCCCCAGTGAGGGCCAAGCATAGAGGTGGCATGGCTGCTTTGATCACAGAGACCCCAGAGGCACCAGATGCACCATGAGGCCAGCAGCCACAGGTATAGAAGATATGGTGTTTTTAGAAAACTGGTCTCTGGTAGCTGGCATTCAAAGGGCCTCCCTGGCTGGTCCTTCTCTGTTGCTTGGTGCAGCAGGCACTCAAAGGGCCACCCTCTCTGTTGGTCCTTCTCTGTTGGTTAGCTGTTGGCACCCACAAGTGGGAAGAGAAAGCCTGAAGTGATGGCTCTGTGCCCTGCACGTGACTCAGCAGTCACGCCCTGCCTGTACGGCTGCCAGGCTTCCCTCCAAAGGCATTCCCCGCCACAGTTTCCTCTCTCCCATCACCTCAGGCCATCTCTCCATAGTCAGCAGCAGTCCTCACCCTGGAATTGCTCTCCATTCCCTACACTCCTGCTGCCAGCAGTGATTTGTGTCACTGTCCAAGGTACGTAGGGCCACAGCATGGATTGTCTGTGTGGTTCTCACTCCATTCAGAGTATCACAGATCAGCTGTTTCACTCTCTGACAAGTGCTTCCCCTCTGTCCCAACTGATTGCCCTGACGTGGAGATTTTAGCCCCCTCAGTCCCCAGGTGCAGATCCAGCCCCGCTCACTCTCCTCCTCTTTTTCCCTTCCTTCCTTCATCCTACTGAGTTTTGCATGGCTCTATATATTCCTTTCCAGTGGTCAGGGACTCCTGCCAACTCTTAGCTGGTGCTTTGTGAGATCTTCTACATCTGAAGATGTATTCCTGATGCATCCATGGAGAGAGATCCATTGCACTTCCCATGCCATCTTCAAGACCCTCCAAACTTAATTTTTTGAGGAGCCAATCTGTGGGGTAGGGGTTGGGTGGGCATGATTAATGGTTATCTTATAGTTAAATTTGTATTCCCTTCATTGTTACTAAGGTTGACTATCTTTCCATGTATTGATTTGTCTTGTGGGCTTCCAATAAACTTCACATTCATATGATTTGCCAATTTTTTTCTTGTTCTGTGAATCTTTAATTATTTGGATATGTTCATTTTCTATTCTGAATGTCAGTTCCTTGTTCATTATATATTTTCCAAAATTTTCTCCTGTTCTGTCTAACTTTGAAGTTTTTACAGGATTTGTTTTGTCACTCAGAAGTTTGTTTATTGATTTGGCACTTTTGCTGTTATTTATTTCATCAAATTTTTCTATGATGGCTTTTGCTTTTTGTATTTTAAGAAGCCTTTCTGTGTGAGTCAGGACAGACTAAATGCTACAACAATCGTCCCCCAAACTCTGGTGCTTTAACACAGTACAGTTTTACTTTTTGCCGTATATCAGTCAGTGCAGTGTGGGTAGCATGGAGAGCTCTCTCTCCCTTCCTCCCTCCCCCATCTCACCTCTCCCCCTCCTCCTTCCCTCTCCTCCTCTTCTTCCCTCTCTCTCCCTTCTTCCTCTGCTTCCTGTTCTTCTTCCTCTCTTCCTCCCCCTCCCCATCTCTCCCCTCCCCACCCCTTCCTCCTTCTTATTCTGCTCTCTCTTTCTCTCTCAGTCTCTTTTATAAACAGATAAACACACACATTTTCCATCCTCTCCCTAGTCTCTCTGTCTGCCCCTTTCCACACTACTTTAATCACAGTACTTTTATGTTTGATGTGTGGTAGAACAGACTTCTGAATCCACTTTGATCTTTATCAAAAGTGCTTTGGAATTTCTTGCTTCTTTATTCTTCTATGTTTTAGAAACTGTCATATTCCATAACAGATCTGTTCTGGTGTTACTGAAGTTATGGTATGAATTAGAATCTTAAAAATAGTCTTCCCATCCTTTTAGTTTTCTTTCTTGCCTTAAATATTGTGTTCTGTCCAAACAGAAAGTTTATTTCATGTTTGATGTGTGAACTCTAGTTAATTATAGAAGCTTTTAATGAAGTGGATCTTTTGTTTTTTATAAAAATGATTAATTGGCTAATGTTGGTATGTAAAAAAGATATTGATTTTTTTTTTTATGTTGGTCTTGTTCCAGCCATTTAAAATGTTCTTCTTTGTTCTAAGACTTGGTCGTGGGCTTGTTCTAAATTTGGATGGCACTGCTTCTAAAGTTTGTATTATTAGGTAGGATAATTGTTATAAGTTTGGAATACCCTTTAATAAGTAAAGGAAGTTTTCTTCTATTCCTGGTTTATTTTGAGTTGTATAATGAATGATGTGAGCTTTTTGGCATCTTTTGAGATGATCATATGGTTTTTCTTCTACAGAGTGTTAATATAGCATACTCGCATTAGGATCATGTTTGGCTGTTAGTGACAAAGAGAAGAAATAATAGGGAATTTAGTAGGAGGGAAATTTTGCTCCTCTCTCGTGAGCCTAGGGTAAGCATTTCAGGGATGGCAACTCCACGAATCCCCAGGACTGCCTTCCTGCCTCCTAAATCTCCCTGTACCCTTATCTCCATTATCCTGTCGGGGCTAGGGCTCCAGAGTCCTTTGTCTTTCTCTTTTTCTACAGTTGGATTCACTTCCTCATCTTTTAAGGTTTTCATCCATGTTTATAAATGACATTAGCCCATGACTTTTTCTCTTTTCTGTTCTTTCTTTTCTAATTTTGACATCTGAATTATTCTCCCTTCATGTAGCAACTAGGAATCTAAGTTCAGCTATAAACCACCAAGCATTTGACTTACTTGGCTAGAACTAATAGGTATTTATATGAGAAGAATGATGGGAAGTCCAGAGGGGTGAAGTCTAGGGCCTGGGCAAAGTTCAGTGATACCATTGGGATTGGACTTGTTACTCCACCAACCTGCATGTTGGGTCATCCTCTGGCTTTCTCAGAGACTGAAGATGGCAGATATACTTGGAGATGGTATTTCCTTGACTAAGGCAGAAAGGAGGAAGAAAGCCGGTGGGAAAGGACTGTGTCAGTTAAGTCTGACCTCTTCTATCAGGGAAGTGGTGGCTTTCACATAAACTCAACATGGTTGACTCGCGTCTCTGTCACATAGACCTGAATCATTCAGTGCAGCTGCATCAGGATGGATGAATCTGAGTTCAAGGAGGGGAGATTTCAATGACCAACTCTGAACCATTTGGATTCATTACCCAGTACTAGGGATATTGTCAGTCTCTAAGTCAAAGTCAAAGGTTCTCCACTGCATCCTGATAAACCAAGACTTTACCGTGGTAGGTGAGTAGGTATGGAGTAGGCAACATCTAAGAAAATGAATGAGTACTTTCCTATTTCTTTCTACACTCTTGATCCATTTTTTACTGTTACCAAATCTTTGTGTCTTTGTTTGCCTAGCACAGTACATGTCCATTCTCTACTCAGAAACTCCCAGTGGTTTCCCACTGGCCTCATGTTAGAATCTAGCTTCTCACCTTGACAGCCCACAGGTCTGACCCTGACCTTTACCTGTAGTCACCACGCCCACAGCTCTCCTGCTTCTGGTATCTCTGGACCCAGAGACATACAGATGTGTTTTTGCCTTTTGGCCTGTGCTCATAATGTCCATCCAGCTTGGAATGTCTTCTATTCAACTTTCCTAAATCCTCAAAAACTCATCCTACATTTGGCCTTTTCATTCTGCCAGGCAGAAGGAACTGACTCTTTCTAGTATCCTAAATTTTTTATAAATCATATTACAGCATTTATACCAGTCTAAGTTGAATAATGGTTATTTTCATGGATACCTATCAGATGGAGTAGGAACTTGGATTTAGTATTTTTATTTTATTTGTTCACTCAGCAGATTTATTTAACATCTGGTATATTCCAACTTGTAGTGATGATGGTACAAAAAAATAGGAACCCTGACCTTCAGGACAACCCTCACAGAGAGAGACGAGGAGGCACATAGGTCAGCAGTGGCAGCCCAGGACCTACACACATACTTGAAGTGTTCCTTACATGTCAGTGAGACCGTGGAAGGAGCCTGACCCTTTAGGCTTTTTTTTTTTTTTAAGACTCTTTTAACTTGTTAGCAGATATACCTTTTCCCAGAAGACCTGGATAAAATGATTGAAATCAACAGGGGAAGTATAAATCTGATTAATGAGTTGTTTAGATCTTTTTAAACCCTTGTTGATGGCACATTGGTCTGGTTCAGACATACATTTTATGCCTGTGTAACAGCTAGATTTGTGAGCCTGGAGAGTAAAAGCATAAATCCTTTAAAGCAAGGGAATCTTGCAAGCATTCCAGTGCTGAAGGCTTGAATTGTGCAGGGAAGCTCTGCTGGAGATTTTCAAGGATGCAAATAATGCTCTGATATCCAGGTGCCCTTAGAAGGTGATCATTCCTGATGTGGGCACCTTCTATAGTTCCATGGATATTACTGTTCTCTACAAGTGAGAATAAACAATGCCATGTCTTGTCGCCTTAAAACTTTACTTCCGTGTTTAAGTATTATCTTCAAAATGAGTGATTATTATTCCTTGTGGATTCTCTAATTGTCTTCTCTTAATGTGAGTCCAAGGTAGGAAGCAGCATGGAAAGAACAGTCTGTAACTCTTTGGGGTTCATGAGCCTTAGTGTGATGATACCTATACATCTCTTCCCATACTAAGAACTGTTGAAGATTTTTAGAGATTTAACCTATTAATGTGTCATTTCCATGCACACAATAGAAAACTTCAGTAGATCCTACACTTAGTACTATTAGCAAAAATATAAGTTTTAGGAGAGACTTTTTTCCAATCTTTCCATCCTAGGAGAAAAATCATTAAAATGTATGACTGAGTGTCTACTAAGGAAATAGCTTACTTCTGATCATACACTGATGCATGTGCTGTGTTTTAAAGGTGCTGGACATTTGGACCTCGGAACGTCTGAAGGCCCCATACCATTATAAAGGGTTAGTGAACAGTGACCTTAGATCTGAGTGGGTCTTTGTGGAGTCATTACTCTGCTACTGAGCTCTCTGATCTTCAGTAAAATGGAACAGAACCACTTGCCTTGTGGAGTTGTTGTCTGAATGAGAGTTAACCCACCTGTAAAGTCCTTAGTATACTCCGTGTCATCCTGGGCCCTTGACAAATCATAGTTATTTTCCTCATTTAGCTATAGAGAGAATTTACACCCACAGGAAGAATGTTTTTCATTGTCCAGATCAGATCAGATCAGTCGCTCAGTCGTGTCCGACTCTTTGCGACCCCATGAACCGCAGCACGCCAGGCCTCCCTATCCATCACCAGCTCTCGGAGGTCACTCAGACTCACATTCATCGAGTCAGTGATGCCATCCAGCCATCTCATCCTCTGTCGTCCCCTTCTCCTCCTGCCCTCAATCCCTCCCAGCATCAGAGTCTTCTCCAATGAGTCAACTCTTCGCATGAGGTGGCCAAAATACTGGAGTTTCAGCTTGAGCATCATTCCCTCCAAAGAAATCCCAGGTCTGATCTCCTTCAGAATGGACCGGTTGGATCTCCTTGCAGTCCAAGGGACTCTCAAGAGTCTTCTCCAACACCACAGTTCAAAAGCATCTATTCTTCGGCGCTCAGCCTTCTTCACAGTCCAGCTCTCACATCCATACATGACCACAGGAAAGACCATAGCCTTGACTAGGCGAACCTTTGTTGGCAAAGTGATGTCTCTGCTTTTGAATATGCTATCTAGGTTGGTCATAACTTTCCTTCCAAGGAGTAAGCGTCTTTTAATTTCATGGCTGCAGTCACCATCTGCAGTGATTTTGGAGCCCAGAAAAATAAAGTCTGACACTGTTTCCACTGTTTCTCCATCTATTTCCCATGTAGTGATGGGACCAGATGCCATGATCTTCGTTTTCTGAATGTTGAGCTTTAAGCCAACCTTTTCACTCTCCACTTTCACTTTCGTCAAGAGGCTTTTGAGTTCCTCTTCACTTTCTGCCATAAGGGTGGTATCATCTGCATATCTGAGGTTATTGATATTTCTCCCGGCAATCTTGATTCCAGCTTGTGTTTCTTCCAGTCCAGCATTTCTCATGATGTACTCTGCATATAAGTTAAATAAGCAGGGTGACAATATACAGCCTTGACGTACTCCTTTTCCTATTTGGAACCAGTCTGTTGGTCAATGACCAGTTCTAACTGTTGCTTCCTGACCTGCATACAGATTTCTCAAGAGGCAGATCAGGTGGTCTGGTATTCCCATCTCTCTCAGAATTTTCCACAGTTTACTGTGATCTACACAGTCAAAGGCTTTGGCATAGTCCAGCTCCTTTCAAATAAATTGGAAAGCCAAGATGAAATGGGTAAATCTGTAGTAAGATACAGTCTAACACAATTGAATCCTACAGAAAGTCTAAACAGTAATTTCCACAGGAAAAAATAAATAGGGAAATTTGTAGAGGGTTTCCTTCAAAAGAAGCATCAGGAATAGATTGATTCACAGGGAATATCTACCTAACATTTAAATGTCAGGTGACTCCAGTGCCACTTAGGATATTGCAAGAGAATTGAGAAAGAAGATAAGCTTATGGTTTTGCTCTCTGTATAGGATGTTAACCATAAAACTGTCAAATGTACACAAAAGATTGCACATAAAAATAAAAGCCATATGTCAAGCTAATGCATTAATATGAAAATAGGAGTTTTAAATAAAAACTAGCGAACTGAAGAAAAAAGCACATGGGAAAAGAAATACCAACAAATGATTGAAGATTTATTTATTCTAGAAGTATGAGTAAAGTTTAATATTAGAAGTTAATTAATAGAATTCATTATATTGATAGATATTAAGAAAAAATTATGTGAAAATCAACATCCATCCATAATAAAGCTACTCAATAAGGTATATGGGTACTTTCTAAACGTGTGTACAAATATGTGTATTGCCCAAAAGTCAGTCAGATCAGATCAGATCAGTCGCTCAGTCGTGTCTGACTCTTTGTGACCCCATGAATCGCAGCACACCAGGCCTCCCTGTCCATCACCAACTCCCGGAGTTCACTCAGACTCATGTCCATCAAGTCAGTGATGCCATCCAGCCATCTCATCCTCTGTCGTCCCCTTCTCCTCCTGCCCCCAATCCCTCCCAGCATCAGAGTCTTCTCCAACGAGTCAACTCTTCGCATGAGGTGGCCAAAGTACTGGAGTTTCAGCTTTAGCATCATTCCTTCCAAAGAACCAAAAGTCAGTAGCCAGCATCTTACTCAGTGTGGCAATTCTACTAAAGTTAGGAGAAAAGCAAAAATGCCCATTACCTCTATGAATAGTTAATGGTATATTGAATTAGTTCAGTCAGGCAAGAGAAGAAAGAGGCTTAAAACCTGAAAATTCAGAGTAAGACAATCTCTGTTTGTCTAGCAAAACGAAAAATAAGGGGGAAAAGACCCAACGGATAAATTTCTATAAACACTAATTAAGAATTCAGTAAAAGAGCAGGATATAAATTTAACAGCCAGAAGTCAATAGTTTTGTTTAGAAATATGATAACCAGTTAACACACATATTGGGAGAAAAGATACCTTTTATGGATACCTGGGCATAAATATGGGGTTTCCTGGTGGCTCAGTGGTAAAGAACCCACCTACCTATGCAGGAGATATGGGTTCTATCCCTGGGCTGAGAACATCCCCAGAGAAGGTAATGGCAACCCACTCCAGTAACTTGCCTGGGAAATCCCATAAACAGAGATGCCTAGCGGGCTATAGTCCTTGGGATCACAAAAGAGTTGGACATGACGTAGTGACTAAACAACAGCCAAGGCATAATTTAAACAGAAAAATACAAAAATAGACCCAATTGCATATACAAACATACCATATAGCAATGAAAGCATCTGAGATGAGATTAGAAGGGCTTTCCCACTGATGGATTTTGCTCTTAAGTTGTGTTCAAACAGTTGGATAGACAGGAAAAATGCTAAAATTGAATCCATTCCTCACTTGATATGCCCAGATCAAGTCCAACTGCATCAATGCTTTCAATGTGAAAAATAAAACCCTTTAATAGATAATTTTTAGAGCAGTTTTAAGTATATAGCAAAGCTGAGCAGAAGGTGTGGACTGTTACCATATAACTCCTGTCCCCACACACATGGCCTCCGCCACTGTCAGCATCCCACACCAAGGCAATACATGTGTTACAATCGATGAACTGACACTGGCACATCCTTATCACCCAAAGTCCATAATGTCCATTGGGGTTCACTCTTGGTGTTGTGCATTTGTTGGTTCGAAACCTTGGGCATTCTCAGGGTGAAATCCAAAACTGGCCCACCTTCTCGTATGTAATGAAACCAACTTACCCAAGCAAAGAGACAACTGCTTGGGTTGCTTTCTAGGAAGCTGGGCCGTCCTTTGTTTTAATTGGTTGTATAAACCTTAGGAGCTTATCATTTAAACTTGACATCAATTTGCTGATTTAATTAGAAACGAAAGCATAATATGTGATAAAATGGGAGGAGAGTGCAGTTTTAGCGATATTTCCCAAAGCATGGAATAGTTTGTGGATGAGCCAGGCCCCCAGCCTCCGCATGTGACATCCACAGTCCTGTGTGTGTGTGTGTGTGTGTGCACATGCAAGGGAGAGCCGGAGAAATCGATGTGTCAAGAGGCCCTCTTCTGTGGCAATTGCTTCTGTCTTCTCTGGTTGGGGTCCCTCCGAATGTAGCGTGACAGAGTTTGCACTGTCACAGGGGTTTAGGCAACACTGCTGGGGCCGAGCATGGCTGGGGTTGATCAGGAGTCAGCAGGACACTGAGGGGAGCCACACAGGAGACACCCCATATGTGGCAGGCAGTCCAGAGCGCCTGTGAGCATGCAGAAGACCCTCTCGGGACTGCGACCATGTGGAGTCAGGGGCCTGGGAGGGAGGGAAGGAGGGAGCCAGGGGTGTGAGGGGCTAGGCCAGGCTGCAGGGGCCCAGAGAGAAGGGCATGAAAGCACCTCTGTGCTCTGGGCTTCCAAGTGACCCTTGAGAGCCTCCCAGCAGGAGAGCTGTCAGTCCAGTCTCTCTGCCTGTGAAGGAGAAGGTGAAGGGCGGGGGACAGCTCTCGTCCCAAGGGAAAGACATCTCAACAGCGCTGCCTGGCTCTCCCTTCTCAAACCTCCATCACCTCACACACAGAGGAATCATGCAAATACCTACTCAATAGATAACAAGGACCTACTGTGTAGCACAGGGAACTGTACTCAATATCTTTTAATAACCTATAAAGGAAAAAAAAATCTGAAAAAGAATATATGTATATATATCTGAATCACTTCACTGTGCACCTGAAACTAATGCAATACTGCAAATCAAATATGCACTTCATTAAAAATAAATAAATTGTATGTTAAAATGTATAACATTTTTAAAATTAGCATACAAATGATTTTTTTTAAATACCTATCAAGGATAAAGATCATGTCCCCCAACATGGTTTTAAGAAAATGCCTAGCCAGGGGCCTGGTCCTTGGAACATGGGCAGTGATTGGCCAGAAACAGAATATTCTGGCCAAAGCCCTATATTTTGCAGGGAGCGGACAGAGCCCAGGGATGGGCTTGGATGGTCACCTTGAACCCCCTCCCGGGCTCTCCCCAGGGTCCTACTGTGCATTTTCAGGCCTTTGTATCCATCTGGACTCGGACTGAGGTACAGCTAGGAAAGAGGGTGTTGGTCATCCTGCCTGTGTCTGAGAGTGATGGGGGTGGGATGAGGGGGCACTTGGTGCCTCTGTTGCTCTTGGGAGCAGGCACCTACCTGTCTGGGTACATGCCTACATGCAGTCAATTAGCAAGCTTTCTGGTATGTCCAGCAGGACTGGCTGAGGGCAGCACGCACCCCTTCTGCCATCTAAGCTAGCTCTTCAGTGCTTCCAGAGGCGGCAGTTCTCCTCCTCAGTGGAGACCTGGGCAGGCGAGGGTGGTCCTCATCATCACAGGTTGGATAATAGCTCGCACTTACTGAGCATGCCCTGTGGGCCAGTGTGTTTCATGCACTAACTCCTTCACACTTTAGAGCAGCTAAGAGGTACTGTTATGATTCTGATCCACCAATGAGGAAACTGAAACGGTATACCTGAGGCCTCACAGGAGTGGTGATGGAGCTATTTTGGCACTGAGTGAGGCTGATTCCAGGCCCAAGCCCCATCCCTGGACTGCACTGCCTCTCCCAAGACAAAACCACAGTGGAAAGAGCTTCACATGCCCCTGTCCCCAGGACAGTAGGCAAGACCCTCAGAGAAGTTCTGTCCAGGGGCAAGATGCAGAGCCTGGACATGGCCTCCCTGGTCCTCACAGGGTTAGGACAGGCCAGGGGTGCCTTGGCCATGAAGGGTGGGTCGTGGGGCCCAGCAGTGCTCTCTGGAGGACTGGCATGAGGGGGCAGGGGTGAGGATGGCCAAGATGGCTGGGAGCCCATGTCCCCATTGGCCTGGCTCCTTCTGTGTCATCACAGTGCTTGAATGTGGGGCCTCAGTGTGGTGGGGGCATATTAGATTTAAGAAATAAGTCTTGGGTTTCCCTAGTGGTCCAGTGGTTAAGAATCTGCCTGCCAATGCAGGGGACATGGGTTCCCTTGTCCTTGGCCCAGGAAGATTCTAAGGCCACGCTGCAACTACTGAAGCCTACGTGCCCTATAACCCACGCTCTGCAACAAGAGAAGACACCACCAGGAGAAACCTATGTGCCACAACTAGAGAGTAGCCCCCACTCTCCACACTAGAGAAAGCCCACATCCAATAGCAAAGACCCAGCACAGCCAAAAATAAATAAATAATCAGTTCAGTTCAGTCACTCAGTCGTGTCCAACTCTTTGTGACCCCATGAATCACAGCATGCCAGGCCTCCCTGTCCATCAGCAACTCCCAGAGTTCACTCAGAATCGAGTCAGTGATGCCATCCAGCCATCTCATCCTCTGTCGTCCCCTTCTCCTCTTGCCCCCAATCCCTCCCAGCATCAGAGTCTTTTCCGATGAGTCGACTCTTCGCATGAGGTGGCCAAAGTACTGGAGTTTCAGCTTCAGCATCATTCCTTCCAAAGAACACCCAAGGCTGATCTCCTTTAGAATGATAGTTTTTTAATAAAAGAAAGAAGTCTTCAAGGGTACATGCACATTAACCTCTTGCTGCACCAATGTTTATACTTGAATGTGGTGAAAAGTTCTTTTGAGGTCCACCCTTTAATTTCTGTCTGTGCAGAGGACAAGGCACAGAGGAGGAGGTGTGGCGTGAGTCTTCATCACAGCACTGGTGAGAGCCAGTCTCAGTCTCAGCACAGGGGCCTGGTGTAAGTGTAGAAATGATGTAAGCTGAGTTATACACAGTGGCCCAAAGGTGGAACCAACCAAGTGTGCGGCTAGAGATGAATGGCTCCACAAGGTGTGGTCTATCCATACAGTGGAATATTATTCAGCCTTGTTGTGGCCACATGGTATATCCTCCCAAAATTCATGTGCCGAAGCCCTAACCCTGCAATGTGATGGTATTAGGAGGTGGAACCAGTGGGAGGTAATTGGGTTTAGATAAGATTGTGAGGATGGAGCCCCCATGTTGCTATTTGTGTCCTTGCCACATGAGGACCCAGGGAGAAGGTGGCATCTGCAGCCAAAATATGGGCTCTCACCAGATGCCAGATCTGCCAGCACCTTGATCTCAGACTTGGCAGCCTCCAGAACTATGAGAAATCCATGTCCCTTGTTTGAGCCATCCAATCTGTGGCATTTTGTGACAGCATCCCCAACTAAGATGAGCCTTAAAATGGAAAGAAATCCCAATACTTGCTACAACACACATGGACCTTGGAAGACCCCATGCTGAGCAAAATAAACCAGTCAACAGGGGGCAAATGTTATGTGACTTGTTAAGAGGATCCTGGAACTGTCAAACTTAGAAACAACGTAGAGCGATGGTTTCCACGGGCTGGCCGAGCGGGGAGGGAGTTCATGTTTAATGGGGCAGAGTTTCCATTGGAGAACATGAAAAAGTTCCAGAGATGATGGTGGTGATGATGGGTGCATAATAATGTAGAATATATTTAATGTCACTGAAATGCACTCTTAAATAGTTAAAAGGGTGATTTCATGTTGTATATGTGTTATTATAATTAAAAATATGCAAGATTCAATGTATTGATGGGGTACTTACTATTAAGGTTGAAACCAGGTCTGTGATGGGAAAAGGATACTCTCTGAAATATAAGTAGTGGTTACAAAGAGGAAATTTGAGATACTACCCACCTTGCAAAAGCCCCCATGTTTGGGAGGTGATGGCCACCTGGTACGCAGGTGCCCAAGGAGAAAACGTGCTTGATTCAGACAGTCGGCCAAGGCCCAGGTGCGCCTCCTATGACACGCAGCAAAGCCTCAGCCTCTGTCTGACTGTCAGGAGAGTAACATGCTCTTATCTTTTGCTTTGTCCTCCAGGTGGACGTGACCAAAGAAGTGGCTCTCCCTGGCCGAGGCCCCCGTACATGGAGAGAAGGAAGACAGCAATCTCCTAATTGGAACCATATACATTAGGTCAAATCATTTTCTTATTGTCAAGCCACACCAACCCAAAAATCACACCCTAGTCAGAGCCATGTGCAAGCTGGTGTAGGGACAGTGAGTGTCTGACATCACAGACGCCACTGTCTTATTCCTCCATCTTCAGGGCCTGGCACCTTTGATGAGCTTACTTCCCCAAGTCTTACAGATGCTCAGGTGGACTCAAAGAGGTAACACAGCATGTCACCTCTTATCTGAGGGGCTGACCTGGGGTTGGGATTAGGCCAGCAGTTCTGGCTCTAAAGCAGGAGCAGTCGGCACAGACTTAGTGCTCGAGCAGAGCCCATCCAAATGAAAAAGAAATGGGGGATTCTCATCAGTGGCATGGGATTTAAACTCACCCCCATGACTTACAAAATTAATTAGATGCTCACCAGGATAACATTTTGCATCATTTATACTTAGCAAACTTTATGTGAAGGTCCAGATAGTAAATATATTTGGTTCCGTGGACCTTACCGGTTCTGTTTTAACTGCTTGACTCAGCCACATGCAAAAATGACCACGGATAGTACGACAGGGAGTGGACAGGGCTGGTTCCAATAAAACGTTATTCACAAAGTAGTGGACTGTAATTCGCCAACCCCTTCTTGATGGAGACAGAGGTGCATTTGTGCTTTTATCAGGCATGCCCGTGTCACCCATTTACTGGTTGGAGTCACCCTCACATGCCAGGTACTGTTTGTTTCTCCCTAGCAACTGCCTGGTGCAGTTAGCCTGTGATCAAGCTACAGGGTGACGTTTTATTCCTCTAACTGGGATTATTCTGCTAAGAAATCTGAGAGCTTTATGAATTTTATTGATTGTTCTTGTGAGTATGACAACTCTTGGGAAAATGGCAAATGATTTATCCTCTTCAGCAAGCATAGTATTTCTGTTGACTCTGGATTAATGTGGAACATTTCCTAAGAGCCCAGTAAGGACTGAGGTGGGCATAGGGATGGGTCACTGTTTAAGATGTAGGTAGGATATAGCAGCAATACAATTACATTCATGGAAGTGTTCGCAGCTCTAAATGAATCTAAGATTCATTAAGTGTTTGATTTTTTTTTTTTTGGAAACAACCAAGTCTATCTTCTTTTCAGTTGGTTATCACTGGAATCGACATAATCTAAGATGGGGAAGTGGGCTTCCCCAATGGCTCAGAGGTAAAGAATCTGCCTGCCAATGCAGGAGATGTGGGTTTGACCCCTGAGTTGAGAAGATTCCCCTGGAATAGGAAATGGCAACCCAATCTAGTATTCTTGCCTGGAAAACCCCATGGACAGAGGAGCCTGGTGGGCCATAGTCCACGGGGTCTCAAAGAATTGGACATGGCTGAGCAGCTTAACATGCACTCCGGGTAGGAAGACTGGATTGGGAATGCCCTCTCTCTCCTATGGCACCTACAAAGGGAATGACATTTGAGTCTGACTTTTATTTACTGTTGCACACAAATAATCAGGCGTTGTCCTACACTGGCTCAAATATGTGTCACACCAAGCGGAACGGGTTTCTTGTTTTCATCACGTTTGCCTCTCTGTTCTCTCCTGCAGATGGATGGTTTCTAGCCTGCTTCCAAACCCCACCTCGGCTGAGTGTTGGGCGGCCCTCCTACACGATCCTATGACTCTTGATATGGACGCAGTCCTGTCAGACTTTGTTCGGTCCACGGGGGCAGAACCTGGTCTGGCCAGAGACCTGCTGGAAGGTAGGCCTCCTCCAGGTCCCCCAAACCGCTCTCTTGGCCATAACTGCCCCCAACCCAGTGACAAAAGATAAGTTTTCTCTTACCTGACAAGGGTGGTACTTGGACTCCTTAAAAAGTCAAAGAGGGTGTGGATGATGGAATTCCTTTTGTTACTCTTGACTTTCTTTGGGGAATTGAATAGATCGCCCAACTTTCTATAGTAAAAGAACAGAATGCATTCACTAGGTTTTGCTTTGCATTAAAGCTTCTAGATACTGAGTCAAAGTCTATCAATAACAGTCTATCAGGGTGTTTTTTTAAAGAAAATATATTCAGTAAAACAGAAATTAGAAACCATTAAAAAGAAACACTTTATTGAAGACCTGAGCTGCTTATCTGTGTCTTATCTGAGACAAAAATATTTCAGGCCAAGGTTTTTGGTGAAAAAAACACCTAATAGCCAACAAAATAGTTGAAAATAATTCACAAGCAAGAACGCAAATTCATCCTCAAGCTTTTAGAGTGGATATCATTCAGTACATGAAAAGCATGCTTAGTCTATATTTAGAATGTTTTGAGATAGTTATTCAGCTACAATGAAATAAAAGTAATGTTTAATTTCAGTCTCTAAAATTGACTTATTTTGCATATTTTTACAGTTTCTTTTCTTTTCTTTTTTTTTTGTGTTGGAGTAGAAAGAAGTGGGAAGAACTGATTACAGCTTCTCAGGAGAGTCATGTGTGTGAAAGAGGAGTTATAAACAATTACTCTTTGCTCCAAATATATAAATTCCTCCTTGTGAAATTAGCAAATACTTGGTCAAATAGTGTAAGTCACAATGATTCTTTCATTCCCTTAAGGAAAAATGTGACTCACTGTACATTTGCATGGTTGGAGGTAATACTCTATCCTGTTGAAAATTAAGACCTCCCTATTGGAGGATTCTGATAAAATGGGAGTCATTTCTAAATTTCCCTAAACCTCCCAGAATTTCAAACATTCTTAGAGTTTAGAATGAAATATGATTAGAGAATATATGTGATGTATGTGAATCAAAGTGCTATTCTAATGTTTCCGTGATAGCTTTTCACTGCTTTTCTTAGTTTTAGTGAGCAGTCATGTAGGGAAGTAGGTTTACAATGAGATTGGCAACAAGGACTGGGAGAAGTCCAGACTCGGCAATTTACTGGCTAAAAGATGTAGGGAAGATTATTTTATTTCCCTTAAGCTTTAGTTTTTGTCTATACATTGAACCTAACCCACCTTATAGGGTAATCATGAACATTAGAAGTTGTGATGTAAATGCTTGGTGGGTGGCGTGACCAGCATTTAGAGATGCTCACACAGTAGCAGATGAAGGTCTTGTCTGCTGTTGCCCTCTTTGCAGGTAGTACTGACCTTGGCATTGATATATGGTTAGTCTTCAACTGGAAGCAAGAGCTTTCAGCTTTTTTTTCTTTAATTTTATTTTTTAAGGGAAAATGCAAGAAAATAACTTTTTGTATAGAGTTCTAAGAATTTGAACACGTGTGTATATTTGTGTCATTACTACCTCTCTCAGAGCACAGAACCGTCTTATCAGCCCCAAGAACTCCTCCTGCTCTCTTACAGCCATGCCTTCCCCAGCCCTGGCCACTGGCAACGCCCATTCCATTTCTTTATCACTTTGGTATTGTCTCTTTCGAGAACATCATATACATGGCATCACAAAGAACCTAACCTTTTCAAATGGGCTTCTTTTCACTCAGCATAATTATTTTGAGATTCATCTGAGCTGATGTGCTTGTCTGTAGTTTGTTCCTTTGTTTTGCTGAGTGATACACCCATTGTGGAGATGGCCCATGGACTGTTTAGCCACTCAACTGTGGGAGGCATTCACTTGTCTCCAGTTTTTTGCAGTTATAACTAGAACTATGATACATTTGAGGACAGGGGTTTTGTGAACACCGTTTTAATTTTTCTAGGGTAAACACAGCAGAGGGATTGCTATTTCAAATGGTAAGTATACATCTAAAAGAAATCACCAAACTGTTTTCCAGAGTGCAGTACCATTTAGTATTTCTACCAGAAACATGTAGGAGTTCTAGCTACTCTACATCCTCACCACAATTGGCTTTTTAAAAAACAATTTAGCCATGTAGGTTTAGAATGTCATTTCCTCATCATTTTAGTTTTCATTTCCCTGGTGACTAATGATGCTCAGTTGTTTTCCTGTTATTTTCCATTGGTGTATTCTCCCTGGTGAAATGTCTGTTCAAGCTTTTTCCCAGTTTCTCAGCAAAATTAGGTTGCTGTTTTTTTACAGTTGAGTTTTGAAAGTTCATTATATATTCTGAGTATAAATCCTTTGTCAGATACGTGATTTGTAAATATTTTCTCCCAGTCTGTGCTTGACTTTTCACTCTCTTAGCAGTGCTCTTGGCAAAGCAGAAGTTTTTAATTTTGCTGGAATCCAATTTATCATTTTTTTCTTTTATGGATTATGCTTTGGGTGACGCATCTAAGATCCTTTGCATAACCAGGTCATGAAGATTTTCTCCTGTGTTAACTCAAAAGTTGTGATGTCTGACTCATTTGGGGCTGATTTTTGTATAACATGTGAGATTTGGAGCAAGCTTCATTTTTATGCATATAGATGACCAGTTGTTCAAACCATTTTTGGAAGATTATCCTTCCTCTTTTGAATTGCATTTACATAGTTGTCACAAACAAAGTGTGTCTGTAGGAAAATATTGATGTCAATTTCCTTTTATTGATCAGTATGTCCATTCTTTTGCCAATGCTATACTGTCTTGAGTACTGTAGCTTTGTGGCAAATGTTAAAATCAGCACGATTCTTTCAGCTTTGTTCTTCTTTTTCAAAAGTGTTTCAAGTAGCCTGTATTTTTGCCTTTCCCTATAAACTTGAGGATTAGGTTACCTCTATCTATAAAGTTTCCTGCTGAAATTTTTATTGGAATTATGGTAAATCTATAAATCATTGCCAACTATGTTATGTCTTTGAATCCATTAAGACGTTGTAGCCATATTTTCCATTTATTTAGGACTTGTTTGAGTTATTTCATTAACAGTTTATAGTTTTTAGCATATTAGATCCTATACATATTTTGTAAGATACATCTTTGGGGAGGGATTGAACTTCTATATATGGTTTAAGTTCATTTTCTAATTGTTAATTGCTAGTATGTAAAAATATAATTGATTTTTGCATGCTGTTCTTATATCCTACAATTATACTACACTCAGTTATTTTTTCAAGTGTGTATGTACGTCTGTTCCTTAAAAGTTTCTATTTCTGCAATTATGTTGTTTCCTTTCCAATGTATGCCTTTTGTTTATTTTTCTTGACTTATTCTTTTTTTAATTTAAATTTATTTATTTTAATTAGAGGCTAATTACTTTACAATAGTGTATTGGTTTTGCCATACATCAACATGAATCTGCTACGGGTGTATACGTGTTCCCCATCCTGAACCCCCCTCCCACCTCCCTCCCTGTACCATCCCTCTGGATCATCCCAGTGCACCAACCCCAAGATTCCTGTATCCTGCATCAAACCTGGACTGCTCTTCATTTCTTATATGATATTAAACATGTTTCAATGCCATTCTCCCAAATCATCCCCCCTCCCTCTCCCACAAAGTCCAAAAGACTGTTCTATACATCTGTGTCTCTTTTGCTGTCTCGCATACAGGGTTATCATTACCATCTTTCTAAATTCCATATATATGCGTTAGTATACTGTATTGGTGTTTTTCTTTCTGGCTTACTTCACTCTGTATAATAGGCTCCAGTTTCATCCACCTCATTAGAACTGATTCAAATGTATTCTTTTTAATGGCTGAGTAATACTCCATTGTGTATACGTACTACAGCTTGCTTATCCATTCATCTGCTGATGGACATCTAGGTTGTTTTCATGTCCTGGCTATTGTAAACAGTGCTGCAGTGAACATTGGGGTACACGTGTCTCTTTCAATTCTGGTTTACTCAGTGTATATGCCCAGCAGTGGGATTGCTGGGACTTATTCTTCACTTATTCCTATTTATTGCACTAGCTAGAACCTCTAGTAAAATGTTGAATAAGAATGATGAAAGGGAACATCCTTGCCTTGTTCTTGATCTTAGGGGGAAGCTTTCCATCTTTCACCATTATGCAGAGTGGGTTTGGTTGATGTTATTTGTCAGGTGAAGAAAATACCTTTCTATTCCTAGTTTGCTGAGAATTTTATTATGAACAGTTTTTTTTTTTTTCCAAATACATCTTCTACATCAGTTGATATGATTGAGTTGTTTCTCTTCTTTATTATAATGTATTGCACTGATTGCCTTCTAATAGTAAACAAGCCTTTCAGCTATTATTTCTTCAAAGATTTTCTACTGTACATTTTTCTCATCTCCTAATGGGACTTCGATGATATAAAGGTTAAACCTTTTGTTACTGTCCTACATATCCCTACAGTTCTAATCATTTTCTTTTCTTATATTTTCTCTGTCAGTTATTCACTTCTGTTAATCTACTTATACAATTACTGAATCCTCTGTAATCTCCATTCTGTTACTGAGCCCATCCAATGATTTTTTATTTTAGTTGTTGAATTTTTTCATTTCTGACATTTCCACTCAATTCCTCTTTATGCCTTCTGTTTCTTTGCTGAGGCTTTCTATATTTTTCAGGAGTGTTTTTTCTGTCTTGTTGGAAAATAAAATAACTGCTTTAAATTCTTAGTCAAATAATTCCAATATCTGTGGCATCCCAGCATTGCTATTGATGTTTCCCTGTTTTTTTGTTATGGTGAGTAAATTTGGATTGTATCCTAGACATTTTGAATATTATATTTTAAGACTTTGATTGTTTTTTGAATCTTATAACAGATATTGTTTGACTCTTATAGCAGATTTTGTTTTAGGAGGTAATTAACTCTGTAGGGTTGAAATCAAGTCCTCAGTTCCCCAAGACTTCTGTAGATTGTGGTTTCAATGTTGAGTCTTTGAGAAGTGCTCTTGGATCTGTCTGGTGTACACCTAGTGGCAAATCTGGGACTTAGGCAATCATTTGCCCCATATTTTACTGCTCCAGGCCCCTGGAATTTACTTAGGGTCAGATCCATATACATGCAGCTCAAGAATTCATAAACAACTTTAAAGGGTTGCTTTCCTAAGCCCCTGCCATATCATAATTGCCTTGATATTTCTGGGTCCCTGGGACTCTGCTCTCCAGCCCAATAGCTAGCACCCTGAAGCTCTGTTTGCTGCCACACTTTTGCACATTTGATTTGACTGTACCCACCTCAGAGCTGAGCAGAAGTCAGAGGGAGAGCAATAGCAGTGGGGCTCACCATGCCCACTGGGATCCACAGCTCTTCTGATTGGAAAGGAAGGTTCCCTGCCTTCCTCTTCTGATTTCTTTCCATCTCTCATTGCTCCACAGGATTGCTTGAGGTCTAGGGCACAAGAGAAATGACAAAAAAAAAAAATTTTTTTTTAATAAAAGATATTTAAGAGGTTTCTACACTCTCTGAACATTGGATACCCCTTCTTACTTCTTGAGCCAGAGTAGAGTTCTTCCCTTGGAGCTAATGCCCACTTCTGGGTTCTGGGCTACATGAGTTCACATCAGGGGGACTAGAAATAAAAAGTGATATCATCAAAAGTTCTGTGGTTTTCTTCCTCAGTCTGCCTACTTACATTTACTTTTTTTTTCAAAAGGAGACTAAAAGATACAGTTTTTCTGAGTGTGTGGTGTGTTAAAATGCCAAGATGGCTAAAGATTTTTTTAAATTATACTTGATTTACTATATTATATTAATTTTAGGTTACAGTATAGTGATTTAGTGTTTTCTTTTTTTTTTTTACTTTACAATATTGTATTGGTTTTGACATACATCAACATGAATCTGCCATGGGTGTACACGTGTTCCCAATCCTGAACCCCCCTCCCACCTCCCTCCCCATACCATCCCTCTGGGTCATCCTGTATCCTCCATCAAACCTAGACTGGCAATTCATTTCTTATATGATATTATACATGTTTCAATGCCATTCTCCCAAATCATCCCACCCTCTCCCTCTCCCACAGAGTCCAAAAGACTGTCCTATACATCTGTGTCTCTTTTGCTGTCTCGCATACAGGGTTATCATTACCATCTTTCTAAATTGACATCACTGACTCGATGGATATGAGTCAGAGTGAACTCCGGGAGTTTGTGATAGACAGGGAGGCCTGGCATGCTGAGATTCATAGGGTCGCAAAGAGTCAGACACGACTAAGCGACTGAACTGAACTGAATACTGTATTGGTGTTTTTCTTTCTGGCTTACTTCACTCTGTATAATAGGCTCCAGTTTCATCCACCTCATTAGAACTGATTCAAATGTATTCTTTTTAATGGCTGAGTAATACTACTTGTGTATATGTACCACAGCTTTCTTATCCATTTATCTGCTGATGGCCATCTAGGTTGCTCCCATGTCCTGGCTATTATAAACAGTGCTGCGATGAACATTGGGGTACACATGTCTCTTTCAATTTTGGTTTTCTCAGTGTGTATACCCAGCAGTGGGATGGCTGGATCATAAGGCAGTTCTATTTCCAGTTTTTTAAGGAATCTCTACACTGTTCTCCATAGTGGCTGTACTATTTTGCATTCCCACCAACAGTGTAAGAGGGTTCCCTTTTCTCCACACCCTCTCCAGCATTTAATGCTTGTAGACTTTTGGATAGCAGCCATTCTGACTGGTGTGAAATGGTGCCTCATTGTGGTTTTGATTTGCATTTCTCTGATAATGAGTGATGTTGAGCATCTTTTCATGTGTTTGTTAGCCATCTGTATGTCTTCTTTGGAGAAATATCTGTTTAGTTCTTTGGCCCATTTTTTGATTGGGCCGTTTATTTTTCTGGTATTGAGCTGCATGAGCTGCTTGTATATTTTTGAGATTAGTTGTTTGTCAGTTCTTTCATTTGCTATTATTTTCTCCCATTCCGAAGGCTGTCTTTTCACCTTGCTTATAGTTTCCTTTGTTGTGCAGAAGCTTTTAATTTTAATTAGGTCCCATTTGTTTATTTTTGCTTTTATTTCCAGTATTCTGGGAGGTGAGTCATAGAGGATCCTGCTGTGATTTATGTTGCAGAGTGTTTTACCTATGTTCTCCTCTAGGAGTTAATGAAAATGAGTATACTACCCAAAGCAATCTATAGATTCAGTGCAATCCCTATCAAGCTACCAGCAGTATTTTTCACAGAGCTAGAACAAATAATTTCACAATTTGTATGGAAACACAAAAAAACCTCGAATAGCCAAAGCAATCTTGAGAAAGAAGAAGGGAACTGGAGGAATCATCCCGCCTGACTTCAGGCTCTACTACAAAGCCACAGTCATCAAGACAGTATGGTACTGGCACAAAGACAGAAATATAGATCAATGGAACAAAACAGAAAGCCCAGAGATAAATCCACACACCTACGGATACCTTATCTTCGACAAAGGAGGCAAGAATATACAATGAATTAAAGAAAATCTCTTTAACAAGTAGTGCTGGGAAAACTGGTCAACCACTTGTAAAAGAATGAAACTAGAAAACTTTCTAACACCATACACAAAAATAAACTCAAAATGGATTAAAGATCTAAACGTAAGACCAGAAACTACATTTACTTCTTTGGATGCTCACTAGCCACTCCAGGCATGCTGTTCAGGCAAATAGCTGATTTCAGTAGGAGAGACACATGTGGTGTCCATTCATCATATACCCTGCAAACTGTCTTCTGTTTTCACAAGTGGGAAGCCCAAGGTTCCCTGCACGTGGCAGGTTCTTTAAGTTGTCAATTATTTGGGTCAATTATTTTCTAAAAGTCAGTATTTCAAAGGATAAACTATTTTCATTGTGAGGTCTCAGACCTAACGGTAAAAAATTTTCAATGATGGCAGAAGCTGGGTGAAAGGTACATGGGCCTTCTCTGTAGTAATTTTTAAACTATTTGTATGTTTTTATGGAAGCGACTTTAAGCAACTTGGGCTTCCCTGATAGCTCAGCTGGTAAAGAATCCGCCTGCAATGCAGGAGACCCTGGTTTGATTCCTGGGCCGGGAAGATCCCCTGGTGAGGGAAAAGGCTACCCACTCAAGCATTCCTGGGCTTCCCTGATGGCCCAGACGGTAAAGAATCTGCCTACAATGCAAGATACCTGGTTCAATCCCTGGGTTGGAAAGATCCCCTAGAGGAGGGCATGGCAACCCACCCCAGTATTCTTGCCTGGAGAATCCCCATGGGCAGAGGAACCTGGTGGGTTACAGTCCGTGGGGTTGCAGAGTTGGACAAAACTGACTGACTAAGTACACACAGCACATGGAAATGACTTAAATGTCCATCAACAGATGAATGAATAAAGAAGGCATGGTGTATATATACAATGGAATATTACTCAAATTTTCATGTAAAAAAATGAAATAATGTCATTTGCAACAACATAAATGGACCTGGAGATTATCATACTGAGTGAAATAAGCCAGACAGAGAAATACAAATATCTTATGATATCACTTTTATGTGGAATCTAAAAAAAGTGATACAAATGAACTTATTTAGAAAACAGAAACAGACCCACAGACATGAAACAAACTTATGATTGCCAAAGGGGAAACTCAGAGAAGGATAATTTAGAAGTTTTGCATTACCAGATACATACTACTATGTATTAATATAAAATAGATAACCAACAAGGACCTACTGTATTGCAGAGGCAACTATGCTCAGTATTTTATAATAACCTATAGAGGAAAGAATTTGAAAAAGAATGTATATATAAATACATATTATGTATATATGTATAGCTCAGTCACTTTGCTGTACACTGGAAACTCAAACAACATTGTGGATCAACTATACTTCAATTTTTAAAAAAGAGTAAGTGAAAGAAAACCAACTATTTGTGTGTTTTTAATTAATTTATTTCAAAATAAAAAGTTCATGGAATATTATTCAGATATAAAACAGAACACGTTTGAACACAGTTCTAATGAGATGGATGAACCAAGAGCCTGTTATACAGAGTGAAGTAAGTCAGAAAGAAAAGACAAATATTGTATATTAATGTATATATATGGAATCTAGAAAGATGGTACTGATGATCTTATTTGCAGGGCAGCAAAGAAGACACAGACGTAAAGAACAGACTTTTGGTCACCATGGGGGAGGGAGAGGGTCGGAAGACTCAAGAGAGTAGCATTGAGACGTATACATTACCATATATAAAATAGGCAACCACGGATATTTGCTGTATGATGCAGGGGGTCCAGAGCTGATGTTCTCTGACAACCTAGAGGGGTAGGATGGGGAGGGAGGTAGGAGGGAGGTTTAAGAGGGGGTGACATGTGTATGTTTGTGGCTAATTCATGTTGATGTATGACAGAAATCATCACAATATTGTAATTATCCTCCAATTAAAAATAAAATACAATTTTTTAAGAAAAGTTAAAAACATACAAGAATGGGAATCACAGAATAACAGAGGGAAACAGTAGCAGTTCAGTTCATTTCAGTCACTCAGTTGCGTCCGACTCTTTGAGACCCCCATGGACTGTAGCACGCCAGGCTTCCCAGTCCGTTACCAACTCCTGGAGCTTGCTCAAACTCATGTCCATCGAGTCAGTGATGCCATCCAACCATCTCATTCTCTGTCATTCCCTTCTGCTCCTGCCTTTGATCTTTCTAGGCATCAGGATATTTTCCAATGAGTCAGTTCTTCACATCAGGTGGCCAAAGTATTGGAACTTCCGCTTCAGCATTAGTCCTTCCAATGAATATTCAGGGCTGATTTCCTTTAGGATGGACTGGTTTGATATCTGTGCAGTTCAAGGGACTCTCAAAAGTCTTCTCCAACATCACAGTTCTAAAAAATCAATTCTTCCATGCTCAGCTTTCTTTATGGTCCATCTCTCACATCCATACATGACTACTGGGAAAACCATAGCTAGACTATATGGAACTTTGTCAACAAAGTAATGTCTCTGCTTTTTAATATGCTGTCTAGGTTAGTCATAGCTTTTCTTCCAAGAAGCAAGCATCTTTTAATTACATGGCTGCAGTCACCATCTGCAGTGATTTTGAAGCCCCAAAAATATAAAATCACCATCACTGTCTCCATGTTTTCCCCATCTATTTGCCATGAAGTGATGGAACCGGATGCCATGATCTATTTTTTTGAATTTTGAGTTTTAAGCCAGTTTTTTCACTCTCCTCTTTCACTTTTATTAAGAGGCCCTTCAGTTCCTCTTCACTTTCTGCCATAAGGGTGGTATCATCGACATATCTGAGATTATTGATATTCTCCCAGCAATCTTGATTTCAGCTTGTGCTTCATCCAGCCCAGCATTTTACATGATGTACTCTGTGTATAAGTTAAATAAGCAGGGTGACAATATACAGCCTTGATATACTCCTTTCCCAATTTGGAACCAGTCTGTTGTTCCATGTCCAGTTAAAACTGTTGCTTCTTGACCTTCATACATATTTCTCTGGATTTTTTACAGGAAGCAGGTAAGGTGGTATGGTATTCCCATCTCTTTAAGAATTTTCCATAGTTTGTTGTGATCCATATAGTCAAACTGGAGAAGGGAATGGCAAACCACTTCAGTATTTTTGCCTTGAGAACCCCATGAACAGTATGAAAAGGCAAAATGATAGGATACTGAAAGAGAAACTCCCCAGGTCAGTAGGTACCCAATATGCTACTGGAGATCAGTGGAGAAATAACTCTAGAAAGAATGAAGGGATGGAGCCAAAGCAAAAACAATACCCAGCTGTGGATGTGACTGGTGATAGAAGCAAGATCCAATGCTGTAAAGAGCAATATTGCATAGGAACCTGGAATGTCAGGTCCATGAATCAAGGCAAATTGGAAGTGGTCAAACAAGAGATGGCCAGAGTGAATGTCGACATTCTAGGAATCAGCGAACTCAAATGGACTGGAATGGGTGAATTTAACTCAGATGACCATTATATCTACTACTGCAGGCAGGAATCCCTCAGAAGAAATGGAGTAGCCATCATGGTCAACAAAAGAGTCCGAAATGCAGTACTTGGATGCAATCTCAAAAACAACAGAATGATCTCTGTTCGTTTCCAAGGCAAACCATTCAATATCACAGTAATCCAAGTCTATGCCCCAACCAGTAATGCTGAAGAAGCTGAAGTTGAATGGTTCTATGAAAACCTACAAGACCTTTTAGAACTAACACCCAAAAAAGATGTCCTTTTCATTATAGGGGACTGGAATGCAAAAGTAGGAAGTCAAGAAACACCTGAATTAACAGGCAAATTTGGCCTTGGAATACAGAATGAAGCAGGGCAAAGACTAATAGAGTTTTGCCAAGAAAATGCACTAGTCCTAACAAACACCCTCTTCCAACAACACAAGAGAAGACTCTATACATGGACATCACCAGATGGTCAACACTGAAATCAGATTGATTATATTCTTTGCAGCCAAAGATGGAGAGGCTCTATACAGTCAGCAAAAACAAGACCAGGAGCTGACTGTGGCTCAGACCATGAACTCCTTATTGCCAAATTCAGACTGAAATTGAAGAAAGTAGGGAAAACCACTAGACCATTCAGGTATGACCTAAATCAAGTCCCTTATGATTATACAGTGGAAGTGAGAAATAGATTTAAGGGCCTAGATCTGATAGATAGGGTGCCTGATGAGCTATGGAATGAGGTTCCTGACATTGTACAGGAGACAGGGATCAAGACCATCCCCATGGAAAAGAAATGCAAAAAAGCAAAATGGCTGTCTGGGGAGGCCTTACAAGTACCTGTGAAAAGAAGAGAAGTGAAAAGCAAAGGAGAAAAGTAAAGATATAAGCATCTGAATGCAGAGTTCCAAAGAATAGCAAGAAGAGATAAGAAAGCCTTCCTCAGCAATCAGTGCAAAGAAATGGAGGGAAACAACAGAATGGGAAAGACTAGGGATCTCTTCAAGAAAATCAGAGATACCAAGGGAACATTTCATGCAAAGATGGGCACAATAAAGGACAGAAATGGTATGGACCTAACAGAAGCAGAAGATATTAAGAAGAGGTGGCAAGAATACACAGAAGAACTGTACAAAAAAGACCTTCATGACCCAGATAATCATGATGGTGTGATCACTGACCTAGAGCCAGACATCCTGGAATGTGAAGTCAAGTGGGCCTTAGAAAGCATCACTACGAACAAAACTAGTGGAGGTGATAGAATTCCAGTTGAGCTATTGCAAATCCTGAAAGATGATGCTGTGAAAGTGCTACACTCAATATGCCAGCAAATTTGGAAAACTCAGCAGTGGCCGCAGGACTGGAAAAGGTCAGTTTTCATTCCAATCCCAAAGAAAGGCAATGCCAAAGAATGCTAAACTGCTGCACAATTGCACTCATCTCACATGCTAGTAAAGTAATGCTCAAAATTCTCCAAGCCAGGCTCCAGCAATACGTGAACCGTGAACTTCCTGAAGTTCAAGCTGGTTTTAGAAAAGGCAGAGAAACCAGAGATCGAATTGCCAACATCTGCTGGATCATGGAAAAAGCAAGAGAGTTCCAGAAAAACATCTATTTCTGCTTTATTGACTATGCCAAAGCCTTTGACTGTGTGGATCACAATAAACTGTGGAAAATTTTGAAAGAGATGGGAATAGCAGACCACCTGATCTGCCTCTTGAGAAATGTGTATGCAGGTCAGGAAGCAACAGTTAGAACTGGACATGGAACAACAGACTGGTTCCAAATAGGAAAAGGAGTACATCAAGGCTGTATATTGTTACCCTGCTTATTTAACTTATATGCAGAGTACATCATGAGAAATGCTGGACTGGAAGAAACACAAGTTGGAATCAAGATGCTGGGAGAAATATCAATAACCTCAGATATGCAGATGACACCACCTTTATGGCAGAAAGTGAAGAGGAACTAAAAAGCCTCTTGATGAAAGTAAAAGTGGAGAGTGAAAAAGTTGGCTTAAAGCTCAACATTCAGAAGACAAAGATCATGGCATCTGGCCCCATCACTTCATGGGAAATAGATGGGGAAGCAGGGGAAACAGTGTCAGACTATTTTTCTGGGCTCCAAAATCACTGCAGATGGTGACTGCAGCCATGAAATTTAAAGACGCTTACTCCTTGGAAGGAAAGTTATGACTAACCTAGATAGCATATTCAAAAGCAGAGACATTACTTTGCCAACAAAGGTTCGTCTAGTCAAGGCTGTGGTTTTTCCTGTGGTCATGTATGGATGTGAGAGTTGGACTGTGAAGAAGGCTGAGCACCAAAGAATTGATGCTTTTGAACTGTGGTGTTGGAGAAGACTCTTGAGAGTCCCTTGGACTGCAAGGAGATCCAACCAGTCTATTCTGAAGGAGATCAGCCCTGGGATTTCTTTGGAAGAAATGATGCTGAAGCTGAAACTCCAGTACTTTGGCCACCTCATGCGAAGAGTTGACTCATTGGCAAAGACTCTGATGCTGGGAGGGATTGGGAGCAAGAGGAGAAGGGGAGGACAGAGGATGAGATGGCTGGATGGCATCACTGACTCGATGGACATGAGTCTCAGTGAACTCTGGGAGTTGGTGATGGATAGGGAGGCCTGGTGTGCTGCAATTCATGGGGTCGCAAAGAGGCGGACATGACTGAGTAACTGATCTGATCTGACATAGTCAAAGGTTTTAGTGTAGTCAATAAAGCAGAAGTAGATATTTTTCTGGAATTCTCTTGTTTTTTCTGTGATCCAGAGGATGTTGGCAGTTTGATCTATTGTTCCTCTGCCTTTTCTAAATCCTGCTTGAACATGTGGAAGTTCTTGGTTCATATACTGTTGAAGCCTGGCTTGGAGAATTTGGAGCATTACTTTGCTAGTATGTGAGACAAGTGCAATTATGCAATAGTTTGAACATTCTTTGGCATTACCTTTCTTTAAGATTGGAATGAAAACTGACCTTTTCCAGTCCTGTGGCCACTGCTAAGTTTTACAGATTTGCTAGCATATTGAGCATCATCTTTTAAGATTTGAAATAGCTCAGCTGGAGTTCCATCACCTGGCTCTAGGTGAGTGATCACACCATCGTGGTTATCTGGGTCATGATGATCTTTTTTGTGTAGTTCTCCTGTGTATTCTTTGGAGAAGGCAATGGCATCCCACTCCACCTTTTCTTAATATCTTCTGCTTCTGTTAGGTCCATACTGTTTCTGTGTTTTTTTTGTGCCCATCTTTGCATGAAATGTTCCCTTGGTGTCTCTAATTTTCTTGAAGAGCTCTCTAGTCTTTCCCATTCAATTGTTTTCCTCTATTTCTTTGCATTGATCACTTAGGAAGGCTTTCTTACTTCTCCTTGCTCTTCTTGGAACTCTGCATTCAGAAGGGAATCAGAAGTGCAACAGAAGGAAAGAGCAGCAGAGGCTGATAGAAATCTGGCAGAGACAAAGGAGAGGAAGTTGAAACCAATCAGCCTCCAGGTCAAAGGGTGTGTCCTTACCTGGCTTCCCTCAGGCCTGCCCTTTGGTTGTTGGTCAAGTGATCCCTCTAAAACAAAGGTCAGGGCAGATGACTTTGTTCACCAGATTCCTCTGATATCCCTTCTGCCTGCAGAATGAACTTCTCCATGGGGCACTGAAGTCCCTTCAGCGTCTGGTCTTGCTTTATCCCTTCTACCTCGTCTCCCACTGCATCCCTTCACCATCCTTCTCCCCAGACACCATCCACAGCTGTGCTTTTGTTTAAACTCATGTCTCATCTGTGCACTACTCCCCACACACTCATCTCATTCTTGATTCTACTTCTCTTCCAAGTTAGACCACAAGCTCCATGATAGGAGGGACCACTCCAGGTTTTGCCCACTGTGTTCCCCCACCACCAGGCACATGCTGGCCTATTGATAGTGTTATCTGGCTGCTGCGGATCCAGGAACCAACAACCAGATGGAAATCCTCAGGCACATGGAGACAGACAATGAACAGCATAAATGAATTAGATGGCATTTTAGTCATTAGTGCTACTGAGAAACGTGTATTAAAGGGAGCAGTAGGGGATGCAGGTATGGGTACAATTTTAAGTTAGTGTTGTCAGAGAAGGCTCAACTTTTAAAAAATGAAATGTGAGCAAAGATTTGAGGTATGAGAGAGTGGATACCTGGGAAAGAAGTTTCTGGGAAGTTGGGATGAATTGGCTATTCCTTGCCATTCCTCAGATCTTTATAGACTTCTATTATAACAAATATTTGGTTGTGTCTTTTTTGACAATTGATTATATACTTTTTTCCTCATTAAATTAGAAGTTCTCTGGAAAAGAAACTGAAAAAGAAAATTATATATAATACATATATATGTGTGTATGTGTGTACAACTGAATCACTTTGCTATACACTTAAAATTAACACAACATTGTAAGTTACATTTCAGTTTTTTTAAAGGTCATAATAGAATCATTCTAAAGGGAGTTTTCCTGATTAAATTAAAACATATATAAATTTTTTTTAAAGGAGTTCTTAAAACAAGGGCAGTAGCATAGACAGCAATGGTTAACTTTTTTTGGTGCATTGTTTTATGTCAGGCACTAGGTGCTTTAAATGTGATGTATCATTAATCTATGCAACACATTAATAACGTCTTAGCTTTCCCATTGTGTATGGAAGAAAACTGAGGTAAGGAAAACTCCTTGAAGTTGCACAGTCAGGACATAGCAGAACCACATGTGAATCCACTGTGACACTAAGTACCAGATTTTTTTCTGCAAAACTGGATCATCTGCCGGGGTCCAGCCCCGGTGGATCCACCGAATTCGAAGGGGAGACAGAGTCAGCGGGGGTCAGAAAACGATTAATTAGGCATTAATTAAAGATATAAAGAGTAATAAAAATGAAGATAGCTCAGTGAGGAAATTCAGTGAAGAAAAGCGGATGAAATAAGGATAGCTCAGTGAGAACATTTTGTGGAGAGAGGAGGCTGGGGAAGGCAATGGCACCCCACCCCAGTACTTTTGCCTGGAAAATCCCATGGACGGAGGAGCCTGGTAGGCTCTAGTCCATGGGGTCACTAAGAGTCGGACACGACTGAGCGACTTCACTTTCGCTTTTCACTTTCATACGTTGGAGAAGGAAATGGCAACCCACTCCAGTATTCTTGCCTGGAGAATCCCAGGGACAGGGGAGCCTGGTGGGCTTCTGTCTGTGGGGTCGCGCAGAGTTGGACACGACTGAAGCGACTTAGCAGCAGCAGCAGCTGGCCCGGAGGCCTGTCAACATTTTAAGACCCTTTCTTCAGAAAACTTATTTTTCTCTAAAGGTGATTAGTCAGGCACCACCCTCCAAAGGCATTGGAGTTGCATTTCTATACGGCAAAGGTGTGGTGGGTTATAACAATAGAAAGAATTAACTCAAGAGTCCAAGGTTACAAACATTAAAGCTACTACTTACATTTCTATAAACCAATTATATCAATCAATACACTACCAAGGACACAGTAGGTGAGGGACATGGAGACTTAGCAGCAAACATTGGCCCAACAAGTGAAAAACCCTTCACCAATACAATTTCTAATCAATCTTTTAACTGCTCAAAGGAATCTGTACTTCGACAGTTTAGAACATCTCATGCCTCTCACAGTTGGGAGGCTCTGAACAATCACATGTGGCCGGAAAAACCTATTCAGGCAGGCTAGAGGATTTCCAAAGGAGTTTGTAGGTTGAAACACTGTCACACCCAGGAATTATTAACTGGAGCTGTAAGTTAACTCTTTTTTCAGAGAAAAGTAGTGGGGGACAGCCCCCCATAAAGTCAGAGGTGTAGGTGAGAACACAAAGCAGAAAGTAGGCAGACTCTGGTTTTTGGGGGTAGATGCTCGAGAATTTCCAGGGGGCTCCTGAGGCTGTATCTCGCCCTTGCGTGTGCCGAGCCTCCTTCCTCATGACCTTTGTCATGGGCGGAGTGCTGATCCAAGCCGGCTCCCAACAATCATCTACCATTTATTCCTGTGTCCTTGTAGACAGTAGTAGCATTTTGTATGCTGTCTACTCAGAAGAGTTTAAACTAGTCACTGGAGGAATGTTTGAGTAACCTATTTTATGATGTAACTAATTAGCATTTCAAATAAAATACTGCTTCAAGAGACCACAAAAACTATTCAAAAAATAGAACTAATAGCTAACATTCATGTGCCAGACACTGTCTGGTCACTTGACATATATTAAAAGTTGGTTTAAAAAATTTTCGAGTGGGAGGCCAAACACATGAGTTGTTTTTAAAGTGTCAATTCCCTGCTTAAAGCAACTCACACTTTCACAATAGCTGTGAGTTTCAAGCCTTGCAGCTTTACCAAGATGTTCGTTCAGTGTTCCCATCCCTCACTTACATTGCTATCCATGGGGAAAGTATCCTTGAATAAAAAAGCCAAATTACATATAGAACAAACATTAACTGGAAATTAACATCTCACATGTCCCTAGTCTAATTTTTCATTATCTTTTTGGAATTTGCAAAATTAAGGAAAATGGTAACAAGTGATTTAAATCGTATTCTGAAAATTACATATCACATAGGGAAGCTATGCACATATTTTAAGATGCATGTATGTTTACCAGTTGACTTGGTAATTTGATTAGCAAAGTTTCTGGAGTCGTTCATGAGAAAATATACCCTTTTCTAATCCTGAGTCCCTTGGATTTAAAGTATATTTTGTTTGGAAATTCGCAGATGGTGATCTAGCTACTATGGAGAGGCTTCTCCCAATCACTTGCCAGTCATATTGACAGATAATTTCATTAACCTGTACATTTGGCCTTTGAAAATATTCCTGCAATTTGGAGACAACAGCTACTTACTTGGATAAACACAGTAATGCTCAAAAAATATACACCCAAGAAATGGGAGAGGAGATGGAAGCAACTCAGGGGAGCGTGTGTTTAGTACAAGTCTCTCCTTAGCCTAACAAATGGTCATGGGATCTACCCACAGTGAACCCACAAGACTGCAGGTAGAGTATTTCACAGTGGGAAGAGCCCAAAAGCTCTCTGCCTGGAGCCCCACCAGTTGCTATGGCTAGCCCAGGATTCTGTGGCTCTAAGAACCACCCTAATTACTAAACACCCAGGAAACTGAAGTAGGCTCCAGAATGGTCACTCTTTCAATTACAGTGAGAAATAAAAGGCTGGACTCACCACACGTATGTACCCAGAACATCTTTTCTCTTCAATCAAGCTAGATCTGAAGTCCAATCTTAAACACACATCACCTAATTTACCAGGAAAATTCACTGCTCTAATTTTTTTCAAATTTGTGTGATTAGAGCGCTAATGTGAGCAAGTCCCATATCCCTGAAAGGGAGCAAAAAAACAGCCTGGTGACTATGAATCTGAGTGGGAATTAGAAGAGAGGGTCTGATGGCCTCTGGCCAGAGCCAGGATTACCTGTGAGTGTAAAAATACTGAAATGAAACCACAGTTTCCTCTGACTATTGTCCTGTCCCCAGAGGGGTGCAGCTCTGCCATTAGATTAGACATATTTGAAATAAAATAACCAAAGAATCCTGTCCAGGATCAGACTTCCAAGACACCTCCTCTGGCCTGGTTCAATTTGAGAGGAAACATTTTCTCTTTAGATGGGTGAGTATATTTAAATACATGTGAAAATAAACAAGCCAGTAAGGCAGTCGCACCCCACTCCCGTACTCTTGCCTGGAAAATCCCATGGATGGAGGAGCCTGGTAGGCTGCAGTCCATGGGGTCGCTAAGAGTCGGACACGACTGAGCGACTTCAGTTTCACTTTTCACTTTCATGCATTGGAGAAGGAAATGGCAGCCCACTCCAGTGTTCTTGCCTGGAGAACCCAGGGACAGGGAGCCTGATGGGCTTCCGTCTATGAGGTCATACAGAGTCGGACACGACTGAAGCGACTTAGCAGCAGCAGCAGCAGGGCATCTGTAGTGAGTTCTCTTTTGGCATGCTAATCAGTTAAGTAGATTTGTCATTTCCTTTCCCTTAAGGAAGATTTAACCCCAGGTACCATCATGGGCTGCTTGAAATTAAATGCTTCCTCTCTGGAAAGCCAGCCATATCCATTGCAGTCTTTCTGGAGGATATCTCCACCTGGGCTACCCAACCTTTTTGTGTTCTAACTTGCTCCCCTGATAGGCACATTACTCCAGGGCTCCCAGCCCCATGTATTCATTAACATGGACTAAATGGAATTGCTTTGAAGAGGCATCCCCCACAGCTTGTGGGTGGACTTCTTAAGGGAGTATGTGATGTAGTTAGTAATGCAATGGTGAGATTAGAAATGAAGCAAAATTAGCTCAGTTGATTATTTATTAAAACTGGGTGATGCAGTGTTCATTGCAGCACTGTTTACAATAGCTTGGACATGGAAATAACTTAGATGTCCATTGGCCAATGAATGGATAAAGAAGTTGTGGTACATACACACAATGGAATATTACTCCACTATAAAAAAGAACACATTTGACTCAGTTCTAATGAGGTGGATGAATCTGGAGCCTGTTATACAGAGTGAAGTAAGTCAGAAAGAGAAAGACAAATATTGTATATTAATGCATATATATGGAATCTAGAAAGATGGTACTGACAGTCCTACATGCAGGGTGGCAAAGGAGACACAGACATAAAGAACAGACTTTTGGACTCAGTAGAAGAAGGAAAGGGTGGGATGATTTGAGGAAAAAAAGCACTGAAATATATATTACCATATGTAAAATAGATAGCCAGTGAAAGTTTGATGTATGATGCAGGGAACCCAAAGCCAGTGCTCTGTGCTGACCTGGGGGGGTCCAGGTTGGAGAGGGAGATGGGGGCAGTTTGGGAGAAAGGGTATACAGGTGTGTCTATGGCTGATTCATGTTGATGTATGGCTAAAACCCTCACAATATTGTAAAGTAATTATCCTCCAAATAAAATAATTTTTTTTAAACTGGGTGATAGGTGCAAATAGGTTCATTATAATCTTCTGTGTATTTCTAGATGCTTATACAGCTTTCCATAACAATAGTTTAAAAGCAGCATTGGTAAACTTCTGCTTCTAGCCAAGATGGGTTAGGAAATGGGTTTACCGTCATGCTTGAGAAAAAGGGAGAGAGCAGTGTGTAAGAAATAAGGATCACTGTGAAGGTCAGTGATCCCTGAAAGATGGGAAACATACAAGGTACTCCTACCTGTGATAGCTGATCTATCAACCTTGAGAGTTTCCAGGATGTGGTGTGAAGAGAAGGATCCAAGATGGAGGCCGGCCAACTCCCTATCATGAGGAGTCAGAGCTGTGGAAGTCAGGGAAGTGAAGGAGATCGGAATACAGAGAGGAGATGAACAGGGGGAAGACAGCAATGAGCCCAGGGTTTGCCTCTGCTCAGCATGTGTGTGAGGAAGTTAGTTACATGCAGCTGGGGAAAGAGCCAACTAAGATTAGAGGGAAGAATGCCCACCACCAACACAGAGCCACGAACAGTGTCTGTACGAACAGATCAAACAGGAAAAGTACTGAGTGTGATTTCTAGAAGGATCTTGCCTCGGTAATGGCAAATAATTAACTGTGGAGTAAAAACTGCCCTGGTCACACCTAACAAACCAGAGAAAAAAGTGAAAATTTTAGTCACTCAGTCGTGTCTGAATCTTTGTGACCCCATGGACTGTAGCTATTCGTGAAATTCTCCAGGCAAGAATACTGGAATGGGTAGCCATTCTCTTCTCCAGGGGATCTTCCTGAACCAGGAATTCTCCTGCATTGAAGGCATTTTTTTTTTTTTTTTTTTTTACCATCTGAGCCACCAGGGAAGCCCCAGCAGACCATGTTAAGTGAGACCCAAAAGGATCAAATTATTTCCAAGAAATGTAACTACATTCCAGAGCAAAGCTGAGTTATAGTTTTTGGAATATAAATGCATTCAGCACCAAACTAAAATTCATTTGCCTTCCAGTGCAGGGGTTGCCATTGGATGTGGGTTTGATCCCTGTTCAGGAAACTTAAGATCCCCCATACCACAGAGCAGCTAAGCTTATGCATCACAACTCAAGAGCCCACAGACCACAGTGAAGAGCCAGCATAGCCAAAAAAAAAAAAAGAGCAGAAATGCAAAGATGTAGGAAAGCATGACCCATAATGAGAAATTATTCAATCAGAACCAACCCAGAGCTAACATAGAAGTTAGGATAATCAGACAGGACATTAAGAGTTATTAAAAGCTGTAAAAACAGCAGAGGTGAATAAATTGTATTCTGTGTTCAAAAATTTAAAGGTTTAGAAATATTTTTAAAGACCTAAGTCAAACTTTCAAATATGAAGACTACATGAGATTAGAAATTAACTCAATGGGATTAAGAGCAGATTGACTGTTATGGGAAAACAAAGATTAATAAGCATAGAGACACAACAATAGAAGCTATACAGAATGAAACAGAAAAAGTAGAATTAAAGAAATTTGAAATGTCATTGAACTGTAGGAGAAATGTAGTCAGCCTGAAATATGTGTAATTGGAAGAGGAGCATGAGGGATGAAAAAATAAATGAAGAAACTAGCAGTTCTTAAGGGAATCTTCATCACTAATCTTGTTAGAAAAGAAGCACAGTCTCAAATCAGTGATCTCAGTTTCCACCTTAAAAACTAGCAAAAGAAGAGCAAATTAAACCCAAAGCAAGCCAAAGCAATGAAACAATAAAGATCAGAACAGAAATAATGAATAAAAACAACAGAGAACTCAATGAACTCAAGTAAATTCATTGAGATCAATAAAACTGGTAAACCTCCAGCCAGATATCAGGGAAAGTGAAGATAAATTCATACATAAAGAATGAGATTGCCTCAGTATAGATTGTATAGACACTAAAACTTTTATAAGGGAATACTATGGACAAGTTTAAACCAATAATTACAACTTATGTGAAGCTGACAAATTCCATAAAAGGTACAAACTACCAGAGCTGATGCAAGAAAAAGTAAATAATTTGGATATCTGTATCTCTTAAAGTGATTTAAGTTGGAGTTAAAAGCCTTCACACAAAGAGAACAGCAGGCAGAGATACTTCCCTGATAAATTCTACCACACATAGAAGAAATGATAGTAGTTTTGTACAAACTCTTTCAGAAAATCAAAGAAGAGCTATACTTAGCATTTCATGCTATGAGGTCAACATTACCCTGATACAAAACCAAACAGCCCAGAGCAGATGGTCTTCATGACAATCAGTGTGAAAACTCTAAACAAAATTTTGGCATATTGAATTCAGTAATATATAAAAAGTATAATACATCATGACTAAGTGGATTTTATTCCAAGAATGCACTTAACTAACTTAACTAACTTAACATTCCAAAACTAACTTAACATTCAAAATAAATTTGATTTACCATATTGACAAGCCAAAACATAGAAAACTATATGATCATCTCAATAGGTATGTAGAGTCTTTGACAGAATCCAACATTCATTCCTGACTTAAAAAAAAAAAAAACTCTCAGAAAACTAGGTATAGAGGATACTTTCTCAATGTAATGTAGCGTATTTACAAAGCAAACAAGGAAACAAAAAGCCCTACAGCTACCAAGATATTTGTGAAAGAAAGAATGCTTTCCACCTAAGACCCGGAACAAGACAAGAATGCCAACTCTCACCAGTATATTCAACATTTCCCTGGAGATTCGAGCCAGTGTAGTCAAGCAAAATATAATTTAAAAAGCCATCCAGATTGGAAAGGAAGAGTAAGCTATCTCTAGTCACAGAAGGCATAGCGACCTATGTATAAGATCCAGTGGAATTACAAAAATTATTCCAACTATTAAGTGAGTTCAGCAGTGTTGCAGGATATAAGATTAATATACAGATATAAATTCCATTTCTATATATTTGCAATGAATAATTGGAAACTGAAATTTTTAAAAATAACTTTTTCAATAGCATCAAAAGATATAAAATACTAAGGATAAACCTGACAACAGCGGGTAAGACTTGTACACTGAAACTATAACACATTGCTTAGAGAAATTAAAGACCTAAATGGAGAGATGTTGCACATCCATGACATCTCAATATTCATTCTCCCCTAATTGATCTTAAACTCAGTACAATCCCACTCAAAATCTCAGCAGAAAACTTAACACATCTGTGGGTACTTTATCTCTGACAAAAGATAAGGAATATACAATGGACAAAAGATAGCCGCTTCAGTAACTGGTGCTGGGAAAACTGGACAGCTACATGCAAACGAATGAAACTAGAACACTTGCTAACACCATACACAAAAATAAACTCAAAATGGATTAAAGATTTAAATGTAAGGTCAGAAGCTACAAAGATCTTAGAGGAAAATATGGCAGTATACTCCTTGACACAAATCCCAGCAAAATCCTCTGTGATCTACCTCCTGCTGCTCCTGCTAAGTCACTTCAGTCGTGTCCGACTCCGTGTAATGGAAACAAAAACAAAAATAAACGGGACCTAATTAAACTGAAAAGCTTTTGCATAGAAAAGAAAACAATAAGCAAGATTAAAAGACAACCCTCAGAATGGGAGAAAATAGTTGCAAATGAAACAACTGACAAATGATTAATATACAGAAAAACATAAGCAGCTTATACAGCTCAATATTAGGAAAACAAACAGCCCAATCAAAAAATATTGAAGACCTAAATGGGCATTTCTCCAAAGAAGACGTACAGATGGCCAATAGACACATGAAAAGATGCTCAACATCACTGATTATTAGAGAAATGCAAATAAAAACTACAATGAGGTGTCACCTTACACCAATCAGAATGGCCATCATCAAAAAATCTACAAACAATAAGTGCTGAAGAGGATGCGGAGAAAAGGGAACCCTCCTACACTGTTGGTTTCAAAGTAAACTGATGCAGCCATTATGGAGAACAGTATGGAGACTCCTTAAAAACTAGAAATAAATCTATCATGTGACCCAGCATCCCCACTACCTAAGAAAACCATAATTTGGAAAAGACACTTGTATCCCAGTGTTGATAGCAGCACTGTTTACAATAGCCAGGAGGACATGGACGTAACCCAGTCATCCATCCATAGATGAATGGATAAAGAAGCTGTGGTACATATGTACAATGGAATATTAGTCAGCCATAGGAAAGAATGAATTTGTCAGTTCTAGTGAGGTACATGAACCTAGAGCTTGTTATACAGAGTGAAGTAAGTCAGAAAGAGAAAAACAAATATAGTGTATCAACACATGTATATGGAATCTAGAAACTGATATTGATGAACCTATTTGCAGGGAAGGAATGGAGACGCAAATGTAGAGAATGGATTTGTGGACACAGTGAGGGAGGAGAGAGTGGGACAGATGGAGACAGTAGCATCAGCATATACGTACACTATCAGGTGTAAGATGGATAGCTGGTGAGAAGTTGCTGTGCAGCACGGGGAGCCCAGTCTGGTGCCCTGTGATGACCTGGAGGGATGGGATGGAGGAGGGGAGGGAGGCTAGGGAGGAAGGGGATATTGTATGGCAGAAACCAATGCAACATTATAAAAATTTTTCTCTTAATATTTAAATTAAAAAACAGTAGAATGGAAAAAAATCTCAGCAGGCATTCTCTTGGAAAACTTGGCAGGCTACTTTAATATTCAAAGAGAAATGCAAGAACCTAGAATTTTTTAAAAAAGAACTTTGAAAATTTAGAACAAAGGTATAGCCTAGCCATATTTGTTGTTAAGACTCATTATGACCGTTTGTAATCAAATGAGGGTGGAATTGGCGTAAATATAGAGAAGTAGAACAATGAAACATTGGTGAGTCAAGAAATATCAATAGCTCACATATACTGACTCCTTAAACCCAATAAAAAAAAACAAACAGAGAATTTAGTGCAAAAAAAGTAATCTTTCAACAAATGATGGTGAAATAATTGGTTATTCATGTAGGAAAAAAACCCACTTTGATCTATACCTCACACATATATAAAAATTACTTCAAAATGGATGATAGACCTAAAGGTAACACCTAAACCTGAAAAAAAAAATTAGAAAAAACAAATAGGAGAAAATTTTAATGGCCTTAGTTTAGACAAAGTTCTTTTTCCAGCTTTCTTGAGATCTGACAAAATAACAAGATATTTAAAGTGCATACTTGGTAAATTGATATATGTATATACTGTGAAAGTATTTCCTTACCAGATTAATTAACACATCCTTCAACTGCCTTTTTCCTTTTTTCATGAGAACATTTATGTTCTACCCTCTTAGCAAGTTTCAACTGTACAATACAGTGTTATCAACTGTAGCAACCACATTAGACTTTAGCTCCTCAGACCTTTTTCATCTTATAGTAGAAAGTTTGTACCCTTTTATCAACCTCTCCCTATTTCCCCCACACCCACTAGCCCTGGGAACCACTTCTCTACTTGCCATTCCTCTAAGTTCAACATTTTTTTTAAAGATTCCATATATAAGTGAGATCATACTTTATTTGCCTTTGTCTGACTCAGATCACTTAGCATAATGCCGTCTCAGTCAGTTCAGTTCAGTCGCTCAGTCGTGTCCGACTCTTTGTGACCCGATGAATCGCAGCACGCCAGGCCTCCCTGTCCATCACCAACTCTCGGAGTTCACCCAAACTCGTGAATGTTGAGCCGGTGATGCCATCCAGCCATCTCATAATGCCCTCTAGTTTCATCCATATTGTTGCAAATGACATGATTTCCTCCATTTTTAGCTCTGGATAATATTGTGTGTGTATATATATATATATATATATATATATATCCTTTATCCATTTATTCATCAGTGGACATTTATTTTATTTCCATCCCTTGGCTATTATGAATAAATGCTGCAATGAACACAGGAGTACAGATATCTCTTGGAGATAATGATTTTGTCTCCATAGGATAAATACTCAGAAATGGGATTGCTGGATCATATGGTAGTTCAATTTTAATTTTTTGAGAAACCTCCATACTGTTTTCCATAGTGATGGGAGTAATGTACATTCCCACCACCGACGGATAAGTGTTATCTTTTTTCATATCCTTGTCAGCATTTGTTGATATGAAGTGATATCTCATGATTTTGATTCACATTTCTGATGGTTAGTGAAGTCAAGCACATTTTTATATATTTTTTGGCCATTTTTATGTCTTCTTTGGAAAAATGTCTATTCAGCCCTTTGCGCATTTTAAAAATTGGATTATTTGGAGTTTTTTGCTCCTGACTTGAATGTTAACTCCTTATGGTTTACAAACATTTTCTCCCATTCTGTAGGTTGCTTTTTTATTTTGCTGATGGTTCGTTTGCTGTGTAGTTTTGTTGTTCAATGTAGTCCCACTTGTTTATTTTTACTTTTCATGTCAAACCTAAAAACTATTGCCATCACAGATGTCAAGGAGATAACTCTCTGATTTTCTTCTGAGAGTTTTACGGCTTCAGGTCTTTGCATTTCAGTCTTTAATTCATTCTAGCTGATTTTTGTGTTTGGTGTAAGGTGATGGTCTAGTTTCATCCTTTTGCACGTCCAGTTTTCCCAGTACCATTTATTGAAGAAACTGTCCTTTCCCCAATGTGTATTCTTGGCACCCCTGTTGAAATTAGTTGACCTGTACGTGTAGGTTTAGTTCTGGGGCTCTCTATTCTATTCCACTGACCTGTGTGTATGTATTTATGCCAGTATCATACTGTTCTTAATACTATAATTTTGTAATATAGATTGAAATTAGAAAGTAGGATGCCTCTAGCTTTGTTCTTTATCAGGATTACTGTGTCTGTTCAGGGTCTTTTGTGATTTCATACAAACTTTAGGGGTTTTTTCCTATTTCTGGGTAAAATACCTTTGTAAATTTGATAAGCATTGCAGTGAATCTATAAATGACTTTGGGAAGTACAGGCATTTTAACAGTATTAATTCTCCCAACTTAATGGAATATCTTTCCATTTATTTGTATCTTCTTCAGTTTCTTTCATCAAAGTCTTAGAGTTTTAAGTGTACAGATCTTTCACTTGAGTGGTTAAATTTATTCCTAAATATTTTGTTGTTTTTCGATGCTATTATAGCTTTCCTTTCTGATAATTTGTTGTTTGTGTATATAAATACAACTGATTTTTTGTATATTAATTTTGCATCCTGGAAATTTATTGAATTTGTTTATTAGGTCCAACAGCATTTTGGTGCAGTCTTTATAAAATAATATTTTTTATAAAGATCACATCATCCGCAAATAGAGACAATTTTGCTTCTTCTGATTTTTATGCCTTTTATTTCTCTTTCTTGTCTAATTACCCCTGCTAGGACATCCAGTACTATGCAGAATAAAAGTGATGGAAGTGGGCTTTCTTGTCTTATTCCTGATCTTAGAGGAAAATCTTTCAGCTTTTCACCATTGAGTATGATGTTAGCTGTGGGCTTGCCCTTACATGGCCTTTAATATGTTGAGGTATGTTTCATTTATACTCATTTTGTTGAGAGTCTTTATCACAAAAGGAAGTTGATTTTTATCAAATGCTTTTTCTACATCTGTTGAGATGATCCATTGGTGATATAGATATCCATGATATGTTCTTTATTCTGTTTCATCGATGTGCTGTATCACATTGATTGACTTGTGGACATTGAAACATCTTGCATCCCTAGAATAAATCCCACTTGATCATGGTGTATAATCCTTTTAATGTATTATTAAATTCAGTTTTGTAATATTTTGTTGAGGAATTTTGCATTTATGTTTATCAGGGATGTTGGTCAAAAACATTCTTTTCTTGTAGTGTCTTTATCTAGTTTTGATATCAGGGTAATGATGGTCTGATAAAATGATTTTGAAAGTATTCCTTCTTCCTGTGTTTTTTTGGAAGAGATGGAGAAGGATTAATTCTACATTAAATGTTTGCTAAAATTCATGAGTGAGACCATCTAGTCCTGAACTTTTCTGTGTTGGGAGGCTTTTGATTAATTCAGTCTCTCCTTGCTAGCAGTTAGTCTATTCAGATTTTCTATTTCTTCATGATTAAGTCTCAATAAGTTTTCTGTTTCTAGGAATTTTTCCATTTCCTTTAAGTTGTCCGATTTGTTGGTATATATTGCTCATCAGATCAGATCAGATCAGTCGCTCAGTCGTGTCCGACTCTTTCCGACCCCATGAACCACAGCACGCCAGGCCTCCCTGTCCATCACCAACTCCTGGAGTTCACTCAGACTCACGTCCATCGAGTCAGTGATGCCATCCAGTCATCTCATCCTCTGTCGTCCCCTTGTCCTCCTGCCCCCAATCCCTCCCAGCATCGGAGTCTTCTCCAATGAGTCAACTCTTCGCATGAGGTGGCCAAAATACTGGAGTTTCAGCTTTAGCATCATTCCTTCCAAAGAAATCCCAGGTCTGATCTCCTTCAGAATGGACCGGTTGGATCTCTTTGCAGTCCAAGGGACTCTCAAGAGTCTTCTCCAACACCACAGTTCAAAAGCATCAATTCTTCGGCGCTCAGCCTTCTTCACAGTCCAGCTCTCACATCCATACATGACCACAGGAAAGACCATAGCCTTGACAAGGTGAACCTTTGTTGGCAAAGTAATGTCTCTGCTTTGGAATATGCTATCTAGGTTGGTCATAACTTTCCTTCCAAGGAGAAAGCGTCTTTTAATTTCATGGCTACAGTCACCATCTGCAGTGATTTTGGAGCCCAGAAAAATAAAGTCTGACACTGTTTCCACTGTTTCTCCATCTATTTCCCATGAAGTGATGGGACCAGATGCCATGATCTTCGTTTTCTGAATGTTGAGCTTTAAGCCAACCTTTTCACTCTCCACTTTCACTTTCATCAAGAGGCTTTTGAGTTCCTCTTCACTTTTTGCCATAAGAGTGGTGTCATCTGCGTATCTGAGGTTATTGATATTTCTCCCAGCAATCTTGATTCCAACTTGTGTTTCTTCCAGTCCAGCGTTTCTCATGATGTACTCTGCATATAAGTTAAATAAACATGGTGACAATATACAGCCTTGATGTACTCCTTTTCCTATTTGGAAACAGTCTGTTGTTCCATGTCCAGTTCTAACTGTTGCTTCCTGACCTGCATACAGATTTCTCAAGAGGCAGATCAGGTGGTCTGGTATTCCCATCTCTTTCAGAATTTTCCACAGTTTATTGTGATCTACACAGTCAAAGGCTTTGGCATAGTCAATAAAGCAGAAATAGATGTTTTTCTGGAACTCTCTTGCTTTTTCCATGATCCAGCGGATGTTGGCAATTTGATCTCTGGTTCCTCTGCCTTTTCTAAAACCAGCTTGAACATCAGGAAGTTCACGGTTCACATATTGCTGAAGCCTGGTTTGGAGAATTTTGAGCATTACTTTACTAGCGTGTGACATGAGTGCAATTGTGCGGTAGTTTGAGCATTCTTTGGCATTGCCTTTCTTTGGGATTGGGATGAAAACTGACCTTTTCCAATCTTGTGGCCACTGCTGAGTTTTCCAAATTTGCTGGCATATTGAGAGCAGCACTTTCACAGCATCATCTTTCAGGATTTGGAATAGCTCCACTGGAATTCCATCACCTCCACTAGCTTTGTTCGTAGTGATGCTTTCTAAGGCCCACTTGACTTCACATTCCAGGATGTCTGGCTCTAGGTCAGTGATGTGGGTCGTGAAGCTCTTTTTTGTACAGTTCTTCTGTGTATTCTTGCCACCTCTTCTTAATATCTTCTGCTTCTGTTAGGTCCATACCATTTCTGTCCTTTATCGAGCCCATCTTTGCATGAAATGTTCCTTTGGTATCTCTGATTTTCTTGAAGAGATCCCTAGTCTTTCCCATTCTGTTGTTTTCCTCTATTTCTTTGCATTGATCACTGAAGAAGGCTTTCTTATCTCTTCTTGCTATTCTTAGCAGCCTCTTATGATCCTTTGTATTTCTGTGGTCTCAGTTTTAATGTGTCCTATTTAACTTATAATTTTATTTATTTAAGTTTTCTCTTTTTTTCACTTCAGCTCAGTTCAGTCACTCAGTCATGTTTGACTTTTTGCGACCCCATGGACTGTAGCATGCCAGGCTTCCCTGTCCATCACCAACTCTCAGAGTTTATTCAAACTCATGTTCATTGAGTCGGTGATGCCATCCAACCATCTCATCCTCTGTCATCCCCTTCTCCTCCTCCCTTCAATCTTTCCCAACATCAGGGTCTTTTCAAATGAGTCAGTTCTTCTCATCAGGTGGCCAAAGTATTGGAGTTTCAGCTTCAGCATCAGTCCTTCCAATGAATATTCAGGACTGATTTCCTTCAGGATGGACTGGTTGGATCTCCATGCTGTCCAAGGGACTCTCAAATGTCCTCTTCATCACCATAGTTCAAAGGCATCAATTCTTCAGTGCTAAGCTTTCTTTATAGTCCATCTCTCACATCCATACAGGACTCCTGGAAAAACCATAGCTTGGACTATAGACGGACTTTTGTTGGCAAAGTAGTGTCTCTGCTTTTTAATATGTTGTCTAGGTGGGTCATAACTTTTCTTCCAAGGAGCAAGTGTCTTTTAATTTCATGGCTACAGTCACAGTCCACAGTGATTTTGGAGCCCCCAAAAAATAATGTCTGTCACTGTTTCCACTGTTTCCCCATCTGTTTGCCATGAAATGATGGGACCAGATGCTATGATCTTAGTTTTCTGAATGTTGAGTTTTAAGCCAGCTTTTTCACTCTCCTTTTTCACTTTCATCAAGAGTCTCTTCAGTTCCTCTTCACTTTCTGCCACAAGGGTGGTGTTATCTGCATATCTGAGGTTACTGATATGTCTCCTGGCAATCTTGATTCCAGCTTGTGCTTCATCCAGCCCAGCATTTCTCATGATGGACTCTGCATATAAGTTAAATAGTCTAACTAAAGATTCATCTGTTTTATTTATCTTTTCAAAAAAAGTCTCTAAGTCATATTTATTTTTCTATTATATTTCTATTACATTCTATTTCTATTTTTCTGGTTTATATTTTATTTATTTCTACTCTGATATTTGCTTTCTTTCCTTCTACTATGGATTTAGTTTTATTCCTTTTCTAGTTCCTTGAAGTATAAAGTTAGGTAATTTAATTGAGATCTTTCTTTTTTCTTAATTTAAGCACTTATCATTAAAAAGGTCCCTCATAGAACTGCTTTTATAGCAAATCATAAGTTCTGTTCTGTGTTGTGTTTCCATTTTCATTTGTTTCAAGATTTTTTGATTTCTCTTTTGGTTTCTTCTTTTACTCATTGATTGTTCGGGAATATGTTTTTTAATCTCCACATATTTGTGAATTTTCCAGTTTTCTTCTTGTATTTGATTTCTATTTTTATACCAATGTGGTCAGAAAAGATACATGGAATGATTTCAGTCTTTTTTAATTTTTAAGACTTATTTTGTGGCCTAATATATCTCTGTCCTCGAGAATCTTCCATGTCCCCTTGAAAAGAATGTATAATCTGTTGCTGTTGAATGGGATATTCTGTGTATGTCTTTGAGGACTCCATGTTCTGAAGTATGTTTAAATCTAAATGTTCCTTTATTGTTTTTTATCTAGATGATTTATCAGTTGTTGAAAGTGTGATACTGAGGTGCCCTGCCATTAATGTATTGCTGTGTATTTCCCTTCCTTCAGATTTGTTAATATTTGCTTTACATATTCATGTCCTACTACGTTAGGTACATAGTTATTTGAAAATTTTATGTAATCTTGATTAATTTACCCCTTTATCATCATATAATAACCTTCTTTATCTTTTGTTACCATTTTTGGCCTAAAGCGTTTATATATATATATATAATATCGCTATCACAGGTTTCTTTTGGTTTCCACTGGAATGGAATATCTTTGTCCCTTCATTTTCAGTCTCTGTGTGTCCTTAAAGCCAAAGTGAATCTCTTATAGGCAACATATAGTTGGGTATTATTTTTTCATTCATTCAGCCACTCTTTGGATTCAAAAATTTAGTCCTTTTACACTCCAAGTAATTATTGACAGATATAGACTTGCTATTGCCATTTTGTTTGTTGTTCTCTGATGTTGTTTTTAAAATTCCTTTGTTCCTTTTCCCTCTTCTGCTGTCTTCCATTGTGATTTGATGATTTTCTATAATGGTATTCTTTTATTTTTATTTTATATTTCACATATCTATATATATGCTTTTGCTTTGTGGTTATCATGAGGCTTACATAAAACATCATATTTCTCATAGTCTATTTTAAGCTCATACAACTCTGAACACATGCAAAAGCTCTACATTTTTATACTCCTCGATATGTCATATTTTTATGTCAGATTTTCTTTATACATTCTAAATTTGTTAACAAATTTATTGTGATTATTTTTAATACTTTTGTCTGAATCTTGATGATAGGATTATGTGTGATGCACATACCACCATGACAACATTAGAGTATTCAAAATTTAGCTATATATTTACCTTTATTAGTGAGTGTAATGCTTCATATGTTTTATGTTACCAATTAGCATTCTTTTGTTTCAGCTTGAAGAACTCCCTTTAACATTCCTTTTAAAGCTGGTCTAATGGTAACAAAAGCATTTAGCTTTTGTCTGGAAAACTCTTTATCTCTCTGTTAATTCCAAAGGACAGCTTTGCTGGGTAGAGTATTTTTGGTTGGCAGTTTTTGCCTCTCAACACTTTGAATACCATCCTACCATTTTCTAGCCTGCAAAGTTTTGCTGAAAAATTTGCTGATAGTCTTATGGAAGTTACCTGGTACATAACATGTTACTTTTCTCTTGCTGCTTTTAAGATTCTCTCCTTGTGCTTAACTTTTAAGTTTTATTACATTGTGTCTCAGTGTGGGTCTATTTGGATTGCGCTTGTTTGAAATTTTCTGGGCTTCCTGGATCTTGATGTTCCTTTCCCTACATTAGGGAAGTTTTCAGCCATTATATCTTTGAATACTTTCTGCCCCCTTCTCTCTCTTATTTTCAAATCCCTGTAATGTGTAATTGATCATCTTTATTGGGTCTCTTAAAAGCTCTCTTCACTCTTTTTCATTCTTTTTTTCTTTTTCCTCCCCTGATTGAATGAATACCATGCTCTGTCTTCTGGTTCATTGATCCTTTTTTCTATTTGATCTGGTCTAATGTTGAACCTCTCTATTGAATTTTTCTGTTCAGTTGTTGTATTCTTTAGCTCTATGATTTCTCCTTAGGGCTTTGTTATATTTGCTCTTTACTGAAATTCTAACTTTGTTCAGGTGTGACTATCTTGATCTCAGTGAGCAACTTTATGGCCATTATTTGGAATTCTCTATCGTGTAAATCACTTATATCCATTTCACTAAGATCTATTTTTAGAGGTTTATCTTGTTCTTCTGTTTGAAACATATTCTATTTCTTCATCTTCCTCGACTCTGTATGTATTAGATAAAACAGCCAGCTTCTTCTCTCAAGTCTTGACAGGGTGATCTTGTGTAGTTAAATGAGTCTTATCATTTAGCCCAGCCCAAGCTTTTAATTGTCTCTCAAAACTTTGTGCTTTTCCAAGCTACTTTTTTGCTCTTAGTGGCTCCCAGTAGTTGAGAATGTGCCAAGACCATCAGTGTTCCAAGGGAAGGATCATAGTTAACACGTAGATGCAGGCCAATTGGAAGATGAACCCATAGGCACCACCTGGGGAAAATTACAGTTAAGGCCCTTCCATGGACAAACTTAGAGATGGGCAATTTTTTCCTGCTCCCTCTGTGCCAAGCCTGGGTGTATAGCTCTGGGGTGTGTATTTTTGGGCAGAGGATAGGGAATTCTCCTATACCCACTAAGAACTGCTTCTTCATTTGCTTCAGTCTCATGGGACTTATGAATGCAAATCCTATTGACTGTCAGAATGAAGAGGTCCTAGGTTCCATTCCTCAATCAGCAGTCTCAAAATATAGGGTTCTAGACATGTGTTCCTTCCAGGGAGATACTGATTTCTTGTTGTTGGATCAGGCTGGAGGAAGAAGATGAATAAGGTGTCCATTGGTATCACCAGGCTCTGGCGAAGATTATTTCCATTCCCTAGATGCCTTCTCAATTAAAATCCTCTCCCTCAGGTGTCAGGTTTTAAAATATGCAGGTAAACCCCTTTCAAGGAAAGACAGAGAGAGCAACATTTTAGCTTGAGCAGAACATTATATACATTTTAACTGGCTGCTAAGAATGGATGAAAAGAATATCTCAATGTTGTAAAATTTCCACCAGACCCTTTCCCGAGGCATACATCTTAAGACAACCTCAGTACAAGATTATCCAGAAGGAATGAGTTTCCTGTTGAGGAGGAAAGCATGCCTTTAAGCAAGATATATTGTTGCTATATAATCATTAACACAGTGCCTGTGTGACTGCTCAGACATAGAATGTGTACCTGTACCTTCCCTAAGGGGCCTTGAACTACTTATCAACCTGCCTGAAGTTAACTATATCAATCTCACTGAGCATGATTTTGAGATTCATTTGTGTGTGTATCAGTAGCTTATTTCATTGCTGAGTGATATTCCAGTTATGTGTATATACCACAGTTAGTTTATTTGTTCACTGTTAGATGGGCATCTGAGTGGTTTCCAGATCTGGCTGTTATGAATAAGACTGCTACAGGCATTCTTATGTGTCTTTTTAAAAAATATAAATTTATTTATTTTAATTGGAGGCTAATTAAATTACAATACTGTGGTGGTTTTTGCCATACATTGACATGAATCAGCCACGGATGTACATGTGTCCCCCATCCCAAACCCCTCTCCCACCTCCCTGCCCATCCCATCACTCTGTGTTGTCCCAGGGCACTGGCTTTGAGTGCCCTGTTTTATGCATCGAACTTGGACTGGGCATCTGTTTCACATATGATATTATACATATTTCAATGCTGTTCTCTCAAATCATCCCACCCTCACCTTCTCCCACAGAGTCCAAAAGTCTGTTCTTTATATCTGTGTCTCTTTTGCTGTCTTGCATATAGGGTCATCATTACAATCTTTCTAAATTCCAAATATATGCCTTAATGTACCATATTGGTGTTTTTCTTTCTGACTTACTTCACTCTGTATAATAGGCTCCAGTTTCATCCACCTCATTAGAACTGATTCAAATGTGTTCTTTTTAATAACTGAGTAGTATTCCATTGTGTATATGTACCACAGCTTTCTTATCCATTCATCTTCCAGCGGACATCCAGGTTGTTTCCATGTCCTAGCTATTGTAAATAGTGCTGCAATGAACATTGGGGTACACGTACGTGTGTCTTTCAATTCTGGTTTCCTCATTGTGTATGCCCAGCAGTGGAGTTGCTGGGTTGTATGGCTTTCTCCTTGGAAGGAAAGTTATGACCAATCTAGATAGCATATTGAAGAGCAGAAACATTACTTTGCCAACAAAGGTCCGTCTAGTCAAGGCTGTGGTTTTTCCAGTGGTCATGTATGGATGTGAGAGTTGGACTGTGAAGAAAGCTGAGCGCCAAAGAATTAATGCTTTTGAACTGTGGTGTTGGAGAAGACTCTTGAGAGTCCCTTGGACTGCAAGGAGATCCAACCAGTCCATTTTAAAGGAGATCAGCCCTGGGTGTTCTTTGGAAGGAATGATGCTAAAGCTGAAACTCCAGTACTTTGGCCACCTCATGTGAAGAGTTGACTCATTGGAAAAGACTCTGATGTTGGGAGGGATTGGGGGCAAGAGGAAAAGGGGGCAACAGAGGATGAGATGGCTGGATGGCATCACTGACTCTATGGATGTGAGTCTCAGTGACCTCCAGGAGTTGATGATGGACAGGGAGACCTGGCATGCTGCGATTCATGGGCTCGCAAAGAGTTGGACAGGACTGAACGACTGAACTGAACTGAACTGAACTGAACTGATGGCAGTTCTATTTCCAGTTTTTTAAGAAATCTCCACACTGTTCTCTATAGTGGCTGTACAAACTAGCATTCCCATCAACAGTGTTAGAGGGTTCCTTTTTCTCCACACCCTCTCTAGGACTTGTTTGTAGAATTTTTGAAAACAGCCATTCTGACTGGTGTGAGATGGTACCTCATGTGGTTTTGATGTACATTTCTCTGATAATGAATGATGTTGAGCATCTTTTCATGTGTTTGTTAGCCATCTGTATGTCTTCTTTGGAGAAATGTCTGTTTAGTTCTTTGGCCCATTTTTTGATTGTGTCATTTATTTTTCTGGTATTGAGCTGCATGAGCTGCTTATATATTTTTGAGATTAATTCTTTGTCAGTTGCTTCATTTGCTATGAATTTCTCCCATTCTGAAGGCTGTCTTTTCACCTTGCTTATAATTTCCTTTGTTTTGCAAAAGCTTTTAAGCTTACTTAGGTCCCATTTGTTTATTTTTGCTTTAATTTCCATTACTCTGGGAGGTGGGTCATAGAGGATCTTCCTGTGATTTATGTCAGAAAGTGTTTTGCCTATGTTTTCCTCTAGGAGTTTTATAGTTTCTGGTCTTACATTTAGATCTTTAATCCATTTTGAATTTATTTTTGTGTATGGTGTTAGAAAGTGTTCTAGTTTCATTCTTTTACAGGTGGTTGACCAGTTTTCCTAGTGCCACTTGTTAAAGGGATTGTCTTTTATCTACTGTATATTTTTGCCTCCTTTGTCAAATATAAGGTGTCCATAGGTGTGTGGATTTATCTCTGGGCTTTCTACTTTGTTCCATTGGTCTATATTTCTGTCTTTGTGTCAGTATCATACTGTCTTAATGACTGTAGTTTTGTAGTAGAGTCTGAAGTCAGGCAGGTTGATTCCTCCAGTTCCATCCTTCTTTCTCAAAATTGCTTTGGCTATTTGAGTTTTTTTTTTGTATTTCCATACAAATTGTAAAATTATTTGTTCTAGTTCTCTTAAAAATACTATTGGTAGCTTGATAGGGATTGCATTGAATCTATAGATTACTTTGGGTAGTATACTCGTTTTCACTATATTGATTCTTCTGATCCATGAACATGGTATATTTCTCCATCTATTTGTTCCATCTCTGATTTCTTTCATCAGTATTTTATAGTTTTCTATATATAGATCTTTTGTTTCTTTAGGTAGATTTATTCCTAAGTATTTTGTTCTTTTCATCACAATAGTGAATGGGATTGTTTTCTTAATTTCTCTATTTTCTCATTGTTAGTGTATAGGAATGCAAGGGATTTATGTGTATAATTTTATATCCTGCAACTTTACTATATTCATTGATTAGCTCTAGTAATTTTATGGTGGTGTCTTTAGGGTTTTCTACGTAGAGGATCATGTCATTGGCAGAGTTTTACTTCTTCTTTTCCAATCTGAATTCCTTTTGTTTCTTTTTCTTTTCTGATTGCTGTGGCTAAAACTTCCAAAACTCTGTTGACTAGTAGTGGTGAGAGTGGGCACCCTTGTCTTGTTCCTGACTTTAGGGGAAATGCTTTTAAACTTTCACCATTAGGGATAATGTTTGCTGTGGGTTTATTATATTTGGCTTTTATTATGTTGAGGTATGTCCCTTCTATGCCTGCTTTCTGGAGAGTTTTTATCATAAGTAGGTAATGAATTTTGTCAAAGGCTTTCTCTGCATCTATTGAGATAATCATACGGTTTTTATCTTTCAATTCATTAATGTGGTGTATCACATTGATTGATTTGTGAATATTGAAGAATCCTTGAATCCCTGGGATAAAGCCCACTTGGTCATGATGTATGATCTTTTTAATATGTTGTTGGGTTCTGTTTTCTATAATTTTGTTGAGAATTTTTGCATCTATGTTCATCAGTGATATTGGCCGGAAGTTTTCTTTTTTTTATGGCACCTTTGATTTTGGTTTTAGGGTGATGGTAGCCTCATAGAATGAGTTTGGGAGTTTACCTTCCTCTGAAATTTTCTGGAAGAGTTTGAGTAGGACAGGTGTTAGCTCTTCTCTAAATTTTTGGTAGAATTCACCTGTGAAGCCATCTTGTCCTGGGTTTTTGTTTGTTGGAAGATTTCTGATTACAGTTTCGATTTCTGTGCTTGTGATATGTCTGTTAAGATTTTATATTTCTTCCTGGTTCAGTTTTGGAAGGTTATATGTCTTTTTTATGGATATGTGGTTTCACTTTTCTTAGATAAATACATAAGAGTAGATATCTAGGATCATAGTTAAATATAACTGGATCATAGGTGGTATGCGTTCAGTTTTAGAGAAACTGCAGGACCTTTTCATATAGTGTTTGTATTGTTTTATACTTCGACTGTAACTGTATATAACAGTTTCAGTTGCTCCATAATCTTAATGAACAATCTTTGGTATTGTCATCTTCTTTACTTCATCCATTCTGGTGCACAGGTAGTGATATCTTGTAGCACTTCTTGTATTACTTAAAAGCAGGAATGTTTATGTCATCAAAGTCTGGTGTCATGGTGAATTTTTTTTTGTATTGCTACATTCCTGAATCATCCCAGAATTTAGCAGCTTAAACCACCTTTTGTATACCTTCACATACCATTTCAGAGGACTGAGAACTCAGAAGTGACTTAGCTGTGTGGTTCTGGTTCCATCTTTCTTGAGATTACAGTCAAGTTGGAGCTGCATCATGTGAAGCTTGACTGAGATTGAGGGATCTGTTCCAGGATCCTTACCTGGTAGCCAGCAGGTCTCCACTCTTCAGTGGTGCTTGGCAGGGGACCTCAGTGTCTCACTACATGCCTGATATCCTCATAAGATATGAGTTGATTGAGAGACAGAGGAAATTGGATGGAGGGAAAGAGGGAATCGAGACAAAACCCGCAGTATTTCACAGTGTAATCTTGGATGGGACATCCTATCACTTATGCCATATCAGGGCACACACAAACCAACTCTGGTAGAATGTGGAGGGGACAAAACAAAGGTGTAAGTAACAGTAGGTGGGATCTCTGGGGGCTGTTTTGGAGTCTGGCTACCACACATGGAAGAAATAGAAGCAGCTACTGACAAGGGAGGGAAACTGTTGTCTGGGCTGATTGGAGTATCAATCAGCTGAAGTGTTTCTGTGAAGCTTGCTGAAGCTGGCCATCCTGTGTCCAAGTTCTAGTCTACCACTTCCTGGCCTGCTGGAATCGTTGGACCAAGGGGTTTAAATCTGAGCCTCAGTTTCTGCAGATATAAAATGGTGGTGTGATTAAATGAAATCATACATGTACAGCACTAAGTCCATAAGGGCCCAGGTAGAGGGTGGTTATCAATGCTTCATACAAATTGCAGTTTTATGCCCTTCACCCAATGTAATTTTATCTCATTTCAGTGTCAAGGACTAGATGTGCCAAAGTCCATCTGGGAAGATCCTGATGGACTACTGATAAACCCTTGGAAAAGACCAGCTTCAGATTCATTTTCTGTTTGTTCCCTGATATTTGGGAAGTTTTATTCTATCACTGTGTGTCATATGCCTTATTAGTCATGACTCTTCCTCTAATGGTTTGTTGTGAAATATTAATGATTATTCCACGGTCTAGGAACTGTTAGCATACTTCCCTCTTCTTGCCTGAATTATTTTGGTGATATTAATCAGGCTCATAAGAATAAGCAACACTGTTTTTAATTTTGTATTAACTTTGGACTAACAGTGAGTCATTATAGACTAATTTAAAAGGGACAAGTGTATAAAACTATGTACTTATTTATATTTTTATATCTGTATTTATAAATATTCTATTTACATTTTGTTATATATTAATAACTTCCCCCACTTTTTAATAGTTCATTTCCTTTTAATAAACATGCACACATTACAACCCCAGTAGGGACAAAATGGTGTTCAGTCAAAAGCCTTTCTATCTCCTCTTCATCTAGTTTCTATCCCCGGATGCTTTTAAAACCAGATGTATTCTGAGTAACAACCTAACATGTGACATTGCACAAAACCTGGTACAAAGTCAACTGCAAAGTATTTACAATTTAAAACCAAATAAAAAAAAGTTTAAAATGTTCTTATTGAAGTATTGTATGCACATAGAAATTACAAAAAGTATGTTTAGAGCCTAATGAATTCTCATAATTCATCACTGATAATCATCATTCACAGAAATCAAAAACTATGACACTACCAGATGCCCAGAAGTCCCTTTCCTCCCCGCTCCTTTTACTAACCTTCCTTCTCTCCAAAGGTAACCCCAACTATGGTTTCTAACATCTTATATTTGTTTTTTTTTTCTCCCATTCTTGAACTTTGTATACATGTAATCATACAGTATATATTCTTGTATGTCTGACTTCTTTTGCATATAGTTAGAGATGGAGAGGGAGACTGAAAAAGAGAGACTGAGACAGAGACAGATATAGAGATAGATATGGAGATAGAGATGGAGCCAACCCTCCAGGGTTATTGATTAAGTCTTTCCAAAGAACAACCTTTTGGCTTTATTAATTCTTTCTGTGGTTATTTGTCTATTTTACGAAGCTCTGATCTTACCTTTATAAATGCTTACTATGTTTGGTTATAGATCTATCATCTCACTGATTTTTCTTTAAATGTTCTTTGTCCCTTTTTTCCCCCTTCTTATCTACTGGTTAAAATTGCTATTTTTTTTAACCGGTTAATATGTATACTTGAGTCGGGGTGGGCAAACTTTTCTGCAAAAGAACAGATAGTAAACACACTAGGCTTTGCAAGCTGTGTACAGTCTCTCTTACATATTTTTTTAAACTATTTAAAAATGGAAAAGCTGTTCTTATCCTGTGCACTGCACAAAACGGGCAGGCTGGAATTGGCCTGCAGGCTATAATTTGCCAACACCCAACTTAGATTATTGATGTTCCGTTCAGCCTTTTCAAATATTTATATTGAAGGCTAGACATTTCTGCTAAACTGACAAGCTTTTAAGGATTTTTCTGTTTATCTTTTTGTCAATAATTTCTAACACACAACACAAAACAAGGCAAGGGCAAGCACTAATTCAGCTAGTAAAGATACACAAACCACCTTTGGATTCAGTTTTTTTACCTATATAGACAGTGAAAACAAGAGTAGCCAGAGGTGCCAGGCCCTAGGTCCTCATCCCTCACACCAAAAAGGTGGACACTGAATCACTGGAGCACATGTCTGTGGTGTGAGCCATGGGGTCCCCATGGCTGAAGAGTCAGCTCTAGGGTGCACTTAAATCTATACTATTTTCATCTGCTTGTTCTATCAGTTCCTGAAAGCACCTGTTCAAACCTCCAACTGTGATGGTCGATGTGTATGTTTCTCCTTTATATTCTTTTGGCTTTTGCTTTATATACTTTGAGGTTAAGTACGTTTAGTCTTGTCACATCTTCCTGTTGGACTGTGATTCCATTATCATAATCAACACTATTTCTTCTAACTTTATTAAAATTTTATTTTCTTTAAAGTCTGCTTTCCCAAAATGAGTATTTCTATATTCATTTGGTTAGTGTTTGCACTATGTGTTTTTCTATCTTTTTACTTTCAACCTTCCTGACACCTTGTATTTAAGATGTAGCTCTTCTAAGAAATATATAATTAGGGTTTTTTTTAATTCAGGCTGATAATCTATCTATAACATGGAGTATTTAGTTTACCCACATTGAATGTGATAACTGATATATTTGATTATAGATCTAGTAGTGCACTGTTTTTTTTAATTGGAGGATAATTGCTTTACAGTGTTGTTTTAGTCCATCACACTGTTTTTCCTAACTGCTCTTTGTTCCATTTTTTCATCCTTCTTGACTTATTTTGTGTAAATCAAGATGTTTATTATTTATTTTTCACTTTATGATTTCTTAGCCATGAATCCCTTAGTATTTTTTAGCAGTTACTATAGAGATTATAACATGCACACTTGAAAACAGAGTTCCCCCTTAAATTAGTACCTCTGCCACACTTCAGATAGTTCGTGGAACTTAGAATTTAATTCCATTTACCCCCTCCTGACTTTTGTGCTAATTCTGTCCCATAATTTGATTCCATTTTAAACCCCATAAAGCAAGCATCATTCTCTATGGAATCAGTACTTACTTAGACATTTTAGAAACTTTCCACTGCTTTTTATTCTTTCCTGGACCTCTGGGCTCCAATCTGGGATTATTTCCTTCTGTCTAAAGAATCCACTTAAGTGTTTTCCTTAGTGTGGTACACTGGCAGTAAATGCTGTCAGACTTTACCTGAATTTTTTAAAATTTTGCTTTTACCTTGGAGGAGAATTTTTACAAGATACAGGGATCTAGACTGTCGTTTGTTCTCTTTCAGCCCTTTGAATATGTCATTCCATCTTCTTTTGGCATTCATTATTCCATTAAGGAGTCAATTGTGTATCTCCTTATTGCTCATTTGAAGGTAATATGTCTTTTTTTCCTCTTCCTGGCTCTAAAATTCTGTTCTTCCTTGTATATTTCCAGCATTTCTTTGGGGTTCACTTGTGTGTTAGTCACTTAGTTGTATCCGACTCTGTGACCTCATGGACCATAGCCCACCAGGCTCCTCTGTCAATGGAATTTGCCAGGCAAAAATACTAGAGTGGGCAGCCATTCCCTTTTCCAGGGGATCTTCCCAACCCAGGGATTGAACCTGGGTCTCCCACATTGTAGACAGATGTCATTTCTGAATCTGTGGCTTGATCTCTTTCATTAATTTTAAAAAATTCTCTCAATATCTTTTTAAAAATATTTTTTCTTTCTGGGACTCAGTAATACGTATTTTGGATACGATGCTCCTTGTCTGTGCTTATGCTTATAGATTTACACTTATTTTCTCATCCACCACGCTCCTGCCCCTGCTGTGTGTGTGTGTGTGTGCGCACACACACACACACATGAGCTTCAGACTGGAGTTTTCCTTCTGACCTGTCATCCAGTTTATGTTTTCTTTATGTGAGTACCAAGTCAACTCTCAAACCTACCCATTGAGTTTTAGTTATTCTGTTTTTCCGTTCTAGAGTTTCCAGTTGGCTTATTTTACATTTCCCAGTTCTCTACCAAAATTCTTTAACTTCAACATATTTGTTATAATTAAAGTATATGTTTGTGAGATCTCCTGTTTTTCTGTTCCTGCTGTTTGGCTTTCTGTTATTTCTCTGTCTGTCTTAATTTCTCATCTTCCTGATCATTTTAACAAATGCTGGATATAGGATTATATATTAAAATTTTAAGGTACAAATTTAGGCTCTGGATGAGTTTATCATTTTCCAGAGAGGACTGAATTTGCTTATTTCAGGCAGTTTGGATGGGGGTATTAACAATACAAGACCACTTTAATAAAAGAATCAGAGATTTAAGTGATCTGAAGTTGGACTTATTTCCATAGTATGACTGCTCTACTTCTAATTCACTCTGACTCTTGAGATGTCATCCTTTCAGGTCCCAACTAAGAGCTCAGGTTGTTGACCAAGGTCTGTTCTTCTCCATGAACCTTGAATTCAGTTTTTGTCTTCCAAGATCAAGATTTGTTGAAAGATCTGCCCAGCTTTCAGCCTCTCAGCCACTGCCCTCATCATTGGTGATACTCCCAGTAGGGAGAGTGACTCTCAGCGCAAGTCCCACCTCCTCTGTCGTCGATCTCCTCCCAGATCTTGGCCTTAAAATTCCGCACTGCCCTTGTATTCTCAGATGTTATCAAAGAGGCTTCTTTCTTATACCTTGCCATGTTTCCTAGTTATTCCCATGTGTGTTGGTCTGAAACAACCTAGTCCTCTGCTACCAGAAACAAACCTCCCAAGTATGATTTGAATTTGTTTACTGTGATATCAGTGACCAACACTTCGGTATTAAAATAAGCATACAGTAGTTTTATGTATGGTATTTTTAATTAAAAAACCCCAAATTGGCTGATGTCAGCATTTAGCTTTTCTTAAAATAGTATTACTTAACTCACATGTGGGAAAAATGTGGTTGTAAATATTGCCTATTTAATCCCCAGGTTGACTACTTCCTTCAAAAACAGAAGTTGTACATTAGACAGTTAATGTGACAGATATCAACATCAGCTATGTAGCTTTGCAGTGTTGTTGTTTATACAGATGAATTGTGTACAGGATGTATAGTTCCATTGCTATTAGATTTCATACATTTTGCTAGCAAAGGGAACTTTTCAAAACTATGAACACTGATTGTCTGCCATGGTTTACATTTTACAAGTCATGTTAGAAAATTCAGTTAATTTTGTTAACCATCTAAATCCTGACAGATTTATTTTAAACAGCTCCATGTGACAGCAGTATTAAGAATGACTTCCCATGTTGAGAGGCATGTGACGTGTTTCCAGCTCTCTACTTTTTTTGCAATGTTAAAAGCATTTATTGAATAAGTGCTATGGTAAATAAAGTGAAAGTGAAGTCACTCAGTCATGTCCGACTCTTTGCAATACCATGGACTGTAGCCTATCAGGCTCCTCCGTCCATGGGATTTTCCAGGCAAGAGTACTGGAGTGGGTTGCCATTTCCTTCAAAAATGAATATAAATCAACTCCTTCCCTAAGAGGAATTATAGTCTAGTAGGCATGACAAAATGAACATTACTCACCTTCCTCTTCTGTCCTCTTGCTGCTTACAGTCCTCCTTTGCTGTCTCTTGTAACAGAATATCTTTGTCTTCTGTTCCTTATATTCTCTTGGTCCAGCTCTTTGTGTTTGTGTGTGTGTTTATAACTGGAGGTCTCTAAAAGCCTGCCCCCAGGTATGCAGCCCCTTGTATCTCCCTGAGGCTAAAATCAACTTGCCAGGGCTTTGCAAGTGAAGATTGTAAAACAGAAGAGCAAAGTTTCAGAATAACCTTGTCAGTCTAGCCAGAGATGCTGATATGAAATCTAGGTTATTCTGTCTTTGCTTGCCAAACACTGCAAGCCAAAAGCAATGATGACTGGAATATTAGGAGGTATACAGATCACTGGATTCAAACTGGTGATTTTGGTGGAGGGTCATCTAGATGTTTAACTTGCTGCTGCTGCTGCTGCTAAGTCGCTTCAGTCGTGTCCGACTCCGTGCGATCCCATAGATGGTGGTCCCTGGGATTCTACAGGCAAGAATACTGGAGTGGGTTGCCATTTCCTTCTCCAGTGCATGAAAGTGAAAAGTGAAAGTGAACTTGCTCAGTCGTGTCCGACTCTTAGCGACCCCATGGACTGGAGCTTACCATGCTCCTCCATCCATGGGATTTTCCAGGCAAGAGTACTGGGGTGGGGTGCCATTGCCTTCCCCAAGATGTTTAACTTAGGCTGAGATAAATGAGCTGTGTTCATAATGATGTTCTCCTGTAATAGAGACGGATTCCACAAGTGTCCAGAAAGGCCCATTGATATCAATACCAGCACTGCTTCCACAGTGTGACATTCGTGGGTTTCCCACGTCCTCCACAGAGATAGCTCAGTGCTCAGGGTGTGAACCTCATCCTTCATCACTTCCTGCCCATGTGCAGCCAGCACAGTCTCACTTGTGACTAGAGAAAGTCAGAGGGGTGGGAGGAGGGCCCTGCTCCAGAGCCATAGCCTCAGACCCTTCATGCAGTGCTGCGGCAGCCACTCGGGAATGTAGAGATCGGAGTTCCTACTTAATTAATAGATGTTTGGCCTCAGGCATAGATTAAACCATTTCAGAAAATGAATCTGAAAAACTCATTCATTGTTCTGCACTTTCAACAGTTGGTTCCATAATTTCAGGCCTCAGTTCCCAGCGGATGGGTGATTGTGGGGGATGGGGGGCGATGAGCATGAAGGTGCTTCAGTGGCTTTCTCCCCAGGAAACTCCTGGCCATGCCATACATGCAGACTCTACACTGCCCGTGCACCTGCACGTTGGGAACTGCCCGTGGCCCTGCGCTGTCAGGATATAGGCCCAAGGGGCAGCTGTCGTCTGCTCACCTGAGCCTGGGTTGGTGCTCAGAAGAGGGCAGCTTGGGTTTCAGATGCAAGCAACCCTGCAAAACTGAATGCATGCATGGCCGCAGTCCCCAGTGCACCCCTGTGTGTCCAGTGTATCCCCCACATCCTTCACGATGCAGGCACCCTTCTGCGTCTGTGCCTGCCCTGGAGGGAGCCTAAGTGTGTACAACAATACACACACACACACTCACACACTGCACAGTCGCCATCCATACCCACCACACACACACCACATAGCATATTCACCCTGCACACCCACCATTCAACCCCTGCCAGACAGCATACACGCTCATCACATAATATACATATCACACACACACACATAACATGTGCACACATCTCACATGCACACCCACTGTACATGCATTCACATGCCCCCTTGTGCACACACCTCATATCTCACCACAAATAATGTGCACATAAGACATGCAACATACGTGTCACACACCAATCACATACACCGCACATGCCATGCAACCTAGCATATAATACACCCCACACACCATACAAGGCATATATACTACACATGCAAAAGATCCCCGCACCCCCACCACAAATGCATGGAAAGTCTGCACACCAGCCTGACGTATGTCACACAAGGCACCAGAAATACTCATTACACATGCACATACCACAGACAGAACCCTATACCCACTCCACCCCCTTCCCGTATATGAGGCACACGTGCACATTATAGCCCATGCACATAGCACACAAACAACACACGAGCTCACTCCACACCACAGGTCTGTCAGCACCTGCCCCTGCCTCTGCCTTTGATGCTGTATCCTGGCTCTTTCCTGTCCCTTCTGGCCACTTCCCAGGTGCCCTTGTGAATGAGGGCAGGGAAAGAGCCTCCTCTGGACAGAAAGAGGAAAGGAATAGGAATGAGGAAAGGAATGCAAATGTTTCAGTTAGGATTGAAAATATGTATCTTATATTTATGTATGTACATACAAATATTTAAATATGATACACACACATAACTTATGTTTAGGTATAATTTGCTATTTCTGAAACAAAAATTCAATTTGTGTCTCCAGCATCAGTTCAGTTCAGTCACTCAGTTGTGTCTGACTCTTTGCGACCCCATGGACTGCAGCACTCCAGTCTTCCCTGTCCATCACCAACTCCCAGAGCTTGCTCAAACTCATGACCATTGAGTAGGTGATGCCATCCAACCATCTTATCCTCTGTCATCCCCTTCTCCTGCCTTCAATCTGCCTTCAATCTTTCCCGGCATCAGGGTCTTTTCCAATAATTCAGTTCTTCACATCAGGTGGCCAGAGTATTGGAGTTTCAGCTTCAGCATCAGTCCTTCCAATGAATATTCAGGACTGATTTCTTTTAGGATGGACTGGGTGGATCTCCTTGCTGTCCAAGGGACTCCCAAGAGTCTTCTCCAACACCACATTTCAAAAGCATCAATTCTTCAGTTCTCAGCTTTCTTTATGGTCCAACTCTCACATCCATACATGACTACTGGAAAAATCACAGCTTTGACTATACAAACCTTTGTCAGTAATGTCTCTGCTTTTTAATATGCTATCTAAGTTTGTCGTAGCTTTTCTTCCAAGGAGCAAGCGTCTTTTAATTTCATGGCTGCAATCACAGTCCACAGTGATTTTGGAGCCCAAGAAAATAAAGTCTGTCACTGTTTCCACTGTTTCCCCATCTGTTTGCCATGAAGTGATGGGACCAGATGCCATGATCTTAGTTTTCTGAATGTTGAGTTTTAAGCCAGCTTTTTCACTCTCCTCTTTCACTTTCATCAAGAAGCTCTTTAGTTCCTCTTTGCTTTCTGTTATAAGGGTGGTATCATCTGAATATCTGAGGTTATTCATATTTCTCCCAGCAATCTTGATTGCAATTTGTGCTTCAACCAGTCCAGCATTTCGCATGATGTACTCTGCATGTAAGTTAAATAAGCAGGGTGACAATATACAGCCTTAACATATTCCTTTTCCTATTTGGAACCAGTGTGTTGTTCTATGTCTGGTTCTAACTCTTGCTTCTTGACCTGCATATAGATTTCTCAGAAGGCAGGTAAAGTGGTCTGGTATTCCCATCTCTTTAAGAATTTTCCACAGTTTGTTGTCATCCACACAGTCGAAGGATTTAGCCTAGTCAATGAAGCAGATATTTTTATGGACTCTCTTGCTTTTTCTATGATCTAACAGATGTTGGCAATTTGATCTCTGGTTCATCTACCTTTTCTAAATCCCAATTTGAACATCTGGAAGTTCACAGTTCACGTACTGTTGAAGCCTAGCTTGGAGAATTTTGAGCATTCCTTTGCTAGTGTTGTGAGATGAGTGCAGTTGTGTGGTAATTTGAACATTCTTTGGCATTCCTTTTCTTTGGGATTGGAATGAAAGCTGACATTTTCCAGTCCTGTGGCCACTGCTGAGTTTTCCAAATTTGCTGTCATATTGAGTGCAGCACTTTCACAGCATCATCTTTTAGGATTTGAAATAGCTCAACTGAAATTCCATCACCTCCACTAGCTTTGTTCATATTGATGTTTCCTAAGGCCCACTTGACTTTGCACTCCAGGATGTCTGGCTTTAGGTGAGTGATCACCCCCCCATCGTAGTTATATGGGTTGTTAACATCTTTTTGTGTATTTCTTCTGTGTATTCTTGCCACCTCTTCTTATTGTCTTCTGCTTCTGTTGGATCCATAACATTTCTGTCCTCTATTGTGCCCATGAAATGTTCCCTTGGTATCTCTAATTTTCTTGAAGAGATTTCTAGTCTTTCCCATTCTATTGTTTTTCTCTATTTTTTTTGCATTGATCACTTAGGAAGGCCTTTTTATCTCTCCTTGCTGTTCTTCGGAACTCTACATTCAGATGGATATATCTTTCCTTTTCTCCTTTACCTTTCACTTCTCTTCTTTTCTCAGCTATTTGTAAGGCCTCCTCAGACAACCATTTTGCCTTTTTGCAGTTCTTTTTCTTGGGAATGGTTTTTTTTTTTTTTTTTTTTTAATCAAGAATCTCTTTTATTGATTATCAGAAACATTACAAACATCTAGTATGAACAAATTGTAACATGATAGTGTTTAGTTTGAACAATTAATACATTTCAGATATAATATTATACATATTTCAATGCTATTCTCCCCAATCATCTCACCCTCTCCTGGTCCCAGAGTCCAAAAGTCTGGTCTATACATCAGTGTCTCTTTTGTTGTCTCGTAAATAGGGTTATTTTTTACCGTCTTTCTAAATTCCATATATATGCGTTAGTATACTGTATTTGTGTTTTTCTTTCTGGCTTACTTCACTCTGTATAATAGGCTCCAGTTCCATCCACCTCCTTAGAACTGATTCAAATGTATTCTTTTTAATGGCTGAGTAATATTCCATTGTGTATATGTACCACAGCTTGCTTATCCATTCATCTGTGGATGGACATCTAGGTTGCTTCCACGTTCTGGCTATTGCAAACAGTGCTGCTATGAACATTGGGGTACAGGTGTCTCTTTCAATTCTGGTTTTCTCAGTGTATATGCCCAGCAGTGGGATTGCTGGATCATAAGGCAGTTCAATTTGCAGTTTTTTGAGGAATCTCCATACTGTTCTACAAAGTGGCTGTACTAGTTTGCATTCCCACCAACAGTGCAAGAGGGTTCCCTTCTCTCCGCACCCTCTCCAGCATTTATTGCTTGTGGACTTTTGGATAGCAGCCATTCTGATTGGCGTGAAATGGTATCTCATAGTGGTTTTGATTTGCATTTCTCTGATAATGAGTGATGTTGAGCATCTTTTCATGTGTTTGTTAGCCATCTGTATGTCTTCTTTGGAGAAATGTCTATTGAGTTCTTTGGCCCATTTTTTGATTGGGTCATTTATTTTTCTGGAATTGAGCTGTAGAAGTTGCTTGTATATTTTTGAGATTAGTTGTTTGTCAGTTGCTTCATTTGCTATTATTTTCTCCCATTCTGAAGGCTGTCTTTTCACCTTGCTTATAGTTTCCTTTGTTGTGCAAAAGCTTTTTAAGTTTGATTAGGTCCCATTTGTTCATTTTTGATTTTATTTCCAATATTCTGGGAGGTGGGTCACAGAGGATCCTGCTGTGATGTAAGTCAGAGAGTGTTTTGCCTATGTTTTCCTCTAGGAGTTTTATGGTTTCTGGTCTTACATTTAGTTCTTTAATCCATTTTGAGTTTATTTTTGTGTATGGTGTTAGAAAGTGTTCTAGTTTCATTCATATGGAGGGGTCTTGTTTTTGTATCCATTCAGCCAGTCTCTGTCTTTTGGTTGGGGCATTCAACCCATTTACATTTAAGGTAATTAATGATAAATATGATCCTGTTGCCATTTACTTTGTTGTTTTGGGTTTGAATTTATATATCCTTTTTGTGTTTCCTGTCTAGAGAATGTCCTTTAGTATTTGTTGGAGAGCTGGTTTGGTGGTGCTGAATTCTCTCAGCTTTTGCTTGTCTGTAAAGGTTTTGATTTCTCCTTCATATTTGAATGAGATCCTTGCTGGGTACAATAATCTGGGCTGTAGGTTCTTTTCTTTCATCACTTTAAGTATGTCTTGCCATTCCCTCCTGGCTTGGAGAGTTTCTATTGAAAGATCAGCTGTTATCCTTATGGGAATTCCCTTGTGTGTTATTTGTTGTTTTTCCCTTGCTGCTTTTAATATTTGTTCTTTGTGTTTGATCTTTGTTAATTTGATTAATATGTGTCTTGGGGTGTTTCGTCTTGGGTTTATCCTATTTGGGACTCTCTGGGTTTCTTGGACTTGAGTGATTATTTCCTTCCCCATTTTAGGGAAGTTTTCAACTATTATCTCCTCTAGTATCTTCTCATGGTCTTTCTTTTTGTCTTCTTCTTCTGGGACTCCTATGATTCGAATATTGTAACGTTTAATATTGTCCTGGAGGTCTCTGAGATTGTCCTCATTTCTTTTAATTCGTTTTTCTTTTTTCTCCTCTGATTCCTTTAATTCTGCCATTCTATCTTCTAATTCGCTAATTCTATCTTCTGCCTCTGTTATTCTACTATTTGTTGCCTCCAGAGTGTTTTGGATCTCATTTATTGCATTATTCATTATATGTTGATTCTTTTTTATTTCTTCTAGGTCCTTGTTAAATCTTTCTTGCATCTTCTCAATGCTTTTCTCCAGACTATTTATCCATGATTCCATTTTGCTTTCCAGATTTTGGATTAATTTCACTATCATTATTCGGAATTCTTTATCAGGTAGGTTCGCTATTTCTTCCTCTTTTGTTTGGTTTGGTGGGCTTTTATCCTGTTCCTTTACCTGCTGGGAATTCTTCTGTCTTTTCATCTTGTTTAAATTGCTAAGTTTGGGGCGTCTTTACTGTATTCTGATAGTCTGTGGAGTTCTCTTTATTGTGGCGTTTCTGCACTATATGTGGGTTTGTACAGGTGGCTTGTCGAGGTTTCTTGTTTATGGAAGCTTGTATCGGTGTTCTGGTGGGTGGAGCTGGATTTCTTTTCTCTGGGGTGCAGTGGAGTGTCTAGTAGTGAGTTATGAGATGTCTATGCTTTTGGGGTCGCTTTGTGTAGCCTGTGTATTGGAGCTCAGGCTGTGTTCTTGTTTTTCTGGAGAATTTGCTTGGTATGTCTTGTTGTGGAACTTGCTGGTCTTTGTGTGATGCTTGGTTTCAGAGTAGGTATGGAGGCTTTTAATGAGCTCCTGTCAATTAGTGTTTCGTGGGATCAGGGTATGGACTTAAGCCTCCTGGTTCCAGTTATTGGTCTTATTTTTACAGTAGTCTCAAAAACTTCTTCTTCTATAATGCATTCCACAACTGGACTGCTCAGAGATGTTCACGGAATTATACATAGAAGGAAAAAGGGAGGAAGGAGACAGAGGTGGTCAGGAGGATAAAAGGAGGGAGTGTGAAGGAGAGAGACAGATCTAGTCAGTAATCAGTAAAGAAAAGAAAAAAGGAAAGGAAAAAAGCAAAGGACAAAAAGGAAAAAAGAAAAAAAAAAACAAAACAGGGTCGCAAAAGTTATATCTAAACGTGGAGATTAAAGAAGTACTAGAGGATAAAAAAAATAATAATAATAAAAAAATAAAAGAAACAAAACAAACAACAACAACAAAAAATTAAAAGGGAAAAAAAAAATTTTTGTTTTCCTTTTTCCAATTAAAAAATAATAAAAATTTAAAAAATATATATATATTAAAAAAAGAAAAGAAAAAAAAAGGAAATAATGATGGGAAAAATAGTAACAATATATATAAGAGTTTCTCTATTATTGTTGTGGGTTCAGTTCATTTTCAGCTAGTTCCTTGTTCCGGCTTAAATTTCTCAAGATCTATAGGCCCCTTTCTCTGTGGTTGGTCTGTATAGTTCTTTGTTCTGTGCACGGTTCGGCGGTGTTCTGGGCCAAGGCCCGCCACTCGTGTGGTCGGCGCTACACAATCTGGATTGCCGGCCCAAACTACTCCAGTTAGGCAGCACTCCAGACAATCAGGCGAACGAAGTCTGCGCTGAGGCCCGCAGAGGGGGAGGGGGTCGGCGACGGGAATGGCGGGCGGGCGGGTGGGGGAGGGGATGGGGTGGCCCTCGTGGGAGCCGCCGGCACAGTGGGCGGGGGCACGCCTGCGCGGGAGTGGCCGGCGGGGGAGCGTCCAGTGGGGGAGAGTCCCGCGGGGGAGCGTCCCTCTGGGGAGCGCCAGCAGCGGAGCGTCCCGCGTGGGAACGGCCAAGGCGTCTCCCTGCCAAGCCCCGGCTCCCCAATGGCAGATGCGGGCGTTTGCAGCGGTGCTTTTCCGCTGCGGAAGTTACCGCAGGGCCCGCAGACTGTGGGTTCTAATTGCTCAACTGTTCTCCTCCCTGTTATGATAGTCTCCGTGTTTCCCAGGTTCGGCGCAGATTCCGCAGGGAGAGTGTTTCCTGGTGTTTGGAAACTTCTCTTTTTAAGACTCCCTTCCCCGGACAGAGGTCCGCCCCCTCCCTCTTTGTCTCTCTCTGGCTTCTATATTCTTTCCTACCTCCTTTAGAAGGCAGTGAGTTGCTTTTCTGGGTGTCCGACGTCCTCCGCCAGCACTCCGAAGCTGTTTGTGGTATTTACTCGGCGCCCAGATGTCCCATTGATGAATTTGTGGAGGAGAAAGCGTATTCCCCGTCCTAATCCTTCGCCATCTTAACCGGAAGTCCCTTGGGAATGGTTTTGATCACTGCCTCCTGTACAATGTTACAAACCTCCATCCATAGTTCTTTAGGCACTCTATCAGATCTAATCCCTTGAATTTTTCTGTCACTTCTACTGTACACCTGAATGGTCTAGTGGTTTTCCTACTTCATTCAATTTAAGTCTGAATTTTGCAATAAGGAGTTCATGATCTGAGCCACAGTCAGCTCCTGGTCTTGTTTTTCCTGATGGTATAGGGCTTCTTCATCTTCAGCTGCAAAGAAAATAATCAGTCTGATTTCAGTATTGACCATCTTGTGTTGTCCGTGTATAGAGCCATCTCTTGTATTGTTGGAAGAAAGTGTTTGCTATGACTCTTGGCAAAACTCTGTTAGACTTTGCCCTGCTTTATTTTGTACTCCAAGGCCAAACTTGCCTGTTACTCCAGGTATCCCTTGACTTCCTACCTTTGCTTTCCAGTCCCCTTTGATGAAAATGTCATCTTTTTTGGTGTTAGTTCTAGGAAATCTTGTAGTTCTTCATAGAATCATTCAACTTCAGCTTCTTTGGCATTAGTGGTTGGGGCATAGACTTGGATTACTGTGATGTTGAATGTTTGCCTTGGAAACAAACAGAGATTATGCTGTCATTTTTGAGATTGCATCCAAGTACTGCATTTCAGACTCTTCTGTTGACTATGAAGGCTGCTCTATTTCTTCTAAAGGCATTCTTGCCCACAGTAGTAGATATAATGGTCATCTGAATTAAAATTACCCATTCTGATCCATTTTAGTTCACTCATTCCTAAAATGTTGATGTTCACTCTTGCCATCTCCTATTTGATCACTTCCAATTTAGCTTGATTCATGGGCCTAACATTCCAGGTTCCTGTGCGATTTTGTTCTTTACATCATCAGACTATACTTTCATCACCAGTTACATCCACATCTGAGCATTGCTTTTGCTTTGACTCAGCCTCTTCATTCCTTCTGGAGCTATTTCTTTGCTCTTATCCAGTAGCATATTGGGCACCTGCTCACCTGGGGAGTTCATCTTCTAGTGTCATATCTTTTTGCCTTTTAATACTGTTCCTGGGGTTCTCAGGGCAAGAATACTGAAGTAGTTTGCTATTCTCTTCTCCAGTGGACCATATTTTGTCAGAACTCTCCACCATGACCTGTCCTTCTTGTGTGGCCCTACATGGCATGGCTCATAGTTTTATTGAGTTAGATAAGGCTGTAATCCATGTGATCAGTTTGGTTAGTTTTATGTAATTGTGGTTTCCATTCTGTCTGCCCTCTGATGGAAAAGGATAATAGGCTTCCTGATGGGAGGGACTGGCTATGGGGGAATCTGGGTCTTGCTCTGATGGGTGGAGCCATGTTCAGTAAATCTTTAATCCAATTTTCTGTAGATGAGTGGGGCTGTGTCCCTCCCTGTAGTTTGGCCTCAGGTAGGGGTACTATGGTAGGGGTAATGGCATTAATGGCAACCTCCTTCAAAAGGACTTATGCCAGCACACTGCAGCTCCCAGGACTGTTGAATTCAGTGCACCAACCTCATGGAAGGCCACAGTCGACCCACACCTTTGCCAGAGACTCCTGGACACTCACCGGAAAATCTGGGTTAGTCTCTTGTATGATCACTCTGCCTTATTACTGGGTCCTGGTGAACAAGGTTTTGTTTGTGTGCTCTAAGAGTCTGTTTCCCCAGTCCTGTGGAAGTTCTATAATGAAATCCCACTGGCCTTCAAAGTCAAATGCCCTGGGGGTTCTCAGTCCCTTTGCCATATCTCCCAGTTGGGAAATCTGTGGTGGGCCCTAGAGCTTTTGCAACAGTGTGAGAACTTCTTTGGTATAATTGCCCTCCAGTTTGTGGATCTACTACTGTGGCTCTGTGGTGGGGCTGATGGTGACTTCTGCAGGAGGACTTAGGCCATGTGCTGTGCCTCCCAGGTCTGCTACAGCCAGAGCCCCTGTCCCCATGGCAGGCCACTGCTGACCCATGGCTCTGCAGGAGACACTCACACACTCAAAGGCAGGTCTGGCTCAGTCTCTTGTAGAGTCTCTGGGTCCTGGTGCATAGAAAGTTTTGCTTGAGCCCTGCAAGCATCTCTGGTGGATATGGGGTTTGAGTCTAAACACGATTTTGCCCTTCCTACCATCTGGCTGGGGCTTCTCCTTTGCCCTTGGACGTGGAGTATCTTTTTTTGGTGGGAGCCAACATTCTCCTGTCAATGATTGTTCAGCGGTTTTTGCAATTTTGGAGTTCTAGAAGAAGACGAGTGCATGTCCTTCCATTCCACTATCTTGTGACTTGTGGAACACTGTTGTTTATCTGTTTTGTACATAATAGTTTGTATCTGCTAAAACCCAACTCCTAATTTATCCCTCCCTAACCACCTCCCCCTTGGGTAACCATAAGTTTGTTTGTTGTATCCATCAATCTATTTTTGTTTTGATATACATTTATTTGTATCATATTTTCAATTCCACACATAAGTGATATCATATTATATCTGTCTTTGTCTGACTTCACTTCATATGACAATCTCTAAATCCATCCATGTTGCTGCAAATGGCATTATTTCATTCTTTTTATGGCTGAGTATTGTATATATACACCACATACTTTGTATCTATTCATCTGTTCATGGACATTTAGGTTGCTTCCATGCCTTGGCTATTGTAAATAGTACTGCAGTGAACGCTGGAGTGTGTATATCTTTTCAAATTAGTTTTGTCTAGATATATGCCCAGGAGTAGGATTGCTGAATCACATAGTAACTCTGCTTACAGTTTTTTTAAGGAACCTCCATATATACTGTTCCATGCTGTACCAATATACATTCCCACCATCTGTGTAGAAGGTTCCCTTTTCTCCACACCCTCTCCAGTGTTTATTATTTGTAGAGCTTTTGATAATGGCCATTCTGACTGGTGCAAGGTGATATCTCATTGTAGTTTTGATTTGCATTTCTCTAATAATTAGCAGTGTGGAGCATCTTTTCATTTGCCTGTTGGCCATCTGTATGTTTTATTTGGAGAAATGTCTATTTAGGTCTTCTGCCCATTTTTTTGATTGAGTTGTTTGAGTTTTTGTTATTGAGTTATATGAGCTATTTGTATATTTTGGAAATTAAGCCCTTGTTAGTCACGTCATTCGGGGAAGGCAATGGCACCCCACCCCAGTACTTTTGCCTGGAAAATCCCATGGACAGAGGAGCCTGGTAGGCTCCAGTCCATGGGGTCGCTAAGAGTCGGACACGACTGAGCAACTTCACTTTCGCACGTTGGAGAAGGAAATGGCAACCCGCTCCAGTATTCTTGCCTGGAGAATCCCAGGGACAGGGGAGCCTGGTGGGCTTCTGTCTGTGGGGTCGCACAGAGTCGGACACGACTGAAGCGACTTAGCAGCAGCAGCAGCAGCAGTCACGTCATTGCAAGCTTTTTTCTGAATGTAGCTTTCAAAAAAATCCTTAGGGAATGCCCACAGGTCCAATGAATGAGACTGCTCTGACTGCCACCATGGTCAAGAGCCTGAGTTCCCTTAGGAACAGCATCACTGCTGTAGAACCACAAGGCCCGTTGGGTCCCCTGACAACCATATCCCAGACAAGCCCAGCCCAGTTCCCTGGAAACCTCCAGGGTTCACCCAGATCATATGATGTCAGGCTATGGCTGGGCAGAAAGTTGCCCTACTTTTCTGAAAGCCTCAGAGCCTTTTCCTGATCCTCCACCATCCATCTATCCATTAGGAAATACTGCTGACTTTCCTTCAAGAAGCCCCAGCCCTTCTACTAGGACTACAGTCCAAGTACTGTGAGCCTCTATCTCCTCTGCTATACTCTTCAAGGTAAAATGTAAAACATGAATCATTTGTATAAAAATTTTAGATTCGGCTTTTCAGGTTCTCAAAAAATGGCTGGAATTGCAGTGAGTCTGTGAAGATGTAGGGTAGGACAGCCCTGTAGCAGAGAAAAGAGCTGGAGGACTTTGAGTACCTGCCTTTTGGCTACAAGGATGGACCTGTGAGGAGAGACGAGCGTGTATCACAGAACAGGATAGAATCTGGAAATGGACCCATGACATGTCAACTGATGCATTTTTAGCAGTCACCATGGGAAAGTAAAATCCTTTCGACCATAAATGATGCAGGAACACCTGTAAAATACTATGTTTAAAAGTAAAGAAAAAAGAACCTTTACCATCAGCCTCATCCCATATACATACATTACTTCAAAGTAGGCTGTAGACTAAATGTGAAACAAAAACTGTGAAGCTTCTAGACAAAGATGTGGGGGAAATCTTTTGACCCTGAAGTTAGCAAACATGTTTCAAAGAGGCCAAAAAAGGGGCTAATTGTAAAGGAGAAAACAAATGATAAATTGAATTTCATCAAAATAAAAATCTGTTCATCAGAAGTCACTGGTAAATGGCTAAATTACAAAGTGAGAAATTATATTCATGAAAACACTTATCTGATAAAGTATTTATATACATATGAACTTTGATTAATAATAATGTATAAATAGATTAAATAACCTAGTTTTAAATAATATTTAAACAACTGAAGATTAATTATAAAATTAACCCAAGAAAAAGTGAGCAAAAAACTTAAAAAAGAAGATACGTGTATGAGCAGTAAACACATGACAACATTTTTCAAAGAAGTCATCAGGGAATAGAAATCAAAACCATAATGAGCTATTACTACACACCCACCAAAATGGCTAAAATTAAGAAGAATGAGAATACCAAGTGGTAGAAGGACATGGAATAAAAGAACTGTCCTATGTTGCTGATGGGAACACAAAGTAATAAACCACTTTGGGAAACAAGTTTGGTGATTTCTTATAAAATTAAGAGTACACTTTCCTCTTGATTCAGCAGTCCTACTCGGGGTATTTACTGTAGAAAAAAATAATAAAATTATTATTTTTATTATAAAAATAATAGATTCCACTTGAATCTGCACTTGAATGTTCATAGCAGCTTTATTCATAATCACCTAAATCTAAAAACCATTAATGTTCCTTCAGAAGTGAGTGGATAGAGCAAGTGTTGTATATCTATACAAAGAAATACTGCTCAGAAATTAATAAAGAAAACTGTTGGTACTACAAGGTGAATGAGTTCCAGAGACCTTAATCTGAGCGATGAGTCCAGACGCATAAGAGTACAGACTGCAGGATTCCATTTAGATGAAGTTCAAAGCAGCAGCTATGTGATAGACAAAGCTCTAAATATGCCCGCTTGATTCCCGTTCCCTGCTCTGCAGTCAGACACTGATCCAGGTGCTACTGGGAATGGACTTCACAAGTTAAACTCAGGCCGCTCATCAGCTGACTTTCACGTAGGGAGGTTTTCCTGGATTTTCTGGGCAGGCACCAGGTTATCTCAAGGCCACTTGAGAGTAGAATTGGGAGGCAGAGGAGTTTGATGAGGGAGGAACGATCAGAGAGATCTGAACTGTGAAGAGGACTCCACCCACTATTACTGACTTGAAGGAGGAAGAGCCCAGAGCCAGGGAACAGGGGAGCCTCTGGGAACTGACAGTGACCTCCTGTCAAGACTCCATGCAGCTTCTGAGCAGAACTGAATCCCGCCATAACCAAGAGGGATCTGGAAGCAGATACAGCCCTGCTCCACGTTGACTGTGAGATCATCAGTAGATGAGGTACAAGCTGTGTGATCATTTGTTACAAAGCGATAGGAAGCTACCATAGAGGGACTGGGAAAGGACGTGACTCCTTCCTGGAGTGATGAACATGGTCTAGGCCTGACTGTGGCATGGTTTCACACGTGGGCACTTAGCAAAACGATGGAACTCAATATGAATCTGGGCATTCATTCCACAGTGTGTACATGATGGCACAGAAGTGTTAAAGACTCAAGAGGGTCACAACATTTTTTCTGCAGCTGCCAATCAGCTGATGGTCATGTTGCTCCCAAAACAAAATCCCATGACTCTGCAGCACTAACTCTATGCACAGGCTGCCTTGCTTCTCCGTAGACATGTGGACACACAGGACCACAACAGGGGCTGACCTCACTGTTCTAATGCCCAACAGTGCTGTCCTCCAAAGGGCCTCAGGACTCCTTCCTTATTTCTTTGGATCTCTCACTTTATTAGGGAACTGTTTGGTACCAGAATGCTAAAGCAGCACAGAGTAGGCACCTTTTGAATCCTGTGGAGTGAATGCACAGGCCTCCTGGGTGGGTACAGTATCCTAGCCTTCAGACCTTACACAGACTGTGGGTCTCCAGCCTACATCCAACTCTGCCATCACCTTCACCTACTTCTTTCTCCTGGACACCTTGCCTTCTCCACCGCGGAACCTGGGAAGGGTGCAGGCACTGCTCTCAGCTGTTTAAATGTGTTCTAGGCTCAATGGCTCACTCTGCAAAGCCAGTCCTCCTCCAGGGCCCTTGCTTCCCAGGAAAGAACTTGGCTGCAGTGTGATGCCTGGACCCCAGTGACTGAGACAGACCCCATTCCCAGCCTTGGAGTATGCATACACTATGGAAGGGAGCTGGTGTACCTCCTGGTATAATTGGATGGAAAGAACTAGAAGGCTTTCTCAGAAACCACAAATTAAGACTTCTCCCTGAGGCTAAGTTGGCAAACATCCAAGGCAGAAAGTGATTTATTTCATAGCTCTCCAGGATTCAGTTTGATTTTAGTTTTTAAAAGCTACCTTGGGAATTTTTAACAGAAACAATTAAACAGAAAGGAGTAAATTTCTTTTTTAAGGACTGTGCAGCACCAGGGCACAGAACGCAGAGCCAGGGCCTCTCAGGGTGGACGACATTAGAAAGTCAGCAAAGCAGATTTGAATTTTCAAGACAGAATCTTTCCTTTGGACAGTTGACTGTCTTTGATTTTATGAAAAGCAGTTATCAAGATTCTTTTTTAAAAAATATGATTTCAAGCTCAAAGGCCAGAAACAACAAGGTCCTACTGTATAGTGCAAGGAACTATATTCAGTATCTGTAATAACCTGTAATGGAAAAGAATCTGAAAAAGGATACATGTACTTGTATAACTGAATCACTTTGCTGTACAGCAGAAATTAACACAACGTCATATATCAAGTATACTTTAATAAAATAAACTTAAAATAAAAATGATCAAAGGCCGGCAGATCTTACTTTAGTTGATGAAGCTGCTGCAACTGATGATGATTTCAGTAGACTGACTGCAGACAAGATGAGAAGATTGAGTCTCAAGGATGCTGTCTGCAGTGTCAAGTTTTATCTGGACAGGTCTTCATCTTTGGTGAAGCAGTAGTAGGGACGGTGTGGCTTAGACACCAGGCAGAGTAGCAGGCAGAGTGTGTGACTGGGTACAAGACGACCACTAAATTTGTCTGTCTTTCAAATCAAGTGATCTTTTTTAAAAAAAAAGTCCATCTGAGACTGAAGTCAAATTATGCATTTTTTCAATCCCACCCGAGTTTTTGGTCTTCTCTGATCATAACCTGCAGCCCAGCCCCTCTGACCCCTGTTGTATTAGTGAGCTGAGGACATCCTCTGTAGAGGCTCTGAGGTTGGTTGGTTCTTCACTGCAGGCAAAGACCTGGGAGCCTCAAAGTGTGCCCACCAAGACTCACATTTTTACACATCCAGTTGTTTTAAAGATACCCTGAGTGAGCAAGCCATTAGCCATTGAGAGCCTGCCTGCTTTGCATTCCTTGCAGAAGATCCCCCAATATCTGCTGGCTGTTGATAAGATGGAGCCTATGGCTGTAAGACCCCAAGCTGCTGCTGCCCTTCAGACCTCCCTGACTCCAAGACTATCAGGCTGCTGAGCAGCGTCACCTAACACAGAAGCCTCCACTCTATCCCCCTCTCCCCCTCCCCAGATGTCCCCTCCACTTCTGAGCTGAGACACCCAGGTAGCCTCTGGACAGCCTCCTGCCGGGAGTTGCATTGCCCCGTGAAGCTGGTCTGTGCCCCTGCACCTCCTGCTTATATCTTTTTCCTTCAATCAGCCCCACATCTCTGAGGCCCCCACACCTCTGCACAATTCTGTGGTAGTGGGTGATTCTACAAGCCTCTCAGCTTTCTCATATGCTATTCTTCTTCTAGCCTGCACTCCCTGCTCTTGATTAATGGGGTTGTCAGCCCCTGTGCAGAACCTCACCCCCAGCTCTCTGTCCACACCTCTCAGCCATCCCAGTCCACAGCATCAGCTCACATGGCTGTCTTAACCTCTGCATTATCGGCCTCTTAAAAGCACACATAGGTCCTTATATTTCTATCATCAGCACCTGGGATGTGTTGGGAACTAGGGGTCTGCTGAGGACTCCCTGTAGGCAGGCCCTGTCCTGAACTTCTGGCTGCTCAGTTTAGAGGTCGCTTCAGCTGCTCTGAGGGCATTTCATCATGCACTCGTGTCCTTGTTTAGATTAGTTGTGTTCTGAGCATAGAGAGCCCAAGCACCTGGACATACTAGAAAGTTACACTTTGTTTATAAGCTCTGGAGTGTGTGAGACCCCAAAATAGAACTTCTCAGGCTATAAGTTCTTAGTCATTTATATATTCATACAACACTGTAATAATTAATAATAGTAATTCAACAAATGAAATTAAAAGACACTTAACTCCTTGGAAGGAAAGCTATGACTAACCTAAACAGCATATTAAAAAGCAGAGACATTACTTTGCCAACAAAGGTCCGACTATTCAAGGCTATGGTTTTTCCAGTGGTCATGTATGGATGTGAGAGTTGGACTATAAAGAAAGCTGAGAACTGAACAATTGATGCTTTTGAACTGTGGTGTTGGAGAAGACTCTTGAGAGTACCATGGACTGCAAGGAGATCCAACCAGTCCATCCTAAAGGAGATCAGTCCTGGGTGTACATTGGAAGAACTAATGTTGAAGCTGAAACTCCAATACTTAGGCCACTTCATGCAAAGAGCTGACTAATTTGAAAAGATCCTGATTCTGGGAAAGATTGAGGGCAGGAGGAGAAGGGGACCACAGAGGATGAGATGGTTGGATGACATCACTGACTCAATGGACATGGGTTTGGGTAGACTCCAGGAGTTAGTGATGGACAGGGAGGCCTGGCGTGCTGTGGTTCATGGGGTCGCAAAGAGTCAGACACGACTGAGTGACTGAACTGAACTGAATTCAACAAATGAATTATTATCTGCTCTATATATAGAAATCATTTTCTTTCATTCAGTCCCTGTATATACATGACCAAATTGAAAGTTGTCTTTTCAGCATTATTTTGTTATTATATTTAAAAATATATTAACTAGGTGATATTTCACATCATTATGACACTGGGAGTTTCAATATTTACTTCACAGGCTAACACAAAATATTATCACTCAATGCTAAAATTAAATGTTTCACTTGCTTTTCTGTATTATTTAACCAGTTGTCCAAAATGGTTCAGTTCAAAATTCATTTTAGTTTCTGAATATGTGCATATTTGTTCAAAACAAAACCAAAGGGAGCTAATTAGTTACCTAGACAAACAAGTCATGTTTACCCCACTTTCAGGTAAACCAAGACCTGCATTTTAATGCTAATTAAATTAATTCAGATGTTAATATGAATTCATCAAAGAAAATTAAGAGAATACAACAAAATGAGGACATGAAAGCCACTTATGATCCTATCCTTTAAAGCAGCATTCCTTGACCTTTTTGGCACCAAGAACCAATTTCATGGAAGACAATTTTTCCACAGAAGGGATGTGTATGGAGGGATGGTTTCAGAATGGTGCAAGTACATTACATTTATTGTGTAATTTTTGCTTCTGTTGTTATTACATTGTGATACATAGCGAAATAATTATATAATCCATCATAATGCAGAATCGGTGGGAGCCCTAGAGCTTGTTTTCCTCCAACCAAATGGTCCCATCTGGGGGTGATGGGAGACAGTGACAACCAAAGTGTGTTGCTTATGTCGAATCTACTCCGTAATCTTGTTTTGGTGGCTGTCATTGCAGAAAACCCTGCTTCACAAAGTAGGATGTGGAAATGGAAGCAGGCTTTTCAGTGATTTTGTGGCAATCTCAGGGTATCCCACTTTGACTTTAATGAAGAACATATGGAGATTTGAAGTTATCTCAAACATACTTTTATGGCTGCTGTCATTTGCAATCTCAAGCAGTCGATCCTCTTCTAGCCTGGACAAAGTCAGTTCACCTGACTTACTCACAAATGGGTCATAGATCTATTCCTTCCCATTCTTTTGTGATTGGGAAGTAATGCTCAAACTCTTTTGTAAGCTGAGATAGGTGATCATGCACCAGCTAGGAGAAGGAAGGTCCTGGCTCAGTCTCTTTCAAAATCTCTGCTAAGGTTTGAAACATGTCAAAATCCCTGTGGTCACTCATTGCCCCTATAATTCTGGTTTGGCTTTGAATGCAGCCGCTTTATCTGCTGACCTGAATGGAACACAGTTGTCATTCTCCCTGAAGTGACAGATTGAGTTTGTTGGGAAGGCTGAATATATCACATAAGTAAGCAAGTTTTGTGACCAATTCTGTCACTGAAATGTTTTACCAATGCTGACTGTTTTTCAAAAAGAAATCTCTGGAGCAGCTCCCGTAACTCAAAAGCCCTGGCCAGTAATCTACTTTTAGAAAGCCATCTCACTTCTGTTTATAAGAGAAGATATGTGTGCTCTGTGTCCATATCTTCACAGAGCTGTATGAACAGATGTGAGTTAAGGGCATGTACTTTAATGTGGTTGATAATTTTAATCCCATCCTGAAAAATGCTCTTAAGTTCAGGTGACATTTTTCGGGTAGTCAGCATTTCCCTATGGATGACACAGTGCATAGACTCACATTCAGAAGCAACCTCTTTGACCTGATTAGTGAAACCAGAAGGCCTTAAAGTCTTGGCAGCCACTCCATTCGTGCATATCAGATCAGATCAGATCAGTCGCTCAGTCGTGTCTGACTCTTTGCAACCCCATGAATCGCAGCACGCCAGGCCTCCCTGTCCATCACCAACTCCTGGAGGTCACTCAGACTCACATCCATCGAGTCAGTGATGCCATCCAACCATCTCATCCTCTGTCATCCCCTTCTCCTCTTGCCCCCAATCCCTCCCAGCATCAGAGTCTTCTCCAATGAGTCAACTCTTCCCATGAGGTGGCCAAAGTATTGGAGTTTCAGCTTCAGCATCATTCCTTCCAAAGAAAGCCCAGGGCTGATCTCTTTCAGAATGGACTGGTTGGATCTCCTTGCAGTCCAAGGGACTCTCAAGAGTCTTCTCCAACACCACAGTTCAAAAGCATCAATTCTTCGGCACTCAGCCTTCTTCACAGTCCAACTCTCACATCCATACATGACCACAGGAAAGACCATAGCCTTGACTAGGCGAACCTTTGTTGGCAAAGTAATGTCTCTGCTTTTGAATATGCTATCTAAGTTGGTCATAACCTTCCTTCCAAGGAGTAAGCGTCTTTTAATTTCATGGCTGCAGTCACCATCTGCAGTGATTATGGAGCCCGGAAAAATAAAGTCTGACACTGTGTCCACTGTTTCCCCATCTATTTCCCATGAAGTGATGGGACCAGATGCCATGATCTTCGTTTTCTGAATGTTGAGCTTTAAGCCAACTTTTTCACTTTCACTTTCATCAAGAGGCTTTTGAGTTCCTCTTCACTTTCTGCCATAAGGGTGGTGTCATCTGCATATCTGAGGTTATTGATATTTCTCCCAGCAATCTTGATTCTAATTTGTGTTTCTTCCAGTCCAGCATTTCTCATGATGTACTCTGCATATAAGGTAAACAAACAGGGTGACAATATACAGCCTTGACGAACTCCTTTTCCTATTTCCTATCCGTGCATATACCAGCACAAAATGATCAATTCCATTTTCCTGATGTGCTCAAAGACTTGAATAGTTGTGCAGCCATGACATTGGTTGGCAACAAAAGTGCACATAACATATCCTCATGCACATCCCCCAGAAAAATATAAGCACAAAAACAAGCATTGTTGCCTTATTGTCAACACTGGTAGACTCGTCAACCTGGATTGTGTACGACAGTGACTCATTAATCCCCTCTAACAACTGTGCCTCATATCGTTTGTTAGTTCCTCAACTTGTCTATTTCATCAGTGGTGCTGAAAGAGGAATATATGCCACTTTTTGAACTGAAGACACTCTTAAAAGTTCACAAAAAATGTCCTTAGCAGTAGGCAAATCAACTCTTTGCCAATTGTAAAGGACTTCTTAGAATGATATTCTCAGTGCAACACATTTGATGAAGTGGTGGCCTTCAGTAATTTCTTCTGTTCTTCATGTTTGTTTGTTTGTTTGCTTTTGAAAAACTCTAAAGGATTGTCTTTTAATCCAGGGTGCTTGGTTGCCATGTGGCAAAGCAGTTGCATGTGGCAAGGTTTCGTTGGATAGCCGGTAGCCACAGATTACACAAAGTGGGCTTGGAGAATGTGAATCACCTGTTATAATAAACCCATAATTTAAGTAGGCATGTGTACATGCTAAGTCTCTTCAGTCGTGCCCCACTCTTTGCAACCCTACAGACCATAGCCCGCCGGGCTCCTCTGTCCATGGGATTGTCCAGGCAAGAGTACTGGAATGGTTACCATGGCCTCCTCTAGGGGATCTTCCCAACTCAGGGATTGAGTCTGTGGCTGTTAAGTCTCCTGTGATGGCACCAGGTTCTTCCACTAGCACCACCTGGGAAGCCCAATTTAAGCAGGACTCTTAGTATTTTCTTTTAAATGCAGCTTTCTTTTTGTCGGCAGCCTTAGAGTTTCCTACTGTCTCATCATTGGGTCTTTCCTCATTTTCAAAAAAGCTCTCCAGCAATATTTGTTTTTTACTCAATTTGGCTAGGGTTAGATTGTGGGCTTACCAAAAATGTAACTGAGACAAGTACACAGTATGGAAAAGAGGCACAGACAAAAGTGTTAAGTAAAACAATGGGCAGGCCAATTACAGACTAAACTAAGTGTTGGATTCTGACCTAAACCTGCCATCAGAAGCAGCTTAATTGTCATTTGCCACTCACTGATAGGGTTTGGACATGAGTCTGCAAGTAATTGATTTATTATGGCCTCTGTGCAGTCAGACCTCTCTGTTAATGATAATCTGTATTTGCAGCCATTCCCCAGCACTAGCATCCCTGCCTCAGCTCCACCTCAGATCACCAGGCATTAGGTTTTCAGAAGACAGAAATTTAGATCAATGGAACAAAATAGAAAGCCCAGAGATAAATCCACGCACATATGGACACCTTATCTTTGACAAAGGAGGCAAGAATATACAATGGATTAAAGACAATCTCTTTAACAAGTGGTGCTGGGAAAACTGGTCAAACACTTGTAAAAGAATGAAACTAGAGCACTTTCTCTTTTCATTTTCATGCATTGGAGAAGGAAATGGCAACCCACTCCAGTGTTCTTGCCTGGAGAATCCCAGGGACGGGGAGGCCTGGTGGGCTGCCGTCTATGGGGTCACACAGAGTTGGACACGACTGAAGTGACATAGCATAGCATAGCATAGCATAGAGCACTTTCTAACACCATACACAAAAATAAACTCAAAATGGATTAAAGATCTAAATGTAAGACCAGAAACTATAAAACTCCTAGAGGAGAACATAGGCAAAACACTCTCTGACATACATCACAGCAGGATCCTCTATGACCCACCTCCCAGAATATTGGAAATAAAATAAAAAATAAACAAATGGGACCTAATTAAACTTAAAAAGCTTCTGCACAACAAAGGAAACTATAAGCAAGGTGAAAAGACAGCCTTCAGAATGGGAGAAAATAATAGCAAATGGAGCAACAGACAAACAACTAATCTCAAAAATATACAAGCAGCTCCTACAGCTCAATTCCAGAAAAATAAATGACCCAATCAAAAAATGGGTCAAAGAACTAAATAGACATTTCTCCAAAGAAGACATACAGATGGCTAACAAACACATGAAAAGATGCTCAACATCACTCATTATCAGAGAAATGCAAATCAAAACCACTATGAGGTACCATTTCATGCCAGTCAGAATGGCTGTGATCCAAAAGTCTACAAGCAATAAATGTTGGAGAGGGTGTGGAGAAAAGGGAACCGTCTTACACTGTTGGTGGGAATGCAAACTAGTGCAGCCACTATGGAGAACAGTAGGGAGATTCCTCAAAAAACTGGGAATAGAACTGCCTTATGATCCAGCAATCCCACTGCTGGGCATACACACTGAGAAAACCAGAATTGAAAGAGACATGTGTACCCCAATGTTCATCGCAGCACTGTTTAATATAGCCAGGACTTGGAAGCAACCTAGATGTCCATCAGCAGATGAATGGATAAGAAAGCTGTGGTACATATACACAATGGAGTATTACTCAGCCATTAAAAAGAATACATTTGAATCAGTTCTAATGAGGTGGATGGAACTGGAGCCTATTATACAGAGTGAAGTAAGCCAGAAAGAAAAACACCAGTACAGTATACTAACGCATATATATGGAATTTAGAAAGATGGTAACAATAACCCTGTATACAAGACAGCAGAGGAGACACTGATGTATAGAACAGTGTTTTGGACTCTGGGAGAGGGAGAGGGTGGGATGATTTGGGAGAATGGCATTGAAATATGTATAATATCATGTTTGAAATGAGTCGCCAGTCCAGGTTCGATGCCTGATACCAGATGCCTGGGGCTGGTGCACTGGGATGACCCAGAGGGATGGTATGGGAAGGGAGGAGGGAGGAGGGTTCAGGATGGGGAACACATGTATACCTGTGGCGGATTCATTTTGATGTATGGCAAAACCAATACAATACTGTAAAGTTAAGTAAAATTTAAAAAAAAAAAGAAGAAGAAGGAGCACACAGCCTAGATCCTTGGCATGCGCAGTTCACGGTAGGGCTCGTGCTCCTGTGCGAATCTAATGCTGCGGCTGATCTGGCCAAGGCGGAGCTCAGGCGGTAGTGTGAGCAACGGATGGGAAATGGCTGTAAATACAGAGGAAGCTTTGTTTGCTTGCCTGCTGCTCACCTCCTACCCTCAGGCCCGCCCAATTCCTAAGAGTCCATGGCAGGTGGGGTGGGGGGTTCGGGATCCCTGCTTTAGAGAAAATCCCAATAATGTTTTGCCATTGCCTCTTTTAGTTCTTCTTATACATGTGTACACATGCACACCTATGCAGATGTAATATGTGTATATGTTTGTATGCACACATAAACATGCCCAGGATTTGTATATATAGATATATTTTTCCCCATGTAGGACAGTGGGGACATCTAGCAGTTTACCAAATCCACCCTCTTCTCCCTGAGAGGGACTTCACTGCCCAGGCCCCCTGCACTCCGAGGGGCCATGGGATTGGCTCCCACCACGGAAGGGTCATGACAGTGGCAGTCACAGCCGGCACAGCCCGTCTGAGGGTGTGAGGCCTGAGGTTGACCGTGGTGGAGCAGGGCATCCACGTGTGGATTTCTGGGCTCTTCCCCTCTGGCTGAGGGGCCAGGGTCCGCACGGTAGCCTTGGGGGACATGTGTTACAGGCGGCCCCTGGGTATCCAGGGAACCGTATGGATTCTGTGTGAAGGGAATACACCTCTCTCTGTGAGCTACTGAACTGAGCAGGAGCCAGGGATGGGGTCCTGCCAATTACTGCAGCTTAACCTACACTGATTACTGCATTATTTTTATTAAATACTGAGATAATACAAAATCACGGTTGTCAGAGTCAATTATAAAAATAATGCACTTTTGAAGCACCCAGCTTTAAAGCAGGGGAGTGGAATTTGTCATGAACTTGGAAGCCCCCGTTGGGGTTCTCCCTGGCCTCATCTCATTGTCCCTCACCTGCGGTCCCCACCACCCAGGATGTGGGTTCTCTTGCATCCCTTGTGCACGAAGGTTTTACCTCCTGCATCTGTATCTCCAGTCAATATGCTGCTTCACATTGCATGTTTTGAATTTGACATAGATAGACTGAGATGATACGAATCTTTAGGGACCTACTTCTATCCTGCAAAAGTATGCCCTGAGATCCCTGTGGGCTCTTGTGTGAAGTTTAATTGATTTTTTTCATCACTGCATGGCACTCCATTGTTTGAAGAGACCAAAATGTGTTGGTTCAGTCTCCTTTCAGTCGACATTTAGGCTGTTTCTTGTTCCTACTGTTATGACCCAGGCTGCCATGCGAGCTTTTCACCAGCTCCTTGGGCATGTGGTGGGTGAAGAGGCATCTCTCTAGGGTATATTCCTCAATATAGGAATTCCTAGATATGGGATTGCTGGGACTGAGGGTCCATGGCATTTTAGATGGAACGGCCGGGAACAGCCTCTCTGATGCAGGGCACACTGGAGCAGCAGGAGCCGGGAACCTCTTGCCATCATCCAGGCCAGAGGTGCGGCCGACCTAGGGTGGGAAGGGCGGAGGTTTTGAGGGAGGATTAGGTGGAGAGACTATATTTTCAAGTAAAGCCTAAAGGATTGGCTGATGTGGGGTGTGAGAGTGAGAACCGACTAGAAGCTGACACGTGGATTTTCACGTCCAAGTCGAGCTCTGTGAGGCCAGAGAGCAGAGGAAGCTCAAGCCCTGGACTTGGGCCACGTCAGGCCTGGGATGCCCTTGGATGCCTGGATTCATTTGCTTCAGCTGCTGTCACCGAGGACCAGAGACTGGATGGCTTAAACAGCAGGCATTTCTTCCCATAGTTCTGGAGGCCAGGAGGTCCCAGGCCAGGGCACAAGCTGATGTGGCTGCTGGTAAAGGCTCTCATCCCAGCTGGCAGACTCCAGCTGTATCCTCCCATGGCCTTTCCTCTGTGCCCTCATGGGGTGAAGAGGGAGAGATCTCTGAGGTCACTTTCTCTTCTTATAAGGACACCAGCCCTGTTAGATCAGGGTCCCAATCTTTATGATCTAATATAACTTCCATTTCCTTCCTGTCTCCAAATTCAGTCACCTTGGGGATTAGAGCTTCAATATATGAATTTTGGAGGGGCACAGTTTGGTGCACAGCAGTCCCCAGGGTGAAATGCTGAATCAGGAGCTGACCCAGGGACAGAAATCCAGGGGAGGTCAGTACTCAGAGGGTGTTTACTGGGAGGAGCCAATGTGACACCCAGAGAGTGGGCGTGGATGGGGAAGAGAAGCGGCCCCAGGGCTGGAGGCGTGTCAGCAAGCAGAGGCCAGGAGGCCAAGAAGGATCCACACAGGGAGACCCAGAACGGCCGTGAGTGGGAAGGAGGCCAACCAGAGCCAGAGCATGATGTCCTATCACCTTGCCCCACACAGGATGTGGTCAAAGAAGAAAGTGATTGCCTCTGTGTTTCTGTGGGAGCCATGGGTGCAGGTGACAAGGGTAGCGTGAGTGAGAGGTGGGAGCGCCATGGAGCATGGTGGCTGCTCCTCTTGCAGCCTTGCGAACCTTGCATGAGTGTTTCTCATTTAGGAACCTGGAGCCTGTCAGGAAAGCAGCCTTGAAGTGTCGTTGCATGCTTCTTCCCCATTTCTGGAGGAGAATGAAGAGAAGGGCGCAGCGGGGTGGGGGAGGGGGGGCAGCCACTGCTCTCTGGCAATCTCTGCTGCTTTGTCCAGTCCCCATCCACACGCATCCTTTGATGCACATCGAAATGAGCAGGCAACTCCACACCATCCATCGTGTGGCTGAAGATGCTTCACTTCTCACAACCTGCAGAGACACCAACTCCATGAGGCGCAAGATCCGTCTGGAACTTTGCTCATCCCTCACCTGGTTGGCTTGTGACCATCTTTGATAAACTGTAACTTGAGGACTGAATTAAGAGCTTACTCACACTTAGCCTTCTGTATGTTCTATGACAAGGAAGGGAGAAGAGTACTCTTTGGTTCATCTTATCATAGATAAATAACAAAGCAAAGGAGAAAATCTGCAAATCATTGTGGCCTTGAACCTGGCCTGTGGCAGACACTCTGGTTTCAATGTTTGTAACACCTGCCCTGCTCCACTTCCCACTCACCCAGCACCCAGACCTTCACATTCAGAGTCTGTGCCGTTAACTCAGTATCCTTTTCTGCCATTCACATGCTGGGCAATTGCTGGTTTAACAGTTGTGAAATTTACTCTGCACTTCCTTCAAATTTCTGCTGGCAAAAATCTTGTAGTTCTTTTGATGTGTGTGGGACCTCATCCCAGGCCATCTTCCTAGTTACAAATCTGAAAACTGCCCAAGAGCTGGGCACACCTGCACAGACAAGGTCACTGCTGGGTCTTCCAAAAACGGGGTACTAGCCTCAGTCATGGAGAAGGCAGTGGCAACCCACTCCAGTACTCTTGCCTGGAAAATCCCATGGATGGAGGAGCCTGGTAGGCTCCAGTCCATGGGATCACTAAGAGTCAGACACGACTGAGCAATTTCACTTTCACTTTTCACTTTCATGCATTGGAGAAGGAAATGGCAACCCACTCCAGTATTCTTGCCTGGAGAATCCCAGGGACAGAGGAGCCTAGTGGGCTGCCGTCTATGGGGTTGCACAGAGTCGGACACAACTGAGGCGACTTAGCAGCAGCAGCAGCAGCCTCAGTCATGGAGAAGGCAGTGGCAACCCACTCCAGTACTCTTACCTGGAAAATCCCATGGACAGAGGAGCCTGGTAGGCTGTAGTCCATGGTGTCATGAAGAGTCGTACACAACTGAGCAACTTCACTTTCACTTTTCACTTTCATGCATTGGAGAAGGAAATGGCAACCCACTCCAATGTTCTTGCCTGGAGAATGCCAGGGACGGCAGAGCCTGATGGGCTGCCATCTATGGGGTCACACAGAGTCGGACACAACTAACGTGACTTAGCAGCAGCAGCAGCAGCAGCCTCAGTCAAGGGAGGAAAGTCCACTTCTGCTGGCTCAGGAGACTCAAGGCCCCCACATTCATCAGAACCTATCTCGCTGTTCTCAGGATCTCATGCAGTTGTCAAGCCCTCATTCTTTCTGCTCACTGCCCGACCCCATTCATGTGAATCCTGGCAAAACTTTAAACTTGCACATATCAGCCACTCACAGCATCAAAAAGGTCTGAATTTGGAATCAGTGGCGTAGCTATATGAACTCAGAGGTTCCTAAAGGGTGCTCTGACTCCACAGCTGTACCTGGAGCTGAGCCCCTCATCCCTTTTTACCCAGTGTGGTTGTTGCCTGGTGCAGCAGGAAGGAGAGCCCCTCACAGTCCTGTTCTCCCACGGCGGCCAAGAACCAGTTTCATCTCTGTGCTTCTGCATTCCTGGCACCGCGCCCAGTACCACCTGTACCCATTAGCATTGGGTGAAGAAGACAGAAGTCACTCCAGTATTCCCAGAAGAGATGGGAGCTAGAGGTTTAGGAAGTTGCAGAAGTGGTGCCCTGGCAGGAACTGTGCTCAGTGGGGAGAGGAGTCACCAACACTCACTGGACGTCCTCCTTGCAGCCTCAGGAGTCCAAGATCACCTCCACCACCAACTGCCCAGTGGCCAGATCACCCCAGCAGGCATGTCTCAGGAGGCTGCCCCAAACCTCCAGCCAGCCTCACGCCTGCAGGCTGCCCAGACATCTGCTCACAGTGCTCCATAGAAAGCCAGCCTGAGCTGCTCCTCCAAATCTTATATGAACACCTCTTACTGGAGACCATCAACAGATCAGTGACCAGGACAGGGGTTCCAGGAGCGGCTCCGTGGGTTCCTCTCCTGTGTTACAGGCAGGGTGTGTGACAACATCAGGCAAAAAGGCCTGTGGATGCTGGATGTGGACCAGGCGGGGCTGGTCCTTCTGTTGCCAATGGTGATTGCACCAAACACACCTTTCCTTGCAGTGCTTTTCTCAGTCAACAGTCCTTTTGTGAAACCCCCTCACATCAGTTGTGTGTGCACATCCATTCTCTTTAGCAGCTGAGTCATTTCCAGACATGGATTGCTGTAACTCAGCCAGCCATTTGATGAGTCGGCTTGGTCCCGAATGCCTCCCTCCCACCTCCCTCCCTGAAGATCAAACACTGGGAGCACTCCCAGCTCTCCATTCTCTGTCACTTTTTAGGGAGGGCATCTCATCTCTCACCTGTACTGCTATAGTCACCCACTAATGTTCCTTCTGCCTTCAACTTGGCCCAGTTCTAATGGTCTCTACTATTTCACCAGAGTAATTGTTCTTAAATGCAAACACTTAATTTTTCTACAGTAGAAATCCCACCCTTTTAGATTGTCACAGAACCCCTGTTTGAGTTTCCTGAGACATACAGCAAATAACCATTGACTATCTATTTTACATATGGTGATATAAGTTTCCATGGTACTCTTTCCATGCATCTCACCCTCTCCTCCCCTCTCCCCATGTCCATATGTTCTGTATGTCTGTTTCTCCATTGCTGCCCTGCAAATAAATTCTTTGGTACCATCTTTCTAGATTCCATATATATGCGTTAGTATTTTCCTGTGGTCATGTATGGATGTGAGAGCTGGACTGTGAAGAAGGCTGAGCGCCAAAGAATTGATGCTTTTGAACTGTGGTGTTGGAAAAGACTCTTGAGAGTCCCGTGGACTGCAAGGAGATCCAACCAGTCCGTTCTGAAGGAGATCAGCCCTGGGATTTCTTTGGAAGGAATGATGCTAAAGCTGAAACCCCAGTACTTTGGCCACCTCATGCGAAGAGTTGACTCATTGGAGAAGACTCTGATGCTGGGAGGGATTGAGGGCAGGAGGAGAAGGGGACGACAGAGGATGAGATGGCTGGATGGCATCACTGACTCGATGGGTGTGGGTCTGGGTGACCTCCGAGAGCTGGTGATGGATAGGGAGGCCTGGCGTGCTGCAGTTCATGGGGTTGCAAAAAGTCGGACAAGACTGAGCGACTGATCTGATCTGATCTGATCTGATGATGGTTTTATTCCTAGTTTTTTTGAGGAATCTCCATGCTATCTTCCATAGTGGTGTAGATATTTTTCTACAATAAAAATCTGATCCAGCCCCACTCCTATTGAAAATGCTTCAGTGACTGGTCTTTGTCCCTGGGATAAAGTCCAGACTTCATGGCACACTTCACAAGACCCTTCAAGGGATGCTCTCTCTCAACATTTCCCTCTCCCTGAATCCTTCAGCTTGCCTAACAAGGCCTCTCCTGACTCCTCCCCTCTGGGCTTTACTCACGTGTAACTGCCGTCAGTGCTCAAATGTGCTGGATAATGATACTTCCAGGTTTATTCAAGTGCTGTCTTCTCCCTGCTCACCTCCTCCTGACTCTTTGCCCAAATAGCTTTATTCTGCTCTGAGGTCTCAGCCTAAGTGAGACATCCTCCAGAAAGCACCTCTGATCATCCTCCCAGCCTGAGTTAGAGCCTCGCCCAGGTCCCTCGTCAGACCCTGATTCATGCACAGCACTCAGGCCTCATTGTTGTCCTCTGACCTCCTGTCTCTCTCCTCTGCATTAGTTAGCTGGTTGCTGGCAGTAATCTATCCAGACACTTACTCAGGCTCTTTGTTTTCCCCTCACTCAGCCTTAGCCCTTGGCCTTTTCATGTTCGTGCTTGTTACCTCGTGTCTGCAGCCCCAGGTATCACGTCTGCGTTGTAGTCGGTAAGAGTGGGGAACAACAGCCCAAGGCAGCTCCCCTCTTACGTCTATATAAAAATTCTTTTCAGACACCTCCCAGTAGCGTTTGGCCCATACCTGAGCACTGAGGAATGACATCTAGAGATTTAATGAAGGAGGAAGAGGTGCTATTTAGAGGAGAGGATAGAGCAGCATTGGAGTAAGAGAATGCAGTGCCTTTGAAAAAGTGAGAGTGGCAGACACCATGCTGTGCGTTAGATATTGCTTCTCCCACCGCCCCCAAAAAGAAGAGGGGTTCAGGAAGGATGGAGAGGTCAGCTCTATGAATGGGTACAGAGCAGTGACCTTGGATTTATCTGCATCAAGGTCGTTGGTCATCTGAAAACAGCTGCTTTGTAGAGCAGTACTCACAAAAGCCATCTTGCAGCAAGTCAAAGTTCAGAAATGTAACATTTCTTGTCCTCCAACCTTTGTTTAAATTGTCTGCACATACTATAGTTGGTAACAGAATACAAAATAGTGCTAATAAGTTTTTAATTAATACATCCAAAATATCAGTCATATAAAATTTTTATATTATGAATTGTTATATTTGGACAAACTTCTGGTGAGCTATAACCTCTTGGAAGATTAGTTGAGGCAGCCTTTGGACTAATTTCCTTCTACATATTTCTGTAAAAATAAACTAAAACTAACTGTATAATTACCAGTTAGCTTAGAGGACTGGGTATTTCCATTGGTTCTTTCTATTTCTGTCTGCATTTAATAGCCAGGAAATTCAACATTGTCACCTGCAAAACGTAAATGAGATCTTCAGCTTATGGCAATATGGCAGACAAAACATTATAGGAAAGTTCTCACTCTAAAACACTTAAAATATGGGTAATTTACCTTAAATCCTTTTGAAATTTTATTTACTGTTTGTTTTAGATAATAATGTATTCGAACAGTTCAAAACTTAAAAGAAAAAGACACTTAAAGCATTGGACCCCCTTCTGTGCTGGCTACCCAATTCCTCCCTGACCCGTGAGTTTCTTATTCACCCTTCCAACCTTTGTGTAAACAGATGAAAGTAAACATTTATTTATATATATATTCTGTCCTTACTGAAAATGTGGCATTATGAATATTTCACACCTGGCTTATTTCACTCCTAGGGTATGCTGGAGACCGTCCCGTGGCCCCTTCATTATTCCTTCATGCACATCAGAACATTATGTCAGTGGGGAGTGGACTGGAGTTTATTTAAATATTCTCTTATAGGTGGGCATTTAGCTTATTTCATCATTTTGCTGTTATAAACAGTGCTGCAATGACCATCTTGTACCTACCGCATATTTATTATTGTTTAATCACTAAGTCGTGTCCAACTCTTTTGTGACCCCATGGACTGCAGCATGTCAGGCTTCTCTGTCTTTCACCATCTCCTGGAGCTTGCTCAAACTCATGTCCATTGAGTTGGTGATGCCATCCAACCATCTCATCCTCTGTCACCCCCTTCTCCTCCTGCCTCTAGTCTTTCCCAGCATCAGGGTCTTTTCCAATGAATCAGCTCTTCACATCAGGTGGCCAAAGTATTGAAGTTTCAGCATCAGTCCTTCCAGTAAACACCCAGGACTCATCTCCTTTAGGATGGACTGGTTGGATCTCCTTGCAGTCCAAGGGACTCTCAAGAGTCTTCTCCAACACCACAGTTCAAAAGCATCAATTCTTTGGTGCTTAGCTTTCTTTATGGTCCAGCTCTCACATCCATACATGACTACTGGAAAAACCATAGCTTTGACTACAAAGACCTTTGTTGGCAAAGTAATGTCTTTGCTTTTTAATACACTGTCTGGGTTTGTCATGTTTATAGGCATTTCTGTAAGATAAACTCCCAGAAGTGGGGTGGCTGACTCACAGGATGAGGGTGTTGCAATTTTGGTGAATCCTGGAAAATTGCTTTGCTTGCTTGGGGAATATATCATTCCATACTTTCACCAGCCAGCAGCTTAGCAAGACTGTTCACCCACTAACTTGGTAACCAGGTGGTTGCCAACTTTCGTATTTTGACCCTCTGATATGTGTGAAATGGTTTCACAGATTTTTTTCTAATATATTTGTAAATTGCATTTCTTTTGTGAATAAAATCAAGCATCTTTTCCTACGTTTCTTATGTTTCATGGACATTTATAATTCTTTTTTTGTGAGCTCTCTGTTCATGTCCTTTGCCTATGTGTCTTTTGAGTAGTTAGTCTTTTTCTCCTTATTGTTTCCGGGCAGAAAACATACGCACTGCACACGCACACACACGCACCACACACGCAGCACGCAGGAGAAAACAGAGCCATGCCACCTCTCGTATCTGCTCTGTGTGCCCAGTTGGGGAGCCATGGCTGCTTGTGGCTCACAGCTAAGGCCTCCACAGGTGTCATCCTAACCAGAGGATGTCACCTCACCCAAGACTCTACCCTCCTGGGGGCACCCCCATCCAGCGCCTTCTTTATGTCCGAGTGTAACAGCTCAACCCCTTCCTGATACCCACCAGGGTTCTTAGCCTTCCCCAATGAAAAAAAGTTGACTAGAGACCAGACAAGAAATGCAGGCAAGGTTTTATTGGAATCCCCACTGCTGCAGGTGGGAGCAAGAATAAACAACAGGTTCCTGTGCTCACTGGCTTGCTAAGTGAGGGGTAAGCCTGTTTCTTATATGAGGTGAGGGTAGGGGTGTATGTGTGTGCAGGGGGCATGCGCAGTACCCTGCTTTGGCTCTCTTTAGAAGTGGCAGTTTGGTTTTTCTGTCTTTTGTATCTTTTTGTCCAGAATTTGCCCTAACTACAGGAAGTAGCAATTTGGTTTTCTGTCTTTTGTATCTTTTTGTCCAGAATTTGCCCTAACCTCACCTGCATGGGGTTGTTTTCAGTCCGGTACAGTTTCTTTGTATATTATTGCTTGAGGAGAGATATCCAGGTACAAGTATTACAGCACTGCAGCGAAGGGTCCCAGATCCCAGCCTATCCCATTACCACAGAGCGGACATCTCTGAAGAGCCACCCCCACTCCCGTGCCACCTGCCAGTTCAGCGGAGGCCCTATTGCACCTTCATCCCCTACAGTGTGCCTCCCCTCATATTTTCTCATGAACAGACCTACCTCAGAGATGATGCCTTGTATGTGATAGAAGTTGCAAACATTTTCCCAGTTGACATTTGCCTTTTGATATTTTGCATAAGTACAAGTCCCCTGGGGCTTTCCCCTTACATTGCATGGTTTTGTCTGATTGTTCATGTACCAGTTATTGAAGTGGTGGGGTGGGGTGGAGGCCTGGAAGTGCCCCTCCTGCCTCGCTGCTGTTATGTTTCAGAGCCCCTGGTTATTCTTACTTAGTTTACCAAATGAACATTAAACTCTATATGTCTGACTCCAAGAAGGGAAAAAAATGTTTATATTTATGAGGTCAGATTAAATTTACAAATTAGCTATGAAGAAATGGTGATATTGAGTCTTCCAAACTAAGAACATAGTGCATGCAGTTCTACTTTTGTGCCTTTTGGGGATTACCACTTATCTTAGTGTCTCAGCGTAATTTCTGGTTTAGAGTTTTTACTTTTTATCTAATATGCACACATTATTCCACATATGTGTTTTACATATCTCTTTTAAGTTCATCTCTCATCTCACTATGAATGGAATATTATCTTCCTTTATGTCTTCTAACTTATTTTTGTTTATATTTGAGGGCTATTTTTCATGTATGTCAATTCTGTATCCCTTGTATTGGTGGTATTCAGACTATGTTCCAGAGAAGGCAATGGCATCCCACTCCAGTACTCTGCCTGGAAAATCCCACGGACAGAGGAGCCTGGTAGGCTACAGTCCATGGGATCGCGAAGAGTCGGACACGACTGAGCGACTTCACTTTCTCTTTTCACTTTCATGCATTGGAGAAGGAAATGGCAACCCACTCCAGTGTTCTTGCCTGGAGAATCCCAGGGACGGGGAGGCCTGGTGGGCTGCCGTCTATGGGGTCGCACAGAGTCGGACACGACTGAAGTGACTTAGCACAGCATAGACTATGTCCAGCTCTCTGCCTCCCTCTAGTGGGAAGATAGATGCATTACCGCTCCTGCCCCCTGTGGCTGGATGGGCCCTTTGACTAGTTTTTGCCATGGGGTTGTGAAAAGACTGTGGTGCTCAGAGGGATAGGGGGCAGGAGGAGAAGGGGACGACAGAAGATGAGATGGCTGGATGGCATCACCGACTCGATGGACATGAGTTTGAGTGAACTCCTGGAGTTGGTGATGGACAGAGAGGCCTGGCGTGCTGCGATTCATGGGGTCACAAAGAGGCAGACACGACTGAGCTGAACTGAGACAGGACTGAACTGAACTGTGAACCCAAATGAGGTGACACTTCTGAGTCAGAGTGTTTGATCCTTAGTTGGAGATGCTCCAGGACTTTCTGTCCCTCTGACACATTGAAGGGCAGATTTTAAGAGTAGCTGCAGAGCTGGAGCTGACCCACAGCAGAGTTTTGGGCTGAACAGAAAAAACAAACCTTTGCTGTGGTGGTCTCACAGGTTTGGAGGCTGTTGCCATAAAATAGCAGGCATTCTTCTGTGAATAGCCCATGTCAGTGTGCTTATCTTAGTGTCTCAGCGTAATTTCTGGTTTAGAGTTTTTACTTTTTATCTAATATGCATATATTCATCTTTCTTATGTCTTGTTGTAATATGTGCCTGGGATTTGTTTTAACCAGGTCTAGTAAGACACGCACACACACAGAGAAATGACTGTCATGAAGCAAGAAAGTTTTCCTCCCAGTTCTGCAGAGGTGGGAGTCCTCGCACCCAGGGAAGCATCAGGGTCAGAAAGCAGAGGGAGAGGGGAGCACGTGGACACAGATATGCTCCTGCTACTGCAAGAAGGAGCGGACAGGGCAGGGTAGCTGGTTTAGGAGTGACTGACTGAGTCACTGAGCAGGTTGCAGTGCAGAGGCTGCCCCTGAACCATCCCTGGCCCTGCGCGATTGCCCAGAGCAGGAGGGCCTGACAGAGGCGGTGCTTGGGGCTGTGGGCTCTGGATTGGCTTGCTTTCCTTATTGAAAGGCATACTTGCTGGGGAGTCACTTGTTGTTACTAAAAACTGAGAGTTCTGGGAAGAGTGAGCTCTCACAGGTCAGCAAATCCTCAAAAATATAGAAAATAAACAGTAGGATTAATCCATCTCCACTATGAATGGAACTCCTTAGCATTATAAAGTGGCCTTCCTCATCTTCCGTAATGCCTTTTGGCCTAAATTCTGCTTTATTTGATGTAAGATTATGACCGCCTATATTGCCTTTTGCTGTTGTTATGATTATTATTATTGTTTTATCTCTGCCTGGTAAACCTGATAAACCATGATTCCTGCCCTTTAGTTATAACCTTTCTGAATCATTTCACTCTGAATATAGCTCCCATATACAGCACAAGTTGGTCCTTGCTTTTTAAAGTAATATGAAAAAACTAGCTGCATTAAGCCTATTTAAATTTATTGCTATGACAGATATGGTTGGTCTTAATTCTGTCATGGACTTCCCTGGTGGCTCAGACAGTAAAGCGTCTGTCTACAATGAGGGAGACCCAGGTTCAATCCCTGGGTTGGGAAGATCCCCTGGAGAAGGAAATGGCAATCCACTCCAGGACTATTTATTTTCTATTTATATATAAATATTTGAATGAATTTCACTATATTTTATTAGCTTTTTATTTTTAAATGTTTTTTTCTGCTATTTAGAACACTTACATTTTTTTATCTAGTGTTTACTTTTTAAAATCCTACTTTTATGTACTGCTATCTTCTTTCCCTTTTTCCTTTGTTTAATGTAATTATTTTTTATTGAAGTATAATTAATTTACAATATTGTGTTAGTTTCAAGTGTACAGCAAAGTGATTCAGTTATACATATATATATGTATTATTTTTCAGATTCTTTTCCATCATATGTTATTAGAAAATATTGAGTATAATTCCCTGTGCTACACAGCAGGTCCTTGTTGTTTGCCTGTGTTATATATAGTAGTGTGTACAGTGGCACCCCACTCCAGTACTGTTGCCCGGAGAATCCCATGGATGGAGGAGCCTGGTGGGCTGCAGTCCATGGGGTCGCTAGGAGTCAGACACGACTGAGCGACTTCACTTTTACTTTCCACTTTCATGCATTGGAGGGGGAAATGGCAACCCACTCCAGTATTCTTGCCTGGAGAATCCCATGGACGGAGAAGCCTGGTGGGCTGCAGCCCATGGGGTCGCACAGAGTCGGACATGACTGGGGCGACTTAGCGGCAGCAACAGCATATATTAATCCCAAACTTGCAGTCTATCTTCCCCCCTACCCCCCATTGTCCCCTTTGGAACCATAAGTTTGTTTTCTGTGTCTGTGAGTCTGTTTCTGTTTTGTAAATAAGCTCATTTGTATCCTTTTTTTTTAGAGTCCACGTATAAGTGGTGTAATGTGGTATTTGTCTTTCTCTGACTGACTTAGTCTGAGGATCTCTAGGTCCATCCATGTTGCTGCAAAAGGCATTATTTCATGCTTTTTGTGGCTAAGTAATATTCCATTGTGGGGCTTCCCCACTGGCTCAGTGGTAAAGAATCGCCTGCCACTGCAGGAGACACAGGTTCAATCCCTGGGTCGAGACGATCCTCTGGAGAAGGAAATGGCACCCCACTCCATTGTTCTTACCTGGGAAATCTCACAGACAGAGGAGCCTGACAGTCTACAGTCAGTGAAGTTGCCAAGAGTCAGATTTGACTGAGCAACTAAACAACAAAATACTCATATATGTATATTCACACACACACACATACCACGTCTTCTCTAACCATGTCAGTGGGCATTCAGGTTGCTGCTCTGTCTTGGTTATTGAAAAGAGTGGGACTATAAACATTGGGGTGCATGTATCTTTTCAAATTAGAGTTTTCTTCAGGTATGCCCAGAGTGAGATTGCAGAATCATATGGTAAGTCTACTTTTAGTTTTTTTAAGGAACCTCCATACTGTTATCCACAGTGGCTGTACCAATTTATATTCCCACCAACAGTGAAGGAGGGTTCTCTTTTCTCCACACCCTCTCCATCATTTGTTGTTTGTAGATTTTTTGATAATGGCCATTCTGATCAGTATAAATTGATACCTCATTGTAGTTTTGATTTGATTTGCATTTCTCCAATAATTAGTGATGTTGAGTATTTTTCCACGTTTTGGTTGGCCATCTATATATCTTCTTTGGAGAAATATCTATGTAGATCTTGACCCATTTTTTGATTGGATTGTTTGTTTTTTTGATATTGAGCTGCATAACCTGCTTGTATATTTTGGATATTAATCCTTTGTCAGTTGTTTCATTTGTAAATATTTTCTCCCATTCTGTCTTGTTTGTGGTTTCCTTTGCTGTGCAAAGGCTTTTAAGTTTAATTAGGTGCCCGTTGTTAATTTTTGTTTTTATTTCCATTACTCTAGGGGATGGATCAAAGAAAATATTACAGTGATTTATGTCAAAGAGTGTTCTGCCTATATTTACCTCTAGGAGTTTTATAAAATCTGGTCTTACATTTAGATCTTTAATCTATTTTGAGTTTACTTTGTTGATGCTGTTAGAGAATGTTCTAATTTCATTATTTTACATGTAGCTGTCCAGTTTTTTGAGCATTGCTTATTGAAGAAACTGTCTTTTCTTCCTTGTATATTCTTGCCTCCTTTGTTGTGGATAAATTGACCATATGAGAGTGGGTGTATTTCTGGGCTTTGGAATTCCTAGCCACAGCAATCAGAAAAGGAAAAGAAATAAAAGGAATCCAAATTGGAAAAGAAGTTAAAACTGTTAAACTGTTTGCAGATGATGATGCTGCTGTACATAGAAAAAGATGCTACCAGAAAGCTACTACAGCTCATCAATGAATTCAGTAAAGTTTCTGGGTACAAAATTAATACACAGAATTTTGTTGCATTTCTATACACTAATAACAAAAGATCAAAAAGGGAAATTAATACCACATGATAAATATAATTAATACTGCTATATGTTCTATACGAAAATTGTTAAGAGAATAAATCCTGCTGCTGCTGCTAAGTCACTTCAGTTGTGTCCAATTTAGTGCGACCCCATGAATACACAGAAGAACTGTACAAAAAAGAGCTTCACGACCCAGATAATCATGATGGTGTGATCACTGACCTAGAGCCAGACATCCTGGAATGTGAAGTCAAGTGGGCCTTAGAAAGCATCACTACGAACAAAGCTAGTGGAGGTGATGGAATTCCAGTGGAGCTATTCCAAATCCTGAAAGATGATGGTGTGAAAGTGCTACACTCAATATGCCAGCAAATTTGGAAAACTCAGCAGTGGCCACAAGATTGGAAAAGGTCAGTTTTCATCCCAATCCCAAAGAAAGGCAATGCCAAAGAGTGCTCAAACTACCGCACAATTGCACTCATCTCACACGCTAGTAAAGTAATGCTCAAAATTCTCCAAGCCAGGCTTCAGCAATATGTGAACCGTGAACTTCCTGATGTTCAAGCTGGTTTTAGAAAAGGCAGAGGAACCAGAGATCAAATTGCCAACATCTGCTGGATCATGGAAAAAGCAAGAGAGTTCCAGAAAAACATCTATTTCTGCTTTATTGACTATGCCAAAGCCTTTGACTGTGTAGATCACAATAAACTGTGGAAAATTCTGAAAGAGATGGGAATACCAGACCACCTGATCTGCCTCTTGAGAAATCTGTATGCAGGTCAGGAAGCAACAGTTAGAACTGGTCATGGAACAACAGACTGGTTCCAAATAGGAAAAGGAGTACGTCAAGGCTGTATATTGTCACCATGTTTATTTAACTTATATGCAGAGTACATCATGAGAAATGCTGGACTGGAGGAAACACAAGCTGGAATCAAGATTGCCGGGAGAAATATCAATAACCTCAGATATGCAGATAGTACCACCCTTATGGCAGAAAGTGAAGAGGAACTAAAAAGCCTCTTGATGAAAGTGAAAGTGGAGAGTGAAAAGGTTGGCTTAAAGCTCAACATTCAGAAAACAAAGATCATGGCATCTGGTCCCATCACTACATGGGAAATAGATGGAGAAACAGTGGAAACAGTGTCAGACTTTGTTTTTCTGGGCTCCAAAATCACTGCAGATGGTGACTGCAGCCATGAAATTAAAAGACGCTTGCTCCTTGGAAGGAAAGTTATGACCAACCTAGATAGCATATTCAAAAGCAGAGACATCACTTTGCCAACAAAGGTTCGCCTAATCAAGGCTATGGTCTTTCCTGTGGTCATGTATGGATGTGAGAGCTGGACTGTGAAGAAGGCTGAGCACCAAAGAATTGATGCTTTTGAACTGTGGTGTTGGAGAAGACTCTTGAGAGTCCCTTGGACTGCAAGGAGATCCAACCGGTCCATTCTGAAGGAGATCAGCCCTGGGATTTCTTTGGAAGGAATGATGCTAAAGCTGAAACTCCAGTATTTTGGCCACCTCATGCGAAGAGTTGACTCATAGGAGAAGACTCTGATGCTGGGAGGGATTGAGGGCAGGAGGAGAAGGGGACGACAGAGGATGAGATGGCTGGATGGCATCACTGACTCGATGAATGTGAGTCTGGGTGACCTCCGAGAGCTGGTGATGGACAGGGAGGCCTGGCGTGCTGCGGTTCAAGGGGTTGCAAAGAGTCGGACACGACTGAGCGACTGATCTGATCTGATCTGATAGACAGCACCCCACCAGGCTCCCCCGTCCCTTGGATTCTCCTGACAAGAACACTGGAGTGGGTTGCCATTTCCTTCTCCAGTGCATGAAAGTGAAACTTGAAAGTGAAGTCGCTCAGTTGTGTCCGACTCTTCGCAACTCCATGGACCGCAGCCCACCAGGCTCCTCCATCCATGGGATTTTCCAGGCAAGAGTACTGGAGTGGAGTCCTAAGAGTCCTCATTAAAAGGAAAAAAATTTTTTTTCTATTTCTTTAATGTTATATTTATATGACATAATAAATTCTTGCTAAACTTACTGTGATAAGCATTTCGTGATGTATGTAAATCATTATGCTGAACACCTTCAACTTATGTAGTACTGCTGCTGCTGCTAAGTCACTTCAGTCGTGTCCAACTCTGTGCGACCCCATAGACGGCAGCCCACCAGGCTTCCCCGTCCCTGAGATTCTCCAGGCAAGAACACTGGAGTGGGTTGCCATTTCCTTCTCCAATGCATGAAAGTGAAAAGTGAAAGTGAAGTTGCTCAGTCGTATCCAACTCTTAGCGACCCCATGGACTGCAGCGGCTCCTCCATCCATTGGATTTTCCAGGCAAGTATGTAGTACTATATGTCATTTATATCTCAACAAAACTGGAAGCGAAACAAACAAAAAAAGAATTTTAGAAATTACCATCGCATCAAAAAGAATAAAATGCCTAGGAATGAACCTACCTAAGGAGACATAGGAATGGTGCTAAAGCTGAAACTCCAATACTTTAGCCACCTCATGCGAAGAGTTGACTCATTGGAAGAGACTCTGATGCTGGGAGGGATTGGGGGCAGGAGGAGAAGGGGATGACAGAGGATGAGACGGCTAGATGGCATCACCGACTCGATGGACATGAGTTTGAGTTGTGGATGGAAAGGGAGGCCTGGCGTGCTGCGATTCATGGGGTTGCAAAGAGTCAGACACGACTGAGCGACTAAACTGAACTGAAGGAGACATAAGACCTGTACTATGAAAAATATAAGTCCCTGATGAAAAAAATAAAAGCTGACACAAACAGATGGAAATACATACCTTGTTCTTGGAGAAGAAGAATCAATATTGTTAAAATGACCATATAACCCAAGGCAGCCTACAGATGCAGTGCAATTCCTGTCAAATTAACATGGCATTTTTGGCAGAACTAAAGCAACAAAAAAAAATTTAATTTGTATGGAAACACAGAAGACCCCAAATATCCAAAACAGTCTTAGGAAAAAAGAACATAGTTGGAGATATCAAGCTCCCTGACTTCAGACCATATTACAAAGCTGCAGTCATCAAAATAGCATGGTACTGGCACAAGAAGACATATAAATCAATGGAACTGGTTAGTTTTGTAATTTAAAATATCTTTCTGGTATTTAGAAGTTATATTTTTATCTGGTGATTATTTAAAAATTTCTACCTTGATGTATTTTCCTTTCCCTTTTTCTTATAGTTGGTGTCAGTGATCTGCCTCAATAAAACTAGTTTTATCTTCTTTCTCTTCCCACTCTCTTCTACCATCCAATTTAGTTAGTAGTTTATCATTCACATGTTTCTAGTGTTTTCCTTAGTCCTGTTACATATGTTCACCCTCCTCTCTTGGGCGACGATCAGCCCCAGGGCAGCTAGTAGCAGCAGTGAGGCTGGGGAGCCCTCTGCCGCTGGGTGTCCTCCAACGTCAGTTCCAGTCTTCCCCGGACCCCCTTCCCAGCCACTCCAGCCGGCCCTCTGCCTCAACCCCTGGGCAGCACTTTGACCACCATTCAATAGCCGGTGAAGGTTTACACACTAAACGAGGACCAGAGGCGGGACAACCAGGGCCCCGAGTGTCACCCAGCTCCGTGGAGCAGCTGAAGGGCATGTCCCCGCTAGTCAGAGCCTGACAAACTTGGTCCACTGGAGAAGAATGCAAACCACTTCAGGATTCCTGCCTTGAGAACCCCACGAACAGCATGAAAGGAAAAAAAGAAGTGACACTGAAAGACGAACTCCCCAGGGTGGTAGGTGTCCAGTATACTACTGTGGAAAAGCAGGGAAATAGCTCCAGGAAGAATGAAGAGGCCGAGCCAAAGTGGAAGCAACACCCAGCTGTGGATGTGTCTGGTGGTGAAAGTAAAGTCCGATGCTGTAAGGAACAGTGTTGCCTAGGAACCTGGAATGTTAAGTCCATGAATCAAGGTAAATTGGATGTGGTCAAACAGGAGATGGCAAGAATGAACACCAACATTGTAGGATACAGTGAACTAAAATGGATGGAAATGGGTGAATTTAATTCAAATGACCATTGTGTCTACTACTGTGGGCAATAATCCCTTAGAAGAAACAGAGTAGCTCTCAAGGTCAACAAAAGAGTCTGAAATGCAGTGCTTGGCTACAGTCTCAAAAAGGACAGAATGATCTCCATTCGCTTCCAAGGCAAACCATTCAACATCACAGTAATCCAAGTCATGCCCCAACCACTAATGCGGAAGAAGCTGAAGTTGAATGATTCTCTGTAGACCTATGAGACCTCCTAGAACTAACACCAATGGAGAAGGCAATGGAACCCCACTCCAGTACTCTTGCCTGGAAAATCCCATGGATGGAGGAGCCTGGTGGGCTGCAGTCCATGGGGTCGCTAAGAGTCGGACACGATTGAGCGACTTCACTTTCACTTTTTCGCTTTCATGCATTGGAGAAGGAAATGGCAACCCACTCCAGTTTTCTTGCCTGGAGAATCCCAGGGGCAGGAGAGCCTGGTGGGCTGACGTCTATGGGGTCACGCGGAGTCAGACACGACTGAAGTGACTTAGCAGCAGCAGCAGAACTAACACCAAAAAAAAAAGATGTCCTTTTCATTTTAGCAGACTGGAATGCAAAAGTAGGAAGTCAAGAGATACCTGGAGTAACAGGCAAGTTTGGCCTTGGAGTACAAAATGAAGCAGGGCAAAGGCTAACAGAGTTTTGCCAAGAGAACACACTGGTCATAACAAACACCCTCCTCCAACAACACAAGAGATGACTCTATACATGGACAGCAGCAGGTTGTCAATACTGAAATCAGATTGATTATATTCTTTGCATCTGAAGATGGAGAAGCTCTATACCATCAACAAAAAACAAGACCTGGAGCTGACTGTGGCTCAGATCATAAACTCCTTATTGCAAAATTCAGGTTCAAACTGAAGACAGTAGGGAAAACCTAGTGATTTTCCATTCAGGTATGGCCTAACTTAAATCCCTATGATTATACAGTGGAGGTGATGAATAGATTCAAAGGACTAGATCTGGTAGGCAGAGTGCCTGAAGAACTATGGATGGTGGTTCATACTATTATACAGGAGGTGGTGACTAGAACCATCCCCAAGAAAAAGAAATGCAAGAAGACAAAGTGGTTATCTGAGGAGGCCTTACAAATAGCTGAGAAAAGAAGAGAAGTGAAAGGCAAAGGAGAAAAGAAAAGATATACCCAGCTGGATGCAGAGATCCAGAAACAGCAAGGAGAGATAAGCACATCTTTTTAGGTGAACATTGCAAAGAAATAGAGAAAAACAATAGAACAGGAAAGACTAGAGATCTCTTCAAGAAAATTAGAGATACCAAGGTAACATTTCATGCAAAGAAGGGTGCAATAAAGGACTTATGAGCAGAGGAGATTAAGAAGAAGAGGCAAGAATACACAGAAGACCTGTACAGAAAAGATCTTAATAAACTGGATAACCACGATGGTATGATTGGTTACTCACCTAGAGCCAGACATCCTAGAATGTGAAGTCACATGGGCCTTAGGAAGCATCACTACAAACAAAGCTAATGGAGGTGATGGAATTCTAGCTGAGCTATTTAAAATACTAAAAGATGATGCAGTTAAAGTGCTGTACTCAGTATGTCATAAATTTGGAAAACTCAGCAGTGGCCACAGCACTGGAAAAGGTCGGTTTTCATTCCAATCCCAAAGAAGGATAATGCCAGAGAATGTTCAATTGCACTCATTTCACATGCTAGCAAGGTATTGCTCAAAATCCCTCAAGCTAGGCTTCAGCAATACATGAACTGAGAACTTCCAGATGTACAAGCTGGATTTAGAAAAGGCAGAGGAACCAGAGATAAAATTGCCAACATCTGCTGGATCATAGAAAAAGCAAGGGAATTTTAAAAAAAAACTGCTTGTTTGACTGCACTAAAGCCTCTGACTATGTGGATCACAACAAACTGTGGAAAATTCTGAAAGAGATGGGAATACCAGGCCACCTTACCTGACTCTCAAGAAACCTTCTTGCAGGTCAAGAAGCAATAGTTAGAACTGGACATGGAACAGTGGACTGGTTCAAAATTGAGAAAGTATATCAAGGTTGTACATTGTCACCCTGCCTATTTAACTTATATGCACAGTATATCATGTAAAATGCAGGGCTGAATGAGGCACAGGCTAGAATCAAGACTGCCCGGAGAAATATCAATTACCTCAGAAATGCAGATGATACCACATTAATGGCAGAAAGTGAAGAAAAACTAAAGAGCCACTTGATGAAGGTGAAAGAGGAGAATGTAAAGCTGGCTTACAATTCAGCATTCAAAAAACGAAGATCATGGCATCTAGTCCCATCATTTCATGGCAAATAGATGGGGAAACAATAGAAACCGGGACAGACTTTATTTTCTTGGGCTCCAAAATCACTGCAGACAGTGACTCCAGCCAGAAAATTAAAAGGTGTTTGCCTTTTGGAAGAAAAGCTATAACAAACCTAGACAGCATATTTAAAAACAGAGACATCGCTTTGCTGACATAGGACTGTCTAGTGAAAGCTATGGTTTTTCCAGTAGTCATGTATAGATGGGAGAGTTGAACCATAAAGAAAGCTGAGCACTGAAGAATTGGTGCTTTTGAACTGTGGTGTTGGAGAAGACTCTTGAGAGTCCCATGGACAGCAAGGAGATCAAACCAATGAATCCTAAAAGAAATCAACTCTGAATATTCATTGGAGGGACTGGTGCTGAAGCTGAAGCTCCAATACTTTGGCCACCTGATGCTAAGAGTGGATTCATTGGAAAAAACCCTGATGCTGGGAAAGATTGAGGGCAAGAGGAGAAGGGGGCAACAGAGGATGAGACAGTTGGATGGCATCACCGACTCAATGGACATGAATTTGAGCACACTTCAGGAGATAGTGAAGGACAGAGAAGCCTGGCGTGCTGTAGTTCATGGGGTCCCAAAGAGTTGGCCACAACTTAGCAACTGAACAACAACAAATTGTATATGTTCAGATGTGCATATTAGATCTGCCAACTTTGAATACTGTCTTGTACTCCATGTAGTACAGCTGAAGCAACTGTGGTGGCCTCTGCTTACGACCATTTTTGTTTGGGCAGAATATTCTCCTCTGTCATTTGTATCTGTACCTTTGCTTTTACTTGGCTGCACATTTAAATACGTTTACTGCTCCCTCAATTTCCCTTTGCCAAACCTCCATTCATTCTTGACTGGCTGGTACTCAGCTTCTCATAATTTTCTCAAGAACAATCCATGTGACAATTATTTCCTGAACTCATACCTGTTTTAAATGGTTTGTCTGTAGCCTTTATCCATGAAAGAATAGCCTAGATGGGTGTGAACGTTTCTTAGTTCACACTTCTTTATTTCTTTCAGTATCTTCAGGCATTGAATTTGGCTGCCAAGAACTATGTTACCAGCCTGATTGTTTTTCCTTTTTGCTGAAATATTCAAATAATTCTCTTTATGTTTAAAACATAGTAATATTATAAGGCTATATCATGAACACTGTCCTTATATTTCTTTATTATACTAGGGCAATCTTCTTGTGGTCTTTCAATGTGCAAGATCAAGTATTTATGTTAGAAATTCTCTGTTTTGAAAGGCTAAATCTGTGATTGCTTGTCTTAGATTTCTCTCCTGAAACTGACATCTCCTCTGCTCCTGATCTTCCTCCCCTTTTCCTTGATTAGATACCCAGGGTCACTAGATGATAGCTATCCCGTTTTTGTTTCTTCTTAATTAATGAAAGGATATTGTGGAGCTTGTATATTTTAAATTGTTTAATATTTACATTTGTGTGAATTAAGTTTCCACAGTGGTTAAGAATATGCCTGCCAATGCAGGAGACACGGGTTTGATCTCTGGGTCAGGAAGATTCCCCTGGAGGAAGAAATGGCAACCCACTCCAGTGTTCTTGCCTGGAGAATCCCATGGACAGAGAGGCCTGGTGGGCTACACTCCATGGGGTCACAAAGAGTTGGACATGGCTGAGCACTCACACACGCACACAATTCTTCTGAAATGATGAGATAAAGCATAATATATGGGCATGGTACTATGTATTATTTTAAATTTCTTTTTTTGAGAATCAGCAGAAAAGGGAATCACAAGCACCCAGATGTGGACCACAGTGCCTGTTCAATGCAATGTGATTTCACATGACAAATGCTTTCCTTATCTTAAAGCTTCATGAAATTTTATTACCATCACATTTTAGCATACCATTTTGTTGAGTTTGCCTGATGATAAGGGAATAATAAATTACTTCCATATGATAAGAAAAATGCTTTCCCTTTTAATCATAGCTTTCTTATTTTGAGCTCCAATGATGTATATGTGGCATTTCTTTCACCTGTAGTCTGTCTACCATTTCCTCTATAACCTTTTGTTTCTTTATTTCTGTCTCATTTTGAGACATATTTCCTCTATAACCTTTTGTTTCTTTATTTCTGTCTCATTTTGTTCACTTTACTAATTTTCATTTTTATGTGCTTTACTGTGGTATCTGTACCTGTTTTCTCTCTGCTTCCTTGTAACTTCATCTCTGACATTATTTTAACTCTTTTTTTTTCTCTTTTTTTCCCCTGAGTTTAGTCAGTTCCTGTTTCACAGCTTCCCATGGGCTCATACATTTCTGCTTCATTGTTTTCCTTAATGGACGTGATGCTTTAGTGCTAAATTAAAGCATACATACCCCTTCAGGAGACAAAACAAAATATAATGTTTAACTTGAGATCGGACCCCACTTGATGTTCCTGTTAAGACAAAAATAAAATGAATTAGAAGTGTAAAACACAAGCACATCACCAGTAGACTACACTGGAAGGTAAAACCTGGACCTACTGGTACCCCAGTCACCTGCAGGTGACAAGCACAAACCGAGGCAGCGCCCAGAAGGAAACATTTGTCAGGCAACTGCCTCCACCTCGCGAGGCTTCAAGTTGAGAAACTGCAGACAGTGATACTGTCCTACCAGAAATACTGACCTTGGAGCAATACTGCTGGAACATCTTTGGAAACTCAGGTCAGCTACAGGAGAAAAATGAATATTTCTAGCTGTGCAAATTGCTGTTGCAAATCAAATCAGGATTCTGCACATAAAGAATCGAAGGGGAATATTGATTAGATAATTGACTAGCCTCTGCCGTTGTTGAACATTTGGCCTGGAAACTTAGGATACAGAATGTAACTGGACCTATGGTTATTCCCATAGAGGTGGACTTAATCTTCAAAATGGGATATAAATTAAGAGGAAAAAAAGAAGAAGAAAAATGGCGGGGGTAGGGGGATCAGTGTGCTCTAAGGGCAGGGAAAGGCGAGGAGCCAGCAGTGGGGACAGTGTTCAGTCATAGGACGCAGGGGCTGTTAGGATGTCGTGTTGGACAGAGGCCTTCTGGTATATCTGCCTAGTGGTCTGGTGGCCTGCTAGTGTTCAGGGGATGGCCTGAGTTACACATCAATGAGAATTCCATGTAGTACAGGTGAGTCTGTGGGGAGCAGAGTAAAGACCCAGCAGGTGAAAACACTGGCAAGGTGGGGGTGGAGGGATCCGGAAGGAGGGAAAGTCCTGTTACTGAGTCCTGATGCACAGGAGAGGGCACAGGAGAGGGAGATTTCAAGGGTGGTCAGCATCCAGGAGCCCTGGCACCCACAACAAGGTTGGGTTCAAGGGAACTGTAGCCCGCCGAAGCTTAGGCTTTGATCAGGACAGACCTGGATTTGAATCTCAGTTCTGTCACTTGCAAGCTGGATTTCAACCATAAGTGGCAGAGGTTAGACTATTCATAATAAATGAAAGCTTGTCATGAATAGTCTTAACACTAAGAGCTGTCCGTGTGCTCAGAACTGTACAAATGTAGTCTCCTCACCGCACTTACCCTTCCTTGGAACTTCCATTTGGTGCATTTTATTATCCCAATTGCACAGAAACGTAACCTGAGGTTTCCCGTGGTGGGATGCTGTATTTACTGTCACGGAGATAGCCAGGGAGTGGGGCTAGGCCCAAAGCCCAGGCTCTTTACTGCTCTGCTGAACCCTCCTCTAACAAGTGAGCTGGCTTCAGGGCTCGTAGCCTGTGGCTGCCCCAGTCACCCAGCTGTGCGTTCCACCCAGCCTCAGCCCACTGCATCACTGTGGTCGTGCCACCATGGTGGGCCTCTGTGCCCTTTCACCTCATCTTCCCTCCGTGTGACATCTGTTTGGACTCTCCCAGACTTAAGAGTGGACAAGATGAAAGGGGATCTTGAAAGGTATGCTCTCTGAGCACCAAACCCTACTCCTAGATTCCTGGTTGTCCTGAGCAGCTGTCTTTGGAACTGTGCAGAGCTGGAAGCAGATCTCAGACCCCCTTAACTTCTGAGGACTCCATCTGCTGTCCATTGTGCTTGCTTCCCCTTCCGTGGCCTCATGGAACCTTTCCACATGCATAGACACTGGGGTCCTGGGTCCCTGAGGAATTCTGAATTCTGTAAAATCTTAAAGTCACGCACTTGGGGCTCATTTGGGAGCTGCGATTTGTGGACAGTGCTGGTCCCTCCGACTTCGCTCTCACCTCATACTTACTGGATCTCCATTTGCTAAGAGGTGTGGCCCAGGTTAGAACCAGGATGCTTGCCGGTTAAGGATATGGCAGGTGTTTAGCAAACTGAGCAGGAGTCCAGGGCAGTGATGGGAGAATACAATGGAGGCAAGAGCAAGTGGGAAAAATCAGCGAGTGAGAGGTCTCTGGGTGGGAGAGCAGAGTGGACTGGCCTTTGCTGATGGCTGGACACGTGCTTCCCAGCATAACCCCAGCTGATCCTCTAGGCATGCAGAAGGAACATACCCTCACCCTGGAGTGCTGGTCCACAGAAGCTATGCATGATCACTGGGGTGCTGCCTTCATGCTCCAGCCTGATCACCTGTGATGGGAACATAGATCGGGGGCTCTGAAAGGATCTCCTGTCGGGCATGTGTAGTAACAGCAGGACACATTCTTTCCCAAGGGTAGGAGAAACACAGTTGGCTGGCTCCTGGGAGCAGGAGCTGGGGTGGGCACAGCTCTGCTAGGCCCAAGTCTTGTGTACAGGACAGCCCTGCAGGAAGATGCAGTCGGTGGAAAGATGAGATGGGAGGGTACGCATGCACTGTGGTGCAGCAACCTTCTAAGCCTCACTTTCTGTTTGTGAGGAGCCAGGACAATGCCTGCTCCCCATGGGACTGTGGGACGATGAAATTCCCGGCTCACTCAGTGCTCCACGCGGGCTGTTTACCTCACAGCCAGTATTTGTGGGGCTGGTGTCATTGCTGATACATGCGCCCGTATTAACGTATCTGCATTCCATGATAAGGTTGCATTCTCAGTGCCTCTCCTCCACCTCCCCTCTCCTTGCCCTTTCTCCCCGACAGTTTCAGCCCTCTTGGGACATTTGCTACCCTTGGCCCTGCTTTAGAGTGAGGTGCCCACCCAGGTCATCCCCCCTGCTAAGGAATAATGTCCCTAAAGGCAGAGCCTGTCCTGCCCTCGGTAGACCACACCCTGGAGCATGGATGCCCATTTCATAGACATAAGCACTTAGACTTGAAAGTACATTTGCGATCACGCAGACAATGTGTGTACACTGTGATTGTTAGTTGTATGTAAGAGTGAAAGAGAGTGCTTTTATTTCTGCTTCAACTGGTTTCCGTGACACAACTACCAAACAGTAATGGGGCTGCCGTCCACAAAGGACCCCACCTATCACCACTTGACAAAAACACCCCCAGACCTTGCTGAGGTTCAGCTGAATAACCGGAATGATTTCGTTTGCTTTTCTTCCCCATTGAGATATGCAAAGATGCTTCTGTTGTGTCTTTGTTACCTGACTGTGAAAGAAAAAAATATGATTAAATTGTAAATGATTGTATGATAGAATTTAAACATTTTCTGATTGATAGTATCAAGTCTGTAGCAGGAAAAAAAAAATTAGAAAGACCAGAGGAGGATGTTCAGATATTATTTTAGACATTCAAAGCCTCATTCTGTTATCTGTACCACATAATTAGTCAATATAGTAAATACCTGCATTTTGAAGCTAGTTGGGAGAGGATGAGATTTTATTTGCTTTTTAAAACTAGAGCTAAGCTTTTAATTCTTTGCCTTTAAAAAGTACATGGTTGCCTAATGGAGTCGGATGCAATGTGCGCTACCCCCTTCCTTCCACTGGAAGCCCACCAAGTCTCAGAGTCAGGGATCAGAGCTCCCACTCGGAGTCCACACCCCATCAGCTTCCCCTCGTGCTCTGAACCCCCAGCACGCATCCCCGCCAAGTGTGCCCAGGGCGGGCACAGCTGTCTTGCCTGGTGTCCCAGTTCATCACCTGAGCTCTGAGGTGGCCTCCCACCAAAGCTCCCACTCAGTGAGCACCCTCCACCCCGAGCCTCTGCCCTGTCCAAACTAAACTTCAAGGCAGCACTAAAATACTGAGCAAGAGCCCAAATAAAACGTGGAAATTCTTTTTGTTTACTTTTTCTTCCTCTGTGCTTTGCTTCCCTTGGAAAATAAGCTCTGCAACTCGGTTTTCAGAGCCATGGAAGGTTCTGCAGGGTCTGTGAATCTAAGGCCAGGATAGTAGGTGCGTCATGTACCTCAGAGGGACCTCAGGCATGGGTGAGAAATTCTGCTTTTAGAGAGTACGCATCAGACCATGTTACTCCTTCAAAAAATGAGAACGAAAACTACAAGGGCCTACTGTGTAACACAGGCAACTATATTCAATATCTGTAACAACCTATAATGGAAAGGAGTCTGAAAAAGAATAGACCTATATATGTGTAGGTATAACAGCCTCTTTGCTCTGTACCTGAAGCATTGTAAATCAACTATACTTCAGGTTTTTTTAAAGGGTAATGAAAATGTTCTGGGATTGTATAGTGTAGATAGTCACAACTCTGTGACTATACTAAAAACCATTGAGTGAAAAACCAAAAAAGGAAAAGCACTTTTTAAAAAAATAAGAACTACTGGGGATGGGGAGTTTGGGTGAACAGGTGCTAACAGAGACCCTTCTTTGCAAGGTTCTTTCCTAACATGTGACCATTATTCATGCATCAGTATTGTAATCTCTTGTCATTTCTCATCTCCAGGCAAAAACTGGGACCTCACGGCCGCTCTGAGTGACTATGAGCAGCTCCGACAGGTGCACACAGCCAACCTGCCACCTGTGTTCAACGAGGGCAGGTGCCCCAAACAGCCTGATCGAGAGCCACCCCCGCCTGGGCACACGGCCGAGCGGCCCTGCCTGCCCAGGCAGGAAGACATCGCCCAAGGTACCTGCTGTGGGGCCCGCCAGGCGCCAGCTTCCTGGTCCAGCATGGTTTACAAGGGGCCTGGGGAAGGGGTGCACAAAGGGGTGAGGTCATCGCCTTTCCCATCTGCAGGCAGATGGGGCTCTTCAGGCACCACGCCTCACCCTGTCGCTTACAGCTTCCACTCCTGCCTCAGGGGCGAGGAGAGTGAGTCCACTTCTCTGGGATCCCCCATTCTTCCTGGAGTCATGGTTTTCCCAGACCCGACATCTCTCACCCTTGCAAAACTATTTCCCAAGCAGCATAGCCTCCAAACCTGTTCGACACTGATGTTCATTTTCCCATGCATTTCATTTTCCGTGTCTTAATTACGAAAGTGGGAAAATTTCATTGTGACAAAGATATCTAAAGGAAACGTGAGAGTTTTCTTCTCCACATCTCCCAAACCTCCTGGAGATGAACCAGTGTCCCCATCCTATTCTGCTCCTTCTGCTCCTTCTTACTTTGCTTGTTCAGAATGCAAACACCCGAGTCAGATGCACGTACTGCGCTTGGCAGAGTGCTGGTTTCCTTGACCAATAAGTCACGATTATACTCTCTTCATCAGATCAGATCAGATGAGTCGCTCAGTCGTGTCCGACTCTTTGAGACCCCATGAATCACAGCACGCCAGGCCTCCCTGTCCATCACCAACTCCCAGAGGTCACTGAGACTCACATGCATCGAGTCAGTGATGCCATCCAGCCATCTCATCCTCTGTCGTCCACTTCTCCTCCTGCCCCCAATCCCTCCCAGCATCAGCGTCTTTTCCAATGAGTCAACTCTTCACATGAGGTGGCCAAAGGACTGCAGTTTCAGCTTTAGCATCATTCCTTCCAAAGAAATCCCAGGGCTGATGTCCTTCAGAATGGACTGGTTGGATCTCCTTGCAGTCCAAGGGACTCTCAAGAGTCTTCTCCAACACCACAGTTCAAAAGCATCAATTCTTTGGCACTCAGCCTTCTTCACAGTCCAGCTCTCATATCCATACATGACCACGGGAAAAGCAATAGCCTGACTAGACGGACCTTTGTTGGCAAAGTTATGTCTCTGCTTTTGAATATGCTATCTAGGTTGGTCATAACTTTCCTTCCAAGGAGTAAGCATCTTTTACTTTCATGGCTGCAGTCACCATCTGCAGTAATTTTGGAGCCCAGAAAAATAAAGTCTGACACTCTTCCACTGTTTCCCCATCTATTTCCCATAAAGTGATGGGACCAATGCCATGATCTTAGTTTTCTGAATGTTGAGCTTTAAACCAACTTTTTCACTCTCCACTTTCACTTTCATCAAGAGGCTTTTTAGTTCCTCTTCACTTTCTGCCATAAGGGTGGTGTCATCTGCATATCTGAGGTTATTGATATTTCTCCCAGCAATCCAGATTCCAACTTGTGCTTCTTCCAGCCCAGCATTTCTCATGATGTACTCTGCATATAAGTTAAATAAACAGGGTGACAGTATACAGCCTTGACGTACTCCTTTTGCTATTTGGAACCAGTCTGTTGTTCCATGTCCAGTTCTAACTGTTGCTTCCTGACCTGCATACAGATTTCTCAAGAGGCAGATCAGGTGGTCTGGTATTCCCATCTCTTTCAGAATTTTCCACAGTTTATTGTGATCCACACAGTCAAAGGCTTTGGCATAGTCAGTAAAGCAGAAATAGATGTTTTTCTGGAACTCTCTTGCTTTTTCCATGATCCAGCAGATGTTGGCAATTTGATCTCTGGTTCCTCTGCCTTTTCTAAAACCAGCTTGAACATCAGGAAGTTCACGGTTCACATATTGCTGAAGCCTGGCTTGGAGAATTTTGAGCATTACTTTACTAGCGTGTGATATGAGTGCAATTGTGCGGTAGTTTGAGTATTCTTTGGCATTGCCTTTCTTTGGGATTGGAATGAAAACTGACCTTTTCCAGTCCTGTGGCCACTGCTGAGTTTTTCACATTTGCTGGCATATTGAGTGTAGCATTTTCACAGCATCATCTTTCAGGATCTGGAATAGCTCAACTGGAATGCCATCACCTCCACTAGCTTTGTTCGTAGTGATGCTTTCTAAGGCCCACTTGACTTCACATTCCAGGATGTCTGGCTCTAGGTCAGTGATCACACCATCATGATTATCTGGGTCGTGAAGCTCTTTTTTGTACAGTTCTTCTGTGTATTCTTGCCACCTCTTCTTAATATCTTCTGCTTCTGTTAGGTCCATACCATTTCTGTCCTTTATCGAGCCCATCTTTGCAGAAATGTTCCTTTGGTATCTCTGATTTTCTTGAAGAGATCCCCAGTCTTTCCCATTCTGTTGTTTCCCTCTATTTCTTTGCATTGATCGCTGAGGAAGGCTTTCTTATCTCTTCTTGCTATTCTTTGGAACTCTGCATTCAGATGCTTATATCTTTCCTTTTCTCCTTGCTTTTCACTTCTCTTCTTTTCACAGCTACTTGTAAGGCCTCCCCAGACAGCCATTTTGCTTTTTAGCATTTCTTTTCCATGGGGATGGTCTTGATCCCTGTCTCCTGTACAGTATCACGAACCTCATTCCATAGTTCATCAGTCACTCTATCTATCAGATCTAGGCCCTTAAATCTATTTCTCACTCCACTGTTTAATCATAAGGGATTTGATTTAGGTCATACCTGAATGGTCTAGTGGTTTTCCCTACTTTCTTCAATTTAAGTCTGAATTTGGTAATAAAGAGTTCATGGTCTGAGCCACAGTCAGCTCCTGGTCTTGTTTTTGCTGACTGTATAGAGCTTCTCCATCTTTGGCTGCAAAGAATATAATCGATCTGATTTCGGTGTTGACCATCTGGTGGTGTCCATGTATAGAGTCTTCTCTTGTGTTGTTGGAAGAGGGTGTTTGTTATGACCAGTGCATTTTCTTGGCAAAACTCTTATTAGTCTTTGCCCTGCTTCATTCTGTATTCCAAGGCCAAATTTGCCTGTTACTCCGGGTGTTTCTGGAGAAGGCAATGGCACCCGACTCTAGTACTCTTGCCTGGAAAATCCTATGGACAGAGGAGCCTGGTAGGCTGCAGTCCGTGGGGTCGCTCAGAGTCGGACACGACTAAGCGACTTCACTTTCACTTTTCACTTTCATGCATTAGAGAAGGAAATGGCAACCCACTCCAGTGTTCTTGCCTGGAGAATCCCAAGGATGGGGGAGCCTGGTTGGCTGCCGTCTATGGGGTCGCACAGAGTTGGACACGACTGAAGCGACGCAGCAGCAGCAGCAGCAGCAGCAGCAGCCAGGTGTTTCTTGACTTCCTACTTCTGCATTCCAGTCCCCTATAAAGAAAAGGGCATCTTTTTTGGGTGTTAGTTCTAAAGGTCTTATAGGTCTTCATAGAACTGTTCAACTTCAGCTTCTTCAGCATTAGTGGTTGGGGTATAGACTTGGATTACTGTGATATTGAATGGTTTGCCTTGGAAACAAACAGAGATCATTCTGTCATTTTTGAGATTGCATCCAAGTACTGCATTTCGGACTCTTTTGTTGACCATGATGGCCACTCCATTTCTTCTAAGGGATTCCTGTCCGCAGTAGTAGATATAATGGTCATCTGAGTTAAATTCACCCATTCCAGTCCATTTCAGTTCGCTGATTCCTAGAATGTTGACATTCACTCTTGCCATCTCTTGTTTGACCACTTCCAATTTGCCTTGATTCATGGACCTGACAATCCAGGTTCCTATGCAATATTGCTCTTTACAGCATCGGACCTTACTTCTATCACCAGTCACATCCACAGCTGGGTATTCTTTTTGCTTTGGCTCCATCCCTTCATTCTTTCTGGAGTTATTTCTCCACTGATCTCCAGTAGCATATTGGGCACCTACTGACCTGGGGAGTTTCTCTTTCAGTATCCTATCATTTTGCCTTTTCATACTGTTCATGGGGAATCTCAAGGCAAGGATACTGAAGTGGTTTGCCATTCCCTTCTCCAGTGGACCACATCCTGTCAGATCTCTCCACCATGACCCGCCCATCTTGGGTTGCCCCACGGCATGGCTTAGTTTCATTGAGTTAGACAAGGCTGTGGTCCTAGTGTGATTAGATTGACTAGTTTTCTGTGAGTATGGTTTCAGTGTGTTTGCCCTCTGATGCCCTCTTACAACACCTACCGTCATACTCGGGTTTCTCTTACCTTGGACGTGGGGTATCTCTTCACGGCTGCTCCAGCAAAGCGCAGCCATTGCTCCTTACCTTGGACGAGGGAAATCTCCTCACCACCGCCCCTCTTGACCTTCAACGTGGGATAGCTCCTCTAGGCCCTCCTGCGCAGCTAAATTCTCTATCTGCGACATGCAATCTCTTGCAGTGTATTATTTTCCTTCATAGTTTGCACCACAGTATACGATTTTCCTAAACCATGTCTCTTCATGGTGATTCTGTCTTTTCTTAGATTTTGTTGTTAGTGGTGGTTTTTTGACACTATAGGCACTGCTATAATAAACTTTATATCATAATTTTTACATCCTGGTCCTTTTATTTCTATCGGTTGGCATTTCCAAGGTGGATTTGCTGTACCAACACATGTGTTTTTTTTGTTTAATAACTTCAGGACTTTGTTCCAAAACACATTTCTGTTCACCGTGTATGAAACTGGGCGTTTCCCTTCATTCTTGCCAGGACTGGGTGTTCTCATGATGGTTTTACTATTTTGTTTTTCTACTTTGAAGGGTAAGAAATAGTTTCATCTTGTCATTTGCTTGTTAGCCAGTTGGATTTCCTCTTCTGTGATATCCTTATTCATGTACTTTGCCCATTTTTCTATTATTTTGTTTGCATTTTTATCAATTTGTAGCATTCTTTATAATGAAGACTAAACTACAAATATATTTTGTGTATATATGTATATATGTATATATACATCCCACAGTATTATTTGCTTTATCACTATTCACAGGAAATTCTGCCTTACAAAATGTTTATATTACTATACATTCATGACTAATGGGTGACCTCTCCCTTTCTTTAGAAATTCTCCTGAAATTCAAAGTTACTGACATGTTTTCTTGTATTTGTTTTTTAAATTTTGTTCTTAGGTCTTATAAGCAATTTGAAATTTTTATAAATAATAGCTAAGAATCTAGTTTTGCTTCTCTGGATTGAGAATGAGATAGTCTAGCATATCTATTCAATAAAGCATCCCTTTCCCGCTGAACTAACATGCCAACTTGGCTGTACATTAACTTAGCAAAGAATGTATTTGGCTCTGTTTCTGGACTCTGTGTGACCACCCAACCTGCTATACTTGACTCTTAGAGCTTCGTATAGTATTACTCTGCAAAGGCTAGTTCCTTTATTGCCGTTCTTTTTCAAAACTTTTTCACTATTTTTGGATATTTATTCTGCCATATTAATCTTAAAATTGGAATTCCGATTGGAAGTAGATTGGGTTTTTATTTTATTTCAGGGATAATTAGCATATTGTAATACTGTTTTTCCACTCAAGAATATTGCATATACCACTCCATTTATTCACATTCTGTAAAGAGTTTAGGCACAGAGAAAAGCAATTTATTTTTTATCCAGTCATGTCATAAATTCTCTTATTAATACTAGTTGTGCTCAGAGAGTCTCTTGGATTTTCTACATATATAGTCATAAGATCTGAAATGATTTAATACTCCTCTTAATATTTACACAATGGATCCGAATTCTCCTATGGCCTTAGGTCAGCCTTCCCATGCTGTTGAGTCATTGCTATCTGTTTCTGTTAGCTCAACCTGATTATTCAGGCTATATTGGAAACTCTATCTTGGATTATTGTCCTATGCTTACTTACTCTGATGTCCAGAAAAGCCAAATTTGAATTAGAAAGTTTAATGTTCATTATCTGATTCTTCTCTTTCTTAGCTTTTCTTCTCTTTCCACTACATTTTGGGCTGTATTTGTGGGTGTGTATGCATTCATAATTCTGAGGTCATCTGGCTCTAATGTGCTTTTTAACAATATATAGAGTGTCTCTGTGTCCCATATAATTGTTCTTATCTTTAAATCTGTTTTAGTTGATATTAAGCCTTTTCCCGGCCTTTCTTTTGGTTCATATTTGCCTGGAATAACATTTTTTCAACCTTTTTTATCCTTGTATATCAAATATAATTCTTACAAGTAATTTATCATCAAGTATCACTCTATTATTCAATCCAGGAGTCTGTCTTTTAAGCAGTGAATTCTGTCTACTTCTTTTATTTTTATTATTGTCCTGTCTGTGCCTCTTTATGTTGCATGTTTTATTTGCCATGCTTTCTTTGTATGTGTTTTTCTCTTTTGCTGTCTTTTCTGGCTAAGTAAATTTTTCAACTAGTTTGAAAGTTATATATTCTCCTTCATGTTATAGTTGCCTCTGTCCTATTAAAACCTGTATTTAGGTTTTCTCTCTATTAATTGTTAGAACTTATCAGCAGCCATATTTCACCCTGTTTTTATCTTTTCCCTTCCTACTTCCATGTACCCTCAATTATATTTAGGTTCTTTTTATTGCTTGTTTAGACAACAGTCAACTTCTTTATTTACTCACATTTATCTTTTGCTAAAAGAATACTTTTCCAAAGACTTCTAAAAAAAATTTAGCCTGACCAGTCTCCTAAGGCCATCAGAACCTAAAGATGTTTACATGATGTACTTAAATTTTCATTTGGTGGAATAACAATCTGGGTCAAATTATTTTCTTTTAAAACCATTCCACTCCTCCATTGTCTTCTTGCATCTCATTTTCATGTCTTCTAAGAGATTCCCTTGACTTGCTCTTCTAACATCCTAATTTGTTCTTCACCTGAACCATTCTGTTAATCAGCATTTCTCATTCCAAATTTGCGCTTTCTCATTATTTTTATTATTTCACGTTGTAATATTCCATCTCTTTGAACATATCTACTAAGTTTATTTTAAAACCTTGTCCTCCTGGTATGTTCCAGCCCAAGTACTTTGTGAACTTTCTATAGCCATGTTCTCACTGCTGAGCTGTTGCCTAAGTTTTGCCTGTGAGCACACAGAACCTTGCAGTTACCAGCCATCTTAGCTCGTGGTATTGGGGGAAGAGGACAAAGGCTGGGCTCTGCTTTGTGTCCCTCTGAATGAGAGCATGGAGGGAAGTGCACTCAAAGTGGCCAGCTGGAATGCTTTAATATGGGCTCAGAATGTTCTCCACTGGCTCTCTTCCACAGTTGGCTTTCCTGCTTAGGGAACCTCTCAGCTCCTCTGTTCTAGAAATTACTCATTTGCAGGCGCTTCTACTTTCTGTTGTTAACTGTCAGCTCACTACCTACAGACCACTACCTGTAGGAGAAAAGAAAGAAGGCTTGGGGCCAGCCCACCTGTTCCTGTTGTGGTTGGTGCCTAGTTCCATGGGATTTGTCCTGATGCTCCTCCAGTGGCTTTGGCCATGCAGTGGCTGGCCTGAATTGTGGTGGTGATGGTTCAGGCAGTTACCCCCACAGGGCTAGCTGAGGGGAGGAAAAGCACAGCCAGAACACCCGCCCTCAGCCCTCACCCATGGAACCCAGCCCGTTCCCATGCATCTACTCCTGTGGGCCCCCTGGGTGGGTTAGGAACAGGGTGTTGAGGTGTGGTCACTGACTTGGCCGTCTTATTATCCCATTCTTAAATTCTCCTTCATTCTGCCCTTAGATCTGACCTCTTCTAATCATTTAGCTTGGTCTTTCTGTGAATGTGTGCTCCTTCAGCACCACACCGGGCAGGCTCCCAGCATCTCTCCTGCAGTGGAAACCCAGACAGCTGACAACCTCTCAGTTCCTGCTCTTCCTGAGCAGCAAACAATCTAACCCATTGTCTTATCCTCCCAGGGAAGGGGCAAAAAGAATCCTTCTCTCTGCTTTCAGACAGATTGGTAGAATCAGGGCCTTATACAGATACTTGCCACTATCTTATTTTTATCAGGAAAAAAAAAAAAAACCAGAAGTCTATCATAACATAATTTCATTAACTGAGCCTTGTGAACAAACATATGTATTTTTATTTGTGTATTTAATTTTGGATGTGCTGGTCTTCATTGCTGACTGAGCTCTCTCTAGTTGCGGCGAGCAGGCTTCTCATTGTGGTGGCTTCTCGTTGCAGAGCACAGGCTCTAGGGCCGTGGGCTTCAGTAGTTGCGGGCTCACTAGTTATGGCACACAAGCTTAGTTGGCCTGAAGCAGGTGGAATCTTCCCAAACCAGGGATCAAACCAGCATCTCCTGCGTTGCAAGGTGGCTTCTTAACCACCGGACCACCAAGGATGCCCTATATTTTTAACAAGTAGAAATTGTAGTTTCTGAATTAGATCTATAAATATCCTTTAATTGAATTCTTCCTGAAATCCCAGTCTCCTAAAATGGAAGATAAAGCCCTCCATATTCTAAATCAACAACAATAATCCATGAACCACATCTGGCCACTGCCTGTTTTTTCAGGAAAGTTTTATTGGCACCCATTGTTTATTCACTGTCTATGGCTGCTTTCATGCTGCAAAGACAAAGTTGAGTAGTTGTGACTGAGAATTGTATGGCCCACAAAGCCTAAAATATTTATATCTGTCCCTTTTAGAAAAGTTGGCTTCCCTGGTGGCTCAGATGGTAGAGTCCGCCTGCAGGGCAGGAGACCCAAGTTCGATCCCTGGGTCGGGAAGATTTTTGTCTACCTGCTTTAAAATGTACCCAGGACTTGTTTTAATCAGATATGATGAGACACACAAACAGGAACACGACTGTCCTAGAAGAAGAGGTTCTTACACTCGCAGTTCCCTGGAAACAGGAGGCGTGGCACACCCTGTAGGGTCACACGGTGAAGCACCAGCGTTGGTCAGAAGGCAGAAGGGACAGAGGAGGACAAGGGCAGTGGCCTGCATTGTGTTTCAATGGGAAAGACAAGGCGGGGTAAACAGACGTAGGATTGGCTGGCATGAGTAATTTCAGCAGCTCTTGGCGGGCATAGGGGCCATCTCTTGTCATCTGGCACCTGGCCCAGGGGTAATTAGGGCAGTGACATGGCCTGCTGGTGTGAGCCACATAGAGGAGGTGATCCAGAGTATGGGCTCTGAATTGGTTTGTCCTGGGTGAGTCCTAAGAATCTAAGTATCTAAGAATTGGATAATTCCCTAGGGAAATTCTCTCCCCATTCAGAGAGGCCAGAGCCTCTGGATGCCAGAGCCTCCAGAATACAGAAAATAAGAAAACAGACTTAATACACATCCCCTGACCTAGATCATAGATAGCTTTTTGTTAGTGTGGGTTTTTAAATTTCATTATTTAATTTAGTTTTATTGAAATACAGCTGATTCATAATGTGTTAATTTCTGCTATACGGCAAAGTGATTCAGTGATACGTATGTATACATTCTTTTTACATTCTTTTCCTTTGTGGTTCATCACAGGATATTGAATATAGTTCCTTCTGCTATACTAGATGATAAGTGCTTGAGCTGGCTTTGTCAAGGGTCAGAAAATTCTGTATATTCCCTCAGTATTTTTTTCTTAATCTCTCTGTATTTCTCTGGGGCATAACTTTGAACATGGTAATTCCTGTTTTATTTTATTTATACTTCCAAAAGAAGAATTCCTGAATTCATGTTTAAAGAATCTGTTTGTGAGTGTATGTGCATGTGAGTGTGTGTGTGTGTGTCTGTGTCTGTGTGATTATGTATGTGCATTCATGGAGGTAGTGGTTGGAAGGAGTTAGAATTCGGAGCATCTGTTTCTTATTATGTGATCTTTAACATAATTCACTTTTAGTTAAAAAGGACTTTTCCCCTCAGATTCCAAATATTAATATTTGGAGTGGCTTAATAGCATCAATTTATACTATGAGTCACAGCATTTCCAAGGTCCTCATCAGTTGGCAATAGATGCTGATTGATAAGCCATGAAGACATATGGATGACCTTGCCCAGCACCTTGCCTCTGCTGAGAGCAATGTGGGGTCATGTTACCTTGGGTGTTTAAGCAAACTGTTGGGTCTTGAAGGATGGGGCAGTTCCTCTTTTCCCAGATTCCAGAAAGGCAGCTGGTGGCAATGTGACCTCAGCAAGGTCTGTGAGGGGCAGAGGGGCATGGGGTCTCCTCTGCCCCTGCCCTGGGGGACAGGACAACCAACTGGCCCTTGTGCTCCCTGCCTCCTCTTCCTCATGGCCTGTGTGGTCTGATCTCTCTTCTTGTCCTTCTTCAAAATACAACATACTTTAATCATCTTGAATTCATCTCAGAATGAAATTGAAGGTGAATCAGAACTATCCGTTTTGAAATACTCTGTCTCTGAGACTTAACATGCAAATATATGAGGCCTCTGAGAATTAAATTTGAGCTTAAAATTAACTTATACCAGGTCAAAGGCCTCTTGTTTTTCATCTGCTTTAGCAAAATTACCTTAATGGCAGTGCTGTCAACTACTCTTGCATATGGGGGAATAGAGCTTCCCTTCTTGGTGAAGGCATGGGCATGGGCTTCCTGCCAGCACAGCAGAGGCAGAAGCACGGCTCAGAGAGGCATCAGCAGAGCACAGAACCTGACCGATGAGCAGGCTAATGTGAGTGGGAATCCATTCAACTTAAGTGGCCACATGTACTAATGAGTCTACCACAGGTAGAAAAGATTAGAAAATATTCACTGAAATGCCAGTCTGAATTTTGTTTTCTGGGCAAAATTAAAAGAGGATTAGTCCCTTGTTACAGAGAAGGCGATGGCACCCCACTCCAGTACTGTTGCCTGGAAAATCCCATGGATGGAGGAGCCTGGTAGGCTATAGTCCATGGGGTCGCTCAGAGTCAGACACAACTGAGCGACTTCACTTTCACTTTTTACTTTCCTGCATTGGAGAAGGAAATGGCAACCCACTCCAGTGTTCTTGCCTGGAGAATCCCAGGGACGGGGGAGCCTGGTGGGTTGCCTTCTATGGGGTCACACAGAGTCAGACACGACTGACGCAACTTAGCAGCAGCGGTGGCAGTCCCTTGTTAAAAGAATTCCTCATTGTTACAAATATTGATTGTAAAACTGAAAACTTATTCCTAATATCACACATTTAAGAATTCTTTAGCTATTAAGCACAGAGCTTTAAAAAATAAGTATGTTTTTTAAAATATTACTTCTTGATAGTGGCCTTTAAATCAGATGATCGACTTCCTAATAAAGTAACAGTTATATTTTAGAGAAATTTTACAGTGCATTTCTCATCCCTTGCTGGAAAGCCTAGGCAAAATAACAATTTTTTAAATTGCCATGACAACAGAAAATCCAGACAGAATAGAGGCATGCAATGGCTTAATATTTGTGTCCTGGAAATCTTCCTGCAGGGTGTGTTTATAAGAGTAACTTTAGTAGAGGGGACCTATCTTAAAATCCAAGCCACTGTGGAGGAAGCCCAATGGATTGCTTTTCACTTTAAAAATGCAAAAGCATAAAAGCAAAGGAAGTCCCCTGCGTAGAATTTCATGCGTAGAATTTCATGCCTCAAGGGCTCTGCTGAACTGAGTTCCATGTAACTTAAGATCCAGGAAGCAAGGCTGCTGATCTTTACAGATGCTGAGGAACATTGTGTGGTGGACTTGCCCTTTGCCTCCTTCTAAGTGTTTCATGACTAAGTGCCCTGTGCCAGGTGGTGGTGAAGTTAACCCAGCGTGAAGGAGGCCTGCTGAGAACACTGGGAGGCCAGCAAGGCTGGGGAGGGAGAGGTAATGGGTGTGCAGGTGTCCATGGGTGTGCCTCTGCATGTGTGGCGAGTGTGTACATGTGTGTATGTGTCCATGTGTGCTGCATGAGTGTGCCATGTATGTTTACATGTGCATATGCATCCTGTGTGCTTGTGTGTGCACATGTGGGATGTGTCGTATGGGCTAGTGTGCACGCCCATAGAGCCCCCCTCACTCAGCCCCCCTCACTTTCCCCCCACGCAGAGAAGCGGCTCTCACGGGGGATCTCCCACGCCAGCTCCGCCATCGTGTCCTTGGCGCGGTCCCACGTGGCCAGCGAGTGCAGCAGCGAGCAGTTCCCGCTGGAGATGCCCATCTACACGTTCCAGCTTCCGGACCTGAGTGTGTACAGCGAGGACTTCCGGAGCTTCGTAGAACGAGACTTGATCGAACAGGCGACCATGGTGGCCCTGGAGCAGGCGGGTGAGTTCCCCCCCATTCATGCCCCCCTGGTCGGGAGGAGGGGGCGGGGGCAACAGGGATGTGCGGTCCAGCTCCACCCTCTGTCGACTTGGGTGCCTGCAGGCCCTGCCCAGCTCTCGCCTGGCACCAATGGTGAGGGGTGAGGAGCACGTGGTGCTCAGATCTCCTGAGAGTTTTCTTTGTTCCTGATCCAGCCTGACCAGGTCAGGTCCCCGCAAAGAGAACCCCAAGCTGCTTTGCCTTAACTTCTCTCCTTTCCCATCCAACCACGATGGCCCAATTGGGTCCTGAACAAAAGACCCTACGCTTGAAGAGAAATAGGAGACCTGGCACTTCCTGTGGACACAGGCAGGTTCATGGCCTCTCTCAGCCTCAGTTTTCCCCTCTGCAAAGACCTGAAAAGGATGGATGCCGGCCTGGTGAGGTTGAGCATTAGACAGCACGGTGCCCTGTGGAACTGTTCCTGCCCTCCCCCAACCCACACCTGCACCCCCAGCTCCAGGTTAAGGAAGCATACAACCTGACTTTGGTTTCCTGCTCTTCTTATTGTTTGTCTGACATCCCGATGAGGACAAGATTCAGGGAGTAAACCAAACTTGTCTTCTTTGGAGTTCCTAAGAATAAACTAACTAGTTCCAAACAAATTCTGAAACAGACCTTGGTTCTTTCTGAGACAGGCAGCCTCTGTCTCACTCATGATCATTTGCACTATAAATCTTTGCGTAGTCACATGTTTGGGGCTTCTCAGACATGCGTGTAGAGGATCCTGTGCCTTTCTCAGGCCCCTGTGCATCCTCCAAAGGGCCACTAAATCCCCAAAGATGAAGAGGGGCTGGTGGTGAGTGGGGCCTTACTTGTGCTGGGCAGGCTGGCAGCCAGGTCTCAGCCCAGGACTTGGAAGCCTCACCCTTGGGATATTTGGCTTAATAACAGGATCCACATTCCCGATAACTATGTTGGATCTGATGTTGTGCCTGTTCTCTCCACTGCTTCATAGCTGCCAAAAGCAGCTCAGCTCACCCCCCACACCTGGTTCTGTCTTACCTCCAGGTCTTCTCTCTGGATTAGCCACGGTAGCTCAGATGGTAAAGAATATGCCCACAGTGCCAGAGACCTGAGTTCAATCCCTGAGTGGGGAAGGTCCTCTGGAAGAGGAAATGGCAACCCACGCCAGTATTCTTGCCTGGAGAATTCCATGGGCAGAGGAGCCTAGAAGGCTACAGTCTACGTAAGGCTAGTCCATGGGGTCGCAAAGAGTCAGACACGACTGAACAACTAATGCTAAAGCCCTCCCTCTAGAGGCTGGCTATTGTAAAGATGCCTCTATGCGATAGTTTAAACCTAATATTCACTAGTCACAGGGAAGGGAAAATTGGTATAAGTGACAAAGGAAAAAAATCATGAACTAATTTCTCTTGAAGGCCATGGTAGCCAAGTGCTTGACAAAGTTCAGCCTCGAGGATGGTCAGTAGCACTGATAATTGCTGCCTCATTTAAAGCCCCAGTTAAGGGCATGGAGTCCACCATGCCAGCCTTCTCCAGCCTCATCATGCTCAGCAAGAGCTTTTGCTCTTTTGGAAGGTCTTTTCTGTTATTTTTTTCCCATGAACCACATATTAATTTTTCACTTACATTTTACCTCCCAACCCAGCATTTTTAAAGGGGCACTGCTTGACTCTTTGTAAATGTCCACTCTCCAATGACAAGTCAGCTGGCTTGCTTTGCATTTTGGGTTTTCCTCTGACCTGGGTGCACTTGCGTGCTTCCTTTTACTACCTTTCTCTTCAGCCTCTCCTGCCTGTGAAAGCCTTGAGCCTCTGCTCCTTCAAATGGCTCTTGGGGAGTTGTTTGTTCTCCCATTAATCTGTCAGTGTCAACCTACCAACACCCTTGTTGGTGTCACGGAAGCAGCCAGCAAAGCACATGTGTGTTCTGTGACTCACTCTTTTGATTTTCAGGGGCTGCAGACAGCACCCCATCAGTGCTGAAGGAGGCCTTTGGAGCCTGGCCAGTGCCCCAGCCTTTAGGACCACGATCCCAGGCAGGGAGAGTCTGAACATCAGGGTTCTGCCAAGAACAGGGAGATGAGGACTGGAAAATAGTGGAGGGTAGAACAATGTGCCTTCCTCTCTGCACCCTGCCTACCATCCATCGACTTCTCTGTACTTCTCTTTAAGCCGTAGGCTGATCATCCTTCAGGCCTTTTCTGTGCCTGGATCCTGGTGGGAATTTAGTGAAAAATATCTGCTTGTTCAAGACATAATACAAGTTGTGTTTGGAAAGAAATATAAACTCAGGGCCTCAGGGTGGGGGAATTTTCTCCCTCCCTGGGGACTCATGTGATCCAGGCCCATACTCCAGCTCCATTCCCTCCAAGCCAGCCCAGGGCAGGCGTCCAGAGTAGCCCCCTAGCTCCGCAAGGCACGCAGGCATCCCAACCTGTTTGAGGAGCCTCTGTATCGAGTGGTGAAGCTTCACCTCCTACAGAACCCACAGGAAAGGTAGTGCCATTCTCTGCAGGCCTTAAAACCCCAGAAGACATGACCCACTCCGGCCCCATGATAGGAGGGGACGACAGGAGGGCCAGGTCTTCAGGACATAAAGCCACTGACCCCCTGAGAGAGGAAAGGAGATGCCTCACGTTCTTCATTTAGCCTGAGAATTCAAGAAAGTATTCATCTCTCAACCGGGTCATCCTACTGAGTTCACCCTTAAGAAGACAGAGATCATGAGTCTCTCTGTTTGGAAAGTAACGTCTGGCGCCCCTGCCCCTTTCAGATGCCCCTGAATGGGATGAGATGGCATGAGGCTTCAGCAAGTATGTGGGTCCAAAGGCAGAGGCATGTCTGCGTCACTACACACAGTGACACACACACAGCACGCTGGGGTCTAGACATCACAAAAAGTGGGGACACCTCAGCTGTGGTGTTGAGTCTGTCTCCACAGGAGGAGAGCTGGATTGGAGTGAATCTGACAGAGAAGTTCTAATGTGTACAGGTTTTTGAAGGCCTCATGCGTCAGCCCAGCCCTGCCAGGTCAGCTGGAGCCTCACTTCCTTCCATCTTAATGTAGGAGATAAGACAGCTGCCAGAACTGCACCCACAGCAAGCCTGAATTGCAGTCCCACAGACACCCCATCCAGGTCCTGGAAATCCCATCATTGTGAACCACGCAGGTGAAGTTGTTGCCCTCATGGAGATTAGGTTCTAGTGGGGAAGAAAGATGATAAGGCAGACCGTCAATATGGCACAAGACCATGCGGTAGGCGCTCCGAGGTGAAGGGAGGGAGCCCAAGGCAGGGTTCGTGAGGACAAGGAGGAATGAGCCACAGGACACTCTCAAAGCCTTGGCTCGTTTAAGGAAGGTAGAATATGGGAGCAGATGGGATGAAGGCCGGAGGGTTTGGAAAGGAAGGTGATAGAATGGCAGCCAGGGGGCAGGGAGCACTCCTGAGCCTCAGGGTTAACTGTAGGGAGGTTGTGCAGCCCCAGGAGGGCTTTAAGAAGGGATGGTGACATGTTTGTATTCACACTGACATGTCCTAGCTGTTCTTTTGAGAGTGGACTCTGCAGAGGAAAACAGAGCAGGAAGAGCAGCAGATAGCCCAGAGCCTTGGGGGTAGCAGTGGAGGTGGCAGGAAATAGCTAGATGTGAACCAGGATCTGTTTTGAGGAAGGTCCTACAGGTCTTACTGATGGATTGGATGGGTCAATAGCAGAAAGAGAAGAGTCAAGCATGACCCTGCTTGATGGTGGGTAGATGGTGGTGCCATGTGGAGACACAGACCGCTGGAAGAGGGGTTGGCGGTGACATAGAAGCAAAGTCTCAAATCCTATTGAGACTTGGAAAGTTGGCATCCGGTTGAACAAGTGAGTCTGGAGTTCAGGAGCAGTCTGAGCTAAAGAAGCAGATGTGGGAGTTAGTGTGGGATTAAATCCAAGGGAGGGGATTCACTCATCGTAGGGACCTCCCACAGCACCCTAACAGCCCTGTGCACTGTTGGGTACCAGCTGGATGAAGAAGTCTGGAGCATGGATGAAACATAACAGAGATAGAACAGGAGCGAATCCTCACAGTCCCCTTGGAGGAAATCTCAGAAGCATTTGCAGAGCACAGTGATGCCCTGAGAAAGTGATTCAATGGCCCTAGAGGTATGTGGTGGCTGCAGAAGGGCCGCAATATTAAAGAGGATCACAGGGCAAGAATGAACTCACCTTTCTCATATAAACTGTCTCGTTATGTTTTCTTTCATCCAAGTGTTTTTGTGGGTGACAAGCAAAATGACATCTTATTTTAAACCGTGGTAACCGTCTGTTCATCAGGCACTCTGTCTATCAGATCTAGTCCCTTAAATCTATTTCTCACTTCCACTGTAACTTCTATGCAGAGTACATCATGAGAAACACTGGGCTGGAGGAAGCACAGCTGGAATCAAGATTGCCGGGAGAAATATCAATAACCTCAGATATGTAGATGACACCACTCTTCTGGCAGAAAGTGAAGAGGAACTAAAGAGCCTCTTAATGAAAGTGAAAGAGGAGAGTGAAAAAGTTGGCTTAAAGCTCAACAGTCAAAAAAATAAGATCATGACATCTGGTCCCATCACTTCATGGCAAATAGATGGGGAAACAGTGGAAACAGTGGCTGACTTTATTTTGGGGGGCTCCAAAATCACTGCAGATGGTGACTATGACCATAAAATTAAAAGACGCTTACTCCTTGGAAGGAAAGTTATGACCAACCTAGAGCGGATTTTAAAAAACAGAGACATTACTTTGCCAACAAAAGTCCGTCTCATCAAGGCTATGGTTTTTCCAGTAGTCATGTAAGGATGTGAGAGTTGGACTGTAAAGAAGGCTGAGCACCGAAGAATTGATGCTTTTGAACTGTGGTGTTGGAGAAGACTCTTGAGAGTCCCTTGGACTGCAAGGAGATCCCACCAGTCCATTCTAAAGGAGATCAGTCATGGGTATTCATTGGAAGGACTAATCTTGAAGCTGAAACTCCAATACTTTGGCCACCTGATGCAAAGAGCTGACTCATCTGAAAAGACCCTGATGCTGGGAAAAATTGAAGGCAGGAGGAGAAGGGGATAACAGAGGATCAGATGGTTTGATGGCATCACCAACTCAATGGAGATGAGTTTGAGTAGACTCCAGGAGTTGGTGATGGACAAAGAGGCCTGACGTGCTGTGGTCCATGGGGTTTTGAAGAGTCAAACGCGACTGAACTGAACTGAACTGAACCATCTGTTGTGGGCTTCCCCAGTGGCTCAGTGGTAAAGAATCTACCTGCAATGCAGGAGACTCGGGTTTGATCCCTGAGTCAGGAAGATCCCCTGGAGAAAGAAATAGCAACCCACTCCAGTGTTCTTGCCTGGGAAATCCCATGGACAGAGAAGCCTGTTAGCCTATAATCCATGGGGAAGCAAAAGCATCAAACACAGTTTAAAGACTAAATGACAACAACCATCTGTTACAAAGCCCAAAAAAGTTACTTAGAAAAGGCAGAGTAAGTGACTAATAGCCCCTCACCTGTATGTAACACCACAGCCTTATATTGGTGATGTTCATCTGATTTTCTTCTTTGTAGGAGCTCAAGATTTCATTTTTGTTTCTTAACATTCACAGAACTAGTTCCCATGGGTTTTGGCCTGTTCTTAAATGAAGTCATTGTGTGGGGGGATGTGAATGATCACGCTGTCAGAGCTTGGAGTAGAAACTGTGAGCCATATTCTCAATCCTGTTGCTCCTGTGAAGAGCCCTTAATCTTGGGCATCCCATTCTGGATGCAGCAGGAGACATTAGAATAGCACTGGGCCATTTTTGGTTCTCCAGAGGCTGTAAGGTGGGTGATCTTCCAGGATGGTCACAGCTGACTCACAGCCTCAGGAATGCTTTCAACTGGGTAAGAGTCTACCTCTGGGACCCAACTTAAATCAGAAGTTAAGTTGAACTTAAATCTTAAATTGACTTAAATCTTTTTGTTGTCTTCCTGTGATCTTTCCTGTAAAAGACCTTCAGGGGAGAGAAGGGGGCAGAATGAGCTCTGTTTTGTCTCTTGCAAGGACATTGTTCCTATCAGATTAAGGCCCCACCCTGCTGACCTCCCTGGGGCTTCCCTGGTGGCTCAGGTTAAAGCCTCTGCCTTCAGAGACCTCCTCCTCTGCGGGAGACCTGGGTTCGATCCCTGGGTCGGGAAGATCCCCTGGAGAAGGAGTTGGCAACCCACTCCAGTATTCTTGCCTGGAGAATCCCATGGACAGAGGAGCCTAGTGGGCTACAGTCCACTGGGTCACAAAGAGTTGGACACAACTGAGCGACTTCACTTTCTACTGATCTCATTTAACCTTAATTACTTCCTTAGAAGTCCCATCTCCAAACATAGCCATGCCAGGGTTAGAGCTTCAGCATATGAAGGGGTAACACAGACATTCAATCCATAACAGTTGGGTTATTTCAGACTTTGGGGTATATAAAGTATGCACTGTGAGCTGTGGCTGCTTGGCACTGGAGCAGTGACTTTGCAGCCCTGGAGCAACTTTGAGGAGATACCCCATGTCCAAGGGCAAGCAAGATGGTAGGAGTGGCGAAATCGAGTTTAGAATCAAATACCATATCCGCCAGAGATGCTCAAAGGGCTCAAACAAACCTTGTGTGCACCAGGATCCAGAGACCCCGCAGAGACTGAGACAGTACTGTGTTTGAATGTCTCCTGTGGAGGTATGGGTCAGCAGGGGCCTGTCACAAGGGGCAGGGGCTCTGGGTACAGCAGACCCAGGTATGGCATAAACCCTCTTGGAGGAGGTCACCATTAACCCCACCATAGAGCCACCAGAACTTACACAGGACTGGGGACAGACTCTTGGAGGGCACAAACAGAAACTTGTCTGCACCAGGACCCAGGAGAAAGGAACAGTGACCCCACAAGAGACTGACCCAGACTTGCTCATGAGTGTCCTGGAGTCTCGGTGGAGGTGTGGGTCAGCGGTGGCTTGCTGCAGGGTTGGGGTCACTGAGTGTAGCAGTGTGTGCATGAGACCTTTTGGAGGAGGTCCCCATTATCTTCACAATTATCTTCATGACATCCGCCATAGTTTGGCCTCAGGTCAAATAACAAGGAGGGAACACAGCCCCACCCTTCAACAGAAAATTGGATTAAAGATTTACTGAGCATGGCCCCGCCCATCAAAACAAGACCCAGTTTCCCCCTTAGTCAGTCTCTCCCATCAGGAAGCTTCCATAAGCCTCTTATCCTTCTCAAAGGGCTGCTGCTGCTGCTAAGTCGCTTCAGTCGTGTCCGACTCTGTGCAACCCCATAGACGGAAGCCAACCAGGCTCCCCCGTCCCTGGGATTCTCCAGGCAAGAACACTGGAGTGGGTTGCCATTTCCTTCTCCAATGCATGAAAGTGAAAAGTGAAAGTGAAGTCGCTCAGTCGTGTCCGACTCTTAGCGACCCCATGGACTGCAGCCTACCAGGCTCCTCCATCCATGGGATTTTCCAGGCAAAAGTACTGGGGTGGGGTGCCATCGTTCTCAAAGGGCAGAGAGACTGAAAACCACAATCACAGACAACTAATCAATCTGATCAAATGGACCACAGCCTTGTTTAACTCAGTGAAACTGTCAGCCATGCCCTATAGGGCCACCCAAGACAGACGGGTTGTGGTGGAGAGGTCTGACAAAACATGGTCTACTGGAGAAAGGAATGGCAAACTACTTCAGTATTCTTGCCTTGAGAACCCCATGAACAATATAAAAAGGCAAAAAGATAGGACACTGAAAGATGAACTCCCCAGGTCAGTAAGTGCCCAGTATGCTACTAGAGATCAGTGGAGAAATAACTCCAGAAAGAATGCAGAGATGGAGCCAAGGCAAAAACAACCCCTAGTTGTGGATGAGACTGGTGATGGAAGCGAGGTCCGATGCTGTAAAGAGCAATATTGCATAGGAACCTGAAGTGTTAGGTCCATGAATCAAGTCAAATTGGAAGTGGTCAAACAGGAGATGGCAAGAGTGAACACCGACATTTTAGGAATCAGTGAACTGAATGGGTGGCTGAAAATGGAATGGGTGAATTTAACTCAGATGACCATTATATCTACTACTGTGGGCAAGAATCCCTTAGAAGAAATGGAGTGGCCATCATAGTCAACAAAAGAGTCCAAAATGCAGTACTTGGATGCATTCTCAAAAACGACAGAATGATCTCTGTTCGTTTCCATGGTTATTCAATATCACAGTAATCCAAGGCTATGCCCTGACTAGTAACGCTGAAGAAGCTGAAGTTGAATGGTTCTATGAAGACCTACAAGACCTTCTAGAACTAACACCCAAAAAAGATGTCCTTTTCATTATAGGGGACTGGAATGCAAAAGTAGGAAGTCAAGAAATACCTGGAGTAATGGGCAAATTTGGCCTTGGAGTACAGAATGAAGCAGGGCAAAGGCTAATAGAGTTTTGCCAAGAGAATGCACTGGTCATAGCAAACACCCTGTTCCAACAATACAAGAGAAGACTCTACACATGGACATCACTGTATGGTCAATACCAAAATCAGATTGATTATATTCTTTGCAGCCAAAGATGGAGAAGCTCTATACAGTCAGCAAAACCAAGACCAGGAGCTGACTGTGGCTCAGACCATGAACTCCTTATTGCCAAGTTCAGACTGAAATTGAAGAAACTGGGAAAACCACTAGACCATTCAGGTATGACCTAAATCAAATCCCTTATGTTTATACAGTGGAAGTGACAAATAGATTCAAGGGATTAGATCTGATAGACAGAGTGCCTGAAGAACTATGGACAGAAATTCATGACATTGTACAGGAGGCAGTGATCAAGACCATCCCCAAGAAAAACAAATGCAAAGAGGCAAAATGGTTGTCTGAGGAGGCCTTACAAATAGCTATCAGAAGAAGAGAAGTGAAAGGCAAAGGAGAAAAGGAAAGACGTACCCATTTGAATGCAGAGTTCCAAAGAATAGCAAGGAGAGATAAGAAAGCCTTCCTCAGTGATAAATGCAAAGAAATAGAGGAAAACAATAGAATGGGAAAGACTAGAGATCTCTTCAAGAAAATTAGAGATACCAAGGGACTATTCATGCAAAGATGAGCACAATAAAGGACAGAAATGGTATGGACCTAACAGAAGCAGAAGACAATAAGAAGAGGTGGCAAGAATACACAGAAGAACTGTACACAGAAGAACTGTACAAAAAAGATCTTCACAACCCAGATAATCACAATGGTGTGATCACTCACATAGAGCCAGACATCCTAGAATGCAAAGTCTAGTGGGCCTTAGGAAACATCACTACGAACAAAGCTAGTGGGGATGATGGAATTCCAGTTGAGCTATTTCAAATCCTAAAAGATGATGCTGTTAAAGTGCTGCACTCAATATGCCAGCAAATCTGAAAAACTCAGCAGTGGCCACAGGACTGGAAAAGGTCAGTTTTCATTCCAATCCCAAAGAAAGGCAATGCCAAAGAATGTTTAAACTACTGCACAATTGCACTCATCTCACACGCTAGTAAAGTAATGCTCAAAATTCTCCAAGCCAGGGTTCAACAGTATGTGAACCATGAACTTCCAGATGTTGAAGCTGAATTTAGAAAAGTCTGAGGAACCAGAGATCAAATTGCCAACATCCGCTGGATCATAGAAAAAGCAAGAAAGTTCTAGAAAAACATCTATTTCTGCTTTATTGACTATGCCAAAGCCTTTAACTATATGGATCACAACAAACTGTGGAAAATTTTTCAAGAGATGGGAATACTAGACCACCTGACCTGTCTCCTGAGAAATCTGTATGCAGGTCAAGAAGCAACAGTTAGAACTAGACATGGAACTACAAACTGCTCCCAAATTGGGAAAGGAGTATGTCAAGGCTGTATATATTATCACCCTGCTTATTTAGCTTATATGCAGAGTACATCTTGAGAAATGCTGGACTGGATAAAGCACAAACTGGAATCAAGATTTCCGGGAGAAATATCAATAACCTCAGATATGCAGATGACACCACCCTTATGGCAGAAAGCAAGGAAGAACTAAACAGCCTCTTGATGAAAGTGAAAGAGGAGAGTGAAAAAGTTGGCTTAAAGCTCACCATTCAGAAAACTAAGATCATGGCATCCAGTCCCATCACTTCATAGCAAATAGATGGGTAAACAATGGAAACAGTGACAGATTTTATTTTGGGGAGGCCCCCAAATCACTGCAGATGGTGACTGCAGCCATGAAATTTAAAGATGCCTGCTCCTTGGAAGAAAAGCTATGACCAACGTAGACAGCATATTAAAAAGCAGAGACATTACTTTGCCCACAAAGGCTCGCCTAGTCAAAGCTATTGTTTTTCCAACAGTCACGTATAGATGTGAGAGTTTGACTATAAAGAAAGCTGAATGCTGAAGAATTGATGCTTTTGAACTGTGGTGGGAGAAAACTCCTGAGAGTCCCTTGGACAGCAAGGAGATCCAACCAGTCCATCCTAAAGGAAATCAGTCCTGAATATTCAATGGAAGGACTGATGCCGAAACTGAAACTCCAATACTTTGGCCACCTGATGCAAAGAACTGACTCATTTGAAAAGACCCTGATGCTGGGAAGGATTGAAGGCAGAAGGAGAAGAGGATGACAGAGGATGAGATGGCTGGATGTCATCACCAACTCAGTGGACATGAGTTTGAGTAAGCTCCAGGAGCTGATGATGGACAGGGAAGTCTAGTGTGATGCAGTCCATGGGATCGCAAAGATTCAGACACGACTGAGCAACTGAACTGAACTGATGCACTATGAACATTCTTGTACATGTTTTCAATAAACACAGGAATATGTTTTTGAGGATACATATCTAGGAGTGGTATTGTTATGGAATCCAAGCTCGTTCTGCTCACAGCACAGCAGAGAATTGAGTTGTTTTACCAGGAATAAGGACTTTATTTGGAAAGCCTGCAAACTGAAAAAGTGGTGAACTTCTGTCCCAAAGAACCATCTTGCCTGAGTTAGAATTCAAGTTCCTTTTACACTAAAAAGAGGAGGGAGTAAAGTCAAACACTTCTTGGTTCCCATCAGCTTCCGGAGGGGATATGTTAATTTCTTCCTCTCTGCAGTCATTCACAGGTGGGCCAGGTCAAAATATTTCCTGTTAGCTAAATAAAGGTATTTTAGCTTAATGCTCATTACCTGGGAGGCAGGTTTTCTGGAGATGGGCCATTATGTGTAATTTATAGGTAACATCCCTTTAGTGATTAACTTAAAATACAGAGCTTCTTCCCTATTTCAGTATTGCTGGGTTATAGGATTTACATATGTTCAGCTTTATAATAGTTTTCCAAATACTTTTCCGAAATGGATGTACCAATTCACTCTTCCACTGTTGAGAGTTCTGGATGTTCTGTATTTTTTGTCTTTCCATTTTACTCCCTGTGTTGGATGTATGTCCCATAGTGGCTTTAATTTTTATTTTCTGATGGCTAATGAAGTTGAATATCTTTTCCTGTTACTGTCCATTGGTTATCCTCTTTCATTGGATGCCTCTTCAGGTTTTTTGCCCATTTTTAACCTTCATCGTCTTGTTTGATTTGTGGGAATTCCTTGTACATTATGAATATAAGTCCTTCATCAGATGTATATTACAAGTACCTTCACCCACTCTATGGGGCTGTCCTTTTACGGACTGATACACTCTTTCACTTGCATGCATTGGAGAAGGAAATGGCAACCCACTCCAGTGTTCTTGCCTGGAGAATCCCAGGGACGGGGGAGCCTGGTAGGCTACCATCTATGGGGTCGCACAGAGTCGGACACGACTGAAGTGACTTAGCATAGCATAGCATAGCACACTCTAATGAACAGATGATCTAATGCTAAAGTAGTTCAATTTACCTTTTTTTCCTCTTTTTTCAGAACTTCTATTTTGGTTTAAGAAATCGTTGCCTACCCCAGGTTTCTGAAGATAAAAACTCTTTCTTTCACAAATCTACAACCCACCTAAAAAATGACTTTTACATGTGGTGTGACATGTAGTGAAAGTCCATTTTCCCATATGTTTACATACCTACCCTGGTACCGTTATTGAAACCATTTTCCTCTGCTGTACTACAAGGTAACATTTGTGATAAAGCAGGTGATTATATATGTGAGGGTCTGATTTGGACTCTGTTTTGTTCCTTTAGTGCATCTGTCCTTAATACAAGATAACCATAGTTTTATAAGTCATATCATGCAGTATAAGTCCTCCAGCTTCATTTTTGTTCTTATGATTTATCTTTGCTATTCTTAGCCTTTACATTTCTACATAAATTAATGTGTATATATGCTATATAGAATAATTATATATTTAATATAGAATCTATATGTTAAATCCATATAAATTAATCTATAGATCAAGTGAGAGAAAATTTATATCTTCGCAATATTAAATTTCCTAATCAATGAACATAACATGTTCCTTAACTCTTTCACATATATTTTTAAATTTTCAAAGGGTCTCAAACATTATTCATTAGATTATCTCTATGCTTTTTTTGTATTTTGTTATATTATAAAGAAATGCTCTTAAAGTGCCAGCAACAGCTGAGATATAGAAACACACTTTATTGTTATTTATTAATCTTGTATTCTAGAACCTTTCTAAATTTATTTATAAACTCTAATAGCTTGTAGAATTTTTTGGACTTTCTATGTCCATGATCTATAAAAAACAAAGAATGATAGTTTTATTTTTTCCTTTCCAATTGGAGTGGGGGTAAGTTCTTTTTGTCTTACTACATTGTATAGGTCTTCCAGGAAATTTTTGAATTGGAGAGTTAATATCAGATATCCTCGACTAATTTCCAATCTCAAAGGGAAATGTACTGTTTCACCAGTTAATATGATATTAGCTGTAGCACTGTTGTAGATACTGTAATACATATGACATTAAGGTAGTTACCTTCCATTCTCAGTTTGCTAAGTTTTTATCTTTCATAAATGATGTTGAAAGTTATCGAATGCTTTTTCTTTATCCTTTAAGGTGATCATGTGATTTTCCGTACATTGGTGGGTTATATTGATTGATTTTAAAATGGTTACCCACTCATACATTCCTGGAGTAAACCTCAAACCTCATTTAGTTATGGTATCATTGCTTTTGTGTATCACTAAATTTGATTTGCTAGTGTTTTGATTAGGATTTTGACATCTATGTTCATGAGAAATATTAATCTTTTGTTTCCTGTAATGTTCATATTAGCTTTTAATATAAAGATTAGTTTAGCCTCATAAAAACAGTTGTAAAGTCTATGCTCTGTTTCTATTCTGTGGAGGAGTTTCTACAAGATTGATGTTATAACTTTTTTGAATGATTGGAAAAGTTCAGTCTGAAACCACATGATCATGTGGCTGTGTTTTGTGTGTGTTTTAAAATTACAGGCTCAATTTGTTTTAAGAGATTTTGAACTATTTAGAATCTCTGTTTCTTCTTATGTCATTTTGAAATGTTTTTGAAGAATTTGTCTATTTTATCTAAATTCTCAGATGTTTATGTTAGCTCATATTTTTTTAATGTCAATAGGAAGGCAATGGCACCCCACCCCAGTACTCTTGCCTGGAAAATCCCATGGAGGAGGAGCCTGGTAGGCTCCAGTCCATGGGGTCGCTAAGAGTCGGACACGACTGAGCGACTTCGCTTTCACTTTTCACTTTTCATGCATTGGAGAAGGAAATGGCAACACACTCCAGTGTTCTTGCCTGGAGAATCCTGGGGACGGAGGAGCCTGGTGGGCTTCCGTCTTTGGGATCGCACAGAGTCGGACACGACTGAAGCGACTTAGCAGCAGCAGCAGCAGGCTCTGTAATGATGGCCTGTTTTTTTCTTTTTTAAAAAACATTTATTTATTTATTTATTTATTTGATTGCACCGTTTCTCGGCTGTGGTACCCAGCACCTTCAGTCTTCACTGCAGCATGTGAGATCTTTTAGTTGTGGCATGTGAACTCTTAGCCATGGCACGGGGGAATCTAGACCCCGGACCAGGGTTGAACCCACCCCCGCTACACTGGGAGCACAAATCTTAGCCACTGGGCCATCAGGGAAGTGCTAATGGTCCCTTGTTCATTTCCAGTGTTGATACTTTGAAATTTCCTTTGGTTTTCATTAATATTGTTGCTAGGGACATATGAATCTTATTAATCTATTCAAGGAACCTATCTTGGTCTCCACTGGCTTTTCCTTGGTACATTTATTTCCTGTTTCATTAACCTCTACTCTTAATTTTTATTCCTTCTGTCCTTTTCCTTTGGGTTAGATGTGCTGTCCTTTCTTCTGGCTTCATGAAACGGAAGTTTATATCACTATATCTTCTTTGACAGTATGCTATAATGTTGTAAATGCTATAAAGCCATAAATGTCTTTCTGTGCAATGTTTTGGACTTCCCTGATAGCTCAGTTGGTAAAAAAAAATCCACCTGCAATACAGGAGACCCCTGTTCAATTCCTGGGTAGGGAAGATCCACTAGAGAAGGGATAGGCTACCCACTCTAATATTCTTGGGCTTCCCTTTTGGCTCAGCTGATAAAGAATCCACCTGCAATGTGGGAGACCTGGGTTCAATCCCTGGGTTGGGAAGATTCCCTGGAGAAAGGAAAGGCAGTATTCTGGCCTGGAGAATTCCATGGACTGTGTAGTCCATGGGGTTGCAAAGAGTCAGACACGACTGAGCAACTTTCCCTTTCACTGATGAGTGATCCTCATGGGGCCATTCTCACCTTGTTTTGTGCTGAGGCTGAGATGACCACCCCAAAAAAAGGAATATCAGGCCAGGATCACCAGGCCTCCATGGGGGAGGTATCCAGTTTTGACTTTTCCAGTGGAATGAACATGGCACTCGTGTCATGGGGGTGACAAGTCTGAAAGGGATACCTGTTGGCTGGATGCCACCTCCCCCTGCCAGAGGTTCCAGTCAGCAAAAGCATTGATCACAGACTCTTGGAACTCAAAGGGACACTGGGATTGTAGGGCCCCAAAGTAGCAAACGTACTAGAGTTTGCTGGACCACTTCCAACTTAGCCTGATGGGCTGGCTCTATGAATGGGAAGCTGGTTTGCAAGTTGGAGGTCATAAAGACCAACTAGAATGCCCAGGAGAGGCATATTGCATCTCCAACTCAGAACCTAAGTAGGAGCCCTCTTTTGGCAGTGGATTGTGATGGCTGAAGAGACTGCAGTTTTCCTTGACCACTAGAGAGATTGATCATTGCAAATCCCCAACAGCATCCCAAGAAACTTGACTTCACAAGGAGGCTCTTAAATTTTGTTGGGACTTTTCAGCTGCCCAGCTGGCTGAGGTATGATATGACAGAGTCCAGGCCCCAAGGCTGAGCTTCTGATGTACAAGTCAGCAGTCATTGTCTATAAGGTGAAAGCTCGGACCCCATGAATAGAGGCCTCCTGTGCAGCCCTGACTCACTCACCAGGAGTAAATGGCAGGAGCATTTTCCCCATTCACCCTTCTCAACCTGCGGCTCTTCTGACCATAATAATCCCCTTTGGCTTTATGGGATGGGACATCCATGCATGTGAACTTAATTCCTATTGTACGTTCAAGTTCAGAAGCAGCAACAAGTCTGCACTGGATTGGACCCAGGGGCACTGCACAGAGAATTCCACGAGCCTCCATTCCCCACTTTGAGCATACCCAACTCCTGTCAGTTGAGCTCAGAGGCCACTTCCCCTTGTGTCTGGGTAGGATGGTAACTTTGGCACCTTTCTCCAACAGGACCATAAAAGTGTGAGCACCTCTCCTCCATAAGATGCCCCAGCTCACTTGAACAAGTGCATGTGACCTGTGGTCCCCCTCTGGGGCAGAGAGACCTGGGCCTCATCCCTATTACCTTTCATTAAAGCAGCTGATGTTGGGGAAGAGCGGTAGGGAGGGGCCAGCAGGTGCAGAGGGAGAGAGCCAGGTGCGGTTACTTTCATATCTGAGTTCTTTTGCAATTAAGTCAAATGAATTTCCCATTATCTGGTCCACCAGAAACGCTATATCAATTTTGGGGGCTCCTTGGAATCAAACAGGAGGGGAGTGAGCATCAGCCCCATTCAGCCCTACTCTTACTGCTTCACCTCTAAACAACTGTTAACGGATAAGATAGTTGGGCCCTTATGCTGGGGACCAGCCCCAGCTGATCCAGGGAGTTCAAGGTGTAGATGGCGTCGGTGAGGATCAGGATACAATAGTTATAATTAGAGATATAAAGAATAATAGAACGAGGATAGCTCAGTAGGAAAATTCAGTGGATAAAAGAGGCTGAGTAGCTTGGTTTATGCGGGGGACCAATAAAACTTCAAGAAGTTTGCACCACTTACGTAGGCCGCAGGCGTCTTTCCGTTCTCCCGAAGGAGAGGAGACACTGAGGCCTCCCCGGTCCGATCTTAGAAGCCCAGGCATAATTAGTAATCATGGTGAGTTCCGTGCCCCAGATGGAGACTCAGCCAGAATTTGAGAGAGAGAGCACATGGGGAGACCAGTCTTTCCAGGAACTGATCCCCATTCTTTATTTTCCATGGTCTACTTTTATACACTGAGATGTTATACAAAAGTCACGGGGGGTCAGCAGCCCTGACTTTTATCAAATGTATACAGAGGTCTTAGGGGTGTTACATCATCTTCTGGCCAGGGGGCCTGCTGACAATTTATGACCTTCTCCTTGTGATAGCAGTCAGTCACTTTTTTTTTCCAGGGTGATTATTCTTAAAACAGACTCCACTAGATAAGTTTACATTCCTGTAGGGTGAGGGTGTAGTGGGTTTTAGTCAGGGAAAGAATTTACTTAGCCTAAAGTCTAATGTGATTAATATCAAAGGTTAATACTTATCTCTTCTATATATTCATTAATGTGTATAAGGGCAGGGGAAGTGGAGACTTAGCAGCAATCATTGGCTCAACAAATGAAAAACCCTTCACCAATACAATTTCTAATCAGCCCATTATACTTATGCTAATGGTTTTCTGACTTCTCTGAAGAACCTGTTTTTTAGAAGGTTAAGAGCATCTCGTGCCTTCCACTGTTGGGAGGCTGTGAGTAATCACATGTGGCCGGAAAAACCTATTCAGGAAGGCTAGAGGATTTCCAAAAGGAGTTTGTAGGCTGAAACACTGTCACACTCAGGAATTATTAACTGGAGCTGTAAGTTAGCTCTTTTTTCAGAGAAAGGTAGTGGGGGACAGCCCCCTGTAAAGTCAGAGGTGAGAACACAAAGCAGAAAGTAGGCAGACTCTGGCCTTTTGGGGTAGATGCTTGAGAACCTCCAAGGAGCTCCTGAGACTCAAATCTTGCCCTTGCGTTTTGAGCCTCCTTCCTCATGACCAATGTCACGGACGGGGCACTAATCCAGAAAACTGGCTCCCAACACCCTTACTCATTGGCCCTTTGCCCATCATGTGGATAAGAGAGTTCCCCACAGAATCCTGGGACATCTTTTTCTACCTCCTGACCTAGCCTCCTGACCCCATGTCCTGTCTCTGTGAGAAAGCCCAGTCTCTGTTGGAATCCTGTCTCCATCTTTAAAAACTGTTCAGAACCGTGAAGATCCTACTCTGCAAGCTGGTTTGTCAGCCCAATATACGTTCATGGATGCTGGCAGAAGATATGAGATTTCTGGGTCGGAGACAGAAGACTTTATCATTCACAGTACATCAGGCAGCATGAACTCCATGTTTATGTCAATTTCCCTTGCCCTCCAACCCCCGTAGGTGACGCAGAAGCAGGGATGGGAGATACTGTGCACATGGTGGATTTGTTTCACTGTTCAGTACCCTAACCCCCAACATGGTCAAGTCAATTGAAAATATAACTATAAATATGTTATGGGTTTCCCTGGTGGCTCAGATGGTAAAGAATCTGCCTGCAATGCAGGAGGCCGGGGTTTGATCCCTGGATCAGGAAGATTCCCTGGAAAAGGGAATAGCTACCCACTCTAATATTCTTCAGAGAAGGCAATGGCACCCCACTCCGGTACTCTTGCCTGGAAAATCCCATGGATGGAGGAGCCTGGTGGGCTGTAGTCCATGGGGTCGCTAAGAGTCGGACATGACTGAGTGACTTCACTTTCACATATTGGAGAAGGAAATGGCAACCCACTCTGGTGTTCTTGCGTGGAGAATCCCAGGGACAGGGGAGCCTGGTTGGCTGCCGTCTATGGGGTCGCATGGAGTCAGACACGACTGAAGCGACTTAGCAGCAGCAGCAGCTAGTATTCTTGCCTGGAGAACTTCATGGACAGAGGAGCCTAGTGGGCTACAGTTCATGTAGTTGCAAAGAGTCAGACACAGTTGATAAACTAACACACACACACACAAATGTGTTGTACACCTAAGATTTATCCTAAAATATATGTAAAGCAAAAATTGACAGACTCAAAAGAGAAACAGACACATCTAAAATCAAAATTGGAAATTTTACTAGAATTCTCTTGATAAATGATAGAATATATATTCAAAAAAAAAAAACAAACCAGTAGGGATTAGATGAAGATAAATAAAGAACTTAACCCAATTTACATACATACCACATGGCACCTACCAATTGCAGAATAAATATATATTATTTTCAAGTAAGAAATTTTCCAAATTGACCACATGGTGAGCCATAAAGATTGTATCAATAAATTTCAAAGAATTTGAAATCATTCAGACATAATAAATATCTGACCTAACCACACAATGAAGTATCCCTCTTTATCTTATGCCTTAATAATGTTTACTTCATCCAGTATCAAAGTTTACCAGCTTTACTTTTGCTTGTTTTTTTGAATGATGTATCTTTTTCAGCCTACTTACTGTCACATTTCTGTATCATCATATTTATAGTTTCTTTTATAAACATCCTTTAGTTGGTTTTGAAAGCAGGCTGATAGTGTATTTTTATTATAGTGTCTTTAATTGAAATCGGGCTTCCCTGATGGCTCGGTGATAAAGAATCCATCTGCCAATGCAGGAGACACAGGTTCGATCCCTGGGTCAGGAAGGTCGCCTAGAGAAGGAAATGGCAACCCAGTCCCGTACTCTTGCCTGGGAAATCCCTTGGAGAGAGGAGCTACAGTCCATAGAGTCTCAAAAAGTCAGACATAACTTAGGGACTAAACAGCAGCAACAACAGCAAATTTAATTGGAATATTTAGTCCAATCACTTTTAATATAAATGCTCTTTTGGTTTAAATCAGTTATCTTGGTGTGTGTTTTTTATTGTCATATTTCTTTTTTTCTCTCGTACTATTTTGAATTATTTAAGGATATTTATCATTTTGTTTTCCCCTCTAATATCTTGTTAGTTACACATTTCTTATCATTCCTTTTGTTTACAACATGCATTTTTGAGCTATTAGAATTTATCTTAAGTTAGCACTTTTACCTCTTTCTGCTGTCATGTGTTTTTAGTTCTACATATAATTTAACCCAAAAAAACCATTACTAGTATTGCTTTGAACAGCCAATATTTACCAATATATGCAGTGCCCTTTTTTTTTTATACCCTCCTTCCATCAAAGTCATTTTCCTTCTCTCTGGAGATCTGTCTTAAGTATTCCTTACTGTGGATCTGATGGTGATTAGTTGTTTCTTTCTATTTATCTGAGGTATAGAATTCTAAGTTGGTAATAACTGCCTTTCTTCAAAACACCTTGCATATATTACGAAATTGCATTTAATCTATGCATCAGTTTAGAGAGAATTCACATCTTTACTGTGTTACGAGTCTTCCAATTTGTGAATATAGTATGTATCTCCAATTGTTTGGGCTTCCCTGGTGGCTCAGAGGTTAAAGCATCTGCCTGCAATGCAGGAGATCTGGGTTTGATCCCTGGGTTGGGAAGATCCCCTGGAGAAGGAAATGGCAACCCACTCCAGTATTCTTGCCTGGAGAATCCCATGGACGGAGGAGCCTGGTGGGCTCCAGTCCATGGGGTTGCACACAGTTGGACACGACTGAGTGACTTCACTTTCACTTTTCTTTCCAATTGTTTAGATCTTTCTTGATTTCTTTTATCAGCATTTTCTAGTTTTTAGCATACAAGTGCTAAAGATATATGTTTCCTTGCTTCTTGAATTCATACATTTATAGGTTTTGTTTGTTTGTTTTTTACTTGTTTGTTTTACAAAATTGGGGAATTTTTCAGTAATTCTTTGGATACTTTTTTCAGCGTTACCCTATTCTCTCCTATGGGACTCTGATCACATGATCTTTTTTAGTTTATTTTCTATTATTCAGATTCTTTCATTTCTTATGTTATACCTGGTCATTCACAAATTCTTTCTTCTCTTCGTTCTGCTGTTAAACACATCCATTGAGGTTTTTTCATCAGTTGTTGCATTATTTTAGTTCAAAAATCCTCATTTGGTTTTTCTTTTTATCTTCTTTTTTATTGTTGTTGAGCCTTATTTTTTTTGACTGACATTTTTCTATTTTTTTCCATTTGTTTCGAGCCTGTTTATAATCGTTTGTTGAAGCATTTTCATGATGCCTGCTTTAAAATCTCTCAGACAGTTCTAACATCTGTATCATCTGTGTTGGTGTTGGTTAGCTGTCTTTCCTCTTTCCATTTGAAGTCTTCCTGGTTCTTGGTGCAAATAGCTTTCAATTAAAAATTTTATATTTGAGGTATTAAGTTATAAGACTCGGAATCTTATTTAAATCTTATGCTTTAGCAGACTTTCTCTGACACCATTCCATTAGGTGCAATGCACCTAATTTTTTTATCAATTGATAATCACCAGATAGGAGTGGACATACAGGTTTTTTATTTAATTGGGGTATGATTGCTTTACAGTCTTGTGTTGGTTTCTGCTATACAGCAATACAAATCAGCCATATATATATATATCTCCCTTCCCTCTGAAGCTTACCACCCGCATCCTCATCTTACGCCTCTACATTGTCACAGAACATCAGGCTGGGCTCCCTATGTTATATAGTAGCTTCCTACTAGCTGTCTATTTTACACATGGTAGTGTTCGTCAGTCCCATTTTTCTAGAGTTCATATATATGCATTAATATGCGATATTTGTGTTGCATGTACAGGTTTTCCAAGCTGTCTCTGCTGACACTTAATGTGGGGTGAACTTCTTGGTACTGCTGGACGGTGGGGGGGGACCTCATCACCCTCTGATGGGGGTAAAAGTCCAAGCTCCCCATGTCTTCTCAACTGGGGTGGGGGTGATGGGGGTGGACTCCTCATTACCATCCAGCAGGGTTGAAGTCCTGACTCCGCACCACCTGGCAGTGGGGGAGGGGTGGAGAGTGACTCATTGCAGCCTGGCAAGGATGAAGTCTCGGCTCCCCACTCTGCTAGCTGAATGGTAGGAGGGCTACAGTTCGTTCTGCAGATACAGCTGGAATAGAGTGGCTATTTCTAGGCTGTGGCTGTCTGGCTCAGCTAACCCTCTCCTGGTATTCTGTCTAGAGAGAGCATGATTTTTTTTTTTTTTTTTAATTTCCATTATTTCCAGACTGTCTCCTTCTCTAGCATCTAATCTGGGTTTGTGAGCCAAAGAGGAACCCAGGGCACTTACCACCAGGTTGAGCTCAGGTCTTGAGTTTCTGAACCAGTCTGCCTTCTCCCCACCTTTCAGTCTGCCCGTGCTGTTTTATACAAAATGTCCAAGGGTTTTAGTTGTGCTTGGTAGAAACAGTAGGGGGAGAAGATGTCTACGCTGTTTTCCTGGAAGCAAAAGTCTCAAGATGTGTTAATGAAATTTAATATGACTGTACCAAAATACCGACAGTGGTTTGATGTATAAAATTAAATGCAGTCAGAGAGAAAAAGACAAATATCACATGATATCACTGATACGTGGAATCTAAAAGAAATGATAGTGAGTGAGTGAAATCGCTCAGTTGTGTCCAACTCTTTGCAACCCCATGGACTGTAGCCTACCAGGCTCCTCCATCCATGGGATTTTCCAGGCAAGAATACTAGAGTGGGTTTCCATTTCCTTCTCCAAAAGAAAAAAAAAAAGATACAAAGAACTTATTTACAAAACAGAAATAGGCCTACAGACACAGAAAAGACAAATTTATAGTTACCAAAGGGGAAAGAGCAGGATAAATTAGGAGTTTTGGATTAACAAATACTATGTGTAAAATAAATAAACAATAAAGACCCACTGTATAACACAGGAAAATATATTCAATATCTTGTAATAACCTATAATGGAAAATAATCTGAGAAACAATAGGTATATGTATGTATGTATAACCGAACCACCTTGCTGTATACTGGGAGCATTGTGTATCAACTATACATCAATTTAAAAAATTAAATTTAAACCATACTCTCAAAGGTATGTATGCTTCAACAAAGAATGATTTTTTAAATAACTTTTGGGAAGAGAAATTGTGTTCAAGGAAATTACACAAAATTTTTATATTTTGTGTAAAATATGTTCCCAGATTCAAGAAGAGAAGGCTTTAATCTTGAGTTTTTTGTTAACTGATGGAAGGATTTGGCTATTTTTTTACCTTAAAAGAAAAAATATCTATATTTTGTCTGAGCATAAGTAGCCGTCACGCTGGTGGCTCAGTGGTAAAGAACTCACCTGCCATGCAGGAGCTGCTGTAGACTCGGGTTCGATCCCTGGGTCAGGAAGATCATCTGAAGGAGGAAATGGGAACCCACTCCAGTATTCTTCCCTGGAAAATCCCATGGACAGAGAAGCCAACAGGCTACAGTCCATGGGGTTGCAAACTTGAACACAACTCATCAGCTGAGCACACACAGCCATAACCCTCCACCTCACCACCGAAGTTCTCTGAAATCCTCTAGAAGATCACCCACATCATGATATTAAAGCTTACTTAGCAAACATCCGTGTTTGTCCTGGGATTCTAAACATGAGCTTCTGTTCCAGGTCGCCTGAATTGGTGGTCCACCGTGTGCACGAGCTGTAAACGGCTGCTTCCTTTGGCCACGACAGGGGACGGGAACTGCCTTTTACATGCTGCCTCACTGGGTAAGCCCTGCAGTGTAGACAGAGGGTGGCAGTGCCCAGGCCTTCTCTGTGCATCGTTAGAGGACAATCTTATACTAAGTAGAGCCATGTGCATCACTGTCAACTGAAAAGATCCCCAAGGGATGGAGCCAACAACCCCCAGCCTTGTCAAGCAGCTGGCAGGCTTGGTGGGGGCATAGAGCACGCATGCGAAAAGATCTGTCCTGATAGAGGGAGGCCTGAGCAGACCTGCAGGGATGGGCAGTAGACATCGGGGTCTAGAGCAATCAAAGAGGACTTCCTGGAGGAGCTGAGATTTTCCTGAGGCTTGAAGAACTTGAAAGAATATAAATAGGACCTTCCAGGCAGGGAGAACACGTGGATAAAGTTGGAAAGTCAGAAATTAACAGGGTGTTTGGGATCAGGGCTGAGCCCTGTTGAGCTTGAGCAGAAAGTCTGGGGGGCAGTGCATGAGGCTGGGTAGATCTGGAGCCACCACACTGACTGCAGCTGATACACTTAGACTGACAAAAAGACAGACATGGGTAAGTAATACAGAGATCAGCACAGTCAGAATATACTGCAGAGAGGTCAGCAAACTCTTCCAACAGAGATGTGAGCTTCCTGGTTGCAAAAAGGGACACCAGCAAATGCACAGGTGTGGGTGGCAATGTTTAGATGGCAGAAGGTCACAGTACACTTTCTGGAAAATCATGTAACCCCTCTGGACCCAGGCTTACATACACATGCAGGACTGAATTTGTGGCCAAGGACGCTGGCATCAGAGCTGGTGGTGCCTTATTACTCCTGCAGTCTGAGGACCCTCTCCAGGGATGGGCCCCTCCAACAGGAATATGGTCCTTGTTGGTCAGACTCACCTCCCCAGGTAAACATGACCTTAATGCTGTGACGCAGAGCAAGGATGCCCCAGACCTCACTTCAGACCTGTAGTGAGAGGTCTGTTCTGTAAGAAGTGGGCCGAGCTGAGCCTGAAAAGTTTTCGAGGGAAATGCAGGGTGTCTGGGATGGGCCCCGAGATACCCAGAAGAGGATGGAGCCCAAGTGCAAAGGAAGCATTCCATGCTCCTTAGGCTTGACCAAGGGTGATACGGAAAACAAGGGCACCCACCCACCTGCCCCCTTTCTGTTTCAGTATTAACTCATTCCTGTCTGTTGACTCCCATTCAGCATAGTAAAATAACAATCAGCAATTCCTCTGCCCAGCGATGTCTGCTTTTAATATTCTGGTATATTGTCTTCCACACTTTTGTTTATACTTCCAGTGAAATTAAGATCTCATGGTGTTCACAGTTTGGAATCCAATATGTTCCCCTTAAAATTGTAAATTGAATTTTTCACACTATTCTTCAAAAACATGTTTTACAAGTTGTGTCTTATTCCATCATAAAATATCAGTATCCCTCTCTTACGGAACTTATTTCACCTTATTCTGTATCAAACCTAGAGAAAAATTACAAAAGAAGACGTCTCTCCTCTTTGCAAAGTCTCAGGCACAGGAATGCCTTTGTCCTCCTAACACTCAATGTACACAGGCACTGCCCCCATCATGACCACAGGTGGACAAGGCCACAAGCCAGATGGTCACATGCCACCGTGGTCCTGACTGATGGCACGTGTCTCACAGTAAGCACAGCAGGCCCCCCAGTTCTTCCTGGGAGGAGAAAGCCTCCTGCAGGTGTGAGAGAGGCTGGGCCGAGACTGAACCTGGGACTCACGGCCGGTTGATTTTTTTATCCCAGTATTTTGTTTCCCCTTGGTACTCAAATTGCTAGACTATGTACAAGCAAGTCTGTTCAAAGTGGCCATTCTACACTCACCAGCAGTGCTTACTGGACCTGTTGACCAGGCTTGTGGGCAAACATGTGTGGGACAAGGAGATTCTCTGCACAAGAGACCCAGACAAGTAGTCATGACGAGTAGACTGAACTTTCCCTGCCTGGGAGGAGGGTGCAGGCAGGTCTGAGGGATGAGAGAGCTCAGCTCGGCCTGTTCATAAAAGGAGTATTGACGGCCATCCTCCTCTGTCTATAGAAAAAGACTGCAGAAAAAGACAACCAGAAAGCCCACGGCAGGCCCCTGTTATCATGTCTTTGCACAAAAGGATGCACGGCCAGACTGAGCCTTTGATCATCAGTCAGTGTGGGTCACTGCTCTCTTAAAGCTCTCCAGAGGGTCCCAGCTCACTTCAAAGCCCACCTTTCCACTCTCCACCTCGCCCCTTCCATCCCAGCTGCAGACACCTTCCCCTCCCTAGTACGCCATATGAGGCCCCTCGGGGTTGGCCCTGACCTTTTCCTCCACCTGGGATGGTAACTCAACCCTGTCCCTAACCACTCATGTCTTTGCCCCAGTATCTCCACTCACACTGTGACCAAACCACCCAGCACTCTGTTCTCTTAGCCTGCTTCATCTCCCCTTACATTGCTACTGCCTGCAGCATAGGGGGTTACATGTTAATTCGATGGCTGCCTCCCGTCCCTTCCCCTCAGTGTGGACTCCATGAGATTTTAGGAATTTAGTCTGTCCTAGCTGCTGCTGTGGGTATTCCCATCACTTAGAATGGTGCCTCACCCTTACTGTGAAATAACTATGGAATTAAGTGGAATTAATAGTATTCAGTTAAACAAAGGAACAAATGAATGAATAAATTCCCCTTGTCTCTCCCTGTAGCCAGAGCTGCATCTCTCATGGCGCTTCTTCCATTGATTAGGTTTCTTGACCACTTGTGAGCCTCCCAAGGACGTACTCAGAGATGCTGGCTGTTCTTATGACCCCTGGGCCAGGTGGGGCACTTCCGGCAGAAGCAGGTGCTCTCCCGGGGCCCAGATGTGTGCAGAGACGCCTCAGGGCTACAGATACTGGATACAGCAGACCCTTGATGAAACTGGGGTCTGACTGCCATCCTGGCTTGGGGCCCTGCATGAGAACACATCATCCACTGTCCCCGCAGGCTCTCCCCCACTCCAAACATTACATGTTTGTCAGAACCACAAACATTACATCCCTCAGAACAAACCTTGAGAGGTTGTGGGCAGCCTGCGAAGGGCCCCCGAGACTCAGTGAAATGGCTGTTGCTTTAAGAAGGGGCTGTGCTTCTTCGTTCAGTGCCCTCATCTGCAGGAAACATCAGGAAGGAGGGCAGAGGAGAGCTGCTTGCTAATCGCGAGAACTGAATATCTCACTACTGCATTATCTGTTCACAAAGCTGTGGAGGCCACAACTGGTAGGTGGTGGTGGTCTCAACTCCTCCTGTTTTGCCCCTTCCTCACATATTTTCTTGTGGCTCAGAAGATAAAGAATCCACCTGCAGAGCAGGGGACCTGAGTTCGATCCTGGGGTCAGGAAGATCCCCTGGAGAAGGGAATGGCTATGCACTCCAGTTTTCTTACCTGGAGAATTCCATGGACCGAGGAGCCGTGGCATCGCAAAGAGTCGGACACAACTGAGCAACTAATGCGTTCACTTTACTTTCTCATCTTTCCTCTCTCCTCTATTCCTCACGGGCCTCTTGGCTGCAGGAATGTGGGGCTTTCACGACCGGGACCTGGTTTTGCGGAAAGCTCTCTACACCATGATGAGGACAGGGGCCGAGAGGGAGGCCCTGAAGCGAAGGTGGAGGTGGCAGCAGACACAGCAGAACAAGGAGGTGGGTACCTGTCAGCATGGCAGAACCGGAACTGTGCCAGGGCATGGCCAAGGCCAAGATGGGGTCCTATTTGGGGCCCAGTATCAAGTCTGTCTTATGAGGCAGCAATGGCTCCATCCCCTACTCAAACCCACTAAAGAGGAACCCATTCCAACAGTCAGCCCCTGCCCACAGTGACCAGACATCCACTCCCCTCACCTGTCCTGGTGTAATTATGAAAACCACCTACCCTCACTCACAAGGCTGTCCCAACCTGAATGGTGAATTAAATAGTCACCTGTGAGGTCACTGCTGGTGCAGGCACTGATTGGTCCTGGCATGGCCCCAGCCCCAGGGTGTGTGCTCAGTCCAAAGAGAATGTTTATCCCAGAAACTTAGTGAGCACTGGCCCTTTGCTGGCGTGCCCTTAAAGATGGGTCTGCTCGGGTCCCTGCACACATGTCAGTGGTCAGCACCCAGCCCAGTATGTGTGCAGGTTCCATTCGGTCGCTCTAGCCCCTGAGAGTGACCACTGTTGTTGAGTGCACTTCCGACAGCATAGAGGTTGGAGATTGGGGGTTCTGAACAAATTCTGTCCAGAGCAAATGCTGACGGTCCTTGGCCACTAACAGTGCTCACCCCAGGCTGACCAAGCCGGAAAGTTGGGCTCTCAGCCAGACTGATGTGGGTGCAGGGCTGAAGAGGTGGATGCCACCTCCTGACCCCACCCCCTTCGTGCCAGTCAGGGCTGGTGTACACGGAGGAGGAGTGGGAGCGGGAATGGACGGAGCTGCTGAAGCTGGCCTCCAGCGAGCCACGCACACACTTCAGCAAGAACGGCGGCTCGGGCGGGGGGGTAAGTGCTGCCCAGCCCTCCCCCTGACAGCATGGGAAGTGATGGGGGGGATGTGAGACCCCCAAGCTGGGGATGACACAAGGAGGACTCCTGCCTTCAGATCTTAGATTCTACCAAGGTTGCAAGGCAGGTGGTAGGGGATGACAGGACCCTGCCGGATGTTTGAAAGAAAGTATACACAGTCACCGTGTGCATCTCATGAGCTCAAGCATGCCCCCTGAATTGCAGAGAGGGACTCACTGTCCAGCCAGCCTGGGGAGGGCCCAAGCTGCCCACGCACTCACCAGGCTCTGAAGCTTCAGGCTGCTGCTGGAATCCTAACCACTGGGCCACCAGGCAACGGTGGTGGTCTTTTTAAGTAACCTCCATGAAACTTGGGCCAGCAGGGTTCCAGAGCAGGTAAGCATCTTGCTGGAGCCTGGCCCCATAGTGAGTGACACGTACAGCACCACTCCTGCCCAGACCCTGGCCCTCTAGCCCCAGGACAGATGGGAACAGACCCTGAACTGCTGCTCCCAGCATGGACACTGGCCCGGCAGTTTTCCCCAGAAAGAACCAGGTTAAACATCTGAAGAGGTCAGAAGGGAGCAAGGGTCAGACTCAAGGATGCACTTGACCAACCTCCTGCCTTCTTCCTGCAAGACTCGCAGTAGCCCATCCCAAGGCTCACTGGTGGAGCCCCAGCAGGAGATCCTGGAGGCAGGGAGGTGTGTCCATGACTCGCTCAGAGAGAAGGGTGGAGACCAGGTTGGGGTCCAGGCAGGGCGAACCACCAGCCAGAGAGCCATCATGGATAGGCTGTTTAGAACTGGTGACCACAGGGAAGATGCTCTCCCAGACCCCAGGAAGGCAAGACCAGCATGAGCTCTCTGCCGAGTTCAGATGCATGAGAAAGCCTGAATGGCAACTGTATCAGTCGTTGCAGGTGCGGTGAGAGTTGTGAGAGCCGAGGCCAGGCAGAGGCGGGGGCTTCCGCGCAGGCACACTCAGAGCTACAGGACCCATTCTTTCTCATACTCCCACTCGCAAATCACAACATGTCTGTTTCTTGTGGCTAAAGCAAGAGAAATCAGACATTCTGTGCTACTTACTGCACCTCCAGAGACTTGTGAAGTGCTACCTCCTGTGAAGTGCTACCTCCAAAAGGGCTGCTGCTGGAGTTTGCAGTCCCCTCCAGCAAAGGTGAATTCACCTTGCCCATCACCAGAGCTGCTAGTGGGGCCATGGGTAAGAGGGCTGGTCCCCAGAAGGAAAAGAAGACATGGAAGAGAGAGGAAAATAATTCCACCCCAAGTCATGCGGGTCTGCATGGAAACCAGTGTTGGAGTGAAGTTGCCCATCACTCCCTGGCACGTGCAGCCCCAACCCCCACTACGGACACTCTTGGGGAAGAGGGTGTGTGTGCAATGGGAGGAATCCATTACTTATTATACAACTGGTAAAATCTATGAAAGCAGTTAGTGATGACCTCTGGGTGCTTCATCTGGTTTAATGGCAACTGAGAACTAAGAAAGGGGTCTTCCTGGTGGATCCCAACCAGATGCCTAGACTCAGATGTCATGGATTAGGAGTCCCAGACTGGGTGCATGATCTTGGGCATGTCTCCCAAGCTCCTGGACCATCTTTGTTGTTCAGATGTAAAATTCATTTGGTAGTAAGGTCCCTGCTGGGCTGTATCGGTTTTCCATGGTGGTGGAGTAAACCACACCAAAACTGGGTGGCTTAACAGAGACACTGGATTTGTTCCTGTTCTGGAGTTAGCATTCTGCTCTGGAATTTTCTGGAGCCTCTCCTGGGGCTGTAGCATCTGGCAGTTAGTCTGGGTGGTGCAGGACCATCCAAGATGGCCTGATTCACAACTCTGGCTCTTGCTGAGCCTGTCTAGATTTCATCCTTGAGGAGGCTCAGGACCCTTACAGTATGGATCAGGGCAATAAAAGGGGGCAGCCTACATTGTGGAAGTTCAGCTCAAGCCTCTCCTTGCCTCACGTTTACTCATGTCCCACGGAAACATTGGCCAAACCAAGTCCCATGGCTGAGCCAGCCTCTGGGCAGATAGACTCCATCCTTAATAAAAGGAGGGGCAAAGTCCCATTCAGCGACTGAGTTCAGTCACTCAGTTGTGTCCGACTTTTTGTGACCCCATGAATTGCAGCACGCCAGGCCTCCCTGTCCATCACCAACTCCCAGAGTTCACCCAAATTCATGTGCATCGAGTCGATGATGCTATCCAGCCATCTCATCCTCTGTCGTCCCCTTCTCCTCCTGCCTCCAGTCCCTCCCAGCATCAGGGTCTTTTCCAATGAGTCAACTCTTCGCATGAGGTGGCCAAGTATTGGAGTCTCAGCCTCAGCATCAGTCCTTCCAATGAACACCCAGGACTGGTCTCCTTTAGGATGGACTGGTTAGATCTTCTTGCAGTCCAAGGGATTCTCAAGAGTCTTCTCCAGCACCACAGTTCAAAAGCATCAATTCTTTGGCACTCAGCTTTCTTTATAGTCCAACTCTCACATTGCAAAGGGACAAATACACAGTAAGAAGGCTTTGTGGCCATCAAAGCAGTCAGCCACATTCTCTGATTCTGTTGGCACTGGGCAGTGAAATCATGGGTTTGAAAGTGGAAAGAAGCTTTTATGACTATAAAAATAATGTTTATTAAGACATTGTCACATTCAGCCTGTGAGTTGGCATGCCTGCTGCCTATATGGTATGTTGTAAGGCCTGTCCCAAATACCTGGAGTGTCTGATATTTCACCTTTAGAAATTCATTCCTGTGAGTCTTGAAAATGTTGGAGCCTTAGGGGCTATCAGGAGTCTCTGACTGTAGAGCAAATCCCTTACATGAGTTTATATATACTCTGCACCTTTGCCGGGGTCCAGCCCCAGCAGGATCCAGGGGTACCCTCAGGATGACGGCATCGGCGATAAGGAAAGTAAAAGGAGAGAGAAAGAGGCTTAATCTTCCTTGGTTTACACAAAAGCCCAATAAAGCTCCTGGCACGGAACTTGCTCTGTTCACGGAGGCCACAGGCACCCTCTCGGTGGGGTGAAGACGCAGGACGCCCCCTCCCCGGTGAAGATGCAGGGCACCTTCCCGATTGGGTCTTAGAAGCCCAGGCAAAAAAGTGAACTCAGAGAGCCACTGTGCCCCAAGGAGTCATTCTGAAAGAAGAACAGAGAGAGAAAAAGAAAGGGAAAAAAAAGAATGACACGAGGAGACCAAGCTTCGGTGAGCAAGGCCCATAGCTTTATTTTCAAAAGGAACTTTTATACCTTGACGAAAGATACAAAGTCATGCGGAGTCAGCCCAAACATTACATCTGTTTTGTCTTTATTGAAAGCAGGATTTTTTCTGCATACCTTTCCCATAAACAATGTTGTGTACATTATCTTCTGGCCTTGGAGGCCTGTGGACATTTTATGACCCTTTTTTGATAAAGGCTGCTCAACCAGAAAACTTATTTCCCCTTGAAGTGTTTTTTATTTGTATTTCTAATCTATGTCAGCCTCAGAAAGTGCTGAACAGAGTTACATTCTCACAGAGCAAAGGTGCAGTGAGTTACAACAAAGAAAGACCCAATTAGCTCAAAGGTCTGATGTGGTTAATTCCAAGGCTACTACTTGTTTTTCTTACATTCCAACTATGTTAACCAATGCACTCCTAGGTGCACAGTGGATAGGGGATATGGGAACTTGACAGCAAGCATTGGCTCAACAATGAAATCTTACACCAACACTACTCTGATAGTTTTTAACTCTTCGAAAGGCTCTATATTTTTAGAATGTTTTAGGCTTCCCGTGTCTCTCACAGTTGGGAGGCTGTGAACAATCACATGCGTAGCTGCAAGAGTCTGACAAACCTGTCAGGCAAGCTAGAAAGCCATCAGAGGGGTTTGAATTTAAACACTCCTATCATGCCCAGGAGACTTATTAACTAATGCCCTAAGTTGACTTTTTCCAGAGAAAGGTGGTCGGGGATAGACCCCTGTTAATGTCAGAAAAGTTGGTGAAAGGCACAAAAATAGTAAGCCAGACAGATTCTGGTTTTGGGGTAGATGCTCGAGCAGATCCAGGGGATCCCTTGAGTCCTGTTCTGCCTTTGCCTGTCAGGTCCTCTCCACATGACCTTTGTCATGGGTGGGATCTCCCGTGGTGGCTCCTGGCGCACCTTGACCTCCAGAACCTAGACCTGTAGGAATGGAACATAAAAATAGCTTATTGTTCTGGGCAGTGAGGATTGAAGAAAGAAAGCCATGAACCTCTGCTGGGCACCTCCCTACCTTACCTACTACCTAAGTGCCACTGCCATACACACTTCATCTCCACTTTATAAATTAGGCATTACCCTCCTTTATATGTTGAGAAACTAATGCTCTGAGAGATTAATTGACTTACCTCTGTTTGTAACTGGTGGAGCTAGAATGCAGACTGAGACCTGTCTGAGTCCAGCACCCTGAAGTTTACCAGAGGATATGCTATGACAAGTTTTATAGCTTCTTAAGAAAGATAGAATTTTTTGAGTCCTTGACTATCTGAATTTCTCTTTATTCTGTCTCACCCTTGATGGATAGTTTGGGTATGCTGCTAAGTCACTTCAGTCGTGTCCGACTCTGTGTGACCCCATAGACGGCAGCCCTCTAAGCTCCCCTGTCCCTGGGATTCTCCAGGCAAGAACACTGGATAGCTTATCTATATCTGAAAAATATTCTGCCAGGATTTTTATTGGTATTACATGAAGTCTATACATGAATTGGAGGATTGAAATCTTTAAAATGTTGAGTGTACTTACACATCTTTTTCCATGTATTAGGTAGACACAGTATGCTTCTTCATATATTTAAATCTTCTTTGGTTTGTTTTATTAGCATTTTATAATTTTATGCATAAAAGTTCTATACATGTTTCAGTTCAGTCACTCAGTCGCGTCCCACTCTTTGTGACCCCATGAATCGCAGCACGCCAGGCCTCCCTGTCCATCACCAACTCCCGGAGTTCACTCAAACTCATGTCCATCGAGTCGGTGATGCCATCTAGCCATCTCATCCTCTGTCATCCCCTTCTCCTCCTGCCCCCAGTCCCTCCCAGCATCAGGGTCTTTTCCAGTGAGTCAACTCTTTGCACCAGGTGACCAAAATATTAGAGTTTCAGCTTTAGCATCAGTCCTTCCAATGAACACCCAAGACTGATCTCCTTTAGAATGGACTGGTTGGATCTCCTTGCAGTCCAAGGGACTCTCAAAAGTCTTCTCCAACACCACAGTTCAAAAGCATCAATTCTTTGGTGCTCAGCTTTCTTCACAGGCCAACTCTCACATCCATACATGACCACTGGAAAAATCATAGCCTTGACTAGACGGATCTTTGTTGGCAAAGTAATGTTTCTGCTTTTCAATATGCTATCTAGATTGGTTGTAACTTTCCTTCCAAGGAGTAAGCATCCTTTAATTTCATGGCTGCAGTCACCATCTGATATATACCTGAATATTTCATTTGAAGCTATTGTAAATGATTGTGTGTGTGTGTGTGTGTATGTGTTTTCATTTGGGTCTGCAGTTATTCATTGCTAGTTATTGCTAGTTACTGATGTTTGTGACTTTGTATTCTGTGATGTTACTAAACTCATATATCAGTGCTAAGAGGTTTTTAGATTCCTTGGGATTTTGTACACAGATATTCATATAATCAGTGAGTAGGGATAGGTTTCCCACTCCAGTACTCTTGCCTGGAAAATCCCATGGACAGAGGAGCCTGGTAGACTGCAGTCCATGGGGTTGCTAAGAGTCGGACATGACTGGGCAACTTCACTTTCACTTTTCACTTTCATGCATTGGAGGAGGAAATGGCAACCCACTCCAGTGTTCTTGCCTGGAGAATCCCAGGGATGGTGGGGCCTGGTGGGCTGCCATCTATGGGGTCGCACAGAGTTGGACACGACTCAAGCAACTTAGCAGCAGCAGCAGCAGCAGGGATAGGTTTATTTCTTCCTTTCTAATCTCTATGCCTTTTATTTCTTTTTCTTATTGCACTAACTAGAATTTCTAGTATGGTGTTGAGCAGACATGGTGAGAGAGGAAACTCTTCCCTGGTTACCACTCTTAGTCAGAAATCTTTCATCAGTGCTCACTTCGGCAGCACATATACTAAAATTGGAACGATACAGGGATTATCCTGGCCCCTGTGCAAGGATGACACGCAAATTTGTGAAGTGTTCGATATTTTTCTCAAAATGGATTAAAGATCTAAATGTAAGACCAGAAACTATAAAACTCCTAGAGGAGAACATAGGCAAAACACTCTCTGACATATATCACAGCAGGATCCTCTATGACCCACCTCCCAGAATATTGGAAATAAAATCAAAAATAAACAAATGGGACCTAATTAAACTTAAAAGCTTCTGCACAACAAAGGAAACTATAAGCAAGGTGAAAAGACAGCCTTCAGAATGGGAGAAAATAATAGCAAATGAAGCAACAGCAAACAACTAACCTCAAAAATAGACAAGCAACTCCTACAGCTCAATTCCAGAAAAATAAATGACCCAATCAAAAATGGGCCAAAGAACTAAATAGACATTTCTCCAAAGAAGACATACAGGTGGCTAACAAACACATGAAAAGATTCTCTCATTATCAGAGAAATACAAATCAAAACCACTATGAGGTACCATTTCACGCCAGTCAGAATGGCTGCCATCCAAAAGTCCACAAGCAATAAATGCTGGAGAGGGTGTGGAGAAAAGGGAACCCTCTTACACTGTTGGTGGGAATGCAAACTAGTGCAGCCACTATGGAGAACAGTATGGAGATTCCTCAAAAAACTGGGAATAGAACTGCCTTATGATCCAGCAATCCCACTGCTGGGCATACACACTGAGAAAACCAGAATTGAAAGAGACACATGTACCCCAGTGTTCATCACAGCACTGTTTATAATAGCCAGGACATGGAAGCAACCTAGATGTCCATCAGCAGATGAATGGATAAGCAAGCTGTGGTACATATACACAATGGAGTATTACTCAGCCATTAAAAAGAATATATTTGAATAAGTTCTAATGAGGTGGATGAAACTGGAGCCTATTATACAGAGTGAAGTAAGCCAGAAAGAAAAACACCAATACAGTATACTAACGCATATATATGGAATTTAGAAAGATGGTAACAATAACCCCGTATACGAGATAGCAAAAGAGGCACTGATATATAGAACAGTCTATTGGACTCTGGGAGAGGGATAGGGTGGGACGATTTGGGAGAATGGCATTGAAATATATATAATATCATATATAAAATGAGTCACCAGTCCAGGTTCGATGCCTGATACCGGATGCCTGGGGCTGGTGCACTGGGACGACCCAGAGGGATGGTATGGGGAGGGAGGAGGGAGGAGGGTTCATACCTGTGGCAGATTCATTTTGATATAAGGCAAAACCAATACAATATTGTAAAGTTAAATAAAATAAAATTAAATTGAAAAAAAGAGAAATCTTTCATCAATAAGATATTTGTTATAGATTTTTAGTAGGTATTTTTCATCAGATTGAAGAAGTTTCCTTGGTTTTTTTTTGTTGAGAATTTCTATCATTAATGAATGTTGAATTTTATCAAATACATTTCTACATCAGTTAATATGATCATGTGGATTATTTTCTTCTTTAGACATTAATATGGTAGGTTACATTGGATGATATTTGAATATTGAACCAGGGATTTCATTGCAGGGAATCATTGCATTCCAGGGTTTAATTCCACTTTCTCTTGGTGTGTTAAAAGTTTTTCTTTTGTTATTTCAATTTGGCAATATTATGTTGAGAATTTTTGTCTCTATTGCCATGGAGGTTATTGAATATAGTTTTCTGTTTATGTACTACTGTCTTTGTCTAGTTTTGGTGCCCGTGTAATGCTAGTCTCATAAACAAGTTGGAGACAATTATCTCTCCGTTAGGGCTTCCCGGAGGCTCTGGTGGTAAAACAATCCACCTGCCAGTGGAGGAGACCTAAGAGATGCAGGTTCCGTCCCTGGGCTGGAAAGATCCCCAGGAGAAAGGAATGGCACCCCATTCCATTATCCTTGTCTGGAAACTTCTATGGGCAGAGGAGCCTGGTGGGCTATAGTTCATGGGATTGCAAGGAGTCAGACATGACTGAGCATGCGTGCGCGCGCGCGCGCGCACACACACACACACACACACACACACACACACACACACACACACACCCCTCTATTTTTTCCAGTAAATTGTATATAGTTGGTGATATTTTTTCTCTAAATGTTTGGTAGATTCACAAAATCTGTGAATTCATCTGCAATCAGATATTGCCTTTACAGAAGTTGTATTAACTATAAATTCAGCGTCTTTAACAGTTATAGAAAATAGAAATAAGTAGTTTTGGGTACCTTGTTGTTTTGAGAAATTGTTCCATTTCATCAAAGTTGTTGAACTTATGTGCATAGTATTGTTTATAATTTTCCCTTTTGTAACTTAATACCACAGGGGGACTTTAGTGATATGCCCGTTCTTTTCAGATTCAGTAGTTAGCGTCTTTTCTTCTTTCTCTCTCTCTCTTTTATTTTTTTGATCTGCATTGTTAAAGTTCTGTCGATTTTATTGATCATTTAAAAGAACCAAATTTGGCTTAATTGCTTGTCCCTGTTGGTTTTTAGATTTAAATTTCATTGATTTCTGTTCTTACCTTTAGAGTTCTTGCTCATTCTGTTTGCTTTAGGTATATTTTGTGCTGATTTTTCTACTTTATTCAAGTGAAAGCTTAGGTTATTGATCTGAGATTTTTTTTTGTAATATATGTATTTGGGGGCTATAAATTTCCCTCTTAAGAGCTGCTTAGCCGCATATAACAAATTTTGATAGGTTGCATTTTTATTTTCATTGTTTAAAATATTTTCTAATATCCCTTGAGATTTTCTCTTTGACTACTAAATTATTTAAAAGTCTATTGTGTACCATGGTTTTGTTGTCTTTCTTTACTAACTCTAGTTTAATTGCAATGTGATCTGAGAACATAATTGGTATGATTTAAATTATTTAAAATGCCTTCAGTTTTGTGATGGAGAAGGCAATGGCACCCCACTGCAGTACTCTTGCCTGGAAAATCCCATGGACAGAGGAGCCTGGTAGGCTGCAGTCCATGGGGTCGCTAAGAGTCGGACACGACTGAGCGATTTCACTTCACTTCACTTCAGTTTTGTGAAAGAGTGAGCGTATTGTCTGTCTTTGTGAATATTCCCTGTGCATTTTAAAAAGATGTGCATTCTGTACTTGTTGGATAAAGTGTTCTGTTGATGTCAGTTAGATCCAACCGATTGATGGTTTTGTTCAGATTTTCTATATCCTTGCTGATTTTCTGTCTACTTATTCTTTCAGCTACTGAGAGAGAAGTTTAGAGCCCTGCAATTATACTTATGGCTGTTTCTATTTCTCTTTTCAGTTTTCCAGTTTTTTCTTCTAAGTATTTTGAAGTCTTATTGTTAAATCCACATTCATTTAGGACTATTCCACCTTCTTTCTGAATGTATCCTTTGATCATTGTATAATATCTCTTTTTATCTGGGGCAGTTTTCTTTGGTCTTAAGTTTACTTTGCCTGATATTGATAAAGCTTCTTGAAATTGATCTTGATTAAAATTTTTATGATCTGTAATTTTCCATCCTTTTATCTTTAACCTACCTATATCATTATATTTGAAGTGAGTTTAACACAGCAAATAGGTATTATTGATTCTAACAATTTCTATCAACTGCTGCTGCTGCTGCTAAGTCGTTTCAGTCGTGTCCGACTCTGTGCGACCCCACAGACAGAAGCCCACCAGGCTCCCCCTGTCCCTGGGATTCTCCAGGCAAGAATACTGAAGTGGGTTGCCATTTCCTTCTCCAACGTATGAAAGTGAAAAGCGAAAGTGAAGTCGCTCAGTGTGTCCGACTCTTAGCGACCCCATGGACTGGAGCCTACCAGGCTCCTCCATCCATGGGATTTTCCAGGCAAAAGTACTGGGGTGGGGTGCCATTGCCTTCCCTGCTATTAACTGCTACATTTATATAATCTCTATTTAATGTAATTATTGATCTGTTTGAGTTTTGGTCTCCTGTTTTATTATTTGTTTGCTTTTTCCCATTGTGTTTTTTGTTCCTCTCTTCCCCTTTCCTTGTTTCATTATTTGAATTTTTAAGATTCTGTTTTAATTTAATCTTTATGATTTTAACATCTTTTCATAGAGTTTTTAAGTGGTGGCTCAAGTAATTACAATATACATATTTTAAGCAATCCCTTTTGGAATTCAAGTGCAATTCAAAATCCTTGCTACCAGATAGCTCCCTTATTCTCTCCTTTATGGTATAGTTTTCTTATGTATTTCATCTACATACTTTCAATACCCCATCAGCAAACAATATTTTTAATGTGGATCTTCAAGAACTCAAGAGGAAGAGGATACTCTATTATATGTATGCAAATCATGACTATTTCTATTGTGCTTCCTTCATTTCTGATGTTCCAACATTTTTCTGGTATCATTTTCTTTCAATCCAAACATCTTCTTTTAATTTTGAGAGAGATTTTCTGGTTGTGAATTCCATTACTTATTCTTCATCTGAGAATATGTTTATTTCACCTTTTATACCTGAAGGATATTTTTAACGGATATAGAATTCTATCAGTAGTTTAACATCCTTTTCTTGCAGCACTTTAAAAATCTTGTTTCCCCTTCTTCTCCAATAGTTCCTGATGAGAAATCTATAGTCACTTGAATCGCTATTCCCCTGTTCAGCGTATCACTTTTCATCTGGCTGCTTTCAGCAATTTTCCTCCTTCCTTAGGTTTCAACAATTTGATTTTGTTGTGTCTGGCAGGGCTTTCTTTAGGTGTATCCTCATTAGTTCTCTGAGCTTCTTAAATCCATAAGTCTGAAGTGTTGCCCAGTTTAGGAAGCTTGCAGTCATTATTTCTTTAAGTTTTTTCTTTTTTTTTTCCTTTTTAGGGGCTCTGTACTCTTTCTCCTTCTGGAACTCTGATGACATGAGTATTACACTTTTGGTACTGTCTGAAGTCACTGAAATTCTCCTTTTGTCAATCTTTTCTTCTCCCTCTTCCTCAGATTGGGCCATCTGTTGATCCGTCTTCAAATTCACTGACTCTTATTCTCTCTCATCCCCAATCCGCTATTGAGTCCACTCAGTGAATTTTTTCTTCCAATTACTGTATATTTAACTTCTAACATTTCCATCACTGATTGGAGCATTTTCACAATAACTTCTTTAAAATGTTTGTCAGATATTTCTGACATCTACCAACTCAGAGTTGGTAGTCTTTTGACTGTTCTCATCCTTGGGAAAATTGAGATTTTTTATGGTTCTTCATGTGTCAAGTACGTTTGGATTGCATCCTGGACATTTTGGATATTACAAGACTCTGAGTCCTGTTAATAATCTATGAAAAATCTTGACTTTTCATGTTAAGCAGGTAGGTTCACACTGTAAATTTCAACCTGCCTTCTCTGGGCTGTGGTTTTCAAAGCCTTTGCTGTCCTGTTTGCCTAAGCCATACATTACACAGTCTGTAACCTGGGCAGCTGCCACCCCTGGCCTTGGGCGTGGGGGTGTGGGGTAGCTCCTCCCGGCCGCCGCCCTTGACCTCAGACTCGGGGTAGCTCCTCTCGGCTGCCACCCCTGACCTCGGACTTGGGTAGTTCCTCTCGGCCATTCCTGCGCCGTCACAGCCTGGCACTCTCGACTGCTGCCCCAGACCTCGGACGTGGGGTAGCTCCTCTTGGCCGCGTTTTTGATCTCGGCTGAAATCAGATTGATTATATTCTTTGCAGCTAAAGATGGAGAAGCTCTATACAGTCAACAAAAACAAGACCAGGAGCTGACTGTAGCTCAAATCATAAATTCCTTATTACCAAATTCAGACTTAAATTGAAAGAAAGTAGGGAAAACCTGGAGAAGGCAATGGCACCTCACTCCAGTACTCTTGCCTGGAAAATCCCATGGATGGAGGAGCCTGATGGGCCGCAGTCCATGGGGTCACTAAGAGTCAGACAAGACTCAGCCACTTCACTTTCACTTTTCACTTTCACGCATTGGGAAGGAAATGGCAACCCACTCCAGTATTCTTGCCTGGAGAACCCCAAGGATGGGGGAGCCTCGTGGGCTGCCGTCTATGGGGTTGCACCGAGTCGGACACGACTGAGGCAACTAAGCAGCAGCAGCAGCAGCAGCAGGAAAACCACTAGACCATTCAGGTATGACCTAAATCAAATCCCTTATGATTATATAGTTGAAGTGAGAAATAGATTTAAGGGCCTAGATCTGATAGATAGAGTGCCTGATGAACTATGGAATGAGGTTCGTGACATTGTACAGGAGACAGGGATCAAGACCATCTCCATGGAAAAGAAATGCAAAAAAGCAAAATGCCTGTCTGGGGAGGCCTTACAAATAGCTTTGAAAAGAAGAGAAGCGAAAAGCCGGCGGGGCGCTCAAATTATATCTACTACTGTGGGCAGGAATCCCTCAGAAGAAATGGAGTGGCCATCATGGTCAACAAAAGAGTCTGAAATGCAGTACTTGGATGCAATCTCAAAAAATGACAGAATGATCTCTGTTCATTTCCAAGGCAAACCATTCAATGTCACAGTAATCCAAATCTATGCCCCAACCAGTAACGCCGAAGAAGCTGAAGTTGAACGGTTCTATGAAGACCTACAAGACCTTTTAGAACTAACACCCAAAAAAGATGTCCTTTTCATTATAGTGGACTGGAATGCAAAAGTAGGAAGTCAAGAAACACCTGGAGTAACAGGTAAATTTGGCCTTGGAATACGGAATGAAGCAGGGCAAAGACTAACAGAGTTTTGCCAAGAAAATGCACTGGTCATAGCAAATACCCTCTTCCAACAACACAAGAGAAGACTCTATACATGGACATCACCAGATGGTCAACACTGAAATCAGATCGATTATATTCTTTGCAGCCAAAGATGGAGAAGCTCTATACAATCAGCAAAAACAAGACCAGGAGCTGACTGTGGCTCGGACCATGAACTCCTTATTGCCAAATTCAGACTGAAATTGAAGAAAGTAGGGAAAACTACTAGACCATTCAGGTATGACCTAAATCAAATCCCTTATGATTATACAGTGGAAGTGAGAAATAGATTTAAGGGCCGAGATCTGATAGATAGAGTGCCTGATGAACTATGGAATGAGGTTCGTGACATTGTACAGGAGACAGGGATCAAGACCATCCCCATGGAAAAGAAATGCAAAAAAGCAAAATGGCTGTCTGGGGAGGCCTTACAAATAGCTGTGAAAAGAAGAGAAGCGAAAAGCAAAGGAGAAAAGGAAAGATATAAACATCTAAATGCAGAGTTCCAAAGAATAGCAAGAAGAGATAAGAAAGCCTTCTTCAGTGATCAATGCAAAGAAATAGAGGAAAACAACAGAATGGGAAAGACTAGGGATCTCTTCAAGAAAATCAGAGATACCAAAGGAACATTTCATGCAAAGATGGGCACGATAAAGGACAGAGATGGTGTGGACCTAACAGAAGCAGAAGATATTAAAAAGAGGTGGCAAGAATACACAGAAGAACTGTACAAAAAAGAGCTACAAGACCTAGATAATCATGATGATGTGATCACTGACCCAGAGCCAGACATCTTGGAATGTGAAGTCAAATGGGCCTTAGAAAGCATCACTACGAACAAAGCTAGTGGAGGTGACGGAATTCCAGTTGAGCTATTCCAAGTCCTGAATGATGATGCTGTGAAAGTGCTGCACTCAATATGCCAGCAAATTTGGAAAACTCAGCAGTGGCCACAAGATTGGAAAAGGTCAGTTTTCATCCCAATCCCAAAGAAAGGCAATGCCAAAGAATGCTCAAACTACCACACAATTGCACTCATCTCACATGCTAGTAAAGTAATGCTCAAAATTCTCCAAGCCAGGCTTCAGCAATATGTGAACCGTGAACTTCCTGATGTTCAAGCTGGTTTTAGAAAAGGCAGAGGAACCAGAGATCAAATTGCCAACATCCGCTGGATGCTGGGAGGGATTAGGGGCAAGAAGAGAAGGGGATGACAGAGGATGAGATGGCTGGATGGCATCACTGACTCGATGGACATGAGTCTGAGTGAACTCCAGGAATTGGTGATGGACAGGGAGGCCTGGCATGCAATTCATGGGGTCACAAAGAATCGGACACGACTGAGCGACTGAACTGAACCTGGGCAGGGATCTATTCAGTAAGTCGTCAGAGCCTTTGGTATACTGATTAGGGCAGATCAGATCGATATTTGCCCAGCCCAGAGTTGAAGAAAGGGGAGTCCAGGAGTTCATAAACAACCTTATGGGATTGTTTTCTGAAGTCCTTCCTGTTTTATAATCTTCCAGGTACTTTCTTGTTCCCTGGGACTCCCTTTTCTGCCTTCCAGCCATAATGTGGTGCTATACACCTAGCCCTGTCCGGCACCCCTGCTCACGAAGGATTCATGTATATTTTATATTGTGTCTCCTTCACATTGCAACATCCTATTGGTGTAGCAAACCCAATCCTTCTTTTTGATTCTCTTCCAAATCCTAGCTCAGTGCTGGCCTAATGGGGCTGCGTGTACCAACAGAGCCAGATCCAGGACCGGCAGGTGTGGTGCTGAGCACTTGTACCTCCACACACACCCCAGGGGAGACATCCCTGCCTGAGGCCCATGACACCAGTGCCAAGACTTGACCTGTTAGGAGCCAGGGAGAAAAGGCCAGCCCTCTTGGAATGCTCACACCATTCTCCCACACAACCTTTGACTGGGATCTGGAGCAGGGAAGGCTGGCCTTTTTAGGGGATCAAGATTCACTGGAGATGGGGAAGGACAGCAGCATCTGACAGGAATTAGAGCTGTGTCATCTACTGAGCACACCCGTGTTACAATATGATCTGCATCAAGCAAGGCTCTGAAGCTATCATTATCATCACCAATGGCAGAAAACTGAGATTCAGGAAATTAAATCAGTTCTCAGCATCCCTTAGCCCAGAAGGGACAGAGCCAGGATTTGAACTTGAACCTGATTGCCAACATAAACCCACACTCTTATCAAATCAGAGCATCATGATGCACAATCAGGCATGAAGAGCAAGAATCAACAACTTATCCTGAAATTTGTGATGAAAATAATCAATTTTGTTCTTTAACCTTTTATAAAGCGATACCTTACTTTTTCTCCATTGGATGAGACAGGTTATAGAGCCTGAGAGGCTGTTAGAACAAAGAGAAAATGAGACAGAGAGGGGGGCCTTTTCGCGGACTCTTGGGCAGCCCCCACTGAGTGACTGACGTCCCAGGCCTGCATTGCCCCAGTGTGCTGCTCACTATGCAACTGACCTCCCACAATTTCATTGCTGTGCTACATAATTTCATAGTATGTTTGCTACTTTTCTTTTTTATTGGGCTTTTTCAGAAATAGCTAGATTCTTAAATGGTTTCCTAACGTACAGTCTCAGAGATATGAACTTGTCAGTCTTTTTTAACATTTATTTTTATTTGGCTGCACCAGGTCTTAGGTATGGCATGCAGGATCTTTAGCTGTGGCATGTGGGATCTAGTTCCCTGATCAGGGATCAAACCCAGGATCCCTGCATTGCGAGCACGGAGTCCTAGCCACTGGACCACCAGGGAAGTCCCTTAATTCAGTCTTTTAAGGAAACCTGAGTGGCATGCTGCTGCTGGGAGGTACTCACCCCTCAGACTGGCACTCCAGGATCAGGGCTTGGCCTATTTTGGGAAAGGAGGCATTCTTACAAATATTCCTCAAGGTTCTGTGACTTCTGTCAGTGAACCAAGCAAGAAGACTATTCACCTAATGAGTTCTCACATTTGCAAATCCGGAATCCATTCAAAATTTTTAAATACATTGCTTATTGAAAATATGATTGAAGCTGTCGCTTCATCTGTCAGGAGCCTTCTCTGACCTTCCTATTTAAAGAAGCCCCCACTTACCACCATGCTTATTAACATCTGATAATTTTTCTTGTTTCATCATCTGTTAATTATCTGTCTCTCCCACTTAGACCTGCATACATGTGCACATATGAACACCCACATACACACACACCTAGCAACAGTGATATCTATATCTGTAACAGACACTCAGTAAATATTTGTCACACAAGTGACCCTAGCTTCTTCATTTTAGGCAGTGAGATGAGTCCTCACCCCCAGGCCACCTTGACCACTATTGAGAAACTCCTTGTCAGAGCCTGAGACCCTCTTGGTCCCCTCAGAGTGCCACCGTCCTTCCGTCCTGGATCCCCAGACTGTAACTCTTAGCAAGGTCCTGCCTGCCTACACTGCTGTGCCTTAGGAAATCTTTTTGAAAAGCTGCCCATGTGGGCAGGCACGGTCCCTGACCAGATACAGAGGCCCACTGCAGGGCACTGGCTGGCTTCAGCCCCTGTGAGCCCCTCAGGCTGACTCCCCCATCCAGCTCCCTCTCCATGTCTGTATCAGCTCATCAAAAATGTCCTCATGGCTCCAAACTTGCCTGGGAGAAGGGGTCAAGCCCCACCACTGGCAGAAATGCTGCCAGTGACACATATGTGTCAGCTGAAAAAAATGCACAGCGCAAATGTTGGGAATTATGTTTTATTTAGCAAGCAAAACTGAGGGCTTAAGCCCAGGAGGTAGCCTCTCAGATAGCTCAAAGGACGGCTCCAAAGAGGTAAGGGAGGAGCCATGTGGGAGTTTTTACAACAAAGACCAAGAAGTCAGAGCATCAAAAGATTATAGTTAATTAAGGAAAACCAGACATCTGAAGTTAAGAAGTGCAGTGCTTTTCCGTGTATTGGGAAAGTGCAAGAGTCCTGGCTCCCTGAAATTATTCCTTTGATAGGCACCTCAGCTACCCGAGGCCAGTATCCTGGGCTTTCTCATCCTTAGTGTCCTCTGGGTGCACCATCGGGGGTGGCTGCAGCGTCTGTTGGTTTGATGGTAGGCATCCTGTCCATCCTGAGTTCCCTCCGAGTTCACCATCCAGGCAGCTGTAAGGTGAAGGCTTGGTAGCTGCGACATCCTCTGCTTACAGACATGGCAGGCAACAGTGTTTTCATTGACATATGCATAACGAGTGCTGTGCAGCTATGGGAGGGGAGGAGGCCCACATACTATGGCAGAGGCCTCTCTGGGATGACCCTTAGGAAAAGCAAGGGTCAGCAAAGTCCGTGGAGTACCCTGCCTTTCATCTAGAGGTGGTGGGGAGGGTTTTATGTAGAAGCTAAATATGCACATACATTCATAGGCCTGTATATGTGTGTATCCACATGCAAACACTTATGTGTTTGTATTTTAAGTTTTTATTGAAATATAGTTGATTTACAATATTGTATTGGTCTCAGGTGTACAGCAAAGTGATTCGGTTGCACATATATACATATTCTTTTTCAGATTCTTTTCCATTACAGGATTATAAGATACTAAGTATAGTTTCCTGTGCTATATCGTAGGACTTTGTTGTTTATATTTTTATATATAATAGTGTGTATCTGCTACTCCCAAACTCCAGATTTATCCCTTCCAATACCTTTCCCCTTCGGCAACCATAAGTTTGTTTCCTATGTCTGTGGGTCTGTTTCTGTTTTGTAACAAGTTCATTTGTATCAATTTTTTAGATTCCACAGATAAGTGATATCATATGGTATTTGTATTTCTCTGTCTGACTTTACTTAGTATTATCATCTCCAGGTCCATCCATGTATGCTTTTATTTGGTGACTATACGACTTATCTGAGTTGGTACATTGTGGAGAATGAGAGTGGCCACCGGCCATTGACGACCCATAAAGCAGGACTTCCCTGAGCAAAATAGGAGGTGTGGACACCCCACCTTGGGGAGGGCCATAGGGAATGTGTCCTGGGGGGCCTGCACCCAAGCTGCCCCTCTGTGTGGCCGAGTGACTGCCCTTGGGCAAGACCCCACTGGCTGCCCAGACTGGATTCCTTGTCCATGACATGGGCTCTTGCTGGGTTGTCCTCTAAGGCTGTTACTGCCATTTAAGCCAGGACACTCCCGAATCTGCACTGTACCTTTTCATTCCTGCCACCAGCTTCAGCACCATCTGGACTCACTCCACCATCCTTGCTTCTTGGTTCCACTACCTCTGCTGAAGGAACCCATCTTTCTCAGGGGGTTTTCAGTGATGGGTGGGTGTCCCTGTGCTCCTGATCCCCCCTCCCCAGGTACACACTGAAGTAAAAGGGGCCTGTGAGGAAGCTCTCAGACACACCCAAGTGTGAGGATGAAGCAGTTACATTGCACATTAGTCTTCTTAACCAATAACTAAGTGCTTCAGGGATGTTAGGTGTCTTTTCCCAGAGGCAAGATTCTGTTTACAATCCTGCATCTAGCATTGCTCAGTAAACTCACAGGAAGTTGAAGTGAAGTCTTGGGATGAGAAGTGGACGTGAGTATTCAGGACTGGTTTTGCTGGAGCTGACTCCTACCAGCAGGCTCAGTCACAGTGACTCACACGTGCAGGTCACTGTTCCAAAGTCTTCTCCCGTTTGCCCATTTGCACCTCAGAGGAGCCTGAGGAGTCATCAGGCCAAATTCCCAGCCTGCATTCAATGAGCAGGAATATTTACTGAGGCTCCAGAAGCACAAGGGCGTGCCGAGTACTGAGGGGAGAGCACAGAATGAGGACCCACCCCCAGCTCAAACCTGCTCCCTGTGCCCTGCGAGCAAGGAGCCGGAGCAAGTAGGGAAGGACTTAGAGATTCTCGGCTGCCCCCAGGGTGGAGCTGGGACCCTTTCTTCCACCCTCTGGGCCACTGAGCAGAGTCACAGCTGACCTTTGGCTCTCATGTTCAACACCAGAACAGGACTTGCTCTGCTTCGGGCTCATCTCCATAACCGTCCTCCAGCTGGGCTTGCACCCCCATCACTGCTGCCTGTGTCCAGCTATGAGGCTTGCAGATGTGTGTGGTGCAACCACATGCCCCGACCCTAGCACAGATCTGGGGCGGATGGACAGACAGGTGGGTGGGTGGATGAAACAGGCGGATGGACAGATGGATGAACAGAAGGATGAATGCATGTGTTCATGGATGGGTGAGTATATGCATGCATGGATGGATGGACCAAAGCATGCATGCATACATGGATATACATGTGGCATTGTGTTAGACTCGGCATGTATATGTTTTAACATGCTCCTCTTTTGTGTCCCTTCCTTCCCTGAAAAATTCAGTCCTAAATCCATAATGTTCATCAAAGCAAGATGGGCATCTGCAGTGGGCAGGGTGTGGGGTGACAGGACACAGAGGACCAAGGCCAGCGTGTCAGAGCCAGGTGGAGTGAAGACGGCAACTCAGGGGAAGGGCAACATCACTCCAACATCACTGGTGGAGATTTGGAGAAAGGAGTTAGAAGTAGAATGAACTCTGGGGTGTTAGATTGGAATGGGCAGTATCAGGGGACTCAAAGTTTCAGATAGGTAATAGGTGGATGGATAGGTAGATGATAGATAGGTATATAGATAGACAATGGATAGATAGATAGATGATATATAATAGATGGATAGATAGATGATAGATGAAAATGTATGTGTATTCATGTGAGGGTACAAACACACACACGTCTCCCAGCTCTACTTACTGAGTCTAGGGGAAGTGACATTAGCAATAATCATATTTTGGCTTCTAAATACCATTATCTACCATTTGGGAAAAAAAAAAACAGAAATGGATAAATCCAGGGCTGAGGCAGAAGAGATATAAGATGAATCTTCTTGGCTGAAAAATATACACGACCTAAAAGTTGAGAGTCATGTTTTATTCAGTGGCAAAGCTGAAGACTTAAAACGGACACAGCCTCTAAGACCGCTCGAAGAGGGAAGAGCCAGGATACAGGCATTTTTTGTAATAAAGACCAAGTAGTCAGAACATCAAAAGATTACCAAACATCCCACGTTAAGGAATCTAGTGTGTGGGGGGAGATGCAAGAGTCTGGGCTCACTGATTGCTTTGATGTGCACCTCAGCTCTCCAGGGCCAGTATCCTGTGTTTTCTCATACTGAGTCCTCTCGGGGTGTACCATGGGGAAGAGGTGGGTGGCTGTAGCAGCTGACTGCTAGATGGTATTGGGGGGCATCCTGCTCTCATCCTGAGTTTCCTCAGGGCTCACCGTGGGGGCAGCTATAATGACTGATGGTTGCAACACCCTTTGTATACTGATACGGCAGGCAGCATTTTTAGTTCACAACCTGGACCACCTTCTTGTGCTGAAAAGCAAGGATGTGCTCTAAATAGTGACAAGGGCTTTCAAATGGCCACAGATCCCACTTGAAAGAGCTCCAATGACAGGTGGGTATCTGAGCATCAGAATAATCACACTGATGGGTTATAGCCCACTGAGTCAAATAAAAGCCCAGAATCTAGACTGATATCAATAAATGTTATCAAGGCTTGGTGAGGAGTGGAATATGTCTATAGGTTCCAAGTTCCTTCCCATAAAATGCTTATTAATTATGGATGGGAAGTGAGCAGCTCTGCAGGGGGAGCCTGGCTGATGGCCCCGAGAGGGATCCCGTCAATGCCAGGCCACCCGACTGGACACCACTAAAAGGATGCATCATAAGCCAATCTGCTCTGATTGTGAGAAAATACAAGCCCGTATTTTCTCTGATTGTGAGAAAATACAGACATCAAGATTGCTGGGAGAAACATCAACAACCTCAGATGCGCAGATAATCCCACTCTAATGGCAGAAAGTGAAGGAGAACTAAAGTGCCTCTTGATGAAGGTGAAAGAGAAGAGTGAGAAAACTGGCTTAAAACTCAGCATTCAAAAAACTAAGATCACGGCATCTGGTCCCATCACTTCATGGCAAATGGAGGAAAAAAGTGGAGACAGAGGCAGATTTTATTTTCTTGGGCTCTAAGATCACTGCAGATGGTGACTACAGTTATGAAATTAAAAGACACTTGCTCCTTGGAAGAAAAGTTATAACCAACCTAGACAGCATATTAAAAAGCAGAGACATTACTTTGCCAACAAAGGTCTGTCTAGTCAAAGCTGTGGTTTTTCCAGTAGTCATGTACAGATATGAGAGTTGGACCATAAAGAAGGCTGAGCAGAATTGGTGCTTTCAAACTGTGGTACCAGAGAAGACTCTTGAGAGTCCCTTGGACAGCAGGGAGATCAAAGCAGTCAATCCTAAAGGAAGTCAACTCTGAATATTCATTGGAAGGACTGATGCTGAAGCTGAAACTCCAATACATTGGCCACCTGATGTGAAGAGCCAAGTCACTGGAAAAGACTCTGACGCTGGGAAAGATTGAGGGCAGGAACAGAAGTGGGTGACAGAGGATGAGATGGTTGAATGGCATTACTGACTCAAAGGACATGAGTTTGAGCAAACTCCAGGAGATAGCAAAGGATTGGGAAGCCTTGCATGCTGCAGTCCATGGGGCACAAAGGGTCAGACACGACTTAGTGACTAAACAACCATAAATGAACATTCTACACAATACCAGGCCTGTGGTCTTCAAAACAGCCCAGGTCCTAAAAGTCAAGTACCCTAAGGAATGTTCCAAACTGAAGACAGAGCTTCAGAGGCAAGCTAAAGAGACACCACAGATGAATACAGCACACCGTCCAGAGCTGAAACTTTTGTTTCAAAGGCATCGCGGGGGCAGCTGGCACATGGTGACTAGGGTCTTTAACTGTGACCACGTGCATCAGTGCATTAGTGATTAGATGAATTTCAGAGTCTAGTGGTGACACAGGAGAACATATCATAGAAACGTAACCTTGTTCACAGGAAATGCACACAAAGTTCTACCAGGGTGATGGGATTTCAGGCTGATAATTTACTTTCAAATGGTCCAGAAAGAAAAAATTTTTATTTATATTATACAACTTTTTTGTGAGCTTTTGCGTATTGCCAATTTTTAAAGTATTAAAGTATAGTGAATCACCAAAAAAAAAAAAAAGAACAGAAAAAGCCATAGGTGCAATAACAACAAAACTCCAAGGTGATTGTGAGGCATCCCCAGGGATGCAGAGCCTCTGTTCTAGAAGCCACTCAAGCAGTTGACCACAGGCTATGCACATAGAGCCCTTCCCCCGGGCAGCCCTACCCTGGAATCCTCAAGTGGGTCACACTTGCTAACTCTGACCCCCACCTACTCCAGTCATCAGAGATGACCCTCAGTTAATTCAGAGCACCCTCTACTTTCAAGTGCCCCAGAGGCCCCATCAAGCCCCCCCATCCCCTCTCTATGCTTCTTCCCTGTGAGGCAGCCTGGTTGTTGAGGATATCAAGGCTACAGTCCTCTGCCCATGTCCTAGAGTCCTGAGTGATGCAGATTTTGGAGCCTACTCTCTCCCTGAACCTCAGACAAGAGCCAGGGGACAGGCTGGGAAGAGTCCAGGTGGCTTGGTTGGGCAATCTGTCACTCCCTCCACTTCACTCAAGAAAGCCTTCTCACTGCCCCCTTCAGTCGGGGTATTCCCTAGAAAGGCCCACAGATCTTGGTGGCAGTGCTCGCCGCAGCCCATCAAGTGTACCCAAGCATAATTGCTGCCCTGAGGGTAAAGCTTCAGCCTAAGCTGCTGGATGTGGGCAGGACCCCAAGGGGGAGCCTCCATTCCTCCTCAACCCCCCAGAGAACCAGCCCCCATGTGGCCACCCACTCTGAGCAGGATGCCTCTGCACCAGGGAGACTGCATCTTAAAGGGGGCTCACCTCCCACGTTGCCAGGTTCTCTGCCTCAGCTCCTCTCCTGAGACCACCCAACCAGGGTAGGAGTGGAGAGCTGGGTCCAGTGTGCTCCTGCCATCAAGTGGTGTGGAGGGAGGTGGCCACAGATGACTTCAGATGGCCGAGATGGCCAGGGTCTGTGCATGGACGGGTGTTCTATGCTCCGCTCTCCCTCCTGACTTGGTCCAGTGACAGGCTTGCTTCACTGTGTCCCCAGCATGGACAATGCCGAAGACCCTGTGTACGAGAGTCTGGAGGAGTTCCACGTGTTCGTCCTTGCTCACATATTAAGGAGGCCCATCGTCGTTGTAGCAGATACGATGCTGAGGGACTCAGGTGGGGAAGGTAAGTTTACCCATAATGAAATGGATGTGTTTTATTCATCACCCAGAAAGTATAGCATCCCAAGTAAGGAAGAGACAGTTGAACATAACAGCTGAGCCTCCAGAAAGACACAGAACCTGGTTTTGCCCTGAACAAAGACTTTATTATTTCTCCTCAAGTCCATGTTTATTTTTCCTCCCCATGCAGGGGGAGTTACTCTTTGATCTTTTTTTGGCCACACCACTCAACTTTGACATCTTAGTTCCCTGACCAGGGATTGAAACTTGGCTTTGCCAGTAAAAGCCCAGAGTCCTAACCATTAAACTCAGGGAGTTCCCAGGAGGGATTACCCTTGGCTGTCCATCCACCCTGTGTTTTGGCGGCAGGAGAAATCTGGCAGAGTAGGGGTCGGGATGAACCCCAAGGGGCTCCTGGCCCTGCCAGTTGCCCATGCCCTCCAGTAGTGCCAGCCTTGCCCCAGAGCCACTCTGCCACTCCAGTCCCCTCCTGCCCCCGTTACATGTTCTAAAGAAGAAACAAGAAAGGCGTAAAGTGCAAAGTCACCCAAAAGGCTGTGATGGGACCAGAGCTGGGGAGAAGGAGGAAGGGATGGAGGGCTTTCTAGGGCTGGTACCTACTTCACGGCCCATCACTCACCCTCTCCCTCGGCCAGGCCAGTACTTCCCAGGGTGGACACTGCCTCCCACTTTTTAGACAAGAAGCCTGAAGCCCAGAGAGGCCACACAATGTGCCCCCACCCCTGGCTGAAGCCTTGGAGGAAGCAGGATCGACCCAGGGAGGGAGGGCTCCAGGCGTGTTCTCCCTCCAGCCTTTCTGCTAGAGCCCACAGGATACCGCCTGTGGGCTCTCTGAAGAGGAGGGACCTGAAGGGTCATTTCAGTGCAAGTGCCCTCCCTCTCATGGCTGGTATAACCACAGAGGGCAGGGGCCTGGGGTGCATTGGTCACTTCCAGTGACACAGGCCTGCCAAGGTCCACAGCTCTTTGGGTGCAGAGCCAGGCCTCCCATCAGGGTTCGTATACTCGTCAGATCCCACAGAGTTGGGTCCACATTCCTTCCCTCGTCCTGTAGCCCTCTCAAAGGTTGGACCCACCTTGCCTCTCAGTAGAGAGAGGCCAGAAGCGCAGTCACTGATACAGACAGAGGGAGGGTGGGGAGGAATCCTGAGCTCATCAGCGTCACCCCTGAGGTCAACTGTCCTTTCCTTCCACTCAAAGGAGGGCAGTGAGTCACTGACTCCAAAGCCAAGAGACAAGGTCCTTTGTGATTAAAAAGTAGAGGCCGTATCAGGGCATGTATTTCTAGTATTTACTGTATCTCAGTAAGAATTTAGGCCTTTCCCCCCTTTTGGTAAGGAAATGAACAAGCTTATGTCCCAGCTGCTAAAGGAGCCAATCCCCATCCCTCATTTCCCATGTTACTTAGGACTTGGGCCTGGAGTGCTCTCATGAGTTTCTCAAAACCTAGAACAGACAGGCTATGGAGCAGCACAGATGTTGTTCTGTGTACAGGTGCTTCTATGAACACAGGTTTCCAGGTAGTCGTTAGTGCACGTCCTGGCTGACCACCTGGGGCAGGTGTTTTGATCACCTGAGCAGGCCTCAGGGTGGCAGGCAGGCCCAGCAGGTCACAGCAGAATCCCCTCAGCCCTGGTCCTCTTGTTCCCAGGGTACAGCCTGACAAGGCACCAGGACAAACAAGCCAGGAGGACGCTGCCCAGGGAGGCAGGTTGGGGAGGGTGCCCTGTCAGGCACAGGACTCAGGGTCTAATAAGCCTGGCCCCTGTGAGCCTAGGCTTCCTAATCCATGTGGGCTGAGCAACACCCGGCTCCCAGGGAGCTCCTGCTGGGTGGGAGGAGGCCCCTCTACTCCGGAGTGGATGATGGATGATGCTAGCACCCAGGGCTGCAGCCTGAGCCCACCCTCCGTTCCCTCTGCCCTGTCACCTCCCCCAGTTTGGTGAGGGCTGCTGTCCGTGCCCCCTCCAGCTCCACGTGCCCTCTTCACCTTTGTTTGTGTCTGCAGCGTTTGCTCCAATCCCCTTCGGAGGGATTTACCTGCCTTTGGAAGTACCTCCCAACAGATGCCACTGCTCACCTCTGGTTCTTGCCTACGATCAAGCGCATTTCTCTGCCCTTGTGTCCATGGAGCAGAGAGACCAGCAGAGAGAACAAGGTAAGCCTGCTGCCACTTGACAGTGGCGGGAACAGAGGGGCCAGGAGGGCAGGAGGCGGGATGTGGAGCCCTCCCTTGAGAAGTGCACTCAGCAGTGATGGGTTTTGCCTAAAACTACCATATGCATGCAGAAAAAATCATTGAAAATAATGCCATTTGCAGCGACGTGGATGGAATGGATTTAGATGATCATTATCATAGATGATCATACACAAAAACTTAGATTATCATACTAAGTGAAATAAGTCAGAGAAAGACATATCATACGATATCACAGGAGGAATCTAAAGAAAGATACAAATGAACTTATTTACAAAACAGAAACAGACTCACAGACATAGAAAACAAACTATCGTCACCAGAGGGAGAAGTAAGGAAGGATAAATTAGGATATACGCACTGCTATATGTAAAATAAACAATGAGGACCTACTGTATGGCACTATACTCAATATCTTCTAATAACCTCTAAGGGCAAAGAATCAGAAAAAGAATATGTATAACTGAATCACTTTAAAATATGACAAAATTAATAATTCTGTCACCCTTATCTAGCCTTTACTGTGGCTCCCTTCACTTCTATGCATATTTTATATGGATGTAGTTAATCTCAGATGTAATTTTTAAAAGCTCTTCTAGTGCAGTCACCTAACTATAGCTCACTTTCTTTGTAAATAAAGTTTTATTGGAACATAGGCACACTCATTCAAAGGCGAATTATCTGTGGCTACTGCTTTTGTACCCTGAGAGCAGTTGAGAAGCAGTGTCGGAAACTGTGTGGCATGCAGGGCTGAAACCATTTACTAATGAGCACTTCGTGAACAATGTTGGCCAGCCTCTGCTCTGCAGGAAGCTCAGAATCAAAAGATGGATATTTCCATTCGAATCATGACATGGGAGCTTCCTGTCCTTTCATTGCTGCAGAAAGTCTTACCAAGCTGGGCCCACAGACTGTGCAGTGCAGTCTCAGCCGCAGTCACGTAGACTTGTGTGGGGCCTGTCTTTAGTCAGCACATTATGTGTCTGTTGTGGAGATGGTGGGATTTTGTTTGAAATGTTAACTGCTGATGGATGTGTGATTAACTGAGCAACGAAGGGGGAACTTCCTTTTTCACTTCTGTGTCTGGTTAGACAGAGAGCCCTCAGGGGACCAAGGGAAGGAAAGGCTGAGTGATTTCAGAGTCCCTGCCATCAGACGTGGTCCCGGGAAATCTGTGCTGGCTCATCCCGTGGTGATGTGAGTCCAGAAGGAAGGCAAGCAGGGGCTGCAGCCAGCTGAGGGGATGTCACGTCCTTTTCATGAGCTGTTTACAGACATCTCACTTTAGCCACCTTTAGGCCTTCTCTGTTGTCTCTCTGCATTTTGGCCAGTGAGAGCGGGCACCTCCCTCATGGCTTTCGGCTCTTGTGGCTCACTGTGACTCTTGGGAGACAAGAGGGCCCTTTCTCAGCCTCACCCTATCGGCAAGTGATTGAAAAGACCTTAGAAAGTCAGATGTTAGCCATGAGTCAGCGGCTCCTAACCTGGCAGCTCAGAACTCCAGTCTTCTATTGAACTGTACAGAAAAAAATGAAAAAACTATAAAAGAAAGATGAAATAATGAAACCATTACATCAAGATGAAACATTGTAGAAACAGCATGTTGGGTATAAATTTTGGAGAATTTTAATAAAATTGGCTGTGTTTTATTTCAAAATTAAAAAATGAGGGCCCTTTCTCAGGACTGGGGGTCCAGGCCGCTCATCCGGTCTCTCAGACTCTCTGGTAAGGGGAAGATCGTGGTCTCAGGGCTGGCATCTCTGGCCACTGAGCGGGACCTTCCAAGCCTAGTCCCTTCCTTACAGAAGGCACTGAGCTTTCTCTCAGGCCTTCCAGGTGCTGCTTTTGGATGCTTTCCAGGCCAGTGTGAAGTTGCTCATCAATAACAGGACAAATGTTGAGGAGCTCCACAGCTTAGCAGGCAGGGTCACAGAGGTATGGGTGGTTTCACCTCTGAAAACTTGCTTTCCCGTAAGTGGGGTCTGGTCCCAGCGTGGTGTCTGAGAGGCTGTGCCACGGGCTCCTACAGCTCCCCCTGCTGGCTACCTGCTCGTAGCGGTGCGGTCCCTGCCTCCGCGGTCTTCATGTGACCAGGGCTGCACATTGACCCATTCAGTTCTCACAACCACTGCACAAGCAGAAGCAGGGCACATGTGAGTGGCTCCCACTGGCTGGGTAACCTCTGTGCTGCACATCAGGCCCTCACACATTGGGAGAGAACACGAATGCTCTACAGACTCTGAGGCTTTAAGTGTTGCTGCCAACACGTCCCCTGTGCCACCCTCGCTAGTGCGTGCTGGTAGGCGAAACCGTGCTTCCTGCTCCTCCCGTTGGCCTGAAGTCCAGTGGTCCTACATGCCTGGGGCTGAGGGTCCATTCAGTGATGCTACCTGTTGCTTGCAGGTTTGAAGGACCCAAAGATGAGGTATCCTTGCCTTGGGCCCTCACCATCTTGTAGGGGAGACAGGCCACCCCACCAAGCCACACTCTGTCCAAGGCAGTATATGCCCCAGACAGGCACAAGCTCCATTCAGCTAGAGAGTGATTATTCTAATTGGAAAGAATGGACAGATGGAGCTGAGCAAAGGTGCTGTGCCAGTGCAGGGATGTGGCTGGCGTGTTGCTGGTGCAGCCCAGCAGGCACCTGTCATGGAGGCATGATAGCGCTGGGCCTGGGCGCTGCCACACCCTCACCGTGTGGGCCGAGGGGTGCCACGTGCCTCCCAGCCTGTCCCCTTCTCTGTTGTGCAGTAACACCCACCTCCCTGGGAGTGAATGCCTTTGCCTCCCCTTGTTCACCCTCATCACCCCCACCCCATCCTCTGCCCTTTCTCTTCCACCCATTTTCCCATTGGTCTCTTTCTAACTGGACAAGTGCAAGGACCTCACCATTTAGTTGTGAAGTGACCACCAAGGGGCAGTCCCTCCACACACGGAAGTTCTCAGTCACCCCTGGGAATGGTACCACCTGTCCCAGAATCAGGCCTGTCCCCGGATCCATACATGTTCCTTCAAAGACAAACCTAAAGGCCTCAATTGGCCCCCTTCCTGGCCACCCAGTGTCTCCCTGAAAGGATCTGCTGTGGGCAGGAGCAGCAGAGCAGACAGTGTCTGAGGAGCAATCACCAGAGGAAGTCTACCCCACAGTTCTGTGGGGCACTGTCCTACCTTCTGGCCTGACGCTGGAGACTGCCGACGGCTTTCCACAAATACTAGATCCTAGCAGTCCCACCATTGTTACCTGGTGATTGGGTATGGTGGTGAGAAACTGAAAAAACATTAGGAATCTGTTGGGGAACAGGCTTATCCTCTCTTCTCAGCCTTTATGAGGCCAAGAAAGTGGAAGCAACCACAGAAAGCCATGTGTTAGCATCCAAAAGAAGATGACTCTGAATAGCACTGGGCTGCAAGGGTGGTTGCTGCTCTGCTTCTCTAACAGGGAGTCCTGAGGTAGGTGGTCCAGGGCTGGTGCATTAGCCCTAGACATCCTCAGGGACTCGGGCCCCAGCCTCTCCCTGTTCCACCATCCTTATCGCGTGATTTCAGCCTCATGGTTATAGAATAGATGTTGTAGCACCAGGCATCACATCCACATCCCAGGCTGGGCCAATTGGCTCTTTTCTTGAAACTTAGTCATTTTATTTGGGAAGAACACTTTCCTTCAGTACCTGTGCTGGCATCTTACTAACAAAGACTGAGCTCCACACTTGCAGTTGCCCAGCTGCAGAGCAACCTGAGAAATGAGTGCATCAGAGGAAGAAGGGGGTGAGGTAGTAGGTGGGGGTTCACTGAGCCAGTTCTGAATCAGGGAGAGAATGTGATGTTTCCAGGCAATTGCATCTGGACTCTCCTCTATTTCACCAGCAATGACTATTTATCTAGGGAAGGGCAAAAGTGCAAAAAAAAAAAAAAAAAGGGGGGGGTTCTTCACCAACTCGGGTCCTCATCTGGAAATAAACCACATAGGCTGTTAGGCTCTCAATCCCCTAAAAAGCTGTGGTGCGTGAAGCTGTCAATGCTGTGCGCCTTAGGAGAAAATCCAGTTTACTTAAGCGCAGAAAGAAAAGCAGCCCTCCTCCCAGGCCATGCACTGCCCGTGGATGTCAGGTTTGGGGCTGACCAGGTGAGGGCGGCACAAGCACCATGCATCCCACCCATGGCTGTGCCCCCATAGGAGGAGGGGCAGGGACTGGGTGGGTGGTCCTACTGAGAGCCAGAGCCAGGCTTGGCTCCTGGCGACTGACTTGATGGCACATTCCTATGCCTCTGACATCTAAATGCCAGCAGGGAGTGTATGCTCAGAGGTTCTCTCTCCTAGAGCCCTGGGCTTATGCCAGCACAACCTCCCCAAAGCAGTCAGGAGCCTTCTGATCCTGCTGAAGTGAGACCTTGGCCTGGTGAGGGGCTTCTCATTCCCTCCTTCCAGAAGGTCTCCAGCTCTGTACGTTCAGGCTGGTTGCACTCTGCCCCCCAAGAGCTGCCCAGGAAGCTCTTTTCAGACTCTGACATCACCACTCTGGTAGCATCCTTGCCTACGAGGACCAAGGATGCTCAGTGAGAGGAAAGGTGGTGAGGAAACCATCCTCCTCCTCCCTGCCCTTCCCTGCTACGCCTCCCTCCATTCACAGGGCTCCCTGGTGATGGTTAGAGCCCCTTCAGCTTTGGCTGCAAGTCACCAAAACCCAGCTCGAGGGGGCTCAGGCAGTTAGGGGGCTGGTTCTCACACACACTCAACAGTGTGGGGCAGGCAGGCGCCCTGGGGCAGGTGGGACATTTCAGGAGTGTCGGAGATGACCAGGTGACTCCACCTTACCTGCAGCCTCCTCACCTTTTGTTCCAGACAAGCACCTGCCCCCACCGCCCAGCAGCAAGCGGGTCCTGTTTGACCCCAAACTCTCATGTCTAAATGGATTACCAGATCTGCGACAGGAAGTACACACAAAGATCCTAGTGCATCTTGTCCTGGAAGAAACAAGGGGTGGTGTCAGGAGGGCTCCTGGGCCGATGGATGAGGCTCCCACAGGCGAGGTGGACAGTGAGGACCGTCACTGGGAGGAGTGGTACCACGCTGAAGTTGCTTCAGTTCATGGCCTCATAATGACATTCAGGGAAAGTTTTCTTCATCAGTTCTACAGGAAGCTTGGAGCCACGTGTGACCTTGGAGACTGGTAAATAGCAGGAGAGCATCAGACCAGATCCTGCATTCCCTCGGTGAATTGATGACAGGTCCTTTGTCTGAGTTAAGGTACCCTGGCTTGTCATGAAGGGAGAGGCAGTCTCAGTAAGGTCTGCATTCATGTGTTGAAGTCCTATCCCCCAGACCTCAGATTGTGACTGTATTTGGAGATGGGGGTCTTCAGAGGGGTAATTAAAGAAAAATGAGGTGATTAAGGTAGACCCTCATCCACTCTGACTGTTGGTCTTATAAGAAGAGTAGATTAGGACAGACACATGCAGAGGAAATCGCAAGAGGACACAGAGAAGAGAGTCACCTGCAACCCAAGGAGAGAGGCCTCAGAAAGAAATGACTCTGCTGACACTTTGACCTTGGACTTCTGGGCTCCAGACTGTTATTAATAAATGGCTACTGTTTAAGCCCCTCCCTCTGTCTTTCGTCGCCACCCAAGCAAACCAATACAGACAGAATGAGAATACCTGGTTACTCAAGCCCTTGGGAATGAATGAGAAACTGCCCCGTTTCTCATTACTTCTGGCTCAGCGCATCATCATCACCTTCTTGACCAGTGGATGCTGCATTCAGATCCATCAGTGGCCTAATTAGTGTCTGTGAGCTCTCTGCCCTCAGCAGCTCATGTGTGGGGATCCTGGGACCCACTGTAGCTGGTGGTGAATTTTTTTTTACAAAGTAATATACTGCACGCTCTATAGATCCACACCCCAGCAGATGTTTGGAACATGACTAGTCTTATAACTCTGCTCCAGGGGAAGGGGTGATCCCACTGGGGAGGTTCAGCAGAACAAAGAGCAGGACCATTGGATGTATGGTCAAGGGCCTGGAGAGCCTGCTGTGGGTACAAGGTGCTCTGAGCGCTGGAGCTGGAACTGGGGACAGACAGCTGGCCCTGGATCAGGGGGACAGGCTGAGGGTGAGCTCCAGCTCTCTTGTGTATAGCTGCACAGCTTGGGCCACGGGGAGGTTCCTTCAACAAGTGTTCACTGTGACAGCACACTCGTGACAGTGACGGTACTGGATGGCCCACACCTCACACAGTGAGAGCTTGAGGTTGAGCTCCTTCCTTCCAGGGGTCAGCAAGGCTGCAGGCATCGGTCCGAGCAAGGCAGAGCCTCTCCAGGTGAACTGGGATCCAGAGACAGAATAACCCCACACCACAGGTCATGAACTCTGTTTTCAATCTGTATTTTATGCACAGTTCACAGTTAAATGCCAACCTGTTTTATGATTTCCCAAACCAGATACAATGCGACATTTCATCTCCAATCTATTTGACAACGCACTCTGCTTTTTCTTATAGGACTGATTTATAATATAAACAGCACTCATTTCCTATTAAGTAGAAATTGGTCTTAACAGGCTATAAATATTATTAAATGTTCCATTTAAATGGATTTTATAATATAATTTTGTTAATATAGCAGTCTAAAATGATAAATTAACCTTTTTCTAATCAAACTGGCCCATCTGTGAACCTGTTTAAAAACAATAATAGAGGAACCACATACCACCCCACCTGTTACTGGACATTATAAGAATCAGATAAGTTCACAGTAGCAAGAAGACTTGAGAAATTCCTAGCATTCCCTTTGCAGTCAGGCTTCTTCCTGTTCAGCCACTTTCTAGGTTTGTGGTTTGCCACTGAAAGACACACTCAGAAAGGGTGTGGAAGGCCAGCTTGCCTCTCCACATGGTCTGCAGGCAGCCTCACTGGACCCCTGGCCACATACCGCTGCTACTCCTGCTATAGCCTTGAGTGTGGCTCCCAGAGGTGTGGGCCACCCCAGGGCCTGGGGACAAGACTAGGGGTGTCATCTTTAAACATTATTGGGTTTTGACCCACAAACATCTCAAACAGCCCCCACATGGCCAGGAACAGTGGGTGGAACTTCAAGGCTGTGAGTTCTGTCCCCCTGGGCTTACAGGGGGACATGGGTTCAGAGAGCTGGGTTTTGCTGATCAAACGCCCAAGAGTCTGGCTGTCCATCGACACCTGCACCACCCCAAGGAACATCAGGTCTGAAGGCCGAGGCTTAGTTCAAAAGGGATGCCAGCTATGCTCAACTACATGGAAAGAACTGGTCATGGGTCTTTCACTAGGAACCTGGGGCCTGGAGAGCTGAGGGGGCAGGAGACGTAGACACAGGCTCCATCAGGCCTCCCCAGGGTGTCTGGTCCCCCAGCCACCATCTCCCTGACTGCTGAGTCAGCCCAGCCCCCATCTCCATATGAAGTGCTGTCTCTCCCCTCAGGCTGCCCCAGGCTACCTGTGGACTTGCAGGCTTCTGATGGTTGGTGTTGGAGCAGGACATGGCCTTCATCAGTCCTCCTGCAGAAGAGGAGGGAGACAAAGCCCCAGGTGCCTGTCCTGCCCCCTGGAATGGGGAAGGAACGTCTTAGTCAACCAGCGTGACAGCCTGTTTCTGCTCTCCAAGAAGCCCCCCTCATCCCCATTCCCCAGGGTTGCGTCTAATGCATGAGAGAACCTGTGTCCAGAAAAAAAATGGACAGCTTCCTGACAACCCAAGTCCACTTAGAAAATTGTCTCTGGGGATGTTTTTTTTGGTGAAAGGGTCTATGGGAAAAAACGCATCCTGACCAAAGCCCAGTGGGCTGCCTGGAGCATGAGGCCACAGGCAGCTCATCAAGCAGGAACCGGCCACATCCCTGGCATTCACAGAGGGGAAAGAGCTGCTGTTGCTGTGCACCTTGAGGTGTCATGAAGCAAATCCTCATAAAGCAAGTCTGATTTTTCCCAGAGGCACAAGGATGCAAGGTTCTTACCCAGCCAGAGAACTCTGCATCAGGCCCACCAGAGGTTGTTCTTGGGCACTGATGGGCCAGAGCCAAAGCCACGGTGGGATCAGGTGCAGGGAGAGGATGAGGATGACAAGGACCACCTTTCAAAGGCTCCTGTTCTTCGTTGCCAGGCCTCCCAGGAGGCAGAGTGGTAAAGAATCCACTTGCCAACGCAAGGGACTCGAGACGCAGGTTCAGTTCTTCATCGACCAGATTTCTAGATGTCTTAAAGCCACATGTCCTGTCTTTCTCATCTTTGCGTTTGCAGCACCAAGACCCTGGGGAAGCAATTAATAAATGTTGAATGAGTGAATAAACAAGATTACATGCTCACAGTCTACTGATTTCAGATAATTTTTTAAAAGGAAGGGGAGGCAAGGTGCCAACAGTAGTAAAAGGAAAAGTACACATTGGGGAGTAAGGCCGGCCTGTGGCCTGGGCAAGTCACTTAGCACCAGAGTTCGCGTCCTCCTGTATAGAATCGGAGCAAGGACCCTGGAGCTGATGCAAGACCTGTAAGTAACAAATGTAGAGCCCCTGACACGGTGCCTGGTATTGTCGGAGAGCTAGACACAGAGATCCATGGAACAGAATAGGGAACTCAGAAATAACCCCACACAAATAAACTGAGAGGATTTTTGACAGAGAAGCAAATGAATTCAATGGAGGATGGATAGTCTTTTCAGACAAATGGTGATGAAGCAATTGGAAATCCATAAGAAAGAAAAGGAGCCTAAACTCAAACCTCATTTATACAAAAATTAACTCAAAATTGACCATATAATAAAAGTAAAATGTACAAGTAAGGACCTAGAGGTAGGTAAAGAGTTCTTATATATTTTCCTATTTGCTCTGTGTCTCTGGAGATCTGTGACTAATAGAACCACTAATCTGTTCTCCGTCTCTAGAATTTTGTCATTTCAAGCATGCTGCAAAATGGGAATCACACAGAATGCAGTCATTTGGGATTGGCATAATCCAAAAAAGAAAAAAATAAGTTGGATCTCTACTGTGCAAAGATGGTGAGGAGGTGTGGGGGGACAGGAAGGAAGGAGGAAGAGAGGAAGGCAGGGAAGGAGGAAAGAAGGAAAAACAAGTTACAGACCGAGAGAAAGTATTTGAAAACCACATATCAGCAAAGGATTTCTATCTAAAATATACAAAGAACTCTCAAAACTCAATAGCAAAAAGAAAACCCTCCAAAGCATCCAAACAAAAAATGGGAAAAGATACAGACATTTTACCAAAGAGGAGATACAGACGACAAATAAGCCCATGAAAAGCTGGTCAACGTTAGAACCACAAGATATCACTGAACACCTATGAGAATGACTAAAATCTTAAAAACCGACACACCAAGACTGGGGAGGATGTGGAATAATTGGATTGATCCTACACTGCTGGTGGGAAGGCAGAAATGGTTCAGTCACTCTGGAAAACAGTTTGCTGGCTTCTTGTAAAACTAAACATCACTTCTCATGCTGCTGCGGCTGCTGCTGAGTCACTTTCAGTTGTGTCTGACTCTCTGTGACGCTATGGATGGCAGCCCACCAGGCTCCTCTGTCCATGGGATTCTCCAGGCAAGAGTACTAGAATGGGTTGCCATGCCCTCCTCCAGGGGATCTTCCTGACCCAGGCATGGAACCCGGGTGTCCTGCATTGCAGGCAGCTTCTTTACCACTGAGCCGTCAGGGAAGCCCTCACTTACCATATGACCCAGCATTTGTAGTCCTGGGCATTTATCCTAGAAAAATGAAGTTATGTTCACCCAAGAGCCTGTACACAAAACTGCTTTATTTGCCATAGCCAAAAACTGGAAACAACCCAAACGTCTTTCCTGGGTGCATGGTTCAACATCCTGTCTATATCACAGAATCCTACTCAACAATAAAAATGAATCACTGTGATTCATACAATTACTTGAGTGGACCTCAAGGGAATTATGCTGAAGGAAAAAAAAGAAAACAATCCCCAAAGACTGCATTCTGTATGATTCTAGTTCTATAGCAGTCTTAAAATGACAAAATTATAGAGATGGAAAACATATTAGTGATTCTGTTAGGGATTGCCAGAGAAACAGAACCTATGGGATACATATAGATACATATATAAGAGGAGATTAATTATAGGAATTGGTTCCTATAATTATGGTGCCCAAAAGTTCTGCTATCTGCCAGCTGCAGGCTGTAGAACCAGGAAGGCCTGTGGCGTAATTCAGCCTGGGTCCGAACACCCAAGAACCAGGAGCGCTGATGTCTGAGGGCAGGAGAATATCAATGTCCTGCTCAAACAAAGAGAGCCAATTCCTCTTTCCTTGGCTATTTTGTGCTATTTGAGCCCTCCATGGAATCTATGATGCCAGCCCATGTAGATGATTTCTCTTCTTTTAAACTTGTGAAGGTTGGCTAAGAATATGTTCTATTTTGGTGAATATTCCATGGGATCTTGAAAAGAATGCATGTTCTGCTGTTGTTGAGTTCCATAAATGTCCATTAATTCAAGGGCTCTGGTGATGTAATCCAGTCTTCTGTATCTTCGCTGATTTTGTCTGCTTGTTCTGTTGGTTCCTAAAAGTGGCAGTCTCCAACCATAATTAATGTGTCTTTCTCCTTTCATTTTTGTTAGTATTTGCTTCATGTACTCTGAAGCCTATGCACACGTGTAGGATTGTGATAGCTTCATGGAGAGTTGACCACTGAATCACTATGTAATGTTCCTCTGTATAAAACAGGACTTTGCAGTTTTCTTTTTAGTGTCTTTTAACCTATGTACGTCTTTATATTTAAAATGGGTTTCTTGCAGTCAATATACACTTGAGTTTTGCTTTTTATCAACCTGACAGTGTCCTCTGTTAATCAGTATGTTTTGGCTGCTCACATTTAATGCCAGCTCTCTTCTGTTTGTTCCATCTATTTTTATTCCTTTTTGTCTTTTACTGTCTTCTTTGTTTTTTATTTAATTTTATTGGAGTATAGTCAGTGTACAATCTTGTGTTAGTTTCAGGTGTACAGCAAAGTGAATGAGAAAAAAAAAATATATATATATAGTCTTTTTTAGATATTTTTTCTGTATAGGCCATTCCAGATTATTGAGTAGAGTTCCCTGTGCTATACAGTAGGTCCTAATTAGTTATCTGTTCTGTATATAGTAATGTTTATGTCAATCGCAGTCTCCCAATTCGTCACCCCCAATCCACTGGTAACCATAAATTTGTTTTCTACACCTGTAACTCTGTTTTGCAGAGAAGTTCATCTGTACCCTTTTTAATATTCCATATATAATTGATATCATATGATATTTGTCTTTCTCTGACTTCACTCAGTATGGCAATCTCTGAGTCCATCCATATTGCTATATATATTCTTTTTATGGCTGAGTAATATTCCATTATATATATGTACCATATCTTTATCCATTCATCTGTCAGGGGACATTTAGATTGCTTCTATGTCTTAGCTGTTCTAAATAATGATGCTCTGAGCATTGAGATATATGTATCTTTTCAAGTTATGGTTTTCTCCAGATATATGCCTTGGAGTGGGATTGCTGATCATATGGCAGCTCTGCTTTTAGTTTTAAGGATCATTTGCTATTCTGGATTAGCAAGGTGTTTTCATCCAGCACTTTAAAGATGTCACTCCACTATCTTCTTACTTGTTTAACCATGAGAAGTCTGCTGTGATCCTTAGATTTAGTTCTGTATATGTAATGTGTCTTTTTCCTTCGGCTGCCTTCAATATTTTCTCTTTGTCTTCCGTTTTTAGCAGTTTGGATATGTTATGTATATCCAGATTTGTTGCTGTTGTTTTGCCTGCTTGCTTTTTTCTTAGCCTCTTGGATCTGGCAGAGTTTGTCATTTGTTTGGGAAATATTTAGATAAGTAATGTCAGCCATTATTTATTTAAATACCTCCTCTGTTTTGTTCTGTCTCTCCTTTCCTTCTGGGATTACACTTGCACAGATTTGGGGCTATCTGATATTGCCAAACCAATCTTGGATGTGCTGTTCTGCAAACCCCCAACTCGTTTTTTCTGTTTCAGTCTAGTTAACATCTATTCACCTGTCTTATTGTTCACAGACCCTTTCCTCGGGTGTGCAAAGTCTACTAATCAGCCTCTCAAAGTCATTCTTTATAATTGTGTTTTTTTTTTTATTTCTAGCATTTCAATTTGACTCTTTCGTACAGATTTTTTTCTCTCTGATGAAATTAACCATCAAATTCTGCAAGGTATCTCCTTTTTCTATTTAGAGTCTTCAACTTATTAATCAGTTATTTTAAATCATATCTTATAGTTTCAACATCCATGTCCTGTCTGTCTTGCCCTTCACCTGGCTTCACCTGTCAGTGAACTGGTTTTTGCCCATCTTTCCTTATGCCAAAAATATTTTGTTGAAAACCAGCCATCTTGAGTAGAGCAATAAAGACTAAGGTACATCACTTTGATTCCTTTTGTTTTGCTGCATGGAATTTGGATCAGCCTAGATCCAAACCCTGGTTACCCAGCCTTCAGATTCTTCTAGTTATATCTTGTGTCTATGGTGGGTCTGGTATTTCTCACTGTCTGCCGCATGCTTTATGCTGAACCTCACTTTGGCATGGGTCTCTCTCCATATTCTGGCCCCTTTTCTAGCAGTAGATTGCTACTCCTCACAGCTTATTAGCCTGGGTATGGGAGGGAGAGCCGAGAGGGTACTGTTTCTTTGGTCTGATTAAGCCTCTTTCTCAGGCAGGCACTGTGTCCCTGGATCTGGGGGGAGGGAGTGACCTCCTCCAGCTGTAGTTCTGGGCTCAACACATATTCCTGCCCCTCCCCCAGAGAAAAAGAGACTTATTCCCTATTTCCTGCTCCCTCCCCATGCTTTACTGGAGAAAGGCCCTAAGACCAGTGGTGTTTGCTGCCCTACTCTCTGCAGCTTCTTCCTTAATACAAAAGTCTCTGAAGGACACTTTGTTAGAATCCTGGCCAGTCTTTTTCTGAGTACCAGCTCAAGTCCCACAGAGAGAGGGCTGCGTGTGCTTGAGGATTTCCCTTATGTCTGTCGCCCCCAGGGTCCTGTATTCCTTCCACCAGTCTACATCCTTCCTTTACCAACTTGTTAACAATTTTAGCTGCAATCTTCTTAGTGGGGTCCAGCTGAAAGAAAAAAAAGTGAAAGTGAGGTTGCTCAGTCATGTCCAACTCCTTCCGACCCCACGGACTGTAGCCTATCAGGCTCCTCTGTCCGCAGCATTTTCCAGGCAACAGTACTAGAGTAGGTTGCCACTTCCTTCTCCAGGGGATCTTCCTGACCCAGGGATCGAACCTGGCTCTTCCACATTGCAGGCAGACGCTTTACTGTCTGAGCCACCAGGGAAGCTGGGGTCTAGCTTAGTCTGCCCCAATTAAGCTCATGTCCATACCTCCTCAAAGACACCTGTCTTTCCTTCGATCTAGAGCTAGCCAGTTGTCTGTGACTTCAGCTCTTGGACAGGTTAAAGGAAAGTTGTGAATCTGCACTTTGTCTAGCTTGTTGTTATACAAGTGGTGTACCCTTCTCACATCCCTCAAAGAAACCAGGAGTCTCCATTTTTTTTTTTTTTTTTTTTTTCGCAAAAATAAGTACTGAAAATTGGTTGCTGCTTTGGTTACCCACTTTGTCCAGGCTATTTTGAGATGATGCCTATATGTTTCCAGGTTACCAGGGAATTCTCCATGTAAGAACACTGGAGTATGTAGCTGTTTCCTTCTCCAGGGGATCTTCCTGACCCAGGGATCCAACCTAGGTCTCCTGCATTGCAGGCAGATTCTTTACCCTCTGAGCCACCAGGCAAGCCCCCGAAGTATTAGTCACTCAATTGTGTCTGACTCTTTGCAACTCTGTGAACTGGAGCTCACCAGGTTCCTCTGTCCATGGAATTCTGCAGGCAAGAATACTGGAGTAGGTAGCCATTCCTTTCTGCAGGGGTTAAAAGATAGGAGCATGCCTTTTCAAAGGGCCTTGGGGAGGGAGGGAGTTCACAGGCTTATTTTGAAAAGCATTTGCTGTTCCTGACATTTGCCACCAGAGGGCAAGTCACCACATTCGTCTCCTTATCACTGGGTGAGGCCAGGCTTCCCAGGCTTCCAACAGGGAAAAGTTAGGTGTGTAAAGTGAGAAGCAGAGGCGTCTAAGTACCTGAGTCTCACAGAGGGCCTGTTTTCGAGGCCTCCCTCTAGGCTGTACAGGTGGAGCTCCTAAGCCCTGCCACCCTGACCCGAGGGCCACAGCTGTGCTCTCTGCACAGAAGATGCCTTCTAACGTCCAGGCTGAGAAGCTGCTAGGAGCCTGCTGGGTGGTCAGGCTCTAGCACCTACAGGTGATTCCAACCTTCTGCTTTTTGTGTTTGGGGGGAGGCGGACGGTCAGGGTGGGGAGCCCAGGACGTCCATCCCAGCCCAGCTACTGAGTAGAAGAGTTCCCAGGGGCCCTTTGGTAAGGAAGCTGAGGAGGCTGCAGAGCTATACTACTTTAGTTGGTTTATCTGACAAATAAGCCAAAGTCATAGTGGTTTCAAGTGATAAGTTTGCTTCTCCTGCAAATAAGGCCTAAAACAGATGTTCCTGATGAGCAGGCGGGTCCCCTCCAAGTGAGGAATTAGGAACCCACTCCTGATGTAGGGCATCCATCATCAGAAGGCTAGAGGGTGGGAAGGGTGTTGGGAGAAGGCCCGCCCACCCCCTCACCACACTGCCCAGGGCTTCAAACAGTGCTTCTGCTCACGCCCCACAGATGCAAGCAAGCCTGTGTTCTTTCCTAATGCTAGGGTGGCGGCTGGGAAATATAGCCGGGCCTGGGCAGGTGCCCCCAAGGCACCTCTCCCCTGGGAAAGTGGACAGCCAGATCCCAAATTGTCCACATTGTACCTACGGGAATTACTTCTAACAGATTATTATTCTAGAACAATGTTTGCCAGATTTGCTTGATTTTAGACCCATGGAGGGAGAAAGCAATGGCAACCCACTCCAGTACTCTTGCCTGGAGAATCCCAGGGACAGGGGGAGCCTGGTGGGCTGCCATCTTATGGGGTCACACAGAGTCGGGCATGACTGAAGCGACTTAGCAGCAGCAGTAGCAGCAGACCCATGGAGAATGCTTATTTAAAATAGAATCCTTGGGTCTCTTTCCTGGACACTCTGGTTTGGCCATCTGCCTGGGGGCATGGAGTGGGTGCCTTTACCAAGCTGTCCCTCCAGGAAGCCCTGTCTACAGAAGGAGCCTCTACCCCCTGCCCCGACCCAGGGGTGGGAAGCCAGGCCAACCTCTCTCTGTTGTCGTGGTGACTCTTGGGACTATGGGACCAGCTCCTGGGTTTGACCCAAGGGAGGCTGGTCCTGAACCAGCCTTGCAGCCCCTGCCCCCACCATTGTGACTACTCCACAGCTCAGCCCTGGGAGGGACGGCATTGAGTTACAGCCACAGACAAGACCAAACAGTCTGTGGCCAAGGTAGACCAAGCTGCCCCTGACCTCCCAAACCAGAGCACAGTGCCGCCCAGCCCCATCCAGGTGAAAAGGAAAATCTGGAGCAAACCTGTGTTTCCCTTAAACGGAGCGGGGGGAGGGGCGCGGGCGCGGCTGGGTGGGGTGGTGGAAGAAGACTATGTGTGTGTCTTTATTAACACTAGAGGGCAGCACCGAGTTAGTATTTCCTGTTTCGTATTAGAAAGTCAACTATTAAACGGGTATTCAGTCTTAGATTTTATGTATTTGTTACTTATTGATTTGCCTTTCTGTTTTTGCCATGACACCTTTGTCATGAATCTTGGGGAAATGACACCAGATCTGTGGCCTGCATCTGGGGGGCAGGGGAGGGAATGCACGGAGAAGGCAGAGTAAACCCCAGGCAGGAGCAGGGCCCCTGCACCCTAGAGTGGCGACTGGGGGCTCAGTGTCCTCAAAGATGGGGCTTTTTGTGCCAAGGGAAAGCAGCGTTTGGGAGGCCCCGTGTGCTCAGTCAAGGTCAGGCAACATCTGGCCCCCAGCACAGGAGTGGGGCAGAGGTGCTCCAAGGCCAGAGCAGGCAAGGATAACCCTGAATCAGGGCAGGCCCCGCCCAGCTGTCAGCTTCTAACCCACTTCCCCATCTAGAAGGTGGTCCAGCCTCACCTGCCTCCTAAGCCGGTGGGACAGTGGATGTGAGACCTCCCTGTGGAGGCCCCAAGGCCCCAGCAGGTCTGAGTGTCACACCTGAAGGTGCACTGGTCCCTGCACCCACATATACCACCCCCAGCGTTTGGGCAGGCCGGCTCCCCAGGTCCTGCGCCCACCCCAACCCTTCTGAAGTGGGCCCAGGCCCCTGGGGGCTGAGGCATGTTTTGATGAATCAATCCCTCTGTGCACTGAGGGGCCTGTCTCTCCTCACTGCCTTGTTGTTCAGTCGCTCAGCTGTGTCCGACTCTGTGACCCCAGGAACTGCAGCAGGCCAGACTTCCCTGTCCTTCACTATCTCCCAGAGTTGGTTCAAACTCATGAGTCGATCATGCCATCCAACTATCACATCCTCTGTCGCCCCCTTCTCCTCCTGCCTTCAATCTTTCCCAGCATCAGGGTCTTTTCCAATGAATTGGCTCTTCGCATCAGGTGGCCAAAGTATTGAAACTTCAGCGTCGGCATCAGTTCTTCCAACGAATATGAGGGGTTGATTTTCTTTAGGATCGACTGGTTTGATTTCCTTGCTGTCCAAGAGACTCTCAAGAGTCTTCTCCATCGCCACAGTTCAAAAGCATCAATTCTTCAGCGTTCAGCCATAAGGAAGGCTGTACATGACTACTGGAAAAACCATAGCTTTGACTATACAGACCTTTGTCAGCAAAGTGATGTATCTGCTTTTTAATACTCTGTCTAGGTTTGTCATAGCTTTCCTTCCAAGGAGCAAGGGCCTTTTAATTTCATGGCTGCAGTCACCATCTGCAGTGAAGATTTTTGGAGCCCAAGAAAATAAAGTCTGTTACTGTTTCCACATCGCCGCCTTGTCCACCCACACTTTCCCTCCTCAGAAGGCACGGTGGTCTGCTCCAGAACAGCTTGCCAAAGCTCCCTCAGGCTGCTCTTCACCCTCAGAGCACTATTACCACCTGACAACAGAAGCTGTATGTCAGCTGTTCTTCCCACCCTCAGTATAGGCTGTGAGCTCCCTGTGGCCAAGGCCACTGTTTCTGTGGGTCCCACACAGATGCTCCTGCCCAATGAGCTCATGAATGAGCAGACAGCAGGCAGCCCTCACTCCCCTTCTCTGGGCGGAGCTGGGTGGGCCTGGCCTCAAGCCCTCTCCCCACTGACCTTGCTCAGTGCACTGTCTGGCCTGGGTCTGGTCCGTAGAAAGGGCAAAAGCAGTAATAGCTTCTTTTTGTCTGCTGCCCCAGGAGGGCACCTGCCTTTTGATCCATGTCGAGGCCAAATCATGTCTGCAAACTGCTCTTTGGCATCCACAATAAAGACATCTTCTAAACTGTTAGTGGTGATTTTGAAACCTTGGGCCTTAAGGCTCCTACCCACGTAGAGGTCCTGTGTAATCTCCGTTTGGTTTCCTTAATCACGGCAACACCTGGACTCAGTGGATTTTTCCTGTCCTCCCTAGGGGTCACGGGGGCTTCAAGACTCCCCTCCCACCCTGGGCCACCTGGCACAGGTCTCTCTCTTTTGTGTTCCAGCCGTGATCCCCCTGACGGATTCGGAGCACAAGTTGCTGCCTCTGCACTTTGCCGTGGACCCCGGGAAGGACTGGGAGTGGGGGAAAGACGACAATGATAACGCCCGGCTGGCCCAGTAAGACCCTACCCTGCGCCCCTCCCTCCCCACCAGTGCCACTCGAGGCAGGCTGTTGCTGGGTTTCCCGGGGAGGGCCTGGGCAAGGCGCCCCTGCTCCTAATAGCTGGCTGGCCGGCTGCCCTGCCGGTGGGAGGGGTGTGTGCGGGGGGGGCTGGGACGCAGCTCACTTGCTGTTCCTCTCTCGCTAGCCTGATCCTGTCACTAGAAGCCAAGTTGAACCTTCTGCACAGCTACATGAATGTGACGTGGATCCGGATCCCCTCCGAGACCAGGGTGAGCTTGGCACACGCCAGGACAGACCAGCAGGCACTCTCAGCTTGGGGTGGGCAGCAGGGTGCACCCTCCCCCACGCGGGGCCCCCTGATGCTGGCTTCTATCTTGCCTACGGTCTGTGAAGCCCCGGCTCCAGGTGCAACACGTGTCTGTGCGCCTGTGTGCTTGCGGGTCTGGGCATAGGCGTGCGCTCTGACTAGGGGAGTTTTTCTCCCCTTATTTTCTCCAGAAGGAGAGGCATAAACACACCCTCAAAATAAACCATAGACAAGTCACAACACAAAACTCTTGCTGCCGAGATGGGAACATGATGTGCTGCCATGGAGCAGAATTAATTATAAGCCTGTGTGTTGGTCCTTGAAAAGGCAGGGAACTGGGGAGTGATTCCTAGGCACTTCCTCTTGTTCTCTCCTCGCTGGGAGGGTAGAGCTGTGAGAAAGGGCTGGTGCCCCACTTGCCCCCCCCCCAACTCTGGTAAGAACCATGCTGGCCCTGCCTCCAGATGTTAAGAATGATTCTCTTTAAGTATCTGGCTGATGTTTTTGTGCCCTCACTTTCCTGTAGTGAAATCTCAGGAAAGGGGATTTTTTTTAAAAAGCTTACAAATAATTGCCCCCCCCCCCCCGAGACATCACTTTAATTAACCATAAAGTGGGGCCCATAACTAATAGTTTCTAAGTTTCCATGAAGAAGGCAAGGAGGGCAGTGCCCGGCGCACAGCCAGTAAGTACCCAGGACAAGTTGACACTGATCAGAGTGCTTTTGTACTTCAGCCTTTACTCCTATCTGGTTCTCACAGGGCTCCCTGATGCAGGCCCTGATACCCTGTATGGCACGAGTGACAGTCAGCGGCAGTGTGGTCCCAGAGTCCAGCTGCCTGGACTACATCATGACGTGGCTGTGGGTGTTCCTTTATAGCGCCCACGAGGGCTGTGAAGGCAGCAACTCCAGATCGAGGATCAAGAGACTCGGGCTGGGACACAGCTCAGGCTTGGGACAGTCAGGCTGGAGACAACACCAAGGGGGCAGGGTCTGCCTCCTGCATCAGCAAGAGGAAGGTGGATCTCTAACCTCCTCCCTTTCCTGCCCTCCCTTCTCCCCTGCAGGCCCCTCTAGCGCAGCCGGAGTCCCCGACGGCCTCCGCGGGGGAAGATGTGCAGTCACTGGCCGACTCGCTGGACTCGGACCGAGACTCGGTGTGCAGCAACTCCAACAGCAATAACGGCAAGAACGGCAAGGACAAGGAGAAGGAGAAGCAGCGCAAGGACAAGGACAAGACCCGCGCGGACTCTGTGGCCAACAAGCTGGGCAGCTTCAGCAAGACACTGGGCATCAAGCTGAAGAAGAACATGGGCGGCCTGGGCGGCCTGGTGCACGGCAAGATGAGCCGTGCCAACTCCGCCAACGGCAAGCACGGCGACGCGCCCGAGCGCGGCAAGGAGAAGAAGGCCAAGGCGCGCAAGGGCAGCAAGGAGGAGTCGGGCGCTTCAGCCAGTACGTCGCCCTCAGAGAAGACCACGCCGTCGCCCACCGACAAGGCAGCGGGCGCGTCGCCGGCCGACAAGGGCGGCGGGCCCCGCGGCGACGCCTGGAAGTACAGCACAGACGTGAAGCTGAGCCTCAACATCCTGCGCGCAGCCATGCAGGGCGAGCGCAAGTTCATCTTCGCCGGCCTGCTGCTCACCAGCCACCGGCACCAGTTCCACGAGGAGATGATCGGTTACTACCTGACCAGCGCGCAGGAGCGCTTCAGCGCCGAGCAGGAGCAGCGGCGCCGCGACGCCGCAGCCGCCGCCGCCGCTGCAGCCGCCGCCGCCGCCACCGCCGCCTCCACGGCCAAGCGGCCGCAGCGCAGGCCCGAGGCCGAGGGCGCGCCCGGCCCCGAGCGCGCCTCACCAGCCCCGCCGGCCGGGCAGCCCACGCAGCTGGTTCTCAAGCTCAAGGAGCGCCCGAGCCCGGGGCCCGGAACCGGCTCCCGGGCGGCACGGGCGGCGGCAGGCGGTTCGGCTTCCCCCAGGCCCCGGCGGCAGTGCGCGGCGCGCGGGCGCCAGCGGACCGGTCCCCGGCCGCAGCCCTCCGGCGCCGGGACGCCAGAGCGTCATTCACGTGCAGGCGGCGGGCGCGCGGGACGAGCCGTGCGTCCCAGCTGTAGGAGCGCTGCGGCCGTGTGCCACGTACCCGCAGCAGAACCGCTCGCTGTCATCACAGAGCTACAGTCCGGCGCGCGCCGCCGCCTTGCGCACAGTCAACACGGTAGAGTCTTTGGCGCGTGCCGTCCCAGGAGCCCTGCCCGGGGCGGCGGGCGCGGCCGAGCCCAAGTCGCAGACCTACACCAACGGCTTCGGCGCGGCGCGCGACGGCCTGGAGTTCGCCGACGCCGACGCGCCGGCTGCGCGCTCGAACGGTGAGGGCTGCCGGGGCGGCCCGAGTGCAGGCCCCGCGCAGAGGCGCTGCCAGCGCGAGAACTGCGCGTTCTACGGGCGCGCCGAGACCGAGCACTACTGCTCGTACTGCTACCGGGAGGAGCTGCGGCGGCGGCGCGAGGCGCGCGCGGCCCGGCCCTGAGCGCACGGCCCGGCCCTACCGCCGGGCTGTCCTCTCCAAGTTGTCGGTGTCTCCTCTGCGCCCTGGTCCACCGGGAGGCCGGCGATCCTCTGTCCGTGCTGTGTACGTGTTTGGTCAAACGTTCCTAATGGTGCCTGAACCTACACTGATGCCACTCAGGTAGTAGACGGATAGGAAACAAGTCATACTGTTGGAAGTGGGTGTGCTAGCTAGCATCTGCCTCGTACCTGTGGAAACTCAATAGCCATTGCAAGGGTATTTTTGTTCCTCGATAAGAGAAATAAAGAAATTTGCAGCCCTTTGTTTTTAGAAGGGAGTGTTTTACATGCTTTTTTTTTTTTTTTTTTTTTTTTTTTTTTTTTTTTCCTCCTAACCCGGCGACTGACCTCTTCCATGTAGCGGTCACCTGCGTGCAATCATTGCCACCCAGGGTTTCGAGGCAAACGCACGGCCCTGGGACCGCGGTGGCGGCTCTGCCTCGGGCTTCCACCTGTGCCCTTCCGGGGACCCTGGAGGACAGGGCGCTCGGCCGCCCACTGGCGCCCTGGTGGTCTCTCTGGCCCCTTAGGAATACACGGCTCCATCTCATAAGCAAAACCTCCTCCCACAGCCCCCGGCTCGAGCGACACTCACACTGCCATCAAAGCCACGGGCGTCTGTAGGCTGCGCACGGGACAAGCTACCTCGCGGGGCGCGGTGATGTGTAGCGGTCACTCCCGGTGCGGGGCAGCTCAGGTGACAGGAGCTTTCCAAAGACACCAGGGGGCCCGAGGGCAAGGTTCCGAACTCACGATTTGGAGTTGCCCATATATGAGCAAAAATGACAGCCTGTTCACATTTCTCCTTCGAAGACCCTTCCCCAGTGAACTGTCGCCGGAGGGGCCCCTCGGAAGCGACCATCAGTGCCCCAGGAGAGAGGCGAGGACTTGACCTTGCGGTCACTGTGTAACCCCCCTATAGGCCGCCCTCAAACGCGGCCCGCCCCTCTTTCCAGAGGGCAGGGACTGAGGGCCGCCAGGAAGGAAGCCCACCCCGACCTCCACCCGCATCTGTCTGGGATCAGCCAGGTGGAGGCATGCCGCTCCCGTCCGGGTCCCCTCCGCACGGTGGCTCCAGAACACGTTAGGGGCAGCCCCATCCTCGAGCGGTCCCTATATTGGTGCCTCCTTATATTTCTTGAGGAAAAAAAAAATGTGTCCTTAGCTACCCTGTTCTGAGCAGCAATATGCAGCGTCTTCCTTCTAAGATTACCTCTGGAGAATACCGTTCTTGGCCAAGGACACTGAGGCGTTAAACCTGCCTCTCTAAGGAAATACCTTGTTTCCAAGAAATACAGAAATGATGGGTGAAATCCTCACTAGCAAAAGAATCCTTTAAAACCTGTGAGAGCCTTAGAATAGCCTCTAATAATCCCAAGAAAGAGAGAAAGGCCCGCTTCGCTGGGGGTGTATATAAAGAAAACACAGGAGGTACATTATCTCTTCATTGGAGCCAGCTTCTCTTTCTCCAGAAAGGATGCTTTTCCCCGACATAAAGAGCAGCAAAAAAAAAAAAAAAAGATTTTTTTTTACTTGTTTGAATTATTATAATAAACTAATTTGAATATCTCCTGTGAGTAATTCATTTTTGTTCTTAATTATCCACAGCAGGTGGAGTTTTCGGTCATTTATTCAAATTTTACATAAGTGATTCCTTAAAATTATTTACTAAATAGAACCTTAAATTTTTTGGAAGTTTTACTTTTCGTGCTAAACAATACTTTCAATGTGTGGTAATCACTAACATTCATGACCCTCATATTACTGGGGTTTTGTTGAAAGAAAAAAAAAAGCAGTTTTTAAAAAAATCTCTCATCAAGAGGGTTTGTGGCAGCTTTTTGAACTGATTCTTCACATCATGCTGACCAACTGCTTTGCCATCCAAAGCTGTGAGGTCACCGGAAATAAATACTGCTTCACGTGTAGACGCCGGCTCCTGCCCTGCATCTCACAGAAAGTGGAACAGCCAGCTTGAAAAGTGCTTCCCTGTGCATTCATAAACCACACACATAGGCACAGCACGTCAAGGCAGGAAGTAACCTCGTGTTTGCTTTTTAATTTTCTAACATGAAAACAGCCAAACAGAAATTTCCAAAACTGGCTATGCAAATGTTTTATCTTTTAACCTCCGCCAGGTTAAAAAAAAAAAAACAAAAAACAGAAAAAAAAGGCAAACCGAGAGTTAAAACAGTCTATTTGTAATACGAGAGGAAGAACTAGGCAGTGTAATGTGTATGTATTATAAAAAACCAGTGATTGGTTCTAGCTCCTCGAATCTCAGTCACCTCTACCCCAGCCCCATCTGACATATGTGCCATAAACAAGAGCCTGAGATCCAACCCCAACCCTGGCCCCCAGGCTCCTCCTCTCCCCTAGAGTAGACAACCTGTCTCTACTGACCCTGTCTCTCCATGTGGTCACTAGCCACTCCATGTGCGGAGCACCTGTGGGTGTCGCTCCCTGGCGAGGGACACGATGCCCTTGGTCAGCATTGTTTACAAACAGCCATTTCCTCTTGTGAGAGATCTGGATCTATCCTTTCTCTAAACAGTGTTAAAAACAGAGAGCCCACTGTTGCGCTAAATGTGATGGTCCAGCCCCTCCGTGTTCACAAGAGCTTTACCCCTCATCCCTGGCCAGACATCTCTTAGACCAAATGAATTCATCAGGCTGCGCGAGAACCATTAGAAACAGCTGTGTTTTTCACATGTGGGTCAAGAGATCCTTTAAGGTCCTTCTGTGACCTGGGGGCCCTTGGTGGAATGGGGGGAAAGGAAGTGGGGTGGGGCACTAGAGAAAAGGAAAACAGCCAGTCTATATTCTAGAAAGGCCATGAGCCCCACCAAGGCACAGATCCCGGATGCAGACAGTCCCACCTGTGAGCTGTCTTCCCCTCCAACCTGGTCTGGCCAAACTTCCCTTTCTGGGAATGTTGGATGTCTCTAAGTAACAGCAAAATTCCAGAAGGAACCCCAGATACTTCTAAACCCCAGTGGAGGTTATCTCAGTCATTTGCTTCACACTTTCTGCATCTGCGTGACCTGGGTATATGATTTTTTAAAACTAATATATTGTGAAAGGAAGGCGTTTTTAAGTGTATTCTGTTTGTAGATTTTATGCTATGTTGATATTTTACAAGCCAAGTTTAAACTGTACTATAGAAATTATTTTTATATTATTTTCAGAATATGCCACAGAGCAATATTTTGCACCCTTATATTGTCACGGGGTTGTCCCCTTGGAGGGCTAAATTTAGGTTGAGTAGGGCTCCGGTGTGGACTCTGGGGGATGAAACACTTTCTGCTATTTGTTCACATCTGCTCTGAAAGTGGAACTGTGTGAATGTCTCTTCCTTTTTCCATGGAAAGCTCGATTCATTTCCTGTTCCTGGATTTTGGTACTGCACCTTTCCTCTTAAATGAATACTTTCTATTCACTAAGTTACCGTGGACTTTTTTCTTACCTATCACCACCCAGTGGCTCCATTGGTGTTCCAAAAAGTTGCGATGTATTACTTTACAAACTTCATGTTTTCCAAAGTCATTTGATGTGTTAATTCTGGTAGCATACCATCAGGAATTTAGTGACTCAAGATAGAGGAGCACACCTCGGGGTGTGAAATGTTCCTGGTAGTACCCACTGTCTCTGAGGCGGGGTTGTGGCTACATGACTCTCACCCCCTTGCTTAGCAACCACAAGCTTATTTTGCAGACTATTTTGCAGAAATAAACTTAACTGATCAAAGCATATTTCACATTAGTTAAGGAAAAAAGGGCTGTACCCATCAGTGGTGGGAAATTTGTGCGAGGTTAAAAAAAAAGGCTTTGCCAAACCATGTGTTTTATTCTCTGTGTCTTTCATGTTTACAAGAGATGTGGAGTAACGTGCATTTGGGACGGTTTCCTTCTTTAGGATATGAGTCAGTTTTCTGCATTGTGGTGTGGACTTTACAAATTAAGTTCCTCGAGTGCTTTTTTCTTTTTCTTTATTCCAATGCTTCTAATAAATAAGAAGAGAACATGTGTCATGGCTCATCAGGCCCTGCCTCATCAGACCTTGGCTGCTGTGACATTGCCTCCATCCACAGTCTGATTCTGCTGTCACCTGAGCACAGGCATGTTCAGGAAAGGGCCCTGCAGAGATTGGCAGCCCTGACACCAGGAACAGGTGCCCCCTTCGAAAAAGCCTTAAAGCGGTGGCTCTCTGGAGACCCCCGGGCCACACCTTGCACTTCAGTCCTAACTGTAAACTCTCTTTGCTGCTGGAACTGGCTGCTTTGATGGGGGACTCCAGGGTTATGAGGGGCACCCAGCTTCATTCTTGTTTCAGTCACGTCCCCCCAGTCCACTCTCCAGTGGGGGTCCTGGTTCCCTAGAGCATGGTTCTGACGAGGGGTCTGCTGACACGGGGGTGAGCCTAGGACTCTTCATCCCAAGCACCCCTCAGTTGAGAAAAGTTTCATGATTGTTCTGAGCAGTGTGCAACACTGTCTGTTCACAGTTATGCGGGTGGCTTTGTTCCCCCAAAGCAGTGCTTTCTCTTCACTCCACGCCCCTCAGCAGAGAATAGAGAGGGGGCTGCCCTCCATGGACCCCTCGGGAATAAATGTGCGTGTAGTTTGTGCAGCGTCAAGATGCCAAGGCCCCCCCGCCCCGGCTGACTTGGTACATACATCACCCAAGGAACAGCATAGAAACTAGAATCTCTAAACAAGGCTAGCAGTATTACTATTTCTGTTTATTTTGCAAAATAACTTGCCGAAATTTTCAGTTTTGCTACTTGATTACAAAAACAAATTTCTACCAACCCTAATTAGTGTACACAAAGTGCCCATTGCTTATCCTTTTTCATTCTTTCAAGAAAACATCTCAAGGGTACACATAGACATACACACACTCAATTCTTTAACATAGGATAGGGGTTACCATATCTTGAATATGCTTGAATATGCTCAAAACAAAAGTAGCCCATTTATTTTAAAGAAGATAAATTAGTGGAGCCAGTTCCTTGAGAACATCTACGATAGCACAGACACTGAGAGGTGACTTTAAATGAAGGGGCAACCAGGTCCCTACAAAGACCACTCCCACACCCGTACTTCTCCAACCTCTGCCCCAGTGACCCAAGCCTGCCTCAGGGCCTTAGCACATGCCCTTCTGCCTGGCATGTCCTCCGCTGACACCCATTCGCAGACACATGTCTCACCCTTCACTACCTGCCAGTCTTTGCACCAATGTCACCTCTCAAGGAGACCTTCCCTGACTTCTTTATTTAATAAGCCAACACATCCCACCCTCCTGCTGCCCATTTATCGCCATTTGAAGGCTGCATGTGAATTATCCATTCATTCCTTCATTGTATGCCTCCCTCCAGCTCCACAGCATGTGAGCTCCATGTGGGCAGGAATTTTTGGTATGTTTTGCTCATTGCTGTACCCCTGGTGCCTACAACAGCACTTGATATGTATTGGATGCTGGAGAAATACTTGTTGAAAAAAGGAAATGAAATCAATCATTTGACAGCTGTTAAGAACCTTACAAGTGTAAGTTTCAGCCTTTATCAAATAGAGAGTCTATTCTTGCCCCTAAATGGGGAAAATTTTAGCTGATAAGGCAGCTTGTGGTTCATGAAGACCAGATGCAGCAGTGAGCACCAGACCTGATGGTGGCAAGTATGCCATGTAAAAATGCCTGCCCCAATGGCCCTCCCTCACAGAGAAGGGACTCTGCTGTTTACAGAGGATCCTTTGGGATAGACCGAGGTGGGGACAGTTTCCTCTAGGGCAGCTCTCATGATCATGCCCCCTCCATGAGGTCATTGTGGGCCTGGACCATTCTGGAGAGGCCCTTATAATGGGTCCTTAGGACGCTGTGCCTTCCGTGTCTCCAGGGAGACAGGCCTTCCTTCCTTCCTAGAGCAAACTCAGTGGCAGCAGATGATTCAGCCAGGAAAGGGAGACAGCCCGAGCACTAGTAGGACTCATTCTCACGTCGCCAGAAGCAGGCCTGCAGAAGAAGGAGACGAAAGGGACTGTTCTGACAAAGTCGGGGGCCCCCGGTTGCCCCCTCGGTCATGGGTATGTCTGTGATGCAGTGGGCACAGCCCAGCCATTGCAGGGCCAAGCAACACAAAATCCTTGGGCCCAGCTCCCAGGTGGCCCCACCCTCAGGTGGGGGAGGGACGCCTCCCCTTCCTCACTATCCGTCCTCTCCCCGCTGATCTTCCCACATACCTGACCTTGGCGTTTACTTCTAGGTCCTTTGGCCAAATGTGTTTTCCTCTAAGAGTTGTTGGCAAAATACTGTTACAAGCTTCTTATAGGACCCTTGTCCTACTGTGGCCTGGTTAAAAACCCTTTGTCCTTCTCTTCTTCCCCTTCTGTGGTTTTGATATCATTTCTCTGGGTGCCATACTTTAGGGTCCCTCATTTTGGGGGGAAGAGCTCCCTCATAGCACTCGCTGGGCAGCTGCCCAGCAGACAGTGAGTGGGCCCACACAGGTGTGTCCCTCTGCTTGAATTGCCAAATAAACAAGCTTCCTCTCACTGCTGCCCTGACAGATGGGGCAGGATGAGGGGGTGGTCCTGCCAGTCCTCAGAGAGGGCAAGCTTGCCAGGGCTGCCCCCTCGGACCTCACAAATTTGTCTCCAAGGCAGGAGAGCCCTGCAGCCCATCCAGTTTTTCCCACCTACCTGGAATGGAATCCAAACACCTGCCTTGGAGTGATGATTTGGCAGGTGGGAGTGGGGCAGCTTGTCCCATTACCTTGTGACCAAAACTAGAGCAAGGTTGGAGACGGGCTGTGGCCCGGAGTCCACGAGGCAAACACCACCTCCCAGAGCCGGTCATCATTCAACATCCTGAGCAGGTCCCGGGCCCTCCACCAGCCACGGAGCCCTTAGAACCACAAGGGTCTTCCCTGGGTCTCCACTCGGAGCCTGAACCCCGCCCACCCTCAGCTTTGACCAGTGGTCTCATTTTAACTGATGGGTGTCAATGTGTAATTGCTTGATTTCCTCCCATGTGCACTGGCAAGTGAATGTAGTTTATCTCTTTCCCTTCCTTTTTTCTTTCACAGGTTCATTTGACTGATTTGGGGATGAGATACATTACTTTGTTTCCCCGGCTTACTTATTACCAAGGACGAAAGAAAACACTGAGGCAGAAAGGGGTCAGAAACCTTGTTACCTTGACCAAGTCGTCCTGGGCCCCTTTCTACCTGCAAGTGTTCCTTCCGATTCAATGCAAATACTCTTTTCCATCTTGGTCCACCCTTGGAGAAGCAACCCATTGTAAGAGCTTGTCTTTGGTGGTTGGGTTGTTACTTTGTAAAGTATTAAAGCACTAAACCAATTTTTGCAATATGTAGTAAAACTTGCTTTCATTTTGGAAAACTTCCAGTAATGACTACTACTGCACTTTTTATAGAAGAACTGTATTTCATTTCTTTCTTTTATGAAAGATTATTTCAAGTAACAATAGCTCTGTAATCTGTGTGATACGGCTTCTCCATTACTTGACACGGAGAGAAGCTTTGATGCCTACTCAATAAAATTAACATGTTTGTAAAGCACTGGCTGGTCCAATTATTTACCCAATCCTGTGTCCCTGGCCGAGAAGGCAATGGCACCCCACTCCAGTACTCTTGCCTAGAAAATCTCATGAACAGAGGAGCCTGGTAGGCTGCAGTCCATGGGGTCGCCAAGAGTAGGACACGACTGAGCGACTTCACTTTCACTTTTCACTTTCATGCGTTGGAGAAGGAAATGACAACCCACTCCAGTGTTCTTGCCTGGAGAATCCCAGGGACGGGGGAGCCTGGTGGGGCTGCCGTCTATGGGTTCGCACAGGGTTGGACACGACTGAAGCAACTTATCAGCAGTGTCCCTGGCAATACATCATCTAAGAAAAGCTTTTGGCTCAGATGAAAAGGATTCTAACAGGCATCCATCCTCACACAAATTTAAGAGTTCTTCCAATCAGAAGAGGTATAAAACCAGCAGTTTTATTTTGTGAGACAAAGGTTTCTGTCAATGGTCAGGACACTTTCTGTCAGAAAACAATAGAACTTCCGTAAATGTGTGTTTGCCAGACATCAGCAAGAGGGCAACTGGGAGGGCAAGAGAATGAGAGGATTTTATGGTGGGGTTTTATTTGTGCATGTTTTTCTGTTCAAGGGAGGCACGTGTCTGTAAAAGAAAGTAAGTGGGCTTTCCAGAGGCTCAGATGAGGTCCAGGGCTGCAGGCCTGTCCCAGGCAGGTGATGGGCCCCCGCACAATCAAAGCCATGTGCCTCTGGATGCTGGAACTGGGGCAGTGGTGGTGGTGGTGGCCACTGTGCTCTGTATCAGGCATGTTCTAGACTTCATCAGATTCTATCCAGGCAACAACCCCGTGAATTAGATGTCAAAATCCCCATTGTGTAGACAAGAAGTGAAATTTGGCGAGGTAAGTGGTGAAACCAAGATGCCAGCTCCAATTTGCCTGATGGAAGAACCCAAGCTCCAAGCTGCAGGGCCTCCCAGGAGCATCTCCCAGCCTGTCCAGTGGGTCGACTTGACCTACAAGTCTTCTTTCTTGGAGAGTGTGGGTGGCACAGTTGGGGAAGGAGAGCAAAGATGCTCAGATGGCCTGAAAGTTGTGCTGTGGTCCTGGGGTCAGTGTCCTTCCAGGTCTCCACCTTCCATTTCTGGCTCAGACATTCTTCTCAGCTAGAAAGTGGGAGACTGTGCTTAATTCTTGCAGGACAGGTGGCAAATCCCAGACAAAAGACACACTTTTCCACCAGCAGCTTCGAGAGGTACTTAAAAGGCTGCACAGGATGGCAGGAGCCCTGCACAGTAAGAAATAAAGCCTGGCCCCTAAGTTTCAATGACCTTGAGAAAGGATCTCACCTTCCTGGGTCCCCATTTTCTGTAAAATTTCAGTATATTCTGAAAATGAGGAACCTGAGGGAAGGTTCTATGTCCCCAGCAAGTTCTGGAATACATGTATCATTTAGGAAAATAGAAGTCATTTCAGTTATTTTTACAGAGAGAATTTGAGGACTTGGTTGAAAAGGGATCAGAAGACCAAAAAAGCACAAAAAGGGCCCATAGAGGTCACACGGAGAGAGTGCAGCTCATCACAGCACTGGGGGCACAGCCCAGGGGCCAAGTGGTTACAAGCTACAAGCATGAGAGGTGGGGGGTGCACAGGGAAGAACACAGGCCTCTGAGAAAGGGGCGCTGGTGTCTTTGAGGGGGACACAGTACGGCAGGACCTTCCACGTGGGGGATATGTAACTAGAACAAACTGCAGCTGGCAAGTGGTGAACTATTGCCAGAACAACGCTAAGAGGTACTGGAAGCAAAAGAAAAGAGGAAGTCCTGTGTGTGTGTGTGTGTGTGTACATGTGTGTGTGCACACTCATAGGCACATAAGCATGTATGCATATGTGTGTGTGCGCATATACACATATTTTCTGTATACACACATGTGCACAGACACCAAGAAAGAGGGAAAACGAGAAGAGACATGTCCACCAAGCCTATGTCTGTCACTGGTCAGGGTCCATGGTTGCATTCCTGACTTCCTTCTTCTAGTATCAGTACTGTTTCCTTTGTCCTCAGCCAAAACCTCAGCTTGTTGGGATCTTTCATTTCTAATGAAATAACCCAAACTTTCATCCCCGAAAGGTCTGAATCATCACAGCCCCCTGTCGGGTGCTGTAGTTGACCATTAACTTTTACTGGGGGACATGGATATAATAAAACGCACCCCAAGAGTCCCCTTAATGTCACAGATCAACCCTTCTGTGTAGCAGCAGCTCTGCTTTTCCTTGCTGATTAGAGTTCATCAGCAGCGAAACAGCAGCTCCCTTCTCTGAGTTGAGGCAGTGGCCTGAGTCTCCAGTCCAGTGACACCACCGCACAGCCCCTGAGGGAGCCCCTTCCTCCCTGAGAATGGGGACCTACAACCCCTAGGGCTCAGGATGGGGGGCGGGAAGCACAGTTCTTGGTTACAAGACAAAATGGTGACAAGAGCCACTCCCACTCCCAGATTGTATGTGCTGGCCAAGGAACAGACCCCACCATATGGCCATCACTGATTCAAATCATCTGGTCCATTCTGGTCTGAGCTCCTGCCTTTCGGGGAGCTGACTCCCTGCTGGCACCATTGCTCAACTTCCCATGGACCATTCCAGGCTGCATCAGGCCTGCTGCTGCTGGGTCAGCTAGACACACAGTGAGTGAAGCCCCTGTGCGTGATCCCATCACCATGAAGCTGAACTTCGTCTCCAAAAGAAACATTGTGTGGAGCTCCATCATGGTAAGTGAGGCATCTTTTGAACCCACAAATGGTAGTTTCTGGCAGAAGCACTGCAGGCAGGGAGGCACATCTGAATCCACACGTGTCTATTCCAGTGAGAGAAATGGCCTTCCTTCCACAATGAGAAAGGTCCAGCACCCTCGGCCAGCTGCGTCTGACTGGCCACCCCAGGGAGGGAGCCGCACAGAGTCTCTGCGCTGGTCCCCACTGTCAAAGGTCTCTCAAGCTCGGCAGGTGGCCTCCAGGCTGGCCTTGAGAAGGGGGAATCATGTAGTTTCATTCACCCCCAGCTTCCTTCCCTACAGACAGGTCTCTTTGTACTGAGGCCCGTTAAACAAACATCAGGATGCCTGGAGAGAGAGTTGAATGCCATTACAGGGCCTTCTTTCTCATTTACTCAATTCCCAAGAGCCTCCTCTGCACCCGGTACTTGTAATGAGCATAAACATGGGACACAGTATCTCCATGGTCTAGGAGAGCTGTCCACTGACATCTTTCTTTGCAGCACATTCACCACACCTCCTTGTCACCGACCTCCGACTCCTATCCTTTCCAAGTTCCTGACTGTCCAGTCAGCTCTTCACCCCTGTCCATAAATCAAGGTGGATCAGAATTCTTGGTGAAGTGAAGGGTTAGTTGCTCAGTAGTGTTTCTGACTCTTTGTGACCCCATGGGTTGTAGTCCACCAGGTTCCTCTGATCATGGAATTCTCCAGGCAAGAATACTGGAGTGGGTTGCCATTCCCTTCTCCAGGGGATCTTCCTGACCCAGGGATCCAACCCAGGTCTCCTGTGTGGCAGGCAGATTCTTTACCATCTGAGCCACCAGGGAAACCTTGATTACTTGAGAGTGATGTTAATGATATTTGATGCCAGGTTGTTCTTTCTTTGTAGAGACTGGTCCTGTGTGCATTAAAAGATGTGCAGCAAGCTCCTGGCTGACGTCTACTTACTAGATGCCAGTAGCTCCCTCTACCCAGGCGTAACAACCAAAAATGTCTCTGCTGCTGCTGCTGCTGCTAAGTCGCTTCAGTTGTGTCCGACTCTGTGCGACCCCATAGACGGCAGCCCACCAGGCTTCCCCATCCTTGGGATTCTCCAGGCAAGAACACTGGAGTGGGTTGCCATTTCTTTCTTCAATGCATGAAAGTGAAAAGTGAAAGTGAAGTCGCTCAGTCGTGTCCGACTCTTAGCGACCCCAGGGACTGCAGCCTACCAGGTTCCTCTGTCCATGGGATTTTCCAGGCAAAAGTACTGGAGTGAGGTGCCATTGCCTTCTCCGAAAAATGTCTCTAGACATTGCCGAATAGCCCCAAGGCGGTAGGAGGAGGGAAAGAATCACTGGTGAATTCTTCTGGCTGTCTTTCAGATCAGAAAAGCGACAACCATTTGTTCTGCTCCAGCTCTGTCTACTGGCATGATTTCTCTTCCCCATCAGCTTTCAGGGACACTTGAGATTGGGGGTGGGGGGTAATGCCCTCACCACCCACCCTCAAGCTGGAGCCCCCACATACAGAGAACCATTGGAAAGCAGGTCTCCTCGGCCATCTATCTGGTCAATGGGAATTCCCCAAGATGTGTGAGTTGAGGGAGAGGAGGCCACAAGCAGGAGGACACGTTGCAGGGTCTGAGCCACTTCTCCACACACCTTCTGGGTTTTCTCGACATACCCTCTCCACAAGAAGACAGATTGCAGCTGCACAGACCCAATCTCGTGGGAGGGCGGGGCAGATCACACCAGGTCAAAACGCTCAGAGGTCGAGACTGTAGTCCGCTGATGTCTCTGTCAGCTGTTCAGTCCCCACCAGAAGCCAGCAGTAGCCAGGAGCTATTTCTCAGAAAGAAGAATAGTCACATGCAGAAGAGGGGACAGCTTTGCCCAGAGCCCTGGCGCTCTGCACGGTGGTCTGCTCGCTGGCAGCATTGCTGCTGGCCACACTAAGTGCCACTGAGTCTATTAGGAAATGAGGTCCGTTGGCCCCTCACACCTGATGGCCTTACAGGTTCCTTGGTAAAGGCTTTGGGAATAGCTGATGGGTTGCCTTCAAAATCCAAGAAGTCTCCACAAACATCATGCCTCCTTTTTCAGGCATAGCGACATTTCTCTCACTTTGTTGGGCTGCCCTGAAACACTCCATGGTCTCCCCACAGTGTTCTTAAGTGGATGGGTCCCTGAATATTTATGGTGGCAAGGGTGGGGGGCAGGGTTCTCCCTCTTTTGTGTCTCAGGGAGGCAGGTGCCACATCTGCATGAGGATATCAATAGTGGAATCGAGCGTGACATTTTGTGGGCCCTCTGCCAGCTGTGCAGTGGCAGAGAGCAGGAAGATGAGACAAGTCCTGGGCACCTCCAGGCACCAGCAAACAGCTTCTGGTGGTCCTTGCAGATGGACAGGGAGAACCAAAGCTACCTTCCAGCCTCTGCTGTGAAATGATCAGGGGATGCATTGGGAAGCCTCTCAAGTCACTGATAGCCCCATAGATCTCTGCAGGTCCCCCACGATGCAAGTTAATCACCTTTGATTTATTCTCATGGTAAGGATGGGAAAGGCCAGGACTTTCACTTTTGTCCCATTTCTACTGAAGTAGCATCCATTCCAAGGCAGGGGAACCGACATGGGGGCTCAGCCAGCTGCCAAGTGTAACCCCTCCAACTACACATTGGAATCTGGGGAAGTGACCACAGGCCCACCAGTGCTGCAGACTCCCACCTTTGGGATTAAACTCTTTTTATCTCACGACCACTACAATCCCCCCACTTTGCCTGTGGAACCACGGTGGTATCTTTAAGTCACCAGAAATGAGTGACAACTCAGAGCCAGTGCTGAGTTCCTGAATTATCATAGTACACCCCCCACCCTGGGGTAATCAGGGAAGAGACATTTGTCAGAACACATCTGCCTTTCACAGGCCATAGTCACCCTAAGGCAAGGTCTCGGGCCCCCTGGAGGAGGTCAGGAAGGGGTGTGCAGTATTAGCGGTTGATACAGAAAGGCCTTCTCAGTGGAGCCAAGAGGCTCCAGACCTGGGAAGTGGTTTAGACCTGCCAAGTCCACAAACCTCTACGACTCTACAGTGTGCCTACTTAAGCAAGGAATTTTCCTTTCAAACCAGAAGTGATTTTTAACAACAATAATTTTATTGAGGAGTTTTTTATGTACAGCCAAAAGTACAAATATCAAACACAGTTGGGTGTGTTTTCACCATTAGCAGGGTTGAGATCAGAATACCCCCCACAGTGTACCCCACCCCCAAAAGCAGCTGTTATCCAGACCACTCTAGAGTTGCTGTGTCCTCACAGACATAAAAATGGAATTAATATATGTGCTGTTGGGTGCCAGTTCTCATTTGTTCCACAGGTTTTGCGGATTCACCCATGTTGATGTTGTTCGGTCGCTAAGTCACATCCAATTCTGTGACCCCGTGGACGACAGCACACCGGGCTTTCCTGTCTTTCTCCATTTCCTGGAGTTTGCTCAAATTCATGTCCACAGAATCAGTGATGCCATCCAACCATCTCATCCTCTGTTGCCCTCTTCTCCTGCCTTCAGTATTTCCCAGCAACAGGATCTTTTCCAAAGAGTTGGCTTTTCACATCAGGTGGCTGAAGTTTTAGAGCTTCAGCTTCAGCATCAGTCCTTCCAATGAAGATTCAAGGTTGATTTCCTATAGGATGGACTGGTTTAATCTCCTTGCTGTCCAAAGGACTCTCAAGCATGTTCTCCAGCACCACAGTTTAAAATCATCAATTCTTCAGTGCTCAGCCTTCTTTATGGCCCAACTCTCACATCCCTACATGACTACAGGCATTGTTTATTTGTAACTCTATTGCTGGGCAGTGTGACTGTATCACAGTTTGTATATCCATTTTCATGTTAATGGACAGGTTGCTTCCAGTTTGGAGCTATTATGAATAAAGCCACCAGAAGTTTTCATGAATCTTTGGTGTACATAAGGTTTCTTCTGGCTAAATACAAAAGAAGCAAAATTAGTAGCCCATAGAATGAGTGTGTATGTCATGCTATTAGATATTTCCAAACAATGTTTCAAGTAGATTGCATGGCTTTCCAATTCCACCAACAATGGTTCTGGTTACCTGAGACTCCAACATATATAGTCCATCATTTCTGATGCCCATGCAGTAGCGCCCATAGATTTCCAGAAACTCTACTCTCTGAAGCAGACTCCCAGGACACACAGGCTTGTGCATACCTAAGGTGAGCACATGTATAGAAGTGCGAGACTGGGCAGGCCTGTGGTGTGACTGTACAGACCTGAGCCATCTGTCTCTCCTGCCTTCTGCCCTCCTCTTGCCCTCTTTCTCTTGGAGGCTGAACTCCATCTGCCTTCTGCCCTCACCAAACTCAGGTGTGTGCATATCCTCGCTTGGGTGTTTAGCTCCTGGACATCAAAACTTTTGTCTGATTTGCCCCCACCCTCAGAGGCCCAGCCCATGGGTGTGACTGGCACCTTTTCTCTCTGTGCAGAAGAGGAACCTTCCCCTTGTGTGCTCAGATGAGCCCAGCAAGCAGCCGTCCAGGGAATGGGAGTGACTACCTGCTCTGCATCTCCCAGAGAGTGGCTGGGAGTGAGGCCCTGGGGGTCAGTTCAGCTCCAAGCAGGAATCGCCAGGTAAGGAGGACTTCTCAGGGAGCAAAGAGTTGCATCAGACAGAGAAGGGGATAAAGGTCTGTCCAGCAGGTGGAGTGAGCACTCCTTACACAAACTCTGATCAGAAGCCTGCTCTGTGCTGGGCTCACCAAGGCTGGGGACCCAGGAATACAACAGACCAGGTTCCTCCCAGCTGAGAGCGGGGGAAAGAAAGCAGAAAGGGGTCAGCAACTGGTTAGTGTAAAGGCTACTGGGAAAAGGACGGACAAGGACACAAGGACAGTGGCCCCACAGCAGTGGTGACCTCCACTCTGGGTCCAGGACCTGGAAAGGCTTTGGGGAGCTTCTGCAGGGGACTTGGGGACATCTTGGCATAGTCTGGCCACTCTGACACCGACAGGGAGGATCATCACTGCAGCTTGTGGACCAAGAAATCATGGCCCAGAGAAAGTAATGGTGTCCACCCTGGGTCCCACACTCAGGAAGCAGCAGATGGGCTACAGAAGGTTCCACTGGCCCCAGGTCCGTGTTTGTCCCACACGTGCTCACAGAGGGAGGGGAAACTAGGGGTTTCAGGAAGACCTTGTGTCCAGCAGCTGGTGGCACTGGTCTCCCTAGAGGTAGGGGACCAGGAAGAATATTCTCTCTGGCCACTTAACCTCTACCTGTCAATCTGAAGGCTTGAACTGCTGGATCTCAGTAAAAGCATCACAATTGGGGGGATCAGCACTCACCATGGGAACTAGGTCAGAGCATCCGTGCCTCATGCCTTGTGCCTCTGGAAAGCCAGGCAGCCCAAGAAGGGGGACTGGGAGGAGAGGATGGTGAGCCCCAAGGACGGGCTCCAAGGGTCTCCAGGGATGTCAAGGGTGTGAACATAGGTCAAACTGCTTCTTGCCTTTCAGTCCAAGGATAAGCTTCCATCGGAGCTCCTGTTCTTTTGGAAAACTGCTGGCCACAATCAGTGACACAAGAGGGAAAGCTACCTTATGACCATCATGGAAGGAAAAGTCCCCGGGTGAGATGCCGTGGGCTCAACCCCAACCCGGGGAGGTGAATAAGGAGCTGACGGTTAAGTGCACTGATGGACCATGACACAGAGCAGGAAGAGCAGAGAGGCTGCTGCTCACTCCAGCATCTCAGAGTGAGCTCTGGACCATCCCATCCTGATGGACACATAGTGGGAACTGGCTGGGTGGCGAATTCATCTACACCGCACGTTTCAGAGGTTTTTGGATTTGTAAGGAAGAAGAAATCTTGGTGCTGGACCCAAGAGGATGTGCTATGGACAAGAGAATGTGGGTGAGGAGACTCGACCTCTGAGGAGCAGCACTCAGCTGTCACCATGGCTGGCCCTTGAGTCCCCTTACTATTTCTCACTTCTCCACCTGGAACCTTCTTTCTAAGGCAGACCTCAGATATACTGTGGGATCAATTCTTGACTACTGCTATAAAATGAATATTGCAATAAAGAAAGTAGCACTCTTTTTTTGGTTTCCTGGTGCATATAAAAATTAAATTTCCATGTTGGAGAAGGTGTAGAGAAGAGGCAACCTTCCTACACTGTTGGTGGGAATGTAAGTTTGTACAGTCACTATGGAGAACAGTATGGAAGTTCACTTAAAATCTAAATATAGAGCTACCATATGGTCTAGAAATTCCACTCCTGGGCATATATCCAGAGAAAACTATCATTTGAAAATATATATGCACCCCGATGTTCATTGTAGCACCGTTTACAATTGTCATTAGGGAGCAACCTAAATGTCCATCAAAAGATGAATGGATAATGAAGTTGTGGTACATATAATATAATTGTATATTACTCAGCTATAAAAATGAAAAAAGTAATACCATTTGCAGCAATACGGGTGGACCTGGATTTTATCATAATAAGTGAAGTAAGTCAGAGATAGACAAATGTCATATGATATCACTTATGTGTGGAAACTAAAATATGATAAAAAAGACCTTATTTACAAAACAGAGATAGACTCAAAAACATAGAAAACAAACTTACAGTTGCCAAAGGGGAAAGGGGTGGAAAGGGATAAATTTGGAGTTTTGGATTAGCAGATTGTTGTTGTTGTTCAGTTGCTAAGTCATGTCCAGCTCTTTGTGACCCCATGGACTGCAGCACGGCAGGCCTCCCTGTCCTTCACCATCTACCGGAGTTCACCCAAGTTCAGTGAATCACTGATGCCGTCCAACCATCACATCCTCTGTCACCCTCTTCTCCTCCTACCTTCAATCTTCCCAGAGTCAGGGTCTTTTCCAATGAGTCAGCTCTTCTCACCAGGTGGCCACAGTATTGGAGCTTCAGCATCAGTCCTTCCAATGAGTATTCAGGATTGATTTCCCTTAGGATTGAGTGGTTTGATCTCCTTGCAGTCAAACGGACTCTCAAGAGTCTTCTGCTGCTGCTGCTGCTAAGTCACTTCAGTCGTGTCCGACTCTGTGCGACCCCATAGACGGCAGCCCACCAGGCTCCACTGTCCCTGGGATTCTCCAGGCAAGAATACTGGAGTGGGTTGCCATTTCCTTCTCCAATGCATGAAAGTGAAAAGTGAAAGTGAAGTCGCTCAGTCGTGTCCGACTCTCAGCGATCCCATGGACTGGAGCCTACCAGGATCCTCTGTCCATGGGATTCTCCAGGCAAAAGTACTGGGGTGGGGTGCCATTGCCTTCCCCGCAAGAGTCTTCTACAGCACCACAATTCAAAAGCATCGGTTCTTCAGCATTCAGCCTTCTTTATGGTCCAGCTCTCACATCTGACTACTGGGAAAACCATAGCTTTGACTATATGGACCTTTATTGGAAAAGTAATGCCACTCCTTTTTAATACACTGTCTAGGTTTGTCATAGCCTTCCTTCCCAGAAGCAAGCATCTCCTAATTTCATGACTGCAGTCACCATCTTCAGTGATTTTGGAACCCAAGAAGAGAAAATCTGTCATTGCTTCCACTTATTCTCCTTCTATTTAACAGAAAGTGATGGAACCAAATGCCATGAATTTAGTTTTATGAATATTGAGTTTTAAGTCAGCTTTTTCACTCTCCTCCTTCACCCTCATCTAGAGGCTCTTCGGTTCCTCTTTGCTTTCTACAATTAGAGTGGTATCAACTGCATATCTGAGGTTGTTAATATTTCTTCTGGCAATCTTGATTCCAACTTGTGCTTCATCCAGCCTGGCATTTCACATGATGTGCTCTGCATATAAGTTAAATAAACAGGATGACAATACACAGCCTTGTCACATTCCTTTCCCAATTTTGAACCACTCACTTGTTCCATGTCCAGTTCTAACTGTTGCTTCTTGACCCAAATAGTTTCTCAGGAGGCAGGTAAGGTATCTGATATTCCCATCTCTTTAAGAATTCTCTTTAAGAATTTTCCACAGTTGTGATCCACACAGTCAAAGGCTTCACATAGTCAATGAAACAGAAGTAGGTATTTTTCTGGAATTCCTTTGCTTTTTCTATGATCCAAGGAATGTTGGCAATTTGATCTCTGGTCCCTCTCCCTTTTCTAAATCCAGCTTGTACATTACATCTGGAGGTTCTTAGTGCAAATACTGCTGAAGCCTAGCTTGAAGGATTTTGAGCATAACCTTACTAACATGAGAAGTGAATGCAATTGCCAGTAGTGTGAACATTTTTTAGCACTGCCCTTCTTTGGGATTGGAATGAAAACTGACCTTTTCCAGTCCTGTGGCCACTGTTGAGTTTTCCAAATTTGCTGGCATATTAAATGCAGCACTTTAACATCATCATCTTTTAGGATTTGAGATAGCTCAACGGGAATTCCATCACTTCCAGTAGCTTTATTGGTAGAAATGTTACCGAAAGCCCACTTGACTTCACACTCCCAGATGTCTGGCTCTAGGTAAGTGACCACACAACCTGGTTATCTGGATCATCAAGACCTTTTTTGTACAATTCTTCGGTATGTTCCTGCTACCTCTTCTTAATCTCTTCTGCTTCTGTTAGGTCCATACTGTTTCTGTCCTTTATTATGCCCATCCTTGCATGAAATTTTCCTTTGGTATCTCCAGTTATCTTGAAGAGATCTCTAGTCTTTTTCCATTCTATTGTTTTCCTCTATCATTGTTCACTGAAGAAGACCTTTTTATCTCCCCTTGCTATTCCATGGAACTCTGCTTTCAGTTGAGTTTATCTTTCCCTTTCTCCTTTACTTTTTGCTTTTCTTCTTTCCTCAGCTATTTGTAAAGCATCCTCAGACAACCACTTTGGCTTCTTGCATTTCTTTTTTTTTTTGAGATGGCTTGTTCATTGCCTCTTACACAATGTCACGAATCTCTGTCCATAGCTCTTCAGATACTCTGTCTACCAGATCTAATCCCTTGAATCTATTTGTCACCTCTACTGTATAATCATAAAGAATTTGATTTAGGTCATACCTGAATGGTCTAGTGGTTTTCCCCACTTTTTTTAGTTTAAGCCTGAGTTTTGCTATAAGGAGCTGATGCTCTGAGCCACAGTCAGCTCCAGGTCTTGTTTTTGCTGATGATATAGAGCTTCTCCATCTTTGGCTGCAAAGAATATAACTAGTCTGATTTCAGTATTGACCACTCGGTGATGTCCATGTGTAGAGTCATCTCTTGTGTTGTTGGAAGTGGGTGTTTGCTATGACAAGTGTGTTCTCTTGGCCAAACTCTCTTAGTCTTTGCCCTGCTTCATTTCGTACTCCAAGGCCAAACTTGCCTGTTACTCCAGGTATCTCTTGACAACCTACTTTTGCATTCCAATCCTCTATGATGGAAAGAACATTTTTTTTTTTTGGTGTTAGTGCTAGAAGATCTTCTAGGTCTTCATGCTATGCTATGCTATGTTATGCTATGCTAAGTCACTTCAGTCGTGTCCGACTCTGGAGCCTACCAGGCTCCCCCGTCCCAGGGATTCTCCAGGCAAGAACAGTGGAGTGGGTTGCCATTTCCTTCTCCAATGCATGAAAGTGAAAAGTGAAAGTGAAGTTGCTCGGTCGTGTCCGACTCTTAGCAACCCCATGGACTGCAGCCTACCAGGCTCCACCATCTGTGGGATTTTCCAGGCAAAAGTACTGGAGTGGGGTGCCATTGCCTTCTCCACTAGGTCTTCATAGAACTAGTCAACTTCAGCTTCTTTGGCCTCAGTGGTTGGGGCATAGACTTGGATTACTGTGATGTTGAATGGTTTGTCTTAGAAATGAACCAAGATCATTCTGTCATTTTTGAGATTGCACCCAAGTACTGCATTTCAGGTTCTTTTGTTGATTATGAGGGCTACTCCACTTGGTCTATGGGATTCTTGGACACAGTATTAGATATAATGGTCACCTGAATTAAATTCACCATTCCTGTCCATTTTAGTTTGCTGATGCCTAAGACGTCGATTGTTCACTCTTGCCATTTCCTGCTTGACCACATCCAATTTACCTTGATTCATGGACCTAACATTCCAGGTTCCTTTGCAGTATTGTTCTTTAACGCACCAGATTTTACTTTCACTACCAGACACATCCACAACTGAGTGCTGTTTCTGCTTTGGCCCTGCAGCTTCATTCTTTCTGGGGCTATTAGTAATTGCCCTCTGCTCTTCCCCAGTAGCATAGTGGATGCCTACCAACCTGGGGGGCTCAGCTTCCAGTGTCATATCTTTTGCCTTTCTATACTGCTCATGGGATTCTTGTGGCAAGAAAACTGGAGTGGTTTGCCAATCCCTTCTCCAGTTTTCAGAACTATCCACTATGACCCATCCATCTTGAGTGGCCCTGCACGGTATGATTCAGAGCTTCACTGAGTTATGCAAGCCCCTTCACCATGACAAGACAGTGATCCATGAAGAGGGAATTAGCAGATACTTACAATATATATAAAGTAAATAAGTTCCCACTGTATAGTACAGGGAACTATACTTAATATCTTATGCTGTGCTCAGTCTTTCAGTCATGTCTGACTCTTTGCAACCCCATGGATTATAGCCTGCCAGGCTCCTCTGTCCATGATTCTCCAGGCAAGAATACTGGAGTGGGTTGCCATGCCCTCCTCCAAGAGATCTTTCTTCCCAACCAAGGGATCAAACCCAGTCTCCCACACTGCAGGTGGATTCTCTACCATCTGAGCCACCAGGGAAGCCCTTACAAAGAAGTTCATTGACTTCTCCAGGAGATCTTCCCAACCCAATGTTCAAACCCAGGTGTCCTGCATTGCAGGTAGATTCTTTACCAGCTGAGCCACAAAGGAAGCCCCAATATCTTATAATAAACTATAATATAAAAGAATCAGAGCATGCATATATATATACATATATATATGCATATATATATACATAACTGAATCACTTTGCTGTACACCTGAACCTAACACAAAGTTGTAAATTAACTATACTTCAATTTTAAAAAACATTAAAAAATAAAAGTTACATTCCCAATATACTATAATCTATTAAGTGTGCAATAGCATATGTCTTTTGAAAAACAATATACATATCTTAATTAAAAAGTACTTTATTCTAAAAACAGCTAATCATCATCCGAGCCCTCAGAAATAGCAACAGCAAAAACTCCTGATCACAAGTAATTGTAACAATATGATCATAATGAAAAAGTCTGAAATGTTGCCAGAATCACCAAACTGTGACAGAGACATGAAGTAAGAAAATGCTGTTGGAAAAATGGTTCATATGGTCTTGCTCAACACAAGCTGATTCAAAATTGGAAAAGGAGTACATCAAGGATATATATGCTGAGTGAAGAAAGTGAAGTCGTTCATGTCCAACTTTTTGCGACCCCATGGGCTGTAGACTGCCAGGCTTCTCCATCCATGGGATTTTCCAGGCAAGAATATTGAAGTGGTTTGCATTTTCCTTCTTCAGGGGATCTTCCCAACCCAGGGATCAAACCCGGGTCTCCTGAACTGCAGGCAGGCTCTTTACTGTCTGAGCCACCAGGGAATTTTAGATGCAGAGTCCATCACGCAAAATGCCAGGCTGGATAAAGCACAAGCTGGTGTCAAGGATGCCGGGGAAAATATAAAAAACCTCAGATATGCAGATGACACCACCTTTATGGCAGAAAGCAAAGAGGAACTAAAGAGCCTCTTCTTGAAAGTGAAAGAGGATAGTGAAAAAGTTGGCTTAAAACTCAACATTCAAAAAACTAAGATTATGGCATCCAGTTCCATCACTTAATGGGAAATAGATGGGGAAACAATGGAAACAGTGACAGATTTTATTTTCTTGGGCTCCAAAATCACTGCAGATGGTGACTGCAGCCATGAAATTAAGAGACACTTGCTCCTTAGAAGAAAACCTATGACCAACCTAGACAGCATATTAAAAGGCAGAGACATTACTTTGCCAACAAAGATCTGTATAGTCAAAGCTATGGTTTTTCCAGTAGTCATGTATGGATGTGAGAGTTGGACTATAAAGAAAACTGAGTGCCAAAAAATTGATGCTTTTGGACTGTGATGTTGGAGAAGACTCTTGAGAGTCCTTGGACTGCAAGGAGATCCAACAAGTCCATCCTGAAGGAAAGCAGTCTTGAATATTCATTGGAAGGACTGATGCTGAAACTGAAGCTCCAATACTTTGGCCACCTGATAAGAAGAACTGACTCATTGGAAAAGACCCTGATGCTGGGAAAGATTGAAGGCAGGAGGAGAAGGGGATAACAGAGAATGAGATGGTTGGATGGCATCACCAATTCAATGGACATGAGTTTGAGAAAGCTCTGGGAGTTGGTGATGGACAGGGAAGCCTTGCGTGCTGCAGTCTACAGGTTTGCAAAGAGTCAGACCTGACTGAGCAACTGAACTGACTGACTGATATATACAGACCATGTTTTCTTTATCTGTTCATCTGTTTATGGACTTTTCTGTTGCTTCCAATCCTTGGATATTGTGAATAATGTTGCAGTGAACATAGATGCATAAGTATGTCTTTGAGATCCTATTTTCCATTTTTTTTGCACGCATATACAGAAGTGAGATTGTTGGATTTTATATATGGTAATTCTATCTTAATTTTTTAAGGAATTGTCACACTGTTTTCCATAGGGACTTCAGTCCAACAAATTAGATTGAATTATTAGAGAAAGTCATTAATTGTGAAAAAAGCAATGACCATCTGGTTTTGGATTTCTATCAAAGGCAAACCAAGAGAACCACAATAGTTTAAGCTAGTCCAACTGCCATTTAAAATTGTTCACAAATGTGTATCTGTTGCCAGAAGAAAAATCTGCCAATTTCTGTATCAGAATTTACCATAAGCTGAGACAACAAAAATAACATTGAAAGATATAAATGATCAATAGGACTTAAAACATACTTATAAGCTGCACTGGTATTATACCATTAAGATACATATATACACACAGTTCTTGACCATCTCCATGAGTCCAATTTCAGTCATTTTAGAACTTTAAGAACATACATCTACTATGTATTCAAAACAAGTAAAAAGTAGTGGAAATGGTTATTCAGTCACACTGATACTTTACAATCGCAAGACTATTTTCACAGACAAACTATTCACCGAGAACATACATAGAAATCGCCTTTAAATATTATACTGTTTAATATACTGCTCATTTTTTAAAAACTATAACTGTTAAAAAAAAGTGATATGTCTTAAATATTTGTGTTAAAAAAGTTACCAGAAACAAAATACTAAAAACATTTTTAACTTCATAATGCATCATCCCATTTATCTTTGGCTAAATGTAAAATCAGTTTTTATTACCTGAGCACAACATTGATATAGACAAAAGGGAAATGGAACTCTCTGGGATTCAAACTTTGCCAGGAAATCCAACAAATACAGGAAAAAAATAAATTTACTCATTTTAAATGTTACTTTTAACATAACTACTCAATGTTTATTCAGTGCTACTCAACATATTATAATTGCAAATAAAATTGACTTGGCAGTATTTTCTCACAAGTCATTAACTACATAATGCTATTTTACTCTCATAAATAGCCAATCTTCTATCTTCCCCTTCAAATGCTCTTTCCAACTACTGGTTCTTTCACAGGTCAGTAATGAATGGTAAGATAACAATGCTTTATGTAACCCATGGATTCATATGAAATACGAATCTATGAAAATCTGTGAAAAAGGTAACTCACTAAAGCTATGAACCACTGAAATCTGGCATTATCCAGCCAGCAGTTTCAATTAACTTCTAACAAGAAAACAGATTTTATACCTTTTTTTTTTTTTTTTCCATAAAGAAGAGGCCCTTGAAAGCACAGCACTCTCTCACCTGTAAGAGTAAAAAAAAAAAAAAAGTTCTGGGTTAGTTGTGACTTCTCTTCATATATAAGAATATTCACATCTGGGAGAGTCATCATGTTTGTACTGTGGTATTCCTCAAAATTTAGGCAAGTGGGTAAGGCAATGTATTCATCAACACTTCAGATCAAACTTAAACACAACAAAAACACCTTAGCATCTAATGTAAACAATAAAAAAACAATTAGGATATCAATCTATTTAAATCATCTGTCACCTGCTAAGCAAAGAAAATCTACAGATCCCTGGGTTGGGGAGATCCCCTGGAGGAGGCATGGCAACCCATTCCAGTATTCTTGCTTGGAGAATTCCATGGGCAGAGGAGCCTGGCAGGCTATAGTCCATGGGGTTGCAGAGTCAGACACAACTGAGCGATTAAGCACACAGCACAGTAGCAATCTACTGGCGGGGCTGGTTTATTTTTCACTGTACATCTGGGATTTAAGGAAATTTTAAGTTTAGGAGCTTATGCTTTATCTATTCTTCCAACCCTTTTAAATGATTAAACTACAAAAAACATTCTATTCATAAAAATGTCAATGTGTATCAAATACAGTTGTTTTTGTTTTTTTTTTTAAAGAAGTTCCACCATGTTCATGCCTTCAATGTGTTCATTGATGTACTGGGTGTTGGGCTGCTTCAATGAACACAGCAGCAACACAGCAACAACAACAACAAAAAACACAGACAAGAATTCTAACCTTTGGAACTTATACTCTATGTTGAACCTACCATTAAAACTTGCAAGACCAAATATAATGTTAGGGTCTGGAATAATATCTGGAAGTTATCGCTATTCATCAGACAAATCAGACCAGCAATTCCTGGCAGTACCTAAAAATATAATTTGATTGTAGAAGAATAGATTTTTCACATAATTTTCAGTCCACTTGGTTTCAAAAGACCCAGAGGTAACAAAAATGCCAACACAGTCAGCTCTTTTAGCTCTATTTAAGCCATTGGACCTTTTCCTAGAATTTTTCTATAAACAAGTAAAATAGTATTATAAAGGAAACCGACTGTATTGAAATCATTATCAAAACATTTAAAATATCATGTTCTATGGTATTATATGAGGGCTTCCCTGGTAGCTCAGCTGATAAAGAATCTTCCTGCAATGCAGGAGACCCTGACTCGATTTCTGTCTTGGGACGATCAGTTGGAGAAAGGATAGGCTACCCACTCCAGTGTTCTTGGTCTTCCCTGGTGGTTCAGACAGCACAGAATCTGCCTGCAATATGGGAGAACCTGGGTTCGATCCCTGGGTTGAGAAGATCCCCGGGAAAAGGAACCTGCTACCAACTCCAGTATTCTGGCCTGGAGAATTCCATGGACAGAACAGCCTGGCAGGCTACAGTCATGGAGTCGTAAAGAGTCATATGGGACTGAGCAACTTTCTCTTTCACGCCTTCATGGTATTTTATGAGCTCCTCAAGTGATGTACATATTTAGCTGCTGATCCAATAACTACAACAATTCTGAAGTAATGAAGACTCTACATTACATCTATATGTATCTCCCAACTATAAAGCTGAGATGTGAACACTTGCATACAGCTAATACTATTGTGGGTTTTTTGTTTATTTATTTAGCTTTCCTTTTTGTGGCAGAGGGGATCTACATTCATAACTGAAATACTAAATTTTAGACAATAGCAAAAAAAAAAATTTTTCTTCTCTGCGTTTACAGATCTTTTGGAGTATGAACACTGACCCTGAATTAAGAATCCCTACTCTAAAACATCTGGTTTTTGAGAAAAATAATCCATAGGTCACACACCTTCACAGCGTGAGAGAAAGCAGGTATTTAGAGTCAGAGCGGGGGCTTCTGTGGTGGTTCAGGGGTAAAGAGTCTGCCTGTCAATACAGGAGACAGGGGTTCAGTCCCTAATCTGGGAAGATCCAACATGCTGCAGAGCACCTAAGCCCCTGTGCCACAACTATCAAGCCTGTGCTCTGGAGTCTGGGAGCCACAACAGCGTTGAGCCTGTGTGCTGCAACTACAGAAGCCTGCACGCTCTAGAGCCGCTGCTCCACCGCGAGAAGCCACCACGATGAGAAGCCCACACACCGAAACTAGAGAGTGGCCCCAGCTTGCCACAGCTAGAGAAAAGTCCGCATTGCAATAAGGACCCAGCAGAGCCAAAAATAAATTAATTTAAAAGAGCAGAAACACGGCAACCTCTTAAATATTCCATAAAGTTACAAATTCATGGGTTTTGTATGACTCAAAGTAATTCTAATGTACATTAAAGTTTGAAAACTCCTTACAACAACAATTTTTGCAGGTTTCTTGATATCTATGATAACACTATCTAGATAATTCCATACTTCCATAATAATGAAAGGGAATTCTAAAGTGTTCTTGCTAGCTTTATAGAATTTCACTCCACTTTAGTTTCTGTTGTCTCCACTTTAATATAAATTAATAGATGTGTTAACTGTGGAAATTAAAGGGCTGCTGGGACTTCCCTGGCGGTCCAGTGGTTAAGAATCTGAACATTCATGGCAGGGGGCGGGGGTTTGATCCCTGGTCAGAGAACTGGGATATCCCACATGCCCCAGGCATGGCCAAAAAAATAAAGAGCTGTCTTCCACTGGAAATCAGATTCTACCGTTAGCCAAGACATGTTGATCAAAGACAATAAAAACTCAGTTTTGAAACCGTCATAGAAGGAGGACCACGCGCAGTCATTAGCACATTGCTGTTGCTGTGTGCCATTTTTCCCCCTCCGCCCACCCGTTACCAGGCAACGGTTGCGGGGGAGCAACCATTAGTGGTCCTGCTCAGCCATTGGTGGGCTCCGTAGCGGGCCCCTCCCCCAAGCGACCCAATGTCAATGAGCAACCCTTAGTGGGCCCCTTCAGCCAAAGGTTGGCGGAGGAATGGATCTGAGGCGTGTAAGAGACTGATTCCGGCCTTCTCCCCGCCTCCCCCTCCCTCCAGCGTTCCTTCCAGTTCACCGGGCCTCAGGCCAGTGGGTAGGCTGGGGGCCCTAGGGAACAGGTGGGGGAAGTATCCTGCAGAGCGCCAGCCCCCTCACCAAGGTCACCCGCTGGCCAGCTGAGGCCTTGAGGCAACGGTGAACCTCTCCTCCATCCCTGCCTCTGTGACCTAATGGCAGCGGCAGTCGCCCTGGGTCACCTTCTGTGGGACCTGGCCCCTGCTCTTTGGGTATGATATTGTTTGGCCTCACTGTACCGGGCTTCCCAGGTGGCGCTAGTGGTAAAGAACCCGCCTGCCAATGGAAGAGAGGCGTTCAACCCCCGGGGTTGGGAAGAGCCCCTTGGGAAGGAAGTGCCAACCCACTCCAGTATTCTGGTCTGGAGAATCCCGTGGACAGAGGAGCCTGGCGGGCTACAGTTCCCAGAGTCCGACGCGACTGAAGAGACAGCACAGTGCAGTGCGTGGGGCACACGGACTTCTGTTTTTAACAAAATCAGTTAATCAAATACTATTGCAATTAGTCAAACAACTGCTGTTCTGAAAAAGATGACATCAAGACAATGGGACTTATAAATGGAAACATAATACCACATTAAAGGTAGCTTTTATTTATTGCTTTACAAGGAATGGCACAGCAAGAGCGCACTCACATTTCCAAAAGATCTACGCACTAGGCTTTTCGGGAAACAAACGGATGCCTTCAAGCAACACAATGCGAATCCAAAAGCTCACCCTGGTTTTCTCCTGTCCCCACCCACCTCTCTGAGATAAAGAGCCGGGAAACCGGTTCCCAAACGGTGGCAGTAGAAGAGGACGCTGCAACTGCCCTAAAGCAGCGACTCCCGCGGGGAGCCGAGCACCCGGGCGCTGGCGATCCCGACAGGGCGGCCATCTCACAATGCAGTTCTCCAACCCTCAAGCGCGAAGCCCACCCCACAGCCACAGCGCTGCGGCTCCATAGAGCCAGACCACCGAGGAGCTCGAGGCCGCCCCCTAGCTGTTGTCAGCCCACGCAGGGGACCCGCACCGGCGCCGCTCCCTCCCTCCTGCACACCACATCACTTACCCGCGGTCTCCCTACAATAGGGTACTTTCTCCGAGCCCTCTTCCTCAGAACAGCAACAAACACCGAACCAAGCCTATGCCATGCGGCAACGGCACCATCTCCAGTTTTAGTAGGGAAAACCACTAGACCATTCAGGTATGACCTAAATCAAATCCCTTATGATTATACAGTGGAAGTGAGAAATAGATTTAAGGGCCTAGATCTGATAGATAGAGTGCCTGATGAACTATGGAATGAGGTTCGTGACATTGTACAGGAGACAGGGATCAAGACCATCCCCATGGAAAAGAAATGCTAAAAAGCAAAATGGCTGTCTGGGGAGGCCTTACAAATAGCTGTGAAAAGGAGGGAAGTGAAAAGCAAAGGAGAAAAGGAAAGACATAAGCATCTGAATGCAGACTTCCAAAGAATAGCAAGGAGAGATAAGAAAGCCTTCTTCAGCGATCAATGCAAAGAAATAGAGGGAAACAACAGAATGGGAAAGACTAGAGATCTCTTCAAGAAAATCAGAGATACCAAAGGAACATTTCTGCAAAATGGGCTCGATAAAGGACAGAAATGGTATGGACCTAACAGAAGCAGAAGGTATCAAGAAGAGGTGGCAAGAATACACAGAAGAACTGTACAAAAAAGAGCTTCACAACCCAGATAATCACGATGGTGTGATCACTGACCTAGAGCCAGACATCCTAGAATGTGAAGTCAAGTGGGCCTTAGAAAGCATCACTACGAACAAAGCTAGTGGAGGTGATGGAATTCCAGTTGAGCTATTCCAAATCCTGAAAGATGATGCTGTGAAAGTGCTGCACTCAATATGCCAGCAAATGTGGAAAACTGAGCAGTGGCCACAGGACTGGAAAAGGTCAGTTTTCATTCCAATCCCAAAGAAAGTCAATGCCAAAGAATGCTCAAACTACCACACAATTGCACTCATCTCACACGCTAGTAAAGTAATGCTCAAAATTCTCCAAGCCAGGCTTCAGCAATATGTGAACCGTGAACTTCCTGATGTTCGAGCTGGTTTTAGAAAAGGCAGAGGAACCAGAGATCAAATTGCCAACATCCACTGGATCATGGAAAAAGCAAGAGAGTTCCAGAAAAACATCTATTTCTGCTTTATTGACTATGCCAAAGCCTTTGACTGTGCGGATCACAATAAACTGTGGAAAATTCTGAAAGAGATGGGAATACCAGACCACCTGATCTGCCTCTTGAGAAATGTGTATGCAGGTCAGGAAGCAACAGTTAGAACTGAACATGGAACAACAGACTGGTTCCAAATAGGAAAAGGAGTACGTCAAGGCTGTATATTGTCACCCTGTTTATTTAACTTCTATGCAGAGTACATCATGAGAAATGCTGGACTGGAAGAAACACAAGTTGGAATCAAGATTGCTGGGAGAAATATCAATAACCTCAGATATGCAGATGACACCACCCTTATGGCAGAAAGTGAAGAGGAACTAAAAAGCCTCTTGATGAAAGTGAAAGTGGAGAGTGAAAAGGTTGGCTTGAGGCTCAACATTCAGAAAATGAAGATCATGGCATCTGGTCCCATCACTACATGGGAAATAGATGGGGAAACAGTGGAAACAGTGTCAGACTTTGTTTTTCTGGGCTCCAAGATCACTACAGATGGTGACTGCAGCCATGAAATTAAGACGCTTACTCCTTGGAAGGAAAATTATGACCAACCTAGATAGCATATTCAAAAGCAGAGACATCACTTTGCCAACAAAGGTTCACCTAGTCAAGGCTATGGTCTTTCCTGTGGTCAAGTATGGATGTGAGAGCTGGACTGTGAAGAAGGCTGAGCGCCAAAGAACTGATGCTTTTGAACTGTGGTGTTGGAGAAGACTCTTGAGAGTCCCTTGGACTGCAAGGAGATCCAACCAGTCCATTCTGAAGGAGATCAGCCCTGGGATTTCTTTGGAAGGCATGATGCTAAAGCTGAAACTCCAGTATTTTGGCCACCTGATGCGAAGAGTTGACTCATTGGAGAAGACCCTGATGCTGGAAGGGATTGAGGGCAGGAGGAGAAGGGGACGACGGAGGATGAGATGGCTGGATGGCATCACTGACTCAATGGATGTGAGTCTGAGTGACCTCCGGGAGTTGGTGATGGACAGGGAGGCCTGGCGTGCTGCAGTTCATGGGGTCGCAAAGAGTCAGACACAACTGAGCGTTCTGATCTGATCTGAAGGCTTCCTGGTGACTCAGAGGGTAAAGCCTCTGTCCGAAATGCGGGAGACCGGGGTTCGACCCCTGGGTCAACAAGATCCCCTGGAGAAGGAAATGGCAACCCACTCCAGTATTCTTTCCTGGAGAATCCCATGGACTCAGGAGCCTGGTAGGCTACAGTCTACCTGGTCACAAAGAGTTGGACAGGACTGAGCGGCTTTTGTTTTTAACGCTTTCCATTCACAAGGGATTTTTCTCCCAATAACCCACTGAAATAACCCGCAGGAATGCACTTCCCACCCCCCTCCGCCCCGCACAAAGTCCTGCCTGCCACCTCCTGGAGCACAGCCCTTGCTAACCCCAGCCCCCCAAATCTGAAACACCTGGAGCCGGCCTCCCACTCCTTTGTTACCTAGCCCAAGCTCTTTCTACTCTACTGCAGATGGGCCAATAAATCAGGAGCCAAGTTGTTGGAAGGAAGAATAACGATTTTAATCCGAAAGCCAGTAAAAGAGAAAGGAGAACAGACTCAGACTCAAAAAGCGAAAGCTCCAATTCAACAATTATTATAAGGAAGAAGGGGAGAGAAGATGGGGCCTGCAGCCCTGACCAGTGGCTGAGCAGGACCACTGCTGGTGACTTATTAACAGTTACTCCCTTTTGGGAGGACCCACCATGGTGCCCACCAATGGCTGATTTGTTGTTACTTAGTCACTTTCACCCCACTCCAGTAGTACTCTTGCTGGAAAATCCCATGGGCAGAGGAGCCTGGTAGGCTGCAGCCCATGGGGTCGCTAAGAGTCGGACACGACTGAGAGACTTCACTTTCACTTTTAACTTTCATGCATTGGAGAAGGAAATGGCAACCCACTCCAGTGTTCTTGCCTGGAGAATCCCAGGGACGGCGGAACCTGGTGGGCTGCCGTCTATGGGGTCGCACAGAGTCGGACACGACTGAAGCGACGTAGCAGTAGCAGTGTCAGACTCTGCCACCCGGTAGACTGCAGCAAGCAGTCAGACTTTCCTGTCCTTCCTTATCTCCCAGAGTTTACTCAAACTCATGTCCATTGAGTTGGTGATGTCATCCAAACATCTCATCCTGTCACCCACTTCTCCTCCTGCCCTCAATCTTCCCTAGTATTAGAGTCTTTTCCAACAAGTCTGCTCTTCTCATCAGATGGCCAAAGTATTGGAGCTTCAACTTTAGTATCAGTCCTTCCAATGAATATTCAGGGTTGATTTCCTTTAGGATTGACTGGTATGATCTCCTTGTTGTCCAAGGGACTCTCAAGAGTCTTCTCTAGCACAACAGTTTGAAAGCATCAATTCTTTGGTGCTCAGCATTTATGGTCCAACTCTCACATCCATACGTGACTACCAGAAAAATCATAGTTTTGACTAGATGGACCTTTGTTGGCAAAGTGATGTCTCTGCTTTTTAATACACTGAGTACATTTGTCATAGTTTTTCTTCCAAGGAGCAAGCATCTTTTAATTTCATGGCTGATTTTGGAGCCCAAGAAAATACAGTCTGTCACTGTTTCCATTTTTTGCCACGAAGGGATGGGACCAGATGCCCTGATCTTAGTTTTTTGAATATTGAATTTTAAGCCAGCTTTTTCACTCTCCTCTCTCATCAGGAGGCTCCTTAGTTCCTCTTTGCTTTCTGTCATTAGGGTGGTGTCAACTACATATTTGAGGTTATTGGTATTTCTCTGGGCAATCTTGATTTCAGCTTGTACTTCATCCAGCCTGGCATTTCATATGATGTATACTCTGCATGTAAGTTAAATAAGCAGGGTGACAATATACAGCCTTGATGTGCCGCTTTCCCAATTTTGAATCAGTCCATTGTTCCACCTCCCGTTCTAGCTGTTGCTTCTTGACCAGAATACAGGTTTCTCAGGAGGCAGCTAAGGTGGTCTAGTATTCCCATCTCTTTAAGAATTTTGTACCGTTTGTTGTGACCCACACAAAGACTTAGCATAATCAGTGATGCAGAAGTAGATGCTGTTTTGGAAGTCCCTCTCTTTTTCTATGCTCCAGCGGATGTTGGCAATATGATCTCTGGTTCCTCTGCCTTTTCTAAATCCAGCTTATACATCTGGAAGTTCTCAGTTCAGATAACTGTTGAACCTAGCTTGAAGGATTTTGAGCATAATCTTGCTGGCATGTGAAATGTGTACAATTGTGTAGTAGTTTGAATTCTCCAAGCCAGGCTTCAGCAATATGTGAACCGTGAACTTCCTGATGTTCAAGCTGGTTTTAGAAAAGGCAGAGGAACCAGAGATCAAATTGCCAACATCCGCTGGATCATGGAAAAAGCAAGAGAGTTCCAGAAAAACATCTATTTCTGCTTTATTGACTATGCCAAAGCCTTTGACTGTGTGGATCACAATAAACTGTGGAAAATTCTGAAAGAGATGGGAATACCAGACCACCTGATCTGCCTCTTAAGAAATCTGTATGCAGGTCAGGAAGCAACAGTTAGAACTGGTCATGGAACAACAGACTGGTTCCAAATAGGAAAAGGAGTACGTCAAGGCTGCATATTGTCACCATGTTTATTTAACTTATATGCGGAGTACATCATGAGAAATGCTGGACTGGAAGAAACACAAGTTGGAATCAAGATTGCCGGGAGAAATATCAATAACCTTAGATATGCAGATGACACCACTCTTATGGCAGAAAGTGAAGAGGGGCTAAAAGGCCTCTTGATGAAAGTGAAAGTGGAGAGTGAAAAGGTTGGCTTAAGGCTCAACATTCAGAAAACAAAGATCATGGCATCTGGTCCCATCACTGCATGGGAAATAGATGGGGAAACAGTGGAAACAGTGTCAGACTTTGTTTTTCTGGGCTCCAAGATCACTGCAGATGGTGACTGCAGCCATGAAATTAAAAGACGCTTACTCCTTGGAAGGAAAGTTATGACCAACCTAGATAGCATATTCAAAAGCAGAGACATTACTTTGCCAACAAAGGTTCGCCTAGTCAAGGCTATGGTCTTTCCTGTGGTCATGTATGGATGTGAGAGTTGGACTGTGAAGAAGGCTGAGCGCCGAAGAATTGATGCTTTTGAACTGTGGTGTTGGAGAAGACTCTTGAGAGTCCCTTGGACTGCAAGGAGATCCAACCAGTCCATTCTGAAGGAGATCAATCCTGGAATTTCTTTAGAAGGAATGATGCTAAAGCTGAAACTCCAGTATTTTGGCCACCTCATGCGAAGAGTTGACTCATTGGAGAAGACCCTGATGCTGGGAGGGATTGAGGGCAGGAGGAGAAGGGGACGACAGAGGATGAGATGGCTGGATGGCATCACTGACTCGATGGATGCGAGTCTGAGTGACCTCCGGGAGCTGGTGATGGACAGGGAGGCCTGGCGTGCTGCAGTTCATGGGGTCGCCAAGAGTCGGACACGACTGAGCGACTGATCTCTCTCTCTGATCTCTCTTGAAGATTCCTTTGCGTTGCCCTTCTTTCAGATTGGAATGACAATTGACATTTTTCCCATCCTGTGGCCACTCCTGAGTTTTCCAAATTTGCTGGCATATTGAGTGCAGCACTTTCACAGCATCGTCTTTTTGGATTTTAAATAGCTCAGCTGGAATTCCATCACCTCTACTAGCTTTGTTCATGGTGATGCTTCCCAAGGCCCACTTGACTTAACAAAGGATTAGAAGTCCATTAGGTGCCTTTTTCCTGGGGCTCAGAGTCATACTTTTGGAATTTAGGCTTCTGGTCCTGCTTCAGCACCATTGATAAGTGATTGGCCAGTGCCTCCTCCTCCCACCACTGCTGACTACCTGCCCTATGCTCTGCCCTACTTAACTTCTGCTTTAGACACCCCTCTGAGCTCAATTTGCCTAGGCCGGATGAGCAGACAGGCGTCTCAGGGCTCCTGTCCCAGCACCACCCCCAGGGCATACCAGGATTGGTAGCTCTAAGGAGCTTGAGCAGGGCAGAGCGGGGAAGGGCAGTGGTCTCTTGCCATCCTCCACCCCCTAATTCTCTCCCCCACCCCCACCCCAGGGCCACCTGAGGTTATTAAAGACTAAATTTGATTTTGTGTTTTGGGGCTAGGGGAAGGGAAACCATGCCTTACCCGCAGTAAAAGGATGGAAGAGGCCCAACTGCAGAAGCATATGTGCAGTATGGGACCACAATGATATGGAATTTGAATGGCCAAAAAGAGAAAGCTGCATCTGAAGCCTACTTGCAATAGCACCCAGAGTAGGTCCTACACTGTTATTGTTTAGTCACTAAGCCATGTCCGACTCTTTGTAACCCCATGGACTGCTGCACGCCAGGACTTCCCTCTCCTTCACTGTCTCCCAGAGTTTGCTCAAACTCATGTCCATTGAGTCAGTGATGCCATCCAATCATCTTGTTCTGTCACCCCCTTCTCCTCCAGCCCTCAATCTTCCCCAGCATCAGGGTCTTTTCTAATGAGTCAGCTCTTCACATCAGGTGGCCAAAGTACTGGAGCTTCAGCTTCAGCATCAGTCCTTCCAATGAATATTCAGGATTGATTTCTTTTAGGATTGACCGGTTTGTTCTCTTTGCAGTCCAAGAGACTCTCAATTTCTGCATCATTTCAGTTCAGTTCACTTGCTCAGTCCTGTCCTACTCTTTGTGACCCCATGAGTTGCAGCATGCCAGGCCTCCCTGTCCATCACCAACTCCCAGAGTTCACCCAAACTCATGTGCATCAAGTCGGTGATGGCATCCAGCTATCTCATCCTCTATCGGCCCCTTCTCCTCCTGCCCCCAATCCCTCCCAGCATCAGGGTCTTTTCCAATGAGTCGACTCCTTGCACGAGGTGGCCAACTATTGGAGTTTCAGCCTCAGCATAAGTCCTTCCAATTAACACCCAGGACGGGTTTCCTTTAGGATGGACTGGTTGGATCTCCTTGCAGTCCAAGGGACTCTCAAGAGTCTTCTTCAACACCACAATTCAAAAGTATCAATTTTTCAGTGCTCAGCTTTCTTAACAGTCCAACTCTCACATCCATACATGACCACTGGAAAAACCATAGCCGTGACAAGATGGACCTTTGTTAGCAAAGTAATATCTCTGCTTTAAATATGCTATCTAGGTTGGTCATAATTTTCCTTCCAAGGAGTGAGCATCTTTTAATTTCATGGCTGCAGTCACCATCTGCAGTGATTTTAGAGCTCAAAGAAATAAAGTCTGACACTGTTTCCCCATCTATTTCCCATGAAGTGATGGGACCAGATGCCATGATCTTCGTTTTCTAAATGTTGAGCTTTAAGCCAACTTTTTCACTCTGCTCTTCAACTTTCATCAAGAAGCGTTTTAGTTTCTCTTCACTTCCTGCCATAAGGGTGTTGTCATCTGCATATCTGAGGTTATTGATATTTTTCCCGGCAATCTTGATTCCAGCTTGTGCTTCCTCTAGCCCAGCTTTTCTCATGATGTACTCTGCATAGAAGTTAAATAAGCAGGGTGACAATATACAGCCTTGATGTACTCCTTTTCTGTCATTCCATGTCCAGTTCTAACTTTTGCTTCCTGACCTGCATATAGGTTTCTCAAGAGGCAGATCAGGTGGTCTGGTATTCCCATCTCTTTCAGAATTTTCCACAGTTTATTGTGATCCACACAGTCAAAGGCTTTGGCATAGTCAATAAAGCAGAAATAGATGTTTTTCTGGAACTCTCTTGCTTTTTCCATGATCCAGCGGATGTTGGCAATTTGATCTCTGGTTCCTCTGTCTTTTCTAAAACCAGCTCGAACATCAGGAAGTTCACGGTTCACATATTGCTGAAGCCTGGCTTGGAGAATTTTGAGCATTACTTTACTAGCGTGTGAGATGAGTGCAATTGTGCGGTAGTTTGAGCATTCTTTGGCATTGCCTTTCTTTGGGATTGGGATGAAAACTGACCTTTTCCAGTCCTGTGGCCACTGCTGAGTTTTCCACATTTGCTGGCATATTGAGTGCAGCACTTTCACAGCATCATCTTTCAGGATTTGGAATAGCTCAACTGGAATTCCATCACCTCCACTAGCTTTGTTCATAGTGATGCTTTCTAAGGCCCACTTGACTTCACATTCTAGGATGTCTGGCTCTAGGTCAGTGATCACACCATTGTGATTATTTGGGTCATGAAGCTCTTTTTTGTACAGTTCTTCTGTGTATTCTTGCCACCTCTTCTTGATACCTTCTGCTTCTGTTAGGTCCATACCATTTCTGTCCTTTATCGAGCCCATCTTTGCATGAAATGTTCCCTTGGTATCTCTGATTTTCTTGAAGAGATCCTTAGTCTTTCCCATTCTGTTGTTTTCCTCTATTTCTTTGCATTGATTGCTGAGGAAGGCTTTCTTATCTCTCCTAGCTATTCTTTGGAACTCTGCATTCAGATGCTTATAACTTTCCTTTTCTCCTTTGCTTTTCACTTCCCTCCTTTTCACAGCTATTTGTAAGGCCTCCTCAGACAGCCATTTTGCTTTTTTGCATTTCTTTTCCGTGGGGATGGTCTTGATCCCTGTCTCCTGTACAATGTCAAGAACCTCATTCCATAGTTCATCGGGCACTCTATCTATCAGATCTAGGCCCTTAAATCTATTTCTCACTTCCACTGTATAATCATAAGGGATTTGATTTAGGTCATACCTGAATGATCTAGTGGTTTTCCCTACTTTTTTCAATTTAAGTCTGAATTTGACTATAAGGAGTTCATGATCTGAGCCACAGGTCAGCTCCTGGTCTTGTTTTTGCTGACTGTATAGAGCTTCTCCATCTCTGGCTGCAAAGAATATAATCAATCTGATTTCGGTGTTGACCATCTGGTGATGTCTATGTTTAGAGTCTTTTCTTGTGTTGTTGGAAGAGGGTGTTTGTTATGACCAGTGCATTCTCTTGGCAAAATTCTATTAACCTTTGCCCTGCTTCATTCCGTATTCCAAGGCCAAATTTGCCTGTTACTCCAGGTGTTTCTTGACTTCCTACTTTTGCATTCCAGTCCCCTATAATGAAAAGGACATCTTTTTTGGGTGTTCTAAAAGGTCTTGTAGGTCTTCATAGAACCGTTCAAGTTCAGCTTCTTCAGCATTACTGATTGGGGTATAGGCTTGGATCACCGTGGTATTGAATGGTTTGCCTTGGAAAGAAACAGAGATCATTCTGTCGTTTTTGAGATTGCATCCAAGTACTGTATTTCGGACTCTTTTGTTGACCATTATATCCACTCCATTTCTTCTAAGGGATTCCTCCCACAGTAGTAGATATAATGGTCATCTGAGTTAAATTCACCCATCGCAGTCCATCATAGTTCGCTGATTCCTAGAATGTCGACGTTCACTCTTGCCATCTCCTGCTTGACCACTTCCAATTTGCCTTGATTCATGGACCTGAAATTCCAGGTTCCTATGCAATATTGCTCTTTACAGCATCAGACCTTGCTTCTATAACTAGTCACATGCATACTGGGTATTGTTTTTGTTTTGGCTCCATCCCTTCATTCTTTCTGGAGTTATTTTTCCACTGATCTCCAGTAGCATATTGGGCACCTACTGACCTGGGGAGTTCCTTTTCAGTATCCTATCATTTTGCCTTTTCATACTGTTCATGGGGTTCTCAAGCCAAGAATACTGAAGTGGTTTGCCATTCTCTTCTCCAGTGGACCACATTCTGTCATACCTCTCCACCATGACCCACGCATCTTGGGTGGCCCCACATGGCATTGCTTAGTTTCATTGAGTTAGACAAAGCTGTGGTTCATGTGATCAGATTGATTAGTTCTCTGCGATTATGGTTTCAGTGTGTCTGCCCTCTGATGCCCTCTCACAACACCTACCATCTCACTTGGATTTCTCTTACCTTGGACATGGGGTACCTGCATAGGAAATTCCTGCATAGGAAAGCTTTAAGGCTAGCAATCTGACTGAAAAAGGATAGGTAATGAAGTCTGCATCTAGAAATTTCATTGTTTACCAAACTCACTGCCAGTTTATTTAGTCCAACTGACGGCCATTTGTCAGGTCCTCCTCCTCCCCTTCTCCAGCCTGGATCACACAGAAGTGAAAACAAAGCAGGAGACACTAGGCAGGCTTGGGGTTGAGCTATGGCTTTTTGAGCTAATGGACTTTTGGCGACCTCCAAGAGATGCTAATGTGAATACCACATTGAAACCACTCAGTGGTGTGGGTAGGGGCTCTCAGGAGCTCTAGTCCTTTTATGTTTCAGCTCAGAGAGAATTCAGGGAGGGGAAAGGTGATAGATAAGGGATTTATTTTGGTACTGATGAACCTATTTGCAAGGCAGGAATAGAGACACAGATGTATAGAATGGACTTGTGGACACAGTGAGGGAAGGAGATGGTAGGATGAACTGAGAGTAGCACTGAAATATATACATTACCAGGAGTGAAATAGCTAGCTGGTGGGAAGCTGCTATCTAACACAGGGGCCTCTGCCCAATGCTCTGTGATGACCTAGAGGGGTGAAAAGGTAGGTGGAATGGGACGGAGGTTCAAGAGGGGAGTATACATGTATATTTATGGCTTATTCCCATTGTTGTAGGGTAGAAACCAACAGCATTGTAAAGCAATTATCCTCCAATTAAAAACAAATTTAAGAAATTGAGCTTTTTTCTAAAAAAAAAAAGTCATTTATTAGAATAGGAATTTGTGAGGCTTACACGAGGGTGGATGAGAGGTTGCCAAGCCCCAGGAACTTACTTGGCTACAGTTTCATAAACAAAGGAAAACAAGGTGGTGGGGAGGGGGGCGGGGCAGGAAAGGCCACCTTCTTCCTCATTCTTTAGTAGGCACCATACTTCCATCATCAGTTCTTCTCCAGGTCGGGCAAGGGAGTTTTCTGCCTTGGTCAAGCCAGGACTGTCATGGGTCTTTACTTTGAAGTGTCACCTTTCCATAAATTATTGTTTTGTGTGTGTGTGTGTGTAAAGAGAGTATGTCCAAGGGATCATTAACTTATTGAGCTCTCTGGGCAGAATATGGGGCTCATGCCAGCATTGTTTTATTGTGTTGGGGCATGTCCCATGCTTCTGATACATAGTTTTTGTTGCTAAGCCCGCCTGCTTGGTTTTATGGTCAAGAACTGCTTTCTTGAGTAATCATTAACTTACAGGGGTCTCCCACACTTTTTTTTTCTTGCAATCCCCTAATGGGATTAACTATTTAATCACCTACTATTTGGAAAAGGGGGCAAGGGCCTCTTTGTAACCCATCTTTGTGACCACCAAAACTCTGAAGCACACTTCTTTTTTTAAAATGTTTTGAATACAAAATATTTCAAAATAATCCAATAATTCAATTTTTAATATAAAAATGAAGATAGTGAAAAGTGTCTTTCATACTTCAGTCCCTTATCTGCTCCTTCCCCATCCAATGTACTACTCTTATAAGTTGTTTGAGTATCTTAGCACTCCTGTTGTGTTCTTTATCCATTTATATTAAATTCAATTTTTTTTTGCTTTATGTTTTAACTATTCAAGTACTATTTGAATATATGAGTCATACATGTTGCAACAATTCAGAGATATAAAATAAAGGACAAAAGTTGAGGACTCCATTTACTCCCCGCCCCCAATTTTTTGCATAGACACTTTTCTATGCTCCTTAATTGCTTTTTCTATAAATGGACTATATATATATTGTTCTGTGTCTTCTTCTTTTTTAACTTCATGATATGGATTAGAGGTCACTCCAATTACATATGTGTCCTCACATTTTTAACTATTAATGACATACTATAGTATAAATAGATCATATTTATCTAAATTTGGTCTTCCTGCTGCTGCAGCTAAGTTGCTTTAGTCGTGTCCAACTCTGTGCAACCCCAAAGACAGCAGCCCACCAGGCTCCCCCATCCCTGGGATTCTCCAGGCAAGAACAATGGAGTGGGTTGCCATTTCCTTCTCCAATGCATGAAAGTGAAAAGTGTCCTAGATGGCACTAGTGGTAAATTGGCAGGCTAGTGTCTGCCAGTGCGGAAGACATAAGAGACACGGGTTTGATCCCTGGGTGGGGCAGATGCCCTGGAGGAGGAAATGGCAACCCGCTCAGTATTCTTGCCTGGAGAATCCCATGGACAGAGGAGCCTGGTGGGCTACTGTCCATAGGGTCACAAAGAGTCGGACACAAGTCAAGTGACTCAGCTTGCATGCATCTAACCTTAGTTCTGTTGCTGGACATTTAGGTTGCCTTCAGTTTTTCACTCTGAGAAATGCATGTCTTTCAACCTTAACCTTTGTGCACGATGTTTTTATATTTTTAGGACCTTATATGTAGAATGACTGAGTCAAAGACTGTGGACCTTTTAAGCTTATGAAAGCCTTCATCAACTTACATTTCAACCAGCAATTAAGAAGAGAGCTTGTTTTCCCACATCCTTACCATATAAAGTATTACCAGTCTATAAAAACTTGTTTTAATATAAGAGTAAGTCATTTGTGTAAGGGAAGCCAGACAATAAAGACTATATATTTTAACAACAGTGTTAGAAATCAGGAAAAGTGGTTAACTGGTGAAGAAGAGGAATTGACTAGAGATCTTCATGACCCAGATAATCATGATGGTGTGATCACTGACCTAGAGCCAGACATCCTGGAATGTGAAGTCAAGTGGGCCTTAGAAAGCATCACTACGAACAAAGCTAGTGGAGGTGATGGAATTCCAGTTGAGCTATTCAAAATCCTGAAAGAAGATGCTGGGAAAGTGCTGCACTCAATATGCCAGCAAATTTGGAAAACTCAGCAGTGGCCACAGGACTGGAAAAGGTCAGTTTTCATCCCAATCCCAAAGAAAGGTAATGCCAAAGAATGCTTAAACTACCACACAATTGCACTCAAATCACACACTAGTAAAGTAATGCTCAAAATTCTCCAAGCCAGGCTTCAGCAGTCTGTGAACCGTGAACTTCCTGATGTTCAAGCTGGTTTTAGAAAAGGCAGAGGAACCAGAGATCAAACTGCCAACATCCACTGGATCATCGAAAAAGCAAGAGAGTTCCAGAAAAACATCTATTTCTGCTTTATTGACTATGCCAAAGCCTTTGACTGTGTGGATCACAATAAACTGTGGAAAATTCTGAAAGAGATGGGAATACCAGACCACCTGATCTGCCTCTTGAGAAATCTGTATGCAGGTCAGGAAGCAACAGTTAGAACTGGTCATGGAACAACAGACTGGTTCCAAATAGGAAAAGGAGTACATCAAGGCTGTATATTGTCACCCTGCTTATTTAACTTCTATGCAGAGTACATCATGAGAAACGCTGGACTGGAAGAAACACAAGCTGGAATCAAGATTGCTGGGAGAAATATCAATAACCTCAGATATGCAGATGACACCACCCTTATGGCAGAAAGTGAAGAGGAACTAAAAAGCCTCTTGGTGAAAGTGAAAGTGGAGAGTGAAAAGGTTGGCTTAAAGCTCAACATTCAGAAAACGAAGATTATGGCATCTGGTCCCATCACTACATGGGAAATAGATGGGGAAACAGTGGAAACAGTGTCAGACTTTCTTTTTCTGGGCTCCAAAATCACTGCAGATGGTGACTGCAGCCATGAAATCAAAAGACCCTTATTCCTTGGAAGGAAAGTTATGACCAACCTAGATAGCATATTCAAAAGCAGAGACTACTTTGCCAACAAAGGTTCGCCTAGTCAAGGCTATGGTCTTTCCTGTGGTCAGGTATGCATGTGAGAGCTGGACTGTAAGAAGGCTGAGCGCCAAAGAACTGATGCTTTTGAACTGTGGTGTTGGAGAAGACTCTTGAGAGTGCCTTGGACTGCAAGGAGATCCAACCAGTCCATTCTGAAGGAGATCAGCCCTGGGATTTCTTTGGAAGGAATGATGCTAAAGCTGAAACTGCAGTCCTTTGGCCACCTCATGCGAAGAGTTGACTCACTGGAGAAGACTCTGATGCTGGGAGGGATTGGGGGCAGGAGGAGAAGGGGACGACGGAGGATGAGATGGCTGGATGGCGTCACTGACTCGATGGATGTGAGTCTGAGTGACCTCCGGGAGTTGGTGATGGACAGGGAGGCCTGGCGTGCTGCGATTCATGGGGTCGCCAAGAGTCGGACACGACTGAGTGACTGATCTGGTATATTGTTCTGTGTCCTCTTCTTTTTTAACTTCATGATATGGCTTAGAGGTCACTCCAATTGCATATGTGTCCTCACATTTTTAAGTATTCATGACATACTATAGTATAAATAGATCATATTTATCTAAATTTGGTCTTCCTGCTGCTGCTGCTGCTAAGTTGCTTCAGTCGTGTCCGACTCTGTGCAACCCCAAAGACAGCAGCCCACCAGGCTCCCCCATCCCTGGGATTCTCCAGGCAAGAACAATGGAGTGGGTTGCCATTTCCTTCTCCAATGCATGAAAGTGAAAAGTGTCCTAGATGGCACTAGTGGTAAATTGACAGGCTAGTGTCTGCCAGTGCGGAAGACATAAGAGACACGGGTTTGATCCCTGGGTGGGGCAGATGCCCTGGAGGAGGAAATGGCAACCCGCTCAGTATTCTTGCCTGGAGAATCCCATGGACAGAGGAGCCTGGTGGGCTACTGTCCATAGGGTCACAAAGAGTCGGACACAAGTCAAGTGACTCAGCTTGCATGCATCTAACCTTAGTTCTGTTGCTGGACATTTAGGTTGCCTTCAGTTTTTCACTCTGAGAAATGCATGTCTTTCAACCGTAACCTTTGTGCATGATGTTTTTATATTTTTAGGACCTTATATGTAGAATGACTGAGTCAAAGACTGTGGACCTTTTAAGCTTATGAAAGCCTTCATCAACTTACATTTCAACCAGCAATTAAGAAGAGAGCTTGTTTTCCCACATCCTTACCATATAAAGTATTACCAGTCTGTAAAAACTTGTTTTAATATAAGTCATTTGTGTAAAGGAAGCCAGACACTAAAGACAGTATATTTTACCAGCGGTGTTAGAAATCAGGATAAGTGGTTAACTGGTGAAGAAGAGGAATTGACTAGAAAGGAGCATTAAGGACTTCAGGGTTCTATGAATATTCTAAATCCTTAACCTGATGTGATTATACAGGTGTTTACAAATGTAAAAATTCATGAAGTTGTACACTTATGAATCAAGCACTTTGCCATATCTATGTTTTTAAACCGAGAGTCTTTTCAATTAGTTAATTTATTTATTCATTTGGCTGCACCGGGTCTTAGTTGCAGCACTCAGGATCTTTAGTTGTGGCGTGCAAACTCTTGGTTGTAGCGTGTGAGTTCTAGTTTCCTGATCAGAGCTAGAACCCCTGCCCCATGCATTGGGAACGTGGTGTCTTAGCCAGTGGACTACTAGAGAAGTCCCTTTCATGTCTATGGAAAATTTCAAACATTCATGAAAGTAGAAAAAAACAATATATTACATATCATCTCAATTCAACAATTGTGAATGTTTTCCCATATTTGGCTTATATATTCATATCTGTGTTTGTATGTGTGTAAGACATCAGGACCTATTACACTTGATTTCTTCAGTATGTACTTCCAAAATAGAAAAGCATTCTCTCCTACATACCACTATACCATTATTATATCCAACACAACAATAATTCCCTAAATTCATATCATTCCCATTTCACATTTCCTCACTTGTTCCTAGAATATTTTTATCTCTGTTTGTTTATTGCTTGTTCTTTTAAAATAAGATCTATTAAATGACAAGGTATTGCATTTGGTTGTTAAATTTCTAAAGTCTTTTCAGATCTAGGCAGGAAGTTCTTAAAGTAAGTGTCCCTGGATACAATTCAAAGGGTCCGTTTACTTGGATGGGGAAAAAAACACATCTTTATTTTCATCAAATTCAAAGTGAAATTTAGTATTTCCTTTCATGATAAATTGGAAAGATCCCCTGGAGAAGGAAATGGCAATCCACTCCAGTACTCTTGCCTGGAAAATCCCATGGATAGAGGAGCCTGGTAGGCTGCAGTCCCTGCGGTCGCAAAGAGTCAGACATGACTCAGCGACTTCACTTTCAAATGAAGATAACAAAATTGATAATATCACTAGCACCTGTGGCTTTATCACAATAAAAATGAGATGTTTTGTATCACTTGAGTTCTTACATATATTTCAGAAATACTATTTAGTCATCATTACTTTGAAATTACTGTAGGTATTAGACCTGTTTCTAGATCATATTTGTTGTTCAGTCACTAAGTTGTGTCGGACTTTCAGCAACACCATGGTCTGTAGCCCACCAGGCTCCTCTGTCCATGTGGGCTTTCCAGGCAAGAATACTGGAGTGTGTTTCCATTTCCTTCTCCAGGGGGTCTTCCAACCACCAAAATGAAGCATGTACCTTACCATAGCATATTTTAAAAATTTTCTTAACTGTACATCAGTGTCAGGACTTCCTTGGTGGCTCATTGGTAAAGAATCCGCCTGCCAATGCAGGAGATGTAGGTTAGATCCCTGGATCAGGAAGATCCCCTAGAGAATGAAATGGCAACCCACTCCAGTATATCTGGAAAATCCTATGGACTGAGGAACCTAGAGGGCTACAGTCCATGGGGTGGCAAAGAGTTGGACACCACTCAGCAACTAAGCAAGAACAACAACAATTTCAATATAATTGTTTTTCTTTATAATTCTATGTTTTTATATATTATACATTTAAAAGCATTCTGGAAAAATAGTCCATTGGCTTCACTGGACTGCCACGGGAGTGAGAGGGGAGCCCTTGACACAAAAAAGAGTCCACCCACACACATATAGTTTATTATTTATGGTTCATGACATTTGCCTTTTGAAGAATCTGATTCTTTTGAATGTCTGACAATTTGCATTTGTCTGTTTATTCACAGGGTTATTGAACTCATTTCTCTTTTCCTATATTTCCTATAACCTTAAGTCACATCTAACGACTCAATTAGATATAAGTTGAGTGTTTTTGACAAGAATAATTTATAGGTGATGCTCTGCAGTTCTCACTGCAACATATCAGAAGGCACATGATGTCTGGTTGTCTCATTAGTGATGCTAAATTTGATCACTGGGCTAAGGAGGTTAAGATACTTTCATTTTTGCATAATGAGACAGTATGTAAATGAATAGAAATTTAAAACTATAAACAAGAGTAAAGGGAACTGTACAATGAACCCGGGCATACTCCTCTCTTAGCCTCCATAGCTATTAAATATGGCCAATCTTGTGTCTTTGGTACCCAATTATTCCACCCCTACCAAAATACACATAAATTCCAAATATCATGTCTATTTCATTCCTAAACAAGTAAGTACATATCTCTAAAAAATAGGGGCTTTTCAAAAAACACAATAATACCATTATTGCTTTAAAAAATAGCATCTTAATATCTTCAAATATCCAGTCAGTGTTCAGATTCCCAGCATAGTCTCACGTGATCTTCTGATTCTATTGTGTGTGTCAGATTATAATCTTATGACTGGTTGGTTCAAATCAGGATCCAAACACAGTCCATGCATTTCATTTGATTGAATTCATTCTATCTCTCTCTTCTTCTTGCCATTTACTTGAAGAAACTGGACCACTGAGAATTAGCAGTTTCTTAAAATGATTTATTTATTGAATAATTAAATATAAAGTCTCCGTGTATTCCATGGGAGAATAAAATGTGTTTAATTTAGTATATCTTTGAAAACATTCTTTTGGTACAAACCGTTATAAATCATTAGCCAACATAATGAATCACCAGTTAACAATAAGAAAATGTTGTTTGAGACTGCGTTCATTTCTAAATGCTACTTCTGAAGGAGCTGTGATCATAATGTCCTCACTTGAGATGAATATAGGTCCACATCCAAACCATTGTTTTCCTACAACTTTGGAAATTAAGGGAAAGGAAATGAAGATGATGACAACTACTTAATATAAGGCATATTGAAATAAATTTAAAATCGAAATCACCTCCCAAAAGAACACAGACCACGTTAGTTTCCTGGGGCCATCATAACAAAAAACCACAAACTGGATGGTTAAACACCAAATGTGGTCTCACACTTCTGTAGACTAGAAATCCAAGATCAAGGTGTTGGTAGTTTTGGTTCTTTCTGAGGGCCCTGAGGGAGAATCTGTCTCAGGATTTACCCCTAGGTTTTAGTTGATTGAGGCAAATTTTGGCATCCCTTGCCTTATAAACATATCACCCTGATCTCTGCCTTTATTTCACACGGCATCCTCCCATATGTCTAGATGTGCATTCCTGTGCGCATGGGGTGTCCATACTTCCCCCTTTTATAAAGACATCAGTCAAATTGGATTAAAAACACATTCTACTCTGATATGACCTCATAACTAATTACATCTGTAACAACCCTATTTTCAAATAAGGTCACATTCTGAAGTACTAGGGGTTAAAACTCCAGCATATGAATATCAGGAGGACTCAAATTCAACCCATAACAATGATCTTCAATTTAAAAAATGGATGTATATTTAAAAGTAAATATATCTTCATTGACTTCCTCATCAATTTACTAGTTTGCTTTTTCTCTGGCCAAGTTGCCTTTTTAAAAATTCTACTTCACCCCCCACCACCTAGAGATTAAATATTCCTTTGTAACAACAGAAGTATTTATGGATCTTCGTTTTTTATTGTGAAATTTTCCATGTGTTTCTTCCAAAGCCTGAAACTGTATCTTGAATTAATGATAATAACATATGGTCATTGTGGAGAATGTTTGAGAATTGCAGGGAATATAGAAAATATTGAAGACAAGAAAAAAATTTTTCAGCTGTGAACATAAAAGCAAAGTTTTGACTTAAGGAATTGAGTTCTTTTAGGGAAACATACTAATGAAAAGATAATTACTTGCTTTGAAGGGTTTGTTTTTTTTTTAGTTATAGTTTATTTACAGTGTTGTGTTAATTTCTGCTATACAACAAATTGATTCAGTTATATGTACATATACATGTATAGACACACACATATATGTACACATACTTCCCTGGTGGCTCAGATGGTAAAGAATTTGCCTGCAATGCAGGATCCCTGGGTCAGGAAGATTCCCTGGAGAAGGAAACGGCAACCCACTCCAGTATTCTTTCCTGCCTGGAGAATTCCATGGACAAAGGAGCCTGGTGCCTCAGTTCATGGGGTTGCAAAGAGTCTGACTGAGTGGCTATCACTCAGCACTCAAACAGACACATATATTTACCTTCTTTTTTTTTTTTTTTTCTTTACTATTTTCCATTATGGTTTATCACAGGATATTAAAGGAAATATGAGACTCCAAAATTGCTGCAGTTTGGATCACTAACTTAGGAAAAAAAGGATTAAGAAAGTCCTGTGTCTGTCCACAATAGCTACTTGATTAATCACTAAAACAATCTTACAGTGGTTTAAGTGAAGCCGCTCAGTCGTGTCTGACTGTTTGCAACCTCGTGGACTGAAGCCTTCCAGGCTCCTCAAGAGTACTGGAGTGGGTTGCCATTTCCTTCTCCAGAGGATCTTCCCAACCCAGGGATCAAACCTGGGTCTCACATATTGCCGGCAGGCGCTTTACCATCTGAGCCACCAGCGAAGCAACAGTGATGTAAATAGCCCATAAAAACCGCAAGCCCTTCCCATAGGCCAAAGTAAATTAATTTACTTAGAGGAATTCAAGGATATGAAATTAACATGCATAGGAAACCCTGTGAATCAAAGCTGATATCCAAACTAATTTTTGCATATGGCAGAGCATAAAGTTAAAACTATGCATTTCAAACATTTTGACAGATCACTTCAACCCTACAATTTCATTAATTTTTCATGCCCTCTATCTCTTAACCTTTGGCATACCACTGCCTTTCAAATAGACCACTCTAACAAGTACTTCTCTACACATATACTCTTTAACTGTGTATTTATAATCTGAAATTGTTTTCTAGTTTTAGTGTTTCCTTATTTAAACTTGTTCAGTTTTAGTAGTTTTTAAAGTATTGTTTGAAAACAAGAATCTCTCGATTGATGTCAATTCTTAGAGATGGTGAGAACTGGTAGCACGTTGGAAAGACATCGTAAAGCACCCGCCCAGCGTGGGGCTCGAACCCACGACCCTGGGATTAAGAGTCCCATGCTCTACCGACTGAGCTAGCCGGGCAGTTGAGGAGCTGAGTTTTTCTTAGGTCCTTTCAAAAATATCAAGATTATTTTAACCTGTTTCAAGACTTGCATTTAAATTTTTTTCTCATAATTTTTTCGGTAAAGTTTTCTTTTCTTTTCTGTTTTAACTACTTTCAAAACTGTGTTTCATTTCTGATTGTGTGCATGGAAACTTATACTATTTTAAAAAGTATATAAACGGCCCTCTAGCGGTCAGCGATGAAGGGGACTGATGCAAACGACCCCGAAGCGGAAGTGAGCGTAGGGTGCCTGCTGTTTATCCCGGAGATCTCTGCTGGCAGAGCGCTCACCCCTGCAGCTCCGGGGACCCAGAATGTCCTCGACACCTCCGTGGCCAGACACAGCAGCTAGCTCGGAGGAACGTCCTGCGTACCTTCCAGTGAAAATCAGAATTCAAAGCATAGCTGTTGAGCGGGCTGGCCTCTCACGGCCCCCCGTGGCTTTGAGGTATCTGGCACTTTTCCGTGGCGCGAAGATGGTTCAACAAAATAATAGACGGTGTAAAAGCTAACGTAGTCTCAGAAATTAACCGAATTAGTTATGGCGTTTGCTCACACACAGCTAAAAGGTGAAGACATTTGTCCTTCAGTATGGTAGCATCTCTGTTTGGGAAGTGCCCATTACTGCAAACCTCTGCACACTAAAACGAAAAGAATTAAAGATTTATTCTGCTTTTCTAGCAGTAACAGAATCCCAGTTGATGAGGGAGTACTTTTCTTTCTAGGGTAGGGGGAAATTAGAAAAAGCAGAAATTTGCAAACCCTTGTAAAGGAGGCTTATCCATCAAGGTTAAATGGTTGGGGCTACATGGGTTACCTTCTAGAGGCAGGGGGACAATCTAAGTGTAACATGGAGATATCAGACTGACACCACTCTGAGAAAGTAATCTTGAGTTTTGCTAGTGGTTTACTAACCTTCAGCAAGATTGTGTCTTCAGTGGTGATATAATCTGAAGTACACAAGATCAATGGTAATTATTTATTCTAGCCAAAAAAATGTTTTACCTGGATCTATCAATTGGGGCTTCCCAGGTGGCTCAGTGGGTAAAGAATCTGCCTACAATGCAGAAGAAGCAGGAGGGGAAGAGAGGTGGTTTGGTCCATGTATTTGGAAGATCCCCTGGAGGAGAGCCTGGCAACCCACTCCAGTATTCTTGCCTGAAGAATCCCATGGACAGAGGAACCTGCTGGGCTACAGGCCGTAGGGTTGCAGTGGAACACACCTGAAGCGGCTGAGCACACAGGCACATCAACCATTAGATATTAATTCCAATTTTCCAGAAATAAAGAAAGTTGAGGAACCAGACAAATGACAGCACAAAGAAACAGAAGCACAAAATCAGAAAGTGGGAAATTTTCCATTAACAACCCGCCTGGTGTGTTCAACAAGTAAATATTGTACTTTTAATAATGACTTTTTGCTAGGTTAAAAGAGATACAGTGGCTATATAAATAATCAGAGGCAATAAGTAATTCTGGATTGGGTACTATCCTGTACTCTGTATGTGTTTCATCTTTTTAAATTATAGTAAAATAAACATAAAATTTACTATTTTAACCATTTTTAAGTGTACAGTTCAGTGGCATTCATATATTCACATTGTGCAACCATCACCACCATCCTACTCCAGAACTATTTCATCTTCCCAGATTGAAACTCTGTCCCTTTTAAACAATTCCCCATTCTCCCCTCAGCCCCTGGTAACCACCATTCTACTTTTTGTCTCTATAATTTATTTATTTATTTATTTATTGGCTGCGATGGGTCTTGGTTGCAATACATGGGATCTTCCAGTTTCAACATGTAGGATCTCTAGTCATGGCATGTGGGAATTTAGTTCTCTGACCAGAGATTGAACCAAGGCCCCCTGCGCCAGGAGCCCAGGGGCTGAGCCACTGGATCACTGGAAGTTCCTTGTCTCTATAAATTTGATTACTCTAAGTGCCACATGTAAGTGGAATCACAATATTTTATTTTTTTGCGTCTAGCTTATTTCACTTAGCATAATGTTTTCAAAGTTCATCCATGTTGCAGCATATATCAGAATTTCCTTTTTTGTTAAGGCAGAATAAATATGCCATCTCATGAATATACCACATTTTGCTTACCCATTCATCAGTTGGTGGGCATTTGGGCATTACTCACAAAAGGCAAACTTTTGTGAGTAATACTGCTCTGAATATTGGTATATAAATATCTGTTCAATTCCCTGCTTTCAGTTCTTTGGGGTGTATATCCAGAAATGAAATTGCAGGTTCATATAGTAATTCTGGGCTTCCCTGATGGCTCAGATGGTAAAGAATTTGCCTGCAATGCGAGAGCCCCTTATTCAATCCCTGGGCCCCTTATTCAATCCCTGAAGAAGGGAATGGCAACCCACTCCAGTATTCTTGTCTGGAGAATTCCATGGACAGAGGAGCCTGGTGGGCTGTAGTTCTACGTGTAATTTCTTTAGGAAGTTCCTTTGGAATTTTAATCTTTATGTAAGCTACCTCTTTAATGTGGGCCTCTGTTTCTGCATCTACAAAATACAGGGAAGTGGGAAGACAAGGGATAAGAGTGAGAGAGGAAAGGCTAGAAAAGGGAGAACTTAAAGAGGTCTCAAAGGAGCTCATGAATTCATGACCACCTGCTGCTGCTGCTGCTGCTAAGTCGCTTCAGTCGTGTCCGACTCCGTGCAGCCCACCAGGCTCCTCTGTCCCTGGGATTCTCCAGGCAAGAACACTGGAGTGGGTTGCCATTTCCTTCTTCAGTGCATGAAAGTGAGAAGTGAAAGTGAAGTCGCTCAATTGTGTCCGACTCTTAGTGACCTCATGGACTGCAGCCTACCAGGCTCCTCTGTCCATGGGATTTTCCAGGCAAGAGTACTGGAGTGGGGTGCCATTGCCTTCTCTGTCATGACCACCTAGACCTCTGGAAAAAAGTGCTGGTCGCTTCCCTTGAGCCTCACTGAATAAGTGGCAGGAGAAAAGCTTTTCTTATTCTGAAGAGACACAACTTGATTTCCATTAGATGTTGGGCCTGGGGACCCTCTAGGTAGAGGATAGAGAATGGGTGTCCAAGGCTGCGGAGGCTGGTGGCACCACTGGGGTCTCTGCTGGGGCCCCTCATCTCAACTTACCATTTCCTTCTCTACTCCCTCCACTTCTCAGCTTACCTGTTTGTGTTCAGAGAGAAGAGGGGTGAAGCCAGGGTCTAGGCCACCCTGAAACACAAAAACACTAGAAATTTTAATTAGGAAATTTCCTTGAGAGGAACTGTACCATCTTCCCATGTCACCATGGAGACGGCTGAGATGAGCACTCTGAAAACCCTGGTACTCCCTTCTCCTTCCTGCCTCCTTCTGGGTACCAGCCAGAGCTAAACCACACTCCTCATGGTCTGGGGAGATCTTTGCAGCCAGCACGATCTTTCTCCTCTATTAGATCTCTCCAGTGTTGTCCACTGCCTCAGGATGAAGCTCAAAGTGCAGACTCCTTGATGAAGCCTGTCTGGTCTTGCCTGATCTTGCTTCAACCTATCTCTCTGGCCCACCCTGACCTGTACTAAATTTTATAGTCACTCTGGGCTAGAAAGGACTTCACTGGTGGCTTAGGCTGTAAAGCATCTGTCAACAATGCAGGAGATCCGGGTTCAATCTCTGGGTCAGGAAGATGCGCTGGAGAAGGAAATGGCAATCCACTCCAGTACTCTTGCCTAGAAAATCCCATGGACAGAGGAGCCTGGTAGGCTACAGTCTATGGGGTCGCAAAGAGTTGGGCACAACTGAGCGACTTCACTTTCCTTTCACTTTCTGGGCTAGAAAAACAAAGCCATGGACTTTCAAGCTTCCAGGATGCCAAGTACACTTCTAAATATTTAAGTTGCAATAGAAATGTTTGCTTTTGCCATTTTGTCAGTGTGTTTAATGATAGAATATACAACTTCATTTGGAGTAAAGGTCAAAGGTCTGAGTGAAGTGAAGCTAAAGTCGCTCAGTTGTGTCTGACTCTTTGAGACCCCATGAACTGTATCAGATCAGATCAGATCAGTCGCTCAGTCGTGTCCGACTCTTTGCGACCCCATGAACCGCAGCACGCCAGGCCTCCCTATCCATCACCAGCTCCCGGAGGTCACTCAGACTCGCATCCATCGAGTCAGTGATGCCATCCAGCCATCTCATCCTCTGTCGTCCCCTTCTCCTCCTGCCCTCAATCCCTCCCAGCATCAGAGTCTTCTCCAATGAGTCAACTCTTCGCATGAGGTGGCCAAAATACTGGAGTTTCAGCTTTAGCATCATTCCTTCTAAAGAAATTCCAGGATTGATCTCCTTCAGAATGGACTGGTTGGATCTTCTTGCAGTCCAAGGGACTCTCAAGAGTCTTCTCCAACACCACAGTTCAAAAGCATCAATTCTTCGGCGCTCAGCCTTCTTCACAGTCCAGCTCTCACATCCATACATGACCACAGGAAAGACCATAGCCCTGACTAGGCGAACCTTTGTTGGTAAAGTAATGTCTCTGCTTTTGAATATGCTATCAAGGTTGGTCATAACTTTCCTTCCAAGGAGTAAGCGTCTTTTAATTTCATGGCTGCAGTCACCATCTGCAGTGATTTTGGAGCCCAGAAAAACAAAGTCTGACACTGTTTCCACTGTTTCCCCATCTATTTCCCATGCAGTGATGGGACCAGATGCCATGATCTTCGTATGAACTGTATAGTCCATAGAATTCTCCAGGCCAGAATACTGGAGTGGGTAGCCCTTTCCCTTCTCCAGGGGATCTTCCCAACCCAAGGATCTAACCCAGGTCTCCCACATTGCAGGTGGATTTTTTACCAGCTGAGCAATGTCTCAAACGCCCCCAAAGAACAGAAGACCTGGAGCGGTGGGACTTCCTGCTGCCCCCTGTTTAAGGGTCTGGTTCTCACCCTTGATTTGTTCTGTATCATGAGGCAAGTCTCTTTCCTACTCTGGGCCCCAAATTCTTCACCTACATAACAAGACGCATGAGGACCTTGCAGGGCTATGTCTCCTCTGGTGTCCTGTGCTCCTTTGGCCTTCCCTGAGACTAGCTGGTAGACTCTGGACGGATTCCCACGCCCTTCCCACTCAGGTCCCAAATGACATTCCTGCACATTGAAAGGACAGAAAGGAAATTGTGAGCCCGTGTGCTCACAATGGTGCCTTTGTTCTTTTCAGCTCAATCTCCCAGTCTTTCAGATCAATATCCATTCCTCAGCCCTGAAAGTGGTGGGCAACAGGGCTTGAGGAGGCTGTGGAAGGAAGCCAAGAGTATTTAGCAAATGCTTGATACTAGTAACTGCCAATTGTAGAGTCTCTGCTCTGTGAAGTATCTCCACATTCTCAAAGGAGCTTCAGCTGGGTTAAATGACTCGTCTAAGACCACACAGCCTACAGAAGAGCTGGGCTTGACACATCCCTGTCAAGCTGGTGCTGGGGCAACTTCAAGGTCCCCAATGCCATAACCACTTCCTCGTGTACCCCTTCCCCTTTTCCATGACAAAGGCACTTTCCAATGTACGGTATATGTGTTAATTCATTTCAGCCTCATAACAGTCCTGGGAGGAAAGTGGTATTGTTATTATCATCATAAGGTTAAGGAAACTGAGACCCAGAGTAGTGAAGTAACTTGCTCAAGGACACACAGTTAATGAATCTGTATGTTCTAGCTGCTCAAGATGGCTGTTCTCTTGCTCTCTGTACACCGCCTACCTGACCAGTCCCTGCTTACTCTTTGACTACCCAGTCCTCTTAATCATAAGGCTTAATCAGTAGCTGCCTATGCGCTTGCCCCCTGCCCAGCTGCTGGTTTCCCTGGAAACTGATCAGCCAACCTGATGTCAATCCCCCTTCACCCATACATGGTAGCCTCCTTCTTCCCAGGAGTAACGAAGATGACTGTGACATCCTACCTGCCATATGAGGTGGCAGTGTTGCTTCCGGACCTATTTTTTTTTTTTTTTTTTTGCTTAAGGCATAGAAGATTCCATACTAGTTGATGTCTGTGTTACTGTCTACAGACTTTCTTTGGTCTTGCAGTTGGGCAATTAGAAGACTTTCAGGCATGTCGGGGGCAGCATAACAAATCATAGACCTGGAACTTGGATAAAGTAGTTTAGCCACACTCACGCTTTGGTTATTATGCACCAGTCAGCTAACAAGTTCTTAAATCTGACTTTCATTTTCTGGGACTTATGAAGCATTTATTGATTGGTTGAAAAAGAATTATAGATGAAAGAGGTCTGATGCTACAGGGCCTGGCAGATGAGTGAAGGGGCCAAGGCTGCCTGTGAGACCAGAGGTCTGATCTACAGGGGCAGCCACTGCTGGGCATGCAGGACCACCAGCTCTTCTGAGTTTATATATAAAGGAACCAGAAATTTGAATTTTAAGCAAAAATTTTTGTTCTTCAGATGTTGACACCTGTTTTTTAAATGCCAAAACATACCAGCTGAAAAAAAAACCACCCATGGGTTACTTGTAACCTGCTGGCTGCCAGTTTTCACCTCTGGAGTAGATAGAGTCAGTCCCTCCCCCAATCTGAGGCATGGTGGGGAGTAACTTCTGCCATTAAGAGTGAGAGCAGATGCCCCATGCCTCTCCACCAAAGATGTCCCCTCCTGGGCCAGAACTCCCCTCACCCTGAGACCCCCAATCGGCAACTGATCTGGTGGGTCAGACCAGGATGGCAGGCTCAGTGTGAACACTTCTTACCCAGAGACTGTCCTCTGTTTCGCTAGGACTTCAGCTGTGGAGGGAAGGGCTGCTCCACCCATGCCATTGTTCAGTTTCGCCACACTTAGTGGGCACAGGAGAAGCCTGTACATTCTTGGGGTGGGGGGCAGGTCACTGGCGTGTATGTACCTTTGACCTTCTTTTGGGAGGCAATTCATTGCATGGAGCCTTAGAGCTGGAAGTCGCCCAATTGCTTATTTATGAAGTAGGGAACAGGTCCCCACAGGGCCATTTTAAAACCTCAGACTTGAACAGATATTTGTACATCAGTGTTTATAGCAGCATTGTTCACAATAGCCGTAAGATGGAAACAATTTAATTGCCTAGCAGCAGATCAGTAGATAAACAAAATAGAGTATATGCATACAATGCAACAGTATCCGATCATAAAAAGGAATGTAATTTTGACATATGCTACAAGGTAGATGGACCTTAAAAATTATGCTGAGTGAAATAAGCCAAACACAGAAGCAGCACTGTAAATATGCTTCCACTTTACGTGAAGTACCTAGAACAGTCAAACGCATAGAGACAAAGTAGAATAGAGGTAGTCAGGGGCTGCGCAAAGCAAGGAAGAGAGAGGTGTTATGAAATGAGTACGGTGTTTTGGTTGGGGACAATGAAGAAGTCTCAGGTACAGACAGTTTGTGACAGTTATACAACACTGTGAAGGTATTTATTGCCACTTAATTTTATAATTGCAAATAGTGATAAATGTTATATTTTACCACAACAAAAAATATCTGAAGCCTCATTACACTTATTATTGGAGTCCCCACCCCAATACCGTATCAAACATAATAACATTTTTAAAAGCTGTATGAATTCAGGAAGGCAAGGTTTTCTGCTTTTTGGCTATGTTGCACTAGCTTGTGGCAGACCAACTATCTTGCCAAGATCTACTAGGAAAGCTGGATACAGTAAAAAAGCAGTTGAGACAGAAGACAGAAAAGTGATTACATTTTGGGAAAGCAGTCATGGAAGAGGGTGTGAGAGGGCCTCCAGGGATGTTGGTCATAGTCTTTTTCTTACTTACCTGAGTTACCTGAGTTCTTAATTAACTGAGTGTGTTCACTTTGTGAAAATTTGAGTTAAACATTTACAATGTTTGTGCTTTTTCAAGTATTATCACTATGCTTCAATACAAAAGTTTATAAAAATCCTACCTGAGTTGAATTGATGTATTTATGCCTTTAGACATTTATGTACTCATGCATTCACTCATTGGTTCTTTTTTTCTTTTAGACATTCTTACAAACTCATGCATTCCCTCATAGTTTCTTTTCTTTTAAGCATTCTTGGACTGTGTCTAAAGTAAAAAAAAAAATGTCCCCGGTCTGGAGAAGAGATGGAGAGTACCCAAATTTCTCCCAGAAAGTTTGACTGAGCAGATCCAGGACTAGATTCAGAAGTCCCTCATGCAAATGCACTTTCCTTTTTTTAAAAAAAATTTTATTTTATTGAAGTATGGTTGATGTACAGTGTTGTATTAATTTATGCTGTACAGCAAAGTGATATACTATTATATATATAGTATATATAATACTATATATTATTATATATGTAATATGTTTATAATATTACACATATATAATATTATATATAATATATATATAACAAAAATAAATCTGTCTACAAAACAGAAACAGACTCATAGACATAGTAAACAGATTTGTGGTTGCCAGGGGGAGAGGTAGTGAGAGAGTATATATATCATATAATCTATATAGATTATATATATTACATAATATATTATATATATTATTATACATTATTATCAGAGAAAGCAATGGCACCCCACTCCAGTACTTTTGCCTAGAAAATCCCATGGAAGGAGGAGCCTGGTAGGCTGCAGTCCATGGGGTCGCATAGAGTTGGACACGACTGAGCGACTTCACTTTCACTTTTCACTTCATGCATTGGAGAAGGAAATGGCAACCCACTCCAGTATTCTTGCCTGGAGAATCCCAGGGACAGGAAGCCTGGTGGGCTGCCATCTATGGGGTCGCACAGAGTCGGACATGACTGAAGCAACTTGGCAGCAGCAGCATACATTATTATATTATATAGTTCCAAAGAATAGCAAGGAGAGATAAGAAAGGCTTCCTCAGCAATCAGTGCAAAGAAATAGAGGAAAACAATAGAATGGGAAAGACTAGAGATCTCTTCAAGAAAATTAGAGACACCAAGGGAACATTTCATGCAAAGATGGGCTCAATAAAGGACAGAAATGGTATGGACCTAACAGAAGCAGAAGATATTAAGAAGAGATGGCAAGAATACACAGAAGAACTGCACAAAAAAAGATCTTCACGACCCAGATAATCATGATGGTGTGGTCACTCACCTAGAGCCAGACATCCTGGAATGTGAAGTCAAGTGGGCCTTAGAAAGCATCACTACAAACAAAGCTAGTGGAGGTGATGGAATTCCAATTGAGCTATTCCAAATCCTGAAAGATGATGCTGGGAAAGTGCTGCACTCAATATGCCAGCAAATTTGGAAAACTCAGCAGTGGCCACAGGACTGGAAAAGGTCAGTTTTCATTCCAATCCCAAAGAAAGGCAATGCCAAAGAATGCTCAAACTACCACACAATTGCACTCATCTCACACGCTAGTAAAGTAATGCTCAAAATTCTCCAAGCCAGGCTTCAGCAATATGTGAACTGTGAGGTTCCTGATGTTCAAGCTGGTTTTAGAAAAGGCAGAGGAACCAGAGATCAAATTGCCAACATCCACTGGATCATCGAAAAAGCAAGAGAGTTCCAGAAAAACATCTATTTCTGCTTTATTGACTATGCCAAAGCCTTTGACTGTGTGGATCACAATAAACTGTGGAAAATTCTGAGAGAGATGGGAATACCAGACCACCTGACCTGCCTCTTGAGTAACCTGTATGCAGGTCAGGAAGCAAGTTAGAACTGGACATGAAACAACAGACTGGTTCCAAATAGGAAAAGGAGTAAGCCAAGGCTGTAAGTTGTCACCCTTCTTATTTAACTTCTATGCAGAGCACATCATGAGAAACGCTGGGCTGGAAGAAGCACAAGCTGGAATCAAGATTGCCCAAAGAAATATCAATAACCTCAGATATGCAGATGACACCACCCTTATGGCAGAAAGTGAAGAGGAACTAAAAAGCCTCTTGATGATAGTGAAAGAGGAGAGTGAAAAAGTTGGCTTAAAGCTTGACATTCAGAAAACTAAGATCATGGCATCTGGTCCCATCACTTCATGGGAAATGGGGAAACAGTGGAAACAGTGTCAGACTTTATTTTTGTGGGCTCCAAAATCACTACAGATGGTGACTGCAGCCATGAAATTAAAAGATGCTTACTCCTTGGAAGAAAAGTTATGACCAACCTAGATAGCATATTGAAAACCAGAGGCATTACTTTGCCAACAAATTTCCGTCTAGTCAAGGCTATGGTTTTTCCAGTGGTCATGTATAGATGTGAGAGTTGGACTGTGAAGAAAGCTGAGCACCAAAGAATTGATGCTTTTGAACTGTGGTGTTGGAGAAGACTCTTGAGAGTTGCTTGGACTGCAAGGAGGTCCAACCAGTCCATTGTAAAGGAGATCAGTCCTGAGTGTTCATTGGAAGAACTGATGCTAAAGCTGAAACTCCAATACTTTGACCACCTCATGCGAAGAGTTGACTCATTGGAAAAGACTCTGATGCTGGGAGGGATTGGGGGCAGGAGGAGAAGGGGACGACAGAGGATGAGATGGCTGGATGGCATCACCAACTCATTGGACATGGGTTTGGGTGAACTCCGGGAGTTGGTAATGGACAGGGAGGCCTGGCGTGCTGTGATTCATGGGGTCACAAAGAGTAGGACACAACTGAATGACTGAACTGAACTGAACTGAATATAATCTCTCTATATATTATCTAATATATAATATAATATTATATATTATTATATATAATGTTAGAATATATAATATATTATAATACAATATGTTATAATATAAGATTATATACATAATGTGTATATTATATATAATATATACCAATAATGTTAGAATATATAACACAATATGTTGTGATATATTACAATATTATATATATAATTATATGTAATATTAGATCATATGTGATATATTATATTAATTATATAAATATATCAGATCAGATCAGTCGCTCAGTCGTGTCCGACTCTTTGCAACCCCATGAATCTCAGCACGCCAGGCCTCGCTGTCCATCACCAGCTCTAGGAGGTCACTCAGACTCACATCCATCGAGTCAGTGATGCCATCCAGCCATCTCATCCTCTGTCGTCCCCATCTCCTCCTGCCCTCAATCCCTCCCAGCATCAGAGTCTTCTCCAATGAGTCAACTCTTCGCATGAGGTGGCCAAACTACTGGAGTTTCAGCTTTAGCATCATTCCTTCCAAAGAAATCCCAGGGCTGATCTTCAGAATGGACTGGTTGGATCTCCTTGCAGTCCAAGGGACTCTCAAGAGTCTTCTCCAACACCACAGTTCAAAAGCATCAATTCTTCCGCACTCAGCCTTCTTCACAGTCCAGCTCTCACATCCATACATGACCACAGGAAACACCATAGCCTTGACTAGGCGAACCTTTGTTGGCAAAGTGATGTCTCTGCTTTTGAATATGCTATCTAGGTTGGTCCTAACTTTCCTTCCAAGGAATAAGTGTCTTTTAATTTCATGGCTGCAGTCACCATCTGCAGTGATTTTGGAGCCCAGAAAAATAAAGTTTGATGCTGTTTCCACTGTTTCTCCATCTATTTCCCATGTAGTGATGGGACCAGATGCCATGATCTTCGTTTTCTGAATGTTGAGCTTTAAGACAACCTTTTCACTCTCTACTTTCACTTTCATCAAGAGGCTTTTTAGTTCCTCTTCACTTTCTGCCATAAGGGTGGTATCATCTGCATATCTGAGGTTATTGATATTTCTCCCGGCAATCTTGATTCCAGCTTGTGTTTCTTCCAGTCCAGCATTTCTCATGATGTACTCTGAATATAAGTTAAATAAACATGGTGACAATATGCAGCCTTGACGTACTCCTTTTCCTATTTGGAACCAGTCTGTTGTTCCATGACCAGTTCTAACTGTTGCTTCCTGACCTGCATACACATTTCTCAAGAGGCAGATCAGGTGGTCTGGTATTCCCATCTCTTTCAGAATTTTCCACAGTTTATTGTGATCCACACAGTCAAAGGCTTTGGCATAGTCAATAAAGCAGAAATAGATGTTTTTCTGGAACTCTCTTGCTTTTTCGATGATCCAGCAGACGTTGGCAATTTGATCTCTGGTTCCTCTGCCTTTTCTAAAACCAGCTTGAACATCAGGAAGTTCATGGTTCACATATTGCTGAAGCCTGGCTTGGAGAATTTTGAGCATTACTTTACTAGCGTGTGAGATGAGTGCAATTGTGCGGTAGTTTGAGCATTCTTTGGCATTGCCTTTCTTTGGGATTGGGATGAAAACTGACATTTCCAATCTTGTGGCCACTGCTGAGTTTTCCAAATTTGCTGGCATATTGAGTGCAGCACTTTCCCAGCATCATCTTTCAGGATTTGGAATAGCTCAATTGGAATTCCATCACCTCCACTAGCTTTGTTTGTAGTGATGCTTTCTAAGGCCCACTTGACTTCACATTCCAGGATGTCTGGCTCTAGGTCAGTGACCACACCATCATGATTATCTGGGTCGTGAAGCTCTTTTTTGTGCAGTTCTTCTGTGTATTCTTGCCACCTCTTCTTAATATCTTCTGCTTCTGTTAGGTCCATACCATTTCTGTCCTTTATCGAGCCCATCTTTGCATGAAATGTTCCTTTGGTATCTCTGATTTCCTTGAAGAGATCCCTAGTCTTTCCCATTCTGTTGTTTCCCTCTATTTCTTTGCATTGATCGCTGAAGAAGGCTTTCTTATCTCTTCTTGCTATTCTTTGGAACTCTGCATTCAGATGTTTATATCTTTCCTTTTCTCCTTTGCTTTTTGCTTCTCTTCTTTTCACAGCTATTTGCAAGGCCTCCCCAGATAGCCATTTTGCTTTTTTGCATTTCTTTTCCATGGGGATGGTCTTGATCCCTGTCTCCTGTACAATATCACGAACCTCATTCCATAGTTCATCAGGCACTCTATCTATCAGATCTAGTCCCTTAAATCTATTTCTCACTTCCACTGTATAATCATAAGGGATTTGATTTAGTTCATACCTGAATGGTCTAGTGGTTTTCCCTACTTTCTTCAATTTAAGTCTGAATTTGGCAATAAGGAGTTCATGGTCCGAGCCACAGTCAGCTCCTGGTCTTGTTTTTGCTGATTGTATAGAGCTTCTCCATCTTTGGCTGCAAAGAATATAATCAATCTGATTTCGGTGTTGACCATCTGGTGATGTCTATGTATAGAGTCTTCTCTTGTGTTGTTGGAAGAGGGTATTTGCTATGACCAGTGCATTTTCTTGGCAAAACTCTGTTAGTCTTTGCCCTGCTTCATTCCATGTTCCAAGGCCAAATTTACCTGTTACTCCAGGTGTTTCTTGACTTCCTACTTTTGCATTCCAGTCCCCTATAATGAAAAGGACATCTTTTGGGGGTGTTAGTTCTAAAAGGTCTTATAGGTCTTCATAGAACCGTTCAACTTCAGCTTCTTCAGCGTTACTGGTTGGGGCATAGACTTGGATTACCGTGACATTGAGTGGTTTGCCTTGGAAACGAACAGAGATCATTCTCGTTTTTGAGATTGCATCCAAGTACTGCATTTTGGACTCTTTTGTTGACCATGATGGCCACTCCATTTCTTCTGAGGGATTCCTGCCCGCAGTAGTAGATATAATGGTCCTCTGAGTTAAATTCTCCCATTCCAGTCCATTTTAGTTCACTAATTCCTAGAATGTCAACATTCACTCTTGCCATCTCTTGTTTGACCACTTCCAATTTGCCTTGATTCATGGACCTGACATTCCAGGTTCCTATGCAATATTGCTCTTTATAGCATCAGACTTTGCTTCTATCACCAGATACATCTACAGCTGGGTATTCTTTTTGCTTTGGTTTCATCCCTTCATTCTTTCTGGAGTTATTTCTCCACTGATCTCCAGTAGCATATTGGGCCCCTACTGACCTGGGGAGTTTCTCTTTCAGTATCCTATCATTTTGCCTTTTCATACTGTTCATGTGGTTCTCATTTATTATATATAAATATATAATTATATGTGCATTATATATTATAATATATCACATATTATATATCATATATTAATATTATAGATTATATAATATTATATTTATAATATACAATTATAATGTAATTATATAATATAGTTTTATATATTAATTTTTATTTTATAATTATATAATATAATTTTATATAATTATAAAGATATATAATTATATTGTTATTATGTTATTAGGCGATTTCTAATCCTTTCTCAGAGCCACTCAGCAAGGAGATAGGGATTTCCCACGTATAGGGAAATCAGGGCTCAGGAAGATACGGGGATTTGCTCAAGGTCACACAGACAGGGACAGAGCCGTCCAGATCCTCTCTCACAAACTACAAAGCAACAGAAAGACATGCCAGCACATTGCTGAACCGAGTCTCTCAAAATACTTGCCATGTGGATTCTGGCATTCATCAAAAGAAATGTTTATAGAGATCAAAGTTAAACAGCTCCAAGAGAGCTCTTAAAGTGTCTGTTGTACAACAGAGCATAGAAGTCAAAGACTGACCATGCTGGAGACGCAGGGCCTGGGCAGCATTAGAGTCCCAGCCACTTTGGGTCCCCTGCGCCCACCCCACTCCCAGGCTGAACTGTATTGGTCCTGAGAGGTCCAAGGGACGGACTGCATCAGATATCTTTGCTTCATTTTTTCCCTAGAATCTCTCTGGTGGACATCTAGACAGGGATGAGAAAGAAGCCACGACCCACGGGGGTTAGGGTGATCACCATTCAGGTTTACCCGAACTTAACACTGAAAGTCCCAGCTGCTGGGAAACCAGTCTCAGGCAAATGGTTGCTCACCCTGTGTTGGAGAGGCCTGCCTTCCTCCTGGGACCTTGTCAGATTGAGAAAGCCAGGCTGTGACATGGCCTCCCTGCGTGACCCGTGGCTTGTTCTTTCTGGACCTCAATTTCCTCATCTCTAAAACAGGGGCTTGGCTAGGACCTCTGAGGAGGGTGCTTCTAGCTTACACATTCCTCGTTTTCTGAATCTGTGTCTCACTGAGGTCCCCAGTTTGCCACCTTCCTTAGGGGCTGAGAAACCAAGTATGATAGCCCCCGGGGACCAACCCCATTGGATGCCTGCAGGAGTGGCGCTTCCCACCTCACTCCCTCTCGCCGTCCCTCCCCCACACGCTTGCTTTGTTCATTCATCAGGAGCGTCCGATTAGAAGGTGATTATTCATCCTAAGTACAACAGAAGGGCATTTAAAATGGAGCCCACTCCACTCTTGGGGAACTGAAAGTAGGTTTACAGATTCCTGTTTACTTGACATTTTAATCAGCAAGCCGAGAGCAGAGAAGCTTTAAGCGGAAGGGTCAAGAGTCATGGCCACACACATTTCTATTTCAGCAAGAAGTCTTCCAGCACCCACTCCAGGCCAGAGGCTATTGTGAGGGTGACACAATAGAGATCAAATAGAGGATCAGAGAATCAAGGTCCCTGGCTTGAAAGAGCACCTGCTCAGCCAGGGATGGGGTTGTACTCATAAGGGGCTGAACACAGGGTGCCCTGTGGCAGGTGCCGTGAGCGTCCCCAGGAAGTAGGGGAAGCCAAAATAGATGGTGGTTGGATGGCATGACTTTAGCAATACAAACCTCCCGTAACAGGGCGGGGGTGGGGGGCATCCAGAAACATTCTTTCGATCAGGCCCAAGCAGGTGTTTGTGGTTCTGGAGCACTTTAAGAGAGGTGGCTGAAAATGCTTTGAGAGGAGGGGGAGGGCAGGAAAGGCCTCAGATGCTGAGAGGTGGGGGGGCGGGGAGGAGTGGCAGCCAGGCCAGCAGAGCAGCACCACACAGAATAAGCAGGGACCGTGGGACACAGGCCAGTGCCCCGTCTACAGGCCTGGCCCCCTCAGGCAGAGGGGACAGGATGAGTGGACCTGTGCAGGGTCCAGAGAAGGCCGGGGGAGAGCCCATGGTGCAGGCACAAGATCCTGGGCTTCGCCTTGTAAGTTCCTGCTTCTCATACTGGGGTTCTCCGTGGTGCTAGACAGGAGCGTCCGTCATTTGAGAACGGGGTTGTTGTTTTTTTTATTGTGGAATAAACATAGATATAGTAAGAAGCAGACTGCAAACTGGATGAATTCTGAAGATAAAACTCAAGGTTTTAAGGAACACTTGACTCACAGCTGAATGCAGAGCCCTTCAGGTACTTCAGTGGAGATGTCTGGGTACACTGCCAGGCAGCAGGGACTCAGAGATGGGTTTAAAGCAGAGAAGGGGCAGGATCAGCTCTGCAGTTTACAGACCAGAGGACTGTCTGAAGAGGGTAGAAATGATACAGGAAAGGATACTTTGGGCTGAGCCTGGATGCAGGCTGAGATCAGGAGGGGTTCCCGGGTTGGGGGCCAGTGTAAGCAAGGAAAGAAGGGTGAGACTGCTGAGCATGGAGGCATACTGTGAGAGACAGGGCTCCCTGTGAAAGAAGCTCTAGAGGAATGCAGAGATGGGCTGCTGACGCCGGAATGACAGCTTGGTAGAGTGAAACCTGAGTGCCATGTCCTGGGTGTCGGGAAGGGCTATCACTTCGTTTCTAAGAAGGCCACACAGTTATGTCAGCTAAGAACACATTAGCTACCTCCCGTGGGTTTTGACATGTAGTTATGAACTTGAACTCCAGACCAGCTTTGTCTCTCTGCTCTGCCAGTTAGCTACAGTGGAATCTGGCACAGTTTATTCACCTACTCCACACTTCATCTTTCTTATCTGGGAAATGGGGATCTGGTAACAACAAGGCATCTGACAGCAAACAGTGAATGTTAGTTATTCATATTTTCATTACTCAGTCTTGAATGTTTCCTAATTTCGATTACAATTTAGGTTTTGCATTATTCAGAAACTTTTTCTCAAACATCGAATTTTGTTTTTTTGACGTTGTTGTTATTGACTTCCAACTTCCTTGGACTGTGGTTGGAAACTGTAGGTCTATTTTTAAGTTTTTGTTGATACTTGTTCTATGACTAGTTCATGGTCAATTTTTTTTAAAGTATTTCATGAACACTGGAAAGAATGCATATTCTCTGTTAGGTGCAGGGTTTTATACTTATCCATTTGATTAAGCTTGTTAATTGTGGTGTTGAAATTTTCTATACCCTAATTGTTTTTGGAGAAGGCAATGGCACCCCGTTCCAGTACTCTTGCCTGGAAAATCCCATGGACGGAGGAGCCTGGTAGGCTGCAGTCCATGGGGTCGCTAAGAGTCGAACACGACTGAGCGACTTCACTTTCACTTTTCACTTTTATGCATTGGAGAAGGAAATGGCAACCCACTCCAGTGTTCTTGCCTGGAGAATCCCAGGGACGGGGAGCCTGGTGGGCTGCCGTCTATGGGGTCACACAGAGTCGGACACGACTGAAGTGACTTAGTAATTGTTTTTAGCCTGTTGAACTCTCAATTACTGAGCAGGGATGTTAAAAACCTACCCCCATGATTATGGATTTATCCATTTCTCTCTTAAAATTCTACCAATTGTTAACATTATATGAATATAAGCTAAACTTTAAACGATATCTTACTGGAGAATTGTTATTTTGTATCATTATATAATGATCTTCTTTCTCCCTAATAATGCATTTATGCCTTCAGACCCCTTTTTCTGATGGTAACAATGCTACACACCAATGGAAGAGTACAGCCGTTTTATTTTCTCTCCTACTTGCTTGGCGTGCTATTTTCCATCCTATTTACTTTCAACCTGTTTTTGCCCTTATGTTTAGGTGTGTTTGTGTAAAGAGCATAAAGTGGGATTATGAGTTTATTTTTAAAATCCAGCCCGTCAGTCTCATAAATTACTTGTGTGTGTATGTGTGTGTGTCCTTGTCCCTGGAGCCTGACACAATCAGCCTTCCAGAAATGTTTGCTGAATGTGAAATTGATCCCCATGGCTAGAATGAAAACACAGGGTAAGGAGTGCTCTCATGTATTGGGAATGGACTACCCAGGGGGGCAGTGCTGTGGGGAGCATGGTCTCAATATCGATGGGGGCCTTGAGGCCCAGGGAGGTCAGATGACCTGCTCGAGGTCACACTGCCAGAAGCACCCCAAGGCCTGTGCTTTCTCCTCCAGGGCCACTGCCTCTACTGTAACCAGCGCACCTTTTGCTTTTGTGCTGCCTGTCTCCCCCCACTCAGTGCCAGCCTCCCTGGGCCCAAGCCCTCTGTTGAGGCTCCGTGTTAGACCTCGTGGAGTGAGTCCATGTGCCTAGCCTGCTCAGGCTGCTCATTACTAAGGGAGGCTGGAAGGAATGAGTCGGGGCTGCAGACTTTAGCCAGAGGGTGAGCACTCCTTCCCACCCTCCCCAGCCCCCCTCCGCAGGCAAGCTCAGCCCATAGAATGTCTGCATTAGTTCCCTAGGGCTGCCATTACATATTAGCACAAATGAGGTGCATGCATGCTCAATTGTGTCTGACTCTTTGCAACCCTATGGACTGTAACCCACCAGGTTCCTCTGTCCATGGGATTCTCTAGGCAAGAACACTGGGATGGGTTGCCATGCCTTCCTCCAGGGGATCTTCCTGACCCAGGAATTGAACCTGAGTCTTCTGTGTCTCCTACACTGCAGGCAGATTCTTTACCCACTGAGCCACCTGGAAAGCCCCAAATGAGGTGGCTTAACAGAAATTTATTCTCTCACAGTTCTCTGGAGGGTAGAACACTGAGATCAAGGTATCAGCAGTGCCACGCTTTTTTGGAAGCCTCTAGGGAAGAATCCTTCCTTGTCGCTTCCAGCTTCCAAGGGGTTGCCGGCAATACTTGGCTTGTAGATGCTTCACTCCAGTCTCTGTTTCCATCTGCATATGCCATTCTCCTGTCTGTGTGTCTCTCTGTCTTCATGTGACCTTCTTATAAGGACAGCAGGCATTGGATTCAGGGCCAGGCCTAATCCAGGATGACCTCATCTTAACTTGATTACATCTGCAAGGACCCTATATCCAAATAAGGTTATACTCACAGGTGTCTGGGGCTGGATTTCAGTATACTTTTTTGGAGGACACAATTCAATGCATACCTGCTTTCAAATAAGGTTGTCAGCCTGAGCATCATGCTGTCTGTAACCAACCCCAACCCACAGTGACTCTGAACCCTCTCATCCCCACAACTGTCACTCCCCAATCAGCCCCGTCTCCTCCATGCTCAACCCCTCCCATCTCTCCTTCCCATCAGCACTGCTGTCCCTCACAGCCCTCTGTGACCTCTTACCCTCCAGCCTCCATCACAGGCCACTTTGAAAGAGCTGTCTACATTTGCACCTTCTAGCTTCTCCCCTCCCACCCTTTCCTCCAGCTGCTAGAGTCTGACTTTCCCCATCCAGTCACTCCCATTTTTTCTCAGGAGGTCAGAATTCAGCCAAGGGTGGCCTTGTACAGGTCAGTGGTCAGGCTCCATTTTTCAGACAGTATCTTGATGTCTCTGCTTCAGCCCAAGGCCACCCTCCTCTTGCAACCCCCACATCTACAACCCTCACATCTAATCGGTTCCTGTTAAGATAAAACAACTGTGGAAGGCAGTGAGCCATGAGCTGTCTCCTCATTCACTCATATCATTTGTTTTGATTAACTCCAGTCTGACAACTCATATTAGAGGCAGGAAGGGTGGCAGGCCTGGATGATATCAGCTCTGTTGCTCATTGGCTATATGCCACTTCACTACTTGGAGCCTCAGTTTGCTCTTCCATGAAATGGGAATAATGTGACCTGGTTCCCAAGGATACTGTGAGAATGAATGGAGACAATGACATAAAGATGGTCTGGAGAATGAAATAGCTGAACGAAGGTGGATCCAGAGATGGCCCGGCCAGCCGACCCGGTTCACAGGAATCTGGATTTTAGGAGGAGTCTTCCTGAACCCAGGGGAGGCTTTGGAAAGCCTACTCAGATTGAGGAAAGGGGAAAGAGACAAAAGACCACATCATACACAGGAAACAGGAGAGTGAGGATGTACACAACAGTGTTCATTCATTCACCATTTATTGAGAGCCTACCGAATAAGCAATACAAGCAAGACTCAGACACAGATATTTACAGTTTATAGCTGAAGAAGAAATAGAAACATACTCAGCATCCAGCTCACTGTCCTTGTGTGGGCAGCACACTGCACAGGGGACCAGGAAGACCTGTGTGCCTGCCCTTGTCCTCCGAGGTAGGCAGAGGAATGGCAGGGAGGCAGGCAGAGTGGAGCGCTAAGAGCCAAAACAGAGAAAAGGTTCAAGGCGCACAAGGGAGGGACACAAAGCAGGACATGGGGGCCCCCAGAACTTTCACAGAGAGCATGCTAGGGTTGAGAAAAGGTCTGCAGCATCCGCCTGGGGTTCCAACACTTAGAACGCTCCAGGGAGGACCTGGGGGTGAGGTGATTTGGAAGAGAAAGGAAGGCTCAGCTGGCCCTCTGTCCTGAAGCAAAGAGAGAAAGGCGGCCAGGGTCAGGAGGGTCTAAACAGGCCAGGCTATGTGACACAGGCGAGGGGTGCAGGGAAGTGTCCTGTTCTCTTCAAGGAAGAATTCAGCAGAGAAAGTGTGCTGAGGCTGAGGCGCTGGGGTCCAGCTGCTCCAAGGGGCAGGAGCTCACCTCTGCAAGTTGAAAATGACATTCAGCAGCTGCCCACCTGTCTCCTGGCACAGAATCCATGGCTCTGTACTTCCACCCACCTGGAGGGGTTTCAGAAGTCCGAGCATCCCCTCTTGCCTCTCTCCTACAGGCCGCAGAGGGGGCTGGGATGTGCTGGGATAATGACAACATCATGTATCCTTGGGATTCATTCAGGCCATGACCCCTCCTCCTCCCCTGCCTTGCAGTACCTGACACCATGGCCACCCCAGGCTCCATGCGCTCATTCAGAGCACCTATTCTTCTGCAGGCACCTGGCTCCTTTGTTGCCTCTGTGCCCAGACACAAGTTGTCATTTGGCCTCTTTGAGCACTTTTACCCCCCTTCTCCTTCTTGGCAGCTGGCAGATGAGCCAAAAGCAGGTAAGAGTTTGGGCTTTGAAGTCAGGGAGCTGCTGTTGGAAATGTTTGCTGTGCTGCCTCACGAGCAGTGTGACCTCGGGCAGTTCCCTAACTTCTCTGAGCCTTCATTTCCTCCTCACAAGGTAAATAATACTGCATACCTCAAAATCCTTTTGGAGGACCAAGCCTACACAAAGCGCTGTGCCTGCCTCATTGTCAAGCGCTCAACCAATGCCGGATCATTGCTCTTCTTGCTCAACAAGTTTGGGGGTTTTGTTCTTTCCCTTCAAAAACCTCATTTATTCTGCACTTCCGCATATACCCCTCTTCTCGACATCTAGCTCACCCTTTTGCACTGTCTTCTCAGAGTGCCCCATCCCTCATGCCTGCCTCCTTCCTCACTGTCCCCTCAGTACTGGTGTCAGGACTGTGCTGAACGCCCCCTTGACAGAGGGTGGTCTCTCTGGGGCACACCTGGGTACTATTTCCACACACATGGCAGTTGCAGGGGAAGCCTCAAGTGTGCAGGCTCAGAGCTGGGCCCACGGTTTGCGACTACAATATGGGCATTTGATGAGACCCTCCACACGAGCCATAGTCCCCTTCTGGTCAACATGATACTTGCAAGACATGAGCCAGTAAAATTCACCCTGACCTCAATAAAGGAAAGGGTTCACAGGAACTAAGAGTTAAATGAATAGTATTGTAGCAAGAAATGACCCTAAAAAGAGTTTGCAGGTAAAGAGTGGATAGAAAAGAACACAGAGGGGGTAAAAATCATTGATCTGGAAATGGTCACAGGGAATGATCAGCCCACTTATTTTATAGATAAAGAAGCAAAGGCTGAGGCAGGCACAGTGACTCGCTTAAAGCACATAGCAAGGCCAGATCAAGGGCTTCTGCACAGGCTGACTCCAGATTTAATGTCTTTGCCTCCCACACCCTAGGGTCCACTGTATGGTATTTGTGGAGTCATCAGGGTAACTTTCTACAATATTCTTTAAACAGAATGATTTTGGAAATGACCATTGCCTTCAGGTTCTATTTAATAAGCTGTTATTTCTGATTTAGAGCACTTGCAGCTCCCACACAGTTCTCATGTTCTCTTGGGAGAATGACCCATATCCCACCCTTTTAGATCTTAGGGCTGGTCCCAGGGACAATGGGGGATGGGCTGCAGGAAGACAAATGAGCACAGCAGTGGTGTCTCTTTATTCCCTCCTGTTGCTCCCACAAAACATTCCTCTGCATGTGAGAGAGAAATAAGCTGCAAATGACTCAATTTTAAAATAACAGTGAGAAAAATAATCAAGGCTTGGAGCTACCAGTGAATCACTGCAGTTCTTTACTTTGTAAAATATTATTTTCTTTTTAAGTGGACAAGTACTCCAAGGAATACAGATTCTTCTGTATTGTGGTCCTTCAGAGAGGTCATAGTACCACCCACACCATGAGGCACAGGGCCTCTCATTCCACCAAGGATTAGCTGTGGGCCTCACACCTCCACCCCTTCCGACTGCTCCGGGATGACAAATTACAGACATTTGAGTTGACCCAAGATCCTGTGTGGGCTCTGGACTTGGACACCAGGCAGTGGGGAATAGGTTTTCCCTCTACTTTAAAGCATCATCTTCCTGTATCGGAAACATCAGGCGTGAAATTTATGAGCAAGTCTTTGCAAGGATGCAAACACAAATTCTGACCTCTGACCACCTAATCTCAACTGGTGTGTGCTGAGAATGCTTTATGGTAGCTCTGCATCAGTATGAAGATCCAGTGCTGTCTGGCAGAGATGGAACTGTCTGGCAGAGATGGAATTTAAATCAGTTGCCTTTTGATTTACCTTCAGTGATGCCTTTGGAGAGCAAGGGGAAAAGATGCTGACTGTTAAGGCCTGTAGCATGCAAACACTCCCACCCGTCCCATATCAGTCACAGGGTCTCCAGGCTCAAAGAGATTGGTGAAATCATCCAGCAGCTCCACACCCCTATCTGATGCATCAATTCTGTCTCCATCAGTCTCTGTTGTAACGACGTCTAGAACAGGGAGCTCACCACCTCATAACGCTCAGGGGCTCAAAAATGGGAAAGGCCTGCCATAACGAGGGATAGAAATCTGCTTCCCATGACTTCTTTCCCACTGGTCCCAGTTCTGTCTTATGTGGGGCCACTCAGGTCACTGCTCACCCCCCCACTACTCCCCCCTCCCCCACCAGCTACATAGCTCCAGACCTCCTGAGCAGCCACTTTTCATGCAACAACTAGCATGCTCAGCCACAGCATACTGCTGGATGAGTGATGTTTGCGTCAGTCAAGCCCCCAGGATCTAGAGAGAACAAGTAGCAGGCGGGCCTTGCAGACGAAAGCTCAGAAATCTTGAGCCATCAAGGGCTACCTCATAATCTTGAAATCCCTCCACCCTGGTTTCCAAAAACCACTCACATCCCTCTCTCACAGCTCCCTTATAACAAAGGGAAACATAAACCAGGAGTCGGATTAAGTGCCTTAAAGGTCAATGAAAGGAGCTCACACTGTTTGCAGAGGTTGTGCCAGGAGGATCGAAGGGCTAGATACAGAGGAGTCCCCAGGATTCATCTAATCCTCACCTCCCTTATAGGAAAGAGGATGCTGAGGCCAGGGAGAAAGGGACCCACCCTGGGTCGCACAGAAAGTTAGTGATGAACTCCCAGGCTTAAGTAATTTCCACGGCCAAAGGGCCTGCTTCTCCAGTCAGGCACTGCTCCTAGACACCATCACTCTAATATTAGCTGGCCTAATCTGCCCCCATCACTCTTGGTACTGACGGAGCAGCGTGTGGCCCTTACTGAGAGGTGTGGTTCTCCGGGTTCAGGCCTAATCAGAGAGCCCGGTAGCTGGGACGCGGCTATCGGAGAGCGGGGTCGGAGGTCCGCTGGGTGCTTGGCCAGGCCGCACAGCTCTTGCAGGCCCTGGCGGAAGTCGCGGCGCAGCAGGCAGTAGAGTAGCGGGTTGAGGCAGCTGTTGGAGTGCGCCAGGCAGATGGACACCGGGAAGAGGTAGGCCTGCACCAGGAAGTAGGCGCGGTCCCAGGGCACCGCGTTCAGCTTGATCAGCACTCCCCAGAACGTAAGCGCTTGGTTGGGCAGCCAGCAGAGCACGAAGACCAGCAGCACGCAGGCCAGCGCGCGGGTAACCCGGGAGCGACGTCGGGGCCGGACCCCGGACGGCCAGCGTACCCGCCGCCGCCGCAGGAAGCGCAGAAGCAGCAGCGAGCAGGTCCCCAGCGTGACCAGCGGCAGCACAAAGGCCACGGTGATTTTTTGCAGATGGTAGAAGGCCAGCCAGTCGGGACCGCCGTCGGGGAAGCGTAGCAGGCACAAGCGTTCGCCCCCAATGTTGGCCGCTGTGGCGAACAGGGCGGTGGGTGCGGTGGCCAGGACTGCGGTGGCCCACAGCAAGCTGCACACGCAGACAGACCACAGGGTGCCCGGCCGGCGGGGGCGCAGCGCCCTCGCCACCGCGTAGTAGCGCGCCACGCTCATGGCGCTAAGGAAGAAGCCGCTGGCGTACATATTGAGCACCGTGAGCGTGAGCACCACCTTGCACATGGCACCCCCGAAGGGCCAGCTGAAGTCGCGTACCATGTCCACGGCCCAGAAGGGCAGTGTCAGCACGAACTGCAGGTCTGTGGCTGCAAGGTTGAGTAGGAAGCAGTTGAGCAGCGAGCGCCGGCGCCGCTGCTGGGACCGCACCAAGACCAGCACCAGCACGTTGCCCACCAGCCCCACAGCGCACAGGGCCAGGTAAGCGCCCGCGATCAGCGCGCGCAGTGCCAGCGCCGCTCCGGCCTCTGCCACTCCCTCCAGGCCGTCCAGGCTGCGGGGACCCCAGGTCGGGCGAGTGCTCTCAGATCCGTTGCCCACCGAACTATTAGAGGGCTGCCGAGACGACGCGTCTCCAAACCAGTTCAGGGGGAGCACGGCCCCGAAGGCGCGAGCCATGCGACAGCTGCCTCTGGCTGATGCCATCGCCCTTGGTGGAGCTCAGGGATCTGTTCAGGTCCACTCCAAATCCAGCGGGTAAACTGGGACGACTAGAGGTGTTCAGTACCTCGCGGCAGCACTTTTAAAGGGATGAAGGCTTCCCTGATTGGTCAGTTTCAGTCGCGCCTGCCCTAAGCGCTTCCAGGCCGTATTTCTATTGGCTACTTCTTTACCTTCGATTTCCTCAAGAACTGAGGACCCTCAGTCAGAGTGGAGGCCGGAAGCTGAGACTTAGGGGCGGAGGAGCTGAGACTTGGGGGCGGAGGAGAAGGCTTCTGCGATTCGCGTGGGCTCAGGATTGCGGCTGTGCGTGGGTCGCTGAGTGAAGACGCAACGCTAGAAACAGATCGCCTCCCGCAGAAGTTCAACCTTCGGGACTGGAGAAGGGTTCCGACAAGTTTCGCCTCGGGAAGCAGCATACCCCTCCACCTTCAGCCTGTGCGGGCCCGGAAATACTCAACGGGAGACTTGCTCGAAACCAAATAGCAGGGAATGGCAGTCTCTTTGCCTCCAGCCCTGCTCCCTTAAACGGTCCCCCAACCCCGGACTCCTCTTGGTAAAGGCATTTCTCTAGCTGTGCTTTAGCCTTGGGCACTCCTCATCCCCTCTCCCCTTTTGTTCCGTTCTCGGTCTCAAAAGTGCCCGAGATCTTCCCATGGCCAGATTTTCTTATGGCTGGCTCTTTCTCAGCACTTGGGCTCAAATGTCACCTCCTCAGACAGGCCTTCCCGCAACTACTTCCTTCTGTACTTCCAGAATTTTTTTATTGCATACCTTCTTTGTTCTAGCCACCTTGCTAAACACCAGGGATGCAGCAATATGCATGGAACATATCTTCTCCTGGGAGATAAAGAGAAGTAAATGAGATGATCTCATATAGGGGAAAGTGCAAAATTAAAAAAGAAAAAAATCACGGTAATAACTCAGTGAGTGTTAGGGCAGGAGGCTCAAGGAAGGGGATCGGGTTTAAGGATGGGAGGGTTCCCAGGAGAGGGGAAGACCGTACTTACCAGCTGTGTGTCTTGGGGCTAATTGATCTACCTTGCCTACCTGTAAAGGAGGAGGATGATAACCTCTTGTGAGGGTCATGGGAGAACTAATCAAGCTAAGAGAACCCCTTTCTCCTCCTCATTCTGATCTCCTGTTTTGCTGAAGGCCCTCTCTATGGTGCTCAGTCCCCCACTGGCTTTGTCTGGAGCTCCCACTCTGAGGAGCCCTTTCCTTCTTTCCTGCTCTCCTAGGAGCTTTGGGACAGTATACCACCAGGAGCTGGGAGGTAGTCTCCAGAGGGCAGGTCTTCCCGGTGTCTCCTATCCTTAATCAGTGACCACAGGCAGATTCACTGCCAGACCTCCCTTGCCTGGGAGACAGAGAATCTGAAGCAAGTGGGATTCTCTTCCCAGTGGTCACAAAAGAGGAAATTAACCCAATTACCCAGTTCTAGTCTGGGCCAGGGGCTTCCCCTGTGGCTCAGTGGTAAAGAATCCACCTGAAATGCAAAAGATGCAGGTTTGATCCCTGCGTCATGAAGATCCTCTGAAGGAGGGCATGGCAACCCACTCCAGTATTCTTACCTGAAGAATCCCATGGACAGAGGAGTCTGGCGGGCTATAGTCCATAGGGTTGAAAAGAGTTGGACATGACTGAAGCAACTTAGCCAGAGCTGGCCAGAGCCCAGATGGACCAGTAATCTGATAGAAAGTTTGCAAAATTAGATCATACTTTCCCAGAGTTTCCCTTTAGTGGGCCCTGGTGGCCTAGGAATTTTTCTTCCTTTTATGGGAGTTGTCATTGAATGTCAGGTAGCCTGAGTTCTAGTCTCTGTGCCCTGGCTACTAGTTTGCTTTGTGGTTTGGGGCAAGTGACTTGCCCTCTTTGGCCTCAGTTTTCTTGTCTGTAAAATGGTCTGCAAAACCTCTTATGGTTCTCACAGGCTAAGAGTTCTCTATGTATGTCTTGTTTTCATTCATTCATGGATGATCTTTGGGGTGCTTCAGCCCAGGATCGCCTCTCCCCGTGGCAGTCAGAGGGTAAGCCAGATCACATGCCTCTGTGATGCTCTAGGACATCTTATCTTATTTAAAATAAACTCCTCACTCCTTCCCTGATCATAAGGCCATTCCTGATCGGGGGCCAGCTCACCTCCCTGATCTCGTCTAGTAGCCCTCCAACCTGCACTCCCTTCTGTGCGAGGCTCCACCTGCACTAGCCTCCGCTGTCCCTCCAGGGTACCAAATTCTCTCCTGTCTCTGGGACTCTGCACTCACCAAGCAGAGGTGCTTGGGGTGATTTTCCCCAGTTTGTCCCAAGATTGACTTTTTAAAAATTTTTACTTTTGAAAGTTATTTAATGTATTTTATTAAAGTTTAGTTGATCTACAATGTTTCAAGTGTACAGCAAAGTGATTTAGTTATATATATATATTTTTTTCTTTTATAGATTCTTTCCCATTATAGGTTATTACAAGGTATTGGATATAGTTTCCTGGGCTATCCAGTAGGACATTGTTGTTTATCTATTTTATATATAGTAGTATGTATCTACTTCCTCTACTTCATGTATCTAGTTCATCCCAAACTCCTAATTTATCTCTGCCCACTCCCTTATCCCTTTGGCAACCATAAGTTTGCTTTCTGTGTGTGTGAGTCTGTTTCTGTTTCATAGGTAAGTTCGTATGTATCTGTTTCTTAAATTCCACACATAAGTGATATCACATTTGTCTTTTTCTGTCTGACTTTACTTCACTTAGTATGATCATTGCTAGGTCCATCCATGTTGCTGCAAATGGCATTATTTTGTTCTTTATTATGACAATAATAGTCCATTGTGTGTGTGTGTGTGTGTGTGTACACACACATCTTAATCTGTTCATCTGTCAATGGACATTTAGGTTGCTTCCACACCCATGCTTTGTGTTATTGTAAATAGTGTTGTTATGAATATTGGGTGCATGTATCTTTCTGATTTAGAGTTTTCCTCCTTTCTGAATATATGCCCAGGAATGGGTATTGCTGGATCATATGATAATTCTATTTTTAGTTTTTGAAGAAACTTCTATACTGTTCTCCATACTGGCTGCACCAATTTACCTTCCTACCAACAGTGTGAGAGGGTTCCCTTTTCTCCACATCATCTCTAGCATTTATTATTTGTAGACTTTTTAATGATGATTATTCTGACCAGTATGAGGTGATACTTCATTGTAGTTTTAATTTGCATTTTCTAATAATTAGTAATGTTGAGCATTTTTTCATGTGCCTGTTGGCCATCTATATGTCTTATTTGGAGAAATGTCTATTTAGATCTTCTGCCCATCTTTTGATTGTTTTTTTGGTGTTTTTTTTTTTTTTTTTGGTTTGTATGTTGAGCTGTATAAGCTGTTTGCATATTTTGGAAATTAATCCCTTGTCAATTGCATCATTTGCAAATATTTTCTCCCATTCTTTAGGTTGTTTTTCATTTTGTTTATGGTTTCATTTGTTGTGCAAAAGCTTTTAAGTTTAATTAGGTCCATTTGTTTTATTTTGCTTTTGTTTCCATTACTCTAGGAGATGAATCAAAAAGAATAATTGTTGTGATTTATGTCAAAGAGTGTTCTGCTTATATTTTCCTCTAGGAGTTTTATAGTATTTGGTCTTACATTTAGGCCTTTAGTCCCACTCCCTGGTGGCTCAGAGGTTAAAGCGTCTGCCTGCAAGGTGGGAGACCCGGGTTTGATCCCTGGGTCGGGAAGAGCCCCTGGAGAAGGAAATGGCATCCCACTCCAGTATTCTTTCCTGGAGAATCCCATGGAGGGAGGAGCCTGGTAGGCTGTAGTCCATGGAGTCGCAAAGAGTCCGACGTGACTTCACTTCACTTAGGCCTTTAATCTATTTTGAGTTTATTTTTGTATATGGTTTCAGGGAATGTTCTAATTTCATTCTTTGACATGCATCTGTCCAGTTTCCCAGTCAGTTATTCAAGAGACTGTCTTTTCTCAAGACTAACTCTAAACCCATAAGTCTCATATTGGATGTTACCTCCTCCAGGAAGTCCTCCTTGACTATCCTACCCATATTACCAAGTCCCACCTCTATCCTCAAGTCTCCATCTCATCCCCCGAGGATTAAAAAAATACCCAACTTTTAAATGAAGTATAATATCCATGTGCACATGCCCACATGTCATATGCATACAGTTTGATGAATTTTCACATACCAAATACAACCATGTAACCAGCACCCACGTCAAGAAATAGAACATGAGTAGCATCCCCAGAAGCCTCCTCCTGTCTCATGTCCCTTTAGTCCCCGTGCTTCCTTTCAGGGTAATCACTATCCTCACTTTTAACAGCACAGATTAGTTTGGGCTGTTTTAGTGTTTTATATGAATGGAAACACACATGTATACACTTTAGTGTCTGGCTGCATGGGTCTGTGAAGTTCATCCATACTGTAGAATATAGCAGTAGCTCATTCATCTGCACTGCTATATGATCACCCTGTTTTATTTATAACATTTGTCACAACCAGAGTTTATGTATTTGTTGACATTTTAAAAAATCTGCCCCCACCACCAAGTTAGTCCATTGAAAGGAAGGCCTGCCTTTGTCCTGTTCACTGTCCTTGTCATGGTGGGAGGTCAACAAAGAACAATGGGATGAAGGTCTGCAGGACCCTGCCCAGCGGGCTCAGCCTTTGATGGGCACTGTGATGGAGACAGAGCCGACCAGCATCCATTCTGCCCCCAGGAGCCCACAGGTCGCAGGAGAGCTCAGGCGGGGAGGATCAGCACTGAACGAGGGCCACTGGGTTAGAGTTGGAGGCAGAAGGCACTTGGAGGGGCAGGAAGGGAGGGTGGGGGGCTGTGAGCTCTGAGCTGGGCTATAACGATTCATTCTGTGAGCACTTGTGGGCACCCTTAGTAGGATGGGTTATGGTGATGGGAAGGCCTTGTCTGAGCCTTTAAAAAGGCCAGAGCTGAAGGGGCAGTGAGTGACAAGTGCTGGGGGTGGATTTCCCAGTTCAGGGCTGTAGGGAGTGTCCCACAGAGGTTAGCTGGAGCCGGGGGAGAGCGTAGCACTGAGGCCAGGGTGCTTTCTGGGAGGCAGCTGCCTTCCTCCTGGTTGAGCAGCTACTATGTCCCCAGCCCAGTGTCAGGCTTTTTACATGTATCATCCTCCAGCTCCTCCATGAGGCAGGAAACGTGATCTCCATTCATACAGGAGAGAGTGGAGGCTCAGAAAGGGGATTTGTCGCACATCCCACAGCAGAACCATGTATTTACCCCAAACCTCGGTCTGAAGAGCCTGTCATTTTCCCTGTGATGCTGATGACAGTGCTCTAAAAACCTACATGTTTGGGGATCCACCCAAGAGAACATAGTTTTTGGTGGGAGAGGGTGACAGGTTGGGGATATATTTATTTTTCTTTTCTTTTCTAAAAAAAAAAAAAAAAAACTCTTTGGACTTCCCTGGTGGTCCAGTTGTTAAGACTGTAATTCCAGTACCTGGAGCATGGGTTCAATCCCTGGTCGGGAAACTAAGATCCCACATATGGTGCTGCATGGCCAAAAAGTAAAAATAAAATCTCTTTACTGTTGTTACTACAGTGAAGAAATAGCTGTAGAAAACTCTTCCACATAGAGTATAGAAATAGTGACACATAGAAACAGTGTAGAAAACTCTTCCACATAGAGTTTTCTACAAATGATGTGGCCAGTGCTGGTTTTTCCCTTTGGAATGGTTCCCTCCTCCCACCCACCCCAAGTGAGATTACAGATGGCTATGTTAAGGGGTGTGGGTCATTTTGGGTTCTTGCTATGCATCCCCCTCTGGTTCCCCATTTCCACTCCCAATCTGGGCCATTCAGCCCCTTGCTTCGCTGTACTGGGAAGATCAGCAGAACATCAGGGCAACATTCCTGGAGGCCCTGGAGGGCCCAGAGGAAGTGTGGAGGGGACAGAAGGTGAAGGCCATGGCAGGAGTGGCCTGGCTCAGGCCACCTCTTGGAATTGCATCCCTTCCTCCCACAGAATGTGCCTGGGTGGGTGTGTGATGAGCCAGAGCAGAGGCGGCTGTTTTTCATCTTGTGTGCCTGTAGGACCGTTTGACTCTTGTAAACCATGAACACATATTACTTTGACATAAATGCAAATTCAATTGCAAAAGAACAAAAACTTTTGCAGATTTGACAGGTGAGAAGTGCTCACCGGTTGCTTGGATCTACATCCCTTTAACTGCTGGTGGGAATGTACCTTTCTCAAATGTTTCTGCAGCATCTGTGTTTTCCCTAAACTCTTGGTGTCTGTTGCCATCAACAGTGTCACGGTTGGAGCCTGGTACCTGGGGGCAGACCTTCTTTCAAGTCCTGCCCTGCCGGTTACCATGTGACCTCACAAAAGTGACTTAATTTCTGTTTTTCTTGCCCGTAAATTGGATAGTAATAACTTCTCTCATGGGGTTGCTCCAGGGTTAATAAGAAAATTCATGTAATGCATCCCTCGTGTGAGTATCCCAGTGTTAGTTCAGGAATAAAGAACACCTGGATAGGGCAAGGAACAGCTGTAATGCTGGGGGTGGTGGTAGTGGGGGAAGTACAGGGCTGACTCAGGGTAAACGAGGAGGACCTGGTATCCTCAGGCGTAACCCCTAAGGTATGCCCACAGCCAATAGCGCCAGCTATTAAACCCTTCCCAGAAGCCTCCTCTGCTGCTGCTGCTAAGTCACTTCAGTCGTGTCCGACTCTGTGCTACCCCAGAGACGGCAGCCCACCAGGCTCTGCCGTCCCTGGGATTCTCCAGGCAAGAACACTGGAGTGGGTTGCCATTTCCTTCTCCAGAAGCCTCCTCTACTGAACTGTAATTCTAGACCATTCTCCTTTATCATGTCTTCCTAAAGCATCCAGCCTAGGTTTCCTAGAAAGGTTTCCTCAGGTTTGGGTTTATCTATTTAATTATGTTTCATAATATAATAGCAGAAGCAATAGTATAAACTGGCTTATAAACCAATCCAGGTGGCTCATGGGAAGCCTGCAGCTTGTTCGGTGGGAAGAGAAGTGTTTGGGGCCTGTTAGACCAGTATTTTGGAGAAGGAAATGGCAATCCACTCCAGCACTCTTGCCTGGAAAATCCCATGGACAGAGGAGCCTGATAGGCTATAGTCCATGGGGTCGCAAAGAGTCGGACATGACTGAGCGACTTCACTTCACTCAGGCTGGTATTTAAGGTGCCCACCTTTCCCCTGGGGATTTGGTGAAGATGCAGATTCCAATTCAGCAGGTTAGAGGCATGCTGAGATGCTGTATTTTTCACAAGCTCTCAGGTGATGCCTGTGCTGTTGGTCCAAAAAGCCACACTTGATGTAGAGTGGGAGAGTGTATTCTACTAGTAGCAAGAGATCTGCATGTCATGGGCAGTAGTCTGTATGTTTTACCAAGAGATTGGCTGTCTTTGTCCAGTTGGGCTGGTAAAACAAAACATCATAGACCAGGTGGCATATAAACAACAGAAATGTATATTTCACAGCTCTGGAGGCTAGAAGTCCAAGATCAACATACCAACATGGTCAAGTGAGAGCCTTCTTCCAGGTGGCAGACTTCTTTGTGGTTGTGTCCTCACTTGGTAGAAGGGGAGGGGGAGCTCTCTGGGGTCTCTTTCATGGAGCCCATTCACAAGGGCTTCACTCTCACAACCTAGTCACCTCCCAAAGGCCCCACCTCCTAACACCAACACCTTTGGAATTTTGGAGGAACACAGACAAATGTGGCAAAATTTGGTGAGCTGGGTTGGCAGAGGTTGCTGGATAACTTCCACTGTACTAATACTAGTTTACAAAGCAGTTTCACATATATCATCTTAATAAGTTGACACAATATCATAGATCATTGTTTTGATCTCCTATTTACTAAAGTTATAAGATTCAGAACAATCGAGCAGTTTGCCCAAGGGCATGCAGCTGCTGCTGCTGCTGCAAAGTTGCTTCAGTCGTGTCCGACTCTGTGCGACCCCATAGATGGAAGCTCATCAGGCTCCCCTGTCCCTGGGATTCTCCAGGCAAGAACACTGGAGTGGGTTGCCATTTCCTTCTCCAATGCATGAAAGTGAAAAGTGAAAGTGAAGGCATGCAGCTAGTTCTAGCCAAAGCTAGGACTTAAACCCAACCAATCTGACTGCAGAGCCTGTCACTCATTCCATCATGATGTGGAGCTTACCTTGAGAACATCTCTAGATCCTGAAGCCAGTCAGCCCAGAGTAGTAGTTAATCTGAGCCAAGCCTGTGGATCTTATCTTTACCACTGAATTTGGAATTGTCCATTCAAATGGTTTGCAATTAGGCCTTTGTGGGTTCTTATGTATATACAAGGCAACTTATATTTCTTTGGGTTTTGTTCATTTCTTTTGAGACCTCCCATCTGGATCTCTGACTTCCTGCTCCAATATGGACTAGTGGCTCTCTTGGCCTTCTAAACAGTTGTGATTCTGAAAATTTCCTTTACTATTATTTGGGAGACTCCCTTTCTTTGCTGACACATGTACTTTGTCTTTGCCGACAAATGTAATTTGTGTCAGATCACCTGTCGCCTAGTTCCCAGGTCTTTTAGTTTACCTCCTCATTTGGGTAGAGCACAACCTCCTGTAACTTTCAGAGAAAAAGACCATAGGAAACAAATGTCTTGAGAACTTAAATATCTTAAGATGGCCTTATTCTACCCTCACACTTGATCAAGAGCCCAATAATTGAGTTCTATGTTGGAAACCACTTTTCAGAATTTTGAAGACATTACTCTGTTGATTTCTGTCTAATAGGGCTGCTGGAGAGAATTCTGGCGCCATTCTGTTACAGAGTCTTTGTGACCATTTTCTTCCCACCTCTGGGAATAATTTTCTCTAGTACCTACAAGTTCTGGTACGTCAAGATGTTGTGTCTTGGAAGTGAAAGTGTTAGTCGCTCAATCGTGTCCAACTCTTTGTGTCCTCCTGGACTGTAGCCTGCCAGGCTCCTCTGTCCATGGGATTCTCCAAGCAAGAATACTGGAGTGAGTTGTCATTTCCTTCTCTCCACTGAATCTTCCCAACTCAGGGATCAAACCAAGGCCTCTCACAGCGCAGGCAGATTCTTTACCATCTGAACCACCAAGGAACCTGTGTGTCTTAGTCGGGGTCTTTTCTTATCTGTTGCACTGGATGCCAGTAAACTCTTTGGGTCTGAAATGCATGTGCTTCACTCCTGAGAAAGATTCTTCTATCATTCATTTGATAATTTTCTATTTCTTCTGATCTCTCTAGGTCTCTTCTGATCTCTTGATTTTTGATGTTGGATTTAAGGACTTCTAAAATATGGAGAAATGTTTGCTTCATGAAAGGCAATAGATGTAGGCACATCTATTAACTTCTTTCCCTGCATATTTTGCTATTGACTTCATCTTAAAAATATCCTTCTAACCCTCAAATTATATAACTAACTTCATTTTTAAAATTGGCAATAGCAATTTCAGAATAAGGATCATGCTGTTTTTATTCATTTAAGCTCCACTGCAGGCAGCACAAGTGAGTATCTGTTGGATAAATAAAGTAGTGAAGTGATTTATTGATTAAAAAAGAAAAGGAAAAGTGACCTATGTCATCTATTTTATCCAGGATCTTATTACCAGCAAAGGTTCTGATTTTTAGATGTTGGAGCAAGTATTTTCTCTACAAAAGTTAATAAAATACATGAAAAAATGTTATAGGATAAATAACAGAAAGAGCTTCCAAAAACTCAACAAATAAAATAGAAAAGCATAAAAAGTTTTCAAATTATTTCCAGACACAAGGATTTGGAATACCCCTTGCTGAAACAATAGCAAGAAGAAGAAGAAGAAAATTATAAAAAAGAAAAAGAAAAAAACAGCCAAGGCTGCAGTGTGGGGCAGTAAGAGATCTAAGGTTTGTGCAAATGTCAGGCTGGGGACACAGCTTCCCACACAACAGTCTTCTGGGATCTGCTAGTCTTCAGTCCAATTGACAGGGCCCTGGCTGTCCAGGAGTTCATGGGCTAGATGTGAAGATAAGATTTAACTGCAGGAAATAATCTGATGGCCATTCCTGAGGGTCCCTTTGGAAATCAGCATGGCTCCTGGCCCTTGACAGTTGGGAGGTGTTCCTAAATGCAAGCCTCAGTGACTCTCTAGTGAAGGGGTAGTGGCCTGTTCCCACACATCTAGCCGTCTGGCAGACTTAGAAACAACTCCCAAAGGTGGAGCCAGGAAGAAGCAGATCCTTTGATGCATAGAAGCTCAAACTGGCAATCCAGGAGGCAGAGGTACTCAGGGACTTGGGTGCTGGGACCTTCAGCACACCACCTGACCTCTTCGTGCTTCAGCTTCTCCATCTGTAAAATGAAGATATAATAGTGTCCACTCCCAGTGTTGGGAGGAGGATGATGTGAGACCTTGCATGTAAAAGCATAGTGCCAGCACATGGGATTCAGCACTCATTCACTGTCACAATTCGCCTCTGTCTAATCATCCTTCTCACCGCCCAGATGGCTGCTGGCGAGAGTGGAAGCTGTTCTTGGACCTTTGTCCCCTGAGCTGACTGACAGTTTTGAAATTTCCATGTGGATAATGTCCGTGACTCCTGTGATGTTGTCCCTCATGGTGGTGTGGGGTCAGGCCCCCCTCCTAAGCTGGGTAGTTGGCAGGCAAAGGCCACAGTGCTTTGAACTATGGGACTATATTGAGAACACCCATGTCTCCAGGGCTTCCAGAACAATGGCTACTCAGTCCCATGGCAGCAACTCAGCATCCCCTTTCCAAGTCAATCAACTTGTGCATTTTCAAAGCCAGCTCTTACTCCGCCACGTTGCTGTCCCATGGAAGGGAGCGCTTTTTTAGGCATCCCTGTTTAGCAATCTGTACCCTAAATTAGCATTTAAAATTGTGCCCTTAATTTGGCAATTCTTATCTATCAAAGTTACAAACACATATGCCCTTGACAGCAGCCCCAGTTCTAGGACTTTATCCAACAGTTGTACTCACCTATATGCACAGAGGATAGTCACAGCTGCTGCCGCTAAGTTGCTTCAGTCGTGTCCAACTCTGTGCAACCCCATAGACAGCAGCCCACCAGGCTCCCCCTTCCCTGGGATTCTCCAGGCAAGAACAATGGAGTGGGTTGCCAGTTCCTTCTCCAGTGCATGAAAGTGAAAAGTGAAAGTGAAGTCATTCAGTCATGTCCGACTCTTAGCGACCCCATGGACTGCAGCCCAACAAGGCTCCTCCGTCCATGGGATTTTCCAGTCAAGAGTACTGGAGTGGGGTGCCATTGCCTTCTCCAACAGTCACAGCAAGAGATGAGAAATAATCTAAATACCCACCAGTAGGAGATGGGTGACATATACACATGATGAAATGTCAACCATCCAACATTTATTTGGACAACTGAAAATAGCTACTGAATGTGTGTTGTATGTCAGCTACTGTTCTAAGAGTCCATTAGTGAGCAAGACAGAGGTTTCCTGCCCCCATGGAGCTTACATTCCGGTTTACGTGCCACATGCCAAGAAGCTATTAAAATAAGGCTGCTGCAGGTCCATGAGTAAGGATGCTGGCCCATCTCCCATCTCTGAGCTATGTGGTTAAATGAAAAAAGCCAGGTGTAAAGTGACTGTGCCACCACGTGAGCTCAATGGAACTTTGTGTTTGCCTAGAATTTTTCTAAAAGGGTTCAGGAGAAATTGAAATAATAATGGCCCCTGGGAAGGAGCACCGAGGGACTAAGGGTCAGTTTTGGGAGGAAACAGTTACTCTTCACTGTTTGTAACAGTGTGAATGTTTATCCTGTGCTTGCCTTACCAAAAAATGCAAAAATAAAACAAAATACAAAAGACCTTTTACTCTGCCAGGTGTCTTCAAATTATTTAATCATCTAGACCAGAGTTTCTCAACCTTGGCACTTTGACATTCAGGCTGGATAATTTTTGTTGTGGGTTGGGGGCTGACCTGTGCATTGTAAGATATTAGCAGCATCCCTGGGTTCTACCTGTCTGATGCCAGGAGAACCTTCCCTAGTTGTGACAATAAAAACAAAACAAACAAACAAAAAACACCTCCAGACATTGCAAAATTCCATGGAATCAAAATCACCCCGAGTTGAGAATCACTGCTCTAAAAAAACTTTGAAATACAGTAGCAATCACTATCTCTACTTATCGTTAGACAGATAAGTAGAGGCCCCAAGAGGTTTTATAGTATTTTTTACAACTATATACTTCATTTTAAAATTGCTATCTATTCATTTATGATTTTAAATACATGTGCTCTACTGGCTAATTTTTAAGTGATCTATTAATAAATAAATGAATATATAGAAGTAGAATGAGTCTAGTTTCTTATTTCGCTTGATCTGTTTCTAGTAGTGTTTCAGCTCAGTTAAATCTTGGGAGATGTTGGGCTACATAGATAACAATCATTTAAAACATAAATTAATTCAATCAAGATTTGGCAGGGGTGGGGGGGACTCTAATAGGATACCTGACATTTTGAACAATTACATGTTGAAATATCAAATCTCTTGCTTTGTTCAAAATGTAAACTTTATGCCCCCAAGTTGGAGTTGGCTGGCCTTATTTTTCTGGTTGGATTGTTATTTGTGTCATGAGGGCAGGACTAAACCTCACAATCCTTTTGTATCCTGTGGTGTCCAGGATAGTTCCCAAGGAGGTTTAAAATGAAGGCAGCCCAGCAGGCTGTGGACAGAGTAAAGGCCAGGACCCGGGACACAGATGGAAATAGGTGAGACTGTTGTCAGCTTGTGTGTTTAAACCACAAGCTCCTAGGCTGCCTTTCAGAAAAGTCTCTAATCTGTGTTTGGCCTTGGCAGCTCCCTGGAGGAGTGAGGACAACAGATTGTGGTACTGGCCAGGGAGGACCCTGTGTCCTGCCCCACCCCCATATCCTTTCCATCTCTGGGGCTTCTGTGCTGGGGGCTGAGATCACAAAACAAAGTAGGCACGGCCTGAGCATCTCACAGACATAACAGGCAAGAGCAATGCAATGTGATTTGAGCCATGATGGGGGCTGCAAAGATGCTTGAGGAACTTAAGAAGGGAGTGGGGGAAGACTTGCTGAGAGGTGATGTATAAGCTGAGCCTGAAAAGACAGGTCTCACTCAGATGCACCAAGTGTGAGTCCATCTCTTCCCTTTCACCCTCACATTACTGGTGAATATCACCTCCTCGGGAGGCCCTCCTTGACTGACCCCTTGGAAAGTAGACCCTCTAAACTCCCCGTTTTATTTTCTTCATAGCCCCTCTTAGCAGCTGGTCTTGTTTACACGTTTGCCTACTAGCCTGTGGCCCTCCTCCAGAAAGAGTTCCAGAGACTGTGACCCTCTTGTTCCCTGTGAATACCCAACACCTGTGGGAAGGCGGTCTGCCAGGTGGATGAGGGTGGAGTTGAGAAGTGGAGATGGAGAACACCTCTAGAATGCATTGGGCAGGTCAAGATGAGAAGGACTTGAAGGGTCTTGTGGCTCTGGCACCAGGGTGGAAGATGGTGGAGGGGGTGAGCCTGAGATGCAAACGGGTGGAGGAGAAACTTAGATAACTGCCTGGAGAGGTTAGATTAAGAAAGAGAACAGAAATGTGGGGTGGGAACTAGAGAGGGACCACTCATTTATGGAGGGGTATAATCCATATTTTTACTAGGAAGGAGACCAGAATTTTTTTAAACTAGGGGTCAGGAACCAATGATGGTTGGATGGCATCACTGACTCAATGGATATGAGTTTGAGCAAGCTCTGGGAATTGGTGATGGACAGGGAAGCCTGGCATGCTGTAGTCCATGGGGTATCAAAGAGTCAGATGCGACTGAGTGAATGAACTGAACTGAACAGGAGCTAATGGAGACCAAGGAAAGAGAGGAACACCTAGAGCAAGGTCCTTGGAGAGGCCTGGCAGAAGCTTTTGTCTCTGACCACTGGAAGGTGCCTGCTCCACTGTGTCCAGAAGATGGGAAAATGCATGGGTGCCAGCTGTAGATGATTGGTGCACAGCCTGGGGGTGTGGGGGGCAGGATGTGGTGTGAACTGTCCCTGCAGCAAGGTCGATGGCTGTTAGGGGCAGGGGAGAAATGGAAAGTGGCTGGGTAAGGGCCAGAAGTCAAGCAATGAGTATAGCTAGGGAGGGAAGTGAGTGGAGCTAGGAGGGCAGGTGGGGTGGGGTGGGCAGAGGCAGGTGACAAGAGACTGGAGGAAGAAAAGCACATATTATTCCTGTGACTATTCAGGGAGGATGGGAAAGGCATCAGGATGTGCTCTGAGAGTGGGGCATCTGATCGTGAGACTTTAGAGTGGGCTGTTGGAGATGACAGAGCCTAGGCTGTGGCAGTGCAGGGAAGTGGGGGCCCAGGAGGGCTGGTAACTAAGGTGGAGGGAAGGGTCACTAGAGATGAGGAGGTCAAACAACTGTGTAGCCATGTGCTGCATTTGTCCCTGAGGACAGCCGGGCTTGGGGTGAAGGAGCCAGATGGGAACTTCCAGAATGAGGGAAAGTGCATGTGAGATGGAACAGGGGGGAGGTATGTGGGTGGCAGAAGGCTACACAAAGGCTGGTTCGGGGAAGAAAGCAGACCACCACTGAGGAACAAGAGCTGGAGGTCCTCAGGGTAGGGCCAGGTTTAGTGAAGCAGAAGGTGGAGGGTGGGAGTGTTCTTTGACATGGGGAACGGCTTCTAGGAGCAACAAGGGAAGGAGCAGGAAGCTAGAATCAGGGCTCGGGTCACAGGACAGATGGCGGGTGTTTGAGGCTGAGGATTCGAGGCTGGGGTTGGCTGGCTTCCAAGCTCCCAGGAGGCCCCTGCTGAGTCTGTGGGCTCCAGCCCATGGGCCAAATGCTGTGCTTCCCTTCAGGCAAACACACTTGGAAAGGAGTCTGGACAGGAGGAATTGAGGGTCCCTGCCCCAGGTAGGAAACAGATGCTCCCTTGGGAAGAGTCTGGGCCTCTCTCCCCAGCTAGCTTTGGAGATCCTGGACCCTCCCAGGGCCTCTATGTCCCTCTTCTTTAGAAGGGCAGGCCTGCCTAGCCCCGGGAGTGCACAGAAGGGCGCCACCTCGAGCACAGTTTAGGGACAAGGCAGAAATTCCAGAAATTCCAGATTCTTTGAGGGGCTCCGGCGTGCTCAGGACAGGAGGGCCCTGCTTGGCTCCACCGCCAGACGGCGCCCTCGGCCCGGTGGGCGGCCGACCGGCCGTCGGGGGGCGCTGCGTGCGCCCTGCGCGATGCTCCGCCCCTGAGCGGTGGGCAGTCGGCCCCGGCCCGGAGTGGCCCGAGAGGGTGGGGCGAGGGCGGGGCGGGGCCGCGCCTGGGCGGGAGGGGGCGGGCCGGGAGGCGGGGGAAGGAGCCCGAGGGGCGGGGCGGGGGCCCGCGGCGTTTCTCCCTCCCTCCCTCCTTCCCTTTCTTTCTCCTCTTCTCACTCTCCAGTCTTTTATTTTCCTCCGCAGCCGGCCGAGGGGGCGGGCCCTGCAGCCTTTGTTGCTCGCAGACCGAGCGCAGCCGCCCGCCGTGCGGCAGTCCGGGCCCAGGACGCCGGGAGCTGCACGCGGGTCGGGCATGTCCTGAGCCGGACCCGGGACCGGGCAGCGAACGGACGGGACGGACGAGAGCGTGTGCGAGGGGTCGCTCGGCGGCCGCCTGGCCCCGGCCATGCCCAGCGGCCCGAGTCCCCGAAGCCCCGCGCCGCTGCTGCGCCCCCTGCTCCTGTTCCTCTCGGTCCTGGCGCCGGGCGCCCACAGATCTGCACCAGGTGGGTGGCTGCCCCGCCCCGGCCGGCCAGCCCTGCCACCCCTCCCGGCTTCTCCAGCCTAGGTTCAGCCCCTTCTCACCTCTGCAGATTCCGTTCCCGCCCGGCTCTGCCGGGAGGGGTCGCCCCCCACTCTCCTGGTGTTAGGGACAGGGGTGGGCTTAGGGCAGTGAAACCGCGCCTTCAGGGAGCCTTCCCCAGCCCTCGACTCCACTACGCACCCTGCCCATAGCCAGAATAAGCCTCTTACACGCTCTTCGAGCTCCCATTTCCCCACCTCGGGTGCAGCAGAGCGCGTCTGTCTCTCCCGGGGAATCTCTTCGTCTGAGCGACTGGACGGAGCGCGGCTTGCTCACGATGGATTGTTTCTCGCCCTCCTCACTGTGCCTCTTCTGGAAAGCAGGCTGGCCAGGGCGCAGCGGGCGGAGTCGCGGGGTCTCAGGTCTACGCGGTCCCCCGCCAAGCCCCGGCCCCCCGTCCCGGTCCCCCGCCTCTAGGCAGCCTGCCCGGCCCTCAAGCTCCCCGTGCCGGGTCTTGCGCGGTCCTTGCACTTCCTGCCTCCCCCTCCCCCAAGTGTGAAGGCGCCGGGAGTGCAGCGCGGAGAAGGAGCTTCTTTCCCCGGCCCTGGGCTTGGCTCTCCCCGCCCAGCCCCGCCCGGCTAGCCTCCGACGAGCCTCTGGCCCGGGTCCAGAATCATGCTCCGTCACGGTCCGCCGGGCCACGGAGCTCCTGGAGCGTCCGGCCTGGGAATTTAGGATCGGAGGGTGTAGAGGACCCCCTGGCCTTGCGCTCTGGAAGCTCCTGGTCTCATGGACGCGGGTAGAATAGTGGGAAGCACTGTTGAGGCGAGGCGGTCGGGAAGAAGTCTTTGTAGGAGAGGGGCCCGAGCTTGGAGGGACTGAAAGGATGGATGAACTTTAGATGGGCTGGAAGTGTGTGTGTGTGTGTGTGTGTGTGTGTGTGTTGGTTGAACTTTAGATGGGCTGGAAGGGGGTGTGGGGAGGTGGAGGGATGTGTGGGTGTGGCTGTGTGTGTGTGTGTGTGTGTGTGTTGGATGAACTTTAGATGGGCTGGAAGGGGGTGTGGGGAGGTGGGGGGATGTGTGGGTGTGGCTGGGTGGGTGCAGCCCAACCGGGCTTGGTGGAGCTGGTGGGGGTAGGGTGGCTAGGTTTGGCCTTTGAGCTGGGTTTCGGGGGAGACCTCCCTCTCCAGCAGAGGGATTGTGGTTGTGAGGCTGGAAAAGCATATGGGCCGGAATGTAGGGAGCATTTAGGGAGCATTTAAGCCAGATCTTAGAGGTTCGAGGAACCGTTGAGGGGTGCAGCTGATGAAAGCCGCTGAGGGGAGCAGTGTTTTAGGGAGGAAGCTCCCCATCTAGTACCAATGTGTAGGGGACACAGCCAATATTTAATGAGACCTACCATGTGCCAGCATCCCTACTTCTTATTTCTCATCAGCTCCACAACAACCCTGCAAGGTGTGTGATGGAAAGTTCTTTTATAAATGAGAGGACAGATTCAGAGAGGAGAGTGACCTGCGAGGTTAGACTCCTGGGCTACCTGGGTGAAGCCTGTGTTTTCCCACTGCCCCAGAGCTGGGGACCGATGAGGGTGAACCAGGTGATGGGAGCAGGAAAGTAGTTGCCCCAAGGAATTGCCCCTGAAGCCTGAACTTGGGTCCAACCTCCCTGGCAACTGTGGGAGAAAGGTTCTATGTGTGTCGGGGGGTGGCGGGGGGAGTGCCTGTGGTCAAGGTCCCCTTCTCCTGCAAGCCAGATACATGTATGAGCTTGCCCATGTTGTTAAACTGGGATAATGGTATCTACCTCCAAGGGTTGTTAGGAGAATTCAGCGAGATGCTGAACGTGTTTGCTTCGCACAGAGCAGAGAAACTGCTGTGTGGTAGCCATGGTTTTTATGAGTCTGCCAGGTAGACCCAATAAGATTAGGGAGTCCTTGGTGTCTCCTGAAACTTGGACCTGCCATTTGGGGTGGAGGGAAGGCAAGCACCCCTCCTATCTAATCTGGGTCCCCCTTCAGGTGAGTGTCTGTCTCCAGTGTCCCTATAGATATGTCGCATGAGGTCCTCCCCAGTCTTCTCCCATTCGGGATCCATGAGGTCCTCCCCAGTCTTCTCCCATTCGGGATCCCTGACACGAAGGCTGCTGAGCTCTTTGTCATTTTCTTCAGACCTCCTGGGGGACCTAGACTGGGTGCTCTGCCCACTGAATGCAACCCTGTTAGAGGCCAAAGAAAACATCTTGGGCTCACTTTTAGAAAAATGTAACAAACCAAGGGACTTGTTGGGATTGCTGGGACTGGCGCAGGGACCCACCAAAACAGTTTCACACATGTGAGCTCTGTGTGCGTGTGCATACACACGCATGCATGCAGGCAAGTGCAGATGGACTGGAGCCGGGGGGCATGTGTCACACACCCTGGTTATTTTTTCTCTTTGTCATGAGCTATGGGTCATTTGAAGAGCTGGACTGTAACTCAGATACTCGATAAGGAGGTGAGGGTAAACACCATGATGGCATTTCTCTGGTAGAAGTTCCAAGGTGACAGTTCTGTCACCTAGCAGTGATATTCAAAGTACTCAACACCCGTTTGTGGCAGAAACTCACTCCAATCACAACCGAATAACCTTCCTGGCAGGACAGACTCAGCCATGAACCACTGGCAGTCCCTGCTCCCATCTGCAGTAGCTTTGGCACTGCTGGCTCAGCTCTGATGCACCCACAAACCAGACTGGAACCTGCAATTACCCTTTGCTAGCACTGGCTGGTGGTAATTTCAGCCACCATGATCTCTACCAGCCATCAGCTATCAGAGACGCTGAAAGAGTTGTTTATTTTTTAACTTACTCCCCTCATTTAAAAATATTTTAATGGCAAAACAATGCAAATTGACTATTGAATGCAGAATGCATTGACTAATTGACAAATTGACTAATGAATGCAGAATAAAGCAAGAAAATGAAAATTATTGCAGTAAAAATGGTAACATCCTGTAAGTACTAATATTTCTTATTAAAATATTAAGCAAAAGAAGTTTTTAAAGAAATAGCTAAGTATACTTGAGAACTTCTCTTGCTAATTTTCAGTCATAACTTAGTCACATTTGCTTTGTGTTATTATCTGTTGAACTAAGCGCTTATGTATACTGATGCACTGAATTCTCACACAACCTAAGGTATGATTATTATCATGGCCATATTGAAGGAGATCAGCCCTGGGATTTCTTTGGAAGGAATGATGCTAAAGCTGAAACTCCAGTACTTTGGCCACCTCATGCGAAGAGTTGACTCATTGGAAAAGACTCTGATGCTGGGAGGGATTGGGGGCAGGAGGAGAAGGGGACGACAGAGGATGAGATGGCTGGATGGCATCACTGACTCGATGGACGTGAGTCTCATTGAACTCCGGGAGTTGGTGATGGACAGGGAGGCCTGGCGTGCTGTGATTCATGGGGTTGCAAAGAGTCGGACACGACTGAGCGACTGATCTGGTCTGATCTGATCTGATTACAGATGGAGGAACTGAGACTGTGTGGTTAATTTACCCATGGCCTCACAGCTTTTGATGGCAAAGTTGTGATGCAGACCCAGGCGCTCTGACTATAGAGCCATTACTTCTAGTGCTTTTTACCTGCAGCATATTTCTACTTAGCCCCATCGCATTTTTTAACTTAAGAGGATGCTTCTTTATAACTCACTTGAATTTCTATCTTGCAATAATTTCCCAAGGTCTAGAGCAGGGGTTCTCAACAGGACTGCTTATCCCCAGGTTCATGGACCCCTCCCCAGGGACACTGTTGAGCTCTCGGGGCCATCTCTCCCCAGGGGATCTGATTCCCCAGCCTTATACGTAGTGCCCTCTCCCACCCACATACAGTTGAGGACACTGCCGTTGCCGTGTAGCTTCCATTTTTCTGGTACACTGAGCACTTCTGGGCTAATTGGCATCAGCACCCCACACCTTCAGCTTCTCTTTAGCAGCCTTGACTGTGATGGTTCATGCCCTGGGAACTGCTTTTAATATTCATTTAAAATAAAACCTTGGAGTGTAACTGTTTTCTTATTCTCCATCTATTTGCTCCATGACCTTCCTTAAATATTCTGACTTGGATACACTGAGCAGATGAGGAAACTGAGGCTCAGCAAGATGAAGTGACTGTCCAGGCCACACAACTATTAAGTAGCCAAGTTGGCGCCTGAACCCAGGTCTACCTGTGTTCAACGCTCACACTTTTGCATTGTTTTGTAACTCCATTGTCTCTCATTTTACAAAACACGTGCCTGGGTCAAGCTTCTTATTGCTTGTTCTCCTCACCTGACTTCTTCCTATTTCTCTGGTGGTCTATCACATGATGCCCACCACCAAGCTGTTCTCATCCTCATGCTTAAATATGTACCCATATGTCAAGGGGACATGTCACATGCGCCCCTCTGACAAAGCTCTTTTTCATCCCCATACATCTCTGGGCTGTCCCCTCCCCTCTCTTGGGCTTTCCCAGCACGGTGCCATGGGTAAGGATCATGAGTGCCCTGCACCCATTTATTCTCAGGGCTAGGATGATGTCTTATCCTTTTTCCTGGACGTTAGGGCGCTTAACTCTCCCTCACAACACCAAATGCCATGGACCAGGCAGGTAACGTAACAAGGCTGATGGGAAGACATTTTTCTTGAATCGTAGGGCCTCTTGGCCCAGCCCTTGTTTTCCCGTTGTTGTTAGAGATTCAGTTCTTTACTGAATGAAAGACAGCACAAGTGTGAAGCTGAGGGCAACCTATATTTAGCGACAGTGGTGGAGACTGAGGCAGATGGAAAAGCACAGGCCCTCTCTAATGGGCCACTTCTGACAAGTGTGAATTTAGGCTTGACATGGATGGATGAAAAGACTTGAAGCTGAAAATTGAGATTTTTGTACAAAATCATGTGATTTTTTTTTCTTTTTTTAAAAAAACACTGGCAACTGATTAAATACTGTTCAACATTTTTGCCAGTCCAACAAACCACTACCTGCCCCTAATCAATACACTGACAAACAAAAGGAACAAGTCTGCAGGCTGTGGTTGTGGAGTTGCCCTCCCAAATGCCCTTATGAGGATGACAGAGCAAGAAGTCGCCTTCAACTATCCAGCCCAATGGCTTCCAAATGCCAGCCTTGAAATGGTTACATCAGAATCCCCAGAAGGTTTAGAAAACTGCAGATTCTGGGGCCTCAGAGCCCTGGATCTGTGGAATCAGAATCTCTGGGCTGGGTCCTGGGCAGCTACAGTTTTTCAGAGCTCTCAGGTACTGCTGATGTTCAGCCCGGTTTATGTCCAGTAAGGAATTTCCTAACTTCCCTGATGACCACAATCCCTTGAGGCTTTTGGTAAAAACACAGCTTCCCAGTCCCATTTCCTGGAGATGCTGATTCAGTGGGTCTGGGACAGGGCCTGAGAATTTGTTTTTAACAAATTCTCATCCGAGAAGTCTGGAAAATCCTTGCACTTGTGCCCTCCTGAAACTCAGAGACAAGGAAAATTTGCCTAAAGTCACTGAACAAGTCACTCCAGCCCACTCTGTGTCCTGCCTCTTGGAGAATGCTCTTAGAGGACTGCCCTAATGGCTGGCCCACTGGGGCAGTTGTGGGCAGTGGGGGATGTCCTCAGCGGGGGTGCGGGGTACCACACCATGCAGCACACTCTTCAAGTGGTTTGGCAGGAGACAGATTGGAGGGTGAGTTGAGTTTCTGCAGCCTGGCCTGGAGGAAGCTTCAGGCTGGACTTGGCTTCCTTTCTCACCCAAGCAGCAGCCAGACAGAGCCCTGTAGGACAGCTGCAGGGCACTCAGGCATTCTTGTGGCCTTGAGGGGTCTTTGTCATGAGCAGCCAGGATCCCAAGAGCTGGGCATAAAGCCAGGACAAGCCCCAGAGCTAGGCAGGACCAGAGGCTGGGACAAACCTCAGATGGGCCAGTTTCCTCCCTGCACCTTAGGGCCTGGCAACTGCGGAGAAGGAAAAGAGAGAACAAGAGCGTGAGCCCTGGGGTTCCTGCCCACTCCCAGCAGTGCTGCTCTTCTTTGTGTGTGTGTCCACGTGAGATTTCTTTTGAAGACTAGGTCTAGTGGTCAAAATAGTTGGAAAACTTTGATCGAGTCCGATTCATGTTCACTTGGTCATGTCTGACTCTTTGTGACCCCATGGACTGCAGCACACCAGGCTTCCCTGTCCATCACCAACTCCTGGAGCTTGCTCAAACTCATGTCCATTGAGTCAATGATGCCGTCCAACCACCTTATCCTCTGTTGCTCCCTTCTCCTCCTGCCTTTAATCCTTCCCAGCATCAGGGTCTTTTCCAATCGGTCAGTTCTTTGCATCAGGTGGCCAAAGTATTGGAGCTTCAGCTTCAGTCCTTTCAATGAATATTCAGAACTGATTTCCTTTAGGATTGACTTATTTGATCTCCTTGCAGTCCAAGGGACTCTCAAGTCTTCTCTGACACCACAGTTCAAAAATATCAATTCTTCAGCACTCAGCTTTCTTTATAGTCCAACTCTGACATCCATACATGACTACTGGAAAAATCATAGCTTTGACTAGACAGGCTTTGTTGGCAAAGTAACGTCTCTGCTTTTTAAGATGCTGTCTAGGTTGGTCATAGCTTTTATGTTAGCAATGGAGAAACTGAGACCCAGCAAGAGACAGACCTCTGAGAATGCAGAAGGATGTTACTGGGAGGCTGAAAACATTTGGGAGACTTTATTACTCTTTCTATGTGCCTTTAGGCTAGTCTCTGCACTTCTCTGAATGTCTCTCTGCTTTCTCCAGGAGCAATCTGGAGACTCTCCTGTAGGTGTCCTAACTTAGAATCCATAGCCATAAGGACCTGGGTAGAATTCAGAGGATCCATGAACTTGGATGGGACTATATTACATCTTTAATTTTTCTAACCTTGAAGTGAAATTCAGTATTTCCTTCCATTACAAATACTAGCAACAAATCACAATAGTATTAGCAGCATCTCTGATTTAGCTACCAATTGTTGTTGTTCAGTTGCTAAGTCATGTCCAACTCTTTGCGACCCCATGGACTGTAGTACGCCAGTCTTCCCTGTCCTTCACTATCTCCTGGAGTTTGCTCAAATTCATGGTTATTGAGTCGGTGATGCTACCTGACTATCTCATCCTCTGCCTCCCCCTTCTGCTTTTGCCTTTAATCTTTCCTTGCATCAGAGTCCTTTCAGTGAGTTAGCACTTCACATCAAGTGGCCAAAGTATTGGAGCTTCAGCTTCAGCATCAGTCCTTCTAGTAAATATTTCTAGTTGTTTTCCTTTAGGATTGATTGGTTTGATCTCTTTGCTGTCCAAGGGACTCTCAAGTCTTCTCCAGCACCACAATTTGAAAGTATCAATTCTTTAATGCTTAGCCTTCTTTAGGATCCAACTCTCATATCTGTATGTAACTACTGAAAAACCATAGCTTTGACAAATGGACAAAGTGATGTCTCTGCTTTTTAATGCACTATCTAGGTTTGTCATGGCTTTTCTTCCAAGGAGCAAGCATCCTTTAATTTCATGACTGCTGTCACCGTCTGCAGTCCACAGTGATTTTGGAGCCCAAGAAGAGAAAATCTGTCACTGTTTGCACTTTTTTGCCATCTATTTGCCATAAAGTGATGGGACTAGATGCCATGATCTTAGTTTTTTGAGTGTTGAGTTTCAAGCCAGCTCTTTCATTCTCCTCTTTCACCCTCATCAAGAGGCTCTTTAGTTCCTCTTCACTTTCTGCCATTAGAGTAGTATCATCTGCATATCTGAGGTTGTTGTTTCTCCTGACAATCTTGATTCCAGCTTGTGATTCACCCAGCCCAGCATTCTGCATGATGTACTCTGCCTAGATGTTAAATAAATAGAGCAACAATATACAGCGTTAATGTACTCCTTTCTCAAGTTTGAACCAGCCCGCTGTTCCATATCTGGTTCTAACTGTTGCTTCTTGACCTGCATACAGGTTTCTCAGGAGACAGGTAAGCTACCAATAGGGACAAGGAAAAAAAAAAACTTTTTTTTTCTTTTTTTTAAATCTCAACACAGTTGCAGGTATCTTGAAATAAGGCCGATGCTCTTCACTATTTTGAAATCATCATAGTTATTAAACTTGCCTTTGGATCTTGTTTAATGCATTAGGAAAGGAACACATGATTTCACACTACTTTTTAAATTATTTTGACAGCTTTAATTCAGTATAATGAATTTCCTTGGTATTCCTATACATTTAATCTTACACACTTAAAAACATTTTTTTGAGGAGTCCATGGAAGAAAAAGCTTAAGACTCAAGACTTATTGGGAAATCAGACAGACAGAATGACTAGGAGAGGATTCTGCAAATTTTTCCAGCCCTGGAATCTTTTCATTTAACTCTCAAATGTGAAAGAAATAAACTAGAGCTGCTTGGTTGAAGTGGTGGTGATGAGGGGCCAGGGAGCCCTAGCTGGGTGGTCCTTCTCTGACTCCCCATCTCAGGAGGCCTAGAGATGTGTGCAGAAGAACCATCAGGCACTTTAAAAAATCCACTGGCCTAATCTAATAATCATAACTGCCATCGTATTCAGTGGGCCAGGCACTGCTATATGTGGAGTACGGTTCATTTAATCTTCAGCCCCCAAAGTGCAAGTTATGATCCCCTTCCTACAGATTTTACACAAATACTTACTGAGAACCTACTAGTTTCCAGACATTCTTGAACACTTTAAATCTTTAGCAAAGACTCTAAAGATTCTTGCCCTCCTAGAGTTCACACTGGGAGGAGATGGAGAAAGAATAATAGAAAAAAGAATGCAGATGTTAAGTGATACAGTATGTGAGATGTGCTATGGGGAAAAATAAAGCAGGGAAGCGGGGATAGGGAGAGGCGGGGAGTTGCAATTTTAAAAAGAAGTGAGTAAGCTTTGGGGAAGGACCTGAAGGAAGTGAGTGCTTTATAGTCATGTAGGAAACTGAGGGAAGTGTGATCTGGGTGGAGGGAACAAGAAAGCAAAATCCTGAGGCAGGGACAGCAAGGAGGCCAGTGGCCGAATGGAGGGAATTCAGGAGGTGTAGCGGAGATGAGATCGGGGGTATCCTTGCCTAGGACGTCCCTGGCCATCGCTAGAACAGTCTTATGCTGTGTGTGAGCTGGGAGCCACGCAGGGTTTTGAGCAGAGAAAGGCTATGATCCGACCGCTCTGGAACGAGTCCCTATGACTACTACGTGGAAAGCTAATCAGACTGGAGGAGAGGGACCCGAGATGGTCACTAACGGAAGCGGGGAGACTTGTGAAGAGGTTATTGCGATCACCTGGGTGGAGCCAGCGAGGCACGGAGCGGTGAAATAGCACAGGTGGTGGGTGTTTAAATCCCGGCACTCGGACCTCAGCGCCCCCTCGGCCGCTCCCCACTCCGTCTCGGCTCTTCTCCCTGCAGGGCACGCTGCCGATGGCCGGGCGGCGCTGGACATTGTGCACCCGGTGCGTGTGGATTCGGGGGCTCCTTCCTGTCCTACGAGCTGTGGCCTCGCGCGCTGCGCAAGAGGGACTTGTCTGCACGCCCCAGCGCGCCCACCTTCTATGAGCTGCAGTACCGCGGCCGCGAGCTGCGTTTCAACTTGACCGCCAACCCACACCTGCTGGCGCCCGGCTTCGTGAGCGAGACGCGGCGGCGGGGCGGCCTGGGCCGCGCGCACATCCGGGCCCGCGCCCCCGCCTGCCACCTGCTAGGTGAGGTGCAGGATCCCGAGCTCGAGGGCGGCCTGGCAGCCATCAGCGCCTGTGACGGCCTGGTGAGTGCGCTGGGTAAGCTGGCGGGACGTGGGGGCCACCCCCATCCCCACTCCCTGCCTGGCCGCGGACTTGTCTGCTGGTTTTGGCCTGTTGGGGTTCCCCCTTCCAGCCTCAGTATTAGCACCTGTAAAATGGGGTGGACAAGCTCAGGCCTCTTTGTTCTCTAGGGAGCGGTTCTCAAATTTTAAAGCGAGCCAGAGTCACCGAGGCCTAGTGGAAAACCTGGTGTCCCATAGGGTAGATGCGGGGAGGGGTGGGGAACGTGCATTTCTGACAATTTCAGATAGTGTTGAAGCTGTCAGTCCAGACTTTGAAAACCGCTTTGTGTTTGTGGTGTGTGTGTGTGCACTAAGTAACTCAGAAAGCAGATGAGTCCCTCATCTTCAAGGAGTATCAGTTATGACTTCGATCGCGCAACCCCTGCCCCACTCCGCTTCCCAGGAGAACAGGCTTTAGCCTCCAGGTTTTTCTGAGTTAGGTAATGCTGGCAGCCACGCGCAGCCCTAATTGCCTCCCTCTGCTTGGGAGCAGCTGCTCTCCAGGCAGCATAGGGTCCCTTTTGCTCCCAGCTCTGGAGGGTCGGGTGTGGGACTAGTGGGGGTGGGTGGGTGGGTGGGGGCACATTCTCAGCCATCCACTACTCCCTGCAGGGAGCCCCAGCTCAGATTGCTCAGGAAAAGCCATAGTTCTGGCAGGGCACGAGCTCATGACATATAGCCCACCTCACAGGCTCTAGGGCCGTTGGTCCCCAATCTTTTTTTTTTTTTTTTTTTTTGGTCCCCAATCTTTTTGGCACCAGGGAAGGGTTTTGTAGAAGACAATTTTTCCACAGACTTGGGGTAGGGGGTGGTTTCAGGATGATTCAAGCACATTACATTTATTGTGCACTTTATTTCCATTATTATTATTATTACATCAGCTCCAGATCATCAGGGATAAGATCCTGGAGGGTGGGGACCCCTGCTCTAGGGTATCTGGGCCTTTGAGAGCCCAGCTGCCTGGGAAAGTCCCGTTTACAGGAGCCTGTACTTCTCCCTTTTCATATAGTTAAATTAGTCTTGTTGCACCTGAGCGACAATAGGCATATGGGCATTGTTCCCATTTTACAGATGAGGGAACAGGCTCAGAGAGGAACCTGCCCAAGGTCACTCAGTTATTCAGTGGTGAAGTCAACACAGGCCTCCAGCCCCTACAGCTAATGATATACTATCCAGCACTCCAGGTTCTCTGCCCTGAGTGACCCAACTGGCTGACTTGGAGCCAATGAGGAGGGGTCTGAGGGAGGAAAAACCTTCTTCCATGTTGGAGTCCTGAGCTTCCCTAGTAGGTGGTGGGTTGCTCAAAGATACTTCCCAAGGCCCCTCCTTCCTCTGGCCTCTCTGAATGCCAGCAAACATCCCCGAGACACCCCTTTCAATTTCCTTTTTCTGGAAGATCCTGGGACCAAGGAAGAGGGTGTCCTGGTGGCAGTGGGTATCTCCATGGCCATCTTGTTAGATTTGGAAGGAAACCCATTTCTTCCTTCCTTCCTTTTTTTTTTCTTTTGGTAATCAAGTTTCTTTTTATTGAGATATCAAAATATTAGTTTCAGATAATTTGACATTTATTAATATATTGTAAAATGATCACAATAAGTCTAGTTACAAATTTCGGTACATATAGTTTTTTTCTTGTGATGAGAACTTTTAATCTTTCTTAGCAACTTTCAAAAACACAAAACAATGTTATTAACTATAGTCACTGTGCTGTACATTACTAACCCAAAGCTTTTTTTTCCCTTGGTGTTAAGCTTTTAATTGTAATTCTTGCTTATCTTTGGAATGTTGGGGATGCAGACCTATTTTGTACTTCTTATGGGCTAAGGGGTGGGGTGGGTGTATGGAGCAGCTTCCTGGGCTGATGGCTTCTGAGCTCAGCCTAGAAGCCTTTGGCTGAGTAAGGCAGTAAGGAGGGATGTTCCAGCAGAGGGTACAAAGTGAGCAAAGGTCTAGAGGGAGGAAAGCACAGTGTGTCTGGGGTCAGTTGGCGTGATGGGCTCTGCTGGGCAGGACAGGCCTCTGGGGGTGGGGGGAGGGCAGCCAAGTGCCAGTCCTCCCTGTGTGACCCTGGTGCTTCTTTCCTAGAAAGGTGTGTTCCAGCTCTCCAACGAGGACTACTTCATTGAGCCCCTGGATGGTGTCCCCGCCCGGCCTGGCCATGCCCAGCCCCACGTGGTATACAAGCGCCAAGTCCCTGAGAAGTGGGCAGAGCCGGGGGACTCCAGGGCTTCAGGCACCTGTGGGGTGAAAGGTGTGTTTCTCTGCTACCAGCTCTGGGGTAGGGGATGAGTCTGGGACCATGGAGAGGCCTTTCTAGAAACCTCTGTTAACACCCCCATGCCCAGCTCCTCTTGGACTGAAGGGACACAGACAAACCAACAGCCGCATCATCATAGCCTGTGCCCTCTATGTGCGATGGGCCTGAGGCCTCTGCCTGTCAGGCCTGCCCCAGCTCATCCCCTGGACTGACTCCTCTCACCACCAGCTCATCTACCTCCCCATCTCAGGGCTCAGTCTCTCCGTGTCCCCTCCCTGCTCCCTGCCCGTGACACCTCTAGCTGTGGCAGCCATTCTTCCCTGAGTGTCCAGTCAAGGCTGGGCCATACACAACCTCAGCAGTTCAACTAGGCGGAAACCTCCCTCCCCTCCCACTCTGGTTTCACCCCAGAAAAACTGACCTCTGATATTGGGGACCTAGAGTGTGGCACCCAGCACCTCTTCTGCAGAGTGGCCAGTCCATGCTGGGCCAGTCCAGGTAAGGAGCTGCCTGCTAAAGGCTGCTGGGGTCTATGGAATGCTCCAGCTTCACGAGCTGCCCATGGCTAGGGACTCTATTTCCTGGGACAGATATTCACCAAGGCTTGCTTCTTGCCTTCAGTTTCCCCAGCTTCATAGATGTGCTTCCTCTTCTGATCTGGAGGGCAGCCTGGGGCAGTGGGGCAGGTCTCCAGCAGGGTCAGCTGACTGGGGTCTTGGCCAGCCTCCCCAGGCTGGGGGTTAGGTTGAGAGGTCTGTGTGTGCTGGGAGGTACTTACCCCCCAGCGGGGGTGGATCAGCATAGGGAGATACGGGCCCAGGAGCTTGCCTCACAGGCTCAGTGCTTCACCATGTTCATCAGATCAGATCAGATCAGTCGCTCAGTCGTGTCCGACTCTTTGCGACCCCATGAACCGCAGCACGCCAGGCCTCCCTGTCCATCACCAGCTTCCGGAGGTCACTCAGACTCGCATCCATCGAGTCAGTGATGCCATCCAGCCATCTCATCCTCTGTCGTCCCCTTCTCCTCCTGCCCTCAATCCCTCCCAGCCAGCATCAGAGTCTTCTCCAATGAGTCAACTCTTCGCATGAGGTGGCCAAAATACTGGAGTTTCAGCTTTAGCATCATTCCTTCCAAAGAAATTCCAGGATTGATCTCCTTCAGAATGGACTGGTTGGATCTTCTTGCAGTCCAAGGGACTCTCAAGAGTCTTCTCCAACACCACAGTTCAAAAGCATCAATTCTTCGGCGCTCAGCCTTCTTCACAGTCCAGCTCTCACATCCATACATGACCACAGGAAAGACCATAGCCTTGACTAGGCGAACCTTTGTTGGTAAAGTAATGTCTCTGCTTTTGAATATGCTATCTAGGTTGGTTCATAGCCCCATCGAAGTCATCCTCTGAGGCTACTAGGCTTATCTATTTATTGTCAGGCAGCCCCAGGGCCAGACAAGGGAAATGACTAGGTCAGGGCCACACAGCACAGGTCTGGTGCAGAGTCACAGAGACAAGGGAGTAGGCCCCTTGTCTCTGATCCCAGCACTGTTCCCGCTGACCCAGAGAGAACTCACTGGGGAGAGGTCCTTAAGACGTGTGTCCTGGGCCAGCATCCTGGCAGCTAGCCCCCACCCCTTCTGGGCCCACAGAGTTTCCAGAGCTGGAGCCCCAGCGGGAGCGTTGGGAACAGCGGCAGCAGTGGCGGCGGCGGCGGCTGAGGCATCGATACCGGCGCTCGGTCAGCAAAGAGAAGTGGGTGGAAACCCTGGTGGTAGCCGACGCCAAAATGGTGGAGTACCATGGGCAGCCGAATGTCGAGAGCTACGTGCTGACCATCATGAATATGGTGAGGCTGCCACAGGCGGTATGTGGTGGAGGGTGGTGAGGGCTGCCAGGAGGTGGTGTTGGTGAACCCCAAAGGGTATATACCCCAGGCTCCATGCCTGTTTCAGGCTTCCAGCTCCTGAGTCACTGGGAGAGAACCTGGGCAGATGTGAGACACCACTGGAGGTCATGGCACCCCACTGGCTCAGCAGCCTCTGCCCGCTGCTCGGACCAGAGCCGGGGGAGGGGGGATGAAGCAACCTCGACCTTGTGCCTGCCCCGAGGAGCCTTTAGACTGGCTGGCCCATCCACACCACTCTAAACAAGCACCTCCCCACCCTGTGCTGGGGCTGGACTGGTTGCTGGGGACATGGAAATGCCCAATCAGACCAGCCCCTGCCTGAGCCATCAGCAGGCATTAGAGTTAGAAGGACCTGTGACCTTGGGCAAGCCACATTACCTGTCTTAGCCTCAGCTTTCTCAGCTGTGAAGTGGGGATGACAGTAGTACTTGGGTGGTGCAAGAGGGTTGGCATACTTCTCTTGATCCCATAGGACAGTCAAAATAACTAGACCCCATAAGGGTGAGTGACTTGCCCAGGTCACAAGGCTAGGCCAGGACAGAGCTGGACAGGAGCCCCAATCTCCCAAGTCCTACCTGGGGCACTGTGGCAAGTCGAAGCTGGTGATTCCTACTCCTTTAGTGCCAGGCAATCCCTCCCAGCTGCTGCCCCGGGTTGTGCAGGTGGGAGGCCTCAGGCAGCCAAGCTGCTTCCTGCGCCCCCTGGGAGAAGAGATCTCTGCCCTTGGCATTCTTAGCAGGCTACCCACTGAACAGCACGGTTTTCCCTCTGGGCTGGGTGACTGAGAGCAAGCCAGGTGTGTGTGCCCTGCAGCTGGTGTGGCCAGTGTCATATGTTGTGACCTCCCCCATATCAGCCTTTCACCCCCAAAACACTCAAGGAAGTGTATGCTCTGGGTCATTTAAGGTCTGGCCACTTCTTTTATAGCCATGAACCCAAGGGTCAGAGAAAGGAAGGGGCTCTGTCTGTGGCCATCATGCCCCCACTGCTCGAGTCTGCATTGGCAAGCTCAGCTCTGGGTCAGTTCCTGAGCGACTTGGCCACCCATGTTGGCTCCCTCCTCCTAATGGAATAAAGGCCATAGCCTTCTGCCTGGCACCTGAGGTCTCTAAGGCCTAGCCAAGCCTCCATTTAGCCTTGTCTGCCCAGGGAGACAAGCCACTAACCACCAGGGTTCCAGAGGGATTGTTGCTGGACAATAGCACCCTGCTCCTTGTCTGGGGTGAGGTGGGATAGGGGGGCAAGACCAGGTTTCCAGGCCACGAGATCCTCCCCTCGCAGGCTCAGCCTGAAAGAGGCCTAGGAGCTTAGCTGGAGCCACCAAGGCTGGGTTTATCAGCCTCGCTTTTACTGAGTGTTCCATGTGGGATGGTATCAAGCCCTCCAGGCTCCCCCATGACATCCCTTGTGTGCCAGGCGTCAAGGATTTGACCCCAGAGCAGGGCCCCTTCCCGCCTCCCTGTCTAGGCCCACAGGATACAGACATTTACCTTGTGAGCCCCACCCTGGAGGAGGGAGGGCCTGGCTTTCACAGTCACATGCTATGGACAGTGTCATAATTTTTGTTGAGCTGGCAAGTCCAGCATTGGTCTGGACAGGGTGGAGGCACCTATGAGGCTAACAGTGCTGGATATCCAACAGGGAGACTCCAGGAAATGATAGGGGCATGGGTGGCAGGCAGCCAACCTCCAAGAGGGGCTGGACTGGGTGTTAGGGCTGAGCCTCCTGAACACCTGCTACTTGGCCAGTGTTCCACACCCAGAGCCTCATCTAAGCCTCAGCCCCATTTTGTAGTTGGAGGAACAAAGGATCAGGGAGTCCAAGGAACTTCTCAAGGTCATAGAACTGGTGAGTGGCAGAGCTGGGACCAGAGCTCAGAGTTATCTGCTTCCAAAGCCCCACTCAGTCCTCTCTGCCTCTTAGCCTGCCCCAGAGAGGGACAGCTGGGTTGCTGTGGTGGCCAGAGTGTGCTAGAAGGATGAGGGAACAGGTTGGTGGGAGTGAGGGGAACTTACCCCCTTTTTCCTCTGGAGCAGATGTTTGTTTATGTAAGGCTGACATGAGTGCTGAGTGTCAGCTCTGTATCAAGGACATGGTGATGGATGCACAAGAATAAGATCCCAGGCTTGGGAAACTCTGCCTTGTAGCATTTCTCAAAGAATATTCTGGAGAGTACTTGTTCCAAGAGATGCTAATAAATGTTCTGTGAAGAAAGCGCTTTTGAAAGTTTGGCAACACAGGGTTAAAAAAAAAAGTAACAGACTTTACCGCAGTACTCCTCAGAGCCTCCAAAGCTGTACACGTTTAGAATCCATCCACCAGAGAGGAGGCAGGCAGCACTTTCCAAACTTAAGAGCAGAAACTTTGATGCAGTCAGATCTGGGTTTCCAATCCTGTATTCAGCTTCTCTTGGAGCCTCAGTTGCTCAATCTGTAAGATGGCGATACTTATGCCTGCCTGAGAGGTGCGAAGATTCAGTGAGCTAAGACACGTGACGCTCCCAGCGCGAGGACCATGTGTGTTAGGCTCGGTCAGTGTTAGCTGCTGCTGTTGTGGCTACTGAAGATCTTCAGCCCCACAGCCACCTTCAGGACAGCCTCACCTTCTTTCCCAGGGCCTCCCACAGGTTACCAGTTTGTCAGTGTGCCAGACCCAGGTCTGAGTCCAGGATCTCAGGTAGGTCTATTCCGAGCATAACAAGAGAGGTCCCCCCATTTTTGCACCCCCAATTCTATTCATGTCCTCTGAGGTCAAGGGCCCTTTTTGAGTGAGTGGCTCTTGTCATACTGTTAGCTCACTGGGAGCTTGTAGTCACTGGTAACCCCCAGATCTTACTTTCATGAACACTTCCTACCCCAGCTTGCTCTCTGGGCCTGCACCAGAATAGGGCTTGTCTTTCCTGGGTATAGTTTATCTAGTTGAGATAACCACCCTGACCTCAGCCGTAAACAGACACTCACTGGTTGATTTAGTTAACAATGAATGACCCTGCCTTCCTCCAATACCTCGCAGCATGTTTCACCTCCATACTTCTTGGGGGACAGTGAAAAGTGTTCTAGACAGTGGGGGTACTTTGTGGTGGCAGGAAGCTGTCCCAGCCCTAACTCAGGACATAAGGTAGGCTAGCTGCTGGAACAGGTCTTAGCAGACCCTCAGGGGCTTCTCATCCTTTGGAGCCTCTTTGTTGGGGTCTGCTGCCAAGCTCACTTGCATGTTGTCTAGGAAAACTTTTTTCTTTTAATTTGACTTTCTCCAGGGGACTCTTTGCATTTTTACTTTTTTTTTTTTTTTTAATGAGATAATGCATTGGAAAACACAAGTGCTCGAGCTTCATTCATTCATTCAGCAACTGTTTCTTGAGTTCATAATGTGCTAGGAACCTGGACAGATCAGAGGGAGCCCATGGAGCTTATGGTCTGGAAGGGGAGCAAGATGTTAATGAAACTGATAAATGTGAAAGTGTGATGGAGGGGGTCCTAGAGAAGACAAGTTCATGGTGGTTTGGGAGTGTTGGGTAGCAAAAAAGCTCTCAGAAGCTGGAGAAAGGGTAAAAGATAACTTGGGAAGGTGTTCTAGGCTGAGGGCGCAGCATCTGCTAAGGCCCTGTATAGGAAGGATCGTGGGATTTTGAGAGAAAGCCAGACAGAGTGGTTAGAGCCAGGGAGTGAGGGAGTTTGAAGAGAAGAATGAGGCCATAGAGGTGGACAGAGACCAACCACACAGGCCTGTGTACCAGGCTTAGGACATTTGTCTTTACCTGTGGACAGTGAAGACCCACTGGTTTTAAGCAAAGACATAATGTGATTGGGTTTGCATTCAGAGACAAATGGCTGGGCTGCAGGGCTGCAGATGGGCTAGAGGACAAAATTTTGGAGGCAGAATTGGTTGATGTCGGGGAGGAAGGCAGTGCAGAGAGGCCCCCAGGACCCAGCATGTGCATGGAGGTGAGAGAGGCACGTTATTACATCACTGACTTCACCATTCCTGACCTTGAGCTCTGAAAGTATGATTCATCCCCTTATCAGGGGCTTTTGTGCCCTCTTAACAGTACATGTTTTCTCCATTCCTATTTGAATATATTTTTCTTGATGGAATTGCTAAAAGCCAACTCAAAACTGATATGTCCTGACATCTCTGCCTGCTGGGAAATTGACCGCTGTCTCCACTCATGGGCTGGCTTCTTCCTTGTCCTGAGGGAGCTTTAAAAGAACAGACAGCTTTACCTGACATTTCCCTGCACTTTGGCACACTGTCCATCTTTGGGGATGGGCTTCTGCCTTGGGGCTGAGTGGGGTTAGCTCTGGGGGCCTCTGAGAGGCCTGCACACCTGCCCTCTTGGCCCTACGGCTGTCAGCCCCAGGGAAGATGGGCCTTGCCTGCCTCCATCCCTCCCGCAGGCTGTGCCCAGTTCTTGCCTCATGAGAGGGCTCACTCCTGGGATGCTGGTCCCAGCCTCCCCAGGGCAAGAGGGGGCAGCAGGGTCGTCCCAGCCCAGGACAGAGGAGGGCCCTGAGATGGGCCAACCAGCCAGCATCTGGAGGTGCAAGCTGGGGAATAGGATTCCAAACAGGTGCTCGGGACCCCAGAGCCTGGGAGGCCCTCTCGTCCCCTCCAGGTTCTGGCGATGCTGTGCTGGGGAAGTGTGTATTCAGGTGTGAGTACTTTCATGTATGGGATGCGTGTACTGTGTGAGCTCCCCTGTGTATGAACGTGGGTGTGCATCCCTCCAGGTGGGTTGGAGGTGAGCAGAGGCTGCCTGTGTCGTATATCTGAGGTGACAGCCTGACCCTTATTTCTTGGGTAGGTGGCCGGTCTGTTTCATGACCCCAGCATCGGGAACCCCATCCACATCACCATCGTGCGCCTGATCCTGCTGGAAGATGAGGAGGTGAGAAGTCACGTGACCTTACACTGCCCCCTGGGATGGGCATCGCCTGCCAGAGCCCTCCTGCCACTCACCTGAGCTGCCTTGTGTGGAAGGGCATAGCCAGGGCCTCCTTGGCCCAAGCAGTGTCGTCTGTCACCCCCACCCCTGGCTGACCCTCTCTTAGGTCCCCTCTGGCAGGTGCCTGTGGGAGGGGTGGTCAGACCAGAGACTGACCTGGGGCCCACAGGTCTGCCCGCTGCCACCTCTGGGCCTCTGTCCCTCGCCTTCTTGTGGAGGAGAATTTGGCCTAACCCTTCAGAGCTCTTGGGGAGGCCTCAGTGGTTGTGCTCTCTGCCTGCAGGAGGACCTGAAGATCTCTCACCACGCAGACAACACTCTAAGGAGCTTCTGCAAGTGGCAGAAAAGCATCAACATGAAGGGGGATGCCCACCCGCTGCACCACGACACGGCCATTCTGCTCACCAGGTACTGGCAGCGGGAGGGGCCCAGGGTGCAGCTGGGAGAGCCTGCGTGGGAGGGAGGTGCCACCTGACCCTCGGGGAGAAGCCCCAGGAGGGGGGCAGGCATGGCCCTGCTCTCAGGAGCTTCATCCAGAGGAGGGTTTCCACACCTTTGATCCAAGACAGGATTTCAGTAGCACTTGGGGAGAGCTTTTTACTGTAAATACTCACTGTGAGCTGTTCATTGTGAATTCTCATGCAGTTGTCAGAAATAATACAGGGAGGTGCTGTCTACACTTCACCCAGTTTCCCACAGTGGTAACATCTGGTGTGAAAGTGTTAGTCCATCAGTTGTGTCCAGCTCTTTGCGACTCCATGGACTGTAGCCTGTCAAGCTCCTCTGTCCATGGAATTCTCTAGGCAAGAATACTGGAATGGATAGCCATTCTCTTCTCCATGGGACCTTCCTGACTCAGGGGTTGAACCTGGCTCTCCCCTGGTGGCTTAGGTGGTAAAGAATCTGCCTGCAGTGTGGGAGACCCAGGTTCGATCCCTGGGTTGGACAATCCCCTGGAGAAGGAAATGGCAACCCACTCCAGTATTCTCGCCTGGAGAATTCCATAGACAGAGGAGCCTGGCAGGCTACAGTCCCTGGGGTCGCAAAGAGTTGGACACGACTGAGTGACTAACACTTTGACTCCTGCATTGCAGGCAGATTCTTCACCATCTGAGCCACCAAGAAATCCCCCAACATCTGGCATAACTGTAGTTATATCCCAAGCAGAAAATTGACGCTGATATGATCCACAGACCATACTCACGTTTCACTAGTTTTACATACACTTATTTGTGTGTGTATTTAATCTTCTGCAATTTTATCACACGTGTAATTTCTGTATCCATTGCCCAGTCTAGATATGGAATGGTTCCATTAGAAGGATCTCTTGTGCTGCTCTTTTATAACCAGAAAATCTTACTCCCATACTTCCCCACTCCAACATGACCCCAACTCTGACAACTCCTAATCAGTTCAGAGGCAGTATTTTTGAACTTGCGGTGGAGTTATTAATATTTCCCTTTGCTGAGCTCCAGCAGCTTCTCACTGGGGTAGTAATCCAAATTGTCTGTGCATGGGTCTGCTCCCCAGGCCCAGAGAGGCCCAGAGAGGTGTCTTACGTGAATAAGGGTCACTGCTTCCCGAAGGCTCCTGGGCTGGTCTGAGAGCGATGGGAGAGGCATCCTTCTTGCTCCCACCCTCCCTCAGAGTCAGCAGGGGTTCTTCTCTGGCCCCCTCAGCTTGGGAGGGCCTGGCTCCAGGCCAGGTCAGTCTGAGGGCCCCTTCTCTCTGCATGTGCAGGAAGGACCTGTGTGCGGCCATGAACCAGCCCTGCGAGACCCTGGGCCTGTCCCACGTGGCGGGCATGTGCCAGCCACACCGCAGCTGCAACATCAACGAGGACACGGGCCTGCCCTTGGCCTTCACCGTGGCCCACGAGCTCGGGCACAGGTACCCTGCCACCCCCACTGCCACACTACGAACCGGGCCTCACCTCCCAACCTGGAGGCACCAGCCAGCCAGGCTGATGGCCCATGCAGTCCCAGGGAAGGGAGCCCTGTCTTGAGGAATGAGCCCGAGCTAGCCACATTCTGTCCTTGCCCTGTCCCCACCCCGCAGCCAGGCTGCTGCCCTGTTACACAGGAGAGGACTAAGTCTTAGGTGGGATTGAGATGGGCCAGAAAGTCCCCATAGGTCTTTGTCCCTCCCTGTTGCCCTCAGTGCTTACATCTTTGACTCTTGGCCCCTGCCACCTCCCACCCCATTCCTAATTACTCTGCGACCCTAGGCGAGTTCCCTGCCCTCTCTGGGCCTCTGTGTGCTCCCTGTTGGTTGAGGGAGTTGGATTCAGGGATGTGAAAGGCTCCCTCTGTTGGACACCTCCGTGTAAGGCTGTCATGCCTAAGCGTGGCCCCTGCCCTCAGCCATCTGTGCCTGGACTGTTTAGCTGTGAGTATGGCAGCGTCTTAGATGGTCTGGGAGCCCACGAGGGCAGGCCCACAGAGAGCGCTGTTGGTCAGAGGGGTTGGCTCATCACTGAGGACTGAGTGAGACAGTGTTTCTGAAAAGAGCTTAGTATGATGCCTGGCACATAGGAAGTGCTCAGCACACATAATCGTTTTCGTGTCTTTCCAAGGATGGTCTCCGAGACCTTTCCTGTGGTGTGGCAGCTCGGACTCCCTAACTCCACTGCACAGCCTTGAGATAGGACCTGGGGTGGGGAGGAACCATGTCAGAGTGTTCTTGGTGCCAGTGAAGCTGCGGGGGCCACCCTGGGCCCCCTGGATGCCACCTGGCCGGCCGTTGTTGGCCAGCTCAGTGCAGGCCCTGGGCTGCTCTGTGATCCCTGGTGTTCAGTTCAGGATCAGCTGCTGGAGGGCCCTGGGGATACTGGTTGTCACACCCACTTTTTACCTTAAGGAAACGGAGGCTCAGAGGTGGGGTGTGACTTTCCCCCGGGCACACAGTGGTTTGGTGGCAGAGCCAGGCCTGGGAGCCAGGACCCGGCACCTCGCAGACCCCTGAGGGAGGGAGTGGGCTGGCAGGCTTCCCGCCGGCTCACCCGCCCCTGGGGCCTGTGCTCTCACACAGTTTTGGCATTCAGCATGACGGAAGCGGCAATGACTGTGAGCCCGTTGGGAAACGGCCTTTCATCATGTCTCCACAGCTCCTGTACGACGCTGCGCCTCTCACCTGGTCCCGCTGCAGCCGCGAATACATCACCAGGTTCCTCGAGTAAGTCCCTCCCAGCCCCGGGCCCTGTCCGAGCCGCTCAGGTCGAGGTCTGCCAGGGCAGCACCTTGAAGGATGCGCGGGAGTCCACAGAAGTATAGCGGGGAGAGGAGTGGGGTGTTCTTGGCACGGGAGGGATTGGTAAAGGCATGAGGACGCGGGGAGTGCGAGTTGGTTTTCAGAGCACTGCAGGATATGAAGTGAGGCCACAGGAGCCAAAGCAGGGCAGGAAAGGAAGAGGGAGGAGGTGCAGAGCGGCCGTGTGGCTGGCGGGGGCCAGTGAAAAGCGGAAAAGTGCCCTTGACGGCCCTGAAATGCATGGCTTTACCTTTCTAGTGAGTTCTCTTAATTTGCTGCTGCTAAGTCGCTTCAGTCATGTCCGACTCGGTGCGACGCTATGGTATTTCAAATTTTACTATTTAATGTTTTAAGTAAAGACAAAACATTTAAATGATGAGTGCAAGTTTTTTTTTTTTTTTTTTTTGAGATATAGTTGATGTGCCGTATTATATATTTTCAGATGTACAACAGTCATTCACCGGTTTTAAAGGTTATATTCCATTTATAGTTATAAAATGTTGGCTGTGTTTCCTCTGTGTACTTTATGTCCTGGAGGGCATGGCAGCCTACTCCAGTATTCTTGCCTGGAGACTCGCATAGACTGAGGGGCCTGGTGGGCTCCCATCCAGAGGGTCACAGAGTTGGCCACAACTGAAAGCGCCTTAGCGTGCATGCACACGCACAATATACCCTTGTAATTTTATGCATCGTAGCTTGTACTTCTTAACCCCCTGTCCCTAACTTGCCCCTCCTCCCTTCCCTCTTCTCACTGGTAACCACGAGTTTATTCTCTCATCTGGTTCTTTCTGTGTTGTAATCATTGTTTGTTTTGTTTTTTAGATTCCGTACGTGAGTGATATCATACAGCGTTTGTCTTTCTCAGCCTGACATTTCTCTAAGCATAAAATCTTTAGGTCCATCCGTGTTATTGAACGGGGAAGGCAATGGCACCCCACCCCAGTACTTTTGCCTGGAAAATCCCATGGACGGAGGATCGTGGTAGGCTCCAGTCCGTGGGGTCGCTAAGAGTCGGACACGACTGAGCGACTTCACTTTCACTTTTCACTTTCATGCATTGGAGAAGGAAATGGCAACCCACTCTAGTGTTCTTGCCTGGAGAATCCCAGGGACGGGGGAGCCTGGTGGGCTGCCGTCCATGGGGTCACACAGAGTCGGACACGACTGAAGCGACTTAGCAGCAGCAGCAGTGTTGTTGAAATTGCCAAATTTCATGCCTTTAGTGGCTGAGCAGTATTCCGTTATCTGCTCCATATTCTTTATCCATTCATCTGTTCCTGGACACTTCGTTTGTTTCCGCATCTGGGCTGTTATAAGCAGGGATGCTATGAACACTAATGTGCATGTATCTGTTCAAATTAGTGTTTTCATTTTTTCCCCGTATATACCCAGAGTAGTATTGCTGGGTCACACAGTAGCTCTGTTTTCCGCTTTTTGAGCCATACTGTTTTCCACAGTGGCTGCACCAATTTACAGTCTTGCCAACAGTGCACAAGGGTTCTTTTTTCTCCACATCTTTGCCAACATTTGATATTTGTGTTCTCTCTGATGATAGACATTCTGAGGTGTGAGGTGATGCCTTGTTTTGGTTTTAATTTCTCTGATGATTAATAATGTTAAACATCTTTTCATGTGTCTTCTTTGGAAAAATATCTTTTCAGGTCTTCTGCACATATTTTTAATCTGGTTGGTTTTTTTTTTTTTTTTGACATTGAGTTGTATAAACTGTTAATATATCTTCGATATTAACTCCTTCTCAGTCATGTCTTACAAATATTTTCTCCCATCCAAAGGTTGTCTTTTCATTTTGTTGATAGTTTCTTTCACTGAGTGAAAGCTTTTAAGTTTAATTAGGTCTCATTTGTTTGTTTTTATTTACTTTGCTTTAGGAGACAGATCCAAAAAAATTATTGCTACAATTTATGTCAAAGGGTGTTCTGCTTATGTTTTCTTCTGGGAGTTTTATGTTTTCTTCTGGGAGTTTTATGTTTTCTTCTGGGAGTTTTATGGTTTCCAGTACTACATTCAGGTCCTTAATCCATTTTGAGTTTATTTTTTGTACATGGTTTGAGACAGATGTTCTAATTTCATTCTTTTACATGTAGCTGTCCAGTTTTCCCAATACCACTTACTGAAGTGACTGTCTTTTCTATTATATATTCTTGATTCCTTAATTGAAGATTAATTGACCGTAAGTGTGTGGGTTTATTTCTGGGCTCTCTATTCTGTTCATCTGTATGTCTGTCTTTGTGCCAGTATCATACTGTTTTTAAAAAATTTTATTGGAAGGAATGATGCTAAAGCTGAAACTCCAGTATTTTGGCCACCTCATGCGAAGAGTTGACTCATTGGAGAAGACTCTGATGCTGGGAGGGATTGAGGGCAGGAGGAGAAGGGGACGACAGAGGATGAGATGGCTGGATGGCATCACTGACTCGATGGATGCGAGTCTGAGTGACCTCCGGGAGCTGGTGATGGACAGGGAGGCCTGGCGTGCTGCGGTTCATGGGGTCGCAAAGAGTCGGACACGACTGAGGGACTGATCTGATCTGATAATTGATTTATGTGTTTAATTTCTGATGTATAGCACAGTGATTCAGCTATACATATATATATATATTCTTTTTCATATTCTCTTCCATTATGGTTTATCAGAGGGTATTGAATATAGTTCCTTGGCCTGTGCAGTGGGACCTTGTTGTTTATCCATCCCATATATATGATAGTTTGTATCTGCTCATCTCAAACTCCCAGTCTTTTCTCCCCCATGTCCCCTCCCCTCTAGCCATAAATCTGTTATCTATGTCTGTGAGTCCGTTTCTGTAGAGATGTTCATTTGTGTTGTATTTTAGATTCCACATACAAGTGATATCATATGGTATTTATCTTTCTCTTTCTGAATTACTAGTGTAATAATCTGTAGGTATATCTATGTTGCTGCAAATGGCAGTATTTCATTCATTTGTTTAATTTTGCTTTTGTTTCCGTTGCCTTGGAGACTGACATAAGAAGACATTGGTAATGGTTTTGCCTGTGTTCTCTTCTAGGAGTTCAATGGTGTCGTCTGTTATATTTCAGTCTTTAAGCTATTTTGAGTTTATCTTTGTGTATGGTGAGAGGGTGTGTTCTCACGTCATTGATTTGTGTGTGGTTGTCCAACTTTCCCATCAGCACTTGCTGAAGAGACTCTCTTTCCTCCATTGTATATTCTTGCTTCATTTGTCAAAGATTAATTGGCCATGGGTGTGTGGCTTTATTTCTGGGCTGTCTATTCTATTGATCCATATGCTATTGTGCCAATACCATGCTGTTTTGATTACTGTAACTTTGTCGTATTATTCAAAGCCTGGGAAGGTTATACCTCCAGCTTTGTTCTTTTTACTCAGAATTGCTTTGGTAATTGAGTCTTTCATGGTTCCTTATAAATTTTAGGATTTTTTTGTTCTAGTTCTGTGAGGAATATCATGAGTAATTTGATAAGTATCACATTACATCTATAGATTGCTTTGGGTAGTAGAGTGGCCATTTTAATGGTATTCTTCCAATCCAAGAGCTTGGGCTATCTTTCCATTTCTTTGAATCATCTTCAATTTCCTTTATGAATGTGTTTTAGTTTTCAGCATTTAAGTCTTTTCACATTCTTGGTGAGATTTATTCCTAAGTATTGATTTTTTAAAATATGATTTTAAAAGAAATTTTTGTTTACATTCTTTTTCTGATATTTCATTGTTAGTATAAAGAAGTGCAAACAATTTCCACTGTTTTCCATACTTTTGTATCCTGTGACCTTGCCAAATTTGTTTATCAGTTTTCATAGTTTTTGTGTGGCTTTTCTGTATATACTATCATGTCATCTGCAGATGATAACAATTTTACCTCTTCCCTCTGAATTTGAATACCTTTTATTTCTTTTTCTTATCTGATTCCTGCAGCTGGATTTCCAATACTATATTGAATAGAAGTGATAAGAGTGGGTACACTTGTCTTGTTTCAGATTTTCATGGGAAGACTTTCAGCTTTTCACTGTTGAATATTATATTGGCTGTGCGTTTGTCATAAATATTAATAGTTTTATTATGTTGAGATATGTTCCCTCTATACCCACTTTTGTAAGGACTTGGATCATGAGTGGATGTTGAATTTTATAAAATGCCTTTTTTTGCATCTATTATGGTACTCATGTGGTTTTTGGCCTCTGTTGATGTGTGTGTCACACTGATTTGCATGTGCTGAACTATCCTTGTGACCCTGGGATGAACCCAACTTGACCTTGGTGCATGATGTTTTTTTATGTGTTGTTGGTTTTGGTTTGCTAATATTTTCTTGAGAATTTTTGCATCTAATATTCATCAAAAATATTGACCTGTAATTTTCTTTTTTGGTATTGTCTTTGGTTTTGGTATTGGGTTGATGGTGGCTTCATAGAATGTCTTTGGGAGTTTTCCTTCCTCTTCAGGTTTTGAAAGAGTTTGAGAAGGATTGGCATAAGTTTTTCTCTGTATGTTTGGTAGAATTTACCTGTGAAGCCATCTATCTGGTCCTGCGCTCTTGTTTGTAGCGAGTTGCTGTTGTTTTTATAGATTACAAGTGCTATTTCACTTCTAGTGATCAGTCTATTCTGTTTCTTTTTGATTCAGCTTTGGTGGGCTGTATTCTTCTAGAAAGTTGTCTGTTTCTTCTAAGTTGTAGACTTTGTTGGCATTTAATTGCTCATACTTCTGCAGTATTGATTGTGATTTCTCCCCTTTCATTTCTTATTTTGTTTATGTCGTCTGTCTTCTTGGTGAGCATGGCCAGAGGTTTGTTAATTTTGTTTACCCTTTCAAAGAAGCAGCTCTTGGTTTCATTGATTTTTTTTTTCCCCCTACTTTTAAAAAGTTTTTAATTTTCTCTCTGACCTTGATTAGTTCCTTCCTTCTGCTGGCTTTAGGTTTTGTTTGCAAGAGAATTGTCTTGTTTCTTTAAAAAGGCCTTTATCACTATGAACTTCCCTCTAAGAACTGTTTTTTGCTGCATCTCGTAGATTTTCATTGTTTTCATTGTCATTTATTTGCCTCAAGGTTTTAAATTTCCTTTTGATTTCATTGTTGACTTACTGGATTTTTCAGTTCAGTTCAATTGCTCAGTTGTGTCTGACTCTTTGTGACCCATGAATCGCAGCACACCAGCCTCCCTGTCCATCACCAACTCCCGGAGGTCACTCAGACTCACATCCATCGAGTCAGTGATGCCATTCAGCCATCTCATCCTCTGTCGTCTCCTTCTCTTCCTGCCCCCAGTCCCTCCCAGCATCAGAGTCTTTTCCAATGAGTCAACTCTTCGCATGAGGTGGCCAAAATACTGGAGTTTCAGCTTTAGCATCATTCCTTCCAAAGAAATCCCAGGGCTGATCTCCTTCAGAATGGACTGGTTGGATCTCCTTGCAGTCCAAGGGACTCTCAAGAGTCTTCTCCAACACCACAGTTCAAAAGCATCAATTCTTCGGTGCTCAGCTTTCTTCACAGTCCAACTCTCATATCCATACATGACCACTGGAAAAACCATAGCCTTGACTAGACAGATCTTTGTTGGCAAAGTAATGTCTCTGTTTTTGAATATACTATCTAGGTTGGTCATAACTTTTCTTCCAAGGAATAAGCGTCTTTTAACTTCATGGCTGCAGTCACCATCTCCAGTGATTTTGGAACCCCAAAAAATAAAATCTGACAAGTTTCCACTGTTTCCCCATCTATATCCCATGAAGTGATGGGACCAGATGCCATGATCTTAGTTTTCTGAATGTCAAGCTTTAAGCCAACTTTTTCACTCTCCTCTTTCACCTTCATCAAGAGGCTCTTTAGTTCCTCTTCACTTTCTGCCATAAGGGTGGTGTCATCTGCATATCTGAGGTTATTGATATTTCTCCTGGCAATCTTGATTCCAGTTTGTGCTTCTTCCAGCCCAGCATTTCTCATGATGTACTCTGCATATAAGTTAAATAAGCAGGGTGACAATATACAGCCTTGTTGTATTCCTTTTCCTATTTGGACCCAGTCTGTTGTTCCATGTCCAGTTCTAACTGTTGCTTCCTGACCTGCATACAAATTTCTCAAGAGGTAGGTCAGATGGTCTGGTATTCCCATCCCTTTCAGGATTTTCCACAGTTTATTGTTATCCACACATTCAAAGGCTTTGGCATAGTCAATAAAGCAGAAATAGATGTTTTTCTGGAACGCTCTTGCTTTTTCCATGATCCAGCGAATGTTGGCAATTTGGTCTCTGGTTTCTCTGCCTTTTCTAAAACCAGCTTGAACATCTTGAAGTTCATGGTTCACGTATTGCTGAAGCCTGGCTTAGAGAATTTTGAGCATAACTTTACTAGCGTGTGAGATGAGTGCAATTGTGCGGTAGTTTGAGCATTCTTTGGCATTGCCTTTCTTTGGGATTGGAATGAAAACGGACCTTTTCCAGTCCTATGGCCACTGCTGAGTTTTCCAAATTTGCTGGCATATTGAGTGCAGCACTTTCACAGCATCATCTTTCAGGATTTGGAATAGCTCAACTGGAATGCCATCACCTCCACTAGCTTAGTTCATAGTGATGCTTTCTAAGGCCCACTTGACTTCACATTCCAGGATGTCTGGCTCTAGGTCAGTGATCACACCATAGTGATTATCTGGGTTGTGAAGCTCTTTCTTGTACAGTTCTTCTGTGTATTCTTGCCATCTCTTCTTAATATCTTCTGCTTCTGTTAGGTCCATACCATTTCTGTCCTTTATCGAGCCCATCTTTGCATGAAATGTTCCCTTGGTATCTCTAATTTTCTTGAGATCTCTAGTCTTTCCCATTCTATTGTTTTCCTCTATTTCTTTGCATTGATCGCTGAGGAAGGCTTTCTTATCTCTCCTTGCTATTCTTTGTAACTCTGTATTCAGATGCTTATATCTTTCCTTTTCTCCTTTGCTTTTCACTTCTCTTCTTTTCACAGCTATTTGTAAGGCCTCCCCAGACAGCCATTTTGCTTTTTTGCATTTCTTTCCCATGAGAATGATCTTGATCCCTGTCTCCTATACAATGTCATGAACCTCAGTCCATAGCTCATCAGGCACTCTATCTATCAGATCTAGTCCCTTAAATCTATTTCTCACTTCCACTGTATAATCATAAGGGATTTGATTTAGTTCATACCTGAATGGTCTAGTGGTTTTCCCTACTTTCTTCAATTTAAGTCTGAATTTGGCAATAGGGAGTTCCTATGCAATATTGCTCTTTACAGCATCAGACCTTGCTTCTATCACCAGTCAGATCCACAATTGGGTATTATTTTTGCTTTGGCTCTATCTGAGCCACAGTCAGCTCCTGGTCTTGTTTTTGCTGACTGTATAGAGCTTCTCCATCTTTGGCTGCAAAGACTATAATCAATCTGATTTCAGTGTTGACCATCTGGTGATGTCCATGTTTAGAGTCTTTTCTTCTGTTCTTGGAAGAGGGTGTTTGTTATGACCAGTGCGTTCTCTTGGCAAAATTCTATTAGCCTTTGCCCTGCTTCATTCCGTATTCCAAGGCCAAATTTGCCTGTTACTCCAGGTGTTTCTCGACTTCCTACTTTTGCATTCCGGTCCCCTATAATGAAAAGGACATCTTTTTTGGGTGTTAGTTCTAAAAGGTCTTGTAGGTCTTCACAGAACAATTCAACTTCAGCTTCTTCAGCATTACTGATTGGGGCATAGGCTTGGATCACCGTGATATTGAATGGTTTGCCTTGGAAAGAAACAGAAATCATTCTGTCGTTTTTGAGATTGCATCCAAGTACTGCATTTCAGACTCTTTTGTTGACCATTATGTCCACTCCATTTCTTCTAAGGGATTCCTCCCACAGTAGTAGATATAATGGTCATCTGAGTTAAATTCACCCATTCCAGTCCATCATAGTTCACTGATTCCTAGAATGTAGACATTCACTCTTGCCATCTCTTGTTTGACCACTTCCAATTTGCCTTGATTCATGGGCCTGACATTCCAGGTTCCTATGCAATATTGCTCTTTACAGCATCGGACCTTGCTTCTATCACCAGTCACATCCACAGCTGGGTATTGTTTTTTGCTTTGGCTCCATACCTTCATTCTTTCTGGAGTTATTTCTCCACTGATCTCCAGTAGCATATTGGGTACCTACTGACCTGGGGAGTTTCTCTTTCGGTATCCTATCATTTTGCCTTTTCATACTGTTCATGGGATCTCAAGGCAAGAATACTGAAGTGGTTTGCCATTCCCTTCTCCAGTGGACCATATTCTGTCAGACCTCTCCACTATGACCCACCCGTCTTGGGTGGCCCCACAGGGCATGGCTTAGTTTCATTGAGTTAGACAAGGCTGTGGTCCTAGTGTGATTAAATTGACTAGTTTTCTGTGAGTATGATTTCAGTGTGTCTGCCCTCTGATGCTCTCTTGCAACACCTACTGTCTTACTTGGGTTCCTCTTACCTTGGACGTGGGGTATCTCTTCACGGCTGCTCCAGCAAAGCGCAGCTGCTGCTCCTTACCTTGGACGAGGGGTATCTCCTCACCGCCACCCCTCCTGACCTTGAACGTGAAGTAGTTCCTCTAGGCCCTCCTGCGCCCTCGCAGCCACTGCTCCTCAGACGTAGGGTAGCTCCTCTCACGTAGGGTAGCTCCTCTCGGCCATGCTTGTGCACCGTCGCAGTCGCCCACGCTTAAAGATGTTTAGTATTGCTATATTCTTTTAGTTTTTGCTTGTCTGAGAAATTCTTGATCTTTCCTTCTATTCTAAATGATAATTTTGCCGAGTAGAGTATCCTAGGTTGCAGGTTTTTCTTTCAGGACTTTGAATATATCTTGCCATTCTCATCTGGCCTGCAACATTTCTGTAGAGAAATCAGTTCACATCCTCATGGGTGTTCTTTTGTAATTTAACTCTTTCCTTTGATGCCTTTAGAATTCTCTCTTGTACTTCTACTGTTTTAATTGAAATATGTCTTGCTGTGTATCTGTTTGGATTCATTTTGTTTGGAACCCTCTGTGCTTCCTGAACCTGGGTATCTGTCTCTTTCAGGTTTGGAAAGTTTTCAACCATAATTTCTTCAAATACATTTTTAGTCCTCTTTGCTCTTTCTTGTCCTTCTGGGAGCCCTGTTATGTGTAGATTGGCACACTCCATGTTATTCCATAGACTCTTATTATGTTGCTTTCATTTTTTTTGTTTGGCTTTCTGTCTGCTGTTCTCATTGAGTGATTTACATTATTTTATCTTCCAGATCACATATTTGTTCTTCTGCATTATTCATTCTGCTACTCATTGCCTTTAGCTTAGCTTTCATCTTGGCAAATGAGTTCTCTATTTTTTCCTTGATTCCTTTTTATAATTTCTAAATCATTTTTTACTGTAACTTGCATTTCTATCAATAATCCTTCTTAGTTCCTTCAATATTATCATTATCTTCTTTTTAAACTCAGTGTCTATTAGACTGAAGAAATCTGTTTCATTGTTTTTTGGGGAGAATTCTCTTAATCTTTTAATTTGGAATGGTCCCTCTGCTTCTTCGTTTTGCCTGTATTTCTCTTGCTCTATGAGTGTAGGAGAAACCATAATCTGTTGCAGTCTTAGAAGGCTGTTTTTGTGTGGGAGTCTGTATAGCCTGGGTGGGTTTAATATTTTTGGTGCAAGGACTGTCTTTAGTATGGATGCCTACCACCTCTTTCCTTAGTATGTGCTGGCCATTATCCCCTTGAGAGGAGGTGTGGCTGGTGTTGTCTTCAGAGCCTGCACTGGATGTTGAGCTCCTCTGCTCCTTTGTCACTGCCCTGTTCAACTGCCGCCTAATTATTGGAATAGAAGCCCCTATATCCATTTCTGAGTTGTGTTTCTGAGCTGCAGTGCAAGGCAGGTGAGTTTGGAGCACTCCCACTGGCAGAGGAGCCACTGCGTTTTGCTCTGCCAGAACTGTCCACTGGTGAGCATGCTCTATTACGTCATCCATTGTGGGGAATCAAAAATCCACTGTTGGCACTGCCCTTGGCCCCGCCTCAACCATGGGAATGCCAGCAGTCAACCCTGGTGTTTGTCAGGTATTGTTTTCACAAGGCCTCCAGCACAGATCCAAGAAGTCAGGTCCCAGGACTGCAGTAATCATGTACATGGACTCGCTGAGGGAGCTATGGAGGCAGCTCAGATCCCAGCCCAGCCCAGCCCAGCCCCACAGCATGTGCCCACAAAAACCCACAACTCCTGAGGCCAGACCTCCCAGCCACAGGAGCACACACTGTCCGCTTGAATGTCCTGCAGGTGCTGAATTTACCAAGCTGGCAGCAGAGGTGTAAATCTGCAGCTCACACAGCCAGGGAGAGATTGCAGCCCTGCTTTATAAGTGATGTGGTCCCTAGGGCTTACCTATGAGTTCAGCCCCACCTCTGCACGTGGGAAACTCACTGGCACCTGGTGCGTGGGAGCCCACTGAGGTGGTGGCTAGGGTGTGATAGCCTGCCCAGGTGGTGGCTGGGTTATGTGGACTCACCCAGGCTGGAGCCCACCCAAGTGGCAGCTGGGGCATGGAGAAAGAAGCTGCAAGGGCAGCCCTGCCCCTCCCTTCACGTGCCACTTAACTGTGGCACATTGCTTCTATGATGGGCCCAGGCTTTTTCTGCAGATAGCCTGGTTGTATCTGTACCACGCTCCAGCCACTTCAGGCTACTTCCACACAGCCAACACCAGTCCTTTTTCCAGATCTGTCCTCTAAACCCCAAGTTTCAGCACCAGCCCCTGCCCATAACATAGGATGCTTGTCTCGGGCTGGAGCATGCAGGCTGGTGGCATTGTCTATGTGGGTCTCTCTGTTCTGCCTGCCACAAACCAGTTGTTATACTCTCCTCTGAGCCTGCGTAGCTCCCTTTCTGTCCCCGTTGATCTTCCTGAAGTTGAGGGGGCTTCCCAGGGTGTGGGACTCTGTCCTCTTTTACTGTTCCCTCCCAGGGGTGCAGGTTGCATCCAGCTTCCTTGTCTCCTTCTCCCCCCATCATCTTACCCAGTTATGTGGAGATCTTTCCTGTCCCTTCAGGTGTTTGAGGTCTTCTGCTGGTGTTCGGTGGGGCTTCCCAGGTGTCACTAGTGGTATAGAACCTGCCTACCAATGCAGGACACATAAGAGAGCTGGGTTCAATCGTTGGGTCAGGAAGATACCCTGGAGAAGGGCATGGCAACCCACTCCAGTATTCTTGCCCGGAGAATCCCGAGGACAGAGGAGCCTGGAGGGCTATGGTCCATAGGGTTACAAAGAGTCAGACACGACTGAAGCAACTAAGCACAGCACAGCTAGTGTTCAGTAGTTATTCTGTGAGAATTATTTCATATGTAGATATATTTTTGATGTATTTGGGGCAGGAGCTGAGTTCCATATCCTTCTACTCTACCATCTTAATTCCTATCCCAGTACCATACTATTTTGATTACTGTAGTTTTGTAGTATAGTCTGCAGTCAATGAGTGTGATACCTCCAGCTCTGTTCTTTCTCAAGATTGTTTTGGCTATTTGAGGTCTTTTGTATTTCCATACAAATTCTAAAATTATTCTAGTTCTGTGATAAATGCCATTGGTATTTTGGCAGAGATTGCATTGAATCTGTAGATTGCCTTGGATAGAAGCGACTTAGCAGTAGCAGCAGCATAGAGGTGATCATATGGCTTTTTTTCTTGAGTTTGTTAATATGGTGTATCACCTTGATTGATTTGCAGACATTGAATCATCTTTTCATTTCTGAGATAAATCTCACTTGATCAGAGTGTATGATCCTTTTAATGTATTGTTAGGTTCTGATTGATAATATTTTATTGAGAATTTTTGCTTCTGTGTTCATCAGTTGTATTGGTTTGTAATTTTCTTTTCTTTTTGATGTCTCTGTCTGGTTTTGATGTTAGGGTGATGCCTTGTGGAATGAGTTCAAAAGTGTTCTTTCCTCTGAAATTTTTTGGAATAGTTTGAGAAGAAAAGGTGTTAACTCTTCTCTAAATATTTGCGGAGTTCTCCTGTGAAGCCATCTGGTCCTGGACTTTTGTTGGTTGGGAGTTTTTTGGTTTTAATTACTGATTCAATTTCATTACTGGTAATTTGTTTGTGTTTTCTGTTTCTTCCTGGTTCAGTCCTAGGAGATTATATATTTCTATACAGGAATTTGTTTCTTCTAGATTGTTCCTTTTATTGGCATATAGTTGTTTGTAGTAGTCTCTTATGATCCTTTATATTTCTCTGGTATCACTTGTAACTTCTTTTTCACTTCTGATTTTGGCCCTCTCTCTTTTTTTTTCCTTAATGAATCTGGCTAAAGGTTTATCAATTTTGTTTGTCTTTTCAAAGAACCAACTCTTTGTTTTGTTGATCTTTTCTATTGTTTTTATTTTCTATTTTTTTTTTTTAGTCTCTATTTCTAAATGATTAGCCTAAGTTTTGCCACTCATCTTTGCTACTGCTGCTAAGTCGCTTCAGTCGTGTCCGACTCTGTGCGACCCCATGGACTGGAGCCTATCAGGATCCTCCGTCCATGGGATTCTCCAGGCAAAAGTACTGGGGTGGGGTGCCATTGCCTTCCCCGGCCACTCATCTTTATGCAGTGCCAATTTTTAAATGCAGATATAGGCACATCAAACTAATATGTGGAGTCACTAAAATGACACAATTCATATTTCATACCTCATATGTATTAGAACTCTTGATACAGTGCACAGGACTTATTTGACTGGTTTTCTTTCACTTGGCAGTATGTGCACATTTTCCCAGCATGCTCTGCCTTGGCTTACTGATGTTTGAGGAAGAACTGAGAGGAAATGGATTCGTCTCTACATTTCCTTCTAGCCCGTCATTTTCAATGCAATAACTGGATGATACAAGGAAGCAACACAAATAGCAAAGGCGATGGAGTTCCTTGGGCATTTGTGTTTCCTAAGACATCATACCTTCTTTTTGCATTTGAAGCAAATTCTGGTTCAAGTGCCAAGTGTGGCCTCTGGGGCTGTCTGAGACATAAAACACTTATCTTGCGTTTTCTTAGAGTCTCAGTGAATTCTCTGCATGGTGAATCCACTGGGACTCTGCTCATGAGGTGGCAAGGAACAGTGGACACAGATATCGTGTATCTCCTCACGCAAATGCCTCTTGTCCCATTAGAACCTCCTTAACAAATCACAAGTTCAAAAATACTGAGTTCAAGATGGCAGTAGGAGAGCTTTGAATCACCTGCTGCACACTTCCCCATCCTATGTTCTTTGGGCAGCAACTTTCAACTTTTCATTCTTTTTAGCTTTTCTTACCTTGCTGCTGCTGTTGCTGCTAAGTCACTTCAGTCGTGTCCGACTCTGTGTGACCCCACGGATGGCAGCCCACCAGGCTCCCCTGTCCCTGGGATTCTCCGGGCAAGAACACTGGAGTGGGTTGCCATTTCCTTCTCCAATGCATGAAAGTGAGAAGTGAAAGTGAAGACGCTCAGTCGTATCCTACCCTCAGCGACCCCATGGACTGCAGCCTTCCAGGCTCCTCCATCCATGGGATTTTCCAGGCAAGAGTACTGGAGTGGGGTGCCATTGCCTTCTTACCTTATTTACTTTCATATTTCCAAAAAGTCTTCCTAGAGTGCTGTTTCTTAATTTTTCAGTTTATGTATCATCTGATGACTTGTACAATGGAAGGTTGGAATTTAGCCCCTTGTGTCACTTCCTGCCCATATTTGCTCCCCCACCCCTGCCACCACATCCCAATATCATGCTAGCATATCTTGATTAAATCCGTGTTTACTATTTTCTTTATTGTTGTTGTATAGATAAGCCAAACCAAGCGTTGTAACAAAATGATTTTCTTTTTAAGAACCACTGTATTTGCCTAGTTTCCTTTGCTTCTCTAAGTCTTCCATATCCTGCAGCAATTCTGCAAAATGTCTCTGAATCCAGGTTTGCCAAAGGCAGTCACTCCCGTGTCCTCTCACAGTTCCCTTCTTTCCTGGACATACCCCTCGACATCCCTCTATCCTCCTGCTCTCGTCTAACCTGGATGATGTCTACTTCTCTCTTAAAATTATCATGCAAGATCTTCCTGTTTCCTGGGTCTCATGCTGCCTTTTTTAGAGGGGTTTACTTTCTTTGTTTTGGTGGAGCATATCCTCAAGTAGCCTTCTGAGAAGAGATGTATAGATTTGCTTGTCTTAAAATGTTTGCTTTTCTTTTTTCTTCCCTCATACCTGATTGATCTTTTGATAGCAACTTCCAAGTTAAAAGTTTTTCTCCCTCAGAATTTCAAAGGTGTTTTTCCTTTGTTTTCCACTTTCCAACACTGCTGTTGACAAGTCTCATACCAGTCTGATTCCCAAACCTTTGTATGCAACCTTTTAAAAAAGTCTGGAACGTTTTAGGATTTTCTTTCTCTCTCTCTTAATATAGAGAATACTCTGTTTCTCTTTTTTTCTCTTGGCCTGTGTCTCTCTCTTATTCTCTTGGTGATCTGAACTTTTGCAATTATGTGCTTTGATTTATCCTGGGGTGGTGATGGGGGGCATTTGCTAGGCCCTTTTAATCTAAAAACTCAAGTCCTTCAGTTCTTGGAAATATTCTTATTTATTTGATAATCATCTTTCATTTTCTCCTTCTGGGACCCTTAATATTCAGCTGTTCTCTCCCTTTCTTTTTTTTTTTTTTTTACACTTTTAAACTTTTTTCTGACTCATTCTGTTTTCTGAAAGACATCCTTATCTTTGCCTTACAAGCTTTCTATTACATTAAAAAATTTTTTTCCTATTATACTTTTAATTTCATGAAATTTCTTATTTGCTAAATATTCCTTTTTATTATCCTGTTCTAGTTTCATGGGTATAGTATCTTACCTTGTTGAAGTTATTATTTATTTTGTTTTTTTCTTTTACTCCCTGAAATATCTGTCTTTTCTTTGAGTTATTTTTTAGAACCTATCTCTCATGTGAAGGATTTTCTTGAGATGGCATGGCTGTATTCCCTCTGTGGAAGGAGATACTGGGCCACCAGTTGGGAGGTCTGTGGACTAGGCAACACTGTTTCAAGTCACTGCTGAGGGACTGGTTGGGATGGAGCAGTTTCTTTGGGGTATCTTCAAGTGTCAGTACGGGGAAGGCAATGGCACCCCACCCCAGTACTCTTGCCTGGAAAATCCCATGGATGGAGGAGCCTGGTGGGCTCCAGTCCATGGGGTCGCTAAGAGTAGAACACGACTGAGCGACTTCACTTTCACTTTTCACTTTCATGCATTGGAGAAGGAAATGGCAACCCACTCCAGTGTTCTTGCCTGGAGAATCCCAGGGACGGGGGAGCCTGGTGAGCTTCTGTCTATGGGGTCGCACAGAGTCGGACACGACTGAAGTGACTTCGCAGCAGCAGCAAGTGTCAGTATCTAGGGTCATTTTTCTGAGTGATTTCGCTCCAGAGAGGCATTCTCTAGTCTTTTCCTGGAAGGTGTAAGTCTGACTACAGCATTCTGGCACCCACATGGGGAAGGAGCTTGGTGACTATCTCAGCTCTCCTTGTGCAGACTTTCGCTTGTTCCTTTCTCTGTGGGCCCCTCCGCCTTGGGTCTTGCACCGTGCCTGGTGTTCCTGGGCCAGATCTCCTGGATCACCCTCTCCAGAGAGAGACCCCAGTCCTCTGCCAGGCAGGGAGGTGGCCATGGCCCTGCTCTAGAGGCTTGGGAAGGGGATCTGGGGTCTGATAAAGTCTTACAGACTTTGAGCCAGGCTCTTGTCCTCAGTCTTCCTGGCACCCAGGCCTCCAGGGGTCCCTCGGGTTTCCTGAGCATTTCCAGTATCCCTCTTCTGGGTGGTTTCTCTCTGCATGACTGGCTTTCAGCGTTCAGTGCTGTAGTAAGTCAGCTGCTACTTGATCATCTGCTTCCCAGCTTCTAGAATTTTGCTGACATTTTTCATCTGCCATCATCACCTCTCCCTTGCCCCTTGTCTTTGTGGATTTATGCCTTGTTTATTTCTTTCCTGTCATCTTAGTGGGGTTCTGGGAGGCAGTGGAAATAACTCTGTATCTGTTCAATGGGCCATGTTTTTCTAGAAGTCCATTCACAGGGGTTTAAGCAGGGACATGACCAGGTTCATTGTGGATGTGAGAGCGAGGACCCTGGCTTCTGATAGAAGAGGGATTATTGGGTGGAGAGGGGGACTAGAAGCAGGGAAGAGTTGACTTTGATGTTTAAGACCCTGGACTCTGGCCCAGGCATCTACCCCTGTTGGCAGACAAGTTACACTAACCCTTAAGCCTCAAAGACCGGGGATAATGATGGGACCGTGTCCCGGGTTGCTCTGAGGATTAAATGAGGAGGCATGTGATGTGTGTAGCACAGCGCTGGCCACGTGGTTTGCATTCAGTGCCTGGTGACTGTTAGCACTGCTACGAGCAATGTGATAAGGAGCTGAAGCAGGGAAGTGGCCCGGCAGGGAGAGCCTAGTAGAAAATGATCCCAGGCGTCCGTCACCTCCCAACTTGGGGGCTGAAAATGAGAGAAGGGCTGGGAAATCAGAAGGGCAGCCACCCCTGTAGCACCCTGAGGGCTTTTTCCAGCTGCCCTCGCCCATGGTGCTGCCCAGCACACTGGCTTCAGGACAGACAGAAACAAGCATCTCTGTCTTCATTTGGCTGCTGGAATGCATGAGGGACTTGCCTTGGGGCCTGGGGCGAGGGTGGAAGGAGAAGGCCAGAGCCTGAGCCAGCCAGGGCCTCCCAGAACCTTGGCACCAAGAAGCGCTGGACAGAATGCTGGCAGAGAGACAGACACGTGGCCCATGAAGGGAGCTGGGGAGGGAGGGGAAGTTCCTCTTCCCAAGGGTGGCCGCACTCTCCCCTCTGCATCCCAGAGGGCCAGGCAGGAAGGGGTGCTGGGGTGGAGGGTATCATACCAACCTGTCCCCCAGCCCTTCTGCCCTTAGTCTTCTTGCTGGAGGTGGATGGAAGACAGGACAGGCCCCACCTAGAGAGGATGGGGGCCAGAAGGGCAAGATTCACAGAAGGAAGGCACCAAGCAGGGTCTGGCAGTGTTTCTGGGATTTGACGGCATCTCAGAGGCACTTAGACCACCCCCCTATTTCCCACTGGACACGACACTCCTTTGCTTCCTGCAGATAGATGCTCATCGGGCCACACAGACCCAGATGTTAGCAAATCCCACTCAGTCTCAAACTGTGCTGAAGGGAAAGTGGTAGAGGAGGCAGTGCCCCTGTCTTCAAGCCCCCTGAGGAGGGCAGCCCTGTGGGTTCTGTGGGAATCTGGAGAGAGGCAAGACATCCTCTCTGAAAAGGAGCCCCAGAGCTGCTGTCTAAGGACTAAGGAAGCATCATGAGGAAGAAGGGTGCTCTGGGTGGGTGCATGGTGTGGTCCAGGGCTTGCAGTAGGGGAACGTGGGTGGGATGGAGAATCTTCAGGAGGTGGTAGTCAGACTAGAGGAAAGTTTCGACGAGACTGTGTTCAGTAGCCAGTCCAAGAGGTCAACCTGAAGAACCCAAAGAGCCTTTATGGGCTGAGCGTTGATTTAAGGGACCCTGCTGTTTCATAAAGGACCTCTCTTTTCATGAGCTACTACTTAGACCTGGGGCCAGGGAGGGAAGGCCCTGCTCACGCATGTCTTTGCAGCCGGGGGTTTCCACAGGGAGAGAGGCAGGCCTGATCAAGTATAAGGCCCTTGTCCCCAACATCTGGCGACTCCACGACCAGCCCAGCAGTGGGGAGGGGAGGGGGCACACAGGTCTCTCTCAGGTGATGGGTAGCTCCCTGCAGTCCTTGAGGTTGGAGTGGCACTTCCAACTGGAGCCATTCACTGTCTGCTCTGACCCCATGTGGGGCTGCCCAGCCCTGCTATATTTAGAGGGGAAGGGCTGACGTGTATCAGCAGCCCGAGGAGCCTGGCGGGGAGCCAGCCAGAGGAAGGAAGGACCGGCTGCCGGCCACCCGCCCGTGTAACTTTTCCCAAGTAGATGCTGCTATTTATACCTCTGTTGCTTGGGATCACATAGGCTGCCTCAGCCTCTTGTAGATGAGGATGTGAAGGCTCAGAGAGGGTGAGGGATGGCCCAAGGCCACACAGCATCTGAAACTGGGCAGAGTAGAACTTGGGTTTCTGACTCCCTGGTCAGCGTCTGGGCCAGAATGTGGCTCTGATTCTGATGGTGGGTCCTACAAAGACACCCCCGGCCCCGGCCAGAAGCCCCCAGCCGTACACACATATAAGATGACCCTAAGAGGCTGTTGCTGCCTGGCTTTCCAGCAGCAGGCTCACAGGAGCTTGATACCCAGCATGTCAGCACTGGGTCCTGGCTGGAAAACTGAAGGGCTGGGTGTGCCCCAGGACCTACTAGTGTGGGGTTGAGGCATGTTGGACCCCAGTCAGAGGAGCCCCCTGGCTGGGTCTGAATCAGTGGAGTCAGTGAACCCACCAGTCACATCTTAAATTGTGTCCTACCAGACGAAAAGGAGCTCCAGGGCCAGGTTGACCCTACAGAGACTCACACAGACACACACACACCCCTACTCCTACACCCCCTCAGCTGATGTTTGGCCCCAGGTTGCAGGTCCAGGGAGCCCCAGGATGAGGCTAGCGATCAGAAACCTCCTTGCTCCCTGCCAGACCTCAGCTGCCATGGTTTAGAACTTCTATTTGAGATGAAGTGTTTGAGGCAGGCTCGTGATCGGATGGGAGGCGCTTTTCACTTAGGGCAGCCCAGCAAGTGGACACGCGGGCTGGCAGCTGGCAGCCTGGCTGGCATCACATCCTGACCATCGCTGCCCCCCAACATGACCCAGGGCACATGATGCACTGCCATGGACCCTGGATGTATAAGGAAACAGTGGTAGTAGAGTTTTCTGCTTGGGGGTTGTGAGGAGCAGATGAGAGAGTTCCCACTCAGCACCCAGAGCCAGCCTGGCCTGCAGTCATCTAGGGCAGAAGATTGGGTCCCACACCTGCTCATATGCCCCATGTCCATCTTAGAGGGTCTGTTTCCAGCTAACACAAAGGGTCCAGGTGATTCTGGGTGGAGAGGGGCCCTGAGGGCCCTCAGCAGGAGTCTAGTCACTGAGGCTCTGGGGGGAGTCCAGGCCCTGCCACAAGCCAGGGGCCTTGGGAGACCACATTCCCTGGCTAGGGAATGCGGCTCCTCTGAAATCTGGACTCCCGAATCCCAGGGACTGATTGTCCCCCAGCCTCTCCCCATTCAGGCCTGCACGTTGGCCTATTTCTCGACCCTCCATATTTTGCAGCCCCTCCGTGGCCTGTTGTGTTTCCTCCTTCCCACCTGGCCAGATCCCAGCATCCATCAGCTCTGCCCTTCTTCCCCACCTCCCTCCGTCCTAACCTGGACCCTCTGCTCATCCTGGCTCCCTGACCCGGCACCAGCCACCCTCTAGCCTCCCAGACTGGATGACTAGGGGGTTTCTGCCTCCCCCAAGCTGTTTAGCCTGGGACCCCAAGTCCCATAGATCCTGTTTTCCTCCTGTTGCTACTAGGAGGGGCACAGAAGAAAATAAGGGAATGACAGAGGTTGGAAGGCAGAGCTGCCCCTGGGCTGTCTCCCAGGTGGGCGGCCAGGTAGGGGCAGGCTGCAGGCCTTGGTCCTCACACAGATCCCCTCACTCCCAGCCTGGGGTGGAGGGCTGTCGTATCAGCTGTGATGTGAAGCTCTGCAGATCCTGGACTGAGCAGGGGAGGCTACAGGCACTCTGAGCAGGGTCACATGTGGGCTTAGTGGTCCAGAAGACTTCAGAGGGAAGGGCCTCTGGGCTGGATCTTGCAGGGGGAAGCCCCACGGTGGAGGAGTGGGGAGACTGTTGGGAGTAGAAGGGATGGTTTGTGGAGAGGCATAGCCCTGGGGGGTGGGATGAGTTATTTAAATAGCTGGAGTGCCCTGGAGATAGATGGGAAAGACTGGGAGCCTTTCATGCTAGGTTATGTCAAAAAACAGGCTGGGTGAGTAAGGAGGCTGGAGTTTTCCTATTCAGTTTAAAGCTTTAAGCCCCTTCCCACCTCTCCTGCCCCCCGGACTGGTGAGGCCTCCTTGATGGGTCTCTCAGGCTGCCCCCTTTAGAGCCCCAGAGGACAGGCAGCCCCTTACCCCACAATTTGTGCCATCTCTGCAGCCGTGGGTGGGGCCTGTGCCTGGATGACTCTCCCAGCAAGGACGTCATTGACTTCCCTTCCATACCACCTGGCGTCCTCTACGATGTGGGCCACCAGTGCCGCCTCCAGTACGGGGCCTACTCTGCCTTCTGCGATGACATGGACGTGAGTGGAGCGGGGGTGGGGGGCAGCCCTCAGCAGCCTGCAGACCCCTCCCAGCCAGGCTTGGTCCACACATAAGGCCCATGAGACATAAAGTGGCCTGTGGGCGAGGCCACGGGTTGGGCAGCCCTAGACCCAGGTCTGCATTCTGGGTGGGCCATTCGCCAACAGTGGGACTTCAGGCAAGACCCTTACCTACTGGGATTGTCTGGTGGGGCTCAGTTGGTAAAGAATCTGCCTACAATGCAGGAGACCCAGGTTCAACCCCTGGGTGGGGAAGATCCCTCGAGAAGGGAACGGCAATCCACCCCAGTATTCTTGCCTGGAGAACTCCAGGGATAGAGGAGCCTGGTGGGCTATTGTCCACAGGGTCGCAAAGAGTCGGACATGACTGAGCGACTAATACTCACCTACCAGAGCTGGATTGTAAGAGGTAAAATAAAACCTCTACTGTCAGGTCCTGGGGAAGATCGCCCGAAGTGGTGGCCACGGGCATGTCAGAGACCCTGCAGCTTCTAACCAGGGTGTCTCCAGTTGGGGAGCTGGGGCTGGAGAGCTGTGGGTGAGCTGGGGACTGCACTGAGCCACAGATCAATGGTCTGGGGAAAAATAAGAAGAGACCTCTGGGGCTTCCACCTACAAAATGTGCCAGCCCCAAGGCAGGATTCCCAGGGGACTCGACAAGGCAGTGAGGGGGTAGGGCAGGTGGAGGCGTAGGGGAGGAGGTGAGGGTGTGGTCTTTTCGCTCCTCCTCGCAGAACGTCTGCCACACACTCTGGTGCTCCGTGGGGACCACGTGTCACTCCAAGCTGGATGCAGCTGTGGACGGTACCAGCTGTGGGGAGAGCAAGGTAGGGGAGCCCCAGTCCAGCTTCAGAGCAGGTGAGACACCTGCTGCGTCCATGCTCTGGGCTCGACCTTGGTTCACAGACTCACCAGTATTCTTTGCCAACCCCCAGCCCTCTCTGGCCCGAGTCTCCATCTGCAGAATGGAGGCTTTGGGACAGAGCTTGATTGAGCAATTCTCCAAGGTGCCTCCACCTCAGAGAGTCAACATGTGGGCTCTGTTTTATTGTTTGTTCAAGTCCACCATGGGGCCTGTGTCTTGGTGACTGGAAGGGGGCCTCCCCCAGCCCTTGGGGTCTTCCCTGCTGGGCCCTTTCAGGCCTTCTACCCACCTTGTTCTCACTAGGGTGAGGAGCTTGGCGTGGGCTTGCTCTGCATTTGTCTGTCTTGGTAGTGGTGTCTGAATGGGGAGTGTGTTCCCGTGGGCTTCCGGCCCGAGGCTGTGGACGGTGGCTGGTCTGGCTGGAGCGCCTGGTCCCTCTGCTCGCGGAGCTGTGGCATGGGCGTGCAGAGCGCCGAGCGGCAGTGCACGCAGCCTGCGTGAGTGTGGGGCAACTGGGGCAGGTGGGGTGGGGTGCCCTGAGCAGAGTCAGCGATTCAGTCTGTCCCAGTCTCCCGTTCTCAGAAGCATCCCCATGGAAGCCAAGCCCAGAGTGTCCAGAGCCACTTCAGGTCACTTCTAGGAGTGCCCTCATGGCTAGTTGAATCACCACTGCTGACCCTATTGCAGAGAAGGGAATACCAAGGCTTGGAGAGTGGAGTGACTCATTAGAGGCCATACCAGAAAGCAGTAGCTGATGGGAGGGAGACAGGGAAGACAGTGGCTCAGAGCTTAGACCCTGAACCTTGGATGGATAGAGTTCAAATCCCCTCTCCTCTCCTCATGCAGCGGCCCTCTCCACCCCTTCTCAGGGCCTCAGTTTCCTGGAAAGTATATGATGGGCAGCAGCCATGCCCATCCGGTAGAGTTGTCATCATGGATAAGTGCACTAAAGCTCTGCAGCTAATCTGTAGCAATTGCTCAGTGAATAGAGCTACATAGTGACATTGGAGGTGCACATGGGTCCAAGATGAGACTGGGGAAGGCTGGGAGAATTGGTCAGCCTGGGAGGGGTGCTGTGTGACCTGGGGTGAGTGGCTTCATCTTTCTGGGCCTCATTTCCCCGTCTCAGAGGGGTGAGGTGAAGATTCAGGGAGGTGCAGAGGTCTGCCCTTCTGGGACTGAGGGGGTGCTGGCACCTTCACTAGGCTGCCCCAGGAGGGGATCATGGGATTCAGAGCCAGGGCCTTCTAGGGCTCCATGCTTATACCCTACCTTGCCTCCGGGTCTCTAGATCTGAGCAGGGTGGAAGCAGGTGGGGTGGAGTTGGGGTTCAGGCTCTGGGCTGGGCCAGGGCCATGGGGGCTTCCTTTTGACCTGGATGGGGTGCTGCCACCAAGATCATGTCTGCTGACACGTGGGCTGTTAAGACGCTGGGTCTCACAGGCTGGAGATTTGGAGTAGCCCCTCCAGCTGGTGCCAGTCAAGTCTATAGCTTAGCCCAGCCTCTCAGTAACTCTCTGCAGAGGCAACCCCAGTCCCATTTTAGAGATGAGGAAACTGAGGCCCGGAGGGGTCCGGAGACTTTGCCAAGGTCACATAGCAGGTTGGGGGTAGAGCCCAGGCCTCGTGCTACCACCTTCCCTGAGATCTTTTCAAACAGGGAGACCAAGTGTGGGCTGAGGTGGGGGCGAGGGTGGCTGGTGGGCAGAGCAGTGGGAGCAGTGGTGGGAGCTGGGAATCTCCGGGTATCGGGGTGCGGGAGAAGCTGCCCACTCCAAGGGCCTGCTTCTGGATTCAGGTGTGTGGTTGGCTCCACTGTCAGTGCTCACTCACCCCACCCCGCCCCACAGGCCCAAATACAAGGGCAAATACTGCGTGGGTGAGCGGAAGCGCTTCCGCCTGTGCAGCCTACAGGCCTGCCCCGCCGGCCGCCCCTCTTTCCGCCAAGTCCAGTGCAGCCACTTCGACGCCATGCTCTACAAGGGCCAGCTGCACACGTGGGTTCCTGTGGTCAATGACGGTGAGTCCGGCCATCCGCGGGGACACTGAAGTCTGGGGGGCGGAGGTCCGAGGGCCCAAGGTTTGCCCAGTGACACAGGTGCCATCTGTGGGGCTGCCGCACACTCCCTCCTGGCTCCTGGGGGCCACCTTGCAGACACTACCAGCCCAGTAGAGCCCCCCGCCCGTCACTGATGCTCTTCCGGGTGACTCCTGCCCTGCCTGTCCCTCACGGCTCCTCTGCTTGGGCCCCAGTGAACCCCTGTGAGCTGCACTGCCGGCCCTCGAACGAGTACTTTGCTGAGAAGCTGCGGGACGCTGTGGTGGACGGCACCCCCTGCTACCAGGGCCAGGCCAGCCGTGACCTCTGCATCAATGGAATCTGCAAGGTGTGCCCAGTGAGGAAGAGGACCCCCTCTGCCTTCCTCCTGCTTCCCTCTGGCCACCCTCCCCAGGCTGTGCCACTGGGCTTCCCAGCTCTACCAGTGAAGCCTTTTGAGGGTCTCCCATTACCTCTCAGCAAAGCGCGCCCCAATCCTCCTGGGACTGGACCCCCCACACACACCATCAACCTCAGCCTCTGCGACTGTACCCCAGCCTGCCTGCCGTGGCTTCCGAGATCTGGCCTGGGCTGGCCCGGCCCCAGCCCGGAAACCAGAGCTCAGGCGGAGGCTCAGCCTCCCGCTGGTTGAATGACCCCAGGCAAACGTTTCCTCTGCGATAAGGGGACTGTCTGTCCAAGAATCCACGTCACGGGGTTAAATGGGGTCACTTATCAGGGATTGCCGTGCAGGGGCTCAGCCCGGCAGAGAAAGCATCAGTGTGTGCTGACAATACTTAAAGATATTTCCAGCAGCAGCAGCGGCCTCGGCGGCTTCCCCTGCCCGAGTCCTCAGCACTTTCTTTCCCCTGCTCCGGACAGGGGAAGCTCCTGGGCATAGAGGCCAGAGCTCAGGACCAGCAGAGAACATTGATTCATATTTCGGGGAAATTCTTGTCCATGCTGGTCAGGAGCCCCTGTATGCCCGCTGGGGCCGTTTACACAGCTTTTCCTGTCCCTTGTCTCATTTGATCTCACAGCACATCTTCATGATGTCGGTGGTTCCCCCTCTTTCACATCTGAGGAAACTGAGGCTCAGAGAGGTCGAGGGGCTTACTCGGGACTGGAGGCCACAACAGTGGTGGGCCCCTGCTCCATGCCCCGAGCACTCTCCTCCCCACCCTGGCAGCCCCCGAGGTGGGGGCCGGAGAGGGCTTGCGGCCAGCAGCCCAGCACCAGGGGCCTCCCCTCCTGTGCGTTACAGAATGTGGGCTGTGACTTTGAGATCGACTCTGGTGCTGTCGAAGACCGCTGCGGGGTGTGCCACGGCAATGGCTCCACCTGTCACACCGTGAGCGGGACCTTCGAGGAGGCTGAGGGCCTGGGTATGGAGGGGGACCACTGGTGGCGGAGGCGGGGGGTGCTCTTGGCCTGGTAGCCCTTCTTTGTCTCCCTTGAGCCCCTGCCTGCATCCTCCTTGGTCCCCACTGAGGCTAGCGATGGGAAGCAGGCACGCTGCCCTGCTGGGTCCAGGATCCAGGCAGGAGTCAGGGCCTGCAGGCCTAGATGCAGAGACCTGCCCTCCCAGGGAGTCCTCTTGCCCCAGGGACTCCAGGCTGGGCTAATGAGTGGCCTTCAGAGAACCAACCCCACAGCTCTACTCCCGCACCCCAGGACCTGTTTTGCATACACTGTTTAAGTGCCGACTGTATGCTGGGTGAGGGAGACATGGAAGTGAAGGGCTTACAGTCTCATCTTGCAGTGGAGGGAGACCCAGAGGGGCTGTGAGAGCCCTGGGGAAGAAGGTCCTGACCTAGGGAGGTCAGGGAAGACTTCCTGAATCATGAAAGACTCAGCGGAGATGAGGAAAAACATTACACATGCAGGAAAGAGCTTGTGCCCAACGAAGCCTGGAGACAAGGAGGAGTATGCTGTCTGGGGACCTGACTGTACAGAAGGCAGGGCTGCCATGGGGCTTTGAATGTGCGGCCAAGAAGCTTAGATTTCATCCCCAGAGATGCAGCCCAGCATGGTGGTTAAAGCTCAGACCTCAGAGCTTGATTCACATCCCAGCAGAGCCCTGGGGCAAGCTATGTAAGGTCTCTGTGCCTTGGTGTCCTCATCTGTAAAATGGGGATAGCAGTAGTACCCGGGGGTACATACGGTTGTTACACATGTAGGGTTCTTGGGATAATGCCAGGCACAGGTGTTGTGTGCTGTGCTTAGTCAACCAGTCGTGTCTGACTCTGCGTCCTGTGAACTGTAGCCCTCCAGGCTCCTCTGTCCGTGAGGATTCTCCAGGCAAGAATACTGGAGTGGGTTGGCATTCGCTTCTCCAGACATGATGGGTACTACTTAGCAAAAGAACAAAAACAGGCTTTATAGGCATGAGGAGGATGTTATCAGGAGAAAGGCCCGGTCAATTGGATTTTTAGAAAGGTCATGCTGGCCCCAGGTATAGGGGCCAGTGATAGGCCCAGCCCAGTGATAGACTGACTGAGGTTTCCCAGAGAGGGGCCATCGGGCACGAGGGCAGGATTGCAGGAGCCCTTCTGAGTGTGGTGACTTAGAACAGATCTAAGTAGGAAAGTCAGAATCTTAACAACGAAACCTTGGCATCAGTGGGCGGGGCAAGTGGAAAGAGCGGTGAGGGCAGACTGCAGCTAACCCTCTTCTTTCCACAACCTGTGCTCAACCCCTGGCCGACAGGATATGTGGACGTGGGGTTGATCCCCGTGGGTGCCCGCGAGATCCGCATCGTGGAGGTGGCGGAGGCCGCCAACTTCCTGGCCCTGCGCAGCGAGGACCCGGATAAGTACTTCCTCAATGGCGGGTGGACCATCCAGTGGAATGGGGACTACGAGGTGGCGGGCACCACCTTCACGTACGCCCGCACAGGCAACTGGGAGAACCTCACGTCCCCTGGCCCCACCGACGAGCCTGTCTGGATCCAGGTGACTGCCTTCTGGGGCCAGGCCGGGGCGGGCAGAGGTGGAGTGCGTGGGACCCAGCCCCGTGGCAGGAGTGCACCCTGGGGCAGTCATGGAGACAGGCTCTGAAACGGCCCCATGGTGGAGGCTCAGGTCCCGGAGGTAGCTGAGGTCGGCTCCTTTAGGATGGGTGTCAGGGCTGGGTTGTGGGAGAGGCCATCTCGTGCTCACAGGGCCCCTGCCTGCCCCAGCTCCTGTTCCAGGAGAGCAACCCTGGGGTGCGCTACGAGTACATCATTCACAGGGAGGCGGACGGCCAGGACCACATCCAGCCGCCCGAGTTCTCCTGGCGTTATGGACCCTGGTCCAAATGCACAGTCACGTGTGGCACAGGTGAGGAGAGGGGTGGGCACGGCCGCTGCCTAGCAGGGCCTTTGTCTCTGGGCTGTGAGACCCGGCTTCAGCCTCTGGCTCATTGCTTGTTTGCCGGGCCGCTCTGAGCTCGGAATGCTGCTTCTGGGCCTCAATTTCCTCATCTGTATAATGGGGCTAGCAGTGGTCCTGCCTCGTGGGTCCACTGGGAGAGTAACCAAGGTGAGGCAGGCACGGCACACAGCACTTGGCCAGCCCGCATATCTCCCCCAGAGAAGCACCAGCTGCCCTTCCCTCTTCTCGCTCCTCGGCTGACAGGTCCTGTGCGAGCATTTCTCCCCCACCCCTGGGACTTGACCACTTCATCCTCCTGGAGCCTTACCTGCATCCCCATCAGGGTGGGCTCCTCCCCTCCTCCAGCTTCCCCAGAGACCCCTCTTCCATGGGGCGCTCCTGTCTGTCCTGGGAACCTGGAGCCTAACTTGTCTAGGCTGCTGCCCCTCCCCATGAGGAGGGTGGGGGAGGAGGGAAAGAAAGGAGATGGGAGGGGGAGGATGGAGTCGGACAGGGACGGGGAGCCAGGACGCCACAAGGACCTCCCCACCCGACTCTGAGCCTCTTAGCCCGATGACCCCATTATTCACCACATTTACTTATTTCTTTAAACTCTTTCTAAAAGGTGTAACAACTTGACTCTCCCCTCCCCGTGGTTTCTTCCGTATCCCTGCCCATCCCCCCACCCTCAGTGTACAGGGGTCTCCGTATCAGGGCTCTGGGACAGAGAGAGAGGTGTTTGGACATTCTTTGAAATGCCGTTATGATTATAAAGTGAATAGTGACACACTGAAGCTGGACAGAAACCTTCAGAAGCTGTCAGAATCAGCCTTTCTCATATAAGTGTTAAATTTACAAATGCGAAAACAAATATGTTTGATGAACCAGACATGGGGGAACTGGTTTCCAGCAAATTGGTAGCTCCCCGTGTGGACAGAATGGAATGTGTTGAGCAGCAAGTGGCAGGATCCTGACAAGGGTTGGCTGGAGCAGAACGGGTTTACTTGTCTCCGCAGTGAGAAGCCCCAGGGTGCACAGTCCAGGCTGGTGGCATGGCCTGCCGTGTTTTTAGGGACTCCTCTCAGCCCCATCTTCCCCTTGTGTGTATCACAAGATGGCATCTTTGGTCCAGGCTTCTTGCCAGGTCTAGGTGGAAGGGAGAAGGACCAAAGGGAGGATTTGCGCCTTTTTCTCTCTGTCCCAGACCCCCTAGCTTCAAAGGAACCTCATTGGGGAGTGTTTGGCATTGGGACCTTAAACAAACCCAGTGTTCTGTTAGGCAGGAAGGAGAGGGTGGGGTGGGGCAGGGAGACTGGAGGCTCAGTGAAGGGGTGAGTCCCTCTTCTGTGCTGTAGGGGAACAGGGTGAAGGCAGAGCCTTCTGGAGCTGGTCCTGTCATTGGGCCTCACAGGTGTATTGAGGGGAGGAGCACAGCCGTGCAAAGGCCCGGAGGCAGGCGGTGCAGAGGGCGTGAAGGCCAGGAACCGTGACAAAGCTAGTAGGGGCCGTGGGGCCATAGGGGAGTGCCTGGCCACGGGAACTGATGGATTTCTTCTTTATTGTTTCTGAGCACTGGCCCTGCTGGGGGGTGGGGTATAGACACAGGCTGCACTAGGCTGTGGTTGGATTTAGCGTTAGTTGTGGTCTCCCCAAGGCAGGTGTTATCATTACTCCCATTTATAGATGAAGACACTGAGGTTCAGAGAGGCTAAGTGAGCTGCCCAAGGCTTTCCAGTTAGGAAGCTGCAGGGCTAGACCACGCCCCCACCCACCCGTGACCCTGCGCACTCTGCTGCCTCTGCAGGGGTGGGGATGAAAGCCAGGAAGGCAGTGAACAGGGAGCGGTAGGGGGGCCTGCCTTCATCCTGACGGAGGCAGCAAGGCCCGGTTCTGGAAGGGTTCTGAGCAGGGTGGGTGCAGCTGTGTCTTTGGGTGCAGGGTGGTTTGGGCAGGGGGCGCCCTGGGTGCCGGGCCCAGGCTGAGCCCCCATGGCCTCGCAGGCATGCAGAGGCAGAGCGTGCACTGTACGGAGCGGCAGGCGGGGCCTGTAGATGAGAGGCACTGTGACCCCCTGGACCGGCCGGATGACCGCCAGAGGAAGTGCAGCGAGGAGCCCTGCCCTGCCCGGTGAGCGTGCTGGGTGCCTGACTCCAGGTGTCCCTCACCAGAGGCCCTGGAAGAGCAGAGGGAGCTGGGCTCTGGGCCCGACTTCAAAGGCTGGACCCAGCCTCTGGTTGCCCCTGACCTCAGCCTGGGCGCCTCCTCAATTACCAACACTAGCCAGGGACATCCCTGGTCACTCATGCTTGGGTCCCTGGATGTGGACACAGGCCTTGGGGCTTGCCCAGGTCTCCTAGGGGTGAAGGCGGCAGGAGCAAAGGGGACTGTGCCCTGTTGCTGGGCTTTGGGCACCAGAGTGCCATCTCAGGCTTGGAGCTCCAGGGACTCCTCCCCTGGGCTTAGGCCTGACCCTGAGTCCTGAGTGCCTGAGAGTGCCAGGCGGCCCCATGCTCATCTGCCCTTGTGCGCCCCCAGGTGGTGGGTAGGTGAGTGGCAGCTGTGCTCCAGCTCCTGTGGGCCTGGAGGGCTCTCCCGCAGAGCTGTGCTCTGCATCCGCAGCGTAGGGCTGGATGAGCAGCGCGCCCTGGAGCCGCCTGCCTGCGAGCACCTGCCCCGGCCCCCTGCTGAAACCCCCTGCAACCGCGATGTGCCCTGTCCGGCCACCTGGGCTGTGGGGAACTGGTCTGAGGTGAGCATCAGCACGGGTGGGGTTAGCTCTGCCATTAGTCTTGGGCTATAGGGAGGCAGAGACAGTGTTCAGGGAACCCCTACTGCTGGACGCCGTGGTGGGAGGGGGACTGGGACATTCCAGGTCTGGCCCCATCCCCAAAGCTTCAGAAGCTGGGATGTCCTGCCAAGTCACAGTCATGGTCACCAGCGGCCAGGGCGCTATACGCTGACACTGAGCAGCTGGCCGGGTACCTTGCAAGGCCCTGGCTCCTCCTGGCCTGAGTCCCTCACCCAGCCTTCCCTTTAGTGCTCGGTGACATGTGGGCCAGGCACTCAGCGCCGGAGCATCCTCTGTATCAACGACACCGAGGTCCCCTGCGACGAGGCCCAGCAGCCAGCACGCGAGGCCGCCTGCCTCCTGCCACCCTGCCCCCAGATCCTGGACACGCTGGGCCCCGAAGGCTCAGGCAGTGGCTCCTTCAGCCCCGAGCTCTTTAATGAGGTGGACTTCATTCCCGGCCACCTGGCCCCACGCCCTCCGCTGCCCTCATCACCCGAGCCAGCTGGCATGGGCAATGCCATTGAGGAGGAGGGCCATGAGCTGGGCCTGCCAGGGCCCATGTTCGTCGACGACTTCTACTACGACTACAATTTCATTAACTTCCATGAGGACCTGTCCTATGGGCCCTTCGAAGACCCTGACTCAGACCCGGTGGGCACAAGGGATTGGAGACCCCCACCCCCAAGCACTGCTGCTGAGCCCCCAACGGGGACCCCCGTTCCTCCCACAGAGCCTCCTGGGACTCGGGATGAGGGGACACTGGGAGATGGGTCCCCTGCCCCTTGGCCCAGCCAGGCTGGCCAATCCCCACCCCCACCCTCGGAGCAGACCCCTGGGAACTCCCTGGTCAATTTCCTACCTGAGGAAGATGCCCCCATTGGCTCCCCAGACCTTGGGCTCCCCAGCTTGCCTTGGCCCCCCACTTCCGTCAGCATGGAGACACCTGCTGCCCCTGGGAGCCAGAACCAGTTCCTGGGAGCGGAGGACAGCCAGAGCCTGCCGCCCGCTCCCCGGTGGGAGAGGACCAATGAGGTTTCTGATGACGAGGAAGCCTTAGGCCGCGGAGCCCCTCGGCTGCCCCAAAGGCCCAGTCCCACATCATCCTCTCTGTTGTCCACTGGCACTGCCCACTCCTCCCCTAGTCCCCACATAGTAGAGCTGTGGACGAGTGGGACGGTCGCCTGGGAGCCAGCTCTTGAGGGTGGCCTGGGGCCTCTGGACAATGAGCTGTGGCCCACCATGGGAGGCGCCCCTCCACTTCCTCCTCCCACCACCACTCTGCCAGACACTCAGGGTACGGACAGCCCCCTGGAGCTGGGGACTGCCACCCTCTCAACCCCAGGACCGGCTCTGCAGGACCTGCAGACCTTGGCGGTGCCAGGAACCTTCCTTCTCGTGGCCCCCACTGGCCTGGGGCACATGCCTTGGGTGACTCCCCAGAGCCTGGGCCCCTTGGGCCAGCCTGAGCCCCCCAGCTCCAAGATGCCCCCAAGCCCTGGGCTGCTGTCCACACCAGCTCAGGATAGTCCGGCCAACAGCAGCAGAGCCCCTGGGCCTCTGGACCCCAGCCTGGTTGAGGACCTGCTGCCTGCCAGGAATGCCAGCTGGGAAGTGGGGAACTGGAGCCAGGCAAGTGCTGCTGGGGTCAAGGCAGGCCAGTGTGTGTGTCGGGGGGTGGTGTCCTCACTGAGAGTGGGCAGAGCCATGTCTGTCCTGCCTTCTGGGAGTGAGGACTCAGGAACTGACAGCCTGTGGTGGGTGGAGCCTCTGTGGGTGGGAGGAGCATTGCCCCGTCTCAGTCACACTGCCCCGTCTCAGTCACACTGCCCCCCATGTGCCTCTGGGGCTGGTCTGCCCCACGGGGCCTCAGTTTCCCTTTTGAGCAATACGGTGGGCTGAGGGGGCCTGGGGCCCCCAGAGGCTCACTCCTGAGTAGTACAGGGGCTGCTGGGAGGGCAGGGCCAGGCACAAGTGAGGGGCAGCCAGGGGGAGCAGCTCTCTCATACTCTGGCTTGCATGCCCCCAGGGACAAGGAGCTCACCCCCAATAGTTGTGTCGGTGGGGAAGCTTCCTCTCACACTCCCTAGGCCCAGAGCGGCCCACCACGGTTTGCCGAGGTGCAGCCTGGCCCCTCCAGGAGCAGCTCGGTTCCTTGCCACCTGGCTCTCCCCTCAGTGGCTCCCCCTGCTTTGCCAGGGGCCGTTGAGGGTCTCAGCTGCATGGGAAGAAGCTGGCCTGTGTGTGCCACTCCACTCCACCCTCTGCAGGCTGTTACTGGAGAGGAAGTGAGCTGCTTCTGCTCAGATCCCTAGTTTTGGTATGGGAGGGATGGGCTGAGGCTGAAGTGCCCAGACTTCCTTCTCCAAGTGACTTAGGGAAGCAGCAAGCCTTAGCAGGGCAGCTGGGCCACCCCGCATGTGTGAGCAGGAACAGTTGGCTGCCAGGGGATCTGACTTTTCATCTTCTTGGCCCCCTTGGGAGGTGGGTGGAGGAGCCCATTTTTCAGATGAGGAAACTGAGGCAGTGTCTGGTCCCTCTCGCCTGGCTGGGGAGCTGGCGGGCATGGGGATCTGCCCACCCTCATGGCCACTGGGTCCCCTGCCCCCAGTGCTCCACCACCTGCGGCCTGGGGGCTGTCTGGAGACTCGTGCGCTGCAGCTCTGGCCGGGAGGAGGACTGCGCCCCCGCTGGCCGACCCCAGCCTGCCCGCCGCTGCCACCTGCGGCCCTGTGCTGCCTGGCACATGGGCAACTGGAGTAAGGTACGTGAGGGAGGCAGCTGGCAGCCTCAGGGCACGGGGCAGAGCCCTAGGGCCCATGGCCTTTGGTATCAGCTGCAGCCACCACCAGTCGGTGGGCCAGGGTCCATGCGCACAGCTTTGCACTTTAATTTCTAGCCCCATCTGTGTAGGGCTCAGACTGCCCCAGGCCCCTTCTCTTACTGCCTGTATCCTTTTCTCTGTACTTTGTATAACCCTCGGGATTTCATTTTCTCCTCTGTTCCTCTTTATCCATCTGTCCCGTCCTGGGGCAGCCCCTGGCCACATCACCCTCTGCCCGAGGCTGGTCAGCCATGGCCTCTCCCTGGGTCTCTTAAGGGACCTGCCCTGGTAGTGGGAGTGGTGTGGGAGGGGAGTCCGATGCTCACCCCCACCCCTGCTGGGTTCTGTATGTGCACACACGGGACCCTCGGCCTCCAGTGTTCCCGCAGCTGTGGCGGGGGCTCCTCCACACGGGACGTGCAGTGTGTGGACACACGGGACCTCCAGCCACTGCGGCCTTTCCACTGCCAACCGGGGCCCACCAAGCCGCCCGCCCGCCGGCCCTGTGGGGCCCAACCCTGCCTCAGCTGGTACACCTCTTCCTGGAGGGAGGTGAGGCTCAGAGATCTGGGGATGGGAGTGAGTGGGGGTGTCCTCGGATGCTGGCAGCCCGCAGACCCTTCCCCTGCCCTCCCAGTGCTCCGAGGCCTGTGGCGGTGGTGAGCAGCAGCGTCTCGTGACCTGCCCGGAGCCAGGCCTCTGCGAGGAGGCGCTGAGACCCAACAGCACGCGGTCCTGCAACACCCACCCCTGCACGCAGTGGGTGGTGGGGCCCTGGGGCCAGGTGAGCAATTGCGGGGGTTTGGGGCGGGGAGCGGGCCTGTGGACAGGAGGCCGTGTCAGCAGGCGTCCATCAGACCTTTTTCATGTAGAGTTATTGAGTGCGTCCTGCATGCCAGGGTCCCTGTGGCCTCTGCAGATGGCAGTGGTAGCCTGACAAGGTCCATGCCCCACTGGAACTCACGGCCCACCAGGGAGACAGACCAAAAACAAACAGACGTGCGTTGTGATGTCAGGCAAGGCCTTCTGAGGAGGGGATCTTAGAGGGAGACCAGCAGGGTCTGTGCTGTCGAGGGGAAGCACACAGGGAGCAGCACGTGCAAAGTCCTGGGGCAGGAGTGACGGACACGGGGGCTGCTTCGGAGACCAAGCAAAGGCCAGACGGGCAGAGAGGGTACAGGAACGGCCAGTGAGGCCTCAGCTGGGCAGGACCCCTCCTGCCAGGCCTGTTTGGAGCTCGCAGGTTTGGGCATCTCAGTCCTTGTCCCACTGGGGGACCTGCCGAGGGACCCTGGGAAGGTTGCTTCACCTTGCTGGGCCTCTGTCGTCTCATCTGTAAATGGGGTTGTAAGGATTAGATGAAGTCACACGGCGAGGCACTTAGCACAGGACCTGGCACAATCTTGCACAGATTTAATTATGGGGCCTTTTAAAAGTGTCAGACCCTGACTGACAGGAACAGATCCTGACTGGGGACGGCGGGCCCTTCCTGAGAAACTTTGTCTCCCTCCCTTCCACTGCCCGTGCAGTTCCCCCAGCCCCAGGGCATGTCCCATCCCATGTGAGGGGCCAACAGCTTCCCCCACCACCACCAACCTGCCCTGTTCCTGCAAGTGAACACTGGTGGCCTCTAGGGACAGACCGGACCCTCTGAGGAGGCCAGAGGGTTGGGGCTGGGAAGCAGGAGCCAGGCTTCCTGGCGAAGGCAGCCACTGCCCTGGGGATGGCCTGGGATGCCCCCCTGCAGGGCTGGCCCAAGGGATGCTCACCCCCCCACCCCCGCTCCCCACAGTGCTCAGCCCCCTGTGGTGGCGGTGTTCAGCGGCGCCTGGTCAAGTGCGTCAACACCCAGACCGGGCTGCCTGAGGAAGACAGTGATCTGTGTGGCCACGAGGCCTGGCCTGAGAGCTCGCGGCCGTGCGGCACCCAGGACTGTGAGCTCACCGAGCCGCCACGTGAGTGCCCCACCTGGCTCTCTGCTGGGGCTGGGGGCGGGGTGGACGGTGGGGAGATGGGACTCATGGAGCTGTCCCCCCAGAGCACAGGCTGATGGAGGGGGTGCCACGCAGAGGCTGGGGCAGTGCTGGGGTCAGAGCAAGGGGCCTCCTGCCCTGCAGGCAGCTCTGTCTAGCTCAGAGAGGAGTGGAAGCAGCAGTCTGGCCCCCCAGGCGAGCTCCTTTTCCATCTGGGTCTCAGTTACCCCCTCTTCCTGGAGTGAGGCTAGGGATGTCCCTGAGGCTGTGGGTCCCAGGCCTGGGGGAACCCCCTCCCCAGTTCTAGCCAGAAGAAGACTGCCCAGAGCAAGCTGTGTGACCCTGGGAAAGGACCTCCCTCCTAGGGTCCTGCTCCCAGCAGCTGGTGGCTTCTTGGCCAGCTGGGTCCTTCTGGAGAAAGAGCCTGAGCCAGAGACACACACATATACAGACTTGTGCGCACACACACTTCCTTCCTGCAGCCCAGCTGCCCCCCTGCAGTGCTGAGCACAGGAAACGGTGGCCCTGTGGTCACACCTGGCCTCCTCTCACCAGCTGTGCGGCCTGGCGCTCCCTTCCCTGTGTTATGTGTGAAGGGGCAGACAACCCCCTCCCCCAAGTGATGTCTTGGGCTGAAGAGCCCAGGAGGTACTCAGGGAAGGCTGGCTTCTTCCTCTCCCTCGTGGACATTGTCATCCCCCACCACAAGATCTGCAAGAGCGCCTGGGACTGCCTCTGTTGGGAACCCAGCAGCTCCTCTGCCGTCAACTGTCTGGCTCCTGACCAGGGGACAGAGCCTCTTCCCCTGGACAGACTTGGACAGATTTGGCCCTCAGCTGGCATCCAGGGCCTCCAGGGTACCTGCCCCAAGCTGCCCTCTATACCAGCAACTGGCTCCTTGGCAGCCCTTGGGCAGGCCCAGCCTAGCCAGTGCCACGCCTTGCTGCCCCTGCCACTGGCAGGGAAGGCCTTGCTGCCCCGTTATCTCGAGGCCCAGCAGAAATCCCACCCGCCCCAAGTGCCCTGCCCTCCGCATTCATCCAGCAAGCACTGCCTCACAGCCTGCACACAGCCCTAAGGTAGCTGTTGGCACCCAAGTGAGCCGTTTAAGGGGGGAGGCCAAAGAAGTGACCAGGATGCTGAGCCCCCGGAGTCCCCAGGATGTTTTGATTACTTGTCGGCAGGACGTCTGAAAAGTCTGGAAACTCCAGGGTGTGCGGTCATCATTGTGAGGCAGCTGACATAGCAAGGCCACATCCGTTTGCCTGTGGAGGTGGGGGTTACTGGCAGAGGAGGGGACTGGGCCCCCTGAGAAGTTGAGAAACTTGCCTGAGGTCTCAACGGTGGGAACAGGACACAGGTTGGCGGATGTGTAGGTTAGAGCCGCTGCTCAGAGCCGGGGTGGGGGATCCGGCCTGCCGCCTCGTGCCCTCAGCTGGGCCCCGGGGATGTCCCAGGGCCAGGCTGCCAGTTGCCTTCTGCTTCTCCTCCCACGGGATGTCTGCTGCAGTGAGCAGGGCCGGGCGGCAGCTGGAGGCTGTCACCAGCAGCGGGAGCGAGGCCAGGAGGCTGGAAGCAAGCCGCTTCCCAAAATAGCTCCGATAAGCATGGGGCAGGAGGGCCGGCCAAGCCTCAGCCTCAGCCTTGGACAGGCAGCCTCCGTCTGTCCCTCCTCAGGAGGCCTGGGCTCTGCTGATGGGCTGATGGCCCAGGTCACACCTCCTCTCCTGGGGCCTCAGTGACTGGCCTGGCTGATGGGACTCTTCTGGTGTGTGACCTGGAGGCTGAGGCTGGGGACAGCCCAGCGGGCAGGGAGGTCTGGCAGGACAGGTGCCTTTGGATAGAAGGTAGGGGTGGGGGGCAGAGGCCACTGTAAGCTGGCAGGAGGCCCCTGGGACTTCAGTTGTGTACCAGGCCCTTGGGGTCATGCAGGGTCCACAGAGATGGAAAGGGTGGCAGGCTCCTTGGCTTCCCACGAGCCCCTGAGGAGTCAGGGCTGGGGTCTCAGGGTCTTCCACTGGATACCCGCGCCCAGCAGGCCCAGTTCCCCAGTCCTAGAGTGGTGGGTCCAGGCCAAGGGCAGGAGGGACAGGGAGCAGCTGGAGATCTAGTCCTCAGGCTGAGGGGAGCCCTTCCAGAAACAGCAGGCTGACGCTCTGGGGGTGGCTGCAGGTCTCCTTAAGGTCTTTGGGGACAGGGAGATGGCCCAGGTAAAATCTCCGGGAAGCTCTTCCCCCTGGCGTGGGCAGGGGGGCGTTCGGGGTGCCCAGCCTGCGGGTCCTAAGCTGCCCCCTGCGCCCCTAGGCTGCGAGCGTGACCGCCTGTCCTTTGGTTTCTGCGAGACGCTGCGTCTGCTGGGCCGCTGCCAGCTGCCCACCGTCCGCGCCCAGTGCTGCCGCTCCTGTCCCCCGCCCGGCGTCCCCTCCCGCGGACACCAGAGGGTCGCCCGCCGCTGACCCGCGCCCCGGCCCCCAGCGGCCAGGACACACAGACAGACTGACGCACGGACCTCAGCGCCCAGCATGGGCTGTGGCGGAGCCCCGCCCCTCACGCCCTAATGGTGCTAACCGGGGATCCCACCACTGGCAGGCTGGGGACCCCTCCCTCTCAGAAAAGGTATTTTTTTATTCTAACAGTTAGCATAACATTTATTATTATTATTATTGTCATAATAAACAGGCATCTACTGTTTCCAAGTACAGCCTGGCTTCCTCTCGGCTTGGGGGAACTCCCCCTTGCCACGGTTAGCGGTTAGCGAACATCTTTTTAGTCTGCTCCTCTAGGAGGTCTGCAGGGAGAGAGGGGTCTGTGGGGACAGGGAGGCTCGAGGGAGTCAAAGCAGAGCCAGGCTTCTAAAGGAAGTGTGTGCTGGTAAGCTGGTAACAGGTGGTGCGAAGGTTTTTGGGTACCAGGTACAGCCTGGCCGAGGCCCAGGGGGTGCTGGTCCTACCCCTTACTTCATGCCCCCTGCTCAGGCCCCTCACCCCACCCTTTCCAGACCCCTGCATTTCAGGAGTGCCTTCTTAAGGAGGCACACCCCCTTAAGAAGCAAGGCCCATCTTGTCACCAGCAGGGTCTACCCCTGGAGTGAACCCCATGGACACATCCCTGGCCCTTCCGGCTTCACCCATCAAGTCCGTCTGTACCAGGGGTGGGGGCAGGAGCAGGCAGGTCAGACCCCCCCTTGGTGGCCCTTTCTTTCATCTTCTCCATGCTCAGGGACGGGGCTGGGCTGGCTCCTTCCTCACTGCCCGTCCCAGGTGCCGGGCTCTTGCTCTGTTGACACGTGGTCCTGCCACCCAGCACCTGCCACAGCAGCCCCTCCCTGCCTGCCACACCTCCTTCCACCGAGTCAGACTGTGGTGAATACACCAGGGAGCAGATGGGCACGAGGGGTTTTGAAGTGTGTCCTGGGCCCTGGTGAGGGGTGCAGAGGCTGGAGAAGGCCAGGAAGTGACCTGAACAGGCTCCAGCCCTCACCTCTGGCTGTGAACCTTGGACTTGACATTTTACAGTGTGCTCATGAGTGCTGCTCCTGGAAGGGGCCTGTCTTCTTCTCCACTCACATTCTGTTCTGTGGCTCCAGGGACCCCTGCTCTGAGGAATGGCTTCCCAGGGCTTTCTACTGCGGCAAGAGCAAGCCCTTACAAGGGACGGGGAGCAGGGGCCAGTGCTGGTCCCAGTACCAGCTGGGCCACGCTGTTGTGCTCTGTGACCCCAGGAGCACCAAGCCTCTCTGAGTCCGTGTCTCGGGAGGAGGCAGACTCCCCAGCTCCTCGCCTGCTCTGTCTGGGAATCTCTACTGGAGCTCCCCCACGCCGTCACACTGTGGCAAGACATTTGGTCTTAATCATTCTCGTGTGTTTTTCCAATGATGGGGGGTGAGGGGAGTGGCGTCCCCAGCGGCAGCTGGGCCTGAGCTGTCAGCCTAGGCAGGAGGCAAACAACCCGTGACTCAGGCAGGGCACGTCACCGCTGGTGGAAGGAGGGGTGCCTGGTGCCTGCCACCCGGTGGTTTAGGGGCTGCTCCGGACACAGGACACAGGACACACTCTGGCTCTTGATCCCTGACCCACCTTGTGCTCCCAGCCCTCAACTGCAGCTTGGCCATGGCTTCGGGGCCTCCCAGGGCTGAAGGCATTCTGTCCCACCTGCTCAGAGCAAACCAAAGGCAAGGATACAGAAATACACAGTGGAAGGTCGAGAGCTACCCCACCCCCACCCCCACTTAAGCCCTGCCCCACCTTTCAAGCCTTTGGGGCTGAGTCCCTTCACAAGTGAATGTAACTGCATTTCAAGTCAGAATGTTATACAAATTAGTTTATTTTGGCTTTTAGTAGGACAATTCCAAAATTTAACTGGAAGGTAAGCACAGAAGCTGCTAGGACATGGCAGGAAAAGAGTCACTTGGCAACACCCTGAGTCCTCCACGGCTGGCATCCAGCCTCCCAGAACACAGGCAGGAAGGCAACGGCGTGCAAAGTGAGGAGTAGGCATTTGTGCAGTAATACAAACATTTAGTTACAACAACAGCGGACTGGCTATTTGCCTGGAGTACTTCCTATATCGATATAATGTAGAAGCCAGAGCCGTTCCCAGCAATCAAGTCTTGGCTGGTGCAGGACAGCTGTCAGCATGACTGCAAGTAGCCCCACGGCTACCTGGGGTAAGAAGTGGGCCCATGTGTACACAGGGGAAGTCAGTGATGGTCAAGGCTGGGGGTCAGAGAGGGTACAGACGTGAACAGTGGTTCTGGAGGCTCAGGTTTACATACACACGAGAGAACATGTTACACAAAATAGATGTACATAATCTAGAAAACCTTGATAAAAATAGCCTATAAAAATATAAACTGTAGTGAAAATATACAAAAATATAAACAAATGTTCAATCCATAAAAAAACAAAGAACTCACCAACATGAAAGCTGGCAGTTCCCACCTGGTGTGGCCGGGGTGACTCCCCTGGCTGCGGTGTACGCATCTGGGAAGCTGGCTGAAGGCTGCCCCGCCCCAGGCTGGGAGGGAGGCGGCACCTGTCAGAAGGGGAGGATACGGAGCTACTCTTTCCTCAGCGGCACAAGGAGAAGGGAAGCACTGGCTCGAAGCAGTGGGAACAGCCCCTACAGTTGTGGAGGAGTTGGCCCCATCCCGTCCCCAGTCTGGAATCAGGTCAAGCTGTCCCTGTCCCACCTCTGGACACCCAGTGCTTTATTCCAGAAAGGAGAACTTCTAAGCAAGTGTTCCCGGCTCGTTCCCTCCACGCCCTCTCCTGCTCTCCCATACGCACTGCCTGGCCACTGACCGTGACAGCCTGGAAATACTCACACACCACTGACCACGCGGGGAACGGCCGACACCAGGGGCTTCAGCCACACACGGCAGGTGCCCGGGCCCAATTCAGGTGCTTTTAAGATAAGTCTTTTCAAGGCAGGAAGGACAAAACAAGCCTATTGCTAAAGGCAGCATTTTAGTCCCCAGGATGTGACCATTCCAGGGGAAATCAACTTAGGGGAAACTAAAATCTCAAGGAAGCTGGCGCTGTCCAGCCCCATTCGTGCTGCCGTCCCGGAGGCTGGCGGCAGAGGCAGGAGGCGGTCTCCACCAGCCCCAGTGGTCGGTCCTGTGGGGGTCTGTGCAGAGCGGTGAGGCTGCGGCCTCGCCTCAGAGTGAACCCACTCACAAGATGACTTCCTGGAGACGTCTGGCCTCAAACAACTGCTCCTGACGACCAAAACAATGATAAAATACATTTTGATACCCACATATAGAGGCCAGCTCCCCAGACAGTGAAGAATCAAACCAACCAGCTTAACCAAAGACAGAAAAATGGAACCTAGTCTAATATGCTGAAATGCTGTCCTGGCTATGAGACTGCTAGAAGGGTGACAGTAAGAAAAGAAAAACTATGCTTATGGAAAAAAAGCACTTCAAGTTACAGTGCTTCACTAATCTGAGTGTGTTTAATATCCACCAAGGATTGTTTCCAATTTTTTCCAGGTAGTGTAAAAAAAAAAAAAAAATCCACTAAAAACTTTTTCTTTCCTATTTGACTAATCAGATCAGATCAGACGCTCAGTCATGTCCGACTCTTTGACTAATACTGTCCAAGAAAACAGTCTCACATCAGTACATCAGGGATGGTCCACAGAATGATTATGCAAAAACAATCTTCCTTGCACAGAGCCTCTTTCCGGGCCTTCAGAAAGGTCATGCTCTAAGTCCCAGAACTGCCTGGGCAGCCTGACACTTTGGTGACCCCACAGGGGAGGACGGCTGCTGAGTACAGGGTGTCTCAACGTGGCAGTGGGGAGGGGACGCGCTGGGAGGGCTCACCAAAACTCTGACCTCAAGCAAAGGTGCCCCAGGCCCTGGCAGCTGGCCTCCCACTATCCCAGCCCAGCACACTGGCTGTTCCCAAGGAAGCCACGGCTTCCAGCTGCCCAACAGCAATCACTCTGCAGCTGCACCGCCACCCTGAAAGCACCTCCAGAACAGCTCCCTGCATCCCCTCCACCAAGGCCGGCCCAGAGGCGGGCCTGCTCTGTAGGACGATGATCCGTGGTTTCCTTGGAACCCCATCCACACGTGCAGAATGAGCCCAGGGTCAACTCTCAGATGGAAAGAAAGGTTCTGCACAGACCCATCTGGAGCAGTGTAGGCAGAGGAGCGAGCATGGGGTGTCTGGAGAGCCAGGCCTTCCACCAGCAGGTTGGGAGTTACTATCTGAAAGGCTGTGCATTAAAGGCCAGAAGCTATTCCAGAAGTGGAGCACGGCCAGCACCTTGACCCCATCAGCATGAGGTCTGTGGGCTTTCCATAGGCCATTTCTGAACAAGGGATGTACTTGCTTTCCTAAGAAAATCCCTTCTTTCACATGAGCCTTATGTCACCCAAAGCAGTCAGACCCTGGCCCAGGAGTGTGTAGGCGTGGTGGGCGCCCTCCATGGCTACCATTCAAAACAGTGCCTACAACCACCCACTGTGTATAGGAGCAACCACAGGGCAGATGGCACATGGAAGGTTTCCTAAGGACAGAGACATCAACACGGCTGACAGATACTGTAAACAGGCTCTTGGAACTAGCCAGCTCTAAGCCTGGTGAGGTACCGATCAGGCAGAAAGCATGACGGGACAGGAGTAGCCATCTGCCATGGCATGCAGACAGCTGTAAACAGAGGAGACCCGAGTGGAAACGAGAAAGTGCAGTGTGGCTTTGGATGTCTGCCCAGCAGACTTCCAGAGACCCCGGACGTTACATTCTGGATGTGGAACGAGCGCAGGTGTCTCTACAGTTCACCCTCTGGCACACTTTGGTTGCAAGGAGAGCAGCGTCCTGGGTGGGGGCGCAGGGCAGCACTCAGGTGTCCTCTTCCTCGTCACTGACCAGCTCGCCCTTGTCCGGGCTGGTGTCCCGTTCGCGCAGGAAGTCCTCCCGGATGGCCTCCAGCTCCGTCAGCTCCAGCCGGACCTTCTCCAAGTGGTAGGCCCGCCGGTTCCGGATCTGCCGCAGGGGGAATGGGTTCAGGTCCCCAAAGGAGATCCCAATGAGCTTCCTGGTGGAACACGGCAGAGACAGAGCATCGGGGGGTCAGGCGAGAGCTCAGCCTGGCCTGGGGGCCTGGGGGCGTGGGGAGGTGGACCCCAGACACCGTGCAGAGGGCCTGACGAGGGTATGTCACTTGGAGGCCAATGCCCAGACAGAGGCACAGGGTGCGCCCCCGATGACGGCCTGGATCCAGCTCCACCACACACTCCTGCGTGACATGGACCGTGGGAAGCTCCCCGCTGTTCGGGCCCCCAGTTCCTCATCTGTACACTGAGGTAACAGCAGTGCCACCTCCCACATGGGTTTACTCAAGTTGCCACCAGGGGGGCACCAGGACTTGCTCAGCGGTAGTGGGCCTCTGCGTCCTCAGAACCGGCGTGAGGCCTGGTGCGGGGCGCCCTCAGGAAGGTGCTGCTGCTGGACCGACTGACAGGATGAACCGACGCACAGATGCCCCAGCAAACCTGGGAACAACTGTCAGGCCCAGTCAGTGGTGTGACAAGTATTGAGATGCAGCATACGGAGAGGTGTGCAGTTCACAGGTTTCGTACTATCCCCAGGTCTATAAACCCACCACAGTAAACATTTAAAAATCATGGGTTTTCCCCCCTTACCATTGGCCAGCAGTTTAGTAAAAACGGAACTAGAAAGTGCCCAAGGCCCGGCTACGGACTTCTGGTACTAACCACACCACGTCTCTGCAGCTGTCACAGAAGCCGGTTCCTCACCCCTCAGCCCCTGCCCTGCTCCTGCAGGCCCCAGCAACAGGGACCAAAGGCCTGACACTCTTACAGACCCCGGGAGAGGCTGTGATGAAACAGAAGCTGCCCCCCAGCTTCCTCCCCGTCCACTCCTGCCACTCCGCAGTCACGTGGGCCGTTTTACTGTACAGTGTACACAAGTAAGAAGATGCGCCCTTAGCATCCCTCCCTCTTACATTTTTAAACACCCACTTCTTAGACATGCCTCAACACCAAGCCAGACGATGCTCCTGCCAGAAGGTACAGGGTCAGAAAGTCTGGCTCCCAGAGCTGAGCGCCCCAGAGTGCGTTCTAGAGCTGGTGAGCGGAGCGGCCTGAGCTCAGCCACAGCTCAGTGTGGCTCTCGGTGAAACCAGATGCCGGCCGGGAACGGGGAACCGGATCTGCAGGCCCAGCCCCTCTCCTCTGACAGCTGTTAGTCACGGGTGCCATGCACCTGGAATCAAGGTGTCCAGGTCCTTCCTTGCTACAGAAAAACCAAATTAGACTGATACTGTCCGCTGCCTCCACCAGGCCGTCACTACTGCCCATTAACGCAGCCTGTGGCAGCACAGAAACCACGCCCCGCTCTGCCTCGGGCCTGGAAGGTCCAGTTGAGAGATGAGAAGTGCCCTGTGTCAGCTAAGTTCAGAAGACTATACTTTGCACGTGAGAGGTCCCCAAGAGTCCTGACTCAGACTGGTCTAATCTTGTTTTACCCACCTCCCTGACCACATCTGACTGGGAATTCCCTGCCTCCTCCTCTACAGAACCAGTGTACTGCACAGTTGCTGTTCCTTGGAACCGCTAATCTGGGGAGCTTATTAAGCACTGGGGCCCTACTACAGAGGTGGGGCTCCACCACTGCAGGCATCTGCAGTCCTAACACCACCCCCAGGGTGATCCTGCTTGCAGTCAAGAACTGTGAGTCCAGGGGACCTTGACTTCCTGCAGGCACTCACCAGGTGGCGCTGCAGGAGCATGCACGACAGACCATGTCCCAGTTCCGCCTGTGTCTGCCAACCTGCAGGGCATCACCCACAACCCGCACAAAACTGTCCCGGGCTGGAGCACGATGCCCTCCACATGCATTAGCTGTCGGAGTGAAGTTCACTTCACACCATTCTTGTTGTCTTGACCGGATGTGGGATTAACGAATACTCCCAAGGTTCATCCCTCGGATATCCATTGTTGATATGGCAACAAGGCTGAATAAAATCTGAAAACCCACTTTCCAAGCAAAAGATCCTAACAGTAGTGGTGACATGTAAGGATGCCAGGTGTGGCCCCAGCCAGTATCTTCTCCCAACATCCACCTCCCTGGTCCTCTTGCCTCACTCAAGAGAACCACAGGGGAGAATGGTCCTCAGGCCCCTCTCTCTGGCTCCACACACCCTCTGTCCCAGGACCCCTTAGCACTGGTGCCCTGCAGCTCCTCCTGGCTGATGCTGCCCAACCACTTCTCATGACACTGGCCAAGAAGAGAAGCCGCCTTCTCTTCTTGTGAGCAGCAGGAGGGGCAACTGGTGTTTGTCAAGGAGGTAGTCACCCATCAGTGGATCAAAGCATCAGTTTAGTGAGTCATGACGAGCATTTTAAATATGTGATACACAGAGTAATTAGAAAATGTCAGAGGGTACAGCTCAGGTCTGTACCAAGCACTGAACTATTTCAACAAACAAATTATCTTGTTCCAGTTACAGACTCTCCAGTATGTGTGTCCCAGGTTGTGAAATAAAATGTTCTTCTTATGGGTGGCAGTCAACAATCTGAAGAACATTAATACGATCCAAATGTTTGTCAGTGAAAGGACTCCTGTGGTTTTCATGAGGCCACAAGTCTGCTACAGGGATCCACTCCCATGCAGGAAAGGTGGCTCCCAGCACCTCGTGTGGTGAACATTAACGGGGACTCAGTGGTTCACAAGGATGTGCACCCCACTTGCCTAACCGACAGCAGGTCCACAGAAACCCTCTGGTGAACACGCCTGGGCCACCAGGGCCAGAGCAGCTGCGAACTGTGGTTCAGGGGACACAAGGACAACGAGGGTGGCCCAGACAGGCCCCCTATGTTTGTGGGGCGACAGGGATGCCTGACCACTCACTGCCCAGGCCAGAAAGCCAGGGCCCTTCCAAGTTCAAATTCCCTCTCCACTCCTTTCAACCTGCCCACTCTGCTCTGCCTCTGGGGCGCCTCACTCCAGGCTGCCACTTCTCTCACCTGGAGCCTGGGCCTCCTGCAGCCAGTCCTGCTCCAACCAGATATGCCTTGCTCATGTCCAACCTGCAGGGACTTCCCAACACTCGGGATGAAGCAGCCTCCTGGAGAGAGTCTACAAAAGCCTTCACAACCCTGCTCTGTTCAGGCCTGGCCTCCACCCTGCCGTGCCAGCCCCACCCTGGCCGAGCCTCTGGGGCAGCTCCCTAAACACACTGTGCTGTCACGCCCTGCACACGGCTCCTGGGTGCCCTCTGCCCAGTGGGCCCAGGCCCTGCCCCGACCAAGCCCAGTTTACCCAGGCTCCCTTCACCGCAGCTCTGAGCAAACCCTGCTGGAACAGCCTCACCAGCTCTCCGAGGACAGGACCTGCTCCTCACCCACCACCCTCTGTGCCTGGCAGAGGGCCTGCTATGTGGCAGATACTCAGTAAGTGCTCCTGAGACAAGGAAGGATGTGCTTTGGTTGCTAGGATTTATGTTTATTGGGTCAAGGATAAAAGCTCAAGGGCCCTGCTCTCCTGGACATCTGGGGGTCCCCCAAGGACTCACCTAGCATCCAGGATAGTGCGTGTGAAGTAACGGAGGTACTTGAATATGGACATTGAATCCTGAAGTTTCAGGATCTCCTCTTCCTTGTATTTAAAAAGTGCCAGGGCAAAGCGGAAAATAACCTGTAGAAGGACAGGGAATCCATGAGGAGAGAAGCACCAAGCTCCAGGGGCTAGCTCCAGGGATAGGAGACCTGTGGAGCCCTGGGAGCGCAGCCTGCACGGGGTCCCTGGGGCAGACACCACCTCAGGTGCCTGCCGTTCTCAATAGAAAAACATTTCAACTCTCTGGTAGCGTTCAGCAACACTTCAGCGCAAACCAAAAATTTCCTTAAGGAGTAGAATCTTTGTGGACTCCTCCATATTCAGCTCACATTTCTAGTCCATAAGCTATACAGGACTAGAGATACATATTAAATTAATCAAAACCAGGGTCCTCTGATTCTGAAACTCTTAGAAAGCTCCATCTCCAGAGGTAGTTTTTATCTCACCTACCAGAATTACGGTCTGGATTACTGATTTCTGAATATGGGTAAAGAAAATGAAAAAAAAAAAATTTTTTTTTTCTGATTTGTCTCTGGGTCTGTGTTGAGGCCAGAGGAAATGGACTCCGGGTGCTCCTGCAAGTTCTAGCAGCTCTGGAACAAACTACTTCACCCATATCTAAGGGTGCTGGCTGGTCTGCAACAATGTGAATTTTCTCTTATTCAGAAAACAATACTTACAGAATTTAAATACGTGATCCTTCTCTTAGCATCCCTACCTGTGGCTCAGTGGGAAACACTGTTTAAGCCCTGGTTGATGAACTACGGAATGAGGTTTGTGGCACTGTACAGGAGACAGGGATCAAGACCATCCCCATGGAAAAGAAATGCAAAAAAGCAAAATGGCTGTCTGGGGAGGCCTTGCAGATAGCTGTGAAAAGAAGAGAAGCGAAGAGCATAGGAGAAAAGGAAAGATATAAACATCTGAATGCAGAGTTCCAAAGAATAGCAAGAAGAGATAAAGCCTTCTTCAGCGATCAATGCAAAGAAACAGAGGAAAACAACAGAATGGGAAAGACTAGGGATCTCTTCAAGAAAATCAGAGATACCAAAGGAACATTTCATGCAAAGATGGGCTCGATAAAGGACAGAAATGGTAGGGACCTAACGGAAGCAGAAGATATTAAAAAGAGGTGGCAAGAATACACAGAAGAACTGTACAAAAAAGATCCTCACGACCCAGATAATCACGATGGCGTGATCACTGACCTAGAGCCAGACATCCTGGAATGTGAAGTCAAGTGGGCCTTAGAAAGCATCACTACGAACAAAGCTAGTGGAGGTGATGGAATTCCAGTGGAGCTATTCCAAATCCTGAAAGATGATGCTGGGAAAGTGCTGCACTCAATATGCCAGCAAATTTGGAAAACTCAGCAGTGGCCACAGGACTGGAAAAGGTCAGTTTTCATTCCAATCCCAAAGAAAGGCAATGCCAAAGAATGCTCAAACTACCACACAATTGCACTCATCTCACACGCTAGTAAAGTAATGCACAAAATTCTCCAAGCCAGGCTTCAGCAATATGTGAACTGTGAACTTCTAGATGTTCAAGCTGGTTTAAAAGGCAGAGGAACCAGAGATCAAATTGCCAACATTTGCTGGATCATGGAAAAAGCAAGAGAGTTCCAGAAAAGCATCTATTTCTGCTTTATTGACTATGCCAAAGCCTTTGACTGTGTGGATCACAATAAACTGTGGAAAATTCTGGAAGAGATGGGAATACCAGACCACCTGATCTGCCTCTTGAGAAATGTGTATGCAGGTCAGGAAGCAACAGTTAGAACTGGACATGGAACAACAGACTGGTTCCAAATAGGAAGAAACACATGTTGGAATCCAGATTGCTGGGAGAAATATCAATAACCTCAGATATGCAGATGACACCACCCTTATGGCAGAAAGTGAAGAGGAACTAAAAAGCCTCTTGATGAAAGTGAAAGTGGAAAGTGAAAAGGTTGGCTTAAAGCTCAACATTCAGAAAACGACGATCATGGCATCCGGTCCCATCACTTCATGGGATATAGATGGGGAAACAGTGGAAACAATGTCAGACTTTATTTTTCTGGGCTCCAAAATCACTACAGATCGTGACTGCAGCCATGAAATTAAAAGACGCTTACTCTTTGGAAGGAAAGTTATGACCAACCTAGATAGCATATTCAAAAGCAGAGACATTACTTTGCCAACAAAGGTTCGTCTAGTCAAGGCTACGGTTTTTCCAGTGGTCATGTATGGAAGTGAAAGTTGGACTGTGAAGAAGGCTGAGTGCCGAAGAATTGATGCTTTTGAATTGTGGTGTTGGAGAAGACTCTTGAGAGTGTCTTGGACTGCAAGGAGATCCAACCAGTCCATTCTGAAGATCAGCCCTGGGATTTCTTTGGAAGGCATGATGCTAAAGCTGAAACTCCAGTACTTTGGCCCCCTCATGCGAAGAGTTGACTCATTGGAAAAGACTCTGATGCTGGGAGGGATTGGGGGCAAGAGAAGAAGGGGACGACAGAGGATGAGATGGCTGGATGGCATCACTGACTCGATGGACGTGAGTCTCAGTGAACTCCAGGAGTTGGTGATGGACAGGGAGGCCTGGCGTGCTGCGATTCATGGGGTCGCAAAGAGTCGGACACAACTGAGCGACTGATCTGATCTGATCTGATCTGAGAACTCTTAATACTGACAGACTGAATTTAAAAGGTGATGATGTACTATGTTGGACACAGTAGGGGATTAATATACACACTCAAACTTTGCTGGTGGGAGCAGAAATTGGTAAGGCCCTTCTGCAGGCAATTTGGCATTCTCGATGAAAACTACAGGGTCTTTTGATTCTGGATTTACCCTGGACCCAGCACATCCACCTCTAGGACTAAACCTATGGATGCCCTTGTACCTATAGAAAGGAATATAAGGAATCATTGGAGTGCAGTTTGAAACAGCAAGAGACTGGAAATAAGGTGAATGTCCATTATCAGGGGCCTATTTGGTAAATTTCTGGTTTATGTGGAGAAGGGGATACAATGCAGAGTGAAAAAAAAAAAAAAAGATCCAGATCCATATACTCTGATATGGAACTATCTCCAATAAATAATAAATTGAACAATCATATTTTAGATATATATCAAATACCTTGAAAAAGAGATACAGTACATTGAGAAGAACAGTTAGGAGACTGGGAATCTCCTTTCTACTCCACAATCTGAGTTATATGATTTGAGTTTATCATGTATTACTTATTCACAAACTGATTTTTTTAAAAGCATACACAGTCTGGGTGGGAGGCCTGTGAGCAGTAGGGCTCTGAAGCTGGCCCCCTCAGTCTGCCCCAATCATCTGCTCACTCTGAGCCTCTAACTCCTCATCCATACAATGGGATAATACTGCCCGCTGTTTGACAGAAGCTGAGGCTCAGACTGCAAACCATCAAAGCCCCTGTGCCAGGCAGAGGGTTTGGCACAGACTCGTTTCTGATGAACAAGCAACTGACCACAGACTCCTGCGGCCCCTCCGGCGGCCCCCAGAGCTAGGTCACCCTGCACCTTGGTAACTCTCGCACGTCCCAGCGAAGCCAGTCACTCTGCTGCCTCTGCCACTGCCCACGGAATCACCCAGTGAGCAGACCCACCTTTGGTCCCTCATAAAGGAAAGAGTCCCATATTTTAAAGAGGATGTCGCTGACGACGCTATCCACAAACACCACCAGGAACCAGTTGAACGTGATGAGGGTGTAGTCGACTTTGTACTGTTCAAAGTGGGCGTGCAGTCGAGGCAGCTTCTCGCTCATGAGGTCTCTGAACACCCGCTGGTCCACCTGGAGAGGGAGCAAAGAGGAGACGTGTATGGGGGCTGCCAGAGCACAGAGTGGGTCATCCAGGGCCCAGGGAGCTGCAGGCCCATCAGAATGCACAGCAGCGTAGCCATTCCAAATGTGTGGGAGGCTCGCCGCAGAGTGGAGGGCTCTGTGCCCTAGAAGCAGCTGACCTCATGGCAGGTGCTCACGAGTGCCCGCTGACTGTCATCCTTTCCACAGGGCAGGGCGCTGGGTACGATGGCCTGAAGCCACTCATACACTCAAAATGCCCCATGAAAACAGCTGCTGCAGAGCCGGTGGGACAGTCAGCCTTGCTAATCTGTGTGCAAGTACAGAGGGTGCGGCTACACAGGGCCACAAACCGGAGTCCCTGGCCCAAGAGGAAGTGTGGCATCACCTCATCTTCACCAAGTGTTTACTAGCTGGGTGGGGCAGTGAGAGAGCCAGGACTCCAGAGTTGGCAGCACCGAGCTTGGCTCTCAGCTCCACTGCTGACTCCAGAGTGGCCTTGGGCACACTGTTCCAGAGAGCTGTTCCTCATCTGGAAAGCGGCAACAATCTCTTTCTCCCAGGGCTTCTGTGAAGACTATAAGAGACTCAGGTAAATACCTATCAACATAGGTGGCTGTTATCTCTCCATGCTCTGTGTCAAGCAGGGGCCAGTGCTGGGCAGAGGCTTGAACTGGGTTCAGCCCTGACCTCTAGGAGCTAAAAGATGAGTGAGGAAGGAGGCGTATGGACTGTTCTGCCAGCCGTGGCAGGGCTTGGTAAAGATGTTTGCAGCGCATTACGGAGCCCTGGATGGGGCCCAGACAAGTCTGGTGGAGACCAGCCCTGTAGTGGGGAGCACAGCACTGTGGGCAGAAGGGGTGTGAGGGAGGCAGCCTGGCCTGGCAGAGGCACCATGCCCCTGAGGGTCAGACTTCATCTACAGGCCAGGGGCTTTTCCAGCCTTTGTCTGTGACCCACAAAAAAACATACGTCAACATCACCCAGTCTGCATCGAACAGAAACAAATCTTTCACAAGCATTACTTAACTTCACACAGTAGGACACACTTTGATGCCTCAATTCTAGTCTATTCAACTTAATGTGATGAAAAACGCTACTGCCAACCCCCTATACTGATTTCTCTACTCATGTTTGAAAAACGCAGCAGGCAAGGAAGGAAGAAGCATCAAGAGGCTTTGGGCAGGAGAGTGATGGGGCTGGACTTGTGCTTTAGGTCTGTCTCTCCACCTGCACCAGGGGCCAAGCTAAAGGGGAGGCCCATGGAGGCCCCCCACACCCAGAGCAGAGGGAATGAAAATCTGAGCCAAGGAGAGGTGGCAGGAGGGGAGGAGCACCTAGATCAGAACTACATGGAGGTAACGTCTGTAAACCATGCAGACCCTCTGCCGTCAGAGGTGAGGAGGAGGGGTGCTTGGAATACACAGGCCTCTAGAGGGGTGTGGCGAGGGCAGAGTGTGGTCCCCTGAGGCCTGATCACAGGAATGAGGGCTGGGGAGACTGAAAAATACTGGTGCCCGGGGGGCATCTCGAGCAGGACAACTGCAGCTCACCAGAGACCCGGGCCGAGGCTCCACGGCCTGGGTGCAGTGAGGTCACCACTCCACCAGTGAACAGTGAAGCATCAAAGTAGAAAGAGACCCGCACAAGAGAGCAAGCGACCGTGCACAGCGGGCCACAACCAGGCTGTCCAGGAACAGGGCAGCTGCATAGGAAATGTCGGCCTCATTAGTGTGCCCTGAGCGGCATACTGAGATGGGAGTGTGAACTGGTGCAACCCCCTGGGAGAGCCATCCAGCAATGCCCAGGAGACAGGAAGACGCCCTGCAGCAAGCCTGCTTCCAGGAATGGATCCCAGAAAACCCACCAAACTTTCACCTGTGTTATCAGTCAAGTTATGGTAGAAGGTGTGTGAATTCTTGGGATGACTGAGATACTAAAACAACTAGAAACAATCTAGATAAATGTTTAAATGACATTTTAAAATACCCTTTTTAAGGAGAATCTAAAACTTTGAAAAACTCAATTGTTTATCCTTATGGGAAGGTTTGTTTTTTTTTTTCTTTTTAAATATAGAAGTCATTATAGTAAAAAAAAAAAATTTTTTTTTAAAGAATGTTACACAGTTTAAGTATCACTGGTTGAAATGTAAAAATTTAAAAGGCAAAGTAACTTATAAAGCATTATTTTCTACAGAAATGATTCTAAAGCATTGTAAAGTCACCTTAGGGTATACAAAGGATAAAATGCAGGAATCATGGTTGGAAACATACATTTTTGTCCAGTTTGCTTTCTGGCTAGAAGAGACAAAATTTCAAAGACCTGAATTAGCTGAAATGAATTATAATTAATTTTTCTTAGAAAACTTAAACAAAAGCACGTAAGTTATAAAACCATCTCATGGTATGCAAAAAGTATCGCCCTCTCACCTTCTCACCTACATCTATTCTCCACTGCTGTAAGATTCTGATAGGTGGACCAGCTACTGAAAGGCAAGTTGTCAAAACATCTTATGGGTGCAATAGCCATGACAAGCCATACCTGGGCATCCTCTTTTGTTAGTTTCCCCGGAAGCCCAGGCCCTCCCACAGGAAGGTCAGCATCACTCACTAGTGATGGTATTTCTGCTGGTACTATTCCATCCCTCAGCACATAAACAACAACTACCCATTTGCACACACCTCACACTTGGCACTGGCCAGTGCTGGGGACGAGAAACAACAGGAGCAGGTGCTGCCTTTGCATGCATGCTAAGTCGCTCAGTCATGTCTGACTCTGTGACATCATGGACTGTAGCCTGCCAGGCTCCTCTGTCCTTGGGATTCTCCAGGCAAGAATATGGGAGTGGGTTGCAGTGCCCCCTCCAGGGGAGCTTCCTGACCCAGGGACCAAACCTGCGTCTCTTACGTCTCCTGCATTGGCAGGTCGGTTCTTTACCAGTAGTGCCATTCGGATGCATGCACACTGCCTTCAAGAGGCTGTAAACAGCCAAGGGAGACAACAGCTGACTACTGGGCCAAGTGACGGTGATGTGATGCCCTCTGCCTAGAAGGACCGGGGTGAAAGTGCCTGAGAGGAAGGGACCAGTCAGCTGGCCTTGAAGTGGGAGAAGACCCAGGTACACGCCTTTCCTGCCAGGTAGGTGGCAGATGGTGCCCTGTTCTTGAGGCTGCCTGGGGCTTGGCAGAGGGCTGGTGTGGGGAAGGCTGCCAGGGGGACGCCTGCTCGGGCCTCTGTTCAGCTCTCTGAGCTCAAGAGGACGTGGAATGACTATATTCATCTCTGTGTCCCCAGCGTCTAGTGAGGTCCTGGCGCTCAATGTACACTCAGCTGAGGGGACAGATGGAGAAGCTGCTGAGTGTCTGGACTGCAGTGCGGCATGAAGGGGCTCAGCGCTCAGCTCTGGCAGGAGGCAGCTGACGGTGAGCTGCAAGGCACGGCACCGGGGCTGACTGCACACACAAGGCTATCCCCATTTGAAGAGTGGCCTTACACAACATCCGTTACAGAAAAATGGTTCAACACCTCATGTCCAATCAACCGATGGAATATTACCAAATATGACACTGAAAAGTAGATAACATTATGAGAAAATGCTCAGGCTATCATATGAATGTGAACCAGCCAGGATAATCAGCTGTCAATCTGGATACTTAAATGTATTGGGGAAAAGTCAAAATGAAATATATCAAAATGCTAACTGTGGTTCTCAAGTTGGTAGGGTAACAGGTGACTTTTCATTTCCCTCTTAATATGCATTTCTGTATTACCTAACTTCAGTGAGCATCTATTGGGCTTCCCTGGTAGCTCAGATGGTAAAGAGTCTGAAGAAGGCTGTGAGAGGCCTGGGCCCAGTACAGGGAGGTCATGGCTGAATCCGTGAGTGAGACGGATGGAAGGATGGGTGGGTAAAGGCAGGAAGGGAGGAGAGAAGTACCTGCAATGATGCAGGAGAGCAGACAGTGACCTAACAGTGGTGAGAGGACAAGGGAACAGATCTGAGTCACCTGGCGGGTGGCAGTGAGCAGAAACAGCAACTCCAGGGGCACAGACGGACAGGAAGGGGGAGTGTGGGCTGACCCAATTCCTGACCCAATTCCCGGCCTGAGGTCTATGGGTGAGGAGGCAGTGCACGTGCTAACAGAAGGCAACAAGGGGGATCCCTCCAAAGACAGAAATGCAAATAGAAAGTAAAACACAGGGCCCAACCAGGCCAACAGAAACCACATGAGACATTTACAACAGGGATTTTCCCAGGGCAGTGGTCACACTGGTAACAGAAAGGCCGAGAAGCCAAACAGTTGATGGTGAGGCGGCCCAGAGGCCAGGGCAGGAAGCCACCCCTAGGCTGGAGCAGGGGGAACCCCAGTGGCACAGACAGGAGCTGGTGCCACAGAGGAGACAGAGTTACCGGCAGGAAGTGCCCGAGACAGAGAGGGGGAGAACAGCCCTCAGCTTCCTGCCCTCCTCCAGGCTCCCCATGTGCCTCTGCTGGCCACGCAGGGGCTGGGAGATGGCTCGGGCCTGTGGACCCGCTGTAGGGAACAGAAAAGAGCGGGGAAGGGCAGGGAGCGGCCGTGAAGCCTGGAGACAAGGATGCGACAGCCCCCGGACACAGGCCCAGCTGCAGTCAGGAGACACAGGGCTCTCAGGGAGGAGGAATGGACACAGGTCAGACACAGGAGGAGGAGAGCTGCCCCGCTGGGGAGCAGGGAAAGTCCATCCAGAAGCCAACATCAGCAGAAGCCCCAGTCTGGCACGGGGAGAGATGCCCTGGGCTGCAAGGGCCAAGGGTCTGGTCCTGAGGTGGGAAGTCACAAGTGGGACCAGAACCCCTGGCCCTCCCAGCCCACATCATCCTACCGGCCCCAGGCTTCAGACGCTAGGAGCTGTGGGCAGGAACTGTGCTGTTCAGACCTCCTGCTGCGGGTGGTGCTCATGGCCCCAGCGCTGTCCCTTTGGATCCATCACGACACTGTTCACAGGAGCCGTGTCATCCCCTGCTGCTTCCGGCCAGTGAGCAAGCAGGGCAGGGGCACGGATGTAGGCGGGTCTCGTGTGCACTTTAACAGGTGACCTTGGCTCGAGGACTCCACGCTGGCCTGACCAAAACTTTCTGAGAACTGCACAGCAGGCTGGGGTCTTCTCCGCCACCCAAACCTCCCCTTCTTTCGCTGGTCTGGGGGTTCTCCTGGCCTTCCCCAGTCCCTCCCCTTGATCCCTCATGGGTTTTCCCCTCAGTAGTCTCTGGCACGTCTGCTTCTGCCTTGGCCTCTGCCTCTTGGAGAACCAGAGCTAACACACCCAGGCTCCCCAGGCACCCCTGAACTGCAGCTTAGCCAGCCAGGCAGAACCCAGGGGAGACAGTGCTGAGCAGTGACCACAGAGCAGGTCTGCTGGCTTCCAGGGCACTGAGTGAGCCCGACCGAGCACTAACTGGCTTGTGGGCAGCCTGGCCAAGTCTGGGGGAGGTGGGGGCGGGCGAGGGGGCGGCCTTCGTGTGCACCTTGTCATGCCCATGGAGCCTCCCCGATCAACGCTTAATTCAGGTCACATTTCAGCTCTAATTCTATAAGCTGCTGACTGAAGCACAATATTTTTAGAGTACCTGGGATCCTAAAAGAGTCTTTGTGTAATAGTCTCGAGGCATGAAAACTTCCACTATGGTGACTAGACACCAGAAGGCATCTTCTTGTTCCAGGTACAGGAGGGCCACGGCCACCAATCTACAAGCAAACGGAGAACAAGGTGAGCGCCAGCCCCCGGCCCAGACCCAGGCAGCACAGCCCATCTTCACAGAGGCCTCCACGGCGTGCTGTGCTCTCTCACACCAACGCAGCTTCTATTCTCCAGGAAATAACACTGAGTTAAGTATTTTGTGGCAAGGGAAGCATTTCCTAGTTTAAAAAGCAAAGCTACATCCACCTTCCCTTTCGTTTGGTTTTTGTTTAAAGATGATGAAATTATTTCCCAATGATGTTGGGAAAACATTTTAAAAAATGTTTTTCATGATAAAATTTTGCTAATGCAGCTAATTCTTTGAGTTTCTTGTTTAAGTTCCAACTAATCCTTTTACGCACAAAAAAATTGAGAGGTGAATGCAAGAGAGAAAGAACATATGATGGTTTAAAAACAACTTTCTTGATACCAATCTACTTGAAATGGGGCTTCACACAAATGAACCATGCTGGGGGCTCTCTCAAAACACTGCATCCACGGCACGCACGTTGGGCGGGAAAGGGGGCTGTGTGTATCAGCTGTTCCGTCACTCACAATGGAAACCTGGGTCACTGTCACCACCCAGAGGTTACTCACCCAGTAACTTCATCAGGTCTGGCTCTGAGCCGGCATTCGGGACAGAAGGATGGGAAGGAAAAGGCAATAGAAAAGCCCCTCTCTACACACCCGAGAACTTCTGCTTGTGCATCACTTAAGGGAGAGACCTGAAGTCATTTCTCAGAATTTGTTTTTGTTTTCTTCCTTGGAAAAAATTATAATGAAATCTCCAATTAAGAGGTTAAAAAAAAAAAACTGGGAAGGGGACGCCTTGAGTCCGCATGAATGGGATGGAGAGTAGAAAGGTTACAACGAGTAGAGATGGGTAAGGAGGGAGAAACAGGATGAGCTCAGCACCTGAGGACACCACGAAAAGGGGCAGAGAGACTGAGATCCACAGAGCCTTCAAAGATATCACTTTAAGCTAACTGATGTTCATGATGGTAGGCGAGAATCACTTAGAAAAGGCTGCTGCTGCTACTGCTGCTAAGTCGCTTCACTCATGTTTGACTCTGTGTGACCCCACAGACAGCAGCCCACCAGACTCCCCCTGGGATTCTCGCCATTTCCTCCTCCAATGAATGAAAGTAAAAATTGAAAGTAAAGTCACTCAGTTGTGTCCGACTCTTCGAGACCCCATGGACTGCAGCCCACCAGGCTCCTCCGTCCTTGGGATTTTCCAGGCAAGAGTACTGGAGTAGGGTGCCATTGCCTTCTCTGTAGAAAAGGCTAGTATTCTTCTAAAGTTCTGGGTTCTCAGAATGTGTGTACAAAATAATGTGGATGGAAAAAAATCCAGTAAAATGGTTAGAAGTAAAATGGTGATGGTGCAGAGAAAGTCTAAATTAAAGCTGGAAGGTGTCCTAAAGTGGGGAAGAGCTGATTCTATACCAGTGTCAGATAAATGGGGTGCTATTGGAAAAGGCAATGGCACCCCACTCCAGTACTTTTGCCTGGAAAATCCCATGGACAGAGGAGCCTGGTGGGCTGCAGTTCATGGGGTCGCTGGAGTCGGACACGATGGAGCGACTTCACTTTCACTTTCATGCATTGGAAAAGGAAATGGCAACCCACTCCAGTGTTCTTGCCTGGAGAATCCCAGGGACGGGAAGCCTGGTTGGCTGCCATCTATGGGGTCGCACAGAGTCGGACACGACTGAAGCGACGCCGCAGCAGCAGCACTGCACCCCTAATAGGCATGCTCAAGTCCTCACCAAGATCCCTTAAGTTTCAGAAGGTTTTAGCTTTCAGGAATTTTTAGACTGAGTATGCACTGTGAACTGTCCATTTAAGCAAAACAAGGCTGCTTTGTTAGGCAATATCTTATTTACAGCCCTTTTTTTTTTTTTTTTTAAGGGGACCATAGGAACAGTTGAAGTCCCTCTTACTTTCAGGGCACAGAGAGGGGACCCTAGCCTGCACAGAAACAATGACTTCCTGGAAACCACTGGTTTCAGGTCTTAACCAACTAACATTCTAGCTTAAAAGCTCTTCTTCCTGCAATGCTCTCACTTCAGATGCAAAAGACAGTCCGTATCCAGAGGTCTGTATCCAGCATGGATGAGGATTAAAAAAGGCCCAAGAGCTGCTAGAATAAATGTCAGCATTCAAAACTCAATGCATGCACTTGACTTACAGGAGAACTGCTAAAGATCACACATAGGGCTTCTTCATTCTTTGTTCGTATTGCTAGCAAACACGAACATAACATGAACATAATCCACAATAATCTAGTGGATTATCTACTTTGGGAGGGATATAAATGGACTCTACTGACAGCAGCAAGTAGACGCGGCAGGAGTGAGCCGGCTAGGTAAGAGACAGACAGAGGCGAAAAGCAGCCACTAGCGGTCAAGAGTCCAACAACAGGAGCAGCTTCTCAGAGAAGAGACCTCAGTGCCTCCCATGGCCTCATGCCGGTGCAGCTCAGCTCGGAATGAGGAGCCTGGACTGTTCAGAGAAGGTGAGAGGCTTTTCAGTGTCCTTTGCCTATGCAAGCAGGGAAGCATGCCAGACCTGCAGAAGATGCCAGTCCAAAATAAAACATGTTTGGGCTCTTCAAGGGCTACATTTTGACCAGCTGCAAAATTGTTTGGAACAACCTCATGACTGATGAAGATCCTGTATAAACAGGGAGTGCCCTTGGTGTCACATCATGCATTTTAAATGAATGAACGCAAACTGCAGATCAAAACCCGAGTGTCAGGACAGCAGCAAGGAAATCTAAATGAGAAACCCAGTTGTTTCAAACAGTTTAGTGTCTCAAGACTTTTCTAAAGCATGCTCGTTTCTCTCAATTATTCTAGAATTGGGGATGGGGCATAATTAAAATTAGCTTACTGCAGCTATTAATACTTCTTTCCCTTAAAAGACTGGCTTTTTTTGGCTCACTGGGAAGGCAAGGGGGCTATCACGCAGTCTGTGGAGCTACAAGTTATCTTAAGAATGAGGAGGAGCCCTCCGTGGGCTGGGGACCCACCTGTTGAGACCCTGGCAGTAGCCGATGTCTGGATTCCGCCAGGAGAAGGCAAGCAGGACGTTGCGCAGCTTCTGTATGCCTTCCGAGGTGGGGCACGAGTAATGCTTGTTGTTGGGCAGAGTCCGCAGCAGGTCCAGCTCAATCTGCTTGGAGGCCGGGTTCTGTTTCTCCAGCGCCTTCTGAAGCAAAGTCTGGAAGTAACCGGGCTGAGTGCTGTCCTTGAACTTCTTGATGTGACGGTCCACACACCACTTCCACACCTTGGAACGGTGCTCGTGTGGGATGCCTGCACGGACCAGGTTCTTTAATTCTGGGGAACACGTCATCTCCCTGTTCACTGTGCTCGCAAAATAGTTTTCCCACTTGACCCCAGTGGAGACCTCCTGGTTTTCGGTGAGGTAGAGGGTCTTCAGGTCCAATGCCCGGACTTTGGCGACCAACTTCTCTTCCTCGTCATCCTCTGGGACAGTCTTAAACCCATAAATGTCGTATTCACTGTTGAGAAAAAAACAAAACAAAAAGTTAAATGATGCTATCTGGCAAAAAGGTCAATGAAACATGAAAAAGAACCTAGAAATCTACTCATACTCAAATGGCACTGTGATATATGATCAGGCATTTCAATTCATGATGTTTTGAACTGTGGTGTTGAAGAAGACTCTTGAGAGTCCCTTGGATTGCAAGGAGATCCAACCAGTCCATTCTGAAGGAGATCAGCCCTGGGATTTCTTTGGAAGGAATGATGCTAAAGCTGAAACTCCAGTACTTTGGCCACCTCATGCGAAGAGTTGACTCATTGGAGAAGACTCTGATGCTGGGAGGGATTGGGGGCAGGAGGAGAAGGGGACGACAGAGGATGAGATGGCTGTATGGCATCACTGACTCAATGGACATGAGTCTGAGTGACCTCCGGGAGTTGGTGATGGACAGGGAGGCGTGGCGTGCTGTGATTCATGGGGTCGCAAAGAGTCAAACATGACTGAGCGACTGATCTGATCTGATTTCAATTCAGTGAGAAAATAATTAACTTCTCAATAAACAGGGTGAGAATAACTGGCTATCTGTATAGAAAAAACTGCTTTAGATCCCTTCTTGATACTACATGGGAAAAAAAAATTCAATTCTAGATGGTCGAAGCGCTCAATGTAAAAAGCACAGAAAATACAAGAAAGACTGCAAACACAAGGCTGATAAATTTGGCTACATTAATATATTAATACATGTGCATGTATGTTTATACAGCATACATATACACATGCATAACACTTACGCTCAAAAAATACCATTTTAAAAAGTAAAAATACAAAGGAAAAAACATTACATTAGTAAGATACTAGGGACGTTTTCATGTTTTTCACAACCGAATTACGGCTGTGGTAGGCAGAATAACGGCCCCCAAAGACGTCCCTGGAATCTGTGAATATGTCACATTATGTGGCAAGAGATATAGTGTGTGTGGAATTACAGCTATGCACTTAAGACACGGAGGTTTCCTGGGTGTCCCAGCTGGGACCACAGTAATCACAGAAGCCCTTATAGTGGAAGAGGAAGGTAGGAGAGTGGACCAGAGAGATGTGACAGTGGACGAAGAGTCAGGGGGACGTGACGTGGGACAGGGCTTGGACCCACACTTGCTGGCTTTGAAGATGGGAGAAGGTGGCCCCAAGCCAAGGAAAACAGGTGGCCTTGAGGAGCTGGAAATGGCCACACCTGATGACCAGCAAGGAAAGAGAGACCTAGCCCTATAACCAGAAGGAACTGTATCCTTCCAGCAACTTGAGTAAGCAAGGACACAGACTGTCTCCTAGAACCTGCAGGAAGGAACGCAGCCCCACTGATACCCTGATTTCATCCAGTAAGACCATGCTGGACTGCTGACCTACAGACCGTTAGAGAGTAAATATGTATCACAAACTTAGCAACTTAAAACAATGATGGTGATGGCAGTCACAGGAAACCAAAAGGAGGCCTTTCACACACTGCTGCTGAGTCTGTAAACCTGTAGGAGCACTCTGAAAATCGGATCCAGCAGAGCTGAAGATAAGCATATCCAACACTGGAGAAACTCTCACGCCGACACATGGACACATGGATACACACACCACAATGTCTACTGCATCACAGTTTGTAAGAAAAAATGGAATTACTCTTAAAGTGTCTACCATGAGATGAAGGAATAAAAAAGTGATATACAATGAAGCTGTGTAAGGCAGATAAAAAAGTTGCTCAGGAGCTACATAAATCCATCTGTATAATTTCAGAAAACAATGTTGAAAGAAATAAGTCACAAAAAGGTACGAATATGGTAGGATGAGCATATTAAAAAGTGTCTTCAATCAGAGGTACGTACTGAAGTACTGAAAGCGGAAATGACATGCCTAGTACTCGCTTTAAAATATATCAGAAAAAAAATGTCGGAGGGGAAGGATAAGAAGAAACAAGATTGGCAAAATGTTAATTGTTAAATTATTGGGTTACAGTTACATATGGGGGTGGCAGATGGTGACTGCAGCCATAAAATTAAAAGACGCTTGGTCCTTGGAAGGAAAGTTATGACCAACCTAGATAGCATATTCAAAAGCAGAGACATTACTTTGCCAACAAAGGTTCGCCTAGTCAAGGCTATGGTTTTTCCTGTGGTCATGTATGGATGTGAGAGCTGGACTGTGAAGAAGGCTGAGCGCCGAAGAATTGATGCTTTTAAACTGTGGTGTTGGAGAAGACTCTTGAGAGTCCCTTGGACTGCAAGAAAATCCAACCAGTCCATTCTGAAGGAGATCAATCCTGGAATTTCTTTGGAAGGAATGATGCTAAAGCTGAAACTCCAGTATTTTGGCCACCTCATGCGAAGAGTTGACTCACTGGAGAAGACTCTGATGCTGGGAGGGATTGAGGGCAGGAGGAGAAGGGGACGACAGAGGATGAGATGGCTGGACGGCATCACTGACTCGATGGATGCGAGTCTGAGTGACCTCCGGGAGCTGGTGATGGACAGGGAGGCCTGGCGTGCTGCGGTTCATGGGGTCGCAAAGAGTCGGACATGACTGAGCGACTGATCTGATCTGATCTGATATGATGCTACTACTTTGAAATTCCACAACGAAAAGTTAAAAGTAACTCAACATACACAGTTATTATTCTACTTAAACATAAAGTTTGAAAACATACAACGTAAACAGTAAAGTCAAACACGTGAAGGAAGACGACGTGGTGCCCGGGGGCAGACAGCTGGGCTCTGCCCTCACCGGTCTGTCCCTACACCCCGCTCCCGGAACACAGCAGGAGTGCACGCGTGGAGAACCCAGCTGCCCAGACTGGAGCCCTGTCCTCACCACTCCCTGGCTGTGTGACCTGGGCGAGTCACATCCCCTCCCTGACCCCAGCGTCTGCATTTGCTGAGGATATAAACACCCTCCTCACTGAGTGTTAAACATGAGCAGTGGCACAGCTCCTGGCACAAAGACCTCAGTAGAAGTTTTGTGATGATGGCATTGGTTGCATTCCGATAGCATATTTTTTACCTGTCATCTGAGTAGCACAGACAAGGCAGGCCAGTGCTGTAAACACAGAGAAGGGAAAGGGCAGGTCAGGCTGAGGCAGGGCTTCCCCTGGGACCAGGGCGGGGCAGGAGAAGTCAAGCATAGTGGGGGTGGAAACAGGAGGAGACTGGACTGAGCGCATTCACAGACTTCTCCTCCTGCCAATATTTCATGAATCTCGTTTTTTAGAAACTAGGATATGAAGGCTCTTAATCCAAGATACTTTACAGGCTGCCAGACTCCGTGATTTTCTGAAAAACATATGCAATACTGTGTGTATGTCCAAGCGCATTTTGGGGCCAACTGTGTCCATGGCTTGCATCAGACTCTCAGTGAGTTCTGAACCACTCGATCAGGTTACCCAAGTGTGCTTCCCTTATAGAGAAGGCCCAGTTACCCACTTAGGGGCTTCTTTGCTTTCAAATTCCCCATGAGTGCAGCTATACCCATGGGCCTCTGGAGAGGATTCTACTCCTTGGAGGACTGGCTCCTCTTATAGCAAGACTGGCTAGCATCCACGGTGGCATGGTACATGCAAGAAAGTCTTGAAATCAAAGGATCTGGGCTGAATCCCAGCTCTGTTACTTGACTATGACAGCAAGACTGATGAGATTACCTGTTCTAACGACTGACAGTCCTTGTCATGAGCATCGAAGGGGACACGGAGAACTGTGTAAAGTTCTTGGTTAGTGGCTACTGTGGTTAGAGGGTGGCTTCAGAAATGGGTCCTCCCCCAGCTCCAGCAGTCGCGAGCTCCTTTACCTGACAAGATGAGGTTTAATGAACGCTTGCTCCGGATGCTCTGGACTCTCAACCTGCAGAGCGTCCTCCAGCAGCTGGGCGATGACATCCCGAGCAGGCCCCTGTTCTTCTGAGCAAACTGGGGTCTTCATTTCTTGGAGCAGTATCAAGTATTTGCTTTCTATTTGGCAGAGCTTGGCTTCCAGGCTAGAATACTGCAGAGAATGTGATCATTACCTCCGTCCAGACACACACACGGGAAGAGCAATCCTCAAGTACCTCAAGTAATCAACGAATGACAAGCCCAGAATCACTAGGAAGTGAGCCAGAGAGAGACTATATCCCAGGCAAGAGATGAATTTATGCCACGGGCCACTTGTCTTATCTAAATGGTCCACTGGGCCCCCTCTTCCCTCTGGGGGAAGTACTGGTAATAAAGTAATAAGCACAGAAGTACCGGTAATAAGGCTTCTGCATGTCAACACACGAGTTCTGGACAGCATTGAGGTGAACAGCAGAAACCAGGCCACACACTCATTACTGAGGTCCAGCTGAGCACAGCTTGGTACACAGGCCCCAGGCAGCCACCTTATGGTATTTCAATACTTTTCTAGGATGCTGTAACCCAGCACCAGCTCCCATCTGTTACCTTATCAGATAAATCAACACGTCCCTCAAAAACACGCAGGAACAAGGCCTGGGAAGATGCTCTGAGGACTGTGCAAAAGGTATATGAGGCATTTAATAGCTGCTGACACAGTGTTACTGAATTTCATTTGATTATCACTGGAATATTTGTGATGTCTGTTCACTTCGCAAAGCCCTCTTTGAAAGTGAAGTGAAAGTGAAAGTCGCTCAGTCGTGTCCTATTCTTTGCGACCCCATTGCCTATACAGTGCATGGAATTCTCCAGGCCAGAATACTGCAGTGGGTAGCCTTTCCCTTCTCCAGGGGATCTTCCCAACCCAGGGATCAAACCCGAGTTTGCATCAAACCCGCACTGCAGGCGGATTCTTTACCAGCTGAGCCACTAGGGAAGCCCAAGAATACTGGAGTGGGTAGCCTATCCCTTCTCCAGCAGATCTTCCTGGCCCAGGAATTGAACTGGGGTCTCCTGCATTGCAGGCGGATTCTTTACCAACTGAGTTATCAGCATAGTCACATCTGACTCTCACACCAACCCTATCAGATTCAGAGAAGGCATCATGCTCACCACCCCTATTTGTAGATACAGAGCTGACTCACACAACTCAACAGCATAAATCAAAAAATCCAAACAATCTTAATTTGGGGGACCTCAGGACTGTGTCTTTTTTTTCTATAAACTTCATTACACCTGTGAATAAAACCCACATCTCAGGGCGTTTCTGTTGTCTTCATCACAAAGTGAAATTAAACAGTGCTATCACTATCTCACTCCAGTGTTCTTGCCTGGAGAATCCCATGGACGGAGAAGCCTGGTGGGCTGCAGTCCATGGGGTCGCACAGAGTCGGACACGACTGAAGCGACTTAGCAGCAGTAGCAGCAGCAGCATCACTATCTACATTTTAAATATATTTTGGTATCAGTAACCACATCCCTTCAAGCATGGGGGTTGAACTGATTTGAAAGCATGTCCATTTTTGAATTATTTCTGAATCACATCACTTCCCACCTGAGAACAGAATGTACCCACTCTGACCCACCTTTGCCATCAGATCCCTTTCTCTTCTTTCTGCATTTCTCCGTAGAGCTGCAAGTTCCAAGATTTCCTTATTTAGAAATTTATTTTGGGTTTTGTACCCCTGTAGATTATCCTGTTGGAAAGAAAAAAGTTCATCAACTCACGCTGGTTGAATGTTGATTATCCTTTATAATTAATATTTTGCTCCTGTACCAATCAAATAACCCTTTCTGAAAGTGAAAGTTGCTCAGTTGTGTCTGACTCTTTGCAACCCCATGGACTATACAGTCCATGGACTTCTCCAGGCCAGAATACTGGAGTGGGTAGCAGTTCCCTTCTCCAGGGCATCTTCCCAACCCAGGAATTGAACCTACATTGCGTCTCCTACATTGAAGGTGGATTCTTTACTAGCTGAGCTACCAGGGAAGCCCAAAGGGGACGCTGTGGCTAAGTTAGAGCAAGTTCTAAGTTAGAGCAAGTTCTAAGGAACTGAAAATGATTATTAGGCACTTTCTGATTAAGCTTTATGGCCACCCTTGGCAGGGGAAGGAAAGTAGGGACCACTGCATGATGAAGGAGAGGGGGAAATAAATTTACTTGACAGTGGTGATTTTTCTCAACTGACCTTAGGAGAAGTAAGTAGGACTTATGTCCTAAATTTATGCAAATATTTTATCTACCCACATTCACTGAGGCGGTACAAAAGGTAATGCCTTGTATTCATCTTGTTTTTTAACTAGAGAAACTGAACAAATTTTCTGTCCATTCTCATTTTTACTTATCCAGTTTATGTAGAAAAGGCTATACATATATACAATGTTCTTAACTAAAGAATTACACTTAATAATGAATACCTATAGCCTACAGATGGTGACTGCAGCCATGAAATTAAAAGACGCTTGCTCCTTGGAAGGAAAGTTATGACCAACCTAGATAGCATATTCAAAAGCAGAGACATTACTTTACCAACAAAGGTTCGCCTAGTCAAGGCTATGGTCTTTCCTGTGGTCATGTATGGATGTGAGAGCTGGACTGTGAAGAAGGCTGAGCGCCGAAGAATTGATGCTTTTGAACTGTGGTGTTGGAGAAGACTCTTGAGAGTCCCTTGGACTGCAAGAAGATCCAACCAGTCCATTCTGAAGGAGATCAATCCTGGAATTTCTTTGGAAGGAATGATGCTAAAGCTGAAACTCCAGTATTTTGGCCACCTCATGCGAAGAGTTGACTCATTGGAGAAGACTCTGATGCTGGGAGGGATTGAGGGCAGGAGGAGAAGGGGACGACAGAGGATGAGATGGCTGGATGGCATCACTGACTCGATGGATGCGAGTCTGAGTGACCTCCGGGAGCTGGTGATGGACAGGGAGGCCTCGCGTGCTGCGGTTCATGGGGTCGCAAAGAGTCGGACACGACTGAGCGACTGATCTGATAGCCTACAATGTGTAAGACACTTAAAGAGATTATGTTCCTCAATTTTTTTTACATTAAAAAATTTCAAACTTATGGAAAAGTTGGAAGAAAAGTACAATAAACACAATATACCCTTCACCTAAATTTGCCAGTGGTTAACTCTTGACATGTTTGCTTTATGTTTTAAGAGAACATCATAAGGACTTTCCTGGTGGTCCAGTGGTTAAGAATCTGCCTGCCAAAGCAGAGGACACAGGTTCAATCCCTGGCCCGGGAAGATTCCACGTGACACAGCGCAACTACGCCTGTGGGCCACAATGAGAGCCTGCATGCTCGTTCAATCCCTGGTCCGGGAAGATTCCACATGCCACAGCGCAACTACGCCTGTGGGCCACAACAAGAGCCTGCGTGCTCCAGAGCCCAGGCACCACAACAGGAGAAGCCACCACAGTGAGAAGCCCGCACACCACTAGAGAGTAGCTCTCACTCTGCACAACCAGAGAAGGCCCACGTGCAGCAACCAAGACCCAGCAGTCAAAAACAAAGAGAACATCACAAGCTCATGACAAGTTCACCAGGGCCAACTAAAAGTTCAGGTCTGGCAGAAGCAGATGCGATGTGTTAGTGTCAGCCCTTGAAAATCAGAGCCAAGGAAGGGAAAGGTAATCTTTGAGACAATTAGGGCAGTGATTTCTAAATGCTCCCTACCAAATCCAGTCTTTTACAAACGTGTTTGTCCCCTACTCTGTGTGAAGTTCCTGAGGAATCTCTGATTCCTCAACCTCAGGAAGAACTATTCATGATAGCTCCAAGGGTGGTCAGTAACCACTATGGTCCAAGGCCAAGGCAGTCAAGAAAGGCCCTGACCTCTGCGCTGTCCCAGGACAGAGACCACAGCCCTCCCCAGAGATGTGTCCAGAGATGCCCACATCTCCAAACTGGGAACCACTGTGGCAGCATACAATTTCCCTTGAAAACGCAGAAGAACTGAAAATGTTCCCACAGTCCCTGTAATCGCTAACACTTACAGAGCAGCTAAGCATGGGAGAGACCCTCAGTCTCACTTAAACCTCACAACTCTACTCTTTGGCAACTGCTCATCATCTCCGTTTCCTGAATGAGGAGCTGAGTCACAGGGAGGCCGTGCGATGACTAAGGCCTGCTGGGCCCTTGGCCCGGGTGCTTGGCCCCAACTCCCACCTGAGCTCTGATCCGCATCACACGTTCTCAGTCTCAGCAAGAACACGTGTCATGACAAGGACTGGAGACAACAGCTGTCAGACCCTGAAGGAGGTCCACAGACTTCCTCTTCTAATCTAAATCATGACGTTCTCCTTTCTTCTGGTGTCTGGAAGCTCTCGTATTCGGAAACAGTGAACAAACATCACCAAAAGGCAGGCAGACTGAAGGAAGGTGAGCTAGAGGGCAACTGAGGAATACACTGGGCCGTGATGGGCAGAGACTGGGCAGTACAAAGTGGGTCGGGGGAGCAGGACACATGTCTTTGAGTTAAACTTCGTGCTTGAGTCTAAGGAAGTCCTGATAGTGCACCTCAAGGATTCTTTCTCTAAATGACGATCACAGCCTTAACTTAGACTCTAGCAGGGGGACTTCCCTGATGATCCAGTGGTTAGGAATCTGCCTTCCAACCCAGAGGACAAGGGTTCCACCCCTGTAAACAAACTAAGATACCACATGCCGTGGGGCAACTAAGCCCACACACCACAGTTATTGAGCCTACTCTCTGGAGCCATGAGCTGCAACTACTGAGCCCACACACCGAAATGAAAGATCTCGCACGCTGCAATTAAAACCTGACGCAGCCAAAAAAATGATGATTAAAATAAAAGTCTACGGGATGCCAGGTGTTCTGTGAAGGCTTTACATGGACTACCTCTTTAAACCATTACAAGACTATGAGGTGAGTGCCATTTCGCAGATGAACACTGAGGCAGAGAGGTGAACCAGCCTGCCTCAGGTCAGAGGTCATCAGTGGTAAGGCTGGGTTTGAATATAGCCAAGTTTGGCTTCAGAGCCCATGCTCAGTCTAAACCACCTCACCATACTGGGCCACATCCCCTTCCTCACTGGTGTTTATTACAGTTGTGATTCTGCTTTTTTCATTTTTGTGTTTCTAAACTAAACTCTGAACTCCAGGAGGACAGAGACTGCCTACTTTGTGCAGAGTACAAAGCCCACCACGTGGCTGGCTGGCTGGCTGGCTGGCTGACTGCATGAATGAATGAGTACTAAGCAGGAAAAGCTGTATGTATGAACAGCAAATCACAGGAAAGAAGAGAGAGGTTGATAAATAATGATGACAGAATCAAAAGGCGGACAATCTGGAATCCCCACCACATGCCACGGTTCCACTCCCTGGTAAAACATGCTCCCTTGCAGAGCACCACTCACTGTAGCCTGGAAACCCAACACCCTGGTGCATCTCTCTAAATACCAGAAAAATAGATATGCTTGCAAAACATAAAATTCAGTTGAGGGACTTGCCTGGTGGTCCAGGGGCTAAGACCCTCCCCTCCCAATGCAGAGGGCCTAGGTTCAATCCCTGGTCAGGGAACCAGGTCCCACATGCTGCAATTCAGAGTTCACAGCAGGCGACTAAAACCCCATGTGCTACAATGAAGGTTGAAGATCCCATGTGCTGCAACCAAGACCCGGCACACCCGAATAAATAAATACAAATAATTAATAATTTAAAAATTCAGTTGACCTTAAATAACAGACTGTAAAAAGGGATGTAAAAAAGGACTATAAAAAGGGACTCAAAAATACTGTAAAAAAGGGATGTATATTTGAGGTTGGGTACACTCTAGCTTGCATGTATACAAAAAACCAACTTTTACTGGCAACACTAACCAAGACCTTTTTTTTTTTTTAACACGGCTATTTTTGTAGCAGTTATAATTATAAAGTAAAGAGATTGAGGGCTTTGATGCTGCTGTTGCCCTTTTGGTTTTTCTCACCAATAAATCCTTCTGGCCTCACATTTCTACTGGGGGCTGTCCCTAAGAAGTGGTCACCATGGGAGACCACAAACATATTCCCAAAAAGTCATCTATTATTCCAGAGTTTTACTTTCCATTTAAGAATTATCTTTCAGGTCCAGGCATGACTATCAGTCAACCAGTCCACTGACACTGCATGACAGGGACTGCTAGGCATGAAGCAGGCTCAGGAACGATCTCAAAAGTGGCAAACCTTTGCCCTTTAAGGATAAACCACATTTGGGGGACAAAATATCCTCGGTGCCACATTAACTGCAGCCAGGTGAGGAAGACTTTGGTGGGACCGATAGTTGCAGACCTGTGTGGGGACAGCTGGAGTCTGGATTATACCAAATGCCTCTATCCTAGGGGACACTTCTCCAAATCGAGAGCTGATGGGAGAAGAACTTCTGGGACCCTCTGGGTGGCCTGGCTGACAGTGGCCCAAGGCTTTTCGGCTCTCCCCTGGGGCCAGGTAGGTTTCTCCACAGGGCAGCTGCCTGCCCCCTGCCTCCTGCCTCCCAGCGTTCTCTGTGCTCCTCCTACCTCATCTGCTGGTCACCGCCCCAGGTGTGACAGGGAGAGCCACCTCTGGTCAAGAACCAGCCTCCCATCCCCAGGGGCAGCCCAGAGAGGCACACTGGGAGGAGACTCTGCCCTCCCTCCTGGGCGTCAGGACGCTCCTGCCTTAGGTGTGGGGGCAACTGACTCTGTGCAGGCCCTTCTCCCAAGTATGCTGGGAGCCAGGGTCTGCTTCTCTACCTGAGCCCACACCAGCTGTCAGGAATGGTGCTCCCTCACCTGGCCTCCACTGTGTGCCAAGGCGGCTGTGCCAAGGATGGTCCATGCACAGAGGAGGCAAGAAACAGCTGCAGGAGGGTGCATGGAATAATGAAGCTCTAAGGCTGTATGAATAGAGAAGTCACAGCTGCAAGGGAAGGGAAAGATCTGAAACTGTTCTGAGCTGTGGCGACATCAACAGACTCAGACTTTCATTTTCCAAGGAAGCTTCTTAGGAAACTAATAGTTCTCTGACTAGAAGTCTTGTGACACTTGTTTTTTTTTTTAAAGGGGAGTGCACAGCTGCTCTGCTGTCATGCCGAACTAGCTCACCAAGGCCAGGTGCTCCAGAGTGCCTGCCATCAACGGACAGACTGTTAGGAGGATTTTGGGTTTCTCGTTCCCATAACAGGAACCCATGCCCTGCTCTTACTTTCAACCAGTCCAGTTCCAGCTGGTCTCTGCCCGCGGGGGCGGCCGCTGGAGAGCCGGGCATGCAGGTGGGAGAGGACGCACTGCCCTCACACTCGCTGAGCTGCCGGGAGAGCTTCATGATGACCTCGTCCTTGGCCTGGATGGTCTCCATCAGCATCCCCAGCCGCTCGCTGAGCTCACCCACTTTGCTCTTCAGCATCCTCACTTCCTGCTGAAGACTGTCTTTCTCCTGGCTGAACCTCTCCAGCTGGTTGGTGAGGCCCAGAATCTGGTCGTCCTTCTGGTGCAGAAGCCCCAGTGTGTCCTGTGGGACCCCGTCGCAGAGGCGGCTGCTTGTGAAGTACTTGTCGTACTGGGAGGACCGCACTGTCTGCTGCAGCAGCCGCACGAGCTCCTGGGAGCCAGGGAAGACGGATCAGGGAGCAGGGATGGGAGGAAAAGCAGAGATCATGACAAGTCTACATGGAGCAACCATTAGAGTTTGAGCAAATGCAGAAATTTAATGGAAATACCTTAATACCCAACTTCCTCTTGAAGGATCTCAAAAAATAGAGAAGGAAAAATATTTGTTCCATAAAGCCTGTCTGCAGAGAACAATGATAGGAAGCAGGAAATGGTGGACAGCCAGACTGCAATTAGCAATGGTTCCCAGTGAACATTCATCCATATTAAAACATCTGAGCTCTAAGTTCACTGATCTGCTGAGGGATTAAGTATAATTAGGTGTGATCAGCTCAAAAAAAAGCTGCTGTTTAACAGGATGTGGAAACTCTTAAAAACTGTTCACAGGGCTTGGGCTGGAATTACGCTCAAAGAGAATGGGCAAGGTGCAGACAACACCCTCCCCAACTCACTCTGAGGGTCATCACTCTCCTCAGAATTTCAAGTATCTATGAATAAACGATCAAGCAGAGAGCAGTGCCTACGTCGGTGGCCATGGCAACACAGAACTCTTAGGAGAAAAGCACCTTCTGGGAAATAACCGAGTCAGAGAAACAAGAAAGCTGGGTTTTTCTCCTCCGGTCCCTGGCCTGCTGATATGAGATAAGATATAAACGTTGAGGAAGGAGAATTACCTTCTGACTGGCTAAGTCTTTTCTTAACCTTTCTAGCTCTTCCTGCTGGTTCTGGACAAGCAGCTGCATCTCAGAGGCCAGCTTGCTGGCGCTGCCACTGCCCGATGGCACCTCGGGTGAAGGGTCACCAGTACTGTGGCGATTTTTGTATGATCCAATCATTTCTTTCAAAGGGCGCTTTCCTTTATAGGGAATACGTCCAAAATCAAAGGGAAATCCTGAGCCAGTTATTCCTACATAAAAAAAAAAAAAGCTTGTTTTAAGTTCAGCCCCCGATCTTCCTTCCGGAAATTCCAGTAAAATACATTAAAATACATTAATATCATCATCTAAGGAGTTCTGTGTGCATCACTGTGCTCCTACCTTGTTCCTGATAACAGCCAAACTTAGAACCAAAGATGATCTTTCACATGATCACTTTTAAGGAAAACTTTCTCTATTTGATGGCTCAATTTTTGCATTGAAAGAGAAAGTGTTAGTCACTCAGTTGTGTCTGACTCTCTGTGACTCTTTGTGACCCCATGGACTATAGCCCACCAGGCTCCTCTGTCCATGGAATTCTCCAGGCAAGAATACTGGAGCGGGGGTTGCCATTTCCTTCTCCAGGGTATCTTCCCTACCCAGGGATCGAACCTGGGTTTCCCGCATTGCAGACAGACTCTTTACCAACTGAGCCACCAGGGAAGTCGAGCAAGTTTTCCCTACTAGAAACTGAACCTGGGCTGCGGGGGTAAAACGCTGGACTCTGGCCACTAGACCACAGGGGAGGTTTAATGTTTAATGCTCAATTTTTGTATTATGACGGGTGAAAAAAAAGTTAGACTACACATCAGTACTAATGAGGAATTTATGACAAAACTGTACTACACCTCTCTTAAGATTCTTTTGTAATGTTGTTTGTTTCTCATAAGATCTGTTCTAAGCCAATATGTTCACATCACCATTTTCCAATTTCAGGTACTTTGAGGACCAAAGAGAACAGAAACAGACCAGAGAAAAACCTGGTTGCTCCAAGTTCCCACAGCATCAGCATCCTGAGCACAAAGTATCCCTCCCCCTGGGCACCTCAGTAAGGACAGGGCTGACATCTACAAGGTTAGCAGGCAGGACTTAAGAGATACACTAGGGATCCCTGGCTGCTTGCTTTCTGCTCATCTGTATTTATTAAAAAAGAAAAAAAAAACACAAAAAACACAAAACTCCCCAGTTTATGTTTTCTTAATTGTAAATCCATTTTATTCTCTTTCTTAAAAATACTGATATAGCCAAATAAATTTTAGTGTAGAATGGATTTTAATATATATTAAAAATGTAAAGAGGAGATGCAGGAATACATACTATACAGATTCCATTTATATAAATTTAGAAAGCAGGCAAAACAAAATCTACGGTGTTAGGAGTCAGGATGGTGACTGTGGGGTGGAGGGAGCAGGAGGTGGTGCAGTGACCTGAAGGGCCTGGGACGGCGCCGGCCCTGGCACTGTGCGGTTTCTTCACGGAAGTGGTGGCTACACAGATACGCTCAATTCGCAAAAATCCATCGAGCCATCCATTTCTGACTAGAGGGCTTTTCTGCATGTATAAAGATTAGCTTGTTGCTGCTATTGCTGTCCAGTCATTAGGTTGTTTCCGACTCTTTGGGACACCATGGACTGAAGCCCGTCAGGCTCCTTTGTCCTTGGGATTTCACAGGCAAGAATACTGGAGTGGGTTGTCATTTCCTTCACTAGGGTATCTTTCTGACCCAGGGATCAAACCTGCATCTCCTACATTATAGGCAGATTCTTTACCGCTGAGCCATTGGGGAAGCCCATGGAGATTAGCTTACTTCCCATGAATAACATGGACAAGAAGCTGGTGGGCTTGAGTCCTGATTCACAGGAAATATCCATGAATCAACAAGATAAAAATCAGAGACATCTTTGTCTCTCAGTGTCTTTCACATGGGCTGCCTCTCAAAGGGCCAGGGGCTGAGCAGAGACTAAGAAGGCACTGCCCTCCAGCAGTGCTGGCAGTTCGTGCCTTGATCGAGTCACTAAGCCTCACTGATTCTTCCTTTCCAGTTTTCTACTGTGCATCCTTCCAGTTCATCCCTAGAGCCTCTAGGGGAAATCAGAACCAACAATATTTACCTTCAACAATGCAAATCCCCAGCCCCAATCCCTGTTCCTCCAGGAGGTTTTCCCAGTTCACAAGGAGCCCCTCTACTGGGTCCCCCTCCAGCTGTGCCACACACCGGGTCACAAGGCATGCTCAGCTTGGCCATACCTTCACCACGTCACACTGGACTACAGGCTTCCATGTGATCATCCTGCAGATCACAAGTGAACGCCCCACCAAAGCAAGTCATGGTGGTCCTTTTCCAGGGGACAGAAAAATATTTCCTTTAGTGAACATGTGCTCTCAGTAAAGATTTCCTAAAACTCTGCCTCCTACTCCTGCCAGCCTGTGCCAGAAGCGAGCACAAGGAAGAATTTCAAAATTATGTATTGCTATTTTTCTGGGCTCCAAAATCACTACAGATCATGACTGCAGCCATGAAATTAAAAGACGCTTACTCCTTGGAAGGAAAGTTATGACCAACCTAGATAGCATATTCAAAAGCAGAGACGTTACTTTGCCAACAAAGGTTCGCCTAGTCAAGGCTATGGTTTTTCCTGTGGTCATGTATGGATGTGAGAGCTGGACTGTGAAGAAGGCTGAGTGCCGAAGAATTGATGCTTTTGAACTGTGGTGTTGGAGAAGACTCTTGAGAGTCCCTTGGACTGCAAGGAGATCCAACCAGTCCATTCTGAAGGAGATCAGCCCTGGGATTTCTTTGGAAGGAATGATGCTAAAGCTGAAACTCCAGTATTTTGGCCACCTCACGCGAAGAGTTGACTCATTGGAGAAGACTCTGATGCTGGGAGGGATTGAGGGCAGGAGGAGAAGGGTATGACAGAGGATGAGATGGCCGGATGGCATCACTGACTCGATGGATATGAGTCTGAGTGACCTCCGGGAGTTGGTGATGGACAGGGAGGCCTGGCGTGCTGCAGTTCATGAGGTCACAAAGAGTCGGACACGACTGAGTGACTGATCTGATCTGATCTGATTTTACATTTAAAACATTGATATTCCCTCAATGGATCCATGGCTGTGGGACCATGAAAGGCTGCTTAACAAAATGCTGATGGAGAAGTGTATGAATGCGTCAGGCTGACACTTTAAATCCTGATGGACCTTAGTATCACAAAAAGAGATAAAACCAGATATTACATCTTCCAGATGTGATTCAACAAGAAATAAACAACATCCCCAGCCCCTACTCCATCCCAAAATATACTCTAGTCATAATTAAAAGTCAACCCTGAATCTGTGCAGGCCTCTGCTCTAGCGACCAGTATATACAGGAAATACTGTGTACAGTATATACAGGAAATACTATGTACAGTGTATACAGGAAATACTGTGTACAGTGTAAACAGCGTATGAGCAAATACAGGGATGGAGGAGCCTGTTACATGACCTTACAGAAATACAATCATCAAAATCCACAATGTGGGCAATTCCTCAGCATGAAGACTCTGTTTCTTCAACAAGCAGAGCAAGGTAAATGGAAGACAAAAAGAAAACAGAGAGCTCTTCAGCCTGAAAGAGACCTAAAAAGACACACGACTAAACACACCTGGGGGCCCTGTTAGCACCTCATTTGCTGAGGCCAACTGCAAGAATTACAGAACAACTGGGGAAGAAGACAAGCAGGACTTACTGTAGCTATATTTAGGTTTAATGCTGAAGCTATGGTTCTTTTAAAGAATCATATCTTAGATTATACATACTAAAATGTTTACAGATGCAGTGGATTAATATCTAGAATTTACTTTAAAATAACCCAGCTGGTGGTAGATGCCAGGAGGGGCAGGAGCTTAGAGAAGAAAGAAGCCAAAGCTGTGGAATATGACACTACATTTTCTACTTTTGTGTGCATTAACACATTTCTATAAATAGAAAGTTTTCTTTTTTTTTTTTTTTTTTAAATCAGTATTTCCGTAAAGAGCACCATGACTTCTGGATTTCCCATTTCCTGAAAAAGTCTCAGAACCACAGGACAGGACATTTATTTATTTCTTGTGACATCTCATTTTTAAGCTTTTATATTTTGTTTCCCACAGAGAGAACACACCTCCCACTGGGCCTCATGCTCCTAGCGATACCTGTGTCCAAAGGGTCTCCCACGGCGTCAGGGGTTAACAGATGGCAGAGGCAAGAGAGACAGACAGCAGGGACCACGTCCATACCTTTGTTGCCTTCAGGGACCTGCTTCTTCCTTTCTTCCTGCACCGTGGACTCCTCCAGTTCCTTAGGGCTTGGTTCTAGAAGCTCCCACTCTTCATTGGTGTAAAACACACTCCTCCGACTATCATTATGCCCTCTCCCAGGACGGAAAGAAGACATTGAATTTCTATTGGGAAAAACAAAATGTTTAACTTTTTAAAAAATGCAAAGCAAAATGTAATGTCACATATGGGCATGAATTTAAGCAAACTCCAGGAGATACTGAAGGACAGGGAAGCCTGACATGCTGTAGGCCACGGGGTAGCAAAGAGTTGGACACGACTTAGTGACTGAACAACAGCAACAACAAATATCACATATATACGACAGGCAAAGACTAAAATACAATTACAGCACATGTTGGTGAAGATATGGAGAAATGAGAACTCACACACTGCTGGCGGCACGTATAAATTGGAACTATTACCAGGGAGAACAATTCAGCAACATACAGATAAATTGAACAGGTTTTTACCCTAAGGCCCAACAACTCAGCATGAAGTTCTTCAACATGTGCACAAGGAGACACAAGCAAGAACATCCACTGCATCACTGCTCATATTAGCAAAAACCCCAAACAACCTATACTGACAAGAGGATAAATAAACGGTAGCGTATTCAGAGAACCAAATACTATACATCACAAAGTGAATTTGTTCATTCAACAAATATTAATTAAGTGCCTACTACGTGCCAGGCACTAAGTGTTTGGGATTTGCTAGTGAACAAATATTCTGGTCCTTGTAGAATGTACATTCTAAGATTACATGAAGCATATGGACAAATATTCTTTAAATGCTGAACAAGAAAAGAAAGAAAACAGAAGCACGACATGATTCATGTTATTTTTTAAATTTCAAGATAATACTACTTATAGACATCATTATACATACATATGTAGCAAAACTTTAAAAGTCTGCATAAGAATGATAATTATCAAATATAGAATACTGGTTACTGCCATGAAAGGCAAGAGAAGAATGAGATCGTGGAGACAAGAGAGGATTTGAACTGTACCTGTAATGTTTTAATCTGTGCTTTTAAAAGTGCAGCAGAAATCTGACAATGTTACATAATTTGGTAGTGGCTACCCAGATAGTCAACTCACTACAATCTACACTTGCCTGTGTGCTAAAATTATTTCATTAAAACTTCTAAAAACTAGGTTGGGATTTCTACTTCCAGTAAAGACAGACTAAGAGGAACTAGATTTACAGTCATCTGAAACAACTGACAAACTGAACAAAACAGAGGAAACAATGATTTTTAGATACTGGACATCAGGCTGCACAGGGCAGTGGCCCCTGAGCGGTGGAACACGAACAAGGCAGGCCCTTCCCCTGTCCAAGGATAGTGCCTAGAGACTTCCAGGTCACAGGGCTGGAAGGGGGAACGCAGGGGTAGCTCTGCCATGAATTGATAAGACAGAGATGGGACTCCCAAGACAGGTGGCGTTCAGAGGGCATAGTATTGGCAAGAAGGCTGTACAGAGGGCTACAGAAATGTCAGAGGGTTCCTAGGTCTCCAGCTGAGTAGTATCAGGCTTGTGCATAAAAAAGTTACTTGAGAATGGGGAAAGAACTCCCTACAGGAGCAGATGGAACTATCCCTGAGGCTCACACATAGACAGGAATACTGTAAAGCCCCACCAGCCAGGGTGGAATCTCCTGCAGCATCAGGTGGAGTACTCAGAAAAAGGTTACTGACGTTATCCCTGGACTAAAGGCTGTTCTTATATTACCTAAAAAGCTTAAACGTGAACTTCAGAAGTTTTAAACTGTTTCTGAATAATGAAGCTACATTCCAGAACAAAGCTTAAGAATATATGTAGGACTTCCCTGGTGGTCCAGTGGTTAAGAATCCACCTGCCAAGACAGGGGACATGGGTGCGATCCCTGGTCTGGGAAGATCCCACATGCCAAGGGGCAACAAAGCCTGTGCACCACCACTACTGAGCCCGCGAGCCTAGAGCCCATGCTCTGCAGCAAGAGAATGCACCACGAGAAACCTGCGCACCACAGCTAGAGAGGAGCCCCCACTCGCTGCAACCAGAGAAAGCCCACACACAACAGCGAAGACCCAGCACAGCCAGAACCAAATAAATAAATAAAAGGTACGTGTATGTAGGAACACATACACCAAAAAATCTAGCACTCAGGTAAAACTCATAATACTGACATTCAATAAAAAAAATTATCAGGCCTGCAAAGAAGTAGGAAAATAGAACTCATGTGCAGGAGAAAAATCAATAAACAGACTCAGAAATGACAAGTAAGAAAATTAGTAGAAAAGAATTTCAAAAGTTATTAAAACTGTTTCCCCATGTTTGAGAAGCTAGAAGAAAAGCTGAACATGTTAAATAGAGATATGAATGATGTTTAAAAAATTCAAATCAAAATTTCTGGAGATAGAGGAAAACATAAGGAGAATACTCTGTGACATAAATTGCAGCAAGGTTTTTTTAGGTCTGCTTCCTAGAGTAATGGTAACAAAAGCAAAAATAAACAAATGGAACATAATTAAACTTAAAAGGCTTTGCACAGCAAAGGAAACCATACACAAAATGAAAAGACAACTTACAGAATGGGAGAAAATATTTGCAAAGAATGAAACTGACAAGAGATTAACTTCCAAAATACACAAACAGCTTACAGTTCATACAGCTCAGTATTTTTAAAAACAACAACACAAACAGAAAAATGGGCAGAAGACCTAAATAAGACAGATCTCCAAAGAAGGCATACAGATGGCCAACAGGCACATGAAAAGATGCTCAACACTGCTAATTATTAGAGAAATGCAAACCAAAACCACAATGAGGTATGACCTCACACCAGTCAGAATAGCCATCAACAAAAAGTCTATAGATAACAAATGCTGCAGAGGGTACAGAGAAAAAGGAACCCTCCTTCCCTGTTGATAGGAACGTAAATTGGTGCAGCCACTATGGAAGCAGCATACAAATTCCTTCAAACACTGAAACTAAAGTGACCATATATATGATCCAGCAATCCCATCCCTGGGCATATATCCAGAAAACATGAAAACTCTAACTCAAAAGATACATGTACCCCAATGCTCACTGCAGCACTGTTAACGATAGCCAAGATATGGAAGCACCCTGCTAAATGCCTTTCAATATGAATGGATAATGAAGATGTGGTGTGTAAATATACATATACACATCCACACACACACATACACGGGGCTTCCCCGGTGGCTCAGTGGTAAAGAATCCACCTGCAATGTAGGAGCCACAGGAGATGTGGGTTTGACCCCTGGGTCAGGAAGATCCCCTGGAGGAGAGCATGGCAACCCACTCCAGTAGTCTTGCCTGGAGAATCCCATGGACAGAGGACCTGGTGGCCTACAGTCCACAGGGTTGCAAACAGTCCGACACAACTGAAGCCACTTAGCACACACATACACATACATACGCACACACAGTGGAACAGTACTCAACCTCCAAAAAAAATACTGTCACTTGCAGCAACATGTCTGGACTTATAGATTATCATACTAAATGAAGTAAGTCAGACAGAGAAAGACAGACATCATATGACATCACTTATATGTGGAATCGAAGGAACTTACACAAATGAATTTATCTATAAACAGAAACAGATCCACAGGCATAAGCAAGTTTTCAGTTATCAAAGGGGGAAGCGGGTGAGCAGGGATCAATCAGGAGTCTGGGATTAACATACACACACTCCTGTATATAGAATAAACAGCAAGGACTGACTGTATAGCACAAAGAACTATATTCAATATCTTGTAATAATCTATAATAGAAAAGAAACTCAAAAGAGAATATATAACCAAAACACTTGGCTATACATCTGAAACAACATCATAAATCAATTATACTTCAATTTTTTTAAAATCTAGAGATTTTCTATGATGTCTATGGTAAAAATATACTTGATGGGATTCATAGCAGACGAGACACCACAGAAGGAAAGGTTAGTGAATGTGATGACAGTGGAACAGGAAACTATCCAAATAAAACAGAAGAAAGACAAAAGGAAAGAAAGGAAGAAAATTAACATGCATGGTACAATGTTAAGCAAGTAATAATGTCAACTGATGTTCAACAAGGATGCCAAGAAATTCAATGGAGTAAAGACAGTCTTTTCAAAAAGTGGTACTACAATTGGTTATTTGTATGGGGAAAAAAATGAACTTCAACCCTTACCTCACATAACACGTAAAATTAACTTAAAATATATAAATGAGTAAGAATTAAAACCATTAAAATTCTAGAAGAAAAGAGGCAGGAAAATATTTGTGACACTGGGTTATGCAAAGATTTCCTATAGAGAACACAAAAAACACAATGCGTAAAAGATTAAAATGACAAAATGAACTTTATCAAGATTAAAAATATTTTCTTCTTTGAAAAACATTTGCAAAACCTATATCTGATAAGAGAACTATATTCAGAAAATACAAAGAACTCCTACAACTCAATAATAAAAGAACAAACAACTCAATTAAAAACTGGATGAAGGACCTGAACAGTCTTTTCTCTAAAGATACACAGATGGCCAACAAGCACAGAAAAAGATTCTCAACATTATTAATCAATAGGGAAATGCAACTTTAAAACTGAAGCGAACCACACCCACCACAAAGGTCATGTATCGCTAATGGGCACACAGAATGGTGCAGACACTGGAGGACAGCAGGGCAGTATCTTAACAAGTTGAATACACACTCAACTAAAGAGCTCAACAATCCCAATCCCCCATATTTACCCAAAAGAAATGAAAATATGCCTACACATGGATGTATAACTGCAGCCATGAAATTAGAAGATGACTGTTTCTTGGCAGGAGAGCTATGACAAACCTAGACAGTGTATTAAAAAGCCAAGATACCACTTTGCTGACCAAGGTTCATATAGTCAAGGCTGTGGTCTTTCCAATAGTCATGTATGCATGTGAGAGCTGGACCATTACGAAGGCAGAGTGCCAAAGAATTGATGCTTTCAAACTGTGGTTCTGGAGAAGACTCTTGAGAGTCCCTTGGACAGCAAGGAGATCAAACCAGTCAATCTTAGAGGAAAGCAACACTGAATACTCATTGCAAGGACTGATGATGAAGCTGAAGCTCCAATACTTTGGCCACCTGATGCAAAGAGCTGACTCACTAGAAAAGACCTTGATGCTGGGAAAGACTGAAGTCAGGAGGAGAAGAGGGCAACAAAGGATGAAATGGTTGGATGACATCACCAATTCAATGGACATGAACTTGGGCAGACTCTGTGAGATGGTGAGGGACAGGGAAGCCTGGCATGTTACAGTTCATGAGGTCACAAAGAGTCAGACATAATTTGGTGGCTGAACAACTACAAATAGGACTTGGATGTGAATACTCAGAGCAAGCATTATTTATAACAGCCACAAACTGGATATAAACCAAAAGTCTATCAACTGGTGAATGCATAACCAAATTGTGATATATCCATACTTACTGCATACTATTCAGCAATGAAAAAAGAAAGAGCTATAAAACACTCAACAATACAGATGAGTCTCAAAAAGATGATGCTCGTGAAAGAAGACAAATATAAAAGACTACACATAGCATGATTCCATATACACAAAATCCTTAAAAATTTCATACAAATGGGCATGAGAGAACTTTATAGGGTTGTGGAAATGCTCTATATTTTGATTATAGACGTGTTTACATGACTATGTATAATTTCTAAACTCCATCAGCCTGTACACCTAACATAGGTAAATTACACTTCAGTAAGGTTATTAAAATAAAGAAGAGGGAGAAATGTGCATCATTCAGAGTTTTCTGAGGCAGATTAAAGGTGAGGAGTGGGGGAGGTAGCTTCATCTCTAGTGTGAATCAGATGATATTCTCATGTACAACAGTCATTTTTTCAATGTTTTACATTTCTGAAAGCATGATTTTTTTGCCTTGTTTGAATTTCATCAAAGCACTTTAATAATTTAGAAGAATGTAGAGAAATTACTTAATACATTTATATTTCCCTCACTCTACTGAAATTCACAGACAACTGCATGGAGGAATTCCCCAAGAAATTCCCCACTATAACCCAATATGCAATGTTGTGGTAAAGTCTGATTTTATAAAAATTATACCATTGGGGAGAAAGCTATTTCAAAATAGTTGCTCAGAAGAAAAAGAAACTCTCACAAAAGCTTCATATAATTTTTCTCATTTCTTTGATCCAACTGCGGAGTAGAGGCACCCCTGGACCCTCTACACGGTAAAGTTTCCCTGGCCCTGCTAGAGCCAAGGTCTCACAGCAGCTTTCACTCACATGCCACATGATACTTTCATCATCATCTATTTGAGAAGTTAAGTTCTTCTTGCCATTTGCCTTAGCCTTAGAACTATGCTACTCAGCTCTGGTCCTTAAAGGGATACAGAAGAAGGACTGAGAGAGCAGGAAAGAACTGAACTTGTGTGGGGAGAGAGAAGAGCGATTTACATGACCTAGGACTTCCCCAGCTTGGCCTTGTCATTCCTACCCTGTCTCGCGGCCCACATGTGCAAACACCATGCTCTCACCTGTAGCCAAGGGACTGAGCCTCGGTTGGGGGAGGTACCATCTGCCAAGCCTTAGATGATGAAGAAACGAGATCAGGCTCAAAGCGAAAGCCTCTTTAAGCTGAAACACTAATTGCTGCTTTTTGATCTTACGTGGAGAAAGCCAATTCTGTGACCATGCCACATGGAGGTCAGTAGAGTACACACTTCTCAAGCACTCGTCCTGTCCTCTCCAGTCAGCAGAGGCCTCTGCACAGTCAGTGTCCTGCCAGCACACTACTTGCGAGTTCACAACCAGTCTAGCAGGGTCCTGCTGGCTGATGCCCGAGGCCATGCTCGATGGGTGCTTGTTCGCCTCTGAGCAGAACGTCTGCGTCCTTCCAGGCACCGCACTAGCTGCCTGCTGCTTCGTTCAATAAACACTCAGCTACTCTGATCCGGAAAGTAAAGTCAGGGACCACCGGGCAGCCAAACGTCACCTTGATGGCTGCAGTGTTCAGGCTGAACTTTTACAGACGAACACCAGCAACAACACTGCAAATCAACTGAACTCCAGTGAAAGTTAAAAAACAAAAAACCCAAACACCAGCAACGATATAATTAATAAGGAAACCTCTATTTCTAGGTTCACATATTTTAATTCGGTTTTTCTACATACAGTTTAAAAGGTTTATCTAAAACACAATAATTTCAATATTCATTTCGACTCTGATAATCAGCTAGAATTCTATAGGCTGACAGAATGGCTGGAAAAATACATCATCAAATCCTTCAAGAGCTCAAAACTCCACAAACACTCTGCACAACCAAGCTTGGGGCTCTATCATCACCTGGTCTACGGCAGGAAGACAGCTGCAAAAGGAGGACAGGCTACCTCCGGAGTGCCCAATCAGCTCTATCCCTCCTGACTACAAGCCCCATCAAGAGAAAGAAAAAAGTAGGGGTGGAGGGACTCTGACCGGCAACAGCTTTCCAATGCTGCAGTGTCTCCTCCTGTACATATCAATTATTCAGAGAGATTCTCACAAGAATATGGAGACATATGTACAAGGACACCAGGACAATGTTATTTGAAATGATTTATTTTTTAAAAAAGCAGAAATAACCAAAAGGGACTTGCAGATATGACTGAGATCTTGAGATGAGGAGATTACACTGGATGATCTGAGACAGCCCTGAATGTTATCGTAAGTGTCCTTATAAGAGGGAGGCACGGGAAGATACCACTATAAGAAGAGGAGCTGGCTAAGTAAGGGACCAGGGAGGAAGAGTAGAGCAATGTGGCCATGGGCCGAGGAATGCTGGCAGCTTCCAGGAGTTGGCAGAGGCCAGGGAAGTGTTCTCTCCTGGAGCCTCCAGAAGGAAGCAGCCCGCTGACACCTTGACTTTAGCCCAGTGAAACTGATTTGGACTTCTGGCCTCCAGAACTCTAAGAGAATGAATTCATGTTGTTATAACCCACCGAGTTTATGGTAATCGTTAACAGCAGCCAGAGCAAACAAATACAGCCGGTCTCCAACAAGCTACTGCTCTTGGAATCATAGGCTTTGCAAGACTACTTTTTGTTACAGTCCATATTTCAACAGGCATTGAAGTTTGGAGCATCATGTCTAAAGTTAAAATATATTTACTGTTGATATAATGACTTGGGAAAGAAGTATCATCAGAAACGCCCTTTCCAAATCATCCTATATATTTAATATGGATAATGAGTTCACCAATTCTAAAGTAACCAGAAACTTCTAATAAAATGTGCACTGCCTCATGTTTAAAAACAAGTGGACTATATGATGATCTTTTACTTTTATCTAGTTTGTTTCACTTTTTCTATTTCATATTCAGTGCTCCCATTTCATTTAGTTTATGTTTTCCAATTTCTCTGTCTCTTCCTTTTTTTTTTGATGTTCTTTCTCAAGCCTTTACCAAGCGCAGTAGAAAAGCTTTTGCATACATATATATATAATATGCATAATATATACTCTATAAAACTTAATGGATTTTTGCCTAACTAAAAAATTTAAGACATTTTGATTCCACATTTGACTTAGTATGAACAGAATGCTAGATTTCTAATAAAAATAAATTGATATGCAACAGTTTACTGTATAGCACAGGGAACTATAGTCAATATCTCATAATAACCTATAATGGAAAATAATTTCAAAAGTAATATATGTGTATATGTTTAGCTGAATCACCATGCTGTGCACCTGAAACACTGTAAGGTATAGTTATACCTGAATGTAATACAAAAAGAAAAAAAAGAAAAATATATAAATTGGGGTTTCATATGGGAAAGATTGAAGGCAGAAGGAGAAGGGGATGACAGAGGATGAGATGGCTGGATGGCATCACCGACTTGATGGACATGAGTTTGAGTAAGCTCCGGGAGTTGGTGATGGACAGGGAGGCCTGGAGTGCTGCAGTCCATGGGGTTGCAAAGAGTCAGACACGACTGAGCAACTGAACTGAACTGATGGGGGGGAAAAAATGTGCACTGCCTCCAAAAAAAAAAAACAAAGTGAAAATAATCTCATCGTAGAATTTCCAGGCACGTACAGCTCTACTGGCTCTCTGCTGCCCACAGGACAGACACTACCCCATCACTTCACCCTGGGCCTCCTGGCCTCTTCAGCAACTCTTCAGTCATCACCTCCACTTAGCATCCTGTGCTCCCAGTGCATGGACTGGTGAACTCATGAGACCCTGCTCTACCTTCCACACCTTTGCAAAGGTGTCTCTGCACTTGCCCTTTCCTTTGGCAGATCCCACCTGACACTTCAAGTCCCAAGTTAAAACTCATCCTCCACGGCACATCCTTGTCACACCCAGGGAGGGTGACATGCCAGGTTCAGCCTTCAATTGCACCCTCCAGTGCCTTGTGACAGGACTCCTTACCTGCCCATCTGTCTCCCCGGAGGACTGTAAGTACCTCAAAGGCAGGGAGGGACCACCTCTTATCCAAGGGAGCATGCATGCCACACAGGAAGAGGGGAGAAGAAGACACGAAGATGACTGGAGAGTGGGGGTACCCAGCCAGGGGCAGCCTTCAGAGCAGTGTTTCTCAAACTGTGGGTGGCAACCCATTAGCAGGTCAGGAGACTGAATTAAAGAGCCACAAAATCAATCTTGAAAGTCATGATGAGAACTGTTTTAATACACTGGAAGAAAAAACCTTAGCCTTACTAGATGTAATAGTTAAAATTATATGAAATGTCTGCTTTGTATGCTTACAAACACTATGCAGTTATGTATGAATAGATATTATTTGCTGTGGATTCCCAGTCAAAAAGGTAAACAATGCTTCCTTAGAGAGAAAGCCCTTCCCAGGAGGCCAAATAGAAAATACAGCACCCAAGGATCTGCAGTCCCCAGCAGGAGGGTATGTGCCACCCACACGTGTGTTTGAGGCTGAGGGCAGAAAAACCCTGAGGAGCAGGAACAGAGACTGTTTCTGGGCCAGGAAGGGTACTGAGCCTTTCATTCATTCATCATGCCTTCCTCCAGCAGGCTGCAGACACCCACCACACACAAGGGCCCATGTGCAGAGCTGGGGATACACCTGGCCAGGACAGACAGGGTCCCTGCCCCTGGAGCTCCCAACCCCCACCTGGGAGGTGGGCCACAGACAAGAACACAGAGAAACAGAATAATTATAAGTGGAAGTAAGACTGTGAACAAGAAGCACAGAGGTGAGTAGAACGAGGCTTCTATGAAGGGTGACCAGGAGTCCCTAGGAGGAGGGAATCCTCCCAGCAAAAAGTCAGCCTGAGGCAGGGCCTGTAGGGAAGACAGCGTGTTTCCAGAACTGAAAGAGGCCAAGCAGGTGGGGAGGAGTGAGGGGCGGGCTGGGAGGAGGCGGAAGAGGGAGATGAGCCCTCTGGCCCTTGAGGCCACATTCAGCAGTACGGCCTGCAGCCTAAGGCGAGGAGACTCTTCCTGCAAACCTTGAACTAGTGGTGAGAACTGACTGAGGTCACTGAGAGGAGGGCTCCTGCCACAGGTGGGCCCAGGCCCTGCCGAGGGTAACAGGTGCTGGCAGCTTCCCCTTCCCAGCCCCCAATTCTAAATACCATGGCAGATGTGGGCCAATCTTGTCCTCCCTTGGTGGCCCTGAACAAGGCACCTAAGTTCCCTGTTCCCCATGTCAAGGAGGATGACCACACATCCCAGCCAGGGTTATATGCCACAGCCATCGCTCCTCTCACAACTGCAGCGATTTTCAGAGTGCTGTCACACAACCGTGCCCCTTCTGATGCATGGGTTCCTGGAAGTGCGTGGCCAGTGGAGGTGGCGAGAACAGCTGGGACAGAGGTGCTGAGCGTGAACCCCACTCCCAGGAGACGTCAGCAAGGACTGGGCGCTGATGCAGCAGGGCGCAGACAGCCCGGCCAGCTTGTGCAATCACTGAAATTCCACCGGCCAGGGAGTTGGCCACCCTCCTCCACACTCGCCTCTCTGGGAGGCCAGGCTTTAAATCATCAGTGCGGGGCAGCAGTATGGTGACTAAATTCTTTCTTGCTATAAACATAGCTCAGCTTTATAGGGAAAACCACAGATGAATACCATGTTACAGCTACTGGGCATGAATGCCTTCCCCAAATTCACCAATCATCCCCTTGCTTTAGGCCCTCTGCTACAGACCACCAGCCATGGTCCTAGCCAGCCAGACCAGAACTGTCTCCTGAGAGCACCAGCCATTCACAGGAACAACTGTATCTACCTGGCCTGAGGGCTCAAGAGGGGAGCAAAAAACAAAGGGTCAGAGCAGGGCTAGCGGCAAGGCAGCGGACGACCCATCAGAGGCAAGACTGGAAGGATAAGGACACTTTCTTAGCCAACCCAGTCTCCAAACCCATCCTCCAGATAGACACCCTCTCCACTGATGGATAATAAAGACCCACTTCACTTACTGGCTCAACGGAGGCGGGGTAATGACAGTGGCAGCAATACCAGCAGCACTGGATCGGGTAAGCACTCTCTACTGAGCACTTACACTGAGTCAGACACTCAGCCAGGCAGTTCTTATTAATAACCTTCACCTTCACACCCAACCAATTAGGGAAGGGTATTCACACACACACACAAACACACACATGCCAATTTACTAATGGAGAATATAAAGCTCAGAGAAGTAAAAAAACTGGCTCAACCTCACACAGCTAATGAGTAGCAGAGCTGTGATTCCAAAACCCAGGCCGATTACAAAGAGCACGAGCTGCAGCAAGACCCCACTCCTGCCGCTCATTCGTGTGTCAGGCATGGCTGAGCACCTGGATGGACACCCAGTCCAGACCCACAGAACGACAGGGCCATGCTCACCGTCATCACATAACCTGTAGCACGGCTGCAGCCCGAGCACCTCCCACGCATACCCACCTCGCTCGAATTCTACACGGCTCCAGGGCACACAGTCACACTCCCACCGCCGAGCATGCACACTCACACAAGGATCAGCCAGAAATGCACACGGGAGCCAATTCTTCTACCTGAAGTGATCTGGACTGTTAGTAGATTAATGAAAACACTGGTTAAAGCAGGAAACCATTTAACAGTAACTTAGACACATGGACCGGTGAAGGCACACGTAAGCGTGCACTAGCGTGCCAGCCCCCTGAGGGAGGCCAACCAAGGCTTCCTCCTGAGTCTGGGGCTACTGACCATGGCTCCCTGGTATCCTTCTTGGATAAATCACACCCATAAGACATTATCTGACTTTTCTAAATTTGTTTTGCTTCTTTTTAAAAAGTAGTTTAGGGACTTACAGTTGAAAAACAATCTAAGCATAGAATCTTTACAGGTTTTGAACGATTTTTTTTCTCCTATCTTTCACAACTGTGTCACCCACATCCTGGCAATTTTTTAGTGACTCACCTTTATCAAATTTCCCCCAAGCATTTAACTTGCTTTTTCACATAAAAAGCAAATAATTTTAACATGTTATGGGTTTACAAAGTATTCCACTCAATTATATAATTACAATAACATGTACAACTAGTTAGCATTAACTAGTTAGGAACAAAGTCAGCTGACTCTTGGTAAGTTTGCAGCTGGCTGGTGGGAGTAGGGGCACAGAGTGCCCTGCAGTGGCCCTTAATCTCCTGCAGTCATTGAGGACCACGGCTCTATAGAGACAATTTAAAATACCAGGTAAACAGGGCAGCTGGTGGAAGCTGGTTAGGAGAGTTTCAACTGTATTGATAAACAGAATAAAAACATAGCAAACAAGCATTCAATTATCCCTTAAGCCCTGATGACACTCTAAAATACCATTTTTTAATACCATTTAAATTTATATAAAATATATGTAATTTTAAGCCATTAGTTTATAATACAGAAATTTGTTTTAATATTTCTATGGTCATTAAAACCTCTCAAAAAACAAACAAAAAAAATCTCTGTGCATCTAAAGCATTTTACTGAATATTTAAACCTTTTTTAAGCACGCTGCAAACAAAAAAAGAAAACAAAAACCATAAACACCTAAGATCCATATGCCAATCAACAAACATCAGGGTTTTTACAGAAAGTGGCCCCCTGGACCACCATGGAGAATGGATTTGCCATGGGCTGTGTCTCCCCCAACAAAGGCTGCAACTAACTCTCATCCAGTACTTAGTGAGGGTCAGGTGCTGCTCAAAGTAGTTTATATGCATTAAATTATCACCACCATCATGTTGGTCTCCCAGAGTAAGTGTGATTATTACCCCCATCTTACAAATGAAAGTTAAGTAATCTGCCCAAGTTTTGCAGCTTCAAGTCATAGAGCTGGGAACTGAACTTGGCTGGCTGGTTCTTAATCACTGGGCCACGGTGGGAAGGCACAGCTGATAGAAGATAACTCCTAGTGTGACCTTCAACCCTGAATGTGAACTGTCATTGTTAAAGCAAAGGTCACACGAGCTCACTTCCTTAGGGGAAACACATTCCATAATCAGAAAGCCCCCAGTGTTACGGGTCTGTCTCCCCCATTCCATTATCTGACTTTGAGGGCAGATGGAACTAGTCAGGCATGAAAATCTGGCAAATCAATCATTTCCTAACTATGTTCTTACAACAAGAGGTAGAAGGAACACTGGGTTCCAATCAAGGCACCAGGGTGCCTTTCAGATCTTCCACATACTTGCTATGTGTCTTGAGCAAGTCACCTTACTGATAGGGACAGAGAAAAGAGAAACAGTAGGTGATTAAATAGTTGATTTCAATAAGGGACAGCAATTAAAGAAAAAAGTATGGGAGATCCCTGTAAGTTAATGATCACTCAAGAAAACAGGTCTGCGTAGCAACAAAACCATAGAACAGAAGCGTAAGACATGCCCCCAAACAATGAGTCAATGGTGGAATGAGACCCACATCCTGCCCCGTGATGTCAGTAAGCTAATGACCCCTAAACATGCTCTCTGCACACATAAAAAACAATAATTTGGGTAAGGTGACATTTCAAAGTGAAAGACCCTCATTAAACTGAGATTTGAAATCATTTTTCCATAGCACCATGAGAGTCCTGGATGGGACATCCAGGGCCAAAAACTCCTCCACCCAACATGTTGGGAGAGTTAAAGACTCAGAGAATGAGGAAGAAGGTGGTCTTATTCCCCTCCCCTCTTTTTCTCTGATTATATAACTGCAGCCCACTAAGTTCTTGGGGTGGCACCCTCTTGCCTGCCCGTGCATAAATCTCATGAGCATCCTGTTCCAATAAATCACTTCTTCTCTATCACTTTGCCTCTCAATGAATTCTTGCTATCCTGAGACATAAAGAACCGAGCTCCTCAGAGCCCCTGAGACACTTTTCTGAGGTTTCTTTACCTCTCTTAAGTGTCAGCTTTTTAACATGTAAAATAAAGGGGTCATCTCTTGGTGACTTTCTAACAGTTTTAGGAGCATAGAACGTTTTCTTTGGTCCAACAGGTTGAAGTCAGTGAGAGCAGTGCTGCTCTAGTTGCAGGCGTCCAGGCAGAGAGCCCCACCTTGCCTCCTCCCTCCCACCTTCCCCTCAGTGCTGGCTGGCGAGGGACTGAAGCAGAGGAGATGGGGCACACCAGGCAGAAGGACACACCCTGAGTGATGGTCCTGGGTGAAGAGCAAAGTACAGAATGGCCAGAAAATAGCAGTTCAAGGAGTGAGAACTTGGGGAAACAGTGACTGAAGGAACAAGCCACTTCTTGGATCCATAAGTGAGGGGTGGACACGGGGCATGCCGCTACTCCCAATACTGGAGAGACAGGCCGATACAGGGAGTCACAGCTTCCTGGAGCAGACTCACTAGGGAACCAGTGCCAGGGGAGGAAAACTCACTGTAACTGCTGGCTTGCTGGGGGCTCAGTACAGACACCTCTGTGAGTTAAAAACTCCAGGGGACCCAGTCACAGGGGAGCTCACAGTATTGTGAGACTTACCTCCAGGGCTAAACAAGGTTCCCACAGTGAATAGCAGAGAAAAATCCCCTCTGATTTCTGGCAGGAAGGGGGGAAAAGGAATAATTTTTAAATATTCCAGCACTCTCTGCTCTTAACAAGGCCTGCCTTCCAGGAAAACTATTAACCAGAGCCTAACCTGGGTATTACTGGAGCCCAAATGACCTGTGGGAAGGGAAATACCCGACTCCAGCCCATTCTAGCCATCCTGCCCCACCTAAGGGGGAATAAAAATACTGAGAAACGCTTGTGAAGTTCACACTGCAGAGGCACAGGCTCACTAAGAGCCTGAGCCCCAGTCACAGGACTATACAACACTTCCTCACCTCCCACACCTCATCACTGTTATTACTAAACGCCTATTTACAGCAGTTCCTTCAACCCAGAACGCTATGTTCAGCTACAAGGCAAAACTGCAAAGCATATCAAAAGGCAAAAAAACTCCACAGTTTGAAGAGATAAACAAGCATCAGAACCAGACATAGCCGGGACGCTGGAGTATCAGACTGGGGATTTACAACTATAATTAATATGCTCAGAGCTCTGATGGATACGACAGCATGCAAGAACAGACAGCCAGGGCTTCCCTGGTGGTCCAGTGGCTAAGAATCTGACTTACAATGCAGGGACACCAGTGTGCTCCCTGATCTGGGAAGATTCCCACATGCCACGGGGCAACTAAGCCCATGCCCCACAACTAGTGAGGCTGGAAGCCACAGGACTATGCCCGAGTGCCACAGCTACTGAAGCCTGCACACCCCACGCTCTGCAGCAAGAGGAGCCGCTAAGTGAGGAGCCCGAGGACCACGACAAACAGCGCCCACTCGCCACAGCTAGACAAAGCCCGCACAGCAACATGACCCACCACAGCCGAGACGCAAAACAGATGAGAAAGAACAGATAGCCTGAGCGAAGATGGAAATTCTAAAAAAAGAACAAAAAATAAATTCTAGAGGTAAAAACACTGCAAAAAAACAAAGAATGTCTTTGATGGGCTTATGAATAAAACGGACACAGTTAAACTGAGTATACAGATATCCTGATAGAATCCCCCAAAACTAAAAGGCAAAAAGAACAAAGGCTGGAAAAAAAAGAAAAAGGAAGAGAGCATCCATGGGACAACCACAAAGGGTATAACATACACATAATGGGCATACCAGAAGCAGAAGAAAGAGAGGGGAAAAGAAGAAATACTTGGCATGATAAATGCCAAAAAGCCCACATCATGGCATACCATTTTCAAATTACACAAAATCAAAGATAAAAAATTCTGAAAGAAGCAAAGGAAAATAACTTCCTCACCTATAGAAGAACAAAGACAATTACATGTGACCTCTCCTCAGAAACTCTGCAAATAAAAACAGACTGAAATATTTAAAGTGTTGGGAGAAAAAATTATCCCACCAATCGAGAACTCTGTGAAGTGTGAAATTATCCTTCAAAAGTGAAGAAGAATTTTTTAAAAAGTAAAGATTTTCTCAGGAAAAAAAATTTTTTTTGAGGGAATCTACTGCTAGTAGATTTGGCCTGCAAGAAACACTAAGTTCTTTAGAAAGAAGAAAAATAATATAGGTGAGAAACTCAGATTCCACATAAAGGAAGAGTACTGAAGAAGGAATAAATAAAAAACATTTTCCTCTTTTCCTTATTCTAACTGATCTAATAGACAACAGTCTATTCAAAATAGTAATACTAGGAATGTACACTTATGTATATCTGTTATATGTATGTTCAGTTCAGTTGCTCAGTCGTGTCTGACTCTTTGAAACCCTATTGACTGCAGCATGCCAGGCTTCTCTGTCCATCATCACCTCCCAGAGCTTCCTCAAACTCATGTCCATAGAGTTGGTGATGCCATTCAACCACCTCATCCTCTGTCGTCCCCTTCTCCTCCCACCTTCAATGTTTCCCAGCATCAGGGTCTTTTCAAATGAGTCAGTTCTTCACATCAGATAGCCAAAGTATTGGAGTTTCAGCTTCAGCATCAGTCCTTCCAATGAGCATTCAGGACTGACTTCCTTTAGAATGGACTGGTTGGATCTCCCTGCAGTCCAAGGGACTCTCAAGCATCCCCTCCAACACCACAGTTCAAAAACATCAATTCTTTGGCGCTCAGATTTCTTTATAGTCCAACTCTCACATCTGTACATGACTACTGGAAAAACCATAGCTTTAACTAGATGGACCTTTGTTGGCAAAGTAACGTCTCTGCTTTTTAATATGCTGTCTAGGTTGCTCATAGCTTTTCTTCCAAGGAGCAAGCACTTTTAATTTCATGGCTGAAGTCACCATCTACAGTGATTTTGGAGCCCAAGAAAATAGTCTCACTGTTTCCATTGTTTCCCCATCTATTTGCCATGTATATGTTATGCTGATATATGTTTTACATATGTATAAACTTATATTATGCATATATTGTGGATGCTTATGTATATATATTTTGTATATATGTGCTACTTATGCTTTATATATAAGTGAAATGAATAATAGCAATGATATAAGGAACTAGAGTAGATATTTAGGATTATTTTGTTGTTATAACATACTCACACAACCTGTAAAGTGGAATAGTGTTATTTCAAAGTGGACTTGGATTTGTTGTAAACATATATTGGAAACCCTAGGGCAACCACTAAAAAGGTAAAAAAAAAAAAAAAAAAAGTATAACTGATGTGCCAAGAAAGGAAAGAAAATGGAAACATAAAAAATGTTCAATTAAACTACAAAAGGCAGTAAGGAAGTGGAAGACAAAAATAGCAACAAAGAATAAGGAGGGTTCAGGATGGGGAACACATGTATACCTGTGGCAGATTCATTTTGATATATGGCAAAACCAACGGAATATTGTAAAGTTAAATAAAATTAAATTAAATTTAAAAAAAGAACAAGGATAACAAATGTTAACAGAAAACACAGTAATGAATGCAGTATACATTAATCCAACTAAATCAATAATCACTTTGAATGTCAATGGTGTAAATGTATCAATTAAAAGAAGCAAATTGCCAGAACTGATCAAAAATCAGCTCACAACTATGTTATCTGCAAGAAATCCACCTTAAAATAAAGACACAAATAGATTAAAGTAAATAGAGAAAAATATATTGTGCTAACATTAACCAAAAGAAAGTGGGAGAGCTATATTAAATTCAGAGAGAGTGGACTTCAAAGTAAGGGAAGTTATCAGGGATAAAGAAGGCCAGGACATGATGATAAAGGGGTCAATTTTTCAAGAAGACATAAAATTCTTAATGTGTATGCACCTAACAACAGAGCATTTAAAGTATGTGAGGCGAAAACTGATAGCCCTGGAAGGAGAAATAGATGGGTCCACCATCACAGACGGAGTCGTGAGTACCCCTCTACCTGACACAGACAAATCCAGCAGGCAAAAATCAGTAAGGATACAGGTGAACTCAACAACACCATTCATCAACTTGTATAAATGACATCTACAAATCACTTCATCCAGCAAAGGCAGAAAATACATTTTCCTCATATGGAACACTCATCAAGACAGATTACATTCTGGATTACATTTTATTATTCTGTTAATAAAATACACATTAACAAATTTAAAGAACGGAAATTATACAATGTCTGCTTTTAAACCAAAGTAGAATTTAAACCAGAAATCAGTAACAGAAAGGTATCAACAACAAGAAAATCTTCAAGTATGTGGAGATTAAACAACACATATCCAACTGACACGTAAGTCAAAGAAGACATCTCAAAACAAGTTTTAAAATATTTTTAACAAATGAACACATAAATTATCAAAATCTGCACAATGCAGCAAAACCAGTGCTTAGAGGGAAATTTATAGCACTGGATGTATATAATAGAAAAGATGAAAGATCTAAAATCAGTAATCTAAGTTTCTACCTTAGGACACTAGAAAAAGAAGAGAAAACTAAATCCAAAGTAAGCATAAGAAAATAAATAATAAGAATTAGAGCAGAAATCAATAAAATTGAAAACAGGAAATTAACACAGAAAAAAATGAAAACAAAGCTGGTTCTTTGAAGAGATCAACTGGTGTGATAAGTCTCTAGCTGGGCTAACTAAGGAAAAAAAGAGATGATGCTAATTACTAATATCAGAGATTAAAGAGGGAAAATAACCATGGATTCTTTAGAAATTAAAAGAATAAGCAAGAAATACAATAAAAAAACTCAATTCCCATAAATTTGATAACTTAGATGAAATGGACCAATTCCTTGAGAGGCACAATCCGCCAAAACTCACACAAGAAGAAATAAATGATCTGAATAGGATATATGTGCTTTTTAAATGGAATAAATAATCTTCCAAAACAGAAAGCACAGGTGCAAATGGGTTCACTGGTGAATTCTACTAAACATTCAAGAAAGAAATTATATTAATTATCCACAGTCTCTTTGAGAGGATAGAAGCAGAAAGAATACTTCCTAACTCATTCTATGAGGCCAGTATTCCCCTACCAAAGACAGTATAAGAAACTACAGACCAATGTCTCTCATGAACACAGATATAAAAATCCTCAACAAAATATTAGCAAATCAAATTCAACAATGTATAAAAAGAACTATACTTCACAACAAACTAACATTTATCCCAGGTAAGCAAGACTCATTCAACATTCAAAATCAATTAACATAATTCACTGTATCACAGACTAGAAAAGGAAAACCACATAATCATATCAATTCACACAGAAAATGCGTCTGACAAAATCCAACATCCATTCATCATAAAAACTCTCAATAAACTAGGAACAGAGGAAACTTTCTCAACTTGATAAAGACCATCTACAAAAAATCCTAAAACTAACATCCTATTTAATGGCAAGAAACCGGAAGCATTTTCACTAAGACCAGGCTAAGGCTGAGTGAGCGTGTGCCAAGTTGTGTCCGACTCTTTGTGACCCCATGGACTGTAGCCCACCAGGCTCCTCTGTCCATGGGATTCTCCATGCAGGATTACTGGAGTGGGTTGCCATTTCCTCCTCCAGGGGATCTTCCCGACCCGAGTATTGAACCTGGGTCTCCTGTGTTACTTGCATTACAGGCAGATTCTTTACCACTTGAGCCACTGGGGAAGTCCCTACTAAGACCATGTACCAGGCAAAGATGCCTCCTCCCACCACTCCTTTTCAGCTCTGTACTGGAAATCTTGCTAATGCAATAAGGCAAAGAAAAGAAAGTATTGGTAAGGAAATAAAGATAGTGGTAAGGAAGACGTAAAACTGTTCATAGATGACACAACCATCTACGTAGAAAACTTGAAAAGATTAATCAAAAAATTCTTGGGATTAGTGATTATAGCAAGGTTGCACAATATGAGATTAACATACAAAATTCAATTGTTTTCCTACATACCAACAATGAACAAGTGGAATTTGAAATTAACAATACAGTATCATTTACATTAGCACACAGAAAGCAAAATACTTAGGTATATAAATCTAACAAAATGTACTTATAAGATCTATATATAAGTAAAACCATAAAACTCTGATGAATGAAATCAAAGAACAAAATAAATGGAGAAATATTCCACACTCATGGTGAGAAAGTCTCAGTATTGTCAGTTCTTCCCAATTTTTACTACAGATTCAATGTGTGCATGCATGCTAAGTCACTTCAGTCGTGTCTGACTCTTTGTGACCCTATGGGTCATAGCCCACCAGGCTCCTCTGTCCTTGGGATTCTCCAGGCAAGAATACTGGAGTGGGTCACAGTGCTCTTTTAGAGGTGATCTTCCCGCCCAGAGTGTTGAACCCACGCTTCTTACATCTCCTGCACTGGCAGGTGGGTTCTTTACCACTAGCACCACCTGGGAAGCAATGCAATCCCAGTCAAAATTCTGGCAAGTTATTTTGTGATTTTTGACAAAATAATTCTAACGTTTATATGGAGAGGGAAAAGACTTAGACTATCCAACGCAATAACTGAAGGAGAATAAAGCTGGAAGACTGACACTATTCTGAGACCTACTATAAAGCTATGGTAATCAAGACAGTGTGGTACTGGCAAAAGAATAGACAAATACGTTAATAGAACATAAGAGAGAATCCAGAAATAGAACCGCATAAATACAATCAACTGATCGCTGGCAAAGAAGCAAAGACAATACAATGGAGCAAAGGGTACCTCTTCAACAAACAGTGCTGGAGCAACTAGACTCTCACATGCAAAAGAAAGAACCAGACACAGAGGCCATATATGCTTCACAAAAATTGACTCAGAATGGATCACAGATGTAAATGTTAAACTCAAAACTACAGAACTACAAGTTAACATTAACATGGAAGGAAACCTACAGAACCTTGGGTATGGTGAAGCCATTTTAGATACAATAACAAAGACATGATCTTGAAAGAAATAATTGATAAGCTGGACTTGATTAGAATTAAAAACTTCGGCTCTGTGAAAGACAATACTGAGAGAATTAGATGATAGCCACAGACTGGGAAAATATATTTACAAAAGACAAATCTGATAAAGGACTGCTATTCAAAATACACAAAGAGTCCTTAAAATGCAACAATAAGAAAACAAACAACCCAATCTTAAAAATGGCCAAAGACCTTAACAGACACTCCACCAAAGAAGATAAACAAGTGGCAAATACACATATGAAAAATGGTCCACCTCATATGTCATCAAGGAAATGAAAATTAAAACAGCAAGCTACCACTAAACAACTACTGAAACAGCCAAAACCTGGAACACTGATGACGTGAAACGCTGGCAAGGATGTGGAGCAACAGGAATTCTCATTTACTGTTGGTAGAAATGAAGGCAAAGTGGTACGTTTCAGAAGACCGCCTGGCAGTCTCTCACAAAACTCAACATGCTCTGACCATATGATCCTACATGTTTCTTGATATTTACTCAAAGAAGTTGAAAAGTTATGTCTTCATAAAACCTGCACATAGATGTTTACAGCAACTGTATTCATAGCCCAAAAGTGGAAAGAATCCAAACACCCATTAACTGAAGGATGAATAAATAAAATGTGGTATACCAACATAACAGAGTATTATTCCACAATAAAGAGAAATGAAATATTAATGAAGTCCTGATACATGCTACAACTTGGATGAAAACCTTAAAAACATTATGTTCAGTGAAAGAAGCAAGACGAGGTACCGTAGGATGTCACTTCTAGGAAATATGCAGAATCGGCAAATCCACTGAATCAAAAAAGTAGATAAGGGCAGGACAGGAAGAAGGTGTTTGGGGGAAACAGGAAGGGATTGCTAATGGGTCCTGGGGTTTCTTCTTGGGGTGGTGAAAATTATTCTGAAACTGACTGTGGTGATGCTCATTCAACTCTGCAGCCTGGGAGCCTTGTGAGCATAGACAAGGACTCCTCCTGAGCCAACTGTTGTCTTCATAAAATGTCAACCATATGACCATATGTCAATCACTGAGTATGGTAACACTCAAACAATTAAACCCTGAGTGCGAAAGCATCAGGCACTTAACAGGAGTCCCATACAAGCTAAAAGTATGCCGAAGTACCTTGTGACCAATACCTTCACAAATGCCAGGTGATTTTATAATTTCACATACAAAATTATACATTATCAGAAATAATCCATTTTCAGTTTCACATAATGCTTTCCAAAGACTCACCTGAGCTCCGTGCCCCACTGTTTAAAAGAGAAGTTAATAGAATTCGGAGGCCCTGGGGCAGGCTGATTTGCAGCTTGCTCTCCTACCAGTTCTCCAGGGGCAGCTTCCACAGCTAGGACATTTCTGGCTTTTTCTGCAGAAGCATTTGAGTGCAGGTTAATTAAATCTGAAAGAAAGGCAAACAAGTGTGTTATTCAACGATTCCACAGGGAACTTGATATCCTACATAATACACTATCTTGATAAACTATACAAAATTCTACATAATATATATTACAGTATTTTTAAGTGTTCATTTTTGGGTGCGCTGGGTCTTCGTTGCTGCACGCAGCCTTTCTCTAGTTGGGGTGAGTGGAGGCTACTATTTGTTGCAGTGCATGGGCTTCTCGTCGCGGTGGCTTCTCTGGTTGCAGAGCGCAGGCGCTCGGGTGTTCAGGCTTCAGGAGTGTGGCACACGGGCTTAGCTGCTACAAGGCTCGTGGGATCTCCCCAGACCAAGGATTGAACCTGTGCCCCCTGCATGGGCAGGCGGATTCTTATACACTGTACCACCAGGGAAGTCCAATATTACAGTATATTTGTAATGTGTACTACATAAAAATACAATCTGTAGATGACTAGGGTGTTCTGTAAACACTTTCATCTAAAGCTGATCCACATTCCTCAGAGCAAGGTTGTACACACTTCAAACCCCCAAGTGTTAACAGCAGCAGCAGCACAGGGAGAATAGCCAGAGCTCATCTCTGCTGTCTTGTAGGTCAGCAATCCCAGTATAAAGCTGTGCTCACGGTCCACTTACCTACACCGATAAGGAACAATTTCCAGGCTAAACGGTTATGTAAAAAAAAACTGCAGACCAGATTACACTACTGCCCTTTTCTGTAAGAGGGGAATAGAATATATACATACTTGCTAATTGCAAATAGTGACACTGAAAAAATAAGTTTGCACACAAAGGCCAGCAGTTCAGTAAATTCACAGGCAAATGCACTGATGCTAAAGCCTGATCAAATCTGAGATTCTATCTTAAAAATGTAAACATTTAAAATATTTGAGGTTGCAATGATATGCTATCCAGAATTTGCTTCAAGATAACAATATTTTGTTATTTAACAAATAAATGATATCCACCCCAAACAACATGTTATTTGCTTCCAAATAATAAAATTAAGTGGGTAAGTATATCAATGAAACAAAATGGGCCATGAAATACTAATTGTTGAAACTATCTAATGAACATGTGGGTAATACGTTATTTTCTCTGCATATGCTTAAAATTTCCCATAATAAAAACTTACTTTTCTAAAATTCTGATAAAATGTATCCAATAATAAATATTTTGTATTCTTCCCAATTGTATAATCCCTCTGAGAATATACATGTTTGTAAACAGAGTACATCATGAGAAATGCTGGGCTGGAAGAAGCACAAGGTGGAATCAAGATTGCCAGGAGAAATATCAATAACCTAAGATATGCAGACAATACCACTCTTATGGTAGAAAGTGAAGAGGAACTAAAAAGCCTCTTGATGAAGGTGAAAGAGCAGAGTGAAAAAGTTGGCTTAAAACAAAACATTCAGAAAACGAAGATCATGTTATCTGGCCCCATCACTTCATGGGAAATAGATGGGGAAACAGTGGAAACAGTGTCAGACTTTATTTTTCTGGGCTCCAAAATCACTGCAGATGGTGACTGCAGCCATGAAATTAAAAGATGCTTACTCCTTGGAAGGAAAGTTATGACCAACCTAGATAGCATATTCAAAAGCAGAGACATTACTTTGCCAACAAAGGTCCGTCTAATCAAGGCTATGGTTTTTCCAGTGGTCATGTATGGATGTGAGAGTTGCACTATGAAGAAAGCTGAGTGTCGAAGAATTGATGCTTTTGAATGTGGTGTTGGAGAAGACTCTTGAGAGTCCCTTGGACTGCAAGGAGATCCAACCAGTCCATTCTGAAGGAGATCAGCCCTGGAATTTCTTTGGAAGGCATGATGCTAAAGCTGAAACTCCAGTACTTTGGCCACCTCATGCGAAGAGTTGACTCACTGGAAAAGTCTCTGACGCTGGGAGGGACTGGGGGCAGGAGGAGAAAGGGACGACAGAGGGTGAGATGGCTGGATGGTATCACTGACTCGATGGATGTGAGTCTGAGTGACCTCCGAGAGCTGGTGATGGACAGGGAGGCCTGGTGTGCTGCAGTTCATGGGGTCGCAAAGAGTCGGACACGACTGAGTGACTGAACTGAACTGAAACAGAATTTAACACTGTTTCATGATCATCAATTTGATCCATACTTCCCTGGAATAAAGCATCCCTAGATTGATAATGTCAATCATCACTTTCAGTGGAAACAATCAGAATGGAATGCTGGACACTGATATCCAAGGAAACATTTACTTTCTAATCAGATGAGCACACAACCTGAGCTCACTCAGGACAAGTCCCTGTGAAGGCCACTGAGCACAGGAAGACAGAGAAGGCAGAGCACAGGAAACACTGCAGTCAGGGGTCCTTGCAAACTGATGCTCCAAGTGAGAACACCTATTGACGGGCTCACAATTTGTTGGCAGGTCACTCACTTGACCGTAGTCAGTGTGGGAAGGGCTCCAGAAACACATTGGGAAAAGTGTGCTGGGTGTGACACAATGTGACTGCTGTGTATCCCTTAGGGGGACTGGGGCCTGGCCAGGAGAGTCAACACCTGGCTCATAGTAGGGTTCTGAGTAGGGAAGAGCAAGAATGTGTGTTGGGAAACAGAAGAACTATGGGCTTGGCAATGGATTACAAGATTAAGTCAAGAAGGCCAGAAATTACAAACCACCTGATTCCTGATTCAAACGACGACTGTGTATGAAGCATTAGGTGCTCAGGGTACAACAAACGATCAGACAGAGTTCTTGCCCTAAAGGAGAACACATCCAGGAGAAAGACACAAAAATTATAAAATGTTAAGCTCCAAGTCACCGCCGAAGGCATCGAGTCCCTGGTATCCAAACCTTCCTCTGAGTCTTAGGGTCCAGGAGATGCCTTGGGGATTTTCCATGGGACAGAAGGAAGGGGTCCTGCCCTCAGCTTCAACCACAGTGGTTCCTCTTTTCACTCTTTTATATCCTGGAGTTCCCCTTGAGATTTCATTTGGGGAAAGAAAAAAAAAATCCAAAAAACAAACGAAAAAAAGCCAAGTTCAAACACCACTAACGGGGTCCAGTCTCCTCTGCCTACTTCATCTGTCAGGACATGGAAGACCAGAGTCTCTGCAGCAAGAGCTGCATGGCAGTGCAGTGACTGTACCGGGTAGAGGCGGGCACCCGACATCTGTGAGCATGTGTCAGTCAGTGGGCACATGGGCACACCTCTTCTTTAGACAAAGGTAAAGTCAACACCCAGGCTTTCCAGAGGCTGGTCTTTCACAGACCCCTTGCAGGCAAAGCATCACAGCTCTAAGTCAAGCCAGGAAATAAGCAGAATGCACTGCACCTGTCTCTGCTCGAGCCAAGCCCAGCCCCTTCTTCCTGTGTGGGTCGGCAGCAAGGTGACGCATGGCCCCTCTGCGGGTGAGGCTGTCAAGGGTGCTAGCACAGCCCAGCACCCATGACCAGGACACCCAGCCCTTGCAGCAGCCCTGGGCTCACGCTGGAAATGCTTCCTGAGGAACTCGGGCCCTGGGGGTGGGGTGCAGAAACAGGGCTGGAGCCAGGGAGGATGTTGGCAAAACAAACCATTTCTAAAAGTCATTATCTGACGTGAAAAAGAAGCCATTTCCCAATTTCAGCTATTATTGTTTTGTCTGATTTGGGGTTTTTAAAAGACCACGTGGAGGTTTCCTTAATTAAAAGCGGAGCTGCTGGCTTCTCCTCAATACATGTACCAACATTAGCATTCCAGGGACCGCTTCAAGGACACAAACTAGGACAGGACAGTATTTCCTCGCAGCCCCAAGAGATGGGCTGGGTTCACAAACATGTGCTTTCCCATGCAGCTGAAGTGGGGGAAGAGTCTGTGCTTGAAGAGTTTTGGTGTTTAGATCTTTGTCATTTTTGAAAATTTTCAAATGCCTAAATGATACTCCTGAGCAAGTTTTGAACTACAAATTTTACATTCCTGGGTTCTGATTCCAGCAGAGCCTCTATCGCCCCAGTGTGGCCACTCCCAGATCTCCAGGAGTCTTTCCCACTGGACACAGTCTAACATACAGGCTCCTGCTCACATCTGGTCACCTCCATGAGTTTTCCCCTCTTCTGCTCCTAGCCCCCTGCCAGCAACCCTGAAGAGGGCAGAACAGAGAGCCAAGACCCAGCATCATCCAAGAAACGAGGAAAGAGCACTGCGGAAAGGCCATTCCCATGTGTGTCAAAGTTACTGCAAAAGAGAGCCTGTGGGTCCCCACTGGGAGCTGGAGGTCACTCAGAGTGGGGTTACCCCAAAAGCTTTTTTTCCCCTTTATCAAAGTGAGTTTAACCCAGCTTGTGAAGGAGTGGTCGGAAGCAGCATAGTTACCTTCCAAGTGAGGGTACAGTGTGTGTCTACCCCAAAAGGAAGTAGAGGCAGCAAGCTACCAGGTCTCAGAGGCCCCCGGGGTGGACCAGCCCACGTGTCTGGTTAATGACTTGTCCATCCGCTCTCTCCCAAGCCTCACCAAGGATGTAAACCTTGTGAGAATCGGACCCCTGTCTGATGTGCTGACGGCCACATACCCCACAGCAGACTCGATAAACACTGGTACACGGCTGAAGGAAGAAATGAAGGACGATGGTCATGGTGTGGAGGAAGGGCCTGCTGCAGGCTGAGGACAGGAGGCAGCAGGCCCTGCCGTTCTCTAAGAATCTGTGCTCACTATCCCTCCTGACTTCCCCGCTCCTGCCACCTCACCCCTGAGAGACCCCCTGAGTGACAGGAGGGGAGCACACCCCAATCCAGGGCTTCTCTCTCTTGCCTTCTCACGCCTCCATGCACTCCTGCGTCATGCCCAGTGTCCCCACCCACCCCCCACACTCACTGCACCCCATCCCACCCAAAGCTGGGTTTAGTCTGTCTCCACGGGCACCACGGTCCAGCCCACCGTGGACAGTCTCCTGAGGATCTTCTCCAGGAGGCTCCCATGGTCTCCCCCGGAGAGACAGCTGGAATCTAACCTTGCTCATCATCTCCCTCCCTGTTACAGCCTGACGTCAGGAACCACAGAAACTTCAGTCCAGAAGGAACCTCAGGGAGCACCTTGTTCCCAGGCAGGGAAACGGTGTGTGCCCGAGGTTCCATGCACTTTCTGCACTAGATCAGGCTGCCTCTCAGCCTCGAGGCTGATAATCACCATGACTTACACATCACAACACCACATGGCGTTCTGTAGAATTTTACAAACATGATTACATAAAAGCACAGCTTCTTTGATGACTTTGGGGAACTGGGACATTAAATGAGTTGGTGGAATTCCTGCAGCTTTGCCAATGTGGGGTCTGCATCCCACCCTATGGTTTCCCTCCCTCCAGTCCCAGCACGTGCACAGAGCGCCCAGCACACGCTGGGGGAGGACTGGAGGCAGCGGCCACTTCCCTTCCCCTCCCCCGCTCCCACACAAGCCGCCAGCACCACAGCAGTTACTCTCGCAGCTGTCTCAGAGGAGGAAACGTGCGGTCATCCCTCAAACCGTCCTCACCGTACCACTTTCTGCGAGAAATACTCCCGAACTCAAACAGGCACTTGGGCACTGAAGCCTCCTGTGATGGTAAGGGCTTCCGTACTCCCGAACTCTCAAGGAGTCTTAAAAAACAAAGTCCTGTTTTCCCTCACTTGTTCACCTATTGGTTTAGATGGGAAATGGAATACACAGAACGTGCAGCACGTCCATCTGGTAATTGGGTTCTGGCTACCTCTTTCCCAACAGCTCTGCAGGTCGGCAGATTCTTGATTTTATCTTTGCAAATTATTTCTTTGTGATAAAACTAGGTCTTTATCTATCCAAACATGGAAGACATACAGAGAGGCGTCTGAGGCGTGGCATACTTTCAGAGGCCAGGCTGCAGATGAAAGGCGGACAGACCTGATAAAACGGTGACAAAGTCATCCCACTTTCTAATATCTGTCTGACTAATATATGGCTGCAAATTCCAATCACACAGATGAACAGACTCTTCCTCTGGAAACATGAACCCTAGAAAACAAATTTAATGTGGGCAATTATCTGATGGTGCCAACTGCATATCCAAACTCCGTTCGAGCTCTTCCTCACAGACCCTGGTTTTGACAGTGGCCACATGCTCAGCTAGAACACTTGCCTCCTCAAACTCCATTCCAGCTAGGGCTGGTCCTATGACAGTTCTAGCTAGTGAGGCATAAAACGACAGAGTTTCACCCTCTTACACTGTTGGTGGGAATGCAAACTAGTACAGCCACTATGGAGAACAGTATGGAGATTCATCAAAAAACTGGGAATAGAATTGCCTTATGATCCAGCAATCCCACTGCTGGGCATACACACTAAGGAAACCAGAATTGAAAGAGACATGTGTACCCCAATGTTCATCGCAGCACTGTTTACAATAGCCAGGACATGGAAGCAACCTAGATGTCCATCAGCAGGTGAATGGATAAAGAAAGCTATGGTACATATACACAATGGAGTATTACTCAGCCATTAAAAAGAATACATTTGAATTAGTTCTAATGAGGTGGATGAAACTGGAGCCTATTATACAGAGTGAAGTAAGCCAGAAAGAAAAACACCAATACAGTATACTAACGCATATATATGGAATTTAGAAAGATGGTAACAATAACCCTGTATACGAGACAGCAAAAGAGACACTGATGTATAGAACAGTCTTTTGGACTCTGGGAGAGGGAGAGGGTGGGATAATTTGGGAGAATGGCATTGAAACATGTATAATATCATATATGAAACGAGTCACCAGTCCAGGTTCGATGCACGATACTGGATGCCTGGGGCTGGTGCACTGGGACGACCCAGAGGGATGGTATGGGGAGGAAGGAGGGAGGAGGGTTCAGGATGGGGAACACATGTATACCTGTGGCAGATTCATTTTGATATATGGCAAAACCAACACAATATTGTAAAGTTAAATAAAATTAAATTAAAAAAAATAAAACGACAGAGTTTCTAGGAAAGCTTTCTATTTGATATGGGTGTCACTTCCAAAGGAGGACAGAGTGGGTCCCTCAATGGCACTGGCTGGGGGGAGCTTTGCCAACTAGGAACTGCCATCATGAGACACAAATCTCTGCTTGTAAGTCCCTACTAGGTTTTCCATTAACTGCAGCTGAGTGGGACCCTAAGGGATTCAAAATGATAACATCATATATAGAGGTATTGCTGTTGTTGGTTTGTTGCTCAGTCGTGTCTGATTCTTTGTGATCCCATGGACTTGTAGCCCATGTGGCCCCTCTGTCCATGGGATTTCCCAGGTAAGAATACTAGAGTGGGTTGCCATTTTTTTTCTCCAGGGGTTCTTCTTGACCCAGGGATCAAACTCACATCTCCTACACTGCAATCAGATTCTTTACCGCTGAGCCACCAGGGAAGCCCACATAGATGTATGTACACGTGTGTATATTGTTGTTGTTGTTGTTCAGCCTATTAACTGCAGCACGCCAGGCCTCCCAGGCTTCCCTTCACTATCTCCTAGAGCTTGCTCAAACTCATGTCCATTGAGTCAATGCCATCCAAGCATCTCATCCTCTGTCGACCTCTTCTCCTCCTGCCCTCAATCTTTCCCGCATCAGGGTCTTTTCCAATGAGTCAACACTTCACATCAAGTGGTCAAAGTTTTGGAGCTTCAGCTTCAAATTTCAGCATCAGTCCTCTCAATGAATATTCAGGGCTGACTTCCTTTAGGATTGATTAGTTTGATTTCCTTGCTGTCCAAGGAACTCTCAAGAGGCTTCTCCAGTACCACAGTTCAAAAGCATCAGTTCTTTGGTGCTCAGCATCCTTTGACTTCCCTGGTGGCTCAGACGGTAAAGCGTCTGCCTACAACGTGGCAGACCTGGGTTCGATCCCTGGGTCGGGAAGATCCTCTGGAGAAGGAAATGGCAACCCACTCCAGTATTCTTACCTGGAAAATCCCATGGACAGAGGAGCCTGGTAGACTACAGTCCATGGGGTCGCAAAGAGTCAGACACGACTGAGCAACTAAACTTTCTTTAAACTTTCAGTCTCCTTTATGGTCCAACTCTCACATCCATACATGACTACTGGAAAAACCATAGCTTTAACTAGATGGACCTTTGTAGGCAAAGTCATGTCTCTCCTTTAGGTTTGTCATAGCTTTTCTCCAAAGAGCAAACGTCTTCTAATTTCGTGGCTGTAGTCACTGTCCACCGTGATTTTGGAGCCCGAGAAAATAAAGTTTCCATTTTTTCCCCATCTATTTGCCATGAAGTGATGGGACTGGATGCCATGATCTTAGTTTTCTGAATGCTGAGTTTTAAACCAGCTTTTTAACTCTCTTCTTTCACCTTCATCAAGAGGCTCTTTAGCTCCTCTTTGCTTTCTGCCATTGCTGCTGCTTCTGCTGGCAAGTCACTTCAGTCGTGTCCAATTCTGTGCGACCCCATAGACGGCAGCCCACCAGGCTCCCCCATCCTTGGGATTCTCCAGGCAAGAACACTGGAGTGGGTTGCCATTTCCTTCTCCAATGCATGAAGGTGAAAAGTGAAAGTGAAAGTCCCTCAGTTGTGTCCAACTCTTCGCAACCCCATGGACTGCAGCCCACCAGGCTCCTCTGTCCATGGGATTTTCCAGGCAAGAGTACTAGAGTGGGATGCCATTGCATTAGGGTGGTGTTATCTGCATCTGAAGTTACTGATATTTCTCCCCACAATCTTGATTCTAGCTTGTGATTAATCCAGCCCAGCATTTGGCATGATGTACTCTGCATAAAAGTTAAATAAGCAGGATGACAATATATAGTCTTGATGTACTCCTTTCTCAATTTTGAACCAGTCCATTGTTCCATGTCCAGTCTAACTGTTGCTTCTTGACCTACATACAGGTTTCTCAGGAGGCAGGTTAGTTGGTCTGATATTCCCATCTCTGTAAGAATTTTCCACAGCTTGTGATGCACACAGTCAAAGGCTTTAGTGTAGTCAACGAAGCAGATATTTTTTCTGGAACTCTCTTGCTTTTTCTATGATCCACCAGATGTTGGCAATTTGATCGCTGGTTCCTCTGCCTTTTCTAAATCCAGCTTATATATCTGGAAGTTCATGGTTCACATACTGTTGAAGCCTAGAGCTTGATTGTGAGCATTACCTTGCTAGCATGTGAAATGAGTGCAACTGTGTGGTAGTCTGAACATCCTTTGGCCTTGCCCTTCTTTGGGATTGGAATATAATGTAAATCTTTACACTGAACAATGCAGTTTCCCACCTGATCCACATAAGAGAACTATGGGGGTGGGGTCAAGTGGGGGACAAGGCTATCGTGAGTATTCCTCCCAATCCCATCCAGCCAACTGCCTGGGCCTGGGGCCTGGACAGCACCCTCTGCCCACTTGCTCCCAGAAAGCTAATCCCACCTTTAATCCTCCAATTCTCTCACTATACAATCTTCGACTCTGCATACGTTTTTCCATCTTTTCTGCTGCTACCCACTACTGTGATTTCTAGGCTGGACCTGCCTTCCAACTGGTCTCCCTTCCTCTCCTCTTGCCAAGGAATCCATTCTTTCCCTCTCAGCCATGGTTAATCATCTCAAATGCACAACCAACCCAATCACTGGTCATGCTGCTGCTTATCTTACAAGCCCCTCCGGGTTTGGTCCCTGATCAACCATCCAGCTTTCTCTTTGTCACTCCTGCCCACCCTCTCTACATGTGCATCAGGCCCTGATCTCCAGGGTCTCCAGGCCTTTCCTCTCCCTGCTTCACCAGGCTGGCTCTTACCTGACTTCAGGACTCAGTTCAGTCATCTCCTAGTCCAGGAAGCCTTCGCAGACACCACCAACATCCTACCCTCCAACACGCAAGTGTAGGTAAGCCTCCTGTGCCCACCTCAGGCCCCTGTGCTTACCAGACCGCATTGTGCAGGCCTCTTTACCTGTCTGGGTCCCTCACCAGACCACCTTCTCTCTGAGAACACAGCCCACAACTTATCTGTCTTTATATCCCAGGCAGTGGCACAATGCCTAGAATATAAGAAGGCCTGGAGTGAAAGACTGAATGAACAATCTCCATTTCACAGTTGAAAAAACTAAGGCTCAAAAAGAGGGGGACGCTCAAGACATTACAGGAGGGGTCAGGAAAAAACTTCCTCTTAAAGGGCCAGATAGTAGTAGATATTTTAGACTGGTGAGCCAAATGGTCTTGTGACAACTATTAGATTCTACCACTGGTGTGCAAAAGCTGCCACAGACAATACGAAATAAATGAGTGGTGTTTTGTTCTAATAAAACTTCATTTCCATAGGCTGCAGTCCACTACTCTTTACCAGAAGGAAAAGGACTCACACTCAAGAGTCTGACAAACAGTAAACATCAGAGATAAGACTCAAACCCAGGTCCACAGGGATTCCTCCACTAGACAGAGCTGCCTGTTGGTGCTAGGCAAATACTGATGGATGACAATACTAACAACAAATGAAGACATTACCAAAAATTGGGTATCATGGAGAAGAGAGTAGGAAAAGTTTCATTTTTTAATGCAAATCAGAGTAATAAAAACATATCTTCAATCTTAGCTAGAGTTAGCATGATTTAGACTGAGCAGATGACTACTAGCAAGGCTTTCAAAACATCATAGGGCACCACAACATACCTTAACACATTTTATCTTTTAACCAATTTTATCTAAAATGATGATTAAAATGGGGGAGGTGATAAAATCTAGCCTTTTTTTCTCGACTTCCTCCTTTAGCCTTTCTGTCTTCCTGAATAACTACAGTCTTACAAATCACCTGGTCATCCAAAGTTTAACTATTTATTCTCCGAAGTTATCTACAAAATTGGCAGAAGTTCAAAATTAGTCACTTCTACACATAAAATCTTCAAAGGCATCCCACTGCTCTTAGGAGAGTCCAGAAGCCCAAGCCCACAGTCCAGCCCTCCTCACCTGGCCCTGCGTGTGCCCCCCAGCTTGGCTCCCTGCCCACTGCCTTCTTCCTCGAGCTTCACCTCCTTCTAGTCCTGGAGGGCACTGCGCTGCTCTTACCTGATCATCCTCAGGTCTCAGAGAGGGTCCCCACCCACCCCAAAGCTGTGCTTAAGCCATCCATGGCCCTTGGTACCCTGTTCCTTCCCCCTCATGTGATCTCACTTTTTCTTCGCTCTGCTGGACTAGAAACTCTGTGAGGGGGGATCCAGGCCTGTCATGGGCATCTGCTTCCTGAATGAGTAAACGCCAGAGGATGCCAACTCTAAATTCCCAGACTACAGTCCCCAAACCAAATGCAGAGAGCCAAGGGGGGCTGCAGGTGTTTTCTCCGGCTCCCCAGCCTCAGCACCTCGGCTTAAAAGAAGGCAGGTTGTGTTATGAAGGGATTGCAGGGCTAGGTGCCATTCCTGTGGCTCTCCTCTTGGTCTAGTGCCTGAGTCTCCCTTAGATGGAAACACTTGGTGTCCTCAGAAGAAAGGAACCAAGGCAAAGCCAGGCTCGCCTATGCCAAAGGCTACTGCCTTGAATACTGCTGGCTTCCCAGCAGGGTTTCCAAACATTCCCAGTGACTGATCCTGAGCTACAGAGATTCTTTTGATCTAAAGCTCTATAATAGTGGCTTTTTAAAAAACTCAGTCATCAATGAGCAGACATGTGAACTAAACATAGAGGGGTTTTGGCCTGAAAAGGAAGGCATCCCTTCAGCTATTGGTGTTAAGTCATCCATGAAAATGACCTAAGAACTCACTGCATAGCATTTTAACAGGTGTGAAGTATACGGTAATTTCTCACTGACCAAAGGGTTAACCTGCTGATTAGTTAAAAACGAGGCAGGCAGTAAAACAGGAATTTGGAGGAAAAATAATTTTAAAAGTCCAAGAAGGCTTCCCACTAGTCAGCTGCACACATTGCTGGGTCACCGGTAATCTACAGTAGCCTGTGCTCTCCTGAGCCAATGTCTCGAAGGTGTTAAAAAGTTCACACCACACCTCTTTACAAGCCTGAGAAGCACCCATACCAGCTAAATTCCAAGTGCACTCCTTAAGACATGCTGGTGTGATGGCCTGGCCTTCTCATACCTTACTTCACAGCCCAGGGGCTGGCTATTTCTGGGCCTGCCCTGCTCCCTCTATGAAGAGAGAGCCACAAGTACAGCACCCCCCATCTCCACTTCCACAGTCCCTGCAGGAGCCAGGTTGGATGGTGGGCTTTGAATAACTATCTTCCTATGCTTCTAATATGGTAATCACAACCAAACAGTTGTGAGAAGATCATGGGGCTTTAATGTTTTTGATATTCAAATATAAAACCACTTTACCTCCACACTGCAACTGGCCAGGGCTTAGCATGAATTGTGAAAATGCCACAGGTCCAAGATAAAACAGAACCAGAGTTTCATCGTCTGGTTTAACGTCTTCCCAAGAAGCGTCGGTGAATCACAGTGAGAGCTCTGAGAACATCTTCCCAGTGGGCACACACATCTGTGCACATGACTGTGGGTGTTGGTGCTTCACCTTCAGAGGCAGTAGAGAGAAGGCTGGCCCTGGGGTCAGACTGGACTTCAGCACGACGGCGCACTGCCCGTCTGATGGTACTGCCCTCAGCAGCACCATCGCTTTAGGGTGCTAGGCACCAGCTCTGCCTGACTGCTGAGGTTGTTGCTGGGCTTGAACATAGTCTGCACATGAAAGCAGAGGCCCTCAGTAACCATGGGATGCTGCCCCTTCCTAAGGCATCTTCATCATTATTTTCATTCTCAGTTCTTCTGCTAAGTTGACTTAATACATCAAACGTCAATGCAAAAAGCACTGACACGGGAACCCTCCGTCTCTCACCTACCTGTGTTATCTCTGGCCACGAGACCCTGAGAAAAATCTCCGGGAGTCGGGGAGGTCCTGCTGTCCCACTTTACCATGTCAAGGCTGTTGCAATATTCCCATCTCTTCTGCTGAAGTTCTTGTAACCAGTAAGTCATGAGTTGACGATTAGGGGCCTACAAGAGGGAGTGGAAAAAAGTGTTATGGTCACCAAAAGCATAAACAGCATAAAAAAAATTATGTTTTGTGAGGACAGACTGGACACCTTGACACATGGCAGGGAGAGGTAAGAACAACTCACAGAGGGGCTTCCCTGGGGGCTCAGTGGTAAAGAATCTGCCTGTCAGTACAGGGGGACACAGGTTCCATCCCTGGTCTGGGAAGATCCCACAACTGGAGCGACTAAGCCCATGCGCCACACTACTCAAGCTCAAATGCCCTACAGCCCATGTTCCACAACAAGACAAGCCACTGCAATGAAAAGCCTTCACACTGCAGCTTGAGAATACACGCTGCTTGCTGCAACTGGAGAAAAGCCCACACAGCAACGAAGATCCAGCACAGACAAAAATAAATAAATATACAAAATTATTTTTAAAAAGAACAACTCAAAGAAATTTCAAGATTAGTAACTTTCGTTCATTACAAATGGTCAAGAAAACAGCAACTTTTACATAAAGAATTTAATCCTAATAATAAGAAATCTTTTTAAATTCTGAAATTACAGAATGATACAATTTACTGTCTTCCTCAAAAGGTTTTTGGAAGGCTTGATATTCTCAGTGCCCTTTCGTTCTGAGCACCCATGAATTCTGAGGAAATCCCATCTCACATAGGTATGGATGACATCCCTGCCAAATCAAATCTAATAACGGTATTTAAATCCTGTCTGCATCTAAGAAAGTGAGCAGAGAAAACTGCAGATTAAAAACTAGGTGGTGTGCTTCCCAGATGGTCCAGGGGTTAAGAATCCGCATGCCAATTCAGGGAACACAGGTTCCATTCCTGGTCCAGGAAGAGTCCACATGCCATGGGGCAACCAAGCCCACGTGCCACAACTCCTGAGCCTGCGCTCTAGACCCTATGTTCCACAAGAGAAACCACCTCAGTGAGAAGCCTGCGCACTTAACGAGAGAGCAGCCCTTCCTCGTCGCAACAAGAGAAAGCCCACACGCAGCAATGAAGACCCAGTGCAGCCAAAAATAAGCAAATAAATGTAATTAATTAATTAAAAAGAAAAAAAAACTAGATGAAACATCTATGACCATGGCCATCTTTTTAAACAGCAGACAATATCAATGGCTGGAAAGGGCACAGAGCAACTAGAACTTTCCTTCCTTGCTGGTGGGGATATACAATAGAGCAGCTTTCTGGAGAATGGGGTGGCAGTTCCTTATAAACATACACCTACCAAATGGCCTGGCAACCCCACTCCTAGGTGTTCACCCAAGAGGAATATAAAATACATATTCACACAAACCCTGCATGCAAATGCTCAGAGGCTTTATTCATAATCGCCAAAGACTGAAAACAAGCCAAATGTCCTTTATCCAATGAACGGATAAACAAACTGTGGAACATTCACACCATGGAATACTATTCAGCAGTAAAAAGGAGCAAACCACTGATTCATACAACATGAATGAATATTACATGCATATGTGAAAGAAGCCAGCCCCCAAAGGCTACATACACATTCTTTATGTGACATTCTTCTAAAGGCAAAATTGTAAGGACAGACGACAAGCCTGTGGTTTCCAGGGCTTGGGAGCAAAGGCTGGCTGACCACAAAGAGGCAGCATGAGAGGATCTGGTGGCGGGGGTGGTGACCTACTCTGCATCATGACTATGGGGGCAGATACCCGACTCTACATATCTGTCCAAACTCGAAGAACTATATACCACAGTGACCTTCATTATGTACTTTAAAAAAAAAAAAAAAATCAACCAAGATATAGAGGGAACTCAAAATGATGAACCTAGCTAACAAACTAGATGGCAAGTGTGGGTCACAGGTCTCCAGGCTGCCCCCACAAAGGAGTCCCAAGGAGAAGGATGCCATGGCACAATTATGGTGGCAACCACTGGCATCCAGTAAGGGGTACAGACATCAGACACCATGGTTTTAGAACCTATAAATTCTACCTCAGGGTCAGAGGCAATCTGGACAACTGCTCTATAGGCCTAAAGCAAGTGACAAGTCAGAGATCAAACCTCTACTGTCCACAAGCAAAGGACAACCTCCAAGTGCTCTGGCTACAACCTGGATTCTTTTTAGTGACACTTGCAGGCATGGCCCTAGGAAGGAAAACCACTCAGTATATGATTGCTGGATATTCTACAGAAAATCCCTCCAACTATCAGCCAAGTCCTCATTTCATCCACACAATCAACATTTACTCTTAGCATCTACCAGGAACCTGGAATCAGGGCTTGTGAGAAAGATAGGAAAAATAAATCAGTGATTTCAAGAGTGTTTTAAGTGCTATGACAGAGGTCAGAGTGGGTAAGGTGGGGCTAGTGTGACTGGAGATGCTGAGGGAAGATAATTAATCAAGCAGAGGAAATGGGACAAGGGTCAGGTACTGAAAGTTTAAGAAAACTGCTACCTATAGATTCAAAAGGTTCATACTGTTAGCTTAATGTCTTTCTTATCCAATAAACATAAACTCTGAGATGTCTCCATTTTTCTAGCATCAAGCTCAGGGCCAGACACATTTTTGTTGAATAAATAAGTGAAGAAATAAATGAACAAACAATCATAAAGTGATGCATGATATTGGTCTTAAAGGGGAAGCAGGTGGTGGCCAGAAGGACAAGATAGAAAGAAGAAGCTCCAAGCAAACAGAGAGAAGAGTGTGTGCAAAGGCTGAGGAGAGAGAGCACAGAGGGGGAGGCTGGCAGGGGAATGGAGGGAGGGGGAGGCTGGGATAAGCAGGGGGTGGGGCCAGGGTTCAGGTAGGGGAGGAGATCAGCTCGAGCCCAAGAGCCCTAAAGCGCAGGTGGAGTCTGAGTGGCAATCTGGTCGCAGGGTGGACAGCGGGGGCTCAGCCTGGCTCTGAAGCAAGACAAAGAGAATGCAGCATTCCCAGAGAAGAGGAGAGAGTGACTGGAAGAGTAAGGGGCTTGGACAAAGCCCAGTCAAAGCCCAGAGCCCACCCAGTCCCTCCCCCTCCCTCCTTTCATAGAGTCTATACTAAGCCCCTAGTCTCCCAACCTCCAGCTTAGGGGAACGTGTGTACTGTTTGGACAGTGTGTGCATGTGTGTGCATGTGCACGTGTGTGTTCTGGTCCTCACACCAGTTCCCCTGCCTGGCCCCCAATCCTGTCCCAGGGAAAAGTCAGATTAAGCACTGACCTCTCTGGCTGTTTCCTGAAATGCTGGCACCATGAGAAATACGCCTGTTATGAGAAAGCTTTTCCCCGGACTCCCCTGGTGGCACAGTGGATAGGAATCCACCTGCCGATGCAAGGGTCACAGGTTCCGTCTTGCAGAGCACCTAAGCCCGTGAGCTACAACTACTGACCCTGTGTGCTGCAACTTCTGAGCGCACGTGCTCCAACTACGGAAGCCAGTGCTCTGCAGCGACAGAGACCACCGCAATGAAAGGCATGCACACCGCAACCAAGACTAGCTCCCTCTCTCCGCAACTAGAGAAAGCCTGTGCGAAATCAACAAAGACCCAGTGCAGCCAACCCATCACTCAATTAATTAAAGTACAAGTTTTTTTAAAAAAAGAAAAGAAAGCTATTTCCCCTTAAATCTCTGAGTATTAAATCTGACTGAGGAACAATTAGTAACCTCTTAATCATCTCTTACTAAATTCCTGAGGCAAAACTTTCAGATCACATGCTTTCAATGTCTGGCATATTATTCATGTTACAGAAATCTAGTCAATAAGGCAAGCAAAATTATCTCAAGACAAAGATTAACTGGGGTTTGTTTCCTTCAAAAAGAAAAAGAAAAAAACCTATAAGTCAGGAAAAGCATCTTGACTTCAATCCCCAAGCAGCTGTGAAAGGCTGCTGGGGGCACATGGCTCCCAGGCATGTGCCAAGACCAAGGAGGCAGAAAAGCCCCCAGAGGTCCTCCCCTCAGGGAGCTGAAACCCAAAGACAGAAGCACACACAGGTGGTAAGACAGGACGGGATTAAAAGTAATTTAATCCTGGAATTTCTTTAGAAGGAATGATGCTGAAGCTGAAACTCCAGTATTTTGGCCACCTCATGCGAAGAGTTGACTCATTGGAGAAGACTCTGATGCTGGGAGGGGTTGAGGGCAGGAGGAGAAGGGGACGACAGAGGATGAGATGGCTGGATGGCATCACTGACTCGATGGATGTGAGTCTGAGTGACCTCCGGGAGCTGGTGATGGACAGGGAGGCCTGGCGTGCTGCGGTTCATGGGGTCGCAAAGAGTCGGACACGACTGAGTGACTGATCTGATCTGATCCATATTATCATGATCACTCACGATCTCACGGCCAGTTGGCACAGTCAAAATTCAAACCCGGGTCTGTGTTCCCTACTATCAAGGGGAAGAAGGAGAAGTGCATGTCCAAGACAAAGTCCATCCTCTCAACATTTCAGCAGAAATCTAGAAGTTCCTCTATGGTTTTTCTCAGATACTGAAATGCTGATGACCTCAACAACAGCCAAGTTCAATTTAAAGTGTGTTGGCAGACTTCCCTGGAGGTCTAGTGGTTAAGAATCCACGGGCTCAATCCCTGGTCTGGGAAGATTCCACAGGCCATGGGCCAACTAAACCCATGTGTTACAACTACTGAGCCTGAGCTCTAGATCCCTTGAGCCGCAACTACCGAGCCCACGCACCACAACTACTGAAGTCCACGCATCCTAGAGCCTGAGCTCCACAACAGAAACCACTGCAATGAACAGCCTACGCACAGCTTACTGCAGAGCAGCCTGAACTCACTACAACTAGAGAAAGCCTGCATGCAGCAACAAGGACCCACTGTAGCCAAAAATAAAAAAGTAAATAAAAATAAAGCTTTCCAGGTGGTACAGTGGTAAAGAATCTGCCTACCAATGCAGGAGACTCGAATTTGACCCCTGGGTTAGGAAGATCCCCTGGAATAGGAAATAGCAACCCACTCCAGGATTCTTGTCTGGAAAATTCCATGGACAGAAGAGCCTAGAGGGCTATAGTCTATGGGGTGGCAAAGAGTCAGACATGACTGAGTGAGCACGCACGCACACTAAATAAAAATAGTATGTTGGTTTCCTGGATAAAGACAACTCCCACATCAGAGGCTGGGCTCTCTAACAGTACAGAAAGGTCCTCCGGACATCAAAGGAATGGGTGGGGTCAGCACAGTTTCACTGGGTTGGACAGAGCATGACCATCAACTGGCTATAAAGTTCTCCCACTGGATGCTCTGAGCCACAGTTCTGCTCTAAAGACATTTCTTTTAAAATAGACTGCAGTGAGCAATAAGAAGACTAAACATAAACAAATACGCAGAAGAAAGGAACTGTTCTCCAACATAAAAGGATCACAAGGTCTCTAAGTCTGAAAGACCCTTTCGTCAGTCTCTCAGATTCTCGCTCCCTGTCATTCATCTGGTTCTTCAACCTCGGGCCTCTGCGAGAGTATCCTAACTGGTCTTGCTGTCCTCAGCCTCCCTCCCCAAACCCTCTTACACTCAGCCAACAAAATCATATGTTTGTCCCATGCTTAGAACTCTCTAGTGGCTCCCCAGTGCTGAGCAATGTGGCATGGTCACCTGATCCATGCTGCCCCACACTCCACGGGACTAGAGCCTTTCTTTCCCCACCCAACAGGCGCACAGAAGCCAGCTGAGCTTCAATGACCCCTGCTCCTACTGTCCTAAACCCACATGCAAATAAATGCCTACTCGCTCCTCAAGATCTAGTTCACACAGCCTATCTAGGAGGCCATCTGATATCTCTTACAGAACCTAGCTTGCATACGTGATGATGACACAGCATTTCAGTTGCCCACTTAGGTTGTGAACTCTGGGCTCCTCCTCAAAGGGTCAGAGCCGACTGCATAACCGACAGTCACCATGGAGTCACAAGGAGAATACAGACTAAGTTTGCTAAGTCACAGAAAGCAATTGAGACTGCATGGATAGTCTGACTCAGTCATATCTTAAAAGGATATGCAATGCCTGTTCATAATGAAGGAATTTTCATTTCTTAAATCTAAAGAAGGGTATCTGGGGTCTCCCTGGCAATCCAGGGGTTAAGACTCGGCGCTTTCATTGCCATAGCCTGGGTTCAATCTCCCGGTCGGAAAACTAAGATCTGGCAAGCCCCAAGGTGCAACAACAACAACAACAAAAACCAGAAAGAAAGAAGGTTATTTTGGATTTCCAAGGTACTTCTTCCATAAGCAATAAAAAGCACAAGAATATCATAAATAGCCTGATAAGCAAAACACATCTCAGATGAAAAAAAAGACTACAATCTCATATCTGATAAATTATTTTAGGTTCCAAATTTTCTTCTGAACATTTCAAAATCATGAGCTTGTAAACAATCTCAAAGGATCTGGCCCACTACAAATGGGGGGGGGGGGACTAGTTTTTTTCAAAAACCCCTGGGAAGGTTTTGAAATCTTGTTTCAGCCCAGCGACAGACACTGAGAAGGGAAATAATACTGAATCTCCTGGCTCCTTGGAAAACGAAGTGCAACATATAGGGACCTCCACTCCTCTAGTAACACCCTAAGTTCTTACTGCTTTGTCTTTTTAAACTGCTATCCTGAAGTCGGCATTTTCATATAACTTATTATGCAAAATAATTACATGAATTCTAATCTAAAGAACCTAGACCTCTCACCATCACTTTCCCTGAACGTTGTGAGAGGAAGGGGGCAGCCTCTCCCCCGAAGCTGCCTCTCTTCTCCCACATTCTGGGAGGTGGTAGTCTGAGGAGTTTTGCCGTTTCTAACTCTCAAGCATCTTCTTTTAAAAAGCAAGCACCTTGAGAGAACAGATACTCCTTAAACCCATCCTTAACAGTTTAACGGAGATTAAACTAGGCACTAGGAGAAGAGTGCCTACACGCACACAAATGCGTGTTACAGGAAAAGAGGTCAATAAAGTTAACTGGGCTTGCGAGGGGCCTGGCCTAGACGACAGATTTCACCAAGACACGGGCAAGGACAAGGCCACTCTCTGGGCCTGTTCTTCCCTGCAGGAAATGTGGAAGCCTGTCAAAACGCTTTCTGTTTCAGACGGAAGGCGAGCATGTGGCCTCCGAGTGGCCACAGGACTGCATTCCTACAGCTCCCTATCAGCTCTGCCATTGCACAATAAGAGAGTGCCAGGGTTTTATGAGCTCAGGATAAACAAGAACTCCTGTAGCAATGGCAAGCAAACGGGTGAACAGCCCCACGCCACCTCTGCCTGCAATGATTTCCACACACCATGCAACACTGCAATGTTCTGGCTTGATGTTTTTTAACTTAAAAGGAGGACACAGGAATGACTGACTTAATATGAAGTTTTATGATCTGGGGTTTGGGAGGAGCAGACTCCCAGGTTCCACGCGTCGGAGATTACGGGGAACATGGAAGCCTCGTACCAAAAATCTGCCTGAACTTTCAGTCAATTTACTGGAGTGTTTGGGAAACATGTTGATTTCTAACAGTCTTTTTAAGATAGAACTGGTACCTCAGGAGAGTGCCAGATGGTTCTCCTATATCAAACCCCTCTCTGGGTGAAAAGCCGGAGGCTCTACAAGTCTCCTTACCAGCTATTTGGTGGTGGGGGCGCTGCTGCTGCTGCTAAGTCGCTTCAGTCGTGTCCAACTCTGTGCGACCCCATAGACGGCAGCCCACCAGGCTCCCCCATCCCTGGGATTCTCCAGGCAAGAACACTGGAGTGGGTTGCCATTTCCTTGGTGGTGGTGATCATTAAAACCCCATCTCCCAGAAACACCCTAAGGATGGCCTCCAGGAGCTTCCCTCTGAATGGCGCAGGAGGAACCCTGGCACATGGTGGTATGCCAGCAACTAAGTGATCAGCATGGGGGGACAGAAACATCAGGGCCACTGGGGAGGGGGAGTCACAGGCCCCAAACCATTGCTCTGGAGCAAAGAAACTCAGAATGCAAAGAAGGTGGGCAGATATAAACCACAGAGTGTCAACTTAAGGATAAAGGGCTCACACTTCACTGGTCTCCACCCACGCAGTTTAGTTATTTCTAGTCCACTCAGAAAACCATCCTCTCACAGGGCCAGTCTTTACTTCATGGTCAAAGGGAACATTCATTCATGATCTAGAAGAGAGCCGTGTTTCTCCAAGAGAGGACCAGAGGTCTACAGCAGAAGGGGCGGGACAGTGGATAAGGAAGCAGATTCCTGAGGTCCACCCTGGCCAACCAACTAAACCGGAATCTCTAGGGGGGAATCCCCACTGCCTGCATTTTAGCCGGAGCCCAGGAGGCTCCTTCCCCACACTAAATTTGAGAACCATAGTTCTCCAGGAGATGTCCTTTAAAGGACAGAAAGCAAAGAGAGCCTTATCAGCATGTTACCTCCGGGACAGTAAATGTAAGAGAGCTGTAAACTGTGAAGCTTAAAAAGCTGGTTCACTTCTGAGGCCAGAGGGCATGGCTTACAGAGCAGCAAGAGAAAAAAATACACACCAAGGGTTAGTTTTCCTCGGCACAGAGGAAAGGAGCCAAAGAGAAGGCTCCTGAACAGGAATGTGTAAGTCTAGTCCCTGCCGGAGAAACACCACTAATGTCTATTATCAGTCAACCCCTACTGGAAGTTTATCATCTGTATTGTTAATTTCCAATCTCCATGTGACTGAACATCTTACATCTGTACCACAGTACCTAAGAGGTAAATGTGTAATTTTACAATCTGTGTCCAACAACTAAAAACAAAAGAAGCCCTATTTCCTACTAAGGGAGTAAGATGGAACTATGAAGCAAATAGCATAAAACCACTGGGTTTAAAATAGCTAAATATCACTCAGGTGTGTGTGTGGAGGGGGTTGGTTAGTGCCAGGGCTGCAGCTAACTAGCTATGGGACTCAGTTTCTTACTCGGTCATACAAGGAACAAGACGGGCTGATCTGAGGATCTCGTCAGTACTGACTCAGGGATATGATCCTTGGAACAAAGACACTGATGACCTCCTCCACCTCACAGAGGGACTTGATGACAATGCTCTAATGACACCCAGGGCTGGACAGAACAAGCTCCCCGAGGCCAGAGGCAACACCTGATTCCCACTGGATGCCCGTCAGGGCCTTGCCCAACCAAGGTTGTTAGGTGAGTGGCCAGTGGCTGCATCAGATTTTCAAATGCAGGCCCCTTTTCTGCAAGCGCAGTCTCCCTGGACATCACAGAGCTGGAAAGGGAAATGAAAACTGGGCTCACTGCCTAGAGATAATTCCTATAATCCAGGATCAACGTCTCTGATAGCACTGGCCTGTCCGCCTCCAGTCTACCTCTAGGCCTGACACCCTGACAAGTTCTCGCCTGAGGGCAGACTGCTCAAGGAACGTCTGCTCTTTCCAGGAGGGCTGACCTTGGAAAGGGCCAGTTGTTGTTTAGTCCCTAAATTGTGTCTGATTCTTTCACAACCCCACAGACTGCAGCCTGCCAGGCTTCTCTGCCCATGAGATTTCCCAGGCAAGAATACTGCAGTGGGTTGCCATTCTCTTCTCCAGGGAATCTTCCCAACCCAGGGATTGAACCCACAACTCCCACATTGGGAGGCAGATTCTTTACCACTGAGCCACCAGGGAAGGAGGCCAAAGGATCTCAGCTCCTGACTGTCCCCTTCTCCTCCAGATTCCAGTCCTCTACACAATTAATCAAAAAAAAGTTAAGCAATGGCCTGGCATACAAACTCATGAAAAGATGCTGATTCCCATTCAACTGGAAATACTTCTCGCTCACCCATAATGAACGAAATCTTTGAAAAGCTATACAATTACACCAAAACCTAGCCAACTCCTCAGCCCATTTCTCCAGGGATCATCTCGATGTTCAGTCATACAGATCTCCCCAATTCAGCAATGCCCAGGGAAATTATGATACGAACCACAGATTTCTGGCCCCGAGTGATATCCAAATCTGTACTTTACCTTCAGGCTTCCCTGCCCCCCTCTTCATTTACTACGGAAAGATTCCAGACCTCCCTCAGAAGCAAAAAAACTTGCAGACACTTGATATTTACTCCCAGCGATGAATACTACAGACAAATATGGTTTCTCTCCAAAGTTTTTTTTTCAAAGCTATCAGGTACTAATCTATTTTTAAAGTCTCAGCACTGTAGTTTCTTAAATGGAAAATTTTCACCCCTCTATCTGCAGAAAAAGCATGATCCTTATGACATGGTGGATGCTCAAAAATATTTTCTAAAAGGAGAAATGGACATTGCAAACCTCCTTCTGACCACGCAACGCGAGCACACCACACCCCCACCCCAAAAGGAAATAAGGGTCTGAAGTGTTCATTCAATCCAACCAGTATACACAGGGCATCTAATCTGTGGCTGACACTCCGCTAAGTATTAAGGCTTATGTGGTGAACCAAGAAGTATAAGTTCTCAGGAAACCTACACTCTAGCAGGACATAGAATCAGATGCTCAAAAACCAAAACAGGACAAGACCCATTTTAGGGAGGAATGCCATCCTGAATCTGTCCATTCGGGGTTTCCTATGCTGCTTGGTGAGCTATTACTTACTGGGTGATCATGAAACCCACAGCCTCTCCAGAGACTGCCTTAGCCTCCTGACCCTTGGGGCTTCTCTCACACATACAAGTGCCCAGCGTGTTCACTTCACCAAGTTCTCCAAGTACAGTATTTAGCAGAACATTAGTCAGAAGCGTCACTACTTCCTAATTCACCATATTGTAATATTCACTCTGTGAAAGTGAGCAAAATCCACTGAGGACTGGCCTGGCCAGGATGTAGGCAAACACCCACTCAAATGTCATTAAGATCCTACTACAGCAACCTCCAACCTTGTGGCACCAGGGACCAGATTCTTTGGTGGAAGACAACTTTTCCCTGGCCTGGGGTGGTGGCAGAGGTAGATGGTTCAGGCGGTGATGCGAGTGATGGAGCGGTGGGAAGCAGCAGATGCACCTTCACTCACCTGCCGCTCACCTCCTCTGTGCGGCCTGCTTCCTAAGAGGCTGCAGACCAGTAATGGTTCACAGACCAGGGGCTGGGGACCCCTGCCCTACTATATAAATCTCTAAAAGAACTGAAAATTCCTAGTCAATACCCCTTCCACTCCCACAACTGGAGAGTCATTTCTACAATAATAGGGTTCTTTTCTTCCTTTGGACAGAGGGTTATTATCTATATTTTGTTCTATGGGAAGGCTGATGGGTGAAGGCAGCTGAACAAGGAGACCTTCCACCCCTCAGAAGCCTCAGTGAGATGGGAGCGCTGGTGCTCACCAGCTCTCAACCTGAATGCACGTGGCCCCTCTCTCCATGTCTCAAGCAACAGTTCCCTCCATAGGGGAAGGAAACTGGCAACAGACATGCCTGTGAGCAGAGCAAGTGGGACAGGAGAGAAGGCAAGGAAGGCGGCCATGAGGAATGCTGCAGGAAAGGCAGAACAGTGCAGCCAGGGAGCCCTGAGCCAGTGGCCCCAGCTCATTTCTGAGCTTAAGTGCTACTTAAGAGGCAATGGACTACCAGATCTTCAACTTTGCATTTATCTTCTTTAAAACCTGTCTGCTGGTGTGTAACATATTAATATTTCAACTCTTAATACACAAGACATCTTCCAACATAATTAGATGAAATTACTGGACATGATCCAACCATCAGTTTGGGAGGAAAAAAAAAAAAAAGAAAAACATAAATATTTGTCAAGCCCCGCTGAAAAGTCTTTGTGTATTCCTACAGCGAGGGCCACAAGGCCCTCCCCGCCACCCAGCTGCCATTGGGCATTCCTTGAATCCCCTACATTCTCAGATGGGCCCGAGGGTCTCTGCTCCTGCCATTCCTCTCCACTCGTCCAGTTAACATCAGTGTGCCTTTTATACCTCAGCTCAAAAGTCACTTCCTCAAGAAGTCTTCCCTCCTCCCTTCAAACTAGATCCAGAGCCCCTGTTACACAGGCATCCCGTCTCTTTCCTTTTAAACTTCACAGAACTGGTTGGTGTTACTTTATTTTAATTAAAGCCTGTCTCTGGGCTACCCAGAAAACTCTTCAAGGACAGGAACTATGCTCACCTTGTTCAATCTATACCCACAGTGCCTAAGCATAGCGCGTAAGAGTGAGTGAACAAATGAATGAGAAGTGCCCGGCCAGGCCTTCCTAAAACACCAGTGTCAGTGCACTATGGCTGAGGATCATATCTAGCCTAATGCCTGACTTTACAGTTATAAGCCAAGAACAGTTTTTACATTTTCAAATAGTTAAAAAAAAGTCAAAAGAACTGCATTTTATGATGTGAAAATTACATAACATTCATATCTCATAGTCCATAAACAAAAATGATGGGAACACATCTACGCTCATTCTACAGCTGTTTCTGTACTAGAACATCAGAGCAGAGTAGTCCCAGAGTCGGCACTGGTGCAAGACCTCAAATATTTACCACGTAATCACTCATCACTGCCACAACAATGCCCCCAGAGTCTAAGCTGCAGGCATGAAATACGAGAGACATGAAAATTAAGGACTGATGGTAATCCCACTTCTGGATTCCTGATGCTCGTTATATTCACTGAGCATTCCCTGAATGGCAGCCACCTCCATGACACGTGGTGAGAATGTCATTTGAGACATTTGAGAATTCTGGCTGATCTCTTCTAAAGGGTTGGAGCTCACACCAAAACCAAGGCTTACTGGGTAACCACCTTCTACTCATTCATTCAACAAATGTCTACCTGGGCACCTACTTTGTGCAGGCACTGTTCTGGGAGGCGAGGATACAAACAGCGGCCCTTAGGGGTCCTAATAGTGGGGCAACTACACTACAGTGAGGCCTGTACGACAGGCAGTGGGAAACAGAAAGACTGCGATTCCACACCCATGAAACTGTACCTACTTTCAAGGAACATGCTCGTTGGGAAGCCACGACAAACCCATGAAAAGTTACGTCTTGATAAAAGATTTAACTAACACTTCAAGACCCCTGAGCAGACGCCCCAGGGACAAAGAGCTTAGCAGAACCATTTAGCCAAGAATGCTGGTACACCCAATCTATTTTGTACTGCACACACTATGATTACCCGAGCTAACAAATGTTTGTCATTAAACTGAGAGCAGTTTCAACACCAGAGAATGTGCGTCCTTCCCACAAAAGTGGGTTAAGAATAGGCATGCATGATTGTTCGGTTACGTGTGGCTCAAAGACCAACACACATGTCCATTTGCACACCACATGCCTTCAAGAAACAGAGCAGGGGGAGTGGGGTGAATCTGCTGACGGTCTGATGATGCTCCTCACTCTGGGGACCGCAGAAATCGGGCAGGCAGGGCGAGTCAAGTTTTCCTCCCAGTCAGTCACGTGCTCTCCTTCTCTGTGGGACAGCTCACTCCAGAATTGACTCCTGTGTCTCAGATCCCAGCAAAGCTCAGTGAGTAGCCTCTAGCACCTCTACACACATACACACACAGAGCACCACAAGAAGCATCAGTTTCTATCTGACTGTTGTAGCAGTTTCCAAATGTCCAGTAACAAGTACCATACATCCTGGTAAAGAATCAGTAGGTACAATGTTGCTGGTGATTTCATTCTGTAGGAAAAGGACAGAAATTTAATGCATTACAAGAAAAACCATGACATCTAATCCCAAGCCATTGAAATAGAAGTTTAAAAAAAAAAAAAAAAAAAAAGGAAGACTTGTCAAAACAGATAAGAGAATTAGATACCTGGCATTTTGGACACTCACTGTTCCTAGACTCTACTATCCAAGAAGGTCTCAGTCTATCTTCATGATCTCAGACAAATCACATTCCCTCTCCGGCCTCCATTCCCTCATCGGTAAAATAAGGCATGGACCACATCTCTGAGTTTAGGAACAGAAAAGTTTACGAAGAAATTCCAATATCAGCTTTCATTAAGACTCAAGCAGTAAAACATTTTGGAAAAGTTCAACAAAACCACAGCTCTTCCAGAGTAGGCAGAAAGTCATTTTAAAATAAGAACCATATGATAATACAATAAGCAAACTGATTTTTTTTTCTTTTTAACCCAACAAAAGAAATGGTATCTATAAAATTATATACATTAGCTAAACCTTGAGTAGGGATTAATCCTCACTCACCTACAACCCCCTTAGAAATCAAGGTCTGCGCTACAGCTGAGCAGCCCTAAACCGAAGCATTAAAGTTTATGGGAATCAGTTCTTGGATGTGAAAGGTGAAAAGGAAGATAAATTGCTAGTTTCCACTTTTACCACCATAAAATTTTTACTCCCACAGCTCAGAAGGAACCACCGTACCCTAAAATTCATCTTTCTTAAAACACACTCCTTACTCTGAAACCGTGCATTCTGACTGCTCTCTTCTTTTGAAGAGCTTAGCCTGTGTTTCCATTTCCACTGTTTTTACAAAGCAGACCCTTGGCCTCAGGCACGCTTTCTTATTCTATGACTAATTCAGCTTTACACACCAAAATGTTCCATAGTCAGTAACCTACGTGGAGATCCATTTCATTTAAAAAAAAAAAAAGAGAGAGAGAAATATTCTGAACACAGAAAAAGATAAATAGAATAATAAAACAAACACCACCTGGTGCTAGAAATAAAACATTGCGAAGACAGTGGATGCCCCCGGGCACCCATTTCCACCCACATTCCCCGCTCTTCCCAAGTGGGAACCACCATCCTGAATGCAGGGCTCATCACCCCAACAGAGCTCTCCCATTCCCACACAGCATATGCATCTACATGATCTCAATTTTTACATGAATCGTACCTCTGTGTGCAATCTGTAACTTGGTTTTTCTTTCTCAATTTGATGTTTACGGGAGTCATCCATGTTGACACTTACGGCTCTCATTCCTATATGTTCGCTGCTGCATAATATTCCATTACGTGAACATACTACATAATGGCCCCAAACACTACTTGTTTCTCATGGATGCCAGGTACTGCCTACTCTGTGCCGGCCATCTTCCAGAATTATCAAAAGTAACAAGTGAGGACGGTAAGATTCCCATTAGGCTGAAGAAGAAACTGGGACAGAGAGGTTGTATAATTTGCTCAACGCCTGTGAGCGGCAAATTCAAGCCATAAGTTTAAGTCCACCCAACTCTAAAGCCACACTCTTGATACTGCATTTTGTAGCCCCACTTATGTAGATATCTCCACCATTCAAAAAATTGTAATGAAAATATCTGATAGAGGGCTCCAAAGTCATCTGAGAAAATCTGAAACAGGATGCTCTATTTTCTGTTTTAACAAACAATTCTACAGGAAATTCAGCTGTACAAAGGGACAGTACATGATAGTGAGGACGAGTCTTTCTTTGGCAAAAAGTCCCTGTGTACTTGCTAGGGTCACTCCAAAGTTTACACAAATGCTTCTAAGTAAATCCCAGTTGAACTACAACTCTGCTTGGCTTCCTTTGGAGAACCAGGCTGTCTGCACCCACTTCGAGAAGGGATGGAAAAATCTAAAAGGACACAAGAACACAAGTAATCAGACTCTGCTTGCAACAGCAAGAACTGAGTTGACAAAACTCTGAAAAAAAGACCTCGGGGAGCAGCTCCAACTGGCTTCGGAGATCCCGGGAACAGCCCTGTGCTTACAAGGCCAAGGGCGCTAGGCTCAGCCCACTCTGCTCTCTACTTGGCCAGCTTTGCAGAGAGTTTTCATACATCCCAGCCCAGCCCTGCTGGTCTGGAGAAACCCAGCTTGTAATACGGAAGAGAAGAGGGACAGAGAGGAGTGAGGGTGGAGGCTCACAGGAACCAGGCAAGGAGGGAGGCTGGGAGGGAGACCAGACGCCAGGCCAAGGCCCAGACACTCAAGTGCTGGAGCAGGAGGGCCCCTAGGAGATGATGGGAGCCCCCCAAGAACAAGGGGGAGGAGGGGGGCTTCTGAGCACCAGGGTGACTCCCAATGCAAGTTCCATGCTTCAACACAGGAAGCTTCAAATGGGCAAGGCAGGAGTGGGTGAAGGAACCCTTTCCCTCCTCTCCCAGCCAAAGCAGGGAGCAAGCAAACAGGCTCTGCTACTGACTGGCTGTGTGAACTTAGCAGCAGTGTCCCTGTCCCTCTGGAGAGGACTGCAGTGGATTCTCTCTAAAAGCCCTGCCATCTCTGACTGTCTCTGTCTATAATCTTGGATGCCATCACATTTACCAGTGGTTAGTGAATATTTCATGTAATCCCAACTCCCCCAAGAAGTACATACTACTACTATCCCCATTTTACAGATGAGGCAGCTGAAGAGAGTAATAATTTGGTCAAGGGCAGGAAGCCTACAGTCATGAATGCCTAGGAGGGTTACACAGGACATCCACAGGAGAGGAGTGAGGAGGGGAGGGGAGGTGGACAGAGAAGGACCCGAGGGAGGGCGCACAGGGTGATAACGGGTCAAGGGGCTGAGGAGCGCCCAGCCATTCTGGTCTAAACTCAGGTGAAGATCTTGAGATGGGGACACGGGGACAGAGTCTGAGAAAAAAACGGGGAAAGGCTGGCAGACGGGCTTTAGAAAAGGGAGGGTGGACGGAGAAAGTCAGATGGGCAGAGGAGCTAGGTTGAGCTGGGTGCCAGGGGCAGTCCCAAGGCTAAGCAGGGGAAACCGAAGAAGGGCGTGCGCGCGCGTCCCCGGGAGGCAGGTGCTTGGCTGCAGAGGCGCGGTCCCACCTTGAGCACCGTGACGGCTCCCGCGCTGTGCACCTGGAAGTGAGCGGGCGGCTCCGCGCCGGGCTCGGCCGCCTCGTCGGGGCCCGAGTAGCTGAAGCAGGCGTCTGCGATGTCCAGGTGGCCTAGTGGCAGCGCGTCCTGCGGGCTCTTGAAGTAGTAGAGGTAGCAGCGGCGCGCGTCGAACACGAACCAGCGGTTGCGGTAGCCGCGCAGCGGGCCCTTACCGGACAGCTTCTGCAGGTACCCGCACAGCCGCGCCGGCTCTCGCCCCGGCCCAGCCCCAGGCTCCGCCGCAGTCCCCGGGGCCGCGCCCTCGCCACCGCTGCCCTCCTCCCCGCGGGCCGCGGGCCCCGGCATTGCCAGCCAGCGCGCCAACCGCCGGCGCCCGGGCCCCCCAGCGCCTCGGCGCCACCGCCGCCGCCGCTGCCGCGCCCCCTCCCCTGAGCCCCGCCGCTCCGCACGGCTTGCGAGCGCGCAAAGCAGTCTGGGACTTGTAGTCCCACCCCCGCCCGCCCCCAGGAACGCTCGCTTCGACCCGTGGCTCCCGCAAGCACCCCAGAGGCAGGTCAGGTAGCATCACCGCCTGCCCTCTGTGCCTTCGTGTAACCTGGGCTCAAAACCCCGCGTTGCCAAGCTGAAACATTGTTCCGTTTCTTTATGGGGGTGTGAACTTGCAGTTCTCAAAAATCCATCAGTGTCCCCTTTAAATTGTACATTTCTCTCTAATAAATTATAACCTCAGTGCAAAGCTTTGTTTTTAAATTTCTGCCCTGCCAGATTCATAGGCTAGTATTGCACAACCGAGAGAGCTTATTGCTTGGCGCCGAGTGGGTGCTCAGTAAATGTTTATAGAATGTGTGAATGAAAGCCAAAACTTTTCCCACCTCTCCAGACCTCAGTGGGTTCACGTTCTGAATTCAACAAATATGTACTGAGCCCCTTCTATGTGCCAAGTACAGTTCCAGATACTGGAGGACAAGATAGTGAACAAGCTGCAAAATCATTCCCCTGCCCTCATGGAGATAACAGTCTAGTAAGCGAGAGAGAGGATACCCACATAAAAAGGCAGATAAAAGTATACTGTGTTGTCTACTGGCCAGTGATGTAACTTAAAAAAGGATTACCACTTAAACTGCCCTTACTGTTACCAGTGTTTTATATATTAGCTCATTTGAACTTTCACAGTAACTTCAAGAGGCAAGCACCTTTGTTTCACAATAATGTAAGAGGAGGGCCAGAGGGTCAGGCTGCATTTCAGAAGATCAGGGAGGCCCCACTGAGGAGGTGACCTGGAGCAGAGACCCAGATGACGTGAGAGAATGAGTCATGCAAGTTTGTGGGGGAAATGTGAATACTAAAGCTCGATTTACTTAATGAAAAAAGGAAGGTCATAGCAATATTTGTGAAAGGGCCAGATCAAAACAATATCTCACCTTCTTCGATTTGCATGTTTTTACATAGGTGGAAAACAAACTTTCTGAGATGGATGGGGCCCTGAATTAGACTGCTTACTTGGAGGCAGGTTGGAAGAGTGAGCTCACAGAGCCAGCCAGCCAGCTGTGGGCTCTGTGTTAGCTGGCCCTGTGTTACCCCACCTCTCCCCCGGCCCCTCAAGGATCTGCCCGTGGCAAGGGGACCTCCATCTTAGCACCCTTTGGATCTCTTTGAGTGCAATACCGCATCAAGTTAAAGACTGGACTGTGAATCCAGACTGATGGAATCTGTCTCCTAGCTCTGCTACTAACCAGTGGTATGATTTTGGTTAAGTTATGTTACCTCTCTGAGCCTCAGTCTTGTCATCTATAAAATAAGGACAGTACAAGTAGTTACTTCCATTGTCCTTATAAAGATTACGAGATCATGTAAAAGTGCTTAACATGGCACCTAGCACAGTAAGCACTCAGCATACCAGTTATTACTGTCGTACAATTAGCACTGATATCCTCTGAAGTCTGCAGATTCTGAGAGGGGGATCTCACATCCCCAATACATAGGAGGCCAGAGAATGCACTACAGGAGTGGGATGGGCCACCCCCGAGAGTAAAGGAACCGGGTTTCATTTGTGCCTTGCTGTGATCAAGAGGGACTGTGATTAGATGACCTGTGGGCTAGGAAGCCAGAGTAGGGTGTGACCAAGAAGTCCTGTGGAAAGGGGAAGAGCTAGAACTGGGTCTGTACAGCTACAGTACACAGCTACACAGGAGGTACACAGGAGGCCACAGGGCAGGAGCAGGCACAGCCCCCTCCATCCTCCGCTCTGTCAGTGAGTTGGGCAAAAAGTAAGGATGGCCGGAGCCTGCTGTCACAGAGGACAGACTAAGCCCGTGGGGTATCTGGTGGAGGCAGATATCTGCTAGGCACAAGGAAGGCGTGCGAGGAAGGCGTCCTTCACAGGTAGCAGGAGTGAGCCCCCTCACCCTGGGGCGAGGGTCTGGCCTGGCTGGCCAGGTCTCTGCAGCCTCTGGCAGAGCTGGAATCTGTGCTTCTCAGTGGGCAAGCTGGCCTCAAGCCTGACCCTCCTGCACTTGAACTTCCACTCTCCCTGTCATTTTAACATGCTCGCAGGCCCTCTTTCTCATGGAGGCCATACCCCACATCATATCAAACATATTACAATGCCCCACATTCCATAGTAAACATAGTCATAATATTTGCTCTAAAAATGTTTGAAGGAGTTTCTAGAATTATGCTCTGGAGAGTAGCTATGAGGAATTCTTTTTAATATACATTTGGCTACTACATCTTGGCAGATATCATGTCTGTGTGGGAATCCTGGCTAAGTGAGAAAAACCCAACATATAAATTGTTTTTATGACATTTTAATGAAGTAGACATAATGTTACACCTTTCAGACATGTAATGAAATGTTTATTAATTTTGACTTTCCTCTTTTCCTGGGGTTTGCAGCTGGTACCTTTTTTTCTAGTCTACAGACATTTCCTAGGTCCCTTGAAAGTTGGCAGATCCTGGTACTGGTACTGGTTTCATCACTAAGTCGTGTCTGATTCTTGTGACTCCATGAACTGTAGCTTGCCAGGCTTCTGTTTCCATGGGATTCTCCAGGCAAGAATACTAGAGTGGGTTGCCCTTTCCTTCTCCAAGGGATCTTTCCCACCCAGGAATCGAACCCGAGTCTCCCGCATTGCGAGCAGAATCTTTACTCACTGAGCTACAAGGGAATCCCTGTGGTGCTGAGCCTATACTATCTAAAAACTCTATAAACTCTCCTGGCCCTTGCCAGGCCCAGAATATGGCCCTCTCGGAGGAGGCGCAGTTGCAAGCCCAGAGACCCCAGTGAGACAGGCAAAATGTGGAGGCCTCAAAACTGGGGGCAACATCTCAGCAGGGGCCTCTGGAGGGCCCCACATCTCTGCAGAGCCAAGCAGATGCGGCCCAAGCATTCCAAGGCTCCCGCACCAACCCCAACACCCTCTGGTCTCTCCAGACCTCTCCCAGGCCCCTTGCCCTGCCAGTTCTCTCTGGGTCACCCTGGGATGCTGGTTATTTCATGAACAAACCTTGCATTGTCTCACCCCACCCCCCTCTGTTCCTAAAACTAAAAGCTGAAGGGCCTATATGGAGGACCTTCATCTCATCTCTCTTAGCAGCTCTCTCCAAATTCATTTTGGACAATTTTATATTTTATGTAAAATGCTAAACAAATGCAGCTTCATTTCCCCCTCTTTTCTAGCCAGATCATCCCCTCAAGGTCCTCCCACATGGTCGTCCTGGGGCTGCCCCTGGTGGTTCCTAATTGCTTGGCACTCTTCCTCAAAGGCTTATTGACATTTTGCAGTTTCCACTCTTGTAGATTAAACGTCAGTGTCCTATGATCGGGGCTTCCCTGGTGGCTCAAGCAGTAAAGAATCCATCTGTGATACAGGAACCGCAGGAGACTCTGGTTTGATCCTTGGGTTGGGAAGATCCCCTGGAGGAGGGCATGGCAACCCACTCCAGTATTCTTGCCTGGAGAATCCCATGGGCAAAGGAGTCTGGCAGGCTACAGTCCATGGGGTTTCAGAGTCAGACACCACTGAAGCAACTTAGCATGCATACATGGCCTGTGGCCAGACACCAGCTTTACACAGCCTGTGTGCCTGCCTGGTGTCCAGTACAGGCAAGCTTGGTGCCAGAAGGTCTGTCCTGTCTGTCCATGTGAGCCCCTATCCCTTGAGCCTCTCAGGAACCCAGTGACCAGAAGGAAGTGGGCAACCCAGGAGGAAGTGGCTGCTGTTTACTGAAAAGGGGAAATTTGGGCAATGAACTTGCTCCCACATGGCCAGCCTCTGGGCAAGCCCCGGGGGAACACAGAGCTAGTGACTCATCCTAGTCCAGTTTCCCTAGCAGGGAACAGGGTGAAAGGCCTCTAAGAAGCACCCAGCCACCCACTGCCTTTTTAATTCCCAGACCCCAGGGTATGGAGTTGGCTAAGACCCCAACCTGCCACCGAAGGAGCCCACAGTCCTGTGGGGAGCCCAGAGAGAAAGTAGACCTTACCACCTGATATGCTGTGTGTCCTTTGGCATGTCTGTGCCCTCTCTGGGCTACAATTTTCCCATCTGTTCCATGAGGGACTGGATGGCAAAGTGATCTGTAAGGGCCCTGCCCACCTGCTCTGAAATGTATCAGTGGCATAAGGCACAGCTGTGAGGGCCTTTGGTCATTCTCCCTACAGCTCCCCAGACGAGCAGAGGCTCTGTTTTGTATTTTGAGCCTTCATGCTCAAAGGCCTCTTGATTCTTCCAGCTATTACAACGGACCTGACCCTTGCTTTTAGGACTCATGTCTTATCCTGCAAGCTTGGCCGCCCGCTCTGGTTAGTGCAAGCCTGACCACTTCGCCTCTCCCCTGGCCCTGCTGGAGAAGCTGTCCTGACACAAAGGGCACCCATGGAGGCCTTCTGTGCCTGAGGCAGAGAGGACCGGCAGAGATGGCTCCACTGCTTGGGGCTGGGGGACACAGTGCAACTTTGGTGGGGCTTTGTTCAACCCGGAGCACATCTGGAGGAAGTTGGTCTCGATGGGGAGGAAATTGGAGTTCATGGGTCAAGGCTGGGGTACTGCAGCTGTGAATGGGCTGAGCACCGGAGGGTGGGAGAAGGAACCGGGAGAGGCAGACCATCTTCAGAGTGCGGCTGAATTGACCACTGGGAGACGCCACAGCCACCACCCAGGGAGAGCGCTGTCTGAGTGCTTTCATACAGCTCAGCGCCACGCGGCCTGCCCTGAAAGAGGGTCAGTGGAGAAATGGATGGGGGCACTGGAAGCAGTGGCAGTTGGGGGAGGGGGCTCCCAAATAAAGGAGGGTCTGTATGATATTGGACTTCCCTGGATGCTCAGAGGTTAAAGCGTCTGCCTCCAATGCGGGAGACCAGGGTTCAATCCCTGGGTCAGGAAGATCCCCTGGAGAAGGAAATGGCAACCCACTCCAGTATTCTTGCTTGGAGAATCCCATGGATGGAGAAGCCTGTTAGGCTACAGTCCACGGGGTCGCAGAGTCGGACACGACTGAGCGACTTCATTTTCACTTTCACTTGTATGACATTGGGTGGATCTCCCAGCCACCCTGTGCCTCAGTTTCCTCATCTGTAGAACGGGACATAATGACCGCCTTACCTCCTAGAGCTGTTGCCAGGCTTAAACGAGATAAATGCAAAAGTGTTTGGCACAGTCCCTGACCTGTGGTAAGGCCTCAGAATGCTACCTGATTCATTCAACAAACATCCCCAGCCCCTGCTCTTTGCTTCCTCCTGGTGTTGAGTGAGGCTGAAACTCTGAAAAGGAGTGTGGGGGAGCTTCACAGAGAGGAGCCCCACCAGGGGACCCTGTCAGTCTGGATTTGCTATCTCCAGCTTCCAGGAAGCCTCATTTCCCTACCAAATTGGCAGGCAAATGTAACACACCTGTGGTTCTCTTTCCTAGAGGGAAGGCATCTGGAATGCCTGCCAAGCTCCCAGTCCCAAGGACAAGGGAGCCAGGACTCAGATAGGTAGAGGCCTGGATGCACTGGAGGGTGGGGTGGAAGGCTTGCAGGGGCTGGGTGCCAGGCAGCGGAGGTCCACATAGGAGTTACAGAGCCATACTGCCCAGGAAGCGGGGGAGGGCTGGATCCCCGGGAAGACAGTGGGGCTACAGCTACAGAGGTCCTGTCCTTTCCGGTCACTGTCCTGCTTCTGGGCCTGGCACTGTGCCTAGGACACTGAAAGCCTTTCTGCTTTCCCCATTCCTTTCCCAAGGGCCTTCTTGCCATCCCCTTCCCGGGACCCCCTATCCCTTAGCCAAACTTGAGCTCAGATTCTTCCTCCCTGCTCACACAAGCCCTGGGACTTCAGCCCTCACTGTGAGGCCCCGTCTGGGAGGTAAGGGCATTTTAACTGAAATCTTGGAGAGATGCTATTCTAATGGTAGAAGTATAGACATCATCTTGGTTGGGCAAAGGGGTCTCCAAAGGAGTTTAAAAGGCGCTTGCGCAGGGGGTCCAGTGGGTAAGACTCTGCACTCCCAACACCCAGGACCCAGCTTCATTCTTGGTTGAGGAACAGCATCCTACCTGCTGCAGTGAAGATTCCATGAGCTGCAACTAAGACCCAGCACAGACAAAATAAATAAATAATTTTTAAAAAAAAGGTGCTTGTGCAAGCAAAACAATAAGGGGACACGACCTTGGAGCAGGGGTCCCCAACACCCCCAGGTGGTGCCTGTTAGGAACCCGAGCTGCACAGCAGGAGGTGAGCGGCTGGCAAGCCAGTGCAGCTTCATCTGCCTCTCCCATCACTCCATTACCACCTGAACCATCCCCCTTAACTCCGACCGTGGAAAAACTGTCTTCCACAGAACCGTGCCCTGGTTCCAGAAAGGTTGGGGACTGCTGCCTTGGAGGGAAGGCCACTGTCTTGGAAGGAAGGTCCCAGAAGACAATCAGGATGTGATACTGGGCAGTAAGGAGACCTGAAAGGAGCTGATTTGGTGAGAAGAGGAGAGCATTTTCAGATTGGTTTTGTATTTTGGAGCTTGAATATATTAACAAAATATTCATCAATTTTGATTTAGTGCATTTTTTAGGTACTTACAGAGTTTGAGTAGCAAGGAAAGGAGCTCCAGGTAGGGGAAGGGTCAAGAGGAAAGGCATAGAAGGTGGATGCAGCATATATGAGGAAGTGGGGTAGGACCCCCAGCTTCTGGTCTTGGCCCTGACTTACTCTTTGTCTCGAGCAGCCCATTTTCAGCCCTGAGTCTCTGTTTCCATCTTTACAGTGGGCACAAGTGGAGACAGTAATGCTATCTCATCTACCTGTTATAAAAGGGAAAGGCAATCACATATGTGTATTTGAAATGTTTGGCACACGACAGGGGCTCAACATCATTACCGAGCTCCTATGGGCCCCCATCTCCCAGCAGTGAGGGGCAGCCCCAGATGTCCAAACTGGCAGGTGTGCCAGGACCCATGGCAGTCCCCTGGCCTCCAAGAAACTGTAAAACAAGCTTTCCAACATATGATCCTCGGCTCCTGATCTTCTCAACAGGTTCCTGTATACCTGACTCTTCTTTAGTTCTCATGAGCAAATTGCATGTAATTCTGTAGCTTTTCATTTTTGCACAGGACTCAGAACTACTCACTGGTGAGGTCAGATAATATATAGAGAAACTAATTTACGTCTTGTTCTTGCTGCCAAAACTGAGAGGTACTGCTAATGGGGGAGACCCTCTGATCTGAGGGGTGGGTTTACTTTCCTCTGGGATTGTCAGGAGCCCACAGGCCCAGAGCAAGGATACTCTATGGAGGTGGGACCTGCCAGTGTAGGAGACACAAGAGATGCGGGTTTGATCCCTGGATCAGGAAGATCCCCTGGAGTAAGAAATGGCAACTCATTCCAGTATTCTTGTCCGGAGTCCATGGACAAAAGAACCTGGCGGCTACAGTCCATGGGCCTGCAAAGAGTTGGACACGATTGAGTGCACCTGCAAAGGTCCAGGGCACTATGGAGTCTGCATCTCACTACATAGTACATAAATAAATATATACAAATATATATATATAATGGCATAGTCACATTTTAAATTATATACAATATAATATTAACATTTTATAGTATATATACTGCTACTGCTAAGTCACTTCAGTCGTGTCCGACTCTGTGTGACCCCATAGATGGCAGCCCACCAGGCTCCCCCGTCCCTGGGATTGTCCAGGCAAGAACACTGGAGTGGGTTGCCATTTCCTTCTCCAATGCATGAAAGTGAAAAGTGAAAATGAAGTTGCTCAGTCATGTCTGACTCTCAGCGACCCCATGGACTGCAGCCTACCAGGCTCCCCCGCCCATGGGATTTTCCAGGCAAGAGTACTGGAGTGGGGTGCCATTGCCTTCTCCATAGTATATATAAAATTATATATGTTGTACATAAGATATAGAATATTATGTCATATATACATGTCACATTAATATTATAATTATATATAATATAAAATGTTAATATTATAGTGTGTACAATTTAAAATGTGACTATGTCATTATATTTATATAGTATATATAAATATATAAATATAATGACATAGTCACATTTTAAATTGTATATATAAATATATAAATATATAAATATAATGACATAGTCACATTTTAAATTGTACACACTATAATATTAACATTTTATATTATATATAATTATAATATTAATGTGACATGTATATATGACATAATATTCTATATCTTATGTACAACATATATAATTTTTTCACTTTGAACTTTTTTGGAAATGATTACTTTTATAATTTTGCTTTGGAATGATTTGGCTTTGAGAATTCATTTAATTGACAACTGGTAACAATCTGTTGGCAGTTTTCCTGCACACTTGGGGATTCTTCTGAGATTGAGACAATCTGACCTCCAAACCCATTTTCAGTCATGGTGAAACTTTTATGAATACTGAATGAAGTTGACGCAACGATGCATGGTATAGACATTTGCTTATACATTTGTTGTGATTTTGCAGTTTTCTTCTTTTGGATTTGGGAGTGAATACTGGTAGGATTTTTTGTTGTTATCGTTTTTCAGGCCTCAGACATTTTAACCAGCCCTTGTAAAGTTCTCAGTACCTGGCCATTGTCCTGTAAATATTACTAAAACAGAACTGCCTATTTGGTGGGATGATTGTACCACCCTCCTACTTCAAGAGCCATGCTCTACAGATGAGAAGATGAGCTTTCTCAGTGACGTCAAAGGGGCAAAAAAAGTCAAAGTAAAATTGGTGACTTCTCTGGAGCAGCATCGGCCCCCTCCCAGTTTTTCTTGCTAGCTGGGTGCCCCCAAATGACTGAGCTTGGATATATTATCTATTTGTCTATTCATTCATTCAGTATTTCTTAAGTGTAAATGACTACAACTCCTAAAGAAGACAATTTGGCAACATCTATCACAATGACAAATGCAAATACCCTTTTGATTGAGCCATCTCTCTTCTGAGAATGTGTTCCATGGATGTACTCACCCTTGTGCTTAATCAAATCTGTATAAGGTTATCCACTGCTGCATTGTGGGAAATATAAAAACACTGGAAGCAACCCAAAGGATGGTCACTAGGGGACTGGTTACAAAAATGATGGTGCAGCCATGTAGCTGTAACAAGAGGAATGACATCCCTCTATGTATTCTTATGAAAGAAACTCTAAGATCTATTACTAAAGAGCTTTACAAAACAAAGTGCAGGACACTGCATAGGATTCTACCCTTATATAACAAAGGGAGGAAAATAAGAATATACATATTTACTTGAATATGCATAAAGAAACCCAGAAAGAACATTCAAAAAATGAATAAGAGTGGGTTTTTGTGGGAATGAGATGGCACTGGGTGGATGGGGTTTTAATGCCTAGAGAAAGAAGATTTTTAAGGATATCTTTTTTTATACTTTTTATTATTTATTTATTCATTTTTATTTTTGGCTGCACTGGGTCTTTGTTGCTGTGTGTAGGCTTTCTCTAGTTGCAGTGAGTGGGGGCTACTCTCTAGTGGCAGTGTGTGGGCTTCTTGTGGTGGTGGCTTCTCTTGTTGCAGAGCACGGTCTCTAAAGCGTGTGGCCTTAGTGCTTGTGATACATGTGCTTAGTTATCCCTCAGCATGTGGAATCTTCCTAAACCAGCGATGGAACCCGTGTCCCCTGCATTGGCAGGTGGACTCCCAACCACTGGACCACCAGGGGAGAACTACACTTTTTATTTTTAAAAACCATGTGGATGTATTACACATTTGGATGATAATTTAAAATATGCCTATGGAGCATCTAACTATGCCAAACATGGTTCTGGGCACAGAGTACAGAGGAGAATAAGGCAGACAGTCTGAGAAAAAAAGAAATAGGGTTGTTCATTCTGCACTCCCTACTATTGTGGAACAAATTCTAATGGAATAACCAACTAAGGGGCGCAAAAATGCAGTGATCATAAACTAAAACAAACCTATGACTAAAATTTGCTGAAAAGCCCCCTTTGGCATTCTGCACGGAGGCTGGCTGCCAGCAGCACTTGGCCGTGTGCTGGGTTCCCACAGCACAGGCTCAACAAAGCAGGAGTGGAAGCGGCAGTGCTGGGGTGCTGACCATACTCAGCCTCGGTCAAAAGGACTGGAAAGACGCTGCCTCTGAGCACCTTTCTGGAGAAGTCTGAGAGCTTTCTGCCTGAGAAGGCGCAGCGGACTGAGCACCCTCGGGAGAGAGTAATTTACTGGATAATCAGTTACTTTCTATTTGTCCTACAGCAGAAGCACAGCCTTGATAGAGAACCCAGGATAAGGAAGTTTTGATGAGACAGACAGAGAATTCTGGGGACTTCCCAGAGGGGAGATGACTTGGAGCCGGGGCTGATGATTATTGCTTGTGCACTGTGCCTCCCGGCCTCTCCTCTGCGTCGGATCAGCTCACGCGATCCCCAAACCCTACTAGGTACGTACTTTTTATGTGTACTTTTTATCCCTTTCATTTTTACTGATGAGAAACTGAGACACACGGAGATTAAGTACCTCCCTCAAAGTCACCAAGCCACCAATGGGGGAACCAGGATTGTAAGTTGCTTAGTCTGGCTGCAAAAGCTTGAATCTTCTCAGTTCCTCTTCCTACACCTCTGGCACCCAGGGATGGAGAAGCAGGGTGGGTGCTCTGGAGTCTTCTGTCTGTCCCAGGGCCCAGCCCCCAGCAGGTGTGCACAGCCATGAACCGAACAATGGGGTATGGAGTGCCTTCAGGGAAAACCCACCCCTCAGTCTTTCACAGAGCTCACTTGGTGCCCCCTAACCTGGCCTCACCCCCTCCTCACCCCCCGTTTCCTCTGAGTGTAAAAATAGACTCCCCTTTATTTGCCTGCCTTTGGAATCTTCATATCTGGCCCGCAGCCATCCTGGGCTCCCCCTTCCCCTACACAAAACCTTTGTCATTTTATGCAAATAGCCACGTTCTGCTCATAAAAGTACTCCACCTAAGAGGGAGCTGGAGAGATAACACCTCATGGAAAATTACAGAAACACATTTCTTTGTATTTGAATACTTCCAGGACTTTGTGTTGGCAGCAAACCAACTCTGGGTCTAACCCCAGCTTCCTTGGCCTTTTTGGGCCGTGGACCTCTCTGGTATCTGATGAAGTTCATGAACTTTTTCTCAGAATAATATTTTAAAATGCATGGAATAAAATACATAGAATCACAATGGAAATCAATCATATTAAAATAAAGTTATTCAAAAATCTGTGTACTTCTCTATTAGCATGTTAAAGAACAAGATCCAGCTTTGGGCTTAGTTATTTTGAGGTAATGGTGAACAAAATCAATATCTGAAGATGTCTGCCACAGCTGTAACGTGATATGAGAATATCTGTAATTTCCATTGGTGACAAAGTCACAAGTTCTATGAACACTAATAAGGTTTGTTCTCTGCGCTCGTCATGGAAGGAAATGCTGAATTTCAGTTAGAGATTGGGGAAGATAAAGATGTAATCCACCCCTGTTCCTCTCCCACCTCAACTTAGGAAATTCCAGTCCTTGCCAGTTTGGGCCTGTGATTTCCATTGTGACCCCAGTGTATCCCTGGCTTACACCTGTGACCGGAAGACAGTTTCACAAGTACATGAATCCCTCCAGGATCCCTTGGCTGGAGTTGACTCCTCTCTGTCAAGGCTGGAAATTGTTTATAAAAGGGGTGTTCCCAGTAGCTGACCCTGGGGATCCTTGCTGTGTGCCTGTGGGCCTATCCCATGTGAAGAGCATGACCTGCAATATCTCACTCCATCGACAGGTGAGGCAAGTAGGTACCTTGCAGCCCTGTTCACAGATGTGAGAACTGAGTCTCAGAGACAGGGAACAAGCTGTTCGGGTGGAGGTTGCAGGTGTGTGGCATGCCCTGGCCTTTCCTCTAAGTTGTATGTATTATATACTTACCATCGATCACTGTATCTTGATTCGAGGTGACCATGATGAAATTGTAGTAATAATAGTAATAATGAAAATAATTACCCATGGGAGGGCCCACTGTATTTTAGAGTCATTACATCATCATCAGAGCTGATCCTAATAGCTTGTGTTCCAAACTCTGTTCTAAGGACATATAACTCATCTTACTTTCCAAACAACAGGTCATGTTCTTGTCCCTGTTTCAAAGATGACGTCACTGAAGGCCAGAAAAATTAAGTCATTTCCTCAAGTCCCATAGCTGGTCAGCTGGGATTGGAACCAAGGAAATATAACTCATTTTTTAGTAAGTGAGCTGTTTTGTTGAAGTAGAACATATACAAAGAAAAATACATAGGTCATGAGCCCAGAGCTCAATGAATTTTCACAATGTGAATATATTTACATAACACACCACCCAGATCAGGAAATAAAACATGATCACCACCTGGCAGCCCCTCATCCCTTCCTTATCATATACGCCCCAAGGCAAACATTATCCTAACTTCTATTGTTATTGATCAGTTCTACCAGTTTTTGAGTTTACGCATACATTCCCTCATTCTTAAGCAAAGTAAAAGTGAAAGAGGAGAGTGAAAAAGCTGGCTTAAAACTCAATATTCAGAAAACGAAGATCATGGCATCTGGCCCCATCACTTCATAGCAAATGGATGGGGAAACAATGGAAAGAGTGACAGGCTTTATTTTGGGGGCTCCAAAATCACTGCAGATGGTGACTGCAGCCATGAAATTAAAAGATGTTTGCTCCTTGGAAGAAAAGCTATGACAAACCTAGACAGCGTATTAAAAAGCAGAGACATTACTTTGCCAACAAAGGTCCACCTAGAGAAAGCTATGGTTTTCCCAGTGGTCATGTATGGATGTGAGAGTTGGACTATAAAGAAAGCTGAGTGCTGAAGAATTGATACTTTTGAACTGTGGTGTTGGAGAAGATGCTTGAGAGTCCCTTGGACTGCAAGGAGATCCAACCAGTCAATCCTAAAGGAAATCAGTCCTGAATATTCATTGGAAGGACTGATGCTAAAGCTGAAGCACCAATACTTTGGCCACCTGATGCGAAGAACTGACTCATTTGAAAAGACTCTGATGATGGGAAAGATTGAGGGCAGGAGGAGAAGGGGACGACAGAGGATGAGATGGTTGGATGGCATCACTGACTCGATGGACAAGTTTGAGCAAGCTCCCAGTGTTGGTGATGGACAGGAAAGCCTGGTGTGCTACAGTCCATGGGTAGTTGTCATGGGAGACAACTGAGCAACTGAACTTATTCTTAACCATTGTGCTATCTCCTTTAGTTGTCCTAATGGCCCCAGAGTCTAGAAAGTAGCTTTTTAAAAATCATTCCCATTCTACAGATGAAAAAACTGAGCTATCTGCAGCCACTTAGTAACTGCCTTCAGGCCCCGGCCAGTGTGATGATTCTAACCCAGATCCTTGGGGCTGGCTGTCTGCAACATCCCCTGCTTCCCCATCACCCAAGCCTGGATTTCTGCTATGAAACTCGGAAGCACATTAAAAGTTCAGGGATGTTTGCATGAACAAATATCCTGGGCTCTACCTGGTTCACTGCTTCCTCTCAGAGGCCTTATGGCAGCCCTGCTAGGGGACCAGAGGGCAGAGGCCCACTTCGTAGTCTTTGTCCTTGCTTTTCTGTCTTCTGGGAGCAGCATCTCTTCCCCAGCCACCAGCCTGGCCTCTTCCTTTGCTGCTCCAGTGGCACCTTCTGGACAAGGCTTCCCCAACCCTGACCCCCCACCTAAATAACAGCCATTCATCTTCTTCCTCTCTTTCTTGGAGTGCTTATTACACGTGATGCCATATTCTCCATATGTATTTGTCTATTGCCTGTATCCTTCCACTAGAATGTACGTGCCACAAGGCAAAATGCTCTTTGGAGTACTGCTTTACTCCCAGGACCCACGAGTATGTGGCACACAGTAGACAGTAAAGCTTGAATGGAAGGAGGAATTCACCAGCACGGAACTTCACCAAAATGCAAGGCAAGTAGCCTCCATGGAGGAAGGACAAGTAGAATTTAAATTCCCCACTTTGCTAAGAATGGCAGTGCCTGGCCCTTAGCCAGAGTCTGGTCTTTAGCCGAGACAAAGACCGGAGGTTGGGGGAAGGAGCCAAATCCAGTGCTGCGCCTCATCTGCTAGCCAGGAAGTCAGAGATACCCCCCCCACCCCAGGCCTCTCTAGCTGCTAATGTGACCCTCCCCCAGCGTCCCCAGCCAGCCAAGGTGCCCCGCCTCAGAGCATCAGAGAGGGGAACCAGCCCACACATTGTCAGAGGTGACAATGGGGCTCCTGTGTGCCGTGGGCGGTTGGAGAGGGCATGGACTCAGGCAAATGAGGCGTCAATCCATCGAGCGCACACAGATATAGAGGCGTGAGGGTGGTCTGGGCTCGGCTTCCACCTCAGTGCTCGCCAGAATGGAGGCCCACCTTAGGCAGCTCAGCCTGGGCAGGGGGCCCAAGGGGGCTGGGGACAGACAGGCCCTGGCTGAGCTGCAGGAGCTGGCCCTGAGCTGGTTCATGGAGACGCAAGCCCCCCTCATTCTGCAGAACGGAGTCCTGCCCCCCTGGTTTCACGGATTCATCACCCGCAAGTAAGGCTGCCCCTGTCCACACACCCAGCATGGCCAATAGCCCCTCAGGGCCGAAAAAATGGTCTGGGACCAGATTGGTCCCTGCCTTCTCCATGGGGGAGGCAGGGACCCCAGGAGGTGGTGGGTGGGGAAGCAGACTTAGGAGCACCAAGTTCTCTGATGGCTGCTTCTGTGGGCAAGGTGGGTGAAGGCATTGGCCCCCCACTATGAGTTTGCTGGGGTTGCCAGGTTGCCAGAAAAACAGAGGCAGAAGGGTGGGGGTGGCAGGCCGGATCAAAATGCATTCAGACCAGCTCTGAATATCTTGACGAATTACTAGGAGTGCTGTTTCATTTGTCATCCAAACCAGAACACTATTAGTAAGTGGAGAATTTACTAGGAGACCTGTTTTAAGTGGGAACTGTCCCAGGCATATACAGTTACTGTAGGAATAAATGCCAAAATGTGGGGGCTGGCTTTCTGATTGGGGTGGGTCTCAAAACTGCCAAAGCACTTGCTGAAGGAATGACAAATGCAGCCAGCCTTTGGGTCCTCCCGGCCCAGCACTTGGCATTGAACCAGGGCCAGCTTCTCCAGCATCAACGCGTGTTGTAACACGGGGCCCTTTGCTCAGAAGGGCCCTATTCTTGGCTGAATACACTGCAGTCCCCATGTTGAAATTCTTTTTTACTGAGAGGCTCTAGGTTTTCATTTAGTACCGAACTCTGCAAAAGTTATAGTTGATCCTGCATAGAGCAGGCACTCAGTATTTGGTGAATAAGTGGGTGAGGAACTATTTGGTCTATGTACTGCCAAATCAGAAGACAGCTGGAATTTTCCACCATGCCTCCAGAATACTTGGCATTATTTAGCAGTATCCATAGCTGCCTGGGGTTGAAGGGGATGTGCAAGGGAGGAAGATGAGAACCTAAGAGTTGCTATCATGGTCAGGCTCCAGGTATAACAGCACCTTCTCCCTGCAGAAACTCTCGTGCAGTACACATCCTGCACAACTGGGCAGCAATTGTACACATTGTTGTACACAGCAATCCTGAGGCAAGGACCCACAAAACTGAAAATCTCCAGCTGTATGGAATCCTTCTTGCTATAGGGCCATTCAGGTGGAGGGAAGTGGCTATTGTGCCCACTGGTGAGGCTGTAAGTGGGGCAATGTACGTGACTTCAGGACTCCAACCCAGGACCAGACTGAGTCTTGAATTTGCTTGACTGAGCCCAGACAGGCTACAGAACCAGCCGAAGTTCTGAGGGAGTTCTCTATAAAGATCTGGAGGTCTCTGCTCTGGGTCTGGGGCATGGCCAGCAGGGACTCTGAGGCGGGTCTAACTTAGGCTACTCCTGCTGCCATTGGGGGTGCCCAGCCCTGGCTAATGGCATGTCCTCTGCCCAGGCAGACAGAGCAGCTACTCGGGGACAAAGCTCTTGGCTCCTTCCTCATCCGTCTCAGCGACCGGGCCACTGGCTACATCTTGTCCTACAGGTAAGAGAAGAAGCCCTCTGCAAAGGGCAGGCAGGCAGGCTCTGGCTCCCACAAGCCAGCCTTGCAGATAAGCTCCGAGTCTCCACCAGCTTACACTGCTGGGATTTCCCCGGGCCCTCACTCCCTGACTCCCTCACTCATCCAACCACGTCCATCAGGCATGCTGAGCAGCGCCGGCCATATACTAGGAGAAGCCTCTGCCTTCAAGGGGGTGAGTCAGAGAGGCGGGCAGGGGAGAACCTCCTCCTGATGGAAGACTGGGGAAGGTTCACAGAGGTGAACTTTGAGTCCAGGATAGAAGGAAGAAAGCAATTTGCCGGGCAGGAAAGGAGGTGTGATTGGGGTTTAGGAAGGCATTTCCAGTAGATTAAACTGCATGTGCAAAAGCAGAGAGACAAGGCAGACTAAGGTGTTGGGGAGTTGCTGGGTGCAGAAGGATGCATGGTCCCAGTGGAGCAGTGCCTGGAGAGGAGGGCAGGGGGCAGCTCAGGATAGCCTTGGATGCTGGGCTATGTCCGTAGACAATGACGGGTCATCTGGTCAGACTTAGGTTTTGCAAGGAACCTGCAGGCAGCCTATGGAAGGAGGACTCACGACAGATACTGGAGGTATAGGGGCAGTGGGGACCAGAGAGGGGCCAGGTCTGGGCTCGATGATGAAATCTAGACTAGTGTAAGGCAGGATGAAGTCAGAGGTGGTGATGTCAGAGCCTGACCCAAGATAGGTTGCGAGGGCAAAGGCAGAAAAAGAAAGAAGTTCCCACACCACCAACCCCCAGTTAGGCAGGGAGGCAGGCTGGGGCTCCAGGGAAACTCTCAAAGGTCTCAGATTCAGATTCAAAATTATCATCTGTTCTGACTGTCCCAGTTCAAATCCTGACCTTGAGCAAGTTGCTTTGCCTCTCTGCACCCATGTTTCCTCATCTGTAAAATGGTAATATTGCAGTATTTACTTCAAAGAATTGTTGAATGGGTTTGATGAGTTTAGACCTTTAAAAGTACTGGTACAGTCTCCAGAACATAGTAAATAAATAAATGTTACTCGTTACTAAAATAGTTATTGTTATTCTGAGTCCCTGATACAGTTCTCAGCATTTTTAAATATACAAACTTAGCAGTTTTCAATGTCTTTTCAGCATCAGGGCTTTTTATTATTATTATTATTAAAACATGATCTTGGGTGGAATGCCAACCCATTAAAGAGATAAAAGTGGGGTTCCTCGCAGATACACAAATAGACCAACGAATCCAGAAACAGCCCCCCACATTTGCTTTACCTGATTTGCAACAAATGTCCACATTTGGTTTACCTGATTTGCAACAAATGTCCACTGTAGTTCCGGGGCAAGGGATGGGGGTAGGCTGCTCTTTTCAATAAGTGGTGTGGGAGTAATTGGATATCTAAATGGAAAAAAGTGACCCCCACCTCACATTATACACAAAATTTAAATAATTCTAGATGGATCATGGACTCAAGTGAGAATAGCAAAACAATACACTTATAAAGGAAAACATGGGAAACATTTTTCATGATCTTGGAATAGGCAAAGATTTCTTAAACAGGACCCCAAAGTACTGACAGAGAAGCTTAACAATTGAATTTCTTAAAATTGAGAACTCTTACTAATCAAAAGATACCATTCTGTGAATAAAAGGACAAGCCACAGTGCCGGAGAGGTTTTGTATTGTAATACATACACCTAATAAAGCATTCATATCGAGAATATATGAAGAAGTCCTGCAAATCAGTAAGGCAAAGACAACACAGGCAAAATAGAGGCACTTCATAAAAGAGAGTCCAAAAAGGAAAGTTCAGCAGCTTTAGTGATCAGGGAAATAGAAACTAAAACCACAGTGAACTGCTGGTTACAGTAGAAAGAGGCTACGAAACAGTTTGTGAAGACACGGAGCAACTGTAACTCTCACACTTGGCAATGATTTTAGAAAACAATTTGGCATATTCTACTAAAGCTAAGCAAAAGTGTATCCTGGACCCACCAACTCTCTGTCCTGGGATATTCTCAACAGTAGTGAATACATATATTCAGCAAAAAGCCATGTACGAGAATGTTCAGAGTAACTTCATTTATAACAGCCCAGATGTGGAAATAACCTAAATGTCCATCAGCAGAATGGATACATTGTGGATATTCAAATTAAATGGAATACTACCTATCAGCAGTGGGGAGTTGGGGGGAGAAGCTAATTCTACATGGACATGAAAAAAAATATGATTCTAGTTATGTGAATTTCCATAATGAGCAAAACTGATCTGTGACGATGGGGGTCAGGGTGATGGCTACTCTGGAAGGGGCCATAAGGGAGTCTTCTGGGGAGCTGGAAATATTGTCTGTTTTCCTCTAGGTGGTGGTTACATGGGAAATACATTGAGCAGCACAATTAGGATGTGTGCCTTCACTGTGTTTACCCTTATTGTTTAGTTACTAAGTCGTGTCTGCCTCTTTGTGAGCCCACAGACATTTTTGGGACCCCATGCAACCCTGCCAGGCTCCTCTGTCCATGGGATTTCCCAGGCAAGAATACTTGAGTGGGTTGCCGTTTCCTCCTCTGCGGGATCTTCCCCACCCAGGGATTGAACCTGCAGTCTCCTGCATTGGAAGGCAGATTCTTTATCACTGAGCCACCAGGGAAGCCCAATACTCTTCCATAAAAAATGAAAATGGAGAGAGTGGGACTTTACAGGCTGGGGGAGATGGGAGCTGGATTCCATCTTTTCCACCTGGCAGGAATTCAGGTGAGGGGAGTGAGGTCGAGGTGTTCAAGTGTGGGGTCGGACCTCATCTTTAAGACAGAGGTTTTACGTATCATGGATATTTTGGTATTAATTTTGACTTTCTAAAAGATTGCATTATCAGTTGTCCTGATTACTGAATTTGTGTCATCCCTTTACATCTTGCATCCGAGCCCCAAGCTGAGTGCCTCACTTCCCCTGTCCTTTCCTCCCTGACTGATGCTGCAGGGGAAGGAGGGTGGGGGGATGGAGGGGGAGGTGGAGTGGAACGCCACTCCCTAGCTCCCCATCACCTGCAAGGCTGGGCTTGTTGGATGTCAAGTCCTACTTTCCAGAGGGGCACGTCAAGGCCCCAGAGGGCAGCATGGCCCCGGGTCAGCTCCAGCCCTGGGCCAAGGCAGAGCTGCCGGTTGTCCTTGTGTTGCAGGGGCAGTGACCGCTGCCGGCATTTTGTCATCAACCAGCTCCGAAACCGGCGCTACCTCATCTCAGGGGACACCCAGAGCCACGGCACCCTGGCGGAACTCGTGCGCCATTACCAGGAGGTGCAGTTCGAGCCCTTTGGGGAGACCCTGTCTGCTGCCTGCCCCCGGGTAGGTACCCCTCTTTCTGAGGGGGGGGGTGGGGGATGGGGCAGAGTCCCCAGGCCAGGGGTGTCCACCACTGGACCACATGCCTTTCTTTGCCTTCTCTATTTCCTGCCACCCATGGGCACTCAGTGTGGGGTCCTGGGAGAAGGAGACAGCATTCTAGCTGAGGTCTGGGACCTGGTGGGGATGTTTCTGGCTCTGGCCAGCAGTCTCTGGCAGGAGGCTAGAGGCCAGCCAGGAGTATATGACCACACACTTGCTGTGTCTCCACCACCCTCAGATGGAGGACAATGATCTCTATGACGCCATCACCCTGGGCCTCCACCAAACTGACCCTAGCCTGGAACACCCACCAGAGAAGGCCAGCAGCTCCCCTGCCTCTCCAAAGCACCAGGTCTCCTCCCTCCACAAAAGGAGGAGCTTGGATGCAAGTCCCCGGAATCTCTCCGAGGAAGAAAGCATGGAGGTGAGAAGGATTCTGGGTCACTGAGGGTCAGGGTTGCTAGACCAGGAATGTGGGTGCCACGCCCACAGTCAGGCCTGGAGCGGCCACCACAGCCAGCCCCTCAGGCTGAGGAGGCTGACTGCCAGGCCTTTTGGGAGAGGAGTGGCCCAGTTTGGAATCACCCAGTGGTTTACCCATGCCTGCCTCTGCTAGCTGGATTTGGTTCAAACCTTGGCTTGGCCTTTCTGGCTGAGTGACTTTGGTCAAGTCACATAACCTCTCTGAGTCTCAGTTTACCAATCCTGAGGTTCCATTGAGGCTTGAATGAGGGAATGGATATACAATGTCTGAAAAAATCCCTTTGTAAACTATAGAGTGGAGTGCCTGTGAGTCCATACTTTATTGTCCATAGCACCTTTGCAGGAGGGACTCATGGAGACTTTTTTTAAATGTATATCACATCACAGAATGTCGAGGGCTTCTCCTCTTGTTTAAAATAAAATCTGAAAGCTTCACCAGGGTTCCCAAGAGCCTCTTCAGGTGCCCTTGTCCCCTCTCCTCCTTCTTCACTTTTCTGGATTCCTTAAACACACCAGCCTTGTTCCCACCTCAGGGCCTTTGCACTTGCTGACCCACTGCCTGGAATACTCTTCCCACCAGATACCCACATGGCTGCTACTCTCACTGCATGCCATTTTCTGCTTAAATGCCCTCTTCTCAGAAAGGACCACCTAAGCTATGGGAAATATCCCCTCTCTCACCTGCCATTGTCCCGATCCCATTCCTCAGCTTTGTTCTTCATAGTACCGATCATGAGCTGACAATATATTATCTTGTGATGCACTATAATATGCGGGTGCTTCCCAGGTGGCACAATGGTAAAGAATCCACCTGCCGATGCAGGAGACACAAGAGATGCTGGTTCGATCCCTGGGACAGGAAGATCCTCTGGAGAAGGATATGGCAGCCCACTCCAGTATTCTTGCTGGAAAAACCTGATAGGCAGAGGAGCCTGGTGGACTACAGTCCATAGGGTTGCAGAGTCGGACACGACTGAGTGACTGAGCAGGCATGCTATTATATCATGTATTATATCAACCACATTAAACAAAAACAGAGTAGCATGATGCCCATCTCCAGATTAGAATGTAAACTCCCAAGAGGTCTTGCTCATTATGGAGCCCTTGACACCTGGGACAGTGTCTACACAGTTCCTACTATTTGTTGAATAAATACACAATTGATGGACTTGAGCGTGGCCCATTCTGAAGGTGAAGGGAGCAGTAAGTGGGTGAAAGCAGGGGTCTCTCTGAGGGGCAGCGGGGAGAGGAGCAGAACAGAATGATCTCCGGTGGAAGATAGAGCTCACGACCTCTGACCTTGAATGCCAATGTACGGACCATACTCAGGAGTCCTAGAACATGATGCTGGCAGGGACCCCGAATGTCCACCAACCCCTGCACATAACGGTCAGGTAAATGAGTCCAAGGCCAGGGGCCTCAGCTTCTCTGAGAAAGCTTCATTTTAGCTGAGGGCAGCCTTGTGGCAGGGTAACCTTTCAAAAGTTCTGTTCCTCTCTCCAGGCCCCTGTCAAGGTACCCCCGCTCCCGGAGAGGAGAGGTTCCCTTCTGAGCAACTCTTTTGGAGGATCCAACGACATCATCTATGCAGACCTGAGAAAGATGAACCAGGCCCGGCTAGGCCTGGGCACAGATATATCCGGCTGGCAGGGGCCAGTTCCAGGTGGCAGCCAGGCCTGTTCTCCAGGCAAGGAGGCCCAGAGGAGACTTTCAGACGGAAGCCAGAACAAGCCTGATGGCCCAGGACCTGTCCTCTCTGGGGTGAGCCCAGACCAGGGCCCTAGGGTGTCTCCCACTTCTTGGGGCCTCCTCCTGCCGTCCAGCTCTGAGGCTTCAGGATCTTCAGGGGCTACCTGGAGCCAGGGGTCTCCAAAACTGAGCCGTGGGGACCAGCCCTGCCCCCAGAGCAGTTGTGCAGACACCTACGAGTCCATTTGGACAGAAGACCTCCCCGAGGACGCCAGGGATGTGCCACACCGAGAAGGCGGCAGTGCCTGTGAGCAGATTACAGTCTGCTGGGGTGGCCCGGCCAGGACCCCCTATCCTGGGACGAGCCCTACATATAGCAAGCTTTTGGGGTTCACAGACTGTGGTTATGAGAGTATCTCAGGGGTCCCGGAGCTCCCAGAGCCCAGACACACCTATGAACAAATCCCAGGAGCAAGCAGCCAGGAGCAAGGAGGCTGGACAGACACACAAATCCAAGCAGCCAGGAGCAAGGAGGCCGGACGGACACACAAGGTGGGCTCCAGGGTGGGGCGGGGTGGCTTCCAGACCTCAGGGAGCTGCTGGTGAAGGAGGGAACCTGTGGCCCTCCAACATGGGTAGGTCAGGTCAGCACCACACCCAGAACTTCCCAGCCCTGACTTCTGCTTGGAGAAGGTGGGAGAGACAGAGGTTAGATTTGGATGTAAGACAGGAATTTTCAGGCCCTTCTGAAGTCTTTCTCTGGGGCAGGACTCCTGCCACTGCAGGGGTCTCAGAGTCTCAGAGAGGTGGACAAGGACCCTGGCTCCAGGTTTGACTTGCCCTGTCCCTTTTCATGACTCAGGCACTCCCTACCCATGTGGCTTTGGGCAAAATAGTTTCCCATGCAACTAAGATCACCAGATTCAGCAATATAAAATACGACACACCTAGTTAATCTGAATTTCAGATAAACAATGAGTAATGTTTTTTAGCATAGTTACTAGTACTGCTATTATTCCTTATTTATCTGAAGTTCATACTCAGCTGGGCATCCTGTACTCTTATTTAGCATCTACCCAGGATCTAGCTCCATTTCCTCATCTGTAAAATGGGCTGGTCGGTCCTGTGCTGTGTCCAGGGGTGGCTGCCTAGGAGATGATGCTAGCCATCCCCATGTGCTCAGGATACAGCCCAGAGATAGCTGTCAAAGGATAATTGTTTCTAAGAAAGGAGAAAGGGGGAAGCAAAGACCAGGGGGATGGAGGGAGGGGGTCAGAGTTCCCAGGGAGGCAGAGGAGCCCTGCTGAGGGTTCACCCCAGTGTGCTTGCCTGTACCTGGAGCCCATGAGCCAGGTGACCCCCTCCCTGAGGTGGCAGCCTCAGATCTCCAGCATGAGCAGCCCTCTCCCGGCCTGAACAGTAAGACCCTGAGCTCGCAGATGAAAGGCCTTCACCAGAAGCTCTGCCAGCTCCCCGCTCGGGGCAGGGCTGTACCCACACACCCCAGGACAGGGAACTCCCTACAGCCTCTGAGGTCCTGACTCCCAGGACCACAGATCCTGCCTGTGGACAGTCCTTCTAAGAACTACGTAAGCCACATCTCCCATCTGCTCCTCCTCCGGCTGCAAAGTCCTTCTGGGTCCTGAAGGCACCACATATACCCCACCCCACCCCCCATCCTACCTAGGGCGTGGCTGAGACAGAGAGGGCTGGGGTGGGGACCCCCGGAGACTCAGTGAAGGAAGTGGGGTGAGAGAGAGCAAGTCCTTCATCCAAACCAGAGGGCTGGAGTTTCTGGCACTGTGAAGGGCTGTGGAGCAACTAGCCATCTGCATTCCAACCTGGCCTTTCTCTGGCCTTGGCCTCAGCTCCCAGTCCCTGCAGAGGGACCCTCTGAGCCTGGCTCTCCCTGCCCTGTCCCGGAACCCAGGCTCCAGCATCCTGTCCTTCCTTGCAGCCTGACAAGCTCCGGAGGATCTTCTTCACAGACAAGAAGCACAAACCCTGAGGAGGCCTGGCTTCCAGCGGCCCACCAGCAGGTTTCCTGGGCCCGGGGCCACACCAGAGGTTATTGGGAAGCTCTCAGCTTGCTTGAAGGCACCGCTTGGACCCTCAAACCCAACTAGCCTGCTCTGAAACCAGGCTCCGAGACAGCCTAGGTGCCCACCAGTGACAGGGTGGGAGGGGACCTTCCAGTCTCCTGCTGCTCAGGACTGAGGGGCCTCCCATCCATCCAGAGGAAGTCAAGGCCTGAGAGGAGGGAGGGCCAGCCAAAGGCAGGGGTGAGCACCCCCTGCTTCCAAGATGAGCAGGCTGGGGGTCCTGGACGATTGATGGAGCTGGCCTCCCACCACTGAACACCTTCTGAGCACAGGACAGCCCCTGTGGCATGGCTGGCATTTTCTTAGCTGAGTGATGTCATACAGTGCTCCAGAGACCAAAACCAGTCCCCCTCATTGTGGCCCTAGCAGAGAGCGGAGGGTGGGAAGTAGCAGCAGAGTGCCACCTCAGAGGGGATGGTTCTGACCCTGGGGCAGCTGAGCTCCTGGGGGCCATCCCCTCTGCCCCTCTCCCCACCCCCACCTTTATGCAGACCTCATAATGCAAGCTGGGTAGACCCTGGTCTGACTCTTTTGCTGCAGATGAGTCGGCGGGGAGGGTGTAGGGAGAGGAGGGACAGAGACTCAGAGAGGAGCAGCAACCTGCCTGAGGCTGCACAGCCAGCCAGCCTGGGCACCGCTGGGCAGTTTCTGGAGCCAGCCAATGGGTGCTTGCTGGCCTCCCTATATGACCAGGTCACCTTCATCTGTGCTCTGCCTCCAGCCAGTGGTGGCCTTTAGGGGTGGCTCTCAGACCCCTCCTAATGCAGGCCCAAACCTGGCCAGCTGCCCGGGCTCAGCCTGGGCACTGCTGGGCGGTTTCTGGAGCCAGTCAGTGGGCACCCGTCGACCATCCCTATGTGACTGGTCACCATGGACCTAGCCCTATGCCTGATACAAGCATTCACTGGAATGGCTCTCATTATGAGGGACGTGGAGATGATTTTTCACTCATCAGCTCTTCGTGGAGCTCCCTAGGATCTGGGGCACAGATATGTCTCCTCCCAAGGACACAAGCACTGAAATAAAGTTGGTGGGAAGGCAGCGCTTAACCTCAAGAGGTGAGGTGCTCATGGGGAAACTTCAAGGAGAAAAGGGATCAACAAACCCTTCCTAACCTCGGCAGACACAGAGAACATGAAAGTGTTTTACTATCAGGAGTTCACAAATCTGTGGACAGCACACACCACTGAGGATTCCACGTCATTGGGGAGGGCGGATGGGGTGGTGCTCTGGACCCGGACAGGGACAGAGTTCTTGCACCCACGGTTCCCACAGCTTCACACTGGGAAGAGCCGGGGAGAAGGAACAGACGGGCCTGGGGTGCAGCCCAGCTGTGGGCTCTAGAGAAAGATTGCATAGCTTGTTAAACCTTGTCCTCTTTCTGTTTTTCCATTTGCCCTGGGCAACCCGGGTGCCTGCCCAGCACTTGGACAAGTCAGCACCCCAGCCCTGTTAGGGGTTCCTCCTCCCCCTCCCACTGGGGCCATTTGGGAGTAGGTGGGGAAACGGAGGGCCTGGGGAGGGCCCACAGCGGGACTGGGAAGGGCCCTGCTCCTCACATCCCCCCTTTCCTGGTTAAGGTTTTTTGTGTGTGTTTTTTTTTTTTTTTTTTTTTTGCTGAAAGGGCCAAAGAAGTGTTGGTGGGTGTAAACCCCAGAGGCCACAGCTCCACTCCTGGGGAGCTTGGAGGTCACACTCATGTGGGCACCGGGCCGGATGGTCGGCTTCTGGTCACTGTCCTCAGATCCGGATGTGAAAAGTGCTGGAAAGAAGGAAAGAGCAAGAGGGGGTGAGCGGCTCTGGACTGGGTGGGTAAAGGTCCTCGCAGAAAGCCAACCAGGCCCTGTGTCCAACCCTGGACAGTCCCTCCGGGAGGACGCAGAGTTCAATAATCCACACGAGGGAACGAAGGCCTGGAGGGCCAGCTGTGCCTGCACGTCCATCCCCACCCGACCAAAGGGCCCCCAGGTCTTACCCTTTCCCTGAGAGTCCGGCCCTGCTGGGACAGCAGGCTCACCAGGCACACACTGAGGGCAGCTGGGCCTGGAGCCTAACCTGCCTCCTGGGCCACACGGGGGCTGTGGCGCCACCGCTCTCAGGAGCAGCGAGGGCCCTCAGCCTCGTGGGGTCTCCCGGCTGCGGCCCCCATGAGCCCCACCCCACCCAAGCCAGCCCCTTGGAGCCGCACCTGAGGAAGTCCGGGGCCTTGGCGATCATGTCCTCAAAGTCTGCGAAGCCCAGCTTGCCGTCACCGTCCAGATCGGCCTCCTCGATGACCTTGTCGCACACCAGTACCACCTCATCCTCATCCAGTTCCGACTTGGTGAGCCGGGCCAGCGTCAGCTGCAGGTCCTCCTTGCAGATGAAGTTGTCTGTGTTGAAGTCTGCAGGGAGCGGGTGGGGACACTCAGGCCACTCTCCTCCAAGCTGGTCACACCAGACACCTCCCTGTGCACCCTCTGGGGACACTGGATCCTGGTCTTCAGCCGACCGGGACCAAGGTGGGCTCACCCACAAGGCACCTTTGGACACCACATTCAACAAACCCACATTCACCATCTGCACAAACCCCCAGCGTGATGGCAAGCACAGACTTAGCCCGAGACACTTGGAATGTCCAAATCTGAGGCTTCCTGGGAACATGAGACTCAGGCCAAATGGCCCTCCTAGCTTTTCCCCACAGTGGACTTCATGTTCCCTCTAGAGATAAAGAAACCAAGGCCAAGACAGGCCAAATGACTGAATAAGGTCAGATGTCTACATGGAAGGGTAGCTGGGATGCTGACCAGGGCACCCACATTTTCTAAACTGCACCACATTGCCTTTGGCCCCTAGCCAGACAAGGAGGTCAGGAGACTCAGAAGGCCCTCAGAGAAAGGCCCCATGCCTGGCTTCAAAGAGCAGGGAACAATTTGATTCTAATCCTTGGCAAAAGGCACTACCACTGCCCACAGCCCAGCAACATGTCCAGAGGGCCGAGCCACGCAGACTCATAGAGGGAACGTGAACACCCTTCTAACTGCTTTTCAATCCAACTATCAACTCTTTCTCGGAGAAGGCAATGGCACCCCACTCCAGTACTCTTGCCTAGAAAATCCCATGGACAGAGGAGCCTGGTAGGCTGCAGTCCATGGGGTCGCTGAGGGTTGGACACGACTGAGCAACTTCACTTTCACTTTTCACTTTTGTGCATTGGAGAAGGAAATGGCAACCCACTCCAGTACCCTTGCCTGGAGAATCCCAGGGAAGGGGGAGCCTGGTGGGCCGCTGTCTATGGGGGTCACACAAAGTCGGACATGATTGAAGTGACTTAGCAATAGCAATAACATCAACTCTTTCTCTTCTGTGGTGCTTCTTCTACCTGGAGGACACTTCCCATGTATCTGTGTAGCAGACTCCGTCAAGTTTTAGCTCAAACGCCTCCTCCTGGTTGATTGGGGGCCGGGGTGGGGGTGAGGGGTGGCGCTTCCTAGACATAAGGGCTCCTCTTGCCAACTGGCCAAACCCTGGCATCAGTGGTAGTGATGAAGAACACCATGCTCATGTCAGCACTTCAGGCTCCATCTCATCTAATTTTCACCACAATTTTCAGTGGGTACAGTTAGAACCCCCATGATACAGATGAAGAAACAAGCTCGGAAAGGACCAATGACTTGAGGTCACATCCCTGCTCAGTGTGGGACCCCAGAGCCCAAGCTCCTGTCGGAGCACCCTCCATGGCGCATCCCCACACTGGCCTATGAAGGGGCCCTGGGGCAGGCACAAGAAAGGATACTTCTCTGCCCTCTGGTGGTGCCTCTCTGTAGGGTTGGCAAGATGGGGAACCCCCTGCCCATTCTATATGAGGAAACTAAGGTCAAGGGAGGGGGTGATCCTGGCTAGAGGTCAGGCCCCAGGTCCCCCCAGCACCAAACCCCAGGTCCCAGTTGCCTTTCTCCATTCTACACCCCCATCCAGGGCAGTTGGGGAGCCCTGGTTCTCCCTTCACCTGTCCCCATATCTGCCTGGCTGTGTGCCCTGCACTCCCCATCTCTGGCAGACAATAGCCTTTCCCAGGAGCAATGTCCTGGGGTCCAGCATTAAGGGGACGATGGGTGGAATCTGAACCTTTTTTCCTTGAACCTTGTGGGTGTAGTTTGTGGAGAGTAGACAAGGTGTATACCATGCCTCTGCTGTGCAAATACAATGTGGGTGCAGAAATGTATATAGACGAAAGTTCCCTGAAATAAACAGGACAACTAGAAAATGAAAAAACAGCGGAGTGGACCCCACTGCCTTGGGATCTCCTGGCTGACGAAAGATGCAGTGGACAAGAGGTTTATCTGTGGCTCCTCTTTTCCAGGACGGGTTCCAACCCCTCCTTGGGCCTCAGAGTTCCCATCTGAGCACTGTCTGAGGGTTTGACCCCAGTCCCAGTCCTCTGGAGCAGAAACCAAGGGCTTCGTGGGTGCTTGGCACCCCCTGGTGGCCAGTAGGACAATGGGTCCTGGGCTGGGCTGGGCTGGGGTGAAATGAGGTCACCCTATCTCTGGCAGCGGTTGCTGGAGTCGGGGTGGGGGAACCAAAGAGCCTACCTCTCAGCCCAGCCTCACACTTGCAGAGGCCTCCTCTCCAGAACCCTGGCCTCTGCCAGTCTAGCTCCTCCAGTTCACACCTCCAGGATGCTGAGAGATCTTTCTAGAACACAGGGCTTCCTGGCCTCACCTGAAGCCCCATAGTGACCCCCAAACTCCTTGGCTGGCTCCTCAAAAGCCCAGTCACAATGGCCTCTCCAGACTTACACTGTGCTCATCCCACCACGGTCGTATCCCCGTCAGCTCCCCAAGCCCTGTGCTGTGCGCTTCCCTGAGCTCTTTATAGGTTGCTCCCTCTCCTGGGTGTGCCTGCCCACATTCTCCTGTGAACAAACTCCAGGCCCTGCGGAGAGGTCGCCACGTGTGAACTCACCTCATGCTGAGTGCCCACTCTCCCTCCTCTGATCTCAGGACCCTACAGGTATCGCTCACATACAAGCTGTCCCCTCTGGCCACCGCGCTGGACAAGCACTCTTCAAAGTGTTCTTGGTGTCCCCAGTGTCCCCAGGGTGGGAACCAGCAGTAACCAGCTGGCCTACGGAATGCCACCACCACACACACGCTTCACAGCCCCTGCTCCAGGCCCAGGTTACCGTAGATCTTGAAGGCGTAGCTGGCCTTGAGCTCGCGGGGAGCCGACTCACAGAGCACAGAAAACATGTCGACAAAGTCATTGAAGGTGAGGTTCCCCTCACCATCCTCGGAGAAAGCCTCCACGATCCTTTCCTTGAAGGGATTCTCCTGAAGAAAACAGCCACAGCAGTCACCATGGGTGCAGGTTCACTGGGAGGACCCTGGAGCCCATCTGTTACGCCTCTGTGACCTAACCCCTCTGGGCCTCAGTTTCCCCATCTGTAAAATGGGAATAATAATCACACCTACTTAATTGGGTTGCGAGAGGGTTAAATGAGTTAAAAATAAGGTGTTGGTACAAGGCCCGGCACATCATGAGAAATGCCAGTCTGGATGAGTTACAGGCTGGAATCAAGATAGGTGGAAGAAGCAAAAACAACCTGATATGCAGATGACACGCTAATGACAGAAAGCAAAAAGGAACTAAAGAGCCTCTTGATGAGGGTGAAGGGGGAGAGCGAAAGGCTAAATATTAAGAAAACTAAGATCATGGCATCTGCCCCCAATACTGCATGGTAAATAGAAGGGGAAAGGTGTAAGCAGTGACAGATTTCCTCTTCTTGGGTTTCAAAATAACTGCAGATGGTGACTGCAGCCATGAAATCAGAAGACAGCTGCTTCTTGGCAGGAAAGCAATGACAAAGCTGGACAGTGTGTTGAAAAGCAGAGACATTACTCTGCCAACAAAGGTCTGGATAGTCAAGGCCATGGTCTTCCCAGTTGTACAGTTGTGAGAGCTGGACCGTAATGAAGGCAGAATGCCAAAGAATTGATGCCTTTGAACTGTGGTGCTGGAGAAGACTCCTGAAAGTCCCTTAGAAAGCAAGGAGCTAAAAGCAGTCAATCAAGGGAGATCAATCCTGAATATTCACTGGACAGACTGATGCTGAAGCTCCAGTATTTTGGTCATCTGATGCAAATAGATGACTCATTAGAAACATCCCTGATGGTGGGAAAGTTTGAGGGCAGAAAGAGAAGCGGGTGTCAGAGGATGAGATGGCTGGACAACATCACTGATGCAATGAACATGAACTTGGGCAAACTCTGGGAGATGGTGAGGGACAGGGAGGCCTGGCGTGCTGCAGTCCATGGCATCACAGTGAGTCAGACACAACTGGGCAACTGAAAACAGCAACAAGGCCCAGCACTAGTGAGAGCTCTACAGGTGTCACGTCCTGTTATATTGTTCGGATGAGCAGGGGGAGCTCAGCAGAGCCCAGTGTGCCCACTGGAGGCATCGCCTCTTCCAGCAGCAGCAGGGATTAGTCCCATTACCCAGGGAGTACATGGAGGCTCCTGCCTTGACATGCAAGAGAAGACAATGTTCCTGAGTCCAAACTTGTACTGATCACAGCACAAAAGGCCAGTGTATCAACAGACAAGTTGCTGGAGCAAGGGCTAGCTCCAGCCCTTTTTTATTCATAAAAGCAGCAAACTGAGAAGATGGCGGACTCGTATCCCAAAGAACCATCTTGCCGGAGTTAGAATTCAGGCTCCTTCCACACTAAAAGGGGAGGGAGTAAAGTAAAACATTTCCTGGTTCCCATCAGCCTCCGGAGTGAGTGAGATGAAGTTGCTCAGTTGTGTCCAACTCTCTGCAACCATGTGGACTGTAGCCTACCAGGCTCCTCCGTCCATGGGATTTTCTAAGCAAGAGTACTGGAGTGGGCTGCCATTTCCTTCTCTAGGGGATCTTCCCCACCCAGGGGTTAAACCTGGGTCTCCTGCACTGTAGGCAGACACTTTACCGTCTGAGCCACTAGGGAAGTCTGGAGGGAGGTGTTAATTCCTTCCTCCCTGCAGTCATTCACAGGTGGGCCTGGTCAGGATGTTACCTGTGAGCTAAACAAAGATATTTTAGCTTAACGCTCACTACCTGGGAGGCAGGGTTCCCAGAGATGGGCCATTATGTATAATTTAAGCTTAGAGGCAATATCCCTTTAGTGACTAATTTGGAAGAGAATATAAAGGTTGTTCCCTACTACTACAGCTCTCAGCTCAGACCAAGATCATGGGAGGCAGCAGGGGGGCTCCAGAGGTGGGATAACTGGGCCAGGATCAGAGAATCACTCAGATCCCAGGCCAGCAGTCACCCAACTCGTATGAATTTTCCTAGGCCAGCCCACAGGGAGGTGAGAATTATACCAGCAACTCCTTCCTCTGATCCCAGCTCACTCAGGGCCCATCTCTCCTGGAGTCCTCTACCACAGCTGGGCCAGCACTGGGCCACTCCACTCTGTGCCCAGTCCAGCAGAGGGGGCTAGAGACAACCCCATGGTTCCTCCCAAGTGCCTCCTACCCTCGCATGATCCTCTGAGCCCGGGCTCAAGCCCCCGCTCTAGGCCAGGCTGGCTGCTTGTCCAGGGCTGAGCCTGTGACCTACTATCCCTCAGGACTGAAGTCACAGCCGACACCGCCCCCAATTGGATGCCATGTGGACCCCAAGTGCATATCCTGACCCCAGAGTCACACATATGAGACCTGGAGAGGGGCTATTTGCAAAGACCCACAGCAACATGCTCTAAAAACCCAAATGCTTTCTTACTATCAAAGTGCACTTTCTGTGTTTTATAGTAATAAGTAAGGAACTCAGGAAATGAAACTCTTAGGTCAAGTATATAAACGGTTTGAGGACCAGCAGCATCAGCCTCACCTGGAAGTTTGTCAGAAAAACAGATCCTTGGGCCCCACCCAGACCTACTGAACCTGGATTGGGATTCTGACAAGATCTCTAGGTGATTTCTGTGAAGGTTAAAAGTCTGAGAGGGGATGCTATGGATGACTGTGCTGTGAGGACTATAGCCACGCAAGGAGGAGGCTGAAAGAAAGTTACCTTCAAAAGCAGACACACACAAGGTCTGCCAAGGACAGCAGCTGGGCCGCCTAACAAAGGGGTGAGCAGGTGAGTGCAGGCTAACAGCCTGCAGACCAGGGGCAGCACTAGTCACAGCACCCTGACGGAGTCCCCACACGGGACTCATTTACTCAGAGTGCAGATGAGGAAACTGAGGCACGGCGGGGGGTTCAACTCAGGTCTAGGTAGCTCCGCTGCCCCACCATCCGGAGGGGCACACTCCCCCAGCCCCCCTGCCCAGCCTCCTCTGGCTTTTCCCGAGCTCTGCCTGGCAGCAGCGGCCGCTCGTGTACCCGGAGCTCCGGCATCTGGATGATGAGGCTCATGGGCACGTGGACAATGGGGCTCTTCCTGTAGTCCATCGGGACGAGGTTGGGGGCCAGCTCATAGAACCGCGCGTGGAGCCTGCAGGGGAAGCACAGAGAAGGGCCTGGAGGGGACGCAGGCCCCGGGGCCCTCAGAGGCCCAGTGCTGCCCTGCCTGCACCCTACCTCCCATGCTGGAGACCCACTTTGGCCAGGAGCCTGGGGAGACCATCTCCTCTGCCCACGGGGTATGGCATCTGTGGGGAAGGCAAGTTCTGCCCAGACCCTGTGCTGATACCCAGATAGGGCCCTGGCATTCCCACCACAGCTGCTGCTGCCACTGCCCACCCCACCCTCAAGGGCCTGCAGTCCACCTTATTTTTCCCTCTTTAGACCCTCGTAAGACTCTACGTGCCAGGCATGTCACTGCTTTCATTCTCCTATGACTGTGTGGACAGATGCACTGTGACCACAGTTTACAGCTCAGCAAACTGAGGCCTGAAGAGGCTAAGGGTGACTGGTCTACCACCACACAACTAGGAAGTCTCATTGACTACGGCTGGAACCCAGGACCGGAAATCCAGAGCAGAAGCTCTTAACACCCCCTCCCGACACCATTTCCATTCCTCCCCACTCCTGACCTGCTGAAGACCTGGCCCAGGTTGCTACTGCCCCCAAGCTAGGCCCTGAGGGTTGCTGGGTCTCTGCAAGAGCTTCCAGAAATCCTCACATCCCGGGAAGCCCCTGAGCCTGGGCCACTCACAGCCCCTCTCCAGCTGGGAGCTATTGGGATGGAGCCCACTGCCCTGGGCCTGGCCCTCCTCGCTGACGGGTTGGGTTCCCAGCTCCCTCCCATCCTCCCACCTGGCTGAGGAGTCCCTGGGACACAAGCCCGCCTCCATGTTGCGTGGACCCTCAGGGTGCTGCCAGATAGGGGGATAAGTGTCAGGGGCATTGACTGAGGGGCCGTGGTAGGTAACCGGCCCAAGGTGAGGCCAGGATTGCAGGGGCCTGGATTGAAGGGGCCCATATCTCCTGGGCCCATCTGCCCCACTACCCCCAGAGCCCGAGCAACCTTGGTCTTCTAAGCGGCCTGACCCAGTGACACACTACTAGGCCCATCTTTAGCAGGCCCTTCAGCATAGCCACCCAGTCCCCCGTCAGGTTCCACCCAACTCTTGTGGCCCGGCTGCCCAGCCCTCTCCATCAGGGCAGCTAACTGCTTGTCCTGTGCACACACATGATGTCAGCCACCGTTCAGCAAGTGCTCACTCCATGCCCAGCTCTAGGCTAATCTTGTGTGCACTGCTCTACAATAAGTCCCCAACACACGAACCTTCAAGTTTCGAACTTTTAAAGACACAAACGTGTGTTCCCAGGTCCAATCACCTAAGTTAGTTCACGAGACCGCTGTATATTGTCATACGTGTGCGTCCCCTACAAGCGGTTGTGCGTTTGTGTCCTTTACTGTTCAGCACTGTATAGAGCACACGAGTGCAGAATCTGTGTCAAGGTAGGTCTGCAAAAGGATGGACCTCACTAAACTTGCTCTGCGACAATACTCATTCTGATACTAACGAAAGCCTGATAGAAGGGAGGCCCAAAAGAAGAATAGAGACAAAAGGAAGAAGAAACTGAAGAACCGGAGAGATTCACGACTCAGGAAATGGCAAGGGGATTTTCTTTATTTGAGGAGGCACTGTTGGCTGCTGAGGCACAGGACCCGGTGCAGAACAGTCCAGCAAGGTTGCAGCGGCTGTTCAGAATGCAATCTGGTGCTTACGTGTCATGAGAAAAAAAGAGCTACTACTCAGACATCACTGGATTGTTTTCCAAGAGGGTAGATAGAACTGAATCAGCTAGGAACAAGGCATCTATGCCATCAACGTCAGGCATGGGTGAAGCTGCAGTCTGCCCTCCGTCTCCTATTGCTGATGACCCTTCAGCTCTGCCATCTCCCACCTCCTCTCTCTCCTCCAGTCAGTGACTCTTACCTGTTCGCTCGATGCCAGCCTCTGTATGCCAGCTATTGTACCATGCTACTGTACTTTTAAAGGTGCTGTAAGATTAAAAGTGTCTTATTTTCTATATGTATTATTTGTGTGAAAAGTATTATAGTTATTACAGTACAGTACTACATAGCCAATTGCTGGCTGGGTACCTTCTTTGCTCTCACTTTTGGCATTGAGGAAAACCCGGCCCTATTTTATGCTGTCCCCAAACATGGAGCCAGGGCTCTGTACCACCATTCACGTGTCTAGTTTCATATGCTTTCGATAGGGCCATCGCATTTCCCACTTGACCTGGGCATTTGGGATGTGTTGTTGGGGTGTTTCTAGGGGTTGGCTTAGACCTCCAGAATCATGTGGGGTGGCTGCAGCAGGAGTATGAAGTCAGACTGAGGCTGGAGCCCTGCCTAATCCTCTCATTAGCTGCGTGGCCTTGGGCAAGCAGGTTAACCCCCTGGAGAACAGACTTCGAATCACTAAGACAGGGATTGTACTACCCTCCTCACGCCTGTGAGGATGAAAAAGGATGGCGTTAGTAAAACCACCTTGCCTCAACAGATAGCTATTAGCACACTGCCTGCCATGTCAGGGGCTACCTGGAAAGGGGGGATTTGGGAGAAGGTCTCTGGGTACTGGTGGAGTTGAGGAGGTATCTTCTGGGGTGCGAAGGCCAGCTTCTGCCCTGGGACATGGATCTGTTCTGATTCCATGACTAAAGTGATACTGGATTTTTTTTTTTTTTTTTTAAGAAAATTCAAGGAGAATTTGTAAAGATGAATCACTGTGGGAGAAACTTCAAAACTGTCACAGAACTGCATTCCTATCACCCATCCTCCCTATAAAGGGCACTATTGAATTCAAGATGTATATACATCAGTCCCCTCCTAAGTCCCAGGAGTAGAAATGATACCTATGCTTGATATCTATGCTACCTGAACTGGTCCAGAGCGTGAGGCAAAAAAGCAAAGGCCTCCCAGTTTGTTTTAAGAAGTTAATAATGCTGTATGACCCTTACACATACAGATGCAATAGTCTTATAAAATAACATTAGTAAATCAGGTCCAATAGCATTTGAAAGAATAATACATTGGGACCAAGCAGGATCTATTCCAGGAATGCCAGGAAGGATCAATGTTTGGAAATCTGTGACTACAAATTATATTAGTAGGCAGCAAACAAATATTTCAATCAACTTGATGGCTGCATTTATGATGAGACAACTGTATGGACACAGAAAAATATCTGAAGAGCATATACCACATGTCTACATGGATGGTCCCTGTGGGGCAGGAGCAAAGTGATAAGAGGGAGGCCAACTTTCACTTACCACTTCACATACTTGTGAATTGCTTCAATTTTTTAGAGTATTAATAAAAAGTATTTTAAGGTACATATTAATTTTCATCAACAAAAAAATTAAAATCCTTGGGACTTCCCTGCTCGTCCAGTAGGTAGGACTCAGTGCTTTTAGTGCTGAGGACCCAGGTTCAATCTCTGGTCAGGGAACCAAGATCCCGCAAGCCAAGTGGCATAACCAAAAAAAAAACTTTAAAAATCCTTAGTCAAACATAAACAAAAGGATACTCTCTACCCCAAATCAAGACCCAACATTAAACTTAAATGACAAAGTAAACATTCCCATATAAGTGAGGTTCCTAACCATCACCACTGGGGCCTCCCCGGTGGCTCAGCAGTAAAGAATCTACCTCCAATGCAGGAGACACAGGTTCAATCCTCGGGTCAGGAAGACCTCCTGGAGAAGGAAATGGCAACCCACTCCAGTATTCTTGTCTGGGAAATCCGACACAGTAGCCTGGCGGGCTACAGTCCATGGGGTCGTGCAAGAGTCAGATGTGACTTAGCAACTAAACATCAACACCATCACCATCACCATCATTATATAACATTTCCCCCATGCGTGCCAGTCAGTGTAATTAGTCAGCAAAATAAAATAGTGTGCTTAAACTTTAGAGAGGAGGAGGCAAATTATTATTTGCTGGAAAACCAAGAATAACCAGTTTAAAAACTATTTGAATGAGAAAGAGCTCAATAGCTCTTCTATGCAATAGTTTTCTTATCAGTTCTTCACCTATTCAAAAATACTATATAAAAAAGATCTGATTCACAATACAACTCCCCAAAAAACTCAAAACAACTACACATAAAATAGTATGAAATGTGTACAAAGAAAACCATGGAACTTTACCAAAGGCTGTAAAATCGTTAAGGAGTTAGATAACCTTCCTGATTGGAAAGGCTTATTACTATAAGGATGGCAATCTCTTCATGTTCCTATAAAATGAATACAGTCTTAATTGAAATCTGCAAAATATTTGAGAACTTGTCAGCCTGATTCAAAAGTCTGTTCAGAAGAATAATCGTAGGAGAGTTGTGGGGAGACCATGAAAAAAGAGTAATTGGGCAGATGTTTGCCCCATTGGATGTGAAAACTGTTTAAAGCTATAATAAATAAAACCGTATGGAACAGACATTGGTATAGAAGAGGCAACCCAAATACAGTATAAATGAGATTAGTCCATGATAAACAGCATTTGAAATTAGTGAGAAGATGAATTCTTCTGAAAGTCACAGATGGGTTGGTGGTCCACACTCATGACTAGCTTTCATGTAAAGTAATGTTTTAAAATTTAGTTGATAACACTTAATTACATGACAAACCTTGATTCCCTGATCACACTGAGGCTTGATTTCCCCAAGGTCACCACCAGTTGGGGCTTAGGAAGAGCTTTGCTGCAGATCCTGGTCCTAAAACATTCCCAGCAGGGTACACAGGTTCATTTCATTGCAGTGCATGTTGGTCCAGGCAGGCAACAAAGTTTGAGACCCTTGGGATATTCAGTGAATGATTTGGGGACAGAAGACAAGAAAGACATAACAGCCAGTGTGATTGAGGAAGCAGGGAAATGGGGGCTCAGGCATGGCTGCTAGAGAGCAATTAGAAATAAAAATCAAAAGCCTGAAAAATGTCCACATCTTTTGATCCAGAAATCTGTTAGAAATGTACTCTAAGGAAATAATCCCAGAAGTGTGGGTTACACGTCAAGATGTCCCAAGAATGTTCCCTACAGTGCTAATCATAACAGTGAAACTTTGCAAACCTGTATGTCCAACTAAATGAACTGAAGAGGTGGTGAGATCATTTTTTAAATCTTATCTATCTTCACAAGTCGCCTAAAAGGAAAAGAAATTTAAAGCAGATTACAGAACAACCTGATCAAAATTTCCAATAAACACACAGAAAGGGAAACTACCTGCACAGTATGTACCTAAAGGTCAAATATATCAAAACGTTAATAGCTGTTGTTCCTGGGCGGCAGGACTGCAGATAATCTTTTGTTCTCTCTTGATCGGCTTTATTTTCTAATTTTCTACCGTCATCTCATAGCACAGGTGAAATAAAAATTAAAAGTAATTAAAATAAATTATGCAGAGTTTTTAAATGGTTGAGAAAATAAAACAGAAGATAAAGTAACCCATAGGCAAGCACCCCTGGTGCCAGCTGGGTCTCTGTGTTCAGGAGCACAGGCTAACTGGAGGCTGGGGGAATCACCTACTGGCAAAGACGGTGGCTGAAGGTGGGGCTGGCCAGTCAGGCTCAGCATCGGGGTGGAAGAGCTGTGCCCTGGGGAGCAACTGGATCCACCCTGGAGTGGGGGGGTGTTGTGTATGTGAGTAGGGAGGAGTGGGGGAGGGGAGAATTCCCCAATGGGTATCTGAGACTCGGTATCACTGACCCAAGGCTGCCAGAGAGCTTGGTCCCAAGCTGCAAAGAAGAACCTGCCACTCACGTTTCCTCCTCGCCATCTGGTCGCTACTCAGGGTGCAGCTCACCCAGAAATCCATCCAGGTGGGGGTGGGGATACAGTGCTGGAAGGCCCCTGAAGCCCTGGCAGCAGGACCCCTGTCATCTAATCCCCACTGTGTGGCACCTGCTGTGTCTCAGTTGCTACCTCTGCGGCGTGGGGATGAGAGTGCCCCTGGCCATTTTTCCATGGGCCCCAGTGGCTGGGAGGGCAGGGTGACAGCATCATTCAGCATAACACAGGCTGCTTGGAGGGCCCTGGGCTCAAGGCCTGGCTCTGCTGCTGGCCTGGCTTGGTGTTGCTGGCCAGGGCCTCTCTCCACACCCTCTCTGGGCTCAGGCCCTCAGTCGTCCCGCCTGGACCTGAGATGTGAACAGCGTGGAGAGGGCGCGCCTGGCAGGGGTGGTCAGTCACACCGGCTCTTGCCAGGGCTCAGAGAGAAGGCTGGAGAAAAGCCAGGGGACTGAAACTGGAATTGAGCCATCGTGGCCACGCCTGGATAAGTAATCACACACGCTGCCTGGCCTTACTGCCCTTCCTGAGGGTGGACGGGTGGGCGACAAAACTCCAAGCAGCCTGTGTTATGCTGAACGACGCTGTCACCCTGCCCTCCCAGCCACTGGGGCCCATGGAAAAACAGGGCCGGGGGCACTCTCATCCCCACGCCGCAGAGGTGGCAACTGAGATACAGCAGGTGCCACACACTGGGGACCAAATCACAGGGGTCCTGCTCCCAGGGCTTCACCCTTCCTCCACCCCACTCAACCAAACTTTGCAGAAAAAGCACCAGGTCTGGTCCCCCAAGAGTGCTAACACAGAAGTGAGGCTGGAAGGAACCAGAGACAGAGCAGGCAGTGGGGGACTCAGCGAGGGTGTCCAGCTACCAGAAAGGGTCCTTTCCCTACTCTGTGGATCCTGGGCCTGGGTTGAACTACAGAGGCTGGTACAGAAGGATGCAGAGCTGGGTGCACCAGGGCTGTAGGGAGCCAGGAGACCCCCTACCCCTGCTCAGACCACCTACCTGCCTGGGATTGATCATCTGCCAAGAGATCAGGGTCCCCCCACAAAAGCCTATCAGGTTGAATCCAATTCCTGGCCTGGCCTGTGAACCACCCTCTTCCCCCGGGCAACCCTGCTACTCTCAGTGAGACCGCTGTGGATGGGGAAGGTAGAAGCAGGTCTGTGCCCTTGACCCCACTGCTCCCAGCCTGGAATGTTCTCCCTTTGGCCAACCCTACCTATTCTTCATCCACACATTCTTCAAGTGCTTCCTGGTGCCGTGCCCAATGCCAGGCATGAGGAGCCTGTATCCTGAATGACTGCAAGTCCAGGGGGAACTGGGACCAGAGCATGAGCCCACAGAGTCCCCTAAGAGGCTTGCAAAAGCATTTGGGGGAAGGTAGCTGGGAGCTCACAGAGCAGATGACTCTCGAGTGGGTCTTGAAGGATGTGCAGGAACACAGCAGGGCAGCCTGTGCAAAGGCCTAGGGACAAGCTCTTGTTGCCCCAGCAAAAACGGTGGTGGGCCTCACAGGACAAGCAACCTGGGCCTGGCAACTACAGAGGTTGGGGGTGAGGATGGTGGGAACTCCCTGCAAGAGAGGATTAACGTGGTGAGGTTTAAATGAGGATCTGTGCCAAGAACTGTCATAGGTAAGAGGTGCCACTGGAAGGGCTGGGGTGACCGCTGTGTTGTGACAGTTCTGAGGACCATCTGTCCAGATTAGAACCCCAACCCACACATCATTCAAGCTACAGACCAAATTCCGTTATCAAAAAACATACTCTGGCATTCTTCCTCTCGGCCATGCTATGAAGAGAGGTATCATTACTCCTATTTTATAAAAGAATCAGAGGCTCAGCAAGGCTCCACGCTGGTCTGAGGCCAGAGCTGGGAAGTGGAGCCCAGGTTTCTGCTGATGCCAAGGGCTGCAGGCTTTGCCCCTGACCCTGTCTCTCCAAGGTGGTAGGAGTGGGTGTCCCCACCTACCCTGGAAAAGCAGCCTGGGCAAAGGAAGGGACAAGGGACACTGTTTGGGAAGAATGGTCATGGCAATGACAGGCCACATCTCCCTTGGGTGGTGTAATAGGATCGAGTCCAACCTGCCCATCGACCTCCAGGGAAAGTGGTCTTGAGACCATGCGGGCTTTTAGTGCCACCTAACAGTCCAGGCCTGCTAAGGCCTGTGGGGCCAGGTTTCCCGGCATTCTATGAGTCCTGCCCTCCATCTGGTCCTGGAGCTCTGACGCTGCCAGCAACCTTCATCTCTCCTGTCTAGGCCCACCCCACCCCCAAAGAAAGGGACTGTCCTGGAAAGAGACTCTCAGTGGACAGCTCAAGGGGGTGAGGGGCTACTTCTGGACCTCCAAGGAATGGCAGGACATCAGAGCCTGAGCGTGGGGGCTCTTAGGGATCCCTAATGACAGGAACCTCCTAGTCGGATAGGTTTCAGAGGGGCAGTGAAACAGCGAGCAGCCTGGAGTCAGAGGCCAGGTCTTCAGTCCCTGACTGGGCGACTTTAGCCAAGCTGCTCAGCCCCATCTGTAAAGTGAGGATAAAAGGATTCTCCTGTTACAAGGGCACAGTGAGGATTAAATGAAAATGTTCCTGAAACCACCCACCATGGAGCCTGGCCCGCACTGGGTAGACGTTCCATTCCTGGCAGAAGGATGTGGGCCAGTTCCTGAGTTCATACAGCAGCCCACACTAGGCTGCTGATGGAGGCGGAAAAGCTTATCCCCAGCTTGGGCGGACCCTGCACACCCCCCTCCCCCCACCCCCACCCCCACAGTGGCCGGCCCCACCCCTGCCCCCAGAGGGGTGAACAAGAGCCACACTTACTTGAGGATGTCCTTCTTATTGAAGAAGGTGCAGTCCTGTGGAAGGAAAACACGCATACAGTCGGCTGTATGGGCCCCGGGCTCCTTTCTTCCTCGCTCAGAGCCACACAGGCACAGCCACCAGCCCTGCTGCCCCGGTCCATTGAGGGGAACAGTCTCGTGGGGCCACCAACTGCCTCCTGAAGCTTCTGACCTGAGCCAGGGAGCTGAGTGTCCAGCGTTGTGCAGCTGGGAGGCACACATTGGGGGAGGGCATTTGGGGGGGCCGATGGAGAGTTCCAAGGTGGATGCCATTGACTTGAGGGGTCGGGGGATACCCTATGGGAGAGGGGAGTGGCTGAGAGACGCTCAGGAGACCAAACAGGACTGAGGACCGACAGGGCATCGCACTGCCCAGCTGCAGGGGCAACATCCACACGGCAGCCCCCGAGGATGGTGCCACAAGGAGCAGTGGGTGGTGTGTGTCCTGAGTGGCTGCGGGCAGCAGCCCCCGCTCAGAAGCTGAGAGTTCCAGGCACATAGACTGGGGAAGCCCCAGCATCTAACTGCATCTGAGGCCACAGGAACAGATGAGGCTAGAGAAGGCAGTGGAGAGGCTGGCGTCGGGGGGAGGAGGATGGTGGGCAGGGAGGAGCTGGCAGCATCTGGACAGAGGCTGGGGTGGAGGCTTCCCAGGTAGGCATGGGGTCCCCCAGGTAGGCATGACTCAGGGTGGGGGCAGGACTTGGTCCAGAGATCACCCAGATTTTAAACTCTTCTTGGGGGTCCTGCCTTTGTCTGGATAACCTGACCCCCAGTCACGCCCCTGTCCACAGCTCAGCCAGCCTGGTGATGACGGCTACTATGCCAGGCCTGGTGGGAAGTATGGAGGGGAAAAGGACCCAGCACTTCGTAAAACACCCAATCATGAAGGGCTTTTGTGCTTATCCCCTGCCGTCTGGCTCCTCTGCCTTGGCCTGTTGTTGGAGCATGAAGGAGCCCAGAGCCGGGGGGGCCTCCTGGGTAAGCTGACCACAGCTGGCTCTGACGAGGGGCTAACGGCCACAGCCCAGGCGTGCAGACAGCCGGGCTTGCACCGGGTGAGGCCTGGAGCCCCGGGCCCTGGGGCAACTATACAGCATGTTGAGAAGGACCCAAGGAAGCAGGCCCACAGGAGGCACATCTGGGGTTTCCAGTGGCACCTGAAGGAGAGCCAAAAAGGAAGGCTTGGTGGTAATTTCCAGGCCCCACTGTCTGAGCCACTTGCTGTTCTGCAGGAGTTACACTAAGGACCCTCATGCTGCCTGGCCCTTCTGAAAAACACAGGAGCTTCTGCTGGGGAGGTAAGGCTTTGCTTTCAGCGATGGCTCCTCTATAGCGTCTAGAAGAGGCCCAGGCTGGGGAAGCAGTGTCCCCTCTGCACCCCACGTGGGCAGAGAATTCCCTGCCCCACAGGCCTAAGACAGACAGGATGGAAACCACATGGGCTGATATTTCAGGAGACCCCAGAAACCTGAAGTAGGCAGCAAAGGCTGCCCAGCTGGGTCTTCCAAGTACAGACTTCTCTCAGCCCCACGGCTGCTTCTACAGCCTGAAGCTGCCCAGCGAGAAGGGTCGGGGTGCTTTCAATCAGCACGGTGGGGATGTCAGGGATAAATGTGGAAGAGGTCGGCTTCTGCTCTCTCTTCCCCTGCCTATCCTCTTCCTCTCCCCTCCCCCTCCCCTCCCCTCTCTTTCCTCCTCTCTCCAATCCCCTGGGTTGGAAAGGAAGTATCTGGGTCTTGACGTGTGAGTTTTATTGGCAACAGATGGGAAAGCTTCTCACATGACCCTAGTCCCTTATTGCAACTACTTCCATCCGTCCACATCAATGGTCCTCAAGATGTGGTTCCTGGACAGCAACATCCACCTGGGGACTTAGTGGAAATTTATATTCTTGGGCTTCTCTCCAGACCTACAATCAGCAACTTTGGGAGGGTGGGGCCCAGAAATCTGCATTTAGAAAAGTTTCTTCTCATGATGCTGATGCTTGCTAAAGTGTGAGGGCCTCTGCTCTAGAGCAGAATCACTTGGGGACTGCTTAACTCCCTGCGTCCTCTCCCATCACCACCAACAGACCCCAAATCAATTATGACAGAGTCCCTAAGGGTGGATCGGGGCACCAGCAGTTTTCAAAGTCATCAGGTGACTGCAACGTGCAGCTGAGAACCACACCACAACCAGTCCGTGATTATCACGGGCTGGTCAGTAGGTGCTCTGAATGTCCAGTTTTGTTTTGTTCTCATCACTAGCATGCATGGGGCGGGGAGCGAGGCATTACCTTCCCATTCTGTAGATGGGAAAACTGAGGTTCAGCAACGTTGACAAGCTTGCCCTAAGTTGCACACACAGACCAAGGGCTGGGCTGGAACTCAGGCATATGTGCTTCTTGACCACTGCCCACTGACAGGAAACAGCCGCAGGCCACCCAGGGCAGTCCGACACCCACCTCTCCATCTCCTGCTTCCGCTGTGTATTCCCATATGATACACGGTGCATGCGCAATACGGATGCGGGGATGAATGACCAGACTTTTCCACATAAACCTTCCTTCCACAGCAGTTACATAAGCAATTCACTGGCTGGGGAATATCTCACTGAAGGCATCGGCCCTGCCTCATCTAACCTTTCTCCTCTTTCTGAACATTTAGACACAGCCATTTCTAGGTTTTTACCATTACCATTAAAGCTTCCATGAACCTGCTCACTGAGTGATGTTTTGCTCTTTCGTCTGTTGACTTACTTCCCTGGAATTCATCCCAGGGCGGCAGCTCATGGAGGAGGAACACAGCAGGTGCCTTAAAAGCTTCTCAGGGCTCTGAGCAGTCTGGCAGCGGAAAAGGGTTTAAAGTCTCATCTTGCTTTGGATCCTTAGGCAAATCAGTCTCCTTTTGGACCTCAGTGTCTGCGTCTGTAAAATGGGATACTGCCTCTCTGAAAGGAGAGAAGCAAATAAGCTAAGGTGCAGGATACAGGCCACAGTTTATGGAGTTTCCTCCCCATTTTGGACACTCCATCCAGTGTCCCATGTCCCAAAGGCATCCCTTCAGAGCCCGCAGCTGTGTCTGCTCTCATCCTGATGACAAAACAAAAACCCTGCCCACCTCCATCTGCTCAGCTACCCAGGCGGTTAGTGCCACAGCTCTTCCTTACACTCCACTGAGAACAAATGTCACTGCTTGGCCCCTGCCAGTTCACAGGGATGGGTCTGCAGGGAAGAGTGCCAGCTCAGGTTAGGGTCACAAAGGGTAGGAGTGAGGGATGGAGGGGCCTAATTCAGGCGAGGTGGGTCCTCAGGACTCTGGCAGCAGAAGACAGGGCCGGCCGGGCTTTCATAGTAGAAGTGCAAATGTTAGGGCAGTTAAGGCTGGAGTTCCTCCTCCAAGCCTCTATTCACGCTGCTCTCCCAATCTGGACTGCCTTCTCCACCTGGTCCAGCTTACCCAAATCCTTTCCATGTTCCAGAGCTCAACTCAGGAGTACTTTGCCCAGGTAGCCTCCCTGCTGGTCTACCTGTGCCGACGGTCCCGAGCCAAACCACAGCCAGTCCCAGCTGGAATGGGTTCTCCATAGGGCTCTGCCAATGCAAGCCTGGGCACTGCCCAGCCGACCACCACACAGCTCAGCTAATCCCCACAAGAACCCTTGACACGAGCACAGCAAAGCTAGTATCATTCCCGTTTGAGAGCTGCAGACACCGAGACCCAGAGGACAGTGGCTTACTAAAGTGTACAGAACTATAGCCCCTCCATGACTTCAAGCCAGAACTTCATAATCACTGGAGTTCCTTCCCTTCCTTAGAGCTATGCTTTAACAAGTATTTGTCCAAACATCCATTCACTCAATGTTCTCATTCACTGCCTTTTCTGTACCTGAGCGGGGGACACACAGGAAATGGGGTGGAGAGTAAACACTGATGACTGGGTATAAACCATTCTGTGGCCACAAGAAGGATTGGGAGGAAGGCATCAGGGAGCCTGTCTCAGGAGGGTGAGGCCTGGCATGGACAGAAAGATGGGTCAGACTGGGCTGCTGAAGAAGTGAGGGGAAGGCACAGGAGAACAAGGCCAGAGGTGAGGCCATGCTTGGCTAGAAGCCCTTTGGTGTGCCTGGAACTTGGGGTGCTAGGGGAGGGGTGAAGGATGAGTCTGGAGGCTGGCTGACCCCAGACTAAGCCGGGGTAAGCTCTGCTCTGCACTCCTCTTAGGCTATTATCCCAAGACACTGTGGAATTCCAGGGGGAGGAGAGGGTCACACCCATGTTTTAGAAAGATCCAGCACATCCTTGACCCTGCACTTCTGCTCCAGGCATGCAGAACCGAGAGATGGACAGCTCCCTAGGGCCTCCCACAGCAGTAGAGGGTTGGATAATATGCGTACAGTGCAACTCTGGGCCCAGGAATTCTTTTTTAAAGAAAAACTTGCTTTACAATGGGGATGCATGCTGTGTCTGCTGAAAGAAAATGAGAAGGAGGGAAGGGAATGGAGTAAGAAACTGAGGGACTGTGGTAGCAGCGTGTGGATGGAAATTACATCTTCAGTTCACCTGAAACTGAGAGGCCTGGCCCCTTTCCGGCTGTGGAGATGGAGGAGGGGGTCCCCAGGTGAGCCCCCAAAGAGGCTGAGTTACAGGACTTGTTCTTGACTGAAAACATGGGCCACAGCAGAGCAAAGTGTCAGACCAGCTGGAGGAGCAGTGGAGGGTCCTGGGGAAGGCAATGGGCCCTTGGCAGTTTGAGGGGTCGGGGTGGGGGGTTGGATCTGGAAGGCGGAGAGGTGGTCTAGGGAGACACCTGAACTTTGGGGATCAGGACTGGGGAAGAGGGCAGGAAACGCTGGAGATCAGCTGGGGAGGGATGGCTATTACTTGGGGTCACCCCCAGCGGCCCTGGCTGGCCCTGGCCGGCTGGAGAGTCTCAGAGAGGGAGATGCAGGGCTCTCCGGTTTCACAGCTCTCACTTTTCCCACCGAGCTCAGCCTCTGGCAAAGGATCAGAACCCAGCACTGGGCCTGACTCCGAAGGGTAACTCAATGCCAGGCTGGACTGAGTGGGAACCCAGGTTCCCCACCCCCATGAGGGGACTGTTCTGAGCGTGGCCACCTTCTTGCTTGGCCCCACCTGCAGGTCTTTACCCAAGCGGTCCCCTCGGCCTGGAAGGCCTCTTCCAGGACCCTGATGAGCAAAATCCTACTGATCTTTCAAGGGTCTGTGCAAGTGCTGTCTTATTTCCAGACCTACCATTCAAAGCAAAGCTCCCCCTTCCTCCAGGTCTCCCACTGCCCCCTAGAGCCCTCCCCTAGAGCACACTCACAGCCTGCCTCTCTGGAGGTGACGGTCTGTTTCTGCAGACAGCGAGGGCCTTAAGGACAAAGAGTACACACAGCCCCCAGCCCCAACGAAAGGACTGAGCCTTGAATTCACAAGTCAAATTCTTGTGTGAACTTTCACTGCGCAGGGTACTGAATGGCTCCTCAGCCTTTGTTTACTCTCCTGTAAAACAGGGCTAATAATCCTGCTCTCGGTGATGATCAAGTGACTTGATGCATAGAGAGCATTCATTACAGCGCTAGGTACACTGAAGGCACTCCACCGATGTGGCGCCCCCTCCACCCCCCCAACGCACACACACACTCTTTCTCAGGGCCTCACGTGGAGCTGAGAAAGTACTGTTATTGACAACCAGTGCTTCCAGGAGCAAAAGGGGTGCCCACATCAGAGGACTCATACTTCAAGCTTGATTCTGAAATGTTCAGGAAGGCAAGGGGCAGCCATGGAGACCCTGCTGGTGTTCATCTCCCCCAGTCATGCTTCACATAGGCCACAATACTGTCTAGGCCCCTCTTCCTGGCAGAGCCTGGAAAGAAGCATCAGAGTTGGGCCTGGGAGGATAAGCGAGATCATCTGAAGACTGAGGAACAGCATCCCAGGGAATGTACAAAAAAGAAGCAGGAAAGAGCCTGGTGTGTCAAAAGAAGGAGGATAGCTCTGCTGTGGCTGCAGTACACAGGGCAGGAAAAGAGCCTCAGCAGGCTGGCCAGGGCTCTGGGCAAGTCAGGAGTTTGTGCTCCATCCTGCAACCACAGAAAAGTTTGCACACGGGTGGGAGGGCACTGGGGTATGATCTGGACAGCTCCCCAACTCTGGAAGCAGAGGGACCTAGGAGGGGTTTAAAGGGGTGGTTGCTGGGGCCTAAGGGAGCTTGGAGAAGTGACCATATAAGACTGGTACCTGGCTTGACTTCTTGTGCAATTACTTCCACGCTGGGGTCAGAAGGAAAGACCCCAATGGGTAACAAGACATCCCCAACCCAGAATCTTATTTGGGGACTGACGCGCTTCACTTCCAACCCAGCTCATTTCTGCTGTACAGACTCACTCTCGTCCGCGGCTTTCCGGGTTTTGAAGGGTGGGAGAGTCCTCCCTCCAGCCCACGTTTAAGGACTCCATCTCAGCGCCAATGTGGGCTCTGGGATGAGTGGTCGGGAAGGGGTTTGGGTCCAGACTGGGGCCAAGAGCAAGAAGTCTGAATGAGAGAGGAAAGGGGAGCAGAATCTTCTAACTGGAAAGCTCTCTCATTCCTCGAGTGGGGAAACTGAGGCTTGGAGAAGTCACCGGCCCAAGGTCACGCGTCGAGCTGAAGGCAGAGCAAGGTTTGAACCTGATGAGCCGGCTTTTGGGAGGCCTCGGCAAGCGACGGGAAAAAGAAGGGAGGGAGACGAAGGGCGCCGCTTCGGGATCAGGGGGCGGCCGGACTCACCTGGTAGTTGTCCAGCTGCTCTTCCGTGAAGATGGTCTGCTTGTTCCCCATGGTGGCCGCGGCGCCGTCGCTCGCCTGCCCGGGTGCCGCCTCCCATCCGCGGCAGCCGGAGCCCCGCGCCCGCGGCCCTCGCCAGCCCCGCGGCGGGCAGCTTCCGACGGCTGTCGGACCCGCCGCCCCGCCCCGCCGCGCCGCGCCCCGCAGCCCACCGGAGGGGGGCGGGGCAGGGGCCTGGAAGGCGGGGAAGCTGACCCGGAGCGCGGCGACTCCGCCCCGCGGCCGGGAGAGGGCGGGCGCCCGGCTCCCGGCTGCCGCGCGCCCCGGACCCGCCAGGGGGCGGCCTGGCCTCGGGAGGCGCTGCCCGGCCCGTCTGGCGTCCGCGCCCGCGTCGGCTGGGCGGACCCTGGAACTTCCGGCTGCCAGGAGTCCAGGGGGCGCGGGGCTGAGGGTGGCGGGCCTGGACCGATCCATTTGAGGGGTGCAGTGGGGGCAAGTGGGTGATCTTGGCGGCCCTGCAGCTGGGGCGCAGGGCGTCAGCGCGGAGCAGGGGAGAGCCCTGGACTGTGAGTGCGTGCAGGGCCCAATTCTGCCAGCATCTCACAGCCTGACCTTGGACCCAGCCCCTCCGGGGAAAAGGAGGGAGTCTATCGAGATGACCTCTAAGGTCTCTCCTGGCCTGATCTGGCCTTTGACCATGGCCCGGGCAGAGTATCTCAGGCCTTCTGGGTCCCTTAGGGAGGAGGACAGGATTTACTTGTCTTTCTTTGAGCCTTTGGAGCCAAACGTGGGACTTGAGGGGGTTTAAAAGACTGTGTGCAGAGGCTTATTGTGACAAAGGCCAGGGCGTCTTCCGGGCTTTTAAAGAAATGCCATCCACTGCAGCAAATGGAGCCATCGCTGACTAGTTACCTTTTATGGGTCCAGCTCACACGTTGGTTATTTCTAATCCCAGGACATCTGATTCTGTAGGTACTATCTCCGTTTTACAGGTGAGGAAACTGAGACAGAATCGTTCAGTAACTTGCCCAGGGTTCCACGGCTGGGAGGTAGCAGAACCTGAGCTGGATTCCAGCACTGGCTCAGCCCACACCTGGACTTTGATGAGAAGGCCAGGACTTCATGCTTTAAAATAGGTGGTTTGTTTCTTTAACCACTGAGAGCAGTGCATCAGAGCCACTTGGGAGGCTCCACCCCCAGAGTTTCTTGATTTAGTTCTCCAGGGGTGAAGAAGGTGGGTGGGCAACCAGTTCCCAGGTGATGCTGCTGCTGCTGGCCCTGGCTTTGAGTTGCTAAGGCTGAAGGTCCGGCTTCCAATAGGAGCAAGGATCTAACTTTGGCAGATGACCCCTGGTATTTCTACATTTTCCTTTTGTATCTGAGGTTCCTGGTTGGGGTTTTCTGACACTATTTTGCCACCCTCTGGTGAAAGTAGCATCCATCAGCTAAACAGACAAGCCTCCCTGTTGATAGGGTAAGAGTCATCAGAGGCATAATCAATTGCTATCAGATGGGCAGGAAATAATTCAGATGCCCAGGGGATGGCTGACCAGCCTTCAGAGACCGCCTCACCATCCTTCATTTATATTGGACACTTATAGTGGACAGCTGTGGGAAAGAAGGCCATATCTGTGACCAGAGATTCAGAGAATGTGGAACTTTAGAGCAGAGACAGGCCTTTATAAGATTCTTTCCATCCGTAATTCCTCTTTCTCCCACATTAGCGCTGAGGAAACGGAAACCTTTTCTGAACCACACGATCAGTATTAACAAGCATCTTAGATTCCCCCTTGCCCACCAAGAGGCCAGAATTCTGGGTGCTCTCATCCTGCTCTGATACATTCTTTTACAGTTGTGAACATGATACTCATTTGCATGCCGAGTATTCCTGGCAGAAAAGCCAGAACTTGTACAAAAAGGACTGTGTTTTCAGTTCTGGGAGTCCCTCCTCTCACAGGTGATAAATAGAAGCAAGCAACCTGAGGAGAATACTCCATTAAATCCTTTGTGATCACTATTGCCATTGCCCTAAAAGAAGCCCTCTCTTTTGAACTATTACAGCAATGCTGTGAGGAGGGGCATGGCATATAATTTCGTAGTTACAGATGGAAAATCCAAGGCTCAGTAAGGCAAAGTGACTGGCCCAATACCACTCATTGGGGAAAGGGGCAAAGCAGGACTCTCCCCTCTTTCTCTGATTCCATATGGTGCTTCTGCTGCTTCCAGCCGTTGGGTGTGGTCCCTGAAAAAAAAGGTGTTTGAGGGGAGGTTGGAGGGAGGGAGAAGAACTGATTATCTACTCTGCATCTAGGATTATGTTGGATACTTTACTGAATAGGATTATTCCATGAACACCTCTTAAGTCTACAGAGTTTGACGTTATTATCCCATTTCAAGGATGAAGAAATAATCTCAGAAAAGGTGACTTGCCCAAGGTCATGCAGCTGGTGATGGATGGATTTAAATCTGGGTCCTGGCTAGGGGCAGGGGAACATGTGCTTACTGAAGTTTAAAGGGGGCCAAGTCCTAGGCAATTGCAGTCTTTGTAAATGATGTAACATCAGAAGGTAGCAACAAGGAGTAGTTTAGGGGTTCTTGGCATTTTGTAGAATTTGGAAGGAAAACAAGAGGGATAAATGCTACAAAATGCCCAAGGAGTAACTAGACAGGAGTTAAAGGTCTGAGTAAATACAAGAAAACATGGATTTCTTTTCTTCTTTCCAAGATCCTTCCTCATTGACTAGCTATTCTTTGTGCTGAAATGTCTTTGATCTGCAGGTTGTTAATCTATTAATAGGACTTAGAATCTAAGTGGATCTTTATGGCAGAGATGAGGTGCTCTGGGCCCAGGGCCGGGGCAAGAATATCTCCTGCAGTAAATCATCCCTCTACAGTAAATCTTCCCATGAACCCAGTGAGTCACTCTATTCTACACTCAAATCTTTTGCTAACCTACCCCTAAAATTTTTATCAGCTTCAGGTCACCTACTAGTAACCTCTAACTATCTTGGCTCATCTGAGTCCTTTCTATCTTAGGGATAATTTAAACCTCATTCCTCTTGGAATCTTATCTTTGTTTAGAGAGCACTTATCCTGGCCTCTCCCCTGACATAGCTGCTGTTTATATACTGTGAGCTGTTACTTGGTCTATCTCATCTCATACGCACACAGATGCCTTGCCTGGAAAACCCCATGGACGGAGGAGCCCGGGTAGACTATAGTCCATGGGGGTCGCAAAGAGTCAGACACAACTGAGCGACTTCACTTCACGTATTCCGGCAGTGAACAGCATGTCTTGTAACTTTCCTGTATCTCCCTCATTTACATATAGTGAAGGCAATGGCACCCCACTCCAGTACTCTTGCCTGGAAAATCTCATTCCAGGCTCCAGTCCATGAGGTTGCTAAGAGTCGAACATGACTGAGCGACCCCACTTTCACTTTTCACTTTGATGCATTGGAGAAGGAAATGGCAACCCACTCCAGTATTCTTGCCTGGAGAATCCCAGGGACAGAGGAGCCTAGTGGGCTGCCGTCTATGGGGTCGCACAGAGTCGGACACGACTGAAGTGACTTAGCAGCAGCAGCAGCAGATTCTTCATGAATATCTGGTGGATGAATGCATACATAGCTTGGGGTCATCTTTTTTGAAGGAGGGATGTGTGCTTGAGAGAAGGGTGAGGAGAGGGAGAAGAAGCACTGATTACTTACTCTGTGCCCAGGATTGTGTTGGATCCTTTATGTTTACTGAATAGGAGTATTCCATGAGCACTTCACAAGTCTGTGGAGTTTGGTATTATTATCCCATTTCACAGATAAAAAAATAATCTCAGAAAAGGTGATGTGTCCTCTCAATATTAAGATTCAGGAGGACTGGCACCACATTTTTCTTTTTGGTTCTATCCCCAGGCTCTAGGACAAGGTCCTAATAAATACTGAATCAACTTTCTTTCTTTATTTTTTTTTAATTAAATTTTATTTTGCTTAACTTTACAATATTGTGTTGCTTTTGCCATACATCAAGATGGATCCACCACCAGTATACACGTGCTCCCCATCCTGAACCCTCCTCCCTCCTCCCTCCCCATACCATCCCTCTGCGTCGTCCCAGTGCACCAGCCCCATGCATCCGTTATCGGGCATCATACCTGGACTGGCGACTTGTTTCAGATATGATATACATATTTCAATGCTATTCTCCCAAATCATCCCGCCCTCTCCCGGTCCCAGAGTCCAAAAGTCTGTTCTATACATCAGTGTCTCTTTTGCTGTCTCGTAAACAGGGTTATTGTTACCATCTTTCTAAATTCCATATATATGCCCTGGTGGGCCGCAGTCCATGGGGTCGCTGGGAGTCAGACACGACTGAGCGACTTCACTTTAACTTTTCACTTTCATGCATTGGAGAAGGAAATGGCAACCCACTCCAGTGTTCTTGCCTGGAGAATCCCGGGGACGGCGGGGCCTGGTGGGCTGCAGTCTATGGAGTCACACAGAGTTGGACACGACTGAAGCGACAGCAGGAGCAGCAGCAGCATACTGTATTTGTGTTTTTCTTTCTGGCTTACTTCACTCTGTATAATAGGCTCCAGTTCCATCCACCTCATTAGAACTGATTCAAATGTATTCTTTTTAATGGCTGAGTAATACTCCATCGTGTATATGTACCACAGCTTTCTTATCCATTCATCTGCGGATGGACATGTAGGTTGCTTCCAAGTCCTGGCTATTATAAACAGTGCTGCTATGAACATTGAGGTACACGTGTCTCTTTCAATTCTGGTTTTCTCAATGTGTCTGCCCAGCAGTGGGATTGCTGGATCATAAGGCAGTTCTATTCCCAGTTTTTTGATGAATCCCCATACTGTTCTCCATAGTGCCTGTACTAGTTTGCATTCCCACCAACAGTGTAAGAGGGTTCCCTTTTCTCCGCACCCTCTCCAGCATTTATTGCTTGTGGACTTTTGGATTGCAGCCATTCTGACTGGTGTGAAATGGTACCTCATAGTGGTTTTGATTTGCATTTCTCTGATGATGAGGGATGTTGAGCATCTTTTCATGTGTTTGTTAGCCATCTGTATGTCTTCTTTGGAGAAATGTCTATTTAGTTCTTTGACCCATTTTTTGATTGGGTCATTTATTTTTCTGGAACTGAGCTGTAGGAGTTGCTTGTATATTTTTGAGATTAGTTGTTTGTTTGTTGCTTCATTTGCTATTATTTTCTCCCATTCTGAAGGCTGTCTTTTCACCTTGCTTATAGTTTCCTTTGTTGTGCAGAAGCTTTTAAGTTTGATTAGGTCCCATTTGTTTATTTTTATTTTATTTCCAATATTCTGGGAGGTGGGTCATAGAGGATCCTGCTGTGATGTATGTCAGAGAGTGTTTTGCCTATGTTTTCCTCTAGGAGTTTTATGGTTTCTGGTCTTACATTTAGCTCTTTAATCCATTTTGAGTTTATTTTTGTGTATGGTGTTAGAAAGTGTTCTAGTTTCATTCTTTGGACCTGCTTACACATTGAATCAAATAGCTACCCAAATGTACCTGACTTGCAATAGATTTTCTTCCTGGAGGATTGAGTGACCAAGCCCTTTCTTTTTGGGGGGTGGGGGGCAGGGGGCTGGCTGCACAGCATGTGGGATCTTATTTTCCCAACCAGGGATTGAACCTGTGCCCCCTGCAGTGGAAGCTTGGAGGCCTAACCACTGGACCTCCAGGGAATTCCTGCCCAAGCTCTTTCATACAGAGCAAGCTGAGTGAACCCACTTTCTCTCTTCCTGAATCACCTCTTTGGACCTGTTCTAGACCCTTGCCCAGAAGCTACTCTGGATGTTCCTGCATGACTTAGAATGAGACCCCCAACCTGATGGTGACTGTCTTATTGTTGAGGGAGGAGGCATCAGTCTCACCAACCAACCTATTTCTCCTGCAGGCTGCCCCACTGATCCCTTTAAGTACCTTTAAAATCCTTGGAGGCATCCTCGATTCCTCTCTTCTCCTCACACCCCACACTTAATCCATTGCTAATGCTAAGTCACTTCAGTTGTGTCCGACTCTGTGCGACCCCATAGGCAGCAGCCCACCAGGCTCCCCCGTCCTTGGGATTCTCCAGGCAAGAACACTGGAGTGGGTTGCCATTTCCTTCTCCAGTGCATGAAAGTGAAAAGTGAAAGTGAAGTTGCTCAGTCATGTCCAACTCCTAGCGACCCCATGGACTGCAGCCTACCAGGCTCCTCTGTCCATGGGATTTTCCAGGCAAGAGTACTGGGGTGGGGTGCCATTGCCTTCTCCGCTTGATCCATTAGCACAGCCTGTTATGTCTAGAAGCCAGCCTGTCTACAGCCAACTCTGTGGCACTTCATCACTATCTCGTTGTCCAAGTCTCCCTCATCTCTCTCCTGGATCACTGTGGTAGGTTACATCATGACATGAGTAAGCCAGTTCATCAAAACCAGGTTCAGTGTTGCAGTGGGTTATTTTTTTTTAATTACTTACAACATATTTAAAAATACTTGTAGGAGATCACATGCACATTTTAAAAAACTTTTTATTTTATATTGGAGTATGGCCAATCAACAATGTTGTGACAATTTCAGATGGACAGAAAAGGGGGCTCAGTAATATACAAATACATGTATCCATTCTCGCCCAAACTCCCCTCCCATCCAGGCTTCCACACAACACTGAGCAGAGTTCTCTGTGCTTAAAAAGAATGAAGAAATGCCATTTGCTTCACTTTTAATTTCTAAATGGTAAATATTGATTACCTCTATGAACAAAATCTGGAATACTCAATTTTTAAGATGAAAAATAGTCCCGAGACCAAAATGTTTGGGAATTGTTGTATGGTTCAGCAAATTTTTTCTGTTAAGGACCAGATGGGAAGTATTTTAGGCTTTGTAGGTCACACAGTCTCTTGTCCCTGTTCCATCTACTCACCTCTGCTGTGAAAGCAGCTATACACACAAATGGGCCTGGAAGTGTTCTAGTAACACTTTACTTATGGACACTGAAATTTGAAATTTCATATGATTTTAATGTCTCATGAAGTATTATTCTTTTGATTTTTGTCAACCATTTAGAAAAATGTAAAAGCAATTCTTAGTTCACAGGCTGGCCAAAAATAGGTGGTGGGCTGAATTTTACCCCTGCCCCCCAGGTTATAATTTGCCAACCCCTCCCCATTCTGCTTCCCAGGTGGCTCAGTGGTAAAGAATCCATCTGCCAAGGAAGTCCCCACAATAGCTCCTTTGCATTCCCATGCAAAATTTAGAATCATCTAGTCAGGGGGCTTCCCTGGTGGCTCAGTGGTAATGAATCCACTTGCTGATTCAGGAGATTCGGGTTCGATTCTTGTGTAGGGAAGATCCCCTGGAGAAGGAAATGGCAATCCACTCCAGTATTCTTGTCTGGGAAATCCCATGGACAGAGGAGCCTGGTGGCCTACAGTCCATGGGGTGGCAAGAGTTCGACACATCTGAGCGACTGTGCATGCACACACTCCCTACTCTACTGCTACTGCTAAGTCGCTTCAGTTGTGTCTGACTCTGTGCGACCCCATAGACAGCAGCCCACCAGGCTCCCCCTTCCATGGGATTCTCCAGGCAAGAACACTGGAGTGGGTTGCCATTTCCTTCTCCAATGCATAAAAGTGAAAAGTGAAAGTGAAGTTGCTCAGTCGTGTCTGACTCTTAGCGACCCCATGGACTGCAGCCCACCAGGCTCCTCCGTCCATGGGATTTTCCAGGCAAGAGTACTGGAGTGGGGTGCCATCGCCTTCTCCTCCCTACTCTAGCAGGTTCAAACCTATAATAGACATATATCATGATATAACAACTTTCTCATTGCTTCTGTACGTGACCCCTGAAGGCTACTCTCAACACAGCAGCCAGTCTGGTCATCACATCTTGGCCCTTCTCTGCTCTAAAGCCTCGAGTGACTTATCTCATTCAGTAGAGAAGCCAATGGCAACCCACTCTAGTGTTCTTGCCTGGAGAATCCCAAGGATGGGGGAGCCTGTTGGGCTGCCGTCTATGGGGTTGCACAGAGTCGGCCACGACTGAAATGACTTAGCAGCAGCAGCAGCAGCAGAGAAGCCAAAGTCCTTCTCATGGCCTGGAACACCCTACATGACCTGCTGCCCCATCCCTCTGTCTCAACTTCTGCTGTCCCCCTCATCCTGCTCTAACCTGTTGCTTAAAAGCTAAGCCTGCTCTTTCCTCAGGGCCTTTGTACTTTCTGTTTTCTCTGCCTGGAATGCACCACACCCCCCAGGCCACTTGCTGCTGCTGCTGCTGCTGCTAAGTCGCTTCAGTCGTGTCCGACTCTGTGCGACCCCATAGACGGCAGCCCACCAGGCTCCCCGTCCCTGGGATTCTCCAGGCAAGAACACTGGAGTGGGTTGCCATTTCCTTCTCCAATGCATGAAAGTGAGCTCACTCAAATGTCTGCTCAAATATCACTTCTCATTGAAGTCTTTATTTTCTTTTTTCATAACAGTTTTATTACTATAATTAATACACCATGCAATTCACCCATTTAAAGTATACAGTTCAGTGGGCTTTAGTATATCTACAGAACTGTGTGATCCTCACGATGGTCAGTTAGAACATTTTTCATCACCCCAAGAGGAAACCTCAGACCCATTAGCAGTCACTCCTCATTTCTCCCTGGTTTGCTCAATCCTCCCCACCTGTCTATTTTCTGTCTCAATGTATTTGCTTATCCTGAACATTTCATGGAATTAGATGGAATGGTTAAACGGAATCAGATACTATATGCTCTTTTGTGACTGACTTCTTTCACTGAGTATAATGTTTTCAAGATTCATGTTTTGGAACTGCATTCCTTTTTAGGGTTGAATGATATTCTCTTGAACGGACATAGCACATCAATTAAAGGACATTTGGGTGTTTCACTTCTTAGCTAATAGGAATAATGTTGCTATGAACATTCATGTACAAGTTTTTGATGGACATGTTTCCATTTCTCTTGGGTAAATACCCAAGAGGGAATTGCTGGGTCATATGGAACTCTGTTTAACTTTTTAGGAAAGTGCTGGACTGTTTTCCAAAGTGGCTGCACCATTTTACATTCCCACAAGCAGTGTTATCAGGGTTCCAATTTCCTACATCTTATCCAGCACTTGTTATTACCTGTCTTTGTGATTACAACCCTCCTAGAGGGGGATGAAGTTGTCTCTCCTTGCATTTTCTTGAAGGCTAATATAAATAAAGCCTTTCTTGATCATTCTATTTTATTTTTTAATGTTATTATCATTTGTTTTTTTTTTTTTTTTTTTTTGACTGCACTGGTTCTTGGTTGCTGTGTGCGGGCTTTTCTTTAATCGTGGTGAGTGGGGCTACTCTCTAACTGTGATACATGGGCTTCCAACTGCAGTGGCTTTTCTTGTTTGTGGAGCACACACCCTAGGGCCCATAGACTTCAGCAGTTGCAGCCCATGGGCTCAGCAGTTGTGGCCTATGGGCTTAGTAGCCCCATGGCATGTGGAATCTTCACAGAGCAGGGACTGAACCCATGTCCCCTGTATTAGCAGGCGGATTCTTAACCACTGGACTGCAAGGGAAGTCCTGATAAACCTATTTTAAATGTCAACCTCTCCTTCCTTTTCTAACCTGCTTACCTGCTTTATTTTTCTAGAGCACTTATTTCACTTGTTTGTTGTCTCTCTCCTCCAGGAGGGCATGATTTTTGTCTGTTTTGTGCTCTGCTGTATCCTCAGTGCCTGTAGAAGCTCTATCCAATGGATACAGAATGCAAGCCACGTGTGTCATGTTAAACTTTCTATTAGCCACATTGTATTTATTTATTTTTCTTCTGTTAATATAAATTTATTTAATTGGAGGCTAATTACTTTACAATATTGTATTGGTTTTGCCATACATTGACATGAATCTGCCACGGGTGTACATGTGTTCCCCATCCTGAACCCCCCTCCCACCTTCCTCCCCATCCCATCCCTCTGGGTCATCCCAGTGCACCAGCCCCAAGCATCCTGTATCATGCATCTAACCTGGACTGGTGATTCGTTTCACCTATGATATTATACATGTTTAATGCCATTCTCCCAAATCATCCTGCCCTCGCCTTCTCCCACAGAGTCCAAAAGACTACTCTATACATCTGTGTCTCTTTTGCTGTCTTGCATACAGGGTTATTGTTACCATCTTTCTAAATTCCATATATATGCATTAGTATACTGTATTGGTGCTCTTCTTTCTGGCTTACTTCACTCTGTATAATAGGTTCCAGTTTCATCCACCTCATTAGAACTGATTCAAATGTATTCTTTTTAATGGCTGAGTAATATTCCATTGTGTATATGTACCACAGCTTTCTTATCCATTCATCTGCTGATGGACATCTAGGTTGCTTCCATGTCCTAGCTATTATAAACAGTGCTGTGATGTTTTGAGGTACACATGTCTCTTTCAATTCTGATTTCCTTGGTATGTATGCCTAGCAATGGGATTGCTGGGTCGTTTGGCAGTTCTATTTCCAGTTTTTAAAGGAATCTCCACACTGTTCTCCATAGTTATTAGCCACATTTTAAAAAGTGAAAAAAATAAGAAAGAAACAGGTGAAGTGAATTTCAATAATAGTTTTATTTAACCAGATATATCTAAAACACTGTAATTTCAGTAATTAATATAAAAATTACTAAGGCAATATTTTACATTCTTTTATTCAGACTACGCCTTTGGAATCTGGTGTGCATTTCACACTTAACACTGTTCTTAGTTTGAATTTGCTACATTTCATGTATAGCCATACATGGCCAGTGGTTTCAGCACTGAATGTGGATCTAGAACATTCATTTCTTTACTGTATGAACAACTCCCTCTTAGTGACAGTTCAATTAGTCACTGCCCTGGGGACAGGGAAGACTTTCACAGATATAGTTATGTGTGGTTTTGTATGCCAAGTGTTGACTCAAATGGTAAAGAATTTGCCTGAAATGCAGGAGATGTGGGTTTGATCCCTCAGTTAGGAAAATACCCTGAAGAAGGAAATGGCTACCCACTCCAGCATTCTTGCCTCGAGAATTCCATGGACAGAGGAGCCTGGCAGGCTACAGTCCACGGGGTCACAAAGAATCAAACACAACTGAGTGACTAACACACTTGTGTGTATGTGATAAGCCTAGGCTTGGGTTTCCAATCCCTACTTCTTCACTGTGACCTTGGGCAAGCAACTGTCCTTCTCTGAGCGTCAACTTCTTCACCTGTGAAATAATCTTTATGGTCCCTCCCAAACTTTTAGTATCAGAGAGGGAGGTGGGGGTGTCTGTGGGGTCAAATGATGTCCAAATGCCTGAGGTCCCACATTGCTTGAAGTCAGGCTGCTTTCACTGTTGCTGTGAGGAAGATGTAATCACATAGAAAGGTGGTTCAGGAAGACCTCTTAGCCCCAGCGAGCTGTAAAGAGGCCCTGGGATGATGGTTTATACAAAAAGAACAAAGGAATATGTCTGGGAACCCCCAACCCCTCTCAAACCCCATTATCCTAACATGAACTGTCTTCCAGAATTCTCTGTGGAGCTACCCAGCTGATGGTGCAGCCCTGAATGATCCAATATTCATTTCTGTGTTTGGAGGACTGTTTGGAAGTCTGTGTAGGAAGACTGATTTAGTTCACTTCCCTGCATTTTTCTGATTAATCCAGGAGGATGGGGGAATCCAACAGATGTTTTGCCAATATACTAGCTTCTGCTTGTTCAAGCATATTAAAAGATGTTATAGGGTGCCACATTAATCACAGAATCTTCAGAACCCTTTTGGGGCGAGACTGGGGACCAGGTTTGCCTGGGAATCTTGCCTTTATTGCCCCGGCACCTTCACTGAGAGGGGGCACTGTCCCTTACAAACGGTCATGAGCTCTTCTGTCCCCCGTGGGGACTGTGGGAATGGGCTTTCTGGAGCCTATGCTGTTAACCTCGCAGCCCACAGGCTGGGTTTCCTAAGGGGAGGGATACGCTGGGAGTCATGATCTGCTTCCAGGGAAGCTTTATCACTGTTTAAATAGCTTCTCAGAACTTAACCTACAGACAGCAGATGGAGCAAAGCCAGGCCCCAGAGTAAGCAAATAGGAATAGGTCAGGTCAGTTTGGTTCAATCAGCACTTGCATTTCCAGGCCTTACTTCTGGAGAAGTAAGATACTATCCCCAAAATGGGCCTCAAGGGGATAACTCTTTTGATCAGAGTTCATTAAAAAGTATACACTTATGAGTAAAACACATCATACATGAGATGGTTCCCCTTATCCTTCCCAGAACAGAGTCCAAACTGCTTTCTGAGATAGGTGTGGGAGGGTCTAGACCCTGCCTCTTCCTCCAGCCTCTCACCACCTGACCCTTTGGGCTCTAATCCTTGTATTTCCCACACACCTCATAGATTGTCATTCATCTAAAGGCCTTCTGCTTGGCCCCTCATTTCCTTCCCATCTTTCTGCCTGCAAAATTGGCCTCCCTTAAGTCTTAGCTGCTTGTAACAATCTGTCTGCTTTAAACCCACAGTTGCTGAGATATCCCAGGTTTGGCACTCCCATAGACCCTGCAATCCGTATCAGAACACGTGTTATACTGGGTTGGGATCAACTGTTTGCATATTGATCCTCTAGACCAGTGTTCCTCATGGAAGGGATACTGTTCCCCAAGGGATGCTTTAAACTGCATGGGGCATTTCAGTGGATGCAGTGACAGGGGTCACTGGCTGGGGATGCTGGCTGTCCAGCAATACTGGGGCATTCCTGCCCAGCAGAGAATGTTCCCACAGGACTTTGAGAAGTCCAACCAGATGTTCCTGTAGGTAACACATCTATTGTAGTTAACTGAGCTTGGAAATGAACTCTTTCACAAATAAACTCAGTATTTTCTTTGGCTTGGTTTTAACATATGCTGACTTTTCCAGGAATGCAACCACTGTATAAATCAAGGGGAGACCAAGACTTGTTTTGTTCAGACTTATCTTTGCCCTTTCAGACTTTGCTTTGCTCTTACTTATGATGGTAAGGATTTATCACCACTTTGGAAAATCACATCCGTGATGGCAACATTACTTACGATTGAGAAAGAAGAAATTCACCCAGATGCCTGCTGACACATCTAATCGCTTGAGGATTTTGCTTGACCAGGGGATGTCTGGATCTGTCTGTGTTTGTTGTGGGACTCTCTAGTTGTGGCGTGGGGCCTAGTTGCCCCACAGCATGTGGGATCTTAGTTTCCCAGCCAGGGATGGAACCATGTCTCCTCCATTATAAGGTGAGTTCTTAATTACTGAACCACCAGGGAAGTCCCTGTCTTCCCTCTCATAAGTCCAGACTTCTTTATTCTCCGTCAGTGTAAGCATGTGACTGTTTCCTTATGTTTTCTGGTATATTTATTGTTGTCATTGTTTAGTCACTAAGTCATGTCCAACTCTTTAGTGACCCCGTAGACTGTAGCCCACCAGGCTCCTCTGTCCATGGGATTTCCCAGGCAAGAATACTGGAGTGAGTTGCCATTTACTCCAGGGGATCTTCCCAACCCAGAGATCAAACTCACGTCTCTTGCCTCTCTTCCATCTTTACCATTATGCCACCTCCTGAGCATTTACAGATTGAAGCCCATTTTATTCTCTTGCTCCTTTTATTCCCCTTTTATATTCATTATCTTATATTGATTTTTCAATATATGTATAAGTGGGTTATATTATCTATGAATTTAAAGAGGAGAATATTAAAAATATTAATTAAAAGGGGGTGGTCCTATCTGACAGTGTTGAGAACCACACTAAAGCCCTAGAGGACAGGGACTTCACCTCCGCTGTGTCACTGCTTCCTCCCCTGTGCCTGGCAGGGACCTGGAATATAGTAACTGCATAGAGAATCTCTTTTGAATGATTAAGGGGTTGAGGGTAACACCTTGGCTGAGATGGGGCACACAGCGGGGAGAGCAGTTTAGGGGAGTGAGTGATGAGTTCAGTTTTCAATGTAGAAGCTTGGAGAGCCCTGGAATTTTAGGGGCAGTGGCTCTTCAGGCCTAGACTGCTGCCACTGAAGAGTAGGAAGTAGTCAGAGTGTGAGTTCATCCATTTGGTGAGTAAACATTGCGAGTGGCTCCGTGGGGCATGGACAGATCCGCAGGCACTGAGAGGCTTACAGTGCGGGTGTGTGTCCCCTCTGGCGATCTGTGTACCTGCCCAGCCCCTCAGAGGGTGGGGGCTCCCTCAAGGTAGAGGATGGGACTCCATCTCTAGTCCCCATTAGTTAGAGCAATCAGCAGTGGTGCTCCTTTCTATTTCCTTGATGGGATGCCACTCAATTCATTCATCACTGAATAGAGTCAATTACATCTTCAAATTTCATCTGGTGAATTTTGTACTTGGGCACTATGGTTAGTGCTTGGAATTTTCAGCCCTGCTCCCCATTCTCTTGGGAAGGGAGAAAGGCTGGAAATGTAGTAAATGACCCATCATGCCTATATGATGACACCTCCAAACAAATCCCGGAGGTGTGGGGATCGCAGAGTCTCCAGGTTGGTGAACACATCCATGTACCAGGAGGGTGATACACCCCAAATCTCCTGTGCTCGGGACCCTCCCAGACCTCACCCTATATGTCTCCTCACCTGGCTGTTCAACTGTATCCTTTATCAGATCCTTTAATAAACTGGTTACTAAACTGGTTAATTTAATAAACTGATAGTAAGTGTTTCCTGGAGTTCTGTGAAGCCGCACCAGCAAATTAACTGAAACTAAGGAGGAGATCTTGGGAACTTCAGCTTTAAAGCCCATTGGTTTGAAGCACAGGTGAAAACCTGGACTGGCGACCAGCATCTGAAGCGGGGGTGGGAGCAGTTCTGTGGGACTGATGCCGCCTGCAGGTAGGTAGCATTAGAATTGAGTTAGATTGCATAACACCCAGCTGGGGTCTCAGAGAATTGCTTGGTGGGGAAACCTCCCCCTACATTTTGTGACCGGAAGTGTTAGAAGTGTTGTGGGTATGGCAGTAGTGTAAGAGTTAGGAGAGGCACAGGAGGGAAAGGACTGAGGTATTTCCAATAGACATGGATAAATCTTAAACACATTATACTCAATTTCTAAGTGAAAGAAGCCAGTCACAAAAAGCACACAAACTGAATGATTCCATTTATATGAAATGCACGGTATAGGTGAAGACGTAGAGACATAAAGCTGCTAGGGACTGGAATGGTAGGGGGATGAGGCGTAACTGAGGGAGCAAGTCATGTGGAAGAGCATTCCAGGCACTGGGAACAGCAAGTGCAAAGGCCCTGAGGTGGGAGGAAGTGTGGTCTGATCAAAAAACAGCAAGGAGGAAGGAGTCCTTAGAAGAGAGTGTTGACAGGGACAATGGTGGGAGATGAGAAAAGAGGTCGGGTAGTGAAACCCAGCAGGACCCTGTGGGGCTCCTGGGCACAGAAGCCTTTCTATGTCTCCTGTTCCTTGTGTGTGGGGACTGGCCTATAGCCTCCATGACCTTCCCTGAGTTCCAAAGGGCAGATTCGAACAGTTACTAATCAGGGAAGGAAGGGGATGCAGAGACAAGGGAGAAGCAACCTAGAAACAATAGTGCAGATTGGGGCAGGGCACTGGTACTGCCTCAAATGATTTGGTGTTGTTGTACAGTTGCTAAGTCATGTCCGACTCTTTGCAACCCCATGGACAGCAACGTGCCAGGCTTCCCGGTCCTTCACTATCTCCCAGAGTTTGCCCAAACTCATGTCCATTGAGTCTATGATGCCATCCAACCATTTCATCCTCTGCCATACTCTACTTCTCCTATCCTTGATCTTCTCCACTATCACTATCTTTTCTAATGAGTCAGCTCTTCCCATCAGGTGGCCAAAGTAATGGAGCTTCAGCTTCAGCATCAGTCCTTGCAATGAATATTCAGGGTTGATTTCCTTTAGGATTAACTAGTTTGATCTCCTTGCTGCCCAAGGGACTCTCAAGAGTCTTCTCCAACTCCACAGTGCAACAGCATCAATTCTTCAGTGCACAGCCTTCTTTATGGTCCAACTCTCACATCTGTACATGATTACTGGAAAAATCATAGCTTTGTCAGCAAAGTGATGTCTCTGCTTTTTAATACGCTGTCTAGGTTTGTCATAGCTTTTTTCCCCCAAGGAGCCAGCATCTTTTAATTCCATGGCTGCAGTCACCATCTGCAGTGATTTTGAAGCCCAAGAAAATAAAGTCTGTTACTATTTGCATTTTTTTCCCATTTATTTGCCATGAAGTGATGGGACTGGATGCCATAATCTTAGTTTTTGAATGTTGAGTTTTAAGCCAGCTTTTTCACTCAAACAGGAGATGGAAAGAGTGAATATCAACATTTTAGGAATCAGTGAACTAAAATGGACAGGAGTGGATTTAATTTATATGATCATTGTATCTACTACTGTGGGCAAGAATTCCTTACAAGAAGTGGAGCAGCCCTCATAGTAAACAAGGTAGTCTGAAATGCAGTATGTGGGTGCAACCTCAAACACAACAGAATGATCTCTGTCCCTTTCCAAGGCAAATCATTTAACATCACAGTAATCTAAGTCTATGCCCCAACTACTGAGGCCAAAGAAGATGAAGTTGAACTGTTCTATGAAGACCTACAATACCTTCTAGAATGAACACCAAAAAAAACATGTCCTTTTCATCACAAGGGACTGGAATGCAAAAGTAGGAAGTCAAGAGACACCTGGAGCAATAGGCAAGTTTGGCCTTGGAGTATAAAATGAAGCAGGGCAAAGGCTAACAGAGTTTTGCAAAGAGAATGCATTGGCCATAGCAAATACCCTCTTCCAACAACATAAGAGATGACTCTACACATGAACATCACCAGATGGTCAATACCAAAATCAGATTGGTTATATTCTTTTCAGCCAAAGATGGAGAAGCTCTATATAGTCAGCAAAAACAAGACTGGGAACTGACTGTGGCCCAGATCATTAGCTCCTTATTGCAAAATTCAGAGTGAAATTGAAGAAAGTAGGGAAAACCACTAGGCCATTCAGGTATGACCTAAATCAAATCTCTTACGATTATACAGTGGAAGTGACAAATACATTCATGGGGTTAGACCTGATAGAGTGCCTGAAGAACTAAGGACAGAGGTTTGTAACATTGTACAGGAGGCTGTGGCCAAAACCATCCCCAAGAAAAATAAACACAACAAAGCAAAATGTTTGTCTGAGGAGGCCTTACTGAGAAAAGACGTGAAAGGGAAAGGAGAAAAGGAAAGATATACCCATCTGAATGCAGTGTTCCAAAGAATAACAAGAAGAGATAAGAAAGCCTTCTTAAGTGAACAATGCAAAGATATAGAGGAAACCAATAGAATGGGAAAGACTAGAGAAAATTAGAGATACCAAGGGACCATTTCATGCAAAAATGGGCACAATAAAGGACAGAAATGGTATGGACCTAACAGAATCCTCAAGTGATACACATAACAGTATCTTTAAGCTCTTTGTGGAAAATTCTTAGAGATGGGAATACCAAACCACCTTACCTGCCTCCTGGGAAAACTGTATCCAGGTCAAGAAGCAACAGAACTGGACGTGGAACAATGGACTGCTTCAAAATTGGGAAAGGAGTACGGCAAGGCTCTGTATTGTCAACCTGCTTATTTAACTTCTATGCAGCGTACATCATGCAAAATGCTGGGCTGAATGAAGCTCAAATTGGAATCAAGATTGTCAGGAGAAATATCAACAACCTCAGATATGCAGATGATACCACCCTAACGGCAGAAAGTGAAGAGAAACTAAAGAATGTCTTGATGAAGGTTAAATAGAAGAGTGAAAATGCTGGCTTAAAGCTCAACTTTCCAAAAACTAAGATCACGGCATCTGGTCCTATCACTTCATAGAAAATATATAGGGAAAAAAATAGAAACAGTAGCAGATTTTATTTTCTTGGGCCCCAAAATCACTGCAGATGGTGACTGCAGCCATGGAATAAAAAGATGCTTGCTCCTTGGAAGAAAAGTTATGACAAGCCTAGACACAGTATTAAAAAGCAGACACATTACTTTGCCGACAAAGGTCTATATAGTCAAAGCTATGGTTTTTCCAGTAGTCATATATGGATGTGATAGCTGGACCATAAGGAAGGCTGAGGACTAAAGAACTGATACTTTCAAAACTGTGGTGCTGGAGAACACTCTTGAGAGTCCCTTGGGCAGCAAGAAGATCAAACCAGTTCATCCTAAAGGAAATCAACCCTGAATATTCATTGCAAGGACTGATGCTGAAGCTGAAGCTCCAATACTTTGGCCACGGGGACGAGATAACTCACTGGAAAAGATCCTGATGCTGGGAAAGACTGAGGACAGGAGAAGAAGGAGTGACAGAGGATGAAAGGGTTGGATGGCGTCATTGACTCAATGGACATGAGTTTGAGCAAACTCTGGGAGATAGTGAAGGACCGGGAAGCCTGGCATGTTGCTGTCCATGGGGTTGCAAAGAGTCAGACACAGCTTAGCAACTGAACAACATAGAACTAAAAATGCAAGAAATGGAAGATGTCAGCATTCTTCACACCCCAGAAGACCACCTGAGGCCAAATTAAGTTAACAGAGAATTTCATCAAGATATTACCTGAGGGACTTCTCTGGTGGTCCAGTGGTTAAGACCCCATGCTTCCACTGCAGGAGGGCTTGAGTTTGATCCCTGGTTGAGGAAGGAAGTTCCCACATGCTGCAGAGCCAGTTTAAAAACATAAATTACCTGAGACCAGATTAAAGCAGTGCAATCCATGCACACTCCCTAATCTTATCAGCAAATCACCCTTGAATCACTACTATAAAACTCCTCACCCAATATTTCTGGTTTGGGACACACAGTTTTCAAGGGCAGGAGCCTGCTGTGTCTGCTTTTGCCTGGCAAAGCAATAAAGCTATTCTTTATTCTGCTGCTGCTGCTGCTAAGTCGCTTCAGTCGTGTCCGACTCTGTGTGACCCCATAGACGGAAGCTCACCAGGCTCCCCCGTCCCTGGGACTCTCCAGGCAAGAACACGAGTGGGCTGCCATTTCCTTCTCCAATGCATGAAAGTGAAAAGTGAAAGTGAAGTCGCTCAGTCGTGTCCGACTCTTAGCGACCCCATGGACTGGAGCCTACCAGGATCCTCCGTCCATGGGATTTTCCAGGCAAAAGTACTGGGGTGGGGTGCCATTGCCTTCCCCGATTCTTTATTCTACTTCACCCCAAACTCATACAAGATTCGATTTAGCATTGGTGCAAAGAGGCCAAGTTTTTGGCATCCACAGTAAGACTAGATTGTTTTAGCAATGTGTCTAAGGGCCTTATGGACCACTTAATGTCACTGGCCTTTTTATGAGCAGTGGAGGATGTATTTGTCTTATGTTTTAACAGAATCCATAAGGCAGGAGATGGACTGTAAGAAGGCAAGAGTGGAAGCAAGGAGACCAGTTTGGAGGCTACTGTATTGACTTGGGCAAGAGGTGACTTTGATATGGACCAGGATTCCCTGGTGGCTCAGACAGTAAAGCGTCTGCCCACAACACGGTAGACCTGGGTTCGATCCCTAGGTTGGGAAGATCCCCTGGAGAAAAAAATGCAACCCACTCCAGTACGCTTGCCTAGAAAATTCCATGGATGGAGGAGCCCAGTGGGCTACAGTCCATGGGGTCGCAAAGAGTCGGACACAACTGAGCGACTTCATTTTCTTAGGGTGGGAGCAGTGGAGGTGGGAAAAGTGTCTGATTCTGGATCTATCTTGAAAATAGAGCTCCCTGTCAAGTCTTGTGGTCTGAGCAACTGGGAGACTACTGCTGGATTTTATTAAGAGAGGGAAGACTGTGGGAGGAAGTAGTTGCCTGCTAGTCTTTGCTCCCTCATAAAAAGACATTATACAGAGCAGAACAAACATTTTAAATTTGATATTTTTCCTGAACGCTAAACCATAAACACTGAGATACTAAAGAGTCCTCATAATGACCACTTTTGAGGGCTGTGTGCTGTTCCATTCAATTCATTTACCCTAAATTACATAACCATTTCCTTGTAATTCTCTGGACTGTTTCAGTTTTACTTTTAAAATGATAGATAATCCTATAATGAATATCTCTGTGCTTTCTCTTAGTGGATTTTTCTTAGATTTCTCAAGGGATTAATTCTCAGAAGTAGATTTACTAGGTGAAAGAGTAAAACACTTAATAGCTCTTAAGGACACATTGCTAAACTGTTTTTACAAAGATTGTGGCAGTTAATAAGGCCAGCCAAAACGTAAGAGTGTGACAGTTTCACCATAAATTAGATCAGATCAGATCAGATCAGATCAGTCGCTCAGTCGTGTCCGACTCTTTGTGACCCCGTGAACTGCAGCACGCCAGGCCTCCCTGTCCATCACCAGCTCTCGGAGGTCACTCAGACTCACATCCATCGAGTCAGTGATGCCATCCAGCCATCTCATCCTCTGTCGTCCCCTTCTCCTCCTGCCCCCAATCCCTCCCAGCATCAGAGTCTTCTCCAATGAGTCAACTCTTCGCATGAGGTGGCCAGAATACTGGAGTTTCAGCTTTAGCATCATTCCTTCCAAAGAAATCCCAGGGCTGATCTCCTTCAGAATGGACTGGTTGGATCTCCTTGCAGTCCAAGGGACTCTCAAGAGTCTTCTCCAACACCACAGTTCAAAAGCATCAATTCTTCGGCGCTCAGCCTTCTTCACAGTCCAGCTCTCACATCCATACATGACCACAGGAAAGACCATAGCCTTGACTAGGCGAACCTTTGTTGGCAAAGTAATGTCTCTGCTTTTGAATATGCTATCTAGGTTGGTCATAACTTTCCTTCCAAGGAGTAAGCGTCTTTTAATTTCATGGCTGCAGTCACGGATATTAACATTTTATTTACACTTTCTAATAAAAGGAGTAAAAGCTTCAAATTTAAAAAATTTTTGCATGTACTTGATTATGGTTAGGTTGGACTTTTAAAAAGTTTATTTATGGTACTTTCCTGGTGGTCCAGGGGTTAAGAACCCTTCTGCCAATGTGCGTCAAACCTCGAGTTCGATCCTTGATTGGGGAAGAATCCACGTGCCAGAGAGCAACTAAGCCCATGAACCACAACTACAGAGCACAGCTAGAGCCCATGCCCTGCAACAAGAGAAGCCACTGCAATGAGAAACCCCCACTCATAGCAACTAGGGAAAGCCTGCACGTGGAAATGAAGACCCAACACAGCCAAAAATAAACAAATAAAAACATATTTAATTTAAAATTTTAAAGTTCTGCTGACCACTGCCAAGGACAGACCCTCTAGTCATCTGTTGCCATCCAAGGAGGCCTGTCCACATGGCAGGCAATATCGAGTTTCTGCTGAGTCAGAGATCTCTGTTGTGTTCTTGTGCACTGGCTTTTGAAACTCAAGTAAAGGCCCTTTCATTACAGGTGAAATTCCTCTTGGTAGAGTGGACCTAGGCTGGTCTTTGGAGAGAGATTAAGCCCTGAGCCTTTGGAGTAGGAGCACTGACTCCAAGACCTTAGACTACCAAAGAACTAACCCCAGGGAGTATCAAATAGTGAAAACTCACGCAAAGAAAACCACTTGAATACAAGACCTGGCATCACCCAACCACCAGTAGCACTGTGCAGGACCCCTCATGTAAACAACAAACAAAACAAAAACATAAACCCAGTCATCAGCAGACAGGATTACCACCTCACTCAGCCTTTCTCATCACAGGAAAAGCAAACAAACAAAAAATCAGCACAAATCTCACCTTATATGAAGCTTACACAAACAACTGGACCAATCTTAGAAGGGCAGAAACCAAAAGGAAGAAAGAATTCAACTCTGAAGGCTGGGAAAAGGAGATCTCAGACACAATAAGTTAAAAAAAAATAATGAAAAGGCAGAGAAATACTACACAATGAAGGAACAAACTAGAAACGCAGAAGTCCAAATAAATGAAGAGGAAATATGCAAACTACCTGAAAAAGAATCAGAATAATGACAGTAAAGATGATCAAAAACCTTGGAAACAAAATGGAGAAAATGCAAGAATCAATCAACAAAGACCTAGAAGAATTAAAGAATAAACATACAGAGACAAACAACACAATTTCTGAAATTAAAACTACTCTAGAAGCAATCAATAGTAGAATATCTGAAGCAGAAGAACAAATCAGTGAGCTGGAAGATAAAATGGTGGAAATAACTTCTGAAGAGCAGAATAAAGTAAAAAGACTAAAAGGAACTGAGGATAGTCTCTGAGACCTCTCAGACAATATTAAATGCACCAACATTCAAATTATAGGAGTCCCAGAAGAAGAAAAGAAAAAGAAAGGCTATGAGAAAATTTTTGAAGAGATTATAGTTGAAAATGAAAATTTCCCAACACGAAAAAGGAAATGGTCAATCAAGTCCAAGAGTCACAAAGAGTCCCATACAGGATAAACCCAAGGAGAAACACGTCAAGACACATACCAATCAACCTAACAAAGACTAAACACAAAGAAAGAATATTAAAAGGGAGTGGGGAACACATGTACACCCATGGCTGATTTATGTCAAAGTACGGGGAAAAAAACCACTACAATATTGTAAAGTAATTAACCTCCAATTAAAATAAATAAGTTAAGATAAAACCAGCAGGGAAGAAGCAACAAGTAACATACAAGAGAAACACCATTCACTTAACAGCTGATCTTTCAGCAGAAACTCTGCAGGCCAGAAGGGAATGGCAGGATATATTTAAAGTATTGAAAGGGAAAAATCTACAACCAAGATTACAGTACCTGACAAGGACCTCATTCAAAATTGATGGAGAAATAAAAAGCTTTTCAGACAAGCAAAAGTTCAGAGAATTCAATACCATGAAAAATCTCTACAACAAATGTTAAAGGGACTTATGTAGTCAAGAAATACAAGAGAAAAAAAAAAGATCTACCAAATCAACCCAAACAATTTAGAAAATGGCAATAGGAACATATATATCAATAATTACTTTAAATGCAATCACTGTGGATGTTGACTGCAGCCATGAAATTAAAAGACGCTTTCTCCTTGGAAGGAAAGTTATGACCAACCTAGTCAGCATATTAAAAAGCAGAGACATTACTTTGCCAACAAAGGTCCATCTAGTCAAGGCTATGGTTTTTCCAGTAGTCATGTATGGATGTGAGAGTTGGACTATAAAGAAAGCTGAGTGCCGAAGAATTGATGCTTTTGAACTGTGGTGTTGGAGAAGACTCTTGAGAGTCCCTTGGACTGCAAGGAGATCCAAACAGTCCATCCTAAAGGAGATCAGTCCTGGGTGTTCATTGGAGGGACTGATGTTGAAGCTGAACTCCAATACTTTGGCCACCTGATGCGGAGAGCTGACTCATTTGAAAAGACCCTGATGCTGGGAAAGATTGAGGGCAGGAGGAGAAGGGGATGACAGAGGATAAGATGGTTGGATGGCATCACCGACACAATGGACATGGGTTTGGGTGGACTCTGGGAGTTGGTGATGGACAGGGAGGCCTGGCATGCTGTGGTTCATGGGGTCACAAAAGTCGGACACGACTGAGCAACTCAACTGAACTGAACTTTAAATGTAAATGGATTAAGTGCTCCAACTAAAAGACACAGACTGACTGCTGCTGCTGCTAAGTCACTTCAGTCGTGTCCGACTCTGTGTGACCCCATAGACGGCAGCCCACCAGGCTTCCCCATCCCTGGGATTCTCCAGGCGAGAATACTGGAGTGGGTTGCCATTTCCTTCTCCAATGCATGAAAGTGAAAAGTGAAAGTGAAGTCAGTCATCTCTGACTCTTAGCGACCCCATGGACTGCAGCCTACCAGGCTCCTCCATCCATGGGATTTTCCAGGCAAGAGTACTGGAGTGGGGTGCCATTGCCTTCTCTGAGACTGGCTGAATGGATACAAAAACAAGACCCGTATATATGCTGTCTACAAGAAACCCACCCACTTCAGACCTAAAGACACATATAGACTGAAAGTGAGAGGATGGAAAAATATATTCCATGCAAATAGGAAGCAAAAGAAAGCTGGAGTAGCAATCCTCATATCAGAGAAAATAGACCCTAAAATAAAGAAGATTACAAGAGATAAGGAAGGACACTACATAATGATCAAGAGATCAATCCAAGACGAAGACATAACAATTATAAATATCTATGCACCCAACATAGGAGTACCTCAATACATAAGACAAACACTAACAGACATAAAAGGGGAAATTGACAGTAACACAATGATAGCAGGAGACTTTAACACTCCACTCACACCAATGGCGGGGAAGGCAATGGCACCCCACCCCAGTACTTTTGCCTGGAAAATCCCATGGACGGAGGAGCCTGGTAGGCTCCAGTCCATGGGGGAGCGGCTTCACTTTCACTTTTCGCTTTCATGCATTGGAGAAGGAAATGGCAACCCACTCCAGTGTTCTTGCCTGGAGAATCCCAGGGACGGGGGAGCCTGGTGAGCTTCCGTCTATGGGGTCGCACAGAGTCGGACACGACTGAAGCGACTTAGCAGCAGCAGCAGCAGCACACCAATGGACAGATCATCAAAAGAGAAAATTAATGAGGAAATACAAGTCTTAAATGATACATTAAATACATTAAATGAGATGGATCTCATTGATATCTTCAGGACAATCCATCCAAATGCAGAAGAATACACCTTCTTCTCAAGTGCACATGGAACATTCTCCAGGATAGACCACATCTTGGGTCACAAATCAAACCTCAGTAAATTTAAGAAAACTGAAATCATATTAAGGATCTTTTCCAACCACAGTGCTATGAGACTGGGTATTAATTACAAGAAAAAACTGTAAGAAACACATGGAGATTAACAACATTTCTAAATAACCAACAAGTTACTGAAGAAATCAAAAGGAAAATCAAAAAATTTCTAGAAACAAGTGACAATGAAAACACAACAACTCAAAACCTATGGGATGCAGCTAAAACAGTTCTAAGAGGGAATTTTATAGCAATACAATCCTACCTCAAGAAACAAGAAAAACATCAAATAGACAACCTAACTTTACACCTAAAATAACTGGAAAAAGAAGAACGACAACAATCTCCCCTCCCCTGCCCAAATTAGTAGAAGAAAAGAATCATAAAGATCCGAGCAGAAATAGATGAAAAAGAAATGAAAGAAACAATAGTAAAGATTAATAAAACTAAACGCTGGTTCTTTGAGAAGATAAACAAAATTGACAAGCCTTTAGCCAGACTCCTCAAGAAAAAAACAGAGAAGAATCAGATCAACAAAATTAGAAATGAAAAAGGAAAGTTTACAGCAGACAATGCAGAAATAAAAAGGATTGTAAGAGACTATTCTGAACAACTATATGGCAATAAAATGGATAACCTGGAAGAAATGGACAGATTCTTAGAAGAGTTCAGTCTTCTAAGACTGAACCAGGAAGAAATAGAAATTACGAAGAACCCAATTACAAGCACTGAAATTGAAGCTGTGATCAAAAATCTCCCCCAAAACAAAAGCCCAGGACCAGATGGCTTCACAGGAGAATTCTATCAAACATTTAAAGAAGAGCTAATGCCTATCCTTCTAAAATGCTTTCAAAAAATTGATGAGGAAGGAACACTTCCAAACTCATTCTATGAGGCCACCATCACCCTAATACCAAAACCAGACAAAAGTGAAAGTGAAAGTCACTCAGTTGTGTCTGACTCTTTGCAACCCCATACAGTCCATGGAATTCTCCAAAGGCAACACAAAAAAGAAAACTACAGGCCAATATCACTGATGTACATAGATACAAGAATCCTCAACAAAATTTTAGCAAACAATTCAGCAACACATCAAAAAGCTCATACACCATGATCAAGTTGGGTTTATTCTAGGAATGCAAGGATTTTTGAATATATGCAAATCAATCAATGTGATTTAATTGTCATACTGTCATATATAATTGTCAATATATTAACAAATTGAAAGATAAAAACCATATGATCATCTCAATAGATGCAGAAAAAACCTTTGACAAAATTCAGTCCCCATTTATGATTAAAACTCTTCAAAAAATGGGCATAGAAGGAACCTACCTGAACACAGTAAAGGCCATATATGATAAGCCTACAGCAAACATTATTCTCAACCATGAAAAACTGAAAGCATTCCCCTTAAGATCAGGAACAAGACAAGAGTGTCCACTTTTGCCACTGTTATTCAACATAGTTCTGGAAGTCCTAGCTACAGCAATCAGAGAAGAAAAAGAAATAAAAGGAATCCAGATCAGAAAAGAAGTAAAGCTCTCACTGTTTGCAGATGACATGATACTGTACATAGAAAACCCTAAAGATAGTATCAGAAAATTACTAGAACAGTGAATTTAGTGAAGTTGCAGGATACAAAATCAATACACAGAAATCACTTTCATTTCTGTATACTAACAAAGAAAAATCAGAAAGAGAAATTAAGGAATCAATCCCATTCACCACTGCAACAAAAAGAATTAAATATCTAGGAATAAATTTACATAAGGAGACAAAAGAATGGTATACAGAAAATTATAAGACATTAATGAAAGAAATCAAAGATGACATAAACAGATGGAGAGATATTCCATGTTCCTGGGTAGGAAGAATCAATATTGTGAAAATGACTATATTACCATATGCAGTCTACAGATTCAATGTGACCTCTATCAAATTACCAATGGCATTTTTCACAGAATTAGAACAAAAAAATTCACAATTCATATGGAAACACAAAAGACCCCAAATAGCCAAGGCAGTCTTGACAAGAATGGAGCTGGAAGAATTAGCTTTCCTGACTTCAGATTATATTACAAAGCAATAGTCATCAAGACAGTATGGTACTGGCACAAAAGCAGAAATATAGCCCAATGGAACAAGATAGAAAGCCCAGAAATAAACCCATGCACCTATGGGTACCTTATTTTTGACAAAGGAGGCAAGAATATACAATGCGGCAAAGTCAGTCTCTTCAATAAATGGTGCTGGGAAAACTGGACAGCAACATGTAAAAGAATGAAATTAGAACACTTCCTAAACCATTCACAAAGATAAACTCAAAATTGATTAAAGACCTAAATGCAAGACCAGAAACTATAAAACTCTTAGAAGAAAACATAGGCAGAACACTCAATGACATAAATCAAAGCAAGATCCTCTATGACCCACCTCCTAGAGTAATGGAAATAAACAAAAGTAAACAAGTGGGACCTGATTAAACTTAAAAGCTTTTGCACAGAAAAGGAAACTATAAGCAATGTGAAAAGACAACCTTCAGAATGGGAGAAAATAATAGCAAATGAAAACTGACAAAGGATTAATTTCCAAAATACACAAGCCGCTCATACAACTCAGTGCCAGAGAAACAACCCAATCAAAAACTGGGAAAAATACCTAAACAGACATTTCTCCAAAGAAGACATACAGATGGATAACACACACATGAAAAGATGTTCAACATCACTCATTATTAGAGAAATGCAAATCAAAACTACAATGAGATATCACCTCACACCAGTGAGAATGGCCATCATCAAAAAGTCTACAAACAATAAATGCTGGAGAGGGTGTGGAGAAAAGAGAACATTCTTGCACTGTTGGTGGGAATGTAAATTGATACGGCCACTATGGAAGGTGGTATGGAAATTCCTTAAAAAACTAGGAATAAAACCACCATATGACCCAGAAATCTGACTCCTAGGCATACACCCTGAGGAAACCAAAATTGAAAAAGACACATGTATCCCATTGTTCACTGAAGACTATTTACAACAGCTAGAACATGGAAGCAACCTAGATGTTCATAGACAGATGAATGGATAAAGAAGTTGTGGTACATATACATAATGGAATATTACTCAGCCATAAAAAGGAACACATTTGAGTCCATTATGATGAAGTGGATGAACCTAGAACCCATTATACAGAGTGAAGTAAGTCAGAAAAAGAAAGATAAATATCCTTTTCTAAAGCAAATATACAGAATCTAGAAAAATGGTACTGAAGAATTTATTTTCAGGGCAGCAGTGGAGAAACAGACATAGAGAATACACTTATGGACATGGGGAGAGGGGAGAAGAGGGTGAGGTGTATGGAAAGGGTAACATGGAAACTTACATTACCATAAGTAAAACAGATAGCCAATGGGAATTTGCTGTATAGTTCAGGAAACTCAAACAGGAGCTCTGTATCAATCTAGAGAGATGGGATGGGGTGGGAGATGGAAGGAAGGTTCAAAAGGGAAGGGATATATGTATACCCATGGCTGATTCATGTTGAGATTTGACAGAAAACAACAAAACTCTGTAAGGCAATTATCCTTCAATAAAAACATAAATTTAAAAAAAAGAAGAAAAGAAAAAATTTTTTAATTTGTGAGATTTTCCGGTGTCCAATGGTTAAGAATCCACCCTCCAATGCAGGAAATTCGGATTCAATCACTCATTGGGGAACTAAGATGCCACATGTAGTCGGGGAGCTAAGGCCCTGCCATGGTTACTCAACACATGAACCTCAACTAGAGAACCCATGCACGACAACTAGAGAACTCCTGTGCTGCAACTACTGAGCCGGTGTGCTCTTAAGCCCTCGCCACAACTAGAGAGAAGCCTGAGCATCGCACTGAAGATCCCGTGTGCCACAACTAAGACCCCATGCAGTCAAAGATAAATATATTAAATAAATAAATATTTTTAAAATAAAATGTTTGCATTTATTTTGTTGTGAACTGGTTATTCAGAAACTCTTCCCATTTATTTACTAAAGCCCTAATAGTTAGGAAAATAAACTAGGGATATTCTGTTGAAATAGATTGGTGTCCCTTTGGTAAAAATTTTTTGAAAAGCTTTTGGTATGTGAATAATTATATTCCAGTTTTACTGACTAATTTAAAAATTGCCATCTTGGCTACAAAATTTTACTTAGAGTGAAGCACATCTGGATCAGGTAGTGTTGTCGTCACAAATAAGGGCGCACCTTCCAGATCCTCCTGGAGAAGGCAATGGCAACCCACTCCAGTACTCTTGCCTGGAAAATCCCACGGACAGAGGAGCCTGGTAGGCTACAGTCCATGGGGTTGCAAAGAGTCGGACATGACTGAGCGACTTCACTTTCACTTTCACTTCCCAGATCCTTCTGAGAGGCAGTTTTCCCACTGTCTGGTCCAAACACGGCTCGCTGATGGGATCGCTGGATACTATAGAGCACAAGAGACAGGACAAGGAGGCTTTTCCAGAGGAGAGTGACCTGCATGTTGGAGGAACTCTGGAATGGGTATGAAGAATAGTGGCTGGCAGTTCTGGGCTCAGAGAACAGATCCTGGCTGCGGGGGAGGTATCTTTCTTTCTCCCTGCTGTCCTTCCAGCTGCTCCAGAGTCAGGAAGCATCTTGATATGCGAGTTAGACCAGGAAACCTCTGAGGTCTTGCCAATCCCCAGAGCTGAGCTTCCAAATATTTGTCACTTTTCTGCCTCAAAGTCTTGGCTGGCCCTGGTCTTTCCTCAGGGCCCCATCTCAGGCTGCTGACTTTTTCGATCTCTTCAAAGTGAAAGTGTTGGTTGCTCAGTCCTGTCCGACTCTTTGAGATCCCATCTGAGCTACCAGGGAAGCCCTCAATCTCTTCAAGGACGATTCAGATGCCATCTCTGCAGTGGAATCTTCCCTAATCAACACCCCCTCTCGCCCTGCACTGCACCCCACCCCCAAACTGTTAGAGCACCTGGCTGAATCTCTTCTGTGTTTCTCCCTCACTAGACTCCAAGGGCAAGGCTGGGGCTGATTCATTCCCTTGTCTTCATAGTGCACCTGAGAGGGACTCCACTTAGGAAGGATCTGGTGAGGTGAATGACCCTCCTTCCCAGGGGAAGAGAACTGCCTTGGTAATTAGGAAGCATCCTAGGACAATGTCAGCATCATCACTTACTAGCTATACCTCAGTTTTCCTATGGGACTGTTGTGAGGATTAAATAGACCTTGGAGAAAATCATTTCACATTTTGTTTTTCCATCAATGAGCAGCAAGTAGTTTCAGTCTATATTCCAGAAACAAAGACATAACAGACTGTCTCTGAGCTTAAGGAGGCTCTTCAGTGGTACACAGCAGGGGAGAAAGCGATAAAGTTCCTGGAAGAGGTGGGAACCAAGTTCTACTGGCTCTATGGAGAAGGAACACATGTGCGAGTCTGAGGGGCTTCCCAAAGGAATCAGCATCCGAACTGAGTCTTGACGAGTGGCTGGAATGTCAACAGGTGGAAACGGCACAAAAGAGCATTCGAGCAGAGGGAATGGCATGAGCATAGGGCGGGTAAAATATGGGAAGCATTTGTGGGCTGGCCAGGAGCCCTACTTGGCGGGCACTCCAGGACTTTGGGGCTGGAAGGAGTGACAGGAAATACAGCTGAAGAAAAGACAGTGGTGAGAGATGAATGGAAGAGCCAACAGGTGTTAGGGCGGCATGGGCTGTGGTCAGGGCTGTGAGAGAAGGAGAGGACTGTGTGGAGAAAAGATTGGAAGGGGCAGGTTGTGGGGGGAGGAGGCTGCTGCCGTTGTCTGGACATGAGATGGTCAGTCCTGAAGGAGGGCAGTGATGGCAGTGGGGATGGAGTGGAGGGGCACTGCGGAGAACACCTTAGAGTGGAAGTGCCAGGGCCTGATGAGAGCAAAGGCCAAGAAGAGAGCGATGAGGTCCCTGTATCCTGATGAAGCCACAGACTTAGCAGTACTTTATTACCTCATCAAAGCCACTGGCATCACTTGTGCATCTAATTCACCACTTTTCTAGGTAGATGGGTAGCTCTTCTCTGGAAAGAACCTTTTTCAGGGTGTGGTGTGGGGAGACTTGGTCTACATCACCCTGACACCCAACTATGGGACCTGTGATCAGCAGAGCTTTAGGACTCTGGTTGTTGAGAAGATGAGGAGGGAGGGGAATATGACGTTATTTCCTCTGCCCTCTTTCTTAGATTTGAATCAGGTCCCCTGATTTTACCTTCTCATTGCTCCTTGCGCCTTCCCTTCCTGATACTTACCACAGTTTTCATTTACATATTTCTGTCATACTTGATTGGCGTCTGTAAAACTACCATTGAGAATAGTGCCTGGTAACCAGGCGGCCGGGGAAGGCAATGGCACCCCACCCCAGTACTTTTGCCTGGAAAATCCCATGGACGGAGGAGCCTGGTAGGCTCCAGTCCATGGGGTCGCTAAGAGTCGGACACGACTGAGCGACTTCACTTTCACTTTTCACTTTCATGCATTGGAGAAGGAAATGGCAACCCACTCCAGTGTTCTTTCCTGGAGAATCCCAGGGACAGGGGAGCCTGGTGAGCTTCCGTCTATGGGGTCGCACAGAGTCGGGCACGACTGAAGCGACTTAGCAGCAGTAGCAGCAGCAGCAACCAGGCGGCACTCAGAAATATGTTTAGAGCTTTGAAAACAGAAAGTAGATCGATAGTTGCTGGGACGTGGGATGGGAGCTGGGCTTACAGCTAATAGGCACAGGGAGCATTTTCACAGGTTGGAAAACTGGATTGTGGTGTTGGTTGTGCAAGTGCTTACATTTATTGAAAATTACTGCGAAATTACAGCCAGTGAATTTTATTGTATATGTTATACAATATGTATACGTTATATACGTTATACCTCAATAAAGCTGTTAAAACATTTGTGAAACGAGTAAATGATCTATCTCCCTCCCTGAGGTTGTAAACTCCGTAAGAGAAGCTATATCCTCCAAATCCGTAAGAGTGACTGGCATCCAACAGATACGGAACAAACAGCCCACCTAAACACTGAAATCTATGAATGAAGCGGGAGAGGAAGGACTGTGACCAGAGATCCCCGCCAGCAGCTTCCGGGTCGCTGCTCTGCCCGCCGCCGCGAGACCAGCCCGGCGATTGGCCAGCGGAGCCGGGTGTCCAGGGCCCGGACCAGGAGGGTGCTCGGAAAATCCCCTACGCGAACTCGCGGGGTGGGGCTTCCAGGGGGCGGGGCCAAGAGGGGGCGGGCTCCAGACGCTGGCTGGGCGGCTGCGCACTACCGCCGCCGCTGTCGCCGGGGTGAGAGGAGTGGACGCGATGGCAGGGCCCGCGTGGATCTCCAAGGTGAGGGCCGGGCAGGCCCGCATGTGGCTGGCGGGCGTGCTGGGTGCTGGGCGGGGGCTGGCGCGCGGGTCCGGATGGGAAGGCGGCGGCGCGCGACTGGCTGGGAACAGACAGGGAGCCGGTCCTGGCCGCCCGTGCGCCTGGCTCGGTGGCCCGCAGGCGGTGTGTAGGCAGCCCCGCTCCCGGAAGGTCGCGCCTGAGGCGGGGACAGCATCAAGGTCAAGGCGGGGAGCGCCGGTCCTGTTCCCGATGAGACCCCAGTGCTACCGCCGGCATCTGTCCCGGCGGGAGCCCAGGCCTCGCGCGGAGCACGGGAAGGTCACCGGAGCCGCCGACCAGGCTCCACCATCCCGGCTATTTCCGCAGCTGCGGCCCTGCAGCCTGCTGATCGCGCAGAGTCCGCCTCAGCACGACCCGGGCCTTCCCCCGGTCTCTACTCCGGTCCCGGCCGGGTAACCTCCTTAGCCACCGCACGTGCGTTGGGCTTGAGAGGTTTTCTCAGGTGAGGGAATCCCGGGGTCATTTTCCTGCCAGATTTTTTCTCCCTTGGAGCGCTTCCCAGTCTGCTGTTGTAGCTATTTCCCCTTCAAAGAACACGGGACACGTTGCACCTTGGAACCTGAGCACCCAGAGACTGGGAGAGGGAGACCAGCAACGCCTTTCCTTTACCTTGTGTTGCTGAGAGTCCTGTGATCTCACCTTGACAGCTGGGATGCCTGCCAGAGCTGGAAAGGGTTGCAGACCATCTGCAGTTCCTTGGTTCCTCAGTGGAACTAACTTTACCTGAAAACGTAATTGCTCAAGGTCACACAGGAAATCCCTGCCAGAACGGGAAGAGGAACTCAGGTGTCTCAGGATTACCCGTTCCAAGTCCCATGTTGCCTGCTCTGTCTGTGGTCAAGGTCAAACAACAAATTATAGGCAGAGGGAAAAATGGGCCCGCAGGTCTCCTGTTGCTCTTAGAGAATGATCCCTTAAAAACCTACCATAAGCAGTTTAATTTTTTCTCTAGAAAATTTGATACTGTATTTCTCCCTTGCTTTGAGTTTAAAGTGAGGTTTGCATATGTTTAATTTAGTGAAAAGTGCTCTACACCGGAATTTAGGAGACTTAGGTTTAAATCTTGGCAATGCCACCGACTGGCCATGTGACCCTGAGCAAATTATTTAACATTTGTGAGTCTTAATAAGCTATCTGTAAAATATCTATACTTGCTTCACAGAGTTGTTGAGGATTGAATAAAATAATGTGAGAGCATCTAATACATACAGAAGCAACACAAAAGTCTGAAGCTCTCCTACCTGTCAACATACTTATCTTACAGCTGTCAAGCAGACAGTTGGGCATCAGTAGCTGCATTTTATTTAGTAACTGAGTTCTGCTTTGTTACCCTCTTCAGACCTGGACTTGTGTGTAATGGTAACTTATTTCACATTCACTCCTGAAGGTAAAGCAACTTCTGTGTCATTGTCTAAACAGAAGTCAATCCTTCAATCACTGATTGAACACCTAATTGTCTTTGATTTATACATAAAAGAGTTCAGAATGAGAGACTAAAACAGCTAGTAAAGTGCTAGTAAATTTGTTTTTCCCTTAGAGTGGTCTCTAAGGGAAAAAAACTACTACTACTACTACTACTACCAAGTCGCTTCAGTCGTGTCTGACTCTGTGCGACCCCATAGACGGAAGCCCACCAGCCTCCCCCGTCCCTGGGATTCTCCAGGCAAGAACACTGGAGTGGGTTGCCATTTCCTTCTCCAATGCATGAAAGTGAAAAGTGAAAGTGAAGTCACTCAGTCGTGTCTTGACTCTTAGCGACCCCATAGACTGGAGCCTACCAGGATCCTCCGTCCATGGGATTTTCCAGGCAAAAGTACTGGGGTGGGGTGCCATTGCCTTCAGTAGGTATTCACAAAGTGTTGGGTTGTGGAATCAGATGATGAGGTTCTCTGACATGGACTCCCAGTGTGACCTTTGGCAGTCATTTGACCTCTGGCAGTCATTTGACCTTTGTGGGCCAGTTTCTCCCTTTAGGGACTGGAGTAGGTGGTGCCTCGGAGTCTCCCTTTAGGAACTGGAGTAGGCAGTGCCTCGGAAGTTGATGTCCCAGGATGCTGAGCTGGTTGTGAGTTTCAGTCAAAATAAGTCCTCTATTAAGAGTTCCATTTCAGGTTCTATTTGAAAAAGATCTGTATAAGCTTATACATATATATTTCTTTTTTTTTTTTTTTCCTAAAGAAGCTTTATTTAGAGAAAATTAAAGGGTTTCTAAAGACCTTTCTGGCTCTAACATTCTATAATTATAATGAGGCAGTTTCCCATTAGCACGCTTTTATTGAGTACCTGTCATACTTTCAAGAGTGTATTTATATGTTTTTAAGTTGGAGGATGAAAGTAAAAAAGGAAATGAGGTGCTATGGGTGAAGTCACAGGTTCAGTCCATATTCTGTGAGCCTGGTCTTGGTCTCCTTACCTGAAAAGGGCTACTAATACAATCTCCCCAGGCGTTATAAAAAATAAAATGATGTAATATATGTATATTATACAAGTACAATATAAAGTAGAAGACAGTCTGTGCTTTAAAAAAATCTTGTTTTACTTTAAGTTCTGGGTGATTTAGATGCAGTACTGCCTTACTTTTAAGGTCACAAAGGAGAGATGACACATATGGAAAAGACTGGTTGTTAAGAGAAAGCTATTGCAAGTATTGAAGCTGTTTGCTAGAGTGGCTGGGAACTCATCAGATAGGGCGATACTTGAGACTGGCCTCAGTTTTTCCAAAAGTATTCTGAGCACCTACTATGAACCAGGCACTTTCTAGGTACTGGAGATGGAAAAGCAGTGAACAAAACATGAAAATCTTTGCCTTGTGGATTTACATTTTAAATCAGTTAGTTTGGTTGGGTCTTTTGCCATAAAGACATGGGCCTGTTTTGAGTCAATTTTTTTTGTCTCTTTTTGAAGGGTGGGGAGAAGGACCCACGCAAATTTTATAACATAGCCTTAAAGTGGTCTCCCTTCCTTCCAATAGCCCATTCGCTCAGCTCTAGGGCTGAGTTTTTGGCCAGTGGTTTTGGCATAGCGTATTCTTTTGGGTCATGCCCTATCTTTTATTTTATTTTCAGTCCAGAGAGATAACTAGTTGCTGGGTTAGAGGATACACTCTGTTCTTAGCTCCTTGGCTGTTCATGTCTCTTTACTACATGCTGATATTACAGCCGAAGGTTCAGGACTTATAAGAACTGTCCCCCCAAAGGAAGACTAAGGATATAACAAATGTGTCTTTGCTCATGTATCTAGCATGAAAAAAGTTAACATTTAAAACTTTCAGTGAATTTTAGTTTTAATACCTTTGGTCTATGTAGCCAGTTTCTTTGATTATATTCTGTGTGTTATAATGTAATGTGACATTGTACCAGTTTTCAAGAACTGAATTATTAAAGTTCAAAATAACCTTTTAGAATTTATATTTCTGGTGTGTCATAGTGGTAAGAGGAAAAAAGATGTACCAACGGCAATATCTTTGGGTAGTGGGGTTGGTGGTGGTTTAGTCACTAAGTCATGTCCAGCTCTGGCAACACCATGGGCTGACTGTAGCCCGCCAGGCTTCTCTGTCCATGGGATTCTCCAGGCAAGAAGACTGGAGTGGGTTGCCATTTCCTTCTCCAAATGGGGTTTGTAGATCACATTTATTTATTTTTTTATATCTTTCCCCGTCCCAGCAATTAACAATAATGATGGCATTACCTATATTGTCAGAAGTAGATAATTTATTTAAAATCTTCATTCTGTATGACACATATCAAGATGGTATTGAATAAACTTTGTTGGATTTTTATTACAAAGTATAATTTCTTAATCTTCATGGGAGAAGAATAGGCAGAGTGTGTAACTGGAGGAGCCCTGGAATAGGAGTTAGGAGACCCAGATTCTGGTCTCTTTGTGGTCTCTCTGTGGCTTTAGACAAATCCCTACTCTTTGGACTCACTGTTTCCACTGTATAATGAGTGAGTTGGGCTCTGGGATTCATAAGGACCCTTCTGGCTCTTAAAATTAGTGATAGTTTTCCTACTGTGTGTGTGACCCCCAAATTGATCCAGTGGTTAAGAATGTGGACATAAAACTGTCCAGATCATCTGAGGAAAATTCAATGTTTGAGTTAAAAAAAAAAAGTAAAGTTTCATTCTATTTTCAACATCTTTTGACAACTTATATTGATAAAATCGACTTTAAAAGTACATATATAGTACTTAAATTCTCAAAGCAAAGGTAAACTGAAAATTTTGGTTTTCAAATCCAAGAGAGCTTGCTATGTTGAGCTAATACATGAGAAAAATATTCCTAGGAAGTTCCTGACTATATCTGTGTGAAGCTGCAGCACTGTCAGCTGTCAGAGACAGTGCCATGTCTGCCTTTTAACACTATGTGGTTAATTCTGTGCATGACATTTCTTTGTTGATATTAAATGTAGGTCTCTCGGCTGCTGGGGGCATTCCACAACCAAAAACAGGTGACCAGAGGTTTTGCTGGTGGTGTGAGTATAATTATGTCTTTTATTTTTTCCCTTTTAGAAGTTTCTCAAGAAAAGTGCTCTGACGCATTTATTATATGGCATTTAATCTCCTTTATTTAAAATTGGGGAAAAGTGACCATACTTAATACATTTAAGTTACTGATGAACATGTGTAAATCTATTAGGTCACTTGTACATTTTAAAAAAGATTGTATTATAGCTGGCTATATAAGCCTGTCACATTAATATCTTGAAGGAGGCTTGTTTAAAAATAGAAATTACCCTTGAGCCTGTTACTTTATTTCACAATCTCATTTGGATAAGACAGTTTTTTTCCAAACTAGTACAAGTTGAGAGAAAATTGTTGAGAAGCTTCAAAACCTGCTTCGCATTTTTATTTTGTAAGCTTCCCTGAAAACAGTAGATTGATCACCAATTAAGAAGGCCTCAAATATCTATAAGCCCTATAGGCTTATATGTATTGATATGTTCCTTACATAGTCTTCATAGATTGTCCTGTTAACGGATCATCTGTTTCTCATTAAATCTGCTGCTTTTAGAATTTCCTGCATTAGAGTTCTGTGCTTTAAAAACTGATACCACATTTTTAGAGCATTCTAAGACTGTGGGTCAGTGACTTCCTGTATGTTTTTATTTTACCTCGTTTTTACAGAATCTGATTTGGATTCATAATTCCTATACTCCCATATAACATCTTACCCCATGGGGTATTTATAAGAGCATAGTACTTTTTTTTTTTTTTCACTTTTTGAACTCTGGAAGTAAAGTAGATTTTTCTGGTGGCCTGATGACATTTTGTATTACATGTTGGGAGAACAGGAAGAAGAAGCCAAAGGGGTTCTTTTGGCTCTGCTTTTGCTACAAAAGATGCAGAAAGAGGCTTGTTAGCATTTCAAATGCATTCTGAAAGCTAATGAGATGATCATTGCTCTCTGCTATTACTTAATTTTCAGGTTTTCCATTAAAATATATGTTATCCTGGTGGGAAGGCAGTTATATGTGAGAGAAATAAGAAGAGAAACTAATTTTTTAAAAAGCATCCTTCCATTGTATAGCTAAATTCAGAAATAACTAGTCCACCTGCTTAGGGAACATCATGTGTGCTTGCTGAGTCCTGTCCAACTCTTTGTGACCCCATGGGCTGTGGCCCACCTGGCTGCTCTGTCCATGGGATTTTTCCAGGCAAGAATACTGGAGTGGGTTGCCATTTCCTTCTCCAGGGAATAGTCCCAACCCAGGGATCAAACCCCAGTCTCTTGCATTGGCAGGCAGATTGTTTACCACCGAATCACCTGGGAAGCCCCTTGGGCAGGATCACTGGAAGCTAAAAGACCAGGGAAACGAATCAGTGATTTTTTTGTTTAAATCAAAGTTTTTGTTTTTTTAATTCTTAGAGAAAATTGTTTCCATCCTGGATTATTTTGTCTAGCCTAGCCAAACCAGCATAGGCAACTAGAACTGAGAAAGGCCAGGGGCCATTGTCTGAGCCAAACTTCTAGGTAGGGTTAAGTCCACAAATAATGACATATTTGGTTTCCACATGGAAGCCCTCACTTAAATCCTCTCATCATTTCCCTTTACATATTTTTTTCTCCCTGTGTTTGAGATACTGGCTTTATTCTATTTGAAGCCTTTGCCCTAAATCGTTGATGTTACATTATAGATACACTTTGTCATTCGATGTGTGATTCAGACATTGCAGGCATGATCACGTGCCATATTCTTAATGGTTCCAAATTAACTTCACTGGGCTTATTTGGATAACTGCTATCATTAGGGGCCAGTTTTATAAAGGAACTCAGGAAAACAGACCCTCTCTTGATGTGAAGTCTGATTTTCTGTGTGTCAAAATAGACCACAGTGCTACTCTGGAGGTGTCTGAGAGTGTTTTGTAAGACTGAATGAGTTACATGAGAAATGGAAATTCCTAGGCTCCTGTTGGAGAGGATTATGCCTGCCTTCATAGGAAACCCTCTAAATTTTAGTGAGAGAACACTGTTGAAATGTTTTGCTCTCCTTGGTTTTACAGACTTGAACGAAGTGGTCTCTTCATAGTTTGTCTAAAAAGAAATTTCAGTTGGAAAGTTTACTTGGTAGTTTATTTTTGTTTTCTCTGGAGAGCATTGCTTAAGTTCTGCTCTGGACTCAGCTAGGAAGTAGAGTTGTGGCATCTCTTGATTCTTGCCTCCACTTTGATGAGCCATTGGGAGGTAGGTCTGTTTTCTTAAAGGCATTTCTTATGAGTTAAGAACCCCTAAACTGGATTTCTTTTTGAACGATGTTCTTTTTTTAAACCTTCAAAAATCAGTTCTGACTGTCTCCTCTGATGATTTCTTATATTCAGGTTAAGACAGTAACTTTAATTCCAGGAGATGGAATTGGCCCAGAAATTTCTGCTGCAGTTATGAAGATTTTTGATGCTGCCAAAGTAAGTGGGCTTACATACTTTTGATAATAAATTGTACAAAAGTTTTCTTAGCCATTTGAAGTCTATGAACTCTTAGGATGAATTGTTCATGTTTCTATGAAGTTGGTGAAACTTCACATTAAAACTTCACAGATTCTGCCTTGAAGAGTGTTGTTGCTGCCATCATTGTGAATGGTTTAAGCTACTGCATTGGCATCAGTTATGTATAAAGGAATCCAAGTAGTACTGTAATTTTTATGGATTTTTGAACTCTGCCTTGGTTTAAGGTCTTTAAGTCGTGCCAAGTCACCTGTCTCCCTCATTCTACCTTCTTCTACCTTCCTGCCAAAAAAAGAAAAAAAGAAAACAGAATAGATATTTCAAAAAACTATTGATATATAGGAGATTTTGAAAGGTTTTTTTCTGGTGTGGTAATACCAAATATGAGGTATTATTGTCAAATAGTCTATCCTTCGATGCAGGTAGATATTTAAAAGTGGGAATTTAGGAAAGTTGGATTTTGTTTGACCCGATGCTTTATTATTGCTCTTTATAGCTGCTAGGTGAAATAATGTATAAAATTAAATAAGTGGTTAATTTTGATACCAACAGATAAAAGTCAAGGAATTCGATTTATTTATGCTGAATATACATTGTTTTTCTATATGCATTTCTAATTAAAACTCCTACAGAGGAAATGATGCTTATGCAAAAGTGTTCCCTGAGGGAGCTGAACTCTGCTCACTCTCTGCTGTGAGCTCCCTGTGAGCTAGGACCAAGTCTTGCTCTGGTTCCTGTTCCTAGTGTATTCCCTGTTGGCTGCCAGATATGTGTGTACACAATGAAAAGTGTGGTTGAAAAGAAAGGATAGCACTGGTTTATACCTTAAAATTCTTGCCTTTATAGGTTATATAATATTTCTTTTTTTTTTCTTGACAGCTTTATTGAGATTTAATTCATATACTGTTCAGTTCATCATGTAAAGTATGCAGTTCATTTCATTCATGGAGTTGTGTAATTATTACCACAATCTAATGTTAGAACATTTTCATCACTCAAAAAGAAACCCCATACTCATCAATGGTCATTCCCCATGACCCTTATCTCTCCCACCCTACCCCCTCCCATCACCAGCCCTAGGCAACCACTAATCTACTTTCTCTGTCTGTAGATTTGCCTATTCTGGACTCTTCATATAAATAGAGTGTTAAAATTACATGATTTTTATGATTGGCTCTTTGCACTTAGCATGTTTTCAAAGTTCATCCATGTATCAGTACTGTGTGATACTTCTATGAATCCTATTTCTCTGCTCCTTACGATATTCTAATTATAGCCACGCTAAGAGCCATTGTGAAAAAAAAAAAGTGGGCAGGTGGCAGCTAGGAGTGATGACTGGACAAGGGTAATGTGGAGAATCCCTCTGGGCATGCTGGAGAATGACATTTCTTCTTGCATGCCAGGAACTTTCTGAACCTTTACTGTCTGTGTTTTCACCAGTTGCATCCAAAGTTGAAGAAGTTTGTTTATAGCTGCAGTGTGAATGTGAGTCACATATAGTTCTTTCCAGTTCACTGTGTTCTTTGGTGTGGCATCTAGGCACCTATTCAGTGGGAGGAGAGAAACGTCACCGCCATTCAAGGTCCGGGAGGCAAGTGGATGATCCCTCCAGAAGCCAAAGAGTCCATGGATAAGAACAAGATGGGCTTGAAAGGTAGTGCTGATGTGATATGATCATTACTATTGATTTCTGTGACAGGCGTTGTATTTATCTCTACCTGGGTTTATCTTTTGCATGATTTTTACGTTTTTATTAATTTTAGTTTATACATGTTCCAGGTCATGATTCAAAATACTGGCATGTGACAGATTGGAATCAAGCACTAGGGAGGTGGTGTCATAGGATTAGCTAATGTCAGGGACCTGATACAGTGCTTGGTCCTCAGTCAGTCGGTGTTCAGTGCAGTTGATATTCCAGAAAGCTTCACTGAGGAAATTTCTTCCATATCTGAATCTGAAGCAGAAGGTCAAGTTAGAGGCAGAAGACATTTTTACAGGGTGTGCAGGTGACACTGGTGTGTAGGGTGTGTAGCGTGCCCTCAGTGCTGCCTGAGAGCGACCAGCTATGCGTGGGCTCATTTATGATGCAGAGGGCATCAGACTTAGAAACAGAGCCCCTCTCTGTCCTTTCAAATGATGCTGGTAAAAGTGTCCCTCATTTCATGAAGCGTGCATGTTAGACGTGTCACACAGCTACTTCATGTCCAAAGAAAGGATCCTAAATATAGCTCTGATGAATAGTGGAAAACATGAAAATTAGAATTTCAAATACAGTTGGCCCTCCATATCCATGCATTGTGCATTCATGGATAACATGAACCAACCATATATTGAAAATATTAAGAATTCCAGAAAGTTCCAAAAAGCAAAACTTGAGTATTTCCACTGGCAACTATTAACTTAGTCGTTTACATCGTATTAGGTACTATAAGTAGTCTAGAGATGATTTAAAGGAGGATGTGTGTAGGATATATGCAAATTCTGTGTCATTTTATAAGGGACTTGAGCATCCATGGATTTTGGTATCTGCTAGGTCCCTTCCCCTACTTGATGCTGAGGGACAAGTGTCAACATTATGAGCTTGTGTTTATAAAGAAAAAGAAAAGACCAGAATGTATTTTGTTGTCATCTGCATATTCTTCTTTATTATAGGCCCTTTAAAAACACCAATAGCTGCTGGTCACCCATCTATGAATTTATTGCTGCGTAAAACATTTGACCTTTATGCAAATGTCCGACCATGTGTCTCAATCGAAGGCTATAAAACCCCTTACCATGATGTAAATATTGTCACCATTCGAGAGAACACGGAAGGAGAATACAGTGGAATCGAGCATGTGGTATGTTCATTTGGATACTTTTTCATTTTCAGTTAGGTTGCGTTCTGTGTACTTGGGACTGTTGTTCAAATTCCCAGGTGAAAATATTTCCCAAAGACAGTTCCCTTTTCACTCAGTGAGGAGTTACGGGTATTTGTCTTGTCGCCTCAAACAGATGCCTGGGGGAGGGAGCGTGGTGCTTCAGGGCACAGGCTTGGGAACCTGTCTTCTGTTTGAAGTTTGACTCCTCAGCTTCATGGGTGACCATCTCTATACCTAGGTTTTCCTCATCTGTGCAGTGGAGCTTATAATAAGTGGCTCACTGGGCTGGGGTGAACATGACTAACCCTGCCGACATGCCATATGCATGATGCTCGCCTTGGCAGCTGGCGCCGTGCAGGCCTGGCACAGATAGTGTTGTCTGCACACACCCGAGGTCTAGAGCCACACCCTTTCAACAAGACAGGACTTCCTCTTTTTCAGATTGTGGATGGAGTTGTGCAGAGTATCAAGCTCATCACTGAGGCAGCGAGCAAGCGCATCGCAGAGTTTGCATTTGAATACGCACGGAACAACCACCGGAGCAACGTCACGGCCGTGCACAAAGCCAACATCATGTGAGTCCCAGTGGGCGGTGCTCCCTCCAGCTGTGTGGGTGCCAAGCAGTGGCAGGGCTTGCTTTTCCTCTCTGCAGCTCACTGCTTCCTGATAGTTCTGGAAGATGGCCTTGCAGCCAGTCAGAGGGTCGGGCATTGCTCCTGGGTCAGAGTCTCCTATTTAATGTGTTTCTTTGGGTGGGTGATGAACAAGTTTGGAAGGAGCAGGAATTCAGGTCCCGGCAGTTTAAGGGAGGGGAAGAGAAGGAAGCCAGAGAGACCAGATCCCCAGATGAGGTGGCCAGTTAGCTAAGTCACGTCTATAAAAGGGCAGTCCTTCCTGTGTTAGGAGGGGAATAGCAGGAATGTTTCTGAAATGGCCACCTGTTCAGGAGCTTAAAATAGTGCTCGTAGTGCTAATCTGATCTGATGTATCATTCTAGCAATTTGAATTCTCCTCATCCCTAGTGCAGTAAAGGCTAACTGAGTGTGTTAAGCAGGTTTCCTAACCTAAGAAAAGTGTTGAGCATGTAAAATAGTAAAACTATTTAAATAATTGAGTAAGTTAACCTTTTTAAGACAATTTTAGCATTTTCTTATTAATAGATATTTCTTAATTCTTGCTAGGTTACACTACAAAAATATAGTCTTCTTCATTATGATCAAACTACACTTTTTACCCTTCTGTGCTTCCAGAAGTATCACAAAACATTTAAATTTGCATTTTACTGATTGTCCCCCAAAATTTTTTTACTGTAATTTAAATCAGACATCTTGGCTTCTGGAACTTGAATTTCTTGAACTTTACTTCTCTGATTTGATCTTTTTCTCTCTGCAAGTCTTTGCTTTCAACAATTTTTATTTGATTAAATACAGGCGAATGTCAGATGGGCTTTTTCTGCAAAAATGCAGGGAAGTTGCAGAAAACTGTAAAGATATTAAATTTAATGAGATGTACCTTGATACAGTATGTTTGAATGTAAGTATATATTCACACTTACCTGCTATGTTTTGTGGTGTATAGTGTACATGTGGTACAGTTTTTGATTGCTGAATGCACAAATGCATTTCTTGTAGATGGTCCAAGACCCGTCCCAGTTTGATGTTCTTGTTATGCCAAATTTGTATGGAGACATCCTTAGGTAAGTCTGGCTGCACCCTTTTAGCCTACAGTTTATTTATAAATGTTCTAAAATAAATTGTGGCTTAAGAATTTTAATCAAGGGTTATAAAAAATAGCATTTGTTAGAACATATGAGTTGAATTCTGATAGTACAGCGGGTGATAATGGTTACATGTTGGGTAGGTTACTCCTTTGTTCATTTGCCAAATTAGCTCTGGACTGTAGTTCCCTGACCATTAGTTCCCTCTTCCCACTTTACAGATATTCTATTGGTTGGTTGGTTGATTTCAGTGTTTTATCATGTATAGCTAGGAAGGTGGGTGTTCATTTTTACAAGGTTTTTGGGGGGTAACTTTTGGCATAATTTCAAACTTACAGGAAAAATGCAAGAACAGTACAAAGAAGTCCTGTGTACTCAGCACCACATTCACCAAATGTTAACATTTTTATCAGACTTACTTTATTACTCCCTCCTTCCTCCTCCTCCTCATTTCCCTGTCTCTGCACACATACACACGCTGGTGGCCAAATGGTGCTTTTGTAAACCCATCATTCCTTTTACATCTATTAGTTGGCATTCTACTGTAAGGATAAGCTTTTCTTTCTGATTTGTTTACTGACTTACCTATGTCAGTTTGGACTCTTGGCTTCTGTTTCACTCAGGGGTTCTGTCCCTCACTATCATCACCGATATTGGTGCTTCAGATTGTGCAGACTCGGCCAGTGTCAGTCCCTCTGAGCTCTGTCTGTGCCCTCTTGACACAGCCCCTTATTTGCTCTCTGGCACAGTAAGGTGCTTCAGGCTCATCCTATATGTTCCTGACTAGTCCTGAAATGAGCTATTGCTTCAGAAAGCCCAAGGTTCTCTTAGCAGAGAATGGTATGTAAAGATAGAAGTCTGACCATTAGGTGAGCTGTTTTGTTGTTCAAAATGTCCTTTGAAATGCTTTTCTGCCCCAGTGACCTGTGTGCAGGATTGATTGGAGGTCTTGGTGTGACACCAAGCGGCAACATTGGAGCCAATGGAGTTGCAATCTTCGAGTCGGTAAGGACCCTGGTGACACCTGAAGCTGAACTCAAGTCAGAGTGACATGAGAACCCAAGAGAGATTATCTGCATAAATATCTGTTAACTCTGGAGTTTTTCCAGTTGTCAAAAGAAAGTGAAGCTTTGTTTAGCTTTTTGTATAAGCTCAGTTAATTCATTCATTTCCCTCTGGTTTCTTTTGTATCCTTATTATTTATTGTGTTTCCTTCCTCAGTTAAAATATTTTACCAGAAGTTCACTGGATAAGATTGTTTGTTCATCTTTTTACACTTAAAAAAATTACTTTAACTCTTCATTTTTCTGAGGCTTTATTTCTAAAACCTGTGTCTGGATAGCTGTTCCATAGCTATTTTCCATCGGAGAGGAAAGCTGATTAAGAGCCCAGCTTCCCCGGAGGAGAGCTGTTTGCTGCTGTCCCGCTTCTGACTGTGTGCCCCACCCCCACCCCCGCAGGTTCACGGGACTGCTCCGGACATTGCGGGCAAGGACATGGCCAACCCCACGGCCCTCCTGCTCAGCGCCGTGATGATGCTGCGCCACATGGGGCTTTTTGACCACGCTGCAAAGATTGAGACGGCGTGTTTTGCTACAATTAAGGATGGAAAGGTATTGGTGATCTTGCCACACTTGGGCTGGGTGAAATTCATTTCCTCCTTGGGTTCCTCTCAAGAGGGTCGAAGGATTGGACATCAAGCAAGCATTCCTAATACAGGCTCCCTGGGTGAACTCACGGGGTGTGTACATGTTGCGTCTTCTGAAGGGAGGACCCGTGTGTTTCATCAGGAGAGGGTTGAGAAGCACCGAGGCAGGGGCGCCAGTGTGCAGTGGGAAGGACAGTGATGTGGGGGTCAGAGCAGGGCAGACCTGGTTATCCTGTTGCTACCCATGGGATCTTGGCTAAGTCCAGTAATTTTTCTCAGTAGCTTTTTCCTCTTTCCAGCAAATATCTGTTGCATACATTATAAGGTATGGAGGATATAATAAAATAAGGAATAAGATAAGGTCTCAGACCTCAAGGAGCTGGAAATCTAGCAGTAGACACAGATATAGACATGTCTGTAATACAGTGGTGCTCTGTGTTACTTTAAATGCATCCGTATATAAAAGTAATATAGAAATTTTATAGATGTATTAATGGCTGATACTTGAATACTTACATGATCTTATACTCTATATGTGTGTGTGTATATGTGTGTGTGTGTATATATATATATATATAAAATCTCAGCAAATTACTACTCTGTGGCATAGATACTGTAATTAAGCCCATTTTAGAGATGAGGGCAGGGCTTCCTGCCAATGCAGGAGACGCAGGTTCGATCCCTGGGTTGGGAAGAGCCCCTGGAGGAAGGCATGGCAACCCACTCCGGTATTCTTGCCTGGAGAACCCCATGGACAGAGAAGCCTGGCAGGCTACAGTCCATGGGGTCTCAGAGAGTCAGACATGACTGAAGTGACCGAGCACACAGATGAGGAAGTTTGTCCAAGGTCTCACAGCTCCTAACTGGCAGAGCTGGGGTTCACACCTAGTCTGGCTCTTACCCAACAAGCTTCACTGTTTCCATAAGCGGTTGTGGCCCGTGGGAGGGTTGTGATCAATTATTCTGAAAGTGGGAGAATGGAGGAGATCATGGCTTTACAAGGCTGGGCCCAAAAGGCTGATCCGTAGCCTGAGATCTCTTGATTTTTTTCAAGTTATAATTTTAAAAAAGTATAAAGTACACATAATACAAAATTGACCACTTTAATCATTTTTGAGGTGCACAGTCTGCTGCTGCTGCTGCTGCTGCTAAGTCGCTTCAGTCGTGTCCAACTCTGTGCAACCCCATAGACGGCAGCCCATCAGGCTTCCCCGTCCCTGGGATTCTCCATGCAAGAACACTGGAGTGGGTTGCCATTTCCCTCTCCGATGCGTGAAAGTGAAAGGTGAAAGTGAAGTCGTTCAGTCGTGTCCGACTCCTAGCAACCCCATGGACTGCAGCCCACCAGGCTCCTCTGTCCGTGGGATTTTCCAGGCAAAAGTACTGGAGTGGGGTGCCATTGCCTTCTCCGGGTGCACAGTCTATTGGGTATTAAATACCCAGTATTTTCACATTGTTGTGTGACCTTCACCACCATCCATCTCCAGACTGTTTCATTTTCCTGAACTGAAACTGTCCCCATTAAACAATGATTTCCCTATTTTCTGCTGTTGCCTCAGTCTCTGGCAAGCACCGTTCTACTTTCTGTCTCTATAAATCTGACTGCTCTAGGTACCTCATGTCAGCTGAATCACACACTTGTACTGTTCTGACTGCCTTACTTCACTTAGCTCAAGGTTTGTCTTCAAAGTTTGCTGCTTATTTTTTAAAAAATTCTGTACTTTGAAATTTCTATGGCCAAAATATAAGGAACCCAAGCTTGTTTTTAACAGCCTGATATAGTCATATTGAAGGGCATGTGCTTATATATATTTTTTTGTTCTGACGCTGTATTAGAGAGGCTACTCATAGAACCCAGCAGAGAGATGCCTAAATTACACAGTAGGCTCTTGAAATCGCATAGGATGTGATGAGATGAGAGAATTAAATATATTGAATTCTGTTTGGGAGTAAAGAGCATAAGCTGGTAGAAAACAGGGGAAATGGAAGGATTTCTCTCCTAAAGAGGGGAATTGAAGAGTTAGTAATTTAAATACTTCCCTAGTATTAGTTTCTCAGCCTCCCCAAATAGGTCAAAATGTGTTTTTTAAAAACAAACTTAAATTCCCCAGGAGATTTATGCAACCTCTTGTTTAGATTTGCTGTCAATGAAATGTCCATGATCAAATGCTTCCTTAGAATCTATTGTACAGATCAAGGGAAAAGTTTTGGAAAGTGTGCCTCCTTCCCTGTGGGGTAAGAGCATCTTGTTTTGATGTTAATTTTGGCTGCGCTGGGTCGCTGCTGAGGCATGCTCAGGGGCTTCTCTCGTTGTGGGCGTGGGCTTAGTTGCTCTGCAGCTCCTGGATCTTAGTTCCCCAACCAGAGATTGAGCCCATGTCCCCTGCACTGAAAGGCAGATTCTTCACCACTGGGCCACCAGGGAAGTCCCAAGAGACTTGCTCTTGTTCTCGCCGAGTTTTCTGCATACACTATCCAGGTAGCTTTTCCAAGTCCGCCTGGGGTAGGTGGATGGTGGTCGAGCCTATCTCACGTTGAAATGAGGAACTAAATGAGAGAGTAGCCAGGTAACTCACTCAGCCGGTGTCTCACTGAGGACTTTAAATAAAAACATTTTTTGCTTCAGTTTAACACGTGCGTACATTTTCTGTCTTTGCTTTTTCCTTTTCTCAGAGCTTAACCAAAGATTTGGGAGGCAATTCAAAATGCTCGGACTTCACAGAAGAAATCTGTCGCCGAGTAAAAGATTTAGATTAAGGCTTCTACAGATGGTATCTGCATCAGTCACTCCTAGTGGACGCCACATCCGCCTGTGTTAGAATACTTCCCATTATATATGCACTTATGCATTTGTTGCTTGTTTCTTGACAGAGTACATTTTTAGACCTGGCCTTTTTCTTAAAATCTGTGCAGGGGATACAGGTAATATCCCTAGGCCTGCTTTCAAAGGACTTCTTCTAAGTGCTTGTTTTATTTATTAAATGTCTATCTGGTATACATTTTTTTGTAAACTCTCAAGTGAACTGTTATCATTTGCTGTTGTTAACCATTTTATGCTTCAGTTAAAATAGTTTTTCTTTCACTGTAAATATCATGATACAGAAATACTAAGAGAAAACATCTAACTTTTTAACGAAAAACACTGATATTCTTGGTTTACGAAAAATATAATGGAGATAAAGTTGAATGTTGGCATAATAGCATGAGAGGATATTCTTATAAAACTAAATGGGCACAAGAGAAATTTCCTGGGAAAGTTTACAACAAAAACAGTGAAGATGGTATATTAGTGATATGGAAAGTAAAGACTACTTTGTACTTTACATAAATTACTGAGTATGAGTAAAGACTTTGGATCGGAGAAATATATAATGAGAGATGTAATTTTTGTTCATAGGGTACAGGTAATATATCGGGTACAAAGACACAAGTGGATTGTGTGTTCGGTTATTTTTGTTGTCTTGAGATTTACTGTTCTTGGTAAGAACTTTTAATGAAGTGAAGGGGTGGTCCTTCCTTTTCACTGGACGTATATCAAGCATGGTGCATAACACAGCCCTCGATCTCCTGTCCCTTGGTCCCTTGGGGGACCCTGACTCGGACCTGGGAGCAGTCCCTCTTCTGCAGCCTGTCTGTCGCTGTCCAGAAGTGGACCACACTCCCGCTGATAGGGCTAACAGGCCTCACCATATAAATTTTGACTGCAATTGAGGAACCTGGAGTACTGGCTATTAATTTTTCATTTCACTGGCTTCTCCTTCCTCAAAGCACCAAATCACCACCCTCTGCTTCAGCACCGCCAGGGAAAGAGGAGCTGCAAACTCAGCCTGAATTGATTCACAAAATCGTGCCACCCTGGGGCTTGGCTCAGCTTTTGACCTTCTGGCACCTCCCCATCCTTCCTCCAGTCCTCACCTTTAGCATGATTTGTCTTTAATCTTCAGAAACTGAGTCACTATTTTCATGAACCCTTTGGTCCAACATCAAAGGCAACTCATGTCCTCCTTGGCCCTTGTGTAACATCTCTAACCTGCAGCTTTACGTTGTCACAGGGGGGTTTTTAACCACAACCAATACTCCTGTCTGGGTCCTTTTTTGAAGCTCATAACCAGACAAATAATCTTATATGTATTTTACTCTGTTTAAACTGCTGCTGCTTCTGTTTTATTGAATTGTGCTAATTATCCGGTGACCCTTTGATTTACACAAATAAAGAATTCCCGAACAAATCGAGCTGTATGCTTTCCTCTACCCATTTAGATGCCTTGTTTCATCTTGGCTCAGCTTGCTACTAAGGATGGCTGCAGAGTGGGCCAGAGTGGAGTGGGCAGAGGGGGCATGGTGGTGACAGACTAGCACGCTTTCATGAGAACATTTCCCCTTGACCCCCTCCCTCACCTTTGCTTATTCCAGGGCACTAAAGTCACTCGTATACCTATCGCACACTGTCCCGTGGGCTGAATACCCACTACTCTGGACTCATCTATTGCTCAGTTGACAAAATCAGGTGCTTGTTGACAGTTCTGTTAAAAAGTTTAATTTCAGGTTACACATTAAATACAATCAAATAGGCAGCAGCAGTTTTATTAAGCATCAGAGTCAGTTGGCGTGCGCATTGATGGAATGCCTGGTAACAGGATGATGGGAGCGGCAGCATCCAATGAGAGTCCACAGTAGGCCAGGCCGGGAGGGGAGTCACAGCGGAGCGCTTTCCCGGCCGCACACTTCATCCAAGCCGGCTTCCCTCTCCTCCCTCCCCTCAGCACCCAGTCTGCCTCCAGCTGGCCAGTGAAGTGAGCTAGCAGCCTGTTAAATCTACCTGAAACTAAGGTCCCAAACTGTCAGCCCTTAAGTTCTGGGAAGGAAAGCTAATCTCATTGTCACTTGAACAAAAAGAAGTACTTAAAACTGTCCGCACATGAAGCTTCTCGGGATTGTCGGCTATTGTTGATGTAAGGCCTGGCAGATACCAGGACTGTGCCTAACCTGAAGAACCTAAGAGACTTGCCAGAAGTCCATGTGCCCAGACCAAAGAGGACCTGGGGGTCAGGAAGACGCTCAGTCTGCCATCTTAAGGAAAAACCAGGGAGGGATGACCCCTGCTTACTTTTTTTGCTCTTGGTAAAAGGAATCGATGACATCTTTGTACTTCTCCAGGACTGCAAGCCGTTTCAGTTTCATTGTGGGACCTAAGAGAAATTGGAAGAGATGAGTGAGGCCTGGGCTGTGAGATGTCTGTGAAGGTTATGTGATAAAGCTCTAGACTCACTGAGTTCCATAACCCTGGAACTAAGCCAGCCTCCAAAATGGCCCATAGTGATCCGTGCACCTGGCAGTCATACCCCTTGTGTGGCTCCTTCCCACACTGTGCCAGGGTTGGTCTAAGTGGCCAGTAGAATACAGAGGAAGTTGGCTAGTTCACATGACGTAACTAACAGGCAGATCATCCCTGCATTTCAGTGATCACTAATACGATGTTGGACATTATGCTTTGATTGCTTGTGATGGGGGCAGCAGAAAGCCCTGGCCAGGGAGGGCCTCTGCCATGGTCCTTATGAGAGGTCTTCTTCATATCACTTTTCTTGGCCTTAGTTCTCTCCTTTCAGGCAAGGCTGAAAGGGCTCTGCTTTGGGTAGCTTAGATTCCATTTTGTGCTAACTCACACTTGGCTGTGTAACTGGAGACTTCAAGATCAAAGCCATTTATAGAAACTGCTTAGAGAGGACATCTGTCTGGTTGACCTTACATTTAATTTGTTAGCACCAGACAGCCAGATAAACTCAGGGTCTCTGATAGCAGCTCAGCATTACTGTAGATAGTTGCCTCTGGGTTCAGCCTTAACGGGTTGGAGGGAGTCTCATTGAAAAAGCCATTTCCACCTCGCCCTGTGTCATGAACACCCCAAGATGCTACAGCCAAGAACGACTTATCCATCTGGCTGAGGCCACAGCAGAGGTCTTTTCTGATTCCTTGGACCATTGGGCCAGAAGGGTTTCATCCCTTTACCTGTTGCATGAGCTGCCTTTACAAAAGATTATGGCGTTCTCACTCCCTGGAGCCAGGTGAAACTAGCCCAGACTCTAACAGGGCCTTCGTGTCTGCTTGGTGGTCCCATTGTGCTCCTCAGTCAAAGCAAAGTTAAATGTCGTATGTTCAAATGAATGAGTTCCAGCACATGTACATTGAACAGGCTCTACCCAAACACAAGCCCAGGCACTGAGCAGTCAAGGTCCTCCCACAGGAAGGAGGTAGGTGTCACCTCAAGTGCCATCAGGGACCTTTGGTTTGCCAAGTCTGCTTCCTAGTGGGCACCTCCCAGGCTCTGCCACGGCCTCTGCCCACCTGCACAGCCCCTGCAATTGTGTAACGAAAACACCTACCCAGCTCTCCACCTGAAATGGAGAAGTCCTTCTCAAGAATGGCCCACTTCTGGATGTGGTAGGGTCGTGCACCTGCATTCATGTTGACTCTCTGGATCCCTTCTTCGATGGCCTGATACACGGCCTCATCCTTCTTCCCCACAACCTCAGACACCGTGGTGGCTTTGCTGCCCACCCTCTGGCAGAACTCCACAGCTTGTTCTGTCAGATTATCCGTGGGCTCAAAGGTGTCAGGGTCCAGAGTGCACTGAAAAGCCAGAGACAGATCAGAACCAAGCCTCACTCCACAGGTCGCATGCCCGGGCCTTGGAGGAGGTCTCACTGCTGATCGTCACAGATGTGGATCACTGTGAACTGTTTCAGAGAGATGGTTCTAGAATGAATAGGACGTGCTACTCAGACTGCTTGAGCCCCTTAGGGCAGGTGGAAGGAAGGGAGGACTGAGATTTAGATGACCTCAGCCAATGAGATCATCTTTTAAATCAGGGGCCACAACTCTGGGCCTGTCTACTACCCCAGAATCAGATACCAGACATCAAATTGGGAGGTATCTACAGCACTTTGTACACTGGACTGTAGAAAACACAGGATCACCAAGACAGCACATGACTAACTCTGAAACGGGGCAGAAGGGATTCCTATATGCCACAGCTGCCCCGCAGTACAGGAAGAACTGACAACTTATTCTAGAATATGGTTGTGACATCCGTACTGTCTTGGCCAAACGTTGCCTCTGCCTGGGGCCAGACCCACACACCACCCACCGGCTGCCCCTTCCTGCACCCCCCAGACACACCTTCAAGGTGAGCAGCATGGACAGGAACTTCCTCTGGTCTCCAATCAGCATGGCGTTGCTGATGATTGGCAGCTCTGTCTTCACGGCCTCCTCAATGGGCACAGGGGGCACGTTCTCCCCACCAGCCGTGATGATTAACTCTGAGGAGGCAAGGCCAGGCCCCCAGCATAGGCTTTAGTCCAGGGGCTCAGGACAAGTACACCCAGACTCTCCAGGTCAGCCTGGAGAGCTGACCCTCTATGGCCAGAAGGACCCAGGTTCAATCACACACCTGTCTGCATGATTTCCAGAAAGGTATTCACCCACTCACCGAGCTTCAGTTTCCCCTGGGAAATTGAGGTGTCGGGTTCCCACAGGGATGCTGCGGGCATTGGGCAACATAAATAAAGCACCTCTTCCTCAGAGGTGTCCCCAACTTTCTTCCCTGGGGGAGCCAAGTTGCTCATGGGAAATTTGAAGTTTCATGCTTTATTTTAAATTTTATGTCCAATTTGTTTTCTACTTGGCATCATATCCATGTTTGGGTCCATGTTTGCATATAGAGATACAAATACCCCTCATGTCTCAGTAGTTAGGACTCAGTGCTTTCACTGTTGGGGCCCAGATTCAATCCCTGGTAGGGGAACTAAGATCCTGCAAGTTGAGCAGCATACCCCACCCTTCCTTCCAAAAATTACATCCTCCAATTTTCTGGAAAGGCTTGCCTTGTTTACAGAGGGAGTTTGAATTCCAGCTTTGTCATTTATTAGCTGTGCGACCTTGGGCAAATTACTTAACCTCTCTGGTTGTCCTCATTAGTTAGGTTGGAGTAATAGCAGTATCTTTCCCACGGGAGACAATAATAAGTAAAACAATGTCATTCATTCATTGTTTTTCATTGGCCATTCATTTATTCACCTAAAAACCTTTAACTGGCTCTACCTCTCAGCTCTGCGGCAGCCTGGCACCCACCACCTTGCTGAAGCTGCGGGTGGAAAGGCCAGGAGGCGTGGTCAGAGGGAGCAGGTTCCTCCAAGTCCTGGATCAACCCCACAGGGAGTCCTGGGGTCCCCAACTTCTCAAGTGTTCATCGATGGCAAGGCATGTGGCATTAACTAAGACCTCAATACTTCTAGTGGGTATAAATAGTGGTGGCAGTATAATTGCTCCCACATCCCACCACAGCCTCGAACCCAGCTGGTGGCACTCACCTTTGAGACGCCCCGTGATATAGAGGAAGCCGTCAGCATCCAGGCGGCCAGTGTCTCCCGTGTGCAGCCAGCCCTCAGCATCGATGGCCTCACACGTCTTGTCCTCCATGTTCAGGTAGCCCATGAAGATGGTGCGGCCCCACAGGCAGATCTCCCCGATGCCCTCTGCGTCCTCATTCACCAGCTTCACCTGGCAGCCTGGCACCACCTTGCCGGAACTGGGTGTAGAGAGGCCAGGAGGGGTGGTCAGAGGGAGCAGTTTCCTCCAAGCCCTAGATCAGCCCCTACAGGGAGCCCTGGGGCCCTCAACCTCTCAGTGTTCATCGACAGCTAGAGTGTCCCCTCCTGGGATTTTTTTTATTTTAATAGGGTCCTCATAGCCAGTTAAAGGTTTACAGGTGAATGAATGAATGAATGGGCAAAATCTTAATGGGTTAACTTCATGTGCTGTGATGGGCAGGCAGGGAGGGGAGATATTTAAGTACAACAGAGAATCCTTCAACTCACTCCCCAGAGCTGACTGCCTTCCCAGTGCACCAGAGGACTGGCCCAGTCCCCACCAGCTCCCATCACAGTTGGAGCCTGGGCCATCAACAATGCTGGGACACCCTCTAACACACCCCATGCTACTGGAGGGAGGGAACAAAGGGCTGTTCCTCCCGCAGAACCCTGCTCAGGGAGCCCCTGAGCTGCAAGGCTGTTTATATCCACAGAGCCATGTAACACTCACAGGGACCACCCCCACAAGACTCAGGCCTGGCAAAGGGACTTGGCCCAAGATAGAGCTGTTGGCACTCAGGGATCCATGGCCCAGTGGTCTACGCCCAGGGTCCTAATCAGCAGATAGGCACCGACAGGTATCAAGATATTCAGGCCAGCATATGTGCCAAAACCTGGGACGCACCTGTAGAGTCGGTAGTTGTAGGGGCTGGACATGAAGTGGGGGCCTGAGGTCTCGCTGAGGCCGTAGCCTGCATATAAGCGAATGTTGAGGCCCAGGAAGAAATGCTGTGTCTCTGCAGTCATGGGGGCTGCCCCGTAGAAGTTCTTCTGACACTTGGCAAAGCCTAGCGCCTGGCGGACCTTGGCGAGCACCAGGTAATCTGCCAGTCGGGTTGTGAAGGGCTTCAGATCGCTGGTGGGAGAGAGAGAATGGCTCACAGAAGACAACACATCCACACACATGCATTAAAACGGAGGAGGTGGTCAGTGGGTACCCTGAATGGCAATTTCAGTTATCTACCCTGATTGATTAGTGGTGATGCTGAATCCATCACTAAATATTTTCAATATTGGCCCTTCCTATGAACATGCATGCACTCATGGGTGTATACATGTAGTTTTGTGCAAATACATCTTGAGCAGGAAGTCAGAAAGACAGATTCAGCTGTGTATGACAACACAGAGGCACAAAAGTGCACACACAATAATATGCACATGTAGACACTTGAAGTATGTATGCATGGACATGTGAACACACGTCTGATCCCACTTGAAACCCTTGAATGAGCCGTTTCTACATATTTACTTTTCACATCCATGCAAATGAAATGGTACACACACGTGTACACATCGCATGTGACACAATACAGTTTCACAGACACACTAGTGGTGGAAAACATTTCCAAATTGAAACAGGCCAGATTTATGCTGTCGACCCTCCTACAGCACTGGGTGAGAATTTAAAAGCAATCAAAAGGCTGTGGGTGGAAGACTGGGATGTTGGGAAGGCTGGAAAAGCCCCCATCACTGTGGCCTCTACTTGAGCCACCTTCTGAAGTCAGGAGTCCCCTCAGAAGACTGCCAGAAGCTGCTCCCAAGGAGGTGAATGCTACTCCAGAGGGAGCAAGTCAGTCCCTGCAGTCAGAACCCAAAGATGGGGTTACTGTCTCCTGTGGGATCTGGGAGGAGAACAGGTGTTCCAGCCCAGCCACTGATGGGGCTTCTGTGAAGGGGTCAGGATAAGCCTGGCCTCTCAGATCCTACGTTGTGTCCCGGGGTTATGAGCCAGCCCTGTTGCCTCCCCAGGCCTCTTGTCTCCTGGCCCCCTGTACCTGCTCGGGCAGGTGAGGTTCTGCTCCAAGGTCACCGACATGGCCCAGAGCAGCATCTTGCGCCGGATGAAGCCAGACTGAGCCGCCACCTCCTGGATCCGCTCCATGATCTTCTCCCACACCCGAGGCACCCCCATGTGGGATGTGGGCTCCACCTCCCGCAGCGTGTTCACCAGACTCCCCTATTTGCCACCAGCGAGAGACAGGCTTGTGGTGGAGAGCCAGCTGGGAGCCAGGAAGCCTGTTCCCAGAGTCAGCGTGCACCCGTGCAGGCCCCCTGCACACAGGCACTCACACAAGTGCACACCATGCAACTCACGTCCCATACTATTGGCTAGGACGCAACAGCCATCCCTTCCCTGCTCCTCTTTGTTAACAGAACCTTGATGTTGCTCAGGTGCCAGGGTGGCCAGTCCTGGTGGCAGCAACTTTCCTATCAGTCTAACTCAGACATGGTCACCCCATTCCTCTAAGCAGTGAGTGGGCTTCCTAGGTGGCGCTAGTGGTAAAGAACCCATCTGCTAAATCTGTTCAATCCCTGAGTTGGGAAGATCCCCTGGAGGAGGGCATGGCAACCCACTCCAGTGTTCTTGCCTGGAGAATCCCATGGACAGAGGAGCCTGATGGGCTACAGTCCATAGGGTCACAAAGAGTCAGACATGACTAAAGCGACTTAGCAGGCACACACACAAGCAGTGACTAGTTGAGGAATGGACATGGGACATGATTTGGGCCCATGTAGGGGGAGGAAGAAGTCTGCTAGAGGGCTTCTGGGGACGTTCTCCTTACAGTAAAAAGAAGGAGCCCAAGCACAGGTGTAGTGTATGAGACTATGATGCAGGGCAGGGCTGTGGCCATCTGTGACCATCCTGTGATCTTACACTGTGAGTGGCCTGTCCTTGCTGGTCTTGCAGACCCACAGAGCCACTCTGACTCAACTTCGCTTTATGTAATATCATTGAGTTCCCTTCTTGTTTGGTCATCTGAGTTAGCTGTGAACACACAGGGGACCAGCAGGCTCACAAATGCTTACACAGGGCCCACAGACACAAGCACACATGGGCACACGGACAGGCAGAGAGGCAGACTGACCTTCAGAGCATCAGGCTCGGCAAAGCAGACCTGGGCCCCCCACTGGATGCCTGTCCACAGGTCATAGATCTGGGCGGCAATGTGGCTGAGCGGCAGGTAGCTGACCACTACCTCCTGTTGGATTTCCGCAGGTTGGATGTCACCGGCCTGGCTGCCGTACCGTGCTGTCCACGTGATCTGGAGGATGGGCAGATGGGCCCCGGGCAGTATCTTCAAGTCAGCTCTGAAAGTGCCCACACCTGGAGCCACCCTAGGGGCTTGGGGTACTTCTTTGGAGTGTTCTTTGAACACCTTCCTGGGCATCTCTGCAGGACCCCCTGGGCCAGGCCTTGCCCTTCCATCCCCCTCCACTTTGCTGGGCTCAGTCTGGACCACAGAGCTGTCGTACTTATCTCAGATCCCTGAATGGAGGGGCTGAAGGGGCCCCCTTGAGGGCTGCTGGGGCAAGGCCATTGCCCAGGTCCACCCTCAGCCCACCCCCACACATCTGGGCATCCGTCCTACATTGTCCTGACTCAGCATCACACCCTTGGGGTTCCCAGTAGTGCCCGACGTGTAGACCAGTGCACAGCACTGATTAGGCTTCTGGGCATTGATGATGACGTCCAGGGCCTCCTCAGGCACCTCATTCCCCAGCTCCATGAGCTCCTCCATCTGCACCAGGTGGGAGAGTGGGGGCAGTCCCGGTGAGCTGGGTGGGCTCGTACAGGCCCCCGCTGCCCCCCAGGCCCCTCTACCTGTACCGTGTACACGCTGGGCATCTGCATCGGAGGATCTTCTCTATATATCACTACTGCCTTCAGATGTGGTAGGTGTTTCCAGATCTGTGTGGACAGAGAAAACAAGTGGGGTTTCATTAAAAAAAGTCACTTCTTAAGAAGAGCCCCATCCCCAGGTGTTTGCCAGCCTGGCAGGCGCCTTGTGGCAAAGGTTGTTGGTCCCCAGCTCTGACCTTTGACTCAGCAGGACACCTGCCACCCTTAATGCCTGATTTCCCATCATGAGAACTTTGGAGCATCGAAGATGGAATAAACAGGCAGCAGGGAACGACATCTATTAAAGGAAAGCCAGACAAGCTGGGGCCTGGCTGAACGGAACAGAGGACTGTGTAATGATGGAAGAGAGAAGCAGAGAGGAAAGGGTAGAGGAAATCAGAACTCAGTTATCTCACTGAGTTGAGGTGTCAGAGGTCAGAGTTCAGGAAAGCTGGGGTGCCTAGAATTTGTGAGATAGAGTACCAGACAGGAGAGAACTGGCAGAGAAAGAGTTCGACGAATCTCTTTAGGTGTCTTCTTGAGTCTTTGGCGGAATACCAATCCGCACAGGCATAGGTGAAACTACAAGAAACTGGAAGAACAGAGGCTAGAGGAAGATCAATGGCTGGGGCTAGAAGACAAACAAGAGCTTGTACGGGGCCAGAGATATTTGTGTTTCCATCAGCCAGAGTGAAGGGCCCTTAGGAGGTATGAAATACAGACTTCCAAAGCGACAAGTGTTAGCTATGCTAAATCAGCCTTAGAGGAAAGGCTGTGTAAACCTGCCCTGAAAGGCTTCATTAAACACAAGTTTCAAAACGAAGTTGAGCAAGAGAAAAAAACTGGAATAAATTAACATGGGGAAGAAAACTAAGAAATCTAACGTACATGTAATTGGAGTCCCAGGAAACATTTTTTAATTGAAAAAAGCCTGAGAAATTTCTAAATTTGATTAAAACTATAAATCCATCCCCAAAGAAAGGCAATGCCAAGGAGTGCTCAAACTACCGAACAATTGCACTCATCTCACACGCTAGTAAAGTAATGCTCAAAATTCTCCAAGCCAGGCTTCAGCAATATGTGAACCGTGAACTTCCTGATGTTCAAGCTGGTTTTAGAAAAGGCAGAGGAACCAGAGATCAAATTGCCAACATCCGCTGGATCATGGAAAAAGCAAGAGAGTTCCAGAAAAACATCTATTTCTGCTTTATTGACTATGCCAAAGCCTTTGACTGTGTGGATCACAATAAACTATGGAAAATTCTGAAAGAGATGGGAATACCAGACCACCTGATCTGCCTCTTAAGAAATCTGTATGCAGGTCAGGAAGCAACAGTTAGAACTGGTCATGGAACAACAGACTGGTTCCAAATAGGAAAAGCAGTACGTCAAGGCTGCATATTGTCACCATGTTTATTTAACTTATATGCAGAGTACATCATGAGAAATGCTGGACTGGAAGAAACACAAGTTGGAATCAAGATTGCCGGGAGAAATATCAATAACCTCAGATATGCAGATGACACCACTCTTATGGCAGAAAGTGAAGAGGGGCTAAAAAGCCTCTTGATGAAAGTGAAAGTGGAGAGTGAAAAGGTTGGCTTAAAGCTCAACATTCAGAAAACGAAGATCATGGCATCTGGTCCCATTACTGCATGGGAAATAGATGGGGAAACAGTGGAAACAGTGTCAGACTTTGTTTTTCTGGGCTCCAAAATCACTGCAGATGGTGACTGCAGCCAAGAAATTAAAAGACGCTTGCTCCTTGGAAGGAAAGTTATGACCAACCTCGATAGCATAATCAAAAGCAGAGACATTACTTTGCCAACAAAGGTTCGCCTAGTCAAGGCTATGGTCTTTCCTGTGGTCATGTATGGATGTGAGAGCTGGACTGTGAAGAAGGCTGAGCGCCGAAGAATTGATGCTTTTGAACTGTGGTGTTGGAGAAGACTCTTGAGAGTCCCTTGGACTGCAAGAAGATCCAACCAGTCCATTCTGAAGGAGATCAATCCTGGAATTTCTTTAGAAGGAATGATGCTAAAGCTGAAACTCCAGTATTTTGGCCACCTCATGCGAAGAGCTGACTCATTGGAGAAGACTCTGATGCTGGGAGGGATTGAGGGCAGGAGGAGAAGGGGACGACAGAGGATGAGATGGCTGGATGGCATCACTGACTCGATGGATGCAAGTCTGAGTGACCTCCGGGAGCTGGTGATGGACAGGGAGGCCTGGCGTGCTGCGGTTCATGGGGTCGCAAAGAGTCGGACACGACTGAGCGACTGATCTGATCTGATAAATCCATCAACTCAAGACTCCCAGTGAACCCCAAGCAGGGTAATCACAAAGAAAAACCATGCCAAGACTCAGCATGATCCAATTGCTGAAAACCAGTGATAAAGGAAAAAATCTTAAAAGAGGTCAGAGAAATAAGATATACCATGTGGAAAGGAACAAAGATAAGAAAGTATAGACTATTTATCAGAAATTATGCAAAGTAGAAAACATTGGGATGGAGTCTTTAAAGAGCTAAAAGGGGGAAAAAAATACTTTTTGAAAAATGAAGGCAAAAATGAGAAGCTGACAGAAGGCATTGCCCTTGGACTTGTATTCCAAGAAATGTTGAAGAAAATTCTTTAGGAGGAAGGAAGACAAACCAGATGAAAACTCGAGGAGGACATGAAGGGATGAAGAGAGCCAGAAACAGCAAATATGTGGGTAAACCAAAAAGAGACATCTTCCTTTTCTTTAAAAAAATTTGGAATGATACATGACTAAGTACTACATTGCAGTGACTTCTCTGGTGGGTCCAGTGTCTAAGACTCTGTTCTCCCAGTGCAGGGGGCCCAGGTTTAATCCCTGGTCAGGGAACTAGAACCCACATGTTAAAACTAAGAGTTGAGCTCCCGTGCCATAATGGAGATCGATGATCCCAAGTGCTGCACCTAAGATCTGACATCATTTCAGTTCAGTCACTCAGTCATGTCCAAATTTTTGCAACCCCATGAACTGCAGCATGCCAGACCTCCCTGTCTATCACCAACTCCCAGAGTTCACTCAAACTAACGTCCATCGAGTCAGTGATGCCATCCAGCCATCTCATCCTCTGTTGTCCCCTTCTCCTCCTGCCCCCAATCCCTCCCAGCATCAGAGTCTATTCCAATGAGTCAACTCTTCACATCAGGTGGCCAAAGTATTGGAGTTTCAGCTTTAGCATCATTCCTTCCAAAGAAATCCCAGGGCTGATCTCCTTCAGAATGGACTGGTTGGATCTCCTTGCAGTCCAAGGGACTCCCAAGAATCTTCTTCAACACCACAGTTCAAAAGTATCAATTCTTTGGCACTCAGGTTTCTTCACAGTCCAACTCTAAAATCCATACATGACCCCTGGAAAAACCATAGCCTTGTCCCATCACTTCATGGGAAATAGATGGAGAAACAGTGGAAACAGTGTCAGACTTTATTTTTCTGGGCTCCAAAATCACTGCAGATGGTGACTGCAGCCATGAAATTAAAAGACGCTTACTCCTTGGAAGGAAAGTTATGACCAACCTAGATAGCATATTCCAAAGCAGAGACATTACTTTGCCAACAAAGGTTCGTCTAGTCAAGGCTATGGTCTTTCCTGTGGTCATGTATGGATATAAGAGTTGGACTGTGAAGAAAGCTGAGAGCTGAAGAATTGATGCTTTTGAATTGTGGTGTTGGAGAAGACTCTTGAGAGTCCCTTGGACTGCAAGGAGATCCAACCAGTCCATTCTGAAGGAGATCAGCCCTGGGATTTCTTTGGAAGGAATGATGCTAAAGCTGAAACTCCAGTATTTTGGCCACCTCATGTGAAGAGTTGACTCATTGGAGAAGACTCTGATGCTGGGAGGGATTGGGGGCAAGAGGAGAAGGGGACGACAGAGGATGAGATGGCTGGTTGGCATCACTGACTCAATGGACGTGAGTCTGAGTGAACTCTGGGAGTTGGTGATGGAAAAGGAGGCCTGGCGTGCTGCAACTCATGGGGTTGGAAAGAGTTGGACACGACTGAGCGACTGAACTGAACTGAACTGAACTGACTAGATGGACCTTTGTTGGCAAGTAATGTCTCTGCTTTTGAATATGCTATCTAAGTTGGTCATAACTTTCCTTCCAAGGAGTAAGCGTCTTTTAATTTCATGGCTGCAGTCACCATCTGCAGTGATTTTGGAGCCCCCAAAAATAAAGTCTGCCACTGTTTCCACTATTTCCCCATCTATTTCCCATGAAGTGATGGGACCAGATGCCGTGATCTTAGTTTTCTGAATGTTGAGCTTTAAGCCAACTTTTTCAGTCTCCACTTTCACTTTCATCAAGAGGCTTTTTAGTTCCTCTTCACTTTATGCCATAAGGGTAGTGTCATCTGCATATCTGAGGTTATTGATAATTCTCCCGGCAATCTTGATTCCAGCTTGTGCTTCTTCCAGCCCAGCGTTTCTCATGATGTACTCTGCATAGAAGTTAAATAAGCAGGGTGACAATATACAGCCTTGACGTACTCCTTTTCCTATTTGGAACCAGTCTGTTGTTCCATGTCCAGTTCTAACTGTTGCTTCCTGACCTGCATACAAATTTCTCAAGAGGCAGGTCAGGTGGTCTGGTATTCCCATCTCTTTCAGAATTGTCCACAGTTTATTGTGATCCACACAGTCAAAGGCTTTGGCATAGTCAATAAAGCAGAAATAGATGTTTTTCTGGAACTCTCTTGCTTTTTCCATGATCCAGCGGATGTTGGCAATTTGATCTCTGGTTCCTCTGCCTTTTCTAAAACCAGTTTGAACATCTGGAAGTTCATGGTTCACATATTGCTGAAGCCTGGCTTGGAGAATTTTGAGCATTACTTTACTACCGTGTGAGATGAGTACAGCTGTGCAGCAGTTTGAGCATTCTTTGGCATTGCCTTTCTTTGGGATTAGGATGAAAACTAACCTTTTCCAGTACTGTGACCACTGCTGAGTTTTCCAAATTTGCTGGCATATTGAGAGCAGCACTTTCACAGCATCATCTTTCAGGATTTGCAATAGCTCAACTGGAATTCCATCACCTCCACTAGCTTTGTTTGTAGTGATGCTTCCTAAGGCCCACTTGACTTCACATTCCAGAATGTCTGGCTCTAGGTGAGTGATCACACCATCGTGATTATCTGGGTCGTGAAGATCTTTTTTGTACAGTTCTTCTGTGCATTCTTGCCACCTCTTCTTAGTATCTTCTGCTTCTGTAGGTCCATAACATTTCTGTCCTTTATCGAGCCCATCTTTGCATGAAATGTTCCCTTGGTATCTCTGATTTTCTTGAAGAGATCTCTAGTCTTTCCCATTCTGTTGTTTTCCTCTATTTCTTTGCATTGGTTACTGAGGAAGGCTTTCTTATCTCTTCTTGCTATTCTTTGGAACTCTGCATTCAGATGCTTATATCTTTCCTTGTCTCCTTTGCTTTTCACTTCTCTTCCTTTCACAACTATTTGTAAGGCCTCCTCAGACAACCATTTTGCTTTTTTGCATTTCTTTTTCTTGGGGATGATCTTGATCCCTGTCTCCTGTACAATGTCACGAACCTCTGTCCATAGTTCATCAGGCACTCTATCAGATCTAGTCCCTTAAATCTATTTCTCACTTCCACTGTATAATCATAAGGAATTTGATTTAGGTCATACATGAATGGCATAGTGCTTTTCCTTACTTTCTTCAATTTAAGTCTGAATTTGGCAATAAGGAATTCATGATCTGAGCCACAGTCAGCTCCCAGTCTTCTTTTTGCTGACTATATAGAGCTTCTCCATCTTTGGCTGCAAAGAATATAATCAATTTGATTTTGGTGTTGACCATCTGGTGATGTCCATGTGCAGAGTCTTCTCTTGTGTTGTTGGAAGAGGGTGTTGCTATGACCAGTGCATTTTCTTGGCAAAACTCTATTAGTCTTTGCCCTGCTTCATTCCGTATTCCAAGGCCAAATTTGCCTGTTACTCCAGGTGTTTCTTGATTTCCTACTTTTGCATTCCAGTCTCCTGTAATGAAAAGGACATCTTTTTTGCGGTGTTAGTTCTAAAAGGTCTTGTAGGTCTTCATAGAACCGTTCAACTTCAGCTTTTTCAGCATTACTGGTTGGAACATAGGCTTGGATTACCATGATATTGAATGGTTTGCCTTGGAAACGAACAGAGATTATTCTGTTGTTTTTGAGATTGCATCCAAGTACTGCATTTTGGACTCTTTTATTGACCATGATGGCTACTCCATTTCTTCTAAGGGATTCCTGCCCACAGTAGTAGATATAATGGTCATCTGAGTTAAATTCACCCACTCCAGTCCATTTTACTTCGCTGGTTCCTAGAATGTCCACCTTCACTCTTGCCATCTCCTGTTTGACCACTTCCAATTTGCTTTGATTCATGGACCTGACATTCCAGGTTCCTATGCAATATTTCTCTTTACAGCATCAGACCTTGCTTCTATCACCAGTCACATCCACAACTGGGTATTCTTTTTGCTTTGGCTCCATCCCTTCATTCTTTCTGGAGTTATTTCTCCACTGATCCTCATTAGCATACTGGGCACTTACCGACCTGGGGAGTTCCTTTTTCAGTATCCTATCATTTTGCCTTTTCATACTGTTTATGGGGTTCTCAAGGCAAAAATACTGAAGTGGTTTGCCATTCCCTTTTCCCGTGGACCACATTCTGTCAGACCTCTCCACCATGAACCGCCCGTCTTGGCTGACCCCACATGGCACGGCTTAGTTTCATTGAGTTAGACAAGGCTGTGGTCCATGTGATCTGACAAGATCTGACATAGCCAAATAAATAAGTAAGTAAATAAAATACTGCATTGCAGGGGGTATAACTTACATAGAACTTAAGCATGAATGACAATAGCACAAAGTATGGAAAGGGGATGCAAGCGCACTGTTGTAAGATTCATATGCTACATGCAAAGAAGGACAATATTACATTCTAATCGTATTTGAAAGTAGACTGTGATGAGTTAAAGATGCATATTGTAAGCCCTAGAGCAAACACTAGAGGGAGAGCTAAGAAGCCGGTAGATAAAAGGGAATGAAAGTGAGTGTCAGTCGCTCAGTCGTGTCCCTCTCTTTACGACCCCATAGACTGTAGCCCACCAGGCTCCTCTGTCCATGGAATTTTTCTGAAGAAAATACTGGAGTGGGTTGCCATTCCGTTCTCCAGAGGATCTTCCCAAACCACGGATTGAACCCACATCTGCTGCATTGCAGGCAAATTCTTTATCATCTGAGCCACCAGTCATTCAGTCGTGTCAGACTCTGCGACCCCATGGACTACAGCACACCAGGCCTCCCTATCCAACACCAACTCCCAGAGTTTACTCAAACTCATGTCCATTGAGTCGGTGATGCCATCCAACCATGTCATCCTCTGTCGTCCCCTTCTCCTCCCGCCCTCAATCTTTCCCAGCATCAGGGTCTCTTCAAATGAGTTAGCTCTTCGTATCAGGTGGCCAAAGTATTCGAGTTTCAGCTTCAACATCAGTCCTTCCAATGAATATTCAGGACTGATTTCCTTTAGGATGGACTGGTTGACTCTCCTTGCTGTCCAAGGGGCTCTTAAGAGTCTTCTCCAACACCACAGTTCAAAAACATCAGTTCTTCGGTGCCCAGTTTTCTTTAGAGACCAACTCTTACATCCATACATGACCAGATGGACCTTTGTTGGCAAAGTAATGTCTCTGCTTTTTAGTATGCTGTCTAGGTTGGTCATAACTTTCTTCCAAGGAGCAAGTGTCTTTGGTCTTCATGGCTGCAGTCACCATCTGCAGTGATTTTGGAGCCCCCAAAAACAAAGTCTCTCACTGTGTCCACTGTTTCCCCATTTTTTGCCATGAAGTGATGGGACCAGATGCCATGATCTTAGTTTTCTGAATGCTGAATTTTAAGCCAAATTTTTCACTCTCCTCTTTCACTTTCATCAAGAGGCTCTTCAGTTCTTCACTTTCTGCCATAAAGTGGTGTCATCTGTATATCTGAGGTTATTGGTATTTCTCCTGGCAGTCTTGATTCCAGCTTGTGCTTCATCCAGCCCAGCATTTCTCATGATGTACTCTGCATATAAGTTAAATAAGTAGGGTGACAATATACAGCCTTGATGTACTCCTTTCCCAATTTGGAACTAGTCTGTTGTTCCATGTCTAGTTCTAACTGTTGTTTCTTGACCTGCATACAGATTTCTCAGGAGGCAGGTCAGTAGTCTGGTATTCCAATCTCTTTAAGAATTTTCCACATTTTGTTGTGATCCACACAGTCAAAGGCTTTGGCATAGTCAATAAAGCAGAAGTAGATGTTTTTCTGGAACTCTCTTGCTTTTTTGACGATCCAGTGGATGTTAGCAACTTGATCTCTGGTTCCTCTGTCTTTTCTAAATCCAGCTTAAACATCTGGAAGCTCATGGTTCACGTACTGTTGAAGCCTGGCTGGAAGAATTTTGAGCCACCAGGGAAACCCATAGAATGGAATACTCAAAAATAAAACAAAAACAAAAAACTCCATTCAAAAGAAATCATGAGAGAGGAGAAAAGGGTTAAGGGATGGATGGGATCAAAGAACAAACAGGAAAGAACCAAGTGGTAGTTTTATAGACAATTTTGTCCGACTAGATAAAAAGTATGACTCACCTATACGCTGTCTAAAGAGACTTGCTTTAAATATGAAGACATATGTGGGTTAAAAGAGAAACAATGCAAAAATATATACCATGCAAACATTGATCAGAAGAGATCTGCAGTGGCTATATTAATATAAGACAAAGTAGCTTTGGAAGAATGGTTCTCAGAGGTAAAGAGGGACATTTCTTAATGATAAAGGGGTTAAGTCATCCAGATGACATAACAACATAACTATGTGCATACATGACAGTTTCAAAATACACAAAGCAAAACCAGATTTAAAAGGATAAATAAATAATCCACAATAATTGAGATTTCAATCCTCAGTATTTGTTACCAATAGAACAAACAGAAAATTAACAGGGATATAGATGAGTTAAACAACATATCAATCAAGTTGCCATTATTAATATTTATAGAACATTCTACCCAACAAACTGAAGAATGCACATTCATTCAAATATGCATGGAACAGTCACCAACATAGGCCAGTTTTTTATCCACCACATCTACTTTGTACAAACAGGGTGTTTCAAGTAGCAAAGAGCCCCAAGTGACGAGAGAAAGTTCTTTCTTTGGAAAAGAATCCTAGCTGATCAATTAGAAAACCAGTGTTTTCCCATGGCTTATGTATTCAATAATAATTAATTCAGGCAAAGTTCATCAGTGGAGAGTGATGGGGAATGCTGCAGTGGATCAACAGGTGGCCACCTGAATCCAGGGAATGAAGCTCAGCGTCAGTATAAGCGATACTGTCTGACATCACCTGCCTCTTGAAGCTGTGCAATGGGAAGTACACAGCACCACCTATGGGGTGTTTTTGCCAATTAGCATCTAATCTGAAGGGCATCAAGGCTTGCAATCTAACAGGAAGCGTGGAGGTTAAGCTACACAACAGCTCAGGACCCCTGACCTGGTTTATGCAGCATGTTTATGACAGAGGCTCTCACATTTGAGCCTGTGTCAGAATCACCAGGAGGCATGGGCCCCACACCCTGTTTTTTAGAATCCGTAGGTCTGGGTGGGTTCTGAAACTAAGTTCCCAGGTGATGTGACTGGTCCTGGACCGCACTGGTCTATGGTACCGGACAAAAGGTGGGGGCTCTGTTTTGAATTAAAAGACTCTTAAGAGACACCACCAAATGCAACACAGGGGCCTGGTTTAGATCTTGATTCAAACAAAGTGCCTGGAAAAAACACATTGTCAGTATTAGATGATAGGAAAGAATTCTTTGACTAGTGTAAATAAAGTTGATAAAGTTGCTGTGATGAAGAAACTGTTTTATATTTTATAAATATTGAGCTATTTAGGGGGTGAAATGCTGTGATGTCAGACATTTGCCTTCAAATACTTCATACTGATGGGTGTGATGAAAAAACACTGATGATTATTAAATCTGGATGATCATTCTATGAGGGTCCACTATACTTTTCTCTCTATTTATGTTTGTCTGGAGAGTTTCAGAACACAGATTTTAGTCTGGCCAGTCCGGGGCTCCAGGTCCCACCATCCCAGAAGGCTGGAGACACTTCTCCTGCCCTCAGGAGCAGGGGGGCACCGAGGTCCAGGTAACAGCTCCAGAACCAGAGCCAAGTCAACCCGGAGGAAGCCTCTCTGAGATGCCAGGAGCCACGGAGGGCCTTGCAGGCTGTTGGGTACAGCTGGGGCACAGAGGTGTCCTCAGGCCACTGAATGCCAGCGTGGTGTACATGACGACAGGGTCAATCAGGAAGGGGCCTTAAATGGATCAGGAGGCATCAGTGCTCCAGAAAGCTTCCAGCTGCCCCAAGAGGCACTTTTGGGCTCCTACTGTGCCCTACGGTCTCTAGAAGACACTGCAGCACTTGCTCTGGCTTGGCCCAAGCCCCACCCTGCGGCAGCCCATACCCCCATTCCCCACCAGGACTCAGACTTGGGTGCTCACATTTCAGTGCCCTGAACCACCCTTAGGGCACTCAACCCTTCCCTGAAGGGACAACCATGTGAGGCCATGGGCTGGCTGTGGGGGATGAGGGGTAATGCTCCTTGAGCTTCCTGGGTCTCAGTTTTCAGACCTGACAAATGGGTCAACAGCCATCCCCCTGCTGTGCTGATGTGTGCGTGTGCTGGGGAGGGCTGCTGTTGAGGATGATGGCTGACTGGCAGGGAAGGTGGAAGTCTGTGACGATGCCTAGCCTGACCCGTGTGGCTGCTGCCCCCTTTCCCCCAAACCTTCAGAATCTTTTCCAGCTGCTTCTGTGTGTCGACTATGATGATGTTGGCGCGGCAGTCATAGGCGATATACTGGCAGGCCTCAGGGGAGCTGGTCGTGTAGATGCCGGTGGTGATGCCACTGTCAGAGACCCGGGAAGACGTGTGTCTGGGTGGGTACAGCAGCCCACCCCCTTAGCCCCGACCCCTGCCCAACACACCCACACCCCTGGCCCCAGAGAGCTCCCATGGCCGGCCAGGCAGCTCAGCACAGCTGCCCTGGGCAGAAGGGGACAAAAGCGGGTCTGGAGAGGGCCCCAGGGAAGAGATGAAATGTTGGGGAGGGGGTGGGGGGACCCTAAAAAGAGATAACGACCCTCTCTTCACTCTCTGCCCCCCTCCAACCCACTGGAAACTCTGCCCCTCCCTCAGCCACTCACCCTGCGAAGACTGCGCCCACTGCTGAGAAGAACCACTCCGGGGAGTTGAAGGCGAGGATGGCCACGCTGTGGGCCCGCTCCAGGCCAAGCTCCAGGCCAAAGGTAGACAGGCCGGGTCAACCAGCAGGAAAGAGGCCTCTCATTCACACCAAACCCCGCTTCCAGACATCAGGGGACTCTGCCAGCCCACCTCAGGGACCACCTCCCAGGGTCAGAGTGTGCCCTGGGGGACCAGCCACTCAACAGCCCTTGCTGCCCCTCCCAGGCCTTCCCAGGGAGCCCACCCCTCAGCCCAGTGCACCAGGCTTCCCAGCCCCCTCGAGCGGGACGACAAATGAGAAGCTCATGCCACATCCTGGCACATGATAAGGGTCCAATGAACGTAAACCCTCAGCCCCAGGCCAGAATAGACCATTAGCTCAATGAACAGGACGGTTTTACAGTGATCTTGTCTAAGGGCTTGCCCAGTGGGGTATCGGAAGGAGGTCTGTGAAGGTCAGAACTGAGGTCAGGCCTCGGGTGGCTTCCTCACCTTCAGGAAGCCCTTGGCGGCTTTGCGGGCCAGCAGGTAGTACTGGGTGTAGGAGATGTGTTCCCACGTGCCCTGCCTCTTGAAGCCCATAGCGCTGAGGTCCCCATACTTGTCCAGAGTCGTGGAGAACATCTGATGAACAGTGCGGGGAGTCTGCGAGCAGATGGGGTCTATGCGTAGGCGGACACGCCCATCGGCCCGAGTCGTCCATAGCGCCTCCTCTGCAGGGTCAGGGAGACCACAGCTTGCATTGTGCCAGCCAGGGCTTGTCCCCAGGGGACTCTTGCTCCTTCCCTGGGCAGAGCTCCCAGGCCTCTGGTTCCCACAATGCCTTGAGCACTGAGCCACGAGGGCTGGAAGACTCGTGAGGAGGCTTCCTGGAGGGGGATGCCTGATGGCCCTGAAGGATGGACAATCTAGGGAGGCAGCAATGAAGTGGGAGGGCAGAAGGAGGCCTTGGGGACCCTAGATATTTTTCTGCTAGGGTCCATCATGCCAGCTGGAATTTGCCCCGAGGCTGGGTAGTCAGCAGTGGATTTGGGGGTTGCCCAGAAGAGCAGGACTTTCTGATCCTCTGGGGTTTCTACCCTTCCTCTGTCTCCTGAGAAGCGGTTGGGGACAGACCCAAATGGCAGAAGATCAAAACAGCAAAAATAGCAACACTTCCAGGGGGCTAGAGGAGACTGGAAACTAGCAGGCTCTGATCACTAGCCTGGAAAATTTCCCAGTCCCACGAAATAATCTAACCATCTCTTTGCTCATCCCTGCCAGGGCCGGGCCCCATGCGAAACCCTCACGTGGGGATCTCATCTCGTCTGCACAACATAGGCCTGGTAGCCCCCTTTTACAGACGGGGCAGCTGCAGCTCAGCGAGGCTCGGTCATTTTCGCCATGTCACACAGTGGGAGAGGCATGCCTGACACTGTCCCGGGCACCACCTACCCGTTAAGTTTACTGAGTGCGATAGATGAAACAGAGCTTTACCATCCAGTCCGTGAGATGTGGGGTGAGTCTGTTTTCTCACCCTCTTTCAAACCTCTGAGTCTGTTTTCTCAGGGGAAAGCTGAGGGTTTAGTTCTCAGGGATGTTATGAGGGTCAAAAGAATGAAAGAGCTTCGGCATGTAGTTGGTGCCCAATAAATGCACACCTTGTTCTTCCTCCCTTTTTCCAGATCATTTGCAAAGGGGTTGGGTGGTCTAGACACTTGTCCATGGGGCTGCCTTCTGGGGACAGAGCAGTCATTCTACCAAGGTGAGTCATGGGTGAGGGAGTGGGGACCACAGGGCCTACTGCACCCCTGCTGGCCAACCCGCTCTGAGATGGAGAGGTCCCACTTCCTTAGACATCCATCTGGAGGCAAGACCAACGGTGAGCTGTACGACAGACGGTTCTGAGGCAGCCAGCAGATGGACCTTGTCTCTTCCTTCAGTGCTCTAGGGTTTCATGTGAACCCTAGAGTTGGCAGAAAGAGGTGGAGGCCCTGGGGCTGGGACAGAAGAGCCCATCCTTCCTCCCATGGAGGCCAACGATGGGGGAAAAGGGGACATGTGTGCTTCGTTGCTCCATCGCGTCTGAATCTTTGGGACCCTTTGGGCTGTAGCCCGCCAGGCTCCTTTGCCCATGGAATTCTCCAAGAAAGAATACTGGAGTGGATTGCCATTTCCTCCTCCAGGCAACCTTCCCAACCCAGGGATTGAACCCGCATCTCCTGTGTCTCCTGCATTGCAGATGGATTCTTTACCCACGGAGCCATCAGAGAAGCCATTAAAAGGGGACATATCCAGGCCCAAATAGGAAAACAGAACGTCTGGGGCAGGGGCATGGCTGCTTGGAAATGCAGACTGGGGCAGAGAGAAGGTCACCCAGTGCCAGGCACTGTGTACTGTTGAAGGCCAAGACCAGGCTGGCTGGCATCCATGGCTGCCTTCTCTGACAGAGGCCCATCACCAGTCACGGCTGGATCCCCGCACCCCCTAGTGGAGGTTTGAGTCAGCGCCTGCTGAGGAGCCCTCTCCAATTGCTCCTTAGACTTCTCCAAGCCCCTTTTTCCAGGTTCTTCTTCCTGGAACCCCAGCCTGGCAGACCCTAGAGATCAACCTCTTTACAGTCTCCAACCCCTGCACTTTGTGCAAGTCCGCTCACATGAGCAGACCAGGGTAAAGACACAGCCTGTAGAGTCAGGTCAACCTGGGTTCAAATTCCATTGTGCCATTCCCTGTTGCTTGACTTTGGCAAGTCTTTCTCCTCCCAGCTCCATTTGAATAGTCTTCAAGCGCAAAGGGCTGGCAAGAGAGACCAGAGCCTCATACAGGTGGGAGGAATATAAAATGGTGCAGCCATGATGGTAGATAGTTAGGCAGTTTCTTAAAAAGTTAAACCTAAATCTACTATACAACCCAGCAAGAAATGAAAGTACCTACCCCACAAAGACTTGTACAGGAACATTCATAGCAGCATGAGTTACAGCAGTCAAGAGGTGGAAACAACAAATGTCCATCAACTGGACGCTATTTGGGTCTACAAAGGAACAAAGTGCTGATACAGGCAACACCATGAATGAAACTCAAAACATATCTGGTGAAAGAAGCCAAAAGGACAACATATTGTCTGATTTCATTTATATGATATGTCCAGAAAAGGTGAAAATGATAGAAAGCAGATGAGTGGTAGCCTGGGACTTGGGAATGGGGAGTGACCACAAATTTGCATCAAGGGTTTTTTTGGGGTGATGGAAATGTTCTAAAATTGAATTGCAATGAGGCTGGTACATTTGCAAATTTGCTAAAAATCATTGAAAAGGTGACTTTTTTCAATGAAAAAGTGAAAAATCATTGCCTTTACAAAGGGCAAATTCAATGGCACATAATGCACACCTGAATAAAACTATTTTTAAAAATGGGAGGATGGGAGGAAATGAAATTCCCTGGTGGTATAGTGGTTAGGACTCTGCATTTTCATTGCCAAGGGCCCTGGTTTGATCCCTGGTTGGGAATCCCACAAGACGTGAGATGCAGCCAGAAAAAAAAAAAAAAAAAGGAGGAAGAATGCCAACACCACCCCCCAAATTGGCACGAGAATTCTGTAAGGTAGCCCAACCAGAGTGCCCAGAGTCTGGCAGTTACTTTCCAGTAGCTGGTAGCTGTCTTCCCTTCCCTCGTACAGGTTCCTTCTCTTGGTGCTTAGGACAGAAAAGGTATATTTTCCTGTGGGCATTCTAGTTGCTCAGGTTCCACTACATTTTCCTGTTCCCCCAGGCTTGCCAAGATAATGAGAGATAAGTCTTACAACCTCTTGTGAAAGTTTCCCTTAGCCAAGAGTTTTCACTTATCACTTTTTAAGTTATAACTTTAAAAAAAAAAATTACAAAATTATATGTTTGTTCTAAAAAACAGGAAATGTTAGAAGTACATAATATAAAAATGGATAGGTCTTCCTTAAGTCTAGGTAATCACTGTTGTCATTTGGTGTGTGTCCTGTGTATACAGGGGCTTCCTAGGTGACGCTAGTGGTAAAGAACCCACCTCCCAATACAGGAGACCTAAGAGACGTGGGTTCGATCCCCGGGTTGGGAAGATCCCCTGTAGAAGAGAATGGCAACCCACTCCAGTATTCTTGCCTGGAGAATCCCATGAATAGAGGAGCCTGGCAGCTGCAGTCCATGGGGTCGCACAGAGTTGGACACGGCTGAAGCGACTTAGCATGCACGCACGCACTGTGTATACAAATATATGTACAAGGAATTCATTTTAATTTTGTGGCTGTTGTCTTTTTAACCAAAGGGGGAAAAAAAGAATCATGTTACTATTGTATTAATCAAGGGTAAAGGGGCTTCCCTGGTGGCTCAGAAGATAAAGCATCTGTCTGCAATGCTAGAGACCTGGGTTCGATCCCTGGGTCAGGAAAATCCCCTGGAGAAGGAAATGGCAACCCACTCCAGGACTCTTGTCTGGAAAATTCCATGGACAGAGGAGCCTGGTAGGTTACAGTCCATGGGGTCTCAAAGAGTTGGACATGACTGAGCAACTTTACTCAGGGTAAAGTAATCAAGGGTAGCAAACCCAAAATGCCAACAGGGGGCAAGTAGGTAATGTATCAACACCAATAATAAATAATATATAATACTAAACAATAAATAAATGAATTGCCCCAGGATTTGCAAGTGAAACTCAGAGGCACAGTCTTGCTTTTCACAAAGAAATAGGCTCCCTCTCATTTCCTTTGAGACACATGGCTCCTGTAGTCTGCCTCTTGCTTCGGTTTTTGACAAAGACAGAGAATAGTGCAATGTTTCACTAAGGGAAGCTGTAATACAAGGGCAGTGACCATTGTCCCGACCCCAGACTCAGGGCCAGAGAGGTAACAGGGAATGGCAGAGACTGGCAGGGGGATACAAGCCTCTAAAGAGGGCAGCTGCTCCTTGGCTTTAGGATTTGGTGCCCAGGAGGAATGGAAACCAAGAGCTACCTGAAATCTGGGTGTTAAAGTACAATCACTTGATTTTTTAATGTTGCTCACACTTTAAAAAAATGTTATATGGACCCAATCAAGCATTATCATTATCCAAATCATCCATCTTTAGCTTTTGCGACATTAATATCTATCTCTCAGGACTTCCCTGGTGGTCCAATGGTTAAGAATCTGCCTTGCAATGCAGGGGATATGGGGCCAATCCTTGGTCAGGGAACTAAGATTCCCATGTACTGCAGAGCATCTAATCTGGCGAGGCGCAGCTAGAGAGTCCATCTATCACAGTGAAATATCCCAAGGGCTGCAACCAAGACCCGGTGCAGCCAAATAAATTAATATTAAATTTTTAAAATCTAGTAAAACAAAAGATTTTAACTTAAAAAAAAATCTCTTTCTCTCCCTCATTGTGTGTGTGTGGCTACATAATACTCCATTGGCCATATCAATTTCATAACATAATGTACATATCATAACAGCCTCCCCACTGAAAGATACTCAAATGATTTCCAGCTTTCAGCCCTGTTCTAGGCTTTCCTAAGGATGGATTTCTAGAAGTGGGTTTACTGCATCTGAAGAAAAAAGCACTTAAATTTTGATGGCTATTTTGGATAGAGTTCCTTTATTTGGTTTCCTTTCTCCCACAGACTACATGGTTCTGTCTTTTTGCTGCATTGGGTTTTTGTTTTTTTGTTTTTAGCTCAGGTGGTAAAGAATCTGCCTGAAATGCAGGAGACCTTGGTGGGATCCCTGGGTTGGAAAGAGCCCCTGGAGGAGGAAATGGCAACCCACTCCAATATTCTTGCCTGGAGAATCCCATGGACAGAGGAGCTTGGCGGGCTGCAGTCCATGGGGTCACAAAGAGTCAGACACAACTGAGCAACTAACACACACACCCACCTCTTCTTATCCATGGTGCCTATGATTCAGGGATAAGTTGTGTCACCTCCTTCTTAGAAGAAGAAAAGAAGGAACAGATAAGGGAAGGAAAGGCAGTTGGTCTGTGAGTTCAGTCTCCTCTTGGCCTGGTTGCTTTGTGACAAGGATGAGAGCCCTGGCCCCTGGTGGAACCACGCCCTTCAGGAAGTGTGACTGGGCAGCTTGGCTCTGGCCTGGCCTTTTCTCTCTACATTCACTGCACAGGCTCAGTTCTCGGAACCCCCAGACCACCAGAAAGGGAGACTGGTGGGAAGGGGTCTACCCTGCTCCTGTCCTCCTAGAGAGAGGCCCCATCACTGTCCTTCCCATGAGGGAGTTAAAATGATCACAGCTCCCGTTTACCGAGCACCCTCCTGTGCCAAGTGGGCTGCGTGCCATCTGGTTGTGTGACCTCACACTGAACAACCTTCCACACTGTGCCATAGCTCACTCTATGACTCTCAGAAAGGCTAAGCCACAGCTGGCAGGGCTGGGATCCCCACCCACGGTCTGACTCCCAAACCCACGCTGGGGTTGCAGTAGGGTTCCAGGCTGACCCCGGCATCCACACCTCCCCTGCAAAAGGACCGTCCTGTCTTCTACTCAAGTCCTGTGCTCAAGCTCAGGCTCAGTGACCTTCGGCAGTCATGATCTCTGGCCACTTCCTCTTCCTACGTTCCAGAGTTTCCCAGAACCACCCTTCTTAACCCATATCTGACCTGCTCAAAGCCTCCCAGATCTCCCCTTGACCACAGGGTGATGCCCTCACAGTGGTTTCTAAGGAAGGCCCTCCCCAGAAGGGCTCGCCAGGTTTTGCCACCTTGACATGGCCAGCCTGAGCTGCTCCCGGTGCCCTGCATTCCTGGCCACCCTGTGCCTTTGCCCAGGCTGTGACTCTGCCTTGAACACCCTTCTTCCATCACATCACCCTCTGCCACCCTTCAGGGCCCAAGTGCACCCCCCTCACTGAGGACTTCAAGCCTCACTGCAGGCCGAGTCCTGGTCGGATGTGCCTCTCCCATCAGGCTAGTGGCTCTCCAAGGCAGGTCTGACTCCTCCCTGAGTCCTGATCACAGAAGCCTGGTTCTGAGCAGAGGTCAGGGGGCCTTCAGGGAAGCAGGAGTCAGCCTCTGTCCCATCCCGATCCCAGAGGGCTGGACCGAATGACTGTGTCTAGGGCACCCAGGCCTGCCCCTCCCTCCCTGCCTCACTTTCTCCCCAGGTGGCCTGAGGGTGGTACAGGACACATTGGTGCCCAGGTATAGAGAGAGGTGGGCTCCCAGAGCAGGTGCCTGCTCCAGCAGCCCATGCCAGGCTGAACCTCTGTCCTGAACGCCCCTAGGTAGGGCTGGCAAGACCCAGCCGGGCTCAGTGTCCTCCTGAGTCCACCATAGCTCTGAGGCCTTGGGCTTAGGAACGGATGGAAAGAAAGGTAGATGAGTCCCCCTGCCTGAGGTGTCCCATCTGTCCTCCCTTCTCATGCCCATGCATCCCCATCTCTGGGCCTTTGCTCACACCATTTCCTCTCCCAATCTCATCTCTGTCAGAGGAGAAATCTCTGGACAGCATGTTGGAAGATCCAGTCTTAGGTATCAGTGAGGTGGGCAGAGCAGTCAGAAGGGTCCCTTGCCTATGAAGCGCTGACTCTTGGACATCGGCCCTGCTTGCCTGGCCACAGCGATGAGACCAGAAGCCCACACCTGCACAGGGGCCATGAGGTCACTGTGCAGGGCCCTGTAGGAATGCTCCTCGTGGGTCCCTCCTGCAGAGATTATGACAAAGCTGCAGAGATCATGGGGTGGTAGGAGTCCTAGCAGGTTTAGGGAGCAGAGAGAAGCAGGTGGTTTCAGCCAGGCACAGAGAGGCTGGGTTTGAGCAGTGGTGGTTGCCACTGGAGTAGGGAACCATGGAGTCTATTTCTTCCCACCCTACCCCACCCTACATAGACACTTTCTAAGCTTTCTCTCTTCCCTGCCTGTCCTCACAGTAACCTCCATCCACTAAAGCCATCTGAACTCACCTACCTTCCTATGTACCTGGGTTTCTCCTGAAATCAAAGAACATGAAGTAGCAAAGATTTGTAATAAATAAACAGACAAGAGTTGGCCTTTGTACTGTGGCAAGAGCACTATGTCATGTGAAAGTGTCAATCGATATAATAGGGGACTGGCTAAATTCGATAGAGTATAGCCATATCATGGATTCATAGGCAGTCATCAAAACAAAGTATTTAAAACATATTTAACAATGCAAGGAGGTATTCACAATATAATTTCAAGTAAAAAAGGAGCAAATAAAAGTGCATATAAAAATACATAAATAAAACTGAAAAGATTTGCATCAAAGTAATATTGTTAAAAAGCTTAGCACATTTTGGCTGCTCAGGAAATAGCTCTCTGGCCTTTCTGACTAGACTCTGAACTTCCGATGCAAGTGTTGGACTTGCAATAAATGTTTCCCAAAAGAATGAATAAAATACACACACACTGCCCAGCAGGGATATCGACTAAGACCTCAGGGTTGCGGGGAGGGAAGGGCATGCTTGAGAAGTAGAGGCAGGGCATTCCTACACACAGTACACAGGAGGAGAAGGAACGGAGTCTCAGAGTGGGCAAGAATGGCCAACGTCACAGCATGTTGGGGGCAGAACCGGGACAAGGCATCAGTTCAGGAGCTAGGGGGCTGGTTCGTGAACGAGGTTTAGGCTCTGGGGGTCCATGGTCTGTTCCCTTGGGGAAGAGAAGAGTGGTGCCTGGGTCCCCCGACTCGCTGCCACAAAGTGAGCTGCTCAGAAGTGAGCAGGAGGGAGGTGTCAGGAAGGGGCTCAGGCTGCTGCGGTACCTCTCAGCCTGCCTCCCGGGAGTGAGTCCTTGGAGGATGGCAGAGATGTAAGAAATCAGAATGGGCTGCCAGGCCCTTATAGTTGTCCCCATCTCCTTGCCTTGAAACTCAACAGGGCCATAGGTCTGCCCTATGCCCAGCCAAGCTCACTGCTGTCACCATAGCCAAAACATGACCAGGATCCACTCAAGGTCCCTGTCACCCAGTTAGGCACCCAAGAGCCAAACCAGACCTAATTCTAGAAGGCAACCAACAGTTAGACCAACAGCCTCAAGCACACATCCAGAGAGGGTCCTCTGAGTCTTGGGGTGGGCTTTCCCAAGGCCCAGATTGCACTTTGTACTGCCTTCCTCCTCCCCCTCTCTCCCCCTCCCTCCCTCCCTCTCATGTTGCTCCAACTCCTCTTGGCCTGACTGGTCCTGTATCTTATCAATCACCCTTTATGCTGAGGGTGACTGAGCAGGCGGGGAGCTCTGTTCTCTGGGGCTCTGGAACAAAGGCTTCTAAATAGCAGAGAAAGCCACTCTTAATTCACTGGGAAAGGTTGAAACAGGAGAGCAAGAGTGGAGAGGAGAAACCCAGAGTGTTTTCTGCAACCTGTGGGAAAGGTTTTAGAACGAAACGGATTAAGCAGAAGGAGGGAGACTCTGATCCTGGATCAACCCATGTTGTTCCCCAGCCAGGACAGACCTCCCTTCAGGGTACTGGATCCCACAGCCTCTGCTGCAAAGGCCCATCTAGTGACAAGCACTGGGAGGATGCCCCTTCACACAGGGACCCTCTGCTAAGAGTCTTTGAAACCCTTTCAGCCCTGCCAGACACTCGGGATATATAAGGCAAAGAGGCCATGGTGGCTTCAGGACCTGATAAGACATTAAAGTCAAGGCCTGCCTGGGCCACAGCAGTGTATCCAGCCCTAGGCACACCTATAATTGGCAGAACTGGACATTTTCATTAAGGTAAGGTTTCCGCAAGTATCCCCAGAGGCTCTGCTCTTTTAGACTGGTAAGGTTAAGATTACCACTTGTTCCCATTTCCTCTGACCTCTGCGAAGTCCTTCTTACCTTCCTCTACACTCGCTTCAGGCTGAAATGATAGCAGATCTTCTACACTGTCTCCAGGACCCCTCCCTGCCCCAACCTCAGGCTCTGAGCTCCTTGCGCTCTTTCTAGCAGAAACACCATGTCTGCCCTTGAAACGTGTGGGAGGGTAGGAGCGTGGGACACAGGGAGGCCTGGAAACCAAGCCGGGCTGAGTTCCCAGCCTCCTGACCTCCAGCTCAAAGCTCCCCTGTGGATGTGAGAGTCACCTAGGGAAAGTGGGTGTGGGGAGTAAGGCTGACCCGCACTTCTACCAGTCCCATCCCCAGCAGCTGCTCCCCCTGGACACCCTCCCCTCCCTGTGGTCTTGACATTGCATTGCTCCAGCTGGGGTTCCTGCTCAACTTAGAAAGGGCTAGGAAAAAATGTATGTCTAGCTTCAGCACAAGGCTGCCTTTGTATGGAGGTCAGATCCCTGCAGCTCTGCAGCCTGACACAGTGGGGCTGTTCCCGGGAGAACAGCCATGTGGGCTGCTCAGATCCCAGCCTGGGGAGCACAGCTCAAGGACCCGCCAGCTCCTTGGGAACTTGAGGAGACTCAGGTGAACACTGAATCCTGCAGGCAAGGTTCCAAGAGCTCCCCAGAGAGGCTGCAGCTCCACAGTTAGGAGAAAGGGCCTGGCCAGGGTGTGCAGGAGGGGAGGGGACCCCACCTAAACAGTTCCAAAGAGGGGTGGGCCAGTTCCGACTTTCACATCTTACTAGCTGTGTGACTCTGAGAAGAATCACGGAAACTTTCTGAGCTCAGTTTCCTCTACCAAATGAGATCGATAGAAGTGCCTACTCTACTGCTGCCACGAAGAGAAGGTGAAACAATGCAAGTCAGTCCCGTGCTAAGTGACTTCAGTCGTGTCTGACTCTTTGTGACTGTGCACCATAGCTCATCAGGCTCCTCTGTACATGGGATTCTCCAGGCAAGAATACTGGAGTGGGTTGCCATTCCGGTCTCCAGGGGAACTTCCCAGTCCAGGGCTTGAACCTGCATCTCTTAGTCTCCTGCATTGATAGATGAGTTCTTTGCCACTAGCGCCACCCAGGAAGCCTGGGACCGAGCCTAGCAAAAGCTGCTCTTATTAAGGAGGCAGATGTGTGGGGATTTAACCCATCTCATAATCCCCTGAAACCTTCTCCCTAACAGTCTTTGGTGCAGATGGTTGCTTTCTCTCAGTTTTATGGAAATGGCAGTTTTGAGGCCCTTCCCCATGTGTGGCTGCTCCAATATCCTCTTCCACACAAGGCCGGGCTCCTGGAGCCTCTGGGGAATTGTGAAAATAAGACCCAGGGCCAGACTGGCACCCAGTGGGCACTCAAGCCGTGGTGAATCTGGATCTTAATGCAGCTGCATTCCAGAGCCTCCCCTCCACACTTCAAAACCCTGGAGAGTGCATGAGATGGAATTGGGCAGAGCATGACCCACGGGCCAGGCTTCTGGGAGTCAATGAGGCCGGCTTGGCACTGACCTCGGACCCTGTGCCTGGGGTCCCTTGGGCAACTGTGCTGAGAAGCCTCCTCAGTCCCTCCCAGATTATCCCTGTCTCCTAATCCCCAGCTCTAGTTGCTAAACTCCCAAGGGCAGACCACTCAGCTCAGGCCTAGGCCTAAGGGGAGTTTAAAAGTCTGAGACCAGTTAGAAATTGTCCTCATCCAGGAAGTCCACCCTGATCACACAATTCCTAGAAAGCACGCCTTCCTTCTTCAGCCTCAGTGTGTCCTTCACCCAGAGCCTGTCTGCCCTCAGACTAGGAGTTCCTGGAGGGCAGGAAAGAAACTTGTCCATCTCAGTATCCCCAGCAGCCTAGCCCTGCGCAAAGGATGGGGAGTCCAGATGCACCCCCAGCCTGGCTGTCCCCACAGCTTTTGAAAGTCCTGGCAAATCTGAATGGCCTTGCTGCCTCCCCTACAGTTGCCTACTCCTTTCCCACCCATTCATTAAAGCTGGTAACTTGCCCGCACCTCACTCGGGGAAGGCAATGGCACCCCACCCCAGTACTTTTGCCTGGAAAATCCCATGGACGGAGGAGCCTTGTAGGCTCCAGTCCATGGGGTCGATAAGAATTGGACACGACTGAGTGACTTCACTTTCGCTTTTCACTTTCATACATTGGAGAAGGAAATGGCAACCCACTCCAGTGTTCTTGCCTGGAGAATCCCAGGGACAGGGGAGCCTGGTGGGCTTCTGTCTGTGGGGTCGCACAGAGTCGGACACGACTGAAGCGACTTAGAAGCAGCAGCAGCAGCACCAGCACTCTGGCCTGGCCCCTGGTTGCCAGCCCTTGCTGACGGGACTCTCTCTGGGAGTCCCTACTCACCTGTTTGAGATCTGCTTAGTCTCTGCCCTACTGCTGCAGGCCTGCCAGGTACTAACTCAGGTTAAGCAATTATGCCCAACAGAGTTGGAGATTACTCCTTCCTCCTTGGAAACACTCCGGACACCGAGTGCTCTGAGGACACCGAGCTTGTACGACTTTAGCTCCCGTCCTGCCCTTCAAGTTGCAAAACACCAAAGCCGTCACCCATAGCCAAGACTTCTGAGCTCTGGGGCTTTGCTGTGCACATTCCCCAGGTGCTGACGGCTGCTGTGTGAGCACTGCAGAGACAGAATTATCTAGTCAGGAAAGCAAGCCTGAGCAAGCCAGTGGGACCTGCCAGAGGTGAGACACAGCAACAGAGCAAGTCAGCTAGCTGCCCTGGATCCCAGGACGAGATGCTGGAGTTGCCTGGGCCCAGCTGGCCCCTCTCCTGGGCTCTCTTGGTACCTTTTGAATGCTTCCCCTCAAAAATCGGTCAATCTGGGGCCTCCCCGATGGTCCAGTGACTAAGACTCCACACTCCCACTGCGGGGGGCCCGGGTTCAATCCCTGGTTGGGGAATTAGATCCCACATGCCACCACTAAGACCCAGAGCAGTCAAATAAAAGAAAGAAGAAAAAAGAAGAAGAAATCAGTCAATCCTTTCCTTGGTCCTAGTCTTTCTTCATCTCTGAGGAAGAGCAGAGAGGCAGAGTCCAGGAAAGTACACATTATATGCCAGATCCCTGCCAAGGCCACTTGGCACCCAGCCTGGGAGAGGGGCGGCTGCGAGCCCCACCAGGATGAGGGGAGTGGCATTTGGTCTCCAGGCAGGGGGGAGTGGGGTATCCAGAGCCCTGGGCTGGCGTCACCACCTCTTCGGTCTCCGCTTCCTCACCAACAAGGAGCATGGTGATCTGGGCCCAGTTTCTGCCTCCAGTCCTCGACAGTGTTTGTGGCAGAGCAGAGAGGTCCTGATTCTGTCCCTGCCCTCACACCAGGCCTGTCCTCTCCCCAGGAAACCCAGGTCAGAAGAAAAGCTGAGGGAAGAGACCTTGGAATAAAGGCCCCAGTCCTCTTCCCCTTCCTCCTGTCCTCGATTCTGGCCTCTTTTACTGCCCCATTCGGGGACCCTTAGAACTGGCCTCCCCAGCTGGTCCCACTTCAAATGCTACCACCTGCTAGCCCTAAACTCACAATCCCTGTCTGAAGACACCAAGCATACCCACGTTGGAGATCATCCTACAAAATACTCAACCAGTCCAGACTCTACCACCTAAAAGTCAACTTGCTATCTCCCTGACCAGTTCCCACCCAAAGCCCCGAGGGAGCCGGGGGGCCTCAGGGACCTACCCCTAACCCCGGCTTCACTGGGGGAAGCTGGGAAAGCTCTAAGAAAACCAGCACCTCTGAGGGATCTCATCTCCCCGGGCAGCTGACACAGACCAGAGACGTGATGGCAACAATGGACCGTCCCGAGGACATCTTAGAACTGGGGAGGCAGTGACCCGCTCCCCTGGGCACTGGTCACTTCCACTTTTTTTAAACTTCTACTGTTGCTACAGTATCGTTGTACAGCCAATAAAAGTGCACAAAAGCCGTGTTGTTACTATCATTTTGATGACTCGCCAGGGTAAATGCCTCCCTCAAGGTGCAATTATCTGGAAGATGTCTATGGGGTCACGCGGAGTCGGACACGACTGAAGTGACTTAGCAGCAGCAGCAAACGTCATTAGAAGAGCATGTGGCCTCCCAAGGCTTCAAAAACAACTCTGCCAGTGCCTGCTGGCCAGCCTGCCCCTTGGCCCAGCAAAAAACTGCCTCAACCCACTTGGAAACTCCAAGGCCTTGTTCATCTGGGCCTCCTCTCCTCCTTTACCAACCCCAAGCCGAGATCCCAGGTACCCAACACGTGCACCACATGAGGCCCAAGGTGTCTTTCCATCGCTGACCTCTCTTCTTACCAAGCTTCCTAAAGAGAAAAACCTTCCTCCCACTGCCTTCCATCAAGCTTGGCCCTGATGGCCGTGAAAGGAGAAGGGACATAGTGGGGTCCCTGGGGACGCGGAGGTCAGTATTTCTACTGGCCTGTCCCCCCACGTGTTGTCCGGTGGGTCACCTGGGTTGCTTCATCAGATCAGATCAGTCGCTCAGTCGTGTCCGACTCTTTGCGACCCCATGAACCACAGCACGCCAGGCCTCCCTGTCCATCACCAACTCCCGGAGGTCACTCAGACTCACATTCATCGAGTCAGTGATGCCATCCAGCCATCTCATCCTGTGTCGTCCCCTTCTCCTCTTGCCCCCAATCCCTCCCAGCATCAGAGTCTTCTCCAATGAGTCAACTCTATAGTGTTCTGTTAACCCCTTCCAGCACTCCCAGTATAGCTACATCCCTGTCCCGCCCACCCAGTCCTGCCTGGCAGCCTCCCAGCCAGCTCACCTGGAGGATTCAGCTGGGCATCTTTCACCTTCTCTGGGGTCGAGAGTTTGAGAGCATGGCTTGGGGGCTCTTTGGAGAGCGTCTGCCCATCAGTCAGGGAGCTGGAGGGGTAAGGGGGAAACAATGGTTAGAAGATAACAGGCTGGCCTGGACTCTCGATGCCGGCCCAGAATGTGTCAAGCACCCCCGGGGGTGACACTGGCATTGCTGCATCCTTGGGGGCTCGGGGGACAAGACCTTACTATTTGCAGGAGTTAACCTCACCCTCATGCCACACTCTCCCTTCAGTTTCTAAGGGCTCAGTAGAAAGAAAAATCAAGCCCCTCTCTACTCTAATTTGCTGTGTGACTCTGGGAAAGCACATGACTCTCTCTGGGCTCAGTGTCCCCATCTGGACAAGGAAAGGCTTGGAGTCGGGCATGCAAGGTTTGAGGATTGGGAGGTACCTCCAAGTCCCTCAGTCCCACACCCACCAGCCCTCAGGCACTGAGAGCAGCCGTTCTTAGAAGCTCATGCAGAGCTGAGGACGTTCCTACAACTCTCAGAGCTCCTAAGCTGGCCCCCAAATGAGGCCTTCTTTCCCAGTGGCATCTGTGAGGGTGCCCTGCGTGCATTTCCTGATGGAGAGGAGAGGCATGGGACCAGGGAAACCTGGGGCTCGGGCCATCTGTCTTTACTCCTGGTCTAGATCCCCTTGCCTTCAGGGCTTGGTGGCCCTGCACGATGAATCTTCTGGTCAACACAGCCCACGGGGTTATTGGGCCTCTGCTATATACTCAGCCTCAGTGCTCCTCAGCATGATTCCTCCTCCAAGGAATCTGGCCAGACCTCAACCTTCTGGGTGGATGAGCAGATGGGGTTCAGTACACACCTCAGGATCAAACAAGGCTATGGTGTTACTCAACTCTGGGGACTTGTGTCACAGTGATAGGCTACATAAACAGAGCCTGGAGTTGTGCACTGTGTAACCTGTGCAGCTGGTCTTGGCAGCCCTGAGGCAGGACCCAGGCGGGACCCTGGTCCCATCCCTGCCCAGTTCCCAGGCACCTGGCTCAGTTACCTGCTTTTCACATTCGCTCTTACTTCTTGCTGGTACCGCAGGTTCAAACTGAGTTTGCGAACACACTCAGGCCCACCTGGCGGTAATCTGTTTAGGAACCTGAGATAGGTGTGAAAGCAAAAGACATCATGAGGTTTTGAAAGGGGGAGGGGTGAGGAGGAGGGAGATAAGGAGTGGGGTGCCAGGCTGGTCCCCTTCTTGGGAACTTTGTGAGCAAGGCTGGGCCACAAGGCTGGACCAGCCCTTCTGTTGCTATGGTAACCTGCTCCAGGAGGCTGCCAGAAGGACTGAAAAGCATGCTTCTGGGATGAGGCCTGTTGTGCCAGCAGAGGGAAACAAAGGCTTCTGAAAACTGTAGGACGTGTCCTGTGACTTTGGATCATTGGTCACCTCCACTATTCTCTTGGGTCGTTGAGTAAAAGCTGCCTCCACTTTGGGACAAAGAAGACTGTGATGTCACCAAATGACCCCTGAGCTCTGGGCTCAGGCAATTACAGGGCAAGCTGGGGCACACACACCCAACTAGGCTGAGGGTCCCACACTGAGGGTCTGGGGGTGGGGGATGGTATCCCGTGAACTGGGTATAATATCCATGCTCTATCTTGTTCCCTGCCCTCAAAAGATAGGGCTGCCTGCTTAAAGTGATCAACTTTTGAAATCACCCGCTGGGTAGCCACCCCCAAATTGGCCAAGGCCATCGTTGGCTATAATCTCCCACCATCTTAACTGCTGCCTCACAAACAAGCTTGTTTTTAAATCCCTACCATCAAAAGGTACATGCGGCATTTCTGCCACCTAATCAGATTTGCGTAAACTGGTTCTGGTTTTAAAATAGTTAAACAAACACTAAATCAAGGGACACCTCAGGAAGCCAAGGGCCAAGCCTAACCATCAGATTAGAACCTCCTTCAGTCTATGGGGAGGAGAGACAGTAGAAAGCAACTTCCTGTGGGGCCTTTCGGGAAGCGTCTGCCCCCGCCCCCACCCACTGCAGCAGCAAGCCTCTTGCGACTCAGTCACCTTTGCTGTCCTCTCCTCTCCCCTGTCCTGAGCTGTTCCTCCCTCAAGAAGAGGGTGGATCCTGTTCCCCTGCCTGTACTTGGTGGGATGAGAACCCCTTGAGGATGGCCCACGGAGGGTCTTACTCAGCCCTCTATGGGCCTGAAGAATATTGCATGCTTAAGACAAGGCCAAGATCTAATTATCCAAATGAGTAAAGAGTACTCTGCCCCTTGGCTCAAACTTCAAGATTTAGTCCCCTTAAGGGGCGGGCACCCTTGTCCGTTGACTGAAACAGAATGTGCTGGAGCTTCCTATGACTTTTTCCTGCTCACCCAGGGTCATGCTAGTAACAAAATCTACAGGTTTGGCTTGTAACACAGAAGTGAGTCAAGCTGCAGGGCGTGGAGGGCCGTCTGTCCTTCCCTGAGGTGGCTGCTGCCTCACGTGTTGCTGCTGGCCAGGCTTCTCTTTAGTCTTTAGTCCTCGCCTGCATCATTCGTGGGCACTTCATGCCACTGTCACTGTGCTGGCCTCCAGTGACTCACCTCCCTCTTACTCTGCGGGATTTTTTTCAGTAGCAGACTAGTAAATAAAATAGCCAAGCTTGTTAGAATTGTTAAGTCAGAGGAGATGGCTTCCAAAGTGGAATTTATAATGTTTTCCTCAAAGAAAAGAGATCTGGGGAGAAATCCCTTCTGTTTTGACTCCTCAAGAGCAATTTGGGCCCCTTTTGATTCTTGCTGCTGTTCCAGAAATCACAAGTGGCTGGCAAATCATTGTGACAGGGGAAGTGTGAATATTATATAGTCAACCCATGGAGCCTGTCAAAGGTGAGGAATACAGTATTCCCGTCATTCTGGAATCCTCGACTACACCTGGAACATGGCACTCCAGAACTTGGCTCAGTGTCACAGGAGAAAGTTCCTAAATAGCAGAATGATAGTGACGATGAGAGAGTCAGTCCCAAGGGGACTGACTTGCGTCTGCTTTTCCATTCCTAGGAGAAAGAGGAAAATCCGAAAAGGATCCCTGATGAGGATGCAAAGGTGGCATTGGTGGTGAAGAACTCACCTACCAATGCAGGAAACATAAGAGATGTGGGTTCAATCCCTGATTCGGAAAGATCCCCTGGAGGAGGGGCACAACAACCCACTCCAGTATTCTTGCCTGGATAATTCCATGGACAGAGGAGCCTGGTGGGCTACGGGCCATGTAGTAGCAAAGTCGGACGTGACTGAAGGGACTTAGCACAAGGATGCAAGCTGCTCTCAGCCCCGGTTCACACACATGGACTGTGAGCATCCTGCCTTACTCACTTTCACAGAAGCAAAACTCCTTCAGCATCTGCCCAGTAGTAGCGTGGGGAGCAAGAAGCACTTGGAGGGCACGTACGAGCAGGTATATTGTGCGGTGTTGGGGTAAGCAGAGGCGTCTGGGAGGGGTTGCACTCTCCTGTCCCTGAACTGGCTTTCCTTTCTCCTCCTAACTTTCCAGAAGATCTGATGGGAATCATTTAAAGACAGAGCCTGCCAACAGCTTCCTTCAGCTCCTCCTTCGGGAAGCCTTTCTAGATGATCCCCAACACCGTCTCACCCTTGTAGCCCTCAAACGCGCAGGTTTGGGTTTTGAAGGCCACCCGTAGCTTGGGAAGCTTCTTGAGAGTAGGGGTCATGCCTGATTCAACCCTGTCCTCTGGCCCTAAGTGCTCTCTGGCAGGCAGCTGGAGCTCAGTAAATGTTGGCTGGATCTAATCCTTCTCAAGTCGTCACTATGTGTGTGACATTTAAGTCAAGGGGAGCCTTCATTTTCCATGTGAACCCCTCGTGGATGGAGATCCAGCTCCTATTTATTTCTGTTGCCCTTTCTTCCCATTCAGCACTCTGCTCTGTATGCAGTAAGTACTCCCTAAATGCTTTCTTGAAACAATAGAGGACTCAGATTTACCAGAGTTGGCCTGCCTGGGTTCAAGTCACTCTACTTGCTGTACAACCTTTGGCAAGTCATATACCTCTCTGAGCCTCAAGTTTTCTGCCTAAATCCTATGGCTATTGTGAGGATAAGACGATACATATAGTGCTTAGGCTCTCACAAATCTTTTGGTGAATAAAAGTAGGAGGAAATTCTTTGGTGAGATTAGGAGGGTTACTAAATAGGGTGAAAAGTCCCAATCCACTTCTGGGTGTCCAGGTACCCTGCCAAGCCCAAGAACTCTCCTTCCCGGAAGGCAGTGTGGGAGCCAGGAGGTGGGAGTGGGTAGGATCCTTGTTCCTTACACGGTCCTCAGGATGGAGCTGGCAGACCTGAGCAGGAGTGCCTCTGGCATTGTCCCCGAGAGGTGGCCACACCCTGCAAGCTCACCCCGGAGAGAACGAGAACCTCAGAGAGCCTGTTCAGGCATCCCTTGGGAGAGCCGCATCAGACCCAGAGAGGCCCAGCACCACCAAACCGCCCTGCAACAGAGACACAGAGTGAGTTACCCCATGGCCTGGCCAGGTCTGGGGCGACTGCCCTCCTTCCAGGGCACGCCTCACTGGTTCCCCGCCTCGGTACCTGTCTATAATTCACTTAAGACCACATGCTCTGATCACATTAGGAACAACACAGCCTCTCAGCAGGTGGCTGCTTGGGCCCCAGGGCCAATCAATCACCAGGATGAGCAAATACATCAGATTCCCCACCTCCTGACTCCTGTCCACTATTAGTAAACCCCTACCACCACTACCACCACCACCACCACTCTTTCCCATCCCTTTCTTGTTCTGGTTCTCACCTCTCTCTGTCCTGGGGGCAAAGGGAGAATCTGTCTTCTACGTGCTGCAGGGTATTTTCAATCGAGGGCATTATCCAAATACTTCCCCAAATCCTAAAACCTCATGAGCAGGGAGGGGAGCTGTGCCTCCTTCTGATCCCACGGTCCTGGGCACACAGACTGGTCCCTCTGCACAGCTGGAGCTCTTGACGGCGGTGGCTTCCTACTGGCTTCCCTGCTGCCCCGCACAGCAGACCCCACACTCCACACCGCTCTTTAGTTGGCCTGACCTGCCTGTCTCACCTCAAAGATAAGGTTCCCCTGGCATCTCTCTTGCGATCCCTGATTCCCAGCCGGAAGACCCCCACCAAGGACTTACAGTCATGGACTGTGCACCTCCAGGGAGGATCTGGCTGCCACAGGGTGCTCACCTTCCTCCTTGGGGCTGGTAGGCACAGGGCACAGCATTCACTGTGCTCCTTCAGCTAAGGCATCATAGGTGTGGGAGCCAGTGCTGCAGGGTCCCTGGTTACAGGTGATGAGGCAGTGGGGCTGGGCGGGAGTGGGGACCCGCCCCAGTCTGCCCTGGCACTGCTGGTGAGGTGTGGCCACAGATACCTCTGACCTACCTGGCACAGGTCCTTGCTGCCCACCTGTGAGGCTTACATAAAGAGGGGCGGGAGGCGAGGGAGGGGCCTGCCGATGCCAGTGGGTGTGTCGTCGGTCTTCCTTGGCAGAGACGCAGGAAGACACTGTTCCTGCTGCAGGGACAGTGCTGGGCCCCAGGGGTTAGGTAGGCAATCTGACCTTTTTTTTCTTTGCTTTTTCAAACTTTTCTTTACTTAATACACGTATTGCACCAAGTGTTCTATGTGTGTTGGCTCTTCGCGTGTTCCAACAGCCCAAGGTGGATTAATGGTGCCATTTCCCAGGTGAGGTGACAGAGGCCCAGAAAACTTTATTTTATTTTTTTCTCCTTCCTCTTTTATCCCCTCCTTTTTTAAATTGGAGGATAATTGCTTTCCAGTGTTGTGTTGGTTTCTGCTGCACAGCAAGATTAATCAGTCATAATTATATACACACACACACACACACACACACACACACCTTGTGTATTTACATGGGCTTCTCTTGTGGCTCAGCTGGTAAAGAATCCACCTGTAATGTGGGTAGACCTGGGTTCGATCCCTGGGTTAGGAAGATCCCTTGAAGAAGGGAAAGGTTACATATATCCCCTTCCTCTTAAACCTCCCTCCTACCTCCCATCCTACCCCTCTAAGTCATCACAGAGCACCAGGCTGGGCTCCTTTGTTATACAGCAACTTCCCACCAACCATATATTTTACAAATGATGGTGTATATGTCAATGCTACTTGAGAGCTTTAGACATGTTTGATGTCATGCCCAGCAAGAGGCAGAGATGTCATTTGAAATCCAGCTTTCCATAACTGACTTTGAAACCACACCATGTAAGCTGGATTCAACCATTATTTGCATCATAAAACTTGGCTGACAGCTCCATCTCACGTTGCCTCTAGAGAGCCCCTCTTCCATGGAAACAGTATCTCTGCACGTTGCCCTTTGCCCTCTAATGCCCTCACCACTTCCACCTCATTCCAAAGACTCTTGGGTTTGTGGCATTATATCTGCATCTTCTAAAACCTGGGCCCTGCTCTCTGGAAACGCCCCTGCCAATCACTGTGCTATTTCACCTTCCAACCCCAAACCCCTTCCCACCTGAGTTGTCACCTGCCAACTGCCTCTGGGGTGAGCAGGTGTTGGAAGAGGTGGAAAAACAGAGGCCACTGGGTCTTAGGGGAAAATTGAAGCCAGCCCTAGACTGAAGGCTCAGATGCAGGGCACAGCAGCAGGATGCGGCAGGGGTTACTCCAAGGCTCTCTACCCATTCAGATGGCATACGGCTCCCAGATTGCTACACTAAGCTGGCGTGTCACTACCAGCACACCAACTTCAAGAGAATTCTCACCGTTCAAATTCTAATTTCTTAACAGCTTTTTTCTTAGCAGTGATCCTTGCCCACTACCACTTTGGGGCATCTGACAATTCAGGCCTGGGGTGCTGCCCCTGAGCCTCTCATGGGTCAGGAGCCCCTTTGAGAACCTGCTGGAAGCCCTCCACTTGCTCCTATCAACGTGCCCAAATGCTCTTGCAGTTTCAGGGGACCCAGGGTGCTTTGGAAATCCAAACACCCCAACCCCAGTGAACCTCAGATAGAAATGCAGATCCTTCCTCTGTCCTAAAGAGAGTGTGGGTTGCCCCACTTTTGTCCTCTTCCTCCCACTCTCCGGGCGAGGATAGAGCACTAATGTTGGAGTTGGCACTGGGGGTTGAAGTTGGGGGGAGATGGCAGGAGAAATGTCCTCACTTTGGGGGGCTAGCAGGAATGCATGCCTAGATCCCTCAGCTCCTCCCAGGCAGCTCGACAACTCCTTTAAATGTAGAGTTTCCAAATTGATAGGAGGCTGGGCAAATGGGCTTATTCTAGGCAGGAGGACTTGAGAGCTGTGTCATCTTCCCTTTCTATCCCCTCTCGAAAACTGCAAGCTTGCCTTCCCTGGCACACATTTCCTACTGTTCTTCAAACCCCTCCTCCTCCAGGAAGCCCTTGGAGAAGTACCCCCAGCTCTCATGCTTCTTGCTAGAGCCATGCTGGCTGTGTCCATCCCAGAGTGCTTAACGTTTAGAGGCTGGGTGTTACTTTTTAAAACCGAATTGTCTACTATGAAATAAAAATCTTAAGCCCATATTCTCAGAGTTGGAAATGACCTCTGCCTGCCCCATGACTGCCAGCTCCAGGAGGCTCCTCCTTCCTACTATAATTACTGAGTACCTCCTCTGCAGACATTGCTGGGGGCCTTTGGGGCGGAGGCCAGCCCTTGTCTCAAAGGCAGAGCCTGGTCCCTGCCTCAAAGTCTTAGAGATGGTGGAATTGACAGTTAATAAGTAAAGATGCTTTCAAGGTCACTGTGGGGTCACCAGACCAGGCTGCGGTAAGGGTACAAGGAAATTGAAGGAGAAAAGGTGGATAGGAGTGAAGGTTTACTTAACATGAAGCAGAGGACAAGTGCCCCAGGCAGTGGTGGAGCAGAGGAAGCTGGTGTGGACAGGAGAGTGTCCAAGTGCCACAGACTCAGGCTGCAGACTGGCCCCAGGCCTGGGATCCCAGCCCACAGACGGAGCTTGTCCAAGGCAGAGATCTTCTGGGGACACACGGTCTCTCAGAAAGGGTGAGGGCAGGGCAGGGGTGGCCCAAGACATCTTGCCAGGTCCATCAGGAGGAACATATTCGGGGCAGGCACCTGGGGCCCTTGACTGTGACTGATCCCCAGTGCAAGGAGGATCAGTGTTTCTCCTCCATCTTTGCCTAACAGGAGTGCTTGCTGAGAGGCCAAAGGCTTGTCTCAGCTTCATCTTGGCTCCTGCCATGGTGGATGTGGGTGTCCCACCAGCCAGCTGACTTCTAACCCAATCTGCAGCACCAAATGCTTAACCTTCTCAAGCCAATCACACAGCCTACAGGATCACACCAAGGTCCTCTGCATGGCCTAGGAGGAGCCTGGTCATGCCCTAGACAGGTCCCTGGACACTGGGACACGCGGATTCTAGTTCAAATTCCACCTCAGTTGGATAATCTTGGGAAAGTCCCTGGTCCTCTCTGGGACTCAGTTTCCCCAGGCAAGTCACAGGCAGAGGGCTTTCCAGTTTTCTGTCTATGACTGGTGGTTTGGATGTCTGGGCTGTAATTCTGCTGTGCCAGGCGAGGACAAGGCTACAGGACTGGGTGTTTCTGGGCTCCAAGGCCTGAGAAGCTGGGGGGAACAAGGCAAGAATAATGATAGTAATGGCCGAGTTGACTATTTGGAAAAGACCCTGATTCTGGGAAGGATTGGGAGCAGGAGAAGAAGGGGAAGACAGAGGATGAGATGGTTGGATGGCATCACCGACTCGAGGGACATGAGTTTGAGTGAACTCCAGGAGTTGGTGATGGACAGGGAGGCCTGGCGTGCTGTGACTCATGGGGTCGCAAAGAGTTGGACACGACTGACCAACTGAACTGAACTGAATGGCTGATAATCAACACGTTTGCACTAGTAACATGTGCCAGGTGGGTTCTGTGCACCTTATACATATATTGACACATTCAGTCCTCTCAGCAGCCCAATCACTATCAACAGCTCAACAGCTCCTATCACTATCCTCACGTTACAGATGAGGAAACTGAGGTACAAGGAGATTACGTAACTTGCCAAAGGTCTTTTGGTTAGCACAGTAGGATGCAAACTTGGGCAGGTTCAGTGTTCATGCTGTTAACAGGCTGTACTTGATAGTCTCAGGCCTGCTGGGTGATTTGAGTGGGTGGGGCAGAGGCCAAAGCGAGTGAGGTGTAGAAAGGTGGGCGGCCCATGGTCCTCTGAACTCCCACTCCCGAGCATTCATCATTAGACGTTTTTATTACACCCTTCCTCCAAAATTTTGGAAAAGTTGGGGTAGAGGCAAGGTTTAAATCCTCAAACCATTTTCTTCTGTTGTATTGATGACTGACAGAGAACTGTCAACTGGTGTTTTGCATCGTAATTGGGAGGCAGCATGAAACTTGGAGTTGACGCAGTTCTGACAGACAGCCAAGAAGCTTGCCAACTCCCATCACTCGCCGTTTTTATTTGAAGACCTGCAAGTCTGACTTTGGGTTACACTTTTTCTCCTGTTATGGCTTCAGTTAGTCCATCTATAAAATGAAGGGGTGGAAGGGATGGTCTCTAAATTCCAGCTCTGATGATAGGTGGCTTTCTTTGTTTCTACTAAGGAGATGAGAAGAAGGAAGAACACTGCCATTTTTCAGGTTCTGGACCAGTTCTTAGAGAAACTTCATACTGTCAGGATAGGGGCAAGGTTGGGGTTTAGACTTCTGCCAACAGGGGTGTTGTGCCCCTGCAGCATATGGATGTTGGCTCCCAGACTTGGTCCCTGTCCTGGAGGAACACACAGTCTAAAGATGGGCATGAAGGAGACAGGCACATGGATGGACCACACACACGAGAGACATCTGTGAGCATGGCAGGCAGGGGTGTTGTGCAGTGTGGACACAGAGCCTCTGGAGACTGATTTCCTAGGAGAATATCATTTCACTTTAGTAACAATGAGAACTAATATTTACTGCACAAATAGTATGTGCCAGGCCCTGTTCCAATAATGTCATATGTGTCAACACATTTACTTATCTCAACAATCTTATAAAGCATATACTAAATTATAATCCCCATTTAAGAGGCAAATGAAGCACAGATAAATGAACTAATTTGCTAAAGTCTATAGAGCTTGTAACTAGAATGGTTGGGATTCAAATCTAGGCAATCTGGCTCCAGATTTTATGTTATGAACCGTAATGGGCACTGCTTAAAACTGAGTGAGGCTCTCTGAGGCTCCGTATTCCTCTCCACACACTTCAGCAACATGGGATTTGGTAGGAGAAACTGATTCAGAAAGGCAGAGCACTGTGGTTGAGAGACTAGTTTAATGCACATGTAATTTTAAATTCTTCAAATCAATATACTCCTGACATGTCATTACAGTATCCAACATGTAATAAAAAATGATCAGACATTTGAAAAATCAGGAAATGTGGGTCAAAATCAAGGGGAGAAAATAGCCAATAGAAACATACTCAGGCATGACACAAATGTTGGAATAAGCATGCGTGCATGCTCAATTGCTCAGTCCTGTTTGACCCTTTGTGACACTATGGACTGTAGCCCACCAGGCTTCTCTGTCCATGGAATTTCTCAGGCAAGAATACTGGAGTGGGTTGCCATTTCTTACCCGAGGGGATCTTCCTGGCCCAGGGATTGAACCCAAGTCTCCTGTGTCTCTTGCATTGGCAAGCAGATTCTTTACCATTTAGCCACCTGGGAAGCCCTGGAATAAGCATACAAAGACTTCAAAACGGTTACTAACAGTTCAATAATTTAAAGAAAAAATGATACAACTGATGAACAGATGGAAAATCACAACATACAAATGGAAAATATAAGAAAAATACAATCTCTGAAATGAGAAATTTACCAGATGAGTTTGATAGCAGATTGAAAAGTTCATATACATGAAAGTTCATTCCCCTTAAGACAGAATAATAGAAATTATTCAATCCAAAGAGCAGAGAGAAAGAGGTTTTTTAATTGAACAGAACAAAACGTTGCTGAAAGAAGATGACAAAAAGCTAAGTAAATGCAAAGGCGTCTCAAGATCAAGAGACTTGATATTGTAGATCCCAAATGGATCTGCAGGTCAACATAATCCCTATCAAAATCCTAGCTGGTTTTTCTGCAGAAATTAACAAACTGGTATAAAATTACTATGCGATTTCAAAAGACCCAGATAGACAAAATAATCTTGAAAAAGAACAAGTTGGAGGATCCACACTTCTTGATTTCAAAATATACTATAATGCTACAGTGTCCTGCTTCCATGGTGGCTCAGCGGTAAAGAATCTGCTTGCAATGCAGGAGATGCAGTTTCAGTGCCTGAGTGGGGAAGAGCCCCTGGAGGAGGAAATGGCAACCCACTCCAAGATTCTTGCCAGGGAAACCCTATGGACAGAGGAGACTGGCAGGCTCTAGTCCATTGGTTCACAAAGAGTCAGATGCGACTGAAGCGACTGAGCATGCACGCACAGTGTGTCCTTCAATAATCAGGATAAAGTGGCACTGGCATAAAACAGACATACAGATAAATGCAGTAGAATCTAGAATCCAGAAATCAACATTCATATTTATAGTCAATTGATTCTCAACAAGCTGGAAGAAATATCAATAACCTCAGATATGCAGATGATACCACCCTTATGGCAGAAAATGAAGAGGAACTAAAGAGCCTCTTGATGAAAATGAAAGAGGAGAGTGAAAAAGTTGGCTTAAAACTCAACATTCAGAAAACTAAGATCATGGCATCCAGTCCCATTACTTCATGGCAAATAGATGGGGAAACAGTGTCAGATGTTATTTTTTTGGTTTCCAAAATCACTGCAGATGGTGATTACAGCCATGAAATTAAAAGACGCTTGCTCCTTGGAAGAAAAGTTATGACCAACCTAGAAAGCATATTAAAAAGCAGAGACATTACTTGGTCAACAAAGGTCTGTCTAGTCAAGGCTATAGTTTTTCCAGGACTCATGTATGGATGTGAGAGTTGGACTATAAAGAAAGCTGAGTGCCGAAGAATTGATGCTTTTGAACGGTGGTGTTGGAGAAGACTCTTGAGAGTCCCTTGGACAGCAAGGAGATCCAACCAGTCCATCCTAAAGGAAATCAGTCCTCAATATTCATTGGAAGGACTGATGTTGAAGCTGAAACTCGAATACTTTGGCCACCTGATATGAAGAGCCGACTCATTTGAAGAGACCCTGATGCTGGGAAAGATTGAGGGCGGGAGGAGAAGGGGATGATAGAGGATGAGATGGTTTGATGGCATCACTGACACAATGGACATGGGTTTGAGTAAACTCCGGGAGTTGGTAATGGACAGGGAGGCCTGGTGTGCTGCAGTCTTGGGGTAGCAAAGAGTCAGACATGACTGAGCAACTGAACTGATTCTCAACAAGGGTGCCATGACAATTCAATGTGGGAAGTAGTCTTTTCAACAAGTGGTACTGAGGCGACTCAATATCCATGTGCAAAAGTATAAAGTTGAACACTTTCCTCACACCATACACCAAAAATTAATTTGAAATGTATCAAAGACCTAAATGCAAGAGCTTAAACTGTAAAAATGCTAGAAGAAAATATAAGAATAAATCTATATAGACTTGAATTAGGTAAAGCCTTCTTAGCCATGACACCAAAAGCACAAGAAACAAAAGAAAAATAGACAAATTGGACTACATCAAAATTAAACCTTTTTGTGCTTCAAAGGACATCGTCAAGAAAGTGAAAATATAACCCACAGAATGGAAGAAAATATTAGCAAATCATTCATCTGATAAGAGAATTAGCAAATCATTTATCCTGATATGAGAACTGTAATAATTCAACAAAACAGAAAAATAACCCAATGGAAACTGGGCAAAGGATTTGAATAGATATTTTCCCAAAGATAAACAAATGGAGAAGAAATGCATGATGTCCAACATTATCAGCTATCAGAAAATGCAAATCAAAACCAGAATGAGGTAACACTTCATACCCACCAGAATGGCCGTATAAAAAAGATGGATACTGGGAATTCCCTCTTGGCACAATGATTAGAACTCTGTGCTATCACTTCCCAGGGCATGGGTTCAGTACCTGGTCAGAGAACTAAGATCCCACAAGTGAAGATGTGGAGAAATTGGAACTCTTGTACACTGCTGGCGGTAGGTAATGCAGCTGCTTTGAAAAACAGTTTGCTAGTTCCTCAAAAGATTATGCATAGAGTTATATGATCGAACAATTCCACTTTTAGGTTTATATCTGAAGTAAAACATATGTCCATACAAAAACTTATATGTAAATATTTATTGGTGCATTATTCATAATAGCCCGAAAATAAAAACTCAAATGTTCATCAGCTGATAAGTGGGTAAACTAAATGTGGCATGTCAATACATTGGAATTTATTTGGCCACAAAAAGAATGAAGGACTGATACATGATATAACATGAATATGAATCATGAAAACATGCTGAATAAAAGAAGGCATTCACAATAGATGATATATCGTATCAGATCATTTAAGTGAAACATCCAGGCTAAGCAAATCTATATAGACAAAAAGTAGATTAGTGGTTGCCTAGGGCTGGGGGCTTGAGGGAAAATGGAAATGCTAATGGGTTAGGGGTTCATTTTGGGTAATGAAAATACTTTAAAATAGATTGTGGTGATGTTTGCACAACCGAGGAAGGACGGCGGTGAGGACCGGCGCACTAAGCACGGCCGAGAAGAGCTACCCCACGACCGAGGTCAGGAAGGGCGGTGGTGAGGAGAGACCTCTCGTCCAAGGTAAGGTGCTATGGCTGTGCTTTGCTGGAGCAGCCGGGAAGAGATACCCCACGCCCAAGGTAAGAGAAACCCAAGTAAGACGGTAGGTCTTGCAAGAGGGCATCAGAGGGCAAATACACTGAAACCATACTCACAGAAAACTAGTCAATCTAATCACACCAGGACCACAGCCTTGTCTAACTCAATGAAATTAAGCCATGCCCGTGGGGCAACACAGGATGGGCGGGTCATGGTGGAGAGATGTGACAGGGTGTGGTCCGCTGGAGAAGGAAATGGCAGACCACTTCAGTATTCTTGCCTTGAGAGCCCCATGAACAGTATGAAAAGGCTAAATGATAGGATACTGAAAGAGAAACTTCCCAGGTCAGTAGGTGCCCAATAAGCTACTGGCAATCAGTGGAGAAATAACTCCAGAAAGAATGAAGGGATGGAGCCAAAGCAAAAAGAATACCCAGCTGTGGATGTGACTGGTGATAGAAGCAAGGTCCGATGCTATAAAGAGAAATATTGCATAGGAACCTGGAATGTCAGGTCCATGAATCAAGGCAAATTGGAAATGGTCAAACAAGAGATGGCCAGAGTGAAATGTCGACATTCTAGGAATCAGCGAACTGAAATGGACTGGAATGGGTGAATTTAACTTGGATGACCATTATATCCACTACTGAGGGCAGGAATCCCTCAGAAGAAATGGAGTGGCCATCATGGTCAACAAAAGAGTCCGAAATGCAGTACTTGGATGCAATCTCAAAAACGACAGAATGATCTCTGTTCATTTCCAAGGCAAACCATTCAATATCACAGTAATCCAAGTCTATGCCCCAACCAGTAACGCTGAAGAAGCTGAAGTTGAACGGTTCTATGAAGACCTACAAGATCTTTTAGAACTAACACCCAAAAAAGATGTCCTTTTCATTATAGGGGACTGGAATGCAAAAGTAGGAAGTCAAGAAACACCTGGGGTAACAGGCAAATTTGGCCTTGGAATACGGAATGAAGCAGGGCAAAGACTAACAGAGTTTTGCCAAGAAAATGCACTGATCATAGCAAACACCCTCTTCCAACAACACAAGAGAAGACTCTATACATGGACATCACCAGATGGTCAACACCGAAATCAGATTGATTATATTCTTTGCAGCCAAAGATGGAGAAGCTCTATACAATCAGCAAAAACAAGACCAGGAGCCGACTGTGGCTCAGACCATGAACTCCTTATTGCCAAATTCAGACTGAAATTGAAGAAAGTAGGGAAAACCACTAGACCATTCAGGTATGACCTAAATCAAATCCCTTATGATTATACAGTGGAAGTGAGAAATAGATTTAAGGGACTAGATCTGATAGATAGAGTGCCTGATGAACTATGGAATGAGGTTCCTGACATTGTACAGGAGACAGGGATCAAGACCATCCCCATGGAAAAGAAATGCAAAAAAGCAAAATGGCTGTCTGGGGAGGCCTTGCAAATAGCTGCGAAAAGAAGAGGAGCAAAAAGCAAAGGAGAAAAGGAAAGATATAAACATCTGAATGCAGAGTTCCAAAGAATAGCAAGAAGAGATAAGAAAGCCTTCTTCTTCAGTGATCAATGCAAAGAAATAGAGGAAAACAACAGAATGGGAAAGACTAGGGATCTCTTCAAGAAAATCAGAGATACCAAAGGAACATTTCATGCAAAGATGGGCTCGATAAAGGACAGAAATGGTATGGACCTAACAGAAGCAGAAGATATTAAGAAGAGGTGGCAAGAATACACAGAAGAACTGTACAAAAAAGAGCTTCACGACCCAGATAATCATGATGGTGTGATCACTGACCTAGAGCCAGACATCCTGGAATGTGAAGTCAAGTGGGCCTTAGAAAGCATCACTAGGAACAAAGCTAGTGGAGGTGACGGAATTCCAGGGGAGCTATTCCAAATCCTGAAAGATGATGCTGTGAAAGTGCTGCACTCAATATGCCAGCAAATTTGGAAAACTCAGCAGTGGCCACAAGATTGGAAAAGGTCAGTTTTCATTCCAATCCCAAAGAAAGGCAATGCCAAAGAGTGCTCAAACTACTGCACAATTGCACTCATATCACACGCGAGTAAAGTAATGCTCAAAATTCTCCAAGCCAGGGTTCAGCAATATGTGAACCGTAAACTTCCTGATGTTCAAGCTGGTTTTCGAAAAGGCAGAGGAACCAGAGACCAAATTGCCCACATCCGCTGGATCATGGAAAAAGCAAGAGAGTTCCAGAAAAACATCTATTTCTGCTTTATTGACTATGCTAAAGCCTTTGACTGTGTGGATCACAATAAACTGTGGAAAATTCTGAAAGAGATCGGAATACCAGACCACCTGATCTGCCTCTTGAGAAATGTGTATGCAGGTCAGGAAGCAACAGTTAGAACTGGACATGGAACAACAGACTGGTTCCAAATAGGAAAAGGAGTATGCCAAGGCTGTATATTGTCACCCTGCTTATTTAACTTATATGCAGAGTACATTATGAGAAACGCTGGACTGGTAGAAACACAAACTGGAATCAAGATTGCCGGGAGAAATATTAATAACCTCAGATATGCAGATGACACCACCCTTATGGCAGAAGGTGAAGAGGAACTCAAAAGCCTCTTGATGAAAGTGAAAGTGGAGAGTGAAAAGGTTGGCTTAAAGCTCAACATTCAGAAAACGAAGATCATGGCATCTGGTCCCATCACTACATGGGAAATAGATGGAGAAACAGTGGAAACAGTGTCAGACTTTATTTCTCTGGGCTCCAAAATCACTGCAGATGGTGACTGCAGCCATGAAATTAAAAGACACTTACTCCTTGGAAGGAAAGTTATGACCAACCTAGATAGCATATTCAAAAGCAGAGACATCACTTTGCCAACAAAGGTCTGGCTAGTCAAGGCTATGGTTTTTTCCAGTGGTCATGTATGGATGTGAGAGTTGGACTGTGAAGAAAGCTGAGCACCGAAGAATTGATGCTTTTGAACTGTGGTGTTGGAGAAGACTCTTGAGAGTCCCTTGGACTGCAAGGAGACCCAACCAGTCCATTCTGAAGGAGATCAGCCCTGGGATTTCTTTGGAGGGAATGATGCTAAAGCTGAAACTCCAGTACTTTGGCCACCTTATGCAAAGAGTTGACTCATTGGAAAAGAGTCTGATGCTGGGATGGATTGGGGGCAGGAGGAGAAGGGGGCGACAGAGGATGAGATGGCTGGATGGCATCACTGACTCAATGGACGTGAGTCTCAGTGAACTCCGGGAGTTGGTGATGGACAGGGAGGCCTGGCATGCTGCAATTCACGGGGTCACAAAGAGTCGGACACGACTGAACGACTGATCTGATCTGATCTGAAAGCTGTTACATTAAAAAAATAAATGGAGCCTCAGCTACTTGTAAAACATCAAATATCTTTAAAAATGAATGTAAATATGAGACAAACAAGGACTTATTGTTGGTAAAGAGGACTATATTCAATACCTTTTAATAATCTATAATGGAAAATAGTCAAAAACAGAATGTGTATATATATATTTTTTCATATGTATACACACACATTTATGTATAACTGAATCACTTTTCTGTATACCTGAAACTCACACAACATTGTCAATCAACCATATTTCAATATTTTTTTAAAGTGAAATGATATCTAAATGAAATGTGAGATTTTTTCATCAGCATACTTATGTGATGACTTGAAATCATGTCTGCAAATTCTTTACACTCTTCCCATCAATCGTCTTATTCTCTTCTTAAATATGAGATGGCCTTAATGACCAGCTTCTAACAAATACCATATAGCAGAAATGACACTTGTGATTTCCAAGGCTAGCTCATACAAGGTAATATAGTTTCCACCTGATTCTCTCACAATACACACTTTTTGTGTCCCTAACCTACCATGTCAGAAGTCAGGCTACCTTGAAGCCACTATGAAGGAGACCATGTGAAATTAAATAGAGCAGATACTGAGCCTTCCTGGTTGATCCAAACCCCAGCCTATTGCGTCTCACCACCTCAGGCATCAGACCTATGAGTAAAGAACACTGGAGACAACCCCAGGCCCAGCCACCAGTTGTCATATCAAGAAAATACTCAAGCAGACTATACTAGAGAAGTCTACTGGCAAAACTAAGGTCTCTGGTGAACAGCAAGTGTGATAAGTTGAAAATGCCCCCTACCTAAATACTCATCTCCTAATCTCTCAAAACTGAATATTACCTTATATGCCCCCCGATCCAATAAAAGGGGGGGTGTTGCCGATGTGATTAAATTGAGGATCTTGAGACAAGGAGTTGATCATGGATTATCTTGGTGGGCACTAAACTCAGTCCCATAATCTCCTTATTGCAAAATTCAGACTTAAACTGAAGAAAGTAGGGAAAACCACTAGACCATTCAGGTATGACCTAAATCATATCCCTTACAATTATACAATAGAAGTGACAAGTAGATTCAAGGGATTAGATCTGATAGAGTGCCTGAAGAACTATGATTGGAGGTTCGTGACATTATACAGGGGGCAGTGATCAAGACCATCCCCAAGAAAAAGAAATACAAAAAGGTAAAATGGTTGTCTGAGGAGGCCTTACAAATAGCTGAGAAAAGAGATACTAAGAAGAGGTTGCAAGAATACACAGAAGAATTAAACAAAAAAGATCTTCATGACCCAGATAATCACGATGGTGTGATCACTCACCTAGAGCCAGACATTCTGGAATGCGAAGTCAAGTGGGCCTTAGGAAGCATCACTACAAACAAAACTAATGGAGGTGATGGAATTCCAGTTGAACTATTTCAAATCCAAAAAGATGATGCTGTGAAAGTGCTGCACTCAATATACCAGCAAATTTGGAAAACTCAGCAGCGGCCACAGGACTAGAAAAGGTCAGTTTTCATTCCAATCTCAAAGAAAGGCAATGCCAAAGAATGCTCAAACTACTGCACAATTGCACTCATTTCACACGCTAGCAAAGTAATGTTCAAAATTCTCCAAGCCAGGCTTAAACAGTACGCGAACCATGAACTTTCAGGTGTTCAGGAGCTGGTTTTGGAAAAGTCAGAGGAACCAGAGTTCAAATTGATAGCATCTGTTGGATCATCGAAAAAGCCAGAGAGTCCCAGAAAAGCATCTACTTGTGCTTTATTGACTATGCCAAAGCCTTTGACTGTATGGATCACAATAAACTGAGGAAAATTCTGAAAGAGATGGGAATACCAGACCACTTGACCTGCCTCCTGAGAAATGTATGCAGGTCAAGAAGCAACAATTAGAACTGGACATGAACAATAGACTGGTTCCAAATCAGGAAAGGAGTATGTCAAGGCTGTATATTGTCACCCCACTTATTTAACTTCCATGCAGAGTACATTATGTGAAATGCCAAGCTGGATGAAGCACAAGCTAGAATTAAGATTGCTGTGAGAAATATCAATAACCTCAGATACGCAGATGATACCACCCTTTTGACAGAAAACAAAGAGAAACTAAAAAGCCTCTTGTTGAAAGTAAAAGAGGAGAGTGAAAAAGTTGGCTTAAAACTCAACATTCAGAAAACTAAGTTCATGGCATCTGGTACCATCACTTCATGGCAAATAGATGGGGAAACAATGGAAACAGTGACAGATTTTATTTTTTGGTCTCCAAAATTACTGCAGATGGTGACTGCAGCCATGAAATTAAAAGATGCTTGCCCCTTGGAAGAAAAACTATAACCAACCTAGACAGCATATTAAAAAGCAGAGACATTGTTTTGCCAACAAAGGTTCATCTAGTCAAAGCTATGGTTTTTCTAGTAGTCATGTATGGATGTGAGAGTTGGAGTATAAAGAAAGCTGAGCGCCGAAGAATTGATGCTTTGAACTGTGGTGGTGAAGAAGACTCTTGAAAGCCCCTTGGACAGCAAGGAGATCCAACCAGTCCATCCTAAAGGAAATCAGTCCTAAATATTCATTGGAAGGACTGATGCTGGAGCTCAAACTCCAATACTTTGGCCAACTGCTTCATTAGAAAAGACCCTGATGCTGGGAGGGATTGGGGGCAGGAGAAGGGGACAACAGAGGATGAGATGGTTGGATAGCATCACCGACACAATAGACATGGGTTTGAGTAGTCTCCGGGAGTTGGTGATGGACAGGGAGGCCTAGCGTGCTGCAGTCCGTGGGGTCACAACGAGTCAGACATGACTGAGCAACTGAACTGAACTGAACTAGATTGCAATCCCATGTATCACAAGAGGGAGGTAGAGGGAGATAGAGGGAGATTTGACACACACACAAAGGAGAAGGCAATGTGAGCAGAGAGCAGGGACCTGAGAGGTATAACCACAAGCCAAGGGTAGATGTTGGTAGAAGAAAGAAGAGGAAAAAGGAAAGAAGCAAAGAAGAGGAGATTCTCCCCTACAGCCTCTGAAGGGAGCACAACCCTGATGATACCTTGATTTTAGCCCCATGAAACTGATTTCAGACTTCTGCCCTCTAGAATTATGAAAGAATAAATTTATTCTGTTTTAAACCACTAAGCTTATGGTGATTTGTTACAGTGGCAACAGGAAAGTAACACAGCCAATGAAGAACAGAGGTCTGCCAACAACTTTATAGATAAGCTTGAAAGAGGATCTTCCATCCAGATGAGTGTTACCCTGGCTAACATCGTGAGTGTAACCTCATGAGAGACCCTGAGCTAGAATCACTTAACTAAGTTGCTCCTGAATTACTGACCCATAGAAACCATGAGAGATAATGAGGAATTGTTGTTGGCTTGAGGCACCACAGTTTTGAGTGACTTGTTAAGCAGCAAGAAATAACCACAACATTTTCACTACAAGAAATTGTACAACAGTGTATTCAGGGAATAATGTTTATTCAGGTTTATAATGGGAATTACACCAGATGAAAACATGGATCTGCTAGGGGAAGCACACTGATTGAAATTGCCCACCCTGGCCAGGCACCATAGCAACTATTTGCATGAGTTGTTTTAGGACAAGATGTCCTGGTAAGGAACACGAAACTAATAAGCCTCCACCAACCAGAAGAGTTTGGGAAAGGTCAAAAGGAGACACCACATGTCTGATCACCTCCCAGAATCCTTCTCTCTGGCATCCACCTTGGCTGAACAAGGCGTGCACCACCAGGAAGGACTCTGAGTCAGAATAATTGGCTAAAGACAACCCAGAAACTAATCCCATCACCATAAAACCCAAGGCCACAAGCCATGTGACAGAGCTGTTCTCCTGGGTTCCCTTACCCTGTTGCTCTCCTCCCTGTGCCCTTTCCCAATAAAATTCTTGCTATGTCAGCACATGTGTCTCCTCGGACAATTCATTTCCTAGTGTTAGACAAGAGCTGTGTCAAGCCCTGGAAGGGATCCCCCTTCCTGCAACAGATCTACAAGAGGGAATAAAGATCACTGGGAATGCTAAATATATTAGAAACAAGGCAAGGATACCTGCTCTTACTGTCTCTATTCAGCATTATATTGGAGGTCCTAGTCAGTGCAACAAGGCAAGACAAATTAAAAAGTGAAATGATTGGAAGCAAGTAAAAGAAATAAAGCTATCTATTAAAATAAATAACAAATTTGTATGCATAAAAAAATCCAAAGGAATCTACCAAAAAAAAGCACTAGAACTAACAAATGTAATTAAGTAAGATCACAAGATTCAAGGTCAATATTTTTTTAAAATCAATTGTATTTCTATACAAACAACAAATGATTAGAAAATTAATTACAAAATACAATTTACATAGTATCAAAACCCATGCAATTCTAAAGAACAGGTTTAGGGAAAAAGTGTGTAAGACGTCTACACTGAAAACTACAATCCATAGCTGAGAGAAATCAAAGCTCTAAATAAATGGAAATACATACCATGTTCATTGATCAGGAAATTCTCCCCAGTTTGAAACATAGATTCAATTTGTTCTTAGCCAAAATTCCAACAGTCTTTTTTGTTGAGACTGACTTGTTTAGTTGCTAATTCTTGTCTGACTTTTTGTGACCCTGTGGACTATAACTGGCTAGGCTCCTCTGAAAACGGGATTTCCCAGGCAAGAATACTGGAGTAGGTTGCCATTTCCTTCTCCAGGGGATCTTCCTAAACAAAGGATTGAACCTGAGTCTCCTGCATTGGCAGGCAGATTCATTACCTCTGAACCACCAGGAAAGTCCCATGACTAGATAATTCTAAATTCTGCATGAGAACACAAAGGAGCTATTGTGTGGACTTCCCTGGTGCCCCAGTGGCTGACTCTGCACTCCCAATGAAGGGGTCCCAGATTTGATTCCTGATCAGTGAACTAGACCCCACATGCTGAAACTATTATGGAAATGAGTGGGGGCAGGAAAGGGAAGCCAATAAGCAGGGCAGATCCGGTGGAGAGGAAAGTTTGCTTTATTTCAGGTGCTGGCAACTGTGGGGGGAAGGTGGTGGATATCTGTCCAAAGGCTGACTCCTTCCCCATGCTGCGAGCATTTATAGACAGAGTAGGGGATGCTGTTACATGCAGAAACAACATAGTCATCTCTAACAGTCATCTTCAGTCGGTCATCAGCAGTCTGACTAGCATCATCTTGGTTGTTTTAGGTACAGTTAGTCTTCAATTCTGGGGAAGGCAATGGCACCCCACCCCAGTACTCTTGCCTGGAAAATCCCATGGATGGAGGAGCCTGGTGGGCTCCAGTCCATGGGGTCGCTAAGAGTCGGACACGACTGAGTGACTTCACTTTCACTTTTCACTTTCATGCATTGGAGAAGGAAATGGCAACCCACTCCAGTGTTCTTGCTTGGAGAATCCCAGGGACGGGGGAGCCTGGTGGGCTTCTGTCTATGGGGTCACACAGAGTCAGACACTACTGAAGCGACTTAGCAGCAGCAGCAGCAGTCTTCAATTCTGGGGTACACTTGTTCACATTTTTTTGTGGTCAGTTTTCAGAATTGTGGAAGCTCAAGTCCTGGGTACAGTCTGGTCATCATGTGGTTAACTTCTCCACCTGGTGTTTTGGTATCTTTAAGACAGCTCACAGAATATGGCTCAGAATATTATCTACAGCCCTTGAGAACAGAAGGTCCTTGACTATGTTTAATAACTACATTATTATTATTTCGTCTCCTTAGACTGTTGTCCTTTGTTTCTGTATTTCTCATTTCTCTGATTAAATTTATTCTTTGACTAAAGTTTTCCACAGACAAAAGGAAGGCAGAGGACATGATGGGGGGTGGGGGGTGCGGGGGACAAGGACCATACAGTCCTGCTCTGTTTCAAAACTAAGAGTTCGAATGACACAACCAAAGATCCTACCTGCCACAACTAAGTGCAGCCAAATAAATAGATAAAGATAAATATTAAACAGGCAAACAAACAAAAAAAAAGGAGCTATTGTGTTATTAACCCATTATATTATAACAAGCATCCCCAAGTGTAGAGACTTTTTAAAAATAGGCATTTATTATCTTGCAGTTTCTATGGGTTAAGAATCTAGGATTAGCTGAGTGCCTCTGGCTCAAAATCTCCCATGACGTTGTCATCAAACTGTCAGTCTCAGCTGAAGGTTTAATTCACGGGGTTGTGGGCAGAACTCAGTTCCTTGCAGGTTGAGGATCTCAATGGGCAGAGGATCTCAATCCCTCACTGGCTGATGGCAGAGGTCTCCCTCAGGTCTTTGCCATCTGGGCCTCTCCCTCAGAGAAAGTAAGTTAGAAAATGAGAGAGAGCAGTAAAAATGAAATCATGGTCTTTTTATAACCATATCTCTGAAGTGAAATCCCATCACTTTTGCCATATTCTGCGTCTTAGAAATAAGTTAGTAGGTTGGTCCCCATTCAAGGATATGGAATTACACAAGAATCCGAAAGGCAAGAGTCACTGAGGAACATCTTAGAGGCTGTCTACCGCACCCAGGATAGCCAAAACAATCTTGTTTATAAAAAAAAAAAGGAACAAAGTTGAAAAACAAACACTACCTGATGCAAGACCTAGTATAAAGCTATAGTAATGAAGCTTAGCTGCTGCTGCTGCTGCTGCTAAGTTGCTTCAGTCGTGTCCGACTCTGTGCGACCCCATAGACAGCAGCCCACCAGGCTCCCCCGTCCCTGGGATTCTCCAGGCAAGAACACTGGAGTGGGTTGCCATTTCCTTCTCCAATGCATGAAAGTGAAAAGTGAAAGGGAAGTCGCTCAGTTGTGTCAGACCCTCAGCGATCCCATGGACCGCAGCCTTCCAGGTTCCTCCGTCCATGGGATTTTCCAGGCAAGAGTAGTGGAGTGGGGTGCCGTGGTATTGACATAAAGATAGAAAAATAGTTTAGTGGAAGTAAATCCAGAAATAGACTCAGACATGTAGCCAGTTGACATTTTTCTTTTTAAACAAAGGGGCCATAACAATTTAATACAGAAAAAAAAAATCATTTTCAACAAAGGGCATTTGAAGAACTGGATAAATATGTGAGAAAAAGGAAAATATTAATTTGAGATGGATCATGGGCCTAAATATAAAAACTAAAACCATAAAGCTTCTCATAGAACATATAGAGAAAGAGTTCTATGTGTTCATAGAAGGACTTATATCAAGAATTTATGGAGAAATCTCTACAAATCAATAATAAAAGGTTTAATAATAAAAGCTCAATTACAAAATGGGCTAGAGTTTTGGATAGATACTTCGCAAAAGAAGATGCAGAGATGGCCAAAAGGCATATGAAAATATGTTCAACATCATTATCAGGGAATTAAAATTACAATGAAATACCACCATTCACTTACCAGAAAAGCTATAACTGAAAAAAAGTCACAATAGATAATGATGACAAAGATGTGGAGCAACAGAAACTTCTTGTGGGGATGCTAGGACCACTTTGGAAAACCTCTGGTGGCTTCCTTATACATATATTTGTTGTTCAGTCACTAAGTCATGTCCAGCTCTTTGCGACCCCAAGGACTGCAGCATGCCAGGCTTCCCTGTCCTTCCCTATCTCCTGGAATTTGCTCAAATTCATGTCCATTGAGTTGGTGATGCTATCTAACCGTCTCATCCTCTGCTGCCCCCTTCTCCTTTTGCCTTCAATTTTTCTCAGCATCAGGGTCTTTTCCAATGACTTGGCTCTTCACATTAGATGACCAAGGTAGTGGAGCTTCAGCTTCAGCATCAGTTCTTATAATGAATATTCAGGATTGATTTCCTTTATAATTGACTCGTTTAATCCCCTTATATGTATACCTATCTTTTGACTGACATGGAACAACAGCCTGGTTCCAAATAGGAAAAGGAGTATGTCAAGGCTGTATATTGTCACCCTGCTTATTTAACTTATATGCAGAGTGCTGCTGCTGCTGCTAAGTCGCTTCAGTCGTGTCTGACTCTGTGCGACCCCACAGACAGAAGCCCACCAGGCTCCCCTGTCCCTGGGATTCTCCAGGCAAGAATACTGGAGTGGGTTGCCATTTCCTTCTCCAATGCATGAAAGTGAAAAGCGAAAGTGAAGTCGCTCAGTCATGTCCGACTCTTAGCGACCCCATGGACTGGAGCCTACCAGGCTCCTCGGGCCATGGGATTTTCCAGGCAAAAGTACTGGGGTGGGGTGCCATTGCCTTCCCCGATATGCAGAGTACATCATGAGAAATGCTGGGCTGAATGAAGCACAAGCTGGAATCAAGATTGCTGGGAGAAATATCAATAACCTCAGATATGCAGATGATACCACACTTATGGCAGAAAGTGAAGAAGAACTAAAGAGCCTCTTGATGAAAATGAAAGAGGAGAGTGAAAAAGTTGGCTTAAAACTCAACATTCAGAAAACTAAGTTCATGGCATCTGATCCCATCATTTCATGGCAAATAGATGGGGAAACAATGGAAACAGTGACAGATTTTATTTTGGGGGGCTCCAAAATCACTGCAGATGGTGACTGCAGCCATGAAATTAAAAGATGCTTGCCCCTTGGAAGAAAAACTATGACCAACCTAGACAGTATATTAAAAAGCAGAGACATTACTTTGCCAACAAAGGTCCATCTAGTCAAAGCTATGGTTTTTCCAGTAGTCATATATGGATGTGAAAGCTGGACCATAAAGACAGCTGAGCGCCAAAGAATGATGCTTTGAACTGTGGTGTTGAAGAAGACTCCTGAACATCCCTTGGACAGCAAGGAGATCCGACCAGTCATTCCTAAAGGAAATCAGTCCTGAATATTCATTGGGAGGACTGTTGCTGAAGCCGAAACTCCAGTACTTTGGCCACCTGATGCGAAGAACTGACTCATTTGAAAAGACCCTGATGCTGGGAAAGATTGAAGGCAGGAGGAGAAGGGGATAACAGAGGATGAGATGGTTGGACGGCATCACCGACGCAATCGGCTTGAGTTTAAGCAAGCTTTGGGAGTTGGTGAAGGACAGGGAAACCTGGCATGGTGCAGTCCATGGGGTTGCAAAGAGTTGGACATGACTGAGCGACAGAACTGAACTGACTTTTTGATACAACAACCTAGAGACCTCTCCAAGGAAATCAGTATATATGTCCACAAAAAAACCTTATACAAGAGTGTTTGCAGTAGCTTTATTCATAAAATCTCCAAACCAGAAACAACCCAAATCCCATAAAGAGAACGGATAAACAAATTGTGGTATAGCCACATGACAGCATTCTAGCCAACAGCAGAAAACAGCACTACTACTGAAGCACTTCACAGTGTGGAGGAATCTTGTAGACACTGTGATTAGTGAAAGGAACCAGGCATAGAAAAGCACGTACAGTGGGTTCCATTCGTATGATGTTCAAGAGCAGACAGAAGAGTGGCTTTTCAAATCTTGTTATTTAAGAATGAGTGGGGGTGAAAGTCGACTAGAAGGAAGCACAGAGAACATTCTGGAGTGATGAAAATATTCTATATTTCTATTGAGTTGTTGATTACATGGGTATATGCTTTTTGTCAAAAGCTATCTAGTGAAAAATTTGCTTCCATTAATAAAAAACACAACCCATTTTGCAGATATAAATTCTTATGTTACAGCTTCTTAGGGCTAGAGTCCATGCTAGGTCCTAGATGTCTTTCACATGGTCACAACCTTTGCAGTTTCCAAACTACCTTCCTAGCCCTGACTTCAAATGTTCCTCACAGGCTCCTTTGCAAGGAACCAGGGCTGCCTGTGGAGGAGGGCTATAGAGCCAGGACCTGGGGGGGCACACATGGAACCAAATGTGATACAGGACTTTCTCCCACCACTGCCCCTGTCTTCTGCAGGGACAAAGAGTTAAGTGAGTGAGTTCCTCATCCCTGGAGGTATTCAAGTCAGGGTAGGTTGATAATATGTGAATGTTGGGTTAGACTCAATAACCTAAAGAAAAACTTCACTGGCCTGAGAGGCTGTCAATAGGGAACTTGCCTGGGGACAGAGTGAGTCAGCTTCTGGTTCAGTGTTCTGACTCCAGGCCAGCCTGGATTCTGCTGTTCCCAGTTAACGACTCTGTAGCCCCTCCAAAAACTCAGCACTGGCCTGGATTGACCTGCATCCTGAAGGCATCCAGATCTGTATTCAGATGTCTGGGACAGGGTTATTTTCCCCTGCTGCTGCTGCTAAGTCACTTCAGTCGTGTCCGACTCTGTGCGACCCCATAGACGGCAGCCCACCAGACTCCCCCGTCCCTGGGATTCTCCAGGCAAGAACACTGGAGTGGGTTGCCATTTCCTTCTCCAATGCATGAAAGTGAAGTCGCTCAGTTGTGTCCAACTCCTAGGGACCCCATGGACTGCAACCTACCAGGCTCCTCTGTCCATGGGATTTTCCAGGCAAGAGTACTGGAGTGGGTTGCCATTGCCTTCTCCCAAGGGACTCTGATTTCTGGGATGTGCTCTGCCCTTTATCCTAGGACTCTTGACCTTGCCTCCCAGTGGCACTTATAATATACTCCCAGGTCCTCTGGGACAATATTTATTCAACAATAAATATCATATGTTTTTGAGTTTGAAGACTACACTGCTGTTATTTATTTATTAAAAAAAAAAAAACAAACATTGGCCATACCAGGAAGCATGTGGCATCTTAGTTCCTCAGCCAGTGATTGAACCTGCACACCCTGCATTGGGAGCACAGAGTCTTAACCACTGGACCACCAGGGAAGCCCCAACAAGTAATAATCTGCAATAGATGAATGTATACTTATGGAAACCGATAAATAGCAAAGAATCCAAAATATGAGAAAGAAAGTAATTCTACTACAATAACTATTTTTTGTATCATGGGGAAGTGAGGGGAAGGAAGTTGGGAAAACTGGAAGGCCCTGGATATTCCACATTCTTAAGGATGCCTGTATAATTTCCATAGTATTTGCACTGTGATTGTTTTTTCCTCCCAGACTTGCATACCCCAGAGATGGGGAGCTCACTCCCTATCATCCACAGGAAGCTTTAGCAGTGAGAGCAGCCTTCTTCACCAGGCTTGCAGCAGCCTCCTGTGCCTGCCCCACACCCCTGACTCCAAGGGGTCTCCTCTCTGCACCCAGTCTTTGAGCAGGCAGAGCTGGGAAAGGCATCTGGGAGTCCAGGAGTACAGTCAGTTCAGAGTTCACTGTCCTCCCCTGGGCCATACTCAACTCTGCAGGTTCCCTTCCTCTGGCATCTGCCTCCAGCCCACCCAGCTCCAGCCTGTATTCACCGCTGCCAGAGCCACCTCCACAAACCAGGCTCCTCTTCTGCTTCTGCTGCATCCATACCTCCCAAGTCTCTTCTTTGCCTCTTCTGACTCTGGTGGCCCGTAGTCTGGCCACACCGGCCTATCCAGACCTAGCAGTTAGAATGGCCCAATCTAACTGGTCTGATGGCCACCTTAACTCTTCCACAACCACACCTTCTGTCCACAGAATGCCCCTGCCTGCCACCAGGGCATCCACAGCCCTTCAAACCCAGGACGAACTGTCGCCTTCTCTGGTTCTTTTAAAGCCCTTCCTCCAACTTGGGCTTCTTCCAGCTCAGGGAGGCTGGTGTCTCTACTGGACCAAGAGTTTAACAGGACTCTGGACATATCCGATGGGTACCCTGATGGAACGCACAGTCTACAACTGTGGCCTCAAAGGACACAGCACAAGCTGCCAGGTCAATCAGACCCGCCCCAGCTCCAGCCCCTCAGGGGCTCCTTCCCTCCAGCCCTGCAAGTGGTGTGATACAAAAGGAAACTCATTTGGGTGAGCCTGGCATGCAAACCCTCCTCTGCTCTCAGTCTCCAGCTCCCCAATCTCCAGCCTTCCTTTCCAAACCCTGGGAAGGGGAGGGGGGAAAGTTAAGTCCTCTCCCAGAGTATTGGAGGAGTGCAGACCTACCTTCCCCCAGGAGCAGCAGCCTGCCAGAGGCCACAGGCCAGGAGAGATGGACAAGCCTGAGATGGAGCCCTGTGCTCCTGGGGCCGGCCTGGAGGGACTAGGAGCATCACAGCCGTGGTAATGGCTTCTGACCTTAGAACATGTTAAACAAGGGTTCAAAGCTCCTTCCTTGTAGCTATTCTGCAAGGCCTAGGAGGTTCACTATGCCTGTGATGGGTGGCATTTGTGCCTTTGGAAGCATTTCAGACACACCGGCTGATAGACTCTGCACAGATTTTCTGCAAGGTCAACAGAGGTCAGGCTTTTGTCTTCCTTTGAACAGAGAATGATAACGAGACTCAGAGAAGCTAAACAACTTACCCAAAGTTGCTAAGCAAGAAAGCGGAGGGGGACTGACCTTCAGAGTTTTCTGCCCTCTCTTCCCTCATAGGCCTCCTCATATATCTACCATTCCCGGATCTGCCTCCCTTTTGTAGAGTCTGCCAAAGAGGCCCCCACCTCTGTGAGCCCATTCCCCAGGGTGAGGGAGCTCTAGCCAGCCCACTTGAATCTTATTGACCCTCTGCGTGTGGCCCACGTCCAGGAATGGGGCTGGACCTCAAGCTCTTGGAGGCTTTGCAGGTAAGGTGCCTCTGCTTCTGCGAGGAAAGGAGCCCACTCTGGGCTCTCTGGAGACCCAGGGCAGGGCCCAGACCCTCAGCCTCGGGGGGCGGGGGGTCCTCTGTCTGTCCATCACATTGACCTTTCTTTCATTTGCTCCATCTTTCCTTCCTCATAACTCCCATGAGAACAATGGCCATTCACTCTGTAGCTCAAACACGGGCAACTTCTCCCCAGAGGGCTCAGCCCCTGGCATTTCTCCCTTGTCCTTCTCCCCTTCTGCACTGCGCACTGCAGCCAGCGAGACCTCACCCCTCCCTGAGTTCCCTATCTTTCTTCGCATCTTCTCACTATCTCAACACTGTTCCCTCTAGCCACACGGCTCTTCCTCTCTGAATGTCAGTGCCCTCCTGGCCATCCAAGGCCTGTTTGATGTTCGGGACTTTCCTGATGGTCCAGTGGCGAAGACTCCACGTTCCCAAAGCAGGGGGCCTGAGTTCAATCCCTGGTCAGAGAACTAAATCCCACATGCTGAAACTAAGAGTTCGCACGCTGCAACTACAGATCCTGTGGGCCACAACTAAGACCCAGTGCAGCACCCCGCCCCGCCCAGAACAAACAAAATAGTCCGTGGTAGAAGCCCCTCTTGCCTCCTCTGGGCCTGTGCCCCTCCTGGGCACAGATCACAGGCATCTGGAGGTCTGTGTGTCTGCCTTCTCCGTGCCCTCTTGTTGGGGAATCCTAGGGCCAGGACTGGGTTCCAACTTCTCAGGATCCCCCATCCTTGAATGGGGAGGGCCCAGGCCAGAGTGGGCACTGGTGATGACTGACAAATTGAATCTGCTTCCTCAGGATCACAGGTTGGGCTCAGTCACTCAGTCGTTTCTGACTCTTTGTGACCCCACTGGGGTGCGCCCGCCAGGCTCCTCTGTCTATGGGGATTCTCCAGGCAAGAATACTGGAGTAGGTTGCTATGCCCTCCTCCAGGGGATCTTCCCAACCCAGGGATTGAACCCAGGTCTCCCGCATTGCAGGTGGATTCTTTACCAACTGAGCCACTAGGGAAACCCAGATTAGTAGAACACATACAGCAGAAGGGCTTTGGGGAAACTTCACCTCCTGCATTCATGTCCAGACAGGGAAGCTGCAGCCCAGAGAGGAGCAGGGACCCACCAAAGTCACACAGCAAGTTGGAGCCAGACTCTTTGGCTTTCCCCTGTCCTTGTCTGACATTGACCCCACATGCCAAAGTTCCCCCTTGAGAAGACAGGGAAACATTCTTCTTGTCTGCTAACTTCTTCCTCCATCCAACTGCAGCCCCCTACTCATGACCTCATTCTTCGGCTGAGCCCCTCTGGGCCATGCAGGGGAGTATGCATGTCCCACTCCAGGGCTTATCCCATTTAGCGATCATCCAGACCCTTTCTTTCTTTTCCTAGATGAAGAGACTGAGGCTCAGAGAGTGAAGCAGCCTGCTCAGGGTCACATAGCAGAGTCAAGTCCAGAACTTGGCCATGGGCTCAGTGGACAGAGACCTGACCTCCGACTTACCTGGTTCCCAAGTTTTCTTGGGTGGTCCCCAGGCTTGCATCCAGCAGGCTCTCCTGTGGGGCTGCTCTGCTGTCCGGCATGCTGGGGTTCTAGGGGGGACAGCTGCGTCCAGCTCCAGAACTGCGTGGCACCAGCCTCGGGCATCTGCAGAGAGAGCGATCTCCCTCAGCCTGGGAGGTTGGCCTTGATGGGGCAGGGGGGCAGGCCTGGGGCCGGGGGAGGCGGCGACTGGAGTGGCCCAAAGAGACCTATTTCCTCTCCATTTTTAGAAACTCAAAACACTCCTCAACGGTGAAATTGCTCAAGATTAAAACTTTCCTTTTCTTTGTGGTTTTGTTTTCACTCAAGAGAAGAATTTCAATGAAGCCAGTGTTCTTTTTCATGCAAATCTGCTCTGATTCTCCCAGGAAGTCTGGCCAATGGGCTCAGTGCTTCTGGGTCCCCAGAAAACCTCCTCACTGGCTTTAAGAGGCCATATCAGAGCACAAGGGGTTCTCAGCACCAGTCTGGATTCAGATCCTGCAGTAGCTGCTAACCTCACCCTGCAAATCTGCCTCACTGTCGACACAGCACCCAGGAAGGGGTTTTACCCTCTCAACCCACCTCCCCCAGGCTCTGCGCTAAAGGCTGGAGCTCTGAGCAGGACCCGTGGCTCCTGCCCTCAAGGAACCCCACTCTGAAGGAAGGAGAGAGACATTGCCAACACTGAGGACTACGGTATAGTTGACAGAAGTGTTTGCATGGAAGCAGATGTAATAAGGGACCCAGGAGGGTGACCACCAGGGCTTCCTAGCAGAAGTGTGGATCTGCTCCTTCAGTTAAAGGAAAGCAGGGTGTTGATGGTGGGTTTGCAGGCATCTGTAAACAGATGTGGGGAACTCCCGTACAGCAGGGCGAACTGAGGGCTTTCTCAGAATACCAGGAATCTCCTTCCTTGGGCAGTTCTTGCCAGAACGAAGTACCAAGAACTGGGTGGCTTAAAAGAGAAATGTATTCTCTTACAGTTCTGGAGGCCAGAAGTCTAAAATCAAGGTCTCGGCAAGGCCTTGCTCTAAAGGCTCCAGGAAAGAATCTTCCTTTTTCTCTTCTGGCTTCCAGTGGCTCCCAGCAATCCTTGAGGTTCCTTGGCTCAAAGCTGCATCTGTCCAATCTCTGCCTGAGTCGTCACATGACTGTCTTCCCCCTCTGTGTCTTTTCCCCTATATCCCCTTAAGGACGATAGTCATCAGACTGGGACTCATCTTCATCCAATATGACATCATCTTAAAAAATTATATCTCTAAAGACCTTATTTTCAAATAAGGTCACATTCCGAGACTGTGGGTGGGCATGACTTCTGGGGGAACATGGGTCTGCTGAATATAAACTGTCTACAGGAGGCATTGGTGGAGATTCCTGCAAGATGTCCCCAAAAGTGGTTAGTAGGTTCGGCTGGGTCACAGGTAATACTGTCTTAACTGGTGGATGCAGGTGGCTGAGAAAGAGTTTGTCAGCATTCATGAAAATTCAGGGCGTGGACCCCAGGGTGCTGTCTCTCAATACATTGAAGGCACATTAGACAGGAGGCCTGAAGTCTGGCTTTGAGGCCTGAATCTTCCACTCACCTCTTCTCCCTGTGACCTTGGGCAGGCCTCTGTCCCTCTCTGGGCCTCAAATTGGCTTGGAGGCTGGCCAAGGTGGCTGCCAGCTCCAATTGGACATGAGAAGGTGATGGGCAGAGTCATGCTCATGGGCTGACTGGGCACGCCAAGAGGGACATCATTGTGAGTGCTACGTGGTGAGCCCCCCGCAAGGGGATACTGAATCAGAGAAAAAAGACATCTAATTCTTAAGCTCAAAAGCTTTGGTTAAGATGAAAGCCTGAAAAGGTCTGGAAAGATGTGCAATGTGGCAGAACAAATTCTCCCTCTCCCAACCCCATCCCTCAGATTCTTAGGGATCTTGAGAGCTGAGAAGGGAAGAAACTTCAAAAAGGAAGCCAGACCCTGAGTGGGGCTCAGAGAGGAGCTCCCTAGGGTACATTTCCTGAGCAGTAAGAAGGGAAGAAGTTAGTAGGGCCTGAGGCTTCCCAAGAAAGTGACAAGGCCCTAGAGTATGCAGCACAGGCCACAGAGGAGGAGATGGTCCCAGGGCACCAGAACCAAGACGGCCTGGGCGGCCCCCCTCAGTGCAGCAGTGGAGCAAGGGTCCACATGAGCAGAGGGCAGGGTCAGCACACTGGCCATACAGGCTGATGGGAGAATGGGTACTCAGTGGGCCCGGCAGGAAGAGTTGACCCCACCTGAGGCCCAGGACCACAGATCTCATACAGAAGGGGTGGGACAGGGAGCCGCAAAGTCTGATTTCACTGAGCTTTAAAAACAGTTACCTAACTTCATTTGAAAAAGTGTCTATAACCCCGTGCCGGTTAGTTGGCCTTTGCAACCGGATTCCCTCTCCATGGGCTCGGTCCCCCGGGAGCTGACCTGTATGGGCATCTCCGAGGCCCCTGGCCTCTGGTCAAGTTAGGCCAGTACAGACGGCAAAAGAACGGAGGGCCGATAGAAAGAGGTTGGGAATTTGATTCCTCTTGCTCTCTCCCTGTGGGCTGCAGTTTTGGCAGCAGCTTCCTCCAGGTCCTGGCAGCTGAAGGTCCTGTCTGACCTCCTGCCCAGACGGCTTGGGACTTCAGGAGTGGCCCAACTCCCTGCCGTGGCTTTCCCATCCTTTGTGGCCCCCTTTATCCTGCCCTCCCCTCTCTAACTGCCCCTCTGAGTGGGCCATCTCTTTCTTATGGGGACCCTCACTGATAACGCAGGAACATAAAATGTACAAAGGGATTTGATTGTTTAACGGGCACAAAGTTTCCTTTTTGAGGTGATGGAATGTTTTAGAAGTAGATAGAGGTGTTGGTTACACAAAATGGTGAATGCATACCACGGCGAATGCACAATATGACACAGAATTGTGCACTTTAAAATGGTAACGTTACGTCAATTTTTTCTCAATAAATTTTTTTCTTAAAAGAGGTACAGAGAACTTCACAGTGAAAAGTGTGAAGTTTCCTTCCATCCTTCTCCCAGAGTCACCACTGTTAAAACTTGCTTTTGCATCATTCTAGAAGTGTTCCAGGGGCTTCATCTGTGGCTCAGGGGTGAAGAATCTGTCTGAAATGCAGGAGACGCGGGGTCCATCTCTGGGTTGGGAAGATCCCTTGGAGGAGGGCATGGCACCCCATTCCAGTAGTCTTGCCTGGAGAATCCCACAGACAGAGGAGCCTGGCGGGCTGCAGTCCATGGGGTCACAGAGAGTCATGACCGAAGCAACTGAGCACACAGGCATGCAGACATATTCTCAGTTCACTTAAGCTCAGTCATGTCCAACTCTTCGCGACCCCATGAATCGCAGCACACCAGGCCTCCCTGCCCATCACCAACTCCCGGAGTTCACTCAGACTCACGTCCATCGAGTCAGTGATGCCATCCAGCCATCTCATCCTCTGTCATACCCTTCTCCTCCTGCCCCCAGTCCCTCCCAGCATCAGGGTCTTTCTATGCTATGCTATGCTAAGTCACTTCAGTCGTGTCTGACTCTGTGTGACCCCATAGACGGCAGCCTACCAGGCTTCCCCATCCCTTGGATTCTCCAGGCAAGAACACTGGAGTGGGTTGCCATTTCCTTCTCCAATGCATGAAAGTGAAAAGAGAAAGTGAAGTCGCTCAGTCATGTCCAACTCTTATCGACCCCATAGACTGCAGCCTTCCAGGCTCCTCCATCCGTGGGATTTTCCAGGCAAGAGTACTGGAGTGGGGTGCCATTGCCTTCTCCACAGGGTCTTTCTAGACATATACAAATAGTAACACAGGATGCAGTTTTGTACCTTGTTTCTCATACTTGACAGTGTTCTCTGGAGAACCTTTCCTATTGTACTGAGGGCTTCCTAGTTCTTTTGTTGGGATGTACAGCATTCCATGGATGGTCTGGCCGGGATGCATTTATATCTGTCCTGTGCAATGAACATCAAGGTTGTTTTCAGTCTTTTGCTGAAACAAACAACCTTATTTCTGTTCCATATGCACTCGAGTTGGTCTAGCTCTAAGATAAATCCCTAGAAGTGGAACCACTGGGACTCAACTTAGTTTAGTCTGGAAAATGACAAGTTTTTTTGTATGAAATGAATACATTAATTATTTTGTCATAGGAGGAAGGGGGAAGAGATTTTAAAAATTCATGGAGTTACAGAAAAATAAAGTTTCGATTTTGCCTACATGAGTTTGTTGACTGGGAATATCTGTTCCTTCTGTGTGTGTGTGTGTGTGTGTGTGTGTGGGCTAAAATGTTTTCTGCATCAGCTGGAGGGCTCTCCTCTTGCTCTGGCTGCATGGGGGGCAGGGGGATGTGGTTGCTGGCTAGGAACTCTAGGGATCTCTAGGATGCTCTGGGGGTTAAGGACATTGCATTGCAAGGAGGGCCCAGCCCACTGAGTGACTTTCAGAAAGACAGCCCAAGGATGGTACGAGTGTTCTTAACTAGACTCTGGGAAGCCCCTGAAGTCACAGGCAATGTTGTGTGTGTGTGTGTGTGTGTGTATTTGCCTTTTTTTGGGAAAAGGCTCCTAGCTCTTTGTAGACCCTCAAAATCTGTACCTGACAGTGAGGAACCACAGGACGTGGGAAACCCCAAACTTTGCATTTAAACAGATCTGGGTTCAAATTCTTCATCTTCTGCTTATGACCTGCATGACCTTGGGCTAGGGCCCCACCTCTTTGAGCCTGCGTGCGTGCTAAGTCACTTCAGTCATGTCCAACTCTGTGCAACCCTATGGACTGCAGCCTGCCAGGCTCCTCTAACCAAGGGATTCTCCAGGCAAGAATACTGGAGTGGGTTGCCATGCCTTTCTCCAGGAGATCTTCCCAACCCAGGGATCAAACCTCTCTGAGCCTGAGCTTTGTCATAGTGATGGGGGTCAGTAATCAATGCTTCTTGGAGTTGTGGGTAAGGAGGACTAGAAGACTGGGGAGACAGGGTGAGTCGGGGCTTTCTTGAGGCATTGCTGTATCTCTGATGATAATCTGGCACCTACCTCTCTGCCTCCTTCCTTGCCCTGGGGTCCGGTGAGCACCATGTGCCCTCCGCTGGTCCACACTAAGGCAGAAACAGAGGTTCCCAGAAATATCTGACCTAGAACATGTTGATGCAAAGGAGTGCACAGAACCAATTGTTCCTCCCCCTGAAATCAGATAAGAGAGGAGATGGAGTGAGAGTTGAGGGGGTTCACGGGAAGGGAGAAGCTAGAGGGATTCAGGACAGGATGCTCTGATGGGGGAGCCCCGACTCCATCAGATGCGGATGACAAGCCTTTGGGTCCTGGGCCCCTGTGAGCCTCCCTGAGCAGTGGGTCTCAGATCACACACCTCCCCCGCCCGAGCCAGGGCTGAGGCCTCAAAGGCCTTGTTCTGACAAGCATACTGCAAGCAAAGTCTGAAAGCGTACTGCAGTCTGCCGGAACTGTCTAAGGTTTCTCTTATCAGAACAGAAGCCAAAGTCTTCACGCTGGGCCACGGGGCTCTCTGATCTGGCCCTGACCCCCTCTCTGAGCTCTCCTCCCACAACACCTCCCGCCTGCCTTGCTTCCCTTCCCTGCTGCCCATGTTCTACCTCCTGCCACAGATTTTCCCTCAGCCTGGGACACACTGTCCCCATGTATCGTCCAACTCCCTCTTCATCCCTTCAGCATTCACTCAGATATCACCTTCTCAGTGAGGCCTTCCCCAACCGCTGCAGCTAAACCCATACCCCCACCCAGCACCCCGCTCTCTTTCTATTTATTTTTTCTCCATGCCTTCACCGTCCCCTCATTTCAGGATACTCTGTGCGTCAACATCTATCTGTCCACTAGGATGTAGGCTCCTACAAGGTAGCAAGTCTGTCTCTTTAGTTCCTTTCTTAAAAACAATGCCTAGTATTACTATCTATAAAATGGACAACTAATAAGAACCTCCTGCATAGCATGGGTAACTCTACTCAATACTCTATAATCACCTATATGGGAATAGAATCTAAAAACGAGTGGCTAAATGTACACTGATCCACTTTGCTATGCATAGAAGCTAACAGGGCATTGTAAATTAGCTATACTCCAATAAAAAGTAACTGAAAAAAATAATTATACAACTGCTTAAAACTGGGTTCCTAAAAAGAAGGCCTGTGAGGTCATTTTGGAAAATAAAATGTAACCTTTCCACTTCAAAAAAAGAAAACAAAACAGTGCCTGGTAGAGGGTAAGTGCTAAATAAATGTTGGTCAAGTGAATGACTTTTCAAAAAAAGTTTGGAGTATAGTTGCTTTGCAATGTTGTGTGAGTTTCTGCTGTACAGCAAAGTGGATCAACTATACGTATATATGAAAGTGAAAAGTGTTAGTTGCTCAGTCATGTCTGACTCTTTGCGACCCCATGGACTGTAGCCTGCCAGGGTCCTCTGTCAATTTGCCTCTGTCAAATCTCTTGTCAATTGCCTTATTTGCAAATATTTTCTCCCATACTGAAGGTTGTCTTTTCATCTTGCTTATGGTTTCTTTCGCTATGCAAAAGGTTGTAAGTTTAATTAGGCCCCATTTATTTATTTTTGTTTTTATTTTCACTACTCTATCAGTGGGCCAAAAAAGATCTTGCTGCAATTTATGTCAAAGAGCATTCTACCTATGTTTTCCTTTAAGGGCTTCCCTGGTGGAGACCTGGGTTCAATACCTGGGTTGGAAAGATCCCCTGCAGAAGGGAACAGCTACCCACTCCAGTATTCTGGCCTGGAGAATTCTATGGAATGTAGTCAGACACGACTGAATGACTCACTTTCACTTTCCGAGAGTTTTACAGTGTTCAGCCTATTTAGTTCTTTAATCCATTTTGAGCTTATTTTGTGTATGGTGTTGGTGTTAGAGAGTGTTCTAATTTCATTCTTCTTCTTTTTTTTCCCCCTCATCTGGGTCTTGGTTGCAGCATGCAGGGTCTAGTTTCCTGACCAGGGAATCTAACCCAGCCCCCTGCTCTGGGCAGAGTCTTAACCACTGGACCACCAAGGAAGTCCCTCTAATTTTATTCTTTTACCTGTAATTCTCCAGTTTTCCCAGGACCATTTACTGAAGACTATCTTTTCTCCATTGTATATTCCTGCCTCTTTATCATAGATTAGGTGATGGTAGATGCATGGGTTTGTCTTTGGGCTTTCTACTCTGTTCCGTCGATCTATATGTCTGTTTTTGTGCCAGTAACATACTCTCTTGATTACTGAAGCTTTATAGTATAGTTTGAAGTTTGGGAGCCAAATTCCTCCAGTTCTGTTTTTCTTTCTCAAAATTGTTTTGACTGTTCAGGGTCTTTTGGGTTTCCACCCATACTGTAAAATTCTTTATCCTAATTCTATGAAGAATGCCGTTGGTGATTTGACAGGAATTGCATTAAATCTATAGATTACTTTGGGAAGTATAGTTATTTTCACAATACTGATTCTTCTAATCCAAGAACATGGCATATCTCTCCATCTGTGTAGTCTTTGATTTCTTTCATCTGCATCTTATGGTTTTCTGAGTACAGGTCTTTTGTTTTCTTAGGTAAATTTACTCCTGGGCATTTATTCTTTTTGTTAAATGATAGATGGGATTGTCTTCTTAATTTCTCTTTCTGATCTTTTGTTGTTGGTGTATAAGAATGCAAGAGATTTATTTGTATTAATTTTGTATGCTGTGACTATTGGTAGCTTTCTGGTGGCATTTTTAGGATTTTTTTCTATATACAGTATCATGTCATCTGCAAACAGTGACAGTTTTACTTCTTTTCCAATTTGGATTCCTTTTATTCCCTTTTCTTCTCTGATTGCCATGGCCAGGAATGCCAAAACTATGTTGAATAATAGTAGTGACAGTGGACTTTCTTCTTTTGTTACTTAGAAGAAACGCTTTCAATTTTTTACCATTGAGAATGATGCTTGTCATATATGGCTTTTATTATCCTGAGGTGGGTTCTCTCTACGCCCACTTTCTAGAGTTGTTTTTTTTTTTATCATAAATCAGTGTAGAATTTTATCAAAAGCTTTTTCTGGATCTAGTGAGATGGTTTTTATTCTCCAGTTTGTTAATATGGGGTACCACATTGATTGATTTGCACATATTATAGAATCCTTGTATCTCTGGGATAAATCCCACTTGATCACAGTGTATGATCATTTTCACATGTTGTTGGATTCTGTTTGTTAGTATTTTGTGTCTATGTTCATCAGTAATATTGGTCTATAATTTTCTCTTTTGATGATATCTTTGTCTGGTTTTGGTATTAGGGTGATGGTGGCCTTGTAGAATGAGCTTGGGAATGTTCCTTCCTTCACAATTTTTGCAAGAGTTTGAGAAGGATGGATATTAGTTCTTCTCTAAATGTTTGATAGAATTCATCTGTGAAACCATCTGGTCCCGGACTTCTGTTTGTTGGAAGACTTTTTAATCACAGTTTCAACTACATTACTTGTGTTTGGTCTGTTCATATTATCTATTTATCCCTTGTTCAGTCTTGAAAGGTTGTACTTTTCTAAGAATTTGTCCATTTATTCCAGGTTGCCTATTTTCTTGGCATATAGTTGCTTGTAGTAATCTCTTAAGATCTTTTGTATTTCTGCAGTGTCAGTTGTAATTTCTCCTTTTTTATTTCTAATTTTATTGATTTGCATCCTCTCCTTTTTGTCTTGATTAGTCTAGCTAAAATTTTATCAATTTTTTTATCTTCTCAAAGAACCAGCTTCTAGTTGTATTAATCTTTGCTGTTGTTTTCTTTGTTCCTCTTTCATTTACTTCTGCTCTGCTTTTTGTGATTTTTTTTCCTTCTACTAACGTTGAGTTTTGTTCTTATTTAGGTGTAAGGTTAGGTTGTTTATTTGAGATTTTTCCTGTTTTTTGTTTGTTTGTTTTGAGGTAGAACTGTATTGATGTAAAGTTACTTCTTAGAACTGCTTTTGCTGCATCCCATAAGTCTGGGGTCACTGTTCTTTCATTGTCATTGGTTTGGATGTATTATTTCCTCTTCAATTTCTTTAGTGATCTCTTGATTATTTAGTAGCTTATTGTTTAGTTTCTATGTGTTTGTGTTTTTGTGTGTGTGTGTGTTTTTACAGTTTTCTTCCTATAATTGATTTCTAACCCCATAGCATTGTGGTCAAAAAAGATGCTTGATACGATTTCAGTTTTCTTAAATCTACTGAGGCTTGATTTGTGACCCAAGATGTGATCTATCCTGGAGAATATTCTATGTGCACTTGAGAAGAAAGTGTGTTCTGCTGCTTCCAGATGGAATTTCCTATACATATACATTAAGTATACCTGGTCTAATGTGTCATTTAAAGCTTGTGTTTCCTTATTACTTTTCTGGATGTTCTGTCCATTGATAGGCATGTAGGATGATCTGCCTATTGATATGAGTGGGGTGTTAAACTTCCTCACTATTATTGTGTTACTGTCAATTTCCTCTTTAATGGTCATTAACATTTGTCTTATGGGTTGAGATGCTTCTATGCTGGGTGAATAAATATTTACAATTGTTACATCTTCTTCTTGGAGTGATTCCTTGATCATTATGTAGTATCTTTCCTTGTCTCTTCTGACAGTCTTTATTTTAAAGTCTATGCTGTCTGATATGAGCATTGCTACTCCAGCTTCCTTTTGATCTCTATTTGCATGGAATATCTTTTTCCATCTCCTCACTTTCGGTCTGTATGTGTCCCTAGGTCTGAAGTGGATCTCTTATAGACAACTTATATATGGTCTTATTATTGTATCCATTCAGCCAATCTGTTGTCTTTTAGTTGGAGCATTTAATCCATTTACATTCAAGGTAATTATCGATATGTATGTCCCAGTTGGCTCTAGGTCAGTAATCACACCATTGTGATTATCTAGGTCATGAAGATCTTTTTTGTACAGTTCTTCTGTGTATTCTTGCCACCTCTTCTTAATATTTTCTCCTTCTGCTAGGTCCATACCATTTCTGTCCTTTATTGAGCCCATCTTTGCATGAAATGTTCCCTCGGTATCTCTAGTTTTCTTGAAGAGATCTCTACTCTTTCCCATTCTATTGTTTTCCTCTATTTCTTTGAACTGATCACTGAGGAAGGCTTTCTTATCTCTCCTTGCTATTCTTTGGAACTCTGCATTCAAATGGGTTTATCTTTCCTTTTCTCCTTTGCTTTCCCCTTCTCTTCTATTTAACATATATGCAGAGTACATCATGAGAAATGCGGGACTGGAAGAAACACAAGTTGGAATCAAGATTGCTGGGAGAAATATCAATAACCTCAGAGATGCAGATGACACCACACTTATGGCAGAAAGTGAAGAGGGGCTAAAAAGCCTCTTGATGAAAGTGAAAGTGGAGAGTGAAAAGGTTGGCTTAAAGCTCAACATTCAGAAAACGAAGATCATGGCATCTGGTCCCATCACTACATGGGAAATAGATGGAGAAACAGTGGAAACAGTGTCAGACTTTATTTTTCTGGGCTCCAAAATCACTGCAGATGGTGACTGCAGCCATGAAATTAAAAGACGCTTACTCCTTGGAAGGAAGGTTATGACCAACCTAGATAGCATATTCAAAAGCAGAGACATCACTTTGCCAACAAAGATTCGTCTAGTCAAGGCTATCGTCTTTCCTGTGGTCATGTATGGATGTGAGAGCTGGACTGTGAAGAAGGCTGAGCGCCGAAGAATTGATGCTTTTGAACTGTGGTGTTGGAGAAGACTCTTGAGAGTCCCTTGGACTGCAAGGAGATGCAACCAGTCCATTCTGAAGGAGATCAGCCCTGGGATTTCTTTGGAAGGAATGATGCTCAAGCTGAAACTCCAGTATTTTGGCCACCTCATGTGAAGAGTTGACTCATTGGAGAAGACTCTTATGCTGGGAGGGATTGGGGGCAGGAGGAGAAGGGGACGACAGAGGATGAGATGGCTGGATGGCATCACTGACTCGATGGATGTGAGTCTGAGTGACCTCTGGGAGTTGGTGATGGACAGGGAGGCCTGGTGTGCTGCAGTTCATGGGGTCGCAAAGAGTCAGACACGACTGAGCGACTGATCTGATCTGATCTGATCTCTTCTATTCACAGCTGTTTGTAAGGCCTCCTCAGACAGCCATTTAGCGTTTTTGCATTTCTTTTTCTTGGGGATGGTCTTGATCACTGCCTCCTGTACAATGTCATGAACTTTTGTCCATAGATCATCAGGCACTCTGTCAATCAGATCTAGTCCCTTAAATCTCTTTCTCACTTCCACTGTATAATCATAAGGGATTTGATTTAGGTCATACATGAATGGCATAGTGGTTTCCCCCACTTTCTTCAGTTTAAGTCTGAATTTGGCAATAAGGAGTTCATGATCTGAGCCACAGTCAGCTCCTGGTCTTGTTTTTGCTGACTGTATAGAGCTTCTCCATCTTTGGCTGCAAAGAATATAATCAATCTGACACAACAACACAAGTCTTCTCTTGTGTTGTTGGAAGAGGGTGTTTGTTATGACCAGTGCATTTTCTTGGCAAAGCTCTATTAGCCTTTGCCCTGCTTCATTTTGTACTCCAAGGCCAAATTTTCCTGTTACCCCAGGTGTTTCTTGACTTCTGACTTTTGCATTCCAGTCCCCTATAGTGAAAAGGTCATCTTTTTGGGGTGTTAGTTCTAAAAGGTCTTGTAGGTTTTCATAGAACCATTCAACTTCAGCTTCTTCAGCATTACTGGTCAGGGCATAGACTTGGATTATCATGATATTGAATGGTTTGCCTTGGAAATGAACAGAGATCATTCTGTCGTTCTTGAGACTGCATCCAAGTACTGCATTTTGGACTCTTGTTGACTATGATGGCTACTCCATTTCTTCTAAGGGATTCTTGACCACTGTAGTAGATATAATGGTCATCTGAGTTAAATTCACCCATTCCAGTCCATTTTACTTCACTGATTCCTAAAATGTCAATGTTCACTCTTGTCATCTCCTGTTTGACCACTTCCAATTTGCCTTGATTCATGGACTTAACATTCCAGGTTCCTCTGCAACATTGTTCTTTACAGCATCGGACCAGTCACATCCACAACTGGGTGTTGTTTTTGCTTCGGCTCCGCCTCTTCACTCTTTCTGGAGTTATTTCTTCACTGATCTCCAGTAGCATATTGGGCATCTACCGACCTGGGAAGTTCATCTTTCAGTGTCCTAACTTTTTGCCTTTTCATACTGTTCATGGGGTTCTCAAGGCAAGAATACTGAAGTGGTTTGCCATTCCCTTCTCCAGTGGACCATGTTTTGTCAGAACTCTCCAACATGACCCATCCATCTTGGGTAGCTCCACACGGCATGGCTTATTTTTTCATTGAGTTAGACAAGGCTGTGGCCCATGTGATTAGATTGGTTAGTTTTCTGTGGTTGTGGTTTTCAGTCTGTCTGCCCTCTGATGGAGAGGGCTAAGAAGCTTATGGAAGCTTCCTGATGGGAGAGACTGACTGAGGGGCAAACTGGGTCTTGTTCTGATGGGTGGGGCCATACTCAATAAATCTTTAATCCAATTTTCTATTGATGGGTGGAGCTGTGTTCCCTTCCTGCTATTTACCTGGGGTGAAACTATGGTGGAGGTAATGAAGATACTGGTGACCTCCTTCAAAACATCCCATGCATGTACTACAGTCCCTGACGCGGGCCACCACCAATCCATGCCTCCGCCAGAGACTCCTGGACACTCATGGGCAAGTCTGGGTCAGTCTCTTGTGGGGTCACTGCTCCTTTCTCCTGGGTCTTGGTGCACAAGGTTTTGTTTGTGCCCTCCCAGAGTCTATTTCCCAGTCCTGTGTAAGTTCTGGCAGCTCTGTGGTGGGGTTAATGGCGACCTCCCCCAAGAGGGCTTATCCATACCCAAGTCTGCTGCACCCATATCCCCTGTCCCTGTGGCAGTCCGCTGCTGAGCTGTACCTCATAGAAGATGCTCAGTCTCAGCATCTTCTGATCTGAAGATGCTCAGCATCAGACAGATGTTCTGTCTCAGTCTCTGTGGGGTCCCTGGATCCTGGTGTGCACAAGGTTTGTTTGAGCCCTCCTAGTGTCTCTGGCAGGAATGGGGTTTGAGTCTAAATACAAATTCACCCCTCCTACTGTCCTGTGGGGCTTCTCCTTTGCCCTTGGATGTGGAGTATCTCCTCTCAGCCACTCCAGTGCTCTGCAGCTGCCGCTCTCCACTCCAGTGCCAGGCAGGATGTGAAAAATCCTGGAATGTGAAGTCAAGTGGGCCTTAGGAAGCATCACTACGAACAAAGCTAGTGGAGGTGATGGAATTCCAGTTGAGCTATTTCAAATCCGAAAAGATGATGCTGTGAAAGTACTGCACTCAATATGCCAGGAAATTTGGAAAACTCAACAGCGGCCAGAGGACTGGAAAAGGTCAGTTTTCATTCCAGTCCCTAAGAAAGGCAATGCCAAAGAATGCTCAAACTGCCACACAATTGCACTCATCTCACATGCTAGTAAAGTAATGCTCAAAATGCTCCAAATTCTCCAAGCCAGGCTTCAATAATATGTGAACCGTGAACTACCGGATGCTCCAGCTGGTTTTAGAAAAGTCAGAGGAACCAGAGATCAAATTACCAACATCCTCTGGATCATGGAAAAAGCAAGAGAGTTCCAGAAAAACATCTATTTCTGCTTTATTGACTATGCCAAAACCTTTGACTGTGTGGATCACAATAAACTGGAAAATTCTGAAAGAGATGGGAATACCAGGCCACCTGACCTGCCTCTTGAGAAACCTGTATGCAAGTCAAGAAGCAACAGTTAGAACTGGACATGGAACAACAGACTGGTTCCAAATAGGAAAAGGAGTACGTCAAGGCTGTATATTGTCACCCTGCTTATTTAACTTCTATGCAGAGTACATCATGAGAAACCCTGGACTGGAAGAAGCACAAGCTGGAATCAAGATTGCCGGGAGAAAATCAATAACCTCAGATATGCAGATGACACCACCCTTATGGCAGAAAGTGAAGAATTAAAGAGCCTCTTAAAGTAAAAGAGGAGAGTGAAAAAGTTGGCTTAAAGCTCAACATTCAGAAAATGAAGATCATGGCATCCGGTCCCATCACTTCATGGGAAATAGATGGGGAAACAGTGGAAACAGTGGTAGGCTTTATTTTGGGGGGCTCCAAAATCACTGCAGATGGTGACTGCAGCCATGAAATTAAAAGACGCTTACTCCTTGGAAGGAAAGTTATGACCAACCTAGATAGCATATTCAAAAGCAGAGACATTACTTTGCCAACAAAGGTCCGTCTGGTCAAGGGTATGATTTTTCCAGTGGTCATGTATGGATGTGAGAGTTGGACTGTGAAGAAGGCTGAGTGCTGAAGAATTGCTGCTTTTGAACTGTGGTGTTGCGAGTCCCTTGGACTGCAAGGAGATCCAACAAGTCCATCGTAAGGGAGATCAGTCCTGAGTGTTCATTGGAAGGACTGATGTTGAAGCTGAAACTCCAATATTTTGGCCACCTGATGGGAAGAACTGACTCATTTGAAAAGACCCTGATGCTGGGAAAGATTGAAGGCGGGAGGAGAAGGGGATGACAGAGGATGAGATGGTTGGATGGCATCACCAGCTCAATGGATATGAGCTTGGGTAAACTCTGGGATTTGGTGATGGACAGGGAGGCCTGGTGTGCTGCAGTCCATGGGTTGCAAAGAGTCAGACACAACTGAACGATTGAACTGAACTGAACTGATGTTCCTGTTACCATTTTCCTGATTGTTTTGGGTTTGTTTTTGTAGGTCTTTTTTCTTCTCTTGTGTTTCTTGCCTAGAGAAATTCCTTTATTATTTATTATAAAGCTGGATTGGTGGTGCTGAATTCTGTTCAATTTTGCTTGTCTATAAAGCTTTTGATTTTCCCCCTGAATCTGAATGAGATCCTTGCTGGGTAGAGTAATCTTGGTTTTAGAATTTTCCCTTTTATCACTTTAAATATATCCTGCCACTCCCTTCTGGACTACAGAGTTTCTGCTGAAAAGTCAGCTCATAACCTTATGGGATTCCCTTATATGTTATTTGTTGCTTTCCCTTGCTGCTTCTAACATTTTTTCTTTATATTCAATTTTTATTAATTTCTTTAATATGTGCGTGGTATGTTTCTTCTTGGGTTTATTTTATATGAGACTCTGCACTTCATTGACTTGGGTGGCTATTTCCTTTCCCATGTTTGGGAAGTTTTCAACTATATTCTCTTCAAATATTTTCTCAGATTTTCTCTTTCTTCTTCTAGGACCTCTATAATTTGAATGTTGGTACATTTAATGTTGTCTCAGAGGTTTCTGAGACTGTCTTCATTTTTTTTTTTCCATTCTTTTTCCTTTATGCTGCTCCGCAGCAGTTATTTCTACCATTCGATCTTCCAGCTCACTCACCCACTCTGTCTCAGTTTTTCTGCCATTAATTCCTTCTAGTATATATTTTTTATTTTAGTTACAGTGTTGTTCATCACTATTTGTTTGTTCTTTACTTCTTCTAGGTCCTTGTTAAACACTATTTTCTCAGCCCATACTCTTCATTCTATTTCTAAGATTTTGGATCATCTTTACTTTTATTTCTCTGAATTCTTTTTCGGGTAGGTTGCTTATTTCCTCTTCATTTACTTGGCCTAGTAAGGTTTTACTTTACTTCTTCATCTGTGACATATTTTTCTGTTGTTTCATTTTTTGTCGATGGATGGGGTTGTTTTCCTGTCTTGCTGATTGCTAGGTCTGAGGCGTCCAGCACTGGATCTTGTAGGCAGTTGGGTGGAACCTGGTCTTGGTGCTGAGATGAGGACCTTCAGGAGAGCTCACAGATCACTATTCCTTGGGGTCTGAACTTCTCTGATGGTCCAGTGGCTTGGACTTGGCACTATCATGGGGGCTCAGGCCTGACCCCTGCCCTGGGAACCAAGACCTTCCAAGTCATGGGGTTTTGCAGTGTGGCAAAAAAACAAACAAAAACAAAGCCTCCCAAAACAAACAAAGCCCAAAACAAATGATAAAAATAAAACAGAACAAAAAATAAACATAGACACACAAACAAACAAAAAAAAGCAAACAGACAAATGCAATCCTAGACAAATAGCAAAAGCAAATTCAAACAACCAAAAAACAAACCAACAAGCAAAAAAAAAAAAAAAGTAAGGCAAAAACAAGTAACCCAAAGAAACATGAGCTCCCAAATCAAAACCAGTAACTAACCTAAACAGAAAACAAAAGTTAAAAAAACTGAAAGAAAAGCTAAGAGGACAAAAGACAAAAAAAAAGATATGAAAATGACAAAAACAAAAATTAAAATTAAAATAAATAAAAGCAAGATTAAACTACACAAAAATATCAAATGGACAGATAACAACAAAAAACAAAAACAGACAACACAGAGAAAAGAGCAGAATAGCAGAATAAAAGATAAAATTCAAAAAATAAAAATATATTAGAAAAAAATGAAACATTAAAGCAAAACACAACAGCAAAAAAAAAAAAAACAAGAAAACAAAAGAAAATAAAAAATAAGATTTTGTATATATAAGAAAATTAACTATGGAATGAGGTTCGTGACATTGTACAGGAGACAGGGATCAAGACCATCCCCATGGAAAAGAAATGCAAAAAAGCAAAATGGCTGTCTGGGGAGGCCTTGCAAATAGCTGTGAAAAGAAGAGAAGCGAAAAGCAAAGGAGAAAAGGAAAGATATAAACATCTGAATGCAGAGTTCCAAAGAATAGCAAGAAGAGATAAGAAAGCCTTCTTCAGCGATCAATGCAAAGAAATAGAGGAAAACAACAGAATGGGAAAGACTAGGGATCTATTCAAGAAAATCAGAGATACCAAAGGAACATTTCATGCAAAGATGGGCTCGATAAAGGACAGAAATGGTGTGGACCTAACGGAAGCAGAAGATATTAAGAAGAGGTGGCAAGAATACACAGAAGAACTGTACAAAAAAGAGCTTCACGACCCAGATAATCATGATGGTGTGATCACTGACCTAGAGCCAGACATCCTGGAATGTGAAGTCAAGTGGGCCTTAGAAAGCATCACTAGGAACAAAGCTAGTGGAGGTGACGGAATTCCAGTGGAGCTGTTCCAAATCCTGAAAGATGATGCTGTGAAAGTGCTGCACTCAATATGCCAGCAAATTTGGAAAACTCAGCAGTGGCCACAAGATTGGAAAAGGTCAGTTTTCATCCCAATCCCAAAGAAAGGCAATGCCAAAGAGTGCTCAAACTACCGCACAATTGCACTCATCTCACACGCTAGTAAAGTAATGCTCAAAATTCTCCAAGCCAGGCTTCAGCAATATGTGAACTGTGAACTTCCTGATGTTCAAGCTGGATTTAGAAAAGGCAGAGGAACCAGAGATCAAATTGCCAACATCCGCTGGATCATGGAAAAAGCAAGAGAGTTCCAGAAAAACATCTATTTCTGCTTTATTGACTATGCCAAAGCCTTTGACTGTGTAGATCACAATAAACTGTGGAAAATTCTGAGAGAGATGGGAATACCAGACCACCTGATCTGCCTCTTGAGAAATCTGTATGCAGGTCAGGAAGCAAGAGTTAGAACTGGTCATGTAACAACAGACTGGTTCCAAATAGGAAAAGGAGTACGTCAAGGCTGTATATTGTCACCATGTTTATTTAACTTATATGCAGAGTACATCATGAGAAATGCTGGACTGGAGGAAACACAAGCTGGAATCAAGATTGCTGGGAGAAATATCAATAACCTCAGATATGCAGATGATACCACCCTTATGGCAGAAAGTGAAGAGGAACTCAAAAGCCTCTTGATGAAAGTGAAAGTGGAGAGTGAAAAGGTTGGCTTAAAGCTCAACATTCAGAAAACGAAGATCATGGCATCTGGTCCCATCACTACATGGGAAATAGATGGAGAAACAGTGGAAACAGTGTCAGACTTTGTTTTTCTGGGCTCCAAAATCACTGCAGATGGTGACTGCAGCCATGAAATTAAAAGACGCTTACTCCTTGGAAGGAAGGTTATGACCAACCTAGATAGCATATTCAAAAGCAGAGACATCACTTTGCCAACAAAGGTTCGCCTAGTCAAGGCTATGGTCTTTCCTGTCGTCATGTATGGATGTGAGAGCTGGACTGTGAAGAAGGCTGAGCGCCGAAGAATTGATGCTTTTGAACTGTGGTGTTGGAGAAGACTCTTGAGAGTCCCTTGGACTGCAAGGAGATGCAACCAGTCCATTCTGAAGGAGATGAGCCCTGGGATTTCTTTGGAAGGAATGATGCTCAAGCTGAAACTCCAGTATTTTGGCCACCTCATGCGAAGAGTCGACTCACTGGAGAAGACTCTGATGCTGGGAGGGATTGAGGGCAGGAGGAGAAGGGGACGACAGAGGATGAGATGGCTGGATGGCATCACTGACTCGATGAATGTGAGTCTGGGTGACCTCTGGGAGTTGGTGATGGACAGGGAGGCCTGGTGTGCTGCAGTTCATGGGGTCGCAAAGAGTCGGACACGACTGAGTGACTGATCTGATCTGATCTGATCTGAAGAAAATTAAAAGTTCCCTGATGCCTCCACTGTTGGTGTCCTTATCCCCATGGAGTGCTGCATCTAACCCCTGCCTCCCTAGGAGGCCCCCCAAGACCTTGAGGTAGGTGCCTGCACCCACTGTGTCTGCCCCACCTCTGCAAGTGTTCCATCCTGAAGCACAAATGCCCACACAGGCCAGCTGGGGCACAGGCTTCCACAAGCTGGAGGAGGCTTGTGGCGGGGGATGTGGGGGTGGCAGATCAACTGAGTGACTTCTGACCTGTGAGTATAGGTATGGACTCTAACCACTGCAACATAATCAACAGTTCTGGGGTGATTAACAGTTCTTCTCCAGGTAAAAGGGCCCCTCCATGTAACCGGTGGGATGACTGAGACAATGATCAAACCTGAAGATGTGCTGTTTGAGTGAGACAAAAGAAAAAAAAAAAAAAAAAGAAAGGTGATTAGGGACACCAAGAGAAACAACTTGCAGAAATGAATGGTGGTGCAACAACAAAACTGAAACACTTGGAAACCATTAAGTGGAAGAAGACAGAGTTGATATGTGGGTTGGGCTGCATCCTGCAGGTCTGCAAGAGGGGTAGTTGCCCAGCCTTGAGACTGAAGAAAGCCTGAAGATTGTGGCAGAGACATTCATGGTCTATTAGGCAAGGGATCCTATATGTCTCAAAGAGTCCTGGGACAACTTCACTCTGTGGGCGGCACCTGGCAATCAGGAAGTGGCAGCCGTCTTTGTTACACTGGGGAGAAGAGGCTACCATTTATAGGGGGAACAGACATCAGCTGGGCTCATTAGTTACCAGGGACTAAGTAAGGCCTATAATTAAGAGGATTGGATAGTCACGTGAATGAAGCAGGGACGAGTCTAGCAGGGGATGTACAGAGAGCAAGACAACAGCCACCTTGAATGGCCTGAGCATACAATGTTCTCAGTGCTGGCACGTTGCTTCTTGAGAAACCTAGGCTCTGGGACACCCGATTACAGACGGAAACATCATTGCAGTTTGCTTCTGGGCTCAGCAGAGGAGGAGAAGTACTGTCATAGCAAAGCAATTGCTGTTTGCTATTAATAGTTTTTGAATTTGAGAATCAAAACCAGTTTTCCAATCAATCTCTTAGCCCTTTCATGATTTTTCCTATATCTGCATGCCTTGGGTGTTTACCATCATTTAATATTTTTCTTCACCTTAACTTCCAGAGAAGGCGATAGTACCCCACTCCAGTACTCTTGCCTGGAAAATCCCATGGATGGAGGAGCCTGGTGGGCTGCAGTCCATGGGGTCGCTAAGAGTCGGACACGACTGAGCGACTTCACTTTCATTTTCACTTTTCACCTTAACTCAGTTTTAACATTTAGGAATTGATTCTAGCTTCATCCTAAGCAATTAGATTTGTGAAAACACATACTGAAGGACTCATTATATACATGCATACATAATGCATATTAAAATAAATATAAAACCATTTTGTAAAGTATTTGTGCTCACAATGCAGGGAGCCCAGATTTGATTATTTATAATATTTGATAGATCAGATCAGATCAGTCGCTCAGTCGTGTCCTATATAATATTATATATATATATAATATTTGATCATAGGATACTTTTGGAAACTGCTATAGAAAAAGTTTGGAAATGTGAATTTTGTTTTCATTACAGAATGTAAATGTTATTCATCTGAACAAAGTCAGAGTTAAGGGCCAGTTGACAGAAGTCACAGGATAGATGGGAGGAGGGTTCTCTCAGACTTTCATCTTACACTGAAGGTTTTGAGATACTGTGGCAAGTGGTGGATGGAACAAGAGATAGATAAGATGCTGTTTAGAGCTACAGAAATGAAGAGTAGAACCAAAAACTGGAGTAAGTGATCAAGTACCGGAAGGAAGTGCGGAGGGGAGCTGAGTATATGAGCACAGTCATTGTTCACAGGTGTCCTTTGCAGTAACAAATCACACTCTAGAGAGAGAAGCACATGCTTGAAACCAGTAGAGCCCTCTCAAGAGACAGGTTATAGATAAACGTAGAAATGAGTGAGTGAGCGTCACTGTCGCGTCCAACTTTTTGCGACACCATGGACTGTAGTCTGCCAGGTTCCTCTGTCCATGTAATTCTCCAGGCAAGAATACTAGAGTGAGTTCCCATTCCCTTCTCCAGGGGATCTTTCCAACCCAGGGATCAAACTTCAGGTCTTCTGCATTGCAAGCTGATTCTTTACCATCTGAACCACCAGGAAGCCCTAAACCTAGAAATCTTTATAGATAAGCAACAAGGATTTACTGTATAGTACAGGGTTATTTATATTTTGTATTTATATCTATATTTAATAACTTGAAATAACATATAATGGAAGATAATTAGATATAACTGAATCATTATGCCGTATACCTCAAAGAACTAACACAACATTGTAAATCAACTAACTATAATTCAACTTTTTAAAAAGCTTAAAAAAAGTTTAAAGAAACAGCTAAAAAAAAAAAAGAATAAAGACGGTTAAAAAAAAAAACACCCAAATGGTTTGTCTCTGCTAATCCCATGCCTCTAATTTGTTTCTCCCCACTCCCAATCTCCTTTGGCAAACATAAATTTGTCTGTGAGTCTGTTACCATTTTGTGTATACATTCATTTGTATTATTTTTTAGATTCCACATATGAGAGATATCATACAGTATCACTATATGGTAAATCAACATACTTGAGTAAAAATAAATGAATTAATTCCCTGGTGGCTCAGACGGTAAAGTGTCTGCCTACAATGTGGGAGAATCAGGTTCAATCCCGTGGTAGGGAAGATCCTCTGGAGAAGGAAATGGCAACCCACTCCAGTACTCTTGCCTGGGAAATCCCATGGGAGGAGCCTGGTAGGCTACAGTCCACGGGGTCCATGGGGTCACAAAGAGCCGGACTGGACTGAGCGACTTGACTTCACTTTAATACAAAACAAACACCTCCCACACCCACCCCGCCAGGTGCCTCTGGGCTTGGGCAGAGGGAGCATGCTGTATATTTTCTGTATCAGTTCCTCTGGGCTACTTTTTTGTTACCATGTATATGTGTTACATATGTAATTTTTTTTTTTTTTGAAATGCTGCATCCTGGGGCTCTGGCTTGAGGCTTCCTGGGCCCAGAGCTTGCAAGGGCAGGAACACTTTGGGCCTCTGCTGACCCCTGCTGGCCACAGTGCCTCCCACCTTCTCTTTTCTCAAGATCCATGGATCTTGCCACCCCTACCCCCACCCACAGAAACTGTCTTCCTCCATCCCCCACGGGATACCTGTGTCAGCCACCGCAGTGTGCCCTGGACATCGGGCCCCAAGGCCTCAGTTGTTGAGACCCCTGCACACTGCAGATCGCCATGGCCCCGGGCTGCAGCCACGTCCTCTTGGGTGGGTCCCTGTCTGTGATGAATGGGGTGGGGCGGTGTGCAGAGTTCGGTCCTGAAATCAGAGCTGAGTTTTCTCCAGCTGCAGATAGAAGACAGGGATTTCTGAGGTTTAATCTCCTCTCCAGGGACTCAGCTTCTCAAAGACTCAGGCCACCAGGGAAGAAGTTTCCTGAGAGCAGGGGCAGAGGAACAGGGGAGCACAGACAACTCTACAGATAACAAGTTGGGGAAGACTGTAAAGGGTGACGGGGCCACCAAGCCCAAGAATTTTGGTGGAAGAAGTTAGGGCAGAGAGGAAGGAAGTGAGCAGACCCAGACGCCTGCCCCACGTCTGCAGAGGACACACCTTCTCCCCTTACTCTGATCTTCCCTCACCTAGAGAGGCCTGGATGGCAGGCCATGTGACCCTCACGCTCAGGGTCTGGATGGGACAGGCCGAGTTTGAGCACTCTGGCTTCTGGATTAGCTATGTAACCCAGGCCGAGTCACCTTACCACTCAGAGTCTCAGTCTGCTCATCTGTAAAATGGGGACTCTTGGTTGCCAGGGGTCAGAAACCCTAAATGAAACCAGCTAAAGCAAAAAGGACGGTCAAATGACCCACACAATCCAAGACAAGGCTAACGACTGAACACTGGAGGACGCAGGGTGCCGGCTGGTACCGGGATCCAGTCTGCCACGTGGATGGTGGGCTCTCCCCTCTCCTGTTCTTTCTCTTTCCTGGTCACCACACTCCTCACTCTGCATGGGCTCCTTCTTGTGGACACACAGGAGAAAGTTTGCAGTAGGTCCCTTCCCTTCCTCCCCTCAACGAAGTGTCCCCAGGAGTAGAGCACTGGGCCTGTCCAGATGTCCTCCACGATATAGCAAAGAGCTGTGTTCTCCTGTGGGATGGTGTCCAGCTCAGAAATGCCCTTACTATCTCGTATTTGCTTTCCTCGCTTTTCTTCCTTCCTTCTTTCCCCTCTCCCTACTTTTGTGCCATACAATGCACTCCCGGCAAAGCCGTAGAGCATAAGCTTTGTCTTAGGCTCTGTTCTCTAGGGAACATGGAGATGAGACAGCTGCTTACAAGCTGTGTGACTCAGGCACATTACTTAACCTCTCTGTGCTTCAGTGTGAATGCACGCCAAGTCGCTTTAGTTGTGTCCAACTCTTTGTGACCGTCCAAGCCTGCATAACCCTCCAGGCTTCTCTGTCCATGGAATTCTTCAGGCAAGAATACGGGAGTGGGTTGCCATGCCCTCCTTAAGGGGACCTTCCCTATCCAGGGATCAAATCTGGGTATTTTACGTTTCCTAGCATTGGCAGGCAGATTCTTTACCACTAGTGCCTCCTGGGAAGCCCATGGTTCAGTGTTATCCATAAAATGGAGTCACAATAATTCCTAACTCTTAGGGTCATACTGAGTTAGTATACAGAAAGTACCTAAAACAGAGTGGAAGCTTTCAGTAAGAATGAATGTTTATTTTTTTTGTTACCCTAAAGCCTGGGGAAACTCTGTACATTGGGAGGGAGGCAGGCCATCATGAGAAAAACAGAGGTTTGGACAGCTTTCTTCAGGGTCTCTCATCAGTTACAACCTCAGGGCTGAGGGTGCTCATTGCTGCCTGGGCTGGCACCCCTGAGGGTGGGAGAGTGGGCTGCGATGGGCAAGGGGCTGAGAGCCAGCATGACTTGATTTCAGCCTGTATGACCCTGGACACGGCCGTCACGTCTCAGAACCTCCATTTCCTCAGCTGACAGTGACTATAACGTATACACAACTGTTTCTGAGGCTCCTCCCCTGGGCAGGAGCCAAGGGTGCTCCAAAAGTTCAACCCAGAAACCCAGTGAGCACTCAGGTGAGGTCCGTAACTTCAGACCTGAAAGGCCAGGAGTCGACGTCTTCCAGCCTTCTGCTTCCATTTTGCAGATGAGGAAATTGAGGTCCAGAGAGGAGAAATAACCTGGCTGACATAAGGGAGAGGGGCTGTGGCGCTGGACAGGGACAGAGAGGTGCCCTGGGGGGAGGGGCACACAGGTCCTCCTCTTTGAGCCTGAGTGCTGGCCTGGGAAGACCCTCCTCTGGGACACACCCCAACATCAGGGAGCTGGCAGTGGGGTTTCCTCTGAGCCTGGGGCCTCACCAGCGTCTGCCTGGACTGGCTGTGTCTGTGACTTCCCCAGGGGATGGCCAGGAGTGGGAACAACAGACAAGCGGCCGAGGCCTCAGCATCCTGGCGAGTGGCCCGGGCAGCCAGGAGTCAGGCCCAGGCAGGCTGGGACAGGTCGGCGCTGCTCCCCAGGAGGGCTGAACACCCAAGCGTGGAGAATCTGCTCCCGGCTCAGACCCAGTGTCCTGCTTAACGACAAACCTCCAAGGCCAGGCTGTGGGGGGTGAAGAGCCATTTGTGGGGGATAAAGAGTCTTTGACTGAGCCAGGGAAGTCCCCTCTCCTGTCAGGGTTAGGGTGACCCTTTTCTCTCCCAGGACCTGCTCCTTGATGTCCAGAGGGCCCGAGCTGTGCCCAGAGAAGTTCACAGTCAGGTGTGAGTGATGGCTTTCTAATGATGCTGGGAGCCCCAGCCTTTTGAAACAAGGGCAGAAGGCAGGTTACCCTGGTGCTGTGTGTACCCAGAGCCATGCCAAGCACCCTCATCCAAGGGTCATGCGTGTCTCATGGCAGCCCTGCCAGGAGGCCTTACTACTCATCCTCCAGGCAGGGACACTCTGAGGGGTGGAGCATGTCGAGGCCCCACAGCCAGCTCTCACGGACGTGGGATCAGAACCCAGGCAGTGTGGCCTTCAATCCAGGCCTTGGTCTCCAGTGCCGAGGGCCAGCCAGGCTGTGGTGGGAGCCCAGAGGAGGCCTCTGCAGCCACAGCATGGTGAGCAGGTGCGGTGACCCAGGAACGGGGTCTTCCCTGCTTGTCCTCTGGAAGCCCAGAGGCACTCGCAGTGCAGGGCACAGTCTCAGGTGAGTGAACAGGGCTTCTTTTCTGTAATGTTGCCCAAGCGTCTAGAAAATGATTTTTTTTTTTCTTTTCCCAAATAGGACTCTGGTCACCCCAGTAGACCACTCTTGCCCTGGTAGAATTTCGGAGCCCCTTTCTTTACGGGCGTCTTTCTGAGGCAGAGCCCTGACAAACCTTGGCTCTCCCCACTGCCACCCAGTGGGCCTGGAGGAAACAGCCCCCAACCCTGGCTGAGCAGGAACAGCCTTGATCAGCCTTCTGTGGACCCCTAGTCACAAAAAACCATCTCTACCCAGGGACCCTCTCAGCACCTATAAACCGACTTCTCTTGGGCTTTGCCACTGTTTAAAAGAACATTCGCACTGCAGGGCCTGGGAGGCTTGAGAAGGTGATATAAAATGGCAGACAGACGGGGAGGGCCCAGGGAGAGAGAGCAGCTGGCCCCTTGCCTCGCTTCACTCCAAGCTTCCCACACTCACCTTCTCTGGGAAGCTTTCCAGATACCTCTACATTCTCCAGCTTTCTTTGATATGTTCCATGGAGACGCCTGTCTGCCACTCACAGCTAAACTGCCACTTCTGCTCAGCCTGGGGCCATAGAAGCCTACTTCTCCTGCTGGCTCCAAGGCTCTGATCACACACTCAGCTAGATAAGGGCAAATAAATGCGGCCACGCCTCCATCCCTCCATCCCTCTCATGCAGATCAGCCAGCATCTGTGACTGTGCCACAGGGCCCCTTGGGGTCACAGGGATGAGTAACACTGGTCTACTTATGAGTTACAGCCTTGCACACCAGTAACAATGGAGATAGGACTTCCTTTTTTCCTTTTAAGTAATGCAAATTTTTTTAAAATTAATTTTTATTATATTTTGGCTGCACTGTGCAGTATGCGGGATCTTCATTCCCCAACCAGGGAATGAACCCACATCCCCTGCAGTGCAAGTGCAGACTCTTAACCACTGGACAGCCTGGGAAGTCCCCAGGACTATTTTTTAAATCAAGTTTTTATTGCATACCAGGCTCTGTGCTGAAGCATCTTATGTACATTGTCTCATTTAACCCTTATACAATCTTATAAAAGCACCACTATTATTCATTAAATTTTTTTCTAAATTATAGATGTTATAGATGAAGAGACACTAAGACACATGGACGTTAACTTGCCTGAGGTCACACAGGCAGCAAATGAGAGAGCCAGGCTTTGAACCTGAGCAATGCCACCTGTCAGAGCCATCGCCCGTGTGTGACCCAGGAGAGGAGGCCACTCTCATCTGGGGGATCAGGAATGGCTTCCTGGGAAGCTGAATTTTCAGTAGGGGCTTGAAGGAGAGACTGGATGAGAGGCACTGGGCTTTGGGGTGTGAGAATTCTAGGAACAAAACTGTGGGAGGTAGAAAAGTGCCACGTGTGTAGAGTGACCAAGGAGAAGCATGTGGGCCAGGAGAAGAGGGTGTGGGTGTGGACTGACCAGAAGGAAATGCAAGTTCATAGGTTTGCGGCCCTGACTGGCAGGCTAAGGGTATGGGGCTTGTGGCTGGCAGGATCATGGCTGCTGAAGTTGTCCATGTCCTAATACCCCAAACCTGCAAATATGTTACATTGTCAAAAGGCACTTTGCAGATATGAGTAAGTGAAGAGTTTTGAGACAGGAAGTTTATCCTGGATTATGCAGGAAAGCCCACTCTAATCACAAGGGTCCTTATAAGAGGGAGACAGGAAGGCCAGAATGAGAGGAGGGATGTGATGACGGAAGAAGATGGAGAGAGATTTGAAGATGCTGTGCGGCTGCCTTTGAAGATAGAGGAGTGGGTCATGAGCCAATGCAGGCGGTTTCTAGAAACTGGAAAAGATGAAGAAATGGATCTTTCCCCTAGAGCCTCTAGGAGGATGTAGTCCTGCCAATATCTCGATTTAGTTCAGCAAAACTGGAGGTTTCTGACCTCCAGAACTGGAAGAGAATAAATACCTGTTGTTTGAAGCCACTCAATCTGTGGCAATTTGTTACAGCAACTGTAGCAAACAGACACAGAGCTGAGGCCGAGCACAGCACAGGTCACCAGGACTTTCAGCAGCATCACCCCATTGTCATTTTAGAAAGCTGGATCCAATCCCACAAAAGTTTATGAGCACCTCCCACGTACCATGATGAGCCATAGGGAGATAATGGCAAGAGGAACTCTGCAGTCCCTGCCCTGGGAGGAGCTCCAGCCCCCATATCAGGGTAGAGGCTGGTGTAAGATAAGCTGCAGTTATCACTAACTGGCAGGCTGAACAGGACTGGTTCCCGACTGGCAATTGCAGGGCCTTTGTTTAAAAGGAGTTATCTGAAGAGCTCTGAGGAGAGCACTTCTCAGCAGACGTGCCAGAGCCAGCCAGGGGGTTGGGAGTGTGAGAATTCTAGGAACAAAGGTGTGAGAGATTGAAAAGGTATGGCTGCATTGCAGCAAATTTGTGCCCAAGTCTCCACAGTGCAGCCTGTGGGTCTCATGGGCAACGGGGGATGTGTGTGGGCAGGGCCCACAGGGGATTTCTCAAAGCAACAAGTAGGAGTCTCTATTGTGTGTGTGTGTGTCGGGGCAGGGAGGGGTGTGGGGGGGTGGGGGGTGGGGGATGTGCAGGGGGAAGGCAAGAGGAGCAAGCCACCCCCAGCGCACTAGCAATTTCACTCCTAGGGGTGTACCTAACACAAGTATGAACATACATGCACCAAAACATATACACCAGAATGCTCGTGGCAGTACGGCAATGACCTCTGGTGCCCCCAAGGTCCATCCATAGTAGAGCAGATGGCTACTATGGTAGAATGGACCACACACTGGATGGCAGTGGGAATGGATAAACTACTGTTAAACCCAGCAACACTGATGATTCTCACCAACTTAATATTGAGCAAAAGAAGTAAGGCACAGAAGAATACCTATTACCGGACTGTTGATACAGGGCTTATAAAGAGGCAAAACGGATCTGTTTTAGAAGTCTAAATAGTGGTTCGTTCCCCTGGGAAGTCTAAATAGTGGTTCGTTCCCCTGGGGGTTGGGGGAGTGGGAGTGCATTGTGACTGAGAGGCACCACAGGGTGCTTCTGGAGAGCTGGCAATGTTCCAATTCTAGACAGGGGTAAAAAAACAAGTGCTCACTTTGTGATAATTCACTGGGCTGCACACTTGTGACTTTTGTATTTTCTATTGGTATATTATGGGGTTTCCCAGGTGCTCACAGTGGTAAAGGATCTGCTTGCCAAGCAGATGGGAGTTCAGTCCCTGGGTTGGGAAGATCCTCTGGAGAAGGAAATGGCAACCCATTCCAGCATTCTTGCCTGGGAAATCCCATGGACAGAGGAGCCTGGTGGGCTACAGTCCATGGGCTTGCAAAGAGTCGGACACAACTGAGCAGTAAATAGCAGCAGCAGGGATGTATTATATTGCAATGAGAAGTTTGTTTTTTAAATTATGCATGAGCATACTATAGTAATTAGGGTATTTCAGTGGCTGGGAATTACAAGGCTCAGGTTCTAGACTTTGCCTTCCTGAACGAAGATGGTGTGTGACCCTGCAGGCTATGGCCTCTTTTCAGGTCTTGGCTCCTTGTTCCAAAATTAGGAATGTATGTGAATTATACAATTTTTCCAGAAACTCGGCAAAATGCTTGAACTATGGTTAACCTGATTCCTCATTTTAAAAAAGAAGGAAAAGAATCTAAGATTTGGTCGAGCTGGAGCTGTTTTTCCATTCCCTTGTTAGAGTGGTCATGTGAAGATTTGGCTCTATTACTTACAGCCCAGCTATCTGACTTTGGCCACAGAAGCAGGTGTGAGGTGGCCTGGAAAGAACACGGTGGGCTTTGGGATCATTTAGTCTGGGTTAGAGTTCTGGCACTGCTCCGTCTTAGTTGTGTGTGAGCTTGGACAAGCTACTGAACCTCTCTGAGTCTCAGTTTCCTCACTGGTGAAATGAAGTGAGTGTGCCCTCTCTTCTGGGCAGGTACAAAGGTCAAGTAAAAAGTGCCTGGGGACTTCCCTGGTGGTCCAGTGGTTAGGACTATGCTTCCACTGCATGGGACACGAGTTCAATCCCTGGTTGGGGAACTAAAATTTAGTTGGGGAAATAAAACCCAGCCCTTAGTAGGCGTATCTGATTTCCCTGTACCCCATGAATTCCCTGGGTTAGCTAGGTGTCCTGCTGGGATCAGGCCAAAGAAGATGTCTATCTGACCATTCAGACACTTTGCTGATCCAAAGTAAACAAAGCATATGTTCAATGGACAGGGAGCCGTTGGAGAGCAGAACCCTCCTTTACGGGTGGTGCAGAGACTGTGTCCTGGGGCCCTTCTACCCATGAGGCCTTGGGAGGCTGGGGCTTGGACAGGGATCAGAGTAGAGGGAGGGGCACAGGCCAGTGTCCTGGGGCCTGCGTTTGTAGACCTCTCAGTGCCTCGTAGATGTGCTAACCACAGGTGCCAGGAGGTCCAGCCTTTCACAATGTGTTCAGCTCTGGGCCCTGCTCTGAGTGGCTATTGACAAACAGGACTCTGAGGAAGGGTCCTTGGGGGCAAGGAAGGATCTTGACACATGAGGGACAGCTGAAGGAACTGCTGGGGTGGGGGCAGTGTAGCTCGGGGGAGACTCTAGAGCCTAGGGTCATGACTTTTGCTAATCCAATGGGCTCTCTGAAGTTCCTGGCCAGATATGTTTTATCAGTCAGAGTTTTTGATGGCAGGCAACAGAAATTGGCTCTGGTGGTTTCTATCAGTTAGGATATAGTTAGCTGCTGTATTAGGAAAATCCCCAAATTGCAATTGTCTTACATAGCATAGATTTACTTATTGCACATATAAAGCCCCAAATGGCTGTTCCTGAGAGGTATGGGTATGTGTGTCAGGGCAGGGGGCGGGGGAGGGGAACTCTGCTTCATACAGCCGTATAGATGCCCAGGCCTAAGGTAGCTCCACCATTCCACACGTGGCTTCCGAGGGAGGTCAGCAGTCAGTAAGCAGCCTGCAGACAGAGAAAGAGAGTGGAGGATTACACAGGAGGATTTTGTGGGCCTGAAGTTGTGTCTGTACCTTCCCTTCACTTTCCATTAGCCAGGAATCAGTAATGTTGCCCCAACCAACAGGAAGGCTATAGAAGGACTTACAGAACTGACAGGATGGGAGGCCCAGCCTTGACAATGAGGTTTTTCAAGATGCTCCAGGGAGCAAAGAAGCAGGAAGCAATAGATATGGTGACTACTTCACAGCCAGGCAGGCTGGCCACTGTCACCCCTACCATGGCTGCCAAGAATTGCCTCCAGTTCTCCCCTGGCTCCTGGGATCACTGCATAGAAGCAAAAGGGAGAGAAAAGAAAATCCACTCCTCAATTTGGAGGTATTTTGCCCTCAGGGGATCTCACTCCATTATTTTCTGGGTCCTTGATCCACCCCAATAAATTCTGGAACAGTTAGTACATAAAAAGTTGCTCAGCATTTTTGGTTCTCAGGGAAATGAAGATTAAAACCATGATGTATGACTACACATTCACCAAAAAGAATTAAAGTTAAAAACATTGACAAAACCTAGTGCTGACAAAGACACAGGCAACTGGAATTCACTGGTGAGCATATATAATGGGGGTTGCTGTTGTGTGCGCGCTAAGTCACTTCAGTCATGTCTGACTCTTCACGACGCTATGGACGGTAGCTCCTCTGTCCACAGGGATTCTTCAGGCAAGAATACTGGAGCGCTTAGTGAAAGTGAAAAAGGCATGAAATTTGTACAATAAGGGATTTTAAGAGAGATGACAGCCACATAAATTTTACTACAGTGCATTGTGGCCATTCCCTCCTCCAGGGAATCTTTGCGACCCAGGGATTGAACCTGTGTCTGTGTCTCCTGCATTGGCAGTTGGGTTCTTTACCACTAGCGCCACCTGGGAGGCCCTGAAATGAAGACATATGTTTAAACAAAGATTTGTACAGCAGCTGTATTCATGACAGACTACAATAGGAAACAGTGCAAAAGGTCACCATCAGGATAATGGATAAACAAATTGTGTTCTATCCAAACAACAGAATACTTCTCATCATTGCAGATGAACTACTGATACATATATCAGATCAGATCAGATCAGTCGCTCAGTCATGTCCAACTCTTTGCAACCCCATGAACTGCAGCACGCCAGGCCTCCCTGTCCATCACCAGCTCCCGGAGGTCACCCAGACTCACACCCATCAAGTCAGTGATGCCATCCAGCCATCTCATCCTCTGTCGTCCCCTTCTCCTCCTGCCCTCAATCCCTCCCAGCATCAGAGTCTTCTCTAATGAGTCAACTCTTCGCATGAGGTGGCCAAAATACTGGAGTTTCAGCTTTAGCATCATTCCTTCCAAAGAAATCCCAGGGCTCATCTCCTTCAGAATGGACTGGTTGGATCTTCTTGCAGTCCAAGGGACTCTCAAGAGTCTTCTCCAACACCACAGTTCAAAAGCATCAATTCTTCGGCGCTCAGCCTTCTTCACAGTCCAGCTCTCACATCCATACATGACCACAGGAAAGACCATAGCCTTGACTAGGCGAACCTTTGTTGGCAAAGTAATGTCTCTGCTTTTGAATATGCTATCTAGGTTGGTCATAACTTTCCTTCCAAGGAGTAAGCGTCTTTGAATTTCATGGCTGCAGTCACCATCTGCAGTGATTTTGGAGCCAAGAAAAAGAAAGTCTGAAACTGTTTCCACTGTTTCTCCATCTATTTCCCATGTAGTGATGGGACCAGATGCCATGATCTTTGTTTTCTGAATGTTGAGCTTTAAGCCAACCTTTTCACTCTCCACTTTCACTTTCATCAAGAGGCTTTTGAGTTCCTCTTCACTTTCTGCCATAAGGGTGGTGTCATCTGCATATCTGAGGTTATTGATACTTCTCCCAGCAATCTTGATTCCAGCTTGTGTTTCTTCCAGTCCAGCATTTCTCATGATGTACTCTGCATATAAGTTAAATAAGTAGGGTGACAATATACAGCCTTGACGTACTCCTTTTCCTATTTGGAACCAGTCTGTTGTTCCATGACCAGTTCTAACTGTTGCTTCCTGATCTGCCTACAGATTTCTCAAGAGGCAGATCAGGTGGTCTGGTATTCCCATCTCTTTCAGAATTTTCCACAGTTTATTGTGATCTACACAGTCATATATAGACATGGATAAATCTCAAAGACATATACAATGAGCAAAAGTAACCAGACCAAAAAATATACATACTATATGGCCGCATGGATGTGGAGTTCAACAGTAAGCTGACTCAATCTGCGGTGACAGCTCAGGATCCAGTGTTTGCCTCTTATCTGTAGGTACATTCGTTCTAAGATCCCCAGTGGATGCCTGAGACCACAGACAATACTGAGGCACACATATACTATTTTTTTCCCATGCATATATAACTGTGATACTTTAATTTATAAACTAGGCACATTAAGAGATTGATAAAAATAATGATAAAATACAATTAAGGTGAGCATTTCCATAGTGTAGTAGTTATCATTTGTCTCACAAGCAAAATGTCCCCAGTTTGAAACTGGATGGAAACATGGTTAAGGCTTCCTCGGTGGTTCAGACGGTAAAGAATCCACCTGCAGTGCAGGAGACCCGGGTTTGATCCCTGGGTCAGGAAGATCCCCTGAAGAAGGAAATGGCTACAATACACTATAGTAAAATTTTTGTGAACGTCCTCTCTCAAAATTCCTTATTGTACAAATTTCATGCCTTTTCCACCTGTACTAAGACTTGTCATGGACTGTGGCCATTAAGTCTTCTTTTTTTCTTTTTTTAATAATATTTTAAAAGGATATTTATTATTATCATTAAAATAATACATTTATTATTTTATTTTATTGACCATGCTGCAATGCATGTGGGATCTTAGTTCCCAGATGAGGGATCAAAGCTGTGCCCCTGGCAGTGGGAGCTCAGCGCCTTAACCACTGGACCACCAGGGACATCTCAGCCATAACTCTTGCAGTTTGAGGGGTGATGGCAAATCTAGCTCAAATTTCTTTTTCCTTCTTCACAATTTCACTGACAGAAGATTCATTCTTACCTTAAATCTTAGCAATCTCAGCATACAATTTTTCTTTCTTTCCTGATTGAGACCTTTACCTTTTCCCTCTCAGGAGGCATTTTATGGCTTCTCTTTGGTGTTATCTCAATTGTCAGCATCACTATACTTTGGCCACCTGTTCCAAAGAGCTGACTCACTGGAAAAGACCCTGATGCCAGGTAAGACTGAGGGCAGGAGAAGGGGACGGCAGAGGATGAGATGGTTGGGTGGCATCACCGACTCGATGGACGTGAGTTTGGGTAAACTCTGTGAGTTGGTGATGGACAGGGAGGCCTGGTTTGCTGTGGTTCATGGGGTCGCAGAGTCAGACATGACTGAGCGACTGAACTGAACTCTTGGGCTTTGAGGCCATTAAGTAAAATAGGGGTTACCTATACACAAGCATTGCGATACTATGGCAATTGATCTGATAACAGACATGGTTACTAAGTGACTAGCAGGTGGGATACACAGGATGGTGTGAGAATTCATTATGCTACTCAAAATGGCATGCTCTTTAAAATTTTTGAGTTATTTTTGGAATTTTTGGACATTAAATAATTGACCATAGGTTAACTGAAATGGTGGAAAGTGAAACCATGGGTAAGGCGTGACTACTGTAATGAGGAAACCTTCTAGGGTGATGAAAATTTTCTCTCTCCATCTCGGTGGTGGTCACATGGTATACACGTGTAAAGTCACTGATCAGTCGACTGTGAATTTTACTATGTATAATGTATATTTTAATAAAGTACACAAAACTCTGAATATGATAAAAGTTTGGCCTTTTGGGGGGTTACGATGGTCCCTCTCAGGTTAACGGGGGGATTTTCTGAGCTCTGCCCCCTGGCTCTGGGTGTGCAGTGGTATGTGCTTCTTGTGAATGCTGCGAGTGGGATGTGGACCCAAGTTCAGGACACCTGTCATCTGGCCTCATGGCACTCTCTCTCCACTGCACAGCGACCAGAGGTTTCTGCAGAGATTCAGCCTCTCCTGGCCCTTGCTGGCAAACAATATGCCTTGCTGCTGGTTAAACTTCCATTTCTTTGATAAGCAGTGAGGCTGAACTTCGGAAGGATGGTTACTGGCCATTTTCGTTTCTTTGTTCAGAGCCTGATGTTTTCTAGGGCCCTTTTCCACAAACCACTTGTCAGCTAACCAGAAAAGGAAAATGTATTTCTGACAAGCAAGCATTTCTAAAGGATCTCTTTTTGCAGCAAAATTCTGTTTTTTCTTCTGTGTTTCTCCCAGGAGGTTTTTAGAGGGTTTGGGTTTTTTTTTTTTTTGGTAATGACAAAAACAATTATAAATGAAACTAAACGATCACTAAAGCAGGTAAAATAGGTTCAAATCCCCCAAACTGGACAGCCTGTAGCATTCTAGAGCTCTCCTGAAAATTTTTATGCTTCCCAGAGGCTAAGGGTCCCTGTATAATATGCTCAACCCCTTCTTCCAGATCTACCTTACAAACACACACACACCCTTGCACACATGCATGCATGTATACTCATTCACAACCCCCCCCCGCCAAAGTCTGAGAGTTTAGCAGACTAAAGATGGCTGGGTGAGAAGGAGGTGAGGAGACAGAGGTGCTGACAGCCCCCATCATTCAAGCCACTCTTGATCTTATCAGCTCTCTGCCCTCTTCTCTTCTCCACACTCCTTCCTCAGGATGTAAAAAGTCTTCCTGTGTGTCATGCCAGGTGATTTCCCATCGTCTTTTAAGGCCCTGCCCAGAAAACCTCAAACTCCTCTCTAATGTGTTTCCTAACATATTTTTTTCAGATGGTTTCCATTCTGAGAACAGCTCAAAGCCAGGTACTGAGACGTCCATGTTTCTTTAAATGTTATGTCCCCGTCATCATAATAGAACTGCAGCGTGTCTCTGCTTCTGAACAAATTCCAGGCTTGTTCTCCCAAGTCCTGAGCTGGGGAACAGCACTGCGCTGTTCTGACAGTACAAATAAGGGCTCTGAGTGGGACTTGGAGCCAAGAAGGGTGAGCCGGGTTAAGATCATGGAGAAACCTCAATGCTAAGGGAAAGGATTTGGATTTGATTATCCTGTTCAGGGATCCAGCAGACACTTTAGAGCTGGGCTGTGACTGGAACAGAACTGAGCTTCTGGAATTTCACCATTTGGCTGCTGCATAAGTAGCTGGCAAAGAAGGAGAATGCTTAGAGGGGGCAAGGAGGACAGAGCGTGCCTTAAGCCAGAGGACAGACCAGGGAGACTTCTCTGAGCAGCAGCCACAGCCTCTGGTAATGGGGAGAGAAAGAGAGAGGAATTGATGACAGCCTGAGTGTCTAAGGGAGACGCCAGCTCCTCCCTCCTGGTCTGGGAGAGTCTGTAATTTGCTAGGAACCATACTTAACATGAGATGGGACCAGCCCAGGACATGCACAGATCTGAAGAAACTATTAAGAGTGGCATTAACTAGACACACAGGGTGTCCGACAACAGCATCATCATTTGGTGAGTGTCTCAATTCAAGTCCCATGGAGAAGGGAGAGAGATTTCAGCTTTCCATCCTAGTAGGCTTTATGTATTCCCCAATGTGATACTTCTAGGCAAATGCATTTACACAGCTCTCTGCATCAAACAGCAAGGGCCAATACTTCTTGCATTCTGTGCCAAGTACTGTCTTAAGGGCTTTTAATTTGGATAATTTATACATGTGCATGTATCATCATATATATAATCTTATACATGCCTCACAGACCATCTTTCACAGATGAGAAACTAAGGCAGTCAAGTTAAGTAACTTGCCCAAGGTCACACAGTTTAGAGAATGGCAGGGCTAGCATCACACCCAAGGGTGCTAATGGGTTTATTTCCTGAAGAGAACAAAATTAGGACACAGCAGAATAGGCTTCTAGGCCTAGTTCAGCAGCTGACTAGAGCACGGTGGGGCAGGTCATCTTTTAAGTGCATGCTCTGATGGCGGTGGACAGTGATGAATGTTCAAGACCTTAAGGTTGATAGTTTCGTAGATATTTACATATATCAAACCTTATAAATGGTACACTTTACTACGTGCCAGTCATTGTATGTCAATTACACCTCAATAAAGCTGCTTAAAAAAAATGATAACTGTATGATGAAATTAAAATATTTGTAATTTCTACAGGAACTCTTATGTGATCCCACTGCAATGTTTGAGTATGATGCATAAAAGTTGTGATTCACTTCTGAATCTAAGTGTGAGCAAAGTGTCTCCAAATTAAAACTTGGAGCCACAATGACTCGAGATGTTTTGTCATCTGGCATTACAGAAAATAGAACACAAAGTATACAGTGAGGCTGTTTATAACAATATAGCAATTTTGTTGAAGTAAAGGAAAACAATAAATACGATGGAATAAACATACAACAGTGTCTTAAAGTGCACCACTTAAAGCCCTGTGGGGGCTTTAACTCTGAAAATCCAACTCTGCCCACTGGTCCACACCCCACTCCACCTCTGTTCCAGAGACACTGATTATTTGAAAAGATCAAATTCTTACACACCTTGAAGCCTTCACGTGGGCCGTTGTCTATGCCTGGAACTCTATCACTGGCACCGCAGGGCAGTCTCCTTCTCAACCTCTAGGTTTCAACATGAACATCACAACACACACACATACACACACACACAATATGACCTCCATGATCACTCAGATCTCAAGAGAATACTCCTCCTTCGTGGCTCTCATCACAACTTAGACGTGGAGGTTTATCTCCCCGCTGGCCCATGTGGGCTCTGAGTCTCTTCTTGGATTTTCTTGCACTCCTCCCCAGTGCTGGGAGGCAGAATGTACTGTCCTGACACGTGAAAGCATGGATACACGTCCTCTCTGGGCTCTGCAACCACATGAGGTGGGGTGCCCTGGTGCGAACACTGTAAAGTATAAATATGGAGCAGGCTGACCACTCCCTCACTTTCTTAGTTCTTTCTCCACCACAATGGGAGGCCCCCTCCCGACCCCTGGGGGCAGTCGCTCTGTGTGCAGACTGAATTCCAGGAGGAAGTGGGCTCTCAGAAACCATGCCCTCAAACACAAACATCACAGGAGCTTGGGTTCTGTTAAAGCAAGATGGCAGTGGATACCTATCTCAACATGAGTTCTTAGAAAAACTCTAGGAGTGCTGGCAAAAGGGGCCCATGCTGGGGGTTACCCAGAGTGCTTAGGTTCAGGTGCTCAGGCCTAGCCAGTCTGTGAGCTCCTCCAGGGCAGACCCAGCCTGTGTCCAGCGCTGTACTGCTGGTGCCCAGCACAGAGCTAGGCACACAGCGCGTGCACATCAACCATCTGTTTTGGTGCAACCAAGAAATTCCATCTTGAGAGCACTGGCTCTCTGCCAGGAACACACTATATATACTTGTCTCTATGACTCTTTACAATAAACCCATGAAGTCGGTGTTCTTACCTTCATTTTACAGAGGAGGGAATTGAGGTTCAGAGAGAGGTAATGTGCCCAAAGGCACACACCCAGTGAGAGGCAGAGCCTCACCAAGCAGAAGTCCCTAGGGATAATCAAACAATGGCCTGGAGTGACAATTGCTAGTTTGCTGCTGCTGCTGCTAAGTCGCTTCAGTCGTGTCCGACTCTGTGCGACCCCATAGACGGAAGCTCACCAGGCTCCCCTGTCCCTGGGATTCTCCAGGCAAGAACACTGGAGTGGGTTGCCATTTCCTTCTCCAATGCATGAAAGTGAAAAGTCAAAGTGAAGTCGCTCAGTCGTGTCCGACTCTTAGCGACCCCACGGACTGGAGCCTACCAGGCTCCTCCGTCCATGGGATTTTCCAGGCAAAAGTACTGGGGTGGGGTGCCATTGCCTTCCCCGAACTGCTAGTTTAGGGGCCAACAAATTAACATCCTCCCATTGGAGAAACCCTGTGTGCCCCTGCCACCCCCCCCCCCAACGCCAAGCACCAGCTTCACGGTTCCTGGCCTGGGTGCCACCTGGGCACTGGCCCTCTGCTCCTTTCATCACTCTGGTTCTCATGGCTTCAGCTCTGCTTCACTCAGGTTTCTCCTTTTGCTCTCTGATGGCTGCTGTTCTCTCACTTTCTAAAGGCAGGTGTTCCTCACGGCTTCCCCTTGACACTATCTTCCTCCCTCTACACGTTCTCTCTCTAGGCCAGCCTTTGTCAACTCTGAAAAGGGGGCTCTCGAATCTGCATGACCAGCTCAGACCTCTCCCAGCCCCTGGTGACAGCTACTGCTTATTCCTCCCAGAAGGCTGCTCCTGCTCTGAAACCTTCAGTGGCTCCCAGGAGCTATCAGAAGAGGAACAAACACAAACTGCTCCCCGAGGCACTCAGGGCTCAACGGCACCCATCTCCACTTCTCTCCTAAATCAGAGGCCTTCATCTGGGTCAGCACTGTGCTCTCTGCCTTTATTCTACTGTCCCTTCAGCACGAACCCCTCCCTCCCACCTCTGTGCCCAGCAGCTCTCACTCCCTGGTCTAAGGCTCAGACCCTCCCCCAGAAGCCCCTCCAGACCCCTTCCCCATTCACGGGTGATTTTCCCACTTCAGCTGACTCCATGGAGAACCTGTTCCAGGCAGCTTTGGCGAGAGCTACTTCTCTGCCTGCTTTGACTCTCCTTCCACCCTGGGTCACAAGGGGACTCTGATACTGGAAGTCAGGGAAAATGCCCAATCTATGCCTTTTAGTTTTGCCTCTTCATCTAGAAGTCTCCTCAGCTGCAAAGTGACGGGGGTGGAATTGGATCGGCATTTCCCCTAGTTTCCAAGTACCACGATTCTTGCTTTCTTCTTGTGCCACCTGCACTATCATATACTTCAGTTCAGTTCAGTTCACTCGCTCAGTCGTGTCCGACTCTTTGCGACCCCATGAATCGCAGCAAGCCAGGCCTCCCTGTCCATCACCAACTCCCGGAGGTCACTGAGACTCACATCCATCGAGTCAGTGATGCCATCAATATTACTTACCTTACATATTTATCTATATTTTTAACCTAAATAAAAAAATAAATTAAAAGGAAACTTTACATTGCTTTCTGTGACTCAAAAACCAATGTCATTTTCAATAAAGGTTGCAATGAAGAAAAAGTGAACCCTGAAAACAAACAGTACCAATAGAGTAAGAAATGTCTATGCACAGCCTCAAATCCTCCCAGGCATAATTCGAGGAAACAAATGTCCTAGAACTTCAAAGGCTTTGTCAAAGGTAAACAAACCTGGATGCTAGCTGAAGTGGTAAAGGGAGATTTTAATCAATAGTAACTATTGCAATAAGGAAAAGGGATCAGCATGAACTGAACTCTGTTTTAATCTGCACAGAAATAGCTGGGTATTTTAAAGTGAAAATGAAGAAGGAAGGGAGGCAAGGGGGCGGGGGTGGCTGCTCAGGAGAGTCAGAGAAGTGAAAAATTACCAAAGGTCAAGTGTAAATTCAACTAGGCCAATAGCGTCTGCTAGCTGATATTACTGAAGTTAGAATTCAATTGTCCCATGGAGATCGGAAGACAGAGGCCCTGTCCTCAGGGGCTGGCTGAACAGATAATAAAAATCTTTGGCAGCCTTGAGTTTTCTCAGGCAAGCAGTCTGGGGCAGTGCTGGTGTCTTCTTAGGGAGGCAGTCTTGAGCAGTTAGAAACTGTTAGTACTTGTTCAAGTCTTTACAGGTCAAGGTTGAGGCCAAACTTAAGAAAAGGGCTCTGAGGAGCCTGGCTAGAGTTTCATAAAGGAAAGAATCTTTGTTAGCTTCTTCAGCTTAGATAGTTCTTCCCTGGTGGCTCAGTCGGTAAAAAGTCTGCCTTCAATGTGGGAGATTCAGGTTCAACCCCTGGATCAGGAAGATTCCTTGGAGAAGGAAATGGCAACACACTCCAGTATTCTTGCTTGGAGAATTCCACAGACAGAGAAGCCTGGTGGGCTACAGTCCATGGGGTCACAAAGAGTCGGACATAACTGAGTGACTAACACTTATCAGCAAAAAGAACAAAATGCATCATGGTGTGATGAGACTATGTGCCAGGCGCTTCAGGAGGTCGTGAGGCAGATACTGTTAATATTATCCCTATTAAGAGGCTGAGGAATCTAAGGCTCAGTTAAATCACCTGCCCAAGAGCAGGCAGCCTGATGTAGCAACTGGAACCTAGGTCTCACTGGTTCCAAAGTTCACAGTCCATTCTATGCATCTAGGCTCTGACCACTCACAGAGGCCCTTCCTGCCACTGCCACTGGTTCAGACTATTGAATCTGGGTAAATGTATGGTGCAGGGCAGTGGTTCTCAGCTCTGGCTGCACACTGGAATCACCTGGAGAACTTGAAAAGGACTGACACTTGGGTTCCACCAAGAGAAGTTTGGATGCGATTAGTCTGGGGTGCAGCCTGGACACAGGGAGTTTTAGATGCGCCCAAGTGATCCCCATGAACAGCCAGGTTTGAGATCCACTGTCTTAGAAGCCTTCACAGTCATCATCCCATTTGATCCCTGCAAGAGCCCGGTGGGGGTGCAGGCAAGTGGCAATGACCATGTCCTGCTGATGAAGAAACAAGTTCAGAGAGGCTAAGGCTTATCTAGTTAATAACGTCTGGATATGGAATCAAGCTTGTTGACTTCCAGCTGAGTTCTCTGCTCTCCAGTGGTCTAATTGAGAGGGGAAAAGCAATGTTTCCATGAACAGTAATGAGCAGCTTAATTTCTCTTGGAAGTTAAAAGTCGTTTCTCACCCCCACTGACTACCTGGAGGAGTGTATGGTGCTCGCCTCAGCCACAGGACCCAAAACAAGGCCAAGGGATCCCAGGCAGGTGAGCAGTGGCCTCCCCTCCCTGACAGCGTTCCACCCACAGAAGCCAAGGCCTGCAATTCTCTGATAGTGTTGCCTGCCACGCCCATGTCACTGCAGTGAGTAGCGATCCTGGCTCCCAGGCACCCACTGGGAGCTGGGCACAGAGGAAGGAAGTCAGGGTCTTGTTAGCGCACCAGGCAGGGAGGGTCCTGCTGCAGTCTCCAGAACCACTGTCCTATCCGACTCCCCACGCCCATTGGGCCCACCAGCTTGGATAAACCTCGATGGTTGGGAGGGTAGGGGTCTCTGCCCACCTTTGGGAGACATGGGGGACGTCACTGCTCCTATCTAATGGGCGTCATCTGGGAGACGTCACTGCTTACTCTTGGGAGACTTCAGGGGTTCCCAGTTGTGGGTAGTTGAGAGACCACCATCCCCAGCTGGGGCCAGCAAAGCAGCACTGTACGCATCTCGAAGGGCCTGGGCTCACCTCAGCCTTGAAGATGCCCCGGGGGGTGCCAGCAGCTGCAGGGCCTCAGGAAATGCGGCCCCAGCTCCGTAGAGAGCCCCCACACACTCAAAACCCGTCAAAAATGCAACAATACGAGGCAGGCCTCAGGGCGCATCCCTGCCATGACCCAACAGAGGACGGCCACACCCCCAGGGCGAGGCCGGGTGGGGAACGCGGGGCGCAGCCCTCCCAGTCCAACCCCTTGGTGCAGGGTTCCCGCCGACGCTGCCCTCCAGGCCACCCGATCCTCGAGCCGGCCAGATCCACGGACCCGCGGAAGGGAAAGGGGACGGCCTCGGGTCGGCGAGACGGCCGTCGGAAGGCGCCCTCCACGCCGAAGCCGTCTTCCAAACACCGCAACATGGCCCGGGGCGGCAGTCAGCACTGGAGCTCCGGAGAGTCAGACGGGCGGCCGGAGGAGCAGACGACCAAGGATACCGGGTGAGCCGGGGCGGGGTGTCACTCCGGGAGGCCCGGACGAGAACCTGCAGCCGCGCCCCAGCCCACCAGGTCCAGGCGCCGCCGGAACCTCCGCGAAGGTTCTGGGCCTTTGTGGCGTCACTGTCTCCTTGCGGAACCTTCCGCCGGCGCCGAATAAAACCCGCCGCGGAGGAGCCGGCGGCTCGAGTGCGGCGGTGCCGGGCGCGGAGGTCGGCCCGGCGCGGGCGGACGGGAGGGCGGCGGCGGCGGCGGCGGCTGCGGCCGTGACCGTGACGCGCGGGCGGGGGGCGGGGGCGCGGGCCAGGGGCCCGGCGGGGGCGTCAGGGGCGCGCTGACCGTCCTGCCCGCCCCACCCCGCAGAGACAAGATGGTGAAGGAGACCCAGTACTATGACATCCTGGGGGTGAAGCCCAGCGCCTCCCCGGAGGAGATCAAGAAGGCCTATCGGAAGCTGGCGCTCAAGTACCACCCAGACAAGAACCCGGATGAAGGCGAGAAGGTGCTGGCCGGGCTCGGGGCGGCGCGGGCCGGGCTCGCTCGGGGCCCGCCGTCAATTATTCAGCCCGCAGCTCGGGGGCTGTGAATTATTGAAGGCGGCGGGGAACCCGAGCCACGCTTGTTGATGAGGCGGTCGCCAGGTGCCACGCTCACCCCGCCGCGGGACCGGGCCGGGCTGGGGCCTGGGGTGGCCTGAGGCCGAGGGGGCGCGGCGCGGTCAGATGGAGGGCACTCCCCAGGCTCGCCAGGCCGAGTATCGGGACTGGTGACCCCTGGCGACTCCCCGCTCGGCCCATTCATTCTTCTCTTCGCACCACAAGTGTTTTGGGGGCCCCTCCGAATGCCGGGGAGGGACGGGATGGAAACGTGGGGGCCCCCATACTCCGAGGGTGTGTGGACATTCATGCTCTAGGAAAGGTTGCCAGCACGCAGGGAAACTGAGGCACACGCAGTCAGAAGTTGTGTTCCTGCTGAGAACGACTGGATTTGAATTAAGTCTTGTTCTGGTTTTCCCTGCTGATGCACAAGCCCTGGAGATGAATTTCTTTAATCTGAACTAGTACTTTGGGCATCCCGGTGTCCCTCTGGAGAATGGCTTAGTGAGTTTGTCCTGTGTGCCTATCTCCTGCCTGATCAAGGTTGTCAGACACTGAATAATCACCCTTTCTTTATTAAACAGGGACATGGAAGATCTTTAATCTGACACATCATTTTATATGAACATTTCAAGTTTTCTGTGACCAATGACCCGCGGTTGACCCTAAGGAACAATAATAGGCTGAAAAGTGCTCTGCATACATAAATGAAAGGCCTAAATGAAACGTTTTCATCCTGTTCATAGAGGAATCAACCTGCTTTTTATGCCCAAGGAGGCTTATTACCCACCAGAGTAGGTGATTAGAAGGATGAGGCGTTTATCCTTGGGAAAGCTTATTGGCCTTCTCACTCCTCTGACTTCTTGCTGTTGTCTTATAAAACTTGGGATGTCCTGGATGGTTGTTGAGAGGAGGGGTTTTGTAGTAGGTGGTAGCGATGCCACTTGGATCACTTTTGAAGCCGTCGTTCACTTGTCTAGCACTTAGACTTGCCCGAAACAGTGCTAGTATCAAAATACCTGTCTGTGGGAGCGTTTGCAAGCTGGAGAAAGCTGCCTAAGAAGGTTGGCTGGGTGGCAACAGTGATAGAATGTTTATATTTAGCCACATGTGCCGAGGGTGGCTGTCACAAGTTTAAAATGCGTTCCTGTAAGACCATTTGTCTGTTACTTGTGTTCTTTCTCATCTATATTTAGGTGGCTTACTGTAGCTTTGAAAGTCACTGGCTTTTTATGTAGCGTTGGTGATTCATAGATTTGCTCCCTATATTCATTGTAGGCTGTTTGTGAGAACATCCTTTAAGGAGAGCACAGCCAGGCTTCTAATTTCACGTATCAGGGGCAGTGTGTGGGACAGCCTCTGACCCCGGTTCAGGTCAGATCGCAGAGCGCTGTCCAAGCGTAAGTCATGGCTGTGTGCCTGCAGTTGGAGTGAGTCGGCTGCTGGTGTTCGGAAGCTTTTTTTAAAATTAGACTTGACTGGTAATACATTTCTGTAGGTGTTGCCTTGCATATATGTATACCTATCTGAGCAGAGGTGGTTGATTTGTTTTAAACTAATATTTATAACCAGGTATTGAATTAGTATCATGTAAGTGAGGCTCTTAAAGTGTCTGGCAGGTCCCTTTCAGCTTTGGGGGGTGGTGGGGGAGGGGTTCTGTGATGTTTCAGAAATATAGTACTTCTCTCTCCCCACCATCCATGAAGGGGATAAAGCCCTTTAATTTAGTTCTCAGCTAAAACTTCTTCCAGGGGACTGCCTCTGACCATAGTGTGAACCGCTTGTCCTCAACCTTCTTTAATTATGCTGCCCATATTCCCCAGCTACGAAAGGGGTTGAGGAGACTGGGGACACAGTTTCTAGAAACTAGGTTGCCTAGAGAGGACTCACGCGTCCATTCACCCGACACCTCCTTTCTGGTTCTTCTATGTACTGGGCACAGCGTGCGGGCCTTTGCTTTTTTGTGCAAGTCTATTTAGTTCTTGTCTACTTTATCTGCCATAGGCGGAACCTTTTTTGTTTTTTTTTTCCTGCTAAGTTAGTCACTGTATTAACATCTCTTCCAAAATAGACTAAGCCAGTCCCTTCCTCCTTGCCCCGGGCCACTGAGGAGGCTGCCGGGTGTTGGTCTTTGTTTTGTGCCCTGTTGTCCTGTGTTGCTAAGCACTGGGTGCCTGTGTTTGATGTCAGGTGCCCTGTGTGGAGTCTCTGCTTTTCTGCAGCTGGTTTTCTGAAAGACACACAGGCAGTGTGTCGGTCAGCGAGTCCCTTTCAGGGGCCGTGACTGGGGGTAGAGTCGTGGCTGTTAACCCCAGCCAGCTTTGGAGATGAGTTTGCTCTTCTGGCCAATTTCATTGTAACTTTTAGTTTGAATGACAGATGTTCAAATTCAAAAATATTAAGAAGGCAGCACTGTACAGGAAATGTCAGGATATTGAGGAAAACCCACCAAGTACACATGAGCCTAACTGCTGTCGCTGTGCTTCCTTCCAGCGTTTTGGTTCCAGAGTGATTGTATACCAGCATCGGGGCACAGAGGTCTTTTTCCCTCACCAGTTAATATTTTACCATCAATGCTTTCCCAAATTGCTGCATAGTCTCTAAAGCCATTTTTCCAGCTGCATAATAATCTTATTAAAAGTCCTGTGGCAGGGACTTCCCTGGTGGCCCAGTAGTTAAGAGTCTGCCTTCCAGTGCAGGGCGTGAAGGTTGTTGGATCCTTGGTCGGGGGACTAAGAACTTACATGACACAAGGCTGTGAAGCCCACACGCTGCAATAGAGACCAAAGGAAAAAGCCCAAAACAGTCCTACGGCAAATTATTACTGTCTGAAAGCTGGACAGAGTACTAATCTCCTGCTGTGAGAACAGGGTCAGGCACGGACCTGAGTTAGACTGGAGTGCTGAGACCCCCAGGGTTGTGGGACCCCCATGCCCACGTGAGATCTGGCTTCTGGTTGAATGCCACAAGGAAAAGGGCATTCCTTTTCCTTTGTAGATTAATCATCTGTTCTGTTAAGTCCAAGTGTCTTTTCAAGTATGCATAATATTTGGTCAGCGTTTCTAGTGGACATGAAGTATATTTACCTAGTGAATATTTACCTAGTGAATATACTTACCTAGTATATTTAGCTAGTGAATATACTTCATGAAGTATATTTACCTAGTGCAGACCCCAGGGACTCTCTCGGGGCAGCCTGGCCTGATTGCTTTCTGATCTTCCGTGCCTTGCACCTCATCCGTAAGCCTTCTTTTTCTGCTGTGGAAAGGAGTAAGTAGTGAGTGCTACCTCTTTCTTTACAGAAATGGTGTGCGAGAATCGGTATATCAAAAGACCTAACTACCTTGAGTATGACTCTCATGTCTCTGAGACAGTTTTTTAAATTATCCAGTTGTTAGCTATTACTTATTAGCTATCATCTGTTATTTATTGTTACTTATTAGATCTCCATCCAGGATCTGCAGTACAGGAGAAAACCTAGTGTCTCTGTCATTTCCATATTTGTATATTCAGAGCACTTGTTTTCCTGTATGCTTTCTGGAGCCAGCTGCGTTATAGGATGTTTGTGTAGACATCTATCTCACAGACTAAACCATACCTCTGAAGAACCAAGACTCTATCTCATTTATTCATTTCTCAATTCCCAGAATCGAGCCATTCACGTAACAAGTATTTCCCAAGTGCCTTCTACATTCTCGGCAGCGTTTTGGGCTTGGGGATATGCTAGTGGACACAGCTGACCTAACTCCCTGTCCTCGGGGAACTGACATTGCAGTGGGGGACACATCCCCAACAGTAAGTGCTCAGGTGTTGGGGAACAGCGAGGAGGCCGGTAAAGCCCAAGCAGAATTTCAGGGAGCTGGAGGCAGTGGTGTCAAGTTGAACTTGTAGATGAGAATAAGAATTAGGTTTTACTCCAAGTGAAATGGGCCCCTTGAAAGGCTCGAGGCACAGGGTTGACATAATTAGCTGGCAAGTTCTGGCTGCTGTGTGCAGAAGACTGAAGGCTGAGGTGAGGGTGGAAGGTGGGAATCCACTAGGAAGTCACTGCTGTTATCCAGGCCAAAGAGGGTGGCCTGCGCCTGGGCAGGCATAATGGTGGTGAGAAGGGATGGATTTTGGATGTTTTATAGTGATTTATGTTAAAAACTTCTCTGTATCTACAGAGAAGACAAGAATGGTACAATAAACATGTGCTTCTTTCACCCACTTTCACTGATTGTAAATATGTTGCCACATTTGCTTTCCTCATCTCTATTACTGTTTGCTAAAGCTTTTGAAAGTAAGTTGCACACATCATAACCTGTCAGCCCTAAATGTTTCTCTTGGGGAAAACAATATCTTTTACATAACCATAGTTGTGTAAACCATAGCCAGACTCCTCTATCCATGGGATTTTCTAGGCAAGAATACTGGAGTGGGTTGCCATCTACTCCAGAGGATCTTCCCAACCCAGTGATTGAACCGGTGTCTCCTGCATCAGCAGACGGATTCTTTACTACTAGCACCAACTGAGAAGCCCCACATAACCATAGTACAGTAATCAAATTAACATTGAGAAATTATCCAATTAACATTGAGAAAAAAATTCCTGTTTTTCCAGTTGTTCCAATGTCCTTTGTAGCAATTTTTTTCTCCAGTGTAAGATTCAATACAGGATCCAATTCAGGGGCACACGTTACATTTCGTTTTCCTGTCTTTTAGTTTTGCAGTGTGTGCATGCATGCATGCTAAGTCACTTCATTCGTGTCTGATTCTTTTTTTTTTTTTTTTAATTTTTTTTTGCAGGGGAAAATGGACAAAGGAAAGGATCAATGAGGGTGGGAGGGAAATGGGAAGAAAGAAGGGGAGTGATGGTGGGGAGGAGTATATGTAATTTCTTAACCAATGGCTTTCTGTTTTTAATCACAAAGAACACTTTAAAAAATCATGTTGAATTTATCCTATATTAGGAGGTTTGATCTGGAAATGAAAAGTTCAGGAAACAAAAAGTCCAGTTTGGGTGTCCTCAGCTTAGGCACATCTTGGTATTTTGTATTGGTAGGTCTATTTTTACCACAATATATTATTTAGGACAGGATCACATTTGTCACTTCTTCCTCCCTGCTACCCAAAGTGGTACCAGACCCATAGAATAGTCAATAAACCTTTACAGAGTGAACAAATAAGTCTATTTTTTTTTTTAACTCTCCTGAGTGAACTGAATTTTTTGAGGCTCATAAGTGAATATGTTTTCCTCTTTACTTTGTCTATTACAGCCAGATTATATGAGTGGGGTATTAAAGTCTCCCACTATTATTGTATTGTTGCATATTTCTTCTATCATATTAATTAATGTTTGTCTTAGATATATCAATGCTCCAATGTTGGTGTGTCTGATTCTTAGCGACCCCATGGATTGTAGCCTGCGGGCTCCTCTGTCCATGGGAGTCTCCAGGCAAGAATACTGGAGTGGGTTGCCATGCCCTCCTCCAGGGGATCTTCCCAACCCAGGGGTTGAAACCAGGTCTCTTATGTCTCCTGCGTTAGCAGACACGTTCCTTACCACTAGTGCCACCAGGAGTTTTGCTACTTCAATTTGGGTTCTCTGATTCTTTTCTTACAATTGGGTTATAAGATACATTTTTGACAGACTTGGGTGTTTTGTCTGTCTTGAAAGTGAAAGTTGAAAGTGAAGTTGCTCAGTCGTGTCTGACTCTTTGCGACCCCATGAACTGTAGCCTACCAGACTTCTCCATCCATGGGATTTTCCAGGCAAGAATACTGGAGTGGGTTACCACTTCCTTCTCCAGGGATCTTCCCGAACCAGGCATCAAACCCGGGTCTCCTGCATTGGAGGCAGACGCCTTAACCTCTGAGCCACCACTGTCTTAGGGCACTGGAAATAGACTTTTGAAGGTAGCATCAGAAGGATTTGTTGACAGATGAGATGTGAGGGAGAGGAAATGAGGTTTTGGCATTGCCAGTAAGTGAGATATGGGGGAGACTGCAAGAGGGGAGGGCCTTTGAGGGGCGATCAGGACGGTTTTATGCACGCTGTCTGCCACCTGAATGCGGAGTGTTGCTCACAAGATGTTTGTAGTCGAATTTCATGTTAGTGAACTAGGAAAGCAGCCCTCCTGAGCTGGAAAGCCAGCAGTATACTGGGAGCTCTGGGCCTTTTGTGGTTGTAGGTTAAGCCCTGGCCTGGTCTCATGGCATCTTAATTCTGCTCCATTTCTTCCTGTCTGGTGCAGCCCAAGGAGGCAGAAAGTCCTTCCAGTGCTCTGTATCCTTACCCTCTGCAGAGAGGCAGTGGTCCTGCCTCTCATCCCTGTAGTAATGCTTGCCCTATGTATCCCACGCTACAGGGGGATTGAATGGAAAAGTCAGGTTCCAAATAACCTATAGACCCACCAATTTGGGGGGTTGGATGCAGAATCCCTTTGTTATTGCATTTGTATGGTGAGTTTGCTTCATAAACAACTCAAACCTTCTCTCTCTCTCTTTTTAATCTTTTTTTTTTCTTTTAAAGTTTAAGCTCATATCCCAGGCATATGAAGTGCTTTCAGATCCAAAGAAAAGGGACATTTATGACCAGGGTGGCGAACAGGCCATTAAGGAAGGAGGCTCAGGCAGCCCCAGCTTCTCTTCCCCCATGGACATCTTTGACATGTTCTTTGGTGGCGGAGGACGGATGGCTCGAGAGAGAAGAGGTAAATAAAGACGTTAAGCAAGTTTTAGTTTCCAAATTGTATGTGCTACTGGAATCAGGAGGGATCTTCCCTTAAAAGGGTGTAGTTACCGTGTTTGGGAAATCATTAACTTTAAGTAGTTCATCGCTTGCCTAGTATCCAGGCTACCCAAAGTCTCTCTAGTACAGCTAGTAGTTAATTGCCTGATGCTCTCCAAACCCCACATATAAAGGAGCAGATGGTGAATTCCCTGGTGGTCCAGTGCTAAGGATTCTGCCCTTTTACTTTCGGGGCCTGGGTTCAATTCCCAGTTGGGGAACTAAGGTCCCCCAAGTGGTGTGCTCCACACACCCTCCCCCCCCCCCCCGCCCCCACAAAGGAGCAAATGGTGGTGAGGATGATGGAGGAAGGTCAAGATTACCTTGCCCTCCTTTTCTCTCTCCTGTTGGGGTCAGACTCCAGTGTCCTAAGAGCCGTGACGGCAGCTCCTGTGGTGAGTGCTGATGACCTGCCGAGCGCGCGCCTCCTCCCTGAGTCTCCTGACCCGGTGGGGCCGGCGGGCTCTGTTTCTGGCTGGTGTTCTGCCACGCAGAGTGCAGCCTCATTTCTTCAGCCTCCTCAGGAGATTCTCTGGTAAAAAAAAATTCACCCCTTGATGTTTGAACATCTTTGTAAAAGAAACTACCTCGCCCATCTCTTCAGAATGCATTAGGACCAGCAGGTTCATCCCCAGAGGTGAAGGAGGAACTTAGCTCTTGGTGGGATGGTCCCAGGGCTCTGTTTTTTAATTCTGGGGTTTGTTCTTCCTAATTTTTCTCTCTCTTACCTCCTGATAGACTCTAGCTGTCACCTCTGACTATTACCAGTGGTCTCTTATAGCCCCCTTCCCCTGTCCAGCTTACAGTTGGTACTCTGCTTTAGATCTCAAAACCAGATAGATAGCCAAGCTTATTTCAATCCTCAATGAAATCAAAATAAACAAGCTCTGCATTGAGGTTTAAGAAGGGTGGTTTGGTGTCAGCGAGAGGCCCCTGGGTGAATAAGGCTGTACCAGTTCTCACATTATAATTGACTTTGGGCTTTGAAAACCTTGGCTGTCAATTCTGTGAATACAGTGTACTAAAAATCACCAAGTGTTTATTAGGCGAAAATCTTTACCCTGTTGTCTGGGTGCATTGCCTGCTCATACAATTGACAGTGTGGATGTGATTAAAACCTTTGGGTATCCTCGTGCCCAGCTCTCTCACCGTCTTGAGATGAACAACTTCACACCCTTAATTAGTCATCTCTCAAGGTGGACAGCCAGTAACCAAGGACGGCATCTCCGTCCTTGATATGAGGACTCATCTCAGTCCATCTCTCTGACCTCGAGAGCCCTGTGGGCAGCAGAGGGGGACCTGGTGCTGTGGATCCTGAGAGGCTGGGATGGCACCAGAGCAGACAGATGCCCTCCCTGAAGATGAAAGGCCCACTGTCCTGGGTGAACAGACGAGATTTCCACAGATGAAAGAGTTTGCAGTCAGTCACAAGTCACAGAAGGGCTCAAAAAGTAAAGGGCATTATGTTCAAGAAAGAGTTTCAGTAGAAGGTCCAGAGGCTGACTTCGTGTGTCATCCGTAAGGAAAGAGCTCTCTTCATGGGGAACCTGGTTCACCAGTCTTGCTGGTTAGCATGATGGGCTTCCTCATTGACCTCTCATTCTCAGATTTGTTCTTAGAAAATAAAGATGGAAAGCCTTTGTTGACATCTATAAATGACTGAATAATTCATAGCTGGAAAAGGTATTAGTTCTCATATTGGCAGAGGGCCAGAAGGCTGGGCCAGCAATAACTGCTTTGCCTCCCCCAGGGAAGGGAATGAATGAATGACAACAGGCTCGGTCTGAGTCTCTGGAGACTTCATACAACTGACGGTCATATCAGATCAGATCAGTCGCTCAGTCGTGTCCGACTCTTTGTGACCCCATGAACTGCAGCACGCCAGGCCTCAGGTGGTATTTAATACAGTGGTACATTTGACACAGTATTGCTAATTGGTTTCTTTCTCCTCCGTAAGGCAAGAATGTGGTACATCAGTTGTCTGTAACTCTTGAAGATTTATATAATGGAGTCACAAAGAAATTGGCTCTCCAGAAAAATGTAATTTGTGAGAAATGTGAAGGTAAGTATTCATTTCTGAACGAGTCTCATAGTTCTGGTTCCTCAGATCTGGAAACAGTTCTTATTGTTTTACAATTCGGAGAAAAACAATTGATCTTTTCAAATATGAAGGTCAGAAATTACAAACAGGTGGCCTGAGGGCCAAACCCATTTTATTTGGCCCTGTACATCTTTTATTTGGATTGCACATTTATCTAATGTGTTGTCAATTATTTTAAAAATATAAAAATGAAGATAGTTCACCCAGCCCTAGGGGTCAGCACACTTTTGCTGTAGAGGGCCAGATGGTAGATTTTTGGGCTCTGTGAGCCATACTGTGTCTGTCGTAACTATTGAACTCTTAGTGCAGAAGCAGCCATAGACAGGAAATAAACAGATAAACAAATAAACAGATGGTGCACCTGTCTTCTAATAAAGATTTATTTACAAAACCATGTAGCTGGCCATAGTTTATTGTCCTTGACTTAAACATAAATGTAATTAGTGTGGGTTTTTTAAATCTAATTTTTTAAGAAAAGTCAGATCCAATGACTTGGTCACACGCTGTCCCACAGAGAAGTGGCTGCGTAGCCTCTCCTATGGGCAGGGATGTGTTCTCCAGCCTCCACGGTCACATGTAGGCATGGGTGTTTTTCCACCCCGGGGTGGAAGAAAATAGTTGGTGACATTAAAGTCATGAATTTGCCTCAGCACAGCCAAAACCACAAATATTTGCGATCACATGTTAATATCTGGATATTATCTGCTTGGCTAGAATCATCCAGACTCTCCCACATGGCTTTTTATGATTGTGAATAGAATTCAAACCACAGTGTCCAGTTTCATGGCTCATCACCCTTTTGTGGCGGCATCCAGGAGAGCCTCTTTTAAGGGAAGAGTACAGCCTCGTTCCTGTCTCCCCGCAGGCGTTGGTGGGAAGAAGGGGTCTGTGGAGAAGTGCCCGGTGTGCAAGGGGCGAGGGATGCAGATTCACATCCAGCAGATTGGGCCGGGCATGGTGCAGCAGATCCAGACCGTGTGCATCGAGTGTAAGGGCCAGGGCGAGCGCATCAACCCCAAGGACCGCTGCGAAAGCTGCAACGGTGCCAAGGTCATCCGAGAGAAGAAGATTATCGAGGTACACGTGGAGAAAGGTGAGGCAGCGCAGCACGAGCACCCCAGGCTGGCAGAAGTGCCCCTCAGGTGCTGAGTATGGAGCACACAGGTTAGGTTTCAGGGAGAGAAGCCACAGCACAGCTGGAGTTTAGATACCCTTAGTGTGGGCCATCAATTATTCCAATCCAAAGCAATTTCTTTTTAAGGTTTTCCAATGCTCCAGAAGTCACTTGACCTTGATTTTGGTTAATTGCCCTCTCTTGCAATTCTCAAGCCATCCTTTAGAGTCATTTGGAGTGCTCTTGCTAGTGGCTTTTATCGTGCATTGGCCGGGAGAGCTCATGTACATCTTCACAGCTGTGCATCCCTTTGCTCCACACATTTCCCCTCTGTTGCATCAGATTCTCCCAAATCCAGCACCTTCCCCCGGCTATTCATTTTGCCTGGGGGCATCATTCTAAGGGCTTTCCCCCTCTTAGCTATTCCCCTGATTATTTTGTGTCTTTCTAATCCAGAGAATATATTTTAGATGAGAGATGAGACCAAAGTACACAGTTCAATACCCAAACCAACACACAGGTTGAGGGACTTGGCCCTGTGCCTGGATGCACACAGAGACTTGTTAGAGCTCTGCTTGTGCATCAGCAAGCGGACGTGTGTTCACAGCGCGCTGTCAGCTGTGGTGTTGGGGCCTGGCAGACAGTGCGCGGTGCTCGAGATGGCAGCCTCGTTTCCCATTCTCCCTGCTGTACGTTTGGCTGAGGACCTGGGATATGTGGAGGGGGAGTGGGCCTCTTTGTCAGTGGTATTCCTAGCCACCACTCCCAGCCCCAGGCCTGCACAAAGTTGGGAGGTTTGATAAGTAAAGAACCCCCCAAAGGGCTCTGTGAGCCTTCTTCAAAAGCTTTGTTGAAAGTATGGTTTTTAAGAGAAATGGCTAATCAGAAAGGGATGATGTTTCATAGGTATGAAAGATGGGCAAAAGATACTATTTCATGGAGAAGGAGATCAGGAGCCCGAGCTGGAGCCTGGTGATGTCATAATTGTGCTTGATCAGAAGGATCATAGTGTCTTTCAGAGACGAGGCCATGACTTGATCATGAAAATGAAAATTCAGCTTTCTGAAGCCCTTTGTGGCTTCAAGAAGACGATAAAAACACTGGATGATCGAGTCCTTGTTATTACATCCAAATCAGGTAACGTTTCAAATGTGTGTTCCGTTGTAGTTCTTCTGTGTATTTGGCCCGATGATCCTGGCAACTTAACCTTGGTTTCACATTCAAGTTAGTGTGACTTGATTTTTTGTAAATTTAAAGTCATCAGTAGAGACTTGAGAATTTTGTGAATTTCTTTTATAGTCTGCTTGAAAAAAAATTCAGAGTTGGAATCTATGGGGATCTAAAATTCTACCTGGAACCTGCCAATCTGACTTAAAATTTTTAAAAAATTAACTTTTGTGTAATAAAACAGCTGATAATAGGTGGTTTTTTCCCCTATCACGTGGTGATCTGTGTTGATTCATCCACATTCCTCTAGCCTCTCTGTTGTCAATTACATATGAGACATTTTAAAATAGAATATTCCTGAAAAAAGGCATTGCCTGCCAGCTTACCCTTGGTGGCATCTAGAGAACTGCTTATCTGCACACATGCACAGGAGCTGGAGGGAGCTGCCTCTGAACCAGAAGGATTCTCCCGGGCCTGAGAGTTCAGCCTGCCAGCACGTGTCTAGATGCCAGGCTCCCAGCAGGGCTAGTGCTCACTGCAGCTAGGGCCTCAGAGCACCTGCCTGGAAGGGGCCGTGGGGAGAGGGGAGAGAGACCAGGCTGGGACCCTCGACTTGAAGCTGCCTGTGAACAGCACTTCAGGTCAGTTGTCCATGTCAAAGAGTGTCCAGATGGGTGCAGTGGTGGCTGAGCCACCCAGATGTTCTTGACCCCATCACTGGCCATGAGCAGTGCTGTTCTGGTCCCCTCGCTGGGCACAGGGTTATTGGGGAGTCTTAACTTTTCATGTGGGCATCTGAGATTTAAAGCTAGATGGGATGGGTTCAGGACTGGGCTTGGAGGTAACCAGCCCGTGAGCCTGTCCAACAGCAGTGGAAATAATCAAGACCCTGCAGTCCAGTGGGGTGAGCCACCTGGTTTCCCCAGCCATCTTCCGGGCCTTTCCTTCCTCTGTGTCCATTTCTCTCTTCCCTTTTCTGGCCTTTTCTCTTTCTCTGCCACTTTCCTCTTTGGCTCTGTTTCTTCCTTTTCTGGGTATAAATGAAATGGAATTATATACCCCAGTCTTGATCAGAGGTTTTCTTTTGTCTTTTACATTTTATTTGGAAACAATTTCAAACTTAACAAAAAGTTGTGAAAATAAAAATAGCACGAGGACTACCGATACACGATTTGCCTATTGTTAAAATCTTCAGTTCAGTTCAGTCACTCAGTCGTGTCCCACTCTTTGCGACCCCATGAATCGCAGCACACCAGGCCTCCCTGTCCATCACCAACTCCTGGAGTTCACCCAGACTCACGTCCATCAAGTCAGTGATGCCATCTAGCCATCTCATCCTCTGTCGTCCCCTTCTCCTCCTGCCCACAATCCCTCCCAGCATCAGAGTCTTTTCCAATGAGTCAACTCTTCGCATGAGGTGGCCAAAGTACTGGAGTTTTTCAGCTTTAGCATCATTCCTTCCAAAGAAATCCCAGGGCTGATCTCCTTCAGAATGGACTGGTTGCATCTCCTTGCAGTCCAAGGGACTCTCAAGAGTCTTCTCCAACACCACAGTTCAAAAGCATCAGTTCTTCAGCACTCAGCCTTCTTCACAGTCCAACTCTCACATCCATACATGACCAGAGGAAAAACCATAGCCTTGACTAGACGGACCTTTGTTGGCAAAGTAATGTCTCTGCTTTTTATTTTTTTATTATTTATTTATTTATTTTTATTTTGCTTAACTTTACAATATTGTATTGCTTTTACCATACATCGAGATGGATCCGCCACCAGTATACACGTGTTCCCCATCCTGAACCCTCCTCCCTCCCCCCTCCCCACACCATCCCTCCAGGTCTTCCCAGTGCTCCAGCCCCAGACATCTGTTATCGGGCATCGTACCTGGACTGATGACTCGTTTCAGATATGATATTATACATATTTCAATGCTGTTCTCCCCAATCATCCCACCCTCTCCCGGTCCCAGAGTCCAAAAGTCTGTTCTATACATCAGTGTCTCTTTTGCTGTCTCGTAAATAGGGTTATTTTTACCATCTTTCTAAATTCCATATATATGCGTTAGTATACTGTATTTGTGTTTTTGTTTCTGGCTTACTTCACTCTGTATAATAGGCTCCAGTTCCATCCACCTCATTAGAACTGATTCAAATGTATTCTTTTTAATGGCTGAGTAATACTCCATTGTGTTAATATGCTATCTAGGTTGGTCATAACTTTCCTTCCAAGGAGTAAGCATCTTTTAATTTCATGGCTGCAGTCACCATCTGCAGTGATTTTGGAGCCCCCAAAATAGTCTGACACTGTTTACACTGTTTCCCCATTTATTTCCCATGAAGTGATGGGACCAGATGCCATGATCTTAGTTTTCTGAATGTTGAGCTTTAAGCCAACTTCACTCTCTTTCACTTTCATTAAGAGGCTTTTTAGTTCCTCTTCACTTTCTGCCATAAGGGTGGTGTCATCTGTTAAAATCTTACCATTTGATTTTTTTGTTCTGTTTGCATATAGATATACTTAAGGATTAAGGAAAAGCACTGCACTATAATACAAATATGCATGAAAAACTTAAATACAACATCTTCCTTTAGATTCCATTTGTAAGCCTCCCCAGGTACCCAATTCCTTCCCTCACTTGTGTAGGAAAGTTTGAGGATTGTAGTTTGCACAAAGCCCTAGGTTGTGAGTGGGTGTGTGCACAAGACCCCTGGTATCATGTCCAGTGTCCCCTAACATTACCTCAACCCTGATTCCAGCCCTTCTGGAAATAGGAGCTGGGTGGCATCTTTGGGATGCTGTGTGACTTCTTTGGGAAGGCTCATCCTTGGCCGAGCTCCCTGGAGCTGGGGCCCGTGCCATGGGATGGGAGCCCGGGGCTCTTTGCTGCCTCCCAACTAATCCCAGCCACGAGGACAGGAGAGAGGAGGTGAGCCCCAGAGGGAGAGAAGTGGTGAGCCCTGAGAAACCCATTTCTTTGCTTAGTTACAAGGAGGGTCAGGGTGTCTGGAAAACCTCCTGCTGGAGATTTCGCTTGTTTTTTTTTTTTTTTCCCATTTACCTTTTTTTTTGAGTCCTCTCCTTTTCAGCTCTTCTTCTGTTGTTTTGGCTTATTTCTCTTTCCTTCATTTCCTCCTCCTTCTTTTGCTATTGTATTGCCTTCCTCACTAGAGCCCCTTAGGCTGTCTTGAAAATGGCTGAGAATCAGATTAGAGAAAAAAGTGCCTTAAGAGCTTCAGCAGGTTGTGATCCCCCTGACTGAAGGCGGAGCTGTACCTCACAGAAGAGCCACGTCATCCTCTTTTCCCTGTCTTACATGTGGCTGTCCATACTTGGTCCCAGAGTTTCCTTGCCCCCAGTGAGTTAAAGCAGAAAGAAGCCTGAGGAGCTGTGCTGAGAGCAATAAGTGACACCTGATAGGAACAGAGAGACAGAAAGCTATTTAAAAACAAAATGAAAACCATGACAAGCCCAGTAGCATGGGGCTGTTTGGCTAAGGCTGCCATCAGCAGCTCTAAGGGTCCTGTGTGAGCCACACAGCCCTATGCTGAATGACCCCCAAGGGGAGAGTCCTCCACACGATTTATTTTGAAAAATTCCCATGAGATATTTCAAAAGATCTCCTCTGGAGAGCATTCATCCAGGAGAGTGGGATGCTGAATAAATAAGTGTTTGCCCCCACCCCCTGTTCATATTTTTCCTGGGTATTTATTTCTTTACCCATTTTCATTACTGAGCTGAAAGGCATAGTTAAAAAAAAAAAAAAACCTTTTATCTCTTCATATTTGGAAGGAAAAAATATTTTAAAATTTGGGATGAACCAAGTGCTCTGGTGGAGAAGGAAATGGCACCCCACTCTAGTACTCTTGCCTGAAGAATCCCAGGGACGGGAGCCTGGTGGGCTGCCGTCTATGGGGTTGCACAGAGTTGGACACAACTGAAGCGACTTAGCAGCAGCAGCAAGTGCTCTGTGGGTGCTGAACTCCCATGATACCTTCTGAAAAAGTGTAGAAACATAAGACCCAGCGAGTGCAAGCTGGGCCAGCTCCGGCCCACGGGTGTGTGAGGAGACCTCTGTGCCTTTCGAGCTCCCTGCCAAGGAGGCTAGCTCTCCTGCTGGGCTCCTTCGAGGCCGATTCCTGCTCCAGGCTCTGCTCGAGTCTGTGAGGAGGAGAATCTCCTCCCACTCATGGGAAAGTCACTTTGTAATATGTGAAGAGGCAGGCTAACATAATAGCCCTGTTTTCCCAAACTGAGTGTTGATTCCTAGTTCATGTTTTTAAACCTGCTTTATGATGGAGGCTCCAGCCCCTTCTCCTTGGATACATTGCAGGAGCCCAGTGCATGGATCAGAGAGGGTTGCACTCCCACCCTCCTCTCGTCCCCTTCGCCCGCCGGTTCCTCTGACAGGGACCATTCTGGCTGGGACCAGCTTTCTAGTCAGATGCTCCATTACCCCTGCCTTAGCCTGCTGCTGTGAGGGTGCTCGGGCCTGCCCCAGGCTCCAGGCCATTGTCCATCTTCCTATTTCATAAGTAAACCTTTTTTTGTGTGTGTGTGTGTGACAGGTGAGGTGATAAAGCATGGGGACCTGAAGTGTGTACGTAATGAAGGAATGCCGATCTACAAATCACCTCTGGAGAAAGGGATTCTGATCATACAGTTTTTAGTAAGTGCCTGTATATGTGTGTGTGTGTTATTCCCATGGGACATAAAATTAAATGCCTTAATTGGGAAGGGAATAAACAACCACTCTTTCCCACCTCATCCTTTACAGGTTATTTTTCCTGAAAAACACTGGCTTCCCCAAGACAAGCTTTCCCAGCTGGAAGCTCTGCTCCCACCTCGACAGAAAGTCAGGATTACAGAGGACATGGATCAGGTGGAACTGAAGGAGTTTAATCCCAACGAGCAGAACTGGCGCCAGCACAGGGAGGCCTATGAAGAGGACGATGACGGGCCTCGGGCCGGAGTGCAGTGCCAGACGGCATGACGCGGCCCCGTGCAGTGTGGCCTGGCGGGACTAGCACATCATGAATGTAAAGTTGGCACAATGAAAAATGGCATCGCTTTAATGGCCTCGTGTTTGGGGAGTCCTGTGTATGTGTTCAGCATTCTCAACTGCTGAGTGTCTTTTGGTTTTTCTTTTGTTTTTCTTTTGGTTGTAACTTAAGTTATAGCTTAATTTATATTTAAATGTTTTAAGTGTAAATCACTAGTCTGCATATGGAATCTGTTTATTTACACTTTCAGGATGTTTTTGAGATGCCAGTGAACGCACTGACACTTTGTGCTTCTAGTGGCTTTGCCATAATTCAGTTCCACCAATAAAGCACAGCCCAGACAGGAGCACTCAGCCCCGAGCAAACCTCCAGGCGCGAAGTGGATGACCTGGCCCATGTCCAGCTCTGCAGTTTCTTCCCCTCCACACCTGCCTCCCAAGGCAAAGTTACAGAGGGCATGATCTCAGGGCTGCTAATGTGACATTTCCGAATCTAGATTCTAGATGGTTCTCCTCAAGAATAAAAGCACATCTGTGGGGCTGGATTTGGCTGCAGTGCCTGGCTCACACTGAGTGGGCTGCAGGGCCAACTTGGTTCCTACTGTCTTATGCCCTTGAGTGTTTGGGAGTGGGGTGGGTCTGATCATCTCTCTTGGAAGCTTCCTGACCCTTCCAAGCCTTGTGGTGAGGACAAACGAGTGTTTCATTTAAATGAAACACTGATGATACTATTTGCCTCCGACCCCTGCACCTTGCCTTTTGTTGTTTTCTGTTGACAGCGTTTGCAGTGCAGTTCCACCAAAGTGCTTACTTGTAAAGAAAATGAAACCATCCACATCCCCAGCAGCCTTAGTGCAGCAACAGAAGCCGTGGGAGATGCTGGTGACTCAGCCCCGTGGCACAGCCAGTTTCCCTGCCTGACCAGTGATCCTGGATGACTTGAGGCTCTGGGAAGGCAGGGGACATCTCAGTGTTTTCCACCTCATTCTCACAGATTTTAGCTCCCTTCCAAAGGATGGATGGTTCATCTCCTTGCACAGCCATATCACAAAGGGCTTCCTGCTCAAGGGATAGTTTCAGTGAGAACTTTGGACCGGAGTCTGTATGAACTACCATTGTAAATGATAAATTGTTCGGAAAGATATTAGTTAGTTGTTTACTCCTGGCAGGTAGACTACAATATAAATTTAGGTTCCTCAACCTTCAGCTATTACTGCTCCTTTCCTTCGCATAACAGTCACAAAGAAAAACTGCTGCCTTCTCAGCTGCTGGGTTAAAGCAGAGGCCACTTTTCAGATCCACCCTTGGTCATACAGTACCTGCAAGTCTGACTCAGACCAGGAACCTCCCCAGGAGGGCCAAAGGGCAGATCAGACCCACGGCAGGTAGGTTCAGCGGATGGACCCCACTCTAGCAGGACACTGCTGGCTGGTGGGTGGGCATAATTTACTCAAGAAAGGTACAGAAGGAGCCTGCCTGTCCCACTGTGACCATTAGTCAGGAAAGAAAATCTACTCTTCCAGCTAAGCATATATGAAAGTCAGTTTACAAATGGACCACAACTCCAGGGTGTTCTGTTTCTGTGCTGTGACTTCCTAAAGAATTATTGCCAGAAAACTACTGTAGTTGATGATAAGGCAAAATTGCATTCAGCTCCTTGTCATGTAAATGGGATTTGGAGGGTGTTGCTTAAAATTTATTCCACCTGTACATTTGTCACTTTAAAATTAAAATTGAGCTGGTATGAGACAGATGGTTTTGTTTTTATTTAATTTCCAATGACCAGTGCTAAGGTGCAAGTTTGCCTCATACTGGTTGACAAAATGGAATGAAGTTTGTACTCTCATGGAGCTTATATTTGGGGTGGGGATAAATCCATCAGGTAATGATGACTGCAGTGACGAATGAGAATAATGGGTAAGGGACCAGGGGAAGGCCTCTTACTGGGAGCGGACACTGAGAACAACCTGAAAGCAGCGAGACCTATCAAAGTCTGAGGAAGGCAGAGGAAATGGCCAGGGCTATGTGGATATGATCTCGGGTGGCCTCAGGCTGCAGCATCTTGAAGTGGGGCTTGGGTTCCCAGAGATTGAGGTCAGGTCATGGCAGGGAGAGCACCAAATCCTAACCACTGGACCAGAGGTCAATGAAAGGGGCCCTGGCCCTTTGGCTTTGCAGAAAAGAATTTTCACAAAGGCAAAAAACAATAAAGCAAGTAAAAAGGCCCGGGGGGTGGGGGGTGGTGGTGTGAAGTACAGTGCGTGTAGATACACGGGCAGACGGGGTGGGGGTGGGGTGGTGTGAAGTACAGTGCGTGTAGATACACGGGCAGACGGGGTGGGGGGTGGTGTGAAGTACAGTGCGTGTAGATACACGGGCAGACGGGGTGGGGGGTGGTGTGAAGTACAGTACGTGTAGATACATGGGCAGACGGGGTGGGGGGTGGTGTGAAGTACAGTACGTGTAGATACATGGGCAGACGGGGTGGGGGGTGGTGTGAAGTACAGTACGTGTAGATACACGGGCGATTCAGATAGGAGTCCCTGAGTCACACTCTCCTGACAGTCTGAATGCCTTTTAAGGGGCATTTTTTCTGGGTTTCCTTTGGCCAGTCATTTAGAGTCGCCCGGTTCACAGTCCATATTTGGTGTATCTCAGGATCTTCCTCTGTATGTGTGCACACATCTCTTAACCAAGATGGATTCTACTGAAGAGGCCTATGGGTACAACATCCCTTGACATCCCTCCCCTTTGACCTCCAAGGAGCCTTTCTGTGCATGTGTGATCAGGGAGGTCTCCTGACTTTGAGAATGAGAAGTGTGTGGTATGACCAGGGCCCAGCTTCCTCCCTTAATTATCCTGCTCTTCTTGTCTTGGAGTATCAGTCCACAGGGAACGAATCTCCAACTGCTTTACTCTGGCTGGGGGCCCGTCTACTTCCTGCTTCAGTTATAGGAAGGTGAACAAGGCAGAGGCAGGAGAGAGAAGAGAGGATGGGCTTGATTTAAGGGTTGTGGGGAGTCTGGAGGGAAAGCACGGGACCTGACATGAAGCATATGAAGTTATGATCAGTAAAAAGCAACAAACTTCGGAGTGTTAGCTACTTACACCTTTCCTGTTACATGCAGACCATGTCTCAAGTGGGCCACTGAGAAAACTGAGGTATAGGAGCTCTGGGATAACTGAAGTAGGGCTGGAGGTCAAACAGAGTAGGTACAGGCTTGAGCCTGTAAACATTATTAAGGCAGCAATACCCACCAGCAGGTTACAGGCTTCTCTACCAGGGTGGAAAAGAATGTAGCATGGGGCATTTTTCATCTACCAGATAGAAGAATGCTCAGATAGGACTAAAGAATGTTCCCACCCAGTCAAATAACCTGTTTCTTTCAGGGTCACATTCTAAAATAGATTAGCTTCCTATCACAGCCTCTGCATGGCTTATCCCCTGGAAGGGTTGAGCCTAAATTCTATCCTGGAAAGTTTAAGTTTACATGCCTGGATGTCCTCATTCCTGAGGCAGTACTCACTGTCACAGCATGATGACAACCCCCCTTACTGCCCAATCAGTAACAGGGCAAATGAGAAAGAAGCATGTTGAAGAACATGAGTGTTTGTATTCAGAACCCTTTATGTTAAGCTATCAATGGCATTTCCAATAAAACATGAAAAGATTTATATGTATCTACAAAATTTAAGTTTTTGATAAACTTTTTAATAAATGCTATATTAACAAGCTAGAAAGGTAAGGAATGTCATAATCAATCTATACATTGTCTGCAGCATTAGCCTGGAAGATGTTGATGTTTAAATAGGACAATCATAGATGTGAATTTCCTGGTCATCTCCAACAGACACAATTTTTGAGCCATTTCCATTGTATTTTACTCCCCAGACCTGTAAATAAAGAGAGAAAAAGTTCTACTAACATCTTTATTCTTTATGAACAAATACCCTTACCCTACTCTCATTATACTGAATCCAGAAAAACAGTAGGATGAGGATGTTCTCATGCTTTCTCAACAGTGAGAATGGGGCTTTTCCTCTAATCAGGCAGCTTCTATTACTACTGTTTAATTATCATCACACTCACCTCCCAACTCCAGATAATTTATTTCTAAACATAAATCAAGGTATTCACAAACCTTTCAAAGATTCACAATCGAGGAAGTGACCTAATGTTGTGAAGATGGAACCCACGAGGGACCAGCACGGGTTCTCAGGTCTCCAGGAAGGAAAAGGCCCCACAGCTACCCTGAGGTCACTGCCTACAGGGATAATTGCAAACTGTGCTCCTTGTCCACCTCCTTGTGCCCACAACCTACCTCAGTAATTCTCACTCTCTTATTAGCGGCCTATGAAACCTGCCTGTCCCCAGGAACTAGATAACCTGGTGTTGCAAGTCATTGATTTCATTTGCTACATGCTGAATTAACAGATTCACACCTCCTTCCCAGACAGAACCGATGTGGTAGGAGTTTCATCAGGTCAAGCCTGTCACTCTATCCCTGAGGTGAGTGTTCTAGCCCTCACTTCATCGCTGTGAGCAGGCCAGGTCATGGTTTTATTTCCACTTCAAATGTCTTCCTCTGAGGACCGCACCACACACTGACTGACTCACATAAAGCAACACAGCCAGCCAGGACTTCCTTCCTGAGTACAATGTTTAAATCCAGGAGGGAAATGTCAAGATTAAATCCTCTCAACTTCACTGGCAACAATGTAAGATTAGGTGTAAAAAAGCATGAACATTTGTTAACTTTAAAATGCATTCCAAAGAGATTCTATGAGATCATCCTAAGAACATAGAAAATACATAATTAATAAAAGATGACTTTATACTGCCATGGGAATTTTACCTTTTATACTGCTTCACCAAGACCCTTGCTATTCAAAAATGGTTGGAACTAGCTGTGCTAGTCTCACCTGAAGCTTGGGACAGAAACTCAGGCGCAGGCCAGACCTACTGAATCTGTATTGTTACCAGATCCCCAGGGCACATTAAAGACTCAGAAGCCCTGTCCTAGAATGCCTTAACATTTCACATTCATCTCACTGGAAGACTCCTGTGAAGAGAGCCTCTTTTTCCTAATTTAAAGGCTGAAATAAAACTTACCAATATCTTTAAAGTCAAACAACCTGTTAAGAATTTCTGGCTTCAAATATATTCAAAGGAAAAAAAAAATCACATCACTTCTTTGGGCAGCTCCAGAAGAGAAAGTGACGGCTGTGGGATGGAATGGAAACTCCTGAGGAAGCAGGTCCTTCCCAAGACAGCCCTGGCCCAGCTGTACCCAGAAAAAGGCCCAGGCATGTCCTAGGCATTGCTGCAGCATGTTTCAAAGAAATCATTTAAAGGCTGTGCGGCTAGGTCAAGTTCTCCGGTCTACCCGTATCATGGGTAGATATATCATGCCTTGTGGGTTTCCAGGCTGACAACACATCCCCAGCCCCTGCACCCCAGAGTGTCCACTGGAACACGGGCTGGATGGACATCTGAGCAATCAGAGCAGCTCAGCTCTGAGGGTCATCCAATCTTGACAACCTCAGCAGGGAGGTTAGGAAAATGAGTGAGTTTTGGCATAGCAGTCAGACAATGCTAGCAATCCAAAGACAAAGGAATTTAAATGTTAATTATGCCATACCTGATCCTGGTGATCAAAGAAGGTGTGAACACAAGTCCTGGTTCCAACATCCCAAACTTTAACACTTTTGTCAGATGAACTATTTTAAAAGGAAACATCAGTATCAGAAAACTTTTTAGACCGGTGTGAAGTTGGAAAGAACCTGACCAAAAATTCCACACTCCTTGACTCAACCTACCTAGAGGCCCCCTTGGTGCGTGCGTGCACAAGTGGCTGACTTGATCCCCAAAAGGTCATCAAGAATGTTGGCACAACTGGCTGGCATTTCCCACTCACACAGCAGCTATTTCCCCAAACTTCTGATCTGCTTGGCCCTCATATTAAATATCCTTGTCAGGAGTCTCGGATGAGAGGCTCCCTCTGGATGGGAGGGAGACTGGTTAAAGCTTCAAAATAAAGGCTCTCAAGAGTCTTCTATAAACCTCTGTGCAGTGCTATTAAGCCATCTACCTCCTATTTTTCAACTGTCTTGGCCATCCTGGGCCTAAACAACACTGGGGTCTCAAAGCATAACATTTTACAGATGTTCATATCTATAGTTACTATCAGAACACAGGTATCCTTATAAGGCGTACCCACCTACTGTAGGTAGAGGCCTAGATTTATAAGGAAGAAATAAGAACTGAGTTGCTCAAAAGAATCCATCTCTGTTCCAGCTAAGAACAATTAACTTGACAATTTACAAAACACTGCTGGAAACAAAGGCTACTTGAATGAGAAAAGGTCATACCATCTGCAAATTTTAAGGCAATTCATACAAGATGACCATCTTCATCTTCCTAACATTTTAGGAACTGATAAGAGTCATAAGTACCTGGAAACAAAGTGTGTGTCATCAGGACAAAATGCAACATTCAGCACCCAGGATGCATGGCCACTCAATGTGCCAGCCAAGTTGGCATGTTGTCTGAAATGGGAAAGTTGCAAATAAAATGGAGACATTAACTTTTGGAATATAATCACTGAAATGGAAGGTGTACTGTGTCCATTTAATTGGGCCAAATCTGCTATCCTTGAAATGACAGTATTAACAAAGAAATTGTCTTTTCACTAAAGTAGCATCACATACTGAAGAAACAAAATCTTCAATAGCATTAACCCCAAATATGTCAGAGCCTACAAGAGCCAAAAATAGGATCCAAAACAAGCAGAGCTTAGAAGTTCAAAATAAGTAAGGCTCAGCAAGCCAATTCCTAAGGTGAGAAAACAGAACCAGCAGGCAAAGAGCCATCTCAGAGCAGCTGTAGGTTCTGACCCCTGCCCACCGAGCATCCTTTCCATGTGCAGCCAGTGCCTGTGTCTATGGAAGGTATCAAAATGAATTCTTTACAACAGGTGTGACTTGGACAGACCATTTTTAACTTAACCAAGAATAAGACAGGTCTAATGACTACAGTCATTTTCACTTTTTAAAAAAGTGAAATCAAATCACCTATGGCAGGAGAACAATCCTAAGACCTGACCAAGGTCAGCAGTTTCACCCCTGAAGCCAGTGGAGTAGAGCAGACCCCAGTTAAGAGGAGAGGTGGCCTCAGTAGAAAGCTGGGGGACCATCAGAAGGTAAAAGTCCCGGGTGTTCATTCAGTATCAGCACCTTGGCCAAACCACCACCTCAGCTTGGGTTCCTCGTCTGCAGTGTGACTGGGACCTTAACCTGTGCTACCTCACCGGTAGTTGGGAAGACGATGAAACTGTAACAGTGAAAGCCTTATTAAAGAGAGTTGAACACTTAGGAAATTGCTAGTATTTATACTGGCCCTGCTGTTGACAAGCAAGCACAACCTGAGACAGGCATCTTCTCTTGGACCCTAACAGCTCGTTCAGCTGTAACTCCAGAAACTGCAGTTCTAATTCCATGTCTATTTGACAACTTTCTGTTGTCCAAAAGCTCCCAAGTTTAAACTCCTGCAAAACTCTCGTAGGCCCACAAGTAACACGAACATGGATGGTCATGGTGTGTCACCCATCGCTGGGGCACAGAGAAGGGTAACAAACACACCCAGTGAATTAGAATGCCACATTCGGAAGCCAGAAACCAGGCACACTGATTGCAGTACTGAGTCGAAGAATCAGGGACACACGTCAAACACCTTATAGGGGAGACCTCAGCGGGGAACAGGGTGGGGACTGAGAAATACAAGAGAAAAGGAAAAGAGAAAGGGCCCGTGCACAGGCTTACAATGAAAGTGAGCCGTCAACTGAAGATTAACTAACTCACCTTTATACCTGCGGTCAAAAACCACCAACAAAAAAGCTCCCTTATCTAGACCTGCTGTGAGCTGGCTTATAAACAGACAACTCCCTAACTAGGGCAGAAGAATGCCTTCTAGAACGTCACACCCTCAGAAAACAAATGTTCTAATTTTTTCATCATTACTTCAAGCTAGCTACAGCCCATGGCTCCATCTGTTCATCTGTACACTACTCACCTGTCCAAAAGAATTTAAAACCAGCGTGCCCCACAAGAGACAGGATGCTGGAAAAGTAGCAAGTAGCTGGTAGCTGATCCTAGTTGGTAACCCACGCACGTCTTCCTCTGTAACATCCTAAGCTCAAAGCAGGGATGGAATGACAGGGGAAGAGTGACTGGGGAGACTACAAAGTCTGACAGGACCCGAACACATGTCTTTCCTAGACATAAAGAGGGAGCAGCTCACTTGCTAGGGCTCCTCCTAGTGATAAGAGACAAAACAGGCATTGATATTAAAGGAGAAGTGTTGAATCCCAACAGGTAACTTACACATCATATATCTTGATGTAGCCATCATCTGAAGCAGTGACAAGGAGCTGTGAATCCGGGGAAAAAGTCAAGGAGCGAATGGGCATAGCATGGCCTGAAATTCACAAAGACCCTTGTTAAGCTGGAAAATCATTGTCTCCTATCTCCGTATACAGGTTTCCGTGAACTATGTTATCTTTAATGGCTGTTAAAGTCACTGAGTTGCACACTCAGGTGCTTCAGTCAGAAGCGAGCTATAGACTGGACCCTTCTTCCTAATGCTCTAGAAACATGCACAAAATGCAGGCCCCTCCTCCTGGGAGCCATTTCTCCTCAGATCCCTTCCCTGACCAACTGGACCTCAGGATACATTGTGTAGACAAAACTCCTCTGCCCCTACAGATATGGCCAAACATGGAAATATGCATTGTTTCTGATTTGTATGTTGAACAAACAGGATGCTAGTTCCCTACCAAATCCTTGTTGTAGGGTAAAGGATGCATTGAAGAGGCCTCCCTCCAGCTCTTCCCCTGTCCTAGTACCCCATCCCCCTGCCCAGAGGTCCCAGCGCAGAGTGGGCACAAAACTTTCATTTACCTTCAAACTATCGACAAAAAGGGGCTATTTTCCCATCACAAAGTTCTTTAGAGCCAAACATGACAGAAATATGACACTCATGTAGCTAGGATATATTAACACATAAATAAAAAGTAAGCCTGTTCACCAAAATAAGCATTTAAAACACTGGTACAAAAACTAATATGTCTAGGTTATAACTACAGTGACAAACGGAGAAGGCAATGGCACCCCACTCCAGTACTCTTGCCTGGAAAATCCCATGGACACAGGAGCCTGGTGGGCTGCAGTCCATGGGGTCACTAGGAGTCGGACACGACTGAGCGACTTCACTTTCACATTTCACTTTCATGCACTGGAGAAGGAAATGGCAACCCACTCCAGTGTTCTTGCCTGGAGAATCCCAGGGACGGGGGAGCCTGGTGGGAGGCTGTCCATGGGGTTGCACAGAGTCGGACACGACTGAAGCAGCTTAGCAGCAGCAGCAGCAAAATTACAAAAGTGAACCTTAGAGGCATTTCAGATTTCCAACTTAGAGTGATGTTTTTCAAATCTAAGGCTCATTTGCCATTTAGTAGCATTTTAATGAAAGAGTAAGTGTTCCTTTGTGATCTGATAACCCAGTTTGCACAAAATGATGAACCACACCTTCCAGCGTATGCAGAAGTTTCCCAGTTGCAATATCAAAAATATTGATGATTCCGTCTATGGCTCCACTGGCCAGGTATTTCCCATCAGGACTCTGTAGAGAACATAGGAAAATCATTTGAAACTCCATGTTGTTAAGCCATCCCCCCTCAAACACAAGTAATCTGCTGGTTCCAGGTCTAACTGGCTGACTGGCAAACCAAGCCAGCAGCTTCCTAGTGAGACCAATGCAGAATGTTTATCAAAGAATACAACAGGTTAGAAGAGTAAACTGAAAGAATCAGACAGAAACAAAGCAGTATTTCCTTACATATGCAATACTAAGAATGAATTTTCCTCTTGTGTCCAAAGAATACTCCTTTTTCCCACTTTCCACACCAAAAATGTTCACTTTTCCCACGTGAGTTCCTGTGGCCAGATACTGAGAATCAGGAGAAAAGGCCAAAGTCCAGGCATCCACTGAACAGGAAAAAAGGAAAACTACAGTGAGAAAAGATCTGACCTTAATTTTTAAAACTTTAAAGCTTTACCAAAAGATACATTTTTAAAAAAAATTTTATTTTGCTTAACTTTACAATATTGTATTGCTTTTGCCATTCATCAAAATGAATCCGCCACAAGTATACATGTTTTGAAATTGGAGGAATAGTGTCCTGATTCATAACAGGACATTGTAAAGATATTAATTGTATTAATATGGGCATAGCATGGCCTGAAATTCACAAAGACCCTTGTTAAGCTGGAGAATTACTGTCTCCTATCTCCTTATACAGGTTTCCGTGAACTATGTCATCTTTAATGGCTGTTAAGTCACTGAGTTGCACTGCTCAGGCGCTTTAGTCAGAAGCCCAACATTAATATGTTGTAAAGATATTAATTCTATACCAATTTAATGTAAGGGTTTCTTAACTTTTCACTAAAAATGTACACAGACAGAACAACACCAAGTGTTAGCAAGGGTGTCAGTTCAGTTCAGTCACTCAGTCATGTCTGACTCTGCAACTCCATGTACCACAGCACGCCAGGCCTCCCTGTCCATCACCAACTCTCGGAGTCCACACAAACCCATATCCATCAAGTGGATGATGCCATCCAACCATCTCATCCTCTGTCGTCCCGTTCTCCTGCCCTCAATCTTTCCCAGCATCAAGGTCTTTTCCAATGAGTCAGCTCTTCGCATCAGGTGGCCAAAGTATTGGAGTTTCAGCCTCAACCTTAGTCCCTCCAATGAATACTCAGGACTGATTTCCTTTAGGATGGACTGGTTGGATCTCCTTGCAGTCCAAGGGACTCACTCTCAAGAGTCTTCTCCAACACCACAGTTCAAAAGCATCAATTCTTTAGCACTCAGCTTTCTTTATAGTCCAACTCTCACATCCATACATGATCACTGGAAAAACCATAGCCTTGACTAGATGGACCTTTGTTGGCAAAGTAATGTCTCTGCTTTTGAATATGCTGTCTAGGTTGGTCATAACTTTCCTTTCAAGGAGTAAGCATCTTTTAATTTCATTGCTGCAATCACCATCTGCAGTGATTTTGGAGCCCAGAAAAATAAAGTCTGACACTGTTTCCATTGTATCCCCATCTATCTGCCATGAAGTGATGGGACCGGATGCCATATTAGTTTTCTGATGTTGAGCTTTAAGCCGTTTTCACTCTCCTCTTTCACTTTCATTAAGAGGCTCTTTAGTTCCTCTTTACTTTCTGCCATAAGGGTGGTGTCATCTGCATATCTAAGGTTATTGATATTTCTCCCCTCGATCTTGATTCCAGCTTGAGCTACCCCGCATCCAAGGTTAGGAGCAGCGGCTGAGCTTTGCTAGAGCAGCCATGAAGAGAGACCCCGAGTCCAAGGTAAGAGAAATCCAGCTAAGATGGTAGGCACTGAGAGAGGGGATCAAGGGGCAGACAGACTGAAACTACAGTCAAGGAAAACTAGCCAATCTGATCACATGGACCACAGACTTGTCTAACTCAGTGAAACTAAGCCACGCTGTATGGGGCCACCCAAGATGGATGGGTCATGGTGGAGCGGTCTGACAGAATGTGGTCCACTGGAGAAGGGAATGGCAAACCACTTCAGTATTCTTGCCTTGAGAACCCCATGAACAGTATGAAAAGACAAAAAGATAGGACACTGAAAGATGAAATCCCCAGGTCAGTAGTACCCAATATGCTACTGGAGATCAGTGGAGAAATAACTCCAGAAAGAATGAAGGGATGGAGCCAAAGCAAAAACAACACCCAGTTGTGAATGGGACTGGTGACAGAAGCAAGATTCAATGTTGTAAAGAGCAATATTGCATAGGAACCTGGAATGTCAGGTCCATGAATCAAGGCAAATTAGAAGTGGTCAAACAGGAGATGACAAGAGTGAACATCGACATTAATCAGTGAACTAAGATGGACTGGAATGGGCAAATTTAACTCAGATGACCATTATATCTACTACTGTGGGCAGGAATCCCTTAGAAGAAATGGAGTAGTCATCATGGTCAACAAAAGAGTCTGAAATGCAGTACTTGGATGCTATCTAAAAAAATGACAGAATGATCTCTGTTCGTTTCCAAGGCAAACCATTCAATATCACGGTAATCCAAGTCTATGCCCTGACCAGTAATGCCAAAGAAGCTGAAGTTGAACAGTTCTATGAAGACCTACAAGACCTTCTAGAACTAACACCCCAAAAAGATGTCCTTTTCATTATAGGGGACTGGAATGCAAAAGTAGGAAGTCAAGAAACACCTGGAGTAACAGGCAAATTTGGCCTTAGAGTACAGAATGAAGCAGGGCAAAGGCTAATAGAGTTCTGCCAAGAGAACACACTGGTCATAGCAAACACCCTCTTCCAATAACACAAGAGAAGACTCTACACATGGACATCACCAGATGGTCAACACCGAAATCAGATTGATTATATTTTTTGCAGCCAAAGATGGAGAAGCTCTATACAGTCAGCAAAAACAAGACTGGGAGCTGACTGTTGCTTGGATCATGAACTCCTTATTGCCAAATTCAGACTGAAGTTGAAGAAAGAGGAGAAAACCACTAGACCATTCAGGTATGACCTAAATCAAATCCCTTATGACTATACAGTGGAAGTGAGAAATAGATATAAGAGACTAGATCTGATAGACAGAGTGCCTGATGAACTATGGATGGAGGTTCATGACATTGTACAGGAGACAGGAATCAAGACCACCCCCAAGAAAAAGAAATCCAAAAAAAAAAAAAACAAGGGTGTAGTGAAACCAAAATCCTCATACACTGGTGGGAATATAAAATGGTATAGCTACTCTGAAGAATAGTTTTGATAGCGTAAGTGAAAACATACACCATAATACCCAGCAATTCCACTTCTAGAGAAATGGAAACACATCTTCATGAACAGAACTGAACCTGGATGCTCACAGCAGCATTATTAAAAATACTCAAAAACTGGAGAGAATCCAAATATCCATCAATTGATGAATGAATAAACAAAATGTGGAATAGCCCTATAAGGGAATACTTACTACTAAGCAATAAAAAGGAACAGACTACTGATACATACTACAACACGGATAAACCTCAAAAACATTATGCTAAAGAAAGATATGGAAGACAATACAATTTCACTTATGTGAAATCTTTCAAAATGACAAAACTATAGAGACAGAAAGCTGATCAGTGGTTGTCTGAGGCTGAGGGTGGGAGCACAGGTTAACTATAAATGGGCAAAAGGGAACATTTGGGGGACATGAAAGTGTTCTAAAACTGAATTGGAGTGATGGCTACACAGCTGTGGAAATTTACTAAAACTTGTTAAACTGTATAATGGGTTGGTTTCAGAGTGTAATTATAGAGGTGAAAGTCTACCTCAATACGCTGCAAATAAATTAAGAGATACCAGAAATATTCTTATACAAAACTATAATATGACAAAGTATTTATCACAAATTAGCAAGAGAATAAGGACTGGGAAGAGGCACTGTTGTTTTTTTAATCAACTGGTTTTTAAGTTATATCACACAATCTGATTTGAAAGGTTCTATTCAGATGCTATTTCTGTATTACAGTGCTTCTGTGTAAAGGTCTCCAGACTCCTGGGCAGCCTGGGTAAGCACATGTACTTTATACTTCCATCTGGACCACTGATGATATTTCAACATTTCTCTTTTCAGTTATGCAGGAAACTCTTCATGGGCAATCTCAAAGAGCTTTAGGAGCCTCTGGGGTCAGAGCCTAGAGAGCAAGGAACAGTCCAGTTGTCCAGTGCTGGTCGAGGTCCCTTTGCCCATGGCCAGTCTTATACAGGAATGTTCCTTAAGTCCTGCCCTTCCTGTACCTGCCCAGAAAGTGCTTGTAAGATCAAAGGGAGAGGAAAGGCTGCTTCCCCAGTCACTCTCCTTACTCCTAGGGCAGGGCTCCAAGAGGTCAAGCCCTTCTCAGCCCACAGGAGAGAGGTCTCCCTGAACTTGACTCATGGCAGATAGGGGCTCCCAGCACAGATGGGTCAGTACCATATACCAGAGTGAGTGTTAAAATACTTTTAGTGGTGAATGTCCTTTTCCTCCAAATTGAAGCAACTTTTATTCCTCAATTTAACCTTGCACTCTAAAATTTACTTTAACATTTGCATAATATTTATTTTAATCACTAAGTTCCACCTCATCAGTGAAAAGAGTAACTCTTCTTTACACTGGGACATCCTGAACCATCTGATGTTGAGAGGCCCCTATGCTTGCACTTTCTTCTTCAACATCTTTGACATCAGTTTGCTGCAGCCACAGCCTGGGTGAGGCATCAGATGAAGGCTCTTCCCCGTTATCTTCCCTTTCTTCTACTTCTTCCCTTTCTTCTTCAGGATCTGAGATCTTTCTCTTTCCTCCTCCTTCTGTTCCTCCTCTCACATTCTCCAGGCATATTTTCAAGGCTGGTATAATGTAAATGTCCATTTGTTTAAATTCATTAGACCTAGACTTAGTTCACCTTTAGGTGAACTCAACTGAGCTGCTCCTTAGTTGTTAGTAGCAAAGCTTGATTTTATTATTTACTCAAATAACTGTTGTTTAATGGTCTGGTATAGTTTTATAAAGATTCCTATTCAAAAAAGAAAAATAAATCCAATCTTATATTCGTCTCAGTATCTTTTTTCTTTTCTAACAGTAATCTTTCAATGATCACTTGCCACAACTGGAACCAATATGTAGCTTAAGATACTATTTGTCAGGAAAGGCAAGCTGGATACAGACTTCATCCTTTTCCTTAGAACCAACCCAGCACTCATTTCTTCAACTGTGGTGTGCCCCGGGCTACAAAGCCACACAGTGTCCTTAGCGTCATGGGAAGGCTTAGGTGCCCAAGATGGAGAGGCAGCAATAGATCCACCTCTTCCTCCTCTTCTCAGCTTAACAGACGTTGTGCACTGGTTTGGGGACCCAGGTCCTCCGTAAAAGATAGCAATAGGGCAAGGACACGTGCAAAAACAATTATATGGGGAGTCAGAATGCTTGGGTGAGTTTTTTCAAATACATATCCTGGCCACACACCCCAAAACTGATTCAGTGGATCCAAAATAGGAACTGGACCTATGTATTCAATGGACATGAGTCTGAGCAAACTCCAGGAGACAGTGAAGGACATGGAAGCCTGGCATGCTAGTCCATGAGGTCACAAAGAGTCAGACATGACCGAGCAACTGAACAACAACAACATATGTATTCCTTAAAGAGCTCCAACAGTTAAGACTCAGAGATATCAAATACTGGCCCTGAGGGGAAATGAACTCAGTTTTCAAACAACACAGGGTCCTTAAAACCCTGGGACCATCATTCTTTCCAAAATAAGTACAACCTATAGGATACTACTGAACATAACTGGTGGGAAGCAAATCTGCTGGGGCTCCAATCCAGGGAATTACATTAAGTAAAGCCCTGAGCAGTTCTGTAATCACTCCATGGAGGGGTATGCCAGAGAGGCACCAGGCTCTCTGTACTCCTTCCAGTCATCAGCCATTCTGGCAGAACAGGCTCTGCTCATGAAAGCTATATGGTCATATACAAGTAAATATAGGGCCACAAGGAATCTGAAATGTCATGTTGCTTGTCCCATTGAAATTATTAATTCCCATTACTTCAGATGTTTATTAAGGCTAATGGACAAGACTATGCTGTCCTATAGAACTTTAAAAAAATTGATTTCTTTAGAAGTTTCATGTAGAAGTTTCATGTATCAATCATATACTAGAATAGGCACTTTATATCATAATTAGTTGAGATTACCTTGACACAAATCTAGGAGGACACAGTGCTTTACATTCTAGACCTCTATAAGGTGACGAGTGGATCAATTCAGAATATGGCAAACAGAGAACCTGTGGACCATTCAAAGACAGATCCACAATCCCGAGTCAGCAATTTGAAACCCAAGGGTGATGAAAGCTATGAGTTTTTAGAAATAATTTTAGTATCCAAATTCACTTGGCAATAAAACTGGAACTGATATAAGGCTATTTATAGCTTATCTTTATCTCCTAGTATAAATACTCGTGTTTAGTTGCTGAGATACTAGTATTTGATTAGAGTGTTGTCCCAGTCCCACTGAAGGTATTACATAACATGCAGTTCATACACCCATATCACCAATCTCAAATCCAAAAACTAAAATACATCTCTCCCTAAAGATATTAAAGAGGGATTGTAAACCTCTAGTATCCTCTCTAAGAGTAAAACTCTTACCAGGTCCTGCATCTATAGACTTTATCTGTTTGCCGTTTTCCAAGTCCCAGAGACGAATATGAGCATCAAGAGAACTGGATGCAGCAATGGGCAGGGTGTGGCTGATGTCCACAGACACCACACCCAGCTGATGGCCCTCCAGACTCCACTGTAGGTCCAGCTTCTCATCACGCCTTCAATGGGGGACAGAGAAATGGATTTCTTCACACACAACACATGGTACCTGGCATCTGAAATTCTGGGCTCCTGTAACTATGCATTATCAGAGGTCTGTGAGATGCAGAATCAAGAGAGGAAATGAAGAGCCACAGAACACCAAATGCAGCCAACTTTTAACCATAGCATTTTTTTCTTTCAACTGGAAGGCCTTAACAGTGAACAACAGGAAAACAAGTGAGAAAAAAAGAGCCTGCCTTTTTATACCATCATATCGCCACTGCTTTCTTGTGTAGATAATAGTCAATACTTCTCTGATTGTAACTTGGGAGCCAAGAAGAAAAACTCCAACTTCCAAGGTTGTATTGTAGAGGAAAGAGCACTCACCATTTCCAGACCTTCACCAGGTCATCCAGGGATCCCGTGACCACTGTCTCAGAGTTTTCTTTCTTGTTTGACCCCCAGGCAACTGACCAGATGGCATCATCATGGGCTGGAACAGAAAGTCATTCATATATAGTCTTCATGCAACTTCTAAACTGAATGTGCTAAGATAAAGCGGAAATACTGTTACACCAATTCTGAGATTTTTGAGGTAATATCCACCTGTATCTGCTTTACTGTTTTGCAGATGGCTTTCCCACACAGATTTTATTAGAACAGTGGAGGCAGATAAGAAAACCAGAGGTTCTGAAGAAGTCGCTGGCCCCAAATCACAGGTTTACCAGGTGGGGGAGCAGTACTGGAATAGTCCAGTGTCCTTCCTTTCTACTTTAGTCAAGGCTATGGTCTTTCCTGTGGTCATGTATGGATGTGAGAGCTGGACTGTGAAGAAGGCTGAGCGCCGAAGAATTGATGCTTTTGAACTGTGGTGTTGGAGAAGACTCTTGAGAGTCCCTTGGACTGCAAGAAGATCCAACCAGTCCATTTTGAAGGAGATCAATCCTGGAATTTCTTTAGAAGGAATGATGCTAAAGCTGAAACTCCAGTATTTTGGCCACCTCATGCGAAGAGTTGACTCATTGGAGAAGACTCTGATGCTGGGAGGGATCGAGGGCAGGAGGAGAAGGGGACGACAGAGGATGAGATGGCTGGATGGCATCACTGACTCGATGGATGTGAGTCTGAGTGACCTCCGGGAGCTGGTGATGGACAGGGAGGCCTGGCGTGCTGCGGTTCATGGGGTCGCAAAGAGTCGGACACGACTGAGCGACTGATCTGATCTGATCTGATGCTGATATGCATTAGTTTGGAATGGCTCTCACTTGGCTAAAGTGAAACCCACCCCCCAAAAGGGATCAAACTTGTTAAGAGTAATTTCTTAAGAAATCTTTGGAAACCAGTAGGGAGGTCAACTGTAAACAGTACAGGTCCCAAAATAAATAACTAAAATAGGCGCCACGTGATCTGCCTTTTGCCACAAGTCTATTATGCTTAATGGGCCACTTATTACTTTAATCCTTTTGTAGGGATTACCTCAACTAACTACAACAACCCTATGAATAGCATCTTCATGCTACAGATAAACAGAGAAGGCAATGGCACCCCACTCCAGTACTCTTGCCTGGAAAATCCCATAGACAGAGGAGCCTGGTAGGCTACAGTCCATGGGGTCACTAGGAGTCAGACACGACTGAGCGACTTCACTTTCACTTTTCACTTTCATGCACTGGAGAAGGAAACGGCAACCCACTCCAGTGTTCTTGCCTGGAGAATCCCAGGGACAGCGGAGCCTGGTGGGCTGCTGTCTATGGGGTCACACAGAGTTGGACATGACTGAAGCAACTTAACAGCGGCAGCAGCAGCTACCGATAAAAATCAAGAGGCTTAGAGAAGCCTAGTAGCTCACCCAAAGTCAAAAGCTACAAAGAGGCAGAGCTGGAATTGTAACCTAGAAACCTATCAGATCAGATCAGTTGCTCAGTCGTGTGCAACTCTTTGCGACCCCATGAATCAAAGCACGCCAGGCCTCCCTATCCATCACCAACTCCCGGAGGTCACTCAGACTCACATCCATCGAGTCAGTGATGCCATCCAGCCATCTCATCCTCTGTCGTCCCCTTCTCCTCCTGCCCCCAATCCCTCCCAGCATTAGAGTCTTTTCCAATGAGTCAACTCTTCGCATGAGGTGGCCAAAATACTGGAGTTTCAGCTTTAGCATCATTCCTTCCAAAGAAATCCCAGGGCTCATCTCCTTCAGAATGGACTGGTTGGATCTTCTTACAGTCCAAGGGACTCTCAAGAGTCTTCTCCAACACCACAGTTCAAAAGCATCAATTCTTCGGCGCTCAGCCTTCTTCACAGTCCAGCTCTCACATCCATACATGACCACAGGAAAGACCATAGCCTTGACTAGGCGAACCTTTGTTGGCAAAGTAATGTCTCTGATTTTGACTATCCCTACTAACTAAAGTCCACTTTAAATTCTTATACTGGTGGGTCTGCAGAGCTGGTATACGAATACAAATGTAACAAGTGAACAAGGCTTTCTTCACATCTGTCAGCAATTCTTCAGGGAGACCTTTCCAGGACATGAATACAAGGACATCCAACTTAAACAGCTGTGAGTTACATATAGCATCTTGGCTTCCATTACAATCCCCATCTGACACAAGTCTGCCAGCTTGCCACCGGATGGCATTAGGTACATACAAAGTAGCTGACTGACAAGCTAACTAGCTGCTAGTTACCTATGCTCGCTAACTTGAAAGAATGCTTTGGGTTTAAACTTCAGACTATTTAAATGTCACTACTTAAAGCAGAAGAGCTTTATTATGCATTCCACGAATTTCTCCAGGCTTTACGTAACTTATCTAGGCTGTGGTGAAGAAGTGAGACACACGTGAATAGTCCCTGCACACACTCCTTTCCAGGAATGAAGTCCACTGTCACTGGCCAGCTACCTTTCCAGACTCTGACCTCCCTCCTTCTCCCATCCCCACCACTGCCACTGCCACACAGCCCCTAGCCCATCCATACACTCAGTGGTCTTGACAGAAATTCACCTATTCTATCCTCCTCTTTTATTGAGGCCCTCTGTGAGACTCGCTACACTTGTTTTAAGTGGAGGAGCCTGAATAAAGGTTCCCAAGAGAACTTCTGTATTCATGGCCAGGCTCAAGTTTACCTCCCCAGGTGAGCTGGTATTAACAGAGTCCTGATTTCCTTCTTTCACTTTGATAGCCAGGAAGCTCAGTCACACCTTCCTCAAGTGGGAAAAATTTTCCTCAGCCCAGAGTTCTCCAGTCTATCATTTGCCTCTTGCTCTTTAAGTTAGTGGTTGGTTTTTTTGTTGTTGGTTGTTTGTTCTGAAGTGTATTTGTTTTCAGCTGCCCCTGCCAATTCTTTTGTAAAGTGAGTATGGTTCGAACTGCATGTCTGGTCAGCATGACAAAAACCTTAAGCCAGGGACAACAGCTTTTCACAGGTGAATTTGCTTGAACTGGCAAGCTGCTTACCTTGCTCTTGTTTGAAGAGAATACTGTACTAAAAAAGAACAGAAGACACATTAAACCAATGGTCAGATTTCAGATGTGTCCCATCCTTTCCCTAAAACACCCCCAACTCACCACCTTGTGCCCAGCAGATACAATCACCAGTGTCAGGTGCCTCCCTTGCTGTGGCCTGACCTCCTGTGAGCTCAGGCAAGGTTTGTAGTGTTAGTTCTTAAAGAAACTATAGTCTCTTAAAGAAAACAATTATTTCTTAAAGAGTCTCTTCTAACTACTTCCACCCACCGAAAAAGAGTAATAAATTATGTGCTTTTTCCTGCTCTGATCACTGGAAGCTCAGAGTCCAGTTTGCAGCTTAATTTTTGTAGTTGTATAAAACCACACAGCCTGCATAATAACCTGTTAACTCTGTCCCTAATTTTATTACAAAGACATGTTTCTCCCTTTCTAATTTTTCTTTCTTGTTTTTGTGTACAAATTATTTTAAGCTTCCTCAATCCCTTTGTAAACTGTGGTACAGACTGAAATAAAATTACCCTTCTCTTAGTGTTGTGCATTTTACTAATGCCACCTAACCCTCTGGTGATTAGGTGCCCAGGATACCCTCCTCTTCAGAAGCAGAGCAGGAATCAGATGCTAGTTTTCTGACTACAAACCCAGACGATGTATTGGGCTCGAACCCCCAAAGAGACCAACTGGAACTCTCCCTCTCCCTAGGCCTTACCTGGTTGGTCATCTCCTTAACCAAGGATGAAGGGCTAAAGGCCAGACAGCTCTGTGGAAACAACACCAGGGCTTCAGTAAGAGGTGGCCATCAGGATAGAGGGCTATAGAAGCTTCCCCTGGATCAAGACTGTAAGGCAACTCTTGGCCAGAGTTGACCTGACACTTTTCTATAGATTGATCCAAGGGTCCCTGTTCACAAGCCCTAGCAGGTGGCACGGTCTTCTTTCTCAACTAATACCTACCACCTCTCATATTTTCTTCTCCTCAAGTTGACTACAGAGAGGATCCAGTCTCCCTCCTTGCTGCTTTTCCAAGAGATAAAACCACAGGATCTTTTAATTTACAATACTCTTTTATTAAAAACTCAACAAGCAAATATGGGCAAGCAAAGTTCTTACGGTCCATGTAGGGATCACAGCCAAAAACGCATATAAGAGCCAGCAGAAGTATAAATGAGGGTGTGAGTTAGATGGAGACTACATGTCTCCCCAAAGCTATAATAAGGCTTCTGAACTTTTGTGTGTGTGCTATAGAATCCTCCGTGCCCACCCCCCCCAACACACACCCCAGGTAGCTCTGTAAAGCCTATAAACCCCTTTCCAGGATGTTTTAAAATACATACAAACATAGGATTAGAAAGGAAACCAAGTATAGTCCATTCTCGTCATTCCAGGCAGTTAAGCTCCATAAAGTCACTGAATACTGAATTAGTGAACACTGACCCACTGCTTCTGGGGGAGACACTGTTAGGTTCCTGCAAGACTCTGGTAAATCTGGGGCAACTGATCAATAAGTAACTTTATTTTATGAGTGTTTCTGTTTAAAGACACCTTATTTTACATTGGCGATTCATTAATATTGAACTCATGGCTAACAGCGACATAATTCATGCCTATATGAAGTTTATCCACAATGTGTTTTCTCCGTTAAGACACATCACAGTCTTCTTGGACTTAGGAACACTAAGAGAGCTTTACTACTGTGCTTGGAGGGCTATTTTAAACAGTGAAGTCACCAATAAAACTACAAAAATACAAAATCCTAACACTAACAGACTGAAAAAAAAAACACTTGTTTACAGCATGATAACTGAAACAAGAAAGTAGAGTGCTTCCTTGTTCAACTGCAGCTAAGAATGTGTGTCAGTTGACTCAAAATTTTCACCACCTCGCACACATCCAAGATCACAAAGCGCTGCAAATGATGCTTTGGGGACTACAAATAAATTTTAGAATGTAGATGAATTTGGAAATACAGAGCGTGAGAATAGTAATGATCAACTGTATGCAGAAATAAAATTTTACCAAATACAAAAATTAGATTTTGTGATAGCATATGTGATTCTTTATTTACACATATATAACAAGATTTAGCAGCAAATCTAACAACTACCATAATTTCAAAGTTATGATGAACTTATACAATATGCTAAGATACGAAAATACGTGTGATTTTTATTGGTGACAAAGTCACCCTGTTAATACTTGGTTTGCTGACTACATTTATAATTGAAGGAAATGCTAAATTTCAGTTAGAAGTTTGAGAACATAAGGATGCAATCTTTCTTCTCATCCAAGTTCACGGCTCCCTCAATTCTATCCATGGACAGAGGAGACCATACATCTAAGGCTTCTATGTCCAGGTTACTTGCTTTAAATTTGCAAACTCAAAAAGACTACTGTGAAGGTTTTCCAAGGAAAACAGAAAAAAACAAACAATTTCTAAATAACCTTTGCCTGTGAAGATCTCAGTCAAGGCGGTAGTGCTTAATTCATTTGTGACCCAAGAACAGTGTCTTGGCAAGGGTAGGAAAGACAGGCAGGAGGTCAAGCCAGTTTCGCTGGAGTAAACAGTATTCAAACTCTCTTGGGTACCAACCCTCTGCCCTTCCAAATCCTGCCTCACATCCCTGCAACAGAAACAATTCCCTGAAAAAAGGAGACACAAGAGTAGGAAGGTTTGCAAGCAGTCAACTTCCAAGAAGCCAGGCTCCTTAAGATAAAGGTATGCTTCTATCAATGAATGTATGTTTGATGATGTACCATGAGTCAGGGTACCATGATGTACCCTGTTTTACATATTACACGTAGGTTACCTCACTGAACCCTCTCATCTCATTTAATAGATATTCTTATTATAATCTCTACGTTCCTCATAAGGAAAGTGAGACTTAAGAGAGATTAAGGGAACTCCCCCAAGATTAGTTTGACAGGAGAAAGTGGATACAAGCTTATGCATTGGAGAAGGAAATGGCAACCCACTCCAGTGTTCTTGCCTGGAGAATCCCAGGGACGGGGGAGTCTGATGACCTTCCATCTATGGGGTCGCACAGAGTCGGACACGACTGAAGCGACTTAGCAGCAGCAGCAGCAGCACACTATCTTGTGGCTCAGCTGGTAAAGAATCCGCCTGTAATTCGGGAGACCTGGGTTCGATCCCTGGGTTGGGAAGAGCCCCTGGAGAAGGGAAAGGCTACCCACTCCAGCATTCTGGCCTGGAGAATTCCATGGACTGTATAGGCCATGGGGTCGCAAAGAGTCGGACACGACTGAGCGACTTTCACTCTCACACTACCTTTTACATCAGTTTCTTATCCTACAATAATTTCAGCGTTAAGAGGACCCCAAAAGCCTCTTTTGTCACCTTCCTTCTTTAGAGAACTCTTCTCTCATTTCTAAGGCATAATTCATTGCTTCCTCAATGTTTCCAAAGAACACTACACATGCCCCTATTAAAGTACTCAGGGAGGTCAGTAACCCGCAATACTTCGTGGTACTTGAAGTAAAGCTAACTCAGCCGCCTGTGCCTGTACCTGTACCTGTACCTCGCTACCGAAAGAGAGTGGCCTACCACTGGAGACTTCGGTTGACAGTTCTGTCTATCGACACTGAGACCAGCCCTAACCTCGAGGCTTCACAGAACATCCACAGGATGCAAGATGAAGCCACCTACCCTCTCCCCTCAGGCCCCACACCCCCACAGACAGCCAGAGTAAATGGAGTCACGAAGCCACCACCCTCAGGCCCTGCGGCGTGGGGCATTCCTGAGAAAACCCTCCTAGAGGTAGCCTCGGGCCCACTCTCGCTCACCCGCCCTCCAGCCCGGACCGTTATCGGCACCGACGAGTGCCACCCGCAGTGGCTTTGCGGACCAACTCACCGCTTCACTGTCCGGCTGCACTGCCCCACGGCTCCTCTGACGCCAGGTTCCGCGCGACCGCGACGCGGGGTGATGAGATCACGAAGAGGCGGGGCATCTTGCCGGTCCCCAAGGCGCAGGCGCACTCCGCACCGCCCTCTGCCTCGGTGCGCGCGGAGCGGGGAGGAGGATGGGCGGGGAGAAAGGGAAGAGGCCACGCCCGGGTCACCTTGGTTTCCCCCAGGGCGGGGCCCCAGAGAACGGGCTGGCGGATGGGTTTCAATTTCTTTATTTGTACTTTGAGATAGACTCTTGATGACCGCAAGAGTTCTATTGCTTCAAAATTTTTCAGTGAAATAGAGCTTTATATTTCAACTGTAAAGTCACAACCGGTTGTTGTTCAGTCGCTCAGTCGTGTCTGATTCTTTGCGACCGCATGGACTGCAGCACGCCACGTTTCCCTGTCCTCCCATTATCTCACAGAGTTTGCTCAGACTCATGTCCATTGAGTTTGTGATGCCAGCCAATCATCTCATCCTGTTGTCCCCTTCTCCTCCTGCCTTCAATCTTTCCCAGCATCAGGGTCTTTTCCAATGAGTTAGCTCTTCTCATCAGGTGGCCAAAGTATTGGAGCTTCAGCTTCAGCATCAGTCCTTCCAATGAATATTCATAGTTGATTTCCTTTAGGATTGACTGGTTTGATCTCCTTGCTGTCAAAGGGACTCTCAAGAATCAGCTGTCAACACTGTCAACACCACAGTTCAAAAGTATCAGTTCTTTGGTGCTCAGCCTTCTTTATGGTCCAAATCTCACATCCATACATGACGGGGCTTCCCAGGTGGCTCAGATGGTAAAGAATCTGCTTGCAATGCGGGAGACCTGATCCTGAGTTGGGAAGATCTCCTGGAGAAGGGAAAGGCTACCGACTCCAGTATTCTGGCCTGGAGAATTCCACGGACTGTAAAAAACATTGGGTCGCAAAGAGTCGGACAGGACTGAGCGACTTTCACTTTCACTTCACTTGACTAGACGGACCTTTCAGCAAAGTAATGTCTTTGCTTTTTAATAGGCTATCTAAGTTTATCACAGCTTTTCTTCCAAGGAGCAAGAATCTTTTAATTTCATGGCTGCAGTCAGCGCCCGTGGTGATTTTCGACACAACCGGTTAGGTTACTGTGATGCATATCCGTTTAGAAGCTCATGATCAGCATTTTAAAAGGAGATGGAAGGGTGAAGGCACTGCACCCCATCCTTTAAAAGCTGCCCGGCCCCTCCTGGCTGCTGGTCACTGTCTCAATATCTCTGGGCAGTAGGGAGTGGAAGTTCTGGGTGGCGGGGGAGGGCTCCCTGAAGGGTTAAGCTTTCTTTCAGCTTATCATGAGAGAGAGATCACAGTCTCTCCTGATTAAAACTGGTTTAGAAGTCCAAAAAGAGTCTAGAAGAAGGGGATGATGATAAAGTATGGTCACAGTGAATGTAAACCCTTGAAATATCCATGTACCCTTACCCTACCCCGCCCACCCTCGAAAGTTAATTTCCCAGGATCTTCTTTACTGAAACATCTTGAGTTCTATGATGATTTCAGAAAACTGTTAGACCATACAACTCTTGTCCATACAGCTGGATAAAATCTTTGAGGGCCTTATGAGGAGATTTTATGGCCCAGAAATTTGCTAAATACACTCACAAGTCTCCCAGTGCCTGTTCTCTGGTCCTCAGTAATTCCTTCAGTGACAGGTCTGTCAATGGAAACTTCATCCAGCCCCAGTGGATCCCCTACATGTCACAGGTTTAGAAAATTTGGGTCAAAATGAGCATGCTTCAGTTGTTAACCTTGAATTGTCAAATCTCTTACATGGCCTCTGTTAAAAGTCACATTATCCCTGTAACCATTCTGGATATACTTGACCAGAGTACATTTGTCCCTGAAGCTAAAGAAGAGTGTACAAATTATACCCTCAGGCCAGGAAGCATGTCTTCAAACTGAAGGCAATTCCCATCATAATGACCTAAGTGCTGACTGGACCACAGCATTCAGGGAAATTCCACAGAACCCAAAAAACAGAAATTGACACTGCAATGGCCAGGATCCAGGTTACTAGAGTGTGGAAAGGACCTAACATCAGTCCCCAGTGCAGTGGCTTTTAACAGGGAAATGAGGAGTGATCTGCTGTCTTCCTGTACAACTGGTTGCCAGTTTTGGCCAATCTTGGTTTTTGTCCCTTTAATTTTATTGGCAGAGTTTCTGGGTTTCTCTGAGTTTTGAAAATAGACTGGTTATTATATGGCTTCTCCTTAACCAGGGCAATTGGGTCATCTTTACTTTAGCTTATATAAAGAAATATTTTTGAACACTCCTACTTTAAGAATGGTGAAATTTTGTCCAGAAAAGTGCTTACAACTATGTAATTAAGTGAATTTTCATTTGTGTGATTTGGGCTTATGTGTGTTTTTTTTCTCTGCATTAACTGTAAATATTCCATCTCTAGATTATTCTGAGAGCACACTGATCACTTTCATGCCTTTTATCTGTTGTCAGAATGCTAAGGCTTTCACCTTTTTGCACCTGCTTCCAAATCCACTGCTATTAATTTCCAATTGAAGCAAATAGTTTGGGGATTAATTTAATTTTTGTCAGCCATTATAGTTGTTCTGAATAAAAATTTAATTACCATCTCTCAAAAAGAAATACAATAGATTAAGAAAAATACGAGATATAAGAGTGTATCATGCATTTAAAGATATGTCATGCTTTATAAAAAACTTGTTTCACATAGACAGGTAATGGATCACCAAGGAAAATGTTTTTCCTGCTGTGAGCTATGACCATGAAGTTTGAAATTCATTGCTCTCTAAAGATTTTCCAACTCTATAATTCTATAGTTTGATAGAAACGCTATCATTCATTCGAAAAGGATGTATTGTACATCCCCTTTTACCCATAGAACACTGCTACAGCCTGAGGCACATGACGCCGTTGGCCTTAGTATCAGGACTGTGGGGCTTCCTGGGTGGCTCAGCGGTAAAGAATCCGCCTGCAAGGCAGGAGATGAGGGTTCAGTCCCTGGGTTGGGAAGATGCCCTGGAGAAGGAAATGGCAACCCACAACAAAAACATCTGGACTGTGAAGCAAGGATGCTGCTTCTAAGTCGCTTCAGTCGTGTCCGACTCTGTGCGACCCCATAGACGGCAGCCCACCAGGCTCCCCCGTCCCTGGGATTCTCCAGGCAAGAACACTGGAGTGGGTTGCCATTTCCTTCTCCAAAGCATGAAAGTGAAAAGTGAAAGTGAAGTCGCTCAGTTCTGTCTGACTCTCAGAGACCCCATGGACTGCAGCCTACCAGGCTTCTCCATCCATGGGATTTTCCAGGCAAGAGTACTGGAGTGGGTTGCCATTGCCTTCTCCTGAAGCAAGGATAACTGGCCTTTTTAAACTATTTATTTTTAATTGGACAATAATTGTTTTATGATGTCCTGCTTTCTGCCATACAACAACATGGATCAGCTATTTGTTGTTATTCAGTTGCTAAGTCGTGTCTGACTCTTTACGACTCCATGGACTGCCATGCCAGGCTCTTCTGTTCTCCACTATCTCCCGAGTTTGCTCAAATTCATGTCCATTGAGTCGGTGATGCTATCTAACCATCTCATCTTCTGCTGCCCACTTCTCCTTTTACCCTCAATCTTTCCCAGCATCAGGGTCTTTCCCAATGAGTCAGTTCTTTACATCAAATGACCAAAGTATTCAAGCTTCAGCTTCAGCATCAGACCTTCCAGTAAATATTCAGGGTTGATTTCCTCTAAGATCAACTTGTTTGATCTCTTTGCAGTCTAACGGACTCTCAAGAGTCTTCTCCAGAACAATTTGAAAGCATCAGTTCTTTGGTACTCAGCTTTCTTTATGGTCCAACTCTTACATCCATACATGACTACTTGAAAAACCATAGCTTGGACTATACGGACCTTTGTGGCAAAGTGGCTCTGCTTTTTAATACTGTGCCTAGGTTTGTCATAGCTCTCCTTCCAAGGAGCAAGCATCTTTTAATTTTGTGGCTGCAGTCACCATCCACATTGATTTTGAAGCCCAAGAAAATCTGTCACTGCTTCCACTTTTTGCTCTTCTATTTGCCATGAACTGATGAGGCCAGATGCCATGATCTTAGTTTTTTGAATGTTGAGTTTCAAGCCAGCTCTTTCACTATCCTCTTTCACCCTCATCAAGAGATTCTTTAGTTCCTTTTCACTTTCTACCATTAGAGTGATATCATCTGCATATCTGTTGAATATCATCTGCATATTATAAGCTGTTGATACTTCTCCCAGCAATCTTGATTCCAGCTTGTGATTCACTCAGCCTGACATTTCACCAGGGAAGCCTGACAAGCTGTAGTCCATGGGGTCACAAAGAGTTGGACACAACTGAGTGACTGAACTGACCCTGCGTATAAGTTAAATAAGCAGAGTGACAATATACAACCTTATCGTACTCCTTTCCCAATTTGGAACCAATCGGTTATTCCATGTCTGGTTCTAACTATTGCTTCTTGACTCCCATACAGGTTTCTCAGGAGACAGGTAAGATGGTCTGTTACTCCTATCTCTTTAAGAATTTTCCACAGTTTGTTGTGATCCACACAGTCAAAGGCTTTAGTGTAGTCAATGAAGCAGATGTCTTTCTGGAATTCTCTTGTTTTCTCTATGATCCAACGAATGTTGGTAATGTGATCTCTGGTTCCTCTACCCTTTCTAAACCCAGCTTGTACATCTGGAAATTCTTGGTTGTTAAAGCTTAGCTCGAAAGATTTTGAAGATAACCTTGCTAGTATGTGACATGAGCACAATTGTACAGTAGTTTGAACATTCTTTGGCACTGCTCTTCTTTGAGATTGGAATGAAAACATTTCCCAGCTCTGTGGCTACTGCTGAATTTTCAAATTTCGCTGACACAATGAGTGCAACACTTGAACAGCATAATATTTTAGGACTTTAAATAGTTCAGCTGGAATTTCATCACCTCCGCTAGCTTTGTTTGTAGTGATACTTCCTAAGGCCTGCTTAACTTCACATTCCAGGATGTCTGGCTCCAGGTGAGTGACCACACCATGGTGGTTAGTTAGGTTTTTAAGACCTTTCTTGTATAGTTGTTCTGTGTATACTTGCCAGCTCTTCTTAATCTCTTCAGTTTCTACTGTGGCAAAGGGTCTTGTGTAACTCAATGAAGCTATGAACCATGCCATGCAGGACTACCCAAGAATGATGGGTCATAGTGAAGAGTTCTGACAAAATATGGTCCACTGGAGAAGGAAATGGCAACCCATTCCAATATTCTTTCCTGAAGAATGCCATGGACAGTATGAAAAGCCAAAAAGATATGAGCACCCCGCCCTCATACCCGGTTGGAAGGTGCCCTATATGCTACTCGAAAAGAGCAGAGGACAATTACAAATAGCTCCAGAAAGAATGAAGTGGCTGGGCCAAAGTGGAAAAAATGCTCAGTTGTGGATGTTTCTGGTGGTGAAAGTAAAGTCTAATGCTGTAAAGAACAATATCGCATAGAACCTGGAATGTTGGGTCCATGAATCTAGGCAAATTGGATGTGGTCATACAGGAGCTGGCAAGAGTGAACATCAATGTCTTAGCAATCAGTTAACTAAAATGGATGGGAACAAGTGAATTTAATTTAGATGACTATTATATCTACTATTGTGGACAAGAATCCCTTAGGAAAAATGGAGTAACCTTCATAGTCAACAAGAGTCCAAAATGCAGTACTTGGGTGCAGTCCCTGAAATGACAGAATGATCTTGGTGCGTTTCCAAGGCTAACCATTCAACATCACAGTAATCCAAGTCTATGCCCAACCACTGAAGCCAAAGAAGCTGAAGTTGACCAGTTCTATGAAGACCTACAACACCTTCTAGAACTAACATCAGAAAAAGATGTCCTTTTCATCAAAGAGGATTAGAATGCAAAAGTAGGAAATCAAGAGCTATCTGGAAAAGCAGGCAAGTTTGGCCTTGGAGTACAAAATGAAGCAGGGCAAAGGCTAACAGAGTTCTGTCAAGAGAACATGCTGGTCATAGCAAAACCCTTTTTCCAACAACCCAAGAGACAACTCTATACATGGACATCACCAGATGGTCAATACTGAAATCAGATCGATTATTTTCTTTGCAGCCAAAGATGGAGAAACTCTGTACAGTGAAGCAGCCATCAGTTCAGTTCAGTCCCTCAGTTGTGGCCAACTCTTTGTGACCCCATGGACTGCAGTTCCCCAGGCCTCCCTGTCCATCACCAACTCCTGGAGTTTACTCAAACTCAGGTCCATTGAGTCGGTGATGCCATAAGTATACATATATCCATTCCTCCTGAACCTTCCTCCCATCCCCCTACCCCACCCATCTAGGTTATCACAGAGCACTGGGTTGAGCTCCCTGTTATACAGCAACTTCCCACTAGCTATCTATTTTACATATGGTAATGTATATGTTTCAACACTGCTCTTTCAATTCATTTCACCCTCTCCTTCCCCCACTGGCTCCTCAAGTCTGTACTCTATGTCTGTATCTCTATTCCTGCCCTGCAAATAGGTTAGCTGGCCTTTTTTGTGTCATAAACATCTTTGGCATCTCATGAAGTCTTAGCATGATGTTTTTAAATGCATCAAAACAAAACACAGATTACAGAGGAAACCAATTATGTCAAAATAATTATCAAAATATTTGTGAAATAGTAGTATATGTGCTTCTTTATGAATGCAGCAGGTCTAATAACTCCTATAATTTCAAAGTGGGGATACACATAAACAATATTTCAAATGGAAGGCAATGGCACCCCACCCCAGTACTTTTGCCTGGAAAATCCCATTGACGGAGGAGCCTGGTAGGCTCCAGTCCATGGGGTCGCATAGAGTCGGACACGACTGAGCGACTTCACTTTCACTTTTCACTTTCATGCATTGGAGAAGGAAATGGCAACCCACTCCAGTGTTCTTGCCTGGAGAATCCCAGGGACAGGGGAGCCTGGTGAGCTTCCGTCTATGGGGTCGCACAGAGTCGGACACGACTGAAGCGACTTAGCAGCAGCGACAGCTGTAAGGTGATAGGAAAACATCTGTGATTTGTATTGGTAACAAAGCCACAGGTACTACTCATACTTCTGGCGCTTATTGCCTACATTTATAATGAATGGACGGGAAAGGCAATGGCACCCCACCCCAGTACTTTTGCCTGGAAAATCCCATGGACGGAGGATCCTGGTAGGCTCCAGTCCATGGGGTTGCTAAGAGTCGGACACGACTGAGTGACTTCACTTTAACTTTTCACTTTCATGCATTGGAGAAGGAGATGGCAACCCACTCCGGTATTCTTGCCTGGAGAATCCCAGGGACGGGGGAGCCTGGTGAGCTTCCGTCTATGGGGTTGCACAGAGTCGGACACGACTGAAGCGACTTAGCACATAATGAATGGAAATATGAAGTCTAGTTAAAGGTTAAAGAAAATATATAATTATTTTCTACCAAAAATCACAGATCCTTCAAAGACCAGTAGCTGAGCAAATCGGGAGAGAACTGCTAATGCGATTGCCTGCCATTTAAATATCTATAAGTTGTGATCTTGTGGATCAGGAGGGATGGAAAGGATTTTAGAAAAAAATCAAGTGAAAATCCAAGTTAACTGTGAAATGTCGGGTGTACAGCCTGCCCTGAAAAGCTTTGCAGAGCATAAGGGCAGCAACCCTGCAGAGAAAGAGCTGTTCCCGGAGAGTGGCTTGCTGCCTTTCCAGCCAGCCCCAGACCCAAGCCAGAGGCTGAGGCTGAGGTAAGTTAAGTGATACAAGGTCACTGTTCCCACTGTGACTTCCCACTCGACTCCTCCCCTCTTCCCTTCACTCAGAGTCACAGGTCTGCACATTTTAAAAGGGAAAGGAGCCTTGTAGGTCTACCCCACACCTATTTCCCTCTACACAACCCCATCATGGAGTCAACAGGCCTCTGGTTGCACACCTCCAAACACAGGGAGCTCATCGCTTCCTTGAGAGGAAGAGCTGCCTCTGCTCCAGTTCCAGGAAGACTTTGTCAACTTCCTAGGAAACACCCGAGTCAGTGGGTGTGGAGTAGGGTGCAGGTGTAAGTCTTGCTTCCTGCTCAGCACAGGTAGAGGGAGGGGGACACCTATGGGCTGTGTCTGTCCTGTGAGCGCTCTCAAGGAACTCCAAGCGGGCTTCCTGTGGTCCTTCCCTGAACCCCATCTGGCAAAGCCTGATGTCAGGAACCTCACATCAGGCTGTGTGGGGTTCATCCTAGCCTCCCCCCACTGGCCCCCACAGCTGACCCCTCACTCTCCTCCTCACTGTCCTCCCTTCTCCTGCCTAACCTGCAGTCTGGTCACATGGTGCCTTTCTCTTATGGCCAGACCCCTCATCCACCCCCAAAGACTCTCCCATTCTCGGATCAGCTTACCTTCCTTCTGTCCTCCTTGCCCCCACCAACAGGCCCCCAGGCCCCTCTCGTTTTCAGATTGGGTATATAAGGGTTAAACAGCTCAGGCTCTAGGGCCAGAATGCCTGGGCTCGATCTTGGCTGACTCTGGGTAAATTATATATGGTAAATAATATGCATAAGAGGTTATGGTAAATAACATCTCTGGGTTAATAAGATAATTCCCTTATCTCTAAATTGGGGATAATCATGGTACCTTCCTTTTAGGTTGATATGAGGATTGAGAGTTAATACATATAATGGGCTTAGAACAGTGCTTCTCACATAGTAAATAATAAATGTTCGCTATTATTACTCTTACAATTATTTTCTGGGAAGTTGTAAACATACAGCACAGCCACAAATCACCTTTAGGAAGGTCTCAAAAGTCTCAAGGTCTTCTTCCCTCACTGGCTCCCTGGACACCTAAACATATTTGCATCTCTGAAGCTAAGAGACAGGGGAACCCTTAGACATCGCCCAGAAATGATCTACTCTGTGCATTTCCTCACAAGGAAACTTCTAGAAAATTACGAGGACCCTTCATCTTCTAAAGCAGTGATCTCACATAACCATCATTAAAAAATGTTTGTTGTGCACCCCCATATGGAGAAGGAAATGGCAACCCACTCCAGTATTCTTCCCTGGAGAATCTCATGGAGAGAGGGCCCTGGTAGTTCCTCTGAGCAACTCCATATGTGACTATTATTTATAAGTGTTGTGTACGTACTACTCTGCTAGTACATTTGTGTATCTTATAGAACAAATACAGAAATAGTATTTTTAAAAGATGAAATATGGCCTTGCCTGGTGGGTCAGCAGTTAAGAATCTGCCTTGCAATCCAGGGGACACCGGTTTGATCCCTGGTCCAGGAAGATCCCTTATGATGCCGTGGAGCAACTAAGCCTGTGTGCCACAGCTCCTGAAGCCCACGCGCCCTGGAGCCCATGCTCTGCAGGAAAAGAAGCCACCTCAATGAGAAGCCCACGAATCACAACCAGAGAATGGCCTCTGCTTGCCGCAGCTAGAGAAAGCCCACACATCAGTGAAGACTCAGCACAGCCACAAATAAATACATGAATGAATTCTTTTTTAAAAGATGAAATAAAAATAAATATAATCAGGAGGTCTAATATTTTCATTCCATATCCCAGTGGATGGTCTTGCTCACTTTCTGGTATACACGAATCCCAGATCCTAATATCTCCAAATTTTTGTTTTGGTTTTAAACATTTGGAGAGATGCAATGGTGAACGTATGGCTGGAGCCATGCACTGAGAAACACAACTGCGCAGAACACTTGTGATCATGCTGCATGGGGATTACTGCTGTTTCACACAGAGAAGGAGACTGACCCTAAGAAAGGGAGAGTGATTTCTCCAGTGTCAGTCAGCAAATTGCAGAGTCGGGTTGAAACCCAGGCTGAATTGGGAGATGGCTATATCTCTTTTTATTCCCAATTCCATAGTTTTAGGAGAGGGAAAGGTAGGGAATAGAAAGTCACAGGAAGGACAGGGGTGGCTGAGAGGGGTGGGGACAGAACTCTTACTGGGCCAGAGGCAGGAGTTTGGGTTCATATCCAAACCCACAGGGATCCCACTGCTCCTTCCCCAGCTGGTCTGGGGAGGCTGAGTCAGGAAACTTCCTGGAAAATGGCTTCTTACAGAGCAACCTGGGTCACTGGGTAGTCCCCACCCAGTCTGGGCAGTCTCCACCCAAAACACAGTCCAGAACTGTGGAGCCACCAGCTTGGGGCTTTACTGCTGTTGGCCAGAGGGTGGCAGTCACTGCCTGCCCTTGGTCACTCGGCCCATGCAGGCAGAAAGGGATGGAGCAGCTGAAATGGGCTGTCCTGGGCTCCTCCAGACCCCAGAGGCAGAAACTGCCTACTGCTCAGTCCCTGCTATGGGACCCCAAGCAAGGGCGTCTCAGGCCTCAGATTCCTTACCTTGAAAGTGGAGGTCATAATACCATGTCCTATTCAAAAGCAGAGACATCACTTTGCCAACAAAGGTTCGCCTAGTCAAGGCTATGGTCTTTTCTGTGGTCATGTATGGATGTGAGAGCTGGACTGTGAAGAAGGCTGAGCGCCGAAGAATTGATGCTTTTGAACTGTGGTGTTGGAGAAGACTCTTGAGAGTCCCTTGGACTGCGAGAAGATCCAACCAGTCCATTCTGAAGGAGATCAATCCTGGAATTTCTTTAGAAGGAATGATGCTAAAGCTGAAACTCCAGTATTTTGGCCACCTCATGCGAAGAGTTGACTCATTGGAGAAGACTCTGATGCTGGGAGGGATTGAGGGGCAGGAGGAGAAGGGGACGACAGAGGATGAGATGGCTGGATGGCATCACTGACTCGATGGATGCGAGTCTGAGTGACCTCCGGGAGCTGGTGATGGACAGGGAGGCCTGGCGTGCTGCGGTTCATGGGGTCGCAAAGAGTCGGACACGACTGAGCGACTGATCTGATCTGATCTGAAACTGCTAATGGTTTTCAAAATGTGGTTCCCAAATCAGTAGCATCAGCATCACCTGGAAAATGTTCAAAATAAAAAATTCTCAGGCCCCATCACAGACCTGAGGCTGGGCCCAGCAGTCTGTGTTAAGAAGCCCTCCAGGGTGACTATGATGCAGGTGAACCTGCGCAAACCACTGATCTCAACCAAACGAGAAGATGGAGGAGGAAGCCAGCTATCAAGGATTATTGTTAGGCTCCTTGGAACAGGGGAGTGGTTCTCACAAAGCCTGGAAGGAGGAGGATAGAAACCCCATTTTCTTCAGAGGCCTTGGAGACCGAGCTATGGGATTCCCTTTGGTAATCCCTGTAGGCGTAGTCTAAGAAGATCCCCCAAGGGAGTGCGAGCAGATGGTAGAAGCAGGGGAAGAGAGCCTGGGGAGGTGCAGCTGAGGCCCTCACCCTCTGCACACACCTGACCTAAGGGCTGCAGCCTGCGGATCAGCCTAGGGAACTGATTGGCCTTGCACCCAAGCACCGACCAGCATGGTTCTATTCTATTAGATTCACTAGCTGCTGGCCAGGTGTTGACTGTCACCTCCTGCCCAGAGCTATTGTGCCAATGTCCACCAGCTTGGCTTGTATGGGGTTAGGCTGGGAACACACAAAGGCATCCGATGGAAATGCCACAGCTTCCAGTGATTCTCGCTAGGCTTCTAGACCATCCTCAAAGGAATCAGCCTTTGAATCAGAAAAGCCATAGCCCGTCTGCTTTTCCCTATCTCAGAAGTATAGGAATCACAAGTCCCCGTTTTATAGAAGAGGGCTTCCCAACTGGCTCTAGTGGTGAAGAATCTGCCTGGCGATGCAGAAGATACAAGAGACACAGGTTTGATCTCTGGGTTGGGAAGATCTCCTGGAGAAGGAAATGGAAACCCACTCCAGTATGCTTGCCTGGGAAATCCCATGGGAAGAGGAGCCTAGTGGGCTACAGTCTGTGGGGTCACCAAGAGTTGGACACGACTGAGCACACAGCACAGAATTTTGTAGGAAAGTTGGCACAGTGAACAAGGTTAATACAGAACACCCAGTAAAGCCACGGAAAAGTGGGAATGTGAACCCAATCTCCCTGAGGCCCTGGGCAGGTGATATCTCTGACCCTGAGGGCCAGAGTCCCGCCTCTTCCAACTACCTGCAGTGCCCACACCACTCAAGAATGGGCAGGAGCCAGGGCGGACTCGCCGTAGACTAGGGGACTGGGTCACACTCCTGGGGGAGTGTAGCTGTGCTAAGGGAGAGACAAGGGCTGGGCAAGCCCAGTAGGATCTAGAATTCTGCTGTAGCTGGGCACTTAACGACACAGGAAGCAGCAAAGTCAGGCTGCAAAAACAGGCTGCCGAAGGAACGGAGAGTGTCAGAGGATGAGCCAGGGACGCCGGGATGGTGGGCTGTTAAGACGAGGCTCTGTGTCCAAAAATGTGGTGGGAATTGGGTGGGAAGCTGTAAGCCAGTCCCACAGTCTCTAGAGAATGAGACAGGACAGGTTGGTAGGTGAGGGTGATGAGGAAGGTAGAGTGCGTGGGGTCTACCTGGATGATGAGAGTCTCAGAGAAGCAGGAGGAGGAGGAGCAGGGGTTCCAGCCCTGCACTGGTGAATGTTTAACAACAGGCTCTTCAGAGAAAGCATCAAAACCTGGTTCATAACATAGGCCAATTACTGTGGTGTAAATATAGATCCCATGGGTGATTTCAAGTTACTGACATGATGTCACTGACCAGTGCACAGAATCTGCTCTGGTAAGCTGATATGCGAGGCTCCAGCACACCACTGGTGACTTTTGACCCAGGGTGTGCCCAGGGTGTCCATGCCCTGTGGTGTCTACTCCAGAGGCTGCTCTGGGAAAAGCAGCGTGGGAGTAAGGGATTGTGAAATTTAGGAATGTTTACTTGCAAAGTTAAGGGGAGTAAGGATTGACAGCAGAGTGCGGAAGGCAGGATTGGAAGGAAATGCTGAGCAGAGGGACCTGGACTTGGGAGACAAGGGGGCAACCGAGCCCTGCGAAGAGAACTCACTGCCAGGGGAACTTGAGGATCTCTCCCGCTCCATAGCTTAAGCCCAGAATCTCTTGCCTCGACAAACAGGTGCCAGCACCAAGCTGGAAAGCTTGGGAAAGCACCAGGTATTCTGTATTGAATGCACTTCTGAAGGACAAAGGGAATAAAACAAAACAAAACAAACAACAACAACAACAACAAAAAAAAAAAACAAAGGGAGCTTTAAAACAGCCTGGCCACAAAGCTCCCCACCTCCCACAGCCCTGACTCAGGGAGGGAGCTGAGGTCCAAGCCGCACACCAGACAGGAATTTCAAGTGCATTCCTGGGATGTTCCGTTCAGCTGAAAGTATCAACATCTTCCCTTGTCCGCCACTGCATCAGAGTTAAGAGCAGAAGAAAGAAAGCACATAGAGAACCTGCTGGGCAGTTATAACAAAGATGCCCCAGGAAGCTGTGCGGTGTGGCAGCCAGGACAGGGAACTTCACACTGGGAACTGTTATCATTCTTGCCCTTGTTATTGATAAAATTCCTATTTCCTAGCACTTATTGTATGCCACGCATGAAGCTGGCACTTCACCCAAATTGTCTCCTTTACTAGAGGATCTAGAAGGGAAGGTCTCTGGCTGGCCTCTGCCAGAGCCCTCTCTGGGCCTTAATTTCCTCATCTGTCTGTCCAGGGAGCCCATCAGCTCTGAGGCACCTTCCAGTCTTGACCTTCAGATCCACCTCGGCTGTTCTGAATCGAGGTGTCCTGCCGGCTGGTTGGCCATGTTGGCTGTGAGCTCCCTGTGTTGCACCTGAGGGGTACTTTCCACTCAGCCCTGAGTATCCCTCAGCCTCGCCTCTCAGTCCACCCACTCCCCCAGGCCCTGCTCCGCACAGGTTTCAGTCAGCTCAGCCCAAGTGGAAGCCCATGGCATCTCCCCTCTCCGTGAATCTCCACCTTCCTGCCTGGGGAGCTGCTCCACGTTCGCCAGGAAGGGTGGGGGAATCACGGCTGGTGGGGTGGCCCTGACCAACATGGGGCGGAAGCCACTGGGTAAGTGTTCCCCCAGTTCTGAGACACCTGTCACATGACCCCTCAAAGGCCCCATGGGGTCAAACGCCAGCCCCAGGCTCTGGGGGCCAGCCCAGTAATGCATCCTTGGTTTGGCCTTCCCTTCTCCCCTGTTTCACCCCTGTCTCTCCATCCTGCTCTTGGGATCGCTTTTCTAATAAGCTCCCAGTTTGGCAGTCTCGGCCTCATGCTCTGCTCTGAGGGGGAATCCAGGCTGAGTTTCCAAGGGCCCATGGCTGAGGATAATCCACCATTTGACAAAGTGGGGGTGACTCCGTGTCCTAGTGAAGTTCTCATTCCCCTGCATTCAGATGACTTCTGGAGGAGTAAGAAGGCCCATGGAACCAGGGAATCTCTGAGGAGCCTTGCTCAGCCCTGGGGAAGGGGGTATAAGAGGAAGGTCTGGAGCCAGGGGAGATCAGTGAGGAGCCTGCGCTGGGTGGGTAGGAGTGTTGATGAAACGATGAAAACTCATCACAATGATGGGGAGAGGGGTGGGTCGTTGCTACTGAGGTGTCCTGTGCATGCAGAGCTGAGTTCTTCTCTGAACAAAGACCTCGATGAAGAGGAACTGACCAGGTCCTCCATAGACCTCAATTCCAGAACCGGGGAGAATGAGACTGGGGTAGGGGGTGCCAGCCAGTAGATACCAGCTGTAGGCACTCAGTCATGAGACTGAAGGTTCTGCCCTGCTGAGGTTTCCCGGAGGAGAGGCAGTATTCAGGTGCGGGGAGGAGGTTATGCTCCCTGGAACAGCTAGCCATAAGACAATAGCGTTGCAAGGAAGGAATGGAGATGCAAATGTGGAGAATGGACTTGTGGCCCTGGTCGGGGAGGGAGAGAGTGGGACAAGCGGAGAAAGTGGCCTCATTTTATCTGCACTCTCAGATTTAAGATGGATGGCTGGTGAGAAGTTGCTGTGTAGCACAGGGAACCCAGTCTGGTGCTCTGATATGACCCGGAGGGCTGGGATGGGGGAGGGGGAGGCTAGGGAGAAAGAGGATATATGTCTGGTTGTAGCTGATTCACATTGTTGTATGGCAGAAACCAACACGACATTGTAAAAACTGATAAACAAAAACAAGATAATAGCATCTTGGACCTGCAGAGACCTGGGGGTTTGGTGGGTGTGGAGGTGCCTAAGCCTCCTCCACAGACTTCTGCCAGGCAGTGCTGGTTAGAGGAGTGAATGCAGGCTCTGACCTCAAGGAGGGGCCACAGAGGGTTGTCTGAACTCCCAGCCAGAAGGTTCTTTGTCACAAGTACAACCATTCCACAGGGCAGGGACTGCCTCCTAGGGGTGAGCCTCTTGTTCTGGGGAAGATGTACAAGGTGTAGCGTAACAGCCTGATGTGGGACTGGCAGAGCAGACCCCAGGACCACCACAGAGCAGCCTCAGGGCTCTCCCTGCCCTGTATGTACTCTCTCCTCCTCCGTAGTCACTTTGGATTTGCTCCTGTTTCTGAGCTGCTGACAGCAGGGCTACAAAAGGCTGAAGGGGGCTTAGACTAGGACAAACTCTCAGCCCAGCACTGCTCCATACCCCCAAATCCACTGAATCCACACCAGGATCTCCCCCTGGGCAACCCCCGTACTCACAGCCCCCAGATCTTGGGGACTTCTGCTACACAGGGCTGTAAGGTCCACTTAAAGTCCTCACCTACTTCGTGTGGGACCCTGTCTGGGGTGTGGCCCTGCCTCTTTGGCCTCAGTGTTCGATTTTCCTACATGCAGACTCCTCTCCCCTCACTGTGGCTTCTCCTCTCACAGTCTCCAAGTCCAGCTGGTCATCAATGCCCTGTTCAAGCCATGCAGGAATCCTTCTCTGAGGCCCCTTCAGGGGCTCTTTTTGTTCAGGTCCAGGAGTGGAGACAAAGCCACTGTGACGGGAAGGTGGAGGGAGGGCAGTAATAGGATTAGATGTGCTCAGGTGATGGACCAGTGGGGTGTCTGGTTGCTGGAGGCTGTGCCCCACGAGGGGACCTCACTCCATGACGTAGCCTCAGGACATGGAATCAGAAAGATAGAGCGAGGGAAGCAAGGCTAAGGGTTTGGGGCTGTTGAAATCTCCATGACAACCATGCTGAGGCTACCAGGATGTGGCTAGCCCTGTTGTTGTTCAGTCGCTAAGTCATGTCCGACTGTACGACCCTATGGATTGCAGCACGCCAGGCTTCCCTGTCCTTCACCAACTCCTGGAGTCTGCTCAAACTCACGTCCATTGAATCGGTGATGCCATCCAACCATCTCATCCTGTCACCCCTTTTTCCTTCAGTCTTCAATCTTTCCCAGCACCAGGGTCTTTCCCAACAAGTCGACTTTTCGCATCAAGTGGCCCAAGTATTGGAACTCCAGCTTCAGCATCAGTCCTTCCAATGAATATTCAGGGTTGATTTCCTTTAGAATTGACTGCTTTGATCTCCTTGTAGTTCAAGGGACTCTCAAGAGTCTTCTCCAGCACAATTTAAAAGTATCAATTCTTTGGTGCTGAGCTTTCTTTATGCTGCAGCTCTCACATCCGTACATGACTACTAGAAAAACCATAGCTTTGATTATATGGACCTTTGTTGGCAAAGTGATGTCTCTGTTTTTCAATATGCTGTCTCAGTTCAGTTCAGTTCAGTTACTCAGTTGTGTCCGACTCTTTGCGACCCCATGAATTGCAGCACACTAGGCCTCCCTGTCCATCACCAACTCCTGGAGGGCACTCAGACTCATGTCCATCGAGTCAGTGATGCCATCCAGCCATCTCATCCTCTGTCGTCCCCTTCTCCTCCTGCCCCCAATCCCTCCCAGTATCAGAATTTTTTCCAGTGAGTCAACTCTTCCCATGAGGTGGCCAAAGTACTGGAGTTTCAGCTTTAGCATCATTCCTTCCAAAGAAATCCCAGGGCTGATCTAGGTTTCCCTATTGTGGGAAGGGGGCTGAGGCAGAGGTTCATGAGGAGAATGGAGGGCTTTCAGCAAGTCCTGCTGCAACGTGGGCTGGGCAGTTCAGAATGGTGAAGCCACACGGTCCTCGCTAACCTGCGCCTCTCCCCAGGGGCCCAGGGCCTCACCACTCTAGAACCACGCTTCTTTCCCTCCTGGGGGGAGCTGGGCCTCTGGAAGTCTGTCCCTCCCTGTTTCCTGGCCCCCTCTCTCTTTGTTCCCAAACCAGAGGAGTGCCACAGGCAGACTGATGTCCTGAAACCCACTTTGTTGTCAGGCTGGGTTCTAACCTGGATTTGGCCACTACTGAGAGGAGTGCCTCCAGCTATTTATGTCTCAGTTTTCTCATCTGTAAGAGACGAGAACTTCTTGGGGTTGTTATGAAGATTCAGCTAATGTGATGACTGTGCCACACTTAGCACGGGGCTTGGTTCCCAGCAAGTGCTCCATACGTAGGAGCTGTTAGGAGTTGAGTCATCTTTCATTTTGCTGAAAGGCAAACTGAGGTCTAAAGAGAGGGCAGGTCTGACGGAGACTCTGAGACGGGCCAGCGGCAGAGCTGAGCCCTTGAAGCCCACTCCACCCAAAGCCCTTTTTGGCTTCAGTGAGGGGCCAGCTATGACTTCAGGACTGCTGGCGCCTCCTCCATCCCGTCTCCCACCCTCCACATCTGCTCTGTATCTGCTTTTAAGAAGGGCCTGGCTTTCAGGGGTTTTGCCAAGATGGGGGACCAGGCCCTGGGCTCCAGGGAAGGTCCAGGCTCTGTGCTGGCTCTGTGGGAGGATGGGCTGGAGTCACTGGCCTTGCCCTTCAGAGGACGGGAGGCCCCACTGTGCACCAGAGCCCTTCAAGGCCTCCCCTGGGACTTGTCCATAGAGTGAGGGGAAGAGTTTGGGAGGGCAGTTAGGAGACCTGGGCTCTGGCCTCAGCTCTGCCCCCAACCAGCCACGTGCTTGGAGCACATCACGGCTCTCCCTGAGAGCCCATTTTCTTAATCATACAAACACAGGCACTCTGTGGTGGCCAAGGTCTTCGTCAGCCCAGAAGGCCTGGCAAGGGATGGTTCTGTCCTCACAGAAAGTGATGGCTCCTGAGGCCAGGCCTCTGGCGGGGGCGGTTCCTGCTCTGTAGTGGCTGCCTCAGCAGACCCCCTGTCACTTAATTTGTCAGCTCAGTGTCCAGGGGCAAGTGGTCTTTGAGAGGTATAACGTATCTGTGTCAGAAATGAGTTATGTGATTCACCATGGGGCCACGATCATGCTTCCAGCTCTATGCCCTCCCCCAGAGGCTTGCTTTGTCATCCGGTCCCTGGATTTGCATGCGCCATTGCCCGGCCTCCCCTTGGTCAGCTGGTGGCCACAGGGGACTCGTTGGAGGCCCATTATCGGCCACTGGTTGTAAGGGATGATGGAGGGCAGGCCCATCTGCACACGCATTAGGCCTTTGTCTTGGAGGTGGTGGGGAAGATGAATGAGGCCTGTCACTAGGCTTCTGCTGCCTGGGAGAACCTCAGGGGTCTGAGACAGACCCTGGGCTGGATACTAGAGGGAAGTGGCCTGCACTCACCTCTGCAGACAGAACCAGATGAAAGAGGCCTGAACAGAGATAGCTGGAAGGAGGCAGTACTGAAGAGGCACGCCAGAAAAGCCACACGAGTTGACTGGAGGCATTTCTGCTGGGCCTGTGCCAGTGCTTCTACCATTACAGTTGATGCTTGATAGAACTGGGTTCCATTTGCATTGGGTTAAGTCCAGGCTGACAAAATCCTCAGACCAGCTGATTCACACTCTTCAGTCTATGGTGGGGAAACTAAGGCCTGAGAAAGCCAGGGGCTTGCCCAAGGGGGCTTCAGGAATCAGCAGCAGAACCAGGACATGAACTATTGTGATGAACTTTCATAGATACCCCTGCTCCATTTGATGCAGAGCCAGCCCAACACACTCCCAATGACCCTGAAGTTCAGGTTCCCAAGGGCTGCAGAGGGCAGAATGCGGCTTTTACTCATTTCTGGGCCTTTAAGAGTTGAGCCTGAGGCTGGGGTGGTGGCCTCTAGATGTGGGAGGCTGCCTTGTTTCAGAGGTTGAGGCAGGGCCAGCAGCCCAGCAGAGATGGGAACAGAGGCCCTGAAGCCAAGACATCTGCTTCCAGCCTGCCTCCGTCAGCTTGTTATAGCTCAACTATCTCCCATGGACCTGGACACAGTCCTAACTCCTTGACCTGGTGCCCGAGGCCTTCTGCCCACTTCATGTGCCCATCTCAGGAAGGCAGCTGGTCTCATTGCCACTGGCCCTGGGGAATCTTCCTCTAGATTCTCACAGTGCACTGTTCCAAGGGCTGACATACTGCCTGGTTTTAAGCAGTATGTCGATAAAGATCATCATTTCCATGCCTCTCCTTTGACTGAATTACATACACTCTATGCCTGACCTGGTTCCGCAGTCCCAGCACCAGCAGAGGAACTCAATGAATGAAGGAAGGAAGGACATGACTAAAGGCCCAACCCTTCAGAAAAGTGTTTCGGGCATATGTGCCAAGAGCCCTGGCATGGCCCTACCCTCTGTCTCAGCAATCCCACTCCTGGAACAGTTCATAAGGAAGTAATCCGAAAACAGAAGGGGGAAAACCTACAGAGACACAGGTGCTCATTGCAATGCTCTTCATGGTGTTAAAGAAAAAAAAAGCACAAGTCCTAAATGTCTAATAGAAGGGGACTGCTTGTTAAGTAAATTAGTGTACATACACATGATGGAATTCTCCACACTGGATATTCTGAAATTGGGAGGAAAAAGGAAGAGGAGGAGGGTATTTAATTCTGGAACATTTGAATATTATGTAAGTACATTATGTTTGAAGTGCCACCTTTTAAAAAAAATTTATTTATTTGGCTGATCAAGTCTTTGTTGTGGCTCACAGGATCTTTGTTGCATCATGTGGGATCTTTCCTTGTGGTGGACCAACTCAGTAGTTGCAGCACATGGCATCTGGGATCCTAGTTCCCTGACCAGGGGTCGAACCCACATCCTCTGCATTGCAAGGTGGATTCTTAACTACTGGACTGTCAGACGAGTCCTTGAAGTGTCACTTTTTGATTTACTGCTTTTCTACCTACACATTGATGATAATTTTCCGGATTCTCAATTTTGTCCTACTGATCTGTTTATTCGTATGCCAATGCCCAAGATTGTAAAATACTAAAGATTTCCAAAATATGTTATGTCTAGTGAGATGAGTTCCCCCTCTTTGCTTTTTCTTTTTAAAATTGTTTTGGTGATCTTTGTATATTTATTCTTCCACATAAAGTTTAGAGCCAACCTTCCAAATATAAAAAAATCCTATTATTATTTTGATTAGACTTGAATTTATAGAGTATCTTGGGATAGAAAACTATATAATATTGAGTCATCCCACTGCATTATTTTTGAAAATTTAAAAAAAGTAAAGTGAACACCATACTGCAACATGGAAACTGCTTATGCTATAAAAGTAAGAAAATAAATATAGTTTCTATTTGAGGGGAAAACTGGAAGGAAATGTAAAAACACAAGCAGGGGTTATTTTTTTCTATTTTCTAATTTTTCTGTAAAATACTTTAATCTTTAAAATATGTGCACATATTTTTAAAAAGAAGGACATTGACAAAGGAGAACGTATCTCCAAAACGAATCCCAGGATAAAGAAGAAACTCAAATGTGTTTCATCAGAAAAGACTAGGGGGCTGCTGGGGACAGCAATCTTGAGGAGGAGATGGCACGGTCCAGTAACACCTTCTGGCTGAAACGTCTGCATTGCTGCTGTGGCTGAGGCCAGAGCCCTACAAAGGCAGAACCAGCTGAGCGAGGAAAGGTGGATGAGCCAGGGCATCTCACAGGCTGTGCCACTGATGCTCAGTAGCTTGGGCTTCCTGGGAGGGGGCACGCCTAGGAATTGCAGACAGAATACACAAACGGTGGAGAGGGTCTGGTCTAGATGCCTGAGGCCCAGTATAGCCTGGGAATCTGTACGTCTCCACACATGGGGCTGAGGAGCCCTTCTGCACCCACCCACACCACTTGATGCCTGGCAGTGGACTTGCCTCTTGGAGGGTCTCTGGTGAGCAGTGCTAAGGGCTGGTGTGGGTTGGGGAGAAGAGGTCCAGCGCAAGTCAACTTAGAGAACAGCTCGACAGCCGAAAGCCACGTCTACACAAGGGTCAGCAGAGCCCCATCTTGGTGACTGAACCACAGACAGCTGGGCAACGTGAAACAGCCCATCATTTACTGATCTCTTCCATCGCCCTCCAGAAAGCTGGCAATCCCTAGACGAGATTTCCGAAGGCTCTTCATAAGTTATGCATACGGGCTTAATGCCCGGGATGTGAAGCTGTCAGGTCAGGGTTTTCGAAGTGAGCGTGTGAACAGCAAAACAGTGTTGGCATTTCCAGCTTAGCAATCCTGGCATCTAAAAAGTGGGCAGCGCCGGTATCCCCATCCACTGTCTTACTTTAACTTTACAAACACCCCATCCGGGGAGGGGTTGGACTCCAAAGTTTATAGAGGAGGATGCTGAAGTTCCTTTCGAAGGGAACCGACTTGCTGCTAGCCCCATGGCAAGAGAGCAACACAGCCCACGTCAAAGCTGGGTCTGCAGCACAAGTGCACCGACAGGCTTCTGGGTGACCCCACCGCACTCTGCAGTCTTCTAGCAGTTGAAACAAATTTCCAACCAGACATTCTATTCTCCCACCCAACAATCCCACTCCCCATCCCCACACTGAGGGTGATGCCTCCAGGACAGTCATGTCAGCTGTCAGGGGCGATGGATGTGTCAAGGCAGAGAAAGAAGATGGATGGGCCATGGTTAATGAGTTAGTGAGTCTGATACCCCCTTTGTGGGCTGGGCGGATGGCTCTAATGACTGTGGGGCCTAGCCTCCCTGAAGGTCTACTATTCTTTATTTATGCCCTTTGCAAATGACTTTTCAGGGCACCCCCACCTCCCTTTGTAAGATCCACTCTCCCCACCTCTGAAGCACCCATGCCAAATAGGAAGAGAGGCATCTGAGCTTTGTTAGGGACAAGCCAAAGGCGGCATCAATAATGGCCGTGTTCCAAGGAGGGGGAAAGGGCAGGAGGTGGGTAAAGGCCTTCCCAGCTGAGGTGTGAGGTCACCTGGGCCCAGAAGAGCCTCCAACTCAGGTGAAGGCAGGAGCTCCATCCCAAGGGTCTCACTCGCCTCGTGAAACCAGGTGTTGCCCCACTCCTTGGATCATATTTTTGCTTCTCTCTACCGTGGGGAAAATAGGACACAGAGAATGATGAAAGGCCTCAGACAAAAGCCCCTAACCACCATTACCACCTGCCCCACCCCCAGGGGAGGGGCACAGATTAGGAGCCTGATAAGCTCATCAGATCCTGGGACCTCCCACTGGACTCCAGAGAGGCAGCATTGATTGGAACCGGGCCCCAGATGCATGGGGCTCCAGCCTCCGCCTCTGCCTTCTCCTCCTCTGTCCTGTCCACCCCCATCTCCAGGGCCTCTTGGCTGTCGGCCCTGAGGAGCACAGCAGACAAAGGCCTGGGAAGGCAGGGACATGTGCAGCCCCAGAACAGCTGCTCGATGGACGTGCATACTTGTGGAATCAGCCAAGAACCCATCTAGAGAAGTCCTCTTATTCAATCACCAACCTATCTACTCACTGGACATCACCAAAGTCTGCTCTGTACTGTGCCCTGGGCTGTGCACTCAACCAGAACTCCTCTTAGACTCGGCAGAACACAGAGGTGTAAATAGACAGGATGGTGATGCTCTGAGAGTGGTATGATGGGGGCTGCCGGGTGCCAGAGGCAAGGGTCTGGGAAGATTTCAGAACTGAGGACAGGTGAGATGGATTTTGGATAGTAAGAAAGGAGTCTTGTTAAGCAGATAGAAGGGGGAGCAGTGTAAAATAAAAGTGAAAAGTGGGGCGGGTACAGGGAAATGAGGGGAGGTGGGGTGGAGGGACCCAGATCACAAAGGCACTTGAAGCTGGGGCGAGGACTCGATTCTGAAGCTGGGGGCCACATTAGAAGGGTTTCAGGCAGGGAAGGTCACAGTCAAATCTGTGAGCTGCTGAGTGAAGAATGACTTGAGAACTGGGAGACCCATGGAGGCTGCCCCTAAGAATCAGGACAAGGCCTGGCCGGGGCAGTGGCTGAGGGCACACAGGGAGGTGTGAGGACAGAGAAGGCCCATCCATGGTAGTGTCCCCAGGGCCTGTCTTCATCTGCTGGGTGGGTACCCCACAAGGTCAGCACTGCCTGGGCTCTAAGAGAGCTGCAGGGGCAGCTTGAGATAGTCCTCCACGTCAGACCCCAAGACTGAGGATCTGCCCTGACAGCCAGCTGCCTTCGATCCCCTGCATGTGACCACCAGCCCCCAGGCTGCAGCACCCCACCCCACCCTGGGCGAACACACGGACATTCCTGGCCTGCACTGTGTCTCGGGGAGAAGTGCCCACCATTGGTCCCCTGGGGTGAGAACCACTGAGCCAATCTGGGAACTGAGCTGAAAGAATGAATTGGTCCGTTTCCAAACTCTGTTCCAGAAAAAACCTCTAGCTGAGAGTAAGCCGATCCACAGTCAGTCCCAGCTTTGACTGAGTTCTAGGCACGTCCCTTTTCCTCTCAGAGCCTCAATTTCCTCATCTGTATGGTGAGAGAGTTAGCCCTTCCAGCCTTGACTGTGTGTTACATTCCTCAAAATGCACAGAATTTTTTATGGTTTCCCCACCACTTGCAGCATCCCATGAGACTGATGGAATAGGTATTAATGTGTGCACAACGTAGATGCTAAAATTGAGGCCCGATGACCTACCCAAAGTCAGGAAGCACATGGCAGCAGAGCCCACAAAAGAACCCCAGGCTCCTGCTCCTCCATCTGACGCCTTTCCCTCAGAGCAACGCCATCTGCCTTGCTCACGCTGGTGGGAAGATGTTTGGTAATTATGGTCCACTATTCTCGTATGTGTTTGTTTCTGAGTGGGGCTAGGGAAGAAACAGGTCTTCCCATGGGGTCGTCCCCTGCTCCCTAGAATAACTAGCCTGAGTCAGGCCTCTGCTCCCGGGGCGTGGGGCAGGCCTCCTCAAAGACCCGTTAATGAACTGTGGTCCAAACCCAACATGAAGTGTTGGGTTTTCCCCAACAAGCGATTTCCCCAAGCGATTTCCACCCTAGGTTCTATGGAAGGGAAGGCGGGCTGTGTCCAGGCCTGGAGCCCCTACTGCTCCCAAATCCTGCAGGGGCACAGGGTGTGGACGGACCCTCGAGGACAGGGGTGTTAAGCTGCCTGGTGGCTGACTCTGCCCGAGAGATGCTGCAGGCAGAGCAGAGCTCTGCTGAAATAACAATGCGGCCATGAATCATATTTACAAACACTCCAGTGAGCAGGAGAAGGACATTAATTAAATATTCACATCCTGCAGGGCCTCGGGGAGCCGTGAGGATGAGGACATGATTGCAGCCCAGCGGGAAGCACCGTGCTGCCGGAATGCGAGCAGCCATCCGTCTCCTTCAGCAGCCGGCAGGTCTTATTATGATGATTAATTTTCAAGTTATCAGCAGTAATGCAATCATCCTCCTAGGCCAGGAAAACCCTCTTCATCACTCAAAGCCCAGGCTGGGGCAGCCTCAGGAGGCAGAGGGGGGCACTGAGCTTGTCACTGGGGTGATGAGAGAGAAGCAAACCAGCCCCCCAGCTCTCAGGATCGAAGGCCTGCCTGTGCAGGGCCAATTGGTCTGACCCCGAGGCCCGAGGCCCAAGGCCCCCTCAGGTGGGGCTCTCAGGGATCGCCCAGCTGCCTTTTGATGCTCCCAGGGCTAGCCCAGCTGCCTTGTTGATGGGGAGAAGAGAATGGATTCTCCCGGACATCTGGGAAGGCTGAGGCAGCTGTCCTGCCCATCAGCCCCGCAGAAGGAGCCCGGGGGCTTCTATAGACCCACTCGCCCCACATCCGTCAACCTCGATCAAGGAGGGCAGCAGGGAGCTGGGGGCTGCTGGGGCCACTGCAGCATTGTCCTGGAGACGCCTGGTCTGGGGATGAGGGAGAAGGAGGCGGGCGTTTCTCTCATCTGAAAAACCATTAATCCTGCTACAGTGATCGAGCACCCGTGACGAGCAGGCTTTGTGTTGCGCCCGCACGTGCCGGGCAAGGGGCGGCAAGAGGTAATTGATCAGGGATGAACGGGTGTCTCTTCCTTTGTGGACTTTCAAAGGCACCATTTGGTATCCCGAGCAGGGCGATCGATGAGAGGCAGCTGACCCCCCTGTGGCCACCTCCAGGCAGCAGGTGGACAGGCCCAAGTGGGGGACAGGCGGGGGCCAGCTCTGTATCCCGTGCTGTGCACTGTTAGCTGGGCCGGGGGCCTTCCCAGTGCAGGGCTGTGGGCCATCAATTTACCTTCTCTTTGCACTGAAAGGGAAGCTGGAACAGTTGCCGTGTTTTCTGATAAATTACAGCCAACCGTTCCCCAGGCTTGCAGTCCTGAGGATCCCAGCACTTGTATAAATCAGACTAATGAAAGCCGCGGTTGTCATCTTTGAGAGCAGGCATTCACTCCGTAAACCTTCTGGCATGCCCGCTGGGTGCCCATGCCTGTGCTGAGCCCTGGGGCCATGGAGACATACTGGACTTAGTCTCAGCCTACAAAAGACCCACAGGCCAGTGGGGCAGGCAGATGACCAAAGGCAGCAAAAAGGGGGCCTGGTGGGAGGAGTCTACTTTGGAACAGCTTCACCATCTCCTAGCTGTGTGGCCTTGGGCCAGTGCTTCAGCCTCTCTGAGTTTTGGTGGCTTCACCTGCAAAGCAGCTGTGATAATGCCTACCTCACGGGATGGTCATAAGAATGAAATGACAATACAGCACCGGCCTAGCCTGGCACCGGGCCCCTGGGGGTGGGCTCCGTAAAGGGTGAGTTCCTTCCCTTTCTCCTTGACTCCCTCCACCTGTAGGAAACCTCCCCTCCCCGGGGCCGCGGGAAGGCAGAGGAAGAAATGCTCAACTCCGCCTGGGGTTGGACAGGGAAGGAGTCACAGAGCAGGGGACCTCGAGGTAAGACTTCTAGAAGAGGGGTTGGGGGAAATTGGGGGTTTAGGGGCATGGAATATGGGGGAGAGACAGAGATATGAGGAAATAGCTAATGCAGGATGGAGGGTGCTGAGAAGGGGGAGGTGGGACGTAGGCAGGAGACTGAGGGGTGCCTGAGAGCACAGCAGTGTCACAGAGGAGCCTTGAAGGTTGCACTGAACTGGCAAATGTTCAACTCCAACATTTATGCCTTGAACCTTGAAGGATGGATTGGGACAGTGAATTGTCTGTTGAGATGGTTCTGGGTTGGGCCCAGGCCTGAGGATGGAGAGTGACTGAGAAAGAGCTTCATTGGGGAATGGGGATGAGAAAAAAGGGCAACTGAGCCACAGGAGGGGCCAGCTTGGCAACAAGTCCACAGCAGGGACATGATGTCTACTCTGGAGAACACATACCCTCCAGACACGGGCTCCCAGGCAGGGAGGTTCACAGACGCAAGGCAGAGACCAACCCACACAGAGAATGCCTTGCAGAGCACGCAGATACAAACTAGCAGAGACTGGGACACGTGGGCACGCAGAGATGTGCCACAGTTTGCACACACACAGAGGAAGCTTGCACATGAAGCACAGTCACGGAGCATGTATATCCAGATGGTCAGACTAGGGTGATCAACTCATCCCGGTCTGCCCAGGACTTCTCCATTTTACTGTTTCACCACGTTCCCCATGTCCTGGAAACCCCCTCAGTCCCACACAAACTAGGACAAGAGTTGGTCACCATAACATGGAGACATGCACGACACACAGGTGTCTGCGCACACGGAGACATAGACACACCTGGGCAGACACACTGAGTCACACACAGAGCAGAGAGACACAAGGCACCCAGACATGCCCCAGCCCACCCCAGAGACCAAGTACACACAAACACACCCAGATACAGACACGCATGCATGTACAAACACACACACACACACACACACCCCTACTGAACAAGAGAAATACCAAAACCTAAACCACTGAATATGCATTGGAAGGACTGATGCTGAAGCTGAAGCTCCAATACTTTGGCCACGTGATACAAAGAGCCAACTCATTAGAAAAGAGCCTGATGCTGGGAAAGATTGTGGGCAAGAGCGAAAGGGGGTGAAAGAGGATGAGATGGTTGGATGGTATCACCAATTCAATGGAAATGAGTTTAGCAAACTCCAGGAGATAGTGAAGGACAGGGAAGCCTGGCATGCTCCAGTCCATGGGGTAGCAAAGAGTCAGACACAACTGAACAATAATAAAACCAATAAAACAAAGGCCAAGCAAATTTCAGAAAGAACAAAATCAACCACTGAATCAGTAGACTAATGTGAGGTAGGCCTTGCTTTAATGTTAAAGAAATGCTTCTGGGAAGGGAAGAATGGGAGTGAACAGACCACAGCCGGAGCCCACACCAGAATCCTCTTAGCAAGGAAGCTTCTCCAACCCGACTCAGCTAGCCAAGTCCATAGGGGAGCGTCCTGCACGAGGTTCAGCCCATGAATTGGACGCCACCTTCCATCCTCATAGGATGTGGGCGGGATTAAGTGAGCAAACGTATGTGAGGCACCACGAATAGTGCCAGGCACATAGAGGGTTATGTTCAATACATCACAACTGTTATGGTACAGATCCTTGGTCCCTGTTTTGAATTTCTGAAACCCCAAACTTACTGAAAACAGAACATCTCTTCCTAACTGGTTAGGAGGCACAACCTTATCCAAACTGACATAAAGTTGTTTATCCAATTTTGTGTGACTATGCATGTGTCTCTGTGGGAATGTTAAGGTGCTTGGTTATGGGAAATCATATTAGTTTTGAAAATGCGCACAGTTCAGAATCTGAAACATACTGGTCCCAAAGGATTCAAACAAGGAACCATGGACCTGTACACCTTTGAATTCAGATAGATGGTATATCATTACGTGTGTGTTTGCATGCACTGCCTAACACAGGTGTCGCCCTTAACAGTATGCAAAGCATAGGTGTCTGTCCAACAGGCATTGCCCTTAACAGTACATGTTCACATACATTATCTCATGTGACCCTCCCAGAACCAGGGAGGTCTTCGAGTATCAATGTTACCTCTAGTTCACAGACCCACAACCAAGGCTCAGAGAGGCTGAATGACTAGCCCAAGTTCACACAGCTAGTTAATGAGGAACTGAGTCTCAAACCTTGGATCCCAGGACTTCAGAGCCCACGTTCTTTCCCTTACACTCCCTTACCCCCTACTGTCTCAGCTACTTGGTGAAAAACATGGGCATCAATGGAAGCAAATGGAAAGTAATTTCAACCTCAAGTTCAACATTTACGCCCTGAAGGCCCCAGCTGCCTATCACATAGACTAATGTCCAGAGTGCAGGGGTTGGACTGGGACCCCCTGCAAATTTGGGAGCAGGGTCCTGCCTCCACTCCTACTGGTCCCTTGCTGGTTTCAGAGAAGAAATGGTTTTTCCCTTCTACCTTCATTATAACCATCCGGTCCTCAGAGTCAGTAGCAGCCTGTTTGCCTTTCCTGAAATTCTCAGTGTTGGGCATAGCTTGGGTTTCACAACAGGAGCCCAGAGTTGGCTCAGTGCTTCAGGACATGAACCTTTTATGACAGTACACATGACATTGGTTTCTGGGCCCCAGGGGACAGACTATAACCTTGACTTTGAATAGCAAAGTGTTCCTACAAGGACCCAGACACCTACCCGCAGGTCCCAGCCCTGTCAAGAACAGTCATGAGCTCTTGGGTAAATTACTTAACATCGTTGGGCTTTAGGCAATATTTCCAAGTCCCTCCCAGGACTTAAATGCCACATAGTCCAAAAGCCTTCTCAACTCACTTGAACAGCGCCCCGACCATGCCTTTCACTGGTCAGGGACCATCTGCAGTGGCCCCTCCCCAGACAGCCAGGGTCATTTGGGGGTTCTCTACCTGGACTTTCCAGCTCTGGTTTTGTTATTCGCTATAAAAGTTTTCTGATGGGAAAGGGAGTTAGTGTAAAGACCTACAATAGAACAGCAGTTCCCATATTTAGCTGCACATTACAATAAACCCAGGAGGCTTTTAAGAATCAAATGTTCAAGCCACACCCTAGAGTGATTACATCAGAGCCTCTGGGGGAGGCACTTAGGCATTTGTAGTCACTTGGTGTCCCCAGCAATTGCAGTGTATAGTCAAGTTTTATTCATTTACTTAATAAATTTTCATTTAATTCTTACAAACTGTTTGTGGTTCAACTGATTCTTTCCCCATTTCTCTTCCTTTGCTGCTGCTGCTGCTGCTAAGTCGCTTCAGTCGTGTCCAACTGTGCGACCCCATGGACTGCAGCCTACCAGGCTTCTCCGTCCATGGGATTCTCTAGGCAAGAACACTAGAGTGGGTTTCCATTTCCTTCTCCATTCTCTTCCTTTACAGGTATAGAAATCATTCTCATCTCTACAGGTCCTTTTCAATTTGCTTTGTGAGTAAGAAGCCCTCTAATCGACTGTTTTTCTTTTGATTTTCTAGTTAGTACTGAAGCCTGGGAGATACAGGTGAAAGAAACACTTGAATTGTGTTCCACCAAAATGGGGGAGACTTATAAAGGCAAATTTTCTATTGTTATTTAATCTTTTCCACCCTAGCTAAGCTAGTTTATTTACTGTACTTTAAAAGTGGCTCTGGACAAACACACGATGAAATTATCCCCCAGTATGTGTCCAGAAGGGCACTAAAGGTAATATTTACATAGAATCCCAGGACAGCTATGACAGTGGAAGGGAAGGCATCCAGATCAGGAAGAGCATCCTCTGGATGTTAGACAATAATGAGCCTGGAGGAAGTTTAATTCTTTTTTATTTTATTAAAAAAATTTTTTTGTTATTTATTTTGGCTGGCATTACAGGCATGTGGGATCTTAGTTCTCCAACCAGGGGTCAAACTTGTGGCTGCTTCTTTGGAAGGGCTGAGTCTTAACTGCTGAACCTCCAGGGAAATCCATTTATTTTATTTTTTGGCCACATTGTGCAGCATGTGGGACCTTAATTCCCCAACCAGGGACTGAACCCACACAGTCTGCGGTAGAATCACAGATTCTTAACTACTGGATCATCATGGAAGTTCCTGAAATTTATTTCTGATGCTAGTGATTTTAGTGAATTAAAAGCTAACAGTGAGAATTCAATATTTGTACTCGGTTCTCAGAACTTCAGTTATATGCACTAGTAATATTTTTACATGCCTTTATTTGTAGGCAATAAACAAACAAATAAATTTGCTGTGGTTTTTCAGTCTCTAAGTCATGTCTGATCCTTTGCGACCACATGAACTGCAGCTCGTCAGACTTGCATGTCCTACACTACCTCCCAGAGTTTGCTCAAACTCTTGTCCATTGAGTCAGTGATGCCATCCAACCATCTCATCCTCTGTCCTCCCCTTTTCCTCTTTCAATCTTTCCCAGTATCAGGATCTTTTCTAATGTGTCGGCTCTTCACACCAGATCGCCAAAATACTGGAGCTTCAGCTTCAGCATCAGTCCTTCCAATGAACATTCATGGTTGATTTCCTTTAGGATTGACTGGTTTGATCTCCCTGAAGTCCAAGGGACTCTCAAGAGTCTTCTCCAGCATCACAATTCAAAAGCATCAATTCTTCAGCACTCAGCCTTCTTTATGGTTCAACTCTCACACCCATGCATGACTACTGGAAAAACCATAGCTTTGACTATACTGACCATTGTTGCCAAAGTGCTGTCTTTGTTTTTAAATATGCTGTCTAGGTTTGTCATACTTTTCCTTCCAAGGAGCAAGCATCTTTTAATTTAATGGCTGCAGTCACCATCTGCAGTGATTTTGGAGCCCAAGAAAATAAAGTCTGTCACTGCTTCCACTTTTTCCCCTTGTATTTGCTGTGAAGTGATGGGACCAGATGCCATGATCTTAATATTTTGAATGTTGAGTTTCAAACTAGCTTTTTTACTTTCCTCTTTCACCTTTATCAAGAGGCTCTTTAGTTCCTCTTCACTTTCTACCATTAGAATGGTATCATCTGCATATCTGAGGCTGTCAATACTTCTCCCCCAATCTTGATTCCAGCTTGTGATTCATCCAACCCACCATTTTGCATGACCCGCTCTGGATAGAAGTTAAATAAGCAGGGTGACAATATATAGCCTTGTTGTACTCCTTTCCCAATTTAGAACCAGTCAGTTGTTTCATGTCCAGTTCTAACTGTTGCTTCTTGATCCACATAGTTTTCTCAGGAGACGGGTAAGGTGATCCGGTAGTCCCATCCCTTGAAGAATTTTCTACAGTTTACTGTGATCAACACAGTCAAAGTCTTTAGCATAGTCAATGAAGCAGATGTTTTTCTGGAATTCTCTTGCTTTCTCCATGATCCAACGAATGTTGGTAATTTGATCTCTGGTTTGTCTGCCCTTTCTAAATCCAGCTTGTACATCTGGAAGTTCTTGGTTCATGTACTGCTGAAGCCTAGCTTGAAGGAATTTGAGCATAACCCAGCTAGCAAGTGAAATGAACACAATTATATGATACTTTGAACATTTTGGGGCATTGTCCTTCTTTGGGATTGGAATGCAAACAGATCTTTTCCAGTCCTGTGACTACTGCTGAGTTTTCCAAATTTGCTGACATACTAAGTGCAGCACTTTAACAGCATCATCTTTTTAGGATTTTAAATAGCTCAGCTGGAATTCCATCACCTCCACTAGCTTCATTCGTAGTAATGCTTCCTAAGGCCCACTGGACATCACACTCCAGGATGTCTGGCTCTAGGTGAGTGAGCACATCACCATGGTTTTCTGGGTCATTAAGACATTTTTGGTATAGTTCTCTTGTGTATTCTTGCCACTTTTTCTTAATCTCTTCTGCTTCTGTTAGGTCCTTATTGTTTCTGTCCTTTATCATGCCCAACCTTGCATGAAATATTCCCTTGATATCTCCAGTTTTATTGAACAGACCTTTAGTCTTTCCCATTCTATTGTTTTCCTCTATTTCTTTACCTTCTTGAATGGGTAAAGAAGGTGTGGTATATATACACAATGGAATATTACTCAGCCATAAAAGGAACACATGTGAGTCAGTTCTAGTGAGGTGGATGAACCTAGAACCTATTATACAGAGTGAAGTGAGTCAGAAAGAGAAAGATTCTAACACATATATACAGAATCTAGAAAAGTGGTACTGAAGAATGTATTTACAGGGCAACAATGGAGAAACAGACATGGAGAACAGACTTATGGGCATGGGAAGAGGGGAGGAGAGGGTGAGATGTATGGAAAGAGTAACATGGAAACTTATACTACCATATGTAAAATCGATAGCCAACAGGAATTTGCTGAATGGCTCAGGAAACTCAAACAGGGGCTTTGTATCAACCTAGACATATGGGATGGGGAAGGAGATGGGAGGGAGTTCAAAAGGGAGGGGATATATGTGTACCTATGGCTGATTCATGTTGAGGTTTGACAGAAAACAGCAAAATTCTATAAAGCAACGATCCTTCAATAAAAAATAAATTAATTTTAAAAAAAGAGAGAAGGCCTTCTTATCTTTCCTTGCTATTCCCTGTAACTTTGCATTCAGTTGGGTATATCTTTCTTTCTCTTCTCCTTTGCTTTTTGCTTCTCTTCTTTTCTATTATTTTTAAGGCCTCCTCAGACAACCATTTTGCCTTCTTGCACTTCTTTTTTCTTTGGGATGGTTTTGGTCACTGCCTCTTGTACAATATTAGGAACCTCCATCCATAGTTCTTCAGGCACTTTGTCTAACAGACTGAATCCCTTGAATCTATTTGTCACCTCCACTGTATAATCATAAAGGATTTTATTTAGATCATAGCTAAATTGCCTGGTGGCTTTCCCTACTTTCTTCAATTTAAGACTGAATTTTGCAATAAGTAGCTCACAATCTGAGTCACAGTCATCTCCGGGTCTCGTTTTGCTGACTGAATGCTAAGTCACTTCAGTCGTGTCCGACTCTGTGCAACCCTATAGACGGCAGCCCACCAGGCTCCCCCGTCTCTGGGATTCTCCAGGCAATAACACTGGAGTGGGTTGCCATTTTCTTCTCCAATGCATGAAAGTGAAAAGTGAAAGTGAAGTCACTCAGTCGTGTCCGACCCTCAGTGACCCCATGGACTGCAGCCTTCCAGCCTCCTCCATCCATGGGATTTTCCAGGCAAGAGTACTGGAGTGGGGTGCCATTGCCTTCTCCATCTAAATCTTCAGCTGCAAAGAACATAGTTTGATTTTAGTATTTACCATTTGGTGATGTCCACGCATAAGGTCTTCTCTTGGATTGTTGGAAAAGGGTATTTGCTAAAACCAGTTTGTTCTCTGGACAAAACTCTGTTAGCCTTTAAGGCCAAACTTGCCTGTTACTCTGAGTATCCCTTGACTACCTACTTTTGCATTCAAATCCCCTATAATGAAAAGGATATATATATATATATAGGTGTTAATTCTACAAGTTGTTGTAGGTCTTCATAGAACTGGTCAGTTTTAACTTCTTCAGCATAGACTTGGATTACTGTGATGTTGAATGGTTAACCTTGGAAACAAACTGAGTTCATTTTGTCATTTTTGAGTCTGGACCCAAATACTGCATTTTGGACTCTTTTGTTGACTGTGAGATCTACTCCATTTCTTCTAAGGGATTCTTGCCCACAGTGCTAAGCTGCTGCTAAGTCGCTTCAGTCATGTCTGACTCTGTGCGACCCCATAGACGGCAGCCCACCAGGCTCCCCTGTGCCTGGGATTCTCCAGGCAAGAACACTGGAGTGGGTTGCCATTTCCTTCTCCAATGCATGAAAGTGAAAAGTGAAAGGGAAGTCACTCAGTCATGTCTGACCCTCAGCGACCCCATGGACTGCAGCCTACCAGGCTCCTCCATCCATGGGATTTTCCAGGCAAGAGTACTGGAGTGGGGGTGCCATTGCCACCCCACTAATAGCTAATAGTCATCTGAATTAAATTCGCCCATTCTCATCCATTTTAGTTCACTGATTCCTAAGATATCAATGTTCACTCTTACCATCTCCTGCTTGACCATCTCCAATTTACCTTGATTCATGGATCTAACATTCCAGGTTCCTATGCAATATTGTTCTTTACAGCATTGGACTTTAACAACCAAACACATCCATAACTGAGTGTCATTTCTGATTTGGCCCAGCACTTCAGTCTTTCTGCAGCTATGCGTAGATGCCTTCTGCTTTCCCAGTAGCATATTGGACACCTTCTAATGTAGGGGGCTCATCTCCTGATGTCATATCTCTTTGCCTTTTCATACTGTTCATAGGGTTCTCATGACAAGAATACTTGGGTGGTTTTCCATTCCCTGCACCAGGGGACCACATTTTGTCAGAACTTTTCACTATGACCTGGGTGGCCCTGCAGAGCATGGCTCATAGCTTCATTGAGTTATGCAAGTCCCTTCGCCACGACAAGACTATGATCCATAAAAAATAAATGGATACAAATAAATAAAAACATTAAAATCTGATGTCCAAACCACATCCTAGGACAATTTTATCAGCACCTCTGATGGAGGCACCCTGGCATTAGCATTCACTTGGAGTCCTAGATCTCAGTGCACAGCCAGATTAAGAACCAGGGCTTCTCAACCTTGAAAATGATGCCTGGGAACCTTGTTCAAATGCAGACTGTGATTCAGCAGGTTACACTGGGGCCTGGGATCTGCATTTTTCAAAAAAAGCTCCCAGGTGCTTCTGATGCTTCCTGTTCTCAGACCACAGGGCTCAGTCATTTAGGAAGTCCCTTCAGGCTCAGATGATCTAATGAGCTCATTCCCTTCCTTCCAAGGACTGACTGTGAAACCTCACTCTCATGATGGGCCACCAGCCCACCAACCAGGCCCACCAGATTTTTCCTTCCCTCTACACCACCCCAGTGAAGTAGGTTATGCCAGAGTGTCCTCAGAGGCCCTGCATCACAGTGGGACAGACACGGGCTGAAAGACCGAGTCTCCACCTCCCCCATGGCAGGGACCAGGCCAGGGCAGGGACCAGACAGGGCCAAGGGGGAGGCTCGGCCAGCATTCATTCTCAGCCTGCTGTAATAATGTACTGCCACCGATGGGCTTCAACAATAGAAATTTGCTGTGCACAGTTCTGCAGATGAGAAGCCCAAAATCAGGTATTGACAGGGCTGGTTCCTTCCAGGGACTGTGAAGGGAGAAATCTGCTCCAGGTCTCTCTCCGGGGCTGGCAAATGGCCGTCCTCCCTGTGTCTCATCACATCATCTTCCCTCTGTGTGTGTCTGTGTCCAAATTTTCCCCTTTTATAAGAACACCAGTCATCCTGGGTAAGGAGGATGACCTCATTTTGACTTCAACATATGATTTTAGGGGAACATGATGTAACCCACGACAGCTTGTTATATAAGAAGTCAGTCCCAAGTTACGAGATCATTTGAATTTTCAAGAGGAGCCAGAAGTCTGGACTTACATGTGAAATCTTCTGATTTTTTTAATGTTGTTGATGTCTTCGATTTTAGAGCAAACTGTGTGGGGACCTCATGTTCTACATCCATGCCTGGGTTGCTCACCTTCCCTCCTGTAGAAACGGTGCCCCAGAACAGGCTGCAGCACCCTCCAGCACCTCCCTGCTGCCTTGCAGTTTGCCTCCCAGCTCTCAGCTTGCCCTGCTCCCCAACCACAACTACAAGATTCCCTCCTCTTACCCTTCTCTCCCTTCTTTTCCTTCCCTTTGTTTCCCTGCCTTTCAAGCCACCAGATTTGTTCTCTTGCAGTTCCCTCTGTCTGAAATGCTCTCCCAGCAAACGAAGTTTTAACCTTCAGCTCAGGGGTCATCATTTCTCCAAAGCCTTCCTGGACTGCCCCTGGCGCCATCCTTCCTTCCTGCTCCTGAACCTCTTAGAACTGCCCCCATGCCCTCGCTTCTATCATTGTGCCAGCTTCAGGGCACTTATTAGACTTGCTTGCTGCTCTGTCTTCCCCTTTCCCCTCTATTCTGTGGCACCACGGGAGTTGGGAACCAGCCTCACTCATCAGCTCCTAGGAGGTTCAGGCAATCATAGATTCAATTTCTAGCTCTGCCTGGCTTCAGCGACCTGGAACAAGTCACCCAACCTCTCACCCTCAGTTTTAAAATCTATAAAATGGGTATAACAAAACCCACAGCATTATTTTGAGAATTTCAGAACCTGGTACATAACAGGTACTTTAATAAATATTTGATAAATGAGTGAAACAATCACTCTAAGGAGAAGCCCTCAGAGCTCCCACTGGGGCTGATGAAATGCTAGGAGTGAGTATGGATTCTAGCGGCCAACAACTGTTTCATCTTTTGTTTTCACATGGTTTCATCTTTTGAATTTCATATTAATTCATTTTCCATTTTACAGCAGGCATGGTTGGTATTCTCACTGTCATTTTACGGAGGAGGAAACTGAGGTTCATAGCGTTGTGTCACTCCATGCTGTACAGCCACTCAGTGGCTAAAGCCCTGGTCGACAGACATACAGATCTACTGCACCTGTTTCTCCTGGTCCTGGTTTTAGGCAGAGTTGTTCTCATCAGCAGTCATGTGGTCAGACATCCCAGGCTGCAGAGAGTGCCACAAGCCCAACATCCCTGGGGCTGGTGGGCCAGGACAAGGGCTCCAGGCTGCTCCACTGCTTGACCTGTGCCCAGGCACCCCTCTCTGGGCCTCTAGGCCCCCATCTGTGCAATAAACCAACTAGCCCACCTGGGTTCACCTCTCAGATCTATCTTAGCTAGCTCAGTGACCTTGAACATGGTGCTTCATCTCTTGTGCTTCAGTTCTCTCATCTATAAATCAGTACCTCTCACAGGACAGTGGGAAACACATGAATGGCCATGAAGCACTTATCACAGTGCCTGGCCCATACTAAACGCTCAGTAAATGTTAGCTACTTGTCTTTATTCTATTGTGGGTCTCCACAATCCCCAGCACCCCTTCAGCCCTGGCGCTGCCTGCTCTCTGACTCCCAGTCCACTGCTCCTTCCACTCCATTAACCTAGAAGAAACCCACCCAGCAGGGCAAGGGAAGCCCCACCCCCAGTCTTCCCCAAGAATCCAGCTCTTCTTTGTCCTGTTCTGCTGACTCCCAGATTGTCCTGGCTGAGCAGCCCCAGCCCCCACTAAGAACGCTGTCCTGAAGACCCCCACTGGGACCCTGTCAGAGTCCCTGGCTTTGGGGGGCTGAACTCTGACCTCCATTCTTCCAGCATGAATTCGGCCTGCCTAAGGGCATGGGGCTAGGCCAGCAGGGCCCCTGGGAGGCTAAGGCTCTGGCAGGACTCCAGGCAAAAGTAGCAAAGCTCAGCAGAAATATCCCGACAGGGATGCAGGTCAGTGGCCTGGGAGGAGCTGGCAACAAGGGGTCTGCAAAGGCAAGGGCTGCCCGTCAGAGAACAAAGAAGGCCCAGGCTCCAGCCCCGGCCCCTGAGAAATCTACACCAGAGAGGAAAGGCCAGGAATTGGCCATAGAGCGTAGGCAACTTCAGGCTGCTGATGACGCCTACTTTTAACCTGGACTCTGGGATCCCTGGATTCTAAAGTGAGGCCATCTGCCTCTGAGGGAGAGAGACCCGTTTCCTGTTGGAGCTGTAAGGGGCTCAGAGCGCTGCTTGGCCCCAGCCCTTTGCCTCTGCTGTTTCTGCTATCCTTCCCCCTTGTCTGCCTGTCGAAATCCTCTTCACCCTTCAGAGCCCTTCTTCAGCTTAATGCCACCTTCTCTGGGAAGTTCAGATGCCCTAGAAGTGAGATGTCCTCACCTGGGCTCCCAAAGTGCCTCCCCTCCCTGCTTCAGAGCACTTCCCACATTGTCTCAAACTTTCTTGGATGCTTTTATCTTCCCTACCAGGCTGTGAGTTCTGGAACCATGTCTCTTCACCTCTGAATCCTGTGCCTGGTCCATAGTACTCTCTCCAAAACGAGAATGAATGAATGAATGAATGAATATACCAAGGGGTCTCATGTTCCAAAAGAGTCTTTCTGCTATAGAGATTCGAAGATCAAAACAAAAAGAGGCCCCTGACTGTAAACACGTGTGTGTGAGCATGCAACATTTACACTGGGCACCCTGGGAATTTGCTAGAATCCCATAAATGAAGAATTGACCAGCAGGGTGTAGCTGTGCTCAGCCAAGAAGTCACCTTTGCCTACCTGCCAGTGCAAGTTGAATCTCCTTCGACTAAGGAGTAAGGAGCCAGAGTTTGACCCCCTTTCTCGGCCACCTAGGCAGGGCACTGCCCTCTTCCCAGACCATTTGTCACCAGAATTCCATTTGGAATTCCAGGCCCCTGTCCCCTGGACTCCCACTCCCCCCAGCAGAGATGTACTCTGAAGCCTGAAATTCAAATATTGTGATCCATCTTAACCCAGACCTTCATCTCTTGCTAGGCTGTCTCTCTATCCCAGAGCCCTCACACTATGGCAAACTGAATTCTTCATCCTAGAGGCCTTCTCAAATGCTCCCTCTTGTTGCTTTATGGAATTCCACTTCCTAACAGTTCCATCTGCGCATCCCCACGAACCTCAAAGCTTTTATATCATCCAAGGTGGAGGTCAACATCCTTCCCATGAAAATCATCTACCACAGTCTGGGTTGGGGCTCTCACCTTCCACGCCACCTCTAAGGTAAAAACCCCATACAGATATATCCTTCTTCATTCACCTGACTCTAATGATTTACCTTTCTAAATATTTCTCAATTTCCTCCCTTCTCAGGCTTGAGCCCTCTTTATCTCCTGCCTGGACGGTTATAGTAAACTCCTCATTGGCTTCCACTCATTAGCTCTCCATCTCCTTCGACTCATCCTCCATACAGGTCACCAGTGGGATCTGTTTAAAATGCAATCTGATCACTTTTTCCTTAAAAATCTTCCATGGCTCACATTGCTTTCAGTGGAATTGATCACAGTGGTTTTAGCGCCACACCAGTCCTGCAGGATATTTCATAGACATAAGATTCAGGAAATGCTATACACAATGCCCCTCTTTAAGATTCATAATGTACATTAGCATCTTACAGATGGCTTCAGGACTTCCCCGATGGTTAAGAATCCACCTGCCAATGCAGGGAACAAACGTTCAATCCCTGTTCTGGGAAGATTCCACATGCCATGAAACAACTAGGCCTGTGCACCACAGCTACTGAAGCCCTTGTGCCCTAGAGCCCATGCTTTACAATGAGAGTAGCCCCCACTCACCACAACTAGAGAAAGCCCACAAGCAGCAACGAGCACTCACTACAGCCAAAAATAAATAAATCATAATTTAAAAGATGGCTTCATCATCCTAAACTCCAGCATCTTGCTCTCTGACTATGCCCACCTTCTTGCTGTCCCCCAGTATACATGTTCTTCAGCTTCACAGGACATCCAGAACTCAAGCCCTTCCATTTCTCTCTGCCCCAGTCCTGTCAGACCTCACTGGAACCCTGCCTCGTGCCCAGCATCACTTCTGTGCAGCCTGAGTCACCTCTCCCATTTTCAGAAGGGGTTCTTCTAAGTTTGCAGAAGACCATCTCCTACTTATGGGGCGAGGAGAGAACTTAGGAACTCCCTTCATGTCTGGCTCCCTTTCCTCCTGCCTCCCTCTGAAGGCAGACACCTCCACCTACATTCTGCATCTACTCCTCTCTCCCCTTTACCACCTGTATCCATCTTCTTTCTTCTATATCTTGTACCTTTGCTTTAGTCTCTACCTTCAGCCTATAAATATCACACTCCTCCATCCAACATGCAAACGAACCCCCCTCAGTAGTCCTTTGAATGCCACCTCCTTTCATAACTGCTAAGCCCTCTCTCCCCTCCCCCATATAGCCTTGCTTTTCTAAAGAAGCGTCTACCTTCTTCACTTCCATTTCACTCTTTCCATTCCAGACTCAACCCACTGCAGCCTTTCAGACTTCACCACCTTCTGAAACTGCTCTGGTCGCAGTCACCTAGAGTTACCTGACTCATGCATTCACTGCCTTGCCTTCAAGATCCTCCCTGGAGCAGCTGGCACTGATGGGCCATCCCTTCTTTTGTACACAGCTGTGTCCTAGCTGGTAGGAAATGAGTCCCTGCTTTTCCTCCCGCTTCCTCTGACTCTGCCCTGCTCACTTGCCACCTACACGCTAAGAACCTCCAAGCTCCACCTTGGTAGTCTGCTCTTTTCTATGTGTGCCCTGTCCCTGGGCATCTCATCCACACTCATGTCTTCAACTGCCCCCCAGCATGTGACCATCCACACTCCTGTCCTTATCTCAGACCTCTCTCTGGAACTCTGGGACCACATGCCCACTGTCTGCTGGGTCCTGAATGTGCCAGACAACTCACAGCCAACACATCCTGAGGACTCATCTCCTGCTTGTGTGCTCCCCCAGCAGCAAATGAGACCTTCCAGTGCACAACCCAGACACTAGGGTCACCCTGGTCCCTTCCTTCCACTTCTCCTTCCCTCCCAGGCATAGCTGGTCATACAGTATGGCAAAGCCAACCTGACCATACAGAGGAGAAAACTTGCCAAACACAGTTCCAGGGGTCCTACTCTGACTTACTGAATCCAAAGCTCCCAGGCTGGGCCTGGGAATCTGAGTTCCTAGAAAGCACCTCCAGCCTGCTGGGATGCCTGGCTCAAGTCCCAGACCGGCATTTAGGAACCACTGTTCTCTGATTTGTCCCCTGCCAATCTCCACTGCCAAAAGCACCTCTGCTTGCCCCATCTGATCCATCTTCCACACTGAAGCTAAAATGCCATAGGACTATGGCTCACCTCTCCTAAAACCCTTCTATATGCCCCCTCCAAGAACCCCACTTCATAGCCATGCGCACTTAGTGGAGTGACTTCTGCTCAACTCCTATGTCACCTCCAACCTCACTCCCCTCTCCTCAGATGTTGCACTCTAGCTGCCCCAAAGGATAATTAGTCCCCAAACCCACAGCCCTGTTCTACAGCTCCTGGCTTTGCACACATTGCTCTTTCTCATCAGATCTCATCACTCCCTCAGCCCCTCTGGATTGACTCTAAAGACTCAGCACAAGCTGGGCTAAAAGCCTGCCCCTTAGGTACTGTTAGCCCACACTGGATGACAGATTTCCTAGGATTTTCCCCCCAGGAAAATGATGGGTCCTTAAGACAAAGCCTGGACTTTGATTGGTCACCATCCCCAGAGCTGAACCCAGCAAGATTAGTGGATGGAAGGGTGAAATAAGAGAAGGAATGGGGGAGAACAGAGAGGCCCAGAGAAGTCGGGGTGATTCTGCCTATCTGTCTTTCGGCCCAGGCCACCAACTGACCACTCCTTAGCAGGGACTTTGCTCTGGATTCTCAGGCTGGGTTCTTAGAAATACCACCCTGGTGGGGTTTGTGCTGCCCCCAGGCTCTGACATTCCCCTAGTAGCCAGGTCAGAGAGGGAGCTGCATTCCCCACTCTCCATGTGCCCTCTGATAAGGTTTGGGGCATCTAAGAAGTCTTATCTCCTCCTGTCTGCCCTGGCCACCTCTGAACTTCATTAACAAGGACAGTGGGTTCATGGGACCCCAGGACCAACTTGCACTCTGAACTAGCAGTCCCCTCCTCTTCTTGGACCCTCTCCCACCCTCGCTCAGTGCCTGGGCAATGCACCACGACTCCCCATCCTGTCTCTTTTCCTTTTCCCCTCTTTGCCCACACAGTGCCTTTGCTGCAATACCTGCCAGTCACTTCAAGGCTTTCCCTGTGGCTCTGACTCCCAACTTTACTTCCCTCCACTGTCCTGCTTCAACCCCTCCCCAGCCTGGTCTGAAGATGGTGGAGGCCATGTTGGGGAGGAGAGCTGGATGGGGGCAGAGGTCTGCGTTAGTTGGATGGCACCCTCACTTTGCCTCCTCACTGTGCAGACACCAGACCCTCCATAAAGTGGGCTTGATTCTGTGGCAGCCCTAGCCTTTGCCTCCCATACTCAGGATCAAGTACATAATTTGTGGATCTGGTGCAACATGAAAATACAGGACCCCTTGCCCAAAAGTGGTTAATAATTTCAAGATGGCAGTAGGAGAGCACTGAACCAAACCCCAGGCCCTCCTAAATGCATGGCTCTGTGGACTACACAGGTCTCACGTCCATGAAGTTGGCCCTGCCCACACCCTTTCCCAGCTGGGGACAGCCCCTCTCCCCTCTCCTGTCCTCAGCTGCTTTCTAGGGAAGCTCCTCAGGGCCTGAGAGCAGGACCCCAGCCCCAGGCACCCGCAGAGGTCCAGAGCCCTGTTCAGCAGGCACTCAATTCCTGCAGTCCCTCTGGGGATCTTCACCCCCACACTACCTCTGGGCTGCAGGGTACATACCCCCTCCTCAGATCAATGCTTATTGACTGAGCCCCACCTGGCTAAGCCTGTGGAGGAGAGGACAAGTTGACAAAGGCTCAATTATTGCCCTCCAGGAGTTCAGTTTAATAGCAGGATTAAACCTTAAACAAGAGCAGGACCAAACACAGAATTCAGTGGGTTCAGAGAAAAATCATTATATTTGATTAGGAAGCTGAATTTCAAGAAAGATGGCATAAAGGTGGACTTCCATGAGTGGGCAAGATTTTATTTACCCGAGGAGGAAAAGGGCTTTCCCAGACGGTTGCACCACAGGCACATTAGAGGTGGTGAAGATGCCTGGCAGGTCCCAGAATCCTGGGTTGTGCAGTTTGCCGAGGCATACTGACGGCAGAAGAGTGGGAAGAGACTGGAAGGGAATTATAGGGTCTGCGTGCAAAGCTCTAAGAGCTGTGGTGAAATGTTTGTCGTTTCGTAGCGGAGGCACTGAGGGGGCGTTAGGTTTGGGCCATATTTCGGATTAAAGGGAGAAAAGAGGCGATTTCCTCCACTTGGCCCTCCCAGCCTGCCGGCAAGTGCAAAGTCTCACTTTTCTGCAAGACAGGCCGCTGATATCCAGGGTTCTGGAGCTTATTCAGTCCACCCTTCTCTGAGCTACCCACAAGGGTGCAGCGGCCTGGGCTCCCTCTGCCACACCGACGCGGAGAACCCACAATCTCGCGCGATTCTGGGTTCCGCGCAGCATTGCGGGGCGGTTGTTGGAGTGGTCTGAGGCTTTTCCGCCACTTCCTTCCGTGGTCCTGCTCGTGGTGGTGGTGGTGGTGCGGAAGTTAGGTGGATTGGTGGTGGTTGCGGAATAGGATCCAGAACTGGGAGTGGAGGCGACCTACTGGGCCCATCCAGAAGGCATGCCTGGGAGTGGGGACAGGGTGGCTGTCATCCCCTGGTGGACCTACTACCCACTTATTTTAACTTTATATTATGTATATTCTCAAACATACACGAAAGTAGAGAGAGTGGTATAATGATTTCGCCAAGCCCCACCGCCGAGCTTCAACGATTTTCTCCTCTTGGCCACCCACTTTAAAGAAGGATGTGGGTGGCCTGGAGGGTGGCAGAGACGCCCCCCCACCCAGAGTTGTAGGAGAGCTGGTACCAAGCTTGCACCCCTGGCGAATGTACCGCCAAGAGGCAGAGCGCGGGCACAGTAGGGCTGGGAGCGGGGCTCACGCTGGGTAGGGGCCGCGGGGGGTGGGGGCGGGGCTAGCGGGGCGGGGCTTGGGGCGGCGAGGGGGTTGGGGGCGCTCTCCCGGTGACTCAAGGCGCGTGGGGCTGGGCGCAGAGCTGCAGTCTCCGCCTTTGCAGCTTGGAGTGTGCCCGCTGCGCCGCAGCTGTCCGTGCCTGCCGCCGCCTTCCCGCCGCCGCCACTGCTGCCACTATGCCCAACTTCGCCGGCACCTGGAAGATGCGCAGCAGCGAGAATTTCGACGAGCTGCTCAAGGCGCTGGGTAAGCTGGCCCGGGCAGCGCGCCCCGACGGAGAGTAGCGGCCGGAGGCGCCCCGGGGCCCGCGGGGAGTCGGCTTCAGGGACCAATACCAGGCAGGAGGGAGTCCTGGGTGCCTTAAATGGGGGCGAATTCTAAGGAGCATCCCATCTAGAAGTGGCGAGGAGAGCTTGGGATCCACTCATCCAGCGAACGTTTGCTGGATCCTTGGCGCTTTCCCCGACGGCTCGGTCTTTATCTCGCGCTAGATCATCGCTAGGAGAGATTATTACTGAAATCCTGGGAGGGTAAGGGACTTTAAATTTGGGGACTCATTTTGAGACCAGGCCCTACCACGTGCTACCGAAGGAAAGCCATTTACCCTCTCTGAGCCTCAGTTTCTCATCTTGAAAATCAGGGCGAGAGCCGGGGGAGGAATGGTTCATTTGTAAGTCCCCCTTCTATAGTCAGAGGGTTTGGGAAATGCCGGGCCAGTTCTGGGACAATGGGCGGGTGACGAGACCCCGTGACCCGAACCCGGGTCGCCCACGTTCTTCCCGGGGCAGGTGTGAACGCCATGCTGAGAAAAGTGGCCGTGGCGGCTGCGTCCAAGCCGCACGTGGAGATCCGCCAGGACGGGGACCAGTTCTACATCAAGACGTCCACCACTGTGCGCACGACCGAGATCAACTTCAAGGTCGGAGAAGGCTTTGAGGAGGAGACCGTGGACGGACGCAAGTGCAGGGTGAGGTCCCAGAGACTAGGCAGCCTTCCCGGATCCCTGCTCCCTACCCAGGAACCGTTGCAGCCAGATGAGACCTCCGTCTCCTTTTGCAGCCTGTGGCGCGCCTTCCTTGCAGGGCGTGTGCACCGGCTGTTTGCTCAGAGGATCTGTGCAACTCGTTGCCCTGGGCTCAGAAGAAAGTCCCACCCCAGCCCCTCCCAACCTCCTCCCTAAATTGCCTCCCTGGGTGCTAACCGCCGCGCTTAAAGCGCAGGCTTTTGGTTACACCGCGTTCCTTGCAGAGGTTTCTGCGGCATTTTGCAGCGATCCTCGCGCGAGCCCAGGCGTCTGGGGAGGAGGAGGTGGCTGGGCCGCGTTGCCCGGCCGTGCGGCTGCCACGTTTCCTGTCGCAGGTGGAGCCGCAGCTCTTGCGTACCGCCCTCCCAGGTCCCTGGGCCCTTGGGAACGCTCTGGATCCAGTTTCAGCAGTCTTGATGGCCCCGTACCTCTCCTGCTCGCCCTCAGTTAGGTTCCTTGAAGGAAAAGACGAAACCTTTCCAAAAGCAAGGCAGATTCTGCCCGGAAAATGGACTGAGTGCCCTCTTGTAGTCCTCAGGGGCAAGAATTCTGTTTCTCTCCGTTTATCCGTCCCAGGGATGAATCGGTGTACTGAAGCAAGAGGTTGTAAATCCGTTTTTTTAGATGGGCAAAGTCGCATTCGGTTGGTCTCTGGAATAGAATGGAAGGTTGGCTACCCATGTATTTTGAGGACAGATGGAAAAACAATCGCTGATGCTACCACTTATTTAAAAAGTGACAAATGTCTCCCTCCTCTCCCCCAAGGTTTGAAAAAAGAAAAACTCATAGCATTCCAGAGAGTGAGAAATTGTTTTTCACCTTTCCGGAGCCGTGCCTGTCTGATCTAGAGTGAGACTCTCTGGGCACTGGGTTTGGGAGAACATAGAGACACAGCCCCCCAGAAGCACCCTGGCCCACGAAGCAATATTTGACCCCCAGAGTTGACACAGCCTGAAAATGATATCTGGGCTTGGAGCTGGCAAGATCCAAGCCCTCAGCCACTGCTCTGTTTGCAAAGACAGAAGAGCAGGACATCTCTTCGGCATAGAGGGAAGGTCTGGGAGTCTAAGGTAAAAGGCCTGGCAATAGGCAGGACTCAGTTTGGGTACATCCAACAGTGAGTACTGCTGGAGACAGTAATTCTGATCAGAAATCAAAGGTTCACAGGACAGCCTGGAGAGCAGGCCTTTATCCATCCCCACCCTGCCTAGTGAACGTGTCCCATGTGTTAGTTAAAAAGCCAGTATGTGCACATTCAGTACAGCCGCCTCGCCCAACTGTATAGCATTTTGCTTCATGCAGACGCCAGGGAAAACTACAGGGGAATCCCTTCTTTGCCTCCTACCTCTGACAGCATGAAGACCCTTCAGATCTTGATCTTAAAAAATTTTTCTTTTCCTAGAGAGATGTAACCTGGGAAGTGGCAGTGTTTTTATTCTCAGAGAAACTCAGGATTATCAGAGCAGGCTGTGTACTGCGTCTGCTGAGTGCAAACAGAAAGCGAGGCATTATCCCCAAATCCGTGCAAGGAATAGGTCCTGATTTGCTGGCTAGATGTGGTCACAAATATGGTGTCTTAACCATTCTAAAATTTTGTATTTTCTGTTGTGAAGCTTTTTGCCCTCAACAGCCAAATTGCTTGAAGGGGGAGCCCATTTTGACATAAATGAATCATTTTATGCTCTCAATTTTATTCCTGAAGATGTAAGGCATGCCTGAGGCTTTGCTGCTTCTGTGTGTGTGTGTGTGTGTGTGTGTGTGTGTGTGTGTGTATATATAAGGTATGTTTATTCTCCCATAAAATCTGTGGTCAGCCCTCTGAATTTGGGCTTGATAAGGCACAGCAGAGAAGGTTGTGTGTGCTCCTGACAGGGACCATGTGTTGCTTCTCTGCACAGCAATTATTCTCCCGTGCTCATTGTTGTCTCTGCTCCCCGCTGCCAAGACTGTAATTAATGTCACTAATGGTTTTCCTGCCCGCAGAGCTTACCCACTTGGGAGAATGAGAACAAGATCCACTGCACACAAACTCTCCTGGAGGGGGACGGCCCCAAAACCTACTGGACCCGTGAGCTGGCCAACGACGAACTCATCCTGGTGAGTGAGACCCCCCCCCACCCCACCCCAACCCTGAAAGGAATTCGCAGGTTTCCAGCTGCTGCTCGTAACAGGGCCCCGCCAACGTCGTTCTCACTAGCCCATTCAGGGAGAGACACTCTATGCCCTGGCTTAAAATGTAAGCAGAAAAGCTCAAGATGACAGTTTAGGCCAAAGGAAATCACTGTTAGATGGTTGGCAGGAGAGCGGAGTGGCTCAGAGGGCAGAGTAGGGGCTAGAGACATGCTACGCTGCCGGCCACTATCCAAACCCACACATCCCGGCGGTGACTAGCTGACTTGCTTAAGCCAACCTCCCCTCCAGTTGGACTCAGCGTGCGTGGGCTCTGCGAGGTCCCAGAGTTCACTCTGCAGAAGGGGTTTTCCTCACCTCACCATTCTCCACTTTGCTGCCCAGGAAAGATTTCAGAACTTTCAGTACGCCTGCACTGGAAGTCTTTTTACCGCCACACCCCCGCCCCCTCTGGACCCGGACTTACAGACTCCAATGGCTTTCCCGGAGACAGACAAGAAATGCTAATTTAAGACAGTCTGAGGGTTAACTGGAGAGGGTAATCAGGGAATCAGATTGAAGTATTTTAAACATCCCTGACCATGCAAAATATACCTGCTGAGGCCAAGTTAGAAACCTCTGTAGTTAAATCACACACCTTCTTTCTTCCCCTTTATTTAGGGGAGCAAAGGAAGTTGTGGGGGGCAGGAGTGAAGGACAGCTCCCTGTTATGCTCCCTTTGTGTTTCAGAACAGACCAAGCTTTCCTGACAACAGCCTTCCCGGCCTGCCTCTTCACTCCCCCCAACCACCCCCACCCCACCCCCATCCCCACACTAGAAAAGGGGAAAGCTGTTGTGGGTAACCAGGAAATGATATCCTTTGTTCTCCATCAGGCCTGTTGTTAACATCTCCCCTCTAAGACTGCCTGCTTGCCCCGTTTTAATGAGAGTCAACCTGAAAAGTCAGGGAAGGAGGTGGCAAGGAATGCTAGGACAGGACTCACTGTGACCCGGGCCTGGCCCTTCCCTCCCCAAGCTGTAAAATGAGGGTTTGGACTGAAGCCTGGTTCCCCCCGAATCCAGGTCCCTCTCAGCCCTGAAATTACATGTTTATTCTGTAGGAAGACCCTCAATTGAGCTGTTTCTGTTACTTCAGCGGAGGCTGCTTGATCTCACTCTTGCCTTCTTGTCCTTCCCTGAGACGATTTCCCAGACTTGCTCCTCTCACACAAAAAGGACTGCCTTCATTTGCAACCTGGTTAATGTTGTTTCCAGGGCAGGAATACATTGATGGGGTTGGGGGAGCAATTTGAGGCCGAGAGATGGAAATTCAAGAGAAAAAGTGACAGGACCAGGGATAGCAAAGAGGGGATGATTTTTAGAGTTCTTGAGGGTAGCTGAGGGTTAAGTAGGCTCAGTGTGCTTGGTGAGAAAGTGTGATTTTATTAATCTCTGTAGTATCTGAGCAGCCCGCACACTGGCTCGATTCTGTTAGGAGATTTCCTCCACTTCCAACTCCCCCACTGCATCTCCACCCGTGCTTCTCTCCCTGGCTCAGCAGATACATACATACATACATACGAGCCTCAAAGGGAACATTAATTCTTGGCATTTGGGATCTAAAATATGGGCTTTTGTTCCAAGGGTTATTATCATTAATAAATCCAAATGTAGGGAGATACCGTCTCTATAAACAAGAGGCAATTTATTCTGGTTAACTTGAAATAAGCTCTCCCAGCAACCCCAGGCTGTAACTTGCCTTCTTTTGAAAACTGAATAAAGTCCCTTAAACCACTCTGCAACACTACAGAGAGTTTCTTTCAGGAACCTCTCATAATAGTTTGCGGGCTGAGAAGGACATTTTGAACGTGGTTGGAAATGTAGCCATTTCTTCTTGTTTCGTGAAGCTATTTGATGGCCTGGGTGAGGTGTCGATCATAGAGCACAGGTAAAGAGTCCAATCCCTAAACTTTGGCCTGCCATGGGACACTCCATGGCCAGAGAGCTGGAAGAGTTTTGGAAAACTGACATGGTTCTGAGAGGTCTGGACATTTGAGAGGTGAATTTCTATGGGAACCCCTGCCTCACCCTCCCCCAGCACCCAGCATCGTCTGCTAATTCCTCACTAATGAGGAGAGGGAGGAAGACCAAGAAGGTGTCCCGAGCAGGCACAGCTGTGCCGGTATGATCAGCAGTTCTCTATTTAGGCTGGTGATGAGCATTTGATTCCTTCATGATCACTAATGACTAGTATTTCCCTGAAACACACGTTAGAATAATGTCCCAGCTCATGTTCTCTGAGAACATCTAATGACCAACGGAGTGACCCAGGGGAAGCTACTAGTATGTTCAAGCTCTTGCGTGCATGTGTGCTAAGTTGCTTCAGTCATGTCCAACCCTTTGTGACCCCAGGGACTGTGTAGCCTGCCAGGCTCCTCTGTCCATGGGATTCTCCAGGCAAGAATAGTGGAGTGGGTTGCCATGCCCTCCTCCAGGGGATCTTCCCAACCCAGGGGTGGAACCCATGTCTCCAGTGGATCCTGTACTGCAAGAGGATTTTTGTTTTACCACTGAGCCAACAGGGAAGCCCATTCATGCTCTTAGTTCAGGGTTTTTAACCTAAGGCCCTTTTGACAATTTGAAAGATAGGGACTCTCCCACAGAAGAAAGTATGTCTGCAAACAAACATATCTATGTCAGTCGACAGACTGGGGACATCCTGTTTGTTTTACTTAAATTTTTTTTTAATATACATATGGCTTTTTCTGTCCCATTTATCTGTGAGGGACCCAGGAGAGCAGGCCTGTGTGTAATTGCCAGTTTTTGGAAGAGTGAAGACAGCTTACTTACAGGGATATCTTTTCAGAGGCCAGAAGAAAATGGTTCTCCTCCATTTGTGGAATGATTTGTGCCCTCTCCACAGCAAACAAACAAATAAAGGGTCATAAAACTGTAGCTGAAAGAACTGTGGGATCATCTCGTTCAGTTGCACTCCTGCCCTCAACTCCCTGCCGCTCCATCTCCGAATTGTCCAAGAGACCGGAGCGGTGCCCCAGTCAGCTGGCTGTGAATTGCAGGCCTAGCTTTGGAGGCCTATGCCATGCTCTTGCAGCCAAGACCACGTTTCTAGCTCACAGGTTCCTTGAGTATCACTGACACAACATCTCAGGTGTCTCTCAGGATAGGCAGCAGCTTCCTAGAAGGCACTTCTATACCCTTTCCAAGGATATCCCACCTGACTGTTCATTATTGGATCCCAGGGTTCAGTGGCCGGGGCCCATTGCTCTCTTGAAATCACTTGAAAAGAGACAGAACCACTTCAGAAATGTTCAGTATGACATACCACCACCCCCACTTCAGTTTAATTTAAAAAACCAAAGCCAGGAAACTTGCATTTTTTATGTCAGCACTCCCAGGTTCCAGAAGCAAAGGAAAACTGCACACAATATAATTCTATACCCTAGTTGCCTCTCTGCCAGTGCAGAGCTCAAGGGAGGAAAAAAAAAATCCTTAGCGCTGAGCATGAACACACAGCACAGGAAATTGAATGTCTGTTACAAAGAGTTTTTAACGGGGCAGTAAGTGGCCTTATTAGCGATATGCTTTAAACATTTTTGCACAGGCATCTGCACTGATTGGTTTTCCTTCCCTGCAGACGTTCGGCGCCGATGACGTGGTCTGCACGAGGATTTATGTTCGGGAATGAAGGCGGCCAGCTTGCTCCAGCTTTGGGGGTGGGATGCATGTTCCCCCAAGGAATGTCATAGCTCTGAGCCGCCAGTGGACCTCCTCTTCCCCAGTATTAACGTTAGGTGATCCCGATGTCCCCCCAGTAATGCTGTAGTGTTTTCCCCAAGGCTTTGTGCCTCTGTCTCCCTGGCGCTCCATAGTCTGGCATCTGTATGGTTTCATCAGTCATTAAACTGGGTGTACACACCTCAAGGCTTTCTCCTTCTTTGGACTGCCTCTTCAGTTTCCACAAAGGTCTTGGTGATCCTGCTGACCCGAGCTCTGCATTGGTCTGTGTAGGGGCTTTCGGCTTCCACCTTGGTACTGAGCTTGGAGCATATGGCAAGGGTGGCGAGCTGGGCTCCCTCTGAAAGGATTCACACTGAAGATCCAGGTGTGCTTAGACCTCACTATGCTGGTGTTTTGGTTGAATTAGTTGATATATTGGTGGTTCCCAGCAGGAAAGGGAGGGCACATTCGAAAGGGTTTATTGAGGAGAGCTCAGAATGAAGGGACTATTTACACAGGCCTTTACATGGACGAGGTGAAGAGAACCAACAAAGGATGGTGAGGTACTAAGAGACCAGCAGTAGGGAGCTGGTATACTCCCATAGAGAGACGGACAGAGGGGTCATCAGACCATAAGAGCCTGGAAGAGAGACCACTACATATAAGAGTTGTGGAGTACAAAGAATGTGGTCACTTCCAAAGCCCCAGTATGTGGGTAGAGGGGGGTTCAGAGGGTGGGAGAGAGTCTCTGGCTTGGAACAAGGGGGTTAAATATACTGACCACCCAACTTTCAATCTCTGATCTACTTATTCTGTCCGCTGGCCAAACCCATCTGGAATCTAGAGGGCAAAAGAGTGGGCAGGTGGTGGGGCGTGGAGAGGAGGGTACTGCCCACAGGAGTTACCCTCCTAGGACAGAGCCAAGAGGAGAATGGATCCCAACATGCAAAAGGACAATAATCCAGTCACCAAGTCTAACATTTGAAAAATCAGGAGAATTCATATGAAAATGCATTTCTATTTCCTTAGAAAAATGGGGAAAATCTGGCATCTCTTACAGGGCAACAGTTGGCTTAGCAACTTTCCCCCTTAAGTGGAACTTACACTCTCTGCCTTCCCATGGGCTCCACCATTGCCCCTGCCCGCATTTGCATTGCTTGCCCAGCTTCTTGGTCATCTCTTCCTACCATCCTAGGCACAGGGGTTCTTGGCAAGGCCAGGCCAGAGTTGGCTGGGTGGGCATGGGTGAGGCCCAATTTAGATGACCAGTTTAAGGTGACCCTGAAGAGCTCACCCTGGGTGGCTCAGATGGGAATGAATCTGCCTGCAATCCAGGAGACCCTGGGTTTGATCCCTGGGTGGGGAAGATCCCCTGGAGAAGGAAATGACAACCCACTCCAGTATTCTTGCCTGGAGAATTCCATGGCAAGAGGAGTCTGATAGGTTACAGTCCACAGGATTGCAAAGAGTCGGACATGACTGAACGACTTAATACTTTCAAAGAGTTCACACCCTGATGGGCGAGGTGCCACCACCTGTATGTAAATAAGGACACCTTTACCTGACTCATCACATCTCCGCAGTCCAGAACCCTACTTTGCTGATGGGAACTTTGGCTCTTTCTCAAAGATTCTACTACTTACCTGTAGGAGGAGTTGCCTAATGATTTCTTGGAGGAAGAGGGCTGGAGTGGCACCTCTAAGGAAGGGGAGCACCAGGACTGTCTGGAGTGCCACTTTACTCAGAACAAAGGCTGTAGCCTGTTTGTCTTGAATCCTTCTCTTCTTCATTTTCCAGAGAAAAAGGCACAGTGTTTCTCACCTCTCTTGGAACACTGCTCACAGGACATTAGCATGGGACCCAATATGGGAGTTGCTCCTGTAATTTTCAACCTTTAAATATTTATGTGTATGCACTTTGGTGGCTCAGATGGTAAAGAATCTGCCTGCAATGTGGGAAACCCAGCTGCCATCCATGGGTCGGGAAGATCCCCTGGAGGAGGGCATGGCAACCCACTCCAGTATTCTTCCCTGGAGAATTCCATGGACAGAGGAGCCTGGTGGGCTACAGTCCATGGGGTCGCAAAGAGTCAGACACGACTGAGCAACTACAGACACATTACATATGATGTATAATTAACACATACATGTAGGATGAACACCTACACAAAATACCACTGTCATCAGAATAACCTCACAATGATGCTATTCTAAACATGTCACTCGTCTGCTCAGCAAACCCACAGTCTGCGACAGAAAGGTCAACAGAAAGGTCAAACTCTCTGGCGCCCCATGTCTTGGTCTCACCAGACGAAACAAAGAATGAAGGCTTTGGTGTTTATCACACCTGGCTTCAACTCCTGGCCACACCTTTGGTTTGCAAATATAAGAAACCCAACCCCAACCAGCCCCAGCATAAAGGAACATACTCTGCGACAACACAGCTGAACCTTGAAAACGTTATCCTAAGTACAAGAAACCAGTAACGAAGCACCTCATAGTATATGGTTCCATTTCGAAGAAATGTCCAGAACAGATAAATCCAAGACACAGGGTGGATTGGTGGTTGCCTAAGGCTGGACATAAAGAGAGGAAATGGGAGTAAAAAGTTTCTTTGGGGTGGGGGGGCCTGTGGTAATGAAAATGTTCTAAAATTGATGTGGTGGTAGTTGCACACTCTACAAACACAAAAAAAACCCACTGAATTTGTGAAGAATGCTGGGGAAGCTCTCAGGATTCAAGCAAAAGCTGCAGAAGCTGTGCCTTAGGTCCTAGAATCTGAGGCAAACCTCTCTACCCCTCCATCTCTGACTCCATTTTGACTTCCTTATAGAACTGATTCAGGTCATATAACCACCCCTGGACCAATCACAATGGAGAGAAACACAGTACAAAGATTGGCCAGGCCTAAGGAGCGCTGAAGAATTGATGCTTCTGAACTGTGGTGTTGGAGAAGACTCTTGAGAGTCCTTGGACTGCAAGGAGATCCAACCAGTCCATACTGAAGGAGATCAGCCGTGGGATTTCTTTGGAAGGAATGATGCTAAAGCTGAAACTCCAGTACTTTGGCCACCTCATGTTTAGAGTTGACTCATTGAAAAAGACTCTGATGCTGGGAGGGATTGGAGGCAGGAGGAGAAGGGGACGACAGAGGATGAGATGGCTGGATGGCATCACTGACTCGATGGATGTGAGTCTGAGTGAACTCTGGGAGTTGGTGATGGACAAGGAGGCCTGGCGTGCCTCCTTGGGTTCAAAGAGGTTGCAAAGAGTCGGACACGACTGAGTGACTGAACGGAACTGAACTGAAGACATGTGACCTCTCCTGGGCTAGTGGGCAGAACCTTTTAGAAAAGGAAGAATAGTGGGGAAAGAACTGGGTAGGAAGGAACTGGAGAAGGCAATAGCACTCCACTCCAGTACTCTTGCCTGGAGAATCCCGTGGATAGAGCCTGGTAGGCTGCAGTCCATGGGGTCTCTAGGAGTCAGACGTCTGAGCGCCTTCACTTTCACTTTTCACTTTCATGCATTGGAGAAGGAAATGGGGGCCCACTCCAGTGTTCTTGCCGGGAGAATCCCGTGGATAGAGCCTGGTAGGCTGCAGTCCATGGGGTCTCTAGGAGTCAGACGTCTGAGTGCCTTCACTTTCACTTTTCACTTTCATGCATTGGAGAAGGAAATGGGGCCCACTCCAGTGTTCTTGCCAGGAGAATCCCAGGGACAGGGTAGCGTGGTGGGCTGCCATCTATGGTGTCGCAAAGAGTCAGACACGACTGAAGCGACTTAGCAGCAGTAGCAGCAGCAGGAAGGAAGGAACTGATTAAGCCATCCTCCATGCTGGCTAGCAAACCTTGGACAAATTATTTAGTCCCTTGCTATGTAAAATGAGGACAATAAAATCCATTTGGCCTGATGTGGAGATTAGTGGAATTAAGATTTGTAAAGTACTAAAAGCTTTATATTTATCTTCTCTGGTGGCTTCTGGTAGAGAATCTGCCTAATAATACAGGAAACATGGGAGACACAGGTTCCATCCCTGGGTGGGGACCATCCCCTGGAAAAGGAAATGGCAACCCTCTCCAGTATTCTTGCCTGAAAAAAACCCATGGACAGAGAAGCCTGGCGGGCTACAGTCCACGGGGTCGAGATGTCAGACACAACTTAGCCACTGAACAACAAAAGAGCTTTTGAGATTTCTGCACAGTCCTGCCCTGTAGCCACATGGGTCCAGACCCTGATTCCCACTCCTTTGAGTCTCTCAGATCCTTTATATCTTCAAGGCCCACATTCACCTCCTCTAGGGCATCTTCTGTCTATGTTTCTTGTGCCCACATCAGGCTCACAATTACAGCCTGCCTTGTGCTTGAAGGGCTTCTATTGTGGTCCTGTGTTGTCATTCCACATGTCCTAGGTTTCTGACATTTTCCGCCAACCAGCCTGTGTGGTCCCTGAGGCCAGGAACTGCTTAACCATCTCTGCCTCCTCCCCCCACCACCCCCTACTACTCCACTTCAGGGCTTGGCAAATGGGGATAACTCTGTAAACATGTGCTGATTATCTGACTGATGAAGGGCCAACATTTTTTATAAGATCCAAACCTTCCTGAATGAATGTCTGCAAGGAAAAGCAGACATATGGGCACAAACAGCAGTACTCAACTCAAACACCATCCAACAGTAAGAGAAATCCCTCAGGTAGATAGTATATATAATACACATAGCATATGACATCTTAGAGGCTGGGGGATAGAGATTGCAAGACTCATTTGAAATAAAAGTGTGAATAGTGCAGGAAACCCTGCTCAGGAGCAGGAAAACTTGGAAGAAGCAAACTTACTGATTGCTTGTCCCAGCACCCCTTCCATCCACCTCCCACAGTAGAGGCTGGGAAAGTCAATGCTTTTTTTCCCAGCCTGCATTGTAACTAGCATTGAGCATGTGACCCAATTCTGGCTAATGAAACATAAAGGTATGTCTTCCAGAAGTCTTCTGGGAAAGACTTTTCCCTCCTGATAAGAGAGGAGAGCCTGAGAAGGTAACATCTTACTGCCTCTCAGTATGGTATGTGATTGTGATGCCTGGAGCTGGTGCAACCATCTTATAACCATGAGGAAAGGAGATGTCGGCTCAGACTCATTGAAATAGTACAACCCCTACCTCTCTTTGGATGTATTGCTATGTGATCTTAAAAAAAGGAAAAAGCCCTTGTGTGTTTAAGCCTGTTAATTCAGTGGTTTCCATACTTGCAAGTAAAAGCATTTCAAACTGATACACTGGGGTGACAGAAAGGACAGGGGCCTGTCTGGATTGCAGATTTCTAGGAAGTCTTGTCTTGATGATGACTACCAGTGCTATGGAACTAGACAATGTGCCTTCTTGCTCAAAGGAAAAAATAATGTCAAAATATTCTGTGGCAGTTAAGATTCTGTGCATATTGTAACATCTTTCTTAATTCCCTTTTTTATTTTTAAAATTTTTAAATTTTATTTATTTATTTGGCTGCTCTGGTCTTAATTGCAATAGGTGGGATCTTCGATCTTCGTTGGGGCATGTGAACTCTTAGTTGTGGTATATGGGATCTGGTTCCCTGACCAGGGATTGAATCCAGGCCCTCTGCACTGGGAACACTGGAGTCTTAGCCACTGGACCACCAGGAGGTCCCTCAAATTCCCTTTTACTTCATCTTCTTCTCCTCATCATGGCAGCCAACATTTCCAAGTGAACAGCGGATGTTATCAAGAAAATGTAGGGCAACCAGCCTGCCAATGCAACCTTTTGAACCACCAGTCTAACCCCATCCACTGCTTTCAGAGCCATCTGTCCTCTGGGAATACACTCCAGAGCTCTTCCCTCCTTTACTTTAAAGCTCATTTGTGTCTGGAAAGTCATTGGATCTTCTCAGAAATGTCTCTTACATCTATATCTGCCCTCCCCAGTGTCCAGCAAACCATCTCCTCTAAGATGAAAGAAAAGCAGTGTGTCACTGGGTGAAAAACTAATCTTCACAAAGTCCCCGATGGTCAGATAAATGTGGGTCAGAGTAGATTTGAAGTCTTCTCTGACTGAAAACCCTTAAATTGGTCAGACAGTTGTGCTTATCCCAACTCATCAGCACCGCTTTGCTTGTCAGCGCTCTCAACCGTGAAGAGATGAAACTCAGACAGGAGAAATGATTTGCCCAGGGTCATCATTGTAGGTGCTTGTCAAGATCAGGAAGACTTCTTTCTCTGGATTGAGAGGTTTTTTTTTTAACTCTTTATTATAGAAAATCTCTGCTGCTGCTGCTGCTGCTAAGTAGCTTCAGTTGTGTCCGACTCTGTGCGACCCCATAGACGGAAGCTCACCAGGCTCCCCTGCCCCTGGGATTCTCCAGGCAAGAACACTGGAGTGGGTTGCCATTTCCTTCTCCAATGCAGGAAAGTGAAAAGTGAAAGTGAAGTCGCTCAGTCGTGTCCGACTCTTAGCGACCCCATGGACTGGAGCCTACCAGGCTCCTCCGTCCATGGGATTTTCCAGGCAAAAGTACTGGGGTGGGGTGCCATTGCCTTCCCCGATAGAAAATCTCTAGCATACACAAAAGTAGAATTGTACAATGATTCCCCATATACCCACCACCCAGCTTCAACAACCATCATGTCCCATCTTGTTTCATCTATGCTCTCCTCTCCTGGATTATTTTGAAGCAGATTCCAGACATTTTAAGATTCTACTTACAAATATTTCAGTATATTATCTCTAGATGCTAATAATTACCTTAGAAGTAACTACAATATCATTCTCACATTTTGGAAATGAAAAATAATTCCTAATATCATCAAACATCTTGTCAGTGTTCAGAGTTTCCTGTCTCATAATTTTTTTCTTCTTATTTGTTCAAATCAGGATTGAAATAGCCATACTTTGTGACTGATTGATACCTCTCTTAAGTCTCTTTGAGTCTGTAAGTTCCCCTCTATCTCATCTTATTATTATTTTTTTTTACAGTGTATTGTGGGAGAAACGGGTTGTTTGTCTTGAAATTTTCCTATAGTCTAAATTTCCATGGTGTTGTTTACCATGTTTTGTTTCTCCTATATTTCCTGAGAAGTGGTAGTTAGAGCCACAAGCTCATTTAGATTCAGGTTCTCAGTGGACTCGTGACATCTGTTTGTCTCTCTGTGATATTGGCAGCCACTAGTGACCATTGCCTAGAGTCATGGTTTCACTAGAGGTTGAAACCTGGGGCTATTCTACTTCTATCATTGTTTCTTCACTTTTGAGCTGGAATATTTCCATTAAAAGATAATTCCTCTCATCTACTATGTGATTATCATGAGGTATAGTTTACATAGAAAGTGAAAGTTAGTCAGTCCAGTCTGGCTCTTTGTGAACCCATGTACTGTAGCCAGGCAGGCTCCTCTGTCAATGGAAGTTTCCAGGCCAGAATACTGGAGTGGGTAGATATTCCCTCCTCCAGGGGAATCTTCCCAACTCAGGGATTGAAGGTCTACCACATTGCAGGCGGATTCTTTACCATCTGAGCCACCAGGGAAGCCCTTATATAGGAAAGGCAGAATCAGTGTTTGATTCTTTCCCTGTATTAGTTTTCAAAGTAATGTATTAAAAACAACAACAACAACAAAGTAATGTATTGGTCCTCTTGACATCCTTTAAAAGAAAGCAATGTATTTTTGATGGGTTTTTTTGTTTGTTTGTTGTTGTTGTTGTTTTTTGCCACACCATGCAACATGTGGAATCTCAGTTCCTAACCAGGGATCATACCGGTGCCCGCCCCCTGCATTCAAAGCATTCAAAATGCCCCCTGGACCACCAGGGAAGTCCCTGTTTTTGCTTTCTTTTGGAAAGTCACGGTGAATTTGTAGATCTAAACATAGTTGATGTGTTTTAATTCATTGCAGTTGCTATCCTTATAGATGCTGAAAGTGGCCCATCTTTGGCCAGTGAAAGCCTTTTCAAATTGACTCTTGAGTCCTTCAGGAGGGCTCCGGTCATCTTTGGTAAATTCCTTGCTGTTTGGTATGATATGACGTTCCAGGCTCATTTGGTGTGTTTCCTGCTCCAGACCTGGAATCACCCATTTCTTCAAGAAGTCCAGTCCTTCTGGAAGGCAATGGGATTTATCAATAGAAGCCACAGTTTAGGAGCCAGGGGAGGGGTCTAATTTGGAAGCCAGAGTTCTAGGACCCAAGAGGCAAGTACTAGACAGAAGAGTTACTCTGTGGTCCTGTGTTCCTTTATCTTTTGCCCAAGACAGTGCTAAACAACATTCAGATGTTACCAATGCTGTCTGTGGTCAGTTTTCTGAGAATGACATCTCTTCCTTTTTACTCAGAAATCTGAGTAGTTTCTGACCAACCCCTTTGTAGTAGAGGCAATAGATTGGGAAACATCTGTATGCAATTCAGCACCAAGCTCTGAGGGCATCTGCTTTAAAGAGCATGTAACTTGATGGGCAGTGGTCACTTCCAATCAAACCTCTCTTTACTCCATGGGAGGCGGGATTAATGTTCCATCCTTTTGTAGGAAAATTAAGCACAATTTCTGGGCAAAGGGCATATTTTCACAAGGGTTCTGCAAATATTATGCATCATATTTGTTACAACTGGGTAATTTATCTTTCTGGGAAAGTTACCTACAGGACTTGGAGAAATTTACTTAATAAGAAAATAGACGACAGTCACAATTATATAATTCCATTTGTTTCCAGGATAGGAAAACTCATCAATTATGGTGAGTGAAGGGGAGGGCCTGGGGGTCCCTTAAGTGGAATTTTATCAGGGTCTCCAAGAATAGTCATACTCAGGGGAAGTGAGATTTGGGGATTGTAGCATTTAAAAAAATTGGCTTTGAAAACAATGTGCAAGAAAAAATCATTTAATCATGGACTTTTACAGAGAACATAATGAAATGTGAAAACTCTGAGAAAGTTTGGGGGTAAACCCAATTCATACACACAACAAAATTAACACTGAGTTTGTTTTTCTTTTTTCTCTTCCTATCAGGAATAGGTTCAGAAAGATATTAAGTTCCCTTGGTCATTAAAAATAAAAAAAACTGTAATGATATAGTTCAATGCAAAGGATCATAATTGCAAGCCTGGCTTTGCCACTAATTTGCTTCGTGAGTTGCTCTTGTTCTTGATATCCCTTCCCTGAGGCTCTCACTCCCCATCTGTGCAAAGCAGAGGTTGCCAAATGTGAACAGAGGCTGGACTGGCTGCATATGAATCACCAGGGGGAATCCAAACTGTCCACCAACAGAGAAATGGTTAAACCAACCACAATAAACCACAGCGTGGAATTCTCTGCAGCTGTCAAGGAGAATGAGGCGTATGCATGTGTACTGATGTGAAAAGATGTCCAAGCTATATCGTTTTTTAAAATGAGTGACGATCTTATTTAATGGGAAAAATAAAAGCTACATGGTCAGCTCTTTTCAGGACAAATACAAAACCCTCGAGGACACACACCAAACTGCTAAATAGCAGTTCCCTCTGAGAACTGGCTGTTTTTAACTCTCATTATTTCTGTATTGTTGGAATTCATTTAGAAAGAGTATGTATTACTTTTGTAATTTAAAACAAATTTTCACTTAAAAAGTAAGAAATCCTGATTCTTGTCGAGGTTTGGGATAGAGGAATCTGAATTTCTTTGTGTTTCCCCAAGTGATTTCTAATAGAAAAACTGAACCCATGATCACAACGGTCTCCTGGCTCCTAACACTATGACCCCATGAAGTTTTTTGACTCAAGACTTTGGAGAAAGGAAGAGAAGGACCAAAGAAGAGAAAAGAAAACAGCAAAAAGCCACAATATTGGAAGCAGAGATAACGATGACCAAGGTGTATGGCTGTGTACAGTGTCCAGTACCGCTTTACACATGTATCCTTCGTGACATGCACAGCAATCTTGGGATGTAGGCAAGTCAGGTAATACCAGTGTCCCATTTTATAGTGGGAGCACTGAGGTTTAGAAAGGTTAAGTCCTTGGAGTGAGTTACCCAGTTTGTAAATGGCAGAGCTGGGATTACAATCCTGGGCTGTCTGACCCCAGAGCCAATGCTTTTTCTATCACTGGTGACACGAAATGTTTCCCTTACTGTGATCACCAGAGATTGTGTTCATTTTTTTAGGTCCCAGACTTCCGTATGGAAGAACATAGTGATGACTGATGTAGGGATTAAAATTAAGAGCATCACTGAACTTCACCTTCCCTTCAACCAGTTCCCCCAAACTCCCTGCCCCCAAACCTTTTGTGTTCCCAGTTCCTCTCTTAGTGAGTGAAGAACTTAATCCCCCACCCTCCAGTACAAACCCACAGGGTTCTCTCCCTAGCTCTCCTGTTCCTCTGCCCCCCATTCCTAGGAAGGGCAGGCCCTGCAGTTTGAATGCACGGGAGAGCCCAGAGCAGTGACAGACTCCTGGGGGAAAGGCCTCACCTTCAGAGAATGGGACCAGGGAATACAGACTAGTGAAGTGAGGGCCCCCATAGCCTGGGGTACCAAAATGGGGCCCTGCACCACAGGAAAAGGTATTGGTCCCCCTGAGAAAAGAGCCCTCAAGGATTTTGCAGCAACCTCAAAATCCTCTCCTTGGGAATGAGCAGTCATTGCTTGATTGTTAGCCCTTCTGGCAATGGTTGCAGAACCACATCCTTCTCAAGCCCAAAATGCTGGGCCACTAGGCTGCTGCAGGGTGGGCTTCAGGCACTGCAGAAAGCCTCTGTTCTTCCTGTTGCTGTCCGGGTTGCCTCTCACTCAACTCTCCAAACTCGCCTGCTTTCTCTTCCAGGCCTGCACGGGGGTTTCTGCCTTGTGTATCTCCTGCAGCTTCTCATTCTTGTCAGTTTCCTTTACCCACCTCTGCAGCAGGGGCCACAGCTTATACATGTCCTTGAAACTGAGCCTCAAAGCCTCGAAACGGCAGATTGTAATTTAGCTGAACACCTTCCCAAAGAGAACCCCTAGGGTGAGCCCCACAGCAGCCTGAGTAGATTCCAGGGTGATCCTCTTCTGCTTTACGAGCTTGGCAGATTGTTCGGGGTTTTTCTGAAGAGCTTTGATGTCCTGGGACTCCTTGGGGTTCAGCTCCAGCTTCTTGTGCAGCTTCACGGCGCCAGCGGGGGTGGTGCAGGGTTCCGGAGAGGCTCCTTCGGAGCTGGGGTTGCTCTCCATCCCGGCTTCTGTCTCGCTCTCAGGCTGAGGGGTCTCTGGGCCACCTTGGGGCACTCGCTCCACTCCAACCTGAGGGGCAAAGGCGGTTCCTCCACAGAAGTCATAGGCCGAGAGCACAGGGTAAGCCCCCACACCTGAGCACCAGGGCCAACCCCCAGCCCCATCTCCCACCCAAGGAAGCCCCTGGAAGCTCATCCAGGTTCCTAGCCTGGCTTCAGTCCTCTCAGCCTCTCGCCTCCGCCATGTGCCGGGGTGAGAAGGCAAAGTCAGAAGCCAGGTGTCCTGCTGTGGGGGAGGAATGTGCCCCAAGCCCAGGGCCTAGGAAAATGAGAGCTCTTCAAGAGACTACAAAATAGTATTTATAGTTTAATGATACCAAATGGCTTCTCATAGGAAAAAAAAAAAAGACAGTATAACAATAATTGACATTTAATAAGGGTTTACTCGGTCCCAAGACATCCCAGGTGGTCCTAGGGGTAAAGAACCCTCTCACCAATGCAGGAGACTTGAAACTCGGGTTCAATCCTGAGTCTGGAAGATCCCGTGGAGAAGGAAATGGCAACCTACTCCAGTATTCTTGCCTGGAGAATCCCATGGACAGAGGAGCCTGGCGGGCTACAGTCCATGTGGTCACAGTCTTTCACAACTGAAGCGACTAACAGGACACACACGGTCCCAAGTTCTGTGCTAAGCACTTTTCAGGCAGTATCACTTTTAATCCTACAATAAACTAATCAAGTTGGTACAGTTTTTATCCCCATTTTACAGATGATAAAACTGAGGCTCAGAGAGGTTAAATAACTTTACCCCAAATGGATAAAAGTTGGTAGTGAGTTTCAACCCAGGCCTTCTATCTGAAGAAAAAAAGCAGACAAAGAGAAGAAGTGGGGAGCAAGTGACAGAGCGGTGGGTGTGTCCCTCTGGTCTCCAGTTTCTTAGAGCTGTCATCACCTCACATAGCAAGGGCTCCTGGGGACCTTTCCGAAGGAAAGCTCAACCTGCTGCCCAGCCCAGGGCTGCTGGGCTGCTGGCCAGATTCCCTCCCTCCCACAGTATATTTCCTTTGCCTCCATCGATAGGTATCTAGTTTCACCAAAGGTTCCAAGCTCCTGGATCTGGTTTTAATCAGGAGCTAGAGCTGAGCCCTGGAGCAGTGGCCTGGCAGTCCTCAGTGAGGCCCCGATGCAGCCCAGCCACCTTCTCTTCCTCAGAGGCCTCCTGGAGAAAGGTGCTAGATTTCTGGAGCCCCTGCCTTGGGTGGTGGCCCTGTGGACACACCATTCAAAGCCCCTTCCATGGGCAAGGTTTCCAGAGGGTAGGAGAGGGGAGATGGAAGATGCACGGATTAGGCCAACAGTCATTTTATAACCCTCTTGCCTGGAAAATCCCATGGATGGAGGAGCCTGGTAGGCTGCAGTCCATGGGGTTGCTAAGAGTCGGACACAACTGAGCAACTTCACTTTCACTTTTCACTTTCATGCATTGGAGAAGGAAATGGCAACCCACTCCAGTGTTCTTGCCTGGAGGATCCCAGGGACGGGGGAGCCTGGTGGGCTGCCGTCTATGGGGTCACACAGAGTCGGACACGACTAAAGTGACTTACTAGCAGCAGCATTTTATAACCAAAGTGCCAGGCTCACATTCCCCTGTAATTGACTACTGCAGCCACAGCTAGGAGAGAGGCTAGGCAGCAAGGAGGATTGTTCTGGTCTCTTCCCATCCACTGAACAGACCCCACCCGTGCAGCCCTCCTGCCAGCCAGAGAGGGGACCTCACACTCACTCCTTGTTTTCCTGGAGCCCGTCTTTGGCCAGGTGACGAGATACAGGTGAGGAAACACAACTGTTCAACTGTATGACCCTGAACTGAGGCAGAAGCCATAATTCTGAGAGCCTGTGGGGAATTCAGGTTGGAAAGATCCCCTGGAGTAGGAAAAGGCAGCCCACTCCAGTATTCTTGCCTATAGAATCCCATGGACAAAGGAGCCTGATGGGTTACAGTCCATGGGGTTGCAAAGAGTCCGACATGACTGAAGCAGCTCAGCACACATGGGAAACTCATGATTCATCACAGTCAGTTCAGCGGGGAGAAGGCATTTGAACAAGGACATGAAGAAGGAGGAGGGATTTTCCAGGCAGTATTGAAACACTAGGAAATGCAGAGTGTGTGGTCGACTTTGCAAAGCCTGGCAGTAGTCCACACGTCCACTTTTGTGTGAATTAGAGAAAGAAATGCTCTCTGGGCAAATACAGAAGGCACCCCATCCTCCCTTGCACAGTGCACAAACTGGGCAACTGTTCTAATGACCCTGGGACCATCGCAGCTTAATTTTGCCTGCCCTTCATATTTTCCTTTTCCATTCTAGTTAAAGAGAGCTTATTTTTTGAAATGAAGTGATTCTATGTGGTTACTGCAGGGGTAACCCTTAACCCCTACTTAGCTTGATTCAGTCATAGCTAGTCAGAATACTACATGTTCTTGGCCCCAGTGATTCCTTCTGGGAAGGGACATGTGATCGGAGCTTGGCCAATCAGAACCCTCTTTGGGAAGGAAGGGGCCCCAGGGAAGAGGAACCCTTGTTTAGCTGGGTTTTCTGGCTCTCAGAATTTGTTAAGCCTAGAGCTTTCAAGCCAATGGTCATTACTTTGGTGAAGATGCTGCCTGAAAATGGTCAATACAGAAAATGTACAGCTAAGAAGCTTAGAGGAAGAGATAGAATTCTGATACTGTTTAAACTCCACAGTTCACTTCTAGAACATTTTAGTTACAAGAACCAATATTTTCCCCTTTTTGTTTAATCTAGTCTGGGTTTTTATGCCTACAATCAAAAGGAATAACCATTATGGAAAGAATTGCTGGGATTCAAGCCAACAGACACAGAGCCTTCAGTGCTTTAAGAAACCAAACCAAGAAAGCTTTGGCTGAGCTGCAAGGGCTTCTAAATCAAGAGCTAAAGATGAGAACGTGTGTGGGGGTATGGTTAGACTGTATTCAAGCCTCTTCCAGGTGGCATCTCCCTCCATGCTCACAATGGCCTGGGGAGCCAGGTGGGACCACTGGGATGTATATATGCCATTTAAATCCCTGATTGAGATGAGCCCTCAGTTGGGGAGCTGGTGTCTGATCTCTGGGGCACAGTGGGCCCTGGCAGTCTGGGGAGGACCAGCAGAGAATAACCTCTTGGTGAGAGACAGGCAGGATATCTTGCTAAGCCCCTAGGAAATCTGATTTACTTCATGTAATACAACCCACTCTTGTGTCCCTGGGCCTTTGCATATGCTGATATCTCTGTCTGGGACACCCTCCCCACTTTGTCTGTCTGGTGAATTTCTACTCTGCCTTTAAAATTTAGCTCAAAGAGTGTCTCTTCCAGAAGACCTTCTGTAGCAGTTTGAAACACAGCTTCAATTTTTTTTTTTTTTTTTTGCTTCTCCTCCCATGAAGAAGTGGATTCTATGACCCATCTTATGACTGCTTGACCCATAGAACATGTTGGGAGTAATACTGCATTCCTTTTGAGGCTAGATCATAAAAGTCTATGAAGCTTCCAGCTTGTTCACTGAGAACACTCACTCTGGAATCCCTGAGACACCATGTAAAAAGCCCAACTACCCTGAGACCACCGTGCTGGAGAAGCCATAAGTAGGTGCTCTGGTCAACAGTCCCAGCTAAGCCCATTCTTCAGCCAGCCCAGCCCAGGCACCCAATCTTCAGGTCATGTCCAGCCTTCAGAGTTACCCCAGCTGAAGCCCAGGGTATCATAGAACAGGGAAGTGCTAGCCTCACAGCACCCTGTCCAAATTCCTGACCTCTATAATCTGTAAATGTGCATGGATTTTTGTGCCACTAAGTTTTAGAGTGGTTTGTTTTGGAGCAAGAAATAACTGGATCACCACCCTTGACTCCTCTGAGAGAACTTCAATGCTTCTTCCCTTATTTGTTTTGTTTTTTCCAGAGTTCCTCGTGCATTGCTCCAACAGAGCACTGGCCACCCCGGGCTGTAGCTGTCTCATTAATGCCTGTCTCTTCTGCTAGTTCTGGGGACTTACAGGACCAGGGGCTGTATCTCCTTCATCTTCAAATCTCCATGCCCAGGAGCTGCACAGAGCAGACATTAGCAGATGAGAGAGAGAGAGAAGGAGGATGGCTCGGGGAAGCTGACAGCCAGCCCAACTGTTACAGGCAACAAGGGAAGTCTAGCCAAGTGAGCAGCTGCAGGATGCTATGGGAGCTGACACAGTAGAGGTAGCACTCCAGGTGGGAGGTCACAGTGAGGCCCATAGCAAGGAAGATCTGAAATTAAGCCACCCAGGTAAGTAGCAGCCTCGGGCTCCTTCCATTGGTACCAACCATTGACAACCTCAGTCTCAGAGGCTGGAGAGGGCGGAGCCCATGATGAGAGCGGGCTCCATCATAAAGAAAGGAGACCCAGAGGGATGGTATGGGGAGGGAGGAGAGAGGGGGTTCAGGTTGGGGAACACGTGTACACCTGTGGCAGATTCATGTTGATGTATGGCAAAACCAATCCAATTAAAATAAATAAGTTTATATTTTTAAAAATGTCAGAAAATAGATGATAATAATAAAAATACTTAAGAAGGAAAAAATAAATGAAAGGAGAGCTCTGGGGCCAGGAGCCAGGCCTGGGATATTTGCCAGAGAGACTTGTCTTAGAAGCACAGGTATAAGCCATCCCATTCAGTAATAGATCCGGTTGCTTATTTAGATCATCATGATGGGGGGTGGGAGTAGGGGAAGAGGGGCAGATATGGGGGAGCTGAGCAGAGTCCCAGATGTGCTAATGCAAGTCCATCTGCCAGAGAACCCACTTAGCCCTGCCTTTGAGGAGTCGGAAGCTCAAGATGACAGAGCATTTTCATTTCTTTCTTTTTTTTTTTTGAAAATTCTTCAGAATTTACTTGGGAACACAGTCCTGGAAATGTTAATAACAGGGGAAGTTAACCCAACTTTTGCACTCACTGCCTTGAGTTAGGATGGCAAGCCAAGCGAATCTGAATCTGGGTTTCAGGGCAGAAGCATCCAGTAGGCAAAGCCTAGCTCCCAGGCCTGCCCAGGGATTTTGGCAAAACCCGAGGCTTCTGGAGGGAAGGCAGTGCTCTTGTCTGAGCCTCAAGCAATCTGTGAGGTTTCAGGACAAGCTAACGTGAAGGAAGAAGGGCACTCATATTTGTTGAGACATATGTGCCAGAAGCATTACCGTCTTTGGCAAACAATCCTCATCAAAACCTTTTAGATGTGTATTAGTGGTCCCATCTTATAGCCAAGAAAACTAAGATTCAAAGAGCTTTAGTGAGAAATTGCTATTGTGGTGCTGGAGAAGACTTTTGAGAGTCCCTTGGACTACAAGGAGATCAAACCAATCAATCCTAAAGGAAGTCAACCCTGAATACTCATTAGAAGAACTGATACTGAAGTTCCATCTGATGTGAAGAGCCAACTCATTAGAAAAGACCCCGATGCTGGGAGAGATTGAAGGAGAAAGGAGAAGAGGGCAGCAGAGGATGAGATGGTTGGATGGCATCACCAATTCAATGGACATGAACTTGGGCAAACTCCAGGAGACAGTGAAAGTCAGGGAAGCCTAGCATGTAGCAGTCCATGGGGTCTGCAAAGAGTTGGACACAACTGACCGACTGAACAACAACAAAAGGGTCAAGGGAGGCAGCAGAGAAGGGCACAGACCCTGGGCCGACGTCTCTGTGACCTCCCTGGTGGCCTTGGAGTTCCTGTCCTTCAGTGAGAGGGCTGGACTCATGATCCCACCCAGAATCGGGTTGCATCCTGCCTCTGCCACACTCAAGCAGTGTGACCTCGGGCAAGTCACTTACACTTCGTGTGCTTCTGCTTTCCTGTCACAGAGTTCAATGAGGGTAAATTTTCAGAGAAGAAGGGGCCCCTCCCTTCTTCCATTGCCCTTCTTTATGGAGTATTGAATGTAGAATGTGACATCCATCAAGGGCAGAGCCCAAGAGCACAGGGACCTGTACCATCTTCCCTGTGGGCATCTGGGGCTTTGGCCGCAGCAGCCAGTGTGTGCTGTTCCCTGGGGGAGGGTGAGAGCCCCACTCTGGAGCAGCCGCCGCTGCCGGGAGGTAGTAAGCCCGATGCTCTGGCAGGCAGGAGGCTCTAAGCCGTGAGCTGAGGTCTTCCGGCTGGCAGTTTTCTAAGTGGCTACAGCTGTGGTGTGAGATCATGCAGCTGGCCAGCTGCTGATGAGAGGGAAAGATATTCCCCACATCTCTTCGCTCTCCCCACTGCTCTGCCTCCGCTCAGGGCCATGCTTCTTCCTCTCAGGGATGGGGCCGTGAAAGGAGGAATTGGAAGAGGACACTTGTAAGAAAGACCCACAGAAAAAGGGCTGTGCTCTCTTGGCGAGGGGTGGGTGGTGTAATCACAGGAGATTTGGGGTAGAGTTTGCTGGCACTATTTTTCCAGGATGTTTTTCCATGAAAAAATTTAACAGCCTTGCCCTTTCTGATGTACAAAGTATTCCCTGTGCCTCCAGGGAATGTTTTCAAAAAGGCAGTACGAGCACATGGTACAAAATTGAAAAGTACCAGGGGAACTTAATATAAAGTTTCCCTCCCAATCCCCAGCAACTAGAGGCCATGCTGTTACTACTTCTTATGTGCATTTTATAAGCACATACTGCTGTGGTTCAGATGGTAAAGAATTCGCCTGCCATGCGGGAGACCCGGGTTTGACCCCTGGAGAAGGGAACGGCTACGCACTCCAGTACTCTTGCCTGGAGAATCCCGTGGACAGAGGAGCTTGGCAGGCTACTGTCCATGGGGTCACAAAGAGCTGGACACGACTGAGCGACTAACACTTTTGATCTTCATTATGCTCATCCATTGTTACGCCAGCCCACAAGTCCACATCTTGCCTCGCCTGCTCTTCGCTGTAACGGAAGACACTGCTCCTCACAGGCTACTGTTTCTAAGATCCTGGGTTGGCTGTCTTCAGGTTGAGCACAAGTCGAGGGCAGGCACCCAGCAGGAAATAAAGGGCAGATGGGGGAGAAAAAAGATACTCTGTTCCACTCCTCTGTCGTGTGTGGATTCTCAGCAGCAGCTGTGTCTCTTCCGTGGATGAGGGATGCATCTGCCAGGGTTCCAGACCCACTGGCACTCCAGCTCCTCCAGCCCAGGAACAGCCTCATCCCTTGGTCCTTCCAGGGGACACGTCCAGCAGCTTCTTTGAGTTGGTAGTTTCTGAGCTGCCTTGCCTTCCCTTGTGTGGCTTCTCAGCTCTTACATCACTTGTCTAGTCAATTCCCTGACTTAAATTCTCTCTGTCTGAGAAACCTTTGGTGGTTTGTATTTCTAACTGGACAAACTGATTCTCTCATTAAAATGAAAAACTCCTGGGCAACTAAGAACTCAGGCATAGGTGCTCAGCCGCTCAGTTGCATCCGACTCTTTGCAACCCCAGGACTGTAGCCCACCAGGCTACTCTGTCCATGGAATTTTCCAGGCAAGAATACTGGAGTGGATTCCCATTTCCTCCTCTCCTCCAGGGGATATTCCCGACCCAGGGGTTGAACCCACCTCTCCTGCACTGGCAGGCGGATTCTTTACCACTGTGCCACTAGGGAAGCCTGAGAACTCATGGATCCACATAAATATTTCCCCTTTTTTCCCACCCCAAATTTGACATTATATATGGTTCTGCATCTTCCTTTTATTATTACTTTTTGTTTACTAATATGTCTTGTAGTGTTGTTGTTGGGTTTTTTCATATGTATACATATACAGAGCTACCTCTTTTTAAAATAGCAACATAGGATTCCTTTGTGCACACTACATTTATTCAACCAGTCTCTATTGAACACTGAGGTTTTCCAGTTGTTTGTTACTATAATTTTTTGGTGAATATCCTTTACATTTGTCACTTCACCCACATGGAGATCTATCTGCATGATAAATACCTAGAAGTAGATATGCTGAGTAGGTTCCTTTATAATTTTGATAATATTGCCAACTTGCCTGCAGAGAAGTTGTGCCAACTCAGTTCTCCATACAGCCTTCCTGTACTGAGAGGTTTGTGAGACCTTAGACTATAAGCATTCTGAGGGCAAAGACTATGTCTCTTTTGCTCACTGATGGACCCCCAGGGCCCAGCATAGTACAATTAGTAAATGGAAATTTGCCAATAGACTCGGCCAGATCAGCAACCTCCTGGCCTTGAACAAGTCCCTTGGATGTCAGGATCTCAGAGTCCAACCCCCCACCACCTCCACCCTTCCAGTTTTGGGATCAAGGACTTCCAAACTGTGTAGAGCATCAGAATCATTGGAAGAGCTTTAAAAATGACAGGTCCTGGACTCCATGCAGGGATCCAGCTGCCGTGGGCCTGAGGTAGAGGCCCTGGCGGGTTGTGAGCCATCACCAGGTCCCCTCAAGGATGGGTGGCTTCTGCTGGCAGGGAGCCCTCAGCTGCAGGCCCCCTTTGAAAAATGTCACGGCTGCAAGAGCAGCCTTGTCCAAGGTCTTATCCTTTTCCAGGAGTGACTGCTTCTAATAACTAGTCAACAGTTGGCCTGGCCCCGACACCCCAACTCATGGCAAATCTGAAGAGTCGTCCCAGGCCCAGAACTACACAAGAGGTCTCTGAGACCTCTATGGAGACTGCATTTTCTCCCTCTGCCCAGTCCCTCCTCCTCACTCTCCCTTCCTCAGATATGGATCCCAAAGGCACTTCCTTTTGAACTCTGAACTCTAAACCCCTTCTCAGAGTAAGATTCCCAGGGAACCCAACTTGTGAATCTGTATTCTAACTCCTCCCCCTTGGTGATGTGACCTGTAACTTCTGTCCACTGTGAAGGTTACTTTGGACGTATGAGATCTTAATGCTTTTATTTTCTTGGTGCCATAGACCCCTTCTCAGTGTAATGTCTTTAAATACCTAAAATAAAATACATAGGATTGTAAATGAAAATCAATTATATTGGAATATGATAAATCAAAATATTTTTTGAATTCTGAGATAGTCATGCATGTTTCTTTATTAAGCCACCCACTAGGACCTAGCTGTGCATCCAACAACTACCCCAATTTTGAAGGAGTGAAGAGCACAAACTGTATCTTAAGATGCCCGTGACCACTGTAATATGATATGAAAATATGGGTGATTTCTGTGGGGACAGAATTCCAAGTGCTGCTAATATTATGGGGGTTTGTTGCTTGCATTCACCATAGGGCGAAATGCTGAATTACATTTAGAGGTTAGGGAAAACAAAGGTGTCATTTTTGTGTGTCTAAGTCTACAGACCCCCCTGAGTTCTGTCTGCAAGTCTGTGGTCCAGTGAGTGACCTGCTCCAGTGGATCCCTTGTCTAATCATTGCAGCGGTTCCCAACCTTTTTGGCACCAGGGACTGGTTTTGTGGAAGACAGTTTTTCCATGGACCAGAGGAGGAAGGGATGGTTTCAAGCACATTAAATTTATTGTGCACTTCATTTCTATTATTATTACATCAGTTCCACCTCAGATCATTGGGCTTCCCTGGTGGCTAGTGGTAAAGAATCCACCTGCCAATTCAGGAGACGGGGGTTTGATCCCTGGGTCTGGAAGATCCCCTGGAGGAGGGCATGGCAACCCACTCCAGTATTCTTGCCTGGAGAATCCCATGGACAGAAGAGCTTGGCAAGCTACAGTCCATTGGTTCACAAAGAATCGGACACAACTGAAGTGACTGAGCACCTAGCACCTCAGACCATCAGGTATTAGATCCTGGAGGTTGGGGCCCCCTGGACAGGGTTCCTTGGTCTGTTCTTACTACAAGTCTCCAGGTAGGATCTACTGCCCACCTGAGGGCAGAAGGTTTTTAAGCAAAGGGTGGGTGGGATGCCTCTCTAATCTCCACCCTTCATGAGGGGCAGGTAGAGAAAGCATCACTAAATCAGCATTGCTCAGCAAAGCAGGGGCACCCAGGCCTCCCAGTTTGAGAAGTTTCCAGTTATACTGAAACAAAGGACCAAGTCCTCCAACCTGGCTGCCTATTCCTCCTGTGAGTGCAGTTGAGCTTCATCTGCTTTTGGCCCTGATGCCCCATGAAAGGCCAGCCAGCTGCTGCCCTGATGGGACAGCCCTCAGTCTAGTTGTTCATTGTTCAGCCACTCAGTTGTGTCCGGCTCTCTGTGACCCCATGGACTGCAGCACGCCAGGCTTACCTGTCCTTCACTATCTCCTGGAGTTTGCGCAAACTCATGTCGGTGATGGCATCCAACCATCTCATCCTCTGTTTTCTGTCACCCTCTTCTCCTCCTGCTCTCAATCTTTCCCAGCATCAGGGTCTCTTCCAATGAGTCATCTCTTTGCATCAGGTGGCCGAAGTATTGGAGCTTCAGCTTCAGCATCAGTCCTTCCAATGAATATTCAGGGTTGATTTCCTTTAGGATTGACTGGTTTGATCTCCTTGAAGTCCAGGGGAATTTCAGGAATCTTCTCCAGCACCACAGTTGAAACCATCAATTCTTTAGTGCTCAGCCTTCTTTATGGTCCAACTCTCACATATGCATGTGAAAAAAACATATGCAGGAAAAACATAGCTGGAAAAAACATAGCTTTGATTATACAGACATTTTTTGGCAAAGTGATGTCTCTGCTCTTTAATACACTGTCTAGGTTTGTCATAGTTTTTCTTCCAAGGAGCAAATGTCTTTTAATTTTGTGCCTGCAGTTGCCACCCACAGTCATTTTGGAGCCCAATAAAATAAAATTTGTCACTGTTTCCACTTTCTTCCTATCTATTTGCAATGATGAGACCAGATGCCATGATCTTAGTTTTTTAAATGTTGAGTTTTAAGTCTGCTTTTTCATTCCTTTCACCCTCATCAAGAGGCTCTTTAGTTAGACCCACAGCAAATGTACTGGCTTGTTCAACTAAAAGCAAAATCCATTCAGAGCATGTTAACTCCCTTACTCCTTTGAGTAAGTAATTGTGATTTATCTGCCCTGAGGCCTGTAATGTGGAAACTGATGTAATGATGGTTGGGGGCAGCAGGGAGTGTTTGCTGAGTGTCTTAGAGGTGTGATCCATCAGAAGTGGAAAAAGTGAGAATGCTGAGGAGGGCAGAGAGGGTGGAGAATGTGGATAGCTTCCTAAAAGGTGCCTCCTAAAGGCTGGGCCTCTGGTGGCAGGTGACAAGATGGAAACCTTGCCTGCTGGAATGCATGCCCCATTCCCTGCCCCAGGGCCACCTTACACTGAGTGATGTCACACAGGTGGTGCTTCTATATCCAGCCGCAGCACGTACTAGCCCACCGACACTGGCAAGTCCTTCGTGTCTTTTAGCTTCAGTTTTCTCATCTCTAGAATGGGACAGTAGTACCGACATGGCCCATGTCTCAGGGTTGTTGTGAGGACCGAGTGAGAAGATGTGGGGAAAGCTTTGAGAGTTTGTAAAGACTGAGTTTCTGTGAAATAAATTCACATATGGTGGGGGTCGGGGAAGATGGATGCAGCTGGGCGAGCAGGGCTGCTATGTCCAAATCTACATGTTGTTGACTCCTCAAGGGAGTCTTGCCAGACATCCAGCGTCTACTGCTTGCCAAGCCATTTGCCCTGGCACAGGACCGTGGAGGGCATGCCTTTTTATGGTGCAGAGTGTCCCTGCCTACCCTTGCAAACCTAGGCCATGTCCAGCTAGAGGGAAGGAAATGAACCTCCTCCACCTGTTCGCTAATGGACTTTTGTGGAGCTCTTAGATTACAATTGTTTAATGGACACATAACAGCAACAATCTCAACTTGTTTCTGTTATTATTATAGAGATAATTTAAAAAAAAAAAACAACCAGTAGATAGGTTTTGTTTTAACAGCTTAATACACAGTAAACGCAGCTGCAGTCCAGACAGCAGAGCGTCCAGTACTGAAGGGAGGTGGCCCTGACCTGGCTGTGCGGCAGGGAGATGTTGCACTTGCTTTGTGGACAACCCACAGGCAACTTGAGCATCAGAGCTGCCTTAACTTCTCCCTCCTGACTTCCTGAGTCTAAAATATATTACAGTTTTCAGGATAAAAATCCTAGTTTGGGAGGTTTGCACAACTTCCACTTGCTATCTCTGATCCCCAACACAGAACAGAGTCCCCCATGGTTATAGGGGTGGTGGTGGTTGGGGGAAACAGCAGCTGGTGCTCAGCAAGTGGTGATTCCTTGGGTCCCACGGACTCAGGGGATTGGGAACTACAGTAGATTGAATGACATTCTCCCCAGATATCCATATCCTAATCCCTGGAACCTGTGAATGTTACCTTTTATGGCAAAAGGAATTTGAAGATGTGATTACATTAAGGATTTTAAGATGGGAAAATTATCCAGTTTATTCAGATGGGCCTGATGTAATCCTATAGGAGGAAGAGGCAGGAGATCAGAATGAGTGAGTAAAAGGAAAAGGCCATATGAACGTGGAAGCAGAGATGGGAGGGATGAGGCCTTGAGCAAAGTAGTGCTGGAAGCCACCGGAATGGGGAGAGACAAGGAATGTATTCTCCCCTGGTCTGCAGGAAGAAACAGCCCTGGTGATACCTTGATTTTAGCCATGGAATTAAAAGATGCTTGCTTCTTGGAAGGAAAGCTATGACAAACCTAGACAATGCATTTAAAAGCAAAGACATCACTTTGCCGACAAAGATCCGTATACTCCAAGCTTTAGATTCTCCAGTAGTCGTGTACGAATGTGAGAGTTGGACCATAAGGAAGGCTGACCGCCAAAGAATTGATGGTTTTGAATTGTGGTGCTGCAAAAAACTCTTGAGAGTCCTTTGGACTGCAAGGAGATCAAACCAGTCAATCCTAAAGGAAATCAACCCTGAATATTCATTGGAAGCTCTGATGCTGAAGCTCCAATACTTTGGCCACCTGATGCGAAAAGCTGACTCACTGGAAAAGACCCTGATTCTGGGAAGGATTAAGGGCAGGAGGAGAAGGGGGTGACAGAGGATGAGATGGTTGGATGGCATCTCCTACTCTATGGACATGAGTTTGAACAAACTCTAGGAGACAGTGAAGGACAAGTAAGCCTGATGTGCTGCAGTCCATGGGGTCATAAACACTTGGACCCAAGACTTAACAACTGAAGAAGGCTCATTCTAGACATCTGAACTTCAGAACTGCAAGAGAATACATTTTTGCTGTTTTAAGCCACTAAGTTTGTGATAATTCGTTACAGCTGCAATAAGAAACAAAAACATGGTGATAAACCTGGCTGCATGTCATAATCTAAGAGGTCGGAGGTAGTATGACTTCAGGAACACCCATGGTGGCCCTATGCCAAACCTTCACTCTCAATGTCTAAAATTCGATTGTTAAGGCTACCAGGAATAATAGCTAACTTTAATAAGCACTTACTATGCGCCAGGCTTGTGGTTAAGTGCTTTAATTTAAAGCCTGTCTCCCTTTGGTAGTCCAGTTCAGTTCAGTTCAGTTACTCAGTTGTGTCCGACTCTTTGGAACACCATGAACCGCAGCACATCAGGCCTCCCTGTCCATCACCATCTCCCGGAGTTCACTCAAACTCACGTCCATCAAGTTGGTGATGCCATCCAGCCATCTCATCCTCTGTCGTCCCCTTCTCCTCCTGCCCCCAATCCCTCCCAGCATCAGGGTCTTTTCCAATGAGTCAACTCTTTGCATGAGGTGGCCAAAGTACTGGAGTTTCAGCTTTAGCATCATTCCTTCCAAAGAAATCCCAGGGCTGATCTCCTTCAGAATGGACTGGTTGGATCTCCTTGCAGTCCAAGAGACTCTCAAGAGTCTTCTCCAACATCACAGCTCAAAAGCATCAATTCTTTGGTGCTAAGCTTTCTATATAGTCCAACGCTCCATCCATACATGACCACTGGAAAAACCATAGCCTTGACTAGACAGACCTTTGTCAGCGAAGTAATGTCTCTGCTTTTGAATATGCTATCTAGGTTGGTCATAACTTTCCTTCCAAGGAGCAAGCATCTTTTAATTCCATGGCTGCAATCACCATCTGCAGTGATTTTGGAGCCCAGAAAAATAAAGTCAGCCACTGTTTCCACTGTTTACCCATATATTTGCCATGAAGAGATGGGACCAGATGCCATGATCTTCATTTTCTGAATTTTGAGCTTTAAGCCAACTTTTTCACTCTCCTCTTTCATTTTCATCAAGAGGCTCTTTAGTTCCTCTTCACTTTCTGCCATAAGGGTGGTATCATCTGCATATCTGAGGTTATTAATATTTCTCCTGGCAATCTTGATTCCAGTTCGTGCTTCCTCCAGCCCAGCGTTTCTCATGATGTATTCTGCATAGAAGTTAAATAAACAGGGTGACAATATACAGCCTTGCCGTACTCCTTTTCCTATTTGGAATCAGTCTGTTGTTCCATGTCCAGTTCTAACTGTTGCTTCCTGACCTGCATACAAATTTCTCAAGAGGCCGGTCAGGTGGTCTGGTATTCACATTTCTTTCAGAATTTTCCACAGCTTATTGTGATCCACATAGTCAAAGGTTTTGGCATAGTCAATAAAGCAGAAATAGATGTGTTTCTGGAACTTTCTTGCTTTTTTGATGATCCAACAGATGTTGGCAATTTGATCTCTGGTTCCTCTGCCTTTTCCAAAACCAGCTTGAACTTCTGGAAGTTCACGGTTCACATATTGCTGAAGCCTGGCTTGGAGAATTTTGAGCATTACTTTACTCGCGTGTGATATGAGTGCAATTGTGCGGTAGTTTGAGCACTCTTTGGCATTGCCTTTCTTTGGGATTGGAATGAAAACTGACCTTTTCCAGTCCTGTGACCACTGCTGAGTTTTCCAAATTTGCTGGCATATTGAGTGCAGCACTTTCACAGCATCATCTTTCAGGATTTGAAATAGCTCAACTGGAATTCCATCACCTCGACTAGCTTTGTTCGTAGTGATGTTTCCTAAGGCCCACCTGATTTCACATTCCAGGATGTCTGGCTCTAGGTAAGTGTGAGTGATCACACCTTCATGATTATCTGGGTTGTGAAGATCTTTTTTGTACAGTTCTTCTGTGTATTCTTGCCACCTCTTCTTAATATCATCTGCTTCTGTTAGGTCCATACAATTTCTGTCCTTTATTGAACCCATCTTTGCATGAAATGTTCCCTTGGTATCTCTAATTTTCTTGAAGAGATCTCTAGTCTTTCCCATTCTATTGTTTTCCTCTATTTCTTTGCATTGATCGCTGAGGAAGGCTTTCTTATCTCTCCTTGCTATTCTTTGGAACTCTGCATTCAAATGGGTATATATTTCCTTTTCTCCTTTGCTTTTCGCTTCTCTCCTTTTCACAGCTATTTGTAAAGCCTCCTCAGACAGCCATTTTGCTTTTTTGCATTTCTTTTTCTTGAGGATGGTCTTGCTCCCTGTCTCCTGTACAATGTCACGAACCTCCATCCATAGTTCATCAGGCACTCTGTCTATCAGATCTAGTCCCTTAAATCTATTTCTCACTTCTACTGTATAGTCATAAGGGATTTGATTTAGGTCATACCTGAATGGTCTAGTGGTTTTCCTTAGTTTCTTCAATTTAAGTCTAAATTTGGCAATAAGGAGTTCATGATCTGAGCCACAGTCCTCTCCCAGTCTTGTTTTTGCTGACTGTATAAAGGTTCTCCATCTTTGGCTGCAAAGAATATAATCAATCTGATTTTATTGACCAGATGGTCAACACCCTTTGGCAGAGAGGTCCTCAACTCTGAATATTAATTAGAAGTCCCTTAGAGTGTCAAAAGAATAAATAGACATGAGTACCTCACCCAAGACTTTCTGAATCAGAATACAGAGGTGCAGCCTAGGTATCTAAAAGTTTTAATTGCCCCCACAGATCATTCTAATATGCTCTAAAGGTTGAGTCAATGTACACAAAACTTATTTTAAAAATATATAACACAGACCGCTGCTGCTAAGTCGCTTCAGTCGTGTCCGACTCTGTGTGACCCCATGGACAGCAGCCCATCAGGCTCCCCCATCCCTGGGATTCTCTAGGCAAGAACACTGGAGTGGGTTGCCATTTCCTTCTCCGATGCATGAAAGTGAAAAGGGAAAGTGAAGTCGCTCAGTCGTGTCCGACCCTCAGTGACCCCATGGACTGCAGCCCACCAGGCTCCTCTGTCCATGGAATTTCCCAGGCAAGAACACTGGAGTGGGTTGCCATTTCCTTCTCCAATGCATGAAAGTGAAAAGTGCAAGTGAAGTTGCTCAGTCCTGTCCGACTCGTAGTGACCCGATGGCATGCAGCCCACCAGCCTCCTCCATCCATGGGATTTTCCAAGCAAGAGTACTGGAGTGGGGTGCCATTGCCTTCTCTGTTTCTAGATCTAGGCAGACTTTTAAAGGGCATGTTTTTGTCTTAATTCCAGGTTTTGGATAATTACTCTAATTTAGGGTAAGTGGTGATCTCCATTAAAATGCAAATACCCCTGGACCAGAAATACTTCTGACTGATTTTAGAAGTCCACTCATGCCTTTATTTGGCCAGTATCCATTCAATGAGCACTTGCTGTGTGCATGGCCCTTGAGGGTAGGGAGATGGATAAGACCTTTACACATACACTGTCCAGAAAGAGAAGGGCACACACACAGATAATCCACACTCAAGGCAGTGAGTTAAGGGTCCTAAGAAAGTCAGAGAAAATTAGCCCTTCAAGATCCCCTGGAGAAGGAAATGGCAACCCACTCCAGCATTCTTGCCTGGAAAATCCCATGGACAGAGGCGCCTGACAGGCTCCATGGGATCACAAAGAGTCGGACACAACCGAGCAACTGAAGAATAACAACAACAGGTTTGAGAGCTGGAGGGAAAAATCCATGAAAGGAGGTGGTGCCAATAAAACTGGACCTTGAAAAGAGGGTAAGATTTCCATAGGAGAAGATGGGAATGGAGGGCATTCCAGGCAGAGGGAATAGTGTGGACAAAGGCTCAGAGGTAGGAAAGCAGCAGGAAGGTTTCAAGGCATAGTAAGCAGCGTAAGTTTGCAAAGAGCTTGTTTAAGACACGGGGGAGAGAGATGAGGTAGGACAGATGGTCAAGAATGGGGCCAAAGAGCACGGTGATGCCAGATTAAGATATCTGGACTAGTTGACAACCAACAACCATTGCTCATCTGGGGACAGAAGTGGGCCTGTTTAGCTTGTTAAGAAGGAATCGGATGGGAGGGAAGTGCGTAGAAGATGAGCCAAGCCCCCTGGCCCCTGACAAAGGTTTCAAATGTCACGGTTTTGGGGTGTCAGCTCAGGCCATGACCTGACTTCTCCTTTAGAATCTATCTTTTCCGTACCCAAATGAAGTCCTTTAGGATAACCCCCTAAAAATCCACTGCAGCCATCAGAGGCCAAAGTGCAGAAGGACCTGTGCCTGTGCAGTTAGTATTTCAGAAAGGGAGGGCTGGTCTCCTGGGTTCTAAGTGTCACCTCCTCCCAGCTCTGCCCCCAAGGGCCAGGGGTCAGGGGCCAGGGGCCATGTCCTCGAGGGGCCATCACCCTGCTGAGCCTTTTCACCTCACGTAGGACACACTGTTCAGCCAACTCCACCCCTCAGGCTCTCCTTTCCAAACCATCCTGGTGCAGGACGTGGTTTCTGAGAATATCAATCATGGGGGCAGATAAATCAGGATTCAAATTCTCTCTTTAGCTCCCTCTCACCAGCTTTGGTTGTCTGAGTCTCCAATTCCTCAGCTGTAAAATGGTAACGAAAGTGCCTCCCTCCGGGCTCACGTGGGATTATGCGAGTAGATATATGAAGACACCCAGCACCAAGCTGGCACACAGCATGTGCTCAGACATGGCGGACAGCGTTAGTAGCAGACCCCAGCTGCTCCTGAAGCCTTCTCCTTAATAGAGTTTGGAGAGGAAACCATCTTGCGTTTGAAGGAAAGGATATCTGGGTTTTAGTCTTTTGGTGGGGGAGAGGCCACTACTTCTCCTTGAGCAAGCCTCTGCTCCATGGGGGACTTCAGCTTCTTTCTTTGGGACACATGTGGGTGGTACAGGTCAGGCCAAATGACCTCCGGGTCTTTCCAGGCATGGGGGTTTGTTTCATTCATGCCTATAAACCTCTGTCCCTTTGACAAGTGGTTATTGAGCTAGAGTTCAGCAGTACATGAACTGAGAATTTCCAGATGCACAAGCTGGGTTTCAAAGAGGCAGAAGGACGGGAGATCAAATTGCCAACATTCATCAGATCATAGAAAAAGCAAGAGAATTCCAGAAAAAAATCTACCTCTGCCTCATTGACTACGCTAAAGCCTTTGAATGTTTTGGATCACAATCAACTGGAAAATTCTTAAAGAGATGGGAGTATCAGACCACTTTACCTTGGGAAACCTATATGCAGGTCAAGAAGCAATAATTAGAACTGGACACAAAACAATGGACTAGTTCAAAATTAGGAAAGGAGTACAACAAGGCTGTATATTGTCACCTTGTTTATTTAACTTCTATGCCAGGCTGGATGAATCACAAGCTGGAATCAAGATTGCCAGGAGAAATAGCAATAACCTCAGATACATAGAAGATACCACTCTAATGGCAGAAAGTGAAGAGGAACTAAAGAGCCTCTTGATAAAGGTGAAAGAGCAGAGTAAAAATGCTGACTTGAAATTCAACATAAAAAAAACTAAGATCATGGCATCTGGTCACATCACTTCATGGCAAATAGAAGGGGAAAAAGTGGAAGCAGTGACAGATTTTATTTTCTTGGGCTCCAAAATCACTGCAGATGGTGACTGCAGTGAAATTAAAAGAAATTAAAAGACACTTGCTCTTTGGAAACAAAGCTATGACAAACCTAGGTGTGTGTGCATGCTCAGCCATGTCCAACTCTTTACAATCCTATAGACTGTAGACTGCCAGGCTCTTCTGTCCATAGGATTCTCCAGGCAAGAATACTAAAGTGGGTTGCCATTGCTTCTTCCTGAGGATCCTCCTGACCCAGGGATCAAACACATCTCCTGTGGCTCCTGCCTTGGCAGACAGATTCTTTACCACTGAACCACCTGGGAAGCCCACGACAAACCTAGACAGTGTATTAAAAAACAAAGACATCACTTTGCTGACAATGGTCTGTACAGTCAGAGTTATGGTTTTTCCAATAGTCATGTATGGATGTAAGAGTTGGTACATAAAGAAGATTGAGCACCGAAGAATTGATGCTTTCAAATTATGGTGCTGGAGAAGACTCTTGAGAGTCCCTTGAACAGCAAGGAGATCAAACCAGTCAATCCTAAAGAAGATCAACTCTAAATATTCACTGCAAGGATTGTTGCTGAAGCTGAAGTTTAATACTTTGGCTACCAGATGTGAAGAGCTGACTCATTGGAAAAGATCCTGATGCTTGGAAAGATTGAAGGCAAAAGGAGAAGGGTGTGGCAGAGGCTGAGATGATTAGATAGCATCAGTGACTCATGGACATGAATTTGAGCAAACTCTGGGAGGTAGTGGAGGACAGAGGAGCCTGGTGTGCTACAGTCTGTGGGGTTGCAAAGAGCAGGACGTGACTTAGTGACTGAACAACTACAACTATGGTCAGGCCCTGTACTGGGCAATGGGATGTGCCAGACAACAAGGACGGTATGATCTACCCATAGGGTGCAGAACTGAGGCCCCCTCCAAGGTGCTAATATTCTCTCCTTCCCAGAGTCACTGGGCAGCCTGGCTGTGGGCAGCTAACGCAGGTTCCCAGGAAATCGGGATTCAAGTCTGGGCCAGGCCCAGTACCAGGTGTTTAGGCTGCTCAGGTAGGAGGCAGGGCCCCTGTCCTTGAGATGGCTCACAGTTGAGGGTGGGGTAGGGACACATATACAAGGCTGCACCATGATAGGGAACCCAGAGGAGAGCATCGAGCTTCCATGCGAATGGGCTGTGGAAGGTTCACAGAGCTGAGCCCCTGAAGGCTGGGAGGTTTCCCAGTTAGAGAGGGAAAGGGAGTTCCAGGCAGACAGGACACAAAGGCCTGGAGGCGTTCGCAGGGGAGGATCTGGAGAGTGGTAAATAAAATCTCTGCAGATGGTGACTGCAGCCATGAAATTAAAATTGCTCCTTGGAAGAAAAGTTATGACCAACCTAGACAGCCTATTAAAAAGCAGAGACATTACTTTGCCAAGAAAGGTCCATCTAGTCAAAGCTATGGTTTTTCCAGTACTCAGGTATGGATCCCATGGATGGAGGAGCCTGGTAGGCTACAGTCCATAGGGTCGCTACAGTTGGACATGACTGAGCAACTTCACTTTCACTTTTCACTTTCATGTATTGGAGAAGGAAATGGCAACCCACTCCAGTGTTCTTGCCCGGAGAATTCCAGGGATGGGGAAGCCTGGTGGGCTGCCATCTATGGGGTCACACAGAGTCCAACACGACTGAAGCGACTTAGCAGCAGCAGCAGCATGTGTGGATGTGAGAGTTGGACTATAAAGAAGGCTGAGTGCCAAAGAATTGATGCTTTTGAACTTTGATGTTGGTGAAGACTCTTGAGAGTCCTTGGACTGCAAAGAGATACAATCAGTCCATCCTAAAGGAAGTCAGTCTGAATATTCATTGGAAGGACTAATGCTGAAGCTGAAACTCCAATACTTTGGCCATCTGATGCAAAGAACTGACTCATTGGAAAAGACCCTGATGCTGGGAGAGATTAAAGGCGGGAAGAGAGGGGGACGAAAAAGGATGAGATGGTTGGATGGCACCACCAACTTAATGGATGTGAGTTTGAGTAAGCTCCAGGAGTTGGTGATGGACAGGGAAGACTGGCGTGCTGCAGTCCATGGGGTCGCAGAGTCAGACATGACTGAGCAACTGAACTGAACTGGACTGAAATAGAGAGGAGATAGAGGTGGAGAACCCTGAATAGCCCTGGGGTGGAATTTGGACTTGATCCTGTGGGCTATGAGGATCAGAGAAATTGAAGAAGGGGTGTCAGGTGACCATATTTACATGTTGGGCTGATCACTCTGGCTGAAGTGTGGAGGTGGGGTTGGCTAAGGCAGGAGTATATGTAGAGGCAGCTGACACAGACACCAGGAGAAGGAATGAGATGGTGGGGAGGAGGAGAGGGTGCCCCAGACCAAGGGTGGCAGTGGGGAGGGGAGGGCGGGTATGAGGTGGATGTCAGGGCATGGTGGTGTGCTGGATGTGCTGGGAGGAGTCCAGGAGTATTCCAGGTTCGACCACAGGGTGGAGGGTGAGAATAGTCACTGAGGCAGAGAAGAGGAAAAGGAGCAAGTGGGGCTGGGGTGAAAGGGATGGAAATGATGGGTATGTTTGAAACATGGAGCCTGGGAACATGAGATTTCAAGAGGAGAGACCCGGCTGGGTTACATGGGTGCTGATAGCAGGCAGGTAGGAGTGGAAACCCAGGTCCGAAGGGCTTGGCACAGGAAGGGAATCTTGTAATGAGAATAGAGGACTGAGAATGCCAAGGGCCCCCACCATTTTAAAAAAAACCCTCCATTATCTTCTGATTGTAAGAGTAATACATGCTCCTTTTAACAAACGTGGCCAGTGTTTTGGTATCTCTCCTTGTTGGTGAGGGGCTTCCCTGGTGTCTCAGATGGGAAAGCATCTGTCTGCAATGCGGGAGACCTGCGTTCGATCCTTGGGCCGGGAAGATTACCTGGAGAAGGAAATGACAACCCATTCTAATATTCTTGCTTGGAAAATCCCATGGACAGAGGAGCCCGGAGTCACAAAGTGTCGGATGCGACTAAGCAACTGAACTTTAACTTTCTTCCACTTGTTGGTGAAGAGATAGTCTATTCATGCAACAATTATTTATGGCGGACCTGCTATGTGCCAAGCATTATCTTGTCATTCTTTCTGTTTTCAATTTTATGGAAGTATAATTTTCATACCATGACATTCACCCATTTCAAGTATACAATTCAATGATATTTAGTAGATTTAGTGAGTTGTGTAACTATCAACATCATCCGGTTTTAGAACATTTTCATCACCGCCAATAAGATCCCATTTACAGTTAATCTCTGGCCCCACCTCTAGCCCCAGACCACACTAAGCTATCCTGTCTCTGTAGATTAAGCTTCATTCTGATCTCTTTCTTCAAAGTCACAGTTTGGGTTGTACCTCATAATGGCAGCCCTTCTTGTCATCCCTCAGCTATTCTTGCCTCTTTAACACCCCAGTGCCAATACCTCTTTGCCCACATGCCATCACTAAGCTAGCACCAGTATCCAAAGCCAGCACTCCCAAATCCACGCATCCATCCCATTACCAATATGTCCCACTGCCCCATCACCAACAGTTCTTCCAGGAACTAGCTGGTCCTTTGCCGCCAGCTGCTCTTCTAAATGCCTGGTAATCCCAGCTCTGTGTCATTCATGTGTTTCGACAGCACCCCTCTTTCTGACAATGCCTTCCCACTAAAAAGTATCCAATGTGCCAAAAGAGCACAGATGAAAGACTTTTCTGCCAAAGAAGAATCAAAGCAGGCCTCCAAATGCAGAGAGATGCAAATGAAGTCATTCCACCTCCTTGCTCCAGACACACCCTCCCCTCAACTATTTCACTCTAGTTTTATGACCCCAGACTTCAAGTGGCTGCTCAGTACTGCGGAGCAAACCTGTCACTGTTTTCCTCGGGAATTTACTTTTCCACTCCCTAGAATAGCCATTTCATACATTCTTCTTGACCCTGCAGTATCTTCTGTCACACCCCCCGTCACCCTTAACTGACATTTAAGTCTCACCATCCTCCCATCCATTCATCACCCTGCTGTGCTCAAGCCTGCACCCCCACCTTCCTTCCTGTCCATGAAATGAACAGTCAGTCTCAGGCCAGCTCCCACTACCTACTCACCCCTCGTTTCTAAGCTCGCCTCATCGCTGTGGCCTCTTTAAGTATCCTGCCCTTGCAGCCACCCCCTCCCCTTCCTGTCTTACCCATTTCCCACTCTCTGCTTGACCACGCTCACCAATGTATAAACATCCTTTAAAGAAACCTTTCCTTGACCCCACAACGACCCATTTTTCTCTTCCTTTTTGCAGCAAAATATCTCCCAAGTGTCATTTATATTTGATATCCCCACTCTCGTTTTACTGCCCATTCTTTCCTCAATCTGCTGGGGCATTTTGAATAGGTGCTTGTAACAAAGGTATAAAACACACAAAGTGATATCTAGTGAAAAGGAGGGCAGTCCCCTTCCCCTTCTCCCAACAACCCAGCTTCCCTCCCTAGAGGCAACTGATAGTCCTCTCTTCTTATTCCTTGTAGAGGTATTAATAATACCTCAATTCACTCTAAATCTACTTTTATGTCCACCCATAACAGTGACCTCTCTCAGGCCAGAGTCAAAGACCAGCTCTGTCTCCATCTTACTCAAGTTTTCGGCAGCATTTGATGTGGTCTACTATTTCCACTATCTTTTCTCCCTTTTTCTCTCTGGCCATTTTTTTCCCAGTCTCCTTTGTGGGCTCCTCCATCTCCTTTAGATTTCTAGGTGGTGGTGTGTCCCTAGGCTCTGTCTTTAATCTTATCCCTCCCCAGGCAGTCTTTGTTTTCTGGTGGTCCTGTAGCTCCCAATCTTTTCTGTATTCTGACTAGGACCACATTTTAAAAATCTCAAGAACTTGCGCGCCAGACTCCTAAACGTTAATCCACCTGGATATCCTAATGGCATCTCAGACTTAGAGAAACACTGATTTCCTCTTCCAAACATTTTCCTTTCCGAAGGTGGTGGCATCATTCACTCATTTACTCAGGCACCTGAGCTTGACCTTCCCACAAGCATCCAGGTCACAGGAAGACCTGTCTGCTCCTCTTTCAGGATATGTCTTGAATCCAGCCTCTTCGTACACCTCCACTATGAACCCTCAACCCAAGTCTCCATCCTCTGTCACCTGGAACACAACAGCCTCTTCCCTGTTCTCCCTGCTGCTGCTCTGCCCCCCAAAGTTACAGTCCTTGCTCCATATGGCAACCACAGTTAACGTAGGAAATATCACTCCTCTTCTTAAGATACAGCCTTCTAATGGTTTCCTACTTTGCTTAGAATAAAATCCCACCACTCTGGCCTGGCATGATTCACTCCATCCCCGCAACCCCTACCCCTATCCCTCCTTGAAGTGCCTTTCCCTCTCACCTTCAGGGACTGCCTTCTTCTCACTACCTCTAAGGACACAATGCAAATGTCACTTCCTCCATGAAGCCCTCTTGGACCGCTTGTCATGCCAATACTAATTTTATCCTCCTGACAACCCTTCTCAGTTCCTGAAATTACTTGTGTACATGTCTGTGTCCCACTCAGATGCAGACTCGTTGAGGACAGGGGTCTCTGATTTGGTTCACACTGTTTAATCCCCCACCACCTAGAATAGTGCCTGGCACATGGAAGGAGCTCAATTCTTGTTTGCTGATAGACTCCTGGAATGAAAGAACAAGCTTATCAGTGAAGGATAGGGTCTGTGAGGGCTGGGAGCCCTTCCTAGCATTGTCTGATCATCTGTGGTCTCTTCAGAGTTAAAATCTCTCCAGTGCGACCCTCCCCATGAGTCTTCCTGGAGACTTGGCTGAGGTCAGAAAGGTAAGTCCTATTTAACTCCTTCCCTAAATGTCCTCACACCCACAAACCCAGTAGAATCTGCATCTGGCTGCATCATACCACAGCCTTGTAAATATAGAGCCGCCTCTCCCCACCACCTTCCACCTCCCTCCTACTCATATTTCCCCTGTGATGTCAAGGGGGAGCAAGCTGGCTTCACATCAGACCCAGGGAAAGTGGGAAAGACTTGTACACTAGCTTATCTCCCCTCAGGGAGACGTAAAACTTGCCCATAAATAAAAGATTTTATTATTTAGCTTGAACATTAAATTTCATCAGTCTCCGGCATGTGTTTCATTACAGCAGACACTAACGTGCACTTAAAAATGAGATTCCTAAATGCTGCCCTGGCTTGCAGAATTCAAGCTGAGAGACTCCAGTGTGGTCTTAGGGAGATGCGCCAGACCTCACCTTCCCAAATGGCACTGGTCATCAAGATCCTTATATTCACAGACACTTTGTGCTGATTAAACAAGTGGCATTAGAGATGGCAAAGATGCTCCCATGGTGCCTCTACTGCTGCTTCCAATCTACTGCAGACTGGGGGAAAAAAAAAAATCCCACAGCCAGTGCTGTGAGAATGGACTCCAAAGTAAGCATCAATACTCCCCAGATAAATGCTGTGTGAAGGATCCAAAGATTTAATGATAGTTGTTCTTTCTGTCCACTAGCTTTATTCCTTGCTTTCTGTTTTCTCACCTTTGCTCTTGACTGTGCTCCAGAGAAACGCTTCTCAATTGCTACTGTGCTTCACCTGGGATCTTGTTACAATACTCAGTCTGATTCAACAGATCTGGGGTGGGGCTTAGTTCTAATAAGCTCTCAGGTGATGCTGATATTGCTAGTCATTAGAACCACCCTCTCCAATATGATAGCCCCTAGCCATGTGTGACTATTTACATTCAAACTAATTAAAATTAATTGAAATTCAAGACATAGTGTGAACTAGCCACATTTCAAGTGCTCAGGGGCCACATGTGACCAGGGCCTTCCATCCTAAGACAACACAGATATTGAACATTTTCTTCCTTGCAGAAGTCTCATTGGACAGCCCTGCTCTTCAGACAGGAAGGTGTTGGAAATACAATTACCCCTCCCCCCGCCCCCTTCCCTCCCCCCGCAATGTGTGATATGTGACATGCCCTGACACCCCTGGAGTGGTGACGGGCAAATAAAAATCTACTTGAGATCAAATGCATAAACATTAAGTATCATTCTTGTCCAGATGAAGTCCTTGGTCTGACATGGCAGGTTTCTCTTCCTCACGGCCAGGCCCACTACGTGGATGCACCTTGCTCATGACCATGGCCGTCACTTCTGGGAGACGTGGAGCAGGGATTCAGTGCCAAGACTGGCAACCTGCCCCCCTACCCCACCCCCAACCCCAGTCTCTTCCCTCACCCTCTTTATTTGCTAGAAGGTCTGCCGTGTGCAGGGGAGCTTTACCACACTGGTCCCAACCTTTTTGGCACCAGGGACCAGTTTTGTGGAAGACAATTTTTCCACAGACCAGGGTGGGGGGGATGGTTTCAGGATGATTCAAGTGTATGACATTTATTGTGCACTTTGCTTGTATTATGATTACATCAGCCTCACCTCAGATCATCAGGCCTTAGATCCTGGAGGTTGGGGACCCCTGCTTTACAGGGCAAACTGCAAAGAAACTGAGGCTCTTTGTCTACTGCTTCCACTTCTCTGTGCATCTTCATTCCACGAAGAGGCTGGGAGAAAAGATTGCCAGAGGACTGAGTTGATTCCACACACATTGGAGCAATAAAGCAACGAGAAAGCCCAGCCCCCTCTACTCAAAGCCATCCGGGCCGCCAATTGCTGCAATAACTCACAGCACAAAATTCTGCAGCAGGGGAAGGAGGGAGGGTGGAGAGATTTTTCAAGAATGCCTTTCATGTGGACCCAGAGCTGTCATTTTCCCGGCAATTCTGTGAACCAGGACCTGGGGCAATTGACCAAAGTGCAGTTGGTGAACATGTGGCCAGCTGTAGCCATCACCCACAAGAGGCGCATAACCCGGGGCCCCGGAAATGCCTGCCTCACCGCCCACAGAGTTCATGGCCCAGCAGGGCAGGAAAGGACCGGAGAAGAGGGCTGTCTGGCTGGGGAACTGCTGTCTCCAGCTAAGCAGGGAAAGGCTGGCCTGAAGCTGAACCCGTGCAGCCTCCTTCCTTGGGCAAAACCTCTGCTAATTTGCATTGGAACCGCAGCCTTTCCTCTATAGCTTCACAAGCAAGATTGATGCCGTCCGTCCCAAGTAGTCAGGTCAGTCCTTCAGTCAACCCATAGAGAGGCAGCGGAAAGAATGCTGGTACCTGGGTCAGAAGAACTGGATTGAAAGCCTGCCTCTGGCCCTTACAAAGCATGGAACTTTGAGCAATTCTTCTTTCCTCTCTGGGCCTCAGTTTGCTTCTCTGCAAAGGGAGGATAATACCCATTTTGGGGGTTATTCAGCATTTGGTACACAGGACCAGGTGCTCAGTGAAGGTTGATCGGTCCATTCCATACTTAGCAAGTGCCAGGAGCTAGGCAGGACAGTAGGGGAGATGGTGGTAAGTCCTTCTAGACTTGGCAAAGTGGAGAGGGAGACAGACATTCATCAAAGAGGCACGTGAAAAAGCATAAAATGATAACCGTGGCAGATTCAACAAGGAAGGTGACAGCCTGGAATGAGAATCTGTCTTGCAGAAACTGGCCTAATTAGGGAGGCTGAATTCTCTGAAGATGTGATGGCTGAGCTGAGAGCTCAGAAGTTATAGAGGTTAACTAGGTAAGTAAGGGAGGGAGGACACGCCAGGTTTAAGGAAGGTATGTGCAAAGGTCCTGTGGCAGAAGAGTGGCAGTCCAAGGATGGTTGAGGCAGAGGATACATGGAGGGATGAAAGACTGGAAGGGGTGTTGAGATAAAACTCTGCAGCTGCCTCCTGGGGGCCTGTGCTAGGTCTGGGAGGTCAAACCAATCATAAACATGTCTGCCCTCAAGGAGCTTACAATCTACTAAAACATGATAACTGTTAAATGTTTCCTTTGTATTCTTTGGTGTATGAAATATATTATTGCATCTTGGCCCATGGCTTGTAAGAAATTAAGATGTCAAACTCACACACTTGAAATTTCTAAAACTCCTGACCTTTTATACACACACATAGCTCATCTGCAGGGAACCAAGAATGGATCAGACCCTGCTTCCCAAAGAAGTCCAGAGATGGTTGCGGGAGAATGAACCCAGCCTGACCAGAAATGTCCCTTTTCTGCAAAATGCCCTGCCTTCACTTTATTGACAGCAGGCCTCTTAAAAAAGAAGCTGGAAAGTCCGTGTGAATCACGTCCCGTTTTCCTTCTGACTACACAAATGGTTTGCATTAGAGGACCATAGTGCTTTGCTGCCTTCATTCTTTCCAGATGAGGGTAGAACTGCAGGCATAATTGGATGAGTGAGTGGGGTGATTGATGGCTCCAGCCAATCAGAGAGCGCTTTCTGCTGGAGTCAAGAGAAATGCCCCAACTCGACCCACTTGCAATGGCTCAACCTAAAAATCAGAAACCTTTGACCAAGGAAGAGGAAGCCACATCCCCAGTAGTAGGTATATCTTTGTTCTCACCCTAAGTGAGGTGGCACCCTTTCCTGCTCCTCGGCAGCTGGCCTAATGGTGGTGACAGTGCAGGAGAAGCAGCAATGGCAGGGAGTGGCACTCCGGTCCTAGGGGGTTATTGTAATGAGGATGAACTTAGTCCACTAACTGACAGTGGTCTGTAACTGAACTAAGTTTCACTGGTGAGTCCTCTTCTACCAGGTGGTAGAAATTTAATCTCAGTCAATTTGGAATTTTCCCTCCCTGTTTTATCTGAACGGTGCCTAAGCTCTGGGGAGGTTTATGGAGAACCAGTGGTGGTGAGGGGAGCGGGGAGGGGGTTGGTACGGAATCTGATCCTCAGTGTGGTCAAGGATCCAGGTGGGCATCATCCAGCAAGGCGGCCTGATCTTAGCAATATAGTGGAGTGGTTATTAAGGGAACAGATTCCAGAGCCAAACTGCCTGGGTTCAAAACCTAGCCATGTCTCTGACCCTGGGACCTTAGCTAAGTTCTTTAATCTCTCAGTTTCCTCATCTGTTTGTTGGGGATGATAAACTACCTACCTTACTGAATGGTTCTGAGGACTAAATGAGTTAATGCTTTAGAATAAATGCTGCTGCTGCTAAGTTGCTTCAGTCGTGTCCGACTCTGTGCGACCCCATAGACGGCAGCCCACCAGGCTCCCCCGTCCCTGGGATTCTCCAGGCAAGAACGCTGAAGTGGGTTGCCATTTGCTTCTCCAGTGCGTGAAAGTGAAGTCGCTCAGTCATGTCCGACTCTTCACGACCCCATGGACTGTAGCCTACCAGGCTCCTCCATCCATGGGATTTTCCAGGCAAGAGTACTGGAGTGGGGTGCCATGGCCTTCCCCGAGAATAAATGCTACATATAATAAACTCTTACTCCTCTTTATATGGAAGTTTGACATTGATGTGCTCCCACCATTCCTGGTGGGTCTTTCTGGGTTCTCAGGACCCTACCCAGGCCATTTTTAATCACACAGGGCTAAATGTGGTACCAGCAACAAGCTGGACCCAGACAGCTTGGGGAAGACTCTCCTGAACCCCATTTGGCCTGGACATACCCCATAGTCACCCCTTCTGCCCCCATTCCACACTAGGCACTTGATCTAGAGGAAGGCAGAACACAGACGCCTTTCAATGGTCCCTCTCCCCCCAGTATCCAATCTTCATTTTCCTCTCCCTCCCCTCCCACCTCCCAACCATGAATTTACTTCTCCTCCTTCATCCTCATGCCTTAGTTCCATAGATATCTCCAGGACCTTAGTATTTGTGACTCAATAGCTAAAAGGACTGTTTTGGGGGTTCTACTGTATCACCTCTTCCATCAGGGAGCAAGGGAGGAATCCTTCGACGGGTGGAAGGGGAAGGATCAAGAGATGGAAGGAAGTGTTGGGGGTTGGGGAAAACGGGGCCCAGCTATGATGTCAGATGTTTTTCTCCCAACCTGTGTTGTCGTCTTACTGGAGATTCCACTCAGGGCTAGTGTCTGGTTGTGGAGATAGCACTGTTTGTACTGGAGGCCTGCTGCTGCAGGACCACGCTGTACCCCTGATACACTCCAGATAAAGCTGCAGAGCCCTTTAGACCAAAGACAGGAGCACTTGAGAATCCCTGCAGTTGGTGCGTCAGGAAGCGTGCTCTCAGCACAGCCAATTGGTCCAGCTGATTGCCGCCAGGTGCCTTGGGCACTCTGCCAGCTGCTGGTGCTAGCATTGCGAGTGCTTCCTGCTAACAAGCCCTATCAAGCTGATTCTGATTACACAATGGTACTTACCCCTGGCAGAGAGAGAGCCAGCTATATACATCCTCCTAGAACCAGTTTCTATGGAAACCTACTGCTCTTCCTTTCTAGGAAAGAAAGACTGTCCTCCTTCCTGGGCCTCAAACACACCAAGCTTGCATCCACCCCAGGGCCTTTGCACTAGCTGTTTCTTATGTTCTATAGCTCTTTCCCCAGGTATCCACATGGCTGGGTCCTTCAGATCTTCAACCAATTGTCATCTTATCACTAAGTCTTTCCTTAATTATCCTATTTCAATTTGTTATCCAACCCCCTATTCTCCATTCCCTTCCCTAATTTATTTTTCTCCAAGGCATTTAGTACCATCTGTTCTATTTGTTTATTCTCTTTCTCCCCACCTCATGAGGGCAGGGATTTTTGTCAGTCTTATTCACTGCTTTAGGAAAGAAAGATGAGATGAAAGGGCCTTACAGGAGCTCTCTGCCTTCTCTGTGTTGTGTACACAAAGCTGTCAAGCCCAGAGAGGTAAGGGGACTTGTCCAAGACCACACAGCCATTAAAAGAAAGGGAATCTCTCCTAGTTAATTTCTAGTGAACTTGTTCCCTGAGTATCTCCTGCTTTTTCCAGCCTTCCCATGGGTTTCTCACACACTGCCAATACCCTTAATCCCGCCCTTTCCATCTCTAGCTGTGGAAACCCTTCATCTTTCCAGGCCCAGCTCATGGCCTTCTCCAGGGAGGCTTTCTGGGAGCACTAGTTGGGTGTGACCCTTTCCTCCTGGGAACTCCTGGTTCTCTTTCTCTGCCTCATGAAGGCACTTATCGGAGTCAGCCTTGTATTGTAGCTCTTCCTGTACTTATTAGGCCTTGTGCAACCCCAGGCAGGGGCTGTGTTTCCCATCTCAGTATCTCCTGTCTGCACCAGCCCCCAGGAAAGGAGTGGAAGTAGGAAAACAGCCTCTCTCCAGCTTCAGAATTTCCACATCCACCCCCAAACTTATCCATTTCCACCTGAGGCTTGAGGGAAGTAGAGGGCCTTGGTGGCTGATCACTCACCCAGAACACGAAAGAATGAACAGAGGAACGACTCTCTCTGACCTCTCTCTAGATTGTTTTTTCCTTACAGGCAGGATCTGTGCGTGGTAATTCTTCCCCCATCCCAGTACTTGCCTCTGGGTTTGTGAGAGTCATTTCACCCTCTTTATGAAAGGAAAAATGGAAGAAATGGTAGAAAAGATTGCAGACCCATTTCAAGTTCAATTCTAGGATTGTGAACACACTGTCAAACAGCTCTTGGCTGATGAATCCCCTGCTCTGCCCCGCAGCCCCCACCTCCCAATGGGAAGGTCAAGCCCAAGTCAAATACTCCACCCTCACCCACACACACACCCCCACACCCCCGAGCCCAGTGGGGCTCGCAGGCCCCCACAGCAGGTGCACCCAGGGGGCGGGACCACCACTCTGGGGGAGACTCCAGTGGGGCCAACATCAACAGGGAGAGCATGAGGGAGGGGGTTGCAAACAGACCTTCCTGAGCCTCAGTCCTCCTTTCTCGCCCCTGGAATAATTGTAAACAAGTCAAGCACCCGCTGACAGCTGAGATGGGAGAGGCAAACCCTGGCTGGGGCATCCAGCTTCGATTTCACATAATGAGCCTCTGGAATCCGGGAAGTGATTACCAGCCCACTGGGGAGGGACCACCTACAGGTCCTGAAACCTTTCACCGCTGTCCCACATGTGGCTCGAAGGATGTTGGGCTCACCAGGAAGCTGCACTTAGAGGAGAAAGATGCAAAACACAGATTCCAGCACAGCACAGTTCAACAGGGCGGGGCTTGAGAATTCTGTGATGGGGATGGGGACCCTGAAGGGTGAGCCCAGGGGAAGAGAGATCAGGTCTTAGTTTTCAGCATTCTCCAAGAGGGAAGGCTTGAGAAGGGCCCAGAATCCACCCTAGCAACCCCACATCTCGTGCAAGGCCCATCTCCCCGCCTGAATGTGTTTTTTGAGTTTACCTATTTTAAAATCATGGAGCTGGAGAGAACTTGGGTTTCACAGTCGAGCTGCCTCATTTACAGGTGAGAGCACGAAAGAGAGGGAGGAGGTGGGTTACCTGACATCACACAGGCTGGGAGGGGCTCAGCCAGGCCTGGGTCTCAGGCCCTCTGTCCTGGTGGTGGTAGCCCACCCAGCCATTCTCAGCCAGTTTAGTGCCAAGAGGGAGCCAAGCCGGCCTGGAATTGCACCCACTCGTTCCTTGTCTGAAGAGCTGAGCCATTGGAAGCCTAGACCTCGATGGGGGCTAGGGTTGGGTTATGGGGACCAGTGACAACCCTGTCTGCTGGCCACTGTGTCCGGTCCTTCACCACATCCTCTCACTCCCTAGACTGCCCCCAGAAGGTGGTGGGAATCGCGTTCTTTATCTTACTGACAAGGCAGCTGCGGCTCAAAGAAGTCACTTGCCCAAAGTCACACAGCTGAAAAGCAGTGAAGAAGTGATTTGAACCCAGGCCAATCTGACACTGAGCCTTTGCCCTTCCAGTGTGCTGGGCTCAGGAAAGATAGCCCGGTACAGTTGAGGCAGAAGCTGTCACACAAGGTTAGGAAGAACTTTGGGAACTATAGCAAGGAAGAGAGGGAAGATTGCATCCTAGAGGCCAAAGATTCTTAGTCACAGAGATATGGCTACCAGACCCCCAGACGGCCATGCAGCCTCTCTGGGCAGTTTTTTCTGCTCTGACTACAAACACAGAAATGGATTCTCTAGACAAGAAAGGCCAGCTCATAAAACAGAAAGTTCCACAGAGTCAGGGCTTCAGGGAAAGGTCAGAGATGTTGTCCTTGGATTCCTCTGGGGAGGCAAAGGAGTTCAGGGATGCTGGCAACAAGATGATGCCAGCCTGGTATATAGAGGGCACTGGCCAGGGTCTGGATGTTCAAGGGAGCAGGCAGAGCTGGGGACATGGATGCCTGCCAGAGTCCAGCTTAGCCTTGGGCCAGGCCCAGAAACCAGTCCTGTTAAACAAAGGATTGCACAACCACCTCATAAATGACATCAACTGAGAAGGTCGAACTAACTCGTTCCAGCTCTGTGAGGCTCTGGTCAGAGGGGGCAGGAGAGGGCAGGCTCAAGAGTTCCGGGGCAGTATGTCCATGCTGGTTTAATTAACAACATGATTTCTGCTTTCCTTGGGCACAGCCTCGCATGCCAGGCCCCTGGCAGCTGCCTGGAGTCCTTAAAGGAACAGGAAAAGAGTACGGGTACCCTAAGGCAGTGAGTGGGGTACAGACAGGAGAGCATTGCTTGCCCAGGGCAGCCAAGGCAGGAAGTCTAGGGGTGGCAGAGCAGTGATACAAAGACCAAGGCTGGAGGTGCTGTTGTAGGGCTCAGGTCAAAAGGACCAGGAGAGGCTGTCATGGGAAAATGAGGCCAGCAAACTTGCAGAGTGTAAGGCAAGTCAAAGCAACCAGTTGATGTATAGAACAGACTTTTGGATTCTGGGAACAGGATAGAGTGGGATGATTTGGGAGAATAGCATTGAAATATGTATAATATCATATCTGAAATGAGTCACCAGTCCAGGTACGATGCCTGATAACGGATGCCTGGGGCTGGTGCACTGGGACGACCCAGAGGGATGGTATGGGGAGGGAGGAGGGAGGAGGGTTCAGGATGGGGAACACATGTATACTTGTGGTGGATCCATCTTGATGTATGGCAAAAGCAATACAACATTGTAAAGTTAAGCAAAATAAAATTTAATTAAACAAACCAAACAAACAAAAAAAAAGACAGAGCCATAACGAACACAAGAGCATCACTGGCCAAGTTTGGGGCATTGCCAGCTATGCATATGACAGACTTGTACCGTTAAATTGTCACAAGCAGGTAGGACTACAGATTAAGTAACAGAACTCAAAAGATACCAATAAAAGTAATGAAAAGATTGGGAGACTTTGGTTCTCAAAGTGCAGTGCCTAAATCTGCAGCATTAGGTTCTCTTGAGAAATTCTTAGACATGCAAAGTATTAGGCCCCACCCTAGGTCTGCTGCTGCTGCTGCTGCTAAGTCACTTCAGTCGTGTCCAACTCTGTGCGACCCCAGAGATGGCAGCCCAACAGGCTCCCCCGTCCCTGGGATTCTCCAGGCGAGAACACTGGAGTGGGTTGCCATTTCCTTTTCCACACACTAGGTCTACAGAAACAGAAAATCTGGGAGTGGGGCCCAGTAGTCTGTGTTTTACACCAGCTTACAGGTGATTTGGATGCATGCTAAAGTTTGAGATCCATTGGCTACTCAAAGTGTGGTCCATGGACCAGCATCATTGGGTCACCTGTAAGCTTGTTAGAAATGCAAAAATCTCAGGCTTGACCCCAGACCTGCTGAATCAGACTGCAGTTTAACAAGATCCCCAGGAGGTTCACACGTACCTTACAGTTTGACAGCTGAGCTCCAACCCTTTGATTCTGCGGTCTGAGTGTGCACAAGTCTGTAGGACAAATAGATGCAGATGACAAGTGGGCCACTCAGTTCCCGTCATAAACAAGGACTGTCCTTATCTCTTCATGAATCCATGCTTCTCCCAGAAAATGTCACCGAGAAAAACAATGGCTTCATCAAGCCCGCAAACATGCCCCACCTAGACATTGTGCAGAAAGCAGATTGCAAAGGTGACAAGACAAAGAGCCTGACAGGCACTATTCATAGTCCACAGCAGACAGCTGGAGCCCCTGAGATTCAGGCAGGCTCCCAACCCTCTGCGATGCAGAGATGATTTAAGGAGAAGCAGCTGAGGGTGGCTGCAAGTAAGTGAAAGCCCCGCAGAGACACTCCTGAGAAGACAAAGCTGCTGAGACAGGAGGCTGAATCTGTGACCTGTCATCCCATCTGCCCAGGGTGACCTGGGCTCTCATTTTTTCCAGGGAAACCAGCAGGGCAGCTGTGGTGATGAAGTACAGGAGAGAAACCCGCCTCCGATAGTTCTAAGCCAGATACAAATAGCTTTACCCTCATGACACCAGAAAGAATGGCTTTCTACCCCCATCTTCCTGCTGGCTTCCCAGTGCCTGATTCTACCAGACTACCTTTCTGTGTTATTGTTGTTTCGTCTTTCCATACCCATTAATAACATCTGCTAATTATTATTTAATGAGGGTTTACTACGTGCCAGGCTCTGGATTAAGTACTATGTACCTACTTTTTTCACTTAATCCTTTTTAACAATTCCATTAAATAGATAGCACTGTTTGGGGTTTTCAATAATAACTAGGCATTTATTAAATCCTATTAAGTATTTGCTACTCATTTATTGTTGTTCAGTTGCTAAATCTCTGTGACCCCATGGACTGTAACATGTCAGGCTCCTCTGTTTCACTACCTCCCAGAATTTGCTCAAATTCATGTCCATTGAGTTGGTGATGCCATCCAACCATCTCATCTTCCGCTGCCCTCTTCTTTTGCCTTCAATCTTTCCCAGCATCAGGGGTCTTTTCCAGTGAGTTGGCTCTTTGCATTTACTACAACTACTCAGATGGGGGAACTAACACTAGGAGAAAGTAAGTAGCTTTCCAAAAGTCAGATGGATAGAAAAGTGGGCAGACATCCTGACCCCAGAATCTCCACCAAACCACTGTCTGTCACTCAGAGTGTGGTCCTTGGACCAGCAGCTTCAGCATCCATTTGGAAACTCATTATGTATGACCCAGACTTACAGACTCAGACTCAGCATTTTAACGAGATCCCCCTGGATTGGTCTGCACATTATAGTTTGAGAAACACGTCTGGTTATAAGTGCTGCCTTCCCTTGCAATGATGCAAATCCCCTTCGAAGGAGGAACACCGCTGACACCAGTCAGAGACACTCCAACAGTAGTGAGTTTTAGATTGTTTTGGGGAACAGGATGTTAGGAACCCAGAGAGGGCACCAGGTTCTAAAGGGACCACGAAGGAAGGGAAGAGAGGGAGCAGTGTGTGCCTTCCTTAGAAACACACTGGCCTAGAAATCCGCCTTCTCAAGGTGAAGTTCTGCCTGCCTTGTCTCCTGCATGTTGCAGAGTCTGGAGAACTGATGGCTCCCACAGACTCCAGTGAGAAAAAGCCGCAAGAAAACATGTCTGAGTTTCACTTTCCTTGGGTCTCAGCAGCCTTCTCTGATGAGGGTCATAATCCTGCCCACGTTCCCTGCAGGTGTGATTTAAGGCCTGCCAGGATTTGCAGGATTCCAAGCAGATCACAAGTCTAGGCACAGTCCTTATTATGAGGTCAACCAGGTGTCTGATTCCTCTACCCTGCAAGACTGCAGTATGAAATCTGCTGAAAGATCATATCTGGACCCTTCTCAGACCTCTTCCCAACTTCGCTCCCCTCTTCTCTTCACATTCACTCAAAGACATTCCTGAAGCAGCTTCCTCTCTTCTGATACTTGCACTAAAATAGCCTCTGCCCATTTATGATTCTGCTCTTTCTCATGGAAAGCAGTCCCTTCAAGGCTGTTGATGACCTTGCCTATGTCCTTCATAGTCACTACGTCATAAACCTGCTTCCGAAGATCAGGGTTATGTGGTTAAGCATTCAGGATCATCAGGGCTTAAGTCCCAGCTTCCCTATTTATTAGGTGTATGATCCTGAGTTTCTTTTTTTTTTTAATTAATTTATTTTTAATTGAAGGATAATTGCTTTACAATATTGTGTTGGTTTCTGCCATGTATCAACATGAATCAGCCATAAGTATACATGTGTCCTCCCTCCCACCTCCCTCCCACCTCCCACCCCATCCCAACCCTCTGGGTTGTCACAGAGCCCTAGTTTGAGTTCCCCGAGTCATACAGCAAATTCCCACAGGCTATCTCTTTTACATATGGTAGTGTATATGTTTCCTCTACTCTCTCCATTCATCTCAGCCTCCCCTCCCCACTAACCCCATGTCTACAGGTCTGTTCTCTGTGTCTGCGTCTCCAATGCTGCCCTGCAAATGGGTTCAGCGGTGCCATCTTTCTGGATTCCATATATACATGTTAATATACTATATTTGTTTTTCTCTTTCTGACTTTGAGTTTCTTAATTGCTCTGTGATTCAGTTTCCTCATTTGCAAAGTGGGAATAATAATAGTCCCTAATTTACAGGATTACTGGGAACATTAAATCAATACTACATGTTAAATACTTAATGAGTGCCAACACTTAGTTGATACCCAATAGCCATTATTTATTAAACCATATTTCAAAGTCTCTCAAAATGCATCAATTGTGAGACACATCTGTAATTTCAGAGATGTTAAAAAAGCTTTATTCATTCAACAGAAAGTGTTCTAAAACCAAAGATATTTAGGAAATGTCATGTTTCTTTCCTGACATATCTTCAAATCTTCAAATGCTACCTTCTAATGTGATTACCAGGGTAGTTATGGCATTCAGTATTCCCCAGACTTAGTAGACAATGCAATCCCTTTTCCATGGAGCATGTGGAACATTGTTTGGAATACAGTTTCAGAAGTGCTGATCTGACCCAATGCAGTAATGTCACAGATGGGGAAACAGACCCAAAGAACAGAGGAGGCTTCCTGAAGTTACTCAGCTGGTTAAGTGATGGAGCCTAGGCCACTGAAACCAACTACTCCCCACTTCACCTGTCACCCGTGGCACTCCTCACACTAACCCTGAGAAGTCCCCAGGAAAGGGACCCTCCCCATTGAACAGATGCAGTTCCCTGGTCACCGGGTGATGGGCAGAGTAGAGCCCAGATCGGATTCCTTGGCTTCCTGCTGAATTTTATCTACTCCCTAAAGACTGTGACTCTAGAGGGGTGGAGGTACGTGACTAGGAGAGAACAGGTGAGCAAGGAAGATCTGAAAGGCCTGGGGGCGGGGGTCTCAGCACAGACAAGCTCCCATCCTGGCAGACCTCACTTTCTGAAGCAGCCTGGCTAGGCCAGTCCTGGCCTCTCCCCTGGTGGGCTGAGAGGCAGGCCATCAACTGTCTGCCCACCAATCTTGGTCAAGCAGTGGGGGATGCGGGAGGAGGTATCCCAGAGGAACTGCCAAGGCCCCTCATCTCACACCTGCCCACATGCAGAGCCGCATGGAATGCAGGGCGGACCTCCAGGCTCAATGTGATTCCACTGCCAAGGCACAGCCGCAGGGACCCACTGTGCAGACTTCAGACTGCATTTATGAAGTCCACCGGGAAGGTCTTTCAGCACAGCAGTTAATTTGATGACTGCTTTGTTTTAAGAGCAGTTTGTGTTTCACTGGCTAAGGTGAATTACTCTGAGGAGCTGTTAGGCAATTCATCAACTTTTGAACCTCGGTATGATGTTTGTGGTCAAACATGACTATTCTCACAGACCGAGTGACTCCCAACCTTTTCCCCTTTGAGACACACATGATGGATGTTGTTTATCCACATGCTGGACCCACCCGCAATGGGAATAGACTCCCTCGGATCAGCAAAAATGGTAAAAAAAAAAAAAAAAAAAAAGGCTGCACCAAGTATTGGTGGGAAAGGTTAACTTTTATACATTGCCAATGAGAGTATCCCTGCCTAGAGAATCCCCATGGACAGAGGAGTCTGGCCACCTACAGTCCATGGGGTCGCAGAGTTGGACACGACTGAGCAACTAAGCACAGCATGGCACAGTGAGAGTATACATTTTTAAAAATATTTATTTTTATTTATGTACTTTTTAGCTATAATGGGTCTTATGTGCAGCATGCAGGATCTTTAGTTGTGGCATGTGGGATCTAGAGGTCCCTGAGCAGGGATCAAACCTGGGCCTCCTGCATTGGGAATGTGGAATCTTAGCCATTGGACCACCAGGGAAATCCCCAAGAGTATAAATTGATATAAACCCAACAGAGAACAATTTGGCTGCACCTGATGAAATGGAATATGTATTTCCTCTAAGCCTGCAATTTCCTATAAGCCTGCAATTCCATCTTGAAGGATGTGCCAGAGAGGAGTTCAGCATGCACACGGGAAATACCTCCAAGGATATTCACTACAGGATGTTGGTGTTCATGTCAAACTGGGAACAACTAAATCAATAGGAGAGAGACTAAGCAAAATATAGTATATTCACATAATGGAATAGTCCACAGCAGTTAAAAGGAACAGATTAAATCTATATGTGTCATTTTGAATAGATCTCCAAAATATATTGTTGAATTAAAACAAAAATTGATATTTGGTATAAATTTTAAATTGTACTTATATAAATTCTCAAATAGAAAAATCAGTATTATGTATTTATCACAGATGTATATAAATGTTAAAAGCAAAAAAAAAAACAAACTGAAAGGCGCATGCCACATTCGTGACAGAGGTTGTCCTTAAGAAGGGGGAAAAGGAGTGAGGTGGGGTTTCAAGGACAAAGGGAACTTCATTTTCTCCGGAAGTGAGGCTATCACGTCAGTTGCATCTGATGCATCTCTGAGACTCTCTTGACTTTCCAGTCTCCCAAACTCTTAACCACTTGCTCTGCCATTGGCACTACACAGCAATCGACCCTCCGCAGATTCACAGTTCTACCTGAGGCTGACCAGTCACTCACCCAGAATCTTGGGTTCTCCCATCATTTCAGGGCTTGAATGAAACAGGACCTGGGATCTGGCTTCCTCAGTGGCAACCTGAAGGGACCAGGTATAATGCAGTAGTTCTCACCAGGTGTGATACTGCCCCAGGGGTCACATCTGGTAATGTCTAGAGACATTTTCAGTCATTATACCTGGGTGTGTGGGGGTACTACTGGTCTCCAGAGGGAAGATGCCAGGGATGCTGCTAAACAGCCTACAAGGCACAGGACAACCCTCCTACAATGCATATTCATCTAGTCCAATGTCCATAGAGCCAAAGTTGAGAAACCCCAGTCTAGTAGTTAAGAATACTCTAGAAAGACAAGCTCCGTGACCTCAGCTGAGTTACTTCACCTCTCTGTGTGTCAGTTTACAGTTTACAGTGTCCTTTTTCCAGTTGTCATGTATGGATGTGAGAGCTGGACTGTGAAGAAGGCTGAGCGCCGAAGAATTGATGCTTTTGAACTGTGGTGTTGGAGAAGACTCTTGAGAGTCCCTTGGACTGCAAGGAGATCCAACCAGTCCTTTCTGAAGGAGATCAGCCCTGGGATTTCTTTGGAAGGAATGATGCTAAAGCTGAAACTCCAGTACTTTGGCCACCTCATGCGAAGAGTTGACTCATTGGAAAAGACTCTGATGCTGGGAGGGATTGGGGGACCGGAGGAGAAGGGGACGACAGAGGATGAGATGGCTGGATGGCATCCCTGACTCGATGGACGTGAGTCTGAGTGAACTTCGGGAGATGGTGATGGACAGGGAGGCCTGGTGTGGTGCGATTCATGGGGTTGCAGAATCAGACACGACTGAGTGACTGAACTGAACTCAACTCAACTCAACTGAATTATCTGTAAAAAGAGCATAACAATTGTATCTACCTCACATGGTTGTTGTGAGAATTAAATGTATTAATAATTAAATACATTAATAATGTCAGTGAATGGCACTCAGAGAATGTTATGTTGGTGTAATAACTGGTAGTAACTCTGCCAGGAAGAATAGTTATATTGAACACAGTGATATATTTTAAGGAAGCCATTCACAAGCTTCAAGCTTTGATAGTTACAAATATTTCACAATATACTTCACAACTGACTAACACATTGGGGATACCAGATGTTATGAATTCTGAGATGCACACTTTCTCTACACTTTGATGTCTCTGCACTCTGGATACACCATACAATCATGGTTGGCAGGCCATTACACAGAGCTTTCTCTGTCCACACACGTGTATAAACCTTGGGCATGGGGATCTTTGTCTTGGAAGGAAATTTTGGAGACAGTAGAGAAGATCCCCCCTCTTTTTAACAAATGGTGTGTCACTCTTGATGGCTCAGAGGACAATATTATGTGAAAATTTGGTCATTAGTGATGCTGAATTAACAAGTGACTCTCTTCTGAAGGGAATTCATTTTTCTTACTTTTTTCCCCTTATGTAGGTACAAAAGTAATATATTATCAAACATCCATGCCTAAATAGAGATTTTTTTATTACAGACATGTTTAAAAATTCTACATGAGAAAGCCTTGTGTTAAAGGTAGAATTTCTTCTTTATTTTAGTGGTACAGAAAATGGTGCATCTTACAATTGATGACATCATTGCTTTGATGAAACATGTAATGATACTGTCATTTTCAGAGTCCTCATAATGTGCTAATCAGATTACTTATCTCATGTGATCCTCTTAATAGCCCTATAATGTATGTACTATTGTTGTTCATATTTTGCTATTGAATAAACAGATTCCGAAGTGAAGTAACTTGCCCAGGGTCAACAGCTGATAAGCAGAACTGGGACTCGAAAGCCTTGGGGTTCTACCTTTGTATCTTGGTTCAGAACTACAGTAAGAATCTGTATCTTTTTTCGCAGGTGTTAGCAACCTAAGGAATGGATAGTAATAACAGAAGGGGGCTGAGCCAATGTTCAGCGGCCTGTGGGCTGGCTTCCCTGCTGCCCTTTCTCCTTCCCTACCCCCATTTCTCACAATATACTTCACAACTGACTGTAAAGCACCACCAGACTTTGCCCAGCATAGCTCCCTCACCCAGTCCAGTGGTAAAATATAACCAGAACAGTGACCAACGTGGAGACCAGCACATTTCAGAGACTGCTGGTCTCCAAGCTTCCCTAAGGAAGCAAAGTTTGTGTGCTGCACAGCTGAGAGGGGTTTAAAAGGACAGCGATGTTTTACAAGCGCTGGGTAAAAATCACGTGGTCCTGGGCTGAACCACATCTTTGGAATGTTTCATTTATCTTCTTTATAGTAAAGTTCTGTCTCTGCAGATTCCAGCAAATTGTGGAGCAAAAAACACAGAGTCATTGTAACCAAATATCCAAAGGTAATTATACAACGGCAGATGTATCCTATTAGCATCACCACGACCTAACTCCATTCTGTCTCCTCTCCAGCCTGATAGGCCTTCCCAAGTCTCCCTGTGGATTGGTGGGAAAGCAGATTGGCTGGTTGCAGCGGGGTGTAGGGAGATGGTAAGAATTGCATTGGGAATCTGTGTTCAAGTCATAATGCTTGTGCAAACTTGAGCGAAACACTTGACTGTCTATGCTTCATTCTCCCCTTCAAATGCGTGCCCCCCTCTCCCTACCCCAGGTTCTAAAACTAAAAGGCAGCTCTGGTTTACTCTCTCCCATAACCCCGTGGAATCTGGTTTTCATTCTCATCATCTTTCAGGGCCTCTGAGCGAGTTCCTGTGCCCTGTTTCTCTCAACAAGCATAACTACTTCCACCTGCCTTCATAATTGGTTCCTGGGACAAGAAAAGCCTCTTGACAAGCTGGACTGCCTCACATGTGTTGCATAAATACTTGAAATATGGACCTTCTCCCCCCTCAGCCACCCGTCCCCAGGGTTCAGGACTGAATGCATCGAGAAATGCTGCTGTTTTGTGTTGCAGAGGCAGAGGTTTTGCTTTTTCCTCTGCTTTGCAGCTCACTCACTCTGATGAGTAATGAAAAAGACTGAGGTCTAGACAATCTTAGATTATTGCCTGCCCCATTCTCCCACTCAGGTCATGGAAGTTGGCAACTCCAACCACTCTTTGCATAGAGGCCTGGAGAGGAGACAAGATTTTCTGTATTTTGCAGCAACTGATGGCTGAACTGGGATGCAAGTCCTGGTGGTCTGACTCCAAGTCCAACAATCACAGTGAGAGGGAGTCAGAAGAGTCTGGCCTATGGATTCTGACCTGAATTTAAAGCCAGCACTGCCACTGGCTTACTGTGTCTCCTCCACTTCCTTATTCCTAGAATGGAAATAATAAACACCTCATAGAACTGTGAGCATCAGACAGGATAATGTACGTGACGGTACATTATCCTGTCTGATGCGGTCTTTGGTTTAAAACCAGAAAAGACCCAAGTGACAACTGCTGGCACTTTAATGGGGTAGAGAAGAAGTGGGATTGTTCCACACAAATGGGGGATTTGTGCTAAAGTAAGATACCGAGCAGGGCAGAACTCTTTTCACTGAAGGGACCTTAAATGCCTGCCCCCTTCATTTAACCATATGGAGATATGGAAGCCACACTTGTAAAGAGGGAGAGTGCATGTGTGTTCAGTCAAGTCCCACTCTTTGCAACCGCATGGAGCCCTCCAGGCTCCTCTGTCTCTGAGACTTCTCAGGCAAGAATACTGAAGTGGATTGCCATTTCTTCCTCCAGGGGATCTTTCCGACCCAGGGATGGAAACTGAGTGTGACTCCTGCATTGCTGGCAGACTCTTTACAACTGTTCCACCCGGGAAGCCCATTAAAGGGGGAAAGTGTGAATCAAAACTGCCCTGAGTCTCATACGTAAATTATACCTCAATAATGCTGATTTTTTAAAAAATTATCCCAAGATCGGAAAAGATCAAAAACCCTGATGACAGTGGGTATCAAAGGGTATGGGAGCATCTGGTGCAAACTCTGAGGAGGGCAGCTTGGCAAGATTCATCAAAATCAGTAATGTACATGCCCTTGGGTCCAGCAATTGCTCTAGCCTTAGCCAGTTGTAGATGGCCTATCTTCCAGTACAGTAACAACCCCAGGGGTTCTTCGTATAAAACACGGCACGCCCACTTGAGGGCAGAGTGGACAAGAGGCCTCTTCACCGAGAACCGGCTGTGCTGTGGGTGAGGTGACAGACATCTTAGTACCCTGAGGGGAAAGAGTTCTATGCTACTAGAGTGGCAGAGGGGTTGGGGTGGGGAGCAGCTCCTGGCTTTGAGGGCATCACTCCAGAGGGCTTAGAGTCTGGCAGATCTGCTCTGCTACCTATTAGCTGTACAGTCTAACGCAAGTCATTTTGAGCTGCTTTTCTCCATCTATTTGCTGAAGATGGTATCACCTTCCATGAAGAGGTGACATGAAGGTTAAATGAAATCCACAGGATGACCTGGCTCAGTGTCTTGTGTCTGGTCAGCAAGCATTCTCTTCTCCAGTTTATCCTTGTATCCTTCTTCCTATCTTTGTGTCTTCACCTCTCTGCTGTTTTTTTTTTTTTTTTTTTTAAGTTGTGGCTAACACACCCCTGCATCACACCCCAGCAACCTGGAAGAGCAAATTTCAGACAGTAGCGGACCCAGGAGGTAATTGCTCACGTCTCAGCCTGAAGCTCCAAACTATTCTGCCCTCCCCTTCTCCCCCGGGTCCTGAATGTCTGGCACACTGAGTTGGCTTGATCCTGACCTTGCTGCTGCTGCTAAATCGCTTCAGTCATGTCCAACTCTGTGCGACCCCATAGACGGCAGCCCACCAGGCCCTGCCGTCCCTGGGATTCCCCAGGCAAGAACACTGGAGTGGGTTGCCCTGACCTTAGGCTCCTGGATTTCCTCCACTTCCTGACATGGCCCCCAGCCAGCTCCCCAGTGTGGTTTTGGTTAAGCTTACACCTCTGGTGTCGGCTTCTTCCTTTCCCTGACTGTGAACCTCCCCCAACCACACACCTTAGGAGAAGAGGTGGGAATTCAGTCTCCACTAGTCATATCAAAAACAATGCGCTTTAAAAACAAACAAGCAAACAGACAAAAAACCCTTTTATTTTAAAATAATTGTAATCCCACAGAAAGTTGCAAAAATAATACAGAGGTCCTGTGTACCCTCCACCCAGCTTCCTCCCATGGTAATATTTTACATGTGGGCAGCACACTTGTAAAATATGTGTTTGGTACTTGTACCATCTGGCAAGGATCTAGTATAAAAAGAAGATTTAGTGGTTCAAACCTTGTCAAGCCTCCCCGAAAGGCCTGGTCTTTCCTTTCTCCAGGACATGATTCACTCACTGCTTTTGCCCAGAAAGTATTCCTTATCAGCCAGAGAATCAGCAAGCTTAAGCCAAAATGGAATTTACTGGAAAGATATTAAACCGCCCCTGAATCTATGGGAACACTGGGAGCAGAGCAAGGGCCAGGAGAAGGACCAGGGCATCCAGAATTCCTTGTTCACTTCCTGAGAAGGCTCCCACAGCAAGGAGAGCAGGTCCACCACTTTGTGTAATGTTGTCTTCTCTGACCTTTGCCATCTCTTAATGAAACTTTTCCGCATCAGCCCAGCCAGAAATGGCTCACGCATACAGCCCTTCCCAGCTGGATTGTGTGTCTCGAGGCGTCAAGTTTTCAATCTCTATATAGTCCATAATATTTATTCAACATGGGAAATCAAGAAGTATGAATAAATAATTTCTAGCTCTAAAGGTGGTTAGTTTACTTTACCAAATTATTTAACCTTTAAGCATACCCAAAATGAGGGGATCAACTCCTTTCTCTTCATTTTTGACTCCTCTCCTTAATGAGAGTGTCAAAGCAGTCCGTGAGTGAATTTGGCTTTTTAAATCACTGACAAAGCTTTTAAGGAGCCCATGAACTTGCAAATAACAGCTACAGAAGGTTTTAATTAACATGATGTGGAAAAAAGTCACTTGACCTCTAGGTGCCCTTCTTTAAAAAGTGGGATAATGAAACTGGCCACCTGCCTAGCTCACGACGGAGGCACTTGTTTGTTAATGAGACCAGGGGTGGCAAGGTGCTTGGAGCACTTTGGTTGAAAGAAGTGGGGGAAGCTCTCCAGATACTAACCGTTATAATGACGGTTTTAGCCAAAGACTCTGTTATATCTAGACTCCCTCTAGTGACCAATTTAGCATATAGTATATAATACATTTTGATTTAATTGGTTTGCTTCAGCCTCTCAAAAGACTGGGAGTTGCCAAATGGCTGTGGTTTAGCCTTCACTGAGCTGCCATGAATATTTCTCTTGGTGGTCAGCCTTGCCATCTCTTTCATCCTGGGCCACCTCTGCCTTTGATTTGGTGCTTGGCTCTCCTGGACAGTTTTTCATTTGAAAGTCAGGCTTTTTGGTGCTGCTGTGCAGCGTGGGGAATGTCATCGTCACCATCCTTAGATCTCTGGATGCGAACGTGGGAGGCTGACTCAGCCATCCTGTTTGGTGCCAGAAAGCAAACCAGGGACAGGTGAGGCAGAGGAGTGCAGGTTTCAGCACAACAGAAAAGAAAACGTTTCACCGTCACGGCATTGTTCATCGACTATACTCCCAATACAAAGTAAGATGTTTAACTAAAAAAAAATTAAAACATAAAAGAAAACGTTTCCACGATCACACTCACACAGTCAACAGGCATCTCGTGATCAGTGCCCTGGCACCAGAGACAGAGCCTGCTTGGCGAGGGGTCTTGGTGTGTAGACATCTGAATGTCCTCCAGTGAGTTTTAACAGAAAAGGGTTTATAATAGTAGACTGTGCTTAGCATCAGTTCTGCCGTCTTCTTTGTCTTCCTCTAATGACGAGACTGGAAAGCTAGTCTGTGTTTGCCAGGCTTCCAGGTGGGCTGGCACGGAAGGTAGAGATGAGGAGGAAGCCACAAGTTTGCTGTGTCTACCGGTTTTTTCAGCAGCCCTTGCAGAAATTTCAGTGTCCAGCCACTAACTTTGTTAAGTATTGGGAAGCAGAGTATGACAAATTCACTGGCAGAGGCTAGTGGGCACAGTGTGCCTCCCTCTGAAGCTGCAACTGTGGTTGTGGTTTCTGATCACGGCAGCCTCCTGGTTGTGACAGTTTGATAACCACAGAGGCTTCTGGATGGTGGCAGCATCCATGTGATGCTGGAGCCATTGGCGTCCTGATCATTGGCGAGGTAGCAGCTCCCTTGGACCCTCTCAGTCATTCACGTGACTTCAACCTATGAGGTGTCCTCAGCTCTAAGCCCTTTCCTACCCTGTAGTGAATCATTTTCTGCTTAAATGAACTCGAAGGGATTCTGTCCTCTACTAGAGAGTCCTTGCTGATACAAAGAGATACATAGAGCCTAATGAACCACTGGGGTGCTGTCTAGTCTGAGTTTACAAGCGCAATTCACAAAACTACTCTGCAGAGCTGAGCAACTGTGGGTGTTGTTATTATGTGACAATCAGAATGCTGTCCTCCCCTGCTCGCCCCAGAATCAGGCCAACTCTACCCCTTTCTGTGCCAGCAAAACAGATGTCCTGGCCCCACCTCTTTCGTCACATGATTCAGTTCTGAATGTGTCTCAGATGAATGCATTTGACCAGCAGACTGTAAATTATAACCAGATCCTGCCCTACAGAAGAGCTTGAAAATGTAATCATTAGTGGTTCAGCCCCTACAGTCCAGAAAGGAACCACATGAGTCAGTCCACAGTGTTTGGTACAGAATCACCTACTTTTAGGGCTGGGAGACTTAGGAGACTAGTTCAGCCTTCAGAGACAGATGAACTTCGCTTGTCCAAGATGGAGTCAAAAATCATAATCCATGAATACAGACATCCATCTCAGTGCCCTGTCTACCTGCTCCACTTTCTCCGTCTAAAGTTTTGGAAGGAATTCCTGTATTTGTTGGGAGTCTAGACCACATGTAACCAGGGCCCTGGTATCTACAATGTTTTTCCAAAAAGAAGAAACGATGGGATTCAGAAAACTTCTTTCCTCTGAGTTAGGCTAACCTGGTTTCAAATCCTGACTGTTACCTGTTGCCTGTGTGGCCTTAGACAAGTCACTTACCCTCTCTGAGCTTCAGTTTCCTCCTCCTAACACCTGTTTTAATTGGTTTTTGCAACGACTAACATGTCAAAAGCACCTGGCACATAGTAAGTACTCAATAAATGTTAGTCCTGTGATTCCCAGCTCTTTGGTATTCAGTCAACAAGCAATTACATTTTTGTGCAATTTGAAAGTCTTTCCTAAAAGAGCAAGAGAATTAAGAATTCTCAGATTTTAGACTTCCCAGGTGGTACAGTGCGTGAGAATCTGCCTGCCAATGCAGGGGACGTAGGTTCAATCCCTGGTCCAGGAAAAGTCCACGTGTTGTGAGCCACAGCTCACAGCTGAAACCTGTGAGCCACAACTACTGAAATCTGTGTGCTCTAGGGCCCGCAACAGAGAAGTAGCCCCCACTCTCTAGAACTGGAGAAAGTCCTTGAATGTCAATGAAGACCCGGCACAGCCACAAATAAATAAAATTATATTAAAAAAAAAAAAAAAGAAATCTCAGATTTTGCCATGGAAACTTAACCCTTGAGCTGCTGCATAAGCCTGCAAGCATCTCCAGGCCCATTCTGATGTTGGCAATTTTTCAGGCAAATGCCCCAGTGTAAGCTCTGTCTAGGGTGAGAATCCTGGGCCAGTTTAGTGCCTTCCATAACTCTGGTGTTGATTCATTATGAAGCAGAAGAGAGGCCCATCAGGACCTGTTGCAGGAGCACGCACTGGCTGAGACTGCTCCTAAGAGGTATGACTTGGAGTTAAACCAAAGGAAGCCTTTAACTTAGGGCAGTTTGATGCTTCCCATGGGGAGCACGTGCTCTCCAAATCCTGTCTTCTTTCTTATTCTTTCCAGGGACAACTGGTGGGGCTCAGAGAAAAGAGATGTGCCCCAAGAATCACTGGAAAACTGGGTCTCCCCTCCCCTTTTCTCTCTCTCTGGGCCTCAGCTGCTTCATCTAACAAAAAGAGCTGGAGGGACTTTCCTGGAGGTCTAGGGGTTAAGACTCTGCGCTTCCACTGCAGTGAGGACAGGTCCCCTGTGCCACACCAAAAAAAAAAGGCTAGAAGACTCTATGCTGCTGCTGCTGCTAAGTCGCTTCAGTCGTGTCCGACTCTGTGCGACCCCATAGACGGAAGCTCACCAGGCTCCCCTGTCCCTGGGATTCTCCAGGCAAGAACACTGGAGTGGGTTGCCATTTCCTTCTCCAATGCATGAAAGTGAAAAGTGAAAGTGAAGTCGCTCAGTCGTGTCCGACTCTTATATCCTGGTGCAAGCCCCCATCTCCCTCCCAGTGCTCAGATCTATGATTCTGAGACTTAGCAGTGGGCTCACCCTCTAGAGGGAAAGACATCCTGGGACTCAGGAGATAATATACAAAGGCACCCACCTGTGCAGAGCAGCTGTTTGTCCAGAGTGTTATCCCTAATGATCTCGTGAACTATACACATTGGACTGCCAGCTTGTATAGGTCTAGTTTCTAAAGTCAGCACAAAGTAAAATCCTCTGTAGTTGGAATTACCCTTGAAAATCCCTAAAGTTATGTACGCATTGCATCACAAGATCATCTTTCAATATCAATACAGCCAATTTTTCTTCTAGTTTGGTGTCTATTTGAACACCAGATACAGTAGCGGTCTTGTGTCTGGGGGCTGTGTTGTATGAAAATAGAAAATGTTCAGGGCTATAAACACACCTAGTGCTGGGAGATTGATACACACAGTACTGAGTTCCACTGAGGGGATAGACCCAGGGCTGGGCAGGCAAAGCAAAGATCAGAGGAAGGACAGGGAATGGTCCTTGATGCCAGAAGCAAGGGGGATGTGTACAGTGGGGCTCCAAAGTACAGTGGGGCTCCAAAAGGTCAAAGGCCAGCACATTGGAAGAGGGATTCCAAAGATCAGGCCAAAGTGAAGCAGCCATGCTGAAGGGGTCTTCAGCCACCCTGCCAAGCCCTCTCAATCCAACCACTCTTCTGCACAGCACTGTCTGGGCTTAAAGGGCTCTTACCCTAAGTCTGCAAAGAGATCTTTTAGAAAAGGCTCAGAAAACAATGTCATCCATGATGAGAGAGAAGTGATCCTACTGAGATGTGGAAGATTGGAAAGACTTCAGAAAAACAAGGACACTGGGTGCTGGGTGAGTCTGTATAGCTGGGGAGGATGAGGGTGGTGTTCTATCATGGGAGACAAGTGGGAGGCGGGGCAACAGAGCCAAAGCAGAAATGCTGAGGTGGGGAAGCTTGGGGACCTGTTAGATGGCCATGTGAGATGATGCAGCCGGAAAGGTGAGACATTAACAAGAATGGAGACAGGTGTTCCGAACTGTACCAGAGGGCTCAAATATCCGACTAGAGACTTTGGCCTTTGTGTAGAGACTAGGAACTTTAAGCAGGAAAATTACTGTAATCAAAGTCGATTCTGGAACCCTGGGCAGTGGGGTGCAGGTGGATGCCAGGTTAGAAGGTCAAGTTGGAACTCAGGTTAGAGATCAGTCAGGTCCCAGGGACCTGGAAGTCAAATTTCAGTTCCTACCATGCAACACTATATTGATTCCCTAGAGCTCTTTCTGAATGTCAGGACCAAGTCACCCCATTTCCAAGACACACAAAGGTATTCTGGGTCCTAAAACTAGGGAGGCAGTGTGAATTTTTGTGTGGCCCAGAACTGAGATGCCTTCCTAGAGCTCTGGGGCTCTCTGCTGCATGGATTTGAGGAGGTTGTCTGGCTTCTGCTTTTATTTGTTTTTTTATTTTGGCTGTGCTGGGTCTTCCTTGTGGCACGTGGGCTTTTCTTATTGTCGATACAGGCTCTAGGGTGCAGGCTCACTAGTTGTGGCTTAGTTGCCCCAAGACACCTGGGGATCTTAGTTCCAATACCAAGGATCAAACCCAAGTCCCCTGCACTGCAAGGCAGATTCTTAACCACTAGGCCACTTGGGCAGTCCCTAGCTTCTGTTTTTAAACAATTTCCCAGAATCACTGTTGCTGACACCACAAGGCATACCTTCAATTGGTAAAAATCTTTCCAATTTGCACCTTTAAGTGCTCAGTTAACTGAAGACACAGAGATGGATTTGACCAGAGATCAGTAGAGGTCCCTGCCTCTGATATGCTCCACTCTGCATTCAGAAAAACAAGTTAAGTATGCTCTTTGAGTTTGCCTATGCAGTGAATTGATTCATGCATCCACTCAACAAATATTAACTGAACACCTCCCATGTGCCAAGTCTAGGCACCAGGGATCAAGTCCCTGCCCTCATGGAGCCCACATTCTAGTAGCAGATAGACAGAAACAGTGAGTTAAATGTATGGCATGTGAGATCATTATAAGTGCTACAGAGAGGAATAAAGCAGAGTAATGAGCATAAGGAGAGCTGGGATATGCCAAACGTGTTGGGTGGTCAGGAAGAACCTCACTGAGCAGGTCAAATGGAGCAGGGAGCCAGAGAAAGTGAAGGGCAAGTCATACGGATATCTGGGAGGAGTGATCCAGGCAGAGAGACCTGCACGGGCAAAGGCCTGGAGAATGGACAGTGCTTGGTGTTTAAAGAACAGCAAAGAGACCAGTGAGGCTGATGTGGAGTGATGAGGGAGGAGAGAAGATGGGGAGGTCAAGAAAGGGAGCAGGGTCTTCCCTGGTGGTCCAGTCACTAAGACTCCCTGTTTGCAACACATGGGGCCTGGGATTCGATCCCTGGACAGGGAAGTAGATCCCACATGCTGCAACCAAGAGTTTGCACTGCTGCAACAATAACAACAAAAAAGGATCCTGCATGTGGCAACAAAGATCAAAGATTCTTTGTGTGGCAGCTAAGCTTGGCACAGTCAAATAAATAAATAAATAATTTTTAGAAAGGTGGGGGGGCAGATCACATAGGACCTTGGAGGCCACAGTGAGAACTTCGGCTTTTACTCCGAGATGGGAGCCAGTGCAGACTTCTGAGCAGAGAGTGACAAGAGCTAGCTCCCTCTGGGCAGACTCCCTCTGGCTGTTGTTTTGAGACTAGTCAGGAGTCCACTACAATAATCTGGTGGTAGTTCTTATCAGTGGGGCAAGAACAGACATTTGCAGGAGTAAGGCCCAGGGGGCCTGGGACTTAGGGAGGAAAGGTTAGCTTTTAACAACATGAGCTTTAGATGAACAGCCCCTAGATGAACGCTCTCCCTTAAATCTGACCCATTGAGTCCAGCCCTGGGCTCTGAAAGCCATTCTGCAAGAAGGGTTGATGCAGTGTTTTGAGTGGGGACAAACTCTTAGAATAGATTATCAAGCCTAGTAGGATGGCTGCTTTGAATGGGCCATTTGGGTGTCCTAAGTGTAAAAAAAAAAAAAGCAGTTTTCATTGCCATGTTAGAGGATACAACTGGGAGCTTCATTCCTTGATTGTTCCTTCGGTGTTTTATTCACCACTGATGCCAAGATCTTACTGTCGCTGTAGCATTCCCAGACAATGCCTCATGCTGCTGCCTCCCAGAGGCTGCTTGCCTAACTGCAGCCTACAACGAGCCTCCAGAACGACACCGTGTGTTCTCTGGGCACAAACCAACAGATCCATGTGCAGAGCAGCAGAGAAGAGCCCAGCCCCAGGGTACCTGGCCTGCATTTCCAGAAGGGATGCGGGAATGGGGATCCTGTTTTCCCATTTTGCTAGGCTCTCATCTCACTAGATAACTCACTGGTGGAACTCCAGTAAGACCCATGCTCAAACAGCAAGCCCTTAAACTGAACAGTTTTCCATTTTACCTTCTTCCTCTGACCTTGTAAAAGGGCTTATGAAATCTGTATGTTAAATGGGATATGGTCTCCATATCATTCCCGATTCCTTTTACATCCCTACACCCTTCCTCACTCTTCCCCCAAACATCCCTTCTGGCATCCAAGGAAACCTGCAAAACCCACTGCAAGGCTCCTTCTGGGCTTGCCTTTCCTGACTGTGCCCCAAGATTTTTGGAGCACTTTTTTCTTCTTTTGTGTGTGTCAAAACTGACCACTCCTAGTTCCATCAATTAGTGAGTGACAACAAGGAATCTTATTTTTCCACTTTTCTGGAACCTCGGTTTTTAAATCTGTACAACAGGGCTAATGATAAGATTTATCTTCAAGATTATTATGAGGATTCCGAATTCTTTATGCAAACCATCTGGTAGAACATCTGAGGTATTTGATAAATGGCAGACATTAGTTTAGAATGGACTCAGCTTATATGTCATCTACTCTAAGAAATCTTTGATTCCCACAAAGTGGGGTTAAATGTTTGTCATCTGTGCTTCAGAGTCTATGGAAGTAATTTACTGATTACTGGATATACATCCACAACAGGGTAGACGCCTGTGGTCAGCAGAATAATCCCCTCCACCACACCTCCCAAGATGCCCACATGCTAATCCCTGGAACCCTTTATATTACATGGCAAGAGGGAATGAAGGCTGCAGATGGAATTAAGTTGTTAATCAGCTGACCTTAAAATGGGGAGATTATCCCGGATTATCCAGTTGGCCCAATATCATCACAAATCTCCTTAAAAAGTGAAAGAGGGGGACAGGAGAGTCAGAGGAAGAGATGTGATGATAGAAGCCAGAGGTCCGAGTGAGACCATTGCTGGCCTTAAAGATGCAAGGGAACCCCTAGCCAAGGAATGAGAGCAGCCTCTAGAAACTGCAAAAGGAAAAAAAAAAAAAAAGAAACTGCAAAAGGTAAGAAAATTGATTCTTCCTAGCGTCTCCAACAGAAACGCAGCCCTACCAATTCCTTGATTTGAGCCCAGTGAAATCCATTTCAGATTTCTGGACTCCAGAACTTTAAGACAATAAAACTGTGTTGTTTAAGCCACAACATCTATAGTAATTTGTTACAGCCTCTGTTAGGAACTAATACAATCCCTCACATACATCTAATTGGCACAATTATCCAAGTCATTGTTGTTATTGTTCCCAGTTTACAACTGCAAAGGCTGCCGCTCAGGGAAGTAATTTGTCCAAAGTTACACAGCTAATAAATAGCTATCAGATCTTTCAATGCATGTTACAACAAACAAACAAAACACAAATTGCTTCAACCTATGAAGAGGGGGTTATTGGCTCACATAACCGAAAAAATTTCCAGAGGAGGTAATTGTGGAGAACAGGCCGGCTTGATCCACAACCCAAAAGGATGACACCAAGATTCAGTATTTCTGTCTCTTGTGTCTGTTTTCCACAGTCTTGTCTTTATTCTCAGGTTTCGCACAGCGAACCCCACAGCTCCAGGATCACCACTGTGGTGGCAAAAAATGGCTGCAGCAGTTCCAGATATCACAACCTTACTCCCTATAACTTTTAGAGGAAAAAAAGAAAGCTTCCTTTTTTTCAGATAGCCCAGCAAAACTCTTGTAGTGATTTGTTACTTCTCATTACGTTAATCCTCAATTTCTGGACTAAATACTGAGTCTCACGGTGGACCTATGAATGGGGGCGGTGGGGAGGAGTTGAATTGCCCAAAAGGAGATCAGAGTCATTTGGGCAGGAGAGACAGGAAATGGATACCATATATCAGCAACGCTGCCTGGGAAAGGTCCATCACAAAGTTTCTGAGTTCAAACACTGCTGTCTTCCAGTAAAGTCATTTTCTGACTCTTTGGGAACTTGGTCATTGTCCGTTTACCTTTCAGCGAGACTAAGGGACAAGCCTGGAGTCATCCTAATCTCCTCTCTGTCCCCAGCTCCTAGCCCAGGGCCTGGCTGACAGCAACCACCAGAGAAATGTTTGTTGGTCATTGGGGCTGCTCGCTCTGGAGATATGAACTATTCAGGAAGTGCTACCTTTTTCTGATTTTGTATGGAGTCATGATGATGCCCAAGCAGGCTAGATGTTTCTGAGAAAATGCAAGTACTTCAATGGGTATAAGCAGTGGCTTGAATTTAACCCAGTTTGAGCTGGAGGTTTCTTTTGTTTGCATGTAGAACACAAGTTGGAATCAAGATTGCTGGGAGAAATATCAATAACCTCAGATATGCAGATGACACCACCCTTATGGCAGAAAGTGAAGAGGAACTAAAGAGCCTCTTGATGAAAGTGAAAGTGGAGAGTGAAAAAGTTGGCTTAAAGCTCAATATTCAGAAAATGAAGATCATGGCATCTGGTCCCATCACTTCATGGGAAATAGATGGGGAAACAGTGGAAACAGTGTCAGACTTTATTTTTCTGGGCTCCAAAATCACTGCAGATGGTGACTGCAGCCATGAAATTAAAAGGCGCTTGCTCCTTGGAAGGAAAGTTATGACCAACCTAGATAGCATATTGAAAAGCAGAGACATTATTTTGCCAACAAAGGTTCGCCTAGTCAAGGCTATGGTTTTTCCTGTGGTCATGTATGGATGTGAGAGTTGGACCGTGAAGTAAGCTGAGCACCGAAGAATTGATGCTTTTGAACTGTGGTGTTGGAGAAGACTCTTGAGAGTCCCTTGGACTGCAAGGAGATCCAACCAGTCCATTCTGAGGGAGATCAGCCCTCGGATTTCTTTGGAAGGAATGATGGTAAAGCCGAAACTCCAGTACTTTGGCCAGCTCATGCAAAGAGTTGACTCATTGGAGAAGACTCTGATGCTGGGAGGGATTGGGGGCAGGAGGAGAAGGTGATGACAGACGATGAGATGGCTGGATGGCATCACTGACTCGATGGATGTGAGTCTGAGTGAACTCCGGGAGTTGGTGATGGACAGGGAGGCCTGGCGTGCTGCGATTCATGGGGTCACAAAGAGTCGGACACGACTGAGCAACTGATCTGATCTGAGAAACATTCTGGGGCTTCCCGAGTGGTGCTATAGGTAAAGAATCTACCTGCCATTGCAGGAGACATGAGATGTGGGTTCGATCCCTGGGTTGGGAAGACCCCCTGGAGGTGGGCATCACAACCCACTCCAGTATTCTTGCCTGCAGAATCCCATGGACAGAGGAGCCTGGCGGGCTACAGTCCATGGATTCAAAGAGTTGAACACTACTGAATCGACTTAGTACCCGTGCATACAAAACATCCTAACTGATACAAATGCCTTATAGGGATGTTCTGAGAATATAAGTGAACTAATGTATGTAAACTACTTAACAAGTTTTAATGGGTATTAGCTATTATTACTTTTATTGCCATTTATAGCAACATTATCTATTTACGAGCTTCTCAAGGGCAGATTGAATCCATCCCACTCTTTTTTCCTTTTTCTTATTTATTTCTTTGGCTGCACCATGTCCTTGTTACAGCATGTGAGCTCATAGCTGTGGCATGTGGTATCTAGTTCCCTGACCAGGGATGGAACTTGTGTCCCTGCATTGGGAGCACAGAGTACTAGCCACTGGACCACCAGGGAAGTCCTCCTCCCCACTCTTGAACGCAGTAATACTTAAATAATGGTTGAACCAAATGAAAATATCCAGGGCACCACTTTATAAGGCTCGTTTCCATCAGTTGAATTTTTAAATGTGAGTTATAGTTTCGAATTTATAGGATAGCTGGCCATTTACAAAATTCCTGGAGAAAATTACTTTTGAAAGCTGAGTCATTTCATAATTCAAATAGTCGTTGTTCAGCCACTAAGTCGTGTCTCTTTGCAACCCTACGGACTAGATAGCTTGCCAGGTTCCTCTGTCCTCCACTATCTCCTGGAGTCTGCTCAAATTCATGTCCATTGAGTCAGTAATGCTATGTAACCATCTCATCCTCTGTCGTCCCCTTCTCTTCCTGCCTTCAATCTTTCCCAGCATCAGGGTCTTCTCCAATGAGTCAGCTCTTTGCATCAGGTGGTCAAAGTATTGGAGCTTCAGCTTCAGCATCAGTCCTTCCAATGAATATTCACGACTGATTTCCTTTAGGATGGACTGGTTGGATCTCCTTGCAGTCCAAGGGACTCTGAGTCTTCTCCAGCACCACAGTTTGAAAGCAGAGACCTTTAGGAAGTCTAATGTGATAGGACACCCTGACTCCTTTCGTGAGAGGAACAAAGGAAAGTGTATATGTCCTAAGAGGAAACATACAACCACAGACTATGTAGAGTAATTCTTTAACCTGGAAGAGCACTTGCTTCAACCAGTTAGTTTTACAGCTGAGGCCTGATAGATTCATTCATTTGGATATGACAACACAATGGGTTTGGGGCTGAGCTGGGACTGAAATCCTAGTCTCCTGACTATTCTATGCTGGTTCCACTGCACCTTAGATATTCCAAGAAGGTATTTGTGTTAGTGTCCAGCAGCTACCATAACAAAATACAACAAACTGATGGCTTCCACAACAGAAATGTACTGTCTCACAGTTCTGGAGGCTGGAAACCTGAAAAGAAGGTGTCGAGGGGGTGGGTTCCTTCAGAGGGCTGTGAAGCAGAAATCTGTTCCCAGCCTTTCTCCTCAGCTTGTAAGCACATCGTCCTGATCTCTGCCCTCCTGTTCACATGGCGTCCTCCCTGTGTGTGTCCCTCTCTTCACACGGCTGCCTCCCCTTTGTTTATCCATGTCCCTGTTTTCTCATAAGGACACCAGTCACTGGGGTCCCCACAGGAGACACAGTTGTAAGGACACAATCAGAAGACCCACCCCAGAATGTGTGCGTGCATGCGTGCGTGCACCAGTCATTGGGGTCCCCACAGGAGACACAGTCATAAGGACACAATCAGAAGACCCACCCCAGAATGTGTGCGTGCATGCGTGCGTGCACCAGTCACTGGGGTTCCCACAGGAGACACAGTCATAAGGACACAATCAGAAGACCCACCCCAGAATGTGTGCGTGCATGCGTGCGTGCACCAGTCATTGGGGTCCCCACAGGAGACACAGTCGTAAGGACACAATCAGAAGACCCACCCCAGAATGTGTGTGTGCATGCGTGCGTGCACCAGTCACTGGGGTCCCCACAGGAGACACAGTCATAAGGACACAATCAGAAGACCCACCCCAGAATGTGTGCGTGCATGCGTGCGTGCACCAGTCATTGGGGTCCCCACAGGAGACACAGTCATAAGGACACAATCAGAAGACCCACCCCAGAATGTGTGCGTGCATGCGTGCGTGCACCAGTCACTGGGGTCCCCACAGGAGACACAGTCATAAGGACACAATCAGAAGACCCACCCCAGAATGTGTGCATGCATGCGTGCGTGCACCAGTCATTGGGGTCCCCACAGGAGACACAGTCATAAGGACACAATCAGAAGACCCACCCCAGAATGTGTGCGTGCATGCGTGCGTGCTTGTAAGCCACTCAGTGTGTCTGACTCTTTGCGACCCCGTGGACTGTAGCCAGCCAGGCTCCTCTGTCCATGGGGATTCTCCAGGCAAGAATATTGGAGTGGGTTACCATGCCCGACATCATCTTAACTAATTTCTTCTTCAATGACCCTATTTCCAAATCAGGCCACACTCTGAGGTACTGGGGGTTAGGACTTAATATATGAATTTGGGGGTGGGGCACAATTCAACTCATAACACTATTTCTGAAAGTCCTATGTCATTCTACTGATGGCAATTCTGCATTTTTCCTTGGAAAAGGAAATATGGATCTGAGGAATAATAGTCTTTTCTATTTATTTTATGTCTTATCTCAGTTCCAGGGATAGGGTTCTGCCCTTGCAAGCCTGCACTGATATTCTTAACCACCTGCTGGCAAGAGACAAGAATATGGGTGAGTTTTCCAAAAACTTTTACTGTGTGGTCTACTCTTGTCAGCTGAAGGAAAGAAACTCTTAACTGTTCCATTTGACTAGATGGGTAGAACACGTGGTTACCTGCTTTGGGTGTACAATGGCTCCCTTTGATTTCTTATCCCAAGGGCGGGCAGCCAACTGCTCTTACTTTACCTGTCATCAGGCTCAGCTGTGGCTTCCAAGGTGAGCTGCCGAATGGCAAGTGTTCATCTTCATCATGATGCTGGTTTTCTAACACATGTCTTTATTTCAGAGCCATTAATAATCAAATAGGTGTTCCTGTTTAGAATTAAAGTGTGGATTAGAAGGACACTCAGGACTTAGCTAGTGGGAGGCCTTACTGAGAAGATTTAGAAAGATGTGGGAGCTTGCATGACCCCCCTCCATTCACAGTAACTGAGAACAGGTTTAACCACAAAACTGTGGAAGGGTAAAAACACAATTGCTGGAGTCCCACAGACTTGGGCATGAAACCTGCCCTGATTTTACGGTTGCCTCAGTCACCAAAAAGAGAACTGAATAAAAGCAGGTGTCTCCTGATATGATGCACTGAAAAGGACACAGCATTGCGTATACAGTGCCCCTGCCAAAAGCACATTGGTGTTCAGTTGCTACATTGTGTCTGACTCTCTGAGACCCCATGGGCTGCAGTATGCCAGGACCCTCTGTCTTTCACTGTCTCCCAGCGTTTGCTCCAATTCATGTCCAGCCAAAAGCGTATACTCTAAATTTAATCATAAACAAACAACCAAGCAAGCCCGAATTAAAGGACACGCTGCGTAACAACAGGCCCGTATTCTTCAAAAATGTCAATGTCATACAAGAAAACGAAAGGCAGAGGAAGCGTTTCAGATTACGGGAGACTAAAGAGATGTGACCTCTGATGCAGCACTCAATCCTGAGTTAGATTCTGGATTGTGGGAAAAGTTTCTTGAAAAAGCAATATTGGAATAATAGGTAAAATTTGAATATGGGTGATAAATTAGATGATAGCACTGTAGCAATTTTAAGTTTCCTGAATTTTTCATCACTGTTTTCTGGTTGTATAAGAGATTTTCCTTGTTCTTGGGAGATACATATTATGTTTAGGGTTGAAGGGTTTTAATCTCTGTAACTCTTAAATTGTTCAGAAAGAAAACTAGAATTAAAAATAATGAGGATTGGTAATTATACTTAACAGTACTATATTGATATTTGAAAATCACTGAGAGTAAATCTTAACAGCTCTCCCCACAGGGGGAAAAAAAAAGTAACTGTGAGGTGATGGATGTGTTAAACAACTTTATCATAGTAACAATTTTACAATGTATATATCATTTTTTATAATTCTATTTATTTTATTTGTGGTTGTGCTGGGTCTTCATTGCGATGCACAGTCTTCTCATTGAGGTGGCTCCTCTCATGTGGAGCACAGGCTGTAGGTGCATGAGCTTCAGTGGTTGTGGTCCATGGGCCTAGTTGTTCTGAGGCATGTGGAATCTTCCCAGACCAGAGATCAAACTTGTGTCCCCTGCATGGAGAGGCAGATTCTTATCCACCGTACCACCAGGGAAGTTCCATATAGATAGATAGATAGATATAATTAAATCATCACATTACACACTTTAAACTTACACAGTGTTATATGTCAATTGTATCTCAATGAAATAACCTCCCCCAAAATAATGAGGATCTTATTAAGTCATATATAAACAGAGAGAGAAAACAAATGTAGCAAAGTGTTAACATTAAATAAATTAAGGTGAAATATGTATAAGAAAATATATTATAATTTTCTTACAACTTTTCTATATCTTTGAATTTTTCCCAAATAAAAACTTGAATTAAAAAAGAAGAGGTGAACCAACCTGGACATTACCCAAGACAGTCATTTCAGTTCAGTTCAGTTCAGTGTAGTCGCTCAGTCATGTCTGACTCTTTGCGATCCCATGAATCGCAGCAGCACGCCAGGCCTCCCTGTCCAAAACCAATTCCCGGAGTTCACTCAGACTCACATCCATCGAGTCAAGGATGCCATCCAGCCATCCCATCCTCTGTCGTCCCCTTCTCCTCCTGCCCCCAATCCCTCCCAGCATCAGAGTCTTCTCCAGTGAGTCAACTCTTCACATGAGGTGGTCAAAGTACTGGAGTTTCAGCTTTACCATCATTCCTTCCAAAGAAATCCCAGGGCCGATCTCCTTCAGAATAGACTGGTTGGATCTCCTTGCAGTCCAAGGGACTCTCAAGAGTCTTCTCCAACACCACACTTCAAAAGCATCAATTCTTCGGTGCTCAGCCTTCTTCACAGTCCAACTCTCACATCCATACTTGACCACAGGAAAAACCATAGCCTTGACTAGACGGACCTTTGTTGGCAAAGTAATGTCTCTGCTTTTGAATATGTTACCTAGGTTTGTCATAACTCTCCTTCCAAGGAGTAAGCGTCTTTTAATTTCATGGCTGCAGTCACCATCTGACAGTCATCTAAAATGGTGCTAAAATATCACTGGAGTGTTTAAAATCTAATTAGAAATATAACTTGGATACAATGTATTGTGAAAACTTCTCTTCGGAGACTACAAATGTGGTTGCGAAAAAACTCTTGGACAACTCACTTGTGGTCAAGAGATGAAGTTCTTAAGGACAAAGTGAAGGATCCATAGATAGTTACCTTCATTTTTGGATTCTTAGGGAACGTCCTCCTTTTCTGCACTTCCCTGGTCTCTTTTCTAAATAGAAACTAATTACATTTTTTTTAATGTTTAAAAGAGAACCAAATTACTAGTCTCTCTTTTTAATCTGGTTCTGCCAGTTGTACAACTTTGAATGTCACTTCATACTTTTCAAAAACATTTATTTAGTACCTACTTGGTGCCAGGTACTGTTTAGATGCTGGAGACTTGGCAAGGACTAACACAAATATGGCACCTGCCTACATGAAATTTACAGAGCAGTGATATGTGGCAGACACTAGGGATTGCCAACATTACAGAAATTTTCTCTTTTTCCTTGCTAATAAGACTCCAATTTTGTGCAAAGAGCAATGTATGTGGGGAGGGGAAGCCATGTGTGCTAAAGGCTGAGAAAATATTTGCAAACCACATATCTGACAAAGGACTAGTATGTAGAATGTATAGTTCAGTTCAGTTGCTCAGTCATGTCCGATTCTTTGCGACCCCATGAATCGCAGCACGCCAGGCCTCCCTGTTCATTACCAGCTCCCAGAGTTCACTCAGACTCACGTCCATCGAGTCAGGGATGCCATCCAGCCATCTCATCCTCTGTCGTCCCCTTCTCCTCCTGCCCCCAATCCCTCCCAGGATCAGAGTCTTCTCCAATGAGTTAACTCTTCACATAAGGTGGCCAAAGTACTGAAGTTTCAGCTTTACTATCATTCCTTCCAAAGAAATCCCAGGGCTGATCTCCTTCAGAATGGACTGGTTGGATTTCCTTGCAGTCCAAGGGACTCTCAAGAGTCTTCTCCAACAACACAGTTCAAAAGCATCAATTCTTCGGCGCTCAGCCTTCTTCACAGTCCAGCTCTCATATCCATATATGACCAATGGAAAAACCATGGCCTTGACTAGACGAACCTTTGTTGGCAAAGTAATGTCTCTGCTTTTCAATATGCCATCTAGGTTGGTCATAACTCCTTCCAAGGAGTAAGTGTCTTTTAATTTCATGGCTGCAGTCACCATCTGCAGTGATTTTGGAGCCCAAAAAAATAAAGTCTGACACTGTTTCCACTGTTTCCCCATCTATTTCCCATGAAGTGATGGGACCAGATGCCATGATCTTCGTTTTCTGAATTTGAGCTTTAAGCCAACCTTTTCACTCTCCTCTTTCACCTTCGTCAAGAGGCTTTTTCGTTCCTCTTCACTTTCTGCCATAAGGATGGTGTCATCCGCATATCTGAGGTTATTGATAATTCTCCCGGCAATCTTGATTCCAGCTTGTGCTTCCTCCAGTCCATCGTTTCTCATGATGTACTCTGCATATAAGTTAAATAAGCAGGGTGACAATATACAGCCTTGACGTACTCCTTTTCCTATTTGGAACCAGTCTGTTGTTCCATGTCCAGTTCTAACTGTTGCTTCCTGACCTGCATATGAATTTCTCAAGAGGCAGGTCAGGTGGTCTGGTATTCCCATCTCTTTCAGAATTTTCCACAGTTTATTGTGATCCACACAGTCAAAGGCTTTGGCATAGTCAATAAAGCAGAAATAGATGTTTTTCTGGAACTCTCTTGCTTTTTCGATGATCCAGCAGATATTGGCAATTTGGTCTCTGGTTCCTCTGCCTTTTCTAAAACCAGCTTGAACATCTGGAAGTTCATGGTTCACGTACTGCTGAAGCCTGGCTTGGAGAATTTTGAGCATTACTTAAAATTCTGAAAGAGATGGGAATACCAGACCACCTGATCTGCCTCTTGAGAAATCTGTATGCAGGTCAGGAAGCAACAGTTAGAACTGGTCATGGAACAACAGACTGGTTCCAAATAGGAAAAGGAGTACATCAAGGCTGTATATTGTGACCATGTTTATTTAACTTATATGCAGAGTACATCATGAGAAATGCTGGACTGGAAGAAACACAAGTTGGAATCAAGATTGCTGGGAGAAATCTCAATAACCTCAGATATGCAGATAACACCACTCTTATGGCAGAAAGTGAAGAGGGGCTAAAAAGCCTCTTGATCAAAGTGAAAGTGGAGAGTGAAAAGGTTGGCTTAAAGCTCAACATTCAGAAAACGAAGATCATGGCATCTAATCCCATCACTACATGGGAAATAGATGGAGAAACAGTGGAAACAGTGTCAGACTTTCTTTTTCTGGGGTCCAAAATCACTGCAGATGGTGACTGCAGCCATGAAATTAAAAGACGCTTACTCCTTGGAAGGAAAGTTATGACCAACCTAGATAGCATATTCAAAAGCAGAGACATTACTTTGCCAACAAAGGTTCACCTAGTCAAGGCTATGGTCTTTCCTGTGGTCATGTATGGATGTGAGAGTTGGACTGTGAAGAAGGCTGAGCACCGAAGAATTGATGCTTTTGAAGTGTGGTGTTGGAGAAGACTCTTGAGAGTCCCTTGGACTGCAAGGAGATCCAACCAGTCCATTCTGAAGGAGATCAGCCCTGGGATTTCTTTGGAAGGAATGATGCTCAAGCTGAAACTCCAGTATTTTGGCCACCTCAGGTGAAGAGTTGACTCATTGGAGAAGACTCTGATGCTGGGAGGGATTGGGGGCAGGAGGAGAAGGGGACGACAGAGGATGAGATGGCTGGAGGGCATCACTGACTCGATGGATGCAAGTCTGAGTGACCTCCGGGAGTTGGTGATGGACAGGGAGGCCTGGCGTGCTGCGATTCATGGGGTCGCAAAGAGTCGGACACGACTGAGCGACTGATCTGATCTGATCTGATCTTACTAGCGTGTGAGATGAGTGCAATTGTGTGGTAGTTTGAGCATTCTTTGGCATTGCCTTTCTTTGGGATTGGAATGAAAACTGACCTTTTCCAGTCCTGTGGCCATTGCTGAGTTTTCCAAATTTGCTGACATATTGTGTGCAGCAATTTCACAGCATCATCTTTCAGGATTTGAAATATCTAGAATGTATAAGGAACTCTCAAAAGTATTAATAAAAAAAGAAAGAAAAATCACTCCAATTAGAAAATTGGCAAAAGACATGAACATACATTTCACCAAAGAGGATATAGAGATGGCAATAAGCACACGAAAAGGTGTTCAATCTCCTTAGTCACTAGGGAACTGGAAATTATAACCACAATGAAATATCACTTCATCCTTATCAGAATAGCTAAAATAAAAAATAATGGCATCACCAAATGTTGGTAAGGAAGTAGGAAAACTGGATTAGTGGACCACTCAGATGCTGCTGGAGGGCATATAAAATGGTATAGTCAGTTTAGAACAGTTTGGTTGTTTCTTTAAGCACTAAATATGCAACTACCATACAAGTCAACAACTGCACTCTTGGGCATTTATTACAGAAATGTGAACATTTATGTTTACACTAAAACCTGTACATGAATTTTCATAGCAGCTTTATTCATAAATAGCCCAAAACTCAAGTGAGTCAACCTAAATGCTTTTCAGTGATGGCTGAACAAGCTATTGCACAACCATACCATGGAATACACTCAGCAATAAAAAAGGAACCACCTAGTGATACAACTTGGAGAAGAAAATGGCAACCCACTCCCGTGTTCTTGCCTGGTCGCACAGAGTCAGACACGACTGAAGTGACTTAGCATAGCATAGTGATACAACAACCTAGATGGATCCCCAGGGAATGATGCTGTGTGAAAAAAAAAAAAAAGCCAATCTCCAAAGGTTATAAACAGTGTGATTCCATCTGTATCAGTTCAGTTCAGTTGCTCAGTCATGTCCGACTCTTTGTGACCCCGTGGACTGCAGCATGTCAGGCTTCCCTGTCCATCACCAACTCCCGGAAATTGCTCAAACTCACGTCCATCGAGTCGGTGATGCCATCCAACCATTTCATCCTCTGTCATCTCCTTCTCCTTCTGCCTTCAATCTTTCCCAACATCAGGGTCTTTTACAGTGAGTCAGTTCTTTGCATCACGTGGCCGAAGTATTGGAGTTTCAGCTTCACCATCAGTCCTTTCAATGAATATTCAGGACTGATTTTCTTTAGGATTGACTGGTTGGATCTCCTTGCAGTCCAAAGGATTCTCAAGTGTCTTCTCCAATGCCACAGTTCAAAAGCATCAATTCTTTGGCACTCAGCCTTCTTTACAGTCCAACTCTCACATCCACACGTGACTACTGGAAAAACCATAGTTTTGACTAGATGGACCTTTGTTGGCAAAGTAATGTCTCTACTTTTTAATATGCTGTCTAGGTTGATCATAGCTTTTCTTCCAAGGAGCAAGCGTCTTTTAATGTCATGGCTGCAGTCACCATCTGCAGTGATTTTGGAGCCCAAGAAAATAAAGTCTCTCACTGTTTCCATTGTTTCCTCATTTATTTGCCATGAAGAGATGGGACCGGATGCCAAGATCTTAGTTTTGGGAATGGTGAGTTTTAAGTCAGCTTTTTCACTCTCCTCTTTCACTTTCATCAAGAGGCTCTTTAGTTCCTCTTCGCTTTCTGCCATAAATGTGATGTCATCTGCATATCTGAGGTTATTGATATTTCTCCCTGTAATCTTGATTCCAGCCTGTGCTTCATCTAGCCTGGCATTTCGCATGATGTACTCTGCTGGTGCTGCTGCTGTTAAGTCACTTCAGTCATGTCCGACTCTGTGAGACCCCAGAGACGGAAGCCCACCAGGCTCCCCCATCCTTGGGATTCTCCAAGCAAGAACACTGGAGTGGGTTGCCATTTCCTTCTCCAATGAAAGAAAGTGAAAAGTGAAAGGGAAGTCTCTGAGTCGTGTTTGATTCTTAGCGACCCCATGGACTACAGCCTACCAGGCTCCTCCATCCATGGGATTTTCCAGGCAAGAGTACTGGAGTGGGGTGCCACTGCCTTCTCCGTGATGTACTCTACATATAAATTAAATAAACAGGGTGACAATATACAGCCTTCACGTACTCCTTTAAAGATTTGGAATCAGTCCGTTGTTCCATGTCTGGTTCTAACTCTTGCTTCTTGACCTGCATACAGATTTCTCAGGAGGCAAGTAAGGTGATTTGGTATTCCCATATCTTAAAGAATTTTCCAGTTTGTTGTGATCCACACAGACAAAAACTTTGGCATAATCAATAAAGCAGAAGTATATGTTTTTCTGGCATTCTCTTGCTTTTTTGATGATCCAACAAATATTGGCAATTTGATCTCTGGTTCCTCTGCTTTTTCTAAATCCAGCTTGAACATCTGGAAGTTCTTGGTTCACATACTTTTGAAGCCTGGCTTGGAGAATATTGAGCATTACTTTGCTAGTGTGTGAGATGAGTGCAATTGTGTGGTAGTTTGGACATTCTTTGGCATTGCCTTTCTTTGGGATTGGAGTGATAACTGACCTTTCCAATCCTATGGCCACTGCTGAGTTTTTCAAATTTGCTGGCATATTGAGTGCAGCACTTTCACAGCATCATCTTTCGGGATCTGATATAGCTCAGCTGGAATTCCATCACTTCCACTAGCTTTGTTCGTAGTGATGCTTCCTAAGGCCCACCTGAGATTACACTCCAGGATCAGGGTTAGGGGATGATGAAGTACAGCCTAGAAAGAATGTGGATATGGTTATAAAACAGCAACAGGAGAGATCCTTGGAAATATTCTGTATCTTCACTGTGGTGGTGGTCACACAACTCTACACATGTGATATAATCACATGAAATTACATATATATATGCTCCCAACAAAAGAGCACTTGTAAAACTTCTGAAATCTGTGTAAGCACTGAGGGAGACTGGGCGAAGAATTGTATGAAATCTCCATTACTTCTTATTTGTTGTTGTTCTGTCACTAAGTTGTGTCCGACTCTTTGCCAACCCATGGATTGTAGCACACCAGCCTTCTCTGTCCTCCACTATTTCCTTGAGTTTGCTCAAGTTTATGTCCACTGAGTCAGCGATGCTACCTAACTATTTCATCTTCTATCTCCCCCTTCTCCTTTTGCCTTCAATCTTTCCCAGAATCAAGGGTTTTTCCAATGAGTTGGCTTTTCCCATCAGGTGGTCAAAGTATCGGAGCTTCAGCTTCAGCATCAGTCCTTTCAGTGAATATTCAGGACTGATTTCCTTTAGGATGGACTGGTTGGATCTCCTTGCAGTCCAAGGGACTCTCAAGAGTCCCTTGTGTTCCCTGCAAATTGTGTTCTCCACCAACACAATTTGAAGGCATTAATTCTTCAGGGCTCAGACTTTTTTATGGTTCAACTCTCACATCCATACACAACTACTCGAAAAACTGTAGGTTTAATTATGCAGACCTTTGTCGGCAAAGTGATGACTCTGCTTTTTAATATGCTGTCTAGGATTGTAATAGTTTTCCTTCCAAGAAGCAATCATCTTCTAATCTCATGGCTGCATCACCATCGGCAGTGATATTGAAGCCCGAGAAAATCTGTCACTGTTTCTACTTTTCCCCCTTCTATCTGCCATGAAGTGATGGGACTGGATGCCATGATCTTTTTTTGAATGTTGAGTTTTAAGCCACCTTTTTCACTCTCCTCTTTCACTTTCATCAAGAGGCTCTTTAGTTCCTTTACTTCTTATAACTGCATGTAAACCTACAATTATCACAAAATAAAAAGGTTTTTAAATGAGTGAATTAAATCTCAATAAAGCTGTTAAAAAATGCACAACAGAAAATGGGAAGGTGTTTTGATTGTCACCATAGGAGGGAAGCACTTTTAGCAACTAATGGATGAGATTCCCATATTGCATAGGAAAAAATTTCACAATGAAGAATCAGACAGCCTCCCCCACTGAACATGCTGCCAGATATTCAGAGAGATAACACACAGTTATCCGACTTTTTGTGACCCCTCAGACTACAGCCCGTCAGGCTTCCCTGTCCATCACCAACTCCCAGAGCTTGCTCAAACTCATGTCCATCGAGTTGGTGATGCCATCCAACCATCTCATCCTCTGTCGTCCCCTTCTCCTCCCACCTTCAATCCTTCCCAGCATCAGGGTCTTTTCTAATGAGTCAGTTCTTTGCATCACGTGGCCAAAGTATTGGAGTTTCAGCTTCAGCATCAGTCCTTCCAATGAATATTCAGGACTGATTTCCTTTAGAATTGACTGGTTGGATCTCCTTGCAGTCCAAAGGACTCTCAAGAGTCTTCTCCAACACCACAGTTCAAAAGTGTCTTCAGTGCTCAGTTTTCTTTATATACACACACACACAAACATAAAAACAGTAACATGTATGTTTATAATTATCTGAACCTAGATCTCAATCCCATTTACAAATAACTGCAAAAGTAACTTCTGTATGGTTTTTATATACTCTGAATTTTCCAGGAATGCAAATATCCTATTAAAAGAGAAGAGATTATTGTTTTATTTGGAGCTTTGCCAAGAATTGTTCATCATTCCAAAAAATCAGCAGTGACAGTCCTTCCAATCATATTTGAGTCACCAATACATTCCATTAGCCTCCACTTAATATAGTCATTTGCAATATATATGCACATATATAATTATATAAATGCATTTATTATACATATGCATTCATGATATATATTTTTGCATGATATATTTTGAAACGTCAAAATAAAAAACACTGACTACATTTGATTAAATATTATGTTCTGTGAAATCATTATAAATAGGTGGAAGCATCTGACTACATCTTTTTGTATAGTATAGATATGCCTGTGAGCCTGCATATTGTAATACATATTATTTTCTAATAAATTCATTTTATTTCTCCTCTATATTGCCATTAGGGCATACATAGATTATTATAGAGATTATTTTTTGTTTTTGTAGATGATATTATCTATGAATTTCATGCCACAATAGTAAAGGAGACATTACAAAATATCTGTCTTGAAAAGGGGGTGTTGGGACAGAGAGGAGAACTACTGGTCTAATTTCTGTTCAACGAGAGGTCTGCGGAGAATCCTTAGGAAAATTCTTTCTTTGCTTAAAAAAGAGAGGGACTCTGCACAGCTTTCCCTCACTCTTTCAGAAGTTCTAGGACAACATGATGCTTTTGTATGAGGCACTAATCTTGTAACCAGGTGGCAACAAGTCTGAAAAATAAAAATTAAAATGCTGGGGAACAAAACAAAACAAATAGCTGAGGAGCATGGGACCAAAACAAGGAAAGAGCCTGGGTTTTTGATGGTGTCATTGATCTGTTGCACTAATCCTCGAACTGCCATCCGTGGATAATTGTAAGTCTGTATTGTTTAAACCACTGTTAGTTGGGTATTGTCTTGCATGCAACTTAAAGTATGTATCTAACCAAGATATGCGAATACAGTAAATGGGCAATTACAACGAAGTGTAAGACGGGGGAGCCTCGTGGGCTGCCATCTATGGGGTCTCACAGAGTCGGACACGACTGAAGCGACTTAGCAGCAGCAGCAGCAGCAGCAACTGAACTATGGAAAGATAGGGAAGCATTTAATCACATTCCCAACCCAAATTGGGGGTTGCAGGGCTGTGACTACTTCCTGTAGGAAATATTTGGACTAAGACCTGAAGTATGAGTATGGGGTTAGCAGGATAGGGCACAGTAGGGTGTTTCATAAAGAGGGAACAGCAAGTGAGATACTACAGAGTCACAGAGAAGTGATTCTGCCTAAAGGAAGTTTTCCAAAAAGGGTATTAACGATAGGTATGAGATACAAGATCAAGTCCTGACTCAGTCACTTGGTAACTAACCACTGAACATTCCTAAGTTTTCGGTCTCATCATCATGAAAATGATGATGATGGTAGTACTCGTGTCCTAGGCTCTTTTTGAGAGGATAACTGTCATAGTCACCTATACAGGAAATGTTCAAATCTAGACTTGGGTGATGGCAGGAGAAATGGTCAGAAAGGTACATAAATGTGTGCCAAGTTGCTTCAGTCGTGTCCCACTCTTTGCAACTCAATGGACCGTAGCCCACCATGCTCCTCTGTCCATGGAATTCTCCAGGCAAGAATACTGGAGTGGGTTGCCATTTCCTCCTCCAGCTGCTGCTGCTAAGTCGCTTCAGTCGTGTCCGACTCTGTGCGACCCCACAGACGGAAGCTCACCAGGCTCCCCTGTCCCTGGGATTCTCCAGGCAAGAACACTGGAGTCGGTTGCCATTTCCTTCTCCAATGCATGAAAGTGAAAAGTGAAAGTGAAGTCGCTCAGTTGTGTCTGACTCTGTGCGACCCCATGGACTGCAGCCTACCAGGCTCCATGGGATTTTCCAGGCAAGAGTACTGGAGTGGGGTGCCATTGCCTTCTCCGTCCTCCTCCAGGGAAGCCCATAATAACGTTAATCTAAAATGGCTGGGTACAGAAAGCACAGAGTCAGCTTCTAAGCTGTGCATTTGTGCTAAGTAGCTTCAATCATGTCTGACTCTTTGCGACCTATGGACTATAGCCCTCCAGGCTCCTCTGTCACTGGGGTTCTCCAGGCAAGAATACTGGAGTGGGTTGTCATGCCCTCTTCCAGGGGATCTTCCAAACCCAGGAATGGGATCCACATCTCTTATATCTCCTGCATTGGCAGGCAGTTTCTTTACCACCAGCTCCACCTGGGAAGCCCCCACATAAATAGAGGAAGCATAAAGGGGTCTACTTCCCCAGGGCTTGTTGCATCACTGATTAAATGTAGAGGGTAAAGTATCAAGAATGATGTGTATCTGGCATAGGTAAGTGTGTGGTTGATGTGCCATTCACTGATACAGGCAATACAAAAGGAGCAGTGGCGTTTAAGGAGGAAATGATGAGTTCCATTTTGGAGATTTTGAGTCTGGGTGCCTGTGGCAGGTGGAGGCATGTAGTAGGTACTAAAATATACACATCTGGGCTCAGGCGCTGTGTTTAAGTTGCAGGTAGACAGGGAAGCTACAGTATACAATCACTGAAGTCAAAGGAGAAGATGGTATGTGCTAGGGAAGAGGAGGGGCCTGCAGAGGAGACTGAGCTGGAGCACCCTTAAAAGATAGGAAGAAAAAAATAACAGTAAGAATAGGCGTCTGAGATCACAAAAGCTGACGGAAGAATATTTCTCAACAAGGGGAGAGGTTAAGTAAAGATTGAGAAACGTGAGCCTAGCAAATGGAGTTGTGGCTGACTTTGACCAGAGGTGTTTCTAGGGGGTGAAAGGCAGATTGGAGAGGGATAGGGAGTGGGAGGCACAACGGCAAGCACAAACAGCTCTTTCCGTAAAGTTGGCTGCCAACGGGAGATAAGGTGAGATAAGACAGAACGTAGGGACTTGAGGAGCTGAGGCAGACGAGGGATGGAGACTTAAGCATGTAAGTGCCAGTAGGAAGAAGTCAGAGTGGGAGAGATTGAAGCTACAAGAATGTAAGGAAAACTCACTCAACAATTAGTTGAGCGCTTCTTACGTGCCTATCAGTCCTACCACCCTCTCCAGAGACCTACAAACTACACATGTGACAGGTTTAACCTAAAGCTTTATTTTCAGGAGAAAGCGGTTCTCCTTGTTGTTTTTCCTGAGTTCCAATTCCGACCTTCCTCCTGCTCCACAAATACACCCCACCGGATACCCTGTAGGAGCCCATACATCGCTGGACCTCTCAACCTCAACTGGACACTTGAGGCTACAACTATGTAACAGATCTTTAAGAGGGCAGAGCCAGTGACGCCTACGCCACCGCCTCCGCAGCCTTTTGCCGAATTGCGCGAACAGAACATACTGCGCAAAGAATAGCCTTCCGCCTTGCTCCGCCCCCTTCTCTTTCTTTGTTTCCACGTCCTAGGACCTCGCGAGAGTTGGGAGGCAAATCCCGCGAGCTGAGACCGGGGGCCGGCTCTGCGGCTCTCGCGGTGTTTGCGCGAGACTGCTCTTTTTCCTTCCTCCCTTGCCGGTCCGCTTGCCTTCCTCCCCCTTCTTCCCCGCCCGGCCTCCCCCTCCTTCCCCCGCGGGCCGCCTCCCCGCAGGGATAATATGGTCTCCGGCGATGGACGCCCCAAGTGCAGGTTAGTTTCAGTCCGCCAACTGGATCTGGCTGTGGAGACGCGCGCTACCCGGGCTCCTAGTTCTTTGCTTCTGTCGCCTGGAGTCGCTTGGCCGGCGCGGGGGCCCTCCGGGCTCAGGTCCTGCTCCCCAGGGGCCTGCCTGCTGGGCTGCACTCTTTGCGCCTAGGCCGCGAGAGCCGGGCCTCGCAGCCCTCGCCCCTCAGCGTGACCCCGCCGGGGACGCCTTCTCCGCCGCTGGCTTTGACCCTTGGCGGCCTCAGCCGCTGTTGGCTGCCAGGGCTTCCCGATATTCCTTAGTGGCCCTAGGGTCGCGGAAAGGCCCACCATCTTCTTCTCCCCGCCCTCATTTGTAAGAGATGAGGATGGGGGCCAGTGTCTCATCGCTTGGGTCTCACGCAGCTAGTTGTTTATTCCGCTGTCCAAACTTGAGCCCCTCCCTCTCTCTTTGCAGGGTCGGGGGTGGTCAAGGCCAAACACTGGTCAGCCAGTTCTCTGACCTTTTATTGCAGAGCTGGGTCTCCTCCCCCACCATCCACCTTCCTCGCTTCCCCCTCAGCAGAAAAGGAAAAACGTTATGTACTCTCAGAAAGTGGGCTGTGCTTATCGCATCTCATTTCAGACCAATGTCTTTAACAGTGTTGGGGGGCCTGCCCACCCACCGCAGTGAGTCTGCACAAAAGATCTTAAGGTTCTGTAACCTCAAGGGTGCCTCTCTGATACTTCCCCCAAGAACCTAGGAAGCAGGGGCACATTCAGATGAGACCCGTGGGTCCTCGTAGTTAAGCTTCAATTCGTGCATAACCAGAAAGACGGGTCTTTTAGGGAAAATCTGCTATTTTACCCAGATATTTTGTTGTTCACTTTTACCTTTAGGCTTAAGGCCTATTAAGGTTTTATCTGATAAGTTGTTTGGTTTGGTTTAGATTTTGTTAATAATGTTAAATGCTGTGTAAACGTCTATCTTTTGATTATTTAAAAAAAATCAGTTCTAACATAATTGTGGTGTTCTCAAATTGCCCTGTTTGTATTTATGCAATTTTCAGGACATGTCTTCACAAACGTGTCTATACATCATTTAAATCATTCTTATTGTCCCTTTCCAGGTATTCTTTATTATCGCGTTTCAGGAGTTAATTATTTTACCAGTTATTTGACAGAGTCATGGTTTAGAGTTGTACTGTCCAGTAAAGTGGACACTGCACGTGTGACTATTTAAATTAATTAAATAAAATTTGAAAGTATTCCTCCGTCACTGTAACCACATTTTAAGTGGTCAGTGGCCCCATGTGTCTAATGACTACCTTATTGAATAGCTCAGATACAGAACATTTGTGCCATTGGAGAAAATTCTGTTGGACAAATTTGGTTTCTAGGTGTTTTCACTTTGAATAAGGCACTTTGTAACAGTGTATAATGAAAGGTTTTTTTCTTTTTTTTTTTCTTCCCAGGATATGCCTTTAAGTACCTTATTGAAACATTAAATGACAGTTCACATAAGAAGTTCTTCAATGTTCCTAGACTTGGAGGCACCAAGTATGGTAATGTTGCTTACATTTTCTTGGGTTTATTTAGTTTCTAATAATAAAAATGCATTTGTCAAGCTGAGTTGAAGAAATTTTAAGTTTATTCCCACCATGTCATAGTAGGCACACCTACACGTATCTCTAACATTGGGACAACTCTCAGGAGGATATAAGCCCATACCGTAGCTTCTTATTTTCAAATCTTAAGTTAGTTTCGTAATGATTTTTTTTTTCCCTAAAGAAACTACTAGTACATTTTTAAAAACAATAAAAACCTGACTGATGATATTCTAGATCTATTAAATATATATTTTAATTTTTCAAGTGAACAGTTCCAACAGTTCTTTATCTAGTGTCCTTTTATTAGGAATCATCAATAGGGCCCACTGATTTGAGTTGTTGACCAGGGCATGGTTTGCCCAGGCTTGTGCACCAGCCCTCTTGGCAGACCTTTGCAGGCTCCTGATCAGGAGCAAACCTTTCACTGAAGCCTTGGAAGAGTGAACTTGGCAGAACCCCATAGTATTAGATGAAGCCTTGACTTTATTGACAACTGAGTAACTTTCTCAACCAGGCCACTAAAGGGAAGACCTGTTTGAAAGAGTAATTTAGATCATTCTTTTCTGACTTTTCAATGAAAAGAGAAATTAAATGCCAAGTCTGTTGTAGTTTTGGAAAGCTTTCTTTAACCTTGGGATTTTTTGTTTTTGTTTTTTCCCTTCTTGTGTTGGTTAAGAAGATTGCTTTTGATTTTTCTGTAGGTTTTAATGGGGTAAAGGCTCTAGACTAGCAGTATTTTCGTGTGTATTGTGAGAAGATTTAGATATTTTAGAGTGCATTTTGGAGAAGATGCCAGTCTGAGAATTAGATTGCCGTTTAAAAATAAACATTTCACCAAAATCTTTTACTTTGCATATTTAGTTGCTGTGGTTTGAGAGGTTGATCTTTTCTTAGTGCCATGTGTTGTTCATTCACATTTATTTTATCTCTTCACTGATGAGTTTGTATTAATTTTGAAAAGGGAACAGCTAAGTTGATTATATACAAGAAAGATCTTTTTTCCCCACTGTATTTATCGCAAATATCTGGGCTTCCCCTGTGGTTCAGCTGGTAAAGAATCCACCTGCAATGTGGGAGACCGGGTTCGATCCCTGGGTTGGGAAGATCCCCTGGAGAAGGGAAATGCTACCCACTCCAGTATTCTGATCTGGCCTGGAGAATTCCGTGGACTATAGTCCATGGGGTCAAAAAGAGTCGGACGTGACTGAGTGACTTTCACTTATCTCAAATATCTAGTGATTCTGGCCTGAAAATTTCTTAACCCACATTTTATAGCGTAGTAAGGTAAAAGAACATATGTGGGGATGCTTTTTTAGTTTTGAGTATAAGTTCTTTCTATGGATAATTTGTGGAAATGTGCCTACTTGAATATAGCCTGTATTTTCCAAATGCAGGAAACCAAAACAACTATAAAATGCGTTGAGAGAGTGATCAGTAGTGTAAGAACTATATTATCTATGGAAAATAAGCTGTTGTGAGCATCTGTACATAATTGAATTCCAGAGTACCAGGGTTTTTATAACCATGATAAATATAATAATGCTATGCTATGCTAAGTCACTTCGGTCGTGTACAACTCTGTGTGACCCCAGAGACGGCAGCCCACCACTCCAGGCAAGAACACTGGAGTGGGTTGTCATTTCCTTCTCCAATGCTTGAAAGTGAAAAGTGAAAGTGAAGTTGCTCAGTCGTGTCCGACTCTTAGCGACCCCATGGATCACAGCCTAACAGGCTCCTCTGTCCATGGGATTTTCCAAGCAAGAGGACTGGAGTGGGGTGCCATTGCCTTCTCCGAAATACAATAATAGAATGCCTGTATATATAAATGCCTTTAAAACAGAAATTTGAGTTTTATTTCTCTGGGGTTAAGATACTGTTTTTTTTTTAATAGAATGGTTACTATGAGAGGTTTATTGTATAGTTACCAAAATAATTTCTTAATGAGTGTTTAATAGGGAATAAAATTTGGAAGAATTAATTTTGAAAGAAAGGAGAAACTTGAGTAGAAAAACAGAAAAATCCTTGTTGGATTTTTGTGGAGGGACCAAATTGAATGGCCTCCCAGACCTGTGCTTGAGAGACATTGCTTTGGTGATCACCCAGAAAAGGCAATGGCAACGCACTCCAGTACTCTTGCCTGGAAAATCCCATGGATGGAGGACCTGGTAGGCTGCAGTCCATGGGGTCGCGAAGAGTTGGACTCGACTGAGCGACTTCACTTTGACTTTGGTGATCACCACGGTTCCCGACCACTGTCTTCTCTGCTTCCCAGATACCTACCAGGTTGAGAATCATGGTTGTAACGAGTAACTTAATGAAGGGAAAACATTCTGGCTCTCTTATGTGTTGGGGAGAAAAGATAGTCTAGAACACTCTTTTAAGCTCCCTGCTAACTGTATCAGGAATGCCTGCAGCTGCAAGAACCAAAATCCTCCTGTACAGTGACTCTAACAAATAGAGGTTTATTTTTCTCATCTATCCAGAAGTCTGGGTGTGGACATACTGGGACTGTACAGCACCAACATCAGCAGGGACTTAGGCTTTTCCCTTTTTTTCTATTTGCTTTCATTTTGGGGGTTGCAAATAGCTGTTGTACCTCCAGGCATTATGTACATATTATAAGCAGGTGGAAGGGCAAAACAAGAAGAAAAACCCTCCCCAGGAGCTCATCTCCTTGGCCAAAATTTTCTAAGTCTGTTCTTAGAATACAACACAAATTATTTCATTTTTGCTTTTTTATTGCCATTTTACCTTTTTGCTTCTCTAGTTTATACTCAATGGATCCTTATGGAAGGGCTTCCCTGGGTGGCTCAGTGGTAAAGAATCTGCCTGCCAGTGCAGGAGATTCAGGTTGGATCCCTGGGTGGGGAAGATCCCCATTAGAAGGAAATGGCAACCCACTCCAGTATGCTTGAGTGGAAAATCCCATTGTCAGAGGAGCCTGGCAGGCTAGTCCTGCCAGGACTAGCAAATGGGGTCACAAACAAGTCAGACACAACTTGGCAACTATCCTTACAATAGTGGTCACGTCATGCATATTAATCACATTTTAAACTTATATAATCTCACTAGTGGCAAAATGCTGTTTTAGCCGTCTGGAGCTATTTACCTGGCACTCGAGTGCACTGACTACAACCTTAGAAATTTTGAGTGATTTTCTTAGGTAGATCTCTGAATTTGGTTCCCAGGAAGAGAGAGATCACTGTTGCTTGGAATGGCAGAGGGATTACAGAGGCCAGTTAACACTTGGGGGATTTAGAATGACCGGCAGGCATAATGGAAGACATAAATGAAAATGAGTGAGGAGGAGGGCAGTGAAGACACTGGCCTGGCTCTAGTGAAACATATTTTAGCAAGTGGCTGTTATTGGGCAAGAGGGCTTTCAGGCTGGTATACCGCTTCAGGCTGCCTTCTTTATCTCATGTTATCTCATTCATCTTTCTTTTTTCCTTCCTAATTGCTTCCCTTTTTTAAAAAAAATTTTATTTAACTTTACAATATTGTATTGGTTTTGCCATATATCAAAATGAATCTGCCACAGGTATACATGTGTTCCCCATCCTGAACCCTCCTCCCTCCCCATACCATCCCTCTGGGTCATCCCAGTGCACCAGCCCCAAGCATCCAGTATCGTGTATAGAACCTGGACTGGCAACTCATTTAATATATGATATTATACATATTTCAATGCCATTCTCCCAAATCATCCCACCCTCTCCCTCTCCCACAGAGTCCAAAAGAGTGTTCTATACATCAGTGTCTCTTTTGCTGTCTCGTATACAGGGTTATTGTTACCATCTTTCTAAATTCCATATATATGCGTTAGTATACTGTGTTGGTGTTTTTCTTTCTGGCTTACTTCACTCTGTATAATGGGCTCCAGTTTCATCCACCTCATTAGAACTGACTCAAATACATTCTTTTTAATGGCTGAGTAATACTCCATTGTGTATACGTACCACAGCTTTCTTATCCATTCGTCTGCTGATGGACATCTAGGTTGCTTCCAAGTCCTGGCTATTGTAAACAGTGCTGCAATGAACATTGGGGTACACGTGTCTCTTTCAATTCTGGTTTCCTCAGTGTGTATGCCCAGCAGTGGGATTGCTGGGTCATAAGGCAGTTCTATTTCCAGTTTTTTAAGGAATCTCCACACTGTTCTCCATAGTGGCTGTACTATTTTGCATTCCCACCAACAGTGTAAGAGGGTTCTCTTTTCTCCACACCCTCTCCAACATTTATTGCTTGTAGACTTTTGGATTGCAGCCATTCTGACTGATGTGAAATGGTACCTCATAGTGGTTTTGATTTGCATTTCTCTGATAATGAGTGATGTTGAGCATCTTTTCATGTGTTTATTAGCCATCTGTATGTCTTCTTTGCAGAAATGTCTATTTAGTTCTTTGGCCCATTTTTTGATTGGGTCATTTATTTTTCTAGAATTGAGCTGTAGGAGTTGCTTGTATATTTTTGAGATTGTTTGTCCGTTGCTTCATTTGCTATTATTTTCTCCCATTCTGAAGGCTGTCTTTTCACCTTGCTTATAGTTTCCCAGTTGCTTCCTTTTTAACCGTAGTACTGCTCAATCCTGTAGTGGAGCTAGGACTTGGTTTTCCAAATCCTACCTTATAATCTCCAAAGAAAATCTGTATTTAATTTTTTAGGAGAGTTTTTATTGATTATAAGAAGTTAGGTTGGGATTCGGGGAAGGCAATGGCACCCCACCCCAGTACTTTTGCCTGGAAAATCCCATGGACGGAAGATCCTGGTAGGCTCCTGTCCATAGGGTCGCTAGGAGTCGGATACGACTGAGCGACTTCACTTTCACTTTTCACTTTCATGCAGTGGAGGAGGAAATGGCAATCCACTCCAGTGTTCTTGCCTGGAGAATCCCAGGGACGGGGGAGCCTGGTGGGCTGCTGTCTATGGGGTCGCACAGAGTCGGACACGACTGAAGTGACTTAGCAGCAGCAGGTTGGGATTGAACATCACAGACAGAAACATTATAAGCAGTGTAGAGACAGTTTCATTTTTATGTGCATATATAAATATATGTAAATGTGCTACTTTAACAAAAGTGTATATTGTTTTGTAATCTTTTTTAATTTAATATATCATGAACATCTTTTTCTGTCGTTGAATACGAGTATCCCTTGCTTTCTGAATCTGTGTGGTTTATGAACCAAGGAGTGTGAGTTTTGAGTAGAAAGGGTTATATATACTTTTCTACAGCTTCTCAGGGCTGCACAGTATTGCCTGTATGAAAGCCTCATGGTTTATTACCAGATCTTTAAATAGTGAAGTTGTTACCATCTTTTCTCTATTTATAAACAAAGCTGTGTATGAGTAGTTAAGTTTTGATGCCAGCTCATTATATAGCGTTATTGGATTGACATTGTTGTTTCCTCCATCCCCATCAAGTACTTTTCTTTTTCACTTTTACTGTATATGTGCTGTCTCTTCCAGTCATTGCCCTTCAGTCAGTATAAGGAACAAAAACTCACTTAACTCAGCATTCAAGAAAGAAGATGCTGTTGCAGTTTCCAGACATCCAATGGCAAAGGAAGAAGGCTCAGTTAGGCCTCATGGGAACTAGAATTTCTAAGCCAGAGGCTGTTCTTTCTGTCATGTGGAGATTGCCTGTTCACTTTACCCTTGTTTCTTTTTGAATGTCTGCTCTCCAGTCTTCTCTCTCTGTAGCCCACTTTACTTACTGGTATTGTATAATAGACAGAATTGCCACTGCTAGCCCTCTCTGTGTGTTATGCTGGGCTTACCAGCCCGCTACGAGTATGTCTGTAGATGACTTTTTCACCTGTTGTTTTAACCTGCAGTTAACCTATAGTTTGGGCAAATCAAACATCTGTTGCTGGTCAGTTATCTTACTGACAGGATCACAAGTCCTTGTTTTCTAATCTTGTCTCTTCCATGGACTCTGGAAAGGGCAGTAAGTTGGGTAAGCAATGAAATAGTTGGCTTATAATGTTTATACACAAGGCATAACTTTCTAAGGATTACCTTTACCTAATGTGATTCTATTCCATCTATAACCATGCATTCACCAACCTTCCATATTTTGTCCAGTGGTCTGTTGGTTTTAACAGTGCTTTTGTAGATAGTTTCTGTTCTGGATTGGGTCCTTTTGGTAGCAGAGAACAGACACCCACTAGCTCAGGTGAAGAAAGATTTATTCGATATTACAGAGCTCCCAGGCAATGAAAGGTGGCTGTATCTCAAGAAAATGGGCAGTGGGCCTGGAATTAAGAGAGCTCTTTAATTTTCCTCTCAGTGCTTCGGATTCCTGACCCCTCTCCACTCTTCTGCTTCCTCCACTTCACTGCAGACAAGCTGCCTCTGCTTACTACATTTATACACAGCCACAAATGGCAGCCTCTGTCTCTAGCTTAGTGCTTAACAACTTTCTGGTTCAGTCTGTGTCCTGACTGCAAACTCCTGAGAGAGGAATCTAATTGTCCTAGTGTATTTTTTCCACTAGGCCATTGGTCATTGAGCTGCCAAGGGGTTGGCTCTTGCTTCAGTGCTATAGCCAGGGAGGTAATGGGACACTGAGCACTCTCCATTCCACGGCTGGCAGTTTGGACAGGCACCATGAAGTCTGCCTGTTATGTTAGCAGATAGTGCAAGATCACATGCTTACCAGGAGCAGGTGAGAAGAGTGAGTTTGCTTGTACCTTTGTCAATAATAGATACTGTTTGTCTGGTTTTCTCTACCTTTGTCAGTGAGTGCCAAGAAAAAATCTTAAAGAAGCAGGAATCTGTTTTCTCTTTCCACCTTCTTAGGTGCTCCATAGCAAAATTAAAACAACAGCAAAGATCAGAGTTGTTTATTGGAAATCAGTCCCATCCAGCCTGGTACTGGTTAGGGAGAGAGAAACAATACCTTGACTAATAAGACACGGGGGTGAGTTAATCCTGTTGCAAAATCACTGTTGTTGAACCACCTCTTAGACCTGGGGTTACACGGCCTTCTAAAACAGTTTCTTAATCTTTTCTCCAGGTTCCTGGCCTTGAACAGGGATTTTAGGTTTACCCTAAAGCTACTCAGGCAGGTTCTTACCAGTCCCCTTGCTCTCTTAGTCTGGACTCCAAAGATACCCTCCATGAGGCTTTAGGCAGGCCTAGAGTGTTTGAGTAATTTCCCCTTGCTTCAGACTTCAGTATATCACTCTTTCATATTTAGTTTACCTAAAGCCTATTGTTAATACTGGTATCTTCTATGGGTAATTTCTCCATCTACTGTTTAAACCTGGAATGATCACTTTTGAGAAATAACAAAACCCTTTTACATTATCTGTCTTCACCACATTGCTTTGTGGTTGGCAGGGAAGATAGTTTTATGCAGATAAAGAAAATTAGACTAAAAATCTGAATAAATTGCCCAAGATCACATATCTTCTAAGTGAGAAGATTTAGTCTTAGACTTGTATCTTCTGATTTCAGACCAGTGTCCACCCCCTTAATACCATTCTGTTTCCCAATTTAATAGCATTAATAAAGTGCTAATTAGTGTTTATTATTTACTATATTCACTCTAGGATAAGTTCTGTTATTATCCACTTGGCCAAGGTACTGCTCCTAAGTATTATGTAATAAGTGGTAGAGGAGAAATTTGAGCAGAGACCTGTGAATCCAAAGCCTGTGTGTGTAAAACTGTGCTGGGGGTTGCATGCTCATATGCTCGTGCTTATAGGACTGTAGAGGCACCATATACAAGCGGAGTGGCTCTGGCTGTAATTGTGTTGAACTGGAGAGCAGATGCCCTATATAAAGGAGTAAATGCTACTCGGTTCCAGCAAAAATGTGAGATTAGAGTTATAAAATTTTCTCTTTATCTTAAAGAGCCAGAAATTTGGGTTTTCCTGTTTAAAAAAATCTCTAATATTTCAATGTTGGCAGTTGAACTTTAAAATGTTAAAACTCTGTGTAAAACAAAACATATCTGTAGGCCAGTTTCTGAGCCGGGCACTGAGAGATGCATTACATTGCCTAATCTTGGTAGCAGCCACTTAACCTTAAGTGGTAAGATCTGCAGTCCTGGAGACGCTTTTCATCAGCTGCCTCCCATGTAAAACAGCAGGGCTCAGCATCTTTTTTTTTTTAAAGGCTGAACCACCTCTTAGATCTTCTACTGAGTAATTGATCAAAAGGATATCTATCTATTGTTATCAGTTCCTTTCAGAAGTATGATAACACATTAATGTACTTTTTCAGTTTAAGTCACCAGCTTGTTCTGGTTCCCCAGGTGTCCTTTTGATTACCTATCCTTAAAGGATTCGCTTTCCAGATTGATAGGATTCTAGAAATTCCTGGTTAGAAGAGGTGGCATTAATCTAGCCCAGTTTTCTGCTTGGTGCATGTATTTCTCAACAACCCTCTTTAATTCATTCAGTTAACAAGGAGTACTGATATGTTCCTGGCGAGTGAAAGATGGCTAAGATGGTATCTTTGTGCTTAAGAAAGCACACAGTTTAGTAATGGAGGACTTCCCTGGTGGCTCAGACAGTAAAGCGTCTGTCTACAATGCGGGAGACCTGGGTTCCAACCCTGGGTCGAGAAGATCGGCTGGAGAAGGAAATGGCAATCCACTCCAGTACTGTTGCCTGGAAAATCCCATGGACAGAGGAGCCTGGTAGGCTACAGTCTATTGGGTCACAAAGAGTCGGACACGACTGAGCAACTTCACTTTCCTTTAGTAATGGAAAGAGAAATTTAATATAAATATTAACTGATACAAGAGTAACTGTAAGATGTTCGGAAATGCTGTATTATATGTTACTGTAAGACTGACAGAGAATACCCAAGGAACAACAGATTGGAAGGGAGTCAGATCACTGGAGAAGTTGTGGTTTAACTCATTAGATAGCAGAGACGTTTGCTGGTTTGGTCAGGCTGGAGCTGATCTGGGGTTGCTGCACAAGCAGTAGGTCATCCTCAAGTTTAGCCAGGGGACTGGGCAAGCCGCATCTATTGGTGTGGATGTGTATGAAGATAACAGATGCTGGAGGGTGCAAGAGTCCTTCAGAGTCATGGGACACATGGGTACTTGCAGAAGCAGCAGCTGCTCATTGTGTGACCCTCCAGGCAGCTTGCAGGGAAAGTGCAGGCAGTGGCAAGGCAAAGGCTGTTCTCTGCGGAGTTTCTTGATCCAGGTACTGGCACAGGCAGGAGTCTTTCAGAGTGCATAGCTGCCTGGGGGCTCTCGGTGCCGTGTTAAAGGGGGGCTGTGGTGATACTAATAAAGGTGCATGTCTGCATTTTTTATATATTGTATGATGTGTCCGCATTTGAAAGATCTGTATAACTCAGTGAAACTTTGTTTCTCAAAGATCTTGAGTGCACACAGTGAGTAGAGGTTGATGGGACTAGATTAGATACAGACAAACTTGCTTCATTCATTTTTGAAAAAAGGTCTGCCAGATATCCATGTTTGAATAACCAGTTTGTCAGTTGTTGTTTCAAGTAAAAATAGCATTCTTTGGGAAAACTGGCTAATTTTGCTTGTAATTCAGTCACACAAGTGTTTTCAAGCAAGTATTGTACTTTGGTTTTGAGTAGAAATGCTTTTATACACTTCATTGTTGTCACACAGAATATTGAGACTTGACCTCAGTGATTGAGATTTAATACAATTAATACTTTTTCTGCTTCATCAAGGACATTCTTAAGTGAACCTGGTATTTTGTATGAACGTGAACAATACAGTGAAAATGAACAATACAGTGAACACAAGTATAGTTGGTACCATTGCTCTGAGTCCTGCTAAGGCACCAGTAGTTTTATCCACCATTGTTTTCGAACCTTCAGTACATATGTCAAAATGGTGGAAAAAGCAAATAACTTGAGGATGATGCCTAGATGCTTTGGCATAAGCATGTGGGTGGATGGTGGTGCTGTTTACTGAGCTGTGGAACACAGGAGATGATAGTGATATGGGACAGGGCAGAGGGAAGATCACTGAGTTCAGTTTAGGTACTAGTGAGCTTGGGCACATATCAGTATTCAAGTACAGATGTTTGTGAGGCAGTTAGCTGCATGGTTCTAGAGCTCAGGAGACAGACCTGGACTGCAGAAGAATATTTTGGTATTTCTGTGGAGATAGTATGTTGAAGCCACAGGATCAATTGAAGCTCCTAAGAGGAGACAGTATGGAGTGAGAAAAGAAGTGAGCCTAGATATGAACTCTGAAGAACTCCTACATTTGAAGATCAGGTAAAGGAAAGATTGAAGGCAAAAGGAGAAGGGGGCATCAGAGAATGAGCCAGTTAGGTAGCATCACTGACTCCATGGACATGAATTTGAGCAAACTCTGAGAGATAGTAGACAGAGGAGCTATGGCATGCGGTCCATGGGGTCACTAAGAGTTGGACATGACTTAGTGACTTAACAATGACAAAGGAGTAGAGGTCGGCCCAGAAACCAAAACAGGGCTGCCAGAAAATGTTAAGAACTGTAAAGGAGCCAACAGTTTGCTCTCCTTGCAAGTTAAACTGACAGTTTCCTAAATGCTGGCAGAAGACACAAAACTTGGATCAGAGATAATGGATAGTTTATTACCCATAGCAAAGCGGTGTGCTTGGTACCAACATTTGTTGAAGAGGGTCAGGTAAAACCTGCACACGAGGTTGTGTTAACGAAGAGGAAATCTAACTTAGGGAACCCAAATCTTTCACAATGAACAGTAGCATGCCTGCCCTTTGCTCCAATAAGAGACACTGTCTTTATCTCCCAAGGCTAGTCATTATATTAACATCTTTTTAAAGACAGTCTGGAACAAAGCCAATCATCACTTCTGCTTGCAAGTGGTGCAGAAATGTGAGATAGGAGACATGGAGAATGGTATTGTGAAAGTCAGTAGAAAAAGAATGTTTCAAAGAGGAGGAAATTGTTAGCTCCGTTGAATATTGTAGAGAAGATATTGTAATTCTAGTTAGAACTCTTTCATTGATATTTTGAGAAATCAGATTGGTCTGGGCTGAAGTTTAGAAGTATAAGATGAAATGTGTAGGAAAGTGGACATTGGGAATATGAGGGACTCAAAAAACTTGGTTGAGAGTTTGAAGAAAGCAGTACTTGGAAACTCTGTGTGTGTACTTGTGTACACAAGTTTGTGTGAAACTAGACCTAGGAACTTTAAATGATGATGGGAAAAACCCAGTTGAAGGATAGAAAAGGAGAGGAAAGGTGAGAAAATTATTTGACTTATCTCAGATGAGTCCTAACTTGTAACTGGGAATTGCATACAGAGCTCCTATAGAAAGTTGGCATTTAGTAGGAGGAGGTCCACAGCTGCCTTCTTAATTGGGAAAGGGATAAATCCAGAGGTATCTAGGCTTATGTGTAAAGTAGGAAGAAGCCGAGGTAGCTACTCTCTGCTGTTAGGGCTCTGGAGTATCTACCTATAGATATACTTTAAGAATTAAATGAGGTAATAATGTATATAAAACACCTTGATACATACTCCATAGTAGATCTTAAATGAATAACTATAGATGTTACTGTCTAAAAAGTTGAAGAAGAAAATTGTATTGGTTTTCTATTACTGCATAATACATTTTAAATCAAAAAGCTTTGTGGTTAAAACATTAAGTAAACATTATCCCACAGTTTCTATGGGTCAGGAATTCAAAAATGTCTTGGTTAAACAGTTCTGGCTCAGGATCTCTCATGAGGTTACAGCTAGGTGTTAGTTGGGGCAGCAGTTATCTAAAGGCCTGATGGGCTAGAGGACCCGCTTTTAATGCAGCCCATTCACATGACTGGCAGGTCAGGCTTGCTGTTGGCACAGAGGCCCCAGTTTTATTCCACATGAGCCTCTTCTCAATGCTGCTTGATTGTCCTTATAACAGGCTGTCAGTTTCTCCCAGAGTGAGCCATCCAAGAGAAGAAGGCTGATGCTGAAATACTTGTCACCTAGCATTAGAAGTCATGCACTGTCATGAACCTAGCAGTTATCATATATACTTAGGGAGGTGAGTCAGACAGAGAAAGACAAGTACAGTATGTTATGGCTTATATATGAAATATAAAAGAATGATACAAATGAACTTATTTACAAAACAAAAATAGACTCACAGACATAGAAAACAAACTTACGGTTACCAGTGGGGAAGGGGACGGGGGAGGGATAAATCAGGAGTTTAGTATTAGCAGATACATACTGCTATTTATAAAATAGATAAACAACAGGGACCTACTGTATAGCATAGGTAACTAGATTCAGTATTTTACAATAAACCATAATGACGTGTGTATGTATCTGAGTCATTTTACTGTATACCAGAAACTAACTGAACATTGTAAATCAACTGTACTTCAATGCAAGAAAAAAAGAAAAACCCACTGTCATCTCTGCCGTACTCTTGGTAACACAAACAGCTGATTTTCAGTGTAGGTTGTGTGAGAGCATGAATGCTGAGAGGTGAAGATTACTGGTATCATCTTGGACGCTGGTGACTGCAGAGAGAAATAAGAAATAAATTGTTTTGATGTGGGAGAAGGTTGTTTGCATCTTCCTTGCTGTGGGCCTCTAGTAGTTAACATGAAATTAGACAAATCTGCAAGTTAGTACTCCTTAATGACAAAATGTCTACTCTTAGCACACTCTTTATTTAATAATTGCTTTTTAATTTAATGCTCGTTTTCAAATGGTAGAGTTAAAAAACAGTAAGACCACTGAAACTATAACCAAAAGAGTAGCTCTGCCCCAAATTTTTATTCTGCAGAGAATACTATTTTTAATCCTTTTGGTAATTTCTTTTAATAATTTCCTCCATATTATTAAATACCCTTGCTTATACAGTTGTTTCTTGATCTTTCAGTTTTAGACTTTACTAACTTTTTACTGTGGAAAATGAGAATTTGGCACTTTTCTTCTGCATATATACCATGTACCTCTTCCTAATATAGTTATAATTTTGATTAAAACTATTCAGTCAGTTCTGTTCAGTCGCTCAGTCGTGTCTGACTCTTTACGACCCCGTGAATGGCAGCACGCCAGGCCTCCCTGTCCATCACCAACTCCCAGAGTTCACTCAAACTCATGTCCATTGAGTCGGTGATGCCATCCAGCCATCTCATCGTCTGTCATCCCCTTCTCCTCCTGCCCCCAATCCCTCCCAGCATCAGGGTCTTTTCCAGTGTGTCAGCTCTTCACATGAGGTGGCCAAAGTACTAGAGTTTCAGCTTTAGCATCATTTCTTCCAAAGAAATCCCAGGCTGATCTCCTTCAGAATGGACTGGTTGGATCTTCTTGCAGTCCAAGGGACTCTCAAGAGTCTTCTCCAACACCACAGTTCAAAAGCATCAATTCTTCGGCGCTCAGCCTTCTTCACAGTCCAGCTCTCACATCAATACATGACCACAGGAAAAACCATAGCCTTGACTAGATGGACCTTTGTTGACAAAGTAATGTCTCTGCTTTTGAATATGCTATCTAGGTTGGTCGTAACTTTCTTTCCAAGGAGTAAGCGTCTTTTAACTTCATGGCTGCAATCACCATCTACGGTGATTTTGGTACTTATAACTATATTCTCAACCAATCCATGTAGTAAATGACGATTGCATCTCATTTCTCCTACAACTTTGTATATTTTTTCTGGAACTAATGATTATCCCTTTTTGTTTGCTTAGTTTTCTGTGTCCTTATCGGTAATTCATCTCCATGCTCTCCAGAAGAACTAAACTCCTGGTATAACCAAGTAATCTATCAGTTAATTTTTTTTCCTCATCTGTTGGCAGCATCCCATCTGGACTTCATTTTCTGCTGCGTTTGAGGCTGACCGCACTGTGGCTTCCTTACAGTGTTGCCCTAGAAGAGTCTCTGCTCTTTCTTATGTTAGACTGTTTCCTAAATTTCATGATTCTTTATTCTCCACTTCCTTATTTTATAGACCATATCCTGATAGCTTCCTACATAAGGGTGCCTGAGAAGTACGTTTTTGAGAACTTGACTAATTTTTTTTAAATTTCTTACTGCTTGGCTGTTTTTCTTTTTTAAAACTTTTTATTTTGTATTGGAGTATGTATAGCTGATTAACAATGTTGTGATAGTTTCAGGTGGACAGCATAGGGACTCAGCCATACATAGACATGTATCCATTCTCCCCCAAACTCCCCTCCCATCCAGGCTGCCACATAACATTGAGCAGAGTTTCCTGTGCTGTACAGAGACCTTGCCTAATTAATTGATAGTTTACCTATTTACAGATTTCTAGGCTTAAAGTTATTTTCACTTGGGATTTTGAAGGGATTTTGCCTTCTAGTTTTTCACATTCCTCTTTTATTGCAGGCTGTCCTGATTCCTAGTCTTTGTTTCTGATCGCCTTTTCCTTTTGTGGGCCTTTAGTTTCGGCTTTCTCTGTTCTGCTCAGTCTATTACCAGTCAATTAAGGACTATCTTCCAAAATTTTGTTAGCTTTGCTTCTGTTTCTTTGTTCTTGTGGGTTTATAACTTTATTTACTGTTAACCCTAGTGGATTTCAGGAGAGAATAGAGATAATTACTGGTGTTTATTTTACTGTATTTTGCTAGTAATCTGACAAAATGCTTTTTATGAAGATACTTGAAACAAAAAAGATTCCTGAGGAGATTATTTTTCCAGAATAATTAACCAAAGCTAATTTTGTGTGTTGCCTTCTGTGATAATATTTTACTTCTTGTTATTTCCAAATATTCTGTTGTAAAAATGTCCCCTCTGTAATTCCTCTTGGTTTGGTTGGGTGGGGTGGGGGGGCGCTTCGTATTTTTGATTGAAGAAAAATGGAAATGAATATTTGTTAAGTACTTAACTATTTGTCATATGTTTGTTTGAGGATTTTACATGTACTAGATAGATGATGAAGTAAGGTATTCTTCACATCTGCTGTGTAGCTGGCATCCCCATTTTAAATGAGAAAATGCATAAATTTGAGTCACTTTCCAAAAGTCATACCTATTGCAGATAGCAAATAGTGACTTTGAATTTAGTATTTCTGATTATGTAGTCCTTAATCCTCTTTACTTACACCTTTATTATGCTTTAATGTATGTGTGTTAAAATTTTCAGGCATAAAAGTAGGGAGAAAATAGCATAATAACCCACCATGTGTTTGTCAGTCAGTTGTCAACATTTGTTAATCTTTTGTTCCAAATATTCCACCATTTTTAAAAATCTGTAAACATACTCCAGTATATATCTCCGATGTACAAAAGGACTTGTAACTAACAAAATTAACAATAATTCTTTATTATGCTCTAAAACCCAGTCCATATTCACATTTCTCTGGTTTAATGTTAATTCCTTGGTATAAATATATTCTTATATAATTGTATAAATATATTCTTATATATTTTTATAAGAGATATATAAATGTTCATCAGGCACTCTATCTATCAGATCTAGGCCCTTAAATCTATTTCTCACTTCCACTGTATAATCATAAGGGATTTGATTTAGGTCATACCTGAATGGTCTAGTAGTTTTCCCTACTTTCTTCAATTTCAGTCTGAATTTGGCAATAAGGAGTTCATGGTCCGAGCCACAGTCAGCTCCTGGTCTTGTTTTTGCTGATTGTATAGAGCTTCTCCATCTTTGGCTGCAAAGAATATAATCGATCTGATTTCGGTGTTGACCATCCGGTGATGTCCATGTATAGAGTCTTCTCTTGTGTTGTTGGAAGAGGGTATTTGCTATGACCAGTGCATTTTCTTGGCAAAACTCTGTTAGTCTTTGCCCTGCTTCATTCCGTGTTCCAAGGCCAAATTTGCCTGTTACTCCAGGTGTTTCTTGACTTCCTACTTTTGCATTCCAGTCCTGGAGAAACAGTGGAAACAGTGTCAGACTTTGTTTTTCTGGGCTCCAAAATCACTGCAGATGGTGACTGCAGCCATGAAATTAAAAGACGCTTACTCCTTGGAAGGAAAGTTATGACCAACCTAGATAGCATATTCAAAAGCAGAGACATTACTTTACCAACAAAGGTTCGCCTAGTCAAGGCAATGGTCTTTCCTGTGGTCATGTATGGATGTGAGAGCTGGACTGTGAGGAAGGCTGAACGCCGAAGAATTGATGCTTTTGAACTGTGGTGTTGGAGAAGACTCTTGAGAGTCCCTTGGACTGCAAGAAGATCCAACCAGTCCATTCTGAAGGAGATCAATCCTGGAATTTCTTTAGAAGGAATGATGCTAAAGCTGAAACTCCAGTATTTTGGCCACCTCATGCAAAGACTTGACTCATTGGAGAAGACTCTGATGCTGGGAGGGATTAAGGGCAGGAGGAGAAGGGGACGACAGAGGATGAGATGGCTGGATGGCATCACTGACTCGATGGATGCGGGTCTGAGTGACCTCCGGGAGCTGGTGATGAACAGGGAGGCCTGGCGTGCTGCGGTTCATGGGGTCGCAAAGAGTCGGACACGACTGAGCGACTGATCTGATCTGATATAAATGTTGGTTTATTCACACAGTATCCAAATAGGGTCCACACATAGCACTTGGTCTCTGTGTTTCTTAAATCTCTTTTAATCAAAATATTCATCCTCTCTCCTTTTTCCATGCCATTTTTGTGTTGAAAAAAACAGGTTCTTTGTTCTGTAGAATGTACTACATTGTAGATTTGATTGCTTCTTCATGGTTTCATTTTATTGTCTTACTATCTCCTGTGTTTCTTGGTAACTGGATGTTTGATTAGATTCATGTTTGTATTATTTTTGCAAAGAATATTTCATAGTTGGGGGCTTCTTGTATTTCTTGTTAAATCAAGAGGCATTTAACATCTATGATGTCCTACTTTTGGTGATGCTGAGTTGGATATAATTGTTCTCAGCTTGAGCCATCCATTATAAGTTCCCCATTCATATATTACCTCATGATTTTATCATCCACTTATGATCCTTGTATAGATATATTATTCATTAGATGCTTCACATTGGTGATTTTTCTAATTATATCACTGCCCTTCTACATTTATTAGCTGTAATTCTTCTATTACAAGAAACTTTCTCTTAACTATTTTGTTACTGGATATCAGGAAAAATGGGATTGACGATTTATTTTCCCCTCTTTGTCAGTTTTCAGAGTATTCTCTGTAGCAAAAGAGTCATTATGAAAGGGCTATTTATCTATTTGATATATTTTAATGTGTTACAGTCATTACTCATTTTATTGCTCAGATTGACCCATTAGTGTCCCTGTTAGTTTTTGATAACTTCTTTGGTTTCTGATATCAGATGATCCAGGCTCATTTTGTACATGTCCTTTCCCAAATATGGAACTGATCATTTCTGCAAGGAACTCTTTTTTTTATAATGGGAAATAGTATTTAGAAACAGCAGGCTGAGTTGCTAGTGGTTCATTACTATTGGATTGTCATGATTTTAGGCATTTTCATAGGTCAGAGGTTAGCAGTACATGTTCTTTTTAAAGAAAAGATCATGAATTTGTACTGATGATACAAATTAAAATCTAAGTTTTTTTCTTTTTTTTTTTTAACTTAGCTACTCTGATTTTACACTTGTGTCATTACTCTTAAATCTTGGTTCCCAACCATAGTAAAAATGGGAAAAAAAAGTAACTTTTTACTTTCTTCTCATATATATGAGAATTTCAAAATTGCAGATATCAATACTAATGACTGAGTATAATTTTTTCTTTGTGAATGTTTTTGCCCCTAGTATATGTCCCACAACCAAACACTGTGCAACCAAAATACTGTGTAGAATACATACTGAGTTTTTTTAGTTTATCTTTTCATTGTTCTTTCTGGGGGGGTGGGGGGGCGCTGTACATCATTACATTTTTAATGTATAATATTTTAAATTAGATATAATAGCACTTAAATTATATAATTTTATATTTAATACAATCATATTCTTATACTTGCTTTTTTACTCTTACTGTAAAGGTATATATTATAAACATGGTTTTGCATTAATTTTCTCTTAATGATATAGTCTGGAGATCACTTCTTAGCATTTAGAGATTATCATTCCTTTAAACAGCTGCATAGTAATCTATTGTGTGGATTACCGTGGCTTAGCATAATTCCTTAATTTCATACTGATTCAGTCTTTCCTTTCAGTACTAAGGAAATACTTTCAAGTGGCAAAATCTGTTGTGAGAATTTAATATGATCGAAATTTTTTTAAATATTCAAATTTATTTCTCTCTAGTATTCTTAAACTAGTAATCAAGAGTTAAATGACAATTTTTGTGAAATGAATTTTGCTCACTTAAGCACCCTGATTTATTTTTAAACTGTAACTATTTTTGATAAAGCTTATTTTAAATTTATTACAAACTATTTAACAATTTTTAACATAATAGGAATATTTTCATTATTGTATTTATTCTAATTATCTGTGCTTTTCAGTTTTTCTGTGTCTTGCCTGAATTAAGTATTTGTCAATCTTATATGCCCAAGTTAGTGCAGCTCTTGTGTAAAGGTTTTATTTAATTAATTAATTTTTCAGTTATTTTATTAAAGTATAGGTGAAGGCTTTATCTCTTTTTCATGGCCTCAGCTTACATACAGCAAAGTCAAGAAAGCCTCATATTAACAAGAATGGTGTTTTACTTCCTGTTTACTGGACTAAAAACTTTTTTATATTGAAGTATAGTTGATTTCCAGTATTTTGTTGGTTTCAAGTATATACAGAGTGATTCAGTTATATATATGTTTCAGATTATATTCCATTGTAGTTTATTATACGATATTGAATATTATAATTCCCTGTACTCTATAGCAAATCCTTATTTCTTATTGACTAAAATTTTTTAAATTGAGAAACAGTCCATCTGTGTCTTTATCTGACATTTTGCTATTGTAATTTTTACAATATATAGTTAAGATTGTTCCCTTATTAATAGTAATATTTTCTCTTGAATCAGATGTTCTGCCTTACTCAATACGGGTCCTCTTGGAAGCTGCTGTGCGAAATTGTGATGGCTTTTTAATGAAAAAGGAAGATGTTATGAACATTTTAGACTGGAAAACCAAACAGAGCAATGTTGAAGTGCCCTTTTTCCCTGCCCGTGTTCTTCTTCAAGATTTTACGTGAGTAGTACGTTTATTTTTCATGATGAATTTGCAGAGCGTTTTCTTTCTAGAATCATACTCCCAGATGTCTCTTAATTGTGAATATTCATTTATAAATTTTAAAATTTCCCTTCTCTAAACTAAAGCTTCAGCAGTACGTGAACCATGAACTTCCAGATGTTCAAGCTGGTTTTAGAAAAGGCAGAGGAACCAGAGATCAAATTGCCAATATCTGTTAGATCATCGAAAAAGCAAGAAAGTTCCGGAAAAAACATCTATTTCTGCTTTATTGACTATGCCAAAGCCTTTGACTGTGTGGAACACAATAAACTGTGGAAAATTCTGAAAGAGATGGGCATACCAGACCACCTGACCTGCCTCTTAAGAAACCTATATGCAGGTCAGGAAGCAACAGTTAGAACTGGACATGGAACAACAGACTGGTTCCAAATAGGAAAAGGAGTATGTCAAGGCTGTATATTGTCACCCTGCTTATTTAACTTCTATGCGGAGTACATCATGAGAAACGCTGGTTTGGAAGAAATACAAGTTGGAATCAAGATTGCCAGGAGAAATATCAGTAACCTCAGATATGCAGATGACACCACCCTTATGGCAGAAAGTGAAGAGAAAGTAAAAGGCCTTTTGATGAAAATGAAAGAGGAGAGTGAAAAAGTTGGCTTAAGCTCAACATTCAGAAAACTTAAGATCATGGCATCTGGTCCCATCTCTTCATGAAAAATAAATGGAGAAACAGTGTCAGACTTTTATTTTTGGGGGCTCCAAAATCACTGCAGATGGTGATTGCAGCCATGAAATTAAAAGACGTTTACTCCTTGGAAGGAAAGTTATGACCAACCTAGATAGCATATTCAAAAGCAGAGACATTACTTTGCCAACAAAGGTTCGTCTAGTCAAGGCTATGGTTTTTCCAGTGGTCATGTATGGATGTGAGAGTTGGACTGTGAAGACAGCTGAGCACCAAAGAATTGATGCTTTTGAACTGTGGTGTTGGAGAAGACTCTTGAGAGTCCCTTGGACTGCAAGAAGATCCAACCAGTCCATTCTAAAGAGATCAGTACTGGGTGTTCATTGGAACAACTGATGCTAAAGCTGAAACTCCAGTACTTTGGCTACCTCATGCGAAGAGTTGACTCATTGGAAAAGACCCTGATGCTGGGAGGGACTGGGGGCAGGAGGAGAAGGGGACAACAGAGGATGAGATGGCTGGATGGCATCACTGACTCGATGCATATGAGTTTGGGTAAACTTTGGGAGTTGGTGATGGACAGGGAGGCCTGGCGTGTTGCGATTCATGGGGTCGCAGAGTCACACACAACTGAACTGAACTGAAACTAAAGCAATTTGTCTCACTTGTGAAGTAAGTCAGACAGAGCAGGAGAAATATCATATGACGTCCCTTATAAGTGGAATCTAAGAAGAAATGATACAAATGAACTTAAAAGCAGACTCAGCAGACTTAGAGAACAAACTTAGAGTTGCCGAGGGGAAGAGATAGTGAGTTTGGGATGGACATGTGCACACTGTATATTTGAAATGGATAATCAGTAAGGACCTACTGTATAGCACATGGAATTCTGCCCAATGCTATGTGTAACCTGGATGAGGGAAGTTTGGGGGAATGGATACACACACACACACACACACATCCCTTCACTGTTCACTCCATTGTTAACTGGCTATATCCCAATGCTAAATTAAAAGTTTTTTCAAAAAATTAGCTTATTTTCTTGGAGCCATTTATTTTAAAAACTGCTTCTACCTAACTGCCTACTTGTCATCCCAATAAGCTACCTGTCCTAGCCAATAGACTTCTCAGACTTAATATATCCTAAACGTCATTGCCCAGCCACCTCACTTATTCCTTTTCAAGTTTTTTCTATCATAGTGAATGATGCTGAAATCTAGAAGTTAACCTTGCTTCTGCTCTTTCCTTCATACATCATCCAGTCTATCCGCAGGTTCTGTGAGCTCTGCCTTTGAAGTACACATGTCCTGAATCCAAATGCTTTTTACCATTTACACCTCCGTTCTGATTCTAACCTCATTCTCACTTGCCTGGACTCTGACTATAATAGTCTCTGAACAAGTATCCCCGCTTCCACACTTAGAATGGATAGTTTTATCTTTTCACAGTAGATAAAGTGACTTGGTTAAAAAACGTTGATAAAGGTCATATCATTCCTCCATTCCCCAGTAGGCTTCCATCACACTTAGAATAAAATCTGAAGTCTTTACCATAGCTTGAAAGACATTGCCTAATTTGGGTGTCCAAGAGTTATTTATTGGAAGACTTAACCATTAGCTGAGTTTTAAAGGAGACCTAGGAGTTGCCTCGGAGAAGGCAATGGCACCCCACTCCAGTACTCTTGCTTGGAAAATCCCATGGATGGAGGAGCCTGTTAGGTTGCAATCCATGGGGTCGCCAAGAATCAGACACGACTGAGCGACTTCACTTTCACTTTTTACTTTCCTGCATCGGAGAAGGAAATGGCAACCCACTCCAGTGTTCTTGCCTGGAGAATCCCAGGGACGGGGGAGCCTGGTGGGCTGCCACCTATGGGGTCACACAGAGTCGGACACGACTGAAGTGACTTAGCATAGCATAGGAGTTGCCTAGACAAATAAGAACATTTTCTTTACCCACTCACCTATATCTGGTTAGTATGTTACTTCTCTGTGTACTCTGTGTATACTGCTACTGTAGAACTTAAAATACTCTTCTGTAATTGCAACTGTATCTTTCCTACAAATTTCTTGAGAATAGTTACTCTCCCTTATTTATTTAGCCTTGTATCATTGGTGTCTAGCACCTCAAAGTCATTTGGCAAATGCTTGTTATATATATAGTTGGCTGGAGATATGTATGCAGATACAGATCTATCTATAGTTTCCTATGTTTAGTGAATAACTTTGGAGACAAGGCACTGGGAGTGAAGAAGCTGGAGCTGGGGAAAAGGGACGGGGTATCTTAAAATTTAAGACAAGAAAAAGGACTCTATCAGCAGTTTCCTTGACGTTATCTTATGCCTCTAAGAATCATCTGTTGTATTACCTTTTAGCACTCGGGTTCTCAGATAATATTTAATATTCTCATTAAACATATTCTCATAACATAAACTCATTCTCCATATAACTTTGGATACATTATCAAACATGAATGCAAACTAAAAAAGGATACTTTTTAAATGTAAAAATGAATAAATGCATATTGGTCACTTGAGTATATATAAAAGAAGACTTAGAAGTTAATTGTTCCTTATTTTTTAGTGGAATACCGGCAATGGTGGATTTTGCTGCTATGAGGGAGGCAGTGAAAACTCTTGGAGGTGACCCTAAGAAAGTCCATCCTGCCTGTCCGACAGATCTCACGGTTGACCATTCCTTGCAAATTGACTTCAACAAATGGTACTTTAATACAGATATTTATAAAAACAGATATGCAAGTTGACTGCCAGCCAGTCCACTAGGAGTATATGGTATAGAGGAAAGGGAATAGAGATAATTTGTGCCAGAGTAAAGTTTGCAACATCTAATACTGACTAATATACAAAAAGAAAAACTGGTGAAAATTGATGGATTGGTGAAATTTATATTTAACTAAGTCTGAGTTTAAAGTCATTTTCCTATTTGTGTATTTTGCTGCCATTTTTATAGAAAGGTACAAGCCTAGAACCTGCTTTTCTAAGAGTGAGTATCTGAATAAAGCCTTCATTTCCTTTTCGTTTTTTAGTTTCCCTTCCAGAGAGACACTAAAGATATGAGCGATGGAGGTCTTTAATTGTATTAAATTGGTGATTGGAAACACTGAGCTTACTACAGTTGTATTTTCCTTCCACTAATTTTCTTACATTTAAATGATCCTTTTGATCAAAATCAAACTAGAGAAGACATGATTATGTTTTCATGCACCAGCTTATTTAGTTTCCCTGGAGTAATGGAATAAGACAATTTATTAAAGCTTTTGCTGTAGGTTAAACTCTGGCTCCCAGATTCTTTTAAGTTGTTAGATGGCGGGGGAAGATCAGTTTTGCTACTTGCCAAAAGTTATTGTAGGAAAATGATTTTAATGGGCAGTTAGAATTATTTTTTTAATCGTCGTAAATTAACTCCCCTCCTTCTCTTTGTAAACTGAGATTTGCTTTTAAAACCTGATTTAAATGATACTTTAACCTTTAAATAACATTCAGTTGTTACTTCCAGATAGCATTGCTGGTGTGTGCTTGTTGAAGAGCTAAATTTCTGTCACTTTTAAATGGTTTCATTTTGTCTCCTTTTGTTTTGGAATGATAGTGCAATACAGAATGCTCCAAATCCTGGAGGTGGTGACCTACAGAAAGCAGGAAAGCTCTCTCCCCTTAGAGTGCAGCCTAAGAAGCTTCCCTGCAGAGGCCAGACTACCTGCCGAGGATCGTGTGATTCGGGAGAACTAGGCCGAAACTCAGGAAGATTTTCTTCGCAGATTGAAAACACACCCATCCTATGTCCTTTTCATTTGCAACCAGTGCCTGAGTATGACATGTTTTTTAAAATATTTGTTAATGCCAAGTTATTTTTCAGTTCTCCTTCTCCTCCTGATCCCAGTTACATTGCCTTCATATTTATTGTGCTTCCTGTAGTCTGCAAATACCATAATAAATCTGTTTCTTCAGAAGAAAACTTTTAAGAATTTTCTATAAATATATTTAATTTTTGTAACTAATATAGGCAGAGAAATATCTTAAACTGAGTTTTTTATTTTAGTGAATTTATACCATTCATTCACATGCTCATTATTCATTCACATTTCTTTTGTAGAAATCTCTACTTACATTTTTAGCTTTATTTTCCTTCTAGGAGATTTCTTATTCTTTCTTATTGCATTGGGACCTCTATGTTAAGAATATTCTCATTATCACATGTCACAGACTTACTGAGCTGTTTTAGAAAAGCAGTTTCCTAAATGGTACCATGGAAAGTAGTAAACCAGCCTGGAAAAGAATCCTGTTCTTAAGAGTTGGTTAAATTTCCTACTGTGTAATTTTTTCAAAGTAATAAAAGCTCTGTGATATGTTTTCATATACTATAAAGTTTCCAAAGTCTTCAAGAGAGTTATGTTGTTTGTCCCATTGTTATTATACTGTCAAATCTTTTAAAGGTTAGTTAAAAATAACTTAGACTTTTTCAGGTTTAAAAAATTTAGCAAATTTAAGGTATAGGTTAAGGATATTATGAATGCATATTTCATCATAAGTGCCAAATAGTAACATTTAAGTCATTTGTCCCTAAACTTGATCTTTCAAGTTCTAGGTGGTACTCAGTTTTGTGCTCAGTATTGTTATAAAACCTTGGGTTATAATTGACCTCAGATGCTCTTCCTAAGAATTGAGTATAATCTGTGGGTCCTTTGCTATGTCAGTTCTATGTAAGTACTCTATTCCTCTTACCTAATTTTCCTGGATTTTAGGGACTTGTTGAACTTTTGAGATTGATGTCTCTTGTTTAGAAATTAATTTTCTAAAAAGGAAAATTTATTGATTCAAAAAACCATTGATTTTTCTTGGTTATCCTTTTATAAATGGTATGAAGCCCTAAGGTGGTATGTTTTTATTTCTAAAAATCCAATCTGGTGTAACATTTCTGTTTAATTTTAACTCTAAATTGCAAAATATTAAAACTAGATATTGTCTCTCACTGTATGAAAATAATAACTCTTTTCACGTGCTTTAATGCATCAATGAAGTATTATAGACATAAAATGGAGGGGTAGAGAGTTCAGCGCATACATCTGGCACTTGAAATCACTGCTTAATTTGGAGTCAGGTTATGAGCTAATAAATGTTTGTATAGTACTTTGTAGCTTTCATGTGCTATGGAAAGGTAAAATAATTGGAATGGCTCTAGAAAGCTTTGTTCCCTGAGGTCCTAAGAAAAATCTCATTAAGATCTGCCGTGGCTTCAGATGATCACTCAGCAATGAATTATTAATCTTTGTTTTAAAAAAAGTTGACAATTAAACAACTGTAATTATCTGGACCCTGGAGGACATGTATAATTTAGGTTATATTGATATTCGAGTCAACATTTAAATCACCAGCTGGCAGATGAAATAAACAATTTAAAGCTGTTAGAAATCATTTTTTTTTAAATTATCCATTAGATAAAAATAGCTTCCTAAAAATGGCAGTATATTTACTGCTTGGCAGTGAATTGTTTTTATCTCTTAGTTTAAATGATTTATATAAAATACAATCGATGTAAACTAAACTACAACTTTACATAAAGTAGAACCTTCCATTTGTGGTGGGATGAATACAAGATTTTTGCCCAAAACTCTTTTTAAACTTATAAAATGATGTTGTTCGTCACTGTGGCATAGTGATAATCAACAATCATCTCCTAGTTAAAATGGCATAAGCGTCAAGTGGGTGGAAACATACATGCTTATTGTATATTCATTAAGGTAACTACTCTCCTTTTTCCTTGCACTGGAAAATCCAACAAAGCTTAGCATGCTACTTTTAATATTTTAGCCAAATCTCACAGTGATGCATATTAAGTACAGTTTGGGACACTGGTGTGGACGTGGCTTAAATATTAAGCCCTTGCAGTAGCTTTCTGGTCTTATTTAAAGCAGAACTTCATTGTTGAAAAGAAAATAACTGATTCTGAAAAGTCTAGTAAATTGCTATTCCTAGAATTTTAAAAATGTGTTTGTATGTAAGTGCCTAAGAATGAAGACTTAGAAACAAGACAAGTATTTTCTATAATACATACATTTAATGCCAGTTTTTTTTTTTTTTTAGACCTGAAACAGTATTAAAAAATCAAGAAGTAGAATTTGGCAGAAATCGAGAGAGGCTTCAGTTTTTCAAGGTATAAATGATTTGGGGGAAATTTTTTAATAGAAGCTTATAAAATATTGAAAGGTACAATTTTTTAATATCTTTAGACCAGAAATTTTTAAATATTAGCAGTAGAACCCTTTTTTGCCTTTTTCCTTCAAATAAAATCTTAATCCAAAACCCTAGTATATAATAAAATATTAAAAACAGTGGCTCTAGTTCAGGTGAGCCTGCAGAGTCTTCTACTTGAGCCTTCCCCTTTTTCTATCCCTGAGAATCCTTGGAACATAGTTGAAAGCTGCTGTTATGTGGACTGTTAGAACATTATTCTTTGACTTTATTTTGTTTGACTAATCTGCAAAATGAATACATGTAGGTTTAGTATCTACATATTTGTTTTTATGTATTGTAAACTTTGACCATAATAAACATAGGTAAAATATTTTCCATTTCAATATTCATTTATATGTTAATTGTGAACCGAATTCAGATATATGCTAACAGTTGATTTCTTAAATTTGAATAAAATATAGTGGAGTTCAAGAGTTTTTAGGAATGTGGCTGTAATCCCTCCTGGAACCGGAATGGCTCATCAAATAAACTTAGAGTATTTGTCGAGAGTGGTTTTTGAAGAGAAGGACCTCCTCTTCCCAGACAGTGTTGTTGGCACAGATTCTCATATAACCATGGTGAATGGTTTGGGGATTCTGGGGTGGGGTAAGTAAATGACTAAATACATTTAATTCTTTTGAGAGAGGATGTCAGGAACATTATAAAAGAACGTAAATAGCAGGGTCTTTATAGCCTATTTGAGGCTGTTTTTTCACCTATAACAGTTAACAAAAAAAATTAAATCTAAATTCAAGTGTTTATGGACAGTGTGGTGTAAGAGAGAATTTATGAAAAGAAAAATGCATGGTGACCAACACAGCAGTGCCGTTTGTGGCGTGATTAGTGATGGTGGTTGGGAAGATGCCCTGGAGAAAGGAATAGCAAGCCACTCCAGTATCTTTGCCTAGAGAATCCCATGGCCAGAGGAGCCTCGTGGGCTACAGTCCAAGGGGTGGCAAAGAGCTGGACAGGACTGAGCGAGAAACACTTTCACTTTTCTAATGATGATGATGTCTGTGAAGGCTATGTGGCTACTCCTTTGTTTAAAGTCCTCCAAGTGGCTTTTCCTGGCCTTCTTTATAAATCCAAATTTCTTCACATTTTTAATAGAGTCGTTGGCAACATGGTGCCCCTAGCCATTTACCCAAACACATCTTAAAGGCTTGTTTATTTCTCTGAGTAGGCTGTGCTCTTACACCTCATGGCTTTGTGCCAGCTGTTCCCTCTTTCAGAGTGCATTTACCCTTTTACAGGGTTTGTAAATTGTTGGCTTTTAGCTTCTTGAGATTGATGGGGGCTGGGTTCTATTCATATCTGTATCTTGAGCATAGTACAGTACCTAGCATTGTAGATACTGTTTTCTGAATTTAAAATAATGGTAAAAGTAAAATTTTTTCAACCTTGTGAGTGAAGTCATTCTTTTGAGAGGACTTGAGTTTCATATCTACAATGAAAGCATTATAGCAATTCTGTGTAAGGTACTGTGTTAAGACAGACTCGTAAGACACTAGAGATTTAGATGTTGAAAAGATGACTTATCTTTCAATGCACCATACTCATATACCTATGTTTATTACATTAGGGGTTGGAGGCATTGAAACAGAAGCAGTTATGCTTGGCCTGCCAGTTTCTCTTACTTTACCAGAGGTGGTTGGATGTGAATTAACTGGTTCATCGAATCCTTTTGTTACGTCCATAGATGTTGTTCTTGGCATTACAAAGGTAAGCTAAAATTTTACTAGCTGTATAACTCAGTAGACATGATTTTGTTTTGTAAGTAGAAGAGCCCCATGAGAGCAGGTATTTCAGTTTATCACCTTATCCTCAGCACTCTGGTGGTGACTAGCTTTGTCATTGTAGTTGTCATCATAGTAATACTTTATGCTGGTAAGTACAAAGCAGTTTGTTGTGTCATTGTTCCCTTGAAGTGTTAACTCCTTTATTCTTCGTTACAAGCCTGTGAGATTGGTTCTGTTAGTATCCTCATTTTAATTCTGAGATACGCTAAGATTTAGTGACTTAACCAGAGGGTCATAGGGTTGAATATTAAGTATAGAACAAGAATTCTAATCCAGGCAGTCAGGTTCTTAAGTCCATACTCTTAACCATTATGCCTTATTGCCTCAGTAAATACTTGTTGCCTACTTGAATTTTAAAAAATCACACTTAGGAAATGTCTAATTGCATCTCCTTTAATATTTAATTGAATCATTTGTCTTCTGGAAACTATTACTGTATTAAATAATACTAAAAACTATGGGTAAAAGTGTGGTAGTGTCAAATTTATTTTTCTGTTGCCTGTTTTAACATTTTTATAAAGTCACTTTGTCATACACCTGAAACTAACACATTATAAATCAACTGTATTTCAATATAAAAAGAAACTACAGAAACTTTTTCTCTGAATTTTTAAAATGTTGGCTGCATGCATTTAATACATGTAATCTAGGGTTTCTTAAAGACAATAATTTGTAACTCTCCACCCTCAGATCAGATCAGATCAGATCAGTCGCTCAGTCGTGTCCGACTCTTTGCGACCCCATGAACCGCAGCACGCCAGGCCTCCCTGTCCATCACCAGCTCCCGGAGGTCACTCAGACTCGCATCCATCGAGTCAGTGATGCCATCCAGCCATCTCATCCTCTGTCGTCCCCTTCTCCTCCTGCCCTCAATCCCTCCCAGCATCAGAGTCTTCTCCAATGAGTCAACTCTTCGCATGAGGTGGCCAAAATACTGGAGTTTCAGCTTTAGCATCATTCCTTCCAAAGAAATCCCAGGGCTGATCTCCTTCAGAATGGACTGGTTGGATCTCCTTGCAGTCCAAGGGACTCTCAAGAGTCTTCTCCAACACCACAGTTCAAAAGCATCAATTCTTCGGCGTTCAGCCTTCCTCACAGTCCAGCTCTCACATCCATACATGACCACAGGAAAGACCATAGCCTTGACTAGGCGAACCTTTGTTGGTAAAGTAATGTCTCTGCTTTTGAATATGCTATCTAGGTTGCTCATAACTTTCCTTCCAAGGAGTAAGCGTCTTTTAATTTCATGGCTGCAGTCACCATCTGCAGTGATTTTGGAGCCCAGAAAAACAAAGTCTGACACTGTTTCCACTGTTTCCCCATCTATTTCCCATGCAGTGATGGGACCAGATGCCATGATCTTCGTTTTCTGAATGTTGAGCTTTAAGCCAACCTTTTCACTCTCCACTTTCACTTTGATCAAGAGGCTTTTTAGCCCCTCTTCACTTTCTGCCATAAGAGTGGTGTCATCTGCATATCTGAGGTTATTGATATTTCTCCCGGCAATCTTGATTCCAACTTGTGTTTCTTCCAGTCCAGCATTTCTCATGATGTACTCTGCATATAAGTTAAATAAACATGGTGACAATATGCAGCCTTGACGTACTCCTTTTCCTATTTGGAACCAGTCTGTTGTTCCATGACCAGTTCTAACTGTTGCTTCCTGACCTGCATACAGATTTCTCAACAGGCAGATCAGGTGGTCTGGTATTCCCATCTCTTTAAGAATTTTCCATAGTTTATTGTGATCCACACGGTCAAAGGCTTTGGCATAGTCAATAAAGCAGAAATAGATGTTTTTCTGGAACTCTCTTGCTTTTTCCATGATCCAGCGGATGTTGGCAATTTGATCTCTGGTTCCTCTGCCTTTTCTAAAACCAGCTTGAACATCAGGAAGTTCACGGTTCACATGTTGCTGAAGCCTGGCTTGGAGAATTTTGAGCATTACTTTACTAGCGTGTGAGATGAGTGCAATTGTTCGGTAGTTTGAGCACTCCTTGGCATTGCCTTTCTTTGGGATTGGGATGAAAACTGACCTTTTCCAGTCCTGTGGCCACTCCTGAGTTTTCCAAATTTGCTGGCATATTGAGTGCAGCACTTTCACAGCATCATCTTTCAGGACTTGGAATAGCTCCACTGGAATTCCATCACCTCCACTAGCTTTGTTCGTAGTGATGCTTTCTAAGGCCCATTTGACTTCACATTCCAGAATGTCTGGCTCTAGGTCAGTGATCACATCATCATGATTGTCTAGGTCTTGAAGCTCTTTTTTGTACAGTTCTTCTGTGTATTCTTGCCACCTCTTCTTAATATCTTCTGCTTCTGTTAGGTCCACACCATCTCTGTCCTTTATCGTGCCCATCTTTGCATGAAATGTTCCTTTGGTATCTCTGATTTTCTTGAAGAGATCCCTACTCTTTCCCATTCTGTTGTTTTCCTCTATTTCTTTGCATTGATCACTGAAGAAGGCTTTCTTATCTCTTCTTGCTATTCTTTGGAACTCTGCATTTAGATGTTTATATCTTTCCTTTTCTCCTTTGCTTTTCGCTTCTCTTCTTTTCACAGCTATTTGTAAGGCCTCCCCAGACAGCCATTTTGCTTTTTTGCATTTCTTTTCCATGGGGATGGTCTTGATCCCTGTCTCCTGTACAATGTCACGAACCTCATTCCATAGTTCATCAGGCACTCTATCTATCAGATCTAGGCCCTTAAATCTATTTCTCACTACCACTGTATAATCATAAGGAATTTGATTTAGGTCATACCTGAATGGTCTAGTAGTTTTCCCTACTTTCTTCAATTTCAGTCTGAAAAAATTTCATTTTCACTAACTTTATTGTTATGATTAAATCCCATTTCATTAAATGAAGGAACCAGGCCAATGTTCCAAATAGAATTCATATTTGGATCCCAGAGTCTCAACATTTTTGGTTAGATTTCTGGGCTGAAGGCTTTTAGAATACTCCGCAGGGAAAGAAAATGGTATTGCCTCCTTCTCACCATTTAATATTGATCCTTCTTCCCTAATTAGAAAAAAAAATTGACATCTTACAGAAATGATTGATTCAGTGTATGGTAATAAAAGATCAAGAAGTTAAATTGAGAATTGAAGGATTATTCCTAGAGGAAAAGAATAGCCCATTATGTTTTTAGAAAAATCAATTCTTTTCCTTCGCATATCCTGAAAACTAATGCTGCTTTTTAGATTCTTCTGGCTGTATTTTTTCTTAACAGTGTTATACATCTACTTTAGACATTTTTGCTTATTGATAATGAAAGTTAAATCTATATGTGTGCGTACCTTTTTGAATATTCCATTTTTGAGGTCCTATTCTAGTCATATCTTTATAGAATTAATCATTGTTTTTCAAAATGTATATTGTGGTACCTCATAAATTTGGTGAAAGCAGCATTTGACTTGGTATTTCTAATCTATATTGCTTTTATCATCAAAAATAAAACAGTGAAAATAAACATCTTTCTTTTAGGGTTGAGTTTCTGCATCTATAAAAAAGTTAGGATTAAATGATCCTTAGTACTTCTAAAATGTTAGAACTTAATATTATTCATAGATTGAATGTTATTTCATACTTAGTCATTGTCCTGGGAACACTCCCTCTGCCATTCTGCAACCATTTTACAATTCAGAAAAGGTGGGTAGCTGTTTTGGTTACTTGGTAATAAAAATAATTTTAGAAGGAATTAAGTTTGAAGCCACATGTTAAATTCTGTCAAAGTGAAATTTACCTGTGATTAATGATGCTGTAAATATTTGGACCAGTATTTGAAATTTGAAGAATCTTTATAGCAATATATAATTTTTAAAATTTAAATACACAGTTTCATCAGTATGTTAGTATTTCACTAAATCTAAGATGCTTTCATTGGCTAGAAGCTAAGAAAAGAAGACTGCCAGTTAGCAGATATATAATAGAGTCTATGGTATACCCTGATATCAAGAAACATTTTGAATTTTCAAGTGCTTTTGTATCCTACTAGTAACTTTGGACCACTCTTCTATTGACTGTTATGCTTTTAGCTGGAAAACCAGAGTGAGTTGATGTTTCATAAAAATAACAGAAGACCTCTTTCCTTCACTGTCACTAGTAATGGGTTAAAAATTAGATGTTAATAGTTTGCAGAGAATCCACGCTAATTTTGTATGTGTTTCTATCGATCTCTTTATATAGCATCTCAGGCAAGTAGGAGTGGCTGGAAAGTTTGTTGAGTTTTTTGGAAGTGGAGTTTCACAATTATCTATAGTAGATCGAACTACAATAGCAAACATGTGTCCAGAATATGGTGCTATCCTCAGCTTTTTCCCTGTTGACAATGTGACATTACAACATTTAGAACATACAGGTAAGATATAAGATGACTAGGAAATATTTTATAATAAATTACTACCTTGTACATGTTATTTAATATTCATGATATGATCTTATTTTGAAATAGCAAGTTTGAAATAAACTGTATCAGATGTGCTTAAAGAGTGTTGTGTCCTCAAACTCTAGTCCACTGTGACCCATTACAACAATTTAGAGAAATTATTCAAACTGCTGCTCTTTGCTTCACTTTTTCCCCATAATAATGGATACCTTCACCCTGTTAGTGATCAAACGTTGCAGTTTAATGTAAGTCATGCTTTCCCATATTCACCGTGTTGTCTTCTACATCCAGGAAGAGAGGAGTCACAAGACAAGATTATTTGAGAACCAGTGCTATCTAAATAATAAGCAGCACTTAATTTTGTGAAAAACAGCATAGGGTTACAGGTTGCAAATTCTTACTGTAGCCTAATTGACTGGGAACTTGACCACTCTTCTGTTGACCATTTAATATAGAAAATACGTACAAAACAAGAATGTGTTGGTTTTATAAGACCCCTGTTCTTTAAAAGTCAGTCTCTGTATTCTTCAAGAGGTCATTACTAAACTATTGATACTAATCTCTAATCATAAGTATATTGGCGAGATATGTTCTAGTATTCAGTTTGGGGGCGGATTATTTTAAGTTTTGAATCAAATGGCAAAATGGATGGTTGGTCATTTGAAACCTTGGAGGGAATGGTCCTCATAGAATGCAGAGTTTTCTCTAAACTGTTCATTGGCTTGTAGAGTGGTTCAAGAGAGAAATGCCTCATTCTTCACATTAATATGAGTTAATGTAGTAATGACTATCACTGAATAACAAATTGTCCTAAAACTAAAACTAGTGGCTTAAAACAGCAATGATCATTTATTGCTACACAGTTTCCGTGGATCAGTAATTCAGACGGCACAGCCAGGATGGCTTGTCTCTGCTTCATGATGTCTGGAGCCTCAGCTGTAAGACTTAAAAAGCCAGGGCCAGGGATCCTGAAGGCTTGTTCACTTGCACGTCTGGCAGTGAATGCTAGCTGTCAGCTGGGAACTTGGCCGGGACTGTCAGCCAGAACACCCATATGTGGTTTCTGCATGTAATCCAGGCTTTCTCTCATGGTGGCTTTTCAAGAGTTAGTAACCCGAGAGAGGAGGGTTGGGGGAGAGAGAGAGGGTGCATTAGCCAGCTAGAAATCACATTGCCTGCATTTGGGGAATGAACGTATTTTCTGCCTCTGTCACATTGCAAGAGAACATATATCTTGGGATATAAATTGTTGTGGCAGTAATTGGTAAATATAATCTACCACAGTTACTTTTCATCAGGCTTATGGATAACTACCAAAATGTTTAATTGGAAGCTTTTATTCTTAACATCTAAATTATTTTAATTTTTGGAAAATCTTGTTAAATGTCTCTGCTCTCTAAATAACTGTTCTTTGATTTACTTGATTTCATTTTGACTAGTACGCTAGTGTTGTTTGTTGTTTAGGGAAAGTAATGAATTTCATCTTGCATGGTGGATAGTGATTTATTAGGTTCACTTTCATTACTGGTTTTTCTCTTGCAAACAATATTTTTGTGATTATATAGCTGGCTTAGTATTTTTTATCTTGTCTGTGATGAGTAGCTCTTTTTCCAAAAATATTTGTTTGGCTGTGCTGGATCTTAGTTACGGCATGCAGGATCTTGAGTTGCAGTGTGCGGGATCTAGTTCCCTGACCAGGGATCAAACCTGGGCCCCCTGCATTGGGAGCACAGTTTCAGCTACTGGACCACCAAAGTGATTGAGTAGCTTTTAAAAGGGGGTTCTGGTATGTATTTTATAAAGTAGAGTTTTCATGAAGAGCAAAATTTTTGCTATTGTTTTTATCAATTTGTAATATTATCAATTTGTAAAGAAATCTTTTCTGAGTGCTTAGTTATAAGTAACATCTGTTTCTTACTCATCATTGAAATTCAGCATCCTTATTCCCAAAGATTCAGAAATTCCTGACAGGACTTTTGTTGTTTTAATTGTCTTTTTAGGTTTTGACAAAGCCAAACTCGAGTTAATGGAAGCATACCTTAAAGCTGTGAAATTGTTTCGAAATGAGCAAGATAATTCAGGAGAACCTGAATATTCCCAGGTATCTACAAAACAACCCACCTAATAGTAGTTAAGACTGTATAAATTCTAGAGCCTGTCCTCCTGGGTTTGAATCCCAGCTCTAAGACTTACCAGCTATGCAACCCTGGGTACTTTTTTAGCTTCTTTGCCTCAGTTCCTTATCTCTGAAATATGAAGATAGTATCTGCCTCAGGATTTTTGAGAGGTTAAATGCAAATTCATTATAACAGTTTTAAGAACATAGTAAGTACTCAGTAAATGATAACAATTATTTAATAAGATAGTTATGTAGCCTTTAATGTTAAACATATCTTTATAGTCTAAGCAAATGTTTCTCTGTTGGAAACTTCTATTGAGGTAGGTAGAATTTACTTGCAGGAAAGTTTTAATAAAATTCACTTTCTAAAAGTGTGTCAGGGATCTAAATCAGGTTGGTAATATCATTGGTATGGTTAACTATTAAGCACTTTTTTGTTGGGAAATCCATTTTCTCTCTTAGCTTTAATTTCTTCATAGCTTGTATCCCTGCTTCCTAGCTTGTATCTATTAAATTGTATGATTATTTGCCTGTCTTTCCCTTGCCAGAATACAAGTAGGCTCCATGAGGACAGAAACTTCACCTGTTTTGTTTGGCACTCTATCCCTAGCTCCTAAAAAAATGCCTGGCACATAAATACTGGGTGTTCAGTAACAGGTGAATTAGTGAATATATATACGTATATTGAATGCTGGATAGAACCCATCGAAATTGAATTTGTGGGACATTTGGGTAAATCTTTGAACTTCTTTGATTATTTTCTGGTCCCTTTCTGCTTTGTTTATTGAATCTAGTGCTTTGTCCACTTTTTTTTTTAGAGATGTAATTAAAGGAAAAATTTTGGTGGTATAGTGAAATGGGATAAATTTGCCTATTAAAAACCTTGAGCATATTATAAGAAATAGAATTAAAATTCATCAGAATGTTCATTTCAAGAGAAATTCACATACTAAAGACACAGACTAGGATCACCTGGGTGGGTGAAACAAAGGTGTAAAAAAAGCAAGTGTTTCAGTTGTGATGAACCAGAATAAACAGGGCTGTTAAATAATGATGAAAGCCATAGTGAAGAGAAATTTAATTTGAATTTATTATACCAAATGAAATGTATATTGGAAAATGGTAGAAATACCAGAAGAAATTAAACAGAAACCTAGCTGGAAGGTGGGATTTTTATAAAATATGACTTAAAAACAAACAAGGAATAAAAACATGGTCTGCAGGGGCCTGGCTAGCTAGACACACTAGAACCAGGATTAGCAAACCCCTTTTTCTGCTATGTCCCCTCAGAACCCTCTGTAGACCAGACTTAACATCATGCAAGGTGAGAACAGAAAAATGTTTACCAAGGCTACCCATGTTATCACAGAGTAGGCAAAGGATGAATTTGGACATCAGAAGCAATAAAGTGACAGCTAGCACAAGCATCTACTTTATCACCAGGCGTCTGTGAAGACAGTGTTACCTTTGTTGGGGGAAAAACATTTGAGAAACAAAAAATTTTATGTAGGCTATATAGTTGGTGTTGTGGTAGTTTGCATACTGGTCTAGTCTTTTAGCAAATTTTTATACGTTTCATAAATTAGGTTTTAATGTATTTTCTTGGGAGTGTATGTCATCATTGAAACAGATTACATTAAAATAAATATGAATATACTCATTCTGCATCAGAAAGTAGTACTCAAGTTGGAATCTGTACTTATGAATTCTAATTCCTTTTCTCCCTCTTCTCTCTCATTTTCTAGGTGATCCAGATTAATCTGAATTCAATAGTTCCATCTGTCAGTGGTCCAAAAAGACCTCAGGATAGAGTTGCTTTGACAGATATGAAAAGTGATTTCCAAGCTTGCTTAAATGAAAAGGTAGATTACCTTATTTGTCAGTACACCTTGTGCTAAGTAAGTAGCCAGGAACTAGCAGGATGATCTATGAACTCAGTCTACTGCTATATTTTTATATACTATGGCACACACCAGCAGCTCACTCTTCGTCTGTCCAAAATGTATGTCAGTCAGACATCTCATGAGATTGTTCCCAGATTCACTGTGAGGACCAGAGGTTGATTGGGTATATTTAAATAAAAATTTCAGTTAATTAAAAACTGAGTTTCTTAGTCACTATAGCCTCATTTTAAGTTGAATAGCTTCATGTAGCCATGGCTCTTGTATTGGACAGCATAACAATTGAATATTTATATCATCACAGAAAGTTCTGTTGGGCAGCAATGGTCTAGACTTTCTGTGATTTCCCAGACTAGGAAAAAACTACCATATTGTTGTAATGACTGTCTTTAAATCTGGTAAAGTTAACTGGATACCAGGTGACCTCTTTGACTTTTGGGGTTTGTACTTTCTGTCTTTTTCTGTCTTAAGAATCACAGCTTTAATCTTGTCACTTTCTCTATTCTGAGAACTAGTAGCTGGCTTTATTTTCAGAGCCTTTTGTAATTTCTTTATTTTCTTCCTTTTTTTTGATGGAAAATGTTAAACTTTACAGGAATAAAATAGTGTAATGAATTTCCATATACCTCCCTTAAACAATTACCATCTTAGCTCATCTGTTCTACACACCTGTAGACATAAGGATCTTTTGAAGCAAATCTTCAAGGCCATTTTTCAAACAAAGAAAAAATGTTTACCATCTTTTGAGAATTCCTGTTAATTAGAATGAATAAAGAACAGCAAAGCCAAATAAAACCTGGGTCCTGAGTAGCTGGCTGGACTCACTCAGTAGATAAAAGCTTAGGAGTACCATCAGACTCCTGTCACAATTATTCAAATTCATGCTTCAACTGAATTATAACTACTGAAAGTCATGGGCCTTCAGCATCACTTCCAAATAGTTAGAACGTATCAGATGTCAAGGATCTGCTATATTTTCTACCCATATTTTTTTTCTATACATATCAAGAATATTTAGTTTATATATTTATGTGCAAATTTGTGTAGGTTGGATTTAAAGGCTTCCAAATTGCAGCTGAAAAGCAAAATGATATCGTCTCTATTCATTATGAAGGAAGTGACTATAAGCTGGCTCACGGATCTGTGGTCATTGCTGCCGTCATCAGTTGTACCAATAATTGCAATCCGTCTGTCATGCTCGCTGCAGGTGGGTTGTGGTTTATGTCCATGCAGTTTTCTGTTATGTGCATATTCTGTTTCTTAGATTATGCATAAGTATAGGTGTCTTGATTTTGTTTTCTTAAAGATGCTTTTCTTTTTTTATAATTCTTATTTATTCTTTTGGCTGTGCTGGGTCTTCATTGCTGCATGTAGACTTTATCTAGTTGCATTGAGCAGGGACTACTCTAGTTGCAATGCTCAGGCGTCTCATTGCAGTGGCTTCCCTTGTGGAGCATGGTCTCTAGAGCGCAGGCTGAGTAGTTGTGGTGCACAGGCTTAGTTACCCTGCAGCATGTGGAATCTTCCAGGACCAGGGATCAACCCCATGTCTTCTGCATTGGCAGCTGGATTCTTAACCACTGGACCACCAGGGAAGTCCTCTATGTTTGATTTTGAGAGCCTTTCTGAGGTTTTACTTAGGTCTAAAGGAGCCTAAGATTGATTTATGTTATTAATTTTTTTATTACAAAGAAGGTAAATTTTCAGAATTGTAACTTATGTATCTGAGTTTTAGGTTATATCTGCTTTTTCTATCAATTTAGAAGTGTATTTAATTAGTAAATCTCTTGATAATCTATTAGACATTTACCATAGCAGTGTGCTAGATTCCACTGAGATATAAAGGAAGTAAAAGATCATTGTCAAGGAATATAAATGAAATCAACTATGTACATAGAACAGTTCACAAATTTTATAAAAAATCAAGTATAATGTTAAATTGCCATTTCTTCATTATGATTATAGCATTTTAAATGGTTCATTTAATGGTATGAACCATTAAATGATGATACACATTAATATCATGTGTACATGATATTATTATATATTCTTCCATTTGTGTGCATGATGCCTTGATATCCAACCATATCTTAATAATGTATAACATAAAGGCACTAGTATATATACCACAATTTTTGTTTAAATGAAATAAATCAGTAGAATAAAATGGACAGGATAATGACAGTAATTTTGTGAATTTCAGACTTTCACCCTAACCTATATTGGAGGTTACCTGTAAAATGAACCCTTTCTTTCTTTGTACTTTAATATGAGGGAAAGAGGGAGAGAAACTTGGCCATAATAAATTATTATTTATTTACTGTTGCAGGTCTTTTGGCTAAAAAAGCTGTTGAAGCTGGTCTACAGGTTAAACCTTATATAAGAACAAGTTTATCTCCAGGCAGTGGGATGGTTACACATTACCTCAGTTCAAGTGGAGTATTACCATATCTTAGTAAGCTTGGGTAAGTGATGGTTACCACTTTTTAATATTAGTATTCAGCAGTGACAGAAGCTATTTGTTACGGCTTTTAATATGCAAAAACAAGATTGGAAAAAACACTTAGGGTTCTACTTGTTGCCTTGCCATTGCCCGAAAATCCTTGAGGCTGTATCATGCAGCATTTACTGTATTTAGTCAACAGGGCAGTGTGTTGGCTACAAAGAAGTAGATGTGATCTCTAGTTTAAGGATAGAAACACAAGACAGACAAGTAAAGCCAAGTAACAATGACAGGATAAGGGATGGTAACTACTGCTTGATTTCTGTGAGTCATGTAGATCGGTTTTCAGAACTGAGTGAAATCTAATAGGTTGCATTATTAATGAGTAAATTGTCTTAATTGTGGTTTTGTGAGATTATTTGATCCATTAAGCATAGATTAAGTTGTCCCTGAACATTGGAGAAAACAACTTTTCTTATATTTCTTAAGCACTTCAAAGGTTAAGTTGTCCCTGAACATTGGAGAAAATAACTTTTCTTATATTTCTTAAGCACTTCAAAAAAATAATTGATGGTAGGAGTGTTTTCACTGTGTATCAAGAAACATATTGTCTTACATAAATCAATTCTTTTGCAAAACTGATAGGGTTTTTTTCTTTGTTTAGAAGAGTAGCTGGAAGTAATTTTGAGGATTATACCTACAGTTTTTCAGTTATTGGTGCAAATGTAATTGCAGTTTTTGCATTGTTGAAATTTGCCATTCGATATTGGAATACATTCTTAAAGAAATACGGTTATGTTATACATAATTTAATGCGCATTTCTTGCTTCATTTTTTTTCTAATTTATACTTGCTGTTTATATTTATTTTGGACTATGGAAATGATGTTAGACAAAAAGCAAATTCAAACGATTTTCTTACTTGAATTCAAAATGGATTATAGAGCAGTGGAGACAACTCGCAATATCAACAATGCATTTGGCCCAGTAACTGCTAATGAACATACAGTGGAGTGATGGTTCAAGAAGTTTTGTAAAGGAGACAAGAGCCTTGAAGATGAGGAACAGAAGTTGACAGTGACCAACTGAGTGCAAGTCATCGGAGTTGATCCTCTTACAACTACCGAGAAGTTGCCGAAAAAATCAGCATCGACCATTGTACAGTCATTGAGCATTTTAAGCAAGTTGGAAAGGTGATAAAGCTAGGCTAAGTGAATACCTCATGAGCTGACTGCAAATCAAAAATATTGTCATTTTGAAGGTCATCTTCTCTTACTCTACACAACAGCGAACCATTTCTTGATTGGATTATGATGTGTGACGAAAAGTGGATTTTATACTATAGCCAGTGACGCCCAGCTCAGTGGTTGGACCAAGAAGCTCCAAAGCACTTTCCAAAGCCACCCTTGCACTGAAAAAAAAAGATCATGGTCACTAGTGGTCTGCTGCCCATCTGATCCACTACAGCTTGCTGAATCTTGGTGAAACCATTACATCAGAGAAGTATGCTCAGCAAATCAAAAAATGTACTGAAAACCGCAACGCCTACAGCTGGCATTGGTCAACAGAAGAGGCCCATTTCTCCACAACATCCTGCCACGTGCTTCAAAATTTGAGCCAATAGGGCTATGAAGTTTTGCCTCATCAGCCATATTCACCTGACCTCTTGCCAACTGACTGCCACTTCTTCAAACATCTTTACAACTTTTTACAGGGAAAATGCTTCCAGTTCGTCAAATCCTGAAACATGGATTTTTACACTGCAGGAATAAGCCAACTTATTTCTCATAGGCCAAAATGTGTTGATATAATTGTTCCTATTTTGATTTTAATAAAGATGTGTTTAAGCCTAGTTGTAATGATTTAAAATTCACAGTCTGAAACTGCAGTTACTTTTGCGCCAACCTAATATCATCATGCAGTTTTTGTCAGGGACTTTCCTTGGGTTTAGTTGGTTGAGAATTAAAAGATTACTCCTATCAGAGTACCCAAGTACAGTGCCTCTTTGGGTCCTTTGGTCAAATTTTTACAGCCAGATTCTCTTGATATTTGACAGTTAAACCTCTTTGTAGGGAAGTATAATATCCATTTTTTTGAATGGTCACGTTATATTCCTAGCAGGTAATATTTGAGGAATTTTCTTGTATAGTGTGATAAGTTCTGTGTCAGATTTAGTTAACCAAATCTAACTAGGGCGAGTCCTAAGTATCAGCTCTTCAGAAGTTTGCATTCAGTACAGATAGCATGCCTGAGAGTCTGATTTGATTATTCAGGAGCTCTGAAATGAACATGTTGATGCAGGTTCATGTGTTGTTAATAGTCTCTTCAACAATCTTATTATAGTGATGGAAATGAAAGATAAGACTGGTCCTTTCTTTACCAGAAAATGTTGTGATTTTTCTATCCAATCACATTGTATTTTTTGAAATGCAGATTTGAAATCATTGGCTATGGATGTTCAACATGTGTGGGAAATACAGCACCCTTATCAGAAGCAGTTTTAAATGCAGTAAAACAGGTAAACTATGTGGATCACTAGGACATCCAAATGGTTTTCCTTAACTATATTTCACTGTTATCGCATATACATATTGATGTATTTATATTTCTATAGTCTTTGCATCTCTTGAGAAAAGTAACTTATCAATCATAAAATGATTCTTTGAAATCATTTTTAGATCCTTGAAATAATTCCTTCCTAGTTTATTTACAGGATTGATAGTTCTGTGCCTAATAATTAGAAATATACTTTTGGTTATCTTTTCCTCAGAAATATATTTTGAGATTGCTTATATGTGAGTATCCACATTTGTACCATCTCTTGAATATATTTATTTGTGTGTGTGTTTTTCTTTTTAGGGTGATTTGGTTACTTGTGGGGTTTTATCTGGAAATAAAAATTTTGAAGGTCGTCTTTGTGATTGTGTTCGTGCCAATTATCTTGCCTCTCCACCCTTAGTGGTAGCTTATGCCATAGCAGGCACAGTGAATATAGATTTCCAGACAGAGCCTTTAGGTATGTTTTCCTTTGTATGTATGCATATATACCCTGCACATACTTTTTTCCCCAAAAGTTATATTTTTGAAATGTTTCCTAGACCATTCATTCTTTGAACTATTTCAAGAAATCTTACCACAATGCATGCATTATTAATTTTTGATTCATATGAAGAATATAAAATGTACAAGTAATCAGTTTTTTAGCTGTTTATGCCTGAAGCACTCTGTTGAATAATATACTTGGTTTCTATATGTCTGAAAAGATGTGAACATTTTGATGTAATTACTTTTTATACTGAATTTCACATTAAAAAATTTTAACCAGGTACTGACCCTACTGGCAAGAACATTTACCTGCATGATATTTGGCCTAGTCGAGAAGAAGTTCATCAGATAGAGGAAGAACATGTTGTATTATCCATGTTTAAAGCATTAAAAGAGAAGACAGAGGTAAGACTCACTTGTTTCTTAAATAGTTTAGTGAACTGGTGGCTGCTGCTGCTGCTAAGTCACATCAGTCGTGTCTGACTCTGTGCGACCCCATAGATGGCAGCCCAACAGGCTCCTCTGTCCCTGGGATTCTCCAGGCAAGAATACTGGAGTGGGTTGCCATTTCCTTCTCCAGTGCATGAAAGTGAAAAAAGAAAGTGAAATCATTCAGTTGTGTCTGACTCTTAGCGACCCCATGGACTGTAGTCTTCCAGGCTCCTCCGTCCGTGGGATTCTTCAGGCAAGAGTACTGGAGTGGGGTGCCATTGCCTTCTCCGTAGTGAAGTGGCAGTGTGTGTTTATTTTATGCATCTTTCTGAATAGGATCAAAATTAAAATTATATTATTTTGAATACACAGTTTTTAATGAATGATGGTCATTTTGTATCTGAAATCTCTAATATCTAAGAGACTTAGAGTATCAGAATTGATTTTTTTTTACTTATTAGAAGTGTATAGCAACCATTTACATTTGGCATCCTGAACATGGACACACTTCATAGAAACTGCCCTTGTTTATTGTTCCCATTTACATGATTCAAAATTCAAAAGAAATACGAGCAGACAATGAAGTCTTTCTCCCACCCATTCCTTAGCCATCTGGTTTACCTCCTCAAAGGCAACAAGTTTATGTCAGTTTCTTAAGCATTGTTTCAGAGATGTTTTGTGTATCTACAAGCGAATACATATGTTCATACTTTTTAAAAAGAACTTAGAATATAAATATGAGAGCAAAAATGATATTTAGTCAGTTAAGAAATATTTATTGAGCCCCTACTATGTGCCAGGCACTCTTCTAGCTGTTTGCACTGTATCAGTGAAGAAAACAGAAAGTTCTGAAGGGGAGAGGCAGGTAGTAAACTGTAGACAGAATAATTAGGTAAATTATACAGTTCATTAGAAAGTAATCAGTGCTGTAGAAAATTAAAGAGCAGGGTAAAGAGAATCAATTGTGTAAAAATCAGAAAATAGATTGCAGTTTTATATAGGATAGTTGAAAACATGGTTTTGGAGCAAAGTTTTTAAGAGGTAAACAGTTAGTCATATATCTAAACAAAGAACAGGACTAAGCAGATGGAGAGAGGGACCAGTGTAAAAGGCCTTAGGGAGGGAACCGTAGTGAAGGCAGTGTGACTAGAACATAGGAAATAGGAAAGATGGTGATAGGAAATGATGTCCAGATTACATAGGGAATTATAGGCCATTATTAAAATTTAGTCTTCTACTCGGATTGAAGAGAGATGGGGAGTCATTGGAAAGTGTGGAACAGGTGTGTCATAATCAAAAAAGATTGCTGTCTTGAAATTGAAAATATCTTGGGGCAGGAGGGTTGGGTGATAAGAAGGATAGAATCAGGAGAACCTGTTGTATGTAGTAGTCCAAAAGAAAAAATGGTAATAGCATGGAACATTTTAGGTACCAAATGGAGGTGGTGAATGGTGAAGTTGTGAATATAGTTTGAAGGCAGGACTAATAATACAGTGGTATAGGACAAATATTTTGAAAAACGCAAGTTTTTCAAAATGATAATATTCTTAAAGATTGAAAGTATACCCCAAAACACACTTAATCTCTTTAGCAACATGTTTAGATCTTTCTAAATTCTTTGGATTTTCTGGAGTTCTGTGAAGTCTTTCACATTCACTTTGTATTGAAATTTATTTCTTTGGGTATTCCTGAAAATCTGATGTGCTGGCATTTGATGAGCAGATTTTATCCATTCTGTCCAAAGATGTCATAATTTTATAGAATTCACCATCTTGGCTTTCTTTGCAAATGGATGAGGCCTGTTTTCTTTTTTTCGTTCTAGCTTAAGTACTGTTTTAATTTTCTTGATCGTTTTCATAACCCTCATTTTCTGACTCCATTTTATCTTTCTTTTGGTTTATCAATGAAAACCATATTCACAGATGGGAAATAAGCGGTGGAATTCTTTAGAAGCACCAGATTCAGTTTTGTTTCCATGGGATTTAAAATCTACTTATATCAGATGTCCTTCATTTTTTGATAAGCTTGTAAGTACTGCTTTACTATTTAATCTTTAAAAAATTGTTAGGAAGTTGAAAAAACCTCATGAAGAGTTAATCGCCTTCAACATTTTTTACCTTTTAGACCAAAGAGCCAGTTGCACTCCAGCCTATTGAAAATGCCCATGTCTTATTATACCTGGGAGACTCTATCACAACAGATCATATATCACCTGCTGGAAGCATCGCTAGGAGTAGTGCTGCTGCTAAGTATTTGACAAACAGAGGGTATGTGTATATGGTTATAGACTGTTTTTGTTTTATCTTCCTTATTAATTAAGAAACTTTTACTGAGTCATGTTCCTTTAGCCAGAAAATTGCATGCTGTCATGGGTGTCTTGTCAGTGTATTTGACCTAAGCAGTATCTGGGATACCTGTTGTATTTGCTTTTGCTTGTATCTTTAGAAATTGAAGTTCCTATCTTAAATTGAGCCCTTGTTCTCAAGTAAACAAATGATTGGAAACAAGATTTTTCTTTTTCAGTGCTACTTTGTTGAAAAGTCGAATTGGTTTCACCTACCAAATAAAGCCTGAGGATTCTAACCATCTTCCATTGTTGGACTTCACAGTTTAAATGTGTATTGGGGGCTATAAAAATATACATGCATAGGCTAGGCTGGGTCTTCTTGAGCTGAAAAATTTCACAAGAATAATAAATGTGAATGTAAAAATCATTTACATAGGATATATAAATCCAAAACTAGAAACATTTTGTTTCTTTTCTACATGGTTAATAACCAAGAGTTGCTCCCTCTTCAAAGAATTATTTTGACACCAGAGATAAAATTTTGGTAAAGGTAGAACTTGTGGTACCATTGCCTGATTAACTGTTGATGCTTGAGCTATGCAAATTTCGTTGAAAATATCTTAATAAAAATCAGTGCTACATTTGACAGCTTGGTTTCACATGTAATACTGCATAGCTCTTATAATCTCAGTCCTATTGTGAAATCTGTGTTTGAATTTCTAGTTAATTGTAGTTTGGTGTGAATTAAAACACTTTTTGGTAGAAATTGCTAATAGCAACTCTGTTTGATATGATTTAGTGAAAATAAATCAGATTGTTTTACATACGGCTTTTTATATGGTGATAAATAAAAGTTTTCTTTCTCCCAAATATTTTTTAATAGGTTGTAATTTCCATCTTGATCATAATTGTGATATAGATTCCATCTTCCCCCCACCCCCCAAAAAAGTCTCTCAAATACACAATTTTTATATTTTTTGTAATTTCTGATATGGATTTCTTAGCATAGTTAATACAGTAGTCAGTCAGTTTGAATTTTTATTTTTAAAAGACACTCAAACTCCCCACCACCAATGTTTAAATGCACATCCTGAGGTAAGATATTTAAATTAGAAAAGCAGTTGTTGTCTTAACATAAAAGAGGAAATTAAAGATAGATGGAAGTTGTTTGTTGGTTGCTGAGATGCTTGCGCCTAGTTTTCTCTTGTCCTTAAAAGTTCATTTATATAGTGACCAATCCAGTAGCAAAGGACACCCACAGCACACAGATTATGCTGTCTAAATACCAATTCTTGGTACAAGCAACCAGTTCTTGGAGAAATGGTTGATTCCAGATTTGGCACTGGAAAATGTACAAGATGATTCTGTGTCTTAAACCAAGAAAGAGCAAGAGCTATCAAAAACTACCAGACTTTCTGTCCAAAGGTCTTAGGACCCAACTTGAAATCTGTCACTGCTCAAAGATGGGATATGTTGAGCATCAATAAAGAATAACTAGAGTGGATTGAAACATAATGAATATGTTTAAATCCATGAGTTCATAATGATACTAGAAGAAAAAAAATTAAAAACACCAAGTTACCTTTGGAAGATGATGAGGAACCATCTCATTATTTAACAATCAAGGCTTTTCTGTATGGAATGTATTTCAATATAACCAAATCATTGATGAAAGTTTGTCTTTATAGAGGTTTTCCAGCTTAAAAAATGAAGGAATAATAGAAATATAGCATCATCATTTTGCAGTCCCTAATGCAGTCTAGATGATGATGATCAGTCACTGGTAGCATTTCAGAAAGAAAAGTGGGTATCATGGAAGCAATGGAAGTAAGATCTATAAAGCATCATAGCAAAAATATAAACCCTGACTCTTAGCAGGTCACTAGATTTGACATCTGGTTAACAAGAAATACAGGAGGGAAAACAACATATGAAATAATAGTGTGGCGATGTAGTCAGTGCAGTCTAGATACAGGAACTGTACTACAAATGACCTAATGTCTTTACATAAAGTATATAAGGGGACAAAGAGGGAGAAGGAACATACAGATTATAAAAAAATCTTGAGAAAACTGAAGGAATTTATAAAACATACCTGGATCTGATTTGAGCAAATCATCAGCTAAAAAGGAAAACCAGGGAGATTTGAGTATTTACTGGCTAGCTGATACTCAGAAATTTAGAGGTTTTATTTATTTGTATCAAGGTAGTATTTTTAAGTCCATATCTTTTAGAGAAACAAACTGAAACATGTCCAGTTAAAATGTGATATCTTGATAAAAAAGTGGTTTTTTAAAACGTTTTACAATTAAATAATGTGATTACTTTCCATCTGAAATAAAACTAACACTCTTGCAGCCTTACCCCTCGTGAATTCAACTCTTATGGAGCCCGAAGAGGTAACGATGCTGTAATGACAAGAGGCACTTTTGCAAATATCAAGCTTTTTAATAAGTTTATTGGAAAACCAGCTCCCAAAACAATTCATTTTCCATCAGGACAGACGGTAAGGATATATACAGAGTGTTTAAGCAGTTGCTAACTAGATTAAAATTTGTATTAAAATTTTTATGTTTGTTTTAATCTACAGCTGGATGTATTTGAGGCTGCAGAGCTGTACCAGAAGGAAGGTATCCCATTGATTATTTTAGCAGGGAAGAAATATGGTTCAGGAAATTCAAGAGATTGGGCTGCCAAAGGACCATACTTGCTGGTATTGCTTCTTAAATTTTATCTTAAAGTTCAAAGAGTTTTGAATATTCCTTTTTGTCAGTAACATTCTATCAAAGTTTATTTTGTTTATTTAGACTTTTTATTTTTATGTCTACTTGGATCTCATTTATAGGTTTGTTTTTTAAGTGATCTTAATATACATTGTACTAGTTGCTTTAAAATTTTTTAGGTTTTATTTATGTATTATTTATTTTTAGCTGCACTGGATCTTAGTTGTTGTGCATGCTTTTCGCTAGTTGTGGCTAATGGGAGGGTACTCTAGTTGCTGTGTGTGGGCTTCTGATTTCGGTGGCTTTTCTTTTTGCAGGACTCTAGGGCTTATGTAGGAGAAGGCAATGGCACCCCACTCCAGTACTCTTGCCTGGAAAATCCCATGGACGGAGGAGCCTGGTAGGCTGCAGTCCATGGGGTCGCTAGAGTCGGACACGACTGAGCGACTTCACTTTCACTTTTCCCTTTCATGCATTGGAGGAGGAAATGGCAACCCACTCCAGTGTTCTTGCCTGGAGAATCCCAGGGACGGGGGAGCCTGGTGAGCTGCCGTCTATGGGGTCGCACAGAGTCGAACACGACTGAAGCGACTTAGCAGCAGCAGCAGGGCTTATGTAGTGGCAGCATGAGAACTCGAGAGCGTAGGCTCAGCACTGGTGGTGCACAGGCTTTGTTGCCCTCTGGCATGTGGAATCTTCCCAGACCAAGGATTGAACCTGTGTCCCCTGCATTAGCAGGTGGATTCTTAACCATTGAACCATCAGGGAAGGCCCTAGTTGTATCTTAGTACTCTGAATTTGATTAAACCTACATCAGTCTTATTTGTGAAAATAAATATAATAGAGGAAAAGGAGATTCTGTCTGAGATTACTGCTTTATAATAATAATTATACCTATTGGTAGTTTTACTTGCCCCTTTTTCATTTAATTTTCTCTGATTTGCTCCATGAAGGGTTAACAGAGATAGTGAGCCAAAATTTACTTTTGTTTTCAAATAGAAGATGATGGTCCCTGGCTATCAGCTAAAAGACCTCTCTCTTGAGACCATTTCTTTGTTGAGCAAATAGGGGATCTGCTGGGGAGAATAGTCGTGTGATACGTGCTTTCTGCCATTCCTTATCTTTGTTTCTCTTTACAGTTGTATTTGTGAAAAAGGCTGATCAAGATACAGCCTTCCTAGCTATCATAATCATACAAATGTCATTTGTTTTTAATCTTTAACCTCTCCCTCCTTAAAATGTGGATACTCTTAAGGAGTTGCAGAAATAAGCCTAATTCTTTCATCTTTGTAAGATAATAATTTTAAGTACCAACATAATTCAGAAATAGTCCAGTTTTGGTTCTTAACCATTGCAGTAAAGCAGTTATCACAATAAAGCAAGTTGCACAAGTTTTTCTGTTTCCCAGTGCATATAAAAATTATGTTTACACTATACTGTGGTCTACTAAGTGTGTAACAGCATTGAATCAAAAAAACTGTACATTTAGTTAAAAAATACTGTAATGATAACGCTGGCCATCATCTGAGCCTTCAGCAAGTCGTATGGTAACATCAAAGATCACTTATCACAGATCACTACAACAAATAAAATAATAATGAAAATATTTGTAGTATTATAAGAATTATCAAAACGTGACAAAGACAAGTGAGCAGATGTGCTTGGAAAAATGGAACCTGTAGACTTGATTGACATAGACTTGCCACAAAACTTCAATTTGTAAAAAAAAAAAAAAGGAAAAGAACAACAAAAAAAACACTATTGGGAAAGCTCGGTAAAAAGGTGATATCTCCTGTATCACGAATATTAGTTATAAGTTCTCTTTTTCTGGAGTTTTTTAGCCCCCCCCCTTTTTTTTTTTAATATTTCAGGCTTTCCTCATATAATTGTTGATCCTTGGCTGTCTATTCAGTTAGATGTTTAAAAAAATAAATAAATGATTACAAGCTGGGATTGTGGGCTGGATTTTGTTAATTATAAGCTACCTTTTTCATTGAGAGAGCCCTGTATATCAGTATCTGTAAATACTTCCTCTTGAGGCCATGCAGTTTCTTCATGGAAGGAGACCCACTGAAGAAACAGACTTACTCCTGCCCCAAGTCTGATAATATTCTCACCTGGCCTTCCTGTGAGCCTGGTGTTCCTCCTCAGTGGAGAGCATCCCTGCTCTACAGGGTGGTGCACTCCCAAGGGGTGACACAAAATCTTACTCTCTATGTCTAAAGTACACACACACACATATATACATAAACAGATACAGAGTATCTTTGTGACATTGAATTTGGGGAGGTGAGCAGTTAGGAGAAAGATGTGTTTAGAAGATGTGTTTAAAAAAAAAAAAAAAAAGGCTCCTTAGGATAATAATGGAAAAAAGGAGAGAGACAAAAGTCTTCAGCTTATTTTCTCCAGAGAATAACCTCCACTCTTTCTGAGTGGGGACTGAGCTGGAGCTCTTACTTCTTTTTATAGACTTCTCACTAGTGTCCCAGTATTCTGAGAACCTTATGCCTCTGAGCCTCAAGCCATTTCTAGGTTCTTTGTTGCAGAGTGACTCAAACCTTAGATTGGGTATCACTCTGTGTTGATAAACACATATGTTAGATCTACCATAATTAAACAGAAATCCTCTTGAGCCTTTTTTGAGTTTCAAGCAACTGCCCCCAGTTATAGAGAACACTTAGTATGTGGTAGGCACTGGCGGTACTTAATCCTGGAGTGGCAGAGGGGCAATTAGGATTAAGGAGCTACTTAGAGATACAGGAACATAATCTGTAAAAGATTTCTTTAAATATTTTGATATAACATTGACCTTCATATGGGGTAGTGGGTTTGAAGTTTTTACAGAAAAGCCAAAAGTAGAGTTTTTCCCCTTTAAAATTGCTTAGTAGAATGAAGGAAATAAAATGCATGTTTGTTACAGGGTGTGAAAGCTGTTTTGGCTGAAAGTTATGAAAAAATTCACAAAGATCATTTGATTGGAATTGGCATAGCTCCACTTCAATTCCTTCCAGGAGAAAGTGCAGATTCCCTGGGCCTCTCTGGCAGAGAAACATTTTCTTTAACATTTCCTGAAGAACTGTCTCCTGGAGTTACATTAAATATAAAGGTATACCTAAATTTCTCAAATATATGGTCATGTACAGTACTATATGTTTAACTAGATGGTTGTACACTGAGTAATAAACAGTGTCTGTAAATTACATATTAATGTCAGCTAGTAAACAAATTTTAGTTTAAGAAGGCTTTATTTTGTTTGTACTTAAACCTGTGTTAATAGAGTTGGTCTCTGAGGAAAAGTAGAAAATGTATATTCTTAGTCCAGAAAAAAGAAAACATGAACTTCCAGTTACATGTTTCAACTTCCTTTTCCTTGTTATCAGCTCTCTGTGATAATGTAATTTTTAATCCAGGCATGTACACCACTTCATTAGAAGCCAGAGTTGAGTGTTCATGGTTAGAGAAACACAGACTTTACAACTAAGAAAAAAGGAAAACGAGTAGCAGATATTATATACAGTGAATATTTGATTTTTAACAAAATGAACATGAGTAATTAGTATAACATCCCCAACTAGTAAGTCAAAATCTGAATGATTTAATACTTTAAATGATAACAGTACTTGTTCTTTAGAATGAGGGATGAAATATTTGTTTTTCTACTTAGCTGTGAAGCCTATAATTCGGTATCTTATTTGTTTCTCAAGCAAGAGAAATGTTTCTCAGACAGAATATGTGATAGGTATAGTCATTGAATAGGAAGACAAATAGTCTTAACCACTAAGTAACATTACAAGATTTTACCACTCATGTGAGATGTTTTTGTTTGTTTAAAGACAAGCACTGGAAAAGTATTCAGCGTGATTGCTTCATTTGAAAATGATGTGGAGATAACATTGTACAAACATGGAGGATTATTAAACTTTGTGGCTCGGAAATTCTCATAGTATCTACTCACCATGAATACCTTTCGTAACTGGTGACTGCAAACAAAGCCTTTTGTGCTGGACCCAGGAATCCTTACCATGGAGCTGCAGATAGTCCCAGTATGCCCACTTATCTCACCCATGGATGTAAATGATTATGAATCAACGTAGTGACTGAAATGAAATCTTGATTTTAAATAATATACGAATGGTGCTAATAACATTGCTAAAATCAATGTGTGAAGTGTGTTGTGGAAGAGGCCTATAAGTAAGGGGGAATATTTTATCAGACCATTTTGTAAATAAAGGCAGAATTTGAACTTGTGTTGAAAATTCTTATATGAATAACCTTCCTGAAGTCTCCTGTTTAGTTTTGCACCTATAAAACTGTATACTACTGTTTGTTGGTTTAAGAGTAGCAGATTGAAATTTAAGAAGCCAGATAATTCTAAAATTGTGGAAAGTGAAATCTGATTTATAAATGGACTTTGAGATATGTTCATTCCTTTCCAGAATTGAGCTGGACGTAGTGGCATTCTTAGTTTGTAATATAAGCCAGGGTTATCCTAAGTCTCAGTCAAAGGATAGAACTTGCCCCAGACACAATCATTCTGTCCAATCCAGTCAAGATTTCCTCCACATCTGAAGATGGACTGTTACAGAGTACAACTGATTGTGTAGCACCATGTATTAGCAGTGAAAATATGTACCACATATGCACCCCTTATTTTTTCAGTTATTTGCTCCTGTGACCCTGGCAAGTCTCAGGTGGCATTATGTTAATTGGATTAGATTACTTTGCTCACTTTATGTGATACTGTAACTTCTATGACCTATATTTTAGGTATCATTAACCAAAATTCCACACTCATTTACAGTTGCTAAGGAGAACTTTATTTAATCGTTGAACACTAACATGATTTCCTCTAGATTTTTAAATTTTCCACCCTAAATTATATGGTTGTTCAACCGTAAACATTTTTTAAATGTTGGTTTCTTCTTAATTATATAAATCAATTTCCTGTCATTTTGAGTCATCATTTCACCTGGGATGCATGATACTATTAATTATATATGCTTTTGCTGACCATTAGGATAAAACACTTAAATTATTGCTGTCTGAATACCATATTTTCTCTATATGCATGTTTGTTTACCACATCAAATGTTCTGTTAACAAAAAGTTTGGTGACTTTTAAGAAAAGGTTGGATAATTAATTCCGAAAGTCCTATACCTTTTTTAAAATATTAAGAAGTTAAAGTTAGCAGGCAGAAGATTCATTGTAGTGATTTCCGCCCCCCACCCCCACATGGAGATCATCATATGACCTAGTTAAGTTACTGCAATTCAGAATTAGCTTACATTGCACAAAATAAATTGTTTTAAGCTAAAATGCTGAAACTACCAAACCAGTGGGTAAAGACCACTGAGAACTTTGCACATAATCAGTCATACAATCTTTCGAAAATATTCTGTGTTTAGACAATTAGATGGACTAGAGTTTGGTAAAACGATTTCCCTTTTATTTAAAAATTTTTATAAGTATTTTCTTTGGTACTTTCAAGTCATATTGTGTTCTTGATATTGTATTATGCTGTGTATTTGTCAGTGCATGTGTTTTTAATTTACATGAAAACATGAATTAAGGTTGGATAATTTACAAGTTGAAAGTTAAAATATCAGTTATAGGCTTTTGAGAAGATGATAATCCAGACTGTGTGTGGGGAAAACATCTGTATTATTTCTAAGCCATTCTGTAATACAATGTGTAGCCTGTGGTCAGAGGCCTGGGCATCACCATAAACAGCAGATCCAGGAAATGAAGAGATGATAAAGCTAGCCAGCTATGAATTAAGCATTTACATTTCCAGTCTACCTAGTCCAGTAAAAGTACAAGCAGATCTTTTATTTCAGGAAAAAAAACCAAGGTTCTCTTAAAACCTCTTGTTAATATACAGTGAACCAAAAAACTTGATAAGCAGTAGCTATCAATTGGGGAAGAGAGTTGTGGATGTATGACCCTGAGTGCACCTGTAATTCTTCCTCCAGCCAAATTGTGTTTGCAAAAATGTGGCACCTGTTGGTTTTTATTGTTTTTCATATCTCCTTTATTGACTATATCTGGATAATTTTGTGTTTTTTAAAAAATATACAAATAGTGTGGGAAGAAATATAATAGGCCCATGAAAGAAGCAAATTAGTGCTGTGAACTTAAAAGTAAAATTTCAAAGGTCATTATCAACAACAGCATTTTTGTCATATTTTAAAAAACATTATGCTACATACCATTGTACTATTTCATGCCTTTGGTTTTGCTAATTGGTGAAAATGTCATCCAGTCACTGAACTGCCATTAATATACCTAAAAAGTTTCCAAGATAATGGTTGTTATTTCCTACTGTATCTCCAAGCTGACATTTGAATGAGAGGTATTAGAATCCCTTTAGCAAAGTGCTCAGTTTTTCACTGGGAATCAAACTTCATTGGTACTAAAGGACAAAAAACACAGCTAAGACCTAAATCCAAATCCTAGTTGTTTACAACTAGGGAAACAGTATTGTGTGCATTCACCTGCTCAGTGTTAAGTGACAGGATGAGGAGAAATTATTTGACTAACAGTTTTCTATAGTTGAATTCAAAGACATCATTCTTTTGCCTTTAGATTTAGGAGAAAGTGCTAAGATACTGGATGTTGACCCTATCTTAGTTTGATTTGGAATACTAAAAGAGAGGGGAAGGAGGTGGACTTAGTCTTCTTTAGTGACTTTTTTCCTGAAGTGTGATAGTGCCGATGTTTATCAGTTTTACACATAGTATGTCATTATGAAACCATATATCTCACTTAAGTAACTATAAATCATTGTCTATTATTTAAAGCCAACAAAACAGTATAACAGTTTTAAGTTCAGTAATGTTAAGTATTGTATAGAAATATATTGGAGGCAAAGTTCAGTTGATGACAATTGTGTATATGTTACTGATGCTGTAAATTATTTTTAATAAAGAAAATTGTATTATCACGTATTTGACTCTTGTTATAAAATACTTTGTGGTAATTGAAATTACCACAAATACCGTAACTTAAGAAATAGGATGCCATCCAGAAACTTCTCTTCAAACATGTTATCTAGCTGTTCAGATATGACTTATTCCCAGTATGAATGATAAATGAGAAGGAAGGCCAAGATAAAGCTTGCAATAGGGATCGCCTTGAGGAAACAATTAAGTTGAAGTTGATTCAAAGGTCATTCTAATAGGTACTTCATAAAATCACATTTTAGAGTTGAAAAGACATCTCTCACCCAAAGCAGGATCCTTTGTACAAATAACAACATGTAACTGGGCAATCCTTTCTTGAACATTCAAGAGATGGGAGACTGTCTACTGCACTTGGTAGCCCACTGACTGAGTTTTGATGGTTAAATTTTATTTCGAGCTGAACTCACCTCCTTGTAGCTTATACCTACTAATTCTAGTTCTCCCTAATTTGTCTATGCCTCTTAAAGTGCTTTAGTACAACTGTATATAAAAACAGATTTAATGAATAAGTTGGACCCTCCACAAATTGCTCTGAACATAACCTTCATACTATAGATCTTTTTTTAATGGTAATTTATGTTAAAGTGAACATTTAGGACTGAATTCATTTCATGCTCCGAAGTTGTGTATTACTGGAGGAAAGGGTCTTTTCTTGATAGATGCAGGATGGAAGTGCTATGTTTGTATGAGCCTCCATGCTTTAGAACTAGCTGATGGTGTCACTTCTTCCTTCCACTAGCTATTCATCAGCACTGATGAAGCACTCATGAAGTGAGTCATCTGGAGCAGGGAACCAGGACCATGAGTCTCTACGATTAATGTTTTGTAAATATGGTCAGCTGCCCATTGATCTAAAAATATTGCCCTTTTCCTCAACAGCAACCTAAATGAGTAAAGTTTGTTAAAACTTGATATTCATAAATTAAAACTGAGTTTTCTAAGGACTCCAGTATCCTAAGAAATTTGTTTGCTCAATACCAAGACAGGCACATGGTGTAGTTTGAACACCCAGAATTCAAGGAAGCCTAGTGCAACACCAGTGTTTTGCTTTGTTAATTTATGGTTTCCACTTGATGCCAGTTTTTTTATTATAAAATAATTTAGCTTCAGCTTGTTTTGATGTGAGTTTAGCTCATAAGCTTTCTAAAATATCAGATTATAAAGCTGTGGTTTATATACTTCAAAAATGGAACATTTATTGCAGAAGCAGATGTGTATCTAATCCCCACATGTATACTGACAATTGGGCTGTCTGTGAATTTTGTGTTCACATGATGGCACTAGGTTTTTAGCATTTTAGACAATGTAGGTATATAGTTGTGTCATAAAACTAGTGGGCTATTATGTTTTATAGGATATTGTAATATAAAATCATATATATACTCTCACCCTGCACATTGTTCATTTTGTTTCACTCCAATTTTTTTACTGAATTTTTTCAGAGCCACTACCTAAGTGTCCTAGTGGCCAGGTGGAACAGGAAAAAAATTGTTAGTACAACAGTGATAATGACATTTCTTGTCTATCAGATTGGAGCTTTATTCATTATCATGGTATCCAATTTTGGCATTATTGAAAAAAAAAAAAAAAAAAAAAAACATGTATTAAGAGCCTTAGAAATGCTCATTCTCTCATACCCAGTGTATGACTGAGCAGTGTACCTTAAAGACTCATAAAGTACAAAAGATTTATGTGTAAGAATATTATTCTTAAAGACAAGGAAATCTTGTTTAAAGTGAAAAAGGCCAGTAACAAAATGTATTTCTAAAAAAGTTTCAGTGAGTGGAAAGATGCTTGCCAGAGGAAGTAATTGTGGATCTAGAGTCCTGTCTCTTCAATTCTCACCATACCTTCCAGATTTGATCTTCATTCCCATCTCTTAATCCCAAGAAAAGTATAAACAACAAACACTGCAGCACTATTTACAATCGCTAGGATATGGAAGCAACCTAGATGTCTGTCGACAGATGAATGGATAAAGAAGCTGTGGTACATATATATACTGGAATACTACTCAGCCATAAAAAGGAATGCATTTGAGTCAGTTCTAACGAGGTGGATGAACCTAGAGCCTATTATACAGAGCGAAGTAAGTCAGAGAAAAATATTGTCTATTAACTCATATGGAATCTAGAAAGATGGTACTGATGAACGTATTCACAGGGCAGCAGTGCAGATGCAGACATAGAGAACAAACATGGATAAGGGTGGTGGGGAGGAAGGAGAGGGTGAGATGAATGGAGAGAGGCTTTCTAACAACGTAGAGGGGTGGGAGGGAGAAGGCAGTGGCAACCCACTCCAGTACTCTTTGCCTGGAAAATCCCATGGGTGGAGGAGCCTGGTAGGCTGCAGTCCATGGGGTGGCTAAGAGTCGGACACGACTGGGTGACTTCACTTTCACTTTTCACTTACATGGATTGGAGAAGGAAATGGCAACCCACTCCAGTGTTCTTGCCTGGAGAATCCCAGGGACGGGGGAGCCTGGTGGGCTGCCCTCTATGGGGTCGCACAGAGTTGGACACGACTGAAGTGACCTAGCAGTAGCAGTAGCAGTAAAGGGGTGGGAAAAGGTGAAGGAAGGTTCAAGAGGGAGGGGACAATAGGTACACCTATGGCTAATTCAGTAAAGTAATGCTCAAAATTCTCCAAGCCAGGCTTCAGCAATATGTGAACCATGAACTTCCTGACGTTCAAGCTGGTTTTAGAAAAGGCAGAGGAACCAGAGATCAAATTGCCAACATCCGCTGGATCATGGAAAAAGCAAGAGAGTTCCAGAAAAACATCTATTTCTGCTTTATTGACTATGCCAAAGCCTTTGACTGTGTGGATCACAATAAACTATGGAAAATTCTGAAAGAGATGGGAATACCAGACCACCTGATCTGCCTCTTAAGAAATCTGTATGCAGGTCAGGAAGCAACAGTTAGAACTGGACATGGAACAACAGACTGGTTCCAAATAGGAAAAGGAGTACGTCAAGGCTGTATATTGTCACCATGTTTATTTAACTTATATGCAGAGTACATCATGAGAAATGCTGGTCTGGAAGAAACACAAGTTGGAATCAAGATTGCCGGGAGAAATATCAATAACCTCAGATATGCAGATGACACCACCCTTATGGCAGAAAGTGAAGAGGGGCTAAAAAGCCTCTTGATCAAAGTGAAAGTGGAGAGTGAAAAGGTTGGCTTAAAGCTCAACATTCAGAAAACGAAGATCATGGCATCTGGTCCCATCACTGCATGGGAAATAGATGGGGAAACAGTGGAAACAGTGTCAGACTTTGTTTTTCTGGGCTCCAGGATCACTGCGGATGGTGACTGCAGCCATGAAATTAAAAGACGCTTACTCCTTGGAAGGAAAGTTATGACCAACCTAGATAGCATATTCAAAAGCAGAGACATTACTTTACCAACAAAGGTTCGCCTAGTCAAGGCTATGGTCTTTCCTGTGGTCATGTATGGATGTGAGAGCTGGACTGTGAAGAAGGCTGAGCGCCGAAGAATTGATGCTTTTAAACTGTGGTGTTGGAGAAGACTCTTGAGAGTCCCTTGGACTGCAAGAAGATCCAACCAGTCCATTCTGAAGGAGATCAATCCTGGAATTTCTTTAGAAGGAATGATGCTAAAGCTGAAACTCCAGTATTTTGGCCACCTCATGCGAAGAGTTGACTCATTGGAGAAGACTCTGATGCTGGGAGGGATTGAGGGCAGGAGGAGAAGGGGGACGACAGAGGATGAGATGGCTGGATGGCATCACTGACTCGATGGATGCGAGTCTGAGTGACCTCCGGGAGCTGGTGATGGACAGGGAGGCCTGGCGTGCTGCGGTTCATGGGGTCGCAAAGAGTCGGACACGACTGAGCGACTGATCTGATCTGATCTGATCTGATGGCTAATTCATACCAATGTAAGGCAGAAATCAAGCCAATATTGTAAAGCAATTATACTTCAATTAAAAGTAAAAAAAAAAAAAAAAAAATGGACTAATAGAGGGGGAATAGTGAGAGGGTGGAGAGAATTCAGCATCTGCCTGAGGAAAGAGCATACAGAGATGCCTAAAAGGACCAATGGAGTCAAATTCTGCCTACAGATAATCGAAATCAAATCTTTTAACACCCTAAAGGAAAACCACATAGTAGAATTCCACCCTGGGGCTTAAAAAGCCCCGGTACTTGGAAGTTAGAACTGAAGCAGATAAGAATCATATCTGATGGCAGAAAAGAGGAGATCTCTCAATATGTGGTTGATGGAAGTTTGGGAAACATTAATCAATCAAGGTAACCAAACATGCCAACTGTGTTATATCCTGAGAGGGGGCGGGGGTTGGGCATAGTGAGAGAGCGAGATGCGCAGGGATTAAAACAGACCGAGTTGCAGTAATGAGTGATGTCTAGAATTCTCCTCCAATAGAGAGTGCTCTGTACTATCAGAGAGGTTCTCCTTAGCTGCAGACGTATTTGAAACTGGCTACCTGAGCCTGATGCCCTTGACAATTAAGATCAGGCAACTAACCTGGCTGTTAATGCCAGGAATCCCAAGATGGGCTTCTCTGGTGGCTTGAAAGGGAAAAGAATCTGCCTGCAATGCGGAGACCTGGCTTCAATCCCAGGTTTGGGAAGATCCTTGGAGAAGGGAATGGCAACCCACTCCAGTATTCTTGGCTGGAGAATTCTATGGACAGAGGAGCCTGGTAGGCTACAGTCCGTGGGGTCTCAAAGAATCCGACACAATTGAGTGACACACTTTCATCCGGAGGCAGCGTTCTGATAGTCATGTGGTTTCTGCGCTTCCTTGCAGAGAGAAAATCGACTCCCAATTCAGGATTCTGACCCAATTACCAGTTTATTTTCTCAGTGTAAATGAATCACTTATCACACCAGACCTAAACTGTGGTCATCGCAGCCCCCTGAGGGGACCTGTTAGAGAGGCCTTCACACTTCCTTTACATCTATTATATTGAATTTAATGGCTCGAGAGTAGAAAACTCGGCACCTTACAAGAGCTTAAACTCGAAGCTGGGTGACCAGTCTGGCTGAGGCTCTGTGCCCTTTTGACTTAAGTTTCCCCATCAGTACAAGGAACGTGTGGATCTATCCTATAACTTAGACAATTTTACGTTCTAACATTACTAACTGCAACCCGGGAGAGCTAGGTCCTGTGCAGAACGCTGCCAGGCCAAACTCCCAGGTCCAGTCCTCTTGCAGTTCTAGGGACTGGAGGGGCTCGAGGCCACCTCGGCAACGCTTGCGAAGCCTCTGGCATACGTGTTTCCAACAGAAGGGAGGGAAGGGAGAAAATTGAGGACGCGAATTCTACCCAAACAAGAGAATCCTGAGTGAAGCAGGCCACGACGCCTCCACAGCTTCATGGACTGGGAGGAACTGAAACATGCCACTCAAGAGCCGAAAGCCTCCAAGGGGCGGAGCGGAATCTCTAAGAGCCAATCAGAAAGAAGAAATCCAGTTTTTCACGAGATAACCGCGTTCTGACTGGGGTGACCGCTGAGAGAAGGCGGGACGGGATTGCAGATCCATCCAAAGCCTGATCTTTGAACTTCTCTATTCGCAGCCTTTTCTGCAGCCCGGAGGACTGGGCGGGAATAGCCCAGACCCGCCTGGCGGAGCCTCGCCTTCCAAAAGTCTTCGCTTATTGGCGGCGGGAGTCTCGAGGAGCCAATCAGAAGTCAGGACTCACGCGCTCGGAGGAGGGGCGGACCCAGACGCGACAAGTAGCGCCCGACTTCCCGGCGGGAGCGCAGGACCGCGGTCGCAGTCCCCGGCTGCTCGAGAGAGGGATCCACGTCAGGACCTCGGGTCGTTTCGGGTGAGCCGGGTGGGGAAAGCAGAGACAAACCCCAGAACCCTCTGGAGGGGGCAGCCCGGAGAGCAAGGTGGTTCGCTGAGAGTCTGGGGCCAGGAGTCGTGAGCCTCCGGCCCCTCCAGCGCCTCCAGCCCCTAATCCACCTCAGGCTCTATTCAGGTGATGGCGCAAGTCACCTTCCTCGCTAGATCGCACCTATAACCCAGAAGGCTGGGCTGAGATCCCAGAATTAGGGTGGGGCACCTGAGAAGCCATCTGGTCCAACCTGTGCGGCGCCTGGCACTCCCGGCCAGGTGTCTAGTGGATGTTCCCCATTTCTTGGGCTCCACTGGTCCTCACTAGCATAATAACACTCTGAACCCGACTAATGTGCCCTCTTCTTCCCTTATTTTCCTGTCTCTTGGGTCAGCAACCCTTTGCAGCCGCTCTCCTACCACCTGTTCCTTCTCACCCAGAAGGAAAACACTCAGGGCACCCACTGTTGTTGTCTTCTAGAAATTACAAACTCTAGTTCCCTACCGTTCGGTTTCCTGAAACCCTTTGAGGGTAAACTGCCCTCATGAGCCTGTGGAATGAAAGTAACCCTTCTGTCATTAATTCCTCTTGATAGTTAATAAGAATCTAGGCTAGAATCTGGGCTGGGGATACGGAGATTTACTGGATATAATCCTTGCTCTCCAACCTTGGAAGGACACAGCAGAAGGAATTACAGGACAAGAAGGGCAGATTTGGAAGACCTGCTAAGGTAGAATTGACTAGACTTTGTAAAACTTTGAGAGTGAGGGAGAAGAAAGAATCAAGAATGATTTCTGTTTCTCGTCCGGTATACCTCACACAAAGTGCAGTTTAAGGTCCAGTCCCCCAGGTTGTAGGACAAAGGTTTTGAGATTCTGGCATAAGCCCTGGCGTTGGAAAACATTTGCTTCCTGAGCACTTTCTCAGAAGCCAAGTAAAACACTGCTGGCAGGAAATACAGTGCAACTACCTATAGGATTTGAGTCCCCTTCCTCACCCCTTCCACCCATACAAAAGACAGCTGGTTAAGACAGCCATCTCTGATCAACACATTTCTTTCTCCCTATTTACTTATCTGGGCTTCCCAGGTGGTGCACAAGTGCTGACTTGATCTGTGGCATTAGTTCCATATTTGGAGTATATGTATACAAAGAAAAAAAAAAAACTAAATTTAAGCTCAAAAAGAAAGAGCTTTAGAAACAATGTTAGCACTAGAAGGAATTTGTAGGGATAATCTAGTCCAACTCCCTGTTAGACGAGATGTGAATAGTGCCAAGTTTCAGAGGTTCCGTATAAAATGTCTTATCTCTCCCAGCATAGAAACTATTTTACTCTATTTTTTTTAATGTGATAAAATACACTTAGCCAGCACAACTTTTTGTTACATAGGCTGTCTTTGATGGCTAGAGCTGCCAACATTGCTGTAGAAAACAGAGTGCTTTAAGTAGAGGGTTAACAAACCCCATTCGAGAATGTTACAGGGACATTTTCTAGACTGGAAAGCAGATTGGCCTTCACTAATTCCTTCTAAGTGTCCTTCCAACTGTAAGGATTTCTAATTCATATTGAATTCAAAATTATCCTGATATCTTTAAAGCTTTAGGTGTTGAAAAATTACTCTGGGATTTTGTCTTGAATGTAAAGCTTTAGTTCATATTACATTCTGAATATGGGCCTGACATCTGTCTATAAATCTGCAGAAAGAATGTTAAAACCCCAGGTAAAGCCTTAAACCCATATGCAGTGTGACAGGACGTACTGGTTCCCAGAAGTTTCAGGTGCAGAGATTGTTTTAAACTCCATTCAGACTTTGTCACAGTGTCTTTAGTAAACAAAGTCCGAATGACTTAATTTGCTTCTGAAAGCATACGCACTAGTCAGAAAGTAGATATGGAGAGTGACTGGCAAGAATGCAATAACAGGTGGTGGAAAAATCTACCAGCGGCACAGGGGCTATGCAAGTTTAAAGGCAGGAGAAATCACTTAGGTTAAGAGGGTCAGGGAAGGAGGGATGGGAAGGAGACTGGTGTTTGGGGGTTATAATCTTATCACAAGTCATCAGGCTGTAGCCTTGGAGCTGATTCAGAGAGGGGGTCACATAGGAGAGTCCTAGTGTACCTCCCTGAATTTTATCCCCTTTCCCTCACTGGACTAAAACTAAGTTAGACTTTGGCTGTCATAGATCTGAAGTGATTAGACATTAACAGGCAAACGGTATGATTTGGGGAGCTCTAACGCAGAATCCCAGGGATGGGGGAGCCTGGTGGGCTGCCGTCTATGCTGCTGCTAAGTCACTTCAGTCGTGTCTGGCTCTGCGTGACCCCATAGACGTCAGCCCACCAGGCTCTCCTGCCCCTGGGATTCTCCAGGCAAGAAAACTGGAGTGGGTTGCCATTTCCTTCTCCAATGCATGAAAGCGAAAAAGTGAAAGTGAAGTCGCTCAGTCGTGTCCGACTCTTAGCGACCCCATGGACTGCAGCCCACCAGGCTCCTCCATCCATGGGATTTTCCAGGCAAGAGTACTGCCGTCTATGGGGTGGCACAGAGTCGGACACGACTGAAGCAACTTAGCAGCAGCAGCAACTCAGGAAAGGAAGTCCTAAGACCCCACCCATACCACCTGTCCTAGCCAGTTTCTCACAAAGCTTTTCTTTTTTTTTTTTTTTTAAGTAAAATTTACATTCAGTGAGATTCACAGATCTTATGCTGATTTAAGTTTTAAGCTAAGTTTTGACAAATGTTTACACCGATGTAACCAAAGCCTAGTCAAGATATAGAACATTTTCCTCCCAGAAAGTTCCCTCATGCCACTTTCTTGCCAGAAGCAACAGCTGTGCTGATACAACAAGCACTAACTGTTCATGAGATTCTTTTTATATAACACTACATCCTTTGAACAGAAATCACGTAGCCCCAAATGCAACCCATCCCCAAGATGTTGTTAATTATTTACAATTTAGTATGAAGGAAGGATTGGAATAAAACTATTTTGGGAAAAGGGGGAAGTGAAATTGCAAGGATCTTAAATATTTGGTTCCTAAAGAATATTTAGAAGCCTAACATTGCCTTCCATATATGCCGGGGTCCAGCCCCGGTGGATCCAGGGAATTCGAAGCGGGGATGGCGTTGGCAACGATCAGGAAACAATTGCTTAATTAAGTATTAATTAAAGATATAAAGAATAATAGAAATGAGGATAGCTCAGTGAGGAGGAAATTCAGTGAAGAAAAGCGGATGAAATAAGGATAGCTCAGTGAGAACATTTTGTGGGGAGAGGAGGCTGAATAATTCAGCCAGAAGGTAAGAGAAAGAATGACATGGGGAGACCAAGTTTCGGTGAACAAGGCCCCACACTTTATTTTTCAAAGTAGTTTTTATACCTTAAGTTATGCATAGAGGATAATGGGGGAAGGCATAGAGTCATGCAGTAAGCCAGGCTTTCTTCCTGCAAACTTATCATACGCAAAGTTTAGGTGACTAGTCAGGCACCACCCTCCAAAGGCATTGGAGTTGCATTTCTATAGGGCAAAGGTGTGGTGGGTTATAACAAGAGAAAGAATTAACTCAAGGGTCCAAGGTTACAAACATTAAAGCTACTACTTACATTTCTATAAACCAATTATATCAATCAATATACTGCCAAGGACACAGTAGGTAAGGGATATGGAGACTTAGCAGCAAACATTGGCCCAACAAGTGAAAAACCCTTCACCAATACAATTTCTAATCAATCTTTTAACTGCTCAAAGGAATCTGTATTTAGACAGTTTAGAATATCTCAGGCCTCTCACAGTTGGGAGGCTCTAAACAATCACATTTGGCCGGAAAAGCCTATTCAGGCAGGCTAGAGGATTTCCAAAGGAGTTTGTAGGTTGAAACACCGTCACACCCAGGAATTATTAACTGGAGCTGTAAGTTAACTCTTTTTTCAGAGAGAGGTAGTGGGGGACAGCCCCCTGTAAAGTCAGAGGTGTAGGTGAGAACACAAAGCAGAAAGTAGGCAGACTCTGGTTTTTAGGGGTAGATGCTCGAGAATTTCCAGGGGGCTCCTGAGGCTCGATCCCGCCCTTGTGTGTGCCAAGCCTCCTTCCTCACGACCTTTGTCATGGGCGGAGCGCTGATCCAGGCCGGCTCCCGACACATATACATATGGGCTTTCCTGGTAGCTCAGTGGGTAAAGAATCTGCCTACAATGCAGGAGACCCAGGTTTGTTTCCTGGGTTAGGAAGATTCCCTGGAGAAGGAAATGGCAACTCACTCCAGTATTCTTGCCTGAAAAATTCCATGGACAGAGGAGAGTGGTGGGCTACAGTCCATGGGGGTGTAGAATTGGACATGACATAGCAACTAAACCACCACCACCATATATATATGGTGAGTATATATATATATATGTATATGTATATACACACACACTCACTCAGGAAATATGCAAAATATGTGTAGCAGAGAGTGGCATTATCAAGCAGAAGAAAACAGTCTCCCCCATCCTGTTTATCCAATTCATATGATGCTAAAGCTGAAACTCCAGTATTTTGGCCACCTCATGCGAAGAGTTGACTCATTGGAGAAGACTCTGATGCTGGGAGGGATTGGGGGCAGGAGGAGAAGGGGACGACAGAGGATGAGATGGCTGGATGGCATCAGTGACTCGATGGTCGTGAGTCTGAGTGACCTCCGGGAGTTGGTGATAGACAGGGAGGCCTGGTGTGCTGCAGTTCATGGGGTCGCAAAGAGTCGGACACGACTGAGCAACTGATCTGATCTGATCTGATCCCTGGTGGCTCATACAGTAAAGCACCTGTCTACAATGCAGGAGACCCAGGTTCAGTTCCTGGTTCGGGAAGATCCCCTGGAGAAGGAAATGGCAATCCACTCCAGTACTATTGCCTGGAAAATCCCATGGACAGAGGAGCCTGGTAGGCTACAGTCCATGGGGTCACAAAGAGTCAGATATGGGTGTAGCAGAGAGTGGCATTATCAAGCGGAAGAAAAGAGTCTCCCCCATCCTGTTTATCCAATTCGTATTTATAGCTCAATTCAAATCCGTCTTCTCAAGAATATCATTAGGCTGTAGTAATTTCTGTCTCCTATGAATTTCTGTCATAGTTTTGGCAGATATTAATTTCATAGGTCATAAACTCAGATGCACCTTTACTTTCTGTAAGCAATCTTAATTTTTAAGCCCCTGTTCTGCTTAGCAGTAGAAAAATAAATCCAGTATTTATTTATTTGGCTGCCTTGGGTCTTAGTCTTAGTTGCAGTGCACGAGCTCTGACATGTGGGCTCACTAGTTATGGTGCATGGGCTTTGTTGCTCCATAACACATCAGATCAGATCAGATCAGATCAGTCGCTCAGTCGTGTCTGACTCTTTGCGACCCCATGAACCGCAGCATGCCAGGCCTCCCTGTCCATCACCAACTCCCAGAGGTCACTCAGACTCACATCCATCGAGTCAGTGATGCCATCCAGCCATCTCATCCTCTGTCATCCCCTTCTGCTCCCGCCCCCAATCCCTCTCAGCATCAGAGTCTTCTCCAATGAGTCAACTCTTCGCATGAGGTGGCCAAAATACTGGAGTTTCAGCTTGAGCATCATTCCTTCCAAAGAAATCCCAGGGCTGTTCTCCTTCAGAATGGACTGGTTGGATCTCCTTGCAGTCCAAGGGACTCTCAAGAGTCTTCTCCAACACCACAGTTCAAAAGCATCAATTCTTCGGCGCTCAGCCTTCTTCACAGTCCAGCTCTCACATCCATACATGACCACAGGAAAGACCATAGCCTTGACTAGGCGAACCTTTGTTGGCAAAGTAATGTCTCTGCTTTTGAATATGCTGTCTAGGTTGGTCATAACTTTCCTTCCAAGGAGTAAGCGTCTTTTAATTTCATGGCTGCAGTCACCATCTGCAGTGATTTTGGAGCCCAGAAAAAGAAAGTCTGACACTGTTTCCACTGTTTCTCCATCTATTTCCCATGTAGTGATGGGACCAGATGCCATGATCTTCGTTTTCTGAATGTTGAGCTTTAAGCCAACCTTTTCACTCTCCACTTTCACTTTCATCAAGAGGCTTTTGAGTTCCTCTTCACTTTCTGCCATAAGGGTGGTGTCATCTGCATATCTGAAGTTATTGATATTTCTCCCAGCAATCTTGATTCCAACTTGTGTTTCTTCCAGTCCAGCATTTCTCATGATGTACTCTGCATAGAAGTTAAATAAACATGGTGACAATATATAGCCTTGACGTACTCCTTTTCCTATTTGGAACCAGTCTGTTGTTCCATGACCAGTTCTAACTGTTGCTTCCTGACCTGCATACAGATTTCTCAAGAGGCAGATCAGGTGGTCTGGTATTCCCATCTCTTTCAGAATTTTCCATAGTTTATTGTGATCCACACAGTCAAAGGCTTTGGCATAGTCAATAAAGCAGAAATAGATGTTTTTCTGGAACTCTCTTGCTTTTTCCATGATCCAGCGGATGTTGGCAATTTGATCTCTGGTTCCTCTGCCTTTTCTAAAACCAGCTTGAACATCAGGAAGTTCACGGTTCACATATTGCTGAAGCCTGGCTTGGAGAATTTTGAGCATTACTTTACTAGCGTGTGAGATGAGTGTAATTGTGTGGTAATAGATCCCCCATGAGGGATAGAACCCACGTCCCTTGCATTCATTGCAAGACAGATTCTTAACCACTAGACCACCAGGTAAATCCCAGAAAATTTATTCTTCACAATTTAAGGCAAACTCAGTCACTTCATCAAGTTTATACTTAATTCAGTGTTTTCTTTGGCATTCTATTAGTTTATCAGTTACTGCCTTGTAACTTGTTAGGGGCACCTTTTAAGTTTTTCGTTGTTTAGGATATCTGTGGCAGTGAGCCAACTTCAGAGCCCTCTCATTGCATTTCCGATCTCCCTCAGGGCTTCTTGGGAATGCTTTGCACGTCAGCCCACCCTTTAAATTATGAGTAATAAGCTAGATGATGATACTTGTAACACAGAAAAGTAAGATCACTGTATTTGAATTTACATTTTAAACCCAAAGTGGTGGTAATAAAGGGTTGAACCCAAAGGACATGCTTAAGAATTAGGAGTTGAGTGCTGAGTTCTCACTGTTACTTTATATATAACTTTGGGCCAGACACTTAACCTCCTAGGACCTATATTCCTCCTTTAAATAAAGTTGATATTGCTGGGAGGGGTGGAGAAACCAGTGATACCAAGGTGCTTTTCCGGTGTGCATTCTCTGCCTGGAATCATACATTTAGCTTGTGAGGTGAGTTTAGACATTATTTATGGTACAAGGACTTTTAGTTACTACTTTTTAAAATCTATTTGTGGTTTTTTTTTTTTTTTAGCTTTTTAAATTCAAAAATGGAAAATTTCACATTTATACAAAGAAATATGAAGAATAAATTATTTTAATAAATCACAGTCACTATAAGAGAAAAGGCATGAACAGTGGACTCAGACAAATATGATTTGAATTTGAGCTTTACAGTTTACTACCTGTGCAAGCTGGGGCAAATAAGTCAATTTTTCTAAATTTTGGGTTTCTAATCTGTAAATAGGTATGAGAAAATTTACTTCCCAGTTTGTACTGAAAATTAAGTGGGATACTGAATATAGAATGATACAATTCTGCATGTTTATTGTAACATGTAGTGCTGCTGCTGCTAAGTCGCTTCAGTCGTGTCCGACTCTGTGCGACCCCATAGACGGCAGCCCACCAGGCTCTGCCGTCCCTGGGATTCTCCAGGCAAGAGCACTGGAGTGGGTTGCCATTGCCTTCTCCATTGTGTGAAAGTGAAGTTGCTCAGTCACGTCCGACTCATAGCGACCCCATGGACTGCAGCCTACCAGGTTCCTCCATCCATGGGATTTTCCAGGCAAGAGTCCTGGAGTGGCTTGCCATTGCCTTCTCCAGTAACATGTAGTAGTAGCTTATTAATATAAGTATTCTGTTAATTGATTTCATTGATTTATTATAATGAGATTAGATGTCTGATAAAGTCCTAACCAGGTCAAGTTTCTTGTCCTTGACTTGTTGCCTGCCCTTACCAAATGTCACCCTTGACTACCTAATTTTACATTTAAAGGATATATATATTTTTTTACATTATGGTTTTGAGCTTGTGAAAACTTGTTTTAGAATTGAGTTTTCCTTCCAGAATATCCAAAAGTCACAGTAGTTTAAGCTATTTGTAATTTAGGGCTATTTGTAATCAAAATAAATATATTTGCCAATCTATGGTATGTTAAAATATGGATCCTCAAACACTAGATAATAAATACTAAAACAACAAATTTAAAAGACCCTCTTTACCTTTAATAGAAAGCCTGGAATCTTAGAGAAATAGACATAAAGTAGATGACATCAGGACCAGCTAGCCTACCATGCCTCTTGGAAATTAAAGAACAAAGTTATTGCATAAATATGCAGGGATGAGGCAGGACTATGCTTTTAATCTACTTTTTAAATCTCATTTACTCATTTGATTTTTTTAACTTTATGAGTGAAAATTCACAATCAAGAGAAGTCAGTATTGGGAAACATTATTGGTCTGTCTTAAGAAAACTCTTTTAAGTAAGTATATTCAATATAAGTCCCCTTTCCAGTTTGTTTGTTTGTTTGTTTCCTTAGAAATAATGTCAAGTGGAGATGGTCAGCAATCACAGGCTCTCACCAAGCCCTCTTTCAGTGAGGTACAAGCCTCTGCATTAGTGGAATCAGTGTTTGGGTTAAAAGTTTCCAAGATCCAGCCACTTCCTAGCTATGATGACCAAAACTTCCATGTATGCATTGCAAGAACCAAAGTCACTACAGACGGCCCAAATGAATGTGTCCTCAAAATAACCAACACTGAGTCTAGCAAAAATCCAGACCTGATTGAAGTGCAGACTCATACCATCATGTTTCTGAGAGCAGCTGGATTTCCAACACCCTCTGTGTGTCGTACTAAAGGAGACAACATAACTTCTCTCGTGTCTGTAGGTAAGAGACTGCCACTGGTCATCGCCCGTCCATGTACATTACTGCATTTTGGCTACAAGTAGAAATATCAGGAACAAGTACGTCATTCCAAGGGTTAAGATGTTTATTTTTTTCAGCAGTTGGGAGAAGCTACAGCCCCACCAAACTGGAAACTGGGGCTGTGGTCAGGGCTGGGATCTGGCGTAACTCTTCCGCCTGCAAAGGATCTGATGGATGAGTAACTAAGGGGATAATGTGAAAACGAGGGGAATTTTTATTTTTAATTATAAAAATAATTAAATAGTTTTATTTATCAGATCAGCTGTGTATTTTGGGGCTGTGATATAGTAGAAAGCACACAGAATCAGGAATTTTAGATCCCAGCTCTCTAATTATGGTTTCAGTTCAGTTCAGTCACTGAATTGCAGCACACCAGGCCTCCCTATCCATCACCAACTCCCGGAGTTCACTCAAATGCACATCCATCTAGTCAGTGATGCCATCCAGCCATCTCATCCCCTGTCATCCCCTTCTCTTCCTGCCCCCAATCCCTCCCAGCATCAGAGTTTTTTCCAATGAGTCAGCTCTTCGCATGAGGTGGCCAAAGTACTGGAGTTTCAGCTTCAGCATCATTCCTTCCAAAGAACACCCAGGACTGATCTCCTTTAGAATGGACTGCTTGGATCTCCTTGCAGTCCAAGGGACTCTCAAGAGTCCTCTCCAACACCACAGTTCAAAAGCATCAATTCTTTGGCACTCAGCTTTCTTCACAGTCCAACTTTCACATCCATACATAACTACTGGAAAAACCATAGCCTTGACTAGACGGACCTTTGTTGGCAAAGTAATGTGTCTGCTTTTCAATATGCCATCTAGGTTGGTCATAACTTTCCTTTCAAGGAGTAAGCACCTTTTAATTTCAGGGCTGCAGTCACCATCCGCCATGATTTTGGAGCCCCCCAAAATAAAGTCTGACACTGTTTCCACTGTTTCCCCATCTATTTGCCATGAAGTTATGGGACCAGATGCCATGATCTTAGTTTTCTATGGTTTACGTGACTTAAATTCTTAAGGCTATGAGCTCTCATCTGTGAATTTTGGTCCCTTTCAATTCTAAGTGCTAAGACGTATCTCATAGAATTCTCCAAGCAACAGTTTGTCCCTAAATAAGTCTGTGATTCTGAAAGTCATTCCTTTATCACAACTTCCCCTACTGTAAATGTATTAAAAATGTATCTTAAGCATTCATTTACCAGAGTAGATAATTTACGTTTAGAGTTAAGGCCAGCAGACTTGAGGCTACAGTCATGTTAGGATGTAAATGGCTGGCCCCAGTGTTCTGAAGTCTATCTGTTCTCCTTGCTGGCTTGATCCATTCAGTCCTGCCTCATAGAATCCTGTTGACTTGTTCTATGTCAGCACCTTTTTGTTTTTTTTCTCTTGTTCTGTATTACTCCTTGCTATAATAATTGCAAAGGCAGAATAGCCTCTAATTTTTTTTCCTCAAGAATAGTTGACAGAATATATCTTTCCATCCATCTAGGTAGCGGCTCTGAAGTCAAAAGCTACTTGGTGAGGCTGCTGACTTACCTCCCAGGAAGACCCATAGCTGAGATTCCCGTTGGCCCTCAGCTCTTATATGAAATTGGAAAGCTAGCTGCTAAGTTGGATAAAACACTGGAGGTAAGATTTTGGATTTTATTGTGTTTATAAGAATTGTTCTTTGTTGGTTTTGATTTATTTTAAATACACCCAGGCTCAGGATTTTTTTATTTGGTGCCTCTTAACATGTATTGGGGTTGGCCAGAGAGTTTTGGTTAGTGAATATGTTGTTCAATACAGTTCTTGGTGAATATGAAAAATGTGTCTTTTATGTATACCTAAAACTGAATGAATTTTTTTGGCCAACCCGACCCGATATTATGAAGAAAATAAGGTACCAGATGCACGAATATTGACAGGTTTCTTTTTGCCCAGGTCTGTACCTCGTAGGCTGCAGTCCATGGGGTCGCTAAGAGTCGGACATGACTGAGCGACTTCACTTTCACTTTTCATTTTCATGCACCGGAGAAGGAAATGGCAACCCACCCCAGTGTTCTTGTCTGGAAAATCCCAGGGATGGGGGAGCCTGGTGGGCTGCCGTCTCTGGGGTTGCACAGAGTCGGACACGACTCAAGTGACTTAGCAGTAGCAGCAGCAGTACTTTATTAGCTTCATGGCAAGATTACCTACATCTTTAGAAATTTATGATATCCTCTATGCTGCTCACTGAAAACAGTCTGCATTCACAAATTAAAATCTGAAGTTTTCACAAGACATAATCAGCCAGAGCTCTGTATGAAGCAATAGCTATGTTACAAGTGGATTGAAATGACTTGTATAAAAAATGTTTTTGTCATATAGAAAAGATACCTTGTTTGACAAATATTTTTACAAACATACCCACAAAACATCTTCATTTAATAAACAAATATTCACTCAGAACCCATTCTATGCCAGCAACTGGGGGAACAATAGGGATTCCCCTGTCCTAGAGGAGTGTATTCCAAGGGACACTTGAAAAAGTAACCCCAATTTGTATGAGTCAAACACTTGCAATTACTCACTGAATCCTGGCTGGTCTACCTCTCAGATGTCTACAGTCCATCTCCTTTCCATTCCTGCCTTGACTCTCCCTCCCTGCATTCAGATCTTTTTCACTTTGTTTATTTTTTATACCAATCAGAGTTGCTTTTTAAAATTACAGATCCGACCATGTCAGTTCCATAATTAAAATCTTTCAGTGGCCTATCACTGCTTTCAAAGTAAAGGCCAAGGTCCTCAGCAGCTCTTTCAGACAAGGCCCCGCTGGCTTCGTCCCTGCCTTTGCCCCTCAGTCTTGCTGTCCGTGTCTTCCCTTTCATGCTTCTCTCACCACCAGAGTAGAACTTCTCATCGTCCCCCGAATGTGCCTTTCTATTTCATGCATCTCTGCCTTTGTTATCTTCTCAATCATTAATACCTTTTCCCCTGCTCTGCAAAATTCCTGATTATCCTTCAACACACAGCTCAGGAATCACTTCCCCTGTGAAATCTTCCCTGGTCCCTTCTTTCTCTTCCCAGGCTGTACAAAGAGGATCACTTCCTGCTCTTTGCTCCATTGGAACTTGTGCATCCATCAACTGCCATGATTCCATGGGTTGACTGACTGGGTCCCTCTGCTCTTACTGGTATTAATTGGGGTCACTCATGCAGCTCTGTTTAGCTGCAGTGCTTCAGATCCTTTCCATGTGTCCTTTTTTCTTCATATGGTGTCTCATCCTCCAGGATGGTCTTGAGCATCCTTGCAACATGACTGCTGGCTTCCGAGACAGATTCAAAAAGACAAGCCCCGAGTGGACGACTGCTTATCAAGACTCTACTTGAATCATGTTAGCTCACATTTCATTAGCCAAAGCAAGTGACATTTCTAATCCCAAGTAGGAGAAGCTGCACAAGGGCATGCCCAGCAGGAGACATGGTTCATAGGAGGCCATTAGAGTAACAGTCTACCATGATGGTATTGTAATTTAGTTGCTTGTACTTCCTGTTACATATGCTACATAAGAAACAATGATCTTCTTAAGAAATTGGTCTACATCTTAATTATTTGTTTTTTATCCTTGGTGTCTAGCAGTGTCAAATACATATTAGTATTCAAGGAGGGCTTCATAAAAAGTTTTTTAATTTAAAAAAGCTTATGAGCTGGTTTTAAAAGTCTTGAATCCATCAGTCAGTCAGAGAAAAGGAGGAAGGGTATTCAGTGAAAGGAAAGAGTATGCAAGAAATCATGGCAGAACAATGACCATGTTCCAGAACCTCTGAATAATTTACTGTGGCTGGAGCATAGGGTTTACACCTGAGAGAGATAGGAGCTGAAGTTGGAAACATAGGGTGGAGTCAGATTATAAAATATGTTATTGTAAGGAGCTTGGACTTTGTCTTATTTTCTTGGACAGTCAGGAGACTTGGAGGCTTTTTAAACAGAAAAAACACTCTAATTTATAGCCCAATTAGTGCCAATATGATGGCTTGATTGGCAGAAAGCCAGAATGGAGGCAGGGACTGAATCTAGGGAGCTAATGCAGTAATCAAGAAAAAGCTGTTTGAGGACTGAAACAAAGAAAAGGTTCAAAATATATTTAGGAGACAGAGCCAACTGAATTTGATGATTGGTTTAATGTTAAGGATGGAGGAGAGGAAAGGGCTGAGCAGGACATGGATTCTAACCTGGATCTGCTGGGACAAAACTCCATTCTGAAATAGGCAGAATTCTCCCCTTGTAGCAATCCTGGATCACCTTTACAGCCTGGAACAAAGGACTGGAGGGATGGGACAGGGAAGAGTATCAGACATGGGTCTAGAAGGTGTTGAGATCTGTGGAAGTTTTTTAAGGCTTCCTGCCATACAGAAAAGCAGATCAGCCTCTGCATTCCACATGTGCTCCACTAGTGTCTGCTCGGATCAGCTTGCCTACTCCTGTTCCTTGATTCTGTCTGTTTTTCTTTTTTCTATCTGGTTGGCGCCTTAGAGAAAAGAGTAAGACAGAGCCTTTAGATGAGTTAAGTGAGAGATGAGACAGAGCTGAGAACACTTTAACAAGAAGCTTTAGGAGAGTTTTTTTAACTCTCTCTACCCCAAAAGACTTGATATTTATTGTTTTCTGGGAATGAGGGAAGAAATTCTTTTCTGCTTTATAGTAAAAGTGTGTTTCTTATAGGCAGCATATATATGAATCTTGGTTTTTTTAATTTAAATCCAGTCTGATAATCTGTGCTCTCTAGTTGGGATGTTTAGAGCATTTACATCTACTGTGATTTTTGTATGGTTAGGTTTAAGCCTGTCATCTTCCTATCTGCTTTTTTTTTTTTGTCACATCAGTTCTTTATTCTCTAATTTGCTTTTTTTTTTCTGCATTCTTTTGGCTTGTGTATTTTTTATGATTTCATTTAACCTCCTTTGTGGGCTTATTAGCTATAACTGTTGATTTTAGTGATAACTTTAGGGTTTATAGACTACATCTTTAACTGATGACGGTCTGCCTTCAAGTTTATCACTTCATGTGTGGTATATGTGCCTGACATAGTATACTTCTGCTCCTTCCTTCCTGTCCTTATTCTGTTGTTGTCATTCTCAGTTACTCAGTCATGTCTGACCCTTTGTGGCCTCACGGACTGTAGCCCATCAGGCTCCTCTGTCCATGGAATTTTCCAGGCAAGAATACTGGAGTGGGGTGCCATTTCCTATCCTAGGGGGATCTTCCTGACCCAGGGATCAAACCCACCTCCCTGTGTCTCTTGCATTGCCAGGGGGACTCTTTACCACTAGCACCACCCAGGAAGCCCTATACCTTTGTTGTCACACTTTTTACTTATATATTGTAATTTTTGTTTAAACTTTTGATTATCTTCTAAGAGATTTAATTAGGAAAAAATTATATATTTATCTGTATGGTTCCCCTTTTCAGTGCTCTTCACACTTTTTGTCGATCCTTATTATTCCCATCTACCTAAAAGACTTCATTTAACATTTCCTATAGTGTGGGGCTGCTGATAATGATTTTTTTCAGCTTTTTTATATCTTTATTTCACCTTCATTTTTGAAAGATATTTTCACTGGACATAAACTTTCAGGTTGACTGTCTTTTCCAAAGTGCTTTAAACACATGCCACTACTTTCTTCTTTTGCATTGTTTCTGACAAGAAATCCGCTGTCAGATCGTTCCTCTGAATTTAATATGTATGTCATGTGTGTGTATGTGTGTGTGTGTGTCTTAAGATTGTCTCTGTCTCTACTTTTGAGCAATTTGATCATGATGTTTCCTGTGCTTGGTGTTCATTGAGCTTCCTTGAGTAGTGCAGTTAAGTCACTTGGAAGCAGTTTGGTGATTTTATGTCTTAATATTTCATAGTTTGTGTCTTAATACATCTGAGCTGACTGTGGCTCAGATCATGAACTCCTTATTGCCAAATTCAGACTTAAATTGAAGAAACTACGGAAAACCACTAGACCATTCAGGTATGACCTAAGTCAAATCCCTTATGATTATACAGTGAAAGTGACAAATAGATTCAAGGGACTAGATCTGATAGATAGAGTGCCTGAAGAACTGTGGATGGAGGTTTGTGACATTGTATAAGAGGCTGTGATTAAGACCATCCCCAAGAAAAAGAAATGTAAAAAGGCAAAATGGTTGTCTGAGGAGGCCTTACAAATAGCTGAGAAAAGAAGAGACGCTAAAGGCAAAGAAGAAAAGGAAAGAAATACCCATTTGAATGCAGAGTTCCAAAGAATAGCAAGGAGAGATAAGAAAGCCTTCCTCAGTGATCAGAGCAAAGAAATAAAGAAAAACAATAGAATGGGAAAGACTAGAGATCTCTTCAAGAAAATTAGAGATACCAAGGGAACATTTCATGCAAAGATAGGCTCAACAAAGGACAGAAATGGTATGGACCTAACAAAAGCAGAAGGTTTTAAAAAGAGGTGGCAAGAATACACAAAACTATACAAAAAAAGATCTTCATGACCCAGATAACCACAATGGTGTGATCACTCACCTAGAGGCAGACATCCTGGAATGCGAAGTCAAGTGGGCCTTAGGAAACATCATTATGAACAAAGCTAATGGAGGTGGTGGAATTCCAGTTGAGCTATTTCAAGTCCTAAAAGATGATGCTGTGAGTGTGCTGCACTCAATATGCCAGCAAATTTGGAAAACTCAGCAGTGGCCAGAGGACTGGAAAATTCCAATTCCAAAGAAAGGCAGTGCCAAAGATTGCTCAAACTAACGCACAATTGCACTCATCTCTCAGGCTAGCAAAGTAATGCTCAAAACTTCCAGATGTTCAAGCTGGATTTAGAAAAGGCAGAGAAACCAGAGATCAAATTGCTAACATCTGTTGGATCATCGAAAAAGCAAGAGAGTTCCAGAAAAATATCTGCTTTATTGACTACACCAAAGCCTTTGTGTGGATCACAACAAACTGTGGAAAATTCTTCAAGAGGTGGGAATACCAGATCACCTGACCTGCCTCCTGAGAAATCTGTATGCAGGTCAAGAAGCAACAGTTAGAACTGGACATGCAACAACAGACTGGTTCCAAATCTTGAAAGGAGTATGTCAAGGCTGCATATGGTCACCCTGCTTATTTAACTTATATGCAGAATACATCATGAGAAATGCCGGGCTGGAAGAAGCACAAGCTGGAATCAAGATTGCTGGGAGAAATATCAATAACCTCAGATATGCAGATGACACCACCCTTAAGGCAGAAAGTGAAGAAGAACTAAAGAGCCTCTTGATGAAAATGAAAGAGGAGAGTGAAAAAGTTGGCTTAAAGCTCAACATTGAGAAAACTAAGATCATGGCATCTGGTCCTATCACTTCATGGGAAATAGATGGGGAAACAATGAAAACAGTGAGATAATTTATTTTGGGAGGCTCCAAAATCACTGCAGGTGGTGATTGTAGCCATGAAATTAAAAGACACTTACTCCTTGGAAGGAAAGTTATGACCAACCTAGACAGCATAGTAAAAAGCAGAGTTATTACTTTGCCAACAAAGGTCCATCTAGTCAAAGCAAGGTTTTTCCAGTGGTCATGTATAGATGTGAGAGTTGGACTATAAAGAAAGCTGAGTGCCAAAGAATTGATGCTTTTGAACTGTGGTGTTGGAGAAGACTCTTGAGAGTCCCTTGGACTGCAAGGAGATCCAACCGGTCCATTCTGAAGGAGATCAGCCCTGGGATTTCTTTGGAAGGAACGATGCTAAAGCTGAAACTCCAGTATTTTGGCCACCTCATGCAAAGAGTTGACTCATTGGAGAAGACTCTGATGCTGGGAGGGATTGGGGGCAGGAGGAGAAGGGGACAACAAAGGATGAGATGGCTGGATGGCATCACTGACTCTGTGGACATGAGTTTGAGTAAGCTCCAGGAGCAGGTGATGGACAGGGAAGCCTGGCATGCTGCAGTCCATGGGGTCGCAAGGAGTCGGACACAACTGAGTGACTGAATTGAACTGAACTTCATACTTTATGGGTGGGACCAGGAATGGGTTTAGTGTAGGACGGTTATTCCCCACTATTAATGCAAGACCCTTCTGAGTCTCTACCCTAATGTCCCAACTGTGAGCCTGATTGGTGGAACAGGCAGTATTCCTGACCCTGTGTTGTCCAAGTACTATTCCCTCTAATCTTTCAGGTGGTTCTCTCCCCAGCTTTGAGTAGCTTTCCTCATCCTCTGTACTGATCATACATGTCTGCCAGGTTTCAAGGCAGACATCTACAGATCTCTAGAGTTCTCTCTGTCTCTGTAGCAACCTGTGGCAACTTGCTCTGCCCCCTCAACTCAGTATATATTTAGGAATTGTTTTCAGATATTACTTTTATTTAGAGAAACCTCTGAACGGATTGGAATGCTCAGGAAAGTCTCTCAACCACCCGCATAATAAAATCTATAAAATGAGTTGTTGAAATGAGCATCTGTTCCATAAGAGTTCTTTATCATTGACCTCTCTTTCTATGCTCCCTGTGGCCTGCATTGTTGTACCTGTTGCGGTTGAGGTTTCAATTTTTACCTCTAAATTCTGAAATGACAATTACAGTTCTAAGAGGGAGATAGCACCACACCATTGCTGACAGTGAGTTCTGATGTGTAGTTAACCACCTGCTGTTCTGCTGTGCAACTTAAGTTGTCTCATATAGGACAGGAGAGTTCTGGAGGAAACCAAGAGAAGCATTCCTCACTAGGTATTATAATGCATTTTATCATGCTTTATTCCCATTGTTCATGCCCTCACCTAACCTCACCCCAGGCCTTTGCAGGTGGTAAGTTCTTACTTTGTGTACAAACACTAGGCACCATGGAGTCTGCCCAGGATATCATTTAGGTGAAGAATTTTAATCCCATAGGGGTGGCAGAGACTGTGACTGTTCTATTTGCTAGAGAGGTGGCTGGGGCACTGAGGCTTCCAGCAGGTGGGTAGGCTAAGGGGGCCCAGAGTACAAAGAGCACTGTGGGTGGTCATTGCCAAAATCAAAGCATTCACAAATAAAGACACCAACTGACCTGCACTGGAATTTGGTTGCAGCTTTGTTCACAGACGAGGGGGAGGTTAGTCTCAGGAGATTCATTTAAGTATAAGAAAGAAGAAAATGCTGGGCAGGCTTATAAGTATAGTCACAGATTTATGGTAGAGGAAACAAGGTGTTTGAGAAATGGGAATTGGGATGAGAGGTAGAGAGAGGAAGGTGACAAGAGGTAGAGTTAGACAGACTAATAAAGGGTAGTGATTAAACTACCAGAAATTCAGGTTGGTGTGGCATGGAGCCAAAACATCGAAAGGCCAGAGAAGTCAAGCACATCAGCTGCAAAGTTCACATTCAACAAACATTTACTGAGAACCTATTATGTATGAAATCTTTATTTACTTCATGTCTTTGTTTTTTTTAATAATTTAAAAATTTTATTTGGTTTGGTTGTGCTGGGTCTTTGTTGCTGCACTGGGTTTTCTCTCAGCGAGCAGGGGTTATTGTTCATTGCATTGTGCAGGCTTCTCACAGTGGCTTCTTTTGTTGCGGAGCACAGCCTCGAGGGCACCAAACTTCAGTAGTTGTGGCACGTGGGCTCGGTAGTTATGATTCCCAGGCTCTAGAGCACAGGTGTAATAGTTACGGCCAACGGGCTGAGTTGCTGCACAGCATGTGGGATCTTCCTGGATCAGGGATCCAGCTCGAGCCTCCTGCATTGGTGGGTGGATTCTTGACCACTGAGCCATCAGGAAAGCCCCTCATGTCTTAGTTTATCAACAGATAAGTATGAGGTTGATATTTTTTAATTTTACTGAAGAAGAACTGTACAAAAAAGAGTTTCAAGACCCAGATAATCATGATGATGCGATCACTGACCTAGAGCCAGACATCTTGGAATGTGAAGTCAAATGGGCCTTAGAAAGCATCACTACGAACAAAGCTAGTGGAGGTGATGGAATTCCAGTGGAGCTATTCCAAGTCCTGAAAGATGATGCTGTGAAAGTGCTGCACTCAATATGCCAGCAAAGTGGGAAAACTCAGCAGTGGCCACAAGATTGGAAAAGGTCAGTTTTCATCCCAATCCCAAAGAAAGGCAATGCCAAAGAATGCTCAAACTACCGCACAATTGCACTCATCTCACATGCTAGTAAAGTAATGCTCAAAATTCTCCAAGCCAGGCTTCAGCAATATGTGAACCGTGAACTTCCTGATGTTCAAGCTGGTTTTAGAAAAGGCAGAGGAACCAGAGATCAAATTGCCAACATCCGCTGGATCATGGAAAAAGCAAGAGAGTTCCAGAAAAGCATCTATTTCTGCTTTATTGACTATGCCAAAGCCTTTGACTGTGTGGATCACAATAAACTATGGAAAATTCTTAAAGAGATGGGAATACCAGACCACCTGATCTGCCTCTTAAGAAATCTGTATGCAGGTCAGGAAGCAACAGTTAGAACTGGTCATGGAACAACAGACTGGTTCCAAATAGGAAAAGGAGTACGTCAAGGCTGCATATTGTCACCATGTTTATTTAACTTCTATGCAGAGTACATCATGAGAAATGCTGGACTGGAAGAAACACAAGTTGGAATCAAGATTGCTGGGAGAAATATCAATAACCTCAGATATGCAGATGACACCACTCTTATGGCAGAAAGTGAAGAGGGGCTAAAAAGCCTCTTGATGAAAGTGAAAGTGGAGAGTGAAAAGGTTGGCTTAAAGCTCAACATTCAAAAAACGAAGATCATGGCATCTGGTCCCATCACTGCATGGGAAATAGATGGGGAAACAGTGGAAACAGTGTCAGACTTTGTTTTTCTGGGCTCCAAAATCACTGCAGATGGTGACTGCAGCCATGAAATTAAAAGACGCTTACTCCTTGGAAGGGAAGTTATGACCAACCTAGATAGCATATTCCAAAGCAGAGACATTACTTTACCAACAAAGGTTCGCCTAGTCAAGGCTATGGTCTTTCCTGTGGTCATGTATGGATGTGAGAGCTGGACTGTGAAGAAGGCTGAGCGCCGAAGAATTGATGCTTTTGAACTGTGGTATTGGAGAAGACTCTCGAGAGTCCCTTGGACTGCAAGAAGATCCAACCAGTCCATTCTGAAGGAGATCAATCCTGGAATTTCTTTAGAAGGAATGATGCTAAAACTGAAACTCCAGTATTTTGGCCACCTCATGCGAAGAGTTGACTCATTGGAGAAGACTCTGATGCTGGGAGGGATTGAGGGCAGGAGGAGAAGGGGACGACAGAGGATGAGATGGCTGGATGGCATCACTGACTCGATGGGTATGAGTCTGGGTGACCTCCGGGAGCTGGTGATGGACAGGGAGGCCTGGCGTGCTGCGGTTCATGGGGTCGCAAAGAGTCGGACATGACTGAGCGACTGATCTGATCTGATAGTTGATTTATCATGTTGTGTCAGTTTCTGCTGTACAGCAAAGTGATTGAGTTATTTATACACACACACACACATGTTCTTTTTCATATTCTTTTTCACTATGGTTTCTTAACAGGATATTGAATATAGTTCCCTATAATATATAGTAGGACTTTATTGTTTATCCATCCCATATAATAGTTTGCATCTGCTAACCCGAGATTCCCAATCCATCCGTCTCTCATCTCCCCGTCTCCTTGGCAACCACAAGTCTGTTCTCTATGTCCGTGAGTCTGTTTCTGTTTCATAGACAAGTTCACTTGTGTCATATTTTAGAGTCCACATATAAGTGATACATATGCTGTTGTCTTTCTCTTTCTGACTTACTTCATTTCGTATGATAATATCTAGGTCCATTTCTGTTGCTGCAAATGGCATTATTTCATTCTTTCTATGGCTGAGTAGTATTCCATTGTGTATATATACCACATCTTTATCCATCCCTCTGTTGATGGACATTTAGGTTGCTTCTATATCTTGGCTATTGTAAATAGTGCCGCTCTGAACATAGGGGTGCATGTATCTTTTCTGATTATAGTTTTGTCTGGGTATATGTCCAGGAGTGGGATTGCTGGATCATATGCCAACTCTTTGGTTTTGGGGGGAACCTCCATACTGTTTCCCATAATGGCTGTACCAATCTACATTCCCTGTAAGGTTGGTATTGATAGTCTGATCTTACTGTTAAGGAAACTAAGATCTGAGATATTGAGTGATAGAGCCACTTGAAACCCAGATCTGTCTTATTCCAAGTACAGACCCCAAGTATTCTTCCTACTGCTCCATCACAAAGTAGGATGCACACGGTAACAGTGCTGTCCTTTTAGAAACTGACTCAGTCTTCCTTGAGTGGGCCGTTGCTCCATTGGAAACCCAACAAGAGTGTTTAAATTTGGTTTCTTTAAAAATGAAAGTAGTACTTCTCCAGTGAGCCTTTGGTTAAGAATCTGCCTGCCAATGCAGAGGATGTGGTTTCGATTCCTGTTCCAGGAAGATTCCACATGCTGTGGGGCAACTAAGCTCATACGCCACAACTCCAGAACCTGCCCTCTAGAGCCTGTGAGCTGCAACTGCTGAGCCTGAGCACCCCGAGCCTGCGCTCCGCAACAAGAGAAGCCAGTGCAGTGAGAAGCCCGAGCATCACAAGTGGAAAGCAGCCCCTGCTGACTGCAACTAGAGAAAGCCCACACGCAGAAACACAGACCCAGTGCAGCCAGATAAATAAGTTTAAAAAATTTTTAATAGAAAATAAAAGTAATTTTTGCACATGGTAAAAATATCAAGCAGTAATGAAAAGTGTAAGACAAAACTCTTTTCTCTCTACCATCATCTCCATTATTGTTTCCTTTCCAAACCTACTTTCCAGCAGTCACAGCTCCCAACAGTTGTTTTCAGTGCTTACTCTGCAGAATATTTTTGTGGTCTACAGTGACATTTAACACATCAGATGGTCAGGAGATTCAAAACCGTGTCATGTGAGAAAGAATTGAAGGAAATAGAAAGGTTTACTCTGTAGAAGAGACTGAGAGGCAAAGGTGCTGTCTTCAGACATTTGGAGGACAGTCATGTGGGAGAGTCCTGTTCCCTGTAGCCCCAGAGCTCACAGCTGGAACTCATGGTATGGATACTATGGGAGAGGCAGATTTTAGCTCAGCAAAGGGAAGAACACAGAGCCATTTCAATAAGGGCAAAAATGTACCTCCTGCAGGAAGAATTCAAACAAAGGCTACATGACCACTTAACAAAGATATCTTAATGGTAACAGGAGCATAAAAGGGAGGTTATCAGACTCCAGGTCATGTTTAGAGGAACATTTTAAAATAAATAGAATAAAGTGAAAAAAAATCTCAGAATACATCACATTAAAGGTTGTAAGTATTGTTATAGAAACTTTTTTCCTTAGGTATATGTTGCCTGTATGCCAGGTTGTAACGTAAAACATATTTCATACTGCAGGCCATGGTCAAAAAAATTTGAGAGTACTCCTCTGGGTGGCCATCAAGGTACTTTCAGACACTTATTGTGTGAAAGAGGTCTTGACTGGAGTCAAAGACCAATGTTCTCTCTCAGCCCCATAGTGGCAACTAGTCATCTTTCTCTGAGCTCTTCCCCATTTGTTCATTGATGGTCAAAATCAGTTAGAACTTTAGATAGTGTGGTCAATGCCTAAAGGCCTTTCCAATTCTAGAATTTTCTATGTTAAGAACATTCATCTATTCAGCAGATACTGCTTGAGCAGTGCATTCTATACGCTAGGTAATTTCTAAGTATGGGGATACAGTAAAGAACAAAACAGACCAAAAATAAGCTCCTGCTCCTTGTAGAACTTCCATTCTAACAAGAACGAACGGTAAGCTAAGTTAGTGAATCATGTGAAAGTGAAAGTTGCTCAGTCGAGTCCGACTCTTTGCAACCCCACAGACTATAGTCCATGTAATTCTCCAGGCCAGAATACTGGAATGGGTAGCCTTTCCCTTCTCCAGTGGATCTCCCCAGCCCAAGTATTAAACCTGGGTCTCCCGCATGGCAGGCAGATTCTTTACCAACTGAACTATGAATCATGGTAAATATTAGCAATTCGTGCTAAGTGCTTAAGGAAGAAAAAATAAGCAGAGAAGAGGGATATGAAATACTGGAGAGGATAGATGGAGTGATCAGTGAGTCCTCCCCTAGAAGGTGATTTTTGAGTAAAGGCTTGGTGGTGACGGCACTAGCCATATGGATTCTTGGGATTCCCAGGTGGAGGGAACAGCAAATATAATAGGGGTGGGAAAGTGCCTGGAATGTTCCTTGAAAAGCAGGGAGGCCAGTGTCAGTGTGGTTGAAGGAGAGTGGAAAAACATTGTCAAAGATGAAGTCAGACAGGGAACTGGGGGCCCGGGGCAGATCTCTTTAGAGCTGCTTCCATTCCTTTGGTAGTCTGCAGATGGTAATCATACCTTCTCCCACTTATGAGGATGGGCAGTGAGGGGAGGGGAATGTGCTCTCAAAACTATGAGATCCTGGGTAAATATGACATTTTGACCACTTTGTGGATTAAGGTAAATTAAGCAAGTCAGTGACCATGAGAGAATGCCAGCCCTCTTCCCAAAGCCCACCTGGCCCACCCTTTGGAGGGTGCAGTCTTCTAGCCCACAGTAGACCTCTCAGCAGTGCTTGTGCTGTCAAGAGTCTAAGAGTTTCTTTGCTTTTGATTTAGAAATTCCATCACCCAAAGCTAAGTAGTCTTCATCGGGAGAACTTCATCTGGAATCTGAAAAGTATTCCTCTTCTGGAGAAATACCTCGATGCCTTGGACCAGAATCGGAATCGAGAGATTGTTGAACAGGTCATTCAGCTGTTCAAGGACGAAGTGATGACCAGTCTAAGTCATTTTAGAAAATGTGAGTACCCCTCCCAATCAAGTAAGTGTATTTCTTAATTTTTAAAGTGTCAAATTTCAAACCATCAGAAAAGTATGGAGGTACAACTTAGCTTTATCAATCTTAATCAGTTCAGTTCAGTCGCTCAGTCATGTCCAACTCTTTCCAACCCCATGAACCACAGCACGCCAGGCCTCCCTGTCCATCACCAACTCCCAGAGTTTACCCAAACTCATGTCCATTGAGTCAGTGATGCCATCCAACCATCTCATCCTCTTCGTCCCCTTCTCCTCCTGTCCTCAATCTTTCCCAGCATTAGGGTCTTTTCAAATGACTTTTGTCATATTTGGTCCTGTTGCTTTTAAAGAATAATACTTTGATCTCCCTTCAGATCAGATCAGATCAGCCGCTCAGTCGTGTCCGACTCTTTGCGACCCCATGAACTGCAGCACGCCAGGCCTCCCTGTCCATCACCAACTCCCAGAGGTCACTGAGACTCACATCCATTGAGTCAGTGATGCCATCCAGCCATCTCATCCTCTGTCATCCCCTTCTCCTCCTGCCCCCAATCCCTCCCAGCATCAGAGTCTTCTCCAATGAGTCAACTCTTCGCATGAGGTGGCCAAAATACTGGAGTTTCAGCTTGAGCATCATTCCTTCCAAAGAAATCCCAGGGCTGTTCTCCTTCAGAATGGACTGGTTGGATCTCCTTGCAGTCCAAGGGACTCTCAAGAGTCTTCTCCAACACCACAGTTCAAAAGCATCAATTCTTCGGCGCTCAGCCTTCTTCACAGTCCAGCTCTCACATCCATACATGACCACAGGAAAGACCATAGCCTTGACTAGGCGAACCTTTGTTGGTAAAGTAATGTCTCTGCTTTGGAATATGCTGTCTAGGTTGGTCATAACTTTCCTTCCAAGGAGTAAGCGTCTTTTAATTTCATGGCTGCAGTCACCATCTGCAGTGATTTTGGAGCCCAGAAAAAGAAAGTCTGACACTGTTTCCACTGTTTCCCCATCTATTTCCCATGCAGTGATGGGACCAGATGCCATGATCTTCGTTTTCTGAATGTTGAGCTTTAAGCCAACCTTTTCACTCTCCACTTTCACTTTCATCAAGAGGCTTTTTAGCCCCTCTTGACTTTCTGCCATAAGGGTGGTGTCATCTGTATATCTGAGGTTATTGATATTTCTCCCAGCAATCTTGATTCCAACTTGTGTTTCTCAGCGTTTCTCATGATGTACTCTGCATAGAAGTTAAATAAGCAGGGTGACAATATGCAGCCTTGACGTACTCCTTTTCCTATATGGAACCAGTCTGTTGTTCCATGTCCAGTTCTAACTGTTCTCCCTTAAAATTGCTAAATTTGAAGCCCCTCTAAATTTACATGATTCTGCCTCTCCCCTCCCTACTAAATTTGCATACATCTTTTAATATTACTTAGTTGTGTCCAACTCTTTGCTACCCCATGGACTATAGAGTCCATGGAATTCCCCAGGCCAGAATACTGGAGTGGGTAGCCTTTCCCTTCTCCAGGGAATCTTCTCAACCCAGGGATTGAACCCAGGTCTCCCGCATTGCAGGCAGCTTCTTTACCAGCTGAGCCACAAGGGAAGCCCTTTAATATTATATAACATATGTATTTATAAATTACCTATATAGTATTTTGCATACTTTCAGACTTTAGGTAAATGGCATCACACTGTATATTATCATCCTGCAAACTGATTTTTTATTCAACATTATGTTTTTCAGATTGATCCATTTAACAGATGTAGTTCTAGTTCATTTAGTTGATGAGTTTTAACTGCTGAATAATATTCCATTGTGTGTGTGTGTGTGTATACTCTGATTTGTTTGAATGTAATTTTTGGAGTCTATTCTCTTGTTAATGGATTTTTAGGTTGGTTCCTTTATATATATATATATATTTAAAGGAAAAAAAAATTAAGAGTTACTCCTCAAGCCATCAAGTCACTTTCAGACACTTACTATGTGAAAGAGGTCTGGACTAGAGTCGGGGGTCCTCTCTCAGCCCGATAGTGGCAACTTGTCATTTTTCTCTGAACTCTTCCCCATTTGTTCATTGATGGTCAAAGTCATTTAGAACTTTAGATAGTGTGGTCAGTGTCTAAAGGCCTTTCCAGTTCTAGAATTTTCTGTATTAAGAGCATTCATCTATTCAGCAGATATTGCTTGAGCAGTGCATTCTATATACCAGGCACTGTTCTTAATGTGGGGATACAGAAGTGAATAAATGAGCATGCCAAGGCATATCTCCTTAAGTACATGGGCAACAATTTCTTTGGGGTGTAATGAGCTTTCTGACCCAACATGAAGTACTAGTCAAAGGACAAAGAACAAAGGGGGCGTCTCTTGCAAAGCTGAGGCTAGGCAGTGCACATCCTTTTTGTCCTCTGCTTTCTGAATTAGTTGGCTCAGGCTGCCATTAAAAAAACACCAAAGACTAAGGATTATTGCTGTAGCCTCCTAACTGGTCTCCCTGCTCTTGTCTGTCTCCCTACAGTATATAGGCACTTGTGTCTTCCTCCCCGCCTTTTTTTTTTTTTTTTGCTTAAAATTAGTTCTCTAAGATTATCCATGTTGTTGCATGTGACCATTTATTACTGCATATAACTGCAGTATTACTGCATTATCGCATGTGATTTTTATTACTGTAGAATATGTGATTCATAAATATATCACACATTAACTATTCCTCTCTTCAAAGATATTTGAGTTGTTTCCAGTTCTAGTCTGTTAAGAACAGTGCTCTATGAATCTTCTTGTGTCTCTTGGTACATGTGTTCATGAGTTCTTTGGGTATATGACTTCATGAGCTCAGGGGTAGGATTGCTAGGTCCATAGTTCATGTCCATATTCAACTTCAGAGATATACCAAACAATTTTATGACTTTGTACCACTACTAGCAGAGTTTATTCCTCTACAATCTTGGCACCATCAGACTTCCAATTTGTGCCGATCTGATGTGTGTAATGTTTGCTTGTTGTGGTTTTTATGTGTAGTTCCCAATTTACTGGACATTTGGATAAATTATTTTGTGAAGTGCCTATTCAGATCTTTTGCTGGCAAAGTAATATCTCTGCTTTTTAATATGCTGTCTAGGTTGGTCATAGCTTTTCTTCCAAGGAGCAAGCATCTTTTAATTTTATGGCTGCAGTCACCATCTGCAGTGATTTGGGAGCCCAAAAAATTTAAAAAAAAAAAACATTTTTTTCCTTTATAATAGGACTATAATACATCTGGAATTTATTTTTATATACAGTGTGATTTTTCTTAAGGCTGATAAATTTTCTCGCCAACGTTTATTGAAAAGCCCTGTTTTCCCCTTTATTTTCCAGTACCACCTCTATTATGAATCAAATATGATTTTGGACTGTATTTTGCTCTATTGGTCTATTTGGTCAATTTTGAAATCAGCTTGTCATGTTTAAAGAAAAATTTTGTTGAGATTTTGGCTAGATGTGGACTGAATACATATAATATATATATATTTGGAGAAAATGTGTGTGTTTATAAGATTGAGTAATCTAATCCATGAACATTGGTCTATCTCTCCATTTATATAGACCAATAAAAGATATATGTGATGAAAATTTTAGTTATCCTTTTACTGTTGATTTCTACTGTTGTATTATGGTCAGAGAATATCCTTTGTATCAGTGCTGTCCAGTAGAATTTTCTTCAACAATGGAAATGTTCTGTATTTGTGCTATCTAATATAATAGCTTCTGTGTGGCTTCTGAGCACCTGAAATCTGGCTAGTGCAACTAAGAAACTGAACTTTCAATTTTATTTAATCTTAATGAATTTAAAAGGCAACTTATGACCAGTGGCTATCATGTGGGGCAGAACAGCTCTATATGATTTCAGTACGTTGAAATTTCTTAACATTTACTTCATAATGAAGCATTTGGTAATTTTTTAAAAGTGCTCCCTGTATGCAAAACAGAATTTATTCAGTAGGTGTTGGGTACAAATATGTCCAGTAGGTGAAATCTGTTAATCTTGTTGTTTAAATTTTCTATACCGTTGGCTTACCTTTTTGTCTGCTCTAACAATGATCAAGACAAGTGTGTTTAAAATCTCCCACTCTAACTGTCAATTGCCTATTTTTATTTGTATTTCTGTCAAATTTTGCTTTATATATTTCAAGGCAGTGTGCACCTAAAATTAGAATTGTCGTCTTATTAGAAAACTGAATATTTTATCAATATAAAGTATCCTTCTTTATTTATCTTGTTTTTTGCCTTAATATCCACTCCATCTGACATTATATAGTTATCCCATCTTATTTTTTGTTCACTTGATTTTTTTCTCTCTTTCACATTTTTTCTTTTCTTTCTCCCTTCTTTTGAGTGAATTGTTTTTGTGCTAGTTATTTTTGTCTTTTTTCCTCTCTCTCCAGAAAATTATATACTTTGAATGATTACCTTATAAAGTCTAACATGCTACTTCAATTTATCAAAGTCTGATACAGGGACCTTAAAATAATTTAATTCCATTTATCTCTTTCCTGACTCATATGCTACTGTTTTAGTAAACTTTCATTCTATATATTTTCACCACCAAAAACATTATTATTTTTGTTTTAGAGTCAAGTTTATTTAGATTTACTTATAAATTCACTGTTTATCTTCCAGCACCCCAAACCCTCTGTCTGGAATCATTTTCTTCCTGCCCAAAATACATCTTTCTAAATTTCCTTTAATGCAGTTCTCTAATGGTAAACTTTCTCTGATTTTATCTGAAAATGTTTTTATTTGGTCTTCATTCCTGAAGGATATTTTCACAGCCTACAGAATTTTAGATCTCATGGGTTTAGAATTTTAGAATTCTGCTGTCTTTTAGCTTCCATCGCTGCTGAGAGGCCAGCTCTTAGTCTGTTGTTTCTCTGAAGATAATGTGTCTTTTTCTCCTTTGAGTTGCTTTTCAGATTATTATTATTTTTTTTAACCTTACTTGGGTTTTCCAAACCTGTGTGTGAACATTGTCTTTCATCATTTATAGAAAATTCTTGCCTCTGCATCTTTATCCCTTTTTTCTCCTTTTGAGACTCCAGTTAAGCTCATATTATGCCTTCTCATTGAATCCTCTGTGTATATTACCTTCTCTTTTTCTTTGCCCATGCTGCATTTGGATAAGTTTCTATCCTATTCTGTAGTTTATTGAATCTCTTTAGCTATGTCTAATCTCTTAAACCCAACCATTGCATTCTTAATTTATTCATTGTATTTTTCAGTTTTAAAGTTCTTGATTACTTTTCTACAGTAACTGCCTTGGGCCATACTCTATATCAGCACACAGGGAAATAAGTTACCATGAACAAGAACAAGAAACTGACCATAGACACTAAACCAGACTTCAGTAACTGGGCACAGGATATATTCACATAGCACCCAGGTTTGGCATTTGGTTTCAAGGCTAGATTTCTATCCTTCTCCCTCCTTGGAACTGCAGTAGTCTAAGCAGTGGGTTGGTAGCAGATGTGGTCCTGCTTTTATGAGTTACGAGGCCCTCTTCACTGCCTCCAGTTTCACATGGTGAGCGTGTTTCCCAACCACCAGGTAGCATTTTAAGTTCCTTCTCTCAAAATGGAAAGAATAGTGCTGATACCTGTGGCTTTATTCCTGCTGACTGCTCACTTATGCTCGGCATTTCTATTCTGATCGTAGTGTATGTATCTATCTTGGTTTTGAGGCTGGCTGTATATCTATTGATTTCTCTTTTTATTTTTATCATTGATATGTATATTGGGGTTATCAAAGTATGAATTCACTCTTCCATCTTGATCAGAACTCTTTCCTTTTATTAATTCTCAAATTCAGCTACTTCTGTTATTTTACTCCAAGCACTAAGCAGCTGTATCATTTCTTAATAGGCCACTGGACATGTGAAAAGAAGCAATGAAATGAGAGAGGTTTCCACATATACAGATTGCATTCATGAAGTAATTTATTTCATTGATTCTAACATACCAGTTCACTGTACAAATATCAAAAGTGTTTTATGAACCTCTAGGGAAGAAAAAATATTGTCAGTGAAATTATGACATGCCATCAATCATGATGAATCCTCATATCAGAAACATGTTCAGTTCAGTTCAGTTGCTCAGTTGTGTCCAACTCTTTGCAACCCCATGGACTGCAGCACATCAGGCCTCCCTGTCCATCAGCAACTCCCAGAGTCTACCCAAACTCATGTCCATTGAGTCAGTGATACCATCCAACCATCTCATCCTCTGTTATCCCCTTCTCCTCCTGCCTTCAGTCTTTCCCAGCATTAGGGTCTTTCCCAATGAGTCGCTTCTTCTCATCAGGTGGCCAAAGTATTGCAGTTTCAGCTGCAGCATCAGTCCTTCCAATGGATACTCAGGACTGATTTCCTTTAGGATGGACTGGTTGGATCTCCTTGCAGTCCAAGGGACTCTCAAGAGTCTTTTCCAACACCACAGTTCAAAAGCATCAATTCTTTGGTGCTCAGCTCTCTTTATAGCCCAACTCTCACATCCATACATGACCACTGCAAAAACCATAGCCTTGACTAGACAGACCTTTATTGGCAAAGTAATGTCTCTGCTTTTTAATATGCTATCTAGGTTGGCCATAACTTTCCTTTCAAAGAGTAAGCATCTTTTAATTTCATGGCTGCTGTTACCATCTGCAGTGATTTTGGAGCCAAAAAATATTAAGTTTGCCACTGTTTCCTTGGTTTCCCCATCTATTTGCCATGAAGTGATGGGACTGGATGCCAGGATCTTAGTTTTATGAATGCTGAGCTTTAAGCCAACTTTTTACTCTCCTCTTTCATTTTCATCTAGAGGCTTTTTAGTTCTTCTTCACTTTCTGCCTTAAGAGTGGTGTCATCTGCATCAGTTCAGTTCAGTCGCTCAGTCGTGTCTGACTCTTTGTGACCACATGAATCGCAGCACGCCAGGCCTCCCTGTCCATCACCAACTCCCGGAGTTCACTCAGACTCACATCCATCGAGTTGGTGATACCATCCAGCCATCTCATCCTCTGTCGTCCCCTTCTCCTCCTGCCCCCAATCCCTCCCAGCATCAGAGTCTTTTCCAGTGAGTCAACTCTTCGCATGAGGTGACCAAAATACTGGAGTTTCAGCTTTAGCATCATTCCTTCCAAAGAAATCCCAGGGCGGATCTCCTTCAGAATGGACTGGTTGGATCTCCTTGCAGTCCAGGGGACTCTCAAGAGTCTTCTCCAACACCACAGTTCAAAAGCATCAATTCTTTGGCTCTCAGTTTTCTTCACAGTCCAACTCTCACATCCATACATGACCACTGGAAAAACCATAGCCTTGACTAGACGGACCTTTGTTGGCAAAGTAATGTGTCTGCTCTTCAATATGCTATCTAGGTCATCTGCATATCTGAGGTTATTGACATTTCTCCCAGCAATCTTGATTCCAGCTTGTGCTTCTTCCAACCCAGCGTTTCTCATGATGTACTCTGCATAGAAGTTAAATAAGCAGGGTGACAATATACAGCCTTGACATACTCCTTTCACTATTTGGAACCAATCTGTTGTTCCATGTCCAGTTCTAACTGTTGCTTCTTGACCTGCATACAGATTTCTCAAGAGGCAGATCAGGTGGTCTGGTATTCTCATCTCTTTCAGAATTTTCCACAGTTTGTTGTGATCCACACAGTCAAAGGCTTTGGCATAGTCAATAAAGGAGAAATAGATGTTTTTCTGGAACTCTCTTGCTTTTTTGATGATCCAACAGATGTTGGCAATTTGATCTCTGGTTCCTCTGCTTTTTCTAAAACCAGCATGAACATCTGGAAATTCATGGTTCACGTATTGCTGAAGCCTGGCTTGGAGAATTTTGAGCATTACTTTAGTAGCATGTGAGATAAGTGCAATTGTGCTATAGTTTGAGCATTCTTTGGCATTGCCTTTCTTTGGGATTGGAATGAAAACTGACCTTTTCCAGTCCTGTGGCCCGGGTTGTGAAGATCTTTTTTGTATAGTTCTTCTGTGTATTCTTGCCACCTCTTCTTTATATCTTCTGCTTCTGTTAGGTTCATACCATTTCTGTCCTTTGTTGAGCCTATCTTTGCATGAAATGTTCCCTTGGTATCTCTAATTTTCTTGAAGAGATTTCTAGTCTTTCCCATTCTATTGTTTTTCTCTATTTCTTTGCTCTGATCACTGAGGAAGGCTTTCTTATCTCTCTTTGATATTCTTTGGAACTCTGCATTCAAATGGGTATATCTTTCCTTTTCTCCTTTGCTTTTCGCCTCTCTTCTTTTCACAGCTATTTGTAAGGCCTCCTCAGACAGCCATTTTGCTTTTTAGCATTTCTTTATCTTGAGGATGGTCTTGATCCCTGTCCCCTGTACAATGTCACAAACCTCCATCCATAGTTCATCAGGCACTCTATCAGATCTAATCTATTTCTTACTTAAATCTATTTCTTACTTAAATCTATTTCTCACTTCCACTGTAATTGTAAGGTAAGGGATTTGATTTAGGTCATACCTGAATGGTCTAGTGGTTTTCCCTAGTTTCTTCAATTTAAGTCTGAATTTGGCAAAAAAGAGTTCATGACCTGAGCCACAGTCAGCTCCCGGTCTTGTTTTTGCTGACTGTATAGAGCTTCTCCATCTTTGGCTGCAAAGAATATAATCAGTCTGATTTCGAGGTTGACCATCTGGTGATGTCCATGTGTAGAGTCTTCTCTTGTGTTGTTGGAAGAGGATGTTTCCTATGACCAATGCATTTTCTTGGCAAAATTCTATTAACCTTTGCCCTGCTTCATTCTGTACTCCAAGGCCAAATTCGCCTGTTACTCCAGGTGTTTCTTGACTTCCTACTTTTACGTTCCAGTCCCCTATAATGAAAAGGAGATCTTTTTTGGGTGTTAGTTCTAAAAGGTCTTGTAGGTCTTCATAGAACCATTCATCTTCAGCTTCTTCAGCATTATTGATCAGGGCATAGACTTGGATTACCGTGATATTGAATGGTTTGCCTTGGAAATGAACAGAGATCATTCTGTCATTTTTGAGATTGCATCCAGGTACTGCATTTTGGACTCTTTTGTTAACTATGATGGCTACTCCATTTCTTCTAAGGGATTCTTGCCCACCATCATATCAGAAATATGTAGTTTACACTAATATTCATTGATTCTACAGGCCACCAACTGTGCTACATCACTTAAGCATGATTTACACAACGCTAAGTCATAGAGAAGAAATCAGTGTTATATTTAAAAGCTAATATTCTGGACTTTGTATCATGCACTCATTATAAAGTACGTGACAGTGTGCACAGACATCCCTGTCTCCTCCCATTTCTTACTCAGTGGTTTAAATCAGTGCTTCTCAAACTCTCCATGGTAAAAGACAAGTTTGGGTTTTTCTCCCAACTCCCTGCAGCCTGATACATTTGGCCCTACTGTTCAAGATTAGTTCATGGCTCATACCACACATGATTTACCATGCAAGTTTGACAACACCCAAACTGGGCTATACTGTTAATGAGATAAGGCCCCGTCATACTCTTTGATGAAAAATAAAACAGTCTCAATGTCTGTTTTTATTCTCATGCAGACTAGTAACAGTTTGTGGGCCAGCACTAGCCACAGGCCCCCACTCTGAGTGGTACTGACTTAAAATAACATCATCTATTCCAGTTATCAGAAGACTAGAGAAATTCAGAATTACATTGTCATCAGAAATTTCTTTTCTAGGTTAAAATAAAGGCACATCTGGTCCATTCTAGGACTCTTTGCTTCTTATAATAACATGAATGTAAAGATGGGCTTGATAAATGACAGAAATGGTATGGACCTAACAGAAGCAGAAGATATTAAGAAGAGGTGGCAAGAATACACAGAAGAACTGTACAAAAAAGATCTTCACGACCCAGATAATCATGATGGCGTGATCACTGACCTAGAGCCAGACATCCTGGAATGTGAAGTCAAGTGGGCCTTAGAAAGCATCACTAGGAACAAAGCTAGTGGAAGTGATGGAATTCCAGTTGAGCTATTCCAAATCCTGAAAGATAATGCTGTGAAAGTGCTGCACTCAATATGCCAGCAAATTGGGAAAACTCAGCAATGGCCACAAGATTGGAAAAGGTCAGTTTTCATCCCAATCCCAAAGAAAGGCAATGCCAAAGAATGCTCAAACTACCGCACAATTGCACTCATCTCACACGCTAGTAAAGTAATGCTCAAAATTCTCCAAGCCAGGCTTCAGCAATATGTGAACCGTGAACTTCCTGATGTTCAAGCTGGTTTTAGAAAAGGCAGAGGAACCAGAGATCAAATTGCCAACATCCGCTGGATCATGGAAAAAGCAAGAGAGTTCCAGAAAAACATCTATTTCTGCTTTATTGACTATGCCAAAGCCTTTGACTGTGTAGATCACAATAAACTATGGAAAATTCTGAAAGAGATGGGAATACCAGACCACCTGATCTGCCTCTTGAGAAATCTGTATGCAGGTCAAGAAGCAACAGTTAGAACTGGACATGGAACAACAGACTGGTTCCAAATAGGAAAAGGAGTACGTCAAGGCTGTATATTGTCACCCTGCTTATTTAACTTCTATGCAGAGTACATCATGAGAAATGCTGGACTGGAAGAAGCGCAAGTTGGAATCAAGATTGCTGGCAGAAATATCAATAACCTCAGATATGCAGATGACACCACCCTTATGGCAGAAAGTCAAGAGGGGCTAAAAAGCCTCTTGATGAGAGTGAAAGTGGAGAGTGAAAAGGTTGGCTTAAAGCTCAACATTCAGAAAACGAAGATCATGGCATCTGGTCCCATCACTTCATGAGAAACAGATGGGGAAACAGTGGAAACAGTGTCAGACTTTATTTTTCTGGGCTCCAAAATCACTGCAGATGGTGACTGCAGCCATGAAATTAAAAGACGCTTACTCCTTGGAAGGAAAGTTATGACCAAGCTAGATAGCATATTCAAAAGCAAAGACATTACTTTGCCAACAAAAGTTCGCCTACTCAATGCTATGGTCTTTCCTGTGGTCATGTATGGATGTGAGAGCTGGACTGTGAAGAAGGCTGAGTGCTGAAGAATTGATGCTTTTGAACTGTGGTGTTGGAGAAGACTCTTGAGAGTCCCTTGGACTGCAAGGAGATCCAACCAGTCCATTCTGAAGGAGATCAGCCCTGGGATTTCTTTGGAAGGAATGATGCTAAAGCTGAAACTCCAGTATTTTGGCCACCTCATGCGAAGAGTTGACTCATTGGAGAAGACTCTGATGTTGGGAGGGATTGGGGGCAGGAGAAGGGGACGACAGAGGATGAGATGGCTGGATGGCATCACTGACTCAATGGATGTGAGTCTGAGTGACCTCCGGGAGTTGGTGATGGACAGGGAGGCCTGGCGTGCTGCCATTCATGGGGTCTGATCTGATTTGATCTGATCTGATATATGCATATATCTATATATATTAGACAAGTAAAGGGTAAAGAACTTAAAGATGAATTGATGAAACATTTCAATTTTCATTGGCTCAGAGCCAAAATTAGATGTTTGCAATGACTACAGTCTCCCTCTTCTGTCCTTGTATTGATGAAAAGCAAAAGCAACCAACAAAATTAACTGCTTTTATCCTTTTCAGAGGAAATTGTTTTATTTCTCAAGAAAAAGAGGGTTTAGCTCTTTATCTCTGATTGCTCATCAAATTATTTGAATGCCCAAACCTGAGAAAGTGGAGAAGGAAATGGCAAAATCCTCCAATATTCTTGCCTGGGAAATCCCATGGACAGAGGAGCCTGGTGGGCTACAGTCCATGGGGTTGCAGAGTTGGACATGACTTAGTGACAAAACCACCATCACCATCTGAGAAAGAGTAATGGAAAGAGAATGAACTGGGGTATTAAACAACTGTTTTTACTTGGCTTAATTTTTCTCCTTTCAGGTATCAATCACGGAGATCTTAACGACCTCAATATTTTAATAGTGTCCAGCAAGTCAGCCTTTGGAGATGCTGTGTATCAGGTGTCTGGGATTTTAGATTTTGATGACATGAGCTACGGTTACTATGTGTTTGAAGTTGCGATCACCATCATGTACATGATGATTGAAAGCAAGACTCCTATACAAGTAGGAGGTCATGTCCTTGCTGGGTTTGAAAGTGTGGTCCCACTGACTCCTGTGGAGAGACGTGCTTTGTTTGTACTTGTATGCAGTCGTTTTTGTCAGTCACTTGTCCTAGATGCACACTTTTGCCAGCTATACCCAGAGAATGAAGAATATCTCATGCTTACTGCAAAAACCGGGTGGAAGCACTTACAGCAAATGTTTGACATGGGCCGGAAAGCTGTAGAAGAAATCTGGTTTGAAACTGCCAAGTCCTATGAATCTGGGATCTCCATGTGACTAGATAAAAATTCACATTAACTTGGGTAACGAAGAGCCAATAGGACCTAATCTAATTCCATAAAGGGTTTTCCTGCACAGTTAAAGATAAACTGATGAAACGTATCAATGCACACGTAACCACTAAGGTCTTATAATAATTTCATGACCATTTTTTTAACCTAAGAAAGTACTGCATGTGAAAGCATGTCTTTCTATGAGTTTCACTTGCCTTGTGTATCAAACATGCAGAGTGATATTTTGAATCAAATAATCTCTCAAGATCAATGATTTTTTTTTTTACTTTGAAAGGACTATATATGTATAGACATATTCACATATTTTAGATAAGTGAATGCAACATACAGACCTAGTTAACATATCACCAGTTCTGTGAAGCCTTCTCCCATCTCTTCATTGTTCAGAATCTCGTTGAACTCTGCCTTTTGTATGGCACATCACTTGGTGTCATGGGTGATGGCTGTGTAGTCATCTAGTCTAAGAGCTATTTGAGGGCAGAAACCATGTAAATTGTTTTTTTGTCTTTCATCCATTCTTACACTGGTATAGTACCTTTCCCATGGTCTTTAAAAATATTTTCAAAATTAATGTATTCTAGAAGAAAGGCTGGAGAAAATAAGGCACACACTAAGATGCCTCAGGAGAAAACAGATGCAGTATTCATAAGAGAAAGCTTTAACTTGTCTGAGAGGGCAGTTGAAACTGAAACTCCAGAGGCAGATGCCAGCACTCACTGGAACTGCAAGTAAGCAAATAAGACACCCAGACAAGGCCACTAACTCACGAGGTATCTAAATAGTTTTCACGCTGATACCGAGAAAGCCCCAAGCAGATATTTTTAAATCCTCTACCATTTATGTTTCTTTTCATATGAATGTATAATATTGGAGAAAACAGCTTATGTAAACCTGACTTTATTCATACTACTGTATTTCCTTCACTGATTTCTGGTTATGTCTCCCTTAGTATGATAAACAGTAAATAGTCATTTACTTTATTTCGTCTTGTCATTTGTAGCTCTCCATTCTCTGTGGGCGACTCAAGTCTAGAACCCTGGCCATTCAAACACCTTTTTAGTAGTTATCTCTTTTGATATATATGAGAATATATATATATTCTCATATATATTATATATATATATATATATAAAACCATCTAACGACCTACCTACAGAGCTATCTATTCTCTCCAAACTAGGTCTCTGAATTTTGTATCAATCATTTGTATCACTCTTATGTTCACCTTTAACTTCTCTGTGCCTCAGTTTCCTTGTCTGTGAAGGTGAAGTAGCACCTATCTTACAGTTCCTGTAACACTTACTTGAAGGAGTAAGTTGTGAGGATTTCTTAGCAATTAATGCAAAGTTCTTAGCACAGGGCTTGGCACATATAAAAGACTTAATAAATGTCTACTAAGTGAATGAACCAGGTTACCCAAACTCAGAATACTGGAGTACTTTTCTTTTTGCTTCTCATATTCAGTCAGTGATCTGATTCTTAGGAATCAGAATTTTAGATCAGTAAATGATGATCAAATCCATATCCTTCCTGCTGTACTGTTTAGCAGTGTATAATAAAAACCAATATTTATTGAGTATTAAGTATTTAAAAGAAAACTCTTTCTACTCTCACAATAATTCTGACACTAAACATCTGGGGTTTTCCCCTCACATTAAACAATTTGACACTAACTATCCAAAAAGCAAGAGAGTTCCAGAAAAACATCTATTTCTCCTTTATTGACTATGCCAAAGCTTTTGACTGTGTGGATCACAACAAACTGTGGAAAATTCTTCAAGAGATGGGAATACCAGACCACCTGACCTGCCTCTTGAGAAACTTCTATGCAGGTCAGGAAGCAACAGTTAGAACTGGACATGGAACAACAGGCTGGTTCCAAATAGGAAAAGGAGTACGTCAAGGCTGTATATTGTCACCCTGTTTATTTAACTTATGTGCAGAGTACATCATGAGAAATGCTGGGCTGGAGGAAGCACAAGCTGGAATCAAGATTGCTGGGAGAAATATCAATAACCTCAGATATGCAGATGACACCACCCTTAAGGCAGAAAGTGAAGAGGAACTAAAAAGCCTCTTGATGAAAGTCAAAGAGAAGAGTGAAAAAGTTGGCTTAAAGCTCAACATTCAGAAAACAAAGATCATGGCATCCGGTCCCATCACTTCATGGAAAATAGATGGGGAAACAGTGTCAGACTTTATTTTTGGGTGCTCCAAAATCACTGCAGATGGTGACTGCAGCCATGAAATTAAAAGACGCTTACTCCTTGGAAGGAAAGTTATGACCAACCTAGATAGCATATTCAAAAGCAGAGACATTACTTTGCCAACAAAGGTCTGTCTAGTCAAGGCTATGGTTTTTCCAGTGGTCATGTATGGATGTGAGAGTTGGACTGTGAAGAAAGCTGAGCACCGAAGAATTGATGCTTTTGAACTGTGGTGTTGGTTTGAACTGTGGTGTTGGAGAAGACTTTTTTTTTTTTTACTTTTTCCTTTATTGGCAACTTTGGATGCATTTTTAGGTTTTGGTTCCCAGAGGGCATTTTTTACAAATCTTGAAGCCGCAACCCTGTCCAGCTTGCCAGCCTTTTTCTTGTCTGTTATTTCCTTGACTCTGTTCATGTATACTCTGATTCTCTCCAGTTCCTGCTTTACTGGATGTTCCTTGGGATTGACTCCCTGAGTTGCCAAATAAACCCAAAACATTGAATTTAATGTGTAAGCAGAAATTAAATCCACTTTTGCCTGTTCAAGTGGGTCCAACTTCTGCAACAACTCATTTCTAGAAACAGACATCATGGTCTTCAGCATTTCATCCACAGCACCAATGGAATTCTCAAATGTTGATAAATATTCATGAATTTCTACTGGATAGTCTGCATTAATTCCTTCACCTGCCATTACAATCAACGTTATGGAGGCTGGAAGTCCAAGATCAGTGTGTCAGTATGGTCAGATGATTATCTTCCAGTCGAGGACTTCCAACTTCTTGTATTAATATCATCACTTGGGGAAGGAAGGGAGAAGACTGTGAGAGTCCCTTGGACTGCAAGAAGGTCTAACCAGTCCATTCTGAAGATCAGCCCTGGGATTTTTTTGTAAGGAAGGAAGGAAAAGGGAAACACGAACAATTGGGGCGCCCCCTGGGGGAAATGGAGACCCGGGGGAAAGACGGAGGGGGGGGGGGGGGGGGGGGGGGGGGGGAAGGGGAGGAGAGAGAAGAAGAGGGGGGGAGGGGAAAAGGGGGGCGAGGGGGGGGGGAGGGGGGGGGGCCCGGGGGGGGGGGGGGGGAAGGGGGGGGGGGGGGGGGGGGGGTTTTTGGGGGGGGAAAAAGTGGGAAAAAAAAGAGAGACAGAAAAGAAAAGATTTGGAGCTAGAGCAGACCCCCCAGGTTAAGGGCCCAGTCCCTCAAAACTGCCTTCACTTCAGATGCTAGCCTCAAGTCCCAAGTTGTGCTTCTGACCAACTGGCTGTAAGTTGGGGGTTCTCATGACCCCCTCCTCGGGTTCTATAATTTGCTAGGACAGCTCACAGAACTCAGGGAAATGCTTACTTGTGTTTATTAATTTATTATAAAGGGTATGATAATAAAAGATGAACAGAGGAAGAAGCATATAAGGTGAGGTCCAGAAGGGGCCTAAGCGCTGAAGCTCTGTCTGTCTTGAGTTGCAGAGCACTATGCTCCTGGCATGTGGATCTGCTCACCAACCCAGAAGCTCCTGAACCTCTTTGGTTAGGGCTTTTATAGTTACTTCATTATGTAAGTATGGTTGATCAAATCATTGACCACTGGTGGTTAAATCAATCTCCATCCCCTCCCCCTCCCCAGAAGGCAGGAGTGACGCTGAAAGTTCCAGTCCTCTAGTCCCTTGGTTGGTTCCGTTCATAACCAGCCCCCATCCTTCATGACACCTCGTTAGCATAAATTCAGATGTAGCTGAAAGCAGCTTATTATGAATAAAAAAGACACTCCTCTCTCCCCTACCACTCAGAAAATTACAAGAGTTTTAAAGGCTTTAAAACAGGGGACAAAGACCAAACATATATTTTATGTTATATTACAGCACTTTACATGCATTATCTCACTTAATCTCCACTATAAACCCATGAGAGAAGTACTCTTATGATTAATTCCCATTTTCAAATGAGGAAATAGATGCTTAAAAAGTTGAAGGAGTTTGCTCCAAGAGAACCAGGTACCCACACCACTTCCTCTCTCCCCCTTTCTCTCCTCCCTGTGGGCTCACCTAACACACACCCTGTGTTAGGACAATCAAATGAGATGATTCACAGAAAAATACTTGTGCTTCTCAAATTTAAGGGGTTGTGATTTTTATCTGGTTTGACCCTTTAGGAATCTGGGGACTAGAAAAATGAACTAAAACTTGTATTTCACTCCCAGACCACTATTCATTTTCTTACACCGTGAAACTCTTAGGTTTCTGAGAGTTCAAGATTTCCTACTTGTTTGGTCCTCCAGTTAACATGGGTTCTCTTTCCCTGAATTATGAATATAAATATTGCTGACCACCCTTTCAATTAAATACGTGCTGCCTTGCATTGCTATTTTACTATGTGGTGTTTGCTGCAGCTTATCTCCAGTCAATCAGTTCAGTGTGGCTTATAAACTCATTGGTGGCATAAACTGAATATTTATTTCATTATCTTCAGAACCAAGTTCCCTGCCCAGTGCCTAGCACACCCTTAATAAAGATCTCTCTGATGAACTGTTAGAATGAACGCACATCTACAGGTCTTTGGTTCTTTCCACCAATGAGGAGAAAATCCAGTTCTAGGTTTGGGAATTAATACCATTTGTCCAGCAAAGACTCTACTCTTGCAAGTATCTTTTCCTGTCCAGGCTTTTAGCCTTTCTTGGCTACAACAGAGCTTTAGTTTCTGGTCTTAATATCCACCCTACATCCTTCATATTAAAAAAGGTTTCCTGGTTGGCTCAGACAGTAAAGAATCTGCCTGCAGTGCAAGAGAACTGGGTTCGATTCTTGGGCCTGGAAGATCCCCTAGAGAAAGGAATGTCCACCTACTCCAGTTTTCTTGCCTGGAGAACTCCATGGACAGAAGAGGCTGGCGGGCTACATCCTTCATGTTAGGGGCAGATAAAAACTCTAGTTACATTAAATTGCTGTGTGACAATTTAACCAAAAACTTAGTGGCTTAAAAGCTCAATAATGTTTTTTAATCTTATGGTGTCTTCAGGTCATGAATTCAGACAGGCATTAGGACAGCTTGTCTCTCCTCCATGATGTCTGAGAACTTAGGTGGGAAAACCTGAATGCTGGGGAGGTTTCATGGCTAGGGGAGATTCAGTGACAGAGGACTAAAAGCATCTGGAGGAATCCTCACTCACAAATCTGGTGGGACACCCTGGAACCTCATCTGGGCTGTTGGTGGAACATCTCTCCGTTTGGTCTCTGCTCCCTCACAGCATGGTGCTGGGGTTCCAAGAAATACCTGCCCAAGAGAACAAGACCAGAATATATATTTTATGACCTGCTTGTGAAAGTCATATGATACTACTTCCATTGAAGTCACAAGCCCACCCAGATACAGGGCAAGGGGACACAGAACCTCTAAGTGGGAAGCATCCTTGCCACATTGTAGGAGGAACATGTGGGACGGGAGATCATGAGGCTTCATCATCCTAAAACATCAATTTAATCCTCTTTTCCCACTACCTACAGAGAAAAAATTCTGTCATTGAAAGTGTTCTAAATTTGGCCTAAAATACCTTTCCTCTATTCCTCCGTTTATTGACTTCTTCACTGTGGCCAGGCAGAACTACTCTGTCAGCCACTTGTTAAACTCATTTTTACTTCTTCCCTTTTATCTCAATGGCTCCCTCTTCTTTTGACCTAATAAATTCTACCTCTCACTTAAAACTCTTAATGCTTAATTCTGCAGGATGAACTAAGGTTGCAGGGATCCTCAAGAGATCTCCAAAGTTACACTGCCACCTAAGGATGCTTTCAGAACACCATCTGTCTGGATGTGGCTTTGCCACCTTGCCTTGGGAAGCAGAAATGAATGGAGAGGCCTCAAACCACAGCTCATTCCCAAGCTACCTCCTTTTCAAAGCCCAGAACTCTGAATAATAAATTTTTGACCTACATGAAGAAGACAAAGTCCCTACCCTGTGGACCTTTTCTTGGAGGAGACTGTGAGCAAATGACTACACATTAATTCAGACCTAGTCAATCGTCTCCCTTGAAGAAACTTAAAACATGAATAGTAGATAATTTACATAGGGACTGAAGCCATATTTTAAAAAGTGGTGAAACAGAGAGATGGATAATGAAAACGCAAATAAACATAGTTTCTGTATAGAATATAACAGGTGTGTATGGTGATGGTAGGGTATTGCTTTAACTAGATTGGTCAGAGGAATCCTTTCTAATAACGTCAAAGGCAGAGGAGGATACTAATGTGAAAGTTCTCCCAAAGATGTAAACCTCATGATAATTTGCTTTATATGTATAAAAACACATGTAATAGCAATGAAAGTGGAAGGTATATTCAAGAAGGGAGATAATTAGAGGGAGGGCGAAAGGTAAAATCTGAGGTGCTTGGGCCCGTTTTGAGAACAGGGCAGAAAAGCAAGCAATTAACAGGCGATCCCACACCATTGCCACCAGGGAAGGCAAAGTGAAAGTGTTAACTTGCTCAGTCGTTTTGTCCAACTCTCTGTGACCCCACAGGCTCCTCTGTCCAGGGAATTCTCCAGGCAAGAATACTGAGGTGGGTTCATATTCCCGTCTCCAGGGGATCTTCCCAACCCAGGAATTGAACCCAGGTCTCCCGCATTGCATTGCAGGAAGATTCTTTACCACCTGAGAAGAAAAGTTATGTCCAACCTAGACAGCATATTAAAAAACAGAGACATTACTTTGCCAATGAAGGTCCGTCTAGTCAAAGCTATGGTTTTTGCAGTAGTCATGTATGGATGTGAGAGTTGGACTATAAAGAAAGTTGAGCACCAAAGAATTGATAATTCTGAACTGTGGTGTTGGAGAAGACTTGAGAGTCCCTTGGACAGCAAGGAGATCCAACTAGTCCATCCTAAAGGAAATCAGTCCTGAATATCCATTGGAAGGACTGATGCTGAAGCTGAAACTCCAATACTTTGGCCACCTGATGCTAAGAACTGACTCACTGGAAAAGACCCTGATGCTGGGAAAGACTGAAGGCGGGAGGAAAAGGCGTTGACAGAGGATGAGATGGTTGGATGGCATCACCGATTCAATGGACATGAGTTTGAGTAAGCTCCTGGAATTGGTGATTGACAGGGAAGCCGGACGTGCTGCAGTCTATGGGGGCGAAGAGTCGGACACGACTGAGAGTCGTGAACTGAACTCTGACTGAACTCAGTCAGATCTGACTGAACTGAACACCATTGCTCTCCTGGAGGTTGTGACTTAGTGCTGAACCGAAAGTGAAAGTGAAAATAGAGCGCAAAGCGTGGGAAAGGGTCATGAGCCATAATTCCACTTCCTCCTTGGCCAGCGTCTTCCTGCCCTCCTCCTCATGTTCTAGTGCCCCTTCGTTGGGCTGAGATCCCTGCCAGTGCCTTCGTACCCCAACTCCCCAGCGCCCGCGAAGGCAATATACTCTCGCTCCGCCCCCCAAAAAGAACTTCCGCGTCTTCGGCTGCCCCACCCCCGGCGGTTCTGCGCACGCGCGGGGGCCATATTAGCAGCGGATTCTCGGGCACTATCGTGTCTTTCCCGTGGAAAAAGGTCGGTCTCTACTCTTCAGCGTCTTCCCTTCGGTGAGCCTTTACCCGATGCGCACCCTCGGAAGCTTGGGCGCTCTCCCTGCAGGCCGGAGCCGTGAGCGTCGCGGCAGAGCGGGTCCCGGCCTGCAGCGGCCGCCGAGGAGCCATGGGCACGATGACTGTGCACCGGCTCGTCAGTGACGGACCCGCCAGAGAACTGGTCCCGGCCGGCCTCCATCGGGCTTCCCTGCGCTGACCGGGCATCGCGGGGCCGGGGACGCTCGGGCGGCGGGGCGGGCGTGGGCCTGGTGGGCAGGACAGAGTGGTAGGGCTGCCTCGGTCCCAGGAAGAGTTCGTACGCGAAAGTGAACCTGCGGGAGAGGAGGTGCGGGTGACTCCCCTCGGGCGGTTGACCGGCGTGGAGATGAGAAAGTTGTGTTCTCGCGCGAATCAAGCCCGGCGGGTCTCTGTGCCCTCCTGGCTCTGTGCTCTGGGCCACACTTACCTTTCAGCTGCCTGTTGCAGTACCCTCTTAACTGGTTATTTTGCTCCAGTCTTCACCAGCCAGGGCGATCTTTCTAAAATGCCAGTCAGCTCCTGTGGCTCTTTGGCCCAGCATCGTTCCTTGGAGCCCCATTGCTTAAGAGATAAAATTCAGTTTTTACCTGGACATTCGGGCCTTCGGGGCCTGATCCCTGTTTATCTTTCCATTCTTAATTCTCGATATTCCAGGATTTGGGAAAATTGGCTCTGGAGGCTGAAGTTTGGCTTTTCCACCAAGTCACGCTGAGCCCCAGTGTTGTCTTCTGCAGAAATAGTAATAATGCCAAAGATGACTGTCCCGCTTCTCCCTTTCATGGTTCAGGACGCCAGTATCATCCTCTGGAGAAAGCCTCAGCCTCTTAGCTTGGCATTCAAAGCTCTACATGATCTAGATACTTCTTTTAAAGTGAAAGTGAAGTCGCTCAGTCGTGTCCGATTTTTTGCGAGCCCATGGACTGTAACCTATCAGGCTCCTCCGTCCGGGATTTTCCAGGCAAGAGTGCTGGAGTGGATTGCCATTTCCTTCTCCAGGGGATCTTCTCGACCCAGGAATCGAACCGGGGTCTCCCGCATTGCGGGCAGACGCTTTACCGTCTGAGCCACCAGGGAAGATACTTGTTTAGTTCTTTAGTTTTTTCATATATCTATATATTTTTAAAAATTTTTAATTGGAGGATAATTGCTTAACAGTGTTGTTTTGGTTTCTGCTGTGCAAGTTGTGAATCAGCCATAAGTATGCATGTATCCTCCCCTCGCTCTGGAGACCTTCCTCCCAGCCACTCCCACCCCACCTTTCTAGGTTGACACAGAGCACTAGGCTGAGCACCTGTGCTCTACAGCGGCTTCCCACTAGTTATCTGGTTTACACATGACCGTGTGTGTATTTCAGTGCTACTCTCAGTTCGTCCCAACCTCTTCCTCCTGCCCCCCACTGTGCCCACAAGTCCCTTCTCTACATCTGTGTCTATCCCTGCCCTGCAAATAGGTTCATCTGTACCATTTTCCTAGATTCCTGTATATGTGTTAATATACAATATTTGTTTTTCACTTTGTGACTCACTTCACTCTATAACAGGCTCTAGATTCATCCACCTGGGTTCAACTGACTCCAATTAGTTCCTTACTATGACCAACTAATAGTTCATTGTGTCTATGAACACAGCTTCTTTACTCATTCATCTGTAGATGGACGTCTAGGTTGCTTCCGTGTCATCAGATCAGATCAGTCGCTCAGTCGTGTCCGACTCTTCATGACCCCATGAACTGCAGCACGCCAGGCCTCCCTGTCCATCACCAGCTCTCGGAGGTCACTCAGACTCACATCCATTGAGTCAGTGATGCCATCCAGCCATCTCATCCTCTGTCGTCTCCTTCTCCTTCTGCCCCCAATCCCTCCCAGCATCAGAGTCTTCTCCAATGAGTCAACTCTTCGCATGAGGTGGCCAAAATACTGGAGTTTCAGCTTTAGCATCATTCCTTCCAAAGAAATCCCAGGGCTGATCTCCTTCAGAATGAACTGGTTGGATCTTCTTGCAGTCCAAGGGACTCTCAAGTCTTCTCCAACACCACAGTTCAAAAGCATCAATTCTTCGGCACTCAGCCTTCTTCACAGTCCAGCTCTCACATCCATACATGGCCACAGGAAAGACCATAGCCTTGACTAGGCGAACCTTTGTTGGCAAAGTGATGTCTCTGCTTTTGAATATGCTATCTAGGTTGGTCATAACTTTCCTTCCAAGGAGTAAGCGTCTTTTAATTTCATGGCTGCAGTCACCATCTGCAGTGATTTTGGAGCCCAGAAAAATAAAGTCTGACACTGTTTCCACTGTTTCCCCATCTATTTCCCATGAAGTGATGGGACTAGATGCCATGATCTTCATTTTCTGAATGTTGAGCTTTAAGCCAACCTTTTCACTCTCCACTTTCACTTTCATCAAGAGGCTTTTGAGTTCCTCTTCACTTTCTGCCATAAGGGTGGTGTCATCTGCATATCTGAGGTTATTGATATTTCTCCCAACAATCTTGATTCCAGCTTGTGTTTCTTCCAGTCCAGCGTTTCTCATGATGTACTCTGCGTATAAGTTAAATAAACATGGTGACAATATACAGCCTTGACGTACTCCTTTTCCTATGTGGAACCAGTCTGTTGTTCCATGACCAGTTCTAACTGTTGCTTCCTGACCTACATACAGATTTCTCAAGAGGCAGATCAGGTGGTCTGGTATTCCCATCTCTCTCAGAATTTTCCACAGTTTATTGTGATCTACACAGTCAAAGGCTTTGGCATAGTCAATAAAGCAGAAATAGATGCTTTTCTGGAACTCTCTTGCTTTTTCCATGATCCAGTGGATGTTGGCAATTTGATCTCTGGTTCCTCTGCCTTTTCTAAAACCAGCTTGAACATCAGGAAGTTCACGGTTCACATATTGCTGAAGCCTGGCTTGGAGAATTTTGATGTTTTTTTAACTTCAGCAACTTGTCTGACCCATGAGCTGTCCTGCCTCAGTGCCCTTTGTTCATGCTTTCTCCTCTGCCTGGAGGGCCTTTTGTTTCTTTCTTCCCCTATTCTTCCTCTTAGACCTGAATGTTCTCAGCCTTATTTCTGCCTTTCCTGCCTCTAATATGGGCTCATATTCTGTATTTGTTTCACAAAAACTACTTTCTGGATTTTCTCCAACCTGTTCCCACTCTACCCTTAGTGCCTCTGTTTCCACACTGCTTTATAATTGTCCTTCTGTGTCTGCCTCCCTCACTGTAAACTCTTTAGGAAAGGGACTGGTCTTACCTATCTTGATATTTCAGCATTTAGCATAGTGCCTGGGTGCACCATAATGTTGGCTGAATGAAGAGAGTGGACAAAACAGATTTTTTTTCAAGTCAAGAAATGCTTTTTAAATTACAGATTTCATTTTAATAATTACCTTATTTTCTTTTTACAGGAATTGTCATAAACTTAAGAAAACATGGTGAGTTAATACACATGCCAATAAACTGTTGCCTGATAAATGGAATTGCTTGTACTCCTCTTACCAGCTTGCATGAGAAAATTGAATGATGTCTTCTTATCCGTTTCCTCCCATACGCTGAATTTTGCCTGCCAGGATGTGTTCTGTAAAATATTTGTGGGTTTGCAGGGGTTGACTTACTTTTAGTGGGTAGAAATCACTTGTATGTTTTTCCTTTGCAGTCTCGAAGATATGACTCCAGGACCACTATATTTTCTCCAGAAGGTAAAGTGTAAATTGTTTGATCTATCTCAAATAAAATTTAAAAAAATATTTTTAAGTGTTAAGTTGTTCATCCTTTTTGTACTTTGAGGTAGTTATGGTCACTAGGTTAATTATGTGCTTCATAAGACTATTAGTCAAAGTGGGACAGTTGTTTGTAGCTCTCTAGTGTTGTTGCTGATTGCTCTTGAACCAGTGGTGCAAGAACAAGGAGGAGAGTCTTGGCTTCTCGCTGCTTGTGTTTTGCAGGTCGCTTGTACCAAGTTGAATATGCCATGGAAGCTATTGGACATGCAGGCACCTGTTTGGGAATTTTAGCAAACGATGGTGTTCTGCTTGCAGCAGAGAGACGCAATATCCACAAGCTTCTTGATGAAGTCTTTTTTTCCGAAAAAATTTATAAACTGAATGAGTAAGTGCAATCTTAGGGAAGAGAGTTGAAAACATCTCATCATATTTTGGGAGGGCTATGCACTATGACACTGTACAATTGAACAGTTGGTTGTGTTTTTACTTCCAAAAATTCCTGGTTTTAACTTACTTGCTTCAAACCTCCTTGAGGCCTACGACCATAAATGCAGGGCCAGGTACTCCGTGGAGAAATGTTGTACAGTGATGAGAGTACAGGCATGGTGGTCACTCAGCCTTGGGTTAAATCTAGATTCCACCAATACAAGCTGTGACTTCACAGCTGTTGTTTAACTTCTCTGGGCCTCCACTAGAGCCTACTAGAGTGATTGTGTCAGTTCAATGAAATATACTGAATGAATGAAATAAGCTAGCACAGTATTAGGAATATAGGAGGACCTCCAGGTATTGTTTAGAATGCTTACGAGGAATTAGTTTTAATTATACTGAATCTTACCAAAGACCACGCCTCCTGGAGGTCTTGGAAAAGTTTAGACAGGGCCTGTACACTAGTGAAATTTCTGATATACTTGGGTGTACAGGACTGCAGCTAGCAGAGAGCTAAATTCGCTGAGGTGTGCCATGTGAATGTTGGCTATAGGGCCTTTTTGATACATGCACCCCAGAAAGTGTCATCCTTCCACAGAGTCATTGTTGGGCCCTCTCAAGCAGCCTGCAGGCTTGATTGGTCACAGTGCCAGAGGAGTCAAGGCTGTAGGAGAGCCAGGGCAGCCTTCAGGAAACAGGGGGTAGATAAAGAAAATGCACCTTCCCAGTGAGCCTAGCCCTGGGCTTCCTTGTCAAGCTCAAAAATATCCTGCCCTCCAGGTCCCTTCACCTTCACCCCCATCAAGTGAGGCCTTTGAAAGTGAGAGTACTTATACCCAAGAGTGTGAAGTAGTCTGTCTTCCTGTGTGACAAAACATTTTTCTTCCTTGTGGTTGAATCTTCTTGGGATTTACCCTAGCTTCCTAGTGTTTATTCTTTTGCCCTGTTCACAGGGTGGTAATGGTAAATGGATCTGTTATGAAGAACTCAAGGGTGCATTTGTTTATCTTATGTGTTGAATGACATCAAGTTGAAAGTTTCCAACAAAGATAAAACTCATGTAGTTTTTACCTGAAGGGTGTAGCAACTGTGAGTAAGCATGGTGAATTTCTAATAGAATTCAGTGTATTTTAAAACTTGTAAAATACCTCTGGCAAACATCCTCCCTAATTAAAGATAAATATCTTTCTTTTCTGCAAGGGATATGGCCTGTAGTGTGGCAGGCATAACTTCTGATGCTAATGTTCTGACGAATGAACTGAGGCTCATTGCACAAAGGTATGGTCATAAATAATTGATATGTAAAGTTAATTTTGATGTTTCTAAGAAGAATGCATTTTTTAAAAAAAGATTAAAGTCATTAAAAACCTATTAACTGAAAATTACAGATTGTTTATTTCTTTAACCAAACTTGTAAAATATTTGGTTGGCCAAAAAGATCGTTCATTGTGGGGAAAACCTGAACGAACTTTTTGGCCAACCCAGTATTGTTTCTGGTAAGGTTATTAAGAGTTGCCATACCCTCTACCCTCCCCTTTCAGATTACAACTATTATGTTGTCCCCATGGCAGAGATTTTTTTTTTAGAGGGTATTTTGCTTAGAGTGAGTAGAGTGTTTTAGAGAAAACTATTAATATGCCAGTTTCTTTATCCTAGGTATTTATTACAGTATCAGGAGCCAATTCCTTGTGAGCAGTTGGTCACAGCACTGTGTGATATCAAACAAGCTTATACACAGTTTGGAGGTACTGAAACCTTTGGAAATTTTATTCCCAAAAGTTAGAACGTTGTATGAGTAATAACCTTTTTGAAACAGTAAAAAGACATTGAAAATGAAATAAGTAGACACTTTTCATACATTCCAGCTTCATGAACTAACTGGCTTCCACTATGTAGACTATCAAACATTTTATTAATAGACTACTGAAAGGCCAAAATAACATTTTAAAATCAGAAAACAAATGACTTTTTACGTAATGGTATTCAACACTGGTCGTCTGTGTATTCCCTCTCCTCACTGCGTCCAAATCCTAGAAACAAAAGTGGAATTTCTGATGGAGCTTATCTGTGGTGGCCAGAACATGAGCAGTTTATGAATGCTTAACTTCACAGAAGAGGGGTTAGCCACATTCACTGAGCTCAAGTAACCATAGTGATGCTAAATTGAGAGTGTTGATCTGTGTGACTTTGTTTTCTCTGTTAAAGGAAAACGTCCTTTCGGTGTTTCGTTGCTTTACATTGGCTGGGATAAGCACTATGGCTTTCAGCTCTATCAGAGTGATCCTAGTGGAAATTATGGAGGTTGGAAAGCCACATGCATTGGAAATAATAGTGCTGTGAGTATTTTTGTGTTGCTGTAAAAATCTAGCAAAAGGTCTAATAACTGCCACAATTACAAAGTAGTGATGAGTGTAAACAACATTTTAAGGTAGCTGCAACAAACTTAACATGATATGAAAATCTCTGTGATTTCTATTGGTGATAAAGTCACAGGTAGTACTAATACTGCTAGGATTTATTACCTACAATAATAATGAAAGGAAGTACCAGTTTCAGTTAGAAGTTGTGAAAATAAGATCTAGTTTTTTGGGGTTTTCCCCACAGAATAGTCACAGACTCCCTGAATTCTGTCACAGGTCCCTGGGGTCCATTCATTGATCATCAACTTCCCTCCTTCACACCCTTATCCCATGTCTACCCTCCCTGCCATCAAAATTGTTTATATTGGTTATAATGCCAATAATAATTTGGCATTATTTATGTTCCTAAAAATGTACAGTTTTAAAGGAAATTCTCTATGTTGATTCTTCTTTATGTTTTATAGGCAGCTGTATCAATGTTAAAACAAGACTACAAAGAAGGAGAAATGACTTTGAAGTCAGCACTTGCTTTAGCTATCAAAGTCCTAAATAAGACCATGGATGTTAGTAAGCTCTCTGCTGAAAAAGGTAATTTATGTGCGTTCCTGTAATTTGTTTGTTTAGTGAGAGAAGTAATTGAGTGGCTCTTGTGTTAGGCCTTTAACATGTTATGTAGTTTCATTGAAACAGCAGCCTTTTTAAGTTAGGTGGCCTCATAACCATTTCCTAGACTTGACCAGGGTCAACATTGACAAGTTCTGGAGCTACAATTCCACATTACATTCCAAGCTTAAGGATTTGAGCCTGAATGTTTTCAATCTGTAATTAAATCTAAGCCATCCTATTTTTTCTCATCGACTTCTTAATGATAATATCTATGCTCATGTATATACAAAATAAAGAATATGAAAGAAAGTAGTTACATATTTATATGTGTGTGTATATATATATATATATATGTTTGGTGTACTTTATCAGAGGTATAACATTTAAATAAGTTCTGAATCTACTGATCTTTTATGTTAAGCCCATGTTTGCAGTTGTAAATGCTATATTTAGCTAAAGTTATATGACCACATAAAACAATATTTCTAAACAATGTGTTTGAAAACTTATGGTAAATTAATATATTGATTTAATTTGGGATCACTTAGTTTCTGGTGTTCCTTTAAAAATGCCATTTACTTGCAGATTGTTGTCTCTTGTCTACTTCTACTTAATTTCAGGAGGCAGTACTCAGTTTCCCCTACTCAGAAGCTCTTTTCCTTTTGGTATTAGTCTGCTTTTTCTCATCTGTAGTCATAGGGGCTACTTTTCTTTTGAGAAGTTGGTGAAAAATAAGTGTAAGTAGTGGTTAAAGATTCTGGCTGAGCCTTCAGAGATGCCAACAAGGAGATTATGATTTCTTCTGGTCAGGCTAGCTAGAGCAATTGGCTGTTTGTATTGAAAATTTTTTCCTAAAATTAACAGAACAGCAGCTCAGAGGTTAGTATGGGTGAAGATAAGGAAGATATTAAAATAAAAATACTCATAAAAGCATTACCAGATGGAAAGTATTTTGTTTCCTTAGAAGTATCTATGAATTAATTGTATTAGGCAGAAAACTTAGAAAAGTGTAGTAAAGCTCAAAGGGTATGAAGAGATTAAACTGTAGTTGCCCGTTAAGTGTGTTGGCTAAGTATGGCTGCCTGTAATACATGTGGGTGTGTTTGCTTCTAGTGGAAATTGCCACACTAACAAGAGAGAATGGAAAGACCGTCATCAGAGTTCTCAAACAAAAAGAAGTGGAACAGTTGATCAAAAAACACGAGGAAGAAGAAGCTAAAGCTGAGCGTGAGAAGAAAGAAAAAGAACAGAAAGAAAAGGATAAATAGAAGACAAAATCAGGGATTTTATAACTCATTTGGGACACCATTTCAGTGTAAAGGCTGTTCTACTCTTCCACTTTGAGAAAGCTTTGACTTTTTTAACTTGTCTAGTGGGAAAATAGGATGGTACCAACTGAATTGGGTCCTTGTTATTTCTGTCCAGGTGAATATTGTAATAATGATTACTCTTTATGGACATCTTAATCACCCTCTCCCTCTTTTTTTTTTTTTGAATAAAATTTGGAAAGAATGGAAATGGTGAAGGGAAAAATTCTCTAGCAATAACTGTTGAAGATACCAGGATTAATAGGGCTGTGGTTTTTTCATGTATGTAGTGTGGCCACCTTTGCAGTAACCTTTAAAAAATGGACAGAAATATAAGCAGCATAAATAGAGAAAGTTGGGAACTGTGCAGTGGAGATTTCCTATTTTGTTCCCCTACCAACTTGGAGAACCTGTAGCCCAATCTGAGCAAAACAGAGACCTGTCCTTCTAGGCCTCATCTGATACTACCCTATCAGAGGCTTGTCCAGTGAAATAAGTCACATTCCTCTTCTAGGTTTCCCGGCCTTTGATACTGATGGATATTTTTACTGGACTTGTGTGTATGTATACACGCATACATACATGCAAATGTAGTAAAACATGAAAGGCATAATTAAAATGAAAGAAAGCCCTGTGTACCCACTGCCCAGCTCCAGAAGCAGATTAATCAGTACTTTTGAAGCCCCCTGTGTATTCATTTCAGGTCTCATCTCTCCTCTTGCCCAAGAGGTGACCGCTACCATGAGCTGATCATTCCTGTAAGCTATGGGTCTTACACTCTGATTTTCCACCCCTCTACTCCAGGTGGTCCTGGTGGGTCTGTCAGTCAGAGAACCCCACTCCTGTCACAAAGGTGAGCACCTACCTCAGTCTGCAGGAATGGGTTTGAGAATGAACAAGTAAGTGGACTGAGCCAGGCCAGATGTGATGTGGATATGAGGAAACGATGCTGAGGATTGTGCAGTAGACCAGCTGCCCACAGATGGCAGCACAAGCCATGTGGAAGGTTGAAGCAGAAGCGAAGGCTACAGAGGAAAAGCGTGACCAAGAGATGAGAATAGTTCAGTTTTATCTAAGGGGTGCTCCATTGCTGAGATTTGCTCCATTCAGGTACACTGAGGATGCTGTCACTTAGAGTTCTCTGATGGAAGTGCTGAAAGGCAGTGCTACTTAAAGTGGTCTGTGGATTAACAAGCATTGCCTGGGAGTTGGCTAGAAATGCAGATTCTGGCATCCTATCCCAAGCCTGATCCAAAATCTTGGCATAGAGCCCATCAATCTTTTAACAAGCTTGCATGTGTTTCAAATGCATGCGGAAGTTTGTGAAGTGCTTTGCTGCATATTGGAATCACCTGGGAAGCTTTTAAATTTCTTTGTGCCCAGGCTATGCATGTGCATGCACAGTCACTTCAGACATGTCCTACTCTTTGGTACCCTGTGAACAGTGGCCTACCAGATTTCTCTGTCCTTGGGATTCTCCATGCAAGAATCCTGGAGTGGGTTGCCATGCCCTCCTCCAGGGGATCTTCCAAACCCAGGGACTGAACCTGCTGTTCTTTGCATTGGCAGGTGGGTTCTTTTCCACTAGCACCACCTGGGAAGCCCTTAAGGAGTAGCAGTGCCTTGAACATTTCTATTTGTGGTGATGTTCAAGCTAAGCTAATTTCCAAGCCCCTTTTCTTTTTAACTGAAGGATAATTGCTTTACAGAATTTTGTTGTTTTCTATTTACTCTTAATTTATACAGTTGGTTCTTGTTATTCATGGTAGCCATGTTCTGTGAAGTCAACATGAATACTGAATTAGCAAATTCTGAGCCATCGCTCCTAGTGAAATAACAAGTTGGGTTCCTTTGAGCCTCTGGTCACAATACTTGTCAACACATCAATACATAACCTTGTTGTATGTGTGTTTCTGTTTAAAGAAATTTAATATATATTGATAATTCATTAATATTGAACTTATGACTGATAGCAGTTCAATTCATATCTAAGTGAAGCTTATCTAACACACTTCTTCATAAGGCACATCACAGCCTTCTTTTGCTTAAGAACACTAGCCAGCATACACTGAGGGGACATTTTAAAAAGTAAAATCAGTGAAAAGCACAAGAATTCAGAAAGCATAGCACAAAATAGACCACAAGGAGACCAGTTTTACAGTGTGAACTGAAGCAGGAAGGCAGAGAGTGGCCCCTTGTTTGACTTCAACTGGGAAGATGCATACTGCTACTGCTAAGTCATTTCAGTCGTGTCCAACTCTGCAACCCCATAGACAGCAGCCCACCAGATGCATGTTGGGCAACAAATATTTCCGTGGCTCTGTGTGTGTCCACAGTGACCAGGAGAGCACCACTGTATTGGTTTGGGGGTTACGGACAAACTTGCAAATAAATGCAGAAACCATAAATAATGAGTGGGCTGTTACAAAGTGACCTTTCAGCCTTGCTATGCACAGAAGTAGAGGTAGATGGAGGTGTGACCTGATAAATGTTGTTGTCTTTACCTCCAGAATATCTCCAGAATCTAACCACTTAAGCGTGCAGGGACTCTGGTCCACACCGCCATTCTCTCTCTACTTGGACCATCACTACAGTCTCTGCCGCTTCAGTCAGTTCTCAGCGCAGCAGCCAGAGTGATCCTTGGAAAATGTGATTGTGCTGCTGCTTTGTTCAAACTCTCCAATGACTTCTTTCCTTTTTCAGTAAAAGCCAGGTTCTCTGGTTTACAAGGTACCACATACCCTGGCCCCTCCACTACCTGATCTTGCACCTTGCACTCCCTTCCTCACTCTGTTCATTAGATGAGCCCCCTTGTTCCTTGAAGTACCAAGCCCTCTTCCATCCCTGGGCCTCTTAACTTGCCATTCTCTCTGGCTTGGGACTGCTCTTCTCTGGGAGCATTAGTATCGCCCACTCCTTCGTGTAGGTCTCTCTTCAAATCTAGCCTTATTTGGCTACTTGCTACAGAAGAGCAAGAAGGGCTTGCCAAGTGGTGGTAGTGTTAAAGAACCTGCCTGCCAATGAAGGAGATGTGAGAGACGCATTTAGTCCCTGGGTTGGGAAGATCCCCTGGAGGAGGGCATGGCAACCCACTCCAGTAGTCTTGCCTAGAGAATCCCCGGACAGAGGAGCCTGGCAGGCTGCACTCCACGGAGTCACAGAGTCAGACACGACTGATGTGACCGTACATGCTTCAGAAGAGCGCTCTACCCCCGACCCACTCACGTTCTCCCTCTCCTTGCTGAGTTTCCTCCGTAGCACTCAACACTGTCTGGCCTGTTTACTGTTCGTTTACCCACTGGAATATTAGCTCCCAGAGTGGGACTTTAATTCAACAGCTCTGTTCCAGTACCTACAACAGAAACTGGCACATATTAGGCAACAAGTATTGATGAAGGAAGTGAATAGTGGCTCTTGACACGGTAGATTGAAATCCTGAAATACACCCCTTTTCCATGAAGCTCAGTAGAAATGGTGTGTTTTCCATATTCTGACCACCTCCAACACTGTTGCTTAAAGTCATGACAACTACAAAGACTGTAGTGGATAAGAGAGCCTAGCACATTTTATCACCACGTTAGGAGCAAGTCTTCAGAACGTCACCCATATGATGGAGAAACTACAACATAGTCACCCTTTTGTTGACATCATTTCCTACTTTGGTTGTGGCGTGGGCAGCAGAGACTATTCTATAACTGAGTTTTTTTCCTGTTCTCAGGCCAACTGCTAGCCTAGATTCTCTCCCAGCCTCTTTTTCCTTTGTTATGTGGCCTATTTTTAGCCCTAGGTTGCAGAGTCCTCTGGTTGCTGATGATGCATCCCAAATGTAAGCCTAGCGATCCTCATCTGAACAGAGATGCTTCACAACAGCAGGCGTTTCATCCTCCCAACTAGGCAGAATTCATGGGTTCTCACGGGGGCACTGCTGGTGCAGGAGCACCTTAGATGGAAACCAGGAACCGAAAAGCTAAAAGTTTTCAATCCTGAGTCAGTTTAAAATCTTGAGTTGTTTCATTTTGGTGACTTACAAATCACTTTTAAAAATAACTCGTGGGAAGAAATCATATGTTCCTGCATATAATCTTACCGCTGGTGCTTTTCTTAATCAAAAAATAAGACTCTGAAATCGCTAGGCAGTCTAGCACTTTGAAAGTTTCATGAAAGTATTTATGTTAGCAGTGCAAAAATATTCTGCATCCTGAAAAATAATCAGGGGATTCATTTCTTTATTTCTTCATATTTACCATGTTCTTAGTAAGTTTAGGTGATAGGGACTTGTGGGTGAGTAAGACATGTCCTCTTTTTTTTTAAATTGAAGTATAGTTGATTTTTATAATGATTAAGGTGTACAGCAAAGTGATTCAGTTACATATATGTATATATACACATATATTCTATTTCAGATTATTTTCCATTATAGGTTATTACAAAATACTGAATCTAATTCCTTGTGCTATATACTAGGTGCTTGTTCATCAGTTTTATATACAATCGTGTATATTTGAGATTAACATAATCTCAAATTCGCAGTTTACCCCTCCTTCTGTCCTCGGTTTTCAGGGTTCAGTCTTGCAGGAACAGCAGGGCTGTTGTCAGCTACTTAACAATGTGGGGAAGACGCTAGACTCCAGGTGGCTGCACACTAGGGAGTGAAGGCAGCAGGAACTGCTTGTGTAAAGGTCTGGCAGAGGGAAAGCTTCACTTTTTTGTGGAAAGTCAGTCTCTGAGCTGAGCTAGAGCACAGCTTGTCAGGGGAAGAAGAGTAACCACAAGAGATGAGGAGAGAAGACAGCTTCACAGATCTTGGAGTCTGTGCTCAATACAATGCAAATGCTGCTGAGATTAAGAGAGAAACTATTACACTCTTAATTCTCGGAGTCCAGAAGATGGATTAAGTGGGAAGAAACATAAGGCAGGGAGACCAGTCAGGAGGCTATTGAAGTAGTCAGGCAAGGAAGGATGAGTGTCTATGAGACCGTGGTAAAGGGAACAAAGAGGAAGGAGGCTCCATACAGTGAGGGATGAGGGAGGGAGTAGGGGATGACTAGGGTCTCTAACTCAGATAAAGGGTTACAATCTGATTTCAAAAGACGTTAAGTGATTGTGATGAACTATTCATATTCAAAAGCAGAGACATTACTTTACCAACAAAGGTTCGCCTAGTCAAGGCTATGGTCTTTCCTGTGGTCATGTATGGATGTGAGAGCTGGACTGTGAAGAAGGCTGAGCGCCGAAGAATTGATGCTTTTGAACTGTGGTGTTGGAGAAGACTCTTGAGAGTCCCTTGGACTGCAAGAAGATCCAACCAGTCCATTCTGAAGGAGATCAATCCTGGAATTTCTTTAGAAGGAATGATGCTAAAGCTGAAACTCCAGTACTTTGGCCACCTCATGCGAAGAGTTGACTCATTGGAGAAGACTCTGATGCTGGGAGGGATTGAGGGCAGGAGGAGAAGGGGACGACAGAGGATGAGATGGCTGGATGGCATCACTGACTCGATGGATGCGAGTCTGAGTGACCTCCGGGAGCTGGTGATGGACAGGGAGGCCTGGCGTGCTGCGATTCATGGGGTCGCAAAGAGTCGGACACGACTGAGCGACTGATCTGATCTGATCTGATCTGATTCTTAAAATATCCTACCCTCTTTTTTTCTTATTGCTGTTTTGGGCTGAAGCCAAGTGGAGACTAATATCCTTGGGAGGGAAGAGTTCAGTGAACACCATCACATCACACATTACACAGCAAAACCATGTCATAGGCTTTATTTTTCTCTTTCTTCCAAATATTGTTCTTTTGTATACTTTTGTGCACTGTTCATCTCCTTAGCTCAGTTTTCTATCAGAACACTTAACTGCTAAAAGATTCAGTTTTGATGTGTGTGTCCAACTCTTTGCAACCCTGTGGACTGTAACTTGCCAGGCTCCTTTGTCCATGGGATTTTCCAGGCAAGAATACTGGAGCAGATTGCCATTTCCTCCTCCAGGGACTCTTCCCAACCCAGGGATCAAACCCCCATCTCTACACGTCTCCTATATTGGCAGGCAGACTCTTTACCACTGTGCCACCTGGGAAGCCCTGATGTGGGTATAGTGAATGCTTTTTGTGTTTATGCAGGCAAATCTATCATTCATTTTTAGTTCTTCTTGTTAGTATCGTGCATGTAAAGATATTCCATAACCAAAGTATATAACATTCTTGAGTAAATTTGTGGTTTTGTCACTTTTATCATGCATAATTTAAAATATATAATTGGCATCTATTTTTAAAAGGCACTATTTAAATCATGCAACTTTAATTCCATTGTTCAGGCTAATTGGGAATGGTCCAGTCTTTTTTTTCCTTTGCCCAGATATTGTTTTAATGAGAATTATAAACAACCAAACCATTTTTTTGCAAACTACCCTTTTTTTTAAACAAATGATTTGCAAATCATTACAAATACTGTGTAAGATGTACACAGTACATCTTTGCCTTATTTTGCAAAGCCAATAAATACAAGAACAAAATTTAAATATATATGATTTGTTCAAGTTATGTGGGGGGGGGTGGAGAGCCTGATTTTCTCCCCAGTATTAAAAAAAAAAAAAAATGAGTTTTTCCTAACCTTTCAAACAATAAGTTTATGACAACTGGAGAAAAAAAGACACACAGAGAGAAAGACCATCTTATAGCTGCTTTAAGTAGTTTCTGATAATTCTTCCAATGTTACCTGCCTTTCCAGAACTCATATCTTCACTAAATAGTTGAATTTCAAATATTTCTTTCTTTATTTTTGGCTGCCCCGGGTCTTCGTTTGCGTGTGGGCTTTCTCTAGTTGCAGTGAGTTGGGGCTCCGTGTCATTGCAGTGTGTGGGCTTCTCCTTGCAGTGGCTTTTCTTGTTGCAGAGCATGGGCTCTAGGGACGTGGGCGTCAGTAGTTGTGGTTCCTGGGCTCTAGAGCGAGGGCTCAGTAGTTGTGGCCCACAGGCTTAGCTGCTCTGCAGCATATGGAATCTTCCCGGATCAAGGATTGAACCCATGTTTCCTGTACTGGCAAACAGATTCTCCACTGCGCCACCATAGAAGTCCTAAAATATTTCTAATGAACTGATTAATGGGAGAAACGGAGAAGGCAATGGCACCCCACTCCAGTACTCTTGCCTGGAGAATCCCATGGATGGAGGAGCCTGGTGGGCTGCAGTCCATGGGGTCACTAAGAGTCGGACACGACTGAGCGACTTCACTTTCACTTTTCACTTTCCTGCATTGGAGAAGGAAATGGCAACCCACTCCAGTGTTCTTGCCTGGAGAATCCCAGGGACAGGGGAGCCTGGTGGGCTGCCGTCTATGGGGTCGCACAGAGTCGGACACAACTGAAGCTACTTAGCAGCAGCAGCAATGGAAGAAAAGAAAATGAATCAATTCAGAATTACATGAAACAACATAGTTATTTGCCTTTCTTGGTTTACTTATTTATTTTGGGGGGTATAAAAAATTGTTGAGATAATTATATATTGAGATATAATATATAATTTTTATTGAGATATAATTCATAGAGCATATACAGTTCATTTAAAGATTATACTTTAATGACTTTTAATATATTAACAGAGTTGTACAACTATCACCACAATCTTAGAACATTTTTATCACCCTGGAAAGAAATTCTATACCAATTTACCATTCACCCCCAGGTTCCTCCTCAGCTCTACGCAACCGCTAATCTACTTCCTGTCTATACATAGTTGCCTATTCTGGAGATTTCATATAAATGGAATCATATACTCTGTGGTCCTTTGTGATTGACCTCTGTCACTAATCATAATGCTTTTGAGGTTCATCCACATTTTAGAGTGTATTGGTAATTCATTTCTTTGTTTATTTTCTCTAGGTGAGAAAAATAGCAAGAATTCATTGCTTTTTATTCCTGAATAATACTCCATTGTGTGACTATACCACATTTTATCTATTCATCAGTTTTGGGATCATAGGTTTTTTTCCATTTTTTGGTTATTATGAGTATTGCTGCTTTGTATACTCATGTATACATTTGTGTGTGGGGGGGTGTTTGTGTGTGTGTGCACTCAATCATCTCTGGCTCTTTGTGACCCCAAGGACTGGCGCCCACATCCATGAAATTCTCTGGGCAAGGATGCTGGAGTAGGTTGCCATTTCCTACTCCAGGGGATCTTCCCAACCCAGGTATTAAAACAGCGTTTTTCCTGCATCTCCTGTATTGACAAAGCAGATTCTTTACCGCTGTGCCACCCAGGAAGCCCATTTTTGTGTGAACGTATGTTTTAATTTCTCTTTATATATGTAGCAGTGTAATTGATGGGTCACATCTTAGTTTATTTTTAATCCATCTTTATACTATTCATTCATATTAGCAATACAGATTTTAAAAGAAGCCTACTTTCCTATTAAGAGCCCAATAAAAATGGGAACTGGATTGACTCTGAGTAAATGCACGTATATGAATGTTAGTTATCCTTGAAGTAGGTCTCACAGTTGGAGAGAATTTTGGCTTCCTTTCATCCTGGCAGGAAGAATCTCTTCTCTAAATTCCTTTATGCCTAACACTAGGAAAGGCCACGTCTTTGATTCTGCACCCAAGAACCTTATATAATAACATCAGAGTCATATGGAATGAGAGAATCCAGGGTAAATTGTCTTCTGAGTCCAAAACAATCTAACAGCTTACTCTTTTTGATTACTAAAGCAGTATATGCTCACTTTGGAAAATATACAACAAATTAAATAAAAATTGCCCTTAGAGTTAGCCACTGTTGACTTACTGCACTGGCCCAGTTTAGCTGCTGAATTAGCGTACGTGGTAGACTCTGGCAAGTTATACAAAGTGAAAAGTGAAAGTCACTCACTCGTGTCCGACTCTTTGAGGCCCCATGGACTCTATAGTCCATGGGATTCTCTGGGTCAGAACACTGCAGTAAGGGATCTTTCCCTTCTCTGGGGGATCTTCCCAACCCAGGGATCGATCCCAGGTCTTCCACATTGCAGGCGGATTCTTTACCAGCTGGGCCACCAGGGAAGCCCTAAAATTATACAAAAGGTATTATTAAAGAATCTTAAAGGATAATTTAAAATAAGGTTTTTTTCCCCTTATCATTGCTTTTCTAAAGCATTTTGCAGCCTTAGAAAGCCCTGTGTCTTGATACAACAGAGTAGAAGCTATCATTTGTTGAGCACACAAATTTGTCAGTTACTTTATATTTGTTAGTGCTAATTCTCACCATAACCTTGTAAAACATTTAGTATAAATGATTTAGAGGCAAACTTTCAATTATGTAGTTGAGAAAAACAAAGCTCAGATAAGGTGAGTCACTTGTGCCAAGAGACACAGCTCCAGCGCCACCAGTGCAGTGCAAGCCATTGCTGTCATCCCGAGCCTGGGCTTCTATGGGAGCCCCCACACTTGTCCCTCTCTGTCTCCTTTCCCCTTTACTGCTAGAATGTTTTCAATTTGTTGAAAACTACAGAATACTTGAAATCACCTGTAAGGAAAAGGCTATATTTGATCCTTGATTACATCGGATCTTCTCAGTCACCAGTAAAGCAGAATTGAAATTCCTCATTGTGCTTTTGATGCTCATCTGATCTCTCCAACACTCTGTAAAATGATAGATTGGGAAATGCAGAAAGTTCTTGACATGTTGGGAAGTGCAGTCTTGGGTCTTTGATGTCAGATAAACACCGGTGTGTATCCTTGCTCTGTTACCTACCTATTCGTTCAACAATTGAGAATCAATATCTGTCAAGTTCTCAGGCTGAGGCAATGAACAAGATAGACAATGTCTCTGCTTTCATGGAACTAACTGCCTAGGAGATGAAGGCAGAAAAGAAACATTATTAGTCAGGTGTGTTATAGAAGAGCAAGGAATGATTGGGCCTTGTGTGAGACAGCTGTGGAACTGGAAATTACCAAATGATTTCCGATTTTGAGAGACTTGGATCAGCTGGCTTAGAATTAGGCTCAAGATAATAGATGCTCTGAAACAATCAATGCCATACATTAACCTTCAGAGGGAGTTTTCTGTGTTACTTAAAGGTTGCTCATTTGGTCTTGCTTCTTATCCATAAAGGAAACTTGACATCAATTAGCATTCATTGGCTAGATGAAAGCTTTTCATTGCTAAATAGAGGAGCAGATCATTAGAGCAGATTCCCAAACATGGTAGAGAAATAGCTACATTTTGGTTTTAATTTATCCTCACATCCTAAAAGCATTACTTGGCAGTTTACAAATTATACATGGAAGTGAAATATATTTACTTTTGAATTTTTGACTGCTTTTGAGGCTCATAATTTCTTAATATCCCTTGATTGAAGTGGGAATAGGGGGAATAGTCTGGGAACAATTAAATTGGCAATCAATGAGTGAATTCTAAGAGGGCAGTTCTGGTGCATAGCTGCAAATTTCTGGAGCATCTGTATACCTGCAGTATAATTTGTCCTTTGGATTTATTTTTGGTATATGTGGGAGTGTCTATAAATACCTTTCATTTCTAGACTAGAAAGTGACCAAGATATAGGCTGTATATTTTATAAGAATATTTAAATTCTACCTTTTACAGAAAACAATTGTGTTCACATATTTGCAGCTGTGTTTTGTGGTCATTAAATAAGGGCATGAGTTTCTTTCTAAAATGTATAATACTATGCCATCTATGAAGAACATTTCACATAATACAATAAATATTTTTATATTTCTAAGAAATTGTGTTGATTTAGTATACAAATGTTGAGTTTTTGTATACTGATTGCAGATCTGCTAAAGGAACTTACTTACTGAAATCCATATTTGGCATTTTTTACCATAGAAATTATTTTTATTTCTAGCAGCTTTATGGAGCTATCATTGATGTGTACAAACTTGATGTTTATTATACATATAAATTGCAAAATGATCACCACAATCAAGCTAATTAACATATCTACTACCTCCACATGGTTACCATTTTGTTTGTTTGGAAAAGGTTTAAGATCTATCTTTTTGAAAGTTACAAGTGCACAATAGAGTATTGTTTATATTTGTCTTTAAAAAATTATTTCATCATATGATTCATCATTTCCAGATATAAAAGTTTTTAACATTCAGAGGACATGGAATATTGCCGTGTTCTTTCTTAAGATGGAAAACAATATCTTCATTTATAAAAAGAGTTGGGGTTTGTTCAGGACACATTATAATTTACTCTGTTTTGTAGTAAACTGTCATTTCCTTGTTCTCTTGTGTTTTTCTCTTGTTTGTTTTTTTTTTTATTTTTATTTTGCTTAACTTTACAATATTGTATTGCTTTTGCCATACATCAAAATAAATCTGCCACAAGTATACATGTGTTCCCCATCCTGAACCCTCCTCCCTCCTCCCCTCCCCATACCATCCCTCTGGGTCGGTGTTTTTCTCTTGTAATTGGGTCTGTGACACTGTGGTATATATATATACTATTATAAAATTCTGGTGCGATAGCTCAGTTTTATATTTTTGTGGTATGTGATTTATGTGCTACTATTTAGTTATTACAATCTAATAAAAATGTGGTCAATTGATTTTATTTTAAAGCTCTCTGCTTTAAAATATGTCTGCACTTTTACATTTTGATTACAGCCATTGAAATACCCCTGAAAGGAAGCTTTTATTTTGATATCATTTCTTTTGAAGGATTGGATTTTAATATTCTATCAATACTTGCTTTTTTCCCTTTAATGTGTGAAAAATGCATTTAATTTCAACAGCAAATTGACAGCATCCATTTTTATCTTTAATTAACTTTTCAGTTTGGCTCTCATCTTCAAGACTTATAGCAGAATTTATCACCAAGCCATAATGGAAATGCTGAATGGAAGATTCAGAGAATCTGCCTAGGTCTTAATTTAGCTCAGTTGACCCCATTAGAAAAAAGAAAAGTCAACAACAACATTGATATAAAAGACAATTCATTAGGTCATACCACTTGCAAATGACAATGTCTATTTTTGATTCCTCCTATTTATTTGGTCTCCTAATTCCCTTCTCATACCCTCCCCTTTAACTCCAAAGCACCAGCTGTCCTTTGCTCGAGGGTTTTATAAGTGCAGAAGCATAGTAGCGAATAACTGCCACACAAATAATAATAGCTGTCACCTATTGAACACGTGGGCCCTGCAGCTGAACACTTGCTTTACCAGCTTTATGTCCTGCAAGGCAGGTTTTAAGGCTCTAGTTTACAGACTGGGGATGGGGTATACAGAGAGGGATTCAGTTTGAATCTGTGTACAAACTGAGATTGTACTGCTGCTGCTCAGTCGCTTCAGTCGTGTCCGACTCTGTGCAACCTCATGGACTGCAGCCTACCAGGCTTCTCCATCCATGGGATTCTCCAGGCAAGAACACTAGAGTGGGTTGCCATTTCCTTCTCCAATGCATGAAAATGGAAAGTGAAAGTGAAGTCGCTCAGTCGTGTCCAACTCTTAGCAACCCATGGACTGCAGCCTACCAGGCTCCTCCATCCATGGGATTTTCCGGGCAACAGTACTGGAGTGGGGTGCCATTGCCTTCTCCCTGAGACTGTACAGTTTGAATCAAATTGATGCCTTTGAACTGTGGTGATGGGAAAGATTTCTGAGAGTCCCTTGGGCTTCAAGGAGATCAAACCAGTCAATCTTAAGGGAAATCAACTCTGAATACTCTGTTGAAAGGACTGATGCTGAAGTCAACTCCAGTGTTTTGGTCATCTGATGCAAACAACTGACAACTGACTGATTGGAAAAGTCCCTGATGCTGGAAAAGATTGACGGCAGAAGGAGAAGAGGGCCTCAGAGGATGAGAGGGCATCAGAGGCGGGATGGCATCACTGATGCAATGGACATGAACTTGGGCAAACTTTGGAAGATGGTGAGGGACAGAGAGGCCTGGCATGCTTCAGTCCATGGGGCTGCAAAGAGTCAGACACGACTGAACAACAAACAGCACTTAAGGCTAAATCAGACTTGGTGGGTGAAGCAGAGGGAAGAACAAAGGATGACCTCCAGCTTTTTCACTTGAGTAGTTGAGATGGGAAAACTAAAAGGACAAAGTGCTTTGCGACATATTAACTGATATTCCAACAAAGTCACACATACAGAGACACAGAGTTGAGATGACCACCCAAGTGTGAATGTGGTCATTGCCAGTGTGCAGCAGATATTTAAAGCCAGGGAAATAGATAAGATCAAAGAGGGAGGGGTGGGTGGAGGTGAGGGCACAGTGTACAAGAAATAGTTCCAAGATTTGAGCCTGTGGAATTCCCAACATGCAGCATCTGGGTGGAAGAAGAGGAACCTGCCAAGAACAGTGAGAAGGAGTGCATACATGCTCAGCCACTTCAGTCAGGTCTGACTCTGTGTGACCCTGTGGACTGCAGCCCACCAGGCTTCTGTGTCCGTGGGCGAGGTACAAATAAAATAAGGGTAATAAAAGTGCTTCTCTGGTTGCTCAGTGGTAAAGAATCCACCTGCAGTGAAGGAGATGCACTTTGAATTTCTGGGTCGAGTAGATCCCCTGGAGAAGGAAATGGCAACCCACTCCAGTATTCTTGCCTGTGAAATCCCATGGACAGAGGAGCCTGGCAGGGTAGAGTCCATGGGGTCGCAAAAGAGTCAGACACAACTTAAGGAACTGAACAACAATAAAAATGCCACCCTCCTAATACTGCTGGAGTTTAAATGTGTTAGTACATTAAATACTGATTAGATTATTACATTCTCCCACTACGTAGCAAGGGTAGTATGATGATTATTAAATTCCACTTTCTGGACAGGGAGGCCTGGCGTGCTGCAATTCATGGGGTCACAAAGAGTCCGACATGACCGAGTGACTGAACTGAACTGATGGCAAGAAAGTGAAAGTGTTAACCACTCAGTGGCATCTAACTCTGACTGGCTAGTGGGTATTACAAAGATGAATAAGACCTAGATTCTAATCCTAGGAGCTCATTATCTAGTAGGGGACATAAGGTTTATAGAGAAATGGGTCAGAAAAAGGAAGGTGGCAAATGCTGTGAGAGAAGTGAAAGTGTCCTGGAGGTTTGGAGAAGGGAGATGGCTGTGGCTGGTCAGGGAGCCAGGCTAGGCTTCAAGAGTCAAGTGACATTTGAAGAAAGGGGTGGGTGTGGATATTCAGGGAAAGTCGGATCGGTGAAGGTGAGGAAGTATAATAAAAATTCCACAATCTTCAGAGGAAATGTGGTGTCTGGGATGTGGGTGCTCTGTAGACTGTATGACAGTCCCTTTGGTCAAATCTCAGAAAGTTGGAAGACAGATGCTGCTTTAGAGGACCTTTGTAAGCGGTGGCCACGGCAACAGCTGCAGTGTACACTGTCATTCCATCCGCCAGCATCTCCTAGCAGTGTGAAAACACCTCTTATCAGAGGCAGGTGCTGCCACCACAGCCAACAACCGAGAGTAATTGGTATATCCGTCTAGAAAAAAACATCCAAGAGGCATACATTATATTCTGTATTTATTTGCTTGGATTTCAAAGCGCCCAACAAATTACACACTTTACCTTTCACTTAAAAATGGTAATGACAACTAGTTTCTCCCACCACCACCACAGATTATTTAAATAACTATTGTTTTCATGTTTATTGATATATAAGACTCAGGGGAGACCTAGGAGTTCCAATCATGCTTGCCGTGGCTGAGTTAACAACCATATAATTCTAGTTTGCCACTGACAGGTGCTGTGACCTTCAACAGTTATTCAACCATTCTGTTTTAAATCCTCTAGCTGTTGAAGTGCAATAACACTTTTACTTTCTCCAAATACAGTTAGAGTGAATTGCATAAGTGTCTACATGTTCCATAAATTCTTCAGAGCAAAATACAAATAAGGGACAATAAATACTGTCTTTTCTTCCTATGTAGAAGTGTAATTAATGACTAACCTGGTTATCATTTTCTGTGGCTCTTTTCTTTCCTTAAGTCCAGCTTAAGCAGACTAGCTTCTACGGGTCTTGTTCCCAATTTCCTGATTGTATGTAGATGGAGGGAAAAAGTCTCTATTTTCACTGTTTGGATTCTTTGCAGCCAGGTTTAGTTTTTAAACAGATTCACAGAGTCTGGAGCTTGGAGTGATATTTCTGCTCACAAAGAGCCTTAAAGGTGTAAACTCCATAAATCTTTCTGTGAAGAATCAGCGAAACACACTGCCACTGAAGTTTAAAGATGATTTGCCTGAGTCTCTTCAGCCAAATGAAGCTTTCTAATCAATTATGAACAGAAGGGATGAAATGTAGGGTCTAGTGGGATTTGAGATGGGATTCTAGCAGCCGTCATCAGTCACCACCTGAGCTGCTAAGTGTCTGTGGCAGATAGAGTCACTAATATGTACTAATGTTAATTGATGTCCGCTCTGAGGTGCCCGCATATCATTTCTGTGGATGGCTTGAATGAGTGTCAGAACTGGACCTTCTGAGTCCTCTATTTGATCCCCCTACTTTTAAGGATGAAGAAAGAGGCCCAGAGAAGGAGGGTGATTTGCCAAGAGTTGCCTGCTGGCTTCCTATTGGGGATCACTTGGCTCCCATAACAGACTTTTGAGGCATGTAAACTGCCACTGGTATTTACCTGACAGGGAAGAATATAGTGGGTAGCAGGGCTGAGCGGAGAGAGTTTTAGCCAGGAGCATGGGAGAAAGTCCCCTCCGGCTATGTTTCAGGCTCCCTTGGGTTTCCTTGGCATCTCTCATCACACCTCATTAACTTTATTTATGATTAATGGTTTTCTGTCTGCTGAGAGCCGTCTGTCTGTCTGGTTCCCCTCTTGGTGCTGGGCCCAGAGCAGATGTTAATTGATGGTAGTTATCATAGGTGTGCAGTGGCTTGCCCAAGATCACTCGGTGGTTGGATTGAGGACCCGCCTGTGATGCTATCTTCTGGCCTTGTGCTTCCTGGGACTTTGAGCTCCCAGGTAGTGAGGTGGGCCAGGTGTGAAAATGGTGGAGCTAGAAAAGATACTGCTGCTGTTTAGTTGCTAAGTCTAAGTCGTGTCAGACTCTTGGCGATTCTCCAGGCTGGAATGGGTTGCTATTTCCTTCTCCGAGGGATTTTCCTGACCCAGGGATCGAACCCACATCTCCTGCATTACAAGCAGAGTCTTTACCACTGAGCCACCAGGGAGACCCTAGAACAGGCAGTTCAGTTCAGTCGCTCAGTCATATCTGACTCCTTGTGACCCCATGGACTGCAGCACGCCAGGCTTCCCTGTCCATCACCAACTCCAGGAGCTTACTCAAACTCATGTCCATAGTCGGTGATGCCATCCAACCATCTCATCCTCTGTTGTCCCCTTCTCCTCCCGCCTTCAATCTTTCCCAATGAGTCAGTTCTTCGCATCAGGTGGCCAAAGTATTGGAGTTTCAGCTTCAGCATCAGTCCTTTCAATGGATATTCAGGACTGATTTCCTTTAGGATGGACTGGTTGGATCTCCTTGCTGTCCAAGGGACTCTCAAGAGTCTTCTCCAACACCACAGTTCAAAAGCATCAATTCTTCGGTGCTCAGCTCTCTTTATAGCCCAACTCTCACATCCATACATGACTACTGGAAAAACCAGAGCCTTGACTAGACAGACCTTTGTTAGCAAAGTAATGTCTCTGCTTTTTAATATGCTGTCTAGGTTGGTCATAGCTTTTCTTTCAAGGAGGAAGTGTCTTTTAATTTCATGGCTGCAGTGATTTTTGGAGCCCCCCAAAATAAAGTCTGCCACTGTTTCCATTGTTTCCCCATCTATTTGCCATAAAGTAATGGGACCAGATGCCACGAACTTAATTTTCTGAATGTTGAGTTTTAAGCCAACTTTTTCACTCTCCTCCTTCACTTTCATCAAGAGGCACATTAGTTTTTCACTTTCTGCCATAAGGGTGATGTTATCTGCATATCTGAGGTTATTGATACTTCTCCCAGAAATCCTGATTCCAGCTTGTGCTTCATCCAGCCCGGCATTTCTCATGATGTACTCTGCATATAAGTTAAATAAGCAGGGTGACAATATACAGCCTTGACGTACTCCTTTCAAGATTTGCAACCAGTCTGTTTTTCCATGTCCAGTTCTAACTGTTGCTTCCTGACCTGCATACAGATTTCTCAGGAAGCAGTTCAGGTGGTCTGGTATTCCTATCTCTTAAAGAATTTTCCAGTTTGTGTTGTGATCCACACAGTCAAAGGCTTTGGTGTAGTCAATAAAGCAGAAGTAGATGTTTTTCTGGAACTCTTTTGCTTTTTTGGTGATCCAACGGACGTTGGCAATTTGATCTCTGCTTCTTATGTCTTTTCTGAATCCAACTTGAACATCTGGAAGTCCAAGGTTCATATACTGTTGAAGCCTGGCTTGGAGAATTTTGAGCATTACTTTGCTAGCGTGTGAGATGAGTGCAATTGTGTGGTAGTTTGAGAATTTTTTGGCATTGCCTTTCTTTGGGATTGGAATGAAAACAGATCTTTTCCAGTCCTGTAGCCACTGCTGAGTTTTCCAAATTTGCTGCATATTGAGTACAGCACTTTCAGAGCATCATCTTTTAGGATTTGAAATAGCTCAACTGGAGTTCCATTTCCTCCACTAGCTTTGTTCATAGTGATGCTTCATAAGGTCCACCTGACTTCAAATTCCAGGATGTCTGGCTCTAGGTGAGTGATCACACCATCGTGGTTATCTGGGTCGTGAAGATTTTTTTTTGTATAGTTTTTCTGTGTATTCTTGCTACCACTTAATATCTTCTGCTTCTGTTAGGTCCATACCATTTCTATCCTTTATTGTGCCCATCTTTGCATGAAATGTTCCCTTGGTATCTCTAATTTTTTTGAGGAGATCTCTAGTCTTTCCCATTCTATTATTTTCCTCTATTTCTTTGCATTGATCACTGAGGAAGGCTTTCTTACTCTCCTTGCTATTCTTTGGTAGTGTGCATTCAAATGGGTATATCTTTCCTTTTCTCCTTTGCCTTTTGCGTCTTTTCTTTTCTCAGCTCTTTGTAAGGTCTCCTCAGACAACCATTTTGGCTTTTTTTTTCTTGAGAATTGTCTTGATCACTGCCTCCTGTACAATGTCACGAACCTTGGTCCATAGTTCTTCGGGTACTCTATCAGGTCTAATCCCTTGAATCGATTTGTCACTTCCACTGTATAATCATAAGGGATTTTATTTAAGTCATATCTGAACCGTCTAGTGGTTTTCCCTACTTCCTTCCATTTAAGTCTGAATTTCACAATAAAGAGTTCATAATCTGAGCCACAGTCAGCTCCCTGTCTTGTTTTGCTGACTGTATAGAGCTTCTCCATCTTTGGTTGCAAAGAATATAATCAATCCGACTTCAGTATTCACGGTCTGGTGATGTCCATGTGCAGTCTTCACTTGTGTTGTTGAAAGAGGAACAGGCAGGGTGGGACCAAAACCCGGGGCCTGGGGATCAACTGGGCAGAATGGAGGCGGGGCTATGAGCAGGAGGGGCGGGGCCAGACAGGACGAGGCGGGGCTTGGGCGGGACAAGAGGTAGTGGGGCGGGGTTTGGGCGGGGCCAGGCTCCCGAGTCTCCTCACGCTCCCTGAGCCCGCCCAAATCCGGCCAGGACTGGAGGCTACCCTGGCGCCAGCGGAGGAACGGAGCACCGGGTCTGTTGCAGAGCCAAGCACCCGGTCTGCTGCAGCTGCTGGCACTTGGCTCCAGCCCACACTCCCGGTTTGGTTCCTCGGGTCCGCTTTCCCCGCGCGACCGTCGTGTGGCGGCTCCCTGCGTTGACGCACGGGTCCTGGTCGATGGCTGCGCCGGGGTGGGGGCGCTGGGTCCTCGGCCTCGGGCCCGTCCTGCTCCAGTTCTTCCTCCCTTTCCAGCTGGTCGCAGGGCGCTGGGGTCCGGAGGGAGCGGGGGGCGGCGTGCGCCGAGGTGAGCCTGGGCGGCGGAGGGCGGTCTCGGGCGTTCGCCCTCGGAGCGGGCGGAGGGGCTCAAGGCGGCCGGAGTGCGCCTGGCTGGGACCTCGGGGCGGCCGGGGCAGCTCCACGCCGGTACCCGGAGAGCCGCGAGGTTGCAGCCGTCACGGAAAACCTTGTTACCGAGGGCGGTTATATTCTTCTCCTGGGGGCTTGGAGTAAGGTTTCAGCCTAAATGCTCAGATGTGTTTATTTAAATGTAGAGAAAAGGCCACTTTGACTTTTGTTCCATGACTCTCATCACTCTGGGTGACTTAGTATATATATACTTCGATACAACTTTTTCAGTAAAGGTACCCTCGTTACCCATCAGGGCTTTACTTTCTTGGTTTCAGCTGGGTTTCCCACGTTGTTACTTTATTCTCAGACGAGTATGGAGGCTCCTTCATACTTGCCTGTGACTAAAGGGGGTCGAACACCCCACTGTGAATAAAGTGGGGTGAATAAAGAGTCGAACACGACTGAGCGTTGCGCTCGCACACACATCGAGGCTCCTTGGGTTTAATACTAGGGATTAGGATTTGATCTGATTTGATTTACCACTTGTCCCTGTCCTCTAACTTGCCCCTTGGCGTTTCAAATTTTTCCTTTTGCTGCTGATGAAGTGTGTGAGTTGTGTAAAACTGGGGAGCGGACTAACCTGGCTGCAGAGCTATTTGCATCCTAAGTTCTTCCTTAGCATCTTGGAATAGAGTTTTTTCTTCTAGCCTTCTCTAGTTCAAAATCTTTTGGACAGGAATAGAAACAAAAGAAAATGCTTAGTACTTTTTCAAATTGAAAGCTTTCGAAAAAAATACTACCGCTTATGGAGCGCCTGTGGTGTGATCGCCTGGAGAAGGGAATGGCTACCCACTCCAGTATTCTTGCCTTGAGAATTCCATGGACAGGAGCCTGGTAGTCTACAGTCCATGGGGTGGCAGAGTCAGACACGACTGAGCGACTAACACGCACATGGTCCGTTAAGCAGGAGATAAAAGTTGAAGTTCACTACGCCAGTATCAGTTTTTATGAGTAAGGAAACTTTATTTGGGTATAAGCAGAACCTTTTCTTGTCTTTCCTTCCTTAAGGTTTTTAAACTCTGATTCCTGATTCTAGGAAGTGGTAATCTTGAAGGCTAGAATTATTTCTTGCAGGATGTGTTGCTTTACAATGACTGTAGAGAAATAAGGTGAAGGATGATTTAAACACATAAAATCTGGTGCAGAAGGTGTCATAATTTAACAGAAAGAAAGGAATGTGATTTTGGAGACAGGCAAGCCTGGGTTCAAATTATGACACTTGTGTATCTTGACTTGGACAAGCTTGTCTCAGCTGTTCTCCTCCTTTGAAAAACGGATGATACTGCTTACCTCTCAGTTGTTTTCAGGATTAAATAATACATGTGAAATGCCAAGCACTGTGCCTGACACTAGAAAATAGTAGTCTCTATGCCTTTTGGTGAAAGTGGATAACTATCATGTTGTATTACATTTATATATATATTTTTTCTCTTGGTCCCACATGAGCTTCTTAAGAACTGTGATCTTATCCTGTGTATCTTTGTGTCTCTTAAGACCTAGCTTATTGTAAGCAGTCCAGTAAATATGTTGGTGGATGAATGATGGAACAGTAAGATCTCTCTGGATGTCAGTTTCCTCATCTGTAAGATGAGTGAGCATTAAAGGCTTCCCTCTCTAGCTCTAAAATTCCAAGAAACTGTTGCTTTTAGCAAGTGATCATTTGAAGAGTAATGTTGAAAAGACAATAGAATTGCACACTGGCTAATTTATATGCTTTTGTGTAAAACTGCATAAAGTGAAAGTCACTTAGTCGTGTCCAACTCTTTGCCACCCCATAAAGTCCATGGAATTCTCCAGGCCAGAATACTAGAATACTGGAGTGGGTAGCCATTATTCCTGCTCCAGGGGATCTTCCCAACCCCAGGATCCAGACCCATATTGCAGGTGGATTCTTTACTAGCTGAGCCACCATGGAAGCCCCAGAAGTACTCCATTAATTTGCTGTGTTTCCTTGGGCATATTGCTTGACCTTATTGAACCATTATTTCTCCATCTTTAAAATTAGAAGGTGATAATAGATGGATTTCAGGTGCTTCCAATCATAATTAATTTTACAGTTACATTTTATTGTTTTCATATTCATCCTAGGATCTTAATAACTCTTCCTGTGGTTTCCTGGGAGCCAGTCTCTAGGACAAGAAAATGTCTGGTCTGTCAGCTGCCATACTTATTTAACTGGTGGAAGGTCACGAAGCTATGACAGATTCTCAGGAGGCAGTTTTGTCTGTATTAAAGAGTAGATAATTAACCTAGTACATTAAAATAGTATAAACCTTTTAAACCAACCCAACCCTGATTAGGAGAGTGATTTATGGAAATTAGTCATTGGTCAGTTATATTTCTTAGCTGTATAGTTGTGAGACATTTTCAGTGATTGAAACTTTATTTGTAGTGACTGAGTTCTGTTTTGTTCAAAGGGAAATAAAATAATTATTTTGTGGAAAATGAGAGCTATGAAAGATTTTTTCTCCTCACTTTGAGTCATTTTCATTAACATATTCAGAAGCTAATAAAATACACATATAGTGACCGTCCTCTTTACTTTTATTATGACTGCTGCTGCTGCTGCTAAATTGCAGTCGTGTCGGACTCTGTGTGATCCCATAGACAGCAGCCCACCAGGCTCCCCCGTCCCTGGGATTCTCCAGGCAAGAACACTGGAGTGGGTTGCCATTTCCTCCTCCAATGCATGAAAAGTGAAAAGTGAAAGTGAAATCGCTCAATTGTGTCCGACTCTTAGTGACCCCATGGACTGCAGCCTACCAGGTTCCTCCATTATTATGATTATATCCAAAAGAATGTCAAGATGCTTTATGTAAGGACACACACTTTTCACAGAGTTTAATTGAAAATAAAAATTATTTTTGTTTTCTTGCAAATGCTAAATATGCTCTGAGTTAGACTGAGCACCTGGAAGATAGGGTTTTATTTGTGTATCTCCTGATACGTTTCAGTACCTGAGTTTGTAAATGTACCCTGTTGATGGAACCTTAAAAGGTTTTCAATCATTTGTCAGAATAGGGCTTTTTTCAACCTATGATGTACAAATTAGATCTAGTAAGTAATTTTTTATAATTAGGATATAAGTTTTTTAATACATAATTTCACTACAGAACATTTTTCTCTAATAGCATTATATTTCTTCCCTAAAAAATTGGAATTAAATTCTTTCAGATGTAATTTTAAGTTTAATATTAAATAAGCATGTCTTGACAATGAGAGTTGGTGAATATTCCTTTTGGAAAAAAGTTTACAATTTGCGTCTGTAAAACTGCTCTTCAAAATGGCAAAGGTATGGTTTTATAATGACAATAGGACAGAAGAGATTATTTTTAATGGTCTTTTTCTGCTTGGTGACTATAATTTTAATTTAAATGTTTTGTTTCCCCTTTGGGGACGCCTGATATCATTTCTTCTAACAGTGTTTGATTCAGTGACCACATGCTCCTTTCTTCTAAAGGAGAATTATAGTCTTTTGCCAATAAAAATAGGAATTAAATACGAATATTTGAATTCTGACAAAAAGAACAATATAAACTTTAAAAAGTTAATGAATTATTTTTGGCTCCACTGGGTCTTCATTGCTGCTCGTGGGCTGTCCCTAGCTGGGGCGAGCAGGGGCTTCTCTGCAGTGGCAGTGCTTCTCGTTGCTGTAGCTTCTCACTGCGGGGCATGGGCTCTAGAGTGCTTGGGCACAGTAGTCATGGCACATGGGCTGAGCCACACGGCCATGTGGAATCTTCCCAGACCAGGGATCGAACCATGTTGCCTACATTGGCAGGCAGATTCTTAACCACTGGACCACCAGGGAAGTCCAATATGAACTTTTGATGTATTTCTTTTTATTTTGTGATCTACAGTGTATATATGGAATTAGGCAAAACTGGTTTTCCTTTCAGTGTTTCTCAACCTCTGGCATTTGGGGCCAGATATTTCTTTGTTATGGGAGATTGTCCTCTGCCTTGTAGGTTGTTTGGCAGGAACCCTGACTTCTACCCACAAGATGCTTGTAGTACCCGCTGAAAAATATCTCCAGATATTGTCAAATGGTTCTCTGGGGACAAAATATCCCCCTTTTCCCCCACCCTTGAGAATCACTGCTCTTAGTCACGTAGACCAGGGCTTCTCAAACTTTAATGCTCACAAGAATCCTCTGGGAATGTTAGAATAGATTCAGAGACATGGGCTGAGCTTCTGCATTTCTAACAAGCGCCTGGGTGGTGAATGCTCCTGGTCAGAGTACCACACACTGCGTAGTGACATTGCAGACAGTTTCCCATTCATATAAAGTGGATGGATTCTCAAGAGGATGCAATGATAGTAATTATGGAAATAGAGGATTTACAACGAACTGTAGCCCAAACAGGAGAAGACCAATAGAAAGTAAGCTCCATCCCACCAGCCTAACAAATGGAGCCATCTTCCGTTTTCACGTTTCCTCCTAGGCCCCACTACTCATTCATATTTGGACAGTCCTAAGGGGGAGTTTTGCAAGAGTCTTATCAAGGTCACACAGGCTGTAGTGAGCTGAGGCAACTTCATGTTCTGGCGGGTGTTTTAGTTCATGACACTGTAAATATATTAGCTCATAATACATATTTATTGCCTGTTGAGAGATTTGTGGTGTCAAATTACGATAGTGAACTCTGCATTTATTCAATCTGATGATGCTTAAACTTTTAAAGTGTGCAAGTTGTCTCTTTCTGAAAACTATTGACTAGACCTAAATTTAACACCGCCTAAGGTCATTTTCTTACTGCCAGTGTTCTGAGAGTCAGGGCAAGATGTTAAATTAGGTTTACTAAAGCATATCAGTTACAGAGAAACTTTATCCGATAATTCTGTGATAAAAATCAATAGAAAATATAATGAAAATCCTTGAGTGAAAAAAAAACCCCTCTGCATTTTATTTAGAACGCTTAAAATAATGATTTGTAAGCATGCCTACTTGCCACATTGAAAATGTTGGATATTGTATGCATTTCTTCTCATTTACAAAATGGTTGATTATGTTCACTTTTTTACCTTGCTATTGCTTAAAATAGACCTCTTTGGACTGCAGCAGAGAGGATCTTTTAAAAAGTATATAAGACACTTTTCGTTAACTTAAAAAAATACAAGGAGACTTGTAGGGGAAGATTACTCCAGGAATGTCTTAATTATGAATTGAGGGCATATAATATATATCACTCTTATAAATTTTTTATATACATTATTTCATTCTATGATGACCTGTAAAGAAGAAATGGAAGGCTATTGGCGGTAACCAGCAAAATTGAAAACGTGTGCCCTTGACTCAGCACTTCTACTTCTGAGAGTAGGTGTCATGGAAGTCCTTGTATTAATACAAGGATTTAACTTGTATGTTAACTACAGCATTTTTTCATTGTAGCATTGTAAGAAATAACCAAAAGCTAACAACAGTATAATGCCTACCAGTGGTGAGAGCTTACATAAATTATGATACAGCCGTAACCCAGACCACTTTGTGTCTTATGAAGAAAGGTGGAGATGGATGAATGTACATTGACATAGAGAATTGAATGAAAGAAAACAAGTCGCAAAACTTAAAAAATAAAACATTTGTTCTTCCTCTGTGTGTGAGTGCATTTTAAGATGGCCACACAACCAACTTAAAAGTGGTTAGCCTTGGAGGAAGGGAGATAAAGAGGAGGAGATGGACAGTTCCTACTTTTCATGTGCTTTTGGTTGGAATCTTGACAATAATCATACGTGACTTTTGTAATGAAAGTATTATTTTGAGAAGAACAGAGACAAATCTGGGTCCTAGTTCTACCTCTTGGAAAAGGCAATGGCACCCTGCTCCAGTACTCTTGCCTGGAAAATCCCATGAATGGAGGAGCCTGGTGGGCTGCAGTCCATGGGGTCACTAAGAGTCAGACACAACTGAGCGACTTCACTTTCACTTTTCACTTTCATGCATTGGAGGAGGAAATGGCAACCCACTCCAGTGTTCTTGCCTGGAGAATCCCAGGGACGGTGGAACCTGGTGGGCTTCCGTCTGTGGGGTTGCACAGAGTCAGACACGACTGAAGCGACTTAGCAGCAGCAGCAGTTCTATCTCTGCTGCCTTCTAGCTATTGTTAGACCAATGATTCTTAAAGATTCTTCTTTAATCTTTAGCATCTGCTACAACTCTGGTATATTAGAGCCTAACATGTGATACCCAGTTTAGTTTATTTGTTCATTCATTCAGCAAATGCTGAGCGGCTGCTTCCTGTGTCAGTCTTGGTGCTAGAGGTAGAGCAGAAAACTCTGGTGCCTGGCTTCCTGGGGGACATACTTAAGACAAATTTGCATATTTATTTACTTTCATCAGATCATACTATTAAACAGTATGGCTGTGCAGAGAACACCTCACAATGTGAAGGGCACTCCCTGCAAATGAGAATATGGCTGCAGCCCTGAAGTCTGACACAGCGTTACTCAACACTATTGAGTTTGGGCTGGATAAATCTTTGTCATAGGGGCTGTCCTGTGCACTACTGGTGGCTCAGATAGAAAAGAATCTGCCTGCAACGTGGGAGACTCAGGTTCAATTCCTGGGTAAGGAAGATCCCCTGGAGATGGATATGGCAACCCACTCCAGTATTCTTGTCTGGAGAATTCTATGGACAGAGGAGCCTGGCGGGCTATAACCCATGGGATCGCAGAGTCGTACATGACTAAGTGGCCAACAGCCACACCATGCCCTACAGGATGTTTGGTAGCATCCCTGGCTTCCATCCACTGCTCACACCACCCCCTCCATGTGACAGTCCAAAACATCACCAAACATTTTCAACATTTTTCCAACAGATAGTCTTGTTTCATTTAAGTAAGTTTGAAAGTGGAGACATATGAATTTAATACCTAATTACTGGTGCCAAGTATTCAAATCACAGTTTTCAGCTTTGCAGTTTTGCATCCTTTCTTAATCACCATACTAAAATTAAGGATCAAGTTTACTTTTCTTTGAAAATATGTGTGGTTTCAGTAAGTAACTTAAAAGTGAAACTTTTTTGATAAGTCATTCTTTTAATTCCTCAAACTTGAGACGATACCAGAGTAATGCTACTTGGAGTTACAGATGGATTTGTGAAACCCAAATTTAAATCTCACAGAGAATAACAGTATACATACTGTACCTTCTATGTATTCAGTTTAGTTTTTTCTCTCATTATATTTTTAAGTACTTTGGAAGAATTGTCCATTAATTTGTTGTTGTTGTTATTCTTGTCCTACTTTTAGTGTGTTTCACTGCTAGGTTCTCTTTGTTTTTCTGAGAATGTGATTCATGTGCTATTAGTAGGTTGGTATTCTCATTATTATTATTAGCTGTAAAGGGTAGAGCCTTGAGGAGGGCTTTTCCCTGAACTGTCACTGCTGTGTTGAGGGTGCCCCGTGCCACAGATATGTTATTCCTGCATTTTGGGTTTTTTTGCAAGTTTCCATTGTCTGTGGTATTCTATAGGGAAATGATCTTTGTTAGGCTATCAGGGAAGTTTTATGTAGAAATCAGAGCTCTACAGGCAGTAATTGCTTTGTGATAGTACTTTGGTGTATTTGCCTTTTGAGGTCTATCAGTTATCCTTACTTTAGCAATCATTTATAGGTGGATAAGAATGACTGTGCTGGCACTTACAGGCACAGTTTTACTTAATCCTCACAATAACCTTATTAGGTTGGTATTGTTTTAGACCAGTTTTACAGATGAGAAAACTAATATGCAAAGAAGTTATATCTCCAGGTCAGACAATAAGTATTAGAAGTTAGATAGAACCCAACTCGTGGGCTTAAAATGTACTAGTTCTTAGCCAGCATGTTGTCTTGCCTGTCTTCATACTCAAATCTGAGTAGCACAAGCCCTCTCTATCTTTAAAAAGATGTCTAGTGGGGCTCTTAATCCTTAATAGTAAACTTCTGTAGCTCTTATGACAGTTGCTTTCACAACCAAGGATGAAATTCTGAATTACTAGAAATAAATGGAAATTGTCAGATGGTATTAACTTCTTCATCTGTTCATGTATGCATTCAACACACAGACCATCTGCCCTGTGCCAGTATGTTGTTAGGACCTGGGGTTGTTGTTCAGTCGCTCAGTCGTGTCTGACTCTTTGCAACTCCATGGACTGCATCACACCAGGCTTCCCTGTCCTTCACCACCTCCCAAAGTTTGGTCAAACTCATGTCTATTGAGTTGGTGATGCCATCCAACCATGTCATCGTCTATCAGCCCCTTCTCCTCCTGCCCTCAATCTTTCCCAGCATTACGGTCTTTTCCAATCAATTGGCTCTTCGCGCCAGGTGGCCTAAGTATTGGAGCTTCAGCTTCAGCGTCAGTCCTTTCTTTTCCTGAATATTCAGGACTGATTTGCTTTAGGATTGAGTGGTTTGATCTCCTTGCTGTCCAGGAGACTCTTGAGAGTCTTCCCCAGCACCACAGTTCAAAGACATCAGTTCTTTGGTACTCAGCCTTTTTTATTGTCCAGCTCTCATATTTGTAAATGACTACTAGAAAAACATAGCTTTAAGGGTCCCAATTTCTCAACATTTTAACCAAAAAACATGTTATTATCTGTATTACTTATTATAGCCTTCTTAGGGGGTATGACATGGTATCTCATGGCTAAAAGTTTTGAACATCTTTTCATAGAATTATTGACCTGTCACTTGCTCCTTGGAGGAAAAGCAATGACAAACCTAGACAGCATATTAAAAAGCAGAGACATTACTTTGCCAACAAAGGTCTGTCTAGTCAAAGCTATGGTTTTTGCAGTAGTCATATGGATGTGAGAGTTGAACTACAAAGAAAGCTGAGTGCTGAAGAATTGACTCTTGAGAGTCCCTTGGACTGCAAGGAGATCAAACCAGTCAATCCTAAAGCAAATCAGTCCTGAATATTCAAGAAAATGAAGGACTGATGCTGAAGCTGTAACTCTAATACTTTGGCCACCTGATGTGAAGAACTGACTCATTTGAAAAGACCCTGATGCTGGCAAAGATTGAATGTAGGAGGAGAAAGGGAGAACAGAGGATGAGATGGTTAGATGGCCTCACTGACTCGATGGACATGAGTTTGAGCAAGCTCCAGGAGTTGGTATTGGACAGGAAAGTCTGGCTGCAGTCCATGGGATTGCAAAGAGTTGGACACGACTGAGTGACTGAACTGAACTATCTGTTTTTAAATTGATTAGGTTATTGAGTCTTTTATTATTCAAGTCCCTTGTCAGATGTATAATTTGCAAATTATTTCTTCTGTTTCTCTCTTTAAGTAGTAAGGGAAGAAAAGCTACTCTTAACTTATTACTGTGATCAGCACTAAGTATAATGCTGTAGGAATGCCAAACTAAAGAAATGATTCCTGCATTCCAGGACATTGGTTTCCTGGAGACCCACGACTTATATGACATAATTGAAAAATAGTGCAGAGCAGTACAGTAAGTCCCTTACATGTGAACCTTCAGGTTGTGAACTTGTAAGATGTGAACGTGCCCCTGTATGCCAACTGTTGTACTGTACTTCTATATTTTTCAAGGTACTGTACTTTAAGATGAAAAATATTTTATTTTTTGTGTTTGTTTCTTATGTATGATTTGTGTGCAAAGTATTATAAACCTATTCAGTACAGTACTGTTCAGCTGTGTTAGTTGGATATCTAGGCTAACTTTGTTAGACTTACAAACAAATTTGACTTATGAATACACTCTCAGAGCAGAACTCATTCATATGTAGGGTACTGTCTGTATAGTAATTGCCGCAGGATTCCTAGGAACCTAGGTTGAAAGTGATTGCTTTGAAGTATTTATTTTTGAGTAGGATGTGCAAATGTTAATTATTCACAACAAATTTTTTAAAATAATCTTTTAGTTTGATTCAGTTTCTATAGAAGTTAGCTTATATATAGTATCACATTTTCTGAATCAGTCCTTACTACTAGATGGTAAATGTGGATTTATCTGTCTTTGAGTACTAGTGCATTTCCAGAATTTGGCATAGTGCCTGATACAAGGCATATTCTGTTAAATGTTTGTTGAATGAATGAGCAAACATTGGTGGGGCTTGAGCTCTCGGGGATATAGCCTTAAACCTCTTTTCCAGTTGTCATGAGGTAGAAGAAGTTAATGTGGAAAGAGGAAGAGGCTGAGGGGAGCTGAGCTCTGCCACTGATGAGCTCTGTAGCACTGGCCTTTCTGGTCTGTATCCTCATTTGTTAAGTAAGGGAATGTGTTGGATCATCTCCTTCTTAATATTTTGGGGTTTATGAGCAGTATAAACTGAAAACATTTAGAACCAGATAAATAAACATGGCCTCTAAGTAGAATTTGAGTGCACCATTTAAGTTTTTGTGCTAAAATACCATGGACCTTTGCACCTATCATTTCTGTAACATTGTACTGCTGCTGCTGCTAAGTCACTTCAGTCGTGTCCGACTCTGTACTAGGAAAATGTTATTTCTGGTATTGGATGTACCAAGAAGGTATTCACAAGGTAGTATCTTAAGGGTTTTCATTGAGTAGAATGATTATCATTTTATTTATTTATACCCTATCTACTTTCTTTCAAACAAAATTTGAGGTGGCAATTTGAGTTAGTATTTTTTTCCCCTAAGACAAAGTTTCCTTAGATGCTATTAAAAAACATTTTTTTTAGGACCTACTGTATAGCACAGGGAACTATACAGAATATCTTGTAATAACCTATAATAGAAAAGGAACTTCCCTCAACAGCGTTTCTGGACACAAACCTCATGGTTCTGAAAAGTCTCTCAGAAATTCAGTGCCTGGCATAGATGTTTTCACTATACACATGATATACATGACCATCCAATATTTACCCAATTGCATCAGAGTGTTATTGCTGTCTTTTAAACAACCTTAAACTTTTGGTGTTTCAGAGACTATAACATTTTAAAATAGTATTAGAATAGGAGAAACTGGTCAATAATGCTATTTTAACTTTAACCTCTGAAATTAACAGCTTTTAAACATTACAGAGAATTACTCCTTAGTGTATAATATTCTAATTGAATTGCAATAGCTCCAATACTGTGCATTTCAGCAGAAGGAGACTTTTACAGAGGCATGGCACAAACTCTTAGGGTATTTATAGGTTAAATCAAATATCTTAAATAGCCTAGGGAAGCAAGACATAAACTCTGAAGACTAAGCTGCTCTATTAATTAAGGAATAGGCAGTGGGAGAAAATCAGAGGATGGATTTCCTCTAGCTAAAATAACTAGATACTTTTTAATAGCTCTATATAGAAAACATAGTCTCTCATAACAAAAAGAGATTTTTTGAAAGTGCTAATTTTCTGTCAAATCATTTTTTCAGGTTAGAGAAAGATCAACCAACACTAGCTACTCTAAACCTGCAATATATACTTTATGATAAATAAGCCATTGACATTTTGTTTTAAATAAGTGTTTTTTCTTTGTAAAATCATGAGTTTTGAGTAAATGTCATCTTTGAATTTCACGGATTCCACATTTCCTAACAGAGACTCCAGTGTCCATAAAACACTAAAAACCCATTTCTTTAAAGAGACTTACTTAAACTCAGTAGAAGTGTAAACATTATTATGATCCATAAATCTAATTAATCTTTGGCTATGGCATCTCAAACTTTTAAAATTTTGTCTTTTTTTTTTTTTTTAAGTCTTAAACCCTAAGATAATTGTATACAAATGTGTAGCAAAGATATGACAAAGCTGAATAATTGACTCAATATTTTTGTGTCCGTATATACTAAACGCATGTAAATTAAAGCATGCAGTTCATGGGGTCTCAAGGAGTTGGATACGACATAGTGACTGAACAACACCACAAATTAAAGCATGTTTATTTTATGTTTATGCTGCATGCGACTCTTTGCAACCCAGTGGACTGTAGCCTGCCAGGCTCCTTTGTCCATGGGTTTCTGCAGGCAAGAATACTGGAGTGGGTTACCATTTCCTTTTTCAGGGGATCTTCCACTCTCAGGGATTGAACCGTGTCTCTTAGGTCTTCTGCATCGGCAGGTGGTTTCTTTACCACTAGCGCCGATTTACCAATACATTTTAATACATCTGTGTGCTAGGTTTTGAATTTTATGACAAGCAACCCCCCAGCCCTGGTAATTTAAAAACTTTTGTTACTTAGATTTTAAATTACTCTGTGTTAAGTACTGAGTGCTTCTTATGGAACTCAGCATTGCTATTTCCATGTGAATAATCTGATTTAACTAAGAAATATATCTGAACCAGAGTGTCCCTCCTGGATCACAAACACTTGTATTAATATTTTATATTAAAATCTCCTATGTCAATAGCCTAAATAATACTTTGTTGTTGTTCAGTCTCTCAGTCGTGTCCAACTCTCTGTGACCCCATGGACTGCAGCATGCAGGCTTCCCTGTCCTTCATTATCTCCCAGAGTTTGCTCAAACTCATGTCCTTTGAGTCAATGATGCCATCCAACCATCTCATCCTCTGTCGCCCCCTTTGGTTCATTCGTAATGCTGAACTTTTTAAAAGTCTAGGTGTTTCATGGGAGAGAAACCAATCCACTAACTTCTAAAAATTTGTTGTGCAGGATTAGCTGAACCATCCGTTGTTGCCAAACACGAAGATAGTTTGTTTAAGGATTTATTTCAAGACTACGAAAGATGGGTTCGTCCTGTGGAACATCTGAATGACAGAATAAAAATAAAGTTCGGCCTTGCAATATCTCAGTTAGTGGATGTGGTAGGTGTGCGCATCATTACGTATTCGTTTCACACAGGTTTATGCAGAGCGTCTTGTGCACACACGCGCCGTGCCAGGCCACAGAGATAACGGGTGAATGAACACGGCCGTTGTCCTCAAGGAACTTGCCGGGGAAAGACCATGATTACACTGCAGACACGGGAATACTGTATGTTTATGTAATCTGGTAGAGTTTAGAAATCATTTTATCTCATTTGGTGATTAAAAGAGGCCTATTCTTAATAAATTCAAAGTGATTAAATATTTTATATGGAAGTTTCTCCTTAAATGTGTTTTCAAAATATGACCAAAAGATCAAAATTTTAAAAGAAAAAATCCAAGAGTTAGAGTTGTAGATTTTTAGAACCAAAAAGGATCTCAACAGATTATTGCTTCAGTATCACACTTAGAATGTTTCTGAGATCTTTTCATGTGAGATTTACCAGGAAGTAAATTCTCTTCATAAACTTATTTTTGTTGTCAAGAGATTCTTTCTATTTTAAACTAAAAGGTTCACACTGATTTTTCAAACTAGTTTCTTATTGTTCTGATCATATTAATCAATAATTATTTCCCTGTTGTGTTTCCAGAATAGTTGACAAGTATGTGTGTGTGTGTGTTTGTGTATAATGTAAGTGTGCCTTTATTTTCTGATTATACAAGCAGTGCATAGTTTTTGGAAAGAATTTTGAAAGTTCAAAAAAATACAAATAAGAAAACAAAAATTGACTGTAATTCTACCACCCAGAGGTGACCACTGGTAACGTTTTGTTGTATTTCTTGCCAGTTTTTTCTTTATGAGTATGTTACAAAATTGTGATATTATTTTAGATATAATTTTGATTACTACTTTTTCCCCTATTGTTATGTGATGAACATTTTTTATGTTAATACATAATCTTTAAATGTAATTTTTAATGGCTGTATTTAATTTATAATTTATTGTAAACATTCTTTTATAATAGCAGAAACTTTTGTAAAATTGTTCCCGATTTTTGCTATTATAAATGACAATGACGAATATATTACTCCGGGAGTTGGTGATGGACAGGGAGGCCTGGCGTGCTGCGATTCATGGGGTTGCAAAGAGTCGGACACGTCTGAGCGACTGAACTGAACTGATGAATATATTTGTACACAAGCAAGGAAGGTGGTGAATCAAAAGATACACAGTTTTTGAAGTCTGTTGATTAATATAGGTTACCTCATTGCTTCCAGAAAGATCAATCAATATGGATTCTGGGCTTGATCCTTTGCTGGGCAATCCAGGGAGATTTTAAATATAAATTAAAAATAGGGAAGTAGGGTGTAGTTCCTAGGACTTGCTTTCAACCTTTCTTTCCAGTTGGGATCGTCAGCATGTAAATGGAGTAAGGGTAGAACACTGCAGTAGTAAAGCGTGATGTCACAGAAATCTGGCTATTCAGATCTTGGTGACTGAGACTATCAAAGAAGGCAGAGTGCTTGAGCTGGCCTTGTGCTAAGCATAGGACCTGGCACGCAGAGAAGAAAGAACTTTAATAACAAGGAACAGTATAATCACAGTGATGACATAAGTGATGCAAAGCCTTTTTGTTCAGCGGTTTAGATCAATGGTCTGACTGGACGGTAGAGGAGGTGACGAGTGATACCTGGGTGCCACTGTGCCTCTGCTCCTGTTGTTGCTTCTGTTTGGGGGACTTTCCTTCTCAGCACAAGCCATTTTTCCTGCAAGGCCAAATTCATCTGTCAGACTCTGAAATCCAAACTTCTGAAGACAGTCTCTCCTCTGTTCCAGTTACACTGACTGGCACTCATGTGCTGGCAAGGCCGCCTCACTGAGGCAGAGTGAGCTGTAGTCCTTGTGTCTCTCCTAACATGGTGTCTGGCACATAGTAAATGCTGAGTGAATGAGAGATCTGATGGGTAACAGACATGGTAAAAGCAGAACTTTAGGAAGATTAATACAATATAAACACATGGCTTTGAGGAGGGAAAGATTAGAAGCTTGAGAGACAAGTTAGAAGACCACATATAAGAAGGAACAGGACTTGACCACTGATTATGGGGGGAGGCGTCTAATTCTGAAGCCTGGGTGGTTAGAAGGGTAACCAATTGGAAAGTAAAACCTAGTTGTTATGGAGGCAGGACACAGAAGATGATGGGTTTGCTTTTGCTATGAGGTCATCATGGTGCATTCAAAAGAAAATGTTGGGGAGGCCCCTGGAAGGTCAAGTCTGGCTCTGAAGTGAGAGACAAGGCTGAGGATGTCATTTTGGAATTACTGGCCTGGGGGTGATTGTTAAAAACTTTGACTTGGTGCATTTTTAAAGCAGGAGCCTGATCCTTCAAAAACATTCATAGAAAGTGGGTGGGTTAGCCAAGCAGAGAAGTTGAAGTGTGGCCTCTTAAGAGAAAAGCCCAGAAAATGTACAGTCAGTGGCAATGGGAGGGTAGGGGGACTGTAGTCAAGGAAGATGAGGGCCAGGGGTCCTGGACATTGAGACTAGAAGTTTCACGGAATTGCTTCTCAGCAGGTTTATGTTCCTCTCCATCGCTGAAGTCTTTGCCCTGCAGCCTTGTGGTCATGTTTAGTGGCTCTGGAAGTTTCCTCAGATTCCTATTCCATTGTGTTCTTGCTCTCTTTTTAAAACCTCAGTGTTGGCTTGTTTGTTTTGATTTTATTTTTATGGTCAGGTTAAAATAAACCTACTACCCCTAAAACTTCCCTGCTTTGCTTATGAGTATTAACATTTCATTTATTTGTGCTTTCCTCCTGAGTGTCATCTTACATTTTTCTTTACTCAGTTGCATCCTCCACTGGGATAAACACACGGCAGATGCTCGAGAGACACTTGAGATATAAGCTATATCCCTTGAGTCAATGGCTAATTCCACATCTTTGGAGCCAGTTGTAAATTTATGGATTATTCTTTTATCTATGTTACTGTTGAAGATACTAAGTACTGACTAGGTCCTACCTCACAGGGTAAAATTGATGTGTGTTCACATTTTCTGGGGACATGGTCTATAATTTTCATCAGAGTCTCACAGATGACCTACTGGCATGCAGCATGCTGATTATGTGTTTACCAAAACTCCCCTAATTTTTGATTAGAACTTCTGCCTGAAAGGCATATTCTAATAGAGGGCTCAGCAGTTATTCTGGATGGTGTGTGACTGGGGTGGACAGTAGAGCTTGGTGGTGTAGAGTTTAAATTTGGAAGTTTTGAGTTCTAGAGTAGATTTTACCCACAAACTGGTGGTGTGATTTTAAGCAAGTTTCCATTGGGCCAGTTTCCATGTTTGCGAAATGAAGGGATTATGGTAGATAAAATCTCTCATTCCTTTCCAGCACTAATATTTCAATCGAGTAAAATTGCTTTTTGGAAAACACACCATAAGGAGGATGGCCGTGCTGTTTCCTAGGACCCATTATCCATGTAGGGACTAACAGCGGCCTTTGTCCCTAGGGCTGTGCTTTCTTCTGTCCTGCTCCTTTCTCCTAGGTCATTCATGTGTTGTTTGGATGGGATAGGCAATGGGGACCCTTCAGTCACCTAAGCTATTTATACCCCATCCTGTCTCCCCAGCTGTAGCGACAGCCTTGGCTTCTGTGGGTCTCTGTGCTCTGAGCATTGTATCCTAGACAAGGTCCGTTTGTGGTTGATGACCATGATGATCTTTTAGTGGTGCAGTTGGCTCTATGATATTTCAGTAAAATTTAATGGAAGAGCTGCCACTTTAATTAGGCCTGGAAAATAAGACCTAAGATGAGACAATAAGCAAAGATGAGACAATAGGAAGGTCTAAGTGGCAAGGACCCCTGGTTCTCTAGAAAAGTTGGATATAAAGGCTTTATGAAGTTAACATCCAAGTCTCTGACCTCCACACTTTTTCTACATAACAAGTCCATAGAGAGATTGACCTTTGTGCCTTTGCAGAGAATGCATACATTGTATCTCACCAATTGTAGGATGTACATTTCCCCACATTTTAGTACTTCTGAAATCAAGATGTCTTGTAATTAACGGCAGCTTGCAATTCATTATCAGCCTTTTTCTTTCTTCCTTAGTGCTAAGTACATAAAATAATGCTGTGCTTTTTAGATTGCATCTTAGATTTGAGGAAATGTAGTCGTTGAGACTATTAACATTAAATGGGAAAATGCCAATGGTGGCCTTTATGGCAGTTTATCTGAAATACAGAATATGTTGGAAGGAATAATGTGAGATTAGGCTGGAAAAAAATCCTGCTTTTTTAGAGAACTGGATTGATGAATAGAATGTATTCTATAGAGAGGAGTGCTTATATAAAAACGAATTATCATTTGTGTAATTGAAATAATCAGCCTTTTAAATTTTTTTATTTGTAGGATGAGAAAAATCAGTTAATGACAACCAATGTCTGGTTGAAACAGGTATGTATTGAATTTGAAGGGCCATGTAACTGTTAACTGGTGCCATTGTTAGTACAGAGTTTGTAGCACAGAAGGGACATGAATATTTGGTCTCGGTGGACAGGCAGGAGGCAGAAAGGTGAGGTAGATGGAGTCTTGTATTCATGCGGTTAATACTGAGTGCCTGGCAATTGGCAGGCACTGTTCCGGGCACTGGGGGAAACGGCAGTGAACAAAACAGACAGAAGTCTAGCCCTCAAGGAACATCGTTCCATTGGGGGGCAGTGGGATAAATAGGAAGTTGTATAGTACTTGTCAAGCTGATAAGCTTGGAGAAAAATACTGAGAAGGCAGACAGGAAGAGTTGGGGACTGGACTTTTAAATCGGATGGGCAGGAGAAGTGCCACGAGAAGGTAAGATTTGAACAAAGACTTGAAGAAGAAGCAAGCCATGCAGGTATCTGGGGGAGGAGCGTCCAGGCAGAGGGACACAAACATGCAAAAGCCCTGAGGTTGGCGGGTGCCTGGTGTGTTTAGGGAGTATCAGAGAGGCCAGCTGGCTAGGGGTGAGTGGCCATGGGGATGGGAGTGGGAGATGAGGTCAGTGAAGCTACCAGAGGCTGATGGGTACTCCTAGCATAGGTTATGAGTAGTGGCTCCTAGGCCACTAGGATTTTGGTTTTTACTCTGAGTGAGATGGGAGCAGGCAAGAATGTAATGATTTATTTTTATTTTCATAGTCCCTTTTATATAAAGGAGTTTTTCTTTCTTTTTGTTTCTGGACCATCGTATGTGCCCAAGTGCTGTTGAGCGTTTCCCTTTGTTTGTTCTTTATTACCCCTTATTTTATTTATTTATTTTTGATTGCACTGGGTCTTTATTACTGCACACAGGCTTTCTTTAGTTGCAGAAAGCGGGGGGCTACTCTTTGTTGTGGTGCACAGACTTATTGCGGTGGCATCTCTTGTTGTGGAGCATGGGCTCTGGGGCACGGGGGCTTCAGTGGTTATGGTGCATGGGTTTAGTTGCCCTGCAGAATATGGAATCTTCCCAGGCCAGAGATGGAACCCATGTCCCCTGCATTGGTAGGTGGACTCTTAACTACTGAATCCAGTGGTTAAGAGTCCTGTCCCTGATTTTTAATACTACCAGTTCCCTAACCCCAAACTCCTTAAAGGCATATGTGCTTTCCTTGGGGTGCAAGTCTTGACCTGATCACAGAATTATTACTATGTGGAGGTGGGATGGTGTGTTTAACTATGTGGAATGTGTCATAAATCCGTCTGCTCTTTGCATGGCCTAGTCCAGCCAAGTCCATGACAAAACACCTAGAAAAGAGAATGTTTTCCTTGAACCTGGACCTTAGCCTGGCCTGGACCAGGCTGTAGCTCCTGGGTATGGTTAGCTTGTAGAAGAGGTGTTGAGCAGAGCCATGAACGCACCCAGCTCTGGTCCTCACCTGTGTCTCATGAGGGCCATGGTTACAGCCATCTCACGAGGGGACAGGGCTGTCCCCCAGTGCCCATAAGAAGGATGTGGAGGTGAGTTTTCTCTACTTGGAGTAGAGGTGAATTTGTGTCTAAAATATCTGAGTTTGGCAAAAAGAGTAGAGTTTTCACTGTTTTTGGCTATTACTTTTATTGAAATTAATTCAGGTTTCTTTGTTTTAAAGGAGTGGATAGATGTGAAGTTAAGATGGAACCCTGATGACTACGGTGGAATAAAACTTATACGTGTCCCTTCAGACTCTCTCTGGACTCCAGATATCGTTTTGTTTGATAAGTAAGTTATAGTCAAAATACCATTTTATATTTTCTTAAGAAAGAAACTGTATCACCATTAGGCACCAGTATTTTTTTTTTTATTCCCTTTGAAAATTGTTTGCCCACATAAAGTCCCATGACTTAATCTTGTGTTCTTTGGTTTCGTGAACCTACAAATATGTTGTGGATTCTCTCCATTTTTCTTGTGAATTATTTTCTGATCATAAACATGTTCTTGGATTTTAAAAATTTGTAATCCATTTGGAAAGTCCAGGAAGGTAAGAAGAAGTTGGGGGAAACATAATCAGTCCTGTTAGCCCACCACATGGAGCCAGCCACAGCTGCTGGCTCACAAGCACAGTGAGCTGACTCTGCCTGGCAGTGGGCTCAGTGCCGTGCGTGCTTTAGCCATCTGAGTCTCAAGATAACCTCACGAACTAGGGATGACTACATTTATGTGCCAGATGAGAAAATGGAGGCCAAGGGCAGTTAAGTTTTGTCTAAGATCACAGCTCACAGGTGGTGGTGGGGCTGGAGGTGTTCATAGTAAAGCAGCCTGACATTCCCATTTACCTCCTATTTTCAAGCCTACATATTTGCTGACTGCCTTCCAGATTTTTTGGTATTATTTTTTTTAAATAGTTAAGGTCATACTTTATGTTTAAATGTGCATCCTTTTAGTTTTGCTTAGACGTTTGCTTAGATGTTTGCTTGATGTTTCAATAATTTTGAAAATTATGTTGTCATAATTTTCCCACAGTGGGAAGGTTGGGTTGATTATTAGCTCGTATTAATGAGTATTCTACCTAAATGTGTTTCGATTATGGTTTTTGACTTAGGGGAGAGGGTATTTCTGCATGCCAGTTTCATTTTTTTCTAGGACCAACCACTCCAGGACACTGGGGAATCTGTGCTTATCCTAATGTACTTTATCTTATTTGCAAAAAGGCATTGGCATGAGGACAGAGCAAAGGCTGAGAAAAAATGTTTCTCACCTTTCAAACCTTTACCTCCATGCTTCTCAACATGGAAGGAGTGAACAGAGCTGCCAAGGTAGCATGATGCAGCTTCCTGAAGCATCATTTTACTTGAAGTCACTGCAGTTTTATATTTAACATGGATATATTGCAGAGGAGTGTGCAAAAGCTACATGAATTTTAACATAGAGAACAATAAAAAGATAGCTCACGTTGGTGGTGGTGGTTCCCGCTAGACTTCTCCAGTTCACGTGGTAACAGACTTCGAGAGGGACAGCTGTTTTCCAGGGCTCTGCCCAGCGGACTGTTGTTCTTTCCCCATCACTGTAGGAAGTGTCCAGTATCTGTCATGGAGGGGGACAATGACTAGAGGGAGTGGGTCTAGGAATATGGATTCAGGTTCTGGCTCTATGCATGTCCATTGTTATAAATAGCCTAGTTTTATTTTGTGTGTGCATGCATGCTAAGTAGCTTCAGTCGTGTCTGACTCTTTGTGACCCCATGGACTGTAGCCCACCAGGCTCCCCTGTCCGTGAGATTCTCCAGGCAAGAATGCTGGAGTGGGTCACCATTTCCTTCTCCAGGGGAATCTTCCTGACCCAGAGCTCAAACCCGTGTCTCTTGCATCTCCTGCATCGGTTTTTTACCACTAGCGCCAATCACCTTTTGTGTGTAATCAAAGTGAAATCATTTCTACTATATGAATCTCAAGATTCTGTAAATACAGATCTGTTGGTCCTGGAGTAGACATGGAAACAGTGGTTCAACTTCATTAGAGTTAGATATTTAAGGACTCTAGAGTCCCCTACATGTTGTAGGTATATCTCAAGTGTAATAATTTTAAGAATATTTCATGCTATAATGTAGGCTTTCTTATAGACATTAGGCTTGTAAAATATGCCTGGGTTGTTTACTCTCTGCCTTGTAACTGTGTGTGTGTGTATTTCAGTGCAGATGGACGTTTTGAAGGGGCCAGTACCAAAACCGTCGTCAGGTACGATGGTACGGTGACCTGGACTCCACCAGCAAACTACAAAAGTTCGTGTACCATCGACGTCACCTTTTTCCCATTTGATCTCCAAAACTGTTCCATGAAATTTGGTTCTTGGACTTACGATGGATCACAGGTTGATATAATTTTGGAGGACCAAGATGTAGACAAGAGAGATTTTTTTGATAATGGAGAATGGGAAATTGTCAGCGCAACAGGGAGCAAAGGCAACAGAACTGACAGCTGTTGCTGGTATCCTTACATCACTTACTCATTTGTAATTAAGCGTCTGCCCCTCTTTTATACCTTGTTCCTCATTATACCCTGTATCGGGCTCTCATTTTTAACTGTACTTGTCTTCTATCTTCCTTCAAATGAAGGTGAAAAGATTTGTCTCTGCACTTCAGTACTTGTGTCTCTGACTGTCTTCCTTCTCGTTATTGAAGAGATCATACCCTCATCTTCCAAAGTCATACCTCTGATCGGAGAGTACCTGGTGTTTACGATGATTTTTGTGACACTGTCTATCATGGTCACTGTCTTTGCTATCAACATTCATCACCGTTCTTCCTCAACACACAATGCTATGGCTCCGTGGGTCCGCAAGATATTTCTTCACAAGCTACCAAAACTGCTTTGCATGCGAAGTCACGTAGACAGGTACTTCAGCCAGAAGGAGGAAGCTTGGAGCAGCCGTGGACCCAGATCTTCTAGAAGCACCCTGGAAGCTGCACTGGATTCCATTCGCTATATCACAAGACATGTCATGAAGGAGACCGATGTCCGTGAGGTCTGTGACCACATGTATTTACAAATGCATGTCTCTTTTGATTCAAAGTCAGGCCCCTGGCATGACCCTTAAGACTAAGTATAGATTGAGGGCCAGAGATATTGACAGACTGTTTTGTAAAAGACTGTTACTAAAATTTCAGTGAAAACATCTGCAAAATGTGGCATATACACAAATCTCACATTTCCTTTTCCCCCATCAGCACCTTGGGGGACTTTGTTTATTGGAGGATAATTACTTTACAGTATTGTGCTGGTTTCTGCCATACATCACCACGAATCAGCCACAGGTACACGTGTGTCCCCTCCCTCTTGAACCTCCCTCCCGTCTCCCACCCCATCCCACCCCTCCCAGGTTGTCACGGAGCACTGGGCTGAGCTCCCGGTGTCCCCCAGCAGGTTCCCACTGGCTCTCTCTTTTACATATGGTGTGTATATGCTTCTGTGCTACTCTGTCAGTTCACCCCACCCTCCCCTTCCCATACCGTGTCCACAAGTCTGTTCCCTAAGTCTGGACTGGAATGACTTTTAGTAACGCTGTGTGATTCTGACCATTCTGCTTTTCTAAGGCATTAGTTAGCTTCGGCTAACATGATTAACTGTTTCAATTTGATCTTCAGTAACTTTGTTTCTGAATTCTATGGTCATCTGCAGACAACTGCATTGTGATTTATCAAAAGTGAATTTAGTTTTTTAAAGAATGACTCTAATGTAGGCTTTATAAATACAGCCAAGATATTTTTCTAGAATCCTCTTGTTGTTCACTTACAAGAGAATGTTAGTGAACAGCAATAATGTCTCAGGTGTTATGCATTATACATCAGATACATGTCTAGTATTTAATAATATGCTTAATTTCTTAAAAACAAAAGTTTGCTCCAGACGTTGTTATAGAAAAATAACTCACTGGGTCCTTATTTAAAGTTAATTTTTAAAATGCAAGAATTAAACTATGAATACATTTTATTAATGTGTTATTGAACTGGTGTTCTTTTCAAAATATTTCCGTCTTGTCACTATTCTTTATTTCTCTTGGGTAATATTTTTAAGGGTATGACTATAATACTATTTTTTATAATTGAATTTACTTTTAATAGTTGCATTAAAATTATATGAATTTTCTCACGGGTACAGAAAACAAACTAGAGGTTACCAGTGGTGAAAGGGAAAAAGGGGACAAGACAGGCCAGGGGATTAAGAGGTACAGGTTACTGTATATAAAAATGCTATCCGGATATATTGTACAGCACAGGAAATATTTTTTAAAATGTGTTGTGTGGAGCACAGGCTCTAGTGCATGCTGACTCAGTAGCTGTGGAGCATGGGCTTAGTCGCTCCTCAGAAAGTGAATCTTCCCGGACTGGGGATTGAACCCCTGTCCCCTGCATTGGCAGGCGGATTCTTATCCACTGTGCCACCAGAGAAGTCCCTAGCTGATATTTTACAATAACTTAAATGGAGTATAATCTATAAAAATTTTGAATGACTATTGTATACCTGAAAATAATTTTATATTGTAAATCAAAAGAAAATAAAATAGTACCTAACATAAAACATGTATATGAATTCTAATCTCGAAAACTTTGTTAAATGGAAAAATTTCTAGCAGGTGTGGTAAGCAGATGGAATTAATCTGGTAAAATACCAGCCCTCTCCCCCAAAGAGACATTGACATATGTTACTAATAAACTTAAAAAAAAATTTACTCAAGTATAGTTGATTTACAATGTTGTATTAATCTATAAACTTTTAATACTTGTAAAACATAAAGTTTCTATTTGATGTAAGTATCTAGTTAAATTAGTTTATAAGGTGAAGCCATCAAAGGAGTCTTAAAAAATACAGATATTAGATAATAGTATGGATTGAGATAGGATTTATTTATTTGGCCAATCAGGGCAGCATGTGGGATCTTAAATCCCCAACCAGGACTCAAACCCACACTCCCTGCATTGGAAGTTCACAGTCTTAACCACTGGACCATCAGGAAGTCCCTAGACTGTATTTAATGAATGTCTGCAAAGTGTTGTACAGCAGGGTCAGGGCTCCTTCCATGAGACCAGTAAAGGGGGGTTATTTTCAAGGAAAAAACTTATAAGTAGAGAAGCTGTAGGGTTTTATAATCCTCTAAATTTTACATTATCCTGAAACTTTGGTGCACAGTTCCTATAGAGGACTCTGTGCTTCATAGCAGGGGCTAAGGAAGCCCGTGGTCAAGGACACGGCCTGTTGAGTAGGACCCTCTGGTGCTCAGGGCCTTGTCTCAGCCTGTCCTTTCCTTGAGGTCACTCACAGCCTGCTAAGCCAGCTCTCTGCTTGGGCTGCAAAAACGGGGAGGGAATGCGCTCTCTGCTGGCAGATCTGAACTCATGTTATTGTTGTTCGGTTGCTAAGTCATGTCCAACTCTTGGTGACTCCATGGAGTCCTCTGCCAGGCTCCTCTGTCCTCCACTATCTCCTGGAGTTTGCTCAAATTCATGTCCATTGAGTTGGTGATGCCATCCAACCATCTCATCCTCTGCCATCCCTTTCTCCTTTTGCCTTTAGTCTTTCCTAGCATCAGGGTCTTTTCTAATGAGTTGGCTCTTCCCATCAGGTGGCCAAAGTATTGGAACTTCAGCTTCAGCATCAGTCCTTCCAATGAATATTCAGGGTTGATTTCCTTTAGGATTGACCGGTTTGATCTGAACTCATGAGCTTAGGTTAAAATGGTCCCTAGGAAATCCAGAACTAAATAAAGCAAGTGAGGCGAGGATTAACAGCTGTTGAATGTGTATTATTCTGAACCAACTTTTCATTTGTCATGAGATTAACTTCAGGCTAAATTGTCTTTAAAAATTAAAACCAACACTCTTGGGCCAGAATAATTAATAGAAATAACCATATATAGTAAGAATTAAAAATATTTTTAAAGTTTATTGTAAGATATGCAAGTACTATATTTTATTAAAAATAGATCAAAATAAGCCACTTGTATTATAAGTTGAAGTGTAAATTTACAAATTGTGTCTTAATTATTTAACATTGCTTTTTGTTTTTTTTTTTTTTGTACAGGTTGTTGAAGATTGGAAATTCATAGCCCAGGTTCTTGATCGGATGTTTCTGTGGACTTTTCTTCTGGTTTCAGTTGTTGGATCTCTTGGGCTTTTTGTTCCTGTTATCTATAAATGGGCAAATATAATAGTACCAGTTCATATTGGAAATGAAAATAAGTGACACTTTCCAAGGGGTTGTAGTAGGAATTTAGCTAAAAGGCACATATTTCTTATGGCACCTATGAATTACAAAAATGTAAATTGTGTTTAAAATTTGATGCAACCAGCATCAGTTTATCTCAATAGATTGCCCATTAAAATATTTAGCTGCATGACTGAATAACTGAGTGAATAATATTTGATCTTCTGAAAATAATAGCACAAAACATTATCTAAACTGAACTAATAAAAATCTAATGTTTGTATCCTGGCAAATATTTCTACTTTGTAATCAGCAGTGAAGTTCATCTTTTGACTGTGCTGGAAAATCCTGTTGTATTTGAAGACTGATTTCATTTGGTAAAAGTACACATTTAAAAATTCTCCCTGTCCTGTATTTACTGCATAACAGCTATAGTATACTGTTGTTTTAAGTAAGCTGGCTACTTGGTATGATAATGATGGAACATGATGCAGCTTTTTTATACAGGCATTTTTAAAAAATGAAAAATGGGAATTGGGAATTCCTTTAAGGCTTACTTTATTTGGTAGATGCTTAAACTAAACAATTAGTATTATTAACTATTTTTACAGCTTACCTTCCATTATCAGGTCATACAATAGACAGTTCCTATGGACGTGCAGTATAGCATATCCCTAACATTATTTCAATTCTCTTGTCTACTTTTTCCACAATTAATAGGACCACCTTTTATATAAATTCTGGTAGCATCTTTTGATCCTTGACCTTAGAAGTGTCCACTACAACTAAGTGAATCTCATTTTAAGAACACGTCTGTGTATACTACTGAATTGTTCTGTGAGAAAACCATCTTCTAATATTAAAGGTGATATTCTAATTATGTATAAGTACATCGTTACATACCTGTGTTGTTTCAGTTTTACCTCTTTCCTTCCAAAAATTACAGTACAGTAGTAGAATATTAGAGTTGTGAGGGCCTTTAGACGAATCTAGTCTTAGCCTATTACTACTTATTCAGTATAGTATCATGTATCACAGGTAGACAAGTTAAAATTTCATCTCTAAATTTTCCTGATTCAGCTATGACCAGGAAGAAAATACTGATAGAAATCTTGCATTCAATTTAGAATTCTTAGCTCTTGAGACAACAGATACCTTATTTATAGTAAGCAACAGGTCTAAGTTCAAGTCCACACTCTTTGGAAGGCAGAGGGGATCCTATCTAATTTGCATTTTATTGTAGGCAGGTGTTTAATGCTATTTAATGAGTGACAGTCTCCTGATTTGATGAGTTTAAATAAGTCTGTTGGTTGTCACAGCTTGTCTATATCCCCGATCCTTCTTCTTATATCTCCCCTACCCTTACTTTAAAAAGTGAAAGTCATTCAGTCATGTCTGACTCTTTGCGACCCCATGGACTGACTATAGAATCCATGGGATTCTCCACGCCAGAATACTGGAGTGGGTAGCCTTTCCTTTCTCCAGGGGATCTTCCCAAACCCAGGTCTCCCGCATTGCAGGTGGATTCTTTACCAGCTCAGCCACCAGGGAAGCCCAGGAATACTGGAGTGGTACCCTATCCCTTCTCCAGTGGATATCCCTGACCCAGGAATAGAACTGGGGTCTCCTGCAGTGCAGGTGGATTCTTTACCAGCTGAGCCACCATGGAAGCCTTACTTAAAAAATTTACATGTAAATACATTTTATAGAAATCTTCTTTTGGCTTACTGAAACATGAGTCACGGTGGGCTGCAATTTTGTCAGTTTTATTTTTGCATAGGAAAAACATCATAATGACTAGTGAGATTAAAAGTCTCTGTAAATCATCATCTTTTGCCAGTACTCAGATTCAGAAGTAGAGTACAAGATACGCTCTCTTTAATAATTTATTTAAAGCAATGGTTCTCAACCAGGGGCAGTTTTGTCTCTGAGGGGACACTTAAAAATCCTTAAAAAACCCAGGTCATTGTACCTGGCAAGGGGCGGGGTTATGTTATTGGCATCTAGTGGGTAGGGGCCAGGGTGCTGCTAAAGACCCTACAGTGTACAGGACAGATCTGCCCCTCAACACAGAATTAATCTGGCCCCAGAGTTACCAGTGCTAAGGGTGAGAAATCCTGTTCAGAAGGCTCATTAACAACGAGTGTGTGGCTAAGCATAATCTCTCTTCAGTTCAGTCCCTCAGTCATGTCCGACTCTTTGTGACCCCATGAATCGCAGCATGCCAGGCCTCCCTGTCCATCACCAACTCCCGGAGTTCACTCAAACTCATGTGCATCGAGTCGGTGATGCCATCCAGCCATCTCATCCTCTGTCGTCCCCTTCTCCTCCTGCCCCCAATCCCTCCCAGCATCAGAGTCTTTTCCAATGAGTCGACTCTTCACATGAAGTGGCCAAAGTACTGGAGTTTCAGCATCAGCCCTTCCAATGAACACCCAGGACTGATCTCCTTTAGGATGGAATGGTTGGATATAATCTCTCAAATCATTTAGAATTATGCAAGATAAATAAGGCTATCCAAAATGGGGGCATGGTCCTAGCACTCTTGAAAAACAGTAAAAGATTAAAAACAAGAAATGCATGGTAAGAAATGATAGTAGTGAGGTCTTGCTGAAATGATATAAAGTTCAAGGAGATCATGAGCTAAATAAGAAAACCATTGGGAAATCTGTTGTGATATTGAACCAGACAATTCTTCCCATTTCTGAACAGCAAGGTTTTTCTCTCATCCAGCTATGTCTCCACCACTAAAAAAACCTACAGTTTCTGTATTTAGTCCATTTTTACATTGTCCATAGCACAGCATGCTACTTATCACTGTAGAAGAATTATATTTTGACATTTTTTTTTTACCTAATCCAAAGGCTAATTAAATGTTCCTTTACCTATAATACTCTTGACATTTTTCTTGTGTAAATCTTTTTTTTTTTAACAAAAGTCAAGACAACTGGATAATAAGTAAGCTTTGAAAAGCAAAGCCAGTAGCGTGATGATAGGAACCTCTATTAAGAAAAAGCTTACATGTTAAGACCTAAAACAATTAAGCTCTCAGAAGAAAACAGGACAAATCCTTTATGACATTAGATTTGGCAGTGGTTTCTTGGATATGACACAAAAAAGCACAGGTAAGAAATGAAAAAACAGACAAACTGGACTTCTTGAAAATTTTAACAATTTGTGCATCAGAAGATACTATTAACAGTAATGAAGACAACCCACAGGATGGGAGAAAATATTTGCAAATCATGGATCTGATAAAGGATTAATATCCAGAATATAAAGAGAACTCCTAAAACTTAACACTAAAAAACAATCCAATTCGAAAATGGGCAAAGATCTTGAAGAGACATTCCTCCAAAGAAGACATAAGAATGGCCACTAAACACATGAAGAATGCTCAAAATTACTAATAATTAGAGAAATGCAAATCAAAACTACAATGAGATACCGCTTCACAACCTGTAGGTTTGCTATTGTCAAAAAAATAAAAAAAAAAACAGAAAATGATAAATAAAATGAGGATGTGGAGAAACTCGTGCGTTGTTGACAGAAATGTAAAATGGCATAGCCCTGGTGGAAAACAGAATGGCAGTTCCTCAAAAAATTAAAGATAGAATTAACAAATGATCAAACAATTCCACTTCTCGGTATATCCCTAAAAGAACTGAAAGCAAGGTACAGAAGAGAGATTTGTCCACCATGTTCGTAGCAGCATTATCCACAACTGGTAAAACCTGGGAGCAACCCAAGTGGCCATCAACAGATAAATGGACAAGGAAAATGTATACTTGCAGCTGAGTATTATTTAGCCTTAAAAAGTAAGGAAATTCTGCAATATGCTACAACGTGGATGAACCTTTAGGGACATTCTGCAACATGAAACAGGCCAGTCACAAAAAGACAAACACTGTGTGATTGCACATACATGAAGTACTTAGCTTATTCAAAATCATAAAGACAAAGTATTAAGATGGTTGCTGGGGAGAGGGGAGAATGGGGGGTGATTGTTTAACTGGTCCAGAGTTGGGTGGGATGGTGGTGGTGGTTACATAACAATGTGAATATATTTACCACTGAACTGTGGACTTAAACGTGGTTTAGATGGTAGATTTTATGCTAAGTGTACTTTACCACAGCGAAAAGTAAATTAAAAAGTGAGCCCCCTCTCCCTCAAGGCCCACAAATAACCTCATAAATAACACACAGTTTAGTTCTTACACGTCATCCCTGGTCATCAAGGGTTGTAGAAACAATCCCGCTGTCCCTAAAATGCATACCAGGATGAAAACCCACAGAAAAATACGATCAATCACCATGGCAACATACTTCCAATCGTCTTGAATCTGAAAGAAAAACAAAAGTCATGAGAGGAAAAAATAGAGCAGGAAGGAAAAGGCACACTGAACATATTTTCAACACCAAATATTTAATAAATGGGTTTCAAGAGGAGAAGAAACCATTCTGCTGCCAACATGCAAGACAACTTTTTTCTTAATTAATGTAGTCTGAGGAAATCTCCCTTCTCACATTTCTCTTTATGCACTAGAGAAACAAAAATAAAGTATCTGTCATATTAAATGCTTTAAAATCAGAAATTTCTTTTTTTAAAGATTTTTTTGGATGGGAACCATTTTTAAAGCTCTTATTGGATTTGTTACATTATTGCTTCTGTATTATGTTTTGGTTTTCTGGCCGGGAGGCATGTGGGGTCTTAGGTCCCTAACCAGAAATCGAACCTGCACCCCTGCCTTGGAAGGCGAAGCCTTCACCACTGGACCGCCAGGGAACTCCTATAAATAAGAAATTTCTTAATATATACATAACCCATTTCCCCCACCCCCCAAATTGAATTCTAATTTATAAAGTCAGTTAACCAGTTACTTGACTTATACTTCTGTGGGAGGATTCTGGACCCTTGTTAGAATAGCTAATGCAATCCAACGTCATTTACCATTATTTCAAAGTACTAGCTCTTATCCCGGGGAAGGCAATGGCACCCCACCCCAGTACTTTTGCCTGGAAAATCCCATGGACGGAGGATCCTGGTGGGCTCCAGTCCATGGGGTCGCTAAGAGTCGGACACGACTGAGCGACTTCACTTTCACTTTTCACTTTCATGCATTGGAGAAGGAAATGGCAACCCACTCCAGTGTTCTTGCCTGGAGAATCCCAGGGACGGGGGAGCCTGGTGGGCTTCCGTCTATGGGGTCGCACAGAGTCGGACACGACTGAAGCGACTTAGCAGCAGCAGCAGCAGCTCTTATCCAGTTTTAGATACTAATTTCCTTTTAACTTCTGTTTCAAAAATGAAACAAGCACACCAGGGCAGGCCCCTCATCATTCTTTCTCTCACACAGCCCCCCTGTCCACAATACCCAACTAGCCAACTATCATCTTCAATTATAAGGCCAAAGTATCAGGGAATTCTGTATAGTTATAGGACAGGTTCAAAGTCAGAAACAATTGCTGACAATAAAGTAAAAGATGGAAGAAAGAGGGAGTCTAATTGTATATAATAGAGCTTCAATTTTGGCTTGAAATAGGAAGGAGAATTGCACATTAATTATACTCCTGGACAACTCAGAAAGCAAGGAAACCATAATTGAATTGAGAAAAAGAGAACCCATGAATCAACTGATTTTTTAAGAAATAATCACATAATAAAGAGGCAGCATGTGGTTTAGTAATTTAATTAAGTGGACTGAGATGGGGCTGGGAGACCAAGATTTTATTTCACCATTAGGAACTTGAGTCAATGCAGGACTTCTCGATGACACTGAGAAGTCAATGGATTAGAACTATAATGCCCTGTTCGCCACAAGGTACTTTATTCAAATCCCTAAGACTGGTTTGTAAAAGCTTGAAGTATAAAATAGACCCTGTAATTTCTACTAACCCCACTACTGGCTAAACCTCCTAAGGCTCTAGGAAGCAGTGGAGTGGAAAAAGCAAGACTTGTTACAATTCCCAGCTCTGCTCCTTTCTAGGTGTGAGAAGCTGGTTCAAATATGTGACCTCGCTTAGCCTCAGTTTCCTCATTGGTAAATCAGGGATAAGAACAGTACCTACTTCAGAGAGTTATGAAGATTAAATGAAATATGTGCCTGGCACAGGGTCCTTAATGAATAATACCAATTGATATTAATGCTGATTTCAAAAATGAGGCATTATAAATCTCCCTCTGACAGCATTTCACATGGTTTAGCCTGATGAAGAAAGAGTGAACTCGGCTCTTACACATAATACAAATAGTGCTGCAAAGAGATCTGGGTGAAAATTAACTGTATGTCTAACTCTGGGCATTTCAGCACAATGATACTGGCTATTCTCTGGAAACTTTGGCACTAATAATGCATGAACAGGTAGATGAGGGTTAGGCAGAATGGTAAACTAGCCCAAGCGCCTGGTGTCATCCGTCAGCCCCACCCCGGAGATATCCCAGAAAGGAGACTGCAGTAAAGATGGTCAGAAACGCGGACAGGTGTGGCCTGGTGAGTGTGAGCATGAGCGTGGGGTTGGAGGAGGAGGGTCTTGTTAGAAGGAAGAACTTGAGAGGGATTGATTGTGCTCTTCTCCCCCAACCCTGTGCCTCCTTCCAGCCTGCTACTCCTGGCCCAGAGAGGCAGGTGGGGCCACTTGTGAGGAAAGTGGAGCCGGGAAGAAAGAGCAGAGAAGGTGCCCGCTGACTGGCAGGGCCTGAGACTTCCCTCCTCACTCCCCACATCAAAGGTGAAACAACCACAGCGGAGTGAAAGGGACGAGGAGGAGATCTTGAGGGACAAGTAACAGAAGAATAAAAAGAGAGCACATGGCTTTCAATCAGCAAAAGAAGTTTAACGTTTCTAAAGCACAACAAGAACCGAGGCAAAAAAAAAAAAAGTAAATGGAAAACATGAAATAAGATGTCCGAAATTTAACCCTCGGAAAACAGTAATTACAATACATATAAATAAATCATTGATCGTAAGTCAGACTCTGGTTGGAATAAATGAAATAACAGATATACATACACAGAGATATATCTATAGATATATCTCTGGTCTATATCTCAACCAAACAAGTTGTCTCAGGCTTATTAGCTCAAAAGATCATGGCTCTGATCTGTGCACACCTCCAAGACCTCAAGAGCAACTCATGCAGTGGAACCAGTCTTGAAGGATCAGCTGTCAAAACCGTCAAACAAAAGTATTAACATGAGACCACAAGCTCCCTAACTAGTTTTCTAATTTGTAACCTAATCCTACCTTAACTCTGAATTTAGAGTGTTAAACTCCTCACAAGTGTGAGCAAGTCACCGACACAGCTCGAGAAGAGCCAAGGCAGGGGACACGGTGACACTCCTGTCCCTGTGGGACCTGGTGTGTCCAGGGACAGTCATTCACGGGCTCCCAGCACCCTCACGAGATGGCTCTGGGAGAACTGGGCTGGTTTGGACTGAATTCCTAGGAGGTCAGGACAGTTAAAACCAGCCAAGTTGGAGCCGGGTAATTAGGAAATTAAAACATCTCTGGGAAATTATGTACACAGCAGTGTGTCAGTCACACAGTAAGACAGAAAAAGGAATCCTTCCAACAACCCAACTCCCCAGAGCACTGAGTAGGCATCTTTATTCTAACACCTGCCACCCTTTACAAACAGGTAGCAATCCACTGCCCTGTGGTCCAGATTTCTGCATTCTCTGGAAAAACAATGGGACCACATCACTAGATGGCCAGAGGTGAGCAGTGGCTGCCTCTTGAGATGAACCATGGGCCTCTAGTTGTGAGCAGCCAAACACAGAAGTGTAAAGATTCCCCATCATTAATACCTATCACTATTTCTAACATAAGATTTTTGGAGGAAATAGAAGTCCACCCAATTATCACTCAAAACAAGTGATGATTTTAAAAGTAGATAAACGTTAGAGAATATCTGCAAAAGTGATTAGTGTTAGACCAACAAGAGGTTTTCACTAATCATGTACTCAATGGCCAACAATTGCTTCAACAGAATCTGAAGGCAGGCCTGGCCTTTTGGCTAAATTTCTGACATCATCGGGAGGCTGTGCATTGTTACAGTCACAAGATGGGCACAGAGTTGCTCGGATGGGTGGGGTGAGGAGATAAGAGACAGCGGCCCTATCTCCCTCCTGTCTCATCCACGCTCATTAGTATGCCATTCACAGCTGAAAGAGAGGATCTAGACATTCCCTACCAACATTAATTACCTCCAGGGCATCAGGAAATGAAATTATCTAGTAATTAGCTCTCTGCTAATAAGCAACTTAAGGCAGAGCATAATAACCTTGAGGGTAAACAGTGGGAGCAGCCAAACACGTAAGTGTAACGCTTCCCCATCATTAATACCTATCACTAGTTCTAAAATAAGAATTTTGGAGAAAATAGAAGTCCACCCAATGAAAAAACCATGGGCAAGAGTGTGAATAGATATTTCACAAAAGAAGATATCCAAATGGCCAATAAGCATATGAAAAGGAGACCTATTCATTACTCAACCAGGACATGCTAATTAAAACATCAAGTGATGCCACTTCACCCCACTGGCAAGGATAGGCGGCAGCTGGAGACTCTCAAACATCGCCAGTGGGTGTGTCAATCGGCTTAAACACTTTGGAAACCTGACAGTATCCACTACAGTGGAAAACACATCTCTGCAGTGACCCAGCAGTGCCATCCTTAGGGGTGTATCCAGGAGAAATGAATGTATGTATTCACCCAAAGATACGTATAAGAACATTTAGAGCCGCTTTATTCACAATAGCCCCAACCTGGAAACAACCAAACATCCAACAACTGTAGATGGAATGAATAAACAGAAGGCGGTGCTGTCTTATTGCAGAATATTACATAGCAGTAACAAACCCAAAGGATAAACCTCAGATGTTTTGTACATTTTGTTGAAAGAAAGAAGTCAAATATGAAAGAGTTTATGCAATGCCACTTATATGAAGTTCAAGAGTAGGTAAAATCAGGGACTTCCCTGGCAGTCTGGTGACTAAGACTCCACACTCCCAATGCAGGGGGCCCAGGTTCAATCCTTGGTCAGGGAACTAGATCCTGTATGCCACAACTAAGAGCTAATGCAGCCAAATACATTTTAAAACATTTTCTAAAGAATAGGTAAAATTAATGTAAAAGAGGCCAGGATCAGTGGTTACTAAGGAGGGAGGGAGTCAGGTACTGACTGCGAGGGGCATGAGGGAGCTTTCTGGACACTGGAAATGTTCTATGTCTTTATCTAGATCATGGTTCCATGAGTGTACACATAATAATTCACTGAACTGTATGCACATTTAAGACATGTGTGCCTTATGTAAATTACACTTACAGGGGGATTAGGGGACACAATCAGTAAAGTTTAAAATGTCAGCTCAGCTAATCAATACTAACTGGAGATCATCTGGTCCCACTCCCTCTTCCAGGCTACCTCCTAATCCATTCTCTCTTGGCACTAGGAGTTTCTATGGCCTAAACGGCTGGCAGCCCAGGAGCTAAATGCAAGGCACCACATACAACTTTCATCATCCCATTTTACGGAAGACAAGACAGGCTCACACAGGTGAGGCAACATATCCAAGGATATGTAACTGGTACCTGGAAGAGCAGGTCTGAAAACAGCTGACGGATGCCAGTCTAATTCCTTAACCCCACCCTAAGCCTTGTCCACAAAGAACCAATGAATGTTTGTTGAATGAGTGAATGACTAATGTAATAACAGACACAGCCTTACCTCTTTAGCTTCATTTTGTGCTTTCATATTTTCAGCAATATACTTGACACTCTGGATAGCTTCTTTGATTTCCGGTGACAGAGCAGAGAGGGACAGCACGGCGTCGAAAGATTCAGAACTGGAGCTTCTCGTGAGGTTGGCACTGAAATTGGAGATTTTTGCCCTGCGGTGGTGGCAGTAGCCGCACAGCCCGTCCTGGCAGGGGTAGCCTTCCTTGCAGACCTTGGACTCTACGCGGCTGAAGCAATTCAGGTTTGAGAGCTCAGCGCTATAGAAGGGTCTTGGCCTCTGAGTGTTGCCCTCGTTGCTTGCTGGCCTGGTCATGAACATGACCCTGGGAAGCAAGTTCAAGAATATGGTCTTCACCCATGCGGGCATCGTGTGGGTGGTGGGGGTCCTGTAGTGCACGTTGAGCACGAAGACGGTGATGACAATGGACAAGGTCACAAAGATCATGGTGAAGAGCAGGTACTCACCGATCAGGGGGATCACCAGCGAGGTGGATGGGATGGTCTCAGTGATCACCAGGAGAAACACGGTCAAGGAGAGGAGCACTGAGATGCAGAGGGTCACCTTCTCACCGCAGTCGGAAGGCAGGTAGAAGACGAGCACAGTCAGGAAGGAGATGAGCAGGCAGGGGATGATGAGGTTGATGGTGTAGAAGAGGGGCAGGCGGCGGATGTAGAGCGAGTAGGTGATGTCCGGGTAGATCTCCTCGCAGCAGTTGTACTTGATGTCGTGCTTGTAGCCAGGGGCTTTGATGATGGCCCACTCACCACTCTCCCAGTAGTCCTTGAGGTTCATGGAGGAGCCGATCAGGACCAGGTCGATTTTTGCCTTGTCGTAGGACCAGGAACCGAACTTCATGGTGCAGTTCTGGTAATCAAACGGGAAGTAGGTCACGTCGATTTTGCACGAGCTCTTAAAGATCGCTGGGGGGATCCAAGTCACTTCCCCCGTGTACTTGAGTAAAGCTTTGGTCTTGTCGTCCACTTGGAAATCCCCAACAGCACTGTGAAAAAAAAAACAGGAGGCGTGTGGCACACACGTGGTCATCTAGTCCAGCCTCTCACACTGCCAGCTGGTAAACAGCAAGTGGCGACTTGTAAAACTGCAGAAAGTAAGTGTTCAAAGGGCCATAAAGTCTCCCAGGTCACCGTTCCATTTACCAATGGGGATACTGAGGCCCAGGACCCCCCACCCACAGACAGTCTGACACACCCATCATCATTCTCCCTGACCCAGGCCATGGCACTGGTTCATTCCACACCATACCACTCCCTACTTGAAACTTATCGTGTGTGTGCATGCGTAGTCACTTCAGTTGTGTTCAACTCTGCAACCCTATGCACGGTAGCCCGCCAAGCTCTTCTGTCCATGGAATTCTCCGGGCAAGAATACTGGAGTGGGTTGCCATTCCCTCCTCTAGGAGATCTTCCCGACCCAGAGATCCAACCCACATCTCGTGCATCACAGGTGGATTCTTTACCCACTGAGCCACCTGGGAAGCCCTGATATTTACTGAGATACTCCCAAATGCCAGGGAGTTTTCTCCTTTAATTAATAAGAGAAATTAATGAACGTGGTCGTTTGGAGGCAGGTGTTCAGGTCCCTAGAGTTTAGTCCTTGTAATGCTGCCTCCTTCTGTCCTCAACTGAGTGTGCAATATGCGTACACCCATGCATGCAGAGCACACCCTGGACCTCCATGGGCTGTGGAGACCACCATGGGCGCCCACTCCCATTAAACTGAGTCCTGTTAGATGGGTCTGTCACCAGGCTCTGACCCTGGATTCTGGTTCTCCGGTTCACCACACTCCCCCATTCTTCCCTGCACTGTTCTAGAAAGAATCATCACATTTTCTGATTCCTTGTCTTTTAAACCCAACACAGCAGGTTCCTTTACCTTCTGTGTCCCTATCCTTCCCCATATTCTCCCCCACGCTCCCTCTCCCTTAGCTACGTCCACCCTGACTTCCTCTCTAGGCAGAGGTAGATACTATTCTTAGAGTTGGCTTGCTGGCATTTATCAGCTGGCTTGTGCAGTGGAAGATTTGCTGTCGACCAACTCAATACCCTGTCCAGTCTCGCATCTGAGAGTGAAGCCAGCCAGTCCTCAAAACAATGGCTTTGCCCAGTGAAGGCTCTTGATGTTTCCCTGGGTCAGCCAGCTTTTGACTGGTTTCTTAGAGTTCTGCATTTGAAGGCATGCATGTCCTTCTAAAGGCAACAACTACTGTACCAATTTGCCCAAAAAGCTGAAAAAAAGAAAAACTTCAACATTGAGAGATATCCTGTCTGGTTGTTACTGGATACCACTGTGTGAAGACAGAAGGGAGGTGTCTCTGGCCCTCCCACCCTCACATGTTCTATTGAGCAGGACAGTCATTACATGTGGAACTTGATGTCAAATCCATTAACCCCTTTACTCCAGCTGGACTGTCCCAAAGGTGCCCTGAGTTTATATGTTCTCAGCCCCACTTTATCATACTGGGCCCTCAATTCCCCAGAAGATGATTCGTGACCCCAGGAAGAAAGGAGGAGGGGTATGAGAAGTGGAGGGGTAGGGACCCACACAATCCCAAGTGGACTTGACCACGTGGGGCAGGGAGGAGCTCTGGGAGGCTGGCCTACACTCCATGGAGGGCTGAGAGGACCCCTGGGAAGGCAGAAGCCTCTGGAACAACTGTCCTTAAGGCATCCTGGATCAACAAAATGGACCTTCAGAGCCCAGGCACTAGTCCGGGAGTTGGCAAGCTACGGCCCACTGACTTGGCCCTTATTTCTGTAAATAAATTTTTATTGGTGCACACATCCATACCCATTTATGGCCTATTGTCTGCAAATATTAAGTGACAAGGACAGGGCTGTATCGCGGTGACAGAGGCTGTAAGGCCTCCAAAGCCTAAAATACTACCTGGTCTTTCAGAGAAAATGTTGATGATCCCTGCTCCAGTCTAAGCCCCTCATTTCACTGAAGAGGAAACGGGTCAGACCGGCAGGACGGCTTGCTCAGGGCCCCACAGAGAGGTTGTGGCAGAGCCTTGAACACGCGGAACTTGAGTCTGGCCTTTTGGACACACACTTGAGGACTCACTGCCCACATCATCAGCAGAACTAGGTTACGTGGAACCCTATGAAGCTCAGATGTGAGAGTGTGGGGTCAAACACCACCACCAATGGTTCCTGCACAGGCTGCGGGTACGGTCAGCTGCTGTGGAGGTGGCCAGGGGAAGTGGAGCAGGTCTCCTGTCCTGAGAGCCCCAGACAGAAATCACCAAGAAGTATCTGCTCCTCAAAAGAGGGGATCCAGACTTTCCTAGTGATCCAGTGACTGGGAGTCTATCTGCCAGTGCAGGGGGCACAGGTTTGGTCCCTGGTCCAGCAGGATTCCACATGCAGTGGTGGTAACTGGGCCTGTGCACCACAGCTACTGAGCCCATGCTCTGGAGCCCACAACCCTCAACTACGGAAGCCCAAGCACGCTAGAGCCTGCGCCCTGCAACAGGAGAAGCCACCACAACGAGAAGCCCGTGTCCTGCCACTGGAGAGTGGCTGCCACTCGCTGCAACTAGAGAAAGCCCGTGCACAGCAACGAAGACAAGGTGCAGCCAAAAATAAATAAATACATTTTAACAAATGCTAGCTCGTCTTATTAAAAAGAAGCGGACGCCCTCCCTGTATTGCAGCCTGAGCAAGGGGAACAGTGGAACGGGCAGGGTGCCACCGGTTCCGGTTTGTGGGAGAGGACAGAATGATGGGCCCATGGAGGTCTGCAGAGGAGCCCGGACCGGTGTGGGCTTCTGATCTCAGAAAAATACGCCCCACCCCAACTGCCTTCCAGAAGGACAAAGACCCACCCAGGAAAAAAAGCTTCATCAGGTAGGATCCAGATTGAAAAGGGCGGGAAACTGGGAGTGAGAAGATGGTTCAGAAGCTAGAGAAGCAGCCATCTACTGTGGAGGTGACTACCTGGGGCATTTTTAAGAGAGTTATTTAAAAAAAAAACACACACACATTTAATTATTAACTTATTCGGCCGCACCAGGTCTTAGCTGTGGCACACAGGATCTTTAGTTGCAGCATGTGAACTCATGACTGTGGCATGTGGGACCTAGTTCCCTGACCAGGGATCGAACTCAGGCCCCCTGCATTGGGAATGCAGACTCTTAGCCACTGGATCACCAGGGAAGTCCCTACACAGAGCATTTTAATGCTTCAAGGGGACTACTGGAGGAGGGAACTCCCAAGTGGTGACACAGAGTTACGCTCTTACCCACAAAGGCTGTAAACAAAGACGGATAGATTGGACCCCTTATTAACATCCTGTAAGAAAAATATGAAAAGTACTTGAATAACACGCAAGCACACAAAAATATAGCCACAGAACAGACGAAAAGGAGAATCTGACATTACAAATTAACCTATAAGAGCAACCTTTAGAGACTTTGAAAGAGCAGCATAAATTAGAAACAGAAAAGGTAAGAATCTGGGTAAGCAACAGGAGTTCAATAAAGAACTAACGAAACGCAGGAAAGAACAGAAAAAAGAAATTTTAAAAATCATTTTAGAAATAAAGACTAAAACATAACAATAAGCAGACACCATGGAAAGTGTAGTGATTAAAATAAAAAAAGAAAGGAGAAAAAATGTAAATAAAAAAGAGATAAAAAGAATTTGAGAAAAAGTAACGGAGAATATAGGTAAAGAAGTTGTAATTTATGTGAAAAAGGAGTTCCTGGAGAGATAAAGCAATAGAACAGAACAATCTTAAAAACTAATTCACAAAAAATTTACTGGAATAAAAGAAGTCTTATTATGTATATGATACAGAGTAAAACAACTAGATTTTAAAGATAAATGAAAAATATCTTTGGGTTACCCAAGAAAAAGCTGGGTACGCATCCCAGCCGACTATGCATCCCAATTTGTTTCAGGACAGCCCTGGTTTATTTCTGTGGTCCAGGCACACTTATTAATAGAGTCCCTTTTCTCTCCCCAAAGTCACCAGATTATACAAGAAAAAGAAAATTAGATTGGCAATAGTTTTTGACAGCAATACTTCATACCAGAACATGAGTCAGCATTTTTAAGATTTTCATGGAAGGAAAATGTGAACCAAGGATTTTATATCAGCAAAAAGGTACTTTGAGTTATGAACGTGTGAGAACTTGGGGTTTATTGTGTCCATGAACACTTTCTGAGGATTCTACTAGAGAATGAACTTCAGAAAACAAAAAACCATAGGAGAAACTGGCATAAGAAGGTAAAAGGTGTTTCTAGTGTGTTGAGATGAAACTTTCACCTGAGGTTTAGAGAAACTGAAGTTTTAGTTAGGAGAGAGGAGCTGGATGACTTTCTCTAAATGTGATTTTCAGCTTCAGATTCCAAGGAAATTCCTTTTGATATTTGCTCCTCTCCACGTCTGATTTGAAACATTTCACTATATCTCTCATTACTGTTAAAAGCATATATCCCTAAAGCACCCCAGCTGTTCACCCAAGATTGCCAGCAAGAAAACAGCTATGACTTTCAAATCATAAGATTAAAAGCTGTGCCCACTTTAATTCTATCTCAGGAAGAATTCTCACCACCCTGCCCAGCTCCTTAAGAGCCTCTGGACCAGGAGATTCGTAGGATGCCTCACATTCTGCAAACCAGTTAATTTATCCCCTGTCCCAGTTCTTTAAGGGCCAATTTACAAGCTGCATGAAAGAAACATGAATGCTGTCTTTTCTTGGGAAAGCAATAAATAAAATATGGAGCATCTTTGGAATGGGTAAAGGTCTCATTCTTTTAGTTCTTTTAGCCCATGACTAGAAAGTGGGATTCAGCTCCTCTAGTCCCAATACTAATAGTAAAACATATTAATTTGTACTAATATGGCAGACAAAGCCAAACACAAAACACTTTAAAATCAGATTCGACTAATTCTTATCAAGTGTTTTGCTGAAAAACGCTCAGTTTTTTTTCAAGACACTATAACTCCAGAGATAAAGCACAGGTACAAACATGAAGTTTTGCAATACCCAGAGAATAAACTAGTACATATTGTAAAATATCCATTAAAATTATGTGTGTCTGAGATGGCTGGATGGTATCACAGACTCAATGGATGTGAGTCTGAATGAACTCCGGGAGTTGGTGATGGACAGGGAGGCCTGGCGTGCTGCAATTCATGGGGTCGCAAAGAGTCGGACACGACTGAGCAACTGAACTGAACTGAACAGAGGTTAAATTTGTAAAGCGTCAGGTTTGCATGTAAAGAGAGGCTGGCTTTGGAGGTGCCAGGATGCGCAGGTTCAGACCAGCAGGAAAAGAACCTTTGAAAGGCAGAAAGAAGCAGGGCTTCCTGCTGCTGGTGGGCAAAGGTGTACGTACAGCATCAGGCTGGGAGGGGAGTATCTGTTAGGTGAGTAGAAGAATGAAACTTTCCCGTGGCCTAACCATAGGGCCTGGTGGGATTTGACTTTCAGGGAGGTTCAGCTCCTGCCTCGGTGACCAATGCCCACTCCTATGTATTTCCTTCTTTGCCCTTCTTCCCTCTCATTGTATGTTTTGATATTATAACTCATGCCTGGCTTCCTTGATGTCTGGCAAACTCCTAGAGGCAAGGGGAGTGGTGGTTATCTATTAATGTTTTGTGCCACCTTATCTCAACAACAACGGCATATGATTCTGACTTAAAGATGAGTTTTTAGCATGAGGAAAGGGAAGAGAGCTCTCAGGCACCACGTAACACCTGGCATATAGTAGATGCTCAATAAACACCTGTGGAATGAATCAGATAATGAAGCCCTCTTGGCAAAGGTCTCAGGAAGCCTAGGCTGTAAAGCACAGAAGGCCAAGGACCCAGGTCCAGGCTGACAGCCCGAGAGGGTGGGGGCCACCCGGCACCTTACTTGTTGTACAGTACAATGTCTGGCTTCCAGATCTTCTGCGCAGGGACGCGCATGAACTCAGCCCCATCGTAGTCGGACGGGTTCCACTTCAGCTTGTAGTCATTCCAGATCTGAGGGGAGGAGGCAGAGAAGGACCAGTGTGGTTTTACTTCTCTTGACACCACCCATCTTAGTGACCTCCCACCTCTGCCACACATCACAGAGCCATTTCCGTGATGAAGACCACACTGGCCCAGTTTCTCCTGTGGGTGCTAGACACGGGGATAGCACTGGGCTGGTGCTGGCTGCCGGGAGCCGCTGCCTCCATGGTTGGGGCAAGCCCAGCCCCCAACAATCAATTAGGACCATTAGGGCTTTCTCCAGTCACTTCCAGTGCAAGGACCAGGTCCCTACCTTATGCTCCTGCTGTTTACATTCCTGAAATGGCTCAGATATGCCATGAAGCCCTAATAACAGAGTGCTAATGACACACAGAACCCCCTTTCTATCTCCAAGTTGAGCAGGGTTGGCCTCTGAAGGGTTCTGGGGAAGGAACCATAATCCCACCAGGACCCAAGAAGCATCTGGGTGCAGAGGCTGGGACAGCTGAGTCCTGAGTACCTAAGGAGAGAAAGGACCTTAGGCTGTGGTCAAGGGGCGTCTGTGCCACAGAGCAGTCTGTGGGCACCGTGCCCAGCCTCCTGGGAAGGAAGGCTGCTGAGCTGACCAGCCAGTTTGGCTGGACTGGTGGAAGAATCAGCCTTAGGTCAGTGAGTTATCTGTCCACGTCTGCACAGAGCTCCCTGGGAAGGACGTGTGGGAGCCGATTTCTTTGGTCTCAATCTGAACAAGAAAATCCGGAACCTCAGTTCCCACCCTCCCAACTACAACGACATATGATTCTGACTTAAGCATGAGTTTTTAGCAAGAGGAAGGGAAAGAAGTGTCTCAGGCAGCACCCTAGAGTCAGAAGTCAGGGCTCCAGGCCTGGGTCTATGTGAGCATGTGGGGCGGGGCAGGGTCTCTCTCTCTTTCCAGGCTTCAGTCTATTGTCTGTGACTTGAGGGGCTGGACCCTGCAGTCCTCCCAGGAGGGCATAGGGCCCTGCATGTGACCCCAAGCCCGGGAAGAGACAGACCAGCTAGTCAGCGGACCCCAATCTAGGTCCACATCTAGGCCCTTTGTTCTCGTTCAGGGATAGCAAATAAAATAGTCACCACCAGGGGGCAGCAGTGCTCAGGGTCTGGTCACTTACTTGCTTGAGCCACAGGTTAGTCTCCATGATCTGGTTTACTTCATCCTAGAAAGAGAGATTAAAGAAGATGGTGAATTACAAAAACAAGGCTGGTTCTGGGAAAGGCTCTTCCAATAGCTCCATCCCCCACGGCCATGGCTTGTGGCTCTGACACTCACCACCTTCACCAGCTGAGACATGGACACTTCAAACTGGATGATGACCGGATCAGACACATTGGCCACTGGCCGGATGATCTCGTTGTAATCTTCAAACAGTCGCTCAAACAGGCGATGCTCGGCGTCGCTGGTGCCGGCCACTGAGGGAAGTAGCCCCATCAGATCCTGGGGTAGTCATCACTTTCCCCCTCCCCAGGAACATCACGTACCCACAGCCTCCCGTCCACCTGCTGGGGTTACTCTCTGGAACTCCAGACTTTCAGACTAGTCCCGGTCCTTCAAGTTTACAGACTAGAAAACTGAGGCCCAAGACAGAAGGGATTCCATCAGATCACACACATTCGGTGAGAAGCACAGTGGTTACAAGCACAGGCTCTGAATTTGGATAGATCTGGTGCAAATCCTGACAGACTGCCTGGCAGTGGTGTGAACTTAGGCAAGTAGCCTAACCTCTCAGTGCTGGCATGTGGTAAGAGCTCAAGAACCATCATGCCTGTCTTTGTTACTACAGGGCAGGGGTGATACAAGTGAAGTCTGCCAGGGCACAGCCACAACGGTGAGATGACCAGTCCACTCCCAAGGCAGGGGCACCCCAGGGTCAGAGGGAGACCGCAGCCCAGGACTGGTACTCTCCTTCTTCACACCCAGGACCTTGCAGGGGTGGGTTTGGCCACCAAAGCTCTTAGAAGCCGGGTGCCCATATGGCTCCCATGATCTCAGAGTGTGACCCACGGTCCCTGCTAATGATGTCTTCACATCTTGATCAAAGACCCTTCTCTCTCTGAAGCCCCTGGGGACCCCCTTTGTTTATAGGCCACACCCCAGGTATTCTGAATCAGCTGTCTTTTGCTTCTCAATTACAGATCTGGGAGAAATCTGGGGAGGGGATGAGGGGAGTCCTTGGTGAAGTTCAACTCAACTTCTCCAGGGATTTTGACTGCCCTCCGCGCTCCGCCCCGCAGATAAAGACGGGGCCACAGTCAGGAGCTCCATGTGGAGCGGACGGCGCTCTGTGTAGTGGGGGCCTCAGCCCCGGAAGGCAGGATCAGCGTTCTGAGTGCATGGTCACAACGTGGCCTTCCAACCGACGTCCAGCCCCGCTGCAGGGACCGCCGTCAGCCCTGCCAAATCCCTCGTCCCCTCGTATCCCTCATTCCTCTCAGGACACTCAAAAAGTTTTCTGGCGTCGTCGGGTCTGGGCCGGTATTTCCCTAACAGGCTCCTCTAAGAGACCGGGCAGAAGGCGGGGAGGCGCCAGCAGCGCCTGAGAGGCGAGGACAAAGAGGAGAGGCTGGCGCCCCGAAACGACTCCCCTCTTCCCCAGGTGGCCTAGGTCAAGCCTTTAGCCCTCAGCTTCCCCATCTATTCGTAAAACGAGGAGGTGGGCGGGATGCGGACAGTGGAACCCGCGGCCCGGGCGCGCCAGTGCTCCAAGCAGGACGACAGGCAGGGCTGGGACTCGAATGTGTAACCCCGGCTGGGGAAGGAAGGCCCCCGGTGCGGGCCCTCCGCGCGCCTCCGGGCAGCGCCCAGAAGACTCTCAAGAATGGGGGATTCGAGAGGGAAACACGCACGCACCCACCCACCTCGCCGCCGGGTCGAAGCCAGACCGCACAGGGTGTGGGAGCCAGACCACACAGGGTGCGGGGCCCCGGCCACGACGCCCTTGTCCCTGCCTCTCCGCGCTGCGCTCGGGGCCGCCACCCCTACGGACCCTGGGTCCCGGCTCGGTCCTCCGGGTCTCCGTTGCCCCGCGCCCGTACCTGGCAGCAGAAGCAGAAGCAGCAGCGGCGCAGCCGGGAGCGGCGAGAGCTTCGCGGTGCGAACACCGCGCGGGTGGGCGCCCATAGCGGGTCGGCCCGCGGGCCGGAGGCTCTACGCGGACGGGGCGGGCGGCGCAGAGCGGGACCGAAAAATCCGGAGCCGGCGGGGCGGTGGCGGAGACAGACTCGCGCGGCCAGGCGCGCAGCGTAGCCGCCTCGCTCGGAGTCGGACCCGGGCCCGGCGCGCTGAGCCCCGGCTGCCCCACCCACAACCTCGGCGCTGCCCCGCCCGCCCCCGCGCGGTTCCGGAGCCTCTAACCCGAGAGAGCGCGCTCGCTCCTGGAAGGAGGCCCCGCGGGCGCCAGTGCGCTGTGCTGAGCGCTCTCTCCCCTCGCTCTGTGGGCTGTGCCGCCCACGGACAGACGGCTCGGCGCCCGGCCAATCGGAGCAGGTCTTGACCGACCACGGGGAAGAATAGGCGCCGCATTCTGAGGAATAGGGCTTTCTGGGTGAGTGTGGGTCTCCCCCATCCCCAGGGTTGGGGACCATCAAGCCCAGACCGGGCTAGACGGTCTGTGCCTGGAAGACTCTAACGTACCTTCAAGACTAGGGCTCAGAATTTTGAAACTATTAAGTAATTGTTCAATATGTTAGGAGTGATAATGGTAATTGTGTTTTTTAAGAATCCTTATAGTTTACCACGAGGGAGAGGGTGTGAGTCCGTTGAAACATTTTGCAAGACTCAGAAAATGTTTGTAAGAATTGGGACTTACTTTGAGGCCCCCATTTAAAGCGTACCCCTTGTCCTGGCAAGAAGCCCTTTATCTGAAAAATATTGCCAATCACATATCCAACAAAGGACTTGTATCCAGAACATCTAAAATGGCCTCAAAACTCAAAAGTAGGGACTTCTTTGGTGGTCCAGTGGTTAAAAAGCCACCTCGCAATGCAGGGGACGTCGTTCAATCCCTGGTCAAGGAACTAAGATCCCACATCAAGGAGCAACTAAGCTGGGCACCACAATCAGAGTCTGTGCACTGCAGTGAAAGATCCCATGTGTTGCAACTAAGACTTGATGCAGCCCAATAAATACTTTTTTTAAAAAAGATTATCTTCCTTATTTAAAAAAAAAAAAAAACCTCAAAAGCAGGAATGGATGGGTATGAGGGATCTTATTAGAGTGATGCCAGTGTTCTAAAACTGAGTTATAGTGATAAACTTATTAAACTCATTGAATTGTACACTTAAAACGGGTGGATTTTGTGATACATAAAGTGTAAAGTGAAAGTATTAGTCACTCAGTCGTCTCCAACTCTTAGCGACCCCATGGACTGTAGCTCACCAGGCTCCTCTGTTCATGGGATTCTCCAGGCAAGAAAACTAGAGTGGGTTGCCATTTCCTCCTCCTCAAGATCTTCCCGACCCAGGGATTGAACCCAGATCACCTGCACTGCAGGCAGATTCTTTACTGTCTGAGCCACCAGGAATATCCAATATATAAATTATACCTAAATAGTTGTAAGATCTCAGCAGTAAGAAAACTAAAATGCAGTGTTAAAAATGAACAAAAGAGTTAAACAGACACTTGACCAAAAAAGGCAAAAAACTCATGAAAAGATGTCAAACATCGCTAGCATTGGCAAAGTAAAAGTTAAACATACTCTCCCCATATGTGAAAGTTGAACTATAAAGAAGGCTGAGCACTGAAGAACTAATGCTTTCAAACTCTGGTGCTAGAGAAGACTCTTGAGAGTCCCTTGGACTCCAAGGAGATCAAACCACTCAATCCTAAAGGAAATCAGCCCTGAATAGTCATTGGAAGGACAGATGCTGAAGCTGAAGCTCCAACATTCTGGCCACCTAATTCAAAGAGCCGACTCATTGGAACAGACCCTGTTGCTGGGAAAGATTGAAGGCAGAAGTTCAAGAGGGTGGCAGAGGATGAAATGGTTAGATAGCATCACCGACTCAATGGACATGAATTTGCCCAAACTCTGGGAGATAGTGGAGGACAGAGGAGGCTGATGTGCTACAGTCCTTGAGGTCGCAAAGAGTCAGACACAAATTAGTGCCTGGACAACAACAACCTCATGTAACCCACAAATCACATTCCTGAGTATTTATCTAGAGAAATGAAAACTTTTGATCACACAAAATCCTATAAGTGAATGTTTATAGTAACGCTATTGATAATTGCCCCAAACTGATAACAACCTAAAATGTGCTTCAACATCCACATGATGGATGCAAAAGAACAAATTATTGGTACCCTCACCAACTTAGATGAATCTCAAAGGCATTATGCTGAATGAAAGAAGTCACTCTCCAGACGAAGGGATTCTTGAAGAGACTAAACTGTAGTGGAGAAAAGCTCAGTGGTTGCTGGGGGTTGGGGGTGGAGGGACACACGACCATAAAAGAGTAGCAGGTGGGAACTGTTTTGGGTGATGAGTGTCTCCTGTATCCTGATTACATAAATCTCTGTGTGTGTTGGGCTTCCCCGGTAGCTCAGTGGTAAAGAGCCACCTGCCTGCCATGCAGGAGCCACAGGAGAGGCAGGTTCGATTCCTGAATCCACGACTGAAGGGACTTCTGTGCAGTAGTCGCTCAGTCGTGTCTGATTCTTTGTGACCCCATGGACTGTAGCCTGCCAGGCTCCTCTGTCCATGGAATCGTCCAGGCAAGAATACTGGGGTGGGTAGTCATTTCCTTCTCAAGGGGATCTTCCTGACTCAGGGATTGAACCCTGGTCTCATGCATTGCAGGTAGATTCTTTACCATCTGAACCACCAGACATGAATCTATACATGTGTTAAAATTAACAGAACAGTACATAAAAGTCAGTTTTATTGTATAATTTTTAAAATAGATTTTTTTTTAAAAAAAGCTCCTCCTCCATTCCACAAATATTTTGAGTGCCTACTACATGCCAGGCACTGTGCAAAAGATAATATGTGGGGGAAGCCAATCAGAGCATCAGTGAAGGAGACACACTTGACCCAGGCAGAATGAAAAACAGAACGTAACCAGGGCTGGGGAGCATGGAGGAGACCGCCATTCGTTTCAGGTGGGGAACTGCAGAAATGCTCAGAGGAAGGTGGAGGAAGGAGGAATAGGAGCCTTGTATTCATTCAACAAACATTTATTGAGCCCCTACTGTGTGCTGAGCTCTGTCCTGTGGGGATATCGCAGTAAACACAAGGTCTAGGTCCCCGCTCTCAAGGAGTTCACACTCTAGTGGGTGAGAGGTGGACAATAAACGCTCTAATGAGAGCCTTGGGTGCCGAGGGGCACTGGAGGAAGGTGGTGGGGTAACACGGCTGTGGGGGAGAATGCTTTGGAATGAAGGGCTGAGGGAGGCCTCTGGGGGAGGTGACCTTGACAAATGATGGGGTGGAGCAGAGTCCTGAATGATGCAGCTGTTTGGAGAGCTTTCGGGGCATCCAGAAAAGCAGATATTGGTAGAACGTACAGCAAAGGCAGGGGCTCTAAGCTGGGAAGATACTGAAGCACGTGAAGGACTAAAAGAAGGCCAGTGAACCTCATGGACAGGTGGAGTAGAGAGAGATGAATGAGAGGTAGGCTGGGATGCAGGTAAGATGCCTGTGGCATCTTGGATGACAGTGTTATGCTCATCTTTATCTGCATTGTCTGCTGGGGAAGGAAGATAGGCCAGAATTAAGGTGTCCAAAGGCCCTCCTGCTGGGGGTTTCCTGGGGTTCTACCAAGGCCTTCAGAGAGGACAGTCTAGGCCCCTCATCCTTGCCATGCCCCTCTCCCACCTCCCTCCATGGCTATGACTGTTGGATGGGGCTGATGGCTGATAGACTCATTTCTTTAGGGCCTCATCTGCCATGACCCAGAAGGAAGCGGCACAGTGTCCACCTGGCCACTCACAGCATCTCACCCCACATCCTGGGGGCCTCAGACACACGGGGCAGCCTAGGGTTCTTCAGAAGGCGTGTGAGTCTGGAAAAGGGGAGGTAGGAAGAGCCCCACAGTGCCGAGCACACACACAACCACGAACACCCACAGGAACAGCCGGTCCACCACCATGGCCACGTACTTCCAGTCCTCGATGACCTGTGGGCAGACAGAGGGGCCGGTTACAGGGGCTGAGTGAGGGTGGTCCTGTTTTCCCTCTTCCCCCTGAGTCGGGGCCCCACTCTCTGGCCGGGGACCCTGCAGGCCACTTAGTACTTGGACGGCAAGTTCTGAGTCTGAGGCTGGTCTTTCAGCTGGGAGCCTGTGTGCCTCTCGGGTCCTCAGTCCACCCCCTACACACCCCTATCTCAATCCACTGGGCATCATGGAGCCACTGGGAGCTGGGCTGTACACGAAGGTTAGGAGGAAGGGGTTATTGATGCCACATATGCGATTGAAAACCAAACTTGATTACACATAAGCGGGGCAGGACCTGAGGATCACAAGGCCCCTGCTCTCATTTCCACCCCAAGCCCCCTATCTGAGCTGGCTTCACCCAAAGGAAGACTTGGGGTACACTGAGCTGAGTGAGGGCTGGGCAGTGGGGCCTGCAGGACAGCTGGAAATCCTGCTGTTTAATTTGCTCAATTCCATTAACAGCAGATCGTCTGCTAGTTCTCTAATCAAGACCCACTCTTCTACATCATCTAGGTTTCTCTCCTCCACCCTCCTGCCCTACCCCCGGCTCCCCGCCCCCAACCCCAATGCTCCATGTGGTTCTTCTCAGAGTCAGCTATGAGATAAAGGATTGGCAGGAACCTGGCTGGCCTCCTGAGGTGCCACTGCAGATGTACCTGCCTCCCTGGCCTGGGGGAGATGCCCCCAGAGAGACCCAGCCTCCTGGTCTTCCTCCCTGACCTCCACTTTCACAGCCCAGCCTGTCTGGATCCTTTTGCATGTGAACTTGCTCTAGTGGAGAGTGGCTGGATCAGCAAAATTCAGCAGAAGCTCTGGAGCTGGAAATTCGGGCAGCAATGGACCAATTGGTGTCAGTGACCCAATTTTTCAGAGCCCTGATCAGCAGTGGGCATCTACCCTCCAGGACGACCGCTGGTCAACCAGTCCCATGCCCGCAGCCAAACACAACCGCTGCAGAAACCTCAGACTCTTCACATGGGGCCCTTGGGTTTCTTTTTGACAGCCCTAACTGCCAACGACTCTGTGTGTGTGTCCGTGCCTCTCCCCCTCTTTTTATATTTCTGCACTATTTATAGTGACCCGTTAATCACCAGGGAGGGTGAAAGTGCTGAAAATGAGAAGCAGCCCAGGCTGGCTTAGGGGCAAGCAAGCACGCTCTGGAAGGAAAGAAAGCCTCTTTTCTCCAGCTAGGCACAAGAAAGTGGATCAGTACATAAGGCCACCATGTGTCAGTTCAGGGCGAGGCACTGGGAAGGGCAAAAAATGTTAATGACATCAGAAAGATCTGAGTGCGGAGCTGGGCTCTGCTCCATGCCAGCTGTGTGACCTTGGGCAAGTCAGTGAGCCTCTCTGGACCTAGTTTTCTCTATTGTACAATGGGAGTTTGAGTAAATGCCATGTCACAGGTTCCTAGGAGAGTTAGTGGTAACGTCTGTCAGGTCCTGGCAGAGTGCCTGATGTGTGGTTGGAGCTCAACGAACACAAGCCATTATGTTATGCTAACCGTGGGTCATGCCTGGCTCCTTCCCACAAGATGCTTTTAATTAATTGAGTTAGAAACAGGAGGAGGTCTAGAGGAAGGGCTAGAGGGTGGTGAGACCTTTAGAAGAGAGAGCTCAGCGTGGGGGCCCGGCTCAGCCAGGGGTGCAGGAGACTACACAGGATCCCTGAGTCTGCACAGGAACTGGCAGGGATCTGGTTAAAAATGTGGCCCTTGGACTGCCTCCCACAGTGGTCCCGGCTCAGTCAGAACAGGTGGCCCCAAAAGCTGTATTTTGAAAAGTTGCCCAAGTGGTTCCTAATTAGACAGCAGGGCCCCAGGCTGCATATGAACATTTGGGAGTTATGCTGAGCTCCTGAATGGTTCTGAACTAAAGCAAGAGTAATTCAATCTACTTTTTAGAAAGTGAAATCTGATCATTCTATAGAGCTGTGTGATTCTCAAACTGGACTCAGCCTAGGCATCCACTGGGGATCCGGTGAAAATGCAGCTGCTGAGCCACCAGGTCTGGGATAGCGGTGGGGAGACTGAGGGCAGGCAGTTGAGACAAAGGCTCTCTAACCAGCTCCCAGGCCAGGCTGGTGCTGCTGGTCCAAGGACCACACTCCCAGGACAAGGGTGGAGAAGAGCTTGTGTCCTATATTCCGCTTGTTAGCAAACCTTTTTCACAGGGTAATTTTGGAGCTTTTCCACCCTGTTCTTTTCTCTCGGCACTAACTAATGGAGTCCCGGAACCGTCCCTTGAGAATCAGGCTGGTAAAAAGGAATTGCAGGAAGGTAAGAACATGGAGATGCCCTCTTTTTCCCTGGGGAAGCTGCAAGTTGTGTCATTAAAAAATCTGTTCAAAGAATCTTATCCAATAAGGTGTTAAGATGCAAACATTCACAAGACTCTGAAACTTGTTCTCCTGCCAGGTTTGGAAAATTTCTAATTGTTACCATTATGTTCTGTGTTTAGCTGTCATAAAATTGTCCTCCGAAGCATTACTTGTTCAGTGGAATCGATTGAGAATCCTGAGCTCTAGAACTCATTGCTCTGACCTGTGAAAGTAAGCTTAACCTCTTTTTTGGAAATCTGTAATTGTAGTCACCCAAGTTGATCATTTATTGCCCCCGGTAGCAATAATATTTGAATGGATAGTTCTATACTCCTAAAAGCTATAAATGTTTGCATGGCTTCTTCGCAAGCCTGACAAGCATGGGAGCGGAGATCCTGGGTGCCCTGGCCCACCTGTGTCCCTAAAGGCTGCAAAATCATTTTCCAGCCCACGGACAGCCTCCCACTTCCTGCCTGCTTCTCCTCTCTGCTCTGCCCCTGGGCTTCCTCCCGCACCAAAGCTGCTTGCTCCACAGCCAGCTGGTGTCACCAGGAAGTGCAGGGGAGTTAATGCCCCAGGGCTACTCGAGCAGTGGGGGATGGGAGTGATGGGCAAATGCCTTTTTCCCTCCCAGGGGATGATTCTGAGGCATGCTCCCACACTTCTGCAGGGGGTCTCTGATGCCCCAGAGCCCATAGCAGTATCCTGCTCACTGATACCCACAGTGTCTCTCCTTCTTTCCCCATCTCACTTTCTCCACTTCCTTAATGTGCTTCGTGGGATCACTTTTCAGAAAAAAAAAAAACTACCTCTGCCTAGGTCCTTATATCGAGCTCTGCTTTTGGGGAACCCAAAACAAACTAAAAAGGATCATTGGTACTTCCTTCCTCTCCCTGGATGCACAAAACTAAAATAAAACTCATTTTATTCTTGGATTTCTTATTCAAGCAAAGAATCTGAGAGCCTCTGTCTCCTGAATTAACTTCAGGAAACAGGAAACTGACTGTAGAGTCCAAACCTCTTCCATTGGGTGGGTGTTGGGGGTTGGGCTAGCAACTTACACTCTGGTCCAGATCATCACTCTTCATGTGCTGGGCAATGAAGCTGACGCCCTCTAAAGCCTCCTGCACATCCTGCCTGAACCTCCCAGAAGACCTCAGCCGGAAATCTCTGGGGATACCCGCTGAGTCTGAGGCCGCTGGAGACTTGGGAGCTGCCAAGCCAGGGTTCACAAAGTACATGGAGTTCCCATAGAGGTTGGACGAGCTGGTGGGGCCCATGGCCAAGGTGGTGGTGGTGGCGGCCTCAGACTTGGTCAGGTGAGCCTGGCTGGACTGGGGGACCCTAGAGGGGCTGCTGTCGGGGCGCTTCATGAAGAGGAAGGTGGGGAGCTTGTGTAGGAAGCAGCGCTTGACCCAGGGTGCCATGGTGTGCGTGCTGGGTGAGCGGTGGTGCACGTTGAGCACGCAGACGCTGGTGACGATGGAGAAGGTGACCAGCACCATGGTGAACATGAGGTACTTGCCAATGAGCGGCACGTTGAGGGAGGTGGGCGGCACAATCTTGGAGATGAGCAGCAGGAAGACGGTGAGCGCCAGCAGCACAGAGATGCACAGCGTCATCTTCTCGCCACAGTCGGACGGCAGGTAGAAGACGAGGATGGCCAGGGAGGTGATAAGCACGCAGGGGATGATGAGGTTGATGGTATAGAAGAGCGGCTTGCGCTTGATGATGAAGTCATAAGTCACGTCCACATAACTGGGGTCCTGTGGGTTCACTGTCCTTCGCCCAGGGAGGGCGACTATGTCCCATTCGCCACTGGGGGTGAAGTCATCCATGCTGGCCGAGGGCATCTTGAGGACCATGTCAATCTCCGTGTGATCGTATGTCCAGGAGCGGAACTTGAGGGAGCAGTTCTGCTGGTCGAAGGGGAAGTGCTTCACCTCGATCTTGCAGGCGCTCTTGCAGATGGCAGGGGGCAGCCACATGACGCTGCCATTGGAGCGGACCACCACGTTGGTATAGAGAGACACCTCGTAGGTCCCGTCGGCGCTGGGGGCAGGGGCAAGGCATGGAGGAGCACATCATGAAACCCATAGATGACGTCTGGCTGTTCTTAGAACTGGCCAAAGAGCCCTGTGGGATTATTTCTCACTAGTCACTCTTCCAACCCCGCCATGCTCTCAGTGGAAAGGCCTGCTTTGATTGGCAATTGCACAGCAGAGAGAGACCCTGCCACGAAGCAGCTTAAAGGCTTTATGTAGATGAGCTCATTTAAGCCTCACAACGGTCCAATGAAGTAGGTATTATTAATATTATTGTCCCCATTTTACAGATGGGAAAACCAAGGTTCAGAGAAGTCAGCTGCCTTCAAGGTCAGAAAACTAGTAAGCAGTACCTCTAAGATTTGAAGTCTGGTCTTTCTGTTTTTATACCACCTACTCATAATCATTTCATGCTTTTGCTGGTACAACTACGACCTGGGAAGTCTGTTAGCCCCCTCCACCTACCTGAAATATGTATGCATATCAAGTCAGTGTTACACAGACAAAGAAATATGTATGCATATCAAGTCAGTGCAACTGACAGTCAAAAAGACGGTATGGAGGACAGAAAGAGCCCAGGACTCGGGATCAGAAGGCTGGCCCTGGTGCCAGCAGTGCCTGAGTCCTAAGATCCTTCCCATCTCTTGGTCTCCAATTCCTCTCTGTAACTGAGGGTGCTGGCTCTGTGCATCTCTAATTCCTCTTGTAGCGTGATAGCTGGGAGGTCTGGGTGAAGCCCAGGACTGGAGGACCCCCTAGGCTTGGCCCTCACCACTGTAGCCAACTCTTTCACTCACTTGTTGTAAAGCACGATGTCAGGCAGCCAGACGCGATTTGCGGGGATCCTCAAGATGTTCACACCCTCATAGCGGGAGCTGTTCCAGGCCAGGCGGTAGTCTGTCCATTCCTGAGCAGACAGGCAAGGCCCCGTCACTGGTAGGTCCCTCGCTGCCAAGGGGCAGCCCTGGAGAAAACGTCTCCTTGGGCTGGGGACCCTGCAGGGCACTTACCTGTTTCAGCCAGATGTTGGTGGTCATGATCTGTTCTCGTTCATTCTGGGGAGGGAAATGCAGCTATCAGTTCACCAAGTAGGAGGTGAACAGATCCCACTTTATCAAGCAAAAGGCTGTGACCTTCGGGGCCATGTGACTGACCACTGACCTAACATCTGCAAAAGGCTCAGAGGTATTTCATAACCAGCATGCCTGAGACAGAGCTCCTTATCTTCACCCAGACCTGGGCTTCCACTGGCATTGCCATCTCAGTGAATGGCACCCCAGCCATACAATTCCACAAGCCAGTAAACCTGGCGGGTGTCCCTGATCCCTGGCTCTCTAATCCATCAGTAAGTCCTGTAGATCAACGGGTCCCCAAACATTTTGGCACCAGGGACCAGTTTTGTGGAAGACAAAACTGTGTGGAGCATCTTATTGATAGTTTTTCCAACCGCAGTTGCTCACTTTGTGTGTCTAATGTCACATTTTGGTAATTTTTGCAACATTTAAAACTTTTTCATTATTATATTTGTTCTGGTGATCGGTGATCTGTGATCAGTGATCTTTGATGTTGCTACTACAAAAAAATTACAACTCAGATGATGGTTAGCTTTTTTTTTTTTAGCAATAAAGCACTTTAAAATTAAGTTATGTACATTGCATTTTAGACATAATGCTATTGCACACTTAATACAGCATAGTGTAAACATACCTTTTATATGTACTGGGAAACCAAAAAAGTCATGTGACTTAATATTCACTATATTGCAGTGGTCTGAAACCAAACCTGAAGTATCTCCAACGTAATATGGCAGTTATGCTCTGCAAAGTCAATAGGGACCTTCCAGATTTCTTCTCTACCACACCTAGAATGTGGTCCTCATACGCATGGTCCACAATGACCTCTGCGGCTACAGCCATTATACCCACATTCTAGGCTCTTGAAGGGTAGATGGAAAGAGCAGAGAGAAGAGGCATGTCAATTGTCTTTTCCCCCCCAAATGTCTTGTTTTAATTAGAGTATTTAATTAGAGTATTTAGTTACTGATATATTTGGGTTTAAACCTACCATCTACCTGTTTTCTGTTTATTCCCTTTCTCTCTTTTCTTGCCTTATTTTGGATTAGCTATTTTATTATCCATTTATCCCCTTATTAATGTGACTCTTCTTTTAGTAGTTACTCTGGAGACTGCACGATGCATAATCTTAACCTTTTAGCACCTAATATAAATTAGTACTTTTAATCACTTCTAGAACAAGGCAAGAACTTTAGAACATTTCGTCTACACCCTCCTTACTTTGGGGCTATTGTTAGGTATTTAATGCTACATATAATAAAAATCTTGCATGATATATTTTTTGTTTTATACTGTCAATATCAGTTCAAATTCACCTATATATTTAACCTTTCTGTTATACTTAATTCTTTCCTACATTTCTGTATTTCCATCTGGGATCATGTTTCCTTATGGTTGAAGAACATCCTTTAGTATTGGGTCTTTTATTAAATTCTCTCTCTCTTTTTGTCTGAAAACATCTTTATTTAACCTTCATTTTTAATTTTTTTTTTTTTTTTTTTTACTGGTTGCATACATCTAGGTTTGCAGGTTTTTCTTACAGCATTTAAAAAATGTCATTTAATTTTTTGGCTTCCATTTCAGCTGTTAGTTTTATTGTTTCTTCTGACTGGTTTCTTCCTGACTGCTTTTAAGATTTTCTTTGTCTTTGGTGGTCGGGAGTTTGTCTATGATGTACCTTGGTAAGATTTTCTTTGTATTTATCCCACATAGGGTTCATAGAGCCTCTTGCACCTGTATCTTAATATCTTTAGTCAGTTTTGGAAAATTCTCAGTATCACTTCAAATATTGCTTCTGTCTTATTTTTCTATGCACTCTTTTAGGAACTCTAGATGCACATGTTAGACCTGACATTTTTATCAAAAACCATATTATCTTCATTTCCATGTTTTCCTTCCTTTTTTCTATCATTTGTCTAGATATTTTCGATTGACCTTTCTTGCTGTTTATTTTCCCTTCTGCTATGACCAATCTGCTATTAAACCCATCCAGTACATTTCATATTCTCTATCACTTTAAGTTTCTACACATATTAATGCATGGTATTTTCTTTTTAAGGAAATTTATTTCATTTATCTTTAGTAGTGATAAAATACGTATAACATAATTTTTACCACCATAATGCAAGTTATTTTAAAGTCTATGTCTGATGACTTCAATATCTGAATCATCTGTATGTATCTTCTATTATCTCTTGTTTTTTTCTTTTTTTATTTCATTTTGTCTTATTGCTTTCTTAGTAGGTTTTTATCTGACTTTATCTGCCTCCAGGGAGGACCAACTTTGGCTTTATGGCAGGCAGGCAGAGGAAGGGCAAAGCATTTTTATCGTCTGTGACTGAGCTGGCTCAAAGCAGGTTTTAGTTTTTGTGAGGGCTGGTCTGTGCTTGAATCATTTTGATTCTTAGGGATGGTCCTTTCAAGGTTCTCACCAAGGCCCCATCTCCTTGGTGGGGCTCCAGTTCCAATTTGTGTCATCTCAGCCCTGCAAGAGTGGCAATGATTCAGGCTTCCCAACTTCTTAGCCACTGCTTTGGATTCAGCTCCCTATCCCCTTAGCCCAATGTTTGCTGCTGCTCCTGCTGCCAAATTGCTTCAGTCGTGTCCAACTCTGTGTGACCCTACAGACAGCAGCCCACCAGGCTCCCCCGTCCCTGGGATTCTCCAGGCAAGAACACTGGAATGGGTTGCCATTTCCTTATCCAATTCATGAAAGGGAAAAGTGAAAGTGAAATCGCTCAGTTGTGTCCAACTCTTAGCGACTCCATGGACTGCAGCCCACCAGGCTCCTCCGTCCATGGGATTTTCCAGGCAAGAGTACTGGAGTGGGATGCCATTGCCTTATCCAGCCCAGTGTTTACCAATCATCAAATGTGGGGGAAAGCACCAGAAACTATCAGGACCACCTCCTGGGTCCTGGTCCCTCAAATCCTAGACCTAGAAGTTCTACAAGACCTTCAAACTAACTGTGGGGAGGAGAGGCATTTTTGTCTGGCTTTTCTAAATATTCTCATGAGAAAGTTAATCTGCAACAAGCAACTCTGTCATTAATGGAAGCTGAAAACCTTCATCTGCCTGAAAAATTTTTTTAAAGTGGAGGTACAATTTACATACTGTGAAAGGCATAGGTCTTAAGAGGTACAGTTTGATCAGTTTTAACAATGCATTATCCAGGTAGCCCATCTCCTTTCAAGGTATAGAACAATGCTATCCCTCAGGAAGGCCTCTTGTTCTTCAGTCCTGTGTCTCAGTCCTCTCTACTTCCCCAGCAGCTGCCTTCCCAAAGACAGTCCCAGCACTCCCAGAGTGCAATCTCTGAAGGCCTGCGGGCCTTCGCATGGCACAAACTCCCTGTTTGAGCCCTAGAAACTTCCATCTTTAAGCTGGTTATGCCCTAATCCTCCCTTCTCCAAAACCAAACCCTGAAATAGAGTAGGGAAAGTAAGCCCCCAAACCTCACATCTGTTCCATACACAGCTTTCAGGATTATGACGGCTCACAGGTGTGGGGGCTGGAGGCTGTGTGCCCTCCTCTTTCTGGTAACTTCTGTTACCCCACAGAGCAGATCTGGGAGGGGCAGCCTGACCCTGGAAGCGTGGCGAGAGCTGCCTGCCTGTCTTTCCTCACTAGGGCAGCAGCTGGGCTCACCCCATTAAGCAAAAAGCCCTTGGCTGGACAATAACACTCAGACATCAGCCTGGGAGCGGCCTGGCCGGAAGCGCTTATTCCTTTCAGTTGGCCTGCGGAGAGGAGAGGGGCAGAGAGCACAGGCTTTTCACCCCTCCCCCATTCTGTAGCTGTGCTTCCTCCCAGGGGAGGAAGCCAGCCAGTAATTTGGCCAAAGCCTTCGCCAGGGCTGTAGGTTGGAGGGGCTGGCTTTGTGGGGGCCGACTGGGCTAGGGAGAGAGGCTGGGGATAAGAAGGCAGTCGCTGGACCAGAGGAGGTTTAGCCATCTTGGCCGGCTCCTTCCCCTTGCTTGGACACAGTATGCCACACACTCCCCATGTGAATGCCCCTCTCGGAGCCGCTTTCAGAGGCAGGGTTCCAAACCTGTGCGTGGGGATGTGGAAAGGGCCACAGGGAAGATTAACAATGGGCCATGGTTTTCTCAGGCACCCCCAACCCAGAGACAGCAGAGGGGAGAGGAGCTCCTTGTACCTCAGCCTTCCTCAGCACCCCTACCCAGGTCCCGCACCTACACAGGAGAACCCTACTTGTGGACTCTCTAATCCATTCTTCATTTCCATACCCACAGTGACTACCTCATTTATCTAGACCCTCACCCAGCTGGCTAGACCAAGGCAGCAGCTGACTCTGGCCCTGTCCCTACACCTGGGCCTCTGTAGCGATTGGTTTCTGTACCCTGATTCCTATTTCCCCCCGATAGGTAGGGGATATGTGAGGTCATCTGTTCAACAGACAGGGGAGATGATAGGGTAGAAGGAGGAGATGCTTATGTCCATGTTGGAGGCCCACCTGTCTGTGGCAGGCCTGTTGGCTGCCTACTCAGTGGTCATTCCGCCCTTATAACGTCTTTGTTAATAAAACTATGACTTTGTTAGATATCGCATACTCATGAACTTGATGGGCCCCTCTCTGGCCTCCTGGCCACAAACTTTATTTATATATTTAGCTGTGCCGGGTCTTAGTTGCATCACGCAGGATCTTTGATCTTCATTGCATCATGCGAGATCTTTAGTTGCAGCATGCAAGATCTAGTTCCCTGACCTGGGATGGAACTCAGGCCCCCTGCACTGGGAGCATGGGGTCTTAGCCACTGGACCACCAGGGAAGTCCCACCATATATTATTTAAGTCTTAGCTAACCATGGTAATTCCATTCCTCCAGCCAACAATCAGTGAAAAGTTAGGCATGAGCTGTAGCCCTGGCCACTGGGATGCCCTGAGGTGGGGAGGTTTCTGGGAAAGTCTTCTTCATACTCAAAAAGGTACCCAAAAAAAGATTTGCCATTTCCTGCCACAGACATTGTCATGTGGAGATTTTATGTTTGGAACCATGGCCGCCATCTTATGATCATGGTGGGGGTGGGGCAGAAAACAAGAGAATAACAGGGTCCTGACATCATTGCCAACAACCTAGAATCCTGACATCACTGAATTACTGCATTAATTGAAACATTTAACGACAACATTGAAACGACTGGCCTGCTCGCTTGTTATGCGATATAACAGATGTCCTTATTGTTTTAGCCACTCATAGTTGGATGCTTTGTTGATCATCCAACTGTGCTTGAAGCCAAAGCACTGTAATTGGTATTGGGGTCATGGATGTGCAGGTGGCTCCAAAGTGTGGAACAAGAGTGCACAAAGTGGGAAAGACCTCTCTAGCAAAGAAGAGAGCAAGCGCAAAGACACAGACAGCAGTTTGGGAAAGAAAAATAATAACTTAGAGGCCGAGTCAGGGGTCTCAAAGTTTAGGCAAATTCCTTAATTTTCACATATGGAAAAAGATCAGATGAATAACCCTGGGGCACATCTGCCCCCGGTGCCTACCACGCTGATGAGCTGGGCCAGGGAGAGCTGCAGCTGGATGGAGATGAGCTGGGAGGAGCTGGTGGCTGGGCGGATCAAGTTGTTGTAGCGGGTTTTGTTCAGAAGGTCATCCATGAGCTTCTCCTCTGCATTGGCCACACGGCAGTCCCCTGGGAAAGCACATAGTCAGATCTGCAGGATCCTCATCCAACTGATGGCAAGGAAAGGGAAAGCTGCAAAGGCCAGGGAACACAGGTGCCCTCAGGGCCGGTCGGAGCAGCTAAGATGCTGGCAGGCTTGCCTCTCCTTGGGGTCTTCCAACTATATCTGTCCAAGACAGAGCTCAGCTCTCTCCCCTCCTTGCCCTACATCTGCCTCCTTCTGTCCCCTCTGACAGCGAATGGCACCTGGGCATCTATTTCTGACCCCTCTCTTGGTTCATCCAAGTGGCCACCCGGTTCTGTCTCTTCTACTTTCCAAGTCACTCAGTCTATCCTCCTCTCTCCATCCCTCCAGCCCTGATCCTGGCTCACCACCCTGCCCCAGGGCTCTTCCAGGGAGACCTCTTTGCTGGTCTTCCCACCCTAACTCTGTCCCTGCTGCCATGTCCCATCAGTGCCAGAGTGGTCTTCCTACAGCTACTGGATCAGAGCCCATCCCTGCCCATAACCTCTCAGAGCTATAGGCCGAGTTCACATCACATGTTTCAGCTTGGCATCCAGAGTCCTTTGCTCCTGGCACCAGCATCACTTCCTCAACCTGATCTTTTCTTACCTCTCCACCTCTATGCCTAGGTGCTCTATACTTCACCCATACATACTGTTTTCATTTCCCCATGTGACCTTCACTGTCTCACTTCTAAGTCTTCCAGTGCACTCTTCTGCCAGAATAGCCACCAGCCGTCAAATATCTGAGTGTCTTTCTTATGCCAGGCACTGCATTATGTGCTGCGTATAACAGCCAGCAAAGACCCAGAAATGGCTCCTGCCCTCAGAGAGCCTCCCGTGTAGTGGAGGAGAGACATTACTCAAACGTGAATTTGTGTTCAGAGCTGGGGAAATGGTGATGCTTTCACTAAAAGAGAAAAGCCCTGGGCCAGGAGGCAGTTTCCTGGGCTCAGACTCTGCCCTACAGAGAGCAAAGTGTCTTTGAGATACCAAATGAAGGGGTCCAATGGGCAGTTGGCTCCTGGTCTGGAGCTTAAAGGAGGGGTCTGGGCTCAGAACCATATTTGAGACCCAGCAAAGGCAGCTTCCTGCAAGGAGCCTCATGTGGTTGTGAGCCCCACTGAACGCTCACAGCCCCAGAGCTGCCCTCTCTCACACCCCAGATCTCTTGCCACATGGCATCTGGGCCTTTGTCCCATCTCCCTCACACATCTGGGAGTGAAGGTGAGGTTCAGGAACTCCATCATGTTCATTCTGGTGACTTCAATTAGGGGTAGGTGGGGGAAGGGCCTTGGAAAGAAGGAGCCTCCAAGGAAGGTCAAAGACACCTGAGCAGGAGATCCCAGGGATAAGAGAAGAGATGAGGGTGTACAGAGGAAATAGTGGGGCAGCAAGAAAGAGGGGGAAAGGATGAGGGAATAAGGAAGGCCGAGGAGGTGGGGGGTGGGTCTGCTAGCTCAGCAGGCCCCGCACTGGGATTACATCTCTGGATGTGGCCAGAGGACCCTGAGTATGAACTGCCCAACAGAGCAAGTCTGAGGTGGACTCCTGGGTGGGAGCTGGGCTGGATGCAAGGCCACGGATGGCAGCTACCACCCTGCCTGCTCCATGCACTTTCCAACTCGCTGCCTATCTGGAGCAGATGCAATATTTAGTGCCTGTGAAAGATGCTCCCGGCGCACCTGCTGCCCACTGTCCCTCCCCCAAACTGCTCCAGGCTGCCCGGAGGGTCCTGTGGATGCCTGGCCTACATTCTGAGCTCTGCCTCTCACACCCTGGACCCCCTCCCAGAGGCCAGCTGCTGGAAGCCAGTCTGTAGCCCCATGAGCTGACACACCATTTCAGCAGGGTATGACTTGCCCAGGTCCCTCTGGCATGTCTGGGACAGCTCAGGTCAGAATCTGTAGCTCCTGGCCCCCACCCATGAAGGGCTGGATCCCACATCTCTGCAGCCCCAGGAGGCTGGGTTTACCTGGGTATCTAAGAGGCCAGGGCTGCTCTGCAGGCCGTGGGAGCCCGTGTTCCAGCTCTGAGCCCCCTGGGAGGCTCAGGTTGCTCACCTTTGGGGCTGTCCTGCCTCTCAGGCATTCATTTGGCCCCCAGGGACCCCTTCCCATTTTGAGGACCAGCTGTGGACTCCAAAGAAAGTGGTTCCAAAAACTGTAGACCACTTATCCCACTCTCTATTTCTTATCTGGGGAAACTGAGACCAAAGAGGGGGAGGAACTTACTCAAGGAGCCCCAGCAAGTCAGAGGCAGAGCCAGGTCTAGGAAGCTCTTTCAGGTAGAGCCCCCCTCCCACCCTAATCCCCAACCCCTGGGTCTTCTATCACACCCTTAAGGAGCCTGTCCCTGCAGAAGCCATGGAGGGGTCCAGGGCCAAGTGTGTACTCACGCCTGTGCCTGCATTTGTACTTGTGTACATGCACGGTGCGGTGGCGGGGGGCACAGCAAAGGTGAGGAGGGGTTCAAACAATACATGTTTAGGCTTTTCAATCTGCTGCTTTATGCCTGTGAGGCCTGCCAGGTTTAAAAGACAAGGAACAGGCCTCTGACTCCCAGATGACAGGGGTGGCCCAGAAGAGGTAAAAGCTTCACAGACACAGTTGGGGGGTCACCATGGAGCCCTAGGGCCAGCAGAGATACACAAAGAGGCCACCACTAGGGGTCAGTCATGACCCAGTGATTCTGAGGGGGAGTGGGCCCAACCTGCCTCTGTCCAGGCCCTTGTCTTCCTAGGCCTTCTCTGCAGGCGTTAACAATCTGAGAGGGGTGACAGTCTGCGAGGAAGCCATGGCTGGAATTCTAAACTGGGTGTGTGTACAGTTTGAAAAAGCAGAGCTTATCATAAAAGCTATACTGGAAAAACGGAAAGGCAATAGCTATTTGTCTGTAATATGAGCCCCACAGCTATTGGGGCTTCCCCGGTGGCTCAGACAGTAAAGAATCTGCCTGCAGTGCAGGACACACGGGTTCCATCCCTGGGTCAGGAAGATCCCCTGGAGAAGGGCATGGCTACTCACTCCAGTGTTCTTGCCTGGAGAATCCCATGGACAGAGGAGCCTAGCAGTCTACAGTCCATGGGTTGCTAACACCTTCTTTTCACAAACCACAGAAAGTGAAGGGTCACTTTTATGGAATCTTGGCAAGTGGGGATCTGAAAGGCAAAATGATTTTCAGTTGAGGATGTTTGTCCTTAATAGAGGAAGGGAACAAGAGATTTGCATTTATTAAAAGGCAGCTATAGATTGTTTTCTCTCAAAGTTGAGGGTTTTAGCTTTTACAAAGAGCTCATGATATATTACCAGTAGCTTCTCCAATCATGCGTAAGAATCACTAGGATGCTTGTATAAATGCAGATTCCTGGGCTCCATTTCCAGAAATTCTGACCCTATGAGCCTAGGATGGGGCCCAGGGATGTGTGCTGTGTGTTCCTGATGCAGGTGGCCCTAGGAGCATATTTCAGAAACACTGCAACTGACACACCAGAGAAGGCGATGGCACCCCACTCCAGTACTCTTGCCTGGAAAATCCCATGGATGGAGCAGCCTAGTAGGCTGCCGTCCATGGGGTCGCTAAGAGTCGGACACGACTGAGCAACTTCACTTTGACTTCTCACTTTCAAGCACTGGAGAAAGAAATGGCAACCCACTCCAGTGTTCTTGCCTGGAGAATCCCAGGGACGGGGGAGCCTGGTGGGCTGCCGTCTATGGGGTCGCACAGAGTTGGACACGACTGAAGTGACTTAGCAGCAGCAGCAGCAACTGACACACAGGAGTCCTCAAGGATGTAGTCAGGGCATATCATACCCATAGAACAGACAGGGAAACGGAGCCCCAGAGAGGGTCAGTGAGCAAGTGGTGACAGAGTCAGGACACACACACGGAGTGCAGACATCATCTCTGGGGAGAGCTCCACTTCCCAATAGGAACCTTGCATGTACCCCAATCCTCTTCCATCACCCCCTTGTATGTCTCTGTCCAAGAAAGATACAGCCCTGGACCTCTAGTGGGCTGACTAGAGCCGGAAGGATAAGCTTGGGCTGGAGGGTAGGAACTGAGAGTCCTTGGAACACAGATGGGGAAACTGAGGCCCAGAGCAGGCAATCCTCACCATACCTGACTCTGCTTGGGAAGGGCTGACTGGGTTTCCCTTCGAGGTAGAGTCTGCAGGTTCCTGAGTGGCAGGCCCCATTTCACCAGCCCTGCACTCAGCCAAGCTGGCTGTCCCGCTGGCCAACCCCTAGGGGGTGAGTGACCAGAGGCAGAGGTGCCAACGAAGTGTGTTTCCTAGGAGATCCACCCCCAAACACACCTGGATTGGCAAGTTGAGTACCACCCCCACCTCCCCACCCCGAAGCTAAATTTCGCTGTCTCTACAATAGCGCTGGGGTTGAGCACACCTTCCTGTCCACTCAGCCCCGCTACCCAGCCCAAAGGCGCTCGATTCGGAGGGTGGCCGTCGTGGCCACGCAGAGGACACGCGGTCCCCATCCCAAACCTCGCAGACCTATTCATCCTGCCCCTCCCCTGCTGCTGGAGGGTGGGCTTAGCCCCGCCCACGCCCCCTCTCGTCGGGGACAATCTCGGGCCACTCCCCCGGGTGCTAAGCACCCCAGCTTCCCTCCCACGTATAGCCAGTTCAGCCCGGCTCTGCCAGAGTCAGGCGCCCCTCCCTCCTTCCCCGAAAAGAACTCACCTCGCCCGCAAAGGGCAACCAGTGAGAAAAGGAACAGAGGGAGAGCGCTTCTCATGACGGGAAGGGGCTGGAGAGGTAGCCGAAGCGAGTTCAGCGGTCGGACCGCCCGGGCACCGGCAGCCTCGAGCAGGCTGGTGAGAGCGGGTGCCCACAGCCTCGGAGGTATGAAGTGGCTGTGCGGAGGGCACTAGGACCCCGCGGAGAGTCCAGCTGAACCCCGCTGGGGGCAGCATCTGTGAGCTACGCCCACTCGGAAATGGGCGGGGCCAGCACCAATGGGGTGCCACTGGCTCTTCTGAGCCAACCTCCTAGGGTCGTCACCCCGGGGCTGACCTTGGTACTTCCAGACCTACTCAGGCCTCCCACTTTCCCTAAAGGGAGGCTGGCAGAACAGCGCCTGCAGCCTTTGTACAACTGGGGAGACTGAGGCGGACCCTGGCTCTCCCGCTCTTACCTTTTCGAAAAGTGCTTGTACTCTAGCCGGCAGTTCTATAGGATTTGCCTGCTGTCAGGACTCAGGAGGTCTTACAGAAAAAGATCTCCAGTCTGTGCCCATGGGATTTGCTGAAAGCAAGGAGCACTGCAAGAAGTGGGGAATAAGCCTGGTGATATGGGACACAGCTATCTGCAGACATTGGGGATAGGGTGCCTAGGGCAAGTGTGTGGATTTGGGGAGGGTTAAATGGTTCAGAGTCCCCTTACATACTAATAGACTGAGTGACTGGGGAAGGGACAGGATGGGGCCAGAGTGGACTGACTGTGTCCTCCCACTTGAGCCTTACAACCTGTGCTGACCGCAGACAGCTCTGGTGCTTCAAGGGAGCAAGCACCCCCTCCTCCAGCCAAGAGATCCTTGCTAAGAGTTGCGATCAGTATCATTCCTTTGGGAGTTGGGGGACCTTACAGGACAGGCATCAACACCAGGGCAGCCTTACTTTTGGACCTGGCCAGAAGTGGCACCTCGATCCAGGATCCTACAGGGCCTTTGGCGTATTCCTGTGGCCCTCATTCCAAGCTTTCCACCCCCTCCCCTCCCTGAGCCCCACCAGGCAGACCTAGCAACTGGAGGGACAGGGCAGGGTCTGGGGGAGTGGTCACCTAAAGATAGTAACTTTGCCACTTTCTCTCCAGGACTCTCAGGCTTGCTATCATATGGATTTCCCCAATGTCTTTTTTGCTATTAATTTGACATGTTGGCATATATTCTTTTAAAAGGAACACTGTTGAAATGGAACTGACTTTCCTATTAAGATGGCTTGGAGAATGTAGGATTGAGTGCATTCTCTTCTCCAAACTGTAGCAATAAATAGATGAAATATTGGGTTGGCCAAAAAGTTTGTTTGGGTTTTTCTGTAAGAATGTTATGGGAAGAGCTGAACAAACTTTTTGACCAACTCAATGTATAAAGCAAACAAAAAGACATAACCAGGCTGAAGATAAGATCTTCATGAACCACCTTTGGGGGGAAAAAGCAAAGTAATGGGGAGCTGAAATTGGGAGCCGACTGGGCTCTGGAAGTCAAAGGCAGTGGCAGGTGCTTACGGATAGAAGGGGACTAAAAGACTATTGGCTAGAAGCTAGGGGCTTGATTGTATCCCAGTCCCTGAAAGATGCTGGAGAGGGATACTGCTGCTGATCTGTTGTCTGAGGCCTTAGCTCATAGTATGTGTATTACCTCTCATACACCGTAGTACAGGAGCTTGAAAATGCCATGGGACTTGGAGGCATCTGCAAAACCTTAAGTTAGGTGAGCAATGGTGGGAGGATGGGAAGGGAGAGAGAGAGGGAGAGGATACATTATTCATTCAAACTAGCCTAACTTGCAGAGAAGGCAATGGCACCCCATTCCGATACTCTTGCCTGGAAAATCCCATGGATGGAGGAGCCTGGTAGGCTGCAGTCCATGGGGTCGCTAGGAGTCGGACACGACTGAGCGACTTCACTTTCACTTTTCACAGATACCACCTGTGGTAGACTGAATGCTGCATCTGCTAAGTCGTGTCTGATTCTGTGCGACCCCATAGACGGCAGCCCACCAGGCTCCCCTGTCCCTGGGATTCTCCAGGCAAGAACACTGGAGTGGGTTGCCATTTCCTTCTCCAATGCAGGAAAGTGAAAAGTGAAAGTGAGGTCGCTCAGTCGTGTCCGACTCCTAGCGACCCCATGGACTGCAGCCTTCCAGGCTCCTCCGTCCATGGGATTTGCCAGGCAAGAGTACTGGAGTGGGGTGCCATTGAATGATGACCCCCAAAGATGTCCACATCCCTATTTTGGAACCTGTGGGTATCACTTTATATGGTGGAAGAAACTTTGCTTGTGTGATTAAATTTAAGGTCTTGGGATGCAGAGATTCTCCTAGTGGGACTGATGTAGTGACAGAGGTCCTTATAAGGGGAAGCAGGGAATCAGAGAATGTATGTGAAAATGGAAGCAGAGATTGGAGTGATGCAGATATGAGCTAACGAATGCCAAGGCAGCCTCCAGAACTGGAAGAGGCAAGGCACAGATTCTCCTTTGGAAACACCACAAGGAATTAGTTCTGCCAGTACCTTGATATTGCCCCATAAGACTGGTACTGGACTTCTGATCTTCAGACCTGTAAGAGAAAAAAAAAAATTATGTTGTTTCAAGACATTACATTTGTGGTAATTTGTTACAGTAACTTTAGGAAACCAATATAGTACTTCAACCAAGTGATCAAAATTAATATCATGAATAATGGAGCAAATCAAAATTGTACATTACCTGATAGGTTCCAATGCACAGGATTGCTTCTGTGATATTCCTGCCAAGGATGTATGACTTGAATCTAGTCATGAGGATGCATCAGACAAACCCAAATTAAGGGATATTTTATAAAATAACTGGTCTGTAATCATCAGAAGTATCAAGGTGGTGAAAGTCAAGGAGAGACTAAGGAACTATTTCAGATAGAAGGAGACTCAAGCGACATCACAGCTAAATGCAACATGTGATTCTGAAATGGAACCTTTTTGCTATACAGGACTTTATGGGAACAACTGGCAAAATATGAATGGGGTCTGGGGATGAGATAATAATGCTATATCAATGTTAATTTCTTGATATTGATGACTACACGTTGGCTATATCTACAAAGATATCTTTGTAAATAATGCACACGAAAGTGTCAGAAGCTTATGTTATAAATGTAATCAAAATGACGCAAGGGGGAAAAGTTCTTTGTATGATACTTGCAACTTTTCTCTAAATTCGAGATTAAAAAAAAAAGCAAAGTGAGCTTACAAACTGAGATTTGAAAACTTAAGCAATCAAAGGCTAAGAAAGTCAATAAAATATATTGGTGAATTGACTCCAGATAAAATTAATTTTTATAGACATATGACAATTTTTAGGAAGAAAAGAAAAAGAAGAAAAGCTACCCAACTTATTTGTTGAGGATAGTATAATTGTGGTACTAAACCAAAGACTTACAGAGACATGTAGGCCAATGTGATTTATGGGTATTTTTCACAGGGAGATGGCATGGGCTAGTGGTTAGTGCATGGCCTCTGGAACCAAGCAGTCTGAGTTTATATTCTGGTATCACTACTAATATCCTCTGTGAACTTGGGGAAGTGACTTAACTTCTCTGTGCCTCAGTTCTCTCATATTTCAGAGGAGGAAATAACCTTCAAAACAATAGGCCTTCCAGCATGAAATGAAATAATTCATGTAAAATGCCTTAAGGGTGCCTGGAACATAGAAAGCACCTAATAAATGTTAGCTCCTATTAGTTTTCATGAATGTAGATTCAAAAATTCTAAATAAAATAATACCAAGTTGAAAACTGCAGTGTACACACGCAAAAATATTGCATCATGGCAAAGTAGGGTTTGTTCCAAGAACCCAAGAGTGAGTCAACATTAGATAACTCACTAATGTAATAAACTACCCTAACAGATTACTCATGCAATGCAAACTATTAGCAAACTAGCTTCCTTAATCTAATAAACATGTAGCACTGGTCAGACTTAATGGTAAAACTTTAAAAGCAATTTCCATCAAAGTCAAGACTTACACAAGGATGTCTTCTATCATAGTTTCTATTCAGCACTATATTGGAGGTCCTACACTTTCTTGTGGTAGCTTAAATTATGTGAAATTGCCATATTTTTTCAAGTCACAGGCTGTCCAACAGCAGCAACTTATATGATTCAACCTATGAAAGGAAGAAATAAATAGCATTTAAGAATTAGAGAAGAATACTACCCGTATGTGCAGACAATGTGATTGTCTGTGCAGAAAATCCAACAGAACATACAGAGAAATTATTAAAGCTAGTAAGAGAGTAAGGTTACTAAATTCAAGATCAACTTTTTAAAAATTATTAGCATTTGTGTACCAAATTATGTATAGAAAAAGAGATTCTATTTACAACAGCAACAAAAATCTGAAAAGGCTTCAAGCAAAAGATACATGAGAACTTTCATGTAGAATATAATGTTGTAAAAATTATTCCAGGACTTGAAGAACTGACTAAATGGAAATATATAACATGTTTCTGAATGTAAGGACTCAAATTACAAAATGGAAATACTAATATTTATGAACAGGAGGACCTCATGGACAGAGGAACCTGGATTTTATATTACTTATTACTAAATTAAACTATAAATTTGATGTGATTCTCACACAAATCCCAATAGAATTTTTCATGGAACTTACTGGGTGCATTGTAAGATCCAAGTAGAAATCAAGGGACCAAGAATAGCATAGCGAACACCACTGGTGCCCTGCCTCTACCCTTCAGCATCACAGACCCCATACATGCCAGGAAGTTGATGCCTCCAAGAGCAGCCTTAATGTATTAATCTTACCTTTTTATTTGACGTCTAAGGCTTTGCTGATCCTGTAGAGACTCCTCCTTCCAGGGCTTAGTCAATTTCTAGAAATGATAAAGAACTTAGCTGCCAGTGCAACTTTCATATGCATACCAACTGTCTAAAGCCCATAGCCCTGAACTAACTCCTTATCAGGCTCTTATACTCCAGTCCACTATCCATCTGGCTTCATCATCCTAGGGCCAAGTATATGACAACTGCAGATAGCTGATATACTCCAGAGGCCACTGAAATTATTCAAACTAGAAAATCCCATGGACGGAGGAGCCTGGTGGGCTGCAGTCCATGGGGTCGCGAAGAGTCGGACATGACTGAGTGACTTCCCTTTCACTTTTCACTTTCATGCATTGGAGAAGGAAATGGCAACCCACTCCAGTGTTCTTGCCTGGAGAATCCCAGGGATGGGGGAGCCTGGTGGGCTGCCATCTATGGGATCACACAGAGTCAGACACAACTGAAGTGACTTAGCAGCACTAGCAGCAGCAGCCAATCCTAAGCCTACTTACTTTGCCTTGCTTTCCCTGCAGAAACCACAATAAAGGCTCGTGGCATTTCCCTTCACTCCCTTTGCCTCCTGACTGATCTTGGGACTTTGCAGGGTGGCCCTGCATGGCCTGTCATGCCTCCTGTGTCTAGGGATCTGTGGGATGATGTTGAAAACTTCCTATGACAGTCATTTCCATGTCTGTGTGTCTTACTATACATAATCAAAACAAATCCTGGATACATTTTTAAAATAGTCAATGAAGAATGAGAGTAAGCCTATAAATAATCCAGTTTCTTTGCCTGTGGGTTGGAATAACTCTAAAGTGCCCAGTGAGACTGAGCTCAGGTGGCCTTCCAGCTTGTTCATTAATGCACCCCCATTGACTTTCTTCCCTTATAACTCGCTTCTCCACTGTCTTACCTGTTCTTCCTGTGACTGCTCGCTAAAGAAAATCCTTGCACCCAAATCCTTGTCTCAGACTCTCCTTCTCAGGAAACCCAAATTGGCCTGTGGGGTGGTGGTGGGGCTTCCCAGGTGGCACTAGTGGTAAAGAAACCACCTGCCAATGCAAATTAGAATTTTCTCTGGGTATATGCCAAGAGTGGGATTGCAGGGTCATATAGTAACTCTAATTTTAGGTTTTGAAGGAACCTCTATACTGTTCTCCATAGTGTCTGCAGCAATTTACATTTCTACCAACAGTGTAGGAGGGTCTCCTTTTTACTAAACCCTCTCCAGCGTTTATTATTTGTAGACTTTTTCATTATGGCCATTCTGACCAGTGTGAGGTGATAGCTCTTATAGTTTTTATTTGCATTTATCTAATAATTAAAGATGTTGAGCATCTTTTCATATGCCTATTTGCCATCTATATGTCTTCTTTGAAGAAATATCTGTTTAGTTCTTCTGCCCATTTTTGGATTGGATTGTTCCTTTTTTGTTATTGAGTTATATAAGCTGTTTGTATATGTTGGAAATTAAGCCCTTGTCAGTTGCATTGCTTGCAAATATTGAGTTGGCCAAAAGGTTCACAAAAAAACCCAAATGAACCTTTTGGCCAACCCAATGTTTCCTACCAATCTGTTGGTTGTATTTTCATTTTGTTTATATTTTTTTTTGCTGGGCAGAAACTTATGAGTTCAATTAAATTCCATTTGCCTTAGGAGATTGAACTAAGAAAACATTATTTTGATTCATGTCAGAGAATGTTTTGGCTATGCTTTCTTCTAGGAGTTTTATGGTGTCTTGTGTTTAAGTCTTTAAGCCATTTTATATTGCATATGGTGTGAGGGACTGTTCTAACTTCATTGATTTGCTTGTGGCTGTTCAGCTTTTCCAACATCACTTGCTAAAGAAACTTTTTCCCCCTCGCATACTATTGCCAGATTAATTGTCCATAGGCGTGTGGGTTTATTTTTGGATTCTCTGTTCTGTTCCATTGATCCATATGTCTGTTTTTGTGCCAATACAATGCTGCTTTGATTATTGTAGCTTTGTAGTATTGTCTGAAGTCTGGGAGGGTTATGCCTCCAGCTTTGTTCATAATGGTATAAATAAGATAGATGTCTACTTCTCTCATACATAGAAACCTGGAGGTTGGCAATATAGGACTAATACGGTCACTTTATTTCCCAAACTTCCTGGGTCACATGGTCCTTCTAGCTTTCTGTTCTGTGATCCTAAGGTAATATTTCTTGATCTGTATGTTTCAATATGGCTGCTAAAGCTCCAGCCATCACATGTGCACTCCAGTTAGCCAGAGGAGTACGAAATCAAAAAGAAAAAGCTAAGAGCATAGACCAGCTGTCTTTTAAGGAAACTTCTTGGAGAACTGCCTCTTAACATTTCTGTTTATATCCCATTCAGCATATCTTTGTCACACTTGGCTCCAAAGGAGCTTGGGAAATGTAGTCTTTATTCTGAGTGGTGATAATCCAGCAGATAATTAGGAATTCTACCATGGTAGAAGTAGGGGAAAATGGATTTTAGGGTACAGTAACAGACTATGCCCTAAGCATCTGCTTTGTACCAGGATCTGTTCTTGGAAATGAATTGATAGCTAAGCAAAGTCTCTGCCCTCATGGAATTAACACTCTAGTAGAAGAAAGTGAAGTGAAAGTGTTAGTCACTCAGTGTTTGCAACCCCAGGGACTGTAGCCTGCCAGGTTCGTCTGTCCATGGAATTCTCCAGGCAAGAATACTGGAGTGGGTAGCCATTCCCTTCTCCAGGGGATCTTCCTGACCCAGAGATTGAACCCAGTTCTCCTGCACTGCAGGCAGATTCTTTACCATCTGAGCCACCAGGGAAGACCCTCTAGTAGAAGAAACACACATTAAACACATAAAGAAAAGATTGACAAAATATGATGAGGAAAACTACTGAATACTCCGGGAGAGAATGACAGGAAATGTGTATGAATGTGGATAAAACTAAGGTGGGAAGAGTTTGAAGTGCTCTTGCCTCTGAACCTTGCAAGTGTGGTGCCTTCTGCCTGGATGCCTTTACTTGTCTTTGCTTCCCACTCATCCTTCTTGGTGGGGGAAGGCAATGGCACCCCACCCCAGTACTCTTGCCTGGAAAATCCCATGGAGGGAGGAGCCTGGTAGGCTCCAGTCCATGGGGTCGCTAAGAGTCGGACACGACTGAGCAACTTCACTTTCACTTTTCACTTTCCTGCATTGGAGAAGGAAATGGCAACCCACTCCAGTGTTCTTGCCTGGAGAATCCCAGGGATGGAGGAGCCTGGTGGGCTGCCGTCTATGGGATCGCACAGAGTCGGACACGACTGAAGCGACTTAGCAGCAGCAGCAGCAGCAGCAGCAGCAGCATCCTTCCTGGTGGTTTAAACTGTGTTAACTTGGAACTGTATTTTCCAGAGGGCTTTCCTGATGGCTCAGTGGTAGAGAACCCGCCTGCCAATGCAGGAGATGTGGGTTCGATCCCTGGATTGGGAAGATCCCCTAGAGAAGGAAATGGCAACCCACCCCAGTATTCTTATTTGAAAAATCCCATGACAGAGGAGCCTGGTGGACCATAGTCCATGGGGTCACAAAGAGCTGTGCACGACTTAGCAACTTAAACAACAACAAATATTTTCCAGAATTCCCACTCCATTTTTGGTTTTGGGTTAAGTCAGCCAAAAGAAGAACCTTTATGAGATTTGGAAACAGAAGTGAAGAGGCAGCTGTTACTGTCTAAAGGCTGCTGTGGTTGTATGCCGTGAGAGATGCAGCAATGCCTGGGGTGGGGGGGTCCAGCTCTCTGCCCTGCGTCCAGCTCTTCTTCCTGGTGCTGGCCAACAGCGGCCCCAGCCCACCACTCAACGCTGAGCTGCAGACCCACAGATGTGGAAACTCCAGGTTGGCACAGCTGCCCAGTATCTTCTCCAGGAGCATCTCCTTGGCAGTTCCACATAAGTGGCCAGCCAAGGCATCTCAGATTGAACAAATGGTGACCCCTTCTCTGATCCTCCAGCATCTCTGCTTCCCCAGCTCCTCCCACCATCAAGCAGCATCTAATTCCTGTAATAAATCCCTCAGCTCTTGCTCATGGTGGTTCTGCTTCTTCCCTTATTGGACCCTGACAGTTCCTTCTTGTTGGGCAGTTCCTTCTTGAAGTGGTAAGCACTCTACCAGGATGCTACTCCTCCTCCTCCTCCTCCTCCTCCAAGAAGCCTTCCCTACACCCCCTTGGCGGCTCCAGTGAGACCTGCTTCATTCAGCCTCATAGAATTGTTTGTTAAAAAGGTCTGCCCCTTACTACTCTGAAAGGACTCCAGGGACAGGGTGGGGTCTTTGGTCTTCATTTCTGGGGACAAGTGGGAGGAAGCCACAGTATTCCAGGCCTCTAGAAGGTTCCAGATACTTCCTGATTAATTCTCTCATTTTGTCATCACAAGAATTTACTGCCTCATTTTATGAATGAAGAGAAAGTCAGTCGGTGGAGTTGGTGTTTGAACCCTGGACTACAGGCACCAGGGCCTACTGTCCCTCCACTTGCTCACTGCTGGGGCAGGAAGTGGGGCTGCAACTTCCATCCAGTTCAGCCTCGTTGGATTCCTTGCTCCCTGACCCTGCTGGTCTCGCCCCTCCCACATCCATTCCTGCTCCACCTGCTCCCTCTCTTCTGCAGGCAAGCTGCTCTCTCCACAGTGCTAATCGGCACCTGGGGCCCGTGGCAGCAGCGTTGATGGCTCTGCAGCTGGGTTCAGAGACAAGGGCCAGGCTGACTCAGAGCCAAAACCTAGCAAGTGCAGACACCCGACCTGAGGGGATGGAGATGAGGAACAGCTGGTCCCCTCCCCCTCCAGCTGGCCCCATACCTGGCATTTCTGAGGGCTCACCATCTGGGCTGCTACTGTCTCCCTACTTGTGTGCTTGCTGCCAGCCTAACACTTTGCTGGCCTCAAAGAATCCTCCTCCTCCACGAAGCAGGTCAGAGTGAGTTTTCTCCATCCTACTTCCATCCTAGGGTTGTAGTTAGGGCTGTGAGGTTGATACACAGGGTTCCCATCCTGCTCTGCCACTTGGGACCTACATGACCTTTTTTTAAAAAAGTTAGTTTCTCCTTTTCCTCTGCTGTAAGGCTGTCCTGATGATTAAATGACATAATGTCTGTAAACCATGCAGCCCAATGATGGAGCACTGGCAAGCTGTGGCGCTGGGAGAGATGCGAGACACAGCGTATTGCCAGGCCCTCAAAGACACCCTGTGCCCCCCAAAGATCCCTTGTGTCACTACCCTCCCTAAATGAAGCCACTGTTTTGGCTTCTAATGATATAGATTAGTTTCACATATTTTTAAAAAAACTCCAAATTTATGGAGATTTGATTGAAGTTCAGTGTATCTTCCCTGGTGGCTCAGTGATAAAGAACCTGCCTGCCAAGGCAGGAGACACAGGTTCAATCCCTGGGTTGAGATGATCCCCTGGAGAAGGAAATGGCAACCTACCCCAGTATTCTTGCCTGGGAAATCCCATGGGCAGAGGAGCTTCAGGATACAGTCCATGGAATGGCCAAGAGTTGGACATGACCTAACAACTACACAACTGAAGTACAGTAACGTCCAAATATTTTAAATGTGCAGTTTGGTCAGTTTTGATATTTATATATGTGCGCCTGAAACTAACATTCAGAGGGCAGATATTTGCATAACTCCCCAAAGTTTCCTGTGCCCCTTTGGAATCCATCCCTCCACTCCTTCCCCAGGCAAACACTGATCTGCTTTCTGTCCCATAGATTAGTTTGTACTTTCTAGAATCTTATGTAAATGGAATTACACAGTATGTGCGCTTTGGGGAGGATGGGGAGAGAATTTGCCCGTTATGCATTTGCTTCTAGTGATCCTGAGGTTCTTCCGTTTTGTCAAGTGTGTCTAGCAATCGGTTTCCTTTTATTGCCTTTATTCCATTGTATGGCTAGACCACAGTCCAGCTATTTACTTGTTGATGAAAATTTGAATTGTTTTTATTCTTTTACTATTGCATATAAAACTGTGAACATCCTCAAACAAGTACCTGTGTGGAAAGTTATTTTTTCTTCTCCTGGGTAAATATATGTGAATGGAATGTATGGATCATGTGGTAGGTGTCGGTTTCACTTTAAATGTCTATCAAGTCGTTTTCTAAAGTGATTGTACACTTCCATTCCCACCAATAGTGTTTGAGATTTTCAGTTGCTCCACGTCTCACCAACACTTGGTATAGTCAACTTTTTAAAGTTGAACTCATGATACTGGATGCATGGCAATGTCTCATTGTGTCATAATTTGCATTTTCCTAATATCTAATGATGTTGAGCTTTTAAAAAATGTGCTTATTAGACATCTGTATACCTTCTCCTGTGAAATGTCTGTTCAATCCTTTGCCCACTTTCACACTGAGCTGCATGTCTTATTGAATTGTAAGAGTTCTTTATACATTATGAATGTAAGTCTTGTCTGATATATGTTATGAATATTTTTTCTCAGAACATGGCTTGCCTATTTGTTTTCTTGGAGCAAGAGTTTTTTTTATTTTGATCAAGTCTAATTATATAATTTTTCTTTTAATCAAAGAAAATGCTTTTTGTATTCCGTCTAAGAAATCTTTGCCTATCCCAAGGTTACAAAGATATTCTCCTCTTTTTTCTTTTTTTGTCAAGAAGTTTCTATTTTTACCTTTTACATTTTGGTCTCTGATTCTATTTTGAGTAAAATGTGATATACGGCATTATCGTTCATTCCCACCCCACCCCCTTGACTGGATAGCCAGTAATTTTAGCACAATTGTTGAAAAAAAAAAAAAAGCTTTCTGTCTTCCATTGAATTGCTTAGTATTTTGGTCAAGAAAACAGCTGACCATATACATGTGGGCCTGTTTCTGGGCTGTATTCTATTCCATTGATCTATATGTCTATCTTTTTACCAGTACCAAATGGTCTTGATTACTGTAGTTTTAAGAAAGCCTTGAACTCAGGGTAAGTTCTTTAATTTTGTTCTTCTTTTTAAAAGTTGCTTTATTTGTCCTGGAAAGTGAAAGTGGAAGTTGCTCAGTTGTGTCTGACTCTTTGACCCATGGACTGTAGCCCTCCAGACTCCTCTGTTCATGGAATTCTCCAGGTAAGAATACTGGAGTGGGTAGCCATTCATTTCTCCAGGGGATCTTCCTGACTCAGAGATAGAACCTGGGTCTCCTGCATTGCCGGCAGATTCTTTACCATCTGAGCCACTGCAGAAGCTCAGGGAAGCCCCTAGGTCCTATGAATGTCCAGATACATTTTAAAATCAGATTTTTCAAATCTAAAAAAAAAGTGACTACTGGAATTTTGGTTGGAATTTCATTGAATTTATATTAGGTAGAGGGAAGCTATATTAGGCATTTCATATATCTCAATGCAAAAACTGGCATATTTCTCTGTGTATTTGATCTTTACTCTCAGGAATGTTTCATCATTTTCAGTGTTGAGGTTTTATACATTTATTCCTAAGTATTTGATAAATGTTGATGCTTTTCTAAATGGGATTTCTAAAATTTTGCTTTCAAACTGCTCGCTGCTAAGAACTTCCATGGTGTATTCTTCCTTTCCTAACAGAGGTGTTGGAAAACCCGGTTATAGGGGGCATGCCTGCAGTGCTCACTGTTAAGTGCTGTAGATAAGATGTCAAAAGTCTGAAAGAAGAGCGGAATGACTGATGGGGCTTCAAACAAATGCATAAAAATCTTCTTCCTCCTGTTCCCCTTGATTTTGCCTCCGATTTTTTATTATGGAGTGTGCGTTGTTATGGTGATGAGAGTTGGGGAGATCCTGCAGTGGGAAGAGACGGGAAGTCCTCAGCCCTCTTCCTGTTCTACACTCTGTTCTAGTGCCACCCGCGTCCATGCTTTCAAGGTTTCCTACACACAGTAAACCAGGCATCTCCTCTAAGCTCCAAGCATGTACCACTCACAGGACTCTTAAACTCAGCATCTCCATAACTGAATTCACAATCTTTCCTCAAACCAATATCTTATTCAATATTTCTTTTGCTTCAAATAGCAGTCTCTACTGGTTGCACATACCCAATAGGGATAGCAGTAAGTAAATACCCAATAAATACTTGTTATGTGGATAAGTGGATGAAGATTTGCAATACAGAAAGTCATCTTATCCTAAATAATTTTTGAAGAAAGTTGCCACCTTTGAGCTGGTTTGGAAAGTCCCATGCATATTCTCATAATGCTGGAAACCTCCAGATTTAAACAAAAAGACTGTGTGCCAGAGTTGGTTCTTCCTCCTGTGTTACTCTGGGTCTCATTAAGACTATAGCTACAAGCTGGATGAGGGCAGGATATTTCTGGTCCTTTGTTGTTTAGTTGCAAAATTGTGTCCAACTCTTTGGGACCCCATGGACTGCAGCATACTAGCCTTCCTTGTCCTTCAGTATCTCCCAGAGTTTGCTCAAACTCATGTCCATTGAGTCAGTGATGCCATCCAACTATCTCATCCTCTGTCACCCCCTTCTCCTCCTGCCTTCAATCTTTCCCAGCATCTGGGTCTTTTCCAATGAGTAAGCTCTTTGCATCAGGTGGCCAAAGTATTGGAGCTTCATTGTCAGTCCTTCCAATGAATATTCCAGGTTGATTTCCTTTAGGGTTGACTGATTTGATCTCCTTGCTGTCCAAGGGACTCTCAAGAGTTTTCTCCAGCCCCACAGTTCAAAAGCATCAATTCTTTGGTGCTCAGCCTTCTTTATGGTCCAATTCTCACATCCATACATGACTACTGGAAAAACCACAGATTTGATTATGTGGACCTTGGTTGGTGAAGTGATATCTCTGCTTTTAAATATGCTGTCTAGGTTTGTCATAGCTTTTCTTTCAAGGAGCAAGCATCTTTTAATTTCATGGCTGTAGTCACCATCTGTAGTGATTTTGAAGCCCAAGAAAATTAAATCTGCCACTGTTTCCATCCCCCCCATCCATTTGTCATGAAGTGATGGGACTAGATACCATGATCTTAGTTTTTTGAATGTTGAATTTTAATCCAGTTTTTTCACTCTCCTCTTTCACCTTCATCAAGAGGCTCTTTAGTTCCTCTTTACTTTCTGCTATTTAGGAGGTATTATCTGCATATCTGATGTTGTTGATATTTCTTCCTGCCATCTTGATTCCAGCTTGTGCTTTATCCATTCTGGCATTTTGCATGATGTACTCTGCATAGAAATTAAATAAGCAAGGTGACAATATACATCCTTGATGTACTCATTTCCCAATTTGTAGCCAGTCTGTTGTTACATATGTGGTTCTAACTGTATATTCTTGACCTGCATGCAGGTTTCTCAGGAGGCAGTTAAGGTGGTATGGTATTCCCATCTTTTGAAGAATTTTCCAGTTTGTTGTGATCTACACAGTCAAAGGCTTTAGTGTAGTCAGTGAAGCAGAAGTAGATGTTTTTCTGGAATTTTTAGTCCTGGAAACAGAAAAATCATTTTTCATTGCAATGACTGCATCTCATTTATTTCTATATCACCTGTGCCTTGTCTCAATCCTGAAATGCAGAAGATACTTAATGCTTTGAAGGAATGAATAAATGAGTGAATGAAACAGCTCCATGGTGTAAGTACTGTTTCTCTTTGTATAGGTGACAAAACTGAATCTCAGAGGCTGCCCAGCTAGAAAGCAGAAAAATTGGGGTGCAACCCCATCACCCTGGTTCCCAGAGCAGTGATCTTTCCATTGCATCAGGACAGTTGTGACAACCAAGTGCAGGTTTCATTTCATTTTCCTTCCAACTAATAGTTCTTAAGTGCTTCCTGCATGCCAGGCATTGATACCGGATGAATCAAGATTGGTTGAAGCTATTAAAGTTCTCTTGAGAGCTCATATGGTTAGCCACAAGATTTTGACACACAAACACACACAAAAGCCTTTTTCCTAGGACCCTGACTTGAATCAATTCTTGATCAACTAAAGCATTGATCTCCAAATAAATTTCTGGGGCCCTCCCTTGGAAATTCTAATTCATTCATCAGCAGGTGATGCCTGGGAATCAATATTTTAACCACTGCTTTGGCCTGATGTGTTATATAGCCAGTCTTGGGAATGGTCCAACAGGAAGGTTTCAGACAGAAGCCTCATGAAGACAGAGAGTAAGTCTGTCTTAATTCTTTTGTTTGCAAACATTTACTGAGCATTTGCTATGTCACAGCCACTATTCTAAGTCTTAGGGATATAGTAATGAACAAAAATAGGTAGGAAAAAAGTGGAAACAGTAACAGATTTTATTTTCTTGGGCTCCAAAATCACTGTGGATGGTGAGTACAGCCATGAAATTAAAAGATGCTTGCTCCTTGGAAGAAAAGCTAAGACAAACCTAGACAGCATATTTAAAAGCAGAGACAACACTGCTGACAAAGGTCTACATAGTCTAGGCTATGGTTTTTCCAGTAGTCACATATGGATGTGAGAGTTGGATCACAAAGAAGGTTGAGCATCGAACTGATGTTTTCGAACTGTGGTGCTGGAGAAGACTCCTGAGAGTCACTTGGACAGCAAGGAGATTAAACCAGTCAATCCCAAAGGAAATCAACCTTGAATACTCATTGGAAGGACTGATGCTGAAGCTCTAATACTTTGGCCACCTAATGCAAAGAGCCGACTCATTAGAAAAGACCCTTTGACAGAAAACAACAAAATTTCTGTAGAGCAGTTATCCTTCAATTAAAAGATAAATAAGTAAATTTGCTTTTTTTAAAAAAAAGGAAAGATCCTGATGCTGGGAAAGATTAAGGACAAGAGGAGAAGGTGATGACAGAGGACGAGATGGTTGGATGGCATCACTGAACTCAATGGACATGAGTTTGTGCAAACTGTGGGAGATAGCGATGGACAGAGAAGCCTCACCTGCTGCAGTTCATGGGGTCACAAGGAGTGAGACACGACTTAGTGACTGAACAGCAACAACGAACAAAACAAAATTCTGTTCTCATCCGTTTTGTGAGGAAGAGGGAAAGACTAAGTGGGAGATGATGAGCAAGCAAGGAAATGAATGGACAGTGTACCTTCTGGTTGTGGTGCTGAGCGCCCTGGAGAAAGCAGAACAGAGGGGTGGGATGCACAGGGACTGAGAAGGAGGACTCCAGCTGCCTGAAAAGGTGACGTTTTTGCTGATACCTTAATGACAAAAGAAGCCAACTGTACAGAGCTCTAGAACCCAGGCAGAGGGAACTGGACATGGCAAAGTCTTTAGAGAGGGGCAGATTTGGCATGGCTTGCAGGGTGGAAGCAACGGGAGAAGAGCTGAAAATGTGGTTAGACAGTGAGAGCAAGATGGACACATATCATTTAAGCAGAAGATCTAGATTTTCTTCCAAAGGATTTTGAGAGGGAGTGACCTGATGGGACTGATTTAATTGATTTGCTCTGGCTGCTGGATAAAGGCAAGAGTCTAGGGGTCCAGAGTTATAGCAGGAGACCAAGTAGGGACTGTTAGGAATTCAGGCTAGAGATGATGGCAGCTCAGGCCTGGGTAGGAACATGCAGATGGAGAGAGACGGACAAACTAGAAACACACCTAGGAGGCTTTGCTGGTGGGGCTGAATATTGGGTGCATGGGGAGGGTGACGAGGGCAGGGAGGATCAAGGATGGCTCCTAGACTTGAGTAACTGGGTAGATGATGAACCACTTACTGAAATGGGAAGGCTGAGGGAGTGTGCTAGGTTAAAAAATGTCTCCCCCAAATTCATGTTAACTGACAAAGGCTTTCTTCTTGTTGAATTTTAGACAGGTTTCTCTCAGCCCTCTGCAACTAGGACTCAACTTTGATCTGTAAAAAATGGCAGACTCAGCACAAATGGTTTGTCTACTCCCCAAGCCCTACACCAACGGTCTTGAAGAAACACTATCAAAGGTTCTAACAGCTCAAGGCTGCATCCCTAGGATGACCCTAGTGCCCCCTTATAAAGTATCTGCCTGAGCTAGTACAATGCTGCCAGGAGAATCTCTGTTCCTAGTCAAGACCTGGTAAGAGATAGGCCCCTCTAGGGACTTCCCTGGAGGGGGGCAGTGATTAAGGCTACACACTTGTACTGCAGGGGGCAAGGTTTTGTTCCTGCTCAAGGACTAAGATCCCACATGCCTTGGCCAAAAGAGAGAAAAGAAAAACAAACCAAGATAGAGTCCCTAAACAACCCCTTCCCAAAGCAGCTACTTTAGAAAGTTTGAAGTCATACATCTTTTTTCTCTGAACACAGCTCTTCAACCCCCCAAATCTGACTTCTCAAGGACCTAAGAGCTGTCTCTTTAAAATGCAAACATTCAGAAAAATAACGCCCTCCCAGCCCAATGCACACCTTATTCTAACTTGCACTGCTACTGCCTGTCATAAAGATAAAGAGGTTTGGGGACTTCCCTGGTGATACAGTGGCTAAGACTTCCAATGAAGTCTTCCAATGCAGCAGGTGTGGGTTTGATCCCTGGTGGGGGAGCTCAGATCCCACCTGCTTCGCTGCTGCCAAAAAACCAAAAGATAAAACAGAAGCAATACTGTAAAAAATTCAATAAAGACTTGAAAAATGGCCCACATGAAAAAAAAATCTAAAGAAAAATATGCATTAAAAAGAGAGAGAGGTTTGCTTCTTCAGAGAAGTACTGGTCAACAAGACTATTTACCTCATCATGAATCAAAGTTGAGTTCGTGGGCAATTTTCCCCACTGCAGTGGTTAGCACTGAACAAGATCTACACTTCCCACTCTAACCTGTGTCTGGTTTTATGTTTGAAAGCACCCAGAACCCGTGAATGTGACCTGTCTGGGAAAGGGAGTCTTTGCAGGTGTCATCATGTTAGGATGAGATCATGCTGAATTAGAGTGGACCCTAATCCAATGACAGCTGTCCTGATAAGAAGAGGAACTGGAGATGCAGAGACAGGCACAAGGAAAATGCCATGTGAGGACAGAGGCAGAGAGTGGAGCCATCACAGAAGACGGGCGAGAGACGGAGCCGGTTCCCCTTCTGAACCTCAAGAAGGAACCTGTTTCTCATGATAGTTTGACTCTAAACTAGCCTCCAGAGCAGAGAGAGTGAAAACTTTGGCTTAACCCCCAAGATGATAGCTTACACTTTGTCTTGGGATCCCAGGCAAGTGCTCAGGATGATAGATGAGAGCTTACAGTGTTCCACCAGATCTGTGGTCTCCAAAGAGAAGATTTAACTTCTGGACCAAAGACAGTCTCAGTCACTCAGAGCTTTGTGTAGCAGAAATTTTATTAAAGTGATAGTTACAGTAAAAGCTTCTGACATAGACATCAGAAGGGTAGAAAGATTATCCGTCTTGCTAGTTTAAACAGGGCATTATATACCTTTTTGCTAGCTGCTGCTGCTGCTGCTGCTGCTAAGTTGCGTCAGTCGTGTCCGACTCTGTGCAACCCCATAGACGGAAGCCCATCAGGCTCCCCTGTCCCTGGGATTCTCCAGGCAAGAACACTGGAGTGGGTTGCCATTTCCCTCTCCAATGCATGAAAGTGAAAAGTGAAAGGGAAGTCGCTCAGTCGTGTCCAACTCTCAGCGACCCCATGGACTGGAGCCCACCAGGCTCCTCCGTCCATGGGACTCTCCAGGCAAAAGCACTGGGGTGGGGTGCCATTGCCTTCCCCGCTGAAAACAGAAAAAAACAAAACAAAACCTTAAGGCTGTGAAAATTTTGTCCAGACCCTTTTCCATAACATATATCTTGGAATGACATCAGCACAAGATTAGCCAGAAGGAATGGGTTAACCCAGAGCTCAAGGCTGTGGAAGTTTTACCCCAGACCTTCTCCCATAACATACATTCTGAGCTCAAAAAAAGACATGTCCTTGAACAAGAGATACTGCTGCCTATGAACCCTACGGGTTTAAGACAAAAGAATGTGGAAAAGAAAGAATGTTTACCTTCTCCTTAAAGGGGCCTTGACTTCCCTGGTGGCTCAGACGGTAAAGCGTCTATCTACAATGCCAGAGACCCGGCTTCGATCCCTGGGTTGGGAGGATCCCCTGGAGAAGGAAATGGCAATCCACTCCAGGACAATTGCCTGGAAAACCCTATGGACAGAGGAGCCTGGTAGGCTACAGCCCATGGGGTCACAAAGAGTCGGACACGACTGAGGGACTTCACTTTCACTTTAAAGGGGCCTTAGGCTTGGATTCCTTATCAACCTGCCTAAGTTACCTCTCTCAAGAGAATACATTTCTGTTGCTTTAAACTCGGATCCACTCACCAGGCACAGTAAAGCCAGTGTACTAATACCAGGTTGTGGGGAAGGAAAGAGCAGCATTAACTGCAGGATTCCAAGCAAGGAGTCCACACAGCTAATGCTCAAAACATCAGATGGGTTTCAGGAAAGTATTTTTAAAGGCCAGGTGAGAGAGGGGAGTCGCAGGGTGTATGACTGGTTGGTAGTGAAGTACGGGACTGTGTCACAGGGGTTACATTACCAGTCCTTGTGCCCCAGCATGTCTGGGGGCCACATGCTCATGATCATCACATAATGAATGTCTTCCATTTGATGATGGCTTTAACCTCTGTAAAACAACTCAGGAGTGTGCATTAGCTCTCATCTGGGTACTTCAGAGAGGAGCTAAAGCAGAGGATATGGGGAGGGGTGTGTCCCAGGAAGGCCCCAGAGGGTCCTGCTTTGTTGCAAAGCCAACCAGCTTCTGGTACTTTGTTATAACAGCGCTAGGAAACGAACACTGGCAGAAACAGGTTTTGTTAGCACGCTGTATCTTCACAGCACCCAGCACAGTGCCAGATAGCTGCTGTTGTTCAGTCGCCAAGTCCTGTCTGACTCTTCGTGACCCCATGGACTGAAACACACCAGGCTTCCCTGTCCTTCACCATCTCCCAGAGTTGGCTCAAACTCATGTCCCTTGAGTTCAGTGATGCCATCCAATCATCTCATCCTATGTCACCCCCTTCTCCTCCTGCCCTCAATCCTTCTCAGCATCAGGGTCTTTTCCAGTGAGTCAGTTCTTCACATCAGCTGGCCGAAGTATTGAAGCTCTCAGCATCAGTCCTTCTAATGAATATTCAGGGTTGATTTTCTATAGGATTGACTGGTTTGATCTCCTTGCTGTCCGAGAGACTCTCAAGAGTCTTCTCCAGCCCCACAGTTTGAAAGTATCAGTTCTTTGGTGCTCAGCCTTCTTTATGGTCCAACTCTCACATCTGTACATGACTACTGGAAAAACCACACCTTTGAGTATATGGACCTTTGTCAGCAAAGTGATATCTCTGATTTTTAATACTCTGTACAGTACAGATAAAGAATAAATATTTGTTGAATGAATTAATTAGTGACTTACTCCACATCCTGGACTGAAGTGAACACAGTATCCCCCTAGCTTGGAAAAACACTTGTTGGCAGTATTTGTAGAAACTCAGAATATTTCTTCTGATAAACACAGAGCAGGCAAATAGCATTCTACTGGGCATTTGATGAGCATTCCCTCTGTCTGCCCATTGAGTGTGCAAGGCGGGCATGGTTGTTGCCATTTTTTGCAGGTGAGTTCCTGAGACTCAGAGAGGGTGAGACTCATTTCCCGGCCCCTGTAAGAGGGGGCCCTGGACCCGGAACCCCAGTGTGTGTCACACTGGAGCCCGTCCCTCACTCCACACGGCTGTCAGTGCAGAAGTGAGCTAGTTCCTGATTTAACTGGTGTCTGAGAGAAACTTTGTCTGTCAGCTGTGATGCAGGCCCAGGCACTGACCCTGAAGTTGGACTTGGCTCAGGAGAGAGAGAGTGCCAGGGTGGATCCTCATCTCAGCGGTCACTGAGAGCTCTGTCCGGCTCAGGGGAGTCTCAGTCTCCTGGCAGTGCACCTCCTTTGGTTCTTCAGAGCGGCTCTCAGACTGTAACTTGCACGTGGATCACCTGGGGTTCTGCTAAAGTGAAGATTCTGACTCCACGGGACCCTCGTGGGGCCAAGCTTCTGATTTCTAACAGGCTCCCAGGTGATTGGATGCTGCTGGCCTGTGTGTTGCGCTGTATAGAGGGCGGTGGAGGCGGGAGTGGGGTGGGGTGGACAGAGAGGAGGGAAATGGAGGCCCTGAGGTCTGAGGAGCTGTTGGGGTGGCGTCTTTGCAGGGAAAGTGGCTCAACTTCACTCCTCTCTTTCTCTTCTATGCTTGTAAATTGTCATTAGAAGCCTCTCTTCATCTCTCTCCCACTCCACCCATCAATTGTATAGAGACAGATAGCTGAGCATCAGGATATCTGCATTCTTGTCCTGCCTGGCGGAGGCCAGTGCCTCCCCCAGTCAGGACCCCAGGGAGCTGGCAGGCAAGCTTCCTCCCTCTTCTTCAGCTCTGTGGCCCTAACTCCAGGAGCCTGAGCCGGGTGGGGACCAGAGTGCAGTGAGTCTGCTGCTGCTCCCCAACAAGCCCATCACTTAGAGGGGAGGGGAGAGCTGAGGCGAGGCCCTTCCTACTTCCTAGCACTTGTGTGCGGCCTGCAGGGCACAGGAGTTAATGAAGAAAAAGCATGGCCTCCTACAAATGGACCTCTCAATGACTGTGGGCAGGGGCGGGGGGAGAAGATGGACTTCCCAGCAAAACCAAGAGTCTGCTGGCTGCACCACCTTTGACCCAATTCATTATCAACATGTTCTAATGCAGGGCGTCAGAGTCAGAGAGAGAATATCTGTGAATGGGAAGTTACCTTCAAGCTAATTTATAAGTTCCAAGCAAGATCCTAAAGGAATTACTTTGTGGGGAGCAGAGTGGTAGTGAACTTGATAAATCCATTCTGAATATCACTGGTAAATGAGAGGAGGTGGTCAAATAAATATGGAAAAAAAAAAGACCATTGTGTGGGGCTATGATACTTATGAAAGATATACCAACGTAATATATAGAAAGCTCAGAAGTCCCATACATGCTTTAAATATTTAGAATATGATAAACATGGCATTTCAAAATGGGTTGGCAATAGATAAATATGGCTGAGGAAATTAAGGATTTGATTTTTCCTTGAACCACATACTTATATAAATTCCAAATGGGATAAAGAGTTAAATGTAACAGTGATACCAAAAAGATAATGGAATAGAGGAAAATATTTATATAAGGTCAATGCAGAGGAGACCACTCTAAGTTTCACACTGAAAGCAGAAACCCTAAAGGAAAGATGGAAAAATGTGACAGCAAAAGTTCTTACACGTTAAAAATATCATAAAATTAATAGGCAAGTAGTAAATTGGGCGACTGAGCGACTTCACATTCACTTTTCACTCTCATGCATTGGAGAAGGAAATTGCAACCCACTCCAGTGTTCTTGCCTGGAGAATCCTAGGGACGGGGGAGCCTGGTGGGCTGCCGTCTATGGGGTTGCACAGAGTCGGACACAACTGAAGTGACTTAGCAGCAGCAGCAGCAGCAAATTGGGGGAATTCAATATATACCTGATGAAGGGTTAATATTATTACAAATTAATAGGGAAAAGACATCAGCCCAACAGAAAAGGGCACCAAGCATAACAGGCATGTGATTTAGAAGTAAGTGCGAATGGGGACTGGTGGTCTAGTGGTTAAGACTGTGTTTCCACTGCAGGGGGCACAGTTCCCACCAGGAACTGGGATCCTGCAGGCCGTGTGGCACAGCCAAAAAGACCAACTGCAAATGACCAGTAACCATGTGAAACCATTTGCAATGATAACAGTAATAAAACAAATGCTACTAAAACCATGAGGTACCTCTTTCTGCCAGCTGAATGGGCATAGATCAGGAGATATTTTTAAAATGACAGACAGGGGACAGTTTGAACAAACAGACTCTCACTTACTGCTGCTGGGGCTGTATGTTGGTACAACTGCTCCACAGGGCGAAAGCCCTTAAAGCTTTCCATCTGTTTGCGGCAGAAATTCCATTTCTAGAAATTGATCCTAAAGAAATAATTATATGCACGAAATGAATGCAGTAATGTGCATGCATCACAGTGGCACTCACTCATGGAAAATAGTAACTGCTTAAATATGCATCCACGAGTCCGAACTCTTCTCCTCCAGCTCACTCCAACAGTCACCCAAGGCCTCCAACCCAACAGTCTACATTTCCCCTGAAGAGCAAGCATTTCCCACCCTTTCTCTGGGTTGTCCGAGAGGGCAATGGCACCCCACTCCAGTACTCTTGTCTTGAGAGTCCCATGGACGGAGGAGCCTGGTAGGCTGCAGTCCATGGGGTCGCGGAGAGTCAGACACGACTGAGCGACTTCACTTTCACTTCTAACTTTCATGCATTGGAGAAGGAAATGGCAACCCACTCCAGTGTTCTTGCCTGGAGAATCCCAGGGACGGGGGGAGCCTGATGGCCTGCTGTCTATGAGGTCGCACAGAGTTGGACACGACTGAAGCGACTTAGCAGCAGCAGCAGCAGCTCTGGGTTGTGCCTCGCAGCGCCCCCTCGTGGCTTACAAGGCAAGAGTGGATTTAGCTCCATGCTGGGAAAGATTGAGGGCAGGAGAAGGGGACAACAGAGGATAAGATGGTTGGATGGGATGGCATCCCCGACTCAATGGACATATATTTGGGTAGACTCCTGCAGTTGGTGATGGACAGGGAGGCCTGGTGTGCTGCGGTTCTTGGGGTCACAAAGAGTCGGACATGACTAAGCGACTGAACTAAACTCAACTGAACTAAACCAGGTGGTGGGGCTTCCCAGGTGGCTTAGTGGTAAAGAATCCGCCTACCAATGCAGGAGACACGAGAGCCATGGGTTTGATCCCTGGGTCAGGAAGATCCCCTGGAGGAAGAAATGGCAGCCCGATCCAGTATTCTTGTCTGGAAAATCCCATGGACAGAGGAGCCTGGCAGGCTACGGTCCAAAGGCTCGTGAAGAGTCAGACACGATTGAGCATGCACACATCCAGGCAGAGCTGGACGTGCAGGGGGACCAGGCAGCTGCTGAGGATTTAACTAGGGCTTTGATTCTTAGTTGGTGTCCAGAAGGAATAGAAAGCATTTTCTGTCTCCCTCAGTTCAGTTCAGTTCAGTCACTCAGTCGTGTCCAACTCTTTACGACTCCATAAATTGCAGCACGCCAGGTCTCCATGTCCATCACCAACTCCTGGAGTTTACTCAAACTCATGTCCATCGAGTCAGTGATGCCATCCAGACATATCATCCTCTGTCGTCCCCTTCTCCTCCTGCCCCCAATCCCTCCCAGCATCAGGGTCTTTTCCAATGAGTCAACTCTTTGTATGAGGTGGCCAAAGTACTGGAGTTTCAGCTTTAGCATCATTCCTTCCAAAGAAATCCCAGGGCTGATCTCCTTCAGAATGGACTGGTTGGATCTCCTTGCAGTCCAAGGGACTCTCAAGAGTCTTCTCCAACACCACAGTTCAAAAGCATCAATTCTTCAGTTCTCAGCTTTCTTCACAGTCCAACTCTCACATCCATACATGACCAGTGAAAAAAACCATAGCCTTGACTAGACGGACCTTTGTTGCCAAAGTGATGTCTCTGCTTTTTAATATGCTTTTTAATATGCTGTCTAGGCTGGTCATGGAGAAAGCAATGGCACCCCACTCCAGTACTCTTGCCTGGAAAATCCAATGGACGAAGGAGCCTGGAAGGCTGCATGCAGTCCATGGGGGTCCCTGAGGGTCGGACACGACTGAGCAAATTCACTTTCACTTTTCACTTTCATGCATTGGAGAAGGAAATGACAACCCATTCTAGTGTTATTGCCTAGAGAATCCCAGGGACGGGGGAGCCTGGTGGGCCTCCGTCTATGGGATCGCACAGAGTCAGACACAACTGAAGCGACTTAGCAGATTGGTCATAACTTTCCTTCCAAGCAGTAAGCATCTTTTAATTTCTGTCTCCCTAGGGACCTGCTTTTATTTCTAAGACCTGCTTTTGGCTTCTTACTCCTCTTAGGCCCTCAAAGACCCATGTGGTCTGCTTCACCTCTCAGTTCCCACATCACCCAGGAAGCCTTTTGGCAGTTCCAGCCACACAAGTCTACTTTCAGTTTTTCAAACTCATCATGCCATCTGCAGATGCTGTTAAACACTCCTCCCTTCCTCTCCTACCTGACTTCAAGGTCCCGCTTCAGAAGCCCTTTCGTGTTTCCATAGTCCCTCTATGATATGGGGCTTCCCTGGTGGCTTAGGCAGTAAAGAACCTGCCTGCAATGCAGGAGACATGGGTTCAATCCCTGGGTCGGGAAGATTCCCTGGAGAAGGGAATGGTAACCCACTCCAGTATTCTTGCTTGGAGAATTCCACAGACAGAGGAGCCTGGCGAACTATACAGTCCATGTGGTCACAAGGAGTCAGACACAACTGAGCGACTGACACTTTCACTTTTTCTATGATGTGTATTATAGTTGCTTTTTTATATTGATTTATGTAACTGTGCCCCTCCACCAAGACTTTCAGTGATGTGTAGCAAGACTATGGCAGTTGTAACCCCAGGATTCACACAGTACTTAACACATAGTAGGGCCTCAACATGGCCAACCAGGGCTCTGGGAAATTATCTTTTATTATTTCTCTGATAACCCCTACCCCTTTGTTTTTTCTGTCTTCTTATCAGAATGTCAACCAGTTGGATGTTGGACTTCTTGAACTAATTAGTATTTTCTCTTGTATATTTTTCTTTCTGACATTTTGTTCTGCATTCTGGAGATTTCATTAACTTTGTTTTCCAGAGCACTTCTTAGAGGCTTTTTTATACTTAACTTGCTTTTCACTTTCAATTTTTTTTTAATATTTATATGCCTGTGTTCATAACAGCATTGTTCACAACAGCCATAATGTAGTGAAGTTGCTCAGTCGTGTCCAACTCTTTGCGACCCCATGGACCAGGCTCCTCAGTCCATGAAATTTTCCAGACAAGAGTACTGGAGTGGGTTGCCATTTCCTTCTCCATGGGATCTTCCCAACCCAGGGACTGAACCTGAGTCTCCTGCATTGCAGGCAGACACTTTACCATCTGAGCCACCAGGGAAACCCAGCCATAAGAAACAACCATGTAGCCATAAAAACAGCCATGTAGAAACAACCCAAATGTCCATTAATGTGTGCATCCAATGGAATAACTTTCAGCCTTAGAAAGGAAGGAAATTCTGACAGTCTCATGGATAAAGCCTAAGGACATTATGCTAAGTGAAATAAGCCATTCACAAAATGGCTTAATACTGTATGATTTCACTTTATATGAGGTACCTAGTTAAATTCATTGACTCAGAAAGTAGAATGGGAGGTGCCAGGTGCTGGGGGCAGGGAGGAGTGGGTACTTAGTGTTTGATGGGCCAAGAGTTCCATTTTACAAGACAAAAACACTTCTGGGGATGGATAATGGCTACGGTTGTGTAACAGTGTGAAAGTACTTAATGCCACTGAACGGTGCACTTAGCAATGGATACAACGGTAAATTTTATATTGTGTATATTTCACCACAGTTTTTATTTCTTTTTCTCTAGTTCTTTTTTTCTTAACATCTTGTCTTTTTATTTAAGATACAGGATGTTCTTGAACATTCCTTGGGGTACTAATTTCCTTCTTTTATTTCTTTTTTTATTGAAATACACCAAACTTACAGGGTCATGTTAGTTTCAGATATACAGTGATTGGGTTATGTATATGCATATATTTTTCCAGATTTTTTCTATTATAGGTTATTAAAATATATTGAATATATCAATAGTTGCCTATGCTATACAGTGGGTCCTTATTTATCTATTTCATATACAGCAGTGTGTATCTGTTATTCTCAAACTCTTAATTTTTCCCTCCCCCGCCTTTCCCCTTTGGCAAATTTGTTTTCTGAGTCTGTTTCTGATTTATAAGTAAGGTCATTTGTCTCATTATTTATTTATTTATTTTTGGCTGCGCTGAGTCTTCCTTCCTGACTGAGGGCTTCCTCTGGTTGCAGACAGCAGGGGCTACTCTCCAGCTGTGGTGTACAGGCTTCTCACTGTGGTGGCTTCTCTTGTTGAGGAGCACAGGCCCTAGAGCACGTGAGCTCAGTAGTTGTGACTCATGGTCTCTACAGCACGGGCTCAGCAGTTGTGGTATACAGGTTTAGTTGCCCTGTGGCCAGCATGTGAAATCTTCCCAGACCAGGGATCGATCCTGTGTCCATTGGCAGGTGGATTCTTCACCACTGGACCACTAGGAAAGTCCCTATATAATTTTTTAGATTTTGCATTCAAGTAATATCTTATGATATTTGTCTTTATCTTATTTACTTTGACGAGTATGATAATCCCTACGTCCATCCATGTTGCTGAAAATGGCATTATTTTTATTTTTTTTATGGCTGAGTGATATCAGAAATATATCTATTTCTGCTTTATTGACTATGCCAAAGACTTTGACTATGTGGATCACAATAAACTGTGGAAAATTCTTCAAGAGATGGGAATACCAGACCACCTGACCTGCCTCTTGAGAAATCTGTATGCAGGTCAGGAAGCAACAGTTAGAACTGGACATGGAACAACAGACTGGTTCCAAATAGGAAAAGGAGTACGTCAAGGCTGTATATTGTCATCCTGCTTATTTAACTTATATGCAGAGTACATCATGAGAAATGCTGGAGTGGAAGAAACACAAGCTGGAATCAAGATTGCCGGGAGAAATATCAATCACCTCAGATATGCAGATGACACCACCCTTAGGGCAGAAAGTGAAGAGGAACTCAAAAGCCTCTTGATGAAAGTGAAAGTGGAGAGTAAAAAAGTTGGCTTAAAGCTCAACATTCAGAAAACAAAGATCATGGCATCCGGTTCCATCACTTCATGGGAAATAGTTGGGGAAACAGTGTCAGACTTTATTTTTGGGGGCTCCAAAATCACTGCAGATGGTGACTGCAGCCATGAAATTAAAAGACACTTAGTCCTTGGAGGGACAGTTATGACCAACCTAGATAGCATAGTCAAAAGCAGAGACATTACTTTGGCAACAAAGGTCTGTCTAGTCAAGGCTATGGTTTTTCCTGTGGTCATGTGTGGATGTGAGAGTTGGACTGTGAAGAAGGCCGAATGCCAAAGAATTGATGCTTTTGAACTGTGGTGTTGGAGAAGACTCTTGAGAGTCCCTTGGACTGCAAGGAGATCCAACCAGTCCATTCTGAAGGAGATCAGCCCTGGGATTTCTTTGGAAGGAATGATGCTAAAGCTGAAACTCCAGTACTTTGGCCACCTCATGCGAAGAGTTGAGTCATTGGAGAAGACTCTGATGCTGGGAGGGATTGGGGGCAAGAGGAGAAGGGGACGACAGAGGATGAGATGGCTGGATGGCATCACTGACTAGATGGATGTGAGTCTGAGTGAACTCTGGGAGTTGGTGATGGACAGGGAGGCCTGGCATGCTGTGATTCATGGGGTCGCAGAGTCAGACACGACTGAGTGACTGATTTGATCTGATGCCCAGGAGTGGGATTACCGGATCATATGGTAATTCTACTTTTAGTTTTTTAAGGAACCTCCATACTATTCTCCATAGTGCCTGCACCAGTTTACATTCCTACCAACAGGGTATGAGGGTTCCCTTTTCTCTACCCTCTTTCTTTTTAAAGTTGTCTTTTATTCTCTGAATTTTCTCTGAGGATTTCCTTTGCTCTTCATGTTGGTAGCTCTTGTCAAAATGTGTGGAGCTCCCTGACATCTTTTAATATTTAAGTAGGCTGAGCTGGGGAAACGTGCACATGGGCAGAGCTCAGAGTGCACAGATGGGGAGCCACTAACCGATGGAACGAGGGGCCTCAGGAGTACTGACGACCGTGCTAGTAGCATGTATTCTCACCAGGCTGCTCGTGCAATTGTCTTTAGAGGAGAAACTGATTTTCCCCAGTTAGGTAGGTGTCTGCCTGCTTTCATGACTTGGCAGAAAGAGCCTGGAGTGTTCGCCCGTGGAGCTTCCCCGGCCCTGCCTGCTCCAGCCCCACTTCTCACTCTGCCTTGCGTGATACCTGCCCTCATGTCCGCAGGTGCCCTGAGATTTTGCTGGCAAACGGGTGAGCCCCCTGGCTCCAGCCCCTTTGCATATTTTCTGGGCTTTTGCTCCCTCTTCCAAAGGTCTCTTCCTCCTTTCCATCTTCCAGAACCCCCTTCTGTCGTCTTTGCTGTGCTACTCTAGACCTTTTGCTCACTGATGCATCACTTGAATGAAGCAGAGGATACGAAAGTGCCTTCTTAATCCCTGCCTTGAACTGGACTCTGCTTGTCCTGAGACCCAACCACTTGTCTAATCATCTCAGGGATGGAATCAATGCCAGCCTTGGCTTTGAGCCCTTGAATACCTGATCTCCAGGCTACTCTGTGAGACACTCTGCACACCCTGGCACCATGCATGTGCACGCATGCGCACATGCACGCACGCACACACACACACACAAACACACACAGACACCAGCTGTCTGGTGTCAGCTTCTCCGGGGTTCTTTATACCTGGATGAGGTCCTGGCCTCCCTGTTCTGCTCCTCACCTGGGACTCCACCTGTGGAGCTCCTTGCCTCTCTCCCTTCCACTCTCACATCCGCTGCCCTCACTCAGCCTCACTGTCCTGCCAGCTCATCATGGAACTGCCGCCTCCAGCCTCCCCTCCCCAGCACATATGGCCATAGCCAGAGCCACCTTCCAAATTCCGAGATCTGAGCATGGCACTTCCCTGCTTGACCTCTGGAGCCAGCAGGATCAAAACCAGAATCCTTAGCATGACATTCAAGTCTTCTTTTTGAGCTGGACTGTGTCTCCAGTCACATATATCTATGATTTCTTAGTGAGCCACACTCTCCCAGATGCATTCCAGCCTTGGTCCATGCTGGTCCCTCTTCCGGGAACATCCTTTCACCCCTTCTGTTCCTAGATGGTTCAAATCCATCTGCTGGGGGAGGGACCTTTATGCCCCATCTCGGTGCTTCCTTCCATATGGAAGGACATATGTTACTGTAATAGTCCTGGATTCCTATCACCTCACTACCCACAGCCCCTTGGGTGCTCCAGAGTCACCTTGTCCAGAAAGCCTTGGTGACTGCCAGGCTGGGTTCGGTTTCTCCCCTCCATCTACAATGTCCTATACATTGAGCTCCCTCCCAGCTAAGCAGCTCATCCCTTGCCATTCAGTTTGGAGGCAGCAGTGTCTGTTCCCAGGTGGCTGGCAAGTCCTAAATCCTCTTGGCATTCTCCCTTCCTGCCCCACCCATGCAGGGCCAAGGAAGGCTGGTCAGCAGGGCTCCCTCATACCAGCTTCCTCTCTCAGATGGGACTTTGTCCCTAAGGCTCCGGATGCCTGGAGTCACATCACCAGAGGAAGGGGCTCCCCCGATCTCCCATGTCCTGGAAGTCATCTGAATTGTTCCTGTGAGCCCTGAACTTCTGTTTGTTCCTCCTTCAAGCCCATATCTTCTTCAGAGAAAGGTCTTTGTGATCTCCGCAACCACACACATGCCTTGTAAAGAGATGTAGAGCACTCATTTGTGTGGAAACATAAAAAAACACCCTGAAAAAACACACACCAGGTTCATAGGGAACAGATCCGCCTATATTGTGGTGATCTGTGTCTGAAATAGATCTGCCACAGAGTGAGAGATTAAAAACAAATGAAACCATGTGCCAAGTGCCGCTGGGGCAGCAGCCCCCTCAGCTGTAGTGGATGACCCTCTCCCGGGAAATGGTTAAGGCATGAGGTCTGCTCGGAGCTGGCCTGGGAGGGAGAGAGGAGGAAGAGAGGCTTGGGGCTGTCTCCACCCACACCCCCGGAAGTGACGCACAAACCAACCACCGCAGAAGCGCTCCGGAGGGCATGCTTAGAGGATCACAGTGAGTAAGACCCCCCCACTGAAAAAACAATTTGGAACTCTGCGCACCATACTTCTCATGGATATTTTCAACATACATTGTCTTATTATTAATGACTGATCTAACGCATCGTATAGCAAAGAAACTTGTTTATTTTGAATACCTTGGCGTTTCCCAGATGTCTTTGGCCACAGAATGCTTTCAGGGGGAACACTTGCTAAGATCCTCTGAATATATTTGCTGTTGTCTTCTTGGTTTTTTTTCCCCTCCAAGCTTGCTTTGTCGTCCTGCAGAATCAGCATCTCTTGGGAGCTCATTAGAAATGCAGATGTGGTGGTCCAGTAGTTAAGAATCCACTTTGCAATGCAGGGGATGTGGGTTCAATCCCTGGTTGGGGCACCAAGAACCCACATGCTGTGGAGCTACTAAGCCGACGCACCAGGACTCCCGAGTCCGTGTGCTACAATGAAGACCCGATGCAGTCAAATAAATGAATGAATGAATAAATGAAATACAGAAGCATAGGCCCCACTCTAGATTCAGAATTTGAGAGAGAAGGCCCAGGAATCTGTGTATTTATAAGCTCTCCAGGTGACTGTTATGCACGTTGAAGTTTGATCAGCAGCACTTGAGGACAGATTTTCAAAGTGGGGCCCATGAAACTCCAGTCTCCTCAATCTTCTTAGGAGACCTACAAGGTCCAAACCATTTTCATAATATACAATAATGTTTGCCTTTTGCACTGACAATGCAAAAGCAGTGGGGTTGGGGTATTGTGATATAAGAAACAGATGCATTGTTCTTCATTCATAGTTCCTGACACACAGCTTCATACGCTTTCTTCATACGCTTCAGCCAAACAACACATTGCAATAGATTGATTGCAGAAGCAGCTATGAGAACCCAGATGTCTTCTATTAAAGCCAGACATCAAAGAGACTTGCAAAGTGGAAACAATGCCACCCTTCTCGTTGAACTTTATTTTGAAAAATACATATATTTTACCTAAAAATATATTTTCGGTTAATATGTCATGGCTTATTGTTATTTCAAACTAAATATTTTAAAACATTTCTCAGTTTTAAGTTCTAAAATGCTAAATAGCAATTAGATATAACTCATATAGAGACAAAGACCCCTTGGAATCCTTGTGCTGTGTGCGTGTGCTCAGTTGCTTCTGACTCTTTGCAACACCATGGACTGTAGCTCGCCAGGCTCCTCTGTCCGTGGGATTTTCCAGGCAAGAATACTGGAGTGGGTTGCCATTTCCTTCTCCAGGAATCTGTGGGGTCCTTGATAATTTTTAAACGTGCAAAGGGGCCCCAAGATCAAAGAGGTTGTGAAGGGCTCATCTAGGGGAACCTTTAGGGTCCCAAAGCCCAGTGTAAACCCCCCAACCTACATAAGTCCAGTAGAGGCTGGAGACAGTGGGGTGGGGTGGATACAAATGGCACTTCCGCCACCAAGGTACCACAGACAGGAGGCTTGGCTTTTGGTCTGTTGTGCCAGGATCCACCAGGATGGCATGAGAGGGCCAGGGCCTCCTTCCTGAGAGAGTGACAGATAGCCTTGGGGCCTCTCAGGGGAGGCTGTCAGGACACCCGCTGTGGGGAGGAGGCTCCAGCCGGGCCCACCTGATGCTGGTGCTTTGAGACTCCCCGGCCTATTGTCTAGACCAGGGAGCAGCCTGATGCTGTTCTGAAAGGTTCAAACATGGGACAGATTTCATGCCAACCCATCAGCCTCCCACCAGTGCTCACAGTGGGGAGAATCTGCAGGTGCCTGTGGTAAAGGGCTGGTCATCTCCTTCTCCTGCTCCGAGGCTGTTGCCAGGTCTGACCACCTTTACCCAGCTTTGGGCCCGCTCTCAGCAGAGCCCCTCTTCCCTCAGGTTACTTCCCTGAGTCCCCGCCACCTCCCCACCCCCCAGAGGCAGCACCCAGGACAGTCATCTGCCCCTGCCACTTCCCAGCAGGGCAGTTCTGGAGGCTGGAAGGAGGCAAGGGGAGCTTGGAGGACCCCCAGAGGGGACCCCCGATGACCCTAGGACTTGGACGCTTGTGTTGCAGCCCTGAGGGTGTCTCCCTTCCCACAAGCAGCACTTGGGGAACTCTGTCTCCACGGCCTGCTGCGGGCTCCTGGTGTTTGCCGTTGTGTCAAGATCCAGGAGGGTGGTCCTGGCAGACAGCAAGCACCTGTGTGGAAATTGTGGCTCTACAACCACATTTGGGGGTCCTTTTAGCTCGTGAGTTTGTGAATCCAGCCAAGTGCCTGCATGTGTCGACTCGCCTGACCCAGAGCTGCCCCTGCTCAGACCCCACCTCCCAGAGACTGGTGAGTGTGAGTGCTCAGTTGGGGGTGGCGGGATCCACTCAGTCAGATGGCAAAGGCCCCCAGACTGAGGCTTATATGACTGCAGACCTGCTCCAGCCTCGGCACTGACGGGCTGTGTGACCTTGAACAAGTGTCCTCCTGTCTCTGGGCCTTACTGTTGGACTTGATCATCCCTAAGGACTGATGCCAGTATATTTTTGAGTCTGGACGGGGTGAGGCTCTAAACAGTCTGGACCTAGCATCTCCAGGTGTAAGAAAGGTGACTGCCTCCTGCTGAGCTAGCCCTCTGCAGGAGGCCACAGTTATCAGGCCAGCATCTCGGTAGAGCCGGCTGTTCCGGCTAAGCTTCCAGGAGGGTGGGAAGTGGGCAGTGGGGAACAGAGGGGCGACTCTCATCATAAAACCTTGTCGGAGCCCATCTTTGATTCTGTCTGTGGCAACATGGCTTTGAGAGCCTCTCTGAGCATCTTCTCCAGACTCAGTAAAATAGGACTAAATGCTGAGGGCCCACAGATAAATACAAGGTCTTGCAGATAAACGCAAGGTGTCTGGGGCACCCCCAATGCTCCAAATACTTAATACTCATCAGTGTCCACTGCAGTTGACACAAAGCCGCACTTAGCGAGCAGTGTTGAGCTGCTCCAGGGAGAAAATGAGGGTAATTGAAATTAACTTGGCTCCTGCTGTTTTTTCCTCCTTGTTCTAATCACCGGGAAATCTGCGGCTGGCTGGGCAGGAGGGCCCGAGGGGCCAATGCCCCTGGGAGTCCAGGGCTCAATTAGGCTGTGGCAAATTGGATTTCTGGCCGTGAGGCCACAGGGCTGAGGTTGGCATTGAGGCATGAGCTGCCAGACGGTATTAGGGTAAGGGCTGGCCAGATGGGCCCACAGCTAATTCAATCTGGCTTCCCAGAAACAAGACTTACAAGGCCTGAGTTGTGGGCCTAGAGAGCTCTGTCTCTGGGTGGGAGGGCAGGGCCCTGTGTGGGGTGGGCCCTGTGTGGGATGGGCCCTGTGTCTGGCACCTGGCCTCTGCCAGCAACTGGGCACCACCAGTCCAGACAGTGTGATAGGTGGTGGTTTAGTGTTAGGGGAAAAAGCCCAGCTTGGACATCCAGAAGTCCAGGCCTCTGGTCTCCACATATGTATGGACCTGAGTATGTGTGTGTGTGTGTGTGTGTGTGTGTGTGTGTGTGGAGTGTATCTCCAGCACTAACATTCTTGATTCTATGGCTGTCATTATAGATTAGGAAGAACAGAAAGAGTCAGAAAACTCAGAATAAGAGAGGGACTGAAACAGAGAAACACAATAAGACATTTAAAAAAAAATGCTAGAAACAGGGAAAGAGAAAAACACCAGAGAAAAAGAGGGGATATATGTATGCAAATAGCTGATTCACTTGGTTGTACAGTAGAAACTAACACAATGTTGTAAAGCAATGATCAGATCAGATCAGTCTCCAATAAAAATTAGTTTAGAAAAAGAAAACAAATGGAAAAAAAAAAACAGAGAAAGAAAAGACAAAGACATTTAAACAGAGCAAGACAGTGAGAGAAGAAAACCAAAAGAGATAGGAAGAGAAATTGAGAGAGGGAAAGAGACTGAAGTCAAAATTTAACTGCAAAGTAGTGTCTGCCCCAAATGAGCATCCTGAGGGGAGAGGGGAAACTGAGACAGACACACACACCCAGAAGGCAGAGAGGGCCTGTGAGAGTTAGATGCACAGACAGAAGCAGGCAGGCAGACAGAGCCACAGAAAGGTGGAGGCCAATCAGAGAGATTAGGGGAGGACAGACGCAGATGGAGAAGAGGTGACATTTTGGTTCAGAAGGATGGGAAATGGAAAGATCTAGTATGTTCTCCAGGGGACAAATGGAGGAAAGACCCTAAGGGAGGAAGGCAAGCAGTACCTTTTTTTAACGTTGGAATTTTATTACCTGTTAGTGACAAGCAACCTTAGAGTTTTGTTTTGCTTTGTATTTTTAATTCAGTAGAGTTCCTAGCCTGGGCTCAAAACCCAGTTCCCAAATGATCAGAGAATTCCCACATCTCCTCATTCTTAGGAAAGAGGGAACATGGGGTCTTGTCCTTGCTGCTTCTCAGTTGCTTTCTCCATCACCAGGCACAGAATTCCAGACTTTGACTGGCTGATCAGCCACCTCTGCTGGCCTGACCCTCTCTTCCCTCAGCAGCCCTTCCTGGGTGTGGGTCCACCACCCAGCTGCCAGGACTGCGGTACACAGGCCCCACGGGACAATGCCCCCACCGGCATCCCCGTGGACCTGACAGCTCCCCCAGAGCTGCACCTGTTTGGCATTAATCCTCCATCTGTTTGCTGCTGGCCCTTTGTCCCAGAGGTCACACGGTGGTGTCCCCGGATCCTGCCCTCAGACTTACTGGGCATGAGCCTTCAGGCTGCCCCCTCCTGGCATGAGACCCAGAAGGCCTGCAGAGGCTGAGCTCACATCGGTGGTCTGGCAGTGCCATCTCCACCCTCAGGGACCCATTTCCCATTCTCCTGGCACCGCACACACTGCTGCCCCCAGGCTTCCCTCATCTGCAGCAATCAGGTGAGTGAGCTGGGGCGCAGGTAGCCTCTGCTTCCCTGCTTGACACGATGAACCACGGAGAGAAGAGACAGCCTGGTGTGGCCATTCTCTGCCTGGACAGCACAGTGGAATCACCTGGGGAGCTTTAAAAGTTAGTTGGGCCTGGATCCCATCCCCAGAGATGCTGCTTTAGTTGGCTGGGGCGTGACCTAGACATCAGGACTTTTTAAAACTCCCAAGGCACCTTCTTGTGCATCCAGAGTTAAGACCAGTGTCCCTGAGCTATGGCTGGCTGAGGCAGGAAGAATCCACTTCACACCTCGCTCAACAGAGGCTCAGACACGTCAGGGCCCTGCCTGGAGTAACACAGCCAGAAGGGCAGAGCTGGGCCCACCAGAACCCCTCCATCACCTCCCTGGGGTCCTCACAATTTAAAGCCCTGGGGGTAACCTCTCTGTCTCTGTTTTGGGATCTGCTCTTGCCCCAGGGAGTTTGGGAGTTGAGCTCTGTATCAACCTGTTGCCAACAACATGCTCCTTTGTGACCCTCAGGCTTCTCACCTGTAACCTGGAGATCAGAGGACACACCTCAAAGCGTTGGGGTGACAATGAAATGAGTTAATACATGTTTAGGGCGCATCATGGTGCCCAGTATTTAGCCTTCAGTGAATGTTATCTGTTAGGATTAGGGTTAGCGTTTCTCCCACACCAAGCAAATCTTTGCAACACCAGCTGGGTGTCCTACAGTTTAACTCAGTTCCCACGGGTTAAGATCTTGGTCTTCACCAAGTGAGGTGGGGGTGAGATTGCTCCCACCTCACTTCAGATGTCAGTGATGAGTTACCTGCAACTTCTGTCCAACATGGCTACAAATTGGGGGTCCCTGGGACCTCCTCCCTGTTGGATTTGATGATTTGCTGGAGCTTCTCACAGAGCTCTGGGAGACACTTGAGTACCTTTGTGTGTGTGCTCAGTCGCTTCAGTCTTGTCTGACTCTTTGCAACCCCATGGACTGCAGCCCACCAGGTTTCTCTGACCATGGCATTCTGCAGGCAAGAGTACTGGAGTGGGTTGCCATGCGTCCTCCAGGGGAATCTTCCTGACTTAGGGATCGAACCAGCATCTCCTGCATCTCCTTTGCTGCAGGCAGATTCTTTACTGCTGAGCCACCAGGGAAGCCCCTTAAGTACTTTTACCAGTTTACCAAAGGATATATTAAAGAATACAGATGAATAGCCAGGTGAAGAGATTCATAGCTTGACACCTGGGTACTGAGCACATGGAGTTGGGGGCATCACCCCCAGGTAGATGGATACACAGGACAGGGTATGTGAGACGGTGCACAGAGCATCTATGCCCTCTCTGGGCACCACTCTCCCAGCACCTCTGTGTAATCACCAACCTAGAAGCTCTCCAGACCTCACCCTTTGGGAATTTGGTATGGAGGCTTCATCATATAGGCGGGATGGAGTTCAACATCCATCACCGTCTGTCTTCTCCTGAGAAGGGGGGCAGGGCTGAAAATTCCAAGGTTCTAATTAAGGCGTGTTCTTTCTGGCGACCACCCCTCATCAGGGAGCCATCCAGGAGCCCACTGGAACAAAAGATGCTCCTATTACCCAGGAAATTACAAAGGTTTCAGGATCTCTGTGTCAGGAACCAGGGGAAGAGACTAAATATTGGAACGAAAGATGTTTCTAGTGCTGTTACCACTTAGGAAATTACAAGAGTGTCAGGAGCTGGAAACAGAGACTAACATATATATATATATATATATATATATATATATATTTTTTCCCCTATTATCTCAGGAGGGAACATGACCCTGCTGACATCTTGGTTTCAGACTCCTGGCTTCCAGAACTGTGAGTATATTTCTGTTGCTTTGAGCCACTCAGTTGGTGGGCATTTGTTACAGCAGCTGCAGGAAACTAATACAACCTCTCCGGAGCTAAACGTTGCTGGCTACAGAGTCCCTTGAACATGACAGTTGACCTGCTAGTGACACTTTAGGGAAGTCGAGGGGCAGAGGCTCAGTACTGCCCTGAGGGATTTTGGGCCTGGGCACAGAGGAGGTGAGGTGCCCTCTTTACTGTGGAGGACTTGGCATATTTCTTGTTCTCTTTAGGCCTCCAACCCCGACTCCACCCACCTCCCTGTTTGTTCTTTGTATCTCTGAGTCTCAGGAAGAAAGACACATCTCACCCCTTAGTCAGTTGGTCAATTCCTCTGAATCTAGACCTTCACAAGGCCAATAGCAACCTCTGGAGTGAGGTGGACCCAAGCCTCATGGAGGGCAGGGCCTGGGCTGGTGGTGAGGAAAGGATGTGGCTGGGCAGCACGGCAGTGAGCATAGAGTGGAGGGGTGGTGGGCTGGAGCCCCCAGCGTGCTCCACGTCTGCCACTGCCCTCAGACCTGGGAGAACGCTTCATCGTCTCTGCCCTGGGCTGGGGGTGCCCAGGTGAGTATCGGGCTGTCAGGGGCTCACAGGCCCCTCCCCGGCTTGATATAATGCTGTATCCTCTTCCTGGGTGTTTTGGCAGCAAGAATTCTACCATAGAACCACCAGTGCCCGACTTCCGGACGTTTTGTCAGAAGCAGCTCCTCCTATCATTTTGTTCTGTTCTGTTTCTTACCATTATTCTTGAGTAGATTCTTGGTCGCCTGATCCGTGATGTGGAGGACCACGGAAGGTTCCCAGCACTCGGTTGGTGAGGGAGGGAAACGAGACATGAGGCAAGCAAAATAAACTTTATTGTACAGCCATCCCTCAGTATTCGTGGGGGATTGGTTCCAGGACCCCCTGCAGATATCAAACTCCTCAGATACTCAAGTCTCTTATATAAAACAGTATTGTATTTGCTACGCACATCCTCCCATGTACTTGGAAGTCATCTCTAGATTGCTTAAAATACCGGATACAGTATAAATGGCATGTAATAGCTATCAATACAGTGTGAATGGTATGTAAATAGTTGGTGTGTACAAATTCAAGGTTTGCTTTTGGGAACTTTCTGAAAATTTTTTTTTCAAATATTTTTCATCTGTGGCCAGTCGAATCTGTGGACTCGGAACCGATGCACATGGAGAGCTGATGAAGTAAACTACACATAACATAAAATTGACCATTTTAGCCATTTATTGCTGTTCATTTGCTAAGTTGTGCCCAGCTCTTTGCGACCCCATGGACTGCAGCATGCCAGGCTTCCCTATCCTTCACCATCTCCCAGAGTTTGCTCAAACTCATGTCCATTAAGTCACTGATGCCACCCAAACATCTCATCCTCTGTCGCCCCCTTCTCTTCCTGCCCTCCATCTTTCCCAGCATCAGAGTCTTTTCCAATGAGTTGGCTCTTTGCTTCAGGTGGCCGAAGTATTGGAGCTTCAGCATCAGTCCTCTCAATGAATATCCAGGGTTGATTTGCTTTAGGATTTGACTGGGTTGATCTCCTTGCTGTCCAGGGGACTCTCAAGAGTCTTCTCCAACACCACAGTTAAAAAGAATCAGTTCTTTGGCGCTCAGCTTTCTTTATGGTCAAACTCTCACTTCCATACATGACTACTGGAAAAACCATAGCTTTGACTATATGGATCTTTGTTGGCAAAGCGAATGACACTTTTAGCCATTTAAAAGTGTGCAATTCAGTGGCATTAAGTACATTCACAGTAATGTGCAGCCATCACCACTACCTGGTTCTAGGACTTTTGGAAACCACACAGTCTTAAAGCAGCCCCTCCCCCTTCCCCTCCCCACCTCCAGACACTGGCTGCCACTGTCTGCCTTCCATCTCCATAGATTTGCTTTGAGTCAAGAAGATTGTTTTGATCTTTGCATTCCACTTAAAATGCAAATCACCCCCAGAGGACCACAGTCTGCATTTTTAATTTCATTCACTTCAACCAACAGTCACCCTCCACCCTCCTCCATAGTTTAGAAATTGTGTTGTGGGGAAAACACTGACCTGGAAGCAGAAGACCTTGGTTGTAGCTCCTTCTATCAAAGCTTTGTGACCTTGAGAGGGTCCCTGACTCTCTTGGGGTCTCAGCATCCCACAACTTGAGTCACCAGGTTTGGACTCAGCTAACGTTTTTCCGGGCCCTCCGCAGCTCTGATCTTCCAATGCAGTGGTGGAAGCCTGCTACTCGGGCTGTATGAGAAGGGAATCCAGGTGCTGGGTGCTAGGAGGAAGCCAAGAGCAGAGAGGAGGCATTTCTGAGGGCTCCAGACCAGGCCCACCTGGCCCACCATTCGACCCCAATCCAGCCCACTCCAAGTCAGCTTCCTGGCTGGTCCAAAATCCCAGCCACATACTGCAGGTTGGACTCATCAGGCCCTGTCAGAAGGGGTGAGCCTCCTGGGGGCCTCAAGCAAGAGTCTCCTGGGGCAGGCTGAGGCAGGACGGAGCAGGGTCGCAGGGGAGGCCCCAGGGGGATGGGGAGGGCCTGAGGTCAGAGTGGAAAGTGGCTGTGGAGCAGGATGCGGGGCCTCATCAAAGGCTCCCCGGGCCCTGCTTGCACCAGTGCTCATGGGAGCTGGTTCCGGGGTCTTTCCAGGACCAGGGCTCGGTGCCATCCGTGTAAACCGGTGTGTCAGGGGAGGAGACTATAACCAAGGGCCTGTAGTCACCTCTCCCACCCTTCTCTAAAGGAAGGACTCCCTGTCTGTGGGCTTTCAGCCTCCTGGATGTAATTGTGTCTCTTGTGTCATGAAGGGAGAAAGTCTGAGATACAGCGTAGGACAAGCTAAAAGAGGCCAGACTGATTCTTTGAGGAAAGATGAGGAAGCCCCTGGAGTGGAGGTGGGGAGGCCCTCCAGGAAGGGGAGGGAAGGGTAAGGAAGATAGGGTATAGCTTTGGTTTGGCGGGAGCAGGGCAACAGAGGAAGAGAGGTTTGGGTGGTGACTAGAAGGACTGGGCTCATGGTGAGAAGTGTTCAGAAGAGATTTAGGGGCTGTTTCATCATGTGACGTGTTGCATAAACACCTCCGTGTCCCCATGAAACCACCACTGATGCTGGATGTTACACTTCAGTGTTTTGGCAGTGAGATTCATGTCTTTTCTTTTTCTTTTTAAATAATGCATTTGCTAGCTGCCTTTGAATTACTCAGGGCCAGCCATGTTTAGCAGGTTTCATCAGTGTTCCATTGACGAAATGGAAATGTTGGGTTCCCTGCTTCATGGGCTGCCTTCACCATGTGGTAAGCCCTTGGGCACAGGAGTGCTGCAGAAACCACCTATCAGACTGCAGCTGTGTCCCCCAGCCCCGGGGTCTCCTGGATGGGCGGCCTTATTCAGAGGACAATATTTGAAATCGGGCCCTGACCCAGTCACCAACAGAGGCTCTTCTCTCACCCCTCACAGCCCTCATTCTCCCCTGGGATGCCCACTGGCTGGGCTCCTGCCTCTTCTTCCAGCATCCCTCGAACTCTATAGAAAGGGGGCATCAGCGTCCTAGCCCACTTTGACAGTCACACGATTCCAGCCACAGAAAGTGCTACCGGGCCCAGTGAGCTAGAAACACTTGGTACAAAAAGTCCCTCCACAGGGAAGGCTCTGGAAATAATACAGCGACCCACAGAGGGTCTATGACTCCTTGTCCATTCCTCTAGCTCTGGCCCTCATCCCGTGGCAGCCTCTTGGAGGGCCCAAACCTAGGACGGAGGGAGATGAGCACTCTTCGCCTGGTTCCCAGCCCAGCCTCAGACTCTAGGTACCTTTATTTCCTTCTTCCCCTGTGGCCTCTGACCCATCTTTCGTGCTGGGGGAACACCAGAATGGATGTAAAGTGCAAGACTCCACATACACAAGACCCAAACCCTAGTCGGCACTCCCTCCATGGAGCAGGGCATCCCAATCTAGAGCTCAGGTGCACAAGAAGTATCACTGACCTTTATTTTCTTTTATCTGTTTATTTTACTTTATTTTATTTTACTTCTGGCTGCGCTGGGTCTTTGTTTTTGTGTACAGGCTTTCTCTAGTTGTGGAGAATGGGGGCTACTCTCTAGTTGCTGTGTGCAAGCTTTTCGTTGTGGTGGCTTCTCTTGTGGGGCACCGGCTCTGGAGTGTGTGGGCTCAGTAGTTTGGATGCACAGGCTTAATTGCCCCACAACATATAGAATCTTCCCAGACTAGGGATCCAACCCATGTCCCCTGCACTGGCAAGTAGGTTCTCAACCACCATGGAAGTCCAGCCTTTATCTTCTTAAACGTAACATTTGAATTGCCAAAGCTCAGCGTCCCCTTTCCTGGACAGTCAGCGGTGCCTCTGTCCTGTTGCTGTTCAGTCACTGAGTCGTGTCCGACTCTGTGATCCTATGGACTGCAGCACATCAGGCTTCCTTGTCCTTCACTGTCTGCCTGAGTTTGCTCAAACTCAGGTCCATTGAGTCAGTGGTGCTATCTAACCATCTCATCCTCTGTAGCCCCCTTCTCCTCCTGCCCTCAATCTTTCACAGCATCAGGGTCTTTTCCAATCAGTAGGCACTTCACATCAGGAGGCCAAAGTATTGGAGCTTCAGCTTCAACATCAGTCCTTCCGATGAACAGTCAAGGTTGATTTCCTTTGGGATTGACTGCTTTGATCTCCTGTAGTCCACGGGTCTCTCAAGAGTCATCTCCAGCACTATAATTCGAAAGCATCAGTTCTTCAGGCTCAGCCTTCTTTATGGTTCAACTCTCAAATCTGTACATGCTGCTGCTGCTAAGTCACTTCAGTCGTGTCCGACTCTGTGTGACCCCATAGATGGCAGCCCACCAGGCTCCCCCCGTCCCTGGGATTCTCCAGGCAAGAACACTGGAGTGGGTTGCCATTTCCTCCTCCAACGCAGGAAAATGAAAAGTGAAAGTGAAGTCACTCAGTCGTGTCTGACCCTCAGAGATCTCATGGACTGCAGCCTTCCAGGCTCCTCCGTCCATGGGATTTTCCAGGCAAGAGTACTGGAGTGGGGTGCCATTGCCTTCTCTGAAATCTGTACATGACTACTGGAAAAACCATAACTTTGATGATTACAGACCTTTGTCAGCAAAGTGATGTCTCTGCTTTTTAATATGCTGTCTAGGTTTGTCAGAGGCAAACCTTTTCTTCCAAGGAGCAAGCATCGTTTAATTTCATACCTGCAGTCACCATCCACAGTGATTTTGGAGCCCAAGAAAAGAAAATCTGTCACTGCTTCTGTTTTTTCCTTTTCTATTTGCCATGCAGTGATGGGACTGGATGCCATGATCTTAGTTTTTTGAGTTTTAATCCAGCTTTTTCACTCTCCTCTTTCACCTTCATCAAGAAGCTCTTTAGTTCCTCTTCACTTTCTGCCATGAAAGTGGCATCATCTGCATATCTAAGGTTGTTGATATTTCTCCCAGCAATCTTGATTCCAGTTTGTAATTCATCCAGCACAGCATTTAGCATGATATATTCTGCATATAAGTTAAATAAGCAAGGTTACAATATATAGACTTGATGTACTCCTTTCCCAATTTTGAATCAGTCTGGTATTCCATAACCAGTTCTGTTTCTTCTTGTCCTGCATACAGGTTTCTCAGGAGATAGGTAAGGTGGTCTGGTAATCCCATCTCTTGAAGAATTTTCCAGTTTGTTGTGATCCACACTGTTAACACATAGCTCAGTTGGTAAAGAATCCACCTGCAATGCAGGAGACCCCAGTTCGATTCCTGGGTCGGGAAGATCGGCTGGAGAAGGGATAGGCTATCCACGCTAGTATTCTTGGGTTTCCCTTGTGGTTTAGCTGGTAAAGAATTTACCCACAATGCGGGAGACCTGGGTTCGATCCCTGGGTTGGGAAGATCCCCTGGAGAAGGGAAAGACTGGAGAATTCCATGGACTCTATAGTCCATGGAGTGGCAAAGAGTCGGATATGACTGAGCGACTTCACTTCACACGGTCAAAGGCTTTAGAGTAGTTAAGGAAGTCAATGAAGCGGGAGTAGATGTTTTTCTGGAATTCTCTTGCTTTTTCTATGATCCAATGGATGTTGGCAATTTGGTCTCTGGTTCCTCCGCCTTTTCTAAACCCAGCTTGTACGTCTGAAAGTTCTCGGTTCACATGCTATTGAAGCCTAGCTTGAAGGATTTTGATTATAACCTTCCTAGCACGGGAAATGAGCACAACTGTCTGGTAGTCTGAACATTGTTTAGCATTGTCTTTCTTTGGGATTGGAATGAAAAGTGACTTTTTCCTGTCCTGTGGCCACTGCTGGGTTTTCCAAATTTATTGGCGTATTGAGTGCAGCACTTTAACAGCACCATCTTTTAGGATTTGAAATAGCTCAGCTGGAATTCCATCATCTGCACTAGCTTGGTTCATAGTGATGCTTCCTAAGGCCCACTTGACTTCATACTCCAGGATGTCTGACTCTGTTCTGTGGTCTTATATAGAGTCAGGGGGGTTGGGGTGTAGGGAGACACCTTGTCTTTGGTCATCCTTCCACCCAGATTACTGCTGAGATGTCCATCCTTTCTGTTCCGTGGCCCAGGGTGGTCCTAGACCCCCTAGGGAGCTTCTCCCTCTGCTGATGGGGGCACAGGAAGTGCTGTGAGAGAGGGCCAGGTGTCCACCCCCTGCCCTCCCCTTCCTCCACTGTACCATAATCTTCCTTGCTGGCAGTGGGGTCCAGAGCGCGCTCCCAGCTGGGATGAGGGTGAAGGACAGAAAGGAGAGAAAACCAGAGGTTAGTATTTTCAAATTACTCCTATCACAAGTCTCTGTGTTTCTGAATATAAATGTCTCACTGGGCCATCCTCTCGCTGCACCCAGGCGACCTAGGCCACAGGAGGGAAAGAAGACACTTAGAAAGGGCTGAGTTCCTGGTAGGGAGGGAGCAACGAGGAAGCTCCCAGGGCGCATCAGGATGGCGTACTTTCCATTCATGCTTTGAAGCCAATTAGTAGAAAGAGGTAATGGGACTTCACAGCGGGGCTCCTTGGCCATATGGCTCAGAGCCTCCCCGGGTGCACCCGGGCGAGGCATTTGGAAAACTCTGAGAGTGATAGATGTGTTTGGTGACATTCAGGAAATTATGCAGACCTGCTCACTCCTAGGCCTGGGGCCCTGATTCAAGAAGGGCATCAGGAGGGCAGGGACTGGGAAGAGGGGGCAAATTTGGATTAGTGATCGCAGCCGTGTATCCCACCAGCCGGCTCCGGACTCAAGGGCCCTTTAAATAAAACAGATGACAGATGTGTTTCTAGAGTTTCTCCCAGCCCGGGGCTGCCTTGCACAGGGAGTTGGGGGAGGATCGGCACTGGACATGAAGTTAGAAGATGCAGAATGGAACCTGCTCTCACATGCCTGGGCAGGTCACTTCTCCTTTCTGAACCACAGGTTGCCAATTATGAAATGGGGATGAAACCACCTTTCCCAGCTGTTCAGATTAAATGCGACCCAGCATGTAAATTTGCCTGACCAGTGCCTGGTGCAGATGTAAAAGCTGAATACGTGCTGGCCGGCCACTTTCCTCCTCACTGCCCTGGGCAAAATGAAGAGCATTTTGAAATAGAGACACCAGCAAAAGGCATCAGAAAAAGGAGGAAACAATGACCCACTCCTCTCCCAGGGAGGTGTCCTGAAGGAGGCAGCGTTGAGCCTGGAAAACAGTAGGACTTGAGGATGAAGAGATGGGAGATGGCAAGCCCACTGTGCAGATCAGCCAGGCAAAGGCAGGGCTTTGTGCAAGAGGATGAAATGATAAGTCAGTAGACGATGGGGGAGCTATGGAAGATTTTCAAGGAGTTGAAGAGCAGGCTGTGATCTGTGTGCTAGAATCCCAGATCTAGTGATCCCATGGAGAGAAGACTGGAGGAGGTGAGCCTGGAGGCAGAAAAATTCAAGGGGAGGGGATGGGGAAGCATAGGAGGGAGGAATCAAAAGATGTTGTGATGATAGAATTATTAGGTCTTGTTAAGCAGTGACTTTGGCAGGTGAGAGTGGAGTGGTGGTGGTCCAGGAGGATACCCAAGCAGCTGGCCAGGAAGTTTATGGGGGCTGGAGGGGTGATATGGATTTGATACAGGAGGCAGGGAGCAGGCAGGAGCAAGGTGATGAGTCTATATTGGAACAAGGTGAGTTTGAAGAGGAAGCAAGCCATCCAGACAATTAACCAGCAGGATGTGTGGGTCTGAACCCCAGGGATGTATTGCAGCTACTCTTTAGAAATCCCCACCACCACCAAGTTTGTGCATGCTAAGTCACTGCAGTCGTGTCCGACTATGGACTGCAGGTCACTAGGCTCCACTGTCCATGGGGTTCTCCAGACAAGAATACTGGAGTGGGTTGCCATGCCCTCCTCCAGGGCATCTTCCCAACCCAGGGATCAAACCCTGCGTTGGTTCGACGTGCAATCCCACATCTCTCACATCTCCTGCATTGGCAAGCGGGTTCTTTACCACTCGCGCCACCCACCAAGTTTAGGACACCAATAAACGGGCATCCCACTCCTTGATCTTGGCAGTGGAGGTACAGGGGCAGCCCAGGCCAAATGCTGTGTGACCTGACTCAATTCTGTCCCCTTTCTTCCCATGCTGGGTGCTCACCTGGACCCAGAACAGAGGATCTCTGAAAGGTAGGCTCTGCGATTTCATCCCTTCTGTCCCATCCCAAGGTCTGGGCACTGTGGCTCTGCTCCCCTGGGATGCTGTACCATCTCCCCACCAGGATTTCTGTGCTGGAAGCAGAGAATGTCCCCTAGGATGGCTGCCTAGAGTTTGGCCCCCAAACACTCTGATTTAAAAAAAAATTTTTTTTTTTAAGTCCTGCCCTTTCAAACCTCAATTTCCTCATTTCCATTAAACAAAATTTTAAAAAGCTATTTAAAGATAAATTTAATATTCTTTATCGGATCCAGTCATTAAAAATGGGATTGGATTTTTTATTTCCAATGCTCCCTGCTGGAGTGAGCTATGTAAAGACAGATCAGGAGGCCCAGACAAGGGGGGTTTTTGGGCTTTCACTGGTGTTACTGAATTAAGCAGGATGTTCTCTGGGAAACAGTGAAGGTCAACATTTGTAATTTGGGATTTCACAGAGGAGAGTACCTGAAATTACCATGAACTGGGCAACTGATTCAGAGAATGATTAGATGTTCTAACCACACACTTCCTCTCTCCTCAGATTTTATAATCCTCATTCAACAACCTCTTACTGAGCATCTCCTCATATGTCAAAGATTGTGCCTTGTGCCAGGCTTTGGAGACACAAGCAGGAACCCATGTGGATGATCCCTAGACCTCAGGGACCTAAGGTACTGAGTGTAATCCAATCCCTCACCACCTAAGCCAATCAGGGCAGAGCATAGCCCCAGCCACAGTGATTGGTTCAGAAGAGAGTACTTGACCTCAAGTATTATAATCAAGGTGAACAGGACTTTTGTTCAGTGGTCAAAGTAAGAGGAGCTTTCTTCTGGTTGTTTCAGAGGGTAGATGTGAGACCCAATACAATGGGAGTCATTTTGTAATCTTGAAGGATGCTGGACAGAGAAGGAAACAGTTACAAAGAGGAGAACAGAGCCCAGTGTATGGTAAAGAGCCAGAGCCAGGACCCTGATCAAACTATGCCTGAAGCCCGACCAATTGCCAGCCTATACATTCCTTCTGTTTAAACCAATCTGTAGACAAAAGAGTTCTAAATGAAGTGACCACATAATAGGTGCCTACTAGTTACATGAACTAATCTAATTTAGTCCTCACAGCAACTCTTTAATGTTAGAGACTGGCAGCCCCATTTTACAGATGAAAATACTGAAGCCAATAACTAAGTGACTTCCCGAGGTCACCCCATTAGTGAGGCAGTTGGTGTTCCTATCCGAAAAGCTGGACTCCAAAATCTATTTTCTGCAAAACAAGATTGACTGCTGTGTTGGCATGGTGGAAATGTCTTCAAATTCTTGTTTATGAATCCTTCTAGGACTGTTTTTTCTGGTGCTGTTTTTGGAACTAGAGAATGGGTCAAGTTTCTTGGCTTGTTGGACAAAAGACAAAGGGGAAGCAGAGGAGAGGTCCTGAGATAATAGCTCCCAGTGTGCGGGCTTGCTAAGTCACTTCAGTTGTGTCCAACTTTGCAACCCAGTGGAGTATAGCCCTCCAGGCTCCTTTGTACAAGGGATTCTCCAGGCAAGAATACTGGAGTGGGTTGCCATGCCCTCCTTCAGGGGGATCTTCCCGACCCAGGATCCAACTAGTGCCTCTTACATCTCCTGCGTTGGCAGGCAGGTTCTTCACCATTAGCGCCACCTGGGAAGCCCACAGCCTCCCAGACCCTTGCAGATAAGGGAAGGCTTCAGAAAGTGTAGAATTGAAAAGCTAGGACCGTGATTAGCTACATCAGTAGAGGCAGGGGATCCAGCTGGTCTCTGGGTAGAAAAATAGAAATCAAAGGTTCGTAGATAAAATGTCTATTCCTTATCATGCAGACAGGCTTTCGGCAATGATGAACCTCCTCATTTTTGCTCACAGAGCAGGCTTGACATTTATATAGATTAATTTCAGCTTGACATTTTGACCAAAGGAACTATTAGCCCCTCCTCTCCCTGGGGGAAAAGAGCTTGTGGGGCCTGACCGGTAGGTGACCCCATCAAGCTGTTCCAGTCCCTTCTCTAGCTCAACATCTGGCTGCATATGGATGGCTTCTCCATGGCTCCCAGGAGTTACAGCCAACGGGAAGCAAGGTCGTTCTTTCCTAGGCTCATTTTTCATGCTGCCTGGTTTTGCTGCAGATGCAATCAAAGCTAAATCTCAATTTGTTGAGCAGGAGGGGCAGCTGGTAGCAGGCCAGCACCTGCACTGTGAGATAAACCTCCCCACAGCCTGTGGAAGCCAAAATCAAGATTTAAAAGGGAAGAACTCGATTTTGTTGACAATTGCTTTATGATTCATTTAGTAAAATTCTTTCCCTTCATATAGAGCTATGCGCTTTCACTGTGTTGTTCATCAGATCCTCTCTACAGCCCTGCAAGGGGGCAGAATCGGGCTATTCTCATTTCACTCAAAGCCCAGAGAGGTCAATTCAGTTGCCCCAAGTTGCACAGCAGGTCGGTGCTTTCAGCCCCTGAAAACTAAGTGCTCTTTTTACTCTACTACACTACTTCTTTCAGGCAAATCTAGAGGGAAACTTAAAAAATCTACAGAACTCAAACCTTAACAGTTTGTACCACCTGGCCCTTCTACTGCTGACAGATGTGAACGCACACCCTCTAGGCCCTCTTGCTGCCCACCTGTTCTCCCTGCTGGTGTTCCTCCCTCTGTGTTCTTACTGAGCCCATCTCCTCATACAACCAGGCAGCATGATGTGGAGCAGAGTTCCTCCACAGGGTACCACGGGCCTTTGGGACAATTCTTCATTTTACAGGGCTGTCTTCTAGGACATCAGCTTTCCTGGATCCCAGCTTTTAAATTTCAGTAGTTCCTCTCCATTCTTTAACCTTCCTACCTACCAAAACACCCCAGACATTTCCAAATTTACTGGAGTGAGAGTAGGGACTGGGTGGAGTGGTAGGAGGGGGCAGTACGACCCCTGGTTGAAAACATGGATTTTGGAATATTAATAGCTGAGGATTCAAACCTTCCCTCTGCTCTTCTTAGCAGAGTGAATTTGGAGGCCTGGCTTCCTGATCTGGAAATTTACCCCAGAGAGTAATCATGAAGATGAAATGAGATAATGGACCAAATGCACAAAGCTCTCTGCCAACATGAGATGTTTTTATTAAGGAACATAAAATAACTGTGAAGTCCTGTCCCTTTAAGACTCAGGCCTGCTATGTATACAGTAGGTGCTAAGTTAATGTGACCGCCTTCTGCATGCTCAGCACCTACCTCAGCAACCACATCAGTAATAGCCACTAACATTGGTTGGCTGCTCTTTATGTGTAAGGCAGTGAACAAAGTACTTGACACATTATTCCTTTTAATTCCCACAACAAACTTATGAAGTAAGTACGTTATTGTCCCTTCCTTACAAATGAGGGGACTGAGAGTGGGGAGCAGAGGTTGGCAAACTACAGTCAGTGCACCGAATCTGATCAGCTGTGCCTGTTTTTCTGTAACACAGACACTTTCATTCATTTATATATTGTCAACAGTTGCTGCTTTATTAATTGCTTACAACAGAGACTGTGTATGGCCTGCAAAGCCTAAAATATTTATAATCATTAGACGATATATATAAATATATAAAATGTATTTTAAATGGATTATGCCATGTATGTTTATGGTTGGTAAAGTGTACACAACCTGAAATTTACCATCTTAATTATTTTTAAGTGTGCTGTTCTGTGGCATTAAGTACATTCACGATGTTGTATAGTCACTACCATCCATCTCCAGAACTTTCTTTCCTGAAAGTAAGACTCTGCACCCATTAAAAAATGACTCTCCATCCCCTCTCCCAGCCCCTGGAAATCGCCACTTTACTTTCCATCTCTATGACTTTACCTATTCTAGGTACTTCACATAAGTGGAACATAGCATTTATCCTTTATATCTGGCTTCTTTTACTCAGCCTAATGCTTTCAGGCCTCACCCAACTTATAGCATGTATTTGTTTTTGACAAGATAACATACGAAGAGAACGTAAAATTCAAAAGGAAATTCAAAAGGACGTCGAGTGAAGAAAAATGTCTTCTATTCCTGTCCCTTCCAGGCCTCAGATCCCCTCCCAGGAGACAGACAAGTGCTGTAACTGAATTCTTATGCATCTCTTCTGAGAGTCAATGCATATCTAGCAATACATTTAAATAACATTAGCAAATATATTTTCACACAAATATTAGGAAACCAAGCACATCGTTCCTGCATCTCACTGGCATTCTTAACAGTAGGTCTTGGAGGTTGTCTCATATTATTAAGGCTGCCTCCTCCTTTTCAACCACTGCATAGAATTTTACTCTGTAAATATATCTTTCACTATTGAATATATTACTTATCTGGTCCCTATTAGTGGACATTTAGGGTTTTTTAAAAATCTTTTTCAGTATCAGTGGTGCTACAGTGAATATCTTTGTAATATTTTTTAAGTGAGCTTTCTAATCTAATAGAAGATGGAAAGAGGTATTTTTCCTATCTACCCAATTCTAGCTGTGTTGGGGAAATTTATGCTACCTGGAGGACTATATTTGGCTAGAGGATACAGGAGTGCTTGAATCCTATTGTGTTCTACCTGCTCTCTCACTCTCTTATGGCTCCACAGGAAATGTACAAAAAAGATGAGCATCATTTCTTTCTTGAGGGGTTGAAAACCAAGGCTATGCTCTCAGGAGGATGCCTAAGAGGGCTTTTGCTTCCAGTCTCCCAGGGTTTCTCCACCTCAGCAATGACATCCCAGACTGGGTGGTCCTTTGTTGTGAGACTGTCCCGTGCATTACAGAATGCAGTGTAGCAGCATCCCTGGCTCCTATGCACTAAATGCCAACAGCACCCTCCCCCGGGAGTTATGACAATTCAAAATATCCAGACGTGGCCATATGTCCCCTGGTTGAAACCCTGCTCTAACCTGAGGCACCTGAAAATTGCACTGCCCTCAACAGGCACATGGGGCAGGAGATCAAGGCAACAGGATAGGTCTGGCCTAGAATAGGAATGGAAGTCAGATGACTAGGCCTACCAGGGTCAGCCTGTCCTGGGAAGGGAGACACATGGAGGCAGAGGAACCCTCATGTGCCATGTCCAAGTGCAGAATCTTTTCATGGTAATGACCCTGCCCAATGGTAAACATGACCTCATGGCACCCTGGAATCCAATCAACCATATTAGTGACTTCTTGCAGAAAGAGTGGGTTGAGAAGCTAGGATCTTGAGGCTGCTATTCTACATATGCATGGAGCAAGCTTTGCTAAGTTTGTCCAGTATGCTGGCAAGAGAGTTCCAGAAAAACATCTATTTCTGCTTTATTGACTATGCCAAAGCCTTTGACTGTGTGGATCACAATCAACTGTGGAAAATTCTGAAAGAGATGGGAATACCAGACCACCTGACCTGCCTCTTGAGAAATCTGTATGCAGGTCAGGAAGCAACAGTTAGAACTGAACATGGAACAACAGACTGGTTCCAAATAGGAAAAGGAGTACGTCAAGGCTGTATATTGTCATCCTGCTTATTTAACTTATATGCAGAGTACATCATGAGAAACGCTGGACTGGAAGAAACACAAGTTGGAATCAAGATTGCTGGGAGAAATATCAATAACCTCAGATATGCAGATGACACCACCCTTATGGCAGAAAGTGAAGAGGAACTCAAAAGCCTCTTGATGAAAGTGAAAGTGGAGAGTGAAAAAGTTGGCTTAAAGCTCAACATTCAGAAAACGAAGATCATGGCATCCGGTCCCATCACTTCATGGGAAATAGATGGGGAAACAGTGGAAACAGTGTCAGACTTTATTTTGGGGGGCTCCAAAATCACTGCAGATGGTGACTGCAGCCATGAAATTAAAAGACGCTTACTCCTTGGAAGGAAAGTTATGACCAACCTAGATAGCATATTCAAAAGCAGAGACATCACTTTGCCAACAAAGGTTCGCCTAGTCAAGGCTATGGTCTTTCCTGTGGTCATGTATGGATGTGAGAGCTGGACTGTGAAGAAGGCTGAGCGCCGAAGAATTGATGCTTTTGAACTGTGGTGTTGGAGAAGACTCTTGAGAGTCCCTTGGACTGCAAGGAGATCCAACCAGTCCATTCTGAAGGAGATCAACCCTGGGATTTCTTTGGAAGGAATGATGCTAAGGCTGAAACTCCAGTATTTTGGCCACCTCAGGTGAAGAGTTGACTCATTGGAGAAGACTCTGATGCTAGGAGGGATTGGGGGCAGGAGGAGAAGGGGATGACAGAGGATGAGATGGCTGGATGGCATCACTGACTTGATGGACATGAGTCTGAGTGAACTCTGGGAGTTGGTGATGGACAGGGAGGCCTGGCATGCTGCGATTCATGGGGTCGCAGAGTCAGACACAACTGAGTGACTGATCTGATCTGATCTGATGAGAGTGAATTTGAAAACCAGATTTTCAAGGTTTTGAACACAGGAACCCAAAACTCAGAAGGAATCTCTGAGTTTATCTGGGTGATATTTCTATCCTCCCAAGTCTGTGAGTTATTTGGAGATTGTGTCTTAATTATGAGTGGTCACCATCAGGCCACTGTCCACTTGTGGACTGAATGAAGGAAGTTGCTGCTGCTGCTAAGTCACTTCAGTCGTGTCCAATTCTGTGCGGCCCCATAGACAGCAGCCCACCAGGCTCCCCTGTCCCTGGGATTCTCCAGGCAAGAACACTGGAGTGGGTTGCCATTTCCTTCTCCAATGCATGAAAGTGAAAAGTGAAAGTGAAGTCGCTCAGTCATTTCCGACTCTTCGTGACCCCATGGACTGCAGCCCACAGGCTCCTCCATCCGTGGGATTTTCCAGACAAGAGTACTGGAGTGGGGTGCCATTGCCTTCTCTGTAATGAAGGAAGTTAAAAGGCAGCAAATATTCCTCTCCCCAACACACCTGTCCTCTATCTTCCTCCTGACCTAGTTTGCCCTTCAGGGTCTAAAGATCTTTTTCCTGGAGCCCGGGGGGTCTTGCTCAGAGTCATTTTTTTCCAGATATAATGGACATGTAACATTATATTAATTTCTGGTGCATAACATAATGATTCAATATTTGTATATATTGCAAAATGATCACAGTAAGTCTAATTAACATCTGTCACCATATACAGTTACAACTGTTTTCTTATGATGAGAACTTTTAAGATCTAGTCTTAGTGAATTTCAAATATTCAATACAATATTATTAACTATAGTCACAATACTATACATTATATATGCAGGAATCATTTATTTTATAACTAAAAGATTGTACCTTTAGACCACGTTCACCATTTCATCCTCTCCCCACCCTACACCTCTGGTAACCATCAATCTGTTCTTTGTATCTATGAGTCTGGTGTTGTTTTTATTTTGTTGTTTAAAATAGATTCCACATATAAGTGAGATTATATGGTATTTGTCTTTCTCTGTCTTATTTCAGTTAACATAATGACCTCAAAGTCATTACAAAGGACAAGATTCCAGATTTGTATGTATAATGGAATATCTATTTCTATATCTGTGTGTCATATTTTTTACTCATTCACCCAGCAGTGGACATTTGGTTGCTTCCATATCATGGCTAATGTAAACAGTGCTGTAATAAACACTGAGGTGCACATACCTTCTTGATTTAGTGTTTTTATTTTCTTCAGATAAGTTCCCAGAAGTGAGACTGCTGGATGATATGGTAGTTCTATTTTTAATTTTTTGGGGAAACTCCATACTGTTTTTCATAGTAGATGCACCAATTTACATTCCTACCAACAGTGCACAAGGATTCCCTTTTCTCCACATCCTTACCTACAGTTGTTTCTTGTCCTTTCAATACTAGCCTCTATAACAGGTGTAAGGTGATACTTCACTGTGGTTCTGATTTGCATTTTCCTGATGATTAGTGAAGTTGAACCCCTTTTTATGTCCTTCTTGGCCATCTGTATTCTTTGGAAAAATATCTACTGAGATCCTCCACCCATTTTTTTAAATTGAGTTGTTTGATTTTTTTTGTTATTGAGTTTTAGGAGTTCGTTATATATTTTGGATAGTAACCCTTCCCAGATATACGATTATTTTCTTCCAGTCAGTAGGCTGCCTTTTCATTTTGTTGATTCCATTTTGGCTTCCTTTTCTGTGCAGAAACATTTTAGTTTAATGTAATAGTCCCACTCGTTTTGTTTTGTTTTTGTTATCAAATAAAAAAAAAATCATCACCAAGACTGATGTCAAGGAGCTTATCACCTATGTTTTCTTCTAACAGTTGTATGAATTCAGGCCTTATATTCAAGGCTTTAACCAACTTTGAGTTAAGTTTCACTTACAGTGTAAGGTAATGGTCCAGTTTCACTCTTTTACATGAAGCTATCCAGTTTTACCGGGCTTCCCTGGTGGCTGAGAGGTTAAAGCATCTGCCCGCAATGCGGGAGACCTGGGTTCGATCCCTGGGTCGGGAAGATCCCCTGGAGAAGGAAATGGCAACCCACTCCAGTATATCTTGCCTGGAGAATCCCGTGGGCGGAGGAGCCTGGTGGGCTACGGTCCACGGGGTCGCAAAGAGTCGGACACGACTGAGCGACTTCACTCACTTATCCAGTTTTACCATAGCTGCGAAAAGAAGAGAAGTGAAAAGCAAAGGAGAAAAGGAAAGATATAAGCATCTGAATGCAGAGTTCCAAAGAATAGCAAGAAGAGATAAGAAAGCCTTCCTTGGCGATCAATGCAAAGAAATAGAGGAAAACAACAGAATGGGAAAGACTAGAGATCTCTTCAAGAAAATTAGAGATATCAAGGGAACATTTCATGCAAAGATGGGCTCGATAAAGGACAGAAATGGTATGGACCTAACAGAAGCAGAAGATATTAAGAAGAGGTGACAAGAATATATAGAAGAACTGTACAAAAAAGATCTTCACGACCCAGATAATCACGATGGTGTAATCACTCATCTAGAGCCAGACATCCTGGAATGTGAATTCAAGTGGGCCTTAGAAAGCATCACTACGAACAAAGCTAGAGGAGGTGATGGAATTCCAGTTGAGCTATTTCAAATCTTGGAAGATGATGCTGTGAAAGTGCTGCACTCAATATGCCAGCAAATTTGGAAAACTCAGCAGTGGCCACAGGACTGGAAAAGGGCAGTTTTCATTCCAATCCCAAAGAAAGGCAATGCCAAAGAATGCTCAGACTACCACACAGTTGCACTCATCTCACATGCTAATAAAGTAATGCTCAAAATTCTCCAAGCCAGGCTTCAGCAATATGTGAACCGTGAACTTCCTGATGTTCAAGCTGGTTTTAGAAAAGGCAGAAGAACCAGAGATCAAATTGCCAACATCCGCTGGATCATGGAAAAAGCAAGAGAAAAAGCAAGAGAGTTCCAGAAAAACATCTATTTCTCCTTTATTGACTATGCCAAAGCCTTTGACTGTGTGGATCACAACAAACGGTGGAAAATTCTGAAAGAGATGAGAATACCAGACCACCTGACCTGTCTCTTGAGAAACCTATATGCAGGTCAGGAAGCAACAGTTAGAACTGGACATGGAACAACAGACTGGTTCCAAATAGGAAAAGGAGTACATCAAGGCTGTATATTGTCATCCTGTTTATTTAACTTATATGCAGAGTACATCGTGAGAAATGCTGGACTGGAAGAAACACAAGCTGGAATCAAGATTGCCGGGAGAAATATCAATAACCTCAGATATGCAGATGACACCACCCTTATGGCAGAAAGTGAATAGGAACTAAAAAGCCTCACGATGAAAGTGAAAGAGGGAAAAAGTTGGCTTAAAACTCAACATTCAGAAAACGAAGATCATGGCATCTGGTCCCATCAGTTCATGGGAAATAGATGGGGAAACAGTGGAAACAGTGTCAGACTTTCTTTTTCTGGGCTCCAAAATCACTGCAGATGGTGACTGCAGCCATGAAATTAAAGGACACTTACTCCTTGGAAGGAAAGTTCTGACCAACCTAGATAGCATATTCAAAAGCAGAGACATTACTTTGCCAACAAAGGTCCATCTAGTCAAGGCCATGGTTTTTCCAGTGGTCATGTATGGATGTGAGAGTTGGACTGTGAAGAAAGCTGAGCGCTGAAGAACTGATGCTTTTGAACTGTGGTGTTGGAGAAGACTCTTGAGAGTCCCTTGGACTGCAAGGAGATCCAACCAGTCCATTCTGAAAGAGATCAACCCTGGGATTTCTTTGGAAGGAATGATGCTAAAGCTGAAACTCCAGTACTTTGGCCACTTCATGCGAAGAGTTGACTCATTGGAAAAGACTCTGATGCTGGGAGGGATTGGGGGCAGGAGGAGAAGGGGACGACAGAGGATGGGATGGCTGGATGGCATCCCTGACTCGATGGACGTGAGTCTGAGTGAACTCTGGGAGTTGGTGATGGACAGGGAGGCCTGGCGTGCTGTGATTCATGGGGTTGCAGAGTCGGACACGACTGAGCAACTGAAGTGAACTGATCCACTTTTCCCAGGACCATTTATTGAAGAGGCTGTCCTTTTCCCATTGTATATTCTTACCCCCTTGTCATATACTGGTTGGCCACCTATTGAGTTTATTTCTGAGCTCTCTATTCTGTTCCATTATTCATATGTCTATCTTTATGCCAATAACATACTGTTTTGATTCCTATAGCTTTTTAATATACTTTGAAATCAGGGCGCATGATGCCCCAGCTTTGTTCTTCTTTCTCAAGATTGGTTCATCAAGATCTTTTGTGTTTTCATGCAAATTTTAGGGTTGTGTGTTCTGTTTCTGTGGGAAATGCCATTGGAATTTTGATAGGGATTGCATTGAATCTGTTGATTGGTTTGGGTAGTATGGATATTTTAACAATGTTAATTCTTCCAATCTATAAACATTAAGTATCTTTCCATCTACAGGTATCCCCTCTTTTTGAAAGTTTGCTTTGTGGTACTTTGCTTTTACCAAAGACCTACTGCATTAGTATGTCTTCTTACTAACTGAAAGAAACCTGAAGAGGATTTTTGCTTTTATAAAAAAGGTGAAAAGTGGAAATAGTGTTCAGTGTTTGTTGTGTAGAAAGCCCTTATAGAGGCAGTGAGAGTGGCACCACCAATTTCCTGCCCCAGGAACTGCACTCAGCATCTCATCATCAAGCTATCACAGCTTTGAATTGTGTCTGTGAGCATCTGTAGCTTATCTACATTTATTTTTTACACCCAAGTAAGATGTGTCCCAAGGTAATTGCTTCTTCTCTTTACACTGTTTCAGCTTACAAAAGGCTTCATAAGAATACTCTACTTTTGGATAGCAGAGGAAACCTGTATTTGTATCTTCTTCAGTTTCTTTTATTAACATATTTTAGTTGTCAGTGTGCAGGTCTTCCACCTCCTTGGTTAGATTTATTCTTTGGTGTTTTTTTCTTTTTGATGCAATTACAAGTGGGATTGTTTTCTTAATTTCTTCTTCTGGGATCTCTTACTGAGATGCACTGGCCTAATCATATATGCCCTGCTATTTGCCATTGTAGCCCCATCCCCTCAGCATCCTTGGGCTCACCCTTGAGAAGAGGGAATATGAAAGTTAATAAGTCACAAAGACTGCAAAGTGGAGCAGCATGGTGTGATAGGAAGGAAGAGAAAGGGAAAGTAGGAGCCAGAGTGTTCTAGCTCTAACAGAGCCTGGGGACCATCTTATTTCCTGGGACCATATTATATGAGCCAGAAATCTGGACTTGTGGCATTGCTAGAGGTTTTGGAACAGCTGCTACATGAGACACCATCTGGGAGGTAGTAAGTGTTAACATTATGGGTAATATTAGCTAACTTCTATGTCAGAGCCACTGTTGCAAGGTCTTTATATACTTAACTTCATCCAGTCTTTATAATCCTCTTGTGAAAACTAGACACTCTTGCTCTCTCATTTTACAGTTGGAGAAATCAAGGCTTAGAGTGGTTAAGTAACTTGCCTGAGGTCACATAGCTAGTAAATTGCAGAGTAAGTATTTGAACCCTGAAAGTTTGAGTCTAGGGCCTTGACCACCATACTCACTGCCTAGCTAACATATATGACTGCTTACCTAGTTGATGGAGACAATAGGGTGGAAATTGGTATGATTTAGGTAAGCTTTGATGAATGGTTTCTGTAATCTTGGTCCAACCTCCTACTCGATGCAAACATTGTCTCTACATTTGGCACCACTAGGTCTTTAGCTGAAGAGCCTTCAGAATGGAGAACTCACCACCTCAATTTCATAAAACTCTAAGGTTACTTATTGCTGCATAACAAGCCGCCCCCAAACTTTGTGGCTAAAAGGACTTATTCTTTCATGCTATTCTATAGGTTGACTGGTTCTTCTTCATGTAGATGCAGTTGGCTGGGGTCACTCATGTGACTGAATTTACCTGGGAACTCAGCTGGAGTGTCTTGGTTCTCTATCATTCTTGTTAACTCTTCTTCACGAAGTGTCTCACCTTCCAGGGCCTCTGTATGTGATTCTCTTTCTCTACCTCACAGCATGGCTTGGACTTCCTCACAGCACGGCAGCTGGGTTCCAAGAGGAACTTGTGACCTCTGCTTGTATCACACTTGCTAATGTTCCATTGGCCAAAGGAAGTCACATGGCCACGCTCAGAGTGGGAGGGGCCACACAAAGCCTGGAACCCTGGGAACAGTGTTTTTTAGGGGTCACCAATAGATTTACCATAGGTGGCTTCTATTAGAATTGCAACAGCAAATGCCGACTCTTCTCTGTCAAAGACAAAGCTGCTGGAGGTGGCATTTCCTTTCCACACTTCTTCTGGATCAGGCTATAACTGAGTCCTTTGTCGGCTTGTATTCTCTTAATTAACCTGAATCAACAGGTAATAAATACATCACTTACTCATTTTGCCTTGGATGGTTGGCCTTTAGTTTTTCCCAGTTGACTTGTAGGATTTATATGGTATTTTGGTATTCAACTGACCTGTTGATACTGGACAACATGCTGGAGGAACTGGCACTCAGACATTAAAGTGAATGTCATAAGATCCCATACGTTTACCAACAGCAATAGGAGATGGCAATAGAATCTCCTAAGGTCTCATGAGACGTGCTTCTGCCTCCTTGATGTTACTCCATGACCTGCACAGACCATAGCTTTTGAAAGAGGTGGCATGACAAAGATCATAGGAAAAAGAATTAAGTGGAAGAAATGGTATGTAAGGTTTGGCAGCAAATGGAACTGTTTCCCCTGCTAGAGGACTAGGCACGTTGCCTCTGAGTGGGGTCCTCTGAGGCAGGGTCTGGGTGGAAGTGATGGAGATGCCTCTTACAAGTACCAGCTTTCAGGAAGTTGGACCATTTTTGGAGGCAAGAGAATTTGAACTGGGCATTCACATTTATTTCTGTCTCTTAATGTCTTTCTTCGTGGCTAAATTATTTCTTAGAACCATAGTTATTTCCACTCCTGCCAAAAGGAGCTTTGTCATGTAAATTGGGTGCCTACAATTCAATCTCCGTGATGACTCATGTAGGCCTGGGATGGCTCCAGCCTTTAACCCTCTTCTGCCTCAGTGCCTGGTGTCAGGAAGGACCCCTACAGACCTCCCCCAGGGGCCTGAAGGTATCCTCCTCACTGTCACCCTTTCCTGTGCCCTTGCCTGCTGGCCCTTGTTGCTTTCTGAGTGATAGGGAGGGTTTAGCCCAGATCTTTCTGGTCCTCACCAGCCAGGAGATGTTTCTCTAGGCCATGCAGTAGGAAGGTCTCACTTCATTCATTCATTCATCCAGTTAATGTATATTTAGTGCTTCTCGTATGCCAGGCCCTTCTCTTCTCATGGAAACCTTTCACAGCTCAGGAGCAATAACAGTAGTTACTATTATTAGTTCTCATTTATGGATGAGGAGACAGAACCTTGGAAGGGTTAAGTAGCTTGCCTGAGACCATATGGTTAGTGGACAGCATTGCCATACTGGGACCTAGAGTCAGAATCCAGGCAAGCAACTTCCATGTCAAGCTTACACCATGGGGCTGGTTGGGGTTTGCACAGTGCGGCTCCCCTAGACCACACACAGAGCAGAAGAAGCCAGATTACAGTGAACACAAAGGGCTTCCTGGAGGTGGTGTGGCCCAAGGCCAGGAAGGACCAGGTGGGAAGAGGGCTACTGGCTGCTTGACTGTGTAATGGCGTTAGATCTTTAGCATCACAAGGCAAAACCCCATTGTGGGGCGCCAGAGTGGTAGGAGAGTTGTTAGTGACCCTGCATGAAGTCTGCTGGTGGGAATTTGGTTCATCATTACTTTTTGAGCTCTTATCATGTGCCAGGCACAAGCCTTGCCCCAGGCATACCACATCACACCAGCTGCCACTGTGCGCTCTGCTCTAGCCTGGGTCTCTTGGCTCTGCTTTAGTTTTCTTTCATAGCTTACATCCCTCTCTCCCTAGATGCCCATCTTTGTGCTAGAGGCTCCAGGACATGCGGACCCAAAATCCCCAAGCTTCTGGTTCCCTGCAGTCCCTACAGCAGAGCTCACTCCAGTCAGGGTCTCCCCTTCCCCTTGTTCCCAGTCCTGGCCTGGACAGTTTCTGTTCACCAGGGTTTCCCCTGAACTCAGCTGAGCTCCAGCCCATGTGAGTTACAGGTTGGGAATCAGCTGAAGGCTGGCCGGTCAGGCCGAGCCCTTAATAATGCATCAAAGCCTTTCTCCCCTGGATGAACCTGCTGAGCCCTCAGGGTACAGGCAGGGTGGTGCCAGATATCACAGAGGGATCAGCAGGTCCCCTGCCCCAGGGAGAACAGTGTCAGCTCCTACAGCCTTTCCCACCCCCTGATGTGCACGGGGTCCCCAAGAGCTTGGACCGGAAAGGTCCTCAGAGTGAGTGACCCAATAAATGGGTAAACTGAGGCAGGCTTAATGTAACTCCAAAGCCCATACACCCTCCAAAAATGAACGAAAGAAGTTTGGCTTCCGAATATTTATTTGGAATAACTATTTATTCTGTCTGTTGCAACTGGAAAACTTAGAAGCCATTGTATGTTTAGCAACCATACAAATGTTGTGTGTTTTCACATTTCTAGTTTTGTTTTTTTTTTTTTTGATCAAGAATCTCTTTTATTGATTATCAGAAACATTACAAACATCTAGTATGAACAAATTGTAACATGATAGTGTTTAGTTTGAACAATTAATACATTTCAGATATAATATTATACATATTTCAATGCTATTCTCCCCAATCATCTCACCCTCTCCTGGTCCCAGAGTCCAAAAGTCTGGTCTATACATCAGTGTCTCTTTTGTTGTCTCATAAATAGGGTTATTTTTTACCATCTTTCTAAATTCCATATATATGCGTTAGTATACTGTATTTGTGTTTTTGTTTCTGGCTTACTTCACTCTGTATAATAGGCTCCAGTTCCATCCACCTCCTTAGAACTGATTCAAATGTATTCTTTTTAATGGCTGAGTAATATTCCATTGTGTATATGTACCACAGCTTGCTTATCCATTCATCTGTGGATGGACATCTAGGTTGCTTCCACGTTCTGGCTATTGCAAACAGTGCTGCTATGAACATTGGGGTACAGGTGTCTCTTTCAATTCTGGTTTTCTCAGTGTATATGCCCAGCAGTGGGATTGCTGGATCATAAGGCAGTTCTATTCGCAGTTTTTTGAGGAATCTCCAGACTGTTCTCCAAAGTGGCTGTACTAGTTTGCATTCCCACCAACAGTGCAAGAGGGTTCCCTTCTCTCCGCACCCTCTCCAGCATTTATTGCTTGTGGACTTTTGGATAGCAGCCATTCTGATTGGCGTGAAATGGTATCTCATAGTGGTTTTGATTTGCATTTCTCTGATAATGAGTGATGTTGAGCATCTTTTCATGTGTTTGTTAGCCATCTGTATGTCTTCTTTGGAGAAATGTCTATTGAGTTCTTTGGCCCATTTTTTGATTGGGTCATTTATTTTTCTGGAATTGAGCTGTAGAAGTTGCTTGTATATTTTTGAGATTAGTTGTTTGTCAGTTGCTTCATTTGCTATTATTTTCTCCCATTCTGAAGGCTGTCTTTTCACCTTGCTTATAGTTTCCTTTGTTGTGCAAAAGCTTTTAAGTTTGATTAGGTCCCATTTGTTCATTTTTGATTTTATTTCCAATATTCTGGGAGGTGGGTCATAGAGGATCCTGCTGTGATGTAAGTCAGAGAGTGTTTTGCCTATGTTTTCCTCTAGGAGTTTTATGGTTTCTGGTCTTACATTTAGCTCTTTAATCCATTTTGAGTTTATTTTTGTGTATGGTGTTAGAAAGTGTTCTAGTTTCATTCATATGGAGGGGTCTTGTTTTTGTATCCATTCAGCCAGTCTCTGTCTTTTGGTTGGGGCATTCAACCCATTTACATTTAAGGTAATTAATGATAAATATGATCCCGTTGCCATTTACTTTGTTGTTTTGGGTTTGAATTTATATATCCTTTTTGTGTTTCCTGTCTAGAGAATGTCCTTTAGTATTTGTTGGAGAGCTGGTTTGGTGGTGCTGAATTCTCTCAGCTTTTGCTTGTCTGTAAAGGTTTTGATTTCTCCTTCATATTTGAATGAGATCCTTGCTGGGTACAATAATCTGGGCTGTAGTTTCTTTTCTTTCATCACTTTAAGTATGTCTTGCCATTCCCTCCTGGCTTGGAGAGTTTCTATTGAAAGATCAGCTGTTATCCTTATGGGAATTCCCTTGTGTGTTATTTGTTGTTTTTCCCTTGCTGCTTTTAATATTTGTTCTTTGAGTTTGATCTTTGTTAATTTGATTAATATGTGTCTTGGGGTGTTTCGTCTTGGGTTTATCCTATTTGGGACTCTCTGGGTTTCTTGGACTTGAGTGATTATTTCCTTCCCCATTTTAGGGAAGTTTTCAACTATTATCTCCTCTAGTATCTTCTCATGGTCTTTCTTTTTGTCTTCTTCTTCTGGGACTCCTATGATTCGAATATTGTAACGTTTAATATTGTCCTGGAGGTCTCTGAGATTGTCCTCATTTCTTTTAATTCGTTTTTCTTTTTTCTCCTCTGATTCCTTTAATTCTGCCATTCTATCTTCTAATTCGCTAATTCTATCTTCTGCCTCTGTTATTCTACTATTTGTTGCCTCCAGAGTGTTTTGGATCTCATTTATTGCATTATTCATTATATGTTGACTCTTTTTTATTTCTTCTAGGTCCTTGTTAAATCTTTCTTGCATCTTCTCAATGCTTTTCTCCAGACTATTTATCCATGATTCCATTTTGCTTTCCAGATTTTGGATTAATTTCACTATCATTATTCGGAATTCTTTATCAGGTAGGTTCGCTATTTCTTCCTCTTTTGTTTGGTTTGGTGGGCTTTTATCCTGTACCTTTACCTGCTGGGAATTCTTCTGTCTTTTCATCTTGTTTAAATTGCTAAGTTTGGGGCATCTTTACTGTATTCTGGTAGTCTGTGGAGTTCTCTTTATTGTGGCGTTTCTGCACTATATGTGGGTTTGTACCGGTGGCTTGTCGAGGTTTCTTGTTTATGGAAGCTTGTATCGGTGTTCTGGTGGGTGGAGCTGGATTTCTTTTCTCTGGGGTGCAGTGGAGTGTCTAGTAGTGAGTTATGAGATGTCTATGCTTTTGGGGTCACTTTGTGTAGCCTGTGTATTGGAGCTCAGGCTGTGTTCTTGTTTTTCTGGAGAATTTGCTTGGTATGTCTTGTTGTGGAACTTGCTGGTCTTTGTGTGATGCTTGGTTTCAGAGTAGGTATGGAGGCTTTTAATGAGCTCCTGTCAATTAGTGTTTCGTGGGATCAGGGTATGGACTTAAGCCTCCTGGTTCCAGTTATTGGTCTTATTTTTACAGTAGTCTCAAAAACTTCTTCTTCTATAATGCATTCCACAACTGGACTGCTCAGAGATGTTCACGGAATTATACATAGAAGGAAAAAGGGAGGAAGGAGACAGAGGTGGTCAGGAGGATAAAAGGAGGGAGTGTGAAGGAGAGAGACAGATCTAGTCAGTAATCAGTAAAGAAAAGAAAAAAGGAAAGGAAAAAAGCAAAGGACAAAAAGGAAAAAAGAAAAAAAAAAAAAAAACAGGGTCGCAAAAGTTATATCTAAACGTGGAGATTAAAGAAGTACTAGAGGATAAAAAATAATAATAATAATAAAAAAATAAAAGAAACAAAACAAACAACAACAAAAAAATTAAAAGGGAAAAAAAAATTTTTGTTTTCCTTTTTCCAATTAAAAAATAATAAAAATTTTAAAAATATATATATATTAAAAAAAGAAAAGGAAAAAAAAAGGAAATAATGATGGTAAAAATAGTAACAATATATATAAGAGTTTCTCTATTATTGTTGTGGGTTCAGTTCATTTTCAGCTAGTTCCTTGTTCCGGCTTAAATTTCTCAAGATCTATAGGCCCCTTTCTCTGTGGTTGGTCTGTATAGTTCTTTGTTCTGTGCACGGTTCGGCGGTGTTCTGGGCCAAGGCCCGCCACTCGTGTGGTCGGCGCTGCACAATCTGGATTGCCGGCCCAAACTACTCCAGTTAGGCAGCACTCCAGACAATCAGGCGAACGAAGTCTGTGCTGAGGCCCGCAGAGGGGGAGGGGTCGGCGACGGGAATGGCGGGTGGGCGGGTGGGGGGAGGGGATGGGGTGGCCCTCGTGGGAGCCGCCGGCACAGCGGGCGGGGGCACGCCTGCGCGGGAGTGGCCGGCGGGGGAGCGTCCAGTGGGGGAGAGTCCCGCGGGGGAGCGTCCCTCTGGGGAGCGCCGGCAGCGGAGCGTCCCGCGTGGGAACGGCCAAGGCGTCTCCCTGCCCAGCCCCGGCTCCCCAATGGCAGATGTGGGCGTTTGCAGCGGTGCTTTTCTGCTGCGGAAGTTACCGCAGGGCCCGCAGTCTGTGGGTTCTAATTGCTCAACTGTTCTCCTCCCTGTTATGATAGTCTCCGTGTTTCCCAGGTTCGGCGCAGATTCCGCAGGGAGAGTGTTTCCTGGTGTTTGGAAACTTCTCTTTTTAAGACTCCCTTCCCCGGACAGAGGTCCGCCCCTCCCTCTTTGTCTCTCTCTGGCTTCTATATTCTTTCCTACCTCCTTTAGAAGGCAGTGAGTTGCTTTTCTGGGTGTCCGACGTCCTCCGCCAGCACTCCGAAGCTGTTTGTGGTATTTACTCGGCGCCCAGATGTCCCATTGATGAATTTGTGGAGGAGAAAGCGTATTCCCCGTCCTAATCCTTCGCCATCTTAACCGGAAGTCCCTCTAGTTTTGTTTTTATTGTGAATCCCCTTTCCAACTCCCAGGGAAGACCACCATAATATGTTCAGTGCTTAGACTAATAAAAGTCAAGCTCCAGCCGGGAGATCCAGTCACAACCACAGGAGCACAGAAGGGCAGAGCTGGGAGGGCCTGGGGAAGTGATCCATCTACCCGACCCCACTCCCATCCCGGAACAGAACAGCCTGGGCCAGCCAGGCCCATTCAGACACTCCGTTCTGATTCCATGAGACAAGTCTTGGAGTGGGAATGGGGAGCCTGAGCTAGTGGAGGCTCTGCTCTCCTAGCCCCCGATTTACCTTCGGCTGCAGTGAACACATGCTGTCATGGTGCCCATTCCCCTTCCTTACCCCCAAGAGCCAAGTAATCACCAGATCCTCCCACCATCTCCAGACTCTCACCGCTTCCTCCTCCCATCATCTTTGCTTCATCTCCCAGTTCCATTTCACTGGCCACAGCAGCCAATTAGAACCTGAGGCTGGCCTTTCCCTTCCCAGAAGGGGTTCAGCAGCTCCCTGTGACCATGTAGCCCAAACCTGTAAGGGCACTCAGGGTCTTCCTTGGCCTTCCCAGACTCCCTGCTCCCCTCCCCTCCAGAAACAGAACAGGAGGCCTCTCTCCAGTGGCTCATTTGCCTGCCCACCTCTCTCTCCATCCTGGGGTATCCCAGGGCTTGGCATATTCATGAAGTCCTTCAACAACAGTTTATTCAAAGAGTGAAGGAAAGAGAATTCCCCAGCGGTCCAGTGGACTAGGACTTGGCCCCTTCATTGCCGTGGCCCAGCTCACAGTAGGCTCAAATAAGCATGAGCTGAGTGAATGGACCCTGTCCTCTTCCTTTCCTTGTCCCCCCTCTCCTTCCTGTCATTCTCCTTCATCACTGAGAATCCTAGTCGTGGGTCACACCCTATGATCTGCTCCCCAGGGGCACTTCTGCCCAAGTTTCAGCTGCTTCCTGGTTGGTCCTCTCATCTCCAGCCCTGCAGAGCAGAAACCGATCACGTGCAGGTGGTGGTTGAATGAGATCATAAATGGAACAGTGGCAAGGAATGTAGAGCTGAACTTTCATTTGATACGCCACCAAACCTAGAGAGGATAGTGGCATTCTCCCCACTTTACAGAGGAGAAACTTGGGTTCAGTGAGGTTGGGTGCTTTGCCCATAGTCATACAGCAATGGCAACCCCCTCCAGTACTCTTGCCTGGAAAATCCCATGGATGGAGGGGCCTGGTAGGCTGCAGTCCATGGGGTCACTAGGAGTCGGATACGACTGAGTGACTTCCCTTTCACTTTTCACTTTCATGCATTGGAGAAGGAAATGGCAACCCATTCCAGTGTTCTTGCCTGGAGAATCCCAGGGATGGGGAGCCTGGTGGGCTGCTGTCTATGGGGTCACACAGAGTCGGATACGACTGAAGCGACTTAGCAGCAGCAGAAGCAGCATACAGCAACTTGTTAGAGCCACCACAGGAACAAAAGTCTCTAATGACAAATCTTTGCACTGTCTTTTAGCCAGACATGGGGTCAGGGGTGATGGGGGGTTGGGGGGGCTGTCCAGGGTGCTCAGAGACTGCAAAATAGATCTTGGTCTTTGGGTGGGTTCATGCTACATTCACATTGCCAGCTTCTTCTATCAAAACTGCTGCTTCCCAGGGCTGCTGATCACTGGGAAAGGAACACAATGTTATCACTGAGTGAGGAGAGAGACAAGCTCAGAACTGAGAAAGGAGATAAAATTCTTCTTAGAGAAGGCCAGATGGGAGGTGGCTCCCTCTGACCCACCCGGAAGTACAAGGAGGGAGCCCCCTTCCCAGGCTGCCACAGGTGCTTCCTCACCAGCTGCTAGAGCCTCTCCAGTCCCTGCCCTTCCCCTTCTCCCCAGAGGCCTTCATCTGCCCAATAAAGGTCCAGCTCTCAGAGGCATTCAAGGCCTTCTCTGATCCCACAGTGACTATGGGTGAGATATATTCTAGATCTATAGCAGTGGCCGTTGGGGCTGAAACCCACATAACACCTCTAGCGCCTGCCAGAAGGACTGTGGGATTTGCTTGTCCTAACTTGTCTCATCTCCCTGGGAATAGCTGAACCAAAAAAAAGCACAAATTGAGGCTATCTCCCCACCCTGCTTCCTTTGCCTAGGCTGCCCCAGGGAGAAAGACTCAGCAAGGAAGCCCGGATGGTACTTGTCTCTGTCTCGTCCTGTCTGTATCACTGTCTGGCTGTCTTCCCTTATTTGGCCTCAGTTTCTCCTGCCAAATCATTTCTAAGAGCCCTTTCTCCTCCAAAATGTACAAGTGAGTACACATCCTTCTTTGGGTGGATTGGAATCATTCCTTTCCAACATAAGGCTTCACCTTTTAAAAAAATGTTTTTATTAGAATATGGTTAATTTACAACACTGTGTTAGTTTCAGGTGTACAGCAAAGTGAATCAGTTACACATATCACATATCCGCTCTTTTTCACTTTCTTTTCTCGTATATCTAAGGTGTCATTTTTGAACCATCCCTAGAGGTTTCACTGTAAAAACTTGGCATTGACCATGAATTTTGAATCGCTGTGTCCACAGGTCATCAAGTCTTTTCTCTTGCCTTTTGGACTGCCAATAGCAAACCTTTCTCTCCAGTTTGCAAATATGGCCATTTCCTGCCTCTCTGTGGGAACCTGTGCTCTGGCCAGATGCATTTTCATTGTCCCCAGCATGCCTGTATGATCTCATCTCTGAGATCTTTCTAATTCCTTCCCCTGCCTGTCCAGATCCTCATTGTCCTTCAAAACCTTTTCTGACCATGACTTACAGGAGTGGGTTGTCTCCTCTCATCTCACATAGTGTTTATTTCTGTTTCATGTCACCCATTCGTTTGTTCATTCATGCATGCATTCAAGTTTTTGAATGCCTACAGTGTGCTGGGGATGGTAGGGTACTCAAAGCTGAAAAGACAAGGTCATTGTCCTGATGGAGCTTTCCAGCCTAATTGGGCTAATGCAGCATGGACACGACTCCAACCCAAAGCTCACTGTAAAAAAGTCCAAGAAAAGTACACATACAGGGCTACTATTGAGAGAGAGAGCAGGGAGAGAGAGGGTATTCTTTCTGGAGACCTTGTAGTTAAGTCAGGCCCTTGGAGGAAGGATATAATTTGGACTTGGAGAGAAGGAAGAAGAAGGTGTTCAGGGGAAAGCTGTAGTGAAAGCAAAGGCCTGGAGGTGAGAAAGCCCAGTCTGTGTATGGGGAAAACTGGCCCAATTTGGCAGGGGCCGAGGGGAGACCCAGTGGAGTAGAAAGAGGTAAGGCCATATCAGGAAGAGCCTTGAATGCCAGGCTGAGGTTGGAGACATCTCTTGTAGGGTGCAAGATGCCTTGGGTGGGAGGTAAGGTTACATGCTGGAAGGGGTATTCCAGGGATGGATCTTGTACCAGTGTTGGGAGAGGTGAACAAGCAAGCAATAGCTGGAAACTGAGAAACAAGCCAAGAAACTGGGTGTATGGCCCTGAGTGCAGGCTTCAGGCTGTTCAAAGGGGCTGAGTTCTGGAGTGGAGCATGGCAAGGGAAAAGGTTGCCTTGGAGAATAAAAACATCCTCTCCCTGGACTTCCCTGGTGGTGCAGTGTTAAAAAACTCACTTGCCAATGCAGGAGACATGGGTTTGATCCCTGGTATGGGAAGATCCAGACTAAGCCCAAGAGCTGCCAAATACTGAAGCCCACATGCCCTAGAGTCAGTGCTCTGCAATGAGAGAAGCCACCACAACGAGAAGCCAGAGCACCGCACCAAAGAGACGCCCCGGCTCGCCGCAACTAGAGAAAGCCCTCGCACAGCAGCAAGGACCCAGCACAGCCAGAAATAAAAAAATAAATGAGTTTTAAAAATACTCTCTCCTCATTACCATGGTCGTTTCCCCATCAAGCTCATAACCAGATTTCTAGAAGTGGAAGAGTCAGCCTGCCCCCACCTCCTGTCTTTAGCAACAGAAGGAAACTTGAAGACAACTTCACCTAGAACCCTGGTCGTTTCTGAGAAAGCTGTTGATGACTTACGTTAACTGCCGAAGCTCACATGACCCTGTGCAACAGAACTGAGGGCAAAACCAGCTTTCTTAAGCTCACGATGCTACAAGTGGCCACACTCAGCTCTGTCTCAACCAGTTAAGACTGCACAAACCTGTCTACAGCTTTCCAGATGATAAAGCTGATGAGATTTTTATGATAAAACGTGCCTCTCACTGAGCCCTTCTCCTCTCCTGGAAGAGAAGGGAAATGAGGCTTGGCACATCATCATCCCGTCTGGCAGAAGTAACAAGATAAGCAAATAATTATTATTTAAAACCAGAGCATCTTATAATTTATTCATGAATGCCATACATTCTGTATTAGATCTTCCACTTCAATTTAGTTGTATTCTTTGAAGCAAATTTATAAGATTTGAATTATTCAGAAACTGCTCTCAGGCCAATAGAAGAAAATACTTTAGCTCCAGAAAGGCTCACGTTGCACAAGATGGTAGTGAAGTGTGAGGGCTCTGAAACCAGAACCATCCAGGCTCAAATTCTGGCTCCACAACCTCGGGCCTGTCTTTGCCTCAATTTCCCCATTGGAAAAGCGAGGATGACAATAATAGTATCTACTTCATAGAGTTGTTTTCAGGATAAATAATATATGTAAAGGGCTTCCTGATAGCTCAGCTGGTAAAGAATCCTCCTGCAATGCAGGAGACCCCAATTCGATTCCAGGGTTGGGAAGATCCCCTGGAGGAGGGCATGGCAACACACTCCAGTATTCTTGCCTAGAGAATCCCAGTGGACAGAGGTGCCTGCTGGGCTACAGTCTATGAGGTCGCAAAGAGTTGGACACGACTGAGCCACTGAGCTCAGCACAGCACAATATATGTAAAGTACTTTGAATTCTATTAGGTGCTATGTAAGGGTTTGCTACAGTTATTTCAGCATTTTGAATTGTAAATATTCTGTCCTGTTGTCCAGATAGCAAGTATCCCTCAGCTGATAACACAATGAAAAGCTTTAAGTTTCCTTGATTTTCTACCAATTTTGTGAGGAAAAGTACCATCAGAAGAAGATTGATTGCTACAGGTATGAGCAGGAAACTTGGTTTAAGACTGGATGGTTTTGCAAAAATAAACAAATGGGACCTAATTAAACTTAAAAGCTTTTGCACAAAAAGGAAACCATAAATAAGATGAAAAGTCTACCCTCCGAACGGGAGGAAATATTTGCAAACAAAGCAACTGACAAAGGGTTGACCTCCAGAATGTAAAAACAGCTCAAGGAACTCAATTTAAAAAAACAAACAACCCAATCAAAAAATAGTCAGAAGACCTAAATAGACATTTCTCCAGAGACGACATACAGACAATCAACGAACACATGAAAAGATGTACAACATCACTAATTGTTAGAGAGATGCAAATCAGAGCTATGATGAGACATCGTCTCACATGGGTCAGAATGGCCATCATCACAAAATCTACAAACTATAAATGCTGGAGAGGGGGTGGAGAAAAGGGAACCCTCTTGATCTGTTGGTGGGAATGTAAATTGATACAGACACTATGGAGAACGGTATGGAGATTCCTTAAAAAACTAAAACTAGAGCTACCATGTGACCCAGCAACACCCCTACTAGGCATATACCCAAAGGAAACCATAATTCAAAAGCACACATGTCTCCCCATGTTAAGTGCAGCACTATTTACAATAACCAGGACATGGAAGCAACCTAAATGTTCATTAACAGGAATGGATAAAGAAGATGTAGTACATATATACAATGGAATATTACTCAGCCACAAAAAGGTTATTTGTAGAGATGTGGATGGACCTAGAGATAGTCATACAGAATGAAGTAAGTCAGAAAGAGAAAAACAAACAAATATCATATATAGGGACTCCCTGGTGATCCACTGGCTAAGAATACACCTTGCAATGTGGTGGATGCAGATTTGACTCCTGGTGGCGGAACTAGGCTCTCACAGGCCTCGGAACCGCTAAGCCCACGCACTACAGCTGCTCAGCTCATGTGCTCTGGAGTCCATGTGCCACAACTAGAGTCTGTGCATGGACTGCAATGAAAGACATACCTGAGATCCCTGTGCACACAAGGACCCATCACAAATAAATTTTAAAAAGTTTTTAAAACCCCACAAGTATCTATATTAATGCATACATGTGAAACTGAAGAAAATTGATATAGATGATCTTATTTTCAAAGCAGAAATAGAGACACAGACATAGAAAACAAACGTCTGAGTACTGGGTGGGAAAGGAGGGATGGGGTAAATAGGGAAATTAGGGTTAACATTATACACTATTGGTATTATGTATAGAATAGGTAACTAAAGAAATCCTATCTCACATAAAACTCTACTCAGTGCTTTACTAAATGGGAAGGAAATCCAAAAAAGAGGAGATACATGTATCGGTATAGCTGATTCACTTTGCTGTACAGTAGAAATGAACACAATGTTGTAAAGCAACTAAACTCCAATAAAAACTAAAAAGAAAAAATTTTAAATACTAAATTAATTGTAAAATTGTGATGTTGCTGTTAGAATTATTATAGCTTTCATTTTTGTTCCCTTCACCTGCATCTGTATTAAGGCAGAAAGGAAACTTTTCTATTTAAGAACTGGGTAATTTACATGATAGAAGCAGTACATGCTTACTGTAGAAAGTATGGAAAATAAATGAAATTATTTAAAAAATTTATCATTTTACCTCTTAGAGAAAGCCACTCAGTTCAGTTCAGTCACTCAGTTGTGTCCAACTCTTTGCACCCCCATGGACGGCAGCACGCCAGGCATCCCTGCCATCACCCACTCCTGGAGTTTACTCAAACTCCTGTCCATTGAGTCAGTGATACCATCCAACCATCTCATCTTCTGTTGTCCCCTTTTCCTCCCACCTTCAATCTTTCCCAGCATCAGGGTCTTTTCAAATGAGTCAGCTCTTCGCATCAGGTGGCCAAAGTATTGGAGTTTCAGCTTCAACATCAGTCCTTCCAATGAATATTCAAGACTGATTTCCATTATACTCGTTCTTATTTACTCTGAAGTATCTTAATGCTTAAGGTTTTCATATAGCTTTTATTCTCTTTTCTGGAGCAAGATCCAATCTGGGGAGACCTATATATGTAAAAAGTTAATTAAACTTGATTTTTTCATGTTTAATTTTATTAAGAAAATGGAACTTTTTAAATATTCAGACTTTATTGCTACTAATACATGAAGAAAATAAGTTAGCTATGTTTATAATGTCATTTGAGAAGAACTTTCAAATATGTGTAATTCCTAATATGCCACAATATTAAAAATGGCTTTAATTTCATATATTTTATTTCATGACTGTTAAGTAAATCATCAACAGTTTTTGAAATAAATGGCTTTTTAACAACTATAAAAAAAGAGACTGGATGATTTTGGCTTTTGTTTTCTAAAATTTCTAAGCCCCATTGATATGGAGGTTTTTAATATCCATCTAGCCAAAAGGAACAACAGATGCCATAAGACACTGAGTTAGACAGAAATTGTTGTTGTTTTAGTTACAAAGTCGTATTTGACTCTTTTGCAACACCATGCACTGTACCCTGCCAGGCTCCTCTGCCCATGGGTTTTTCCAGGCAAGAATCCTGGAGTGGGTGGCCATTTCCCACTCCAGGGAATCTTCCCATCCCAGGGATGGAACCCTCGTGTCCTGCATTGGAGGCAGATTCTTTACCATTGAGCCACCGGGAAGCCCATAGACATAAATAGGAGAGTATAAATAAAATATGGAAAACTGCAACAGTGAAACGTAAGTCACTACCAGTACACTCCAGTGACATGGATAAATCACACGTGCATTACGCTGAGAGCAAGAAGTCAGCCACAAAAGGGCACATACTGCATGATTCCATTTATATGAAGTTCACGAACAGGCAAAACTAATTTGTGATTGCGGAGGTCAGAACAGTTATTTTTGAGGTGGATAGAGATTGGGAGCAGGCATGAGGGAACCTTTCAGGGTAATGGAAACTTTATATTGAGTTGGGCATGGGCATGAGTTCACCATGGTTACCCATGGTTATCTGCAAAAAGTCATTAAGTTATATACTTAAGATATGTGTACCTCACATATGTAAAATGTACTTCACTAATGAAAAATAAATAAACACAGACAATCTTGTCTCTAAAAGTAACAGTTTAACATTTTATATATGTATGTTAGGGGAACCACTGACTGAAACCACCTGCCCTGGCCAGAGAAGATATTAGCTGCTTGCATGAGTTCTCTTGCAGCAGGAGGTCCTGGTAAAGAATGTGAAACTAACAAGCTGCCACCAAACCAGAAAACGTCAAAAGGAGAGAGGAGAGGCCAGTCCATATGTCCTACCAATCTCCCAGAATCCTTCTGGCTGGAATCCATCTTGGCTGAGTGGTGCTGAGCCACCAAGAAGGAGGACCCTGAGTCAGAGTGATTGGCCAGAGACAACCTGCAAACTAATCCCATCACCATAAAACCCGAGGCCGAGCCACACAGCAGAGCAGTCCTCCTGAGGTCCCTTACCCTATTGCTCTCCGCCAGGCACCCCTTCCCAATAAAGTCTCTTGCTTGGTCAGCACTCTTCTCCTCAGACAATTCATTTCTGAGTATTAGGCAAGAGCCCACTCTCAGACCCTGGAAGGGATCCCCCCTCTTCCTGTAACATTTAGAGCCTAATTTTCCTCTTGCTTACATGCATGTTTGTGACCATGTGGTTCTTGAAAGTGTTAGTCGCTCGGTCAAGTGTCAGACTGTTTGCAACCCCATGGACTGTAGGCCTCCAGGCTCCTCTGTCCATGGAATTCTCCAGGCAAGAATACTGGAGTGGGCTGCCATTCCCTTCTCCAGGGCATCTTCCCAATCCCGGGATTGAAACCAAGTCTCCTGCATCAGAGGCAGACTCTTTACTCTCCTGAGCCACCCGAGAACATTTCAGTAAAACTTTTTTATTTCTCACAGTATCTACTCTATTCAGATAAAACAAAATGCCTAACTTAGATTTTAGGTTAAGACAGAAATCTTTAGTCATTTGTAGTAAGTGTGAATGACAAAGAGATAGGCTAGCAAAATCTAACTAGCAAAATCCAACTCTAAAAATACATTTAAGGGCATGGTTCCCTACTAATGACTCCCCCTGACAAAACCATTATTTGGATATCAGTGAATCAACTAAAAATGGAAGTGAGAAAAGTTTGAGCCCTTTTTGCAATGGATGGATGTTTGTGAGACTATTAAGTGAAAAGGATTCAGAAACAAGGGGATAAATGACATGCTAATTTGGGATTGAATGGAGTAACAGGATGGTCTTGGAAATACAAGAATCCTGCTTAATGGGACTTGTCTATTTGCAATTCAATAAACCAACATAGTTAAATTCAAAGAGATAAAGCCTGTAAGCATTCAGAACAAAATTACAGAAATAAATTTGGTAAAGAAGACCATATGATGCACCCAGTGCAGTTGAGATGAGGGTCGCTGTTCCACATCTGACATCTTTAACTCTTGAGCCTTGGGGTTGGCATCCCAGGGGACACAGAATCTACTGACTGGAAGCTAAAATCAGCCTTGGAGTGGGTTCAGAGAGACTCTGTTCAGACTTGAGAAGCTAAAGCACATGTTTCAAGATCTAAAATATCCTACTGCAAGGGCATGTTCAAAGACACTGGTGACTGGGGAAAAAAATACTGTATTTTAAAAAAATAATTAAAGGAGGGTGGGACAAATTGAGAGTAGCACTGCAACATATATATTGCCATGTGTAAAATAGACAGCTAGTGGGAAGCTGCTGTAGAACACAGGGAATCAACCCAATGCTCTCTGACAACCAAGAGGGTGGGATGGGACTGGGGGGTGGAAGGGAGGTTCAATAGGGAGGGGACATTTATATACTTATGACTGATTCACGTTGTTGTATGGCAGAAAATCAACACAATGTTGTAAAGCAATTATCCAATTAAATTTTTTTTTTTAATTGAAAGAATGGAAACAATGAAGAAAAAGTGACCTGATAGCAAGGTGCCAGGGGCAGGTGTGTTTAAGCCTGTAGTCCCGGGAGCAATTAATAATAGTACACGCTTTCACTCTCAGAGTCTGGATTTGAGTGATAGATCAGGGTCTGGATTTGAATGGTAAGTCACATGATCATTCTACCAAAGAGAGGAAATTAGCCAGAGGACTGTTCTGCCATTTTCAAATGGTGCAGACACATATCCCAGCCTGGCTGGCTGCCCACGGTGTCCCTGCCCTCCTGAGAGGTCCTCACCACCTCTGCCTTGCTGGGTGTTCAGGATGGCTGGAGACCCATGCTCAGCTCCTGCGCTGCTCTGGTGCCACCTACAGGCTGTCTGGGGAAAGTGCCTCTCCCTTCTCGGCCTCCACCCTTTGCACAGCCTTGAACTTGGCCAGAAGAGCGTCAGAGCATGAAAACAGGGCCTATGAGACCGGCAGGAACCAGGAAGACAAACCCAGTTTATGGAATTAGAAGGGTCCACCTGGAACCAACAAACCCAAGTTCCTCCTCTTCCTACTCACCCCTGTCCTGCTTATGTTTATGTACGGAAAGTTGAGGCCTAATTCAGAGATTTTTTTTTTCATTTATTCATTTTTTAAATATAAATTTATTTATTTTAATAGGAGGCTAATTACTTTACAATATTGTATTGGTTTTGCCATACATCAACATGAATCCGCCAGGGGTGTATACATGTTTGCCGTCCTGAACCCCCCTCCCACCGCCCTCCCCATATCATCCCTCTGGGTCATCCCAGTGCACCAGCCCCGAGCATCCTGTATCATGCATCGAACCTGGACTGGTGATTCGTTTCACCTATGATATTATACATGTTTCAATGCCATTCTCCCAGATCATCCCACCCTCGCCCTCTCCCACAGAGTCCAAAAGACTGTTCTATACATCTGTTCTATACATCTCTTTTGCTGTCTCACATACAGGGTTATCGTTACCATCTTTCTAAATTCCATATATATGCATTGCTGCTACTGCTGCTAAGTCGCTTCAGTCGTGTCCAACTCTGTACGACTCCATAGACGGCATCTCACCAGGCTCCCCCATCCCTGGGATTCTCCAGGCAAGAACACTGGAGTGGGTTGCCATTTCCTTCTCCAACACAAGAAAGTGAAAAGTAAAAGTGAAGTTGCTCAGTCGTGTCCGAGTCTTAGCGACCCCATGGACTGCAGCCTACCAGGCTCCTCCATCCATGGGATTTTCCAGGCAAGAGTACTGGAGTGGGGTGCCATTGCCTTCTCCTATATATGCGTTAGTATACTGTATTGGTGTTTTTCTTTCTGGCTTACTTCACTCTGTATAATAGGCTCCAGTTTCGTCCACCTCATTAGAACTGATTCAAATGCATTCTTTTTAATGGCTGAGTAATACTCCATTGTGTATATGTACCACAGCTTTCTTATCCATTTGTCTGCTGATGGACATCTAGGTTGCTTCCATGTCCTGGCTATTATAAAAAGTGCTGCGATGAACACTGGGGTACACGTGTCTCTTTCAATTCTGATTTCCTCGGTGTGTATGCCCAGCAGTGGGCTTGCTGGGTCATATGGCAGTTTTATTTCCAGTTTTTTAAGGAATCTCAACACTGTTCTCCATAGTGGCTGTGCTAGTTTGCATTCCCACCAACAGTGTAAAAGGGTTCCCTTTCCTCCACACCCTCTCCAGCATTTATTGTTTGTAGACTTTTAGATAGCAGCCATTCTGACTGGCGTGAAAGGGTACCTCATTGTGGTTTTGATTTGCATTTCTCTGATAGTGAGTGATGTTGAGCATCTTTTCATGTGTTTGTTAGCCATCTGTATGTCTTTTTTGGAGAAATGTCTGTTTAGTTCTTTGGCCCATTTTTTGATTGGGTCATTTATTTTTCTGGAATTGAGCTGCAGGAGTTGCTTGTATATTTTTGAGATTAGTTCTTTTTCAGTTGCTTCATTTGCTATTATTTTCTCCCATTCTGAAAGCTCTTTTCACCTTGCTTATAGTTCCCTTTGTTGTGCAGAAGCTTTCACTTTTAATTAGGTCCCATTTGTTTATTTTTGCTTTTATTTCCAATATTCTGGGAGGTGGATCATAGAGGATCCTGCTGTGATTTATGTCGGAGAGTGTTTTGCCTATGTTCTCCTCTAGGAGTTTTATAGTTTCTGGTCTTATGTTTAGATCTTTAATCCATTTTGGGTTTATTTTTGTGTATGGTGTTAGAAAGTGTTCATTATTTTACACGTGGTTGACCAGTTTTCCCAGCACCACTTGTTAAGGAGATTGTCTTTTCTCAATTGTATATTCTTGCCTCCTTTGTCAAAGATAAGGGGTCCATAGGTGCGTGGATTTATCTCTGGGCTTTCTATTTTGTTCCATTGATCTATATTTCTGTCTTTGTGCCAGTACCATACTGTCTTGATGACTGTGGTTTTGTAGTAGAGCCTGAAGTCAGGCAGGTTGATTCCTCCAGTTCCATTCTGCTTTCTCAAGATTGCTTTGGCTATTCAAGGTTTTTTTGTATTTCCATACAAATTGTGAAATTATTTGTTCTAGCTCTGTGAAAAATACCGTTTGGTAGCTTGATGGGGATTGCATTGACTCTATAGATTGCTTTGGGTAGTATACTTGTTTTCACTATATTGAGTCTTCCGATCCATGAACATAGTATATTTCTCCATCTATTAGTGTCCTCTTTGATTTCTTTCACCAGTGTTTTATAGTTTTCTATATATAGGTCTTTTGTTTCTTTAGGTAGATGTATTCCTAAGTATTTTATTCTTTTCGTTGCAATGGTGAATTGAATTGTTTCCTTAATTTCTCTTTCTATTTTCTCATTATTAGTGTATAGGAATGCAAAGGATTTCTGTGTGTTGATTTTATATCCTGCAATTTTACTATATTCATTGATTAGCTCTAGTAATTTTCTGGTGGAGTCTTTAAGGTTTTCTATGTAGAGGATCATGTCATCTGCAAACAGTGAGAGTTTTACTTCTTTTCCAATTTGGATTCCTTATATTTCTTTTTCTGCTCTGATTGCTGTGGCCAAAACTTCCAAAACTATGTTGAATAGTAGTGGTGAGAGTTGGCACTCTTGCCTTGTTCCTGACTTTAGGGGAAATGCTTTCAATTTTTCACCACTGAGGATAATGCTTGCTGTGGGTTTGTCATATATAGCTTTTATTATGTTGAGGTATGTTCCTTCTATTCCTGCTTTCTGGAGAGTTTTTTTTTTATCATAAATGGATGTTGAATTTTGTCCAGGGCTTTCTCTGCATCTATTGAGATAATCTTATGGCTTTTATTTTTCAATTTTTTAATGTGATATATTACATTGATTGATTTGTGGATATTGAAGAATCCTTGCATCCCTGGGATAAAGCCCACTTGGTCTTGATGTATGATCTTTTTAATGTGTTGTTGGATTCTGTTTGCTAGAATTTTGTTAATGATTTTTACATCTATGTTCATTAGTGATATTGGCCTGTAGTTTTCTTTTTTTGTGGCATCTTTGTCAGGTTTTGGTATTAGGGTGATGGTGGCCTCATAGAATGAGTTTGGAAGTTTACCTTCCTCTGCAATTTTCTGGAACAGTTTGAGTAGGATAGGTGTTAGCTCTTCTCTAAATTTTTGGTAGAATTTAGCTGTGAAGCCATCTGGACCTGGGCTTTTGTTTGCTGGCAGATTTCTGATTACAGTTTCAATTTCCGTGCTTGTGATGGGTCTGTTAAGATTTCCTATTTCTTCCTAGTCCAGTTTTGCAAAGTTGTACTTTTCTAAGAATTTGTCCATTTCTTCCACGTTGTCCATTTTATTTGCATATAATTGCTGATAGTAGTCTCTTATGATCCTTTGTATTTCTGTGTTGTCTGTTGTGATCTCTCCATTTTCATTTCTAATTTTATGGATTTGATTTTTCTCCCTTTGTTTCTTGATGAGTCTGGCTAATGGTTTGTCAATTTTATTTATCCTCTCAAAGAACCAGCTTTTGGCTTTGTTGATTTTTGCTATGGTTTCTTTTGCGTTTATTTCTGCCCTATTTTTTAAGATTTCTTTCCTTCTACTAACCCTAGAGTTCTTCATTTCTTCCTTTTCTAGTTGCTGTAGGTGTAGAGTTAGGTTATTTATTTGACTTTTTTCTTGTTTCTTGAGGTATGCCTGTATTGCTATGAACCTTCCCCTTAGCACCGCTTTTACAGTGTCCCACGGGTTTGGGGTTGTTGTATTTTTATTTTCATTCGTTTCTATGCAAATTTTGATTTCTTTTTTGATTTCTTCTGTGATTTGTTTGTTATTCAGCAGTGTGTTGTTCAGCCGCCATATGTTGGAATTTTAATAGTTTTTCTCCTGTAATTGAGACCTAATCTTACTGCATTGTGGTCAGAAAAGATGCTTGGAATGATTTCAATTTTTTTGAATTTACCAAGACTAGATTTATGGCCCAGGATGTGATCTATCCTGGAGAAGGTTCCGTGTGCGCTTGAGAAAAAGGTGAAATTCATTGTTTTGGGGTGAAATATAGATATCAATTAGGTCTAACTGGTCTATTGTATCATTTAAAGTTTGTGTTTCCTTGTTAATTTTCTATTTCGTTGATCTATCCATAGGTGTGAGTGGGGTATTAAAGTCTCCCACTATTATTGTGTTATTGTTAATTTCCCCTTTCATACTTGTTAGCATTTGTCTTACATATTGTGGTGCTCCTATGTTGGGTGCATATATATTTATAATTGTTATATCTTCTTGGATTGATCCTTTGATCATTATGTAGTGACCTTCTTTGTCTCTCTTCACAGTCTTTGTTTTAAAGTCTATTTTGTCTGATATGAGTTTTGCTACTCCTGCTTTCTTTTGGTGTCTATTTGCGTGGAATATCTTTTTCCAGCCCTTCACTTTCAGTCTGTATGTGTCTCTTGTTTTGAGGTGGGTCTCTGTAGACAACATATGTAGGGGTCTTGTTTTTGTATCCATTCAGCCAGTCTTTATCTTTTGGTTGGCCATTCAACCCATTTATGTTTAAGGTAATTATTGATAAGTATGATCCCGTTGCCATTTACTTTATTGTTTGGGGTTCGAGTTTATACACCATTTTTGTGTTTCCTGTCTAGAGAAGATCTTTTAGCATTTGTTGGAGAGCTGGTTTGGTGGTGCTGAATTCTCTCAGCTTTTGCTTGTCTGTAAAGCTTTTGATTTCTCCTGCATATTTGAATGAGACCCTTGCTGGGTACAGTAATTTGGGCTGTAGGTTATTTTCGTCCATCACTTTAAGTATGTCCTGCCATTCCCTCCTGGCCTGAGGAGTTTCTATTGAAAGATCAGCTGTTATCCTTATGGTAATCCCCTTGTGTGTTATTTGTTGTTTTTCCCTTGCTGCTCTTAATATTCATTCTTTGATCTTTGTTAATTTGATTAATATGTGTCTTGCAGTGTTTCACCTTGGGTTTATCCTGTTTGGGACTCTCTGGGTTTCTTGGACTTGGGTGATTATTTCCATCCCCATTTGGGGGAAGTTTTCAATTATTATTACCCCAAGTATTTTCTCATGGTCTTTCTTTTTGTCTTCTTCTGGGACTCCTATGATTCGAATGTTGGGGCATTTGACATTGTCCCAGGGGTCTCTGCAATTGTCCTCATTTCTTTTCATTCGTTTTTCTTTTTTCCTCTCTGATTCATTTATTTCTACCATTCTATCTCACTAATCCTATCTTCTGCCTCCATTATTCTACTATTTGTTTCCTCCAGAGTGTTTTTGATATCATTTATTGCACAATTAAGAGCGCCTCGCCTTCCCGCGACCGACGCCCAATTAAGAGCGCCTCGCCTTCCCGACACCGGTGCGCAATGAAGAGCGCCTCGCCTTCCCGACACCGGCGCCCAATTAAGAGCGCCTCGCCTTCCCGACACCAGCGCCCAATTAAGAGCGCCTCGCCTTCCCGACACCGGCGCCCAATTAAGAGCGCCTCACCTTCCCGACACCAGCGCCCAATTAAGAGCGCCTCCCCTTCCCGCGACTGGCGCCCAATTAAGAGCACCCCGCCGGCTGCGCTGCGCACTAAGAGCGCGGCGGAGAGGAGCTACCCCACGACCGAGGTCAGGAAGGGCGGCGGTGAGGAGAGATCCCTCGTCCAAGGTAAGGTGCGATGGCTGTGCTTCGCTGGAGCAGCCGAGACGAGATACCCCACGCCCAAGGTAAGAGAAACCCAAGTAAGACAGTAGGTCTTGAAAGAGGGCATCAGAGGGCAAATACACTGAAACCATTCTCACAGAAAACTAGTCAATCTAATCACACCAGGACCACACCCTTGTCTAACTCAATGAAATTAAGCCATGCCCGTGGGGCAACCCAGGATGGGCGGGTCATGGTGGAGAGATATGACAGGGTGTGGTCTGCTGGAGAAGGGAATGGCAAACCACTTCAGTATTCTTGCCTTGAGAACCCCATGAACAGTATGAAAAGACAAAATGATAGGATACTGAAAGAGAAACTCCCCAAGGTCAGTAGGGGCCCAATATGCTACTGGAGATCAGTGGAGAAATAACTCCAGAAAGAATGAAGGGATGGAGCCAAAGCAAAAAGAATACCCAGCTGTGGATGTGTCTGGTGATAGAAGCAAAGTCCGATGCTGTAAAGAGCAATATTGCATAGGAACCTGGAATGTCAGGTCCATGAATCAAGGCAAATTGGAAGTGGTCAAACAAGAGATGGCAAGAGTGAATGTCGACATTCTAGGAATTAGCGAGCTAAAATGGACTGGAATGGGTGAATTTAACTCAGATGACCATTATATCTACTACTGTGGGCAGGAATCCCTCAGAAGAAATGGAGTGGCCATCATGGTCAACAAAAGAGTCTGAAATGCAGTACTTGGATGCAATCTCAAAAATGACAGAATGATCTCTGTTCGTTTCCAAGGCAAACCATTCAGTGTCACAGTAATCCAAATCTATGCCCCAACCAGTAACGCTGAAGAAGCTGAAGTTGAACGGTTCTATGAAGAGCTGCAAGACCTTTTAGAACTAACACCCAAAAAGGACGTCCTTTTCATTATAGGGGACTGGAATGCAAAAGTAGGAAGTCAAGAAACACCTGGAGTAACAGGCAAATTTGGCCTTGGAACACGGAATGAAGCAGGGCAAAGACTAACAGAGTTTTGCCAAGAAAATGCACTGGTCATAACAAATACCGTCTTCCAACAACACAAGAGAAGACTCTATACATGGACATCACCAGATGGTCAACACCGAAATCAGATCGATTATATGCTTTGCAGCCAAAGATGGAGAAGCTCTATACAATCAGCAAAAACAAGACCAGAAGCTGACTGTGGCTCAGACCATGAACTCCTTATTGCCAAATTCAGACTGAAATTGAAGAAAGTAGGGAAAACCACTAGACCATTCAGGTATGACCTAAATCAAATCCCTTATGATTATACAGTGGAAGTGAGAAATAGATTTAAGGGCCTAGATCTGATAGATAGAGTGCCTGATGAACTATGGAATGAAGTTTGTGACATTGTACAGGAGACAGGAATCAAGACCATCCCCATGGAAAAGAAATGCAAAAAAGCAAAATGGCTGTCTGGGGAGGCCTTACAAATAGCTGTGAAAAGAAGAGGAGCGAAAAGCAAAGGAGAAAAGGAAAGATATAAACATCTGAATGCAGAGTTCCAAAGAATAGCAAGAAGAGATAAGAAAGCTTTCTTCAGTGATCAATGCAAAGAAATAGAGGAAAACAACAGAATGGGAAAGACTAGGGATCTCTTCAAGAAAATCAGAGATACCAAAGGAACATTTCATGCAAAGATGGGCTCGATAAAGGACAGAAATGGTATGGACCTAACAGAAGCAGAAGATACTAAGAAGAGGTGGCAAGAATACACAGAAGAACTGTACAAAAAAGAGCTTCACGACCCAGATAATCATGATGGTGTGATCACTGACCTAGAGCCAGACATCCTGGAATGTGAAGTCAAGTGGGCCTTAGAAAGCATCACTATGAACAAAGCTAGTGGAGGTGATGGAATTCCAGTGGAGCTATTCCAAATCCTGAAAGATGATGCTGTGAAAGTGCTACACTCAATATGCCAGCAAATTTGGAAAACTCAGCAGTGGCCACAGGACTGGAAAAGGTCAGTTTTCATTCCAATCCCAAAGAAAGGCAATGCCAAAGAATGCTCAAACTACCGCACAATTGCACTCATCTCACACGCTAGTAAAGTAATGCTCAAAATTCTCCAAGCCAGGCTTCAGCAATATGTGAACCGTGAACTTCCTGATGTTCAAGCTGGTTTTAGAAAAGGCAGAGGAACCAGAGATCAAATTGCCAACATCCGCTGGATCATGGAAAAAGCAAGAGAGTTCCAGAAAAACATCTACTTCTGCTTTATTGACTATGCCAAAGCCTTTGACTGTGTGGATCACAATAAACTATGGAAAATTCTGAAAGAGATGGGAATACCAGACCACCTGACCTGCCTCTTGAGAAATCTGTATGCAGGTCAGGAAGCAACAGTTAGAACTGGTCATGGAACAACAGACTGGTTCCAAATAGGAAAAGGAGTACGTCAAGGCTGCATATTGTCACCATGTTTATTTAACTTATATGCAGAGTACATCATGAGAAACGCTGGACTGGAAGAAACACAAGTTGGAATCAAGATTGCTGGGAGAAATATCAATAACCTCAGATATGCAGATGACACCACTCTTATGGCAGAAAGTGAAGAGGGGCTAAAAAGCCTCTTGATGAGAGTGAAAGTGGAGAGTGAAAAGTTTGGCTTAAAGCTCAACATTCAGAAAACGAAGATCATGGCATCTGGTCCCATCACTGCATGGGAAATAGATGGGGAAACAGTGGAAACAGTGTCAGACTTTATTTTGGGGGGCTCCAAAATCACTGCAGATGGTGACTGCAGCCATGAAATTAAAAGACGCTTACTCCTTGGAAGGAAAGTTATGACCAACCTAGATCGCATATTCAAAAGCAGAGACATCACTTTGCCAACAAAGATTCGTCTAGTCAAGGCTATGGTCTTTCCTGTGGTCATGTATGGATGTGAGAGCTGGACTGTGAAGAAGGCTGAGCGCCGAAGAATTGATGCTTTTGAACTGTGGTGTTGGAGAAGACTCTTGAGAGTCCCTTGGACTGCAAGAAGATCCAACCAGTCCATTGTGAAGGAGATCAGCCCTGGGATTTCTTTGGAAGGAATGATGCTAAAGCTGAAACTCCAGTATTTTGGCCACCTCATGCGAAGAGTTGACTCATTGGAGAAGACTCTGATGCTGGGAGGGATTGGGGGCAGGAGGAGAAGGGGACGACGGAGGATGAGATGGCTGAATGGCATCACTGACTCGATGGATGTGAGTCTGAGTGACCTCCGGGAGTTGGTGATGGACAGGAAGGCCTGGCGTGCTGCACTTCATGGGGTCTCAGAGAGTCGGACACGACTGAGTGACTGATCTGATCTGATCTGAGGGGCTATTTGGGAGCTTCCTGGTTGGCTCTAGTGGTAAAGAACCCACCTGCCAGTGCAGGAGATGTAAGAGACCCAGGTTTGATCCCTGGATTGGGAAGCTCCCCTGGAGAAAGGAACGGCAACCCAGTATTCTTGCCTGGGAAATTCCATGGACAGAGGACCTTGGCCAGACTACAGTCCATAGGGTTGCAAAATGTTGGACATGATTGACATGACCTAGCTTACACGCAGGGGTCATTTGTACCGAGTACATAGGCTGTGTGGGTTGTGTCACCTGTGTACACAGGAATAGTGTGGAGGGAAAAAGGAGAAACAGAGTGACTGCTTCTCCACCTGACCCAAGTCTGCTGGGCTTATTCAGTCTGCTATCACGTGTCGGGAGGTATCAGAAAAGAAGAGTGCTGTGTTCCCTTTGCATGCAAAGGAAGGGTTAAAGAGCAGAAAGTCTGCACCACTCCACTGGGATCAATGTCCCTGGGGCTTTTCGGAGGAGGGCTGTGAGTCAGTGCCTCCCTGGCCTGCAGTGCTGCCTCTGCAGGTGTGTGGAAGGCTGTATCACGCACCCTCGCACTCAGCCAGCTGGGCCCTTCTAACGTGAGCTTGTGTCAGTTGCTGCTTTTGGCCTGCAGAAGATGAATTCCTGTTGGCCCTTGCAGAGTGCCTAGCAAAGGCTGAGGCCAAAGGCAAAGTCCGAGGAGTGTGAGAGTTCCGATAGGGATGTCCGAGTGGCTGTGGAAATGCAGGATGGGAGGCACTGGAGAGCTCACCTAGCCCAGTCTCTCCCTGGTATGTGTATTATCGTGTGGGTAGTGGGAACTTGAGTCAGAACTCCACCTCCTGCCTCCCAGTCCTGTGTTTTGCCACACAGCTGCCTGAGAGAACCTGGTATGTTGTGGGTTCTTGATCAATAAATGTTTGTGGAATGAACCAAGTCCTAATTCCACAATGACAAACTGAGGTCTGGAGAGGTTCCATGGCTTTTCCAAGGTCTCCTAGCCAGTCGTGGCAGAGGCAGAACCAAAGCCAGTTCTCCTGAATCCAGTCCGGGTAGGGTCACCAGATAAAATATAGGACTCCCACTTAAAAGTGAATTTCAGATAGGCAACAGATAATATTTTAGGACAAATATGTCCCAATTATTTTCATTCAAAAATTTTTTATTGTTGACTTGATGTTCGAATCTCACTGGACACCCTATACTTTCATTTGCGGAATCTGGCCACCTTCTGCCTGAGGTTTGTTCCCCTTCTCTGTGAGCTGCTGTGTCCTCCTTTTATTGCACCATAGTAGACACTTTGGGTTCAAAGAGAAATAAGACAGATCCTCTGCCCTCAAGGAACTCCCCATCTAGTGCAAGAGATAAGAATATAAACAGAAACCTCTAAAGCTATGCAAAATCCATTTCTGATACTTTGGGAGCCCTTGTTGGAATAGGTATAATAATAATAACAATAGTCGCTCAGTCATTTCTGACTCTTTGTGAACCTATGGACTCTGTCCATAGGATTCTCCAGGCAAGAACAGTGGACTGGGTAGCCATTCTCCTCTCCAGGGAATCTTCCCAACCCAGGGATCGAACCTGGGTATCCTGCATTGCAGGCAGTTTATTTACCTTCTGAGCCACCGCGGAAGAGTTATAGTCTCCCTGGAAGAGGTATAGCTTTAGAATTTAAAAGAAACCAGGATTCACAGAATAGACCAGGAAATCCAGAAACAAATCCAAATTTTCATGAGAATATACATTAGGATGTAATAAAATGGCATTTGAAATCCTCAAGGAAAGACAGGCTTATCAAATAAGTTATGGTAGAGCAATGAATTTCCTACCGGGAAAAAAATTGTTAGATCATTACTGCTTTAAACCTCATATCAGAAATTAATTCCAGTTCTTGCAAAGGCTTAGATGTTAATATAAAAACTGTAAACATACTAACAAATGAATAGAAAACAAAAATGGGTTTTTCTATAACCTTCGGGATGATTAAGGATTTTCTAAGCATGAGACTAAGAAGAAAGTGTTACATCACTAAAAATTTTGTTTTTCTCTATTTGTCTTTTTGTCTTTTGTTTTTCTGATATCTCATAACATGTAGAATTTTTGATTTCTAGACAATGAAATAGATCAAAGTGTGGAAATAATATTTCCACTATATAAAAGTACTTGTCGACTAATGGGAAAAAGACAAGCAAAACAATAAGAAAAATGAGGCAAGGAAATGAAATGTAATTCAGAAAAGAAGAAATACAAATGACCAATGAATATGTAAAACAACATTCAATTTCGCTAATAATTTTTTAAAATGCAAACCCAGTGTGAACTTGAGAAAATGGGCCTTTCATACACTGCTGAGAATGTAAATTGAGCCAACTTTCATAAATTTGGCAATATCTATAAGTGTCTTAAATCTGATCTATAATTTCTGGTAATTATAAAGAAATATTGTTGTATATCAGCCATGACCTAACTAAGGGATACTTGTTACAATGTAGTTGATCATATTGTAAAAACTGAAAACAATATACAGTGGTCCCTCACATCCATGAATGGTTTGTTCCAGGACCCCCACGAATACCAAAATCATGGATGTTCAAGTCCCTTCTATAAAATGAAGTGGTATTTCGATATAACCCACACACATCTTCTCCTGCATATGCTTATTTCTAGATTATAATACCTAATACAATATAAATGCATGCAGCAAATTCAAGTTATGCTTTCTGGAACTTTCTGGGATGTTTTTGAATATTTTTTTGGTCACATCCCACACATGTGAGATCCTTGTTGCCCAACCAGGGATCAAACCCACACCTGCTGCACTGGAAGCATGGAATCTTACCACTGGACTACCTGGTAAGTCCATTGAATAATTTGGATCCATGGGTGTAGAACTCATGGATACAGAAGGTTGGCTGTTAATGTCCAGCAATAAGGATTTAGCTGAATTATTAAGTAATATTCTCGTTATGAGACAGCATGTGCAGAAGAGCCCCTGCTTGAAACCATGGATCTTCCTGCCTTTAAAGAGCTTATGGTGGTGGTTGTGTTTAGTCGCTAAGTCATGTCCAACTCTTGTGACCCCATGCGCTGTAGCCTGCCAGGCTCCTCTGCCCAGGGGATTCTTTGGGCAAGAATACTGGAGTGGGTTGCCATTTCCTTCTCCAGGGAATCTTCCCAACCCAGGAATCTAACTTGGGTCTCCTGCATTGCAAGCAGATTGTTTACCAACTGAGCTATGAGGGAAGCCCCTAAGACACCCCAATTTCAACTGCATTCCCCAAGTTTGTAATAAGGTATAAACAGTATACCTTATACAAATAAGTATTTATTTCATTTTAAACATTAAATGCAAGATTTTCTTTTCTGGAAGATGCAGGCCAGTGAGCTAGAAGTATAATACCTTATAATAGAATGGATCTATAAACATAGGAGATCAGCCCTGTGATTTCTTTGGAAGGAATGATGCTAAAGCTGAAACTCCAGTATTTTGGCCACCTCATGTGAAGAGTTGACTCATTGGAGAAGACTCTGATGCTGGGAGGCATTGGGGGCAGGAGGAGAAGGGGACGACAGAGGATGAGATGGCTGGATGACATCACTGACTCGATGAATGTGAGTCTGAGTGACCTCCGAGAGCTGGTGATGGATAGGGAGGCCTGGTGTGCTGCAGTTCATGGGGTCGCAAAGAGTCGGACACGACTGAGCGACTAATCTGATCTGATCTGATCTGATAAACATAGTTACTGCCAAGTGGCTTGAGAAAATTTTATTCTCCTAAAAGGATTATATATCCTACACACAGAAATAACATTTCACCATACCTACCCATAATCTCCTTTGCTTACCCAGGACTTGGAATCATCAAAATGAAATATACTTTTACCTGAGTTCTTAAAAAAACACAAGAGACTGGCTTGACTCTGTGTTACCTGGGGGTGATCCTGAGTGGGGGTGAGAAAGGAAGGGCCAGGCTCTCAGAGCTGACCTCTCTGGGTTCAAATGGCACAGCCAACATCTCCTATTGAGGCCAACTGAGACACGTTGCTTACTGTGTCTGAGCCCCCATGTTCTCATCCATGAAACGGGTCTAAATTGCCCAGATTTGTTAAGAGGATTAAAAGAGCAAATCTCTACTGGCAATAGCACCATGCCAGGTTCCATGCTGATTCCAATCCCTGCCTGTGTCAACTTCACCCTTCAATCTTGAGATTCCTCAATTTCATTTACTGACCCGGTGAAGCTAGCCTTCAGATGTGAGTTTCTCTGCTGTCTTTGATACAGCCTTTTCCCAGGACACCAAGCAAGGCCCACTGGTTAGGAAAAAGGAGACGAAGAGTCTTGTGAGGTCTGCCTTCAGACCAGAGGCAGAAGCTGTGAGGTCTGACTTTGGGCTTTGACTCCCTGTGTGGCCTGAGGCCAGCTCCTGTCTGATCCATGCTCCACTTTCTCTGGTCTGAGATGAGACACTTGGACCAGGTATCTCCAAAGCGTTTCCTGTGGTCTTAAGATGAAGTGTTCACTTCTCAACTAGAAGAGGGTCTGGCAAAAGCATGTGAAGTGTAATTCAAATCTAGCAGCTTGTGGGCTTCCCTGGTGGTCCAGGGGCTAAGACTCTGTGCTCCCAATGCAGGGCGCCTGGGTTTGACTCCTGGTCAGGGAACTAGATCCCACATGCCACAACTAAGAGTTTGCATGTTGCGGCTGAAGATCCTGCATGCCACAACAAAGACCGGATGCAGCCAAATAAATAAATAACGAAGCAACAACAACAAATTTAGCAGCTTGGCCCAGGTTGTGAAAGGTCCTTACATAATTGAAGGGAAGGTGATTATGCCCTACCTGCTCGGATGTCCCTTTCAAAGGAATGAGACCTCCATGCTACCATTTTATGGTGCTTCAAAGGGAAAGGCCCTCAGCCGCTGCCTGTCTTTCTCCAGTTTACCTGTTCCTACAATTTCACCTCTATTTCCTTTGCCCAACAATTTGAAGTTTGTACGTTTTCTTAGAGAAGCAATGCTCTGATCATTCATGGGGATGAGGTGGAGTAAGGGAGGGGGACTCATCCCATGCCATGAAGGGAACCTGCTCCATGGTGACAAGACAGCCTTAGAGGGACCATGTCCCTGCTGAGTGATGTGATGGGTTACCTCTGCCCCAGACCTGGCACTGTTGTTTGTGATGATTTGGCTTGGGGAGATGCCAACAGAATATCATGAAGCTTGAGAAGATGCTTTCTTCTCCGTGGAAAGCCTTGCCAAAAGCAGCAGTTACACCTGAAAGGACAGGCAGCCAGAGAGGCCAGCAAGTTCCAGAAGGAAAACTGTCTGGATGGGGCTGTAAAATGAGGGCTGGATTCAGCTCGTAACAGCAACAAAGTTTGGGATTCTTGTGATGACAATGTCAGAGCCCTAAAGGAAAAGATGACTCAAGGGTAGTGGAGAAGCCTCTGGACTTGTTATGTGACCCTGGCCAGTCACTTCCTTTGCTTATTTTTCCATCTGTACAAGCAGAGGATTGGACTAGGTCAAAGATGCCAAATAGGTTTCATCTCATGCAGAATGCTGTGTTAGAAGCGATTCTGAGGTAGACCAGGCTTAAGGGGAAGGTGTGCCGTGATTGATTAGCAATGTCTGCCATGGGCAGGAGTTTGAGAACTAGTGGTATATGTGCCAACTATTTGCCATTTCTAGACAAGATAATCTTTAAAGTTACTTTCAGTTCTAAAATCATGTTGTTATACCCTGGGATATAAACAGACCTGAACCAAACCTTGTTAAACCAGCATTCTATAACAAATTTGGGTCAGAATAAGTCAATTATCAAATGTTTATGGACTAATCGTATAGAAAAATTAGAAGTATTGACTGGCCAACTTGCAACCAAATTCTCACCAGAGTTAATTAATAAATTAGCATCCTATTGACTTGTTTTAAAATTTACCTTCCTATAAGGGCAAGTTTCCCACCTTGTTTGCCTGTTTTGGGTGCCAGAATTTTGACTAAGATTTCCAAATGGGGGTCTGCCTGGTTAAGGCTTCTAACTGCAGTCATACCTGGCAAGATTCTTTAATTCAAGATTTTATAAAGATGACAAGAGGAATATGTTAGTGGGGGGATTTTAAACTCTTTTTGTAAAATATTTTAAAAAGTTTATAATTTCCTATGCAGAACCTTGAGGACAACTGTTTCTGTACCTCAATTATAGAGAATAGAATTGATCTAATTCCTGGTTGATGACATTCTCTCATCGGTGCTTACAGGAGCATTGTTATGTTTGTATATTTTTAAAATATAATTAGTGTTCTTTTTTAAGGGAATTTACCCCTCAACATGAAAGTTAGGACCTTGTCAGCAACACTGACATATGTACATGGTACTTCTCCACGCCCCAGCCTTTCCATCCCATCCACTCCCCCAATCCCCACCCTAGATAACCACTTTCCTGAATCTGATGCTCCTTTGACTTCCTCTTGCTTGTTTGTTTATCTGTGTTGAAATACACATAATGTAAAAGTTACCATCTTAATCACTTTGAAGTGGACAGTTCAGTTGTGTTAAGTATGTTCACATCATTTTGCAATGAATCTCCAGAACACCTTTTACCTTGAAAAATAGAAACTCTGTACTCATTAAACAACAACCCCCTATTTCTTCCTCTCCACAGCCCCAGACAACCACTCTTCTACTTCTGTCTACAAATGTGACTGCCCTAGGTACTGCATTCAAGTGGAATCATACATCTTTGTGATGGCTTAGCACTGTGTCCTCAAGGTTCATCCATGTTATAGCGTGCGTCAGAATTTCTTTCCTTTTTATGGCTAAATAGTTTTCCATTGTCTGATTATATCATTTGTTTATCCATTCATCTGTTAATAGACATTTCTTATACCTTTTGGTTGTTGTGAATACTGCTACTCTGAATATGAGTATGCCAATATCTCCTCCCCTTGAATTGTTTTTGCTCTAGCTTTACTTTATCTTACATAGTCCTAAAGTATATATACATAATTTATTTGTAGTTGTTTTCCAAATTATATAAAGTATGCCATATATATCCTTGTGGGATTTTTTTCAGTTTATATCATATTGCTGAGATTCATATAAACAACGTTTGTAGCTGGTTCATCATTTTGAGTGTTACTTGACAACACCACAGGATTCAGAGCTTGAAATCTCTTATGTGTTGCTTGCTGGGCTTGTCAATTGATATAACTGCTTTGGAAAATAGTTTCTATCTCATAAAGTTGAATATTCCCATGCCTTAAAACCCATCAATGCCACTCTATGTCCTAGAGAAATTCTTGCCCATGTAAAATAGGAGACTTGTACAAGGAAGATTCCTAACAGTTCTGTTCATGATAGCAAAAACCTACTGCCCATCAACCGAAGAGTCAATGAATAAACTGTGGTTCAGTGTTGACATTTTTCTTTCTCTTTGAGTTCCTGTAGCCGTGTTATGCAAGTGGCTGACCTGTGGTTAGCCTGGGGAGAGGGAGGCTTTTGTAGCAACAGAGGCTGTGTCCTGAACAGCCCTAGGGCAACTGTCTTAGCTCCGAGCAAGAGTAAAGAGGATGAAGGGCCTCACTGAGCAAATGCCAACGGGCTCTGGGGTTGTAGATGGGGGAGGTTCACACCTCTAAGAAATAGCCATCATCTACATCTATCTTTTCAAATGCTTCTGCCATTGGGCTCCCCTAAAACACTGTAAAGTATTGGGGATATCATTTATCAAGGATGTACCATGTGCCCAATAATGTACTAAGCTCATCACTTGTTATTTCATTTAATTCTTACTCTATGAGAGTGACCCTGGGGCAACTTCATACATACACCTACTATTCTCACCTCCAGTCACAGGTGAGAGACTCAGCATAGTCAAGAAACTTCATGAAGGCCACGTGGCTGGAGACTGGCTGAACCAGGGTGAAATGCTGGGACTCCTAAGCTGGTGCTCTAGGAAGAAAGAGCAATCGCTGAGGATTCACGCCAGCCACCTCCTGACAAATCTTTCTTTAGATGTTCTAAACACTCAACCCAAGGGACTTCCCTGGTGATCTAGTGGCTGACACTCTGAGCTTCCAGTGTGGAGGGCCTGGGTTCGATTTCTGGTCAGGGAACTAGGTCCCAGATGCTGCACCTAAAAGATCCCACATGCCACAACTAAGGCCTGGCACAGCCAAATAAATAAGTTAATTAATTAATTAATTAAAAAAAAACCAACCCTAGATCCACTTTTCATAAAGCAAATGAAATGAGCAGCCTCTTCATTCTAGACGGGAAAAAAAAGTACACTAAGTTCTAGGGCATCCTGTTCCCATCCCAAGGCAAATGCTGGGACAGCTCCCAAACCAAAAGAACCCTTTGCAGTTGTCTCTGTGAGCGCAGTACATGTGCAGATGGAAAGATTCTCTGAGGTATGCTGAAGGGTCAGGCAACACCCTCAGTCACAGGTCTGGCTTTGAAGGCATCCCTGTGGGAGTCTGCTTGACTTTTGGTTAAGTTAATGGAAAGTCCATTAACTTTCCATCAAGTTAATTTCTTGTTTGTAGTCAAGGAAGCCCCGACGAGAAGGGGGCATGGGTGTGCAGAGTTCTGATGTGAAGTCTCTTGCTCTGGGCACAGTTCTCTTCCCTAGTCACAAGGGACTCAACCATGTCCCCCAGCTCCCTCTTCCAACCAGATGGTCACCCCTCTGCTCCTCTTCCTTAGATAGCCTAGGGCTGCTGGTGGTCCCTCAGGATCTGCGGCCTTAGGCTTGGCATAGTTTCCTCTCCATAGCACCATCTATAGGCCCAGAGGATGACTGGCTCTGTCCTAACATGGTACTGCACCTCATTTCCTTTTCCTGACCTTCAGTGATCCCTAGCCAAGTAGTTTATATTTCTGATCTCATCATCATTTCTCACTCTTCCCATAATTGGATTGCTCACTCTAGCCAATTAAAGCACACTGTTCTTCTCAACGCTGATAGCTCCGGGCACACGGCTGGTGCTCACAAAATGGGGCATTCTGTCTGTTTCGTTGATCAGTAGACGTGATGGCTCAACTGTAAGGAAACCTTGATGTTGCCAGTGCCTCTGAGTTCAAGAGCCTCACTAGACTAAGAACTCTTGAGCTGAAACACACGTGTGCCCCTCCTAGTTTGGCTGTGCAGCTTGAGCAATTTCCTGCCTTGTTGATGCAAGTGTAGTTGGGATGATAATAACCATGACTAGTGATGATTAGGGCTTTCCAGGTGGCACTAGTGGTAAAGAACCCACCTGCCAATGCAGGTAGATGTAAGAACCCACAGGTTCAACCCCTGGGTTGGGAAGATCCCCTGGAGGAGGGCATGGCAACCCACTCCAGTATTCCAACCTGGAGAATCCCATGGACAGAGGAGCCTGGCAGGCTATAATCCACAGGGTCGCGCAGACTTGGACATGACTGAAGCGAATAAGCACACACCCAGTGATGATTGAGGACTTACCCTGAGTCAGGCAGTGTACTAAAAGTTTTCACATAGACTTTTTCATTTAATCATTTCTACTCTTCAGGTCAAGAAACTGAAGCTTAAAGCTGTTAAGTATTTTACAGCTAGCCATGGCTGAGTCAGGATTCAAACCCAGCAGTCTAACTCCAGGATCCTGTGCCCTTAGTGATTATAATATCCAGAGTCAGCAACACAAAGTTAACGTGCACGTATTTTCAATTATATTTTAAGAGGGTGACTTTGCGTTTGGGGGCATTTCATTTACAAAATCCATTGAGCTAGATATTAACCGAGGATGCATAAAAACTAATGAACTCTGAAAAACATAAAACATGGGCAACATGACATCACTGCAAGAGACATAACAGCAAATTGCCTTCTTGTGAACACAGTTTGCTGACAGACCATAAGGTATTAATCAGCCTGAATTCAGCAGTGCCCTGTTCCCTTGGGACAGAGAGAGAGAGAGAGAGAGAGAGAGAGAAAACAGACACACACAAACACATACATTGAATGGCTTGTTTGTGCCATTGATAGGAACCCAGGGACTACTCTGCATTAGCAGATGACGAAGTACTTTGGCAGCAACACAGATCAGCTGAAAAAGCAAGTACTGACAGTCAGAGATCAGAAGTAACACAAGATAGCTATCAATTACCAAAATTCCAGAATGGGAAGGAATGTGGGGAAGACAGCAAATTGGTATCAGGCTGCGCAAAAGACAAAAAGGAATCCCCTGGAAGGACAGTCAGTTTTCCCAGGAGCCCCATGAGTTGGTGACTTGATCAGGGCCATAGGATCAGGCTGAGACTTGAGTCTGTGTCTCCCATCTCTTGCCATTACAAGATGGTTTTTTGCCATTACATCATAAGCCAAGATGCAAAATGGAAATGGGACAAGCTCAGCCAGAACCGATAAGAGGTTTGTGCATCTCAGGAGTGTGGGCAAGGACAAATAAGGTACTGAGGAGTAGCTGGTTTGGAAGGGGGTAGCCAGGGCTTTTACGCGCACCAGGCTCTCCATGCAGGAAACATGGAAGGCAGATGTCAGCCTTAAAACTCCCTGCCCCAACCTTGGCCCCAGTTGCCCAACTCTGGCTTGGTCCTCTGCCCGAAGGTGGTGGTTAAGAGCACTGATGCTGGAGCTAGATGGCTTGGGTTCAAATTCTAGCTCTTATTTACTAAGTGTGATTTCAGGCCATTGCCCAAACTCCCTGTGCCTCAGTTTCTTTATCTATAATGAGGGAGTAATAGCAGCATCTTTTTGGCAGTGTTGCTGGGAATATTAAATTAAACACATATTAAGAGCTTAGAACAGTGTGTGGCACCAAATTAGCCCTCTCTCCAGCTTAGCTATTACTATTACTATTATTATCTCTGCTCCTTCCTGAATGCAGACTCTGAGGCTTCCTGCTTTTCCCCTTTTTCAAATTCAAGACCTTCTCAGTCATTCCTTCTGCAGTATAACCTTTCCACTTGGTCTGTTTCAGGATAAAGTCACATTCCTTGCCCAAGAATGATCTGACTAGGCTCACCCTTCTGCTTCACCTGCTTTGTTCCTTGTTCCTGTCATTCAGCATATATGCCTTTCAAAGGGCTGTTCCCTTTGTGGTACCTTTACCCTCACTCCACTCGGCCCTGTCTCCTGGCGAACTACTGTTCTCTCTCATTCCTCAGCTCACATATCACATGCCCTAGGAAGCCACTCCAGACCTGACTACCTCTGGTCCTACATGAATGCCCAGGCTGGTTAGATGTGCCCTGAATCAAACGTATGCTCCCAGAGGACTCTGGTTTTCCTTCCACCCTGGCACTGAATACCCTGCCTTGTGACTGTCTTTGCCTCAGTTCAGTCGTTCAGTCGTGTCCGACTCTTTGTGACCCCCATGAACTGCAGTATGCCAGGCTTCCCTGTCCATCACCAACTCCCTGAGCTTACTCAAACTCATGTCCATCGAGTCAGTGATGCCATCCAACCATCTCATCCTCTGCCTTCAATCTTTCCCAGCATCTGGGGCTTATCCAATGAGTCGGTTCTTTGCATTAGGTGGCCAAAGTATTGGCCAAAGTCTCTTTGCCCGTTGCTCCACAAAGCCAATACACACCCTGGGACACAGACTGTGTCTCTGTCCACATCCTTCCCTCACAAATGTACTTTCTCTGTCCTCCAGCCTGCCCTCTGCCTTGGAGACTGACCTCAAAGGATGGCTTCCATAGGTTTCCTTGACCTCTGGCTTCTGGTTGGTTTGGGTCAACTGGGAGAGGCCCCAGTAGGACTGGAGGGTGGTGAGTGAGGTCCTGGTGTTTGTGCCTGACTCCTTCCCTAAGGGATAGACTAAGGCTGGCCATGTCCCTCACTGAAGTTCCTAGCTGCTCTTCTGGCCCTCTTCTTCCTGGGGTGAAGGGTCAGCTTATTTTATCTTATTTTCAATTGAGTGCAGGATGACTTTTTATGAAATACAATTTAAATGAATTATTCAATATTTAAAAGGTAATTATTTGGAAAAGTAAAACATGATCTGTAAAATATAAGACCAGATTTTTATAACTAGATTTGAAGTCAAAAGTTATATTCAAAAGAAATATAATCAGAAAAAACATAACTGACGGAAAACAAAAGAATGACAAAAACTAAACATGTTGCTCATTGAAAGTTTGCATGTAAGTGTTTAATGTAAAGAATTGTGGCTGATTCATGTTGATGTATGGCAGAAACCAACACAATATTGTAAAGCAATTATTTTTCAATTAAAAATAAATAAATTAAAATGTTAAAGAGCTGCCACATACATAAATTCTTGCCATTCTACAATGGAGTCTAAACTCCAAATTAGGAAGGATGTAGTATTGCCCATGTCAAGTACTTTTAGCATACCTTGAAAGAACAATGTGCATATCAATTTTAAGTTTTTATTTTTATTTTTTTCTTATCTCTCCTTGCTATTCTTTGGAACTCTGCATTCAAATGGGTATATCTTTCCTTTTCTCCTTTGGGTTTTTAGGGTTAGACTTAGGATGATATTATTATTATCTACCAAACCTATATTATTAATCATAACCACAACTGGATCTTATATTTAAATCATGCTTTTACTCTTTCCAAGTATGTTTTCTTCTTCTTTTTTTTTTTTTTAAATGGACAAAGGAAAGGATCAATGAGGGTGGGAGGGAAATGGGAAGAAAGAAGGGGAGTGATGGTGGGGAGGAGTATATGTAATTTCTTAACCAATGGCTTTCTGTTTTTAATCACAAAGAACACTTAAAAAAAAATCATGTTGAATTCATCTTATATTAGGAGGTTTGTTCTCGAAATGAAAAGTTCAGGAAACAAAAAGTCCAGTTTGGGTGTCCTCATCTTTAGGCACATCTTGGTATTTTGTATTGGTAAGTCTATCTTTACCACAATATATTATTTAGGACAGGATCACATTTGTCACCTCTTCCTCCCTACTACCCAAAGTGGTACCAAACCCATAAAATAGTCAATAATTCACTTTACAGAGTGAACAAATAAGTCTTTTTTTTTTTTTACTCTCCTGAGTGAACTGAATTTTTTGAGGCTCATAAGTAAATATGTTTTCCTCTTTACTTTGTCTATTACAGCCAGATTATATGAGTGGGGTATTAAAGTCTCCACTATTATTGTATTGCTGCATATTTCTTCTATCATATTAATTAATGTTTGTCTTAGATATATCAATGCTCCAATGTTGGGTGCATATATATTTATAATTGTTATAACTTTCTTTTTGGATTGTTCCTTTAAGTCATTATGTGTAACCTTCATTTTCTCCTTTTCAAGATCTTTAAAGTCAATTTTATCTGATATAAGTATTGCTACTCCTGTTTTCTTATGGTCCATATTTGCATAGAAAATCTTTTTCCAGCCCTTCATTTTCAGTCAGTATATATCCCGTATTTTAAGGTGGTTCTCTTGTAGACACCATATATAGGGGTGTAGTTTTTGTATCCATTTGACCCATTTTAGTCTTTTGGTTGTCTCTTGTAAACAAGGTATGTAGGGGTCTTGTTTTTGTATCGATTCGGCCAGTCTTTGTCTGTTGATTAGGGCATTCAGCCCATAAACGTTTAAAGCAATTATTGATACATAAGATTTACTTTATTGTTTTGGGTCCTAATTTATACACCCTTTTGGTGATTCCTATCTAGAGAATGTCCTTTAGTTTTTGTTGGAGAAATGGTTTAGTGGTGCAAAATTCTCTCAACTTTTGCTTATCTGTGAAGCTTTTGATTTCTCCTTCATATTTGAATGAGATCCTTGCTGGATACAATAATCTAGGCTGTAAGTTATTTTCTTTCATCACTTTAATTACGTCTTGCCATTCCCTCCTGGCTTGGAGAGTTTCTATTGAAAGATCAGCTGTTATCCTTATGGGAATTCCCTTGTGAGTTATTTGATGTTTTTCCCTTGCTGCTTTTAATATTTGTTCTTTATATTTAATCTTTGTTAATTTGATTAATATGTGTCTTGGGGTGTTTCGCCTTGGGTTTAACCTGTTAGGGACTCTCTGGATTTCTTGAACTTGAGTGGTAATTTCCTTCTCCATTTTAGGGAAGTTTTCAACTATTATCTCCTCAAGGATTTCCTCATGATCTTTCTTTTTATCTTCTTCTTCTGGAACTCCTATGATTCGAATGTTGTAGCATTTGATGTTATCCTGGAGGTTTCTGAAATTGTCCTCATTTCTTTTGATACGTTTTTCTTTTTTCTCGTCTGATTCATTTATTTCTAGGATTCTATCTTCTAATTCACTAATCCTATCTTCTGCCTCTGTTATTCTACTATTTGTTGCCTCCAGGGTGTTTTGGATCTCATTTATTGCATTATTCATTATGTGTTGACTCTTTTTTATTTCTTCTAGGTCCTTGTTAAACCTTTCGTGCATCTTCTCAATCCTTGTCTCCAGACTCTTTAACTGTGATTCTATTTTGATTTCGAGATTTTGAATTAATTTCGCTATCATTATTCGATATTCTTTATCAGGTAGATTCCCTATCTCTTCCTCTTTGGTTTGGTTTGGTGGGCATCTATCCTGTTCCTTTAGCTGCTGGGTATTCTTTTGTCTCTTCATTTTGTTAAAATTGCCAAATTTAGAGTGTCCTTACTATATTCTGGTAGTTTGTTGAATTCTCTTTATTGAGGCGGTTTACAGGTCTTTTCAATATCTGATCTCTGCCTTGTTACAGAGGGGGCGGAGATGAACACCCAAATCTAAACCGGCCAGGTTCAGGCAATCAGATAATCCTCAGAAGCACAGACTTGGTTGAGTCTGCGTTTTATGCCCTTCCCAGATCCGAGTAGCGCAGGTGATGAAATGTTCAGCGAGCGCAGGTGCTGCGACTTATCGCCTCTCCGCCGCTCAGTTTTCTGGGTATACAAACAGCGCACTTTCTCAGGCAGATGTTGACCATCCAGAGCCCCAAGAAGCGTGAGTCAGCACAGAAACCTACTCATAGTTCCATTAGACAGTGTCTCTCTAGGGCTATAATTGCCCGCTTCCAGCCCTGGCTGCTTGTCACCGGAGTGGGATGGCCTGCAGCCGGCCAACTCTGTGCAGCCCTTTGTTCCGTAGGTAGTCCTGGTGGTGTCTTAAGTTAGGGCTGGCTTTTGATGTAGTAGATAACCGACAGTCTGGTTATTTCGCTCAGATAGCGCCCGAGATAGCCAGGCCAAATCCTTTCTCAAAGCAATGCAGGCCTCGCCGCTCCTCCTAGCCCAGCCCCCACTTGCCAATAGCAAATGCTGGTGTCCGCGCCAGTTCTCCACAAAAGGAGTTACCGCAGGGCTCGTTTTCTCGTTTTCTCGTTTTGAAGACAATGAGCTGTCTTTCTAAGTGCCTGATGTCCTCTGCCGGCATTCAGAAGTTGTTTTATCGAGTTTATTCAGCATTCAAATGTTCTTTTAGTGGATTTGTGGAGGAGAAAGTATTCTCCCCATCTTACTCAACCGCCATCTTAGCTCCTCCCTCTCCAAGTATCCAATTTTAAGTTTTTAATGTGACAGACATCTTGTTTTATGCTTGTTAATTTATCTAATGTAGGTTGGATCAACAACACTGATACCAACAGGATGCGATGTATATGTAAATGGTTTTAATGTTTTTTAAAAATTACACTTTAGAGTAGAGGAATTAGTCTCAAAAAGGTATGTTGACAGGAATAGAAGGAATTTTAAGCAATTTCAGCACACTCAGACTTTTTTTTTTAACTTCAATACAAAATGAGGCAAGTGATGCTATGTTTCAAAAGTCATTTCCCATCCTTTATTAATTGCCATCATGAGGGACTTCCCTGGTGGTCCAGTGCTTAAAAATCTGCCTTCCAATGAAGGACACAGGTTCGATCCCTGGTCGGGGAACTAAGACAACTAAGCCTGGTTGCCACAACTGCTGAGCCCACGGGCTAAGCTTGTGTGCTGCAGCAGAAGACCCTGCACGCCACAACTTAAGATCCAATGCAGCTAAAAGTAAAATAAATATTTGAAAAGAATTATTAAAAGAGAGCCAACATGAGCAATTGATCTCATAGAGTTACAGTTCTGGATCTACTCATTTCCTACACATGGAGCTTCTTTTGAGGAAAAATACAACTGAAAATGCTCTATCAAATTTTTAAAGCATTTGGTGCTAACTTTTCACAGATATGCAATATCAGGATTTTCACCAGCTTTATGGATAATTGTTAAGTTTTGAAAAATGCTATTCCAATTTGTAGAAACACTGTTCTTTCAAGCTTCTATTCCTTCCTTGCATGAAAGTATGAGAATCATTAGAAATTCTCAATGTATCAAACAAAGAAAAACAGGTCTGTTTGTCCAATGGATAACCTGAAAAAGTTGGGTTCAAAGTGGCTTCTTATTTTGCAGAAACAGTAAGAGTTTGATTCTATAGTTCAGACATTCTTCTGAGTCCTCCACGAGTACACCATTACACAGTACTATTTTGTAGTAATAGACCTTCTAAAATTCTCTGAATCTAAGATTGCCATCTGATTTCTCTCCAGAAATATTTTCTGACACAAGAAAATCCTAGTAACAGTCTGCCCATATTTCCTAAACAAGTAACAAGATACTGTTTTGAAGAAATAAGATAGTATTTTGCAGGAAGTGCAGAAAAGGAGAGAGGCAAAGCCACACCATGAACGTGTGTCTCTTCCTGAGATGGTTATTACCGCTTCTAGATCTGGAGTCCTAGACCAGAGCCACCACTAGCTGCTACACTGTCCTTGTGCAAATTAGGAAAAGGCGCAGGCCCTGCAGAAAGGAGTGACTACCCTCTCCAGTATTCTTGCCTGGAGAATCCCATGAACAGAGGAGCCTGGCGTGCCACAGTTCATGGGGTCGCAAAGAGCCAGACACAACTGAGCGACTAACACTTTCGCAGGCTCTGGAAGGAAGTGCCCCTAAAGCCCAGGGTTTGAAGCATTGAGTAGGAACTGACTTTCAACTTCCTAAACCAGGTAACTTGTGCTTGACAAACCATACAATCTTTTTAAAAATTTTTTATTCGATTAATTAATTAATTAATTGTTTTTGGCTACACTTGGTCTTCATTGCTGTGCACAGGCTTTCTTTAGTTATGGCTCACAGGCTCTGGAGTGCCAGGGCAGTATTTATAGCACACCAGCTTAGTTGTTCCATGGAATGTGGGATCTTCCCGGACCAGGGATTGAACCGGAGTCCTCTGCATTGGCAGGCAGATTCTTAACTATCATGGAAGTCCAAAATGTACAAACTTCACACAACTGGTCTACTTTATGCTGAGCAAGCTGGCAGGTCACTCCATCTTAGAAATGTGACCGATGAAGTATGATTTTCTGAGGAAGCCTATTACAGCTCAGATTTTGTAGAAATGTGATATTTTTGTTTGCAGGGTGATCATTTTCACACATTTCCTCCTTAGCTTCCTGAATGTGGGAGGAGAGCCCTGACTGGCAGCGTTCAAATAGGTGTGTTATAATGCAATTGGGCCACAGAATCTCTGGAGGCAAATGCAACTTGCAGTTCTGGATATAATTGCTTTTCTCCTGAGAGGTCTTTAAAACCCCAAACTGCAGGGGTTGTGACTGAGAGTAGCCTAGGGGAGGGAGGTCGGGGTGTTGTTCTGAACCTGCTCTTTCTGGAGGGAGCCAGGCACCTCTCACACAGAGAGGGCACTGCCCCCTGGGGTGAGCTGGGCAGGGTGGGGGGCTGGGTGGGAGTGCAGAGAAGGAATAATACAAGGAGTAGGGTGGGGAAACCAGACAGCTTGTCAGTATCTTGTGATTCAGGCCTTCCTGTTGTAGAGAAGTGATTCTGTTTGACATGAATTCCCAGAATGCCTGACACACCCACACGCAAGCGGGCCCAAACCCATCCCAGAGTGCCTGCTGTGAATGAGCCTGGGGTTTGTGCTGCTTCTGCCCTCAGCACCGGCCCCCACTCCCTGCTGAGCAGACCTTCCTGCGTGGGAGTGCGAAGTGCAAGTGGAAGAGCTACGGGTATTGGAAAGTTCGGATGTTTGTACTAAACTGGCTCTAATTCTCAAGCCCATGAAGGAAAGTTGTTTTCAGAGGAGTCAGTTTCCTGTCTTTGCCAGAAGCCTGACACACCTTAACTTCTCTTATTTCTTAATCTGCCAAACAGATGGGTCAACTGTCAGTTTGGTAGTGATACAGGGATATTTACTCTGTAATCAAACCAAGAGTGGTGAGATGGGGAGGACCTGAGAAAGGTGAATCGGGAAACCTGGGCAAAGATGTTGCACTTCCTTTCCAGAACTGTAGTCACAATGACACCCTTTCACATGGCCACTGGCATCACCACTAGGAAAGTACTACTGCATTTGGAAACTGGAGAAATCTCTGAGACCATTCACTGTCTCTTTGTTTTAAAGATGAACACACTGAAGCTGAATGACATTTATAATTGCTGAAGACTACCAGGGAAATGATGAAACCACGATTAAAGAACCCAGTTCTCATGGCTCTTAGTCCAGTATGATTTCTACTAAGCTATGTTGTCTCTCAGAATAACTTTCTTATCACTTACTCATTTATTCATCAAACATTTACTGATTAGTACTATATGCCTGCGTGTGTGCGAGTCGCTGCAGTTGTGTCCAACTCTATGTAACCCTATGGAATGGAGTCTACCAGGCTCCTCTGTCCAATGGGACTCTCCAGGCAAGAATACTGCAGTGGGTCGTCATGCCCTTCTCCAGGGCATCTTCCCAACCCAGGGATCAAAGCTGCATCTCTTATGTCTCCTGCACTGGCTGGCAGGTTCTTTACCACTAGCACCACCTGGGAAGCCCCAGCATATGACTAACACTGTGGTATATGTGCTAGGATGGATGAATGGCATGTGCTTGGACTATAGAAATGAATAAGACAGACATTCTCCTCATGGACTTTAAGTATACTGAGAAGACATATTAAACAAACGATTGTATAAACAATTATAAAGGTGATAAACACCAAAGTGAAATAGAGGGTACTATCAGAGTTCATGAAATCAAGACTTACCTAGCCCTGGTGTCAATGACAGTAGTTAAATCAGGGAAGGCTTTCCTGAGGGAGTGATATTTAAGCTGAAATTTGAAGGATAAATAGAAAGGTAGTTAGGTGAAGGACCCAGGAGATGGGAAGAGAAACCTGGGCAGAAAGAAAGACATGTACAAAGGTCCTGAGGCAGGACAAAGATGCAACTCTGAAATAACTGAAAACAGATCCATGGATGGCCTAGTACATAAACGATGAGAAAGAAAGGACTGTAAAATGGTTTAGGAAGGTAGGCACTCTTTGGCTGTAATCCATGGACAAGAGTCTGGACTTTATCCTAAAAGTAACAGGAAACCAGTGAAGGGTTTTAAACCTAGCAGTGTTATGATCAGATTTTTAAAGATAGCTAAGAAGACTGCACTGGTGGGGAGCAAAAGTGAATGCAAGGAGGGACTTCCCTGGTGGTCTGGTAGCTAAGACTCTGTGCTCCCAATACAGGCTGTCTGATCCCGGTTCAATCCCTGGTCAGGGATCTAAATTCCACATGCTACAACTAAGAGTTCATATGCTGCAACTAAAAGTTTCATTGCAGCTACTACAGATCCCATATGCTGCAACAAAGATTGAAGAGCCTGCATGCTGTAACTAAAACTCAGCACAGCCAAATAAATAAATTCTTTTAAAAAGTGGATGCAGGGAGTTATTTAGGAGCCTATTGCAACAGCTCAAGTGAGAGAAGATGGTGGCCTTGGACCAGGATAGGTGTAGTGGATATGGAGAGAAGTGAAGACATTCAAAAGTATTGAGGAAGTACACCCAATGAACTTGATACTAAATGAATATGAAAAATGAGGAAGACAGGAGGTGTCAACAGTCACTCTCAGGTGTGACCATGAAATGGGGGGAGGGATGGTGGTACCTTCATGGAACTAGCGAACACAGCAGGCTCCAGGGAAAGACCAAGAGATTGGGACCTAGGAGACAACAGGGAGAAGATACTGAGAAGACAATCAAATATATAAAACTGCAGTGCAGACAAGAGCCCTGCCCTGGAAATAGAATTTAGGGATAATGTCATGGAGACTGTAATTGAAGCCATGGAGGAGACCATTTAGGAAGAAAGAAGAGGACAAGAAGAAAAGAGACAAATAAAGGTAACAACCAAAGGGTTTATTCCATTGCAAGAAATGACATATGCCTAAGAATATTTAACACCTTTGTTTTTAAGATTCTTGCTGATTATTAAGCTATTGTTTCTCTGTTTCAAATCCACCCTTCTATATATTCTGCTTGGGGCACTGCAACTACAGAATACATTCCTCTTTTGCCTACAGGGTGGTAGGAGTTGCTTGAAGGCATCAGAAAGGCTGGAGAAGGGAGAAGGGATCTGTTCTTTCCTTGCTTCCTGCTCCCGTCAGCATCCCCCTCAGCAAGTCCTTTATCCTGGTGGAGGCAGTTGTCTCGAGGAGAAGCAAGCAGTTCCATATGCAGTACTTACACATTCTCAGACCCAGTCTCACACATCCCCTCAGAGACATCAGCCTCACTGCCCTCCAACCCCAATCTCTTCATCACTGTGCTTGCCTGAAGATCATTTTCGCTGAGCCTGGCCTCCTCATCATGTTACTCACGTGTTAGTATCTAAGAATGTGGGAGAAGCTTGGTCAAGGGCCTGTACCCTAGCTGCAAGGGAGTCTAGACATGTAAGTTCTGACTCCTACACTGAGGAGGTGGGATTCATAATGTGGGAATTGAGAAGTGCAAAACATGGCTTTTAGCAGTCTAAGGCTGGGACAATCCAGCTCCCTTTCCAGCGCCTATTTGAAAAAGCTCGGGGCTATCAAAGGAATTTACAGCCTGTTCTAGCCAACACCTGACAAAAGACCTCTGATCTCTGCATAGAGCATTTATCAGAGAGGACATGCTATTGTGAATCCTCTTCCTGTCCCTTTGAGATGTTTATAAATCTGCTACAAGTCAGGAGTATCTTTTTCCAGAACATTTTTATCATTAAGGGGGATAGTTCCTTGAGACTTCCCTGATAGTCCAGTGACTAAGACTCCAAGCTCTCAATGCAGGGGACCCAGTTCCATACCTGGTCAGGGAACTAGACCCCACATGCTGCAAATAAGAGTTCTTGTGCTACCACTAAAATATCCCACATACTACAGCTAAACATCCTACATGCCACAAGGAGGACTGAAGAACCCATGTGCTATGACTAGGACGTGACACAGTCAAATAAATAAATAAATATTTAAAAAGAATTAAATAAAGAGAATTAGGGTCTCTGTGTTCATGCTGGATTTAGAAAATGCAGAGGAACCAGAGATCAAATTGCCAACATCTGCTGGATCATCAAAAAAGCAAGAGAGTTCCAGAAAAACATCTGCCACTGCTGCTGCTAAGTCGCGTCAGTCATGTCCTACTCTGTGCGACCCCATAGATGGTAGCCCACTAGGCTCCCCCGTCCCTGGGATTCTCCAGGCAAGAACACTGGAGTGGGTTGCCATTTCTGTCTCCAATGCATGAAAGTGAAATGTGAAAGTGAAGTCTCTCAGTTGTGTCCGACTCGTAGCGACCTCATGGACTGCAGCCTACCAGGCTCCTCCGTCCATGGGATTTTCCAAGCAAGAGTATTGGAGTGGGGTAAGAAAAACATCTACTCCTGCCTTATTGACTATGCCAAAGCCTTTGACTATATGGATCACAGCAAACTGTGGAAAATTCTTAAAGAGTGGGGAATACCAGATCACCTGACCTGCCTCCTGAGAAATCTGTAAGCAGGTCAAGAAGCAACAGTTAGAACTGGACATGAAACAACAGACTGGTTCCAAATCGGGAAAGGAGTACATCAAGGCTGTATATTGTCACTCTGATTATTTAACTTATATATAGAGTACATGATGAGAAATGCTGGGCTGGATGAAGCACAAGCTGGAATCAAGATTGCCGGGAGAAATATCAATAACCTCAGATATGCAGATGACACCACCCTTATGGCAGAAACTGAAGAACTAAAGAGCCTCTTGATGAAAGTGAAAGAGGAGAGTGAAAAAGTTGGCTTAAAACTCAACATTCAGAAAACGAAGATCATGGTATCTGGTCCCATCACTTTATGGCAAGTAGATGGGGAAACGGTGGAAACAGTGACAGACTTTATTTTGGGGGGCTCCCAGATGGTGACTGCATCCATGAAATTAAAAGATGCTTGCTCCTTGGAAGAAAAGCTATGACCAACCTAGACAGCATATTAAAAAGCAGAGACATTACTTTGCCGACAACAGTCTGTCTAGTCAAAGCTATGGTTTTTCCAGTAGTCATGTGTGGATGTGAGAGTTGGACTATAAAGAAAGCTGATTGCCAAAGAATTGATGCTTTTGAACTGTGGTGTTGGAGAAGACTCTTGAGAGTCCCTTGGACAGCAAAGAGATCCAACCAGTCCATCCTAAAGAAAATAAGTCCTGAATATTCATTGCAAGGGCTGATGCTAAAGCTGAAACTCCAATACTTTGGCCACCTGATGTGAAGAACTGACTCATTGGGAAAGACCCTGATGTTGGGAAAGATTGAAGGTGGGAGGAGAAGGGGACAACAGAGGATGAGATGTTTGGATGGCATCACCGACTGAATGGACATGAGTTTGAGTAAACTCCAGGAGTTGGTGATGGACAGGGAGGCCTGACGTGCTTCAGTCTATGGTGTCTCAAAGAGTCGGACACAACAGAGGAACTGAACTGAACTGAACTGAGGGTCTCTGTCTCCCAGTCTATGTGGGAGGTAGAATCCTAACTTCCCTAATTACCAGCTATCAGACACAGCTGGGCTAATCACATGTACATTGGTCGCCCTTTGTAACTTTTTACTTGAGTCCCCACTCTCTCTACCTCTCTTCTCCTTCCTTCTTTTAAAATGCTCCATCACCTCTGTATAAATCAGATCAGATCAGTCACTCAGTCGTGTCCAACTCCTTGTGACCCCATGAACTGCAGCACGCCAGGCCTCCCTGTCCATCACCAACTCCCAGAGTTCACTCAGACTCACGTCCATCGAGTCAGTGATGCCATCCAGCCATCTCATCCTCTGTCGTCCCCTTCTCCTCTTGCCCCTAATCCCTCCCAGCATCAGAGTCTTCTCCAATGAGTCAACTCTTCGCATGAGGTGGCCAAAGTACTGGAGTTTCAGCTTTAGCATCATTCCCTCCAAAGAAATCTCAGGGCTGATCTCCTTCAGAATGGACTGGTTGGATCTCCTTGCAGTCCAAGGGACTCTCAAGAGTCTTCTCCAACACCACAGTTCAAAAGCATCAATTCTTTGGCGCTCAGCCTTCTTCACAGTCCAGCTCTCACATCCATACATGACCACAGGAAAAACCATAGCCTTGACTAGGCGAACCTTTTTTGGCAAAGTAACGTCTCTGCTTTTGAATATGTGATCTAGGTTGGTCATAACTTTCCTTCCAAGGAGTAAACGTCTTTTAATTTTATGGCTGCAGTCACCATCTGTAGTGATTTTGGAGCCCAGAAAAAGAAAGTCTGACACTGTTTCCACTGTTTACCCATCTATTTCCCCATCCCATGAAGTGATGGGACCGGATGCCATGATCTTCATTTTCTGAATGTTGAGCTTTAAGCCAACTTTTTCACTCTCCACTTTCACTTTCATCAAGAGGCTTTTGAGTTCCTCTTCACTTTCTGCCCTAAGGGTGGTGTCATCTACATATCTGAGGTTATTGCTATTTCTCCCGGCAATCTTGATTCCAGCTTGTCTTTCTTCCAGTCCAGCGTTTCTCATGATGTACCCTGCATATAAGTTAAATAAACAGGGTGACAGTATACAGCCTTGACGAACTCCTTTTCCTATTTGGAACCAGTATGTTGTTCCATGTTCAGTCCTAATTATTGCTTCCTGACCCACATACAAATTTCTCAAGATGTAGATCAGGTGGTCTGATATTCCCATCTCTTTCAGAATTTTCCACAGTTTATTGTGATCCACACAGTCAAAGGCTTTGGCATAGTCAATAAAGCAGAAATAGATGTTTTTCTGGAACTCGCTTGCTTTTTCCATGATCCAGTGGATGTTGGCAATTTGATCTCTGGTTCCTCTGCCTTTTCTAAAACCAGCTGCATTTCCTGTGCTGTCAAGTAGCTATGGAATAAAATCTGTTTTCACTACTTTCAGTCATGTCCAGTTGTATTTATCTTTGACAGAACCTTTCCATATATAAAGAGATGATTGAAAGCATGACTGGGAGCCATGGATATGGCAAATATCACAGGGGTTTAGTTGTTCTTTTTTAAAATTACTTGCCTCTTGCCAGGAGGGATTAAGGGATCCTCAGTTGAGTCACTCAGTCTTGTCTGATTCTTTGTGACCCCATGGACTGTAGCACGCCAGGATCCTACTGCAAGACATTATCCAATAAGAATAATAAAATAAGGCTAAAAAGGAAAACATTTAAAGTACTGAGAGAAAGAAAGTAGTTGGTTAGGGTATAGACTAAGCTGATAGCACAAAGAGATTCCAAAGGATAATGTTTAAACTAGAAAGAAGTTTATTTGTCTCTTAAGTAACAATCAGGAGATACCTTCAAGAACTGGAAGGTCTTGAGTGGAATGTCTCCACTGTGATTACCACGTGGCTTCTGTCACTCTGTCCAGGTTGGCTGCTCTGGTCTCAGCAACCCCTCTAGTGGGAAGCAGAGACAGGGGGTAGGGGAGCAGCAGAATGTCTGTCTTTTAAGGGCAAGACTTGGCAATGCTATACATCCTTCCAGGTACACCCCATTGTCCATAACTAGGCTATTTGGCCACACTTACCTGAGAGGAAAATTGAAAAAGTCCTCTCTACTTAGGTAGCCACATGCCCAACTTAAATTCTTCTTTTGAAATAAGGAGAACAGGTGGGGTTGAGGCGGACCAGGGGTGGGAAACTAACAGTCTATCACAGAGAGAACACGGATATCCGAAATTAAGAAATCTGTGAGCATTTGCAACCCTCTATCGTGGGGAGCACATTCTGCCATGCATGACAGAAGCTGGCAGTGCCCGAGTAAATGCCACCGGAAGCAGCTTGTGACCAGAAGCAAATGGGGAGGTTGTCAATGAAGACACCAGCACCCTCCCCCATGGCTGAAATAACTTGGAGGTGTACTCCATAATGTTCTCGGACTTCCATGGAGAGGAATAAGCTGTAGTTGCCTGCATGGTAACCTGCTCCCCTTCCCTGTCTGACTGCTCCAGTCCTCTGTCAGTGCTTCCTGGGATCACCTCCAAAATAAACTGCTTGCACTGGAATCTCTGTCTCAGAGTTTACTTCTGGGAGCACCCAACTAAGACCAGCTCTGGACTTCCTGGAAATCCAGAGGGAAACTAAATAATATAACTGCTGTATTTAGAAAGTAGAAAACAAATCAGTTCCTCAATTGAGACAGTCTTTCTTCCCCCGCTACCCCTGCCTGCCTTTCTAAAATAAAGCACTACTTACCATCCTATTTCCCACTGTCTGGCTTTTGTGGCGTTCATGTTGGTACTGCCTTCAGGCCGGTAAGTTCTTTGACACTTTATTTCCTTTTGCGCTGGCAAAGTGGCTCACAGATAGTTGAGACTAAGTAGGTGTTTGAATTATGAAAATATGAACATTGTCCAACATACATAGAAATGGAGACTCAGTTAGGGGACATGACTGGCCACATGTTCCATGCACAGTGACCAGGGAAGCCAGAACTGGCTCCCAAATCTCCTGACCACTCCTCTGGTTTTCTACCACAAACACAGCATCTCCTCCTGGGTTTCATTTTATCATTTGAGTGGAGCCTGAGGCTTTTTTTTGACTATGCCAAAGCCTTTGACTGTGTAGATCACAATAAACTGTGGAAAATTCTGAGAGAGATGGGAATACCAGACCACCTGATCTGCCTCTTGAGAAATCTGTATGCAGGTCAGGAAGCAACAGTCAGAACTGGTCATGGAACAACAGACTGGTTCCAAATAGGAAAAGGAGTACGTCAAGGCTGTATATTGTCACCATGTTTATTTAACTTATATGCAGAGTATATCATGAGAAATGCTGGACTGGAGGAAACACAAGCTGGAATCAAGATTGCCGGGAGAAATAGCAATAACCGCAGATATGCAGATGATACCACCCTCATGGCAGAAAGTGAAGAGGAACTCAAAAGCCTCTTGATGAAAGTGAAAGTGGAGAGTGAAAAGGTTGGCTTAAAGCTCAACATTCAGAAAATGAAGATCATGGCATCTGGTCCCATCACTACATGGGAAATAGATGGGGAAACAGTGGAAACAGTGTCAGACTTTCTTTTTCTGGGCTCCAAAATCACTGCAGATGGTGACTGCAGCCATGAAATTAAAAGACGCTTACTCCTTGGAAGGAAAGTTATGACCAACCTAGATCGCATATTCAAAAGCAGAGACATCACTTTGCCAACAAAGGTTCGCCTAGTCAAGGCTATGGTCTTTCCTGTGGTCATGTATGGATGTGAGAGCTGGACTGTGAAGAAGGCTGAGCGCCGAAGAATTGATGCTTTTGAACTGTGGTGTTGGAGAAGACTCTTGAGAGTCCCTTGGACTGCAAGGAGATCCAACCAGTCCATTCTGAAGGAGATCAGCCCTGGGATTTCTTTGGAAGGAATGATGCTAAAGCTGAAACTCCAGTATTTTGGCCACCTCATGCAAAGAGTTGACTCATTGGAGAAGACTCTGATGCTGGGAGGGATTGAGGGCAGGAGGAGAAGGGGACGACAGAGGATGAGATGGCTGGATGGCATCACTGACTCGATGAATGTGAGTCTGAGTGACCTCCGAGAGCTGGTGATGGATAGGGAGGCCTGGCGTGCTGCGGTTCATGGGGTCGCAAAGAGTCGGACACGACTGAGCGACTGATCTGATCTGATCTGAGGCTTTTAGCAGGAGAAGCATATTTGTTGGTATTAAAAATATACCGGTCTTGAGTGAGCCAGGGCCTCTTCCCTTAGGCCCATTAGATCTGAAGGATTGTGTTTGTTGCTACTTAATTTTTCATATCGTGCAAGATGAGACCTAAATGTAGCCAAGAAGACTATAGATTCTAGGCATTTGGGCTATTCAGAGTCATAGAATGCATTAATTGATTATGGCAAACCCCAAACACAGAATCAAGTCTGTGTTTCCATAAATTCCTCCTGGAAATAGTAGCACCTTGAAGCCTTGGAGCGTGGGCAGGGTGAGAGTCAATTTAGCCTATAGTGGCTCTGCAGAGAGTGAAGACCAAAGACTTCACGAACAACCCAACAGCAAGTCAGCCAGCGAAGGAGAGGTCTAAGGCCCACAGCCTGAAGTTAAAACATCGGCAGTATCACTCCTCTTGGTCTGGGGAGGGGGAATTCATCCAAAGGCAGGTACAACTTCAAAAATATCAGTTGTTATGGTTAATCTGTCTTGGGGCCTAAAGTCTGTCAGCTTCTGAGCTGCCTCTAGATCAGGTATCGTTTTGTGATGGGGAAAAAAAAAAAAAAAAACAGCCACACATTCACTGGTCCTTTAAATTTCTTTGCAAAATTCTCTCATTTACCTCTCTCCACCTTAAATATCTATAAATCAATTTTAAATTGTTTTATTACATAAATAACATGTTCAATGAAACTATTTTCAGAAAATATAAACAGAAAGAAAACTGAAGCTGCTTGAAAAGTCACCACTGTTAACATTTTAGTATATCCTTCCAGACATACACACACAACTTGATTTAATGGGTGCATATTATTTCATTCTGAGGATAGACATAAACTTTTCTTAGGTTGGCCAAAAAATTCGCTTGGATTTTCCATACCAGCTTTCCAAAATCTGAACGAAATTTTTGGCCATCCTAATACACCCAGTTCTAAGCACTGGGTCCTTCTTTGCATTTTGCTATTTTAGAGAGAGCTGGGGGACTTCACTGGAGGTCCACTGGTTAAGAGTCCACTTTGCAATGCAGGGTACATGGTTTGGTCCCTGGTCAGGGAACTATGATCCCATGTGCTGCTGAGCGACTAAACCCTAGAGCTGCAACAACTGAGCCAGTGTGCACCGGCACCCACAGACCACAACTAGAGACTCTGTGCCTCAGCAAAAGAGCCCACACCATACAACAAAGATCCTGCATGCTGCAACTAACTTCAGACAAGCCAAGTAAATATTAAAAAATAAACGAATAAAGTAAAAAGAGCTGGGATAAATATTTTAACCAAGTCTTTGTTATTTCATCAGTAAGTAGCTCCAAAAGAGAAGAATGTTCATTTAAAAAATAGCATAGCAATAACAATACTATTGCCACACCTAAGAAACTAAACAATAATTCCATAATATCATCAAATGTTAAATGTACAGACTTCTCCAATTGGCTCATAAATGTTTGATGTTTTTAGTAACCACTTGGGTAACTACATCTTGATTATGTGCCTAAGTAGCTCTTCAGGATAAATGCTTAGATATGAAAAATGACTGGGTCAAAGGTATGTTATACCTAGATCGAGAAAGATATTCTCACTTATTAGCCTTAAACAGTCCAAAAGCACATTTTGTAAGAATGTGTCTGGGGATGGAATAAGGAAGGAATCTTTTTATTTGAAGCTTTCATTTACTGATGACAGAGGCAAGATAATACTCTGAAAGGTTTCTAGGGATTTACTATAATAAACCCCAGGCTGATTTCCCTGCTGCCTCTTTTCATCAGCGTCAGTGGGGTCAGGAGTTCTTCCCATTAGATTAATTAGCTTCTCCAGAGGAGCATGTGCCCCTCCTCAAGAGCCAGGTGGTCTTTCTGAAAGAGCTGGGAGTTCTCACTCAAAATCTATCTGTAGAACTCATTATCTTCCTAATAGGAAGATCTGTATTTCACTCCACTGACATTTCTGTGCCACCCGGCCCTCTCAATGCTAAGCTATTTGCTGTTTTATATTTATCTAAATTTATATTTAGGGCTTGCCTGGTGGCTCAGATGCTCAAGAATGTGCTTGCAATGTGGAAGACCTGGGTTCGATCCCTGGTTGGGAAGATCCCCTGGAGGAGGGTATGGCAACCCACCTGGAGAATCCCCAAGAACCGAGGGACCTGGTGGGCTACAGTCCACGGAGTTGTGAAGAGTCGGACACAACTTAGTGACTAAGCACAGCACAAATTTATGTTTATAATTTACATAGAAGCTGAAGTGTAGTGGAAACCGCTAGACAGATCTGGATTCAGGTTTACTGTGTCACCTTGGGGCTTCCCAGGTGGCTCAGAGGGTAAAGAATCTGCCTGCAACACAGGAGACCCGGGTTTAATCCCTAGATTGGGAAGACCTCGTGGAGAAGGAAATGGCAACCCGCTCCAGTATTCTTGCCTAGAGAATTCCATGGTCAGAGGAGCCTGGTGGGCTACAGCCCAGGGGGTCACAAAGAGTCAGACACCACTGAGAGACTAACACACTTGGGCAGATTACTTTCCTTTTCTAAAATTCAGTTATTTGTAAGCATAATGATAGTTTCCTCAGGCTGCTACAAGGATGAAGTAACTTGGCTACTTCAATAGATATTTGTTTAATGAGTGAATATTTGCTTACTAGATTCTTAGGGGGGTTTTGTTGTTGTTGTTTATTTGCTTTTAGCTAGAAGAAATCTTAGTGCTGCTGCTGCTAAGTCGCTTCAGTCGTGTCCGACTGTGTGCAACCCCATGGACAGCAGCCCCCCAGGCTCCTCTGTCCACGGGATTCTCTAGGCAAGAATACTGGAGTGGGCTGCCATTTCCTTCTCCAATCTTAGTGCACATCCTCTTTATTTTAGAAACAAGAAAACTAAGTTCAGAGAAAATGTGACATTTGGTCTTTCAGTCATTCGTTTAACAAACATTTATTAAGCACTGAGTCTGTGTCAGGCACCAAATATATGATAATTAGCAACAGATGGCTGCTGCTTTCAAGGGTAAAGAAGGATAGACAAGTTTTAAAAAGCACTAGACTGAGCTAATACATGGTATTATAGAATTGTCTAGCGCTCTGTTGCTCAATATGGTAGCCACTAGCTCTGTGTGGCTATTTAAATTGCAGTTAACTTATAATTCAATTAAATCAAAGTAAATTTCAGTTTATGAATCACATCAATCATTTTTCAAGTGCCCAATGGCCACATACGGCCAGCAGCTACTGTATTGGACAGTGCAAATATAGAACACTTCCACTACTGCAGAAAGTTCTATGGCATAGAGCTACTTTTGACCTTCTCCCCAGAATAATATTCATATGCATATATACTTCAAATTCATACAATTTCAGGGTGTTTGCACCTTGGTCTGATAGCGTCTTACCATACAGGTAAGAGATGGGCATTGGTAACTAAAACTCAAAGATAGGAGTTTTACTATAAGCCAGAGGCCAAACTTGTCAAAATTTCAGCTTAGAACAGTTTCTGGCTGAGTTGGCTGCAGCAGAATAATGAGTCACTTGTTCACCTCAACAGGGATGGGCTCCATTTCCTGTGCCTCGTGGGGAGCCCTGTGGTTGTCTGGGGTTATGTGGCCACAGGCTGATGTGTGCACACTTCAGACATTGGGAGAGAAAGAGAGGTTCTCACAGCCTCCCTGAGATTGCAGTGAAACTAGATCATTTCTCTCACAATTTACCTGCAGTCTCTTTAACTGAAGGTGTTACAAGGCTTTCGCTTCCAGTAGGCCGTGTTCACTCTGTGATCACTTACTGCATGCTCTCTATGTCCCAAGGATTGGGCTATAGACAGGAAGATGTTTAAGACAAGAAGTTCACAATCTAGTATAGGAGACAAACGTAGAACCAGCTAGTCATAACCAAAGCAACACCAATGAAATAAGTACTAGAACAGACAAGTGTGTTAGTCACTCCGTCGTGTCCGACTCTTTGTGACCCCATGGACTAGAGCCCACCAGGCTCCTCTGTCCATGGGATTCTCCAGGCAAGAATACTGGAGTGCGTTGCCATTCCCTTTTCCAGGAGACTGGAACAGGCAAGATACTGTGAAATTGGAGAAAGGGAGAGGTTAAATTCAATTCAGGGAACTAGGGAAGGCTTGATAGAGGCATTTGAGAGCAGCCCTACAGATAGTCCCTGGAGAAGCAAATGGCAACCCACTCCAGTATTCTTGCCTGGAGAATCCCATGGATAGAGGAGCCTGGTGGTCCATAGTCCATGGGGTTACAAAGAGTTGGGCACAATTGCGTGATTACCGCTTTCTACAGATATACTTAAGAGTAGCCTGGAATATGCTGTCACTGGGAATTACTTCACATTCAAATTCTAGGAGTCTGCAAGTCTTCTGTACGGGTTGTGACTTATCCCACTCTTTATTTCATATTGCACTTGCTCTGTCTCCCTGGAGACTTTCGTCTTCTTCTCAAGGTCCTTCACGCACATCCAGGTGGGGCTCTACGGTTAAGTTTTCAGCCCATTTTTGTCAACACTACCTTGTTCTCTGTATTTATCTGTCTTGCCCGTTCCCAAACTCGCCTTGTTGTAATCAAGGTCATTTATTCAGCATAAGTTCTCTCACCAACTCTCTACTCTTTGTCTATTTCTTTGTCTCTTCCCCAATTCTCTCTCCCGCCCCCAGCCTCTTTGAAGGGGTGATTCTTTTCCACATGTAACTCATCCCATCCTTTCCCTCCTCTTCCAGAATCTAGTTCTATATCTTATTGCCTCTTACGTCTTCAGGTTTCATTGCTTATAATCGACTCTCTTCTTAGGGGCAGATCCAGGTGTTGTAGGGCCTGAAGCTTATTCAATCTTGGGAGCTTTCTTCAAGAAAAAGAACACAGAATTACAAATATCAACTTAAAAAAAAAGTTAATATTTATTTAGAAGGGGCCTGTGCCTGTGTAAGGGGCCTTGAAGTTTGAGGGACACAGTAATTCCACTTCTGTTCATACTATAATAAAAACAACGTGTGCATGCTCAGTCGCTTCAGTTATGCCCAGCTCTTTGCAACCTTACGGACCACAGCCCACCAGTCTCCTTGGTCCATTGGATTCTCCAAGCAAGAATACTGGAGTGGGTTGCCATGGCCTCCTCCAGGGGATCTTCCCTACCCAGGGATCAAACCCTCATCTCTTATGTCTCCTGCACTGGCAGGCAGGTTCTTTACCACTAGAGCTGCCTGGGAAGCCCCATATCAGCTCTAAGATCTAGCAGTTCTACCTTAGATATATCCCTAGAATCAATATAGTCCTTTCCACGCTCACTGCCATTTCTGTTTCAGTGCTTCTCATTGTTGACTTGGACCAATCCAAAAGACTCTGTTGTTTGGAGCTGGAGAATGTCTGAGTTAGATGTGACTCGACCCGTGGAATTAATGGCATGCCAAATCTAGATCTGGGTTTCCTGCCTCTTCTTCATGGCTACCTTACAGTTTTAAACCCCCTGTGATCTATTTTGTGCCAAATTAATCTTCTGAAAAGTGATGACTCTCATTAAATGAAACTGTAGTCATCCTGGAGCGGTATTAGGATTTCAAGATCTGGGCTCAAATAGCATCTCAGCTTTATCTTTCCTTTTGGTCCCTTCCTGTACTACACAATCAGCTGGTCTCTTGGATGTTCTCTGAGAATGGCTGTACTTTTATCCAGATAATTTCTAGAATTAAATTCTTCCTTCTCCTTCCTTCTCAACAATATGTCCTTTGTTGTTGTTCAGTCACTCAGATGTGTCTGACTCTTTGTGACCCCATGGACTACAGCACACCAGGCTTCCCTGTCCTTCACTATCTCCCAGAATTTGCTCAAACTCATGTCCATTGAATCAGTGATACAATCCATCCCATCCTCTGTCCACTTCTCCTCCTGCCCTCAATCTTTCCCAGCATCAGTGTCTTTTCCAATGAGTCGGCTCTTTGCTTCAGGTGGCCAAAGTATTGGAGCTTCAGCATCAGTCCTTCCAATGAATATTCGGAGTTGATTTCTTTTAGGATTGACTGGTTTGAGCTCCTTGCTGTTCAAGGAACTCTCAACAGTCTTCTCCAGCACCACAGTTTGAAAGCATCAATTCTTTAGCATTCAGCCTTCTTCATGGTCCAACTCTCACATCCATATATGACTACTGGAAAAACCATAGCTTTGACTATACAGACCTTTGTTGACAAAATGGTATCTCTGCTTTTTAATATACTGTCTAGGTTTGTCACAGCTTTCTTCCAAGGAGCAACTGTTTTTTAATTTCATGGCTGCAGTCACCATCCATGGTGATTTTGGACACCAAGAAAATAAAGTCTGTCACTGTTTCCATTTTTTCCCCATCTATCTGCCTTGAAGTGATAGGACCAGATGCCATGATTTTTGTTTTTTGAATGTTGAGTTTTAAGCCAGTTTTTTCACTCCCCTCTTTCACCATCATCAAGAGGCTCTTTAGTTCCTCTTCATTTTCCACCATAAGGAAATCTTATGATATTTCTCCCAGCAATCTTGATTCTAGCTTGAGCTTCATCCAGCCCAGCATTTCTCATGATATACTCTACATATAAGTTAAATAAGCAAGGTGACGATACACAGCCTTGACATACTCCTTTCCTAATTTTGAACCTGTCCGTTGTTCCATGTACAGTTCTAACTGTTGCCTCTTGACCTGCATACAGGTTTCTCAGGCGGCAGGTAAGGTGATCTGGTATTCCCATCTTTTCAAGAATTTTCTCCAGTTTTTATGATCCACACAGTCAAAGGCTTTAGTGTAGTCAATGAAGTGGAAGTAGAAGTTTTTCTGGAATTCCCTTGCTTTTTCTATGATCTAGCAGATGTTGTGCTCTGATGTTGTCTTTATTTATGAGTCTGAAGTAGACACTGTGGTTGACTCTCCAGTATCTGTTTCATTCCAAATGACAGGAAGGCCAGTGAGAGATCCCATCCATTTATAACTGTGATTGGTTTCAGATCATATCAGATCAGTCACTCAGTCGTGTCCAGCTCCTTGCGACCCCATGAGTCGCAGCACGCCAGGCCTCCCTGTCCATCACCAACTCCCAGAGTTCACTCAGACTCATGTCCATCGAGTCAGTGATGCCATCCAGCCATCTCATCCTCTGTCATCCCCTTCTCCTCTTGCCCCCAATCCCTCCCAGCATCAGAGTCTTCTCCAATGAGTCAACTCTTCGCATGAGGTGGCTAAAGTACTGGAGTTTCAGCTTTAGCATCATTCCTTCCAAAGAAATCCCAGGGCTGATCTCTTTCAGAATGGACTGGTTGGATCTCCTTGCACTCCAAGGGACTCTCAAGAGTCTTCTCCAACACCACAGTTCAAAAGCATCAATTCTTCGGGGCTCATCTTTCTTCACAGTCCAACTCTCACATTCATACATGACCACTGGAAAAACCATAGCCTTGACTAGATGAACCTTTGTTGGCAAAGTAATGTCTCTGCTTTTGAATATGTGATCTAGGTTGGTTATAACTTTCCTTCCAAGAAGTAAGCTTCTTTTAATTTCTGCAGTCACCATCTGTAGTAATTTTGGAGCCCAGAAAAAGAAAGTCTGACACTGTTTCCACTGTTTCCCCATCTATTTCCCATGAATTGATGGGACCGGATGCCATGATCTTCATTTTCTGAATGTTGAGCTTTAAGCCAACCTTTTCACTCTCCACTTTCACTTTCATCAAGAGGCTTTTGAGTTCCTCTTCACTTTCTGCCATAAGGGTGGTGTCATCTACATATCTGAGGTTATTGATATTTCTCCCGGCAATCTTGATTCCAGCTTGTCTTTCTTCCAGTCCAGCATTTCTCATGATGTACTCTGCATAGAAGTTAAATAAACAGGGTGACAATATACAGCCTTGACGAACTCCTTTTCCTATTTGGAACCAGTATGTTGTTCCATGTTCAGTCCTAACTGTTTCTTCCTGACCCACATACAAATTTCTCAAGAGGCAGATCAGGTGGTCTTGTATTCCCATCTCTTTCAGAATTTTCCACAGTTTATTGTGATCCACACAGTCAAAGGCTTTGGCGTAGTCAATAAAGCAGAAGTAGATGTTTTTCTGGAACTCTCTTGCTTTTTCCATGATCCAGCGGATATTGGCAATTTGATCTCTGGTTCCTCTGCCTTTTCTAAAACCAGCTTGAACATCTGGAAATTCACGGTTCACATATTGCTGAAGCCTGGCTTGGAGAATTTTGAGCATTATTTTACTAGTGTGTGAGATGAGTGCAATTGTGCAGTAGTTTGAGCATTCTTTGGCATTGCCTTTCTTTGGGATTGGGATGAAAACTGACCTTTTCCAGTCCTGTGGCCACTGCTGAGTTTTCCAAATTTGCTGGCATATTGAGTGCAGCACTTTCACAGCATTGTCTTTCCGGATTTGGAATAGCTCAACTGGAATGCCATCACCTCCACTAGCTTTGTTCGTTGTGATGCTTTCTAAGGCCCACTTGATTTCTCATTCCAGGATGTCTGACTCTAGGTCAGTGATCACACCATCATGATTATCTGAGTCGTAAAGATCTTTTTTGTACAGTTCTTCTGTGTATTCTTGCCACCTCTTCTTAATATCTTCTGCTTCTGTTAGGTCCATACCATTTCTGTCCTTTATCTAGCCCATCTTTGCATGAAATGTTCCTTTGGTATCTCTGATTTTCTTGAAGAGATCTCTAGTCTTTCCCATTCTGTTGTTTTCCTCTATTTCTTTGCAGTGTTCGCTGAAGAAGGCTTTCTTATCTCTTCTTGCTATTCTTTGAAACTTTGCATTCAGATGTTTATATCTTTCCTTTTCTCCTTTGCTTTCCATTCTCTTCTTTTCACAGCTATTTGTAAGGCCTCCCCAGACAGCCATTTTGCTTTTTTGCATTTCTTTTCCATGGGGATGGTCTTGATCCCTGTCTCCTGTACAATGTCACGAACCTCATTCCATAGTTCATCAGGCACTCTATCTATCAGATCTAGGCCCTTAAATCTATTTCTCACTTCCACTGTATAATCATAAGGGATTTGATTTAGGTCATACCTGAATGGTCTAGTGGTTTTCCCTACTTTCTTAAATTTCAGTCTGAATTTGGCAATAAGGAGTTCATGATCTGAGCCACAGTCGGCTCCTGGTCTTGTTTTTGCTGACTGTATAGAGCTTCTCCATCTTTGGCTGCAAAGAATATAATCAATCTGATTTTGGTGTTGACCATCTGGTGATGTCCATGTATAGAGTCTTCTCTTGTGTTGTTGGAAGAGGGTGTTTGTTATGACCAGTGCATTTTCTTGGCAAAACTCTATTAGTCTTTGCCCTGCTTCATTCCGTATTCCAAGGCCAAATTTGCCTGTTACTCCAGGTGTTTGTTGACTTCCTACTTTTGCATTCCAGTCTCCTATAATGAAAAGGACATCTTTTTTGGGCGTTAGTTCTAAAAGGTCTTGTAGGTCTTCATAGAACCATTCAAATCAGCTTCTTCAGCGTTACTGGTTGGGGCATAGACTTGGATTACTGTGACATTGAATGGTTTGCCTTGGAGACAAACAGAGATCATTCTGGTGTTTTTGAGATTGCATGCAAGTACTGCATTTCGGACTCTTTTGTTGACCATCATGGCCACTCCATTTGTTCTGAGGGATTCCTGCCCACAGTAGTAGATATAATGGTCATCTGAGTTAAATTCACCCATTCCAGTCCATTTCGGTTTGCTGATTCCTAGAATGTCGACATTCATTCTTGCCATCTCTTGTTTGACCACTTCCAATTTGCCTTGATTCATGGACCTGACATTCCAGGTTCCTATGCAATATTGCTCTTTACAGCATCAGACTTTGCTTCTATCACCAGTCACATCCACAGCTGGGTATTCTTTTTGCTTTGGCTCCATCCCTTCATTCTTTCTGGAGTTATTTCTCCACTGATCTCTAGTAGCATATTGGGCACCTACTGACCTGGGGGAGTTTCTCTTTCAGTATCCTATCATTTTGCCTTTTCATACTGTTCATGGGGTTTTCAAGGCAAGAATACTGAAGTGGTTTGCCATTCCCTTCTCCAGTGGACCACATTCTGTCAGATCTCTCCAGGGGTAGGCTTTTGATACATTTCTGGCCAATGACACAGAAGAGAAGCCAGTGAGTATATTCTCAGAAAAGTCTGTCTTGGAAGGAGACATGGAATAAACAGTCCTTTCTGATTTGGATATTCTTGTGTCTGGTAACCTTAAAGAACACTTCCAGCCACCTTGCTCTCAGCTTGACAATGGAAACAGTCTGGGCTCTTGATATCATTGAAGATGCTCAAAAAATGATTGTTAAATTTCACAATCATTTTTTTCAGGTCTGCTGTGTTACAAGCCCTAAAAGGGCTAGAAATGTAAGTAGCTGAAACTCCAGTACTTTGGTCACCTTGTGCGAAGAGTTGACTCATTGGAAAAGACTCTGATGCTTGGAGGGTTGAGGGCAGGAGGAGAAAGGGACGACAGAGGATGAGATGGCTGGATGTCATCACCGACTCAATGGACGTGAGTCTGAGTGACCTCTGGGAGTTGGTGATGGACAAGGAGGCCTGGTGTGCTGCAATTCATGGGGTCGCAGAGAGTCGGACACAACTGAGCGACTGAACTGACTGATAGTTCCTGAATTCAAGAAGCTTAAAGTCTAGCATTGGAAAAAAAAACACTGTATCCTGGAGCAAATAACAAAAAACTGACTTAAAATGGTCTGGACAATAAGGAAATATATTACTTCACACAATAAGAGGTCCAAAATCAGGGCAGGCACTAGGATTGGTTGACTAAAGCTTCTTCTGTGACATCTTATGACTTCTCTTCTGTGTCATTGACCAGAAATGTGTCACAAGCCTGCCCCTTAACCAATTACAGGAAAATGGATAGGATCCCTCATTGAATTTCCAGTCATCTGGGATGGAATGCATATTGTGGAGTCAACTTAATTAGGGTTTTCCTGGTGGCTCAGTGGTAAACAATCTGCCTGTCAATGCAAGAGATGTGGGTTCGATCCCTGGGTCAAGAAGATCCCCTGGAGGAGGAAATGGCAATCCATTCCAGTATTATTGCCCGCAAAATCCCATGGACAAAGGAGCCTGGCAGGTTACAGTCCATGGGGATGTGTGTGTGTGTGTATTTCTGAGATATAAAAGTGTTTACAATTTATAAAGCTTTCGATTTTCTCATAGCAATTTAGAGATAAAGATTAGAGAGATTAAATAACTTATTCAGGGAATTTTATTTCTCAAAGTCATACCAAGTTCTGAACAGTTTGTTCCTCTTTGTCTCGAATCCTTGTCTGTGACTACCATGCTTATTAGGAGTAACAGAGACAAGAAAAAAGAAGCAGCAAGCTACATGTGTGCCTAACCCAACAGTAATGCCAATGCTAGTTATTTCTGGCTCAGAGTTTGGCACTGGAATCCATTCTTCTTTCTCTCAGTCCCAGTTCATAATGGTGCCCCTAGTTCCAGGGCCAGGAATCCCCATAAATAAAACACTTTATATGCAGAGGCATTTTCCTGAGAAGATGGATCATAGCTTTTATTATATTCTCAGAGTGGTCTGTGAACCACTGGAAGGCTAAGAAACAATATAACATGATATACTATTACAGAAGTAAATGAAAATAAAAACTTTAAATATGTTCCCCATTCAGTGGACTTATTACCTCGTGTGTTTCAGTATTTTTAAAACTTTTTATTAAATTCCTTATTTTGTATTGAAGTATAGCTGATTAATGGGCTTCCCTGGTGGCAGCAGCAGGTGGCTCAGAAGGTGAAGAATTCCCATGCAATGTGGGAGACCTGGGTTTGATTCCTGGGTTGGGAAGATCCCCTGGAGGAGAGCACGGCAACCCACTCCAGTATTCTTGCCTGGAGAGTCCCCATGGACAGAGGAGCCTGATGGGCTGTCCATGGGGTCACAAAGAGTCAGACATTACTGAAATGACTAAACACATACACATAGCTGATTAATGCTATGCCATGCTATGCTAAGTCACTTCAGTCGTGTCCAACTCTGTGCGACCCCATAGACAGCAGCCCACCAGGCTCCCCTGTCCCTGGGATTCTCCAGGCAAGAACACTGGAGTGGGTTGCCATTTCCTTCTCCAATGCATGAAAGTGAAAAGTGAAAGTGAAGTTGCTCAGTCATGTCCGACTCTTAGCGACCCCATGGACTGCAGCCTACCAGGCTCCTCCGTTCATGGGATTTTCCAAGCGAGAGTACTGGAGTGGGGTGCCATTGCCTTCTCCGTAGCTGATTAATAATGTTGTGATAATTGTAAGCAGACAGCAAAGGGACTCAGTCAGCCATCATAACACATGTATCCATCCTTCCCCAGACTCCATCCCATCCAGGCTTCCACATAACATTGAGCAGAGTTCCCTGGGCCACACAGCAAATCCTCGTTGGTTTTAAATATAGCAGTGTATACCTGTCCTGGAGAAGGCAATGGCACCCCACTCCAGTACTTTTGCCAAGAACCATGGATGGAGGAGCCTGCTAGGCTGCAGTCCATGGGGTCGCTAGGAGTCGGACACGACTGAGGGACTTCACTTTCACTTTTCACTTTCATGCATTGGAGGAGGAAATGGCAACCCACCCCAGTGTTCTTGCCTGGAGAATCCCAGGGACGGGGGAGCCTGGTGGGTTGCCATCTATGGGGTCGCACAGAGTTGGACACGACTGAAGAGACTTAGCAGCAGCAGCAGTATATCTGTCCATCCCAAACTTCCTAATCCTTCCCCTGGGGAACCATAAGTTTGTTGTCTGTGTGTCTGTTCCTGTTCTGTAAATAAGTTTGTATCATATCTTTTTATGTTGTCCTGTATTTCGTTATCTAAAGGACAAGTGGATCAGGGACCACTTGTAGGTCATGGAGGAGAAGACATTTAGGCACCGGAGAAGCCTTGCTGCTGCTAAGTCACTTCAGTCGTGTCCGACTCTGCGTGACCCCATAGACGTCAGCCCACCAGGCTCTCCTGCCCCTGGGATTCTCCAGGCAAGAAAACTGGAGTGGGTTGCCATTTCCTTCTCCAATGCATGAAAGCGAAAAAGCGAAAATGAAGTCGCTCAGTCGTGTCCGACTCTTAGCGACCCCATGGACTGCAGCCCACCAGGCTCCTCCATCCATGAGATTTTCCAGGCAAGAGTACTGGAGTGGGGTGCCATTGCCTTCTCCGGAGAAGCCTTAGGTACCTCTAGTTAAGACCAGTGCAAACAAGAAGGAGGGGACATGTGTATACCTATGGTTGATTCATGTTGATATAGGGCAGAAACCAGCACAATATTGTAAAACAACTATTCTCCAATTAAAAATAAAATTTTTTAAAAAGTGCAAAAGGAAATGCAGAGCAACTTGCTCGAAAATTATTAAGACTTTCAAAATGTCTATAGCAGGGCATTAAACCTAACACAAGGCCCTTCTAACTAGGAGACTTATGCAACTACAGGTGGCATGCTAATGAAACTGGTCCTGCTTCTAGTGCATATCACTAAACACACTAAATACTCTATTAATTACCTGCCCAATTATGTTATATTCCTTTGGACTACCATGCAGCCCTCCATCCATTTCGGGAGCATTGAGAATATGCCAGGGATTGTGTTAAGTGCTGAGGATTCCAGATGGGAGCATTCATTCAGTAATACTGAGTGTCTATTATATAAAAGGCCTCATTCTAGGTCCTGGGATTATGGCTCTGGATAAGACATTCACGTTAGGGAAAACAGTGAATAAACAGGAAAAATATCAGATAGTGATAAGTGTCTAGCAAAAAATTAACATAGGATGGTATGATACAGGGTGACTAGAAGGCTATTTTAGATTAGGTGTTCAGGAAGGCCCTGAGCTAAGACTTCACTGAAAATAGGCCAGCCCTGCCTCCATGGGAGGTGGAGAGAGTTATCTTAAGCTCGAGACAGGAAAGAGGGAGAGAAAAATGAATGCCAGAGTGAACAGAGGTAGTGGGTACGGAAAGGATGAAATTGCGAGAGGTGGGAGGGAGCAGCTGGCAGGGACCAAATTACCATCATCGGTAAAAGGATTGTTTGAGAGCAAAGGAGTGGGCAGAGTCCGGCGAGAAGGTCCTGGCAGGAACTCAGGCTAGATAGAGAAGTGGTGGCTAGGTGACTAGGTGACTAGGATGAGAGTAGCGGAGATGAAGCTAAGCGGGCCGATTTGGGCCCGGAGTGTGGTCTGCAGCCTCCTATCTGGGAGGGCCCCGGGCTGGGTCAGGTGAGTGGGTGGCCCGCTCAGAGCCTCGCGGAGCCCCGCCCCTAGGGACCGGCGCGTGGCCGCTGCCCAGCCGACGTGGCCGGCGCAATAGGCCGGGCACGTGTCTGATCCCAGGCTGGGGGACAGGGGCGCACGGGGGTCTCCGGTCCTTCTGGTGATTAGGGGCCGGGGCACCAGCTGGCCTAACCCTGGCGTCCGTGGGCGCGAGCAGAGGAGATGGGCCGAGGGGAAGGGGGCTGGGTCACAGGGAGGAGGGGGCGGCCAGGCGGGCGCGCGCCTCAGCCGCGCGCACGCGCCGAAACGGGGGCGCGCATGAGCGCTGGGGAGGGGAGGGGCGGGGAGGGGGGAGGGGGGAGGAGAGGGGGCGGGGTGGGGGCAGCCCTTTCCCAGGCGGTAGCGGGGGTGGTGTCGCTGTTGCCCTTTTAAGCCACGGGGCCGCCGCCTCCTGCCGGTGGAGTCAGTTACAAAGGGAGCAGCCGCCCAGGCCGCCACACCGCCGCTCGTTGAGGCCTCGGCGTCTCTCGCCATTTTCCAGCCCCGATCCGACGCGGGCCGCGGCGGCGAGGAGAGGCGGAGCCGCGAGAGCGCGGCCCGGGCCGGCCCCGCGGGGCGGTCGCGGCCGTGACGGCGGCTCCGGGCCCGGCTCCCCTTCCGCACCCCTCCCGCCGGAGATGAGGGGAAGATGTCTGTATCAGGGCTCAAGGCCGAGCTGAAGTTCCTGGCGTCCATCTTCGACAAGAACCACGAGCGATTCCGCATCGTCAGCTGGAAGCTGGACGAACTGCATTGCCAGTTCCTGGTGCCGCCACCGGCGCCGCCGGGCAGCCCGCACTCCCCGCCGCCGCCGCTCACACTCCACTGCAACATCACGGTGAGGCGCCCGGCCGCTGCCCCTCAGGGCCGGGCCGGGGAGGAAAGGGGCGCCCTGAGTGCTCGGACAAAGGGGAGGCTGCCCCGGAGAGGCCCCTCGGACCCGGGGCGGGGCGGGGGCGGGTCCGCCCCTTTTCCCGGTGAGGGGCCCGGCTGGGGCCCCTCCGGGACTGCGCGCGGCTGGGGTGGGAGGAGGCGGACGGCGCGTTTCTCCGGCTTTCCCGGCGGGGCTGGGTTTGGGGCTGCTGGCCCCTCGCGGCCCCGGTCGCCGCACCTCGAGGCGGCCGAGTCCTCGCCGGGTCGCCATGGCCGCCCACAGCCAGGGGCCTGCCCCCGGGGGCCGCGGCCCGCGGGTCGGCTGTTGTTTGAGCCCCGGCGGGGCAGGCGAAAGGCCCTCAAGTTTGAACGCGTCCTTCTCCAGTCAGGTTTCCCTGGTTCCGTCTGTTCCCCCGATTATTCTTTAAGTTTGGGTTTAAGGAGAAACTAACATTGAAAACTGACGCGTTTGTGGGGGGAAAGTTTAGAATGCAGCCTCTGGCGCTGTTTGAATGATCCCCTTCCCGCTGGCCTGGCTCCGCGCTAACGCGTTCCGGAGGCGCGTTGGACCTTGGATGCGGCAGGTGTTCTGGGGGGATGTTTGTGTAGCCCCTCCTGTGGTAAATCGGGAGCAGGGGAAAGGAGATCCGTGCCCAAATCTACTGCCCAGAAAGATCGTTTTTATGTCTCAAAGTCGGAAAGATCCTTTAAAGCTCTCTCATTTGCTTCGTCGGAAAGCTCGTGACAAACCCGTTAAAAAAAAAAAAAAAAGTTAAATAAGTTTCCTCATAAAAGTGTATGATGAGGATGTTCATTGTGAAATGGACCTACGGTATCGGTTCCAAACTGCGGGATGTGCGGCTTATTATAACCGGAGTCAAGGTGGTGGTTTCATGTTCCTCTGTGAATACGGTTAAAGCTGCCTCTAGCGTCGTTAAACTCCCTTTGGTTAAGTTAGTAGGTAGTCCTACAGCGTACCTGGTGCTCCGGAGTCTGCAAAGGCCTTGAGGTTATGATAATATTAAAATAGTTTTAAGAATACCGGGGAGCAGGTGTATATATATATAAAGTACAATGAAGAGCTGTACTGAGGTGTTCTTTTCTAGGCGCTGGTTTCGCAAAAATGGGTAGAGCAGTCCCTGCTTTCGGAACTCAGGCTTCTTGAGGGAAGTTTTACACAACAAACTGATCAAGTTCTATGGTATGCTCGCGAAAAGCCAAAGAGAGCAATTAACTTTGACTTTGGTTGGGGGCAGGGGGCGCTTCAGAAAGGGCCTTGAGGAGAGGCGGATTTGTGGAGTTGGGTTTTCACAGGTGAGTCGAATTTTGGAAGGGCATTTCAGGCAGAGGAAACTCCATCCGGAAAAAGACACCACAGCTTTGAAAATGTGGTTGGCTTAGGAATAGAGAAGTTATAATGAGACTTGAGAAGCCCAGGATATAGGCGGGTGAAGGAGAACATTTTCCAAGAATGGAAAACAGGAAGTAGTAGTGAGCACAAAGTAGGTGATAATAAAGAGACTGGCTGATCTGAATGATGATTATTCTGGCACAAGTTGAAGTATAGCCCGGAAAAAGTAGGGCTGGTTTAAATGACAAACTGAACTTGTAGGCTCCTGGGGAGGCGCAAGCTCAGGTAAATGGGAAGAAGCATTTACCATCCAGGACTAGGAGTGGTTCTCTGAAGTGGGTGGCATTAGGAAACGTGTGTGTGGTTTTGGTTATTCTAGTGGGGGTGGGATGGTGGTGTTGCTGTGCTGAGCTGGCATTTAAGTGGCAGGGGTACAGGGATGCCAAGTGTAATATTCAGGCAGTCTGCCAGATAGAATGATCCCACTTCAAGTGCCAGCAGTGCCCTATTGAGAACCATATTGGAGGCTGATGGAGTCAGCTGCACACAAAGATACTGAATGATGACATGGATTAGGGAGTGGAGCACGAAGTGAGAGATGCCAGGCAAAAGGAGGACTTGGTGGGGACTAGGATAATGGTACCATTAATACAAACTACTCAGACTGAGGTGTCAGTGAATTATGACACATTATCAGAAGATAATTATCATTGTAGATGCTGTGTTAATAACATTGTTATGGAGAAACATCAAACATATTCAAGAACTTCAGTAGCATGGAGAAATTGCGTGTATCCAGCCTCAACAGTGATAAACTTTTGGCCAATCTTATTTCATCTCTGCCCCACCTTGGATTATTTTGAAGCAGATTCCAGACATAGCACTTGATCTGTAAATATTTCGGTGTGTATCTCTAAAAGATAAAGACTGTTTAGGCATGGCTTAGTGTTTAGATAAAATCAATACAGTTTGCTCTTGTCGATACCATTTTCTTAGAGGGGAAGGAGCAAGGAAAGAGTGGGGTTGGATTTCAAATGCCAGGATTTGTCTACTGTGTTTGATTTGCTATTATCTAAAAAGTTTTAGCTGTTAAAAATAAAAATGTACTGTTTGATCTATTTAAAAAAAAAATCTTTTCCTCTTATTCACAAATATTTATTGAGTTCTTGCCAGGCCCTGTCTTCTCCATGCTTACCAAGAAGCATCCTTAGGCACTTTCTATAATGTTTGAGTGAATGGTACCTCATTAGTTGTTCTTACACACATGCATGTCAATTTGAGTAATCCTCTAAAGATATGGTGCCCCCTTTTCTTTCAGGCTTCAGCATCAGCAGTTTTCCCCATGTGGAATGTGCCCCTTTCCCCACCTCATTCTGTCTTGACACGTCTAACCATCCCCAAGGCTCTCGAGTCATACAGTGTATCTATTTCCCTTCCTGCCTCCTCTAGTCCTAACTGCTGCTTTGGTTATGTTTTTTTATATTCTGTTATAATACAGTGGTGGGTTTTTTGGAAAGTCTTTTTCATGGTGGCAGGGGAGACTATTCAGTGGTTTTGCTTTTCATCCTCCACTCAGTAAATGCTCAGTAAATATTTGTGTTGTTGGCGATATGGCCACCATTTTAACTACATTCTCTTTGAACAAAAATCTTAACTACTTAATCTTAATAAGTTAACTGTCAAGAACTGGTCAGAAGGGCAGAGAAAACATCAAGAAAGTGTCTTGCTGCTACTGCTAAGTCGCTTCAGTCGTGTCCGACTCTGTGCGACCCCATAGACGGAAGCTCACCAGGCTCCCCTGTCCCTGGATTAATGCATAAATATTTGAAAGGCCACTTAGGGCTTGATAGGAAATCTTCAATTTGACTTCACATGAAAGTGGTTTAAGAAGTTAAAAAAAAAAAACAGGTGAAAGTGTACATGTTTTTTACTCTTTAGGCCAAGGGAGTGGAACTAAATTTCTTTTCTGTTTCATAAATTTGTCCTAATCTTAGATACGAAGGGGAAAGAGGGCTAAATTCAACTTCAAGGAGTCATTTTTTTACTTGTTTTCTGTAAACTCATGATAAAAAAGTTTGTCATGCAGACTTAAAAAGTTATTTTTTTCCATTTTCAGTAAATAGATTTAATTGCCAAAGCTAACATCCAGTTGTTATAATCACACCTAAAAGCAAAGCAGCTCATTTTAATAACCTGTGCAGCCTTATTCAGAGCCAGTATAGGACTTTGTTTTAGTTCTTTTGAAATATTTAGCATAACTTGACAACTCCATTACACCTTTTATGGACTTCTTGGCATCTGGGAACTCTTGGTAGAGATTCACTGTTTTAAAGTGAGAAATTCCCCACCTTCCCGCACCCCCCCCCCCCGGAAGTAAATTAGCTGGTAAACAAATAAAACCTCATAGTACTTTATTATTTGTATAGCATAAATCATTAGTCTTTCTATATGAGTAGCTTTGCCAGGCTATTTGTGGTGGAACATTTTTTTGTTTAATTAAATTTCAATTCATCATTGCCAAAAAGGGTACTCTTTTCCCCACCCCAACATCAAGATACTAATTTAAAAATGTTAGAGCTCTGAGTTTAGCAGATGGGAAAAAAAATTTTAGTCTTAGCCTTTGGGACCTCAATCAAACTACTACTTTCACTGTATTTTTCTATGAAATAGATAATACTTGTTGATCCACATGAGAACGTATTTAGGAGAATTCTCTAACAGTAATAATCTCTATAAATATAGAAGTGATGATGTCATTAGTAGCTGAATAACACTGGTTTGAAAATACTTTTTAATAGCTTTTCATGGGAAATGAACCAGTGCTGTTAATTTAATTTTTGATGTTTCTTGTCTTTACACTGATAAAAAAAAAGTAGCCCTGACAATGTTATACAAGAGAAGTAACAAAACTTGACTGAAAAGCCCAAGACCTTTTCTTTGGTCTATTCTCCTGGGACAGATTGCTTTTTCAGTTTGAACTCCTGGAGAATCTTTTGGAAGTATCAGAACTGTCATGTTAAGTGCTTAAATGGTACTTTCACTCCAGAGGAATCATGGTTTCCATTCATTTGACCAGTTTATAATATAGAGTCAAATTCCTAATTTGTATCTATTCTCCCTCATCCCCATTTTTATGACCTTTCTTGAAAGGAACAGATATATGAAGAGGAGATTTAGGTTTCCATTTTGTGAATGGTGTATCCTTTAGTAATTTGATTTTTTTTTTTTTTCTTTGTTGAACTTCCTTAGACCTGGAAAAGGATAGTGTTAGATAAATGTCAGCTAGTTGAGGGGCTGGGAATTGAATTTAAATAGTCCCTGCCAAATAAAGCATTATTGGAGAATCAGAGTGGTAAAGCAGAGGTCCCTTTTTCCAAGGCCATTGTAATAGTGTTCTGTGTTCTCTTCTAAAAGATTATTTTGAAAGACAAAGCAGACTGGGAACCAAGGAAACCAGGGGGTTTCTACAGATTCAGTGGTTTGAATCTTTTTCAACACTTTTGATTTCTCTGCTTCAATTCATTTAGAATGAAGTTTTAATTAGCTGTAATTTGCTCCTCAAACAGTTAACATTTTTCAAATCATAGGAGTGTATATGCAGTATTCTTTTACCAAATATTAGTGTATTTACTCTGCTTCTGTGGGTTTCAGTCATGTTAGATACTTGGTTGTACATTGTTTACTTGTAAAATGATTATCAGGGAACAATCTCTTTTTTTTTTTTTTGGGGGAGGGGATAGCTTTTTTAATGTTGTCAGGTCATTTAGGATTTTATATGGTACCATATGGTAATTCTGTAAGTTTATTTCATTCTCCATCCCACATTTATTGAACGGCAAAGTGTAAAAATAATGTGTCCTATAACTGTTCTCCAGAAGTGTTACACTTGTTAGACCTCTGAACCTTCAACAAGAAGTATGTGCGTCAATTTTCAAAAAGTTAAGACACAGCCATCTCCAAGGATTTCATATCATTTGAAAAAATACCAGAAACTGAGCATTCTGGCAGGCAGTTTTGCTGGCAGGTGCTTGATATAGAGCTGCACATTGGTCTTGTAGTGGATATATGTGGAAAATAGATAGTTATTTCTGAACAAGGCAAGCTCCTTAAACAATGAGAAGCAAAGAGGTTGGTTTGATTAACCTTGAGTTATGTTGTCTTAGATTAGGACAACAACACAACATTTTATGGTGGCAGTGGTGGTGAGCTTCTTTGTAATTTGTCCAATTATGGTAACTTTTAGGGTGGTGGTCACAGACAACTTCATCCTTCAAGCCTTAAAATTACTATAAAAACAATAGTATTAATAAAATTGAGGGAAAACAGGGCCCCTGAATAATTAGATGCTTAGATAATTGTCTAAAATTTTCATAACTGGTGAGAAAGAGCTGTGTTAGAAGCATTTAAACATTTAATGTGGGGAAGGTTGCTTGAACTTATATTGGGATTTTTCAGCACCATCCATTGTTTAAAAATTGTATATCATGGGTCATTTTAAAGAGAAAAGGAAACTATCTTTTCAATATAGAAAGCTTAGTTATTAATCTTTTAAAAATTTAAAAGCTTGAAGTATAGGAGGTTGAAAAAATTAATGCTTAGGTTTCTAAGTTTCAATAATAATTTTAGATGCCTTTCAAAGTATGTGGATTGTCTTTTAAACATTACACTGAACAAGCCTTGACCATGATGTAGAATTTGTGCTGAAGGTTCAGTTTCCAGAGGTGATGGTAGTAGATATTTTATAATGTGGAAGACAAGACATTTTTATTAAGAAATCTAGAAACCAGATAAGCAAAACTAGAAAAAAAATCGCCTGTAATTCTACCATTCAGAACACACCACTATCCAAACTTTGATGTATGTGTTGTCAGCTGGTCATATTTTTTATCTTACATTTATGTAGATTCCCTCTCTCTTAAAAAAATCAGATTATTTTATAATCTGATTTTTTTTTTTACTCAATAATATTGTAGACCTTTGTAGTAACCATTACTCTACAATGTCTTCAATTATTTGTGTGCTGTCTTATTATATGACTTTAGCGTTGAGTCAGTCATGTCATCAGTGGTTTCTGTTTTTTTTCTGTTTTAAATAATGCCTTAAACATTACTGCTGCTGCTGCCGCTAAGTCACTTCAGTCATGTCCGACTCTGTGCGACCCCGTAGACGGCAGCCCACCAGGCTCCCCTGTCCCTGGGATTCTCCAGGCAAGAACACTGGAGTGGGTTGCCATTTCCTTCTGCAATGCATGAAAGTGAAAAGTGAAAGTGAAGTCGCTCAGTCGTGTCCGACACTCAGGGACCCCATGGACTGCAGCCTACCAGGCTCCTCCGTCCAAACATTACTAGATCGAGCTAAATCCTCATGTATATAGGTAATATCCTTCGAAAATTTCCTAGTAGTGATAACTTTCCTTTCTTATTGATGAATTGGTTTTTGGAGATGTTGTAACACATTATATTGTGTAGGAACTTTTTTTCCCTCTCATGTAGCAGCTTTTATTTATCAGATTGGCAATAATGTTGACAAGTGTCAAGTGAAACGGGCATTCTCATAGTCAAGGCAAAAAGTGTAAATATCAGTGACCCTCTAGAAAACAGTTTGGTTTCTTTTGCTGCTGCTGCTAAGTCACTTCAGTCCTGTCCTTCTCTGTTGGTTTCTTTTAACCCTCTCCATTTAGCAAGATAAATGCTGTTTGGCCAGCATTGACCTTGTGATGCTAGATCTCTGAGAAAGAGGGCTCTAGTCCCAGAGATGGAGAAGGCAATGGCACCCCACTCCAGTACTCTTGCCTGGAAAATCCCATGGACGGAGGAGCCTGGTAGGCTGCAGTCCATGGGGTCACTAAGAGTTGGACACGACTGAGCGACTTCACTTTGACTTTTCACTTTCATGCACAGGAGAAGGAAATGGCAACCCACTCCAGTGTTCTTGCCTGGAGAATCCCATGGGCAGAGGAGCCTGGTGGGCTGCCGTCTATGGGGTCGCACAGAGTTGGACATGACTGAAGTGACTTAGCAGCAGCAGTCCCAGAGAAGACCCAGATTTGCCTAGTTTAGCTCATCTGACAGCTAATCAGGAATAGGATAGGCTGGTAGAGACCAGTGATCAGGTTTTGGGTCAAGAGAGGAAGTTAGGAAGATGGAAAGGAGATAGGAAAAGTATCCTCAGTGGAACCACATTAATACAGAATGGTAAAAGGATGTTTCTTCCAAGGAAGAAATTCTGAAAGTGAAGGGGGAAAAGGTTGGTGGATGGGGACAGGCAGCAGTTTTAATGAGAATAGTGGCACAATTTTACATTTTTGGGGAGGTTAAACTCTTTGATATCTGGTCTATCTTTTGCCTCTGCATTCAGTCTATGGTGGTATGTTGTTGTGGTTGAAATAATAAGAAAATCCAGCCTCACACAGATACTTGATTGGGAAAAGAAATATTTCAATAGCCATTTTAGATAGCTATAGACATTCTTTTTGGATACTGTACCCAAACTTGGTTTTTCTTGGATTTTGACTGGATCTTTCACCCTTGCATGATATGACATCATGCGTTATTATTTGGAAAATATTAGTTTGCTGGAATCTTATAAATGTTAATACATTTCATTATATAACATAACATTATATCCATTAATATCATCATCACCGTCATCAAAATACTCTTGGGAATCTATCAGGCCCACATGGTGGAAACAGGCTTTGCAAACTTCTAATTTTTTCTTAAAAGCTTGAGTTTTATTATTGGCAATAAATACTGCCTTGAGTTTTCCTTGAAATGACAGGTTCTCTTCATTCTTTTTTTGAGAAAATACCTATCAGAAACCCGCGTTGGAATAACCGTTGTTTGTCAGTCATTCTTTCAAGTGAAAATGGTGTCCTGTCAAAGTGGTTAGTTCAGCTCACAACTCAAACACACACGTGCTCTCTCATGTATTCTGTAGGAATGCTCATGTGTGCCCATTTCATCACTTGCAATATTAAAAAGACATAAGGATTGAGATTTAGTAAAATAACTGCCTCATTATAGACATTCGTAAGTGAAATGCCTTTTTCTTCTTTGAAACACCTTTAATGCATAGTAGTGAATAATACCATGACTTCAAGTATAGTTTGGTGTCACTGCCTTTATCTGTGCTAAGCTACTCACCATTGTATTGGCACCCACATTGGTAAGAATGTTAAGTGTGCAAAAGGCAATTAACATCTTAGTATTCCTGTAGAAATAGTTTGGACCTTGGAGTCCAAGGGCCCCACTTAGAGAACTGTTAACATAGTTGCTTAGACCTACTATATATCCTGTCTTTTGTCTAGGATTAGAAAAATATGGCATAGATAGTAACTGATCTCAGTATTTCTTTTCTTTTTGTAATTTTCATAATATGGTTTTGAGGGGTTTTAGCCCGGAGCACCAATTGATATATTTTCTTTTGCTTATGCAGCACTTTAATCAATGCAATGAAGCTCAAAATGTAGTTTTTTTTTCTTCTTTTTTTAAGACTAAAGAAAACACAAATATAAAACAGAATGGTTTAGATAGTGCATTCTCCAGATTAGGCTGAAGACTGAAGAAAATGTAATATTCACTTAAGTAATTCTCACTAAAAATGGGATTAATTTTGAAGACCATCTATGTTTTAGCCTTAAAGAGGTTTGGAACACAGTAGGAGTTTGAGGGGTGGGGATACAGAAATAAACCATTGCTGAATGGATATAATGATGTTCTACTTCAATTTTTTTTCTTTGAGGAACATTTGGTAAAATGCTTTAAAAATATTTAAAAATATTCTGTGGCTCCAACTATGTTATAATTGAGATTATAATTCTCAAAGCAGTGCTTCTTTAAAACTAGGTAAAATTGTCATGTTTCTGTGACTAGATCCTAACTGCAGTTAATACTAATAATAACAGCTTTCCCTAATATGTAACAGAAAGCAGTACAATTCAACAGAGTAAATGTTAGTAGGTGGAAATGTGTAATCCTTAATTCATTAACTTTAAAAAATCAACATGTAATTGTGCTTTAAAAAAGTATATAGATAGTAATAGCATTTCTAGGTAGTATTCAGTTTGTGTGATGTAATATTGGAATTTTATGGTGTTTGAATTATTTATTGCTCTGCAACTAGTTTAGCAGCTTAAAACATTATCTCAGTATCTCTCATTATCTCATTTTGATTATGGGTCAAAAATCTGTGTGTGACTTAACTGGGTTCCTTGGCTCAGGGTTCCTGACCAGGCATTCAAGGTGTTGGCTGAGGCTATAGTCATCTCGAGGCAGGACAGGACAGTCCTCTCTACCTCCAAGTTCATTCATGCACTTGGTAGGATTCATCTCCTCAAACGCTGTTGGTCTGAGGGCCTCACATTCTAGTTGGCACTTGGTCAGAGGCCTCTTCAATCCCTTGCCCAGTGGGTTTGTATCTCTCCATAGGGAACTGTTTTCCGTTGGGGGAACAAATGAAAAAGCAAGGGACGGTAAGCAAGACAGAACTTCCCATCTTTTTGTAACCTAATTTCAGAGGTGACATCTATTACTTTACTGTATTCTGCTTGTTACAAGTGAGTTGTTAGGTCTAGGGGAGGGAATTATACACGGGGGTGAATACCAGGAGGTTAGGATTATTGGGGCCATTTTAGAGGCAGCTTATTACAGTGTTCAAGAACACAACTGACCTCGATGAGCGGGAGCCCACAGACAGTAGCTGTACAAGGAGAATGCCTGTCTCAGAGTCCAGCTCCCATGGCACGTGAGCACTGAAGGTAGCCCTGAGATAGCTGTGTTGCTGTTTGTTCTGCCTTTCTAACACTTACTGTGTTTAAGAAGTAGTCTTAACCTCATTTAAGAAATCTGTCCTTTAGAAACTACATTCTTGTTTGCAATCTGAGAAAGGAAGGGAAATTATTAGGAAAAAGGTGAAAATTAAATGGGATTGCTTTTAGGGGCCAGTTTTCTAATGGAGAAAAAAATCTCAAAGTAACTTCTGTAGTTACACTACTGAGAAGACAAGGCACACAGTGAGTGGACTTAAAAAATTAGTTTTAGCATTTGTAAGGATTTAAAAACATGTGCCTAGATATGTATTCCTTTACTTTGTTTAAAAAATTGAGTTACATCTCATCTAGATAAAGCCTAGAAATGTAGCTTTATTATACTGAAAGACGAAAAGTAGTATGGTTTAACTCTGTAGACTACTTCAAGGTTGGAAATTTTTGTTTTTGCTTTTAATTTGTTTTTGTTTCTTGAAGGGTTTATTATGATTCTAGATTTTAAAGCCCTTAAAAATGTTAAAACTGGCAAATCCATGCCATGATAGACCTTCCTTGGAAAGGAAGGAAACCCATCATCCTTGGTACTTGCATAACATTTTTTTCTGCTTTTGATGGAACAACTTTTGCAGTATATTCTCTTCTCTTTGTTTTAAATCAGACTGTAATTCCTTTTTTTAAGGCTTATAAATCATATAACATGAAGCAGGCAGGATTAAACTATAGAGCTTAATAATTTTTGTTTAAAAAATTAAAAACATGGATTTTTAATGAATTTAAAGACATGGATTTTAATGTGTTACTTTTCTGTCTGTGATATGTTTTACTTAAATTTGTGATCATCTTGCCATTTAGTGGTGGGGTTTAATTGTGTATCCAGGTTAGCCTGTATGTAAATGTGTTTAACATCAGTGTCTCCGTAACAGGAATCTTATCCATCTTCTTCACCAATATGGTTTGTGGACTCTGATGATCCAAATCTGACTTCAGTTCTGGAGCGTCTCGAAGACACTAAGAACAACAATTCGGTGAGAAAATAAACAACACTTTTTTTTTTTTTTATTGAACATAACAGAGTTCAAGTGTTAAGAGATAATATGATACAAAGCTTGATTAATGACTATTTGATAACCTAGTCTTTAGCTCCTCTTAAGTTTTTTTTTGGTCCTTCAAATTCTGTTTAGTACTTGGTTTCTCATTTTTATTCCCTGTAACTATAGTCTTAGTTTAGCTCAGGAATTAGGTTGTCTCTTTCCCATGAATCCTAATCATTAAATTAAGTAAGCATTTTTGATTGGGTCCACTATCCAAGGTAGGAAATAGAAAAAGGGAAAAAGACTGAGACAGATGTGAGGGAGAAATAATGATAGAATGACCCCAATTGATGTTTCTGTCAAGAGTCTATATAACTCTGCAGTAAAAACCAAAGGAATATAAATAAAAAATTATTTTTAATATATAAAGAAATCAGATTTCTTTGATTATAAAACTATTAAGTGACCCTTGTGAAAGAACTAGTGAAATTAAAAACAAAAGGAAAATAGAAGTCACCCTAATTTTTCTCTACCTGATAATAAACATTGTTGACATGATGGCAGTTTTTAAAAATCAGTATTTTTCTTTTGCTTGTAAAATACATATACTCTTAAACATACATTTAAATTATTAAAGTTATATCATTTGTGTTTTTCCATGATATCGCAAAGTTCTTGTAGAAGAATATCAGTCATTATTTGCAGGTGACATGATTGTTTACCTTAAATCCAAAGAAGTCAGTTGAAAAAGCAATTTTTAAGATGATTGGTTAAAAGTTCTGTTATATAAAAATCAAGTTTTCCTAAATATCAGCTATAATCAAAAAATACAGTGGACAGGTATTTTATTGACAGCCGCAATTAAAGAAAAATTAGACACCTAGGAATAAGCTTAGATGTGCAAATTTTGTTTCAAGAAAACTATAAACATTTGCTGAGTGGAATTAAAGACTTGACAACTGTGTTCCTAGATGTGCAGACTCCCATATTATAAATATGTCAGTTATCTGTAGCTTCATGTGAGTTTATAAATTGAATGCAATTCCAGTAAAAATTCCAACAGATTTATTTTTGGAACTTGACAAAATGACTCTAAAGTTTGTTTTGAAGAGTAAATAATAGTAATTATCTGACCAGATACTAAATAAAATATCAAGTACTAGCACTAAACTGTGCAGGAAACATAATCATGCAGTTGAGAATTTAGAATCGGATAAATTGAACCAAAATACTCAGTAAATAAAGGATAGATTATTTTATGAATAGTACTGGGAGAACTGACCATTTGAGGAAGTTAAAGACTTACCTCAGATTTTTGTCACAATAAGTTAGAGGTGGTTTAAACATCTGTTCTTAAAATTAAGATCAGAGGAACTTCAGTGTGAGTATTACAAGAATAATAACAAAGCCATGAAGATTAGAGGAAAAAATTAAAAGCTAGACAGACGTGTTCACATCTCCAGCAAGGGAGGGGCAACAGGACAGGTAATGAGCAACAGACATAGCCCCCCTTACCAGTGCTTCCCTTTAGGAGATTGCCTTAAAGATCTAAAGTTGTAAGTTTTATAATAGTACAAATGAGTGGGCTTATTTTTTGATGTCTAAAATAGTCCATCAAAAAATGCTCCTAAAGTAAAATGACATAGGATAAAAAATTTGGTCCAATTTTATGAACGAGTATTTATCCTCTACTCTTTCTTTGCTCTCTGCCAGTTATTTTATAATCTGGTGTCTTGATCAAATAAGCTATCTTTTCTCACGTTTAATTCATTATAATATGGATGCTGCCACCTATGTTGTACTAAAATTTTTACCCCTAGTTGCCAAATCTAAGACTACTTCTTTAGTCTTAAAGTTTCTGCAGCATTTTGATACTGTTGACTCTTTCCTTTTGAAACAGTCCTTCATTCAGCAAACACATATGCTTTACTGTCCACCAGTAAAGAGCTGGTTAAAAAAAAATTGCTGTATGGTTTTATGATAGAACATCATGTTGTTAAGAATGCAGCCAGTCTTTCCACAAGAGCACATGCAATGTTCCAAGATGTACTAACGTGAAAAAACAAGGCAAAGCGTATTTTCTATAATCTGGCCCCTTTTGTATGGTGGTTCAGTCACCAAGTCATGTCTGCCTCTTGTGATCCCATGCGCTGTAGTCCACCAGGCTCCTCTGTCTATGGGATTTCCCAAGGAAGAATACTGGAGTGGGTTGCCATTTACTTCAGGGGATCTTCCAGACCCAGGGATCAAACCCAGGTCTCCTGTGCTGCAGGCAGTCTCCTGCATTGGAAGCGGATTCTTTACTGACTGAGCCACCAGGGAAGCACGTATACAGTGCTGTAAAAAATATATAAGTAAATATATATCTATGTGTATACTGGTTTGTACATACCTTTTTTTTAACCTGGGTTTTTATAGGAAACTGTTAGCAGTAGGACACATAAAAGTGTTTTTAAAAATGTGCCTGGCTTCTGTGCCAGGCTTTGTGATAGGTGGTCAGTATACAAGACAAGTCCTGTCTCTGTCCTCTGAGGATTTCCATCAAATCACTTTCTCCTGTTTCTGTCTCTTACTACCTTGCCTTGGTCTTCTCTGAGCTCTTATTCCTTGGTCCACCTCTTTGTTCTCTTTCTGTGCTTTCTCTGAGTAATCTCTTCTACCTCCAGTACTTAAATTGTGGCCTATATTCCAATGATTCCTAAATTTGTATCTCTAGATAAAATTTTGTCTCCTGAGTTTGACACCCATTATTTGTCTATATATCACATAGATTCAGGGAATCTCACTCAGGTGTGCCATGGCTGTTGAAAATGATTACATCTAAAATTTAAGTTCATTTGCATCTTAGTACTCCACCACCCCCATCACATTTCCCCTCAAAAATTTCTCTCTGTGATTGTGCAAAATGAAAATAATGGAAGTTGTTACCCATGCCTGAATGTTGGACCTATCTTAGAATTCTTTTTTATACCAGTGTTTCCTGACCCCTGCCTCCTCAACCCCAAACTATCTAGTAAATTTCTAAGACTTGTTCATCTCCCTTCTAAATATTTCCTAAATTCTTCCCCCATGGTCTTAGTTTCTTCTTCTGATCCCTTAAACACCTTTTTGGGGGCACACGGAGTTGAAATTCCCGGGAGGTGTACGGCCCTGCTTCTTCCTGCCTGGTGCACCTCTACAACCACGTGGCCGTCTCTCCCACGGTGCTCGGGGAGCTCTTCCTGTACCCAGGGGGTGGAGTGTCCAGGTCTGTCCAGCTCACCCAGCTTCCTCTTATGTACTGAGCACAGAACAGAGCTTATCAGATGGAGAACAAATCCACAGTGGGGCTTTGCTGTTTTTTAAGCTGGAGGATACTTTTGATACTAATTTACTGCTTAGCTTTCCTCATTTTCATTTGCTCCATTGTCCACTTTGGAAAGGCTTGTTCTTTGCTTTGTTTAGCCCATTCTAATTCTGTTTCTGTTTTCCCTTGGTCCTTCATAAATCTGCTTCTTTCTCTTCATCTCTTTTCCTGGTTGGCAACATCTAGGAAACTGGTCTGACCAACTGAAGTAAGTTGCCTTATTTGCTCCCAGTCAGGTCTACTGATAGTGACCATTCTTCTGAAATCATAGTGCTAAACTTATACGTTGAAAACAATGTATATTTTTTAAACAATGAAAAATGTATTTGTGCATATAATTTACCTTGCTTACTTAAAGTAAATATGTTCTAAAAAGCTGAATTTAAAAGTGGAAAGGAGTTATTCTTTGCAGTTTTCCTAGTGAGGCCTTTTTTTTTTTTGACAAACACTTAAGAGCCTATAAGTGTCAAGTGTTTTTGCAGAAGATTTCATTTAATCTTTACCCTTATGAGAAGGTTTTAATTTCCTTATTTTCCAGATGAGGAGACTCAGACTCAGGGTATTAGGTACTGTATCCAAGGTTGCCTAGGTTCCAAGGCTCTGTCTGCTAGACCACATTTGCCTCGTACTTTCAAATGAGTGGCTGTGAAATATATTATTTTATAATCCATGTGCAACAACACTGCCTCTGTTTTCTGTAGCCTTGTTAATGTATTAATGTACTCTTATAAGTTACTAAGAAAAGAAGTTAACAACTGAAAATTAGGCAGTGTTTGGAGCTTCTCTTCCTCCGCCATTTTTTTCATGTCATTCTGCTAGGCAGCCCCTAAAATATTTCTTAAGATTGTTATTTTATCTGTAGGCTGTAATTGAGCAATAGTAAACTTTTTTTTCCATTTCCTACTGGATTAGTTACAATAGTTGTAGCATTATTCATGTCTTCTAAGGGCTCTTTAACATAATGCTTATTTACTAAAATGTGTTTTGTAGCTTCGTCAGCAACTGAAGTGGTTGATATGTGAACTCTGCAGATTATATAACCTTCCTAAGCACCTGGATGTTGACATGCTAGATCAACCACTACCCACGGGTCAGGTAAAGTAAAAATTCTCAAGTGTTTAAGAGCTAAAATACATTGTCTCATGTACAAATAAAATTAGGACGATTTCTCATTATTATACAACTTATTTAGAAGTTAGTTTTTGTTTTCCTGTTGAATTGTTTTATTTGTTTTAGATACCAAAAATAGCCTTTTCATTCTTGGGAGCTGCTGATTATATTTACTATGACAGGCAAACAATTGCCCTTGTCCCCATCACCACCTTTTTGTTGTTAATATTTCTGGTTGCCATAACTGTTCCTTGCTTCTGCAATTGTTTGCTTTTATTTACTTACCTTCACCTGAGAATGCCATCTCTCTGCCCTTTTGTGCTTCTAAAGGCCTAACTCAAATGTAATCTCCTCCATGCAGCAGAAGTACCCACTTGCTCACCACCACCTCTAATTTCTCTGGATTTCTGGATTTACCTATTTAGGTATAATTTCGTGACTTGTACTCTAAGATTTAACTCTTATACCACCCACTTACCCACCTACCTCCCCTTCCTAAAACATCTTTATATTTAGTCATTTGAATAATCATCATTAGGACTTTGTAGTGTAGTTTCCTATTATATTTCCTTTGTACAACTTTTTGCTTTGCAGTGTCTTCCTTAGTAATAATTCTTAGTTTAAAAAAGTTATGTCCTGTCTCTTTTCTGTGAGATCTCCCCTCTCTTCTTCAGCCTTTGGTTTCTTCTGTACCAGTCTCAGCAGGTTGTTTTTGGGGCTGGCTATTCAGCCATCTTGAAATTTTTCTTGTGTCTTCTACTGGAGTAGTAGATACATTGTTTTCAGATTTCATGTTTCTTTCTTGGCTTACCTCTTTTCATTTCCCTGGAGTAAAATGATTTTAGTCAAGTAAAATCTTAAGAAAACATGAAGAGATGGTACATTTCTGAGTTCTTCTTAAAAAAAAAAAAATGGCCAGACCACCTTAGGTTTGAATCTTGATTACTGCTCCTTAGTTGTATTACCTGATGAGCTTAGGCTAGTTACCTAGCAATATATTCACCAGTTTCCCATTCGCAAAATGGGAGAAATGCTAGTAATACATATATCTGGGGGAACATGTAAAGATTAATAGGTTGTTACATGTAAATCATTTAGGGCAATGCCTGGTGCATAATAAATGCCCAATAAATGTTAACTGCAATTATATTCTTCACTTGATTGATAGTTTGGTTCAATGTGTAATTCTTGGTTGAAAAAAATTTTACCTCAGAATTTCAGACTGTGCTGTTGTCTAGTCAGTAGGTAGCCATTCTTGGTCTTAGTCATCTCTGCGTGACTTTCAGGAAGCTTTTAGGACTTTGTCCTTCCCTTGGTATTCTGAAATATCACAGTGGTTTACTGAGTCGTGGTTTGTTTGGTTTTCTTTTGTTTTTGAGCACTTAGTATGATGGGTCTCGTCAAATTTGGACTCTTGAGTCTTTCTTTTTGGGTAGATGTTCTTATATTTTTTTCCTGTGGCACTTTCTCCTTTCCATTCTTTTCTTTGTTCACCTTGGAATACCTACCAATAGGATTTTAGACCTCCTTGCTTGAATCTTTGTATCTTATTATCACTATATTCTGTCTCTTTGTCTTAATTTCAAATTCTGAAACATTTACCTTTGAATTTTTGAAAATTTTATTTGAACAGTCATAACTTTATAAGTTTTATTTTGGCTCTTTATTACTGGTTAACCAGTTACTCCAGAACATAATGGCTTAAACAACAAAATGGGTGAATTTAACTCGGATGATCATTATATCTACTACTGTGGGCAGGAATCCCTCAGAAGAAATGGAGTGGCCATCATGGTCAACAAAAGAGTCCGAAATGCAGTACTTGGATGCAATCTCAAAAATGACAGAATGATTTCTGTTCGTTTCCAAGGCAAACCATTCAATGTCACAGTAATCCAAATCTATGCCCCAACCAGTAACGCCGAAGAAGCTGAAGTTGAAAGGTTCTATGAAGACCTACAAGACCTTTTAGAACTAACATCCAAAAAAGATGTCCTTTTCATTATAGGGGACTGGAATGCAAAAGTAGGAAGTCAAGAAACACCTGGAGTAACAGGCAAATTTGGCCTTGGAATACGGAATGAAGCAGGGCAAAGACTAATAGAGTTTTGCCAAGAAAATGCACTGGTCATAGCAAATACCCTCTTCCAACAACACAAGAGAAGACTCTATACATGGACATCACCAGATGGTCAACACCGAAATCAGATCGATTATATTCTTTGCCGCCAAAGATGGAGAAGCTCTATACAATCAGCAAAAACAAGACCAGGAGCTGACTGTGGCTCAGACCATGAACTCCTTATTGCCAAATTCAGACTGAAATTGAAGAAAGTAGGGAAAACTACTAGACCATTCAGGTATGGCCTAAATCAAATCCCTTATGATTATACAGTGGAAGTGAGAAATAGATTTAAGGGCCTAGATCTGATAGATAGAGTGCCTGATGAACTATGGAATGAGGTTCGTGACATTGTACAGGAGACAGGGATCAAGACCATCCCCATGGAAAAGAAATGCAAAAAAGCAAAATGGCTGTCTGGGGAGGCCTTACAAATAGCTGTGAAAAGAAGAGAAGCGAAAAGCAAAGGAAAAAAGGAAAGATATAAACATCTGAATGCAGAGTTCCAAAGAATAGCAAGAAGAGATAAGAAAGCCTTCTTCAGTGATCAATGCAAAGAAATAGAGGAAAACAACAGAATGGGAAAGACTAGGGATCTCTTCAAGAAAATCAGAGATACCAAAGGAACATTTCATGCAAAGATGGGCACGATAAAGGACAGAGATGGTGTGGACCTAACAGAAGCAGAAGATATTAAGAAGAGGTGGCAAGAATACACAGAAGAACTGTACAAAAAAGAGCTTCAAGACCTAGATAATCATGATGATGTGATCACTGACCTAGAGCCAGACATCTTGGAATGTGAAGTGAAATGGGCCTTAGAAAGCATCACTACGAACAAAGCTAGTGGAGGTGATGGAATTCCAGTGGAGCTATTCCAAGTCCTGAATGATGATGCTGTGAGAGTGCTACACTCAATATGCCAGCAAATTTGGAAAACTCAGCAGTGGCCACAAGATTGGAAAAGGTCAGTTTTCATCCCAATCCCAAAGAAAGGCAATGCCAAGGAGTGCTCAAACTACCGAACAATTGCACTCATCTCACACGCTAGTAAAGTAATGCTCAAAATTCTCCAAGCCAGGCTTCAGCAATATGTGAACCGTGAACTTCCTGATGTTCAAGCTGGTTTTAGAAAAGGCAGAGGAACCAGAGATCAAATTGCCAACATCCGCTGGATCATGGAAAAAGCAAGAGAGTTCCAGAAAAACATCTATTTCTGCTTTATTGACTATGCCAAAGCCTTTGACTGTGTGGATCACAATAAACTATGGAAAATTCTGAAAGAGATGGGAATACCAGACCACCTGATCTGCCTGTTGAGAAATCTGTATGCAGGTCAGGAAGCAACAGTTAGAACTGGTCATGGAACAACAGACTGGTTCCAAATAGGAAAAGGAGTACGTCAAGGCTGCATATTGTCACCATGTTTATTTAACTTATATGCAGAGTACATCATGAGAAATGCTGGACTGGAAGAAACACAAGTTGGAATCAAGATTGCCGGGAGAAATATCAATAACCTCAGATATGCAGATGACACCACTCTTATGGCAGAAAGTGAAGAGGGGCTAAAAAGCCTCTTGATGAGAGTGAAAGTGGAGAGTGAAAAGGTTGGCTTAAAGCTCAACATTCAGAAAACGAAGATCATGGCATCTGGTCCCATCACTGCATGGGAAATAGATGGGGAAACAGTGGAAACAGTGTCAGACTTTGTTTTTCTGGGCTCCAAAATCACTGCAGATGGTGACTGCAGCCATGAAATTAAAAGACGCTTGCTCCTTGGAAGGAAAGTTATGACCAACCTAGATAGCATATTCAAAAGCAGAGACATTACTTTACCAACAAATGTTCGCCTAGTCAAGGCTATGGTCTTTCCTGTGGTCATGTATGGATGTGAGAGCTGGACTGTGAAGAAGGCTGAGCGCCGAAGAATTGATGCTTTTGAACTGTGGTGTTGGAGAAGACTCTTGAGAGTCCCTTGGACTGCAAGAAGATCCAACCAGTCCATTCTGAAGGAGATCAATCCTGGAATTTCTTTGGAAGGAATGATGCTAAAGCTGAAACTCCAGTATTTTGGCCACCTCATGTGAAGAGTTGACTCACTGGAGAAGACTCTGATGCTGGGAGGGATTGAGGGCAGGAGGAGAAGGGGACGACAGAGGATGAGATGGCTGGATGACATCACTGACTCGATGGATGCGAGTCTGAGTGACCTCTGAGAGCTGGTGATGGACAGGGAGGCCTGGCGTGCTGCGGTTCATGGGGTCGCAAAGAGTCGGACACGACTGAGCGACTGATCTGATCTGATCTGATTCTCTCTCTCAGGATTGTGTGGGTTGTGTTAGGCTTAGTTGGACAGTTTTTCTGCTGACCTCACTGTGCAGTCAGAGAGTGGCTGGGACTCGTTGTTTGGACATGTGACCACACTGGAATGTCCAACATGGCTTCTTTGTTCACATGTCTGGTGCCTGCTGTTTCCTCTCATGGCCCTTCTTGCCACATGGCATCTCATCATTCCAGGTCTCTTATCATGGCTTCTCTTCCTTTAGAAAGGTAGTCAGAATTCTTATTTTTGGCTTTCAAGAGCACAAAAGTGGAAGCTGTCAGGCTTTTTTTTAAAGTTTAGATCCGGAATTGGCACAGTGTCATTTCCACCACGTTTACTGGCTAAAGCAAGTCCCAGGCCCAGCCCAAATTGACAGTGGGCGGGGTCCATACAAGGGGCGAATGCTGGAAGTGTGGCTCATTGTGGGTCCTCTCCAAAGATGAACGAACTGTAAGTTCTAAAAGCTTGTTTTCTGATTATTCCTTATTCATAGCGTTCTATTTTTGTTTTGTTGATGTAATCATAAGTGTCTTTAAGGAGTTACTTTGATATTCTCCCTCAAGCATCTCTATTTCTCTTTAATAAGTTTAATAATTTTTTTCTGATTTATCTTGGTTTTTTTCTTTTTGAAGACTTTCCTCATATATCTCTTTATTCTGTTGCTTTTTCGTATTTTTTCCTTTTTTTTTTCATTCGTATTTGAAAGAGGTACTAAAAGGCTGATAAGGAGTTCTTTGTGGTCAAGACTTGCCAACTGATACAGCTTTTTGGAGGAATTTAAGCTGGCTTCCATCCCATATCCTCCGCTCCCTGTTTCCTGGTATAATCATAAGTGATGGCTGGAACTGTCTGGTTTCTCTGGACATGATACCTTGTCTCCTGCTTGAGATAGACGTGTCTGCCAGAGTTCTGCTGAAGGAGAGCGGTGTGTTTTGGGGCTGGACAGTCGCTCTGTCCTTGGCCTTGGTTAGTCTGTGTCTCACTCCATCCGTCACCCCTGCTGTCACGTGTCCTGGTGTCTTCGTCTGGAGCCTCTCCAGGGCTCTGCGGGACAGATTAGCCTGCCGGTTTATCCCCTAACCTCTGGCTTGGCTTGTTTGTTCCACTTAAATCACCGGTCTCCAGTTCACTCTCATCTTCTAGCATGAGTTGTCCTTTCTGCTGGTAGCCCTCTTTTTTTGTTACATTGTGTGTTTGTACAATGTTCAACCTTCATGGTATGTCTTCATCATAGTTCTAGTGGAGCCTCAGGAAAGAGATGGGAGAAAAGTACAATCTATGTTCAACTTTGCTTCTTTAGAAAACATAGGTTTTTCACTTAGCAGTATATCATGGACACAATACATACAGACCTACCTTGTTTTTCATGGCCATGCATATATTAATAATTCCATATAGGGATATAACTTATAAATTACATGAATAAGTTTCCTAATTTTGACTCTTCCTTGCATTCACATAATATACATTCATTATCTACGTAGGTTGGGAGTTGGGGGTAGAACACAATAGATATGATACTTTATATTGGGGTTTTTCTACTTTAAGTAGAGTCTAATATAGTCTCTTTCCTTTTAGGCTCCTCTTGTTTAATTTTGGTATCAGAGTATAAGCAATCTCATGACTTGGGGAAGCTTTGTGCATTTTTTTTTTTTTTTTTCCTAAGATCTCAAACAGTTGAAATCAATTTTCAGCTAGGGGGCAGTTTTGCCTCCCATGGGACACATGAAAGTATTTGGAGATACTTCGCATTGTCATGGTGGCAGGGGTGGGGCAGTGTGCTGTTGGTTTTTTGTGCGTAGAGGGGATGTTACTAAACATCCTGCAATGTCAGGACAGTTCCCCACAACAAACAGTCATTTGGTTCAAAAATTCAATAGCTCCAAGGTTGAGAAGCCCTGATTTAAACAAACATCTGAGCCTGTTCCATTTTTCTTTTCTATGTAGTATTCTACTTAGATTTTCCATTTCTTCAGTCAGTTTTGGTAATTTTAGATTCTAAGAAATTGATAAATTCATCTGTACATTTGAAGCTGTTGGAAAGATATGCAAAGTATTCACTTTTTGCATCGTCTTCATCTGTGGTTATAATCTTTTCTAAAGTTTTCTTTATCTTGAGGCTTGTCTGTTTTATTATAATGGTCTTTTGAAAGAATTGACCCTTAGTTTTATTTAATAATGTTTTTATTTTTTACTCTAGTCCTAATCATTTCTTCTTTTTCTCTTTTAGTTTACTGGATCAATGTGATTTAAATTTTATAATGAAACATGTAAGGGTATTTGTTTTCTTTTACAGTGTTGTTTGACTTTATTGCATAGATCTTAAAATTTACTTATTTTCTAAACAGTTTGTATTTCTTAAGTAGTTTGAGTCCATCTCTAGTTCATATTACTTTTCTTATATTTTACAAGAAAAAGATTTAAATAATATGTATTGAAAGTATATAAACAGAAGTTTAGAATAATAACTAGTGATAGGGAATACCTGGCAACTATTGCCTTGCCCACCACTCAGGTAAAGAAATAGAACATTGCCTGAACTGCAGAAATCTTCTCCAGGCCCTTTCCAGATTATCATTCTCCTATATGTAATCCTCCCCTTACTTTTCTCTAGTTTTATTGCTCATATATCCATCCCTGAACAATATTAGTGTTGCCTGTTTTTGAGCTTCATATTAAGAGTTATACTATCTGTGTTTTCTTTCATGTCCATCTTTGGCTCAGCATTGTGAGTGTATTCATTTATATGGTGTGTAGTTATAGTTCTTTATTATTGCTGTATTTATTCCATTGTACCATACATACTTATCCATATGACTGTTTACTGACTTTTGGTTTGATTCCAGTTTGCTGTTAGGAACAGGGCTACCATGATCATTTTTGTCTGTAGTACATGGTACACCTGTGCAAGTATGTCTCTGGGCACGTATTTAGGAATTGAATTACAGGGGCATATGAAGGTCAATTTCTTCTTAAATTCAAAAATTATTTAGAAAAAATTTTTAAAGATTCTCAGGCAGCTTTGGGGTTTTTAGTTTTTCACTGTGATCAGAATATCGTCTGTGAACTTTCAGCTGCATTAGCAGCAGTTGCTTAGACTTAATCAGTGATGTCTTTGACTATTGCCGTTTCTTGTACTCCATGGTTTTCCCTCTATGAAATATATCTCTAAATAATGTATTTTTTTTTTTTTTTTTCTAGAAAGGATTTCTGAGGGTGGATATGAGGAGTGTTCCTTGAATACTGAGTGTCTGTTTTTATTATTTATTTAATGTATTTATTTGACTTTGTGTAAACTACTCTGTGTAAGTGCTGAGGATCCGGTGCTGAATAAACACAAGTATAGCTTGCATCCTAATGGACCTCAAGGAATTCTAAATTCATACCTGAGTCTTTTCTAAGTTCTTTACACTTTTTACTTCTGGTATATTTTCTTACAGATGAAAAGTCTGAAACCTGTCTGATTCATAGTTCTTTATACTTTTTCTCTCTGGAACTTGATATATTTTTTTTTATTTAACTGTAAAGTATGGGGTTTTACTTTTCAACATTACTTTGGGGCATTCAGACCTACTTGATATTTTGACATCCTTCTTTAGGTTGGTAACATTTGTCTCTTTCTTTCCCTCATTTTCTGAATGAATATTGGATCTCTATATTCCAGGTCTCTCTTCCCTTAACTCTTCTCTTATTTAATCACCTTCTTCCCACCCCACCCCCCATCTCCTTTGTCTCCACATTTTAGAGGAATGTCACAGTTTGGTTGTCTTCTTTAATCATAAATATTTTGTTCATTCAGGTCCGTTGTGGTCTCTGGCCCTTCTACTAAGTTGTTTTTTTTTCCTTTGAGGGGAGATATTTTTGATTTCCCAAACTCTCTTGTTCTTTTACATAGTAATATTTTTAGATTTTGTGGATGCAGTATCTTCTCAATTACTGCTAAAGATTCCAGTTAAATTTTTAAAAGTATTTGTTTAATTTTTGGTCTTAAGTTGCGGCACGCTGGGTCTTTGTCACAGTGCATGGACTGTTTTCTGGTCATGGTGTGTGGGCTCCAAGGATGTAAGGACTCAGTAGTTGTGGCACACGGGTTTGGTTGCCCTGCCGCATATGGAATCTTAGTTCCCCGACAAGGGGTCAAACCCATATCCCCTGCATTGGAAGGTGGTTCTTTAACTGCTGGACCACCAGGCAAGTCCCTCCAATTCAGATTTTAAAAATGTTTTATTGCTTTCATTGATCGTGCTTCAGGCCACTTCTGCTTGTTTAACTTGGTCCCTTTCTTTCAGATTGCTAGTTTCTTCAAATATCTGGTGATGCCCGATTATCTCCTCATTTTTAGATGGTGTATGAGTTGTTATGCGTGTCCTTAGCAGTTGTCACTCTTCTGTGCTGTAGCCTCTCCTGGTTTTTCAAACCCGTGCTCTGCCTGTGGCATGTGAATGGGAGGTACTTGACAGGTGGCCTTGGCAGTCCTGAGTAAAAGGAAGAGAGAAATCTGCTTGGAGAGTTTGCTGCTGCATTGAGTTACATTAAAACAATTTTTTTCCTCTGGTTCTGACACTGACGCTGACAGGCCAGCAAGGTTGACCTCCTATATGAGTGTGATCCTTACCAGCTGTAGTTGGACAAATAGAGCAGGAATTTCTGGGGGAAAAAAATACCAAGTATTTAAAGTCCTAGAGAACTCTGTGTCCTGGAGAACTGTGCTCTGGGTCCAGGAAGCTTGTCTTTATGAACTCTGATTTAACTAGATATAAAAGCTCTTCTTAAAACCCCATCTGACTCATTGTGAATGAGAGTTAAGTTGTAGCTTATACAGAAATATTCTGTGGTAAATAGCATGTTATAAAAAAAGAAAAATAGCTCTTTAGTGAGACGGTGATTACTTTATAACTTTTGGTTTTGTGCAGTGTCTATGCATTTATAACACATTTAACTTTTTAAAATGTAAACTGTAGAATTTATGGAAAGATTCAGGTTTTTCAAACCTTAAAAGGTAGATATTTTAAGGAACGCTTGGTTTGGGGTATTTTAAGCCAAAAAGAAGCCATTGGCCTTATAGGCATAGTGATATGTATAAAATGTTTTCTTATTTTAAATTAGAATATTTAAAATATTAATTAGAATATGTTAAAATTTTTTTGTTTGCTTTATATTTGACTAATTGCCTTTATTAATTTCTAAGGCATCTGTTAAGTTGAATGTTTCAAAATTTTTCTTAAAAAGCTGATAAATATTTGTCAAAGCAGAATTTAAGAGTAAATGTTTCAGTTTTAATAAACTGTTAGTGGAATTGCAGTGACAAGTAGTTTGTCCCTAAAGTCTTCTGATATGCTGTGTGCTTACTTGTTCTGTGTAGTCCTGGCAAACTTTTTTTCTTTTCAGAATGGGACAACAGAAGAGGTGACTTCAGAAGAGGAGGAAGAGGAAGAGATGGCTGAAGTAGGTATTTTATGTAAAAGTAGCATTTCATAAATATCTTCATTTTTGGACATTCTAGTAATTTTCTAGTCTCCTTTATAAAACCATTGTTAATGTGGAATAATGAGAAGCACATTGTATTTGAAGTTTAATACAGTTTCTAAAATCTGGCTTAATCTCTAATTCATCATATGCTTTTTAGCAAATTGCTTATCTGATGTCCTTGGATTTGATTTCATGGAAAATAAGAGCTCTTAACATTTAGTACTAAAATTATATTTGCATTTAATAGTAATCAATACTTAACCTGATTTGGTTTAAGAATAGGAACTGCTGCTACTGCTAAGTCACTTCAGTCATGTCTGACTCTGTGTGACCCCATAGACGGCAGCCCACCAGGCTCCCCCGTCCCTGGGATTCTCCAGGCAAGAACACTGGAGTGGGTTGCCATTTCCTCCTCCAATGCATGAAAGTGAAAAGTGAAAGTGAAAAGTGAAAGTGAAGTCGCTCAGTCGTGTCCCACCCTCAGCGACCCCATGGACTGCAGCCCTCCAAGCTCCTCCATCCATGGGATTTTCCAGGCAGAAGTACTGGAGTAGGGTGCCATTGCCTAAGAATAGGAACTACTAAGTTTCAAAAGTTTGAATAAAAGGGGAATTTGAGAACATTTAAGGGACTATTCATTAGAAGTAATGAAAACTATCTCATATTGAAAACTTAAGAATGTCAAAGAGGAAATTCCAAAGACACTGAGCTTAAATCAGTTTAGTTGCCAGTCATTGATAAAATTTTAGAGGTTTTCAGACTCTGAAGCTTTGCATTTAAATTCAAACTTCATAATGAAGATCTTTTTTCTCTATACTGACCTGATAAAAGGCAAGTTCCACAACCTTGGTTTTAAAACATTTTTCTGTTTTGGGTTTTAGAATTGATTCAGGTTATTACCTTATTTTTCTTGATTTGGAAAAATTTAAATCTAAAATTCACTTCTTAGGATGCCTTATAACTAATGTAGTTGGAGGTTTGTTTTGTGAGTCTGAAAGTAAAAATAATTCTTTTTTGGAAAAAATAACTTTATTTTTGGCTGTGCTGAGTCTTCGTTGCTGTGCCAGTTTTTCTCTAGTTGCAGAGAGCGTGGTCTATTCTTCCTTACAGTACGTGGGCTTCTCATTGTGGTTGCTTCTCTTATTGCCCAGCACAGACTCTATCTAGGGTGTGGGGGCTTCAGCAGTTATGGCACATGGGCTCTAGAGTTGTCATTCCCAGGCTCTAGAGCACAGGCTCAGTAGTTGTGGTGCAGGGGCTTAGTTGCTCTGTGGCACGTGGGATCTTCCTGGACCAGGGACTGAACCTGTCTTCTGCATTGGCAGGCAGAATCTTTGCCACTGAGCCACTGCTGCTGCTAAGTCGCCTCAGTCGTGTCCAACTCTCTGCGACCCCATAGACGGCAGCCCACTAGGCTCCGCCGTCCCTGGGATTCTCCAGGCAAGAACACTGGAGTGGGTTGCCATTTCCTTCTCCAATGCATAAAAGTGAAAAGTGAAAGTGAATTCGCTCAGTCGTGTCCGACTCTTAGTGACCCCATGGACTGCAGCCCACCAGGCTCCTCTGTCCGTGGGATTTTCCAGACAAGAGTACTGGAGTGGGATGCCATTGCCTTCTCTGACTGAGCCACTAGGGAAGCCCTAAAATAATTCTTAACATTATCCAGTTAGAATGAATTTTGGAGATACAGGAAGTTTTTTTTTTTTTTAATGTTTACATGCAGTTTAACTTTGGAATAAACTGAATTAAAATTTTAAACTTTTTATTGAGCCCAGTATATAATAAAGTAGACATTGTACTCAAAGAGATTATGTACCTTTCTTTTTTCCATTCACAAAATAATATGAAGGAAGGATAGCAACATTTGGGGAAACCTGGAAAGGTAGGATAGACTTTGGAGATGTCAGATTAGGATAGATGAAAAGATATTCTAGGCAACTAAAATAATGTAAAAAGGCCCAGAACAACCCTGGGCATGGTGTTTGAGCACATTGGAGGTTGTCCTTTTGGAAGAAGATTGATGTGTTGGAGTCTTGGAAAGCAAGTTTGTCTAGAAAAAGCAGATGGCTGAGTTTTGAATTAGAGACAATATTTGTTTATATTTGGTGTGATTGTTGATAAGGCCTTAAGCAGAAAATATTGTACTGTGCATATTGTTTTGTAAAGATGATAATGATGACTTCTGTGTTGTTTAATAGTGAGTGGAGAAATTTTGTGGGTTGGAATATGGCTGAGGTTGAAGTTGGAGGAGGAGATACAGTCCAGCACTGGGAAGAAAACAAGTGTAGATGTTAAATCGTAGCTGAAATGTGCAATGCAGAGGAAATCGGCTCTATGAAGCGTGAAGTCATAGACAGGGTCTAAATAAGAAAGGAATAGGAGCTGAAGAGATGGCAGTCCAAAAAAAAGATCACTGAGTCTGGATGGAAGTGGTCTAAATAAACCTGGTCTAGAAATCATGAATTAATCTGCTTGATAAAATGGAGATAAAGTATAGACTACTTCTTTAGAGATTTTGATGACTGAAGTGAAGTTGGAAATAAGATAATAGATTTATACAAATGTATGCAGAATTTTTTCGGAGAAGGCAATGGCACCCCACCCCAGTACTTTTGCCTGGAAAATCCCATGGACGGAGGAGCCTGGTAGGCTCCAGTCCATGGGGTCGCTAAGAGTCGGACACGACTGAGCGGCTTCACTTTCACTTTTCGCTTTCATGCATTGGAGAAGGAAATGGCAGCCCACTCCAGTGTTCTTGCCTGGAGAATCCCAGGGACAGGGGAGCCTGGTGAGCTTCCGTCTATGGGGTCGCACAGAGTCGGACACGACTGAAGCGACTTAGCAGCAGCAGCAGCATGCAGAATTTTTTAACGTGTAAGAGCAGATGATAAGGGAAAGGAGGGAGAAGAATTATGTGGAGATGAATGATGTTGACCTAGAGATGGTGTTTGAATTTTTTTTTAACTTTTTTCCTAATTATAAAAAATCAATATGTGCTCACTGCAGAAAACTTGGAAAAGAAGAAAAAACGCTGATAATAGTATCTCAGTATATGTCCTTTTCTTTTTTTTCTGTGCTTATTTTGACATAATTAACATTCTGTGTATTCAATTTTGTATTCTGTGTCTTTTATTTCATTATTGATATAGAAGAAGCCATTATACTGTATTGGCATTTTAATGGTCTTCTGGCATTCCATTGAATTAACTGTTCTGATATTTTGCACATGAAAATTTTGTTTTTGTGGTTATAAAGTTGAAATGGGCAAATAGATTTGTGCCTATATCTGTGTTCACATTTTAGACTAGGTACTAAACTAAATCTAATAGATTTTTAAAAGTCAGGTTAAAGTTCTTGGTACCTCATGCTGTACTGTTTCAAAAATTCCTCTTAATAGGAGATTTAAAGCCATTTAAGATGGTTATGGTTTTGTAAAATTATTAAATATGCTTTACTCAGTTTCTAGCTTTAAAATATAGGATATAAAAGGAGAGAACCTTTTAAATTGAATGGTGAAAGCTTTTCTCCCCTCCTCATAGGATATATGTATTTCTCTCTTCTGTGTTCTAAGTCAAGAATAATTTAACTTTTGGCATGAGCTTGAGTAGCTAAATTTTTAAATTTTTTGTAGGATATAGAAGACTTGGATCATTATGAGATGAAGGAAGAAGAGCCTATTAGTGGGAAAAAGTCAGAGGATGAAGGAATTGAAAAAGAAAATTTGGCAATATTAGAGAAAATTAGGAAGACTCAAAGGCAAGACCATCTAAATGTAAGTATTGTATAAATATCTAGAACCTGGACTTTTGTGGTTAAGTAATTACAGTTGACCCTTGGATGCTGACCTTGCACAGTTAGAAATCCACATGTAACTACAGCCAGCCTTCTATATCCGCAGTTCCACATCCAAGGATTCAACTAACTGCAGATAGTGTGCTACTGCTACTGCTGCTAGGTCACTTCAGTCGTGTCCGACTCTGTGCGACCCCAGAGATGGCAGCCCTCCAGACTCCCCGTCCCTGGGATTCTCCAGGCAAGAACACTGGAGTGGGTTGCCATTTCCTTCTCCAATGCATGAAAGTGAAAAGAGAAAGTGAAGTCGCTCAGTTGTGTCCAACTCCTAGCGACCCCATGGACTGCAGCCCACCAGGCTCCTCCATCCATGGGATTTTCCAGGCAAAAGTACTGGAGTGGGGTGCCATCGCCTTCTCCGTAGTATGTATTTATTGAAAAGGTCTGCATATCAGTGGATCCATGCAGTTCCAACTTGTCTTGTTCAAGAGTGAGCTGTACAGGAATAATATAAATACAGGGCAATTCAATAAGATACCAACCTCAGCCAGGCCCCTCCATCCCTGCCTTGGTAGTAGACTCAGTCATATGTTTTATTGCCCTAGTTTTATTTTTCCCCCTAACATTTCTCATCTACTGATAGCTCCTTTCTACCCTGTTCATCTGTTTTTCTACTCTGTTCATCTGAAATCAGTTACTATCCAACCTGCTTATCCTGTTTTCTCTCTTTACCCTTTTCCTATGGAATCTGTAAATTTAAATTCAGTCTCTCCTACAAAGTGTAATTCAAATTCTCTCTTCTTCATGAAGCTGGCATCTGGTTTGCTCTGCCATGACAGAACCAACAGTAACTTTTTCTTTTGACTTAACATCTTTTATATGAAGCAGCATGGTAACAAACACAGCTGTGTGGCTTCAGTTTCCTAACTCTATAATGTGGACATTATGTACCGTTTAGATGATTTCTGTAAATAATAAATGAGAATGATGTATATAAAATGTTCAATGTAGAGAAATATCAAATGAAAGTCTAGCTCTCCATCTCAACACTTAACTGTTTACCTACTGCCTTTCTGTTAAAGCTGTTTATCAACCCCATGAAATCTGAGAACCAGTTCTTTTGTCCTGAGCACAGATTCTCAAACACAGGGAGTGAATTGTTGTGCAAGGAGATGAGAAATGTTGTAAACAGGAAGATTACTCTCATGTCGTCTGTCTTACTTACTGTACTAATGTAACTGGCAGATCTTTGTTTAGAGAGCAAAGAAATTTAGCCAAGTCTTTACCTTGATTTGGAGAAGGCAATGGCACCCCACTCCAGTACTCTTGCCTGGAAAATCGCATGGACGGAGGAGCCTGGTAGGCTGCAGTCCATGGGGTCGTGAAAAGTTGGACACGACTGAGCAACTTTTCACTTTCATGCATTGGAGAAGGAAATGGCAACCCACTCCAGTGTTCTTGCCTGGAGAATCCCAGGGACGGCGGAGCCTGGTGGGCTGCCGTCTATGGGGTCACACAGAGTCGGACACGACTGAAGTGACTTAGCAGCAGCAGCAGTTACCTTGATTATTAAAAAATAAATAAAAGCTCGTGGTATTCAGGTTAAAGATATTTACTCTTACTTTCTATATTTTGTGATTGCATCCAGTTTGTGTGTTATAGTCAAACAACTACAAATTATTGAATACTATCACATAACACATACTAAGTCTTTTAAACTTTTTATATACTTTTGCATTTAATTTTCATTACCACTGTGTGAAATATTCTTCCTACTCTACAGATGTGAAACTGGAGTTTTAACTCAGCAAGTAACGTAGCCAGATTTTCTACCTCACCTTAAAGTGTAGTGCAATTTTTAAGGTGCAGCATTTAAAATTTTACACAGATGTATAGAACAGTCTTTTGGACTCTGTGGGAGAAGGCGAGGGTGGGATGATTTGGGAGAATGGCATTGAAACATATATAATATATGTGAAACGAATCATATGTTCAGGTTTGATGCATGATACAGGTTGCTCAGGCTGGTGCACTGGGATGACCCAGAGGGCTGGTATGGGGAGGAAGGTGGGAGGGGGGTTCAGGATGGGGAACACGTGTATACCTGTGGCGGATTCATGTTGATGTATGGCAAAACCAATACAATATTGTAAAGTAATTAGCCTCCAATTAAAATAAATAAATTTATAATTAAAAAAAATAAAATTTTACAAGGTCAGGTTTTCTTTTTTTTAATTCAGAAGACACTCTAAATGTTTTTCTTATGATAAATAGTTCTATTCATATTCAGTCTTAGGATAAGATACTGGTGCCTTTTAATCTTCAGAGGAGTTGGAACACTGAAAAGTACTGAAACCAGTTGTATGTATGTGGACATGTTTCTCTATTTCTTAATATGTAAACTATAGATTATTAGTATAATATTCTTGATTATAAGGAAACTGCTTTAGTTAATGTATCATGTTGAGGGTCTTCTAGTATTTTCAAAAATGCATGGAGCCCCTACACATCTATTAAAACGGCCAAAATCTGGAGCACTGACAATACCAAATGGCTGGTGAGGATATGGAGCAACAGGAAACTTTTCTGATTGCTGATAGAAAAATAGTGTCTGGCAGATTCTTTAAAAACTAAACATATTCTTACCATACAATCCAGCAGTTGAGCTCCTTGGTATTTGCCCAAATAAACTGAAAAGTTATGTGCATACAGAAACCTGCACATGGATGTTTATAGCAGCTTTGTTCATAATTGCCAAAGCTTGGAAGCAACCAAGATAATCTTTGGTAGGAAAGCAAACAAACTGTAGTACATCTAGGCAATGGAATATTAATCCCTGATAGAAAAAAGTAATGAGTTGTCAAGGCAGGACATAGGCCTGGAGGAACCTTAAATCCATGTTACAGGTGAAAGAAGCCTATCTGAAAAGGTTGCAGACTGTGTTTCAATTATATGGCATTACATGGAAAAGGCAAAACTATGGAGACAGTAAAAAGATCCGTGGTTGCCAGGGATTGGGGGGTGGGGTGGGATTAATTGGTGAAGCGCCGAGGACTTTTTGGGCAATGAAAATACTTTGTATGTTACTGTAACATGTGGATGCATGTCATTATACGTTTGTCCAGATCCATAGAATGTATAGCACCGAAAGTGAACCATAAGATGGTGTAATGATGTGTCCAAGTAGGTTTATAAATTGTAAGAAATATGCCCCTGAAGGATGCTTGATAATGAGGGTGACTATTAATGGCACCCCACTCCAGTAGTCTTGCCTGGAAAATCCCACGGACAGAGGAGCCTGATAGGCTGCAGTCCATGGGGTCGCTAAGAGTCAGACATGACTGAGCGACTTCACTTTCTCTTTTCACTTTCATGCATTGGAGAAGGAAATGGCAACCCACTCCAGTGTTCTTGCCTGAAGAATCCCAGGGACGGGGGAGCCTGGTGGGCTGCCGTCTATGGGGTCACACAGAGTCGGACACGACTGAAGTGACTTAGCATAGCATAGCATTGATTGTGAGGGGCATTTATATAGGAAATCTCTGTACTGTCCTCTTAATTTTACTGTGAACATGAAACTTCCCACCCCAGTAAAACCACAAAAAAGAAAATAAATTTTAAAAAAATTTATGAATTTGAAATAGACTCTTATTAGTTCTAGGGTATTGAAGTGGTCATGGTGATCTGGACATAAATTAGTCTTTTTTTCTTTTTTTTTTCAGATGACAAATAGTAAATGAATCAGACCTGTTCCAAATTTGTATTCCTGTTGCAACTTTATGATCATTGATTTAATTTTTTTGACTTCTTAAAATGTTAAGTGGTGATCCATTTTTACAGTCTCATTGTGAACATTTATTTCAGGTTCAGATACCTTAAATCTTTAGTTATTTGAATCAATAAATCCTGGTAAACAGCAAGTTTTATGTTTCAGGGTGCAGTGTCTGGGTCTGTACAAGCTTCAGATAGACTTATGAAAGAGCTCAGGGACATATACAGATCACAGAGTTATAAAACAGGTAAGGACCTCTGGGTCTCTGCTGTTGTCCTTATGCCTAAAGTTTTCAGATATAATGTAACTTAATTTCTCATAGTATAACTGGACAGAAACAGAAATGTTTATTAACTTTGTTTTAGGAATGTGAAATGAAAATGCAAATTTAAGTAACCAAAAAGATGTGGGGGATAAAATAGGATGAGTTCACTTATTGTTTGGATTTTTAGAAATTGTTTTTATGGACACATTTTTTGTCTTCTTGTTGATAGGGATTCATAGGATTTTTATCTTCTGGGAAAGGTACAAGAAATATCTGCTTTAGAAAGTGAATAAGATGAATATGTTTTATTGTACAAAGAACTATTGCCAAGTTAATTTATGTTTTTTATTCCTTTTTTTGAAATGACAAACTCATAAACATAATCAACTGTTATAGAGAGAGTTAAAATAGTTTTTGTTTTTTTTTAAATTATAGTTTGACTTAAGAGTTCTCTCTTAACTAATAAGACTTAAATATTGTGGAACCTCCATAACTGACATAAAATTCCCTCATACTATTGCAGAGAGTCTAACAGTACTGTATAAGATAAAGAGCCAAACTTTACTTCCTTTGAAAAAAGTAGCATTATAATTCATTCAGAATTTTTCAGAGTGATCAAACCTAAATCATTAGAGCTTACTTAAAAACAATCAGCCTCTCCCCTTTATAGAACAAGATAAGTCAAACTTGTTTCTGAGATTATTACAAGTTTTGGTGTCCTAACAGTTCTTATAAGAAGTCTGAAAGTTTGTGTGTAGAAACCTAATAAAGTTTAATATTTGAATACTATTGATACCAAAAATCATCACTTGTTTGTTATGGCATTATTTTGTAGTAACAAAAAATTAAATTAATAACCAGATACATGGTGAGCTTAATTAAATCATGGCTTATCCATAAAGTAAATTACTGTAGAATTATTTTAAAAATTGACAGTAAATTTCTATATACTAAGCTGGAAAAATGCCCCCTGAAAGATTATAAAACTATATGTTAGAGGGATTCCATTTTAATAGAAATGTTTGTATATGCATCGGGGAAAAGTCTTAAGTACATGTGATTTTGCATAATCTTTTTTTTCCTTTTGCAGTGAATGGTAAGCAGTTTATCAACCCCACAATCCTCTTCATGATGACTTTAGTTATCTATTTAGGGCATAAGATACTCTGTTCCATCACAAGAATTATTACATTACAACTTAGCTGTTATGTTTTAATAGCAAAATTTCTTGATTTTGTTGGCTATATAGTGTGTACATTTATAGCAGAGCAATAGTTATAAGATCAAGTGCAACAATTACAAGATAAGTGAAGAGTAACTAACATGCCCTATATCATTACAGGGATTTATTCAGTGGAACTCATAAATGACAGTTTATATGACTGGCATGTTAAACTGCAGAAGTAAGTGCTTTTTATGCTAACCCACTCTTTTCAATGGTGGACTATCACAATGAGATTTCCTCCCTGCTTAATTTGGTACCTATTTACTATGGCTTTTACTTAGAACTTTAGATCCTGTTTGTAGAGAAGTAGTTCTTAGGTTGTTAAAATGAGCTGTTTCTTGGGCTTAATAAGTAAAGTGAGAAAGCAGGAGGAGGAAAAGAAGGGCCAACTGTGGGAGAAAGTATTTCATGGAGTTAGTGAGACAATTAGGAACTATACAAACAAAAGTGTACAAATAACTTGATGAGTTAGTATCCATTGTGTACTCGAAGTAAGAAATGAGGAGGTCTTTATGTAAACAGTTGTAGACAAATTTAGGTTTTGTTAGTGATTTCACTTGTCCTTGGTAAATTTCTCTCATTGAACCCTTTGTCTAATAATTTACTTTGAGAGAAGCAGATTAAATTTTTGAGTTCTTGAAAAGACTGTGTACATATGACCCTTTCCTTCAGGATAACCGCTAACTTTGTTTGCCATTTGAGAGAAGAGATTTAGAATACTCTAATCTCTTCTTTGGACATTTAATCTCAAGGAATTGGCAACGATAGTAATTTGTTTTTCTAGGGACCCTAGGACAACTTTAGACTTTCTTTGTTTGAAACTTACCCTAGGGGCTCTGTTTTTAGCTTTTGGAATGGTTCATTTGAGGAAAAAAAATCTGACCTTTTTGTTTGAACTGTTTTTTTTGTTTTGTAATTCTTAGGGTGGATCCTGATAGTCCTTTGCACAGTGATCTTCAGATTTTAAAAGAAAAAGAAGGCATAGAATATATTTTGCTTAACTTCTCTTTTAAGGTAAGAAAAATTATAAGGGGACTACATATGCTTCTAATGCAACAAATATTTGTACAATTGCTTTGGAAAACTATTTGGTATAACTTGGCAAAGTAGAAGATACTTGTACCCTATGGTCCAGGAATTCTCCTTCTAGATACACAATCTGCAAGAAATGAGTACTTAAATGTGCCAGGAGACCAACACAAGAATGTTCAAAGCAGCATTGTTTATAATAGGCTGAAATAAAAATAACCTAAGTGTCTCCCAGTAAAATTGAGAACTGTGGTATTTATAAAATGGAATAGAGCTATGTACAAGATAGATGAATCTTGAACACAGTTTTGAGCAAAAAACAGATCCAGAAACATGTTTTGTACAGTTTCATTTATACAGAGCTCAAAAATAGGTAAAACTAAATTGTTTAGGGCATGCATTCTCATTGGAGGCAGGTGTCTCTCCTTCCTCGCTCCCCACCCCACACCCAATGCAGTGAAAATTGGTCCTTGGAGTGAAAAAGGCTTAGATGTTAAGATGGCCTGTAGCCGTTCAAGGGACCATAGTATGTATATACATACACCCTGTGTCTGAGGTGTTAAAATTTGGTGAGGGAGCAGGACAGGAAAGAATTAGGGAAAAAAATACTCTAAAAAGGCTTGTTAGTGGGACAGAAATGAAAAGAAGGCTGAGAAACATTAATGGATTCATACTTGGAAATGAAGATGCGAGTACCATACAGTTAAGATAGCAAGTATGTCTGGGTAAGAAGGAGGGACTTGTGAGCTGAAAGGGACATCTGGGGGCTTCTTGGATACTGGGTATTGTCTGTTTCTTGACCAGAGTGGTGGTTTTGTAGATACAGTTTTGTGTGTAACAGTATACCTATATACTTTTCTAAATTTATGTGTTGTATTTAACAACTTTTTTTTTCAAGTTGCTAAAAAACAAAAGTTAAAGAAGAATGGCAGTGGAATCTAGATAAAATGTATTGATTTACTATGGACTTTGGATAAGTGTAGTGGTTTTAAGCCTTTGTTTAAAAACACTGCGAAGCGTTTCTAAGGGATTATGTTTTAATTATTTGGAGCTGGTTTTTGACTTGTTCTGTGAAATTGAGAAATTGTGTAACAGCTGTCTTGCAGATAAACATTTTTTTTCTATTTTAGTTAGACTTCAGTGCATTTTAGTGTGATAGAACGAACAGCAGTCCTCAACTTTTTGGCACCAGGGATGGGTTTCATGGAAGACAGTTTTGCCACAGACTGGTCTGAAGGTGGTTTGGGGATGATTTAAGTGTGTTACATTTATTGTGTTATTCTATTATTATTACATCAGCTCCACCTCAGATCATCAGGCATCAGATCTCGGAGGCTGGGTACCCCTGCTATAGAAGGCTTGAGGACGTGAGGCATCTAAAATGTAATCCCTGTTCTTTAAGGACATGTCGTCTTTCTGGAGAGAAATCTGTGATGAAAACTGTAGGGCTCTGGAGATCATGATGGAGAGTCTGGGAGCTTACCTTTATGTAGTTAAAAGCTAGCAGGGGTTTTTAGGCAGGGGTAGGATTGATCCGGAGAAGGCAATGGCACCCCACTCCGGTACTTTTGCCTAGAAAATCCCATGGACGGAGGAGCCTGGTAGGCTGCAGTCCATGGGGTCACTAAGAGTAGGACACGACTGAGCAACTTCACTTTCTCTTTTCACTTTCATGCATTGGAGAAGGAAATGGCAACCCACTCCAGTGTTCTTGCCTGGAGAATCCAAGGGACAGGGAAGCCTGGTGGGCTGCCATCTATGGGGTCGCACAGAGTCGGACACGACTGAAGTGACTTAGCAGTAGCAGTAGGATTGATCTATTAGGCTTTTTACTTTATTTTTAAAAAACAGTTAGTATGTGCTATCAGCATCAGAGTAGGGTTTGGATAAGATAGAGTAGACTTCTGGGAGACAAGCTGGGGGCATTGATTTTAATCTGGGTGGAAGAGTAATGAAGATTGGTAGTGGTAGGAATAGGTGAAAGTAGATGAATATGGGTTTCCCTGGTGGCTCAGCTGGTAAAGAATCTGCCTGCAGTGTGGGACACCTGGGTCTGATTCCTGGGTGGGGAAGATCTCCTGGAGGAGGGAAAGGATACCCACTCCAGTATTCTGGCCTGGAGAATTCCACGGACTGTACAGTCCACAGGGTTGCAAAGAGTTGGACACGACTGACTTTCACTACCATTAGATAAATATGAGATGTTTTGAAGGAAGAAAAGACATGAAAGGATACTTTTACATTTGCAGAAAGGAGTAATTTTCTGAAAGCTACTTACTTAGTGTTTGTGTGTGTCCTGTGGTCATGTATGGATGTGAGAGCTGGACTGTGAAGAAGGCTGAGCGCCGAAGAATTGATGCTTTTGAACTGTGGTGTTGGAGAAGACTCTTGAGAGTCCCTTGGACTGCAAGAAGATCCAACCAGTCTATTTTGAAGGAGATCAATCCTGGAATTTCTTTGGAAGGAATGATGCTAAAGCTGAAACTCCAGTATTTTGGCCACCTCATGCGAAGAGTTGACTCATTGGAGAAGACTCTGATGCTGGGAGGGATTGAGGGCAGGAGGAGAAGGGGACGACAGAGGATGAGATGGCTGGATGGCATCACTGACTTGATGGGTGTGAGTCTGAGCGACCTGCGGGAGCTGGTGATGGACAGGGAGGCCTGGCGTGCTGCGGTTCATGGCTTCGCAAAGAGTCGGACACGACTGAGCGACTGATCTGATCTGATCTGATTCTTGTTTGGGCTTATATCCTCATTTATGATTGAACTTTCTTCAAATAACCCAAATGTCAAATGTCACTGTTTTCCCACAGCTTTGTTATTGTAGAAATGATTGAGGCTATCAGCTGCGTTACCTTCCTAGAGAGTGAATCTGGCATATATTTACTGATTCATGTGGTGCAAAGAACCTAGAAATGTATCTCTTTTAAAAATGCAAATTTTTATTTTATTTATTTTTGGCTACACTGTGTGGGCTGTGGGGTCCCACTTCCCTGACCAGGAATCAAACTCTGGCCCTTGACAGTAAAAGCATGAAGTCCTAACCACTGGACTGCCAGGGAATTCCCATATGTAAATTATTTTTAACTTGAAATCTAAATAATTAAACCATATGCCCAATACCAAGCTTAAGAAATAGAACCGGATCAGTATCTTTGAAGCCCAATGCGGGCCACTCCTTTCCCACATTCTCCTTTCAGACATATCTTTAAAGGAATATGAAATCTTGACCAGGAAACTGTTTGAGACGTGTGACTGTGGATAGTGTTTTCACTATATTTTCTTGCTCTAGATAGAACTTCAGGGAAGACAATCTGGGAGGTAAATAAATGGCTGAGATTCTGTTGGATTTGTGTTTCTGAACCATGGTTTCTGATACCAGAAAGAAGGGCCTTTGTTAGGGTTGAAGTATTTAAGAGGCCTGGGAAGGTTAAGATTACCCTGAGCTAACCGGCCTTGTGAAGAGGACCTTAAACTCAGTTGCCAAGTTTTAAGTATCTCAATTCATAGATTTTGGAGGATAGCAGATATGACTCAGAAGGATCCACAGAAGGAGCAGGAATAGTATTCGAGGCCTTGAATGTCCACAGTGACACCTTGAGGGTCCTGAAGAATAAGAAAATGAAACTTGAGATACAGTGTGACACCAGGTTGGGAAGGCAAAAGGGGCCGGAAAGTTGCTGTATTAGATGTGTCAGCAGCTTGGTTAGGAAGTGGTGGTCTGGCTTTTCCGGCCACGTGTGAATTACAGAGTTGAATTCTGAGGTAGTACTTTAAAAAGAGTTTGTTTAGACAAGTCTGGGTTCATCTAGAGAATAGCAGCTGGGATTAGAGATTCCATGCCATGTCCTAAAATGGTGGGATTGTAGATTTGAAGAGGAGAACATGGGGGTTTGTGATAGCTTGTCTTCAACTATTTGAAGGACTGGGGATGTAGAAGTATTAGTTTGATTTTGTTTTTGATGAACACAAGGCATGGCAATTAAATTAGTAAGTTAGATTATAAAGTGATGGTTTTCAACTCACTATAAGGAAGTAATTTGTAACTATTTAGAGCCGTCCAATGATGTAGTCATTCAAAAATAGAATGTTCCTCATCGTTAAGAATAGCTTGGAAGGCCTAGACAGTTTATTTGGAAATCAGATAACTGTGAGATCACTGTAAACTCTGATCTTCTTAGTTTCTGAATACACCACAGTAACTCGCATATCTATATTTTTGTTTTTGTTTTAGATACACGGCATGGCTTGCAGGATTTTAGTTACCCTGCCAGGGATTGAACCTGGCAGTGAACGTGTGGAGTCCTAACTGCTGGACTGCCTGGGGATTCCCTCTCATATATCTATTTTAACAGAAACCTTTTTCTCTTGCCCCCAGTGCCTGTACCTACCCTCCCCCCACCCCGACACCTTATTTCTGTAAAATTTTGGTTACTGAGTTCCAGGGTACAGAGTTTGTGGAATAGAATCCCTAAGTTTTGATAGAGTAGTTAATCTGAGGCATTACTTAAAGTGAAGGGAAGCCTCACTGTCACATAATCAATTGAGAGAGGTTTGTAGTCACTCATATGGAATCACACATTCAACAATCTAAAATATAGGAAATTAAATCAAGTTGTGCTTTACCAAACTTTGCATCTATGCCTTTCTTTATTAAATTGTAGAAAAAAGGAGCTACTTATTCAGAAGTAGATTATAATAACTGACATTAAGTTGGTTTCTTGTGTGGATAGATTTCTTCTTTTTCTGCCTTATAATAGATAGCTAAGATTACCTGTTTTACCCATCAGAAGTATGTTTTTTATCTCCCTCTCCTATTAGGATTTAATTTTCATAGTTTATATGTTCCTCAGAGCCTTGCTGGAGGATGGGTAGAGGTAGGGAGTTAAACACTGTATTTTTGTATTCTTAGAAATAAACACTGTTATTTTTCTCTTTCTTAGAAGTGAACATTGTATTTTTGTGTTCTTAGAAATAACTGGATGAAACTAATGTTTGTTTAGCTTCTTTACCTGCAGATTGATTTTTGATTTAAGGGGCATTAGTTGTTGACTAATTCTTTTATATTTGAACATAGAAATTGGTGGTAATTTCTCTTAGACTTCTTGACATATCTTCATGGGAGGCAGTATGCTGTTACCTTGTTCCTCTGTTGAAGTGGCTGGGACCTTTTTTGGACTCATCTGACACTGACACTTTGTCAGAGGCCAAGACCTCTGACACTCTGAGGCTACCTCAGCTACAGTCTTTACTTAAGTTCACTGAGAGAAACTAAGTTTTGTTCTGGAAACCTCAGTTTCCAGGACTGAAAATTTGAAAGAATTGTGCAGCCTGAGAATTAACTAAGATTCTTTTCTCTTATTTTGCCTTCTTTATGTGTTTATCAAGCCTGATCTTTGCCAAAGACATCATCTATTGACACTTAATGTTGTTATTGCTATTTGGGTTTCAACCTAGTGTCTCATTCTGTTTGTCCTTGAACCATCTCTTTTTTCTCATTTCATTCAAATTTTTAAGAAATTACTCTAGTTTCCCCACCTCTCTTAGCATGGTGCTTATCATTCCTTTACTCTTCTTTACTGCCTTACAGTTACAACGCATATCCTTAGCTTGTCAAAGTGTAATATATATTTGTTAGTGTTTTTCTTTTTTCTTGTCAACACAGAGAGACCTTACAACATGTACTCTGTGCTCTTGTTGTCATTCTTTTTAGTTCTATATTTATCTAAACCCTTATATGTCACTATTACATAACTCATCAGTATTCATTTGGGCCTGTGTATGTATTAGCTCTCTTCATGGTCTTTATTCTCCATGTTTCCATCTAGGACCTTCCTCTTGCTTGAAGAACATCCATTTTTGTTTCCTTTAGAGTGAGTCTGCTTATAGAAAAATATCTTTATTTGAACTTCATTTTTGGAGAGTATTTTCATTTGGTATAGATTTTTAGGTTGGAAATTCCTTTCTTTCATTACCTCAAAGATGTCATTCCTCTATTATAGCTTCCATTGTTTCTCTTGAAGTATTTACAGTGGGTAAATCTTATGAAATCTTTAATCATTTTTAAAAAATTCTCAGACATTATCTCTTCAAATATTACTTCTATCCCATTCTCTCTTCTAGAACTATATGTATATGATTAGCCTTTTCAATTCATTTTCCTATGCTATGCTATGCTAAGTCACTTCAGTCGTGTCCACGACTCTGTGTAACCCCCTAGACGGCAGTCCACCAGGCTCCCCCGTCCCTGGGATTCTCCAGGCAAGAACACTGGAATGGGTTGCCATTTCCTTCTCCAGTGCATGAAAGTGAAAAGAGAACGTGAAGTTGCTCAGTCATGTCCGACTCTTTAGTGACCCCGTGGACTGCAGCCTACCAGGCTCCTCTGTCCGTGGGATTTTCCAGGCAAGAGTACTGGAGCTGGGTGCCATTGCCTTCTCTGCATTTTCCTATATCTTGCTTATTATCTGTATTTTCCACTTTTTTCTCTCTCTTGGCTTCATTTGGGATGCTTTCTGACTTATTTTTCCAGTATACTAAATTTCTCTTCCAGGTCTCCACGGTAGTTAAACTCATCCATCAAATTATTTATTTCATTTATTTATTTCTAAGCTTCAGAATTTCTATATAGTTCATTTTTATAGTTTTCTGCCACGGTTTTCAGTCTTGTCTTGCACATATTCAGCTTCAGTTCAGTTCAGTCAATCAGTCATGTCCGATCATCACTCTTTGCAACGCCATGGACTGCAGCTCACCAGGCCTCCCTGTCCATCACCAACTCCCGGAGTCCACCCAAACTCATGTGCATTGAGTCTGTGATGCCATCCAACCATCTCATCCTCTGTCATCCCCTTCTCCTGCCTTCAATCTTTCCCAGCATCAGGGTCTTTTCAAATGAGTCAGATCTTCATGTCAGGTGGCCAAAGTATTGGAGTTTCAGCTTCAACAACAGTCCTTCCAGTGAACACTCAGGACTGATCTTTAGGATGGACTGGTTGGATCTCCTTGCAGTCCAAGGAACTCTCAAGAGTCTTCCCCAATACCCTAGTTCAAAAGCATCAATTCTTTGGTGCTCATCTTACTTTATAGTCCACGTCTCATCCATATGTGACCATTGGAAAAACCATAGCTTTGACTAGACAGACCTTTGTTGGCAAAGTAATGTCTCTACTTTTTAATATGCTATCCAGGTTGGTCATAACTTTCCTTCCAAGGAGTAAGCGTCTTTTAATTTCATGGCTGCAGTCACCATCTGCAATGATTTTGGAGCCCAAAAAAATAAAGTCTGACACTGTTTCCACTGTTTTCCCGTCTATTTCCCATGAAGTGATGGGACCAGATGCCATGATATTCGTTTTCTGAATGTTGAGCTATAACCCAACTTTTTCCACTCTCCTTTTTCACTTTCATCCTGAGGCTCTTTAGTTCTTCTTCACTTTGTGCCATGAGGGTGGTGTCATCTGCATATCTGAGGCTATTGATACTTCTCCCGGCAATCTTGATTCCAGCTTGTACTTCATTCAGCCCAGCATTTCTCATGATCTAAGTACTCTGCATATAAATTAAATAAGCAGGGTGACAATATACAGCCTTGACTTCCTCCTTTTCTTATTTGGAACCAGTCTGTTGTTCCATGTCCAGTTCTAACTATTGCTTCCTGATCTTCATACAGATTTCTCAAGAGGCAGGTCAAGTGGTCTGGTATTCCCATCTCTTGAAGAATTTTCTACAATTTATTGTGATCCACACAGTCAAAAGTTTTGGTGTAGTCAATAAAGCAGGAGTAGGTGTTCTTCTGGAACTCGCTTGCTTTGTCGATGCTTCAGCGGATGTTGGCAATTTGATCTCTGGTTCCTCTGCCTTTTCTAAATCCAGCTTGAACATCTGGAAGTTCACAGTTCATGTATTGCTGAAGCCTGGCTTGGAGAATTTTGAGCTTTACTTTAGTAGCGTGTGCGATGAGTGCAATTTTGTGGTAGTTTGAACTTTCTTTGGTGTTGTCTTTCTTTGAGATTGAAATGAAAACTGACCTTTTCCAGTCCTGTGGCCACTGCTGAGTTTTCCATATTTGCTGGCATATTGAGTGTAGCACTTTCACAGCATCATCTTTCAGGATTTGAAATAGCTCAACTGGAATTCCATCACCTCCACCAGCTTTGTTCATAGTGATGCTTCCTAAGGCCCCCTTGACTTCACATTCCAGAATGTCTGGCTCTAGTGAATGATCACACCATCGTGATCATCTGGGTCATGAAGATCTTTTTGTACAGTTCTTCTGTGTATTCTTGCCACCTCTTCTTAATATCTTCTGCTTCTGTTAGGCCCATACCATTTCTGTTCTTTATTGTGCCCATCTTTGTGTGAAATGTTCCCTTGTGTGAAATGTTCTTGAAGAGATCTCTAGTCTTTCCCATTTGTTGTTTTCCTCTATTTCTTTGCACTGATCACTGAGGAAGGCTTTATTATCTCTCTTTGCTATTGTTTGGAACTCTGCATTCAAAAGGGTGTATTTTTCCTTTTCTCCTTTGTTTTTCGCTTCTCTTCTTTTCTCAGCTATTTGTATGGCCTCCTCAGAGAGCCATTTTGCTTTTTTTGCATTTCTTGGGGATGGTCTTGATCCATTTCCTGTACAGTGTCACGAACCTCCATCCATAGTTCATCAGGCACTCTGTCCATCAGATCTAGTCCCTTAAATCTTAAACCTACTGTATAATCATAAGGGATTTGATTTAGGTCATACCTGAATGGTCTAGTAGTTTTCCCCACTTTCTTCAATTTAAATCTGAATTTGGCAATAAGGAGTTCATGATCTGAGCCACAGTCAGCTCTCGGTCTTGTTTTTGCTCACTGTATAGAGCTTCGCCATCTTTGGCTGCAAAGAATATAATCAATCTGATTTCAGTGTTGACCATCTGGTGACGTCTTTGTGTAGAGTCTTCTCTTGTGTTGTTGGAAGAGGGTGTTTTTTATGATCAGTGTGTTCTCTTGGCAAAACTCTATGAGCCTTTGCCCTCCTTCATTCTCTACTCCAAGGCCAAATTTGCCTGTTGCTCCAGGTGTTTCTTGACTTCTGTTTATTCCAGTCCCTTATAATGAAAAGGACATCTTTTTTGGGTGTTAGTTTTTAAAGGTCTTGTAGGTCTTCATGGAACCGTTCAACTTCAGCTTCTTCAGCATTACTGGTCGGGGCATAGACTTGGATTACTGTGATATTGAATATTCAGCTTAGTTACTTTAAAATCTGTGTCAGATAACGCTTATCTTGACTCCTTGTCATTTTGTCTGTCATTTTCTGATAATGCTGTCTTTAAGTCTCATATGACTGGTTATTTTTGGTGATAGATGTTATATATGAATGATTAGAGAGCTAATTTGAAGCCTTGGATGCTAGTCCTCTACATAGAAGATGTGTGTCTGCGCATCAGGTACTTGGGCATTGTAACCCAGGATCCCTGAATCCCAAATGGCAGTGAGATGATATAAAGATGGGCTTTGTTCTCTACCTGTGTAGTTTGTGGTTTGTCCTTCAGGGTTCCAAGCTAACGTGTGCTATAGCAACTTGTAAGGAGTCTTGTTCTTCTCCGCTTCTTAACCTCTTATCTTCCTCTCCTCCAATTGAAAGAAAATCCAAAGAGGGAAAAAAAGGCTGCACTCTGAGGTTCCCTTTTCCTGATCTTAGCTCTGTAGTTATTTGTCTACCCTTTCTAGTTCATAGCCAGAGGATTAATCCAAATTGCCTAGTCCATCATTATTGGAATGGTTCCTTTGTATAGTTCTCTTGGAAGTGGGAACTTCTGTATTTTATAATTTTGCAAATATACTGTTCTGTTTGGGCCCGATCTTCATTTTTATTTGCTTTGGTTTTCATTTCATTTTGGGGGACTATTTTTACGTTTATCTCATTCATCATTAGATAATAAATGTATGCATTCTTTATAGATTATTTTAAAATCTTCTAAATAATACAGTATTAAGGATATTCTTAAAATTCAACTTGCTTATTTGTTTTTTAGGATAACTTTCCGTTTGATCCTCCATTTGTTCGAGTGGTGTTACCTGTTCTCTCAGGAGGGTAAGTTTAAGTGATTATTTTCTTTGATAGTATACATCAGAATCATTTGGAGGGCTAGTCAAATGCCAGAAGGCCTAGAATGCTAAACTTTACCTCAAAGTTTGTGATTCAATAGGACTTGTTATGGGGCCTGCTGCTGCTGCTAAATCACTTCAGTCGTGTCTGACTCTGGGCGACCCCATAGATGGCAGCCTACCAAGCTCCCTCGTCCCTGGGATTCTCCAGGCAAGAACACTGGAGTGGGTTGCCATTTCCTTCTCCAGTGCATGAAAGTGAAAAGTGAAAGTGAAGTTGCTCAGTTGTGTCCGACTCCTAGCGACCCCATGGACTGCAGCCCACCAGACTCTTCCGTCCATGGGATTTTCCAGGCAAGAGTACTGGTGTGGGTTGCCATTGCCTTCCTCATGGGGCCTGAGAATTTGCATATCTAAGATAGTTTCAGGTGAAGCTGATGTTTCAGGCTGGGAACTATAATTTAAGCATCACTGGTATAAATCATTATGTTTATAGGGGTTTTTTAATGACCCTTATGTGTATATACTTCACCTTAAACAATCAAATGTTTTTCAAATGTAAGTTGTGATTGAGGGTTTAGAGAAAGTTAGGATTAGAGAATGATTCCCACATGCCCATGATTCGAGGAATAATCACAGGAAATCTCACAGGCCTATGGAGCTGGTGATTTTCTAAAGGGGTGGTCTCAGTTTGGTAGAATTAAATGGTAATTGCCTGGCATTTTTTATTGAAACTTGTATTATTTTTTTTTTTTTTTTTGGTGATTAGAAGTCGTATGAATGATGTGGAAAAGACCAGAATTTGTACCTAGGTTAGTTGTGGAAGGTTCTGTAGATCCTTGAAGTAACAGGAGTTAAACTAGTTTGAGAATTGTGGTATGCTCAGCTGATCAAGTCCACTCTGTGAAACAATCATTTTATGGTAATTAAAATCTAAAAATATCCAATCCTTTGATCATTTCTATGCTTGATATAGTAATAGTCTCATTTAGATTAAAACAATATGGGTGACTATAAATGGTTAAGGAAAATATTTGGGGCAAATTCAGGATAAATGTATAAAAAATATTTTTGTAAAATTATTTTGAAATCTGATGTAAACGTCACTAGCATAGATTTTTTTTTCATATTCTGTTGTGGAGAAGATTCCCTAGAGTTTATGGTCTTAGTAGTTTACCATCTTGTGGAGATAATTACATTATAAATAATGCCATTTTCAATTTTAAAATCTGCTATATAGTTTCTCTTCATTGATTACTTTTACCAAATGCGGTTATTTTCCCATTATTCAAATAAATAACTAGAATAATAAGTCAGTTTTTGACTTATCCAAATAAACCTTATATCTTTTAATAAAATGTTTTTTTCCATTATACCAAAAGGCAGCAATAATAAAAGATTAGAAGTATTGAGTATTCAATTGATTTGTCAGGTGTTAAGTATGGACTTAAGTTCTCTGACCTTAAAGGAAAAGGAGATTGCTTCTGGCAATAGTGATCTGTGAAGACTTTGGACAAGTAGGTGGGATCTCAGCTAGGTCTTGAAGTATTGGGTGGGGTTTGGTCAACTTATGGAAGTTGAAGGAAAATTGTCTACATAGGTGAAAAGTAAACACAATCACACATTTAGGAAAGAGCATGGTATATTCAGTTTACCAGAACAATTTGAGCTATAACACATGAGGGGTAGAGTTCCTATAGAAGAATTATAGGAAATTGTGTTGACAATAGCTTGTAATTATACAGGAGCATGGATTGGTGAGCAAACTATTACCCATGGATATTTAATTTATTTTTCTTTAACTGGTTCAGAAATAGGGAAATAACAGTAAAAAGAATGTCTTGGAAAGCTAACTCTGTTGACAGTAGAAAATACTACAGGACAAATTACATTCACAAAGTCTGGAAGAATGCAAGGCTAGTTAAGAGCTGATGCCACTGTCTTAGGTAAAGTGATAACAATCTGAGTTGTTACAGTAGTGATGGGAATGGAAAGATGAATGAAGGATGAGGGTAATTTGAGGCAAAATCAATATGACTTGATCTTCACAGTCAACTATTAAGTAAAAAGTAAGAATTATTGACTGACATGGGAAGAACTAAAAAGTGTGAAGCCTGATAGAACAGCTTGTGATCTCTGACTCAGGCTAATGCTTAATTAAACACTGTGACTCTGGACAGATTATTGAACAGTTTTTGTTCCAGATATTTTATATCCCATATCTCCTAGCTACTTCTTTATTTGTTTCTTGTCAAAAAAATTTTAAACATAACAGCTTCATTGTGATACAGTTCACACATGATAAAACTCACCCCTTTAAAGAGTACACATATTCACATATTGCTTCAGCAATATGTGAACCGTGAACTTCCTGATGTTCAAGCTGGTTTTAGAAAAGGCAGAGGAACCAGAGATCAAATTGCCAACATCTGCTGGATCCTGGAAAAAGCAAGAGAGTTCCAGAAAAACATCTATTTCTGCTTTATTGACTATGCCAAAGCCTTTGACTGTGTAGATCACAATAAACTGTGGAAAATTCTGAAAGAGATGGGAATACCAGACCACCTGACCTGCCTCTTGAGAAATCTGTATGCAGGTCAGGAAGCAACAGTTAGAACTGGTCATGGAACAACAGACTGGTTCCAAATAGGAAAAGGAGTACGTCAGGGCTGTATATTGTCACCATGTTTGTTTAACTTATATGCAGAGTACATCATTGGAAATGCTGGACTGGAAGAAACACAAGTTGGAATCAAGATTGCCGGGAGAAATATCAATAACCTCAGATATGCAGATGACACCACCCTTATGGCAGAAAGTGAAGAGGAACTCAAAAGCCTCTTGATGAAAGTGAAAGTGGAGAGTGAAAAGGTTGGCTTAAAGCTCAACATTCAGAAAACGAAGATCATGGCATCTGGTCCCATCACTACATGGGAAATAGATGGGGAAACAGTGGAAACAGTGTCAGACTTTATTTTTCTGGGCTCCAAAATCACTGCAGATGGTGACTGCAGCCATGAAATTAAAAGATGCTTACTCCTTGGAGGGAAAGTTATGACCAACCTAGATAGCATATTCAAAAGCAGAGACATCACTTTGCCAACAAAGGTCCGTCTAGTCAAGGCTATGGTCTTTCCTGTGGTCATGTATGGATGTGAGAGCTGGACTGTGAAGAAGGCTGAGCGCCAAAGAATTGATGCTTTTGAACTGTGGTGTTGGAGAAGACTCTTGAGAGTCCCTTGGACTGCAAGGAGATCCAACCAGTCCATTCTGAAGGAGATCAGCCCTGGCATTACTTTGGAAGGAATGATGTTAAAGCTGAAACTCCAGTACTTTGGCCACCTCTTGCGAAGAGTTGACTCATTGGAAAAGACTCTGATGCTGGGAGGGATTGGGGGCAGGAGGAGAAGGGGACGACAGAGGATGAGATGGCTGGATGGCATCACTGACTGGAGGAATATGAGTCTGAGTGACCTCCGGGAGTTGGTAATGGACAGGGAGGCTGCAGTTCATGGGGTTGCAAGAGTCTGACACGACTGAGCAACTGATCTGATCTGATCTTAAAGAGTACAGTTCAGTGGTATAGTATACTCAGTTGTGTAACCATTACCATTAATTTACAAATGCTTTCATCACCTTCCAGAAGAAACTCTGTACCCATTAGCAATCACTTCTCATTCCTCTCTCCTATCCCTCCACCCACCAGCAACTACTAATTCTTATCTCTATGGATTTGTGTATTCTGGACATTTTCATTTAAGGAAGCAAACAAATTATAGGCTTTTGTGACTGGCTTCTGTCACTTAAAATTTTTCAAGGTTCATCCATGTTGCAGCATATATCAGTAGCTCATTCCATTTTATTTATCCGTGGACATTTGTTTCCACATTTTGGCTGTTATGAATAATGCTATGAACTTTCACAGACAGGTTTCTGTGTGCACATCTTCATTTCTGTATCACATATACCTATGCGAGGAGTCATTAGGTCTTTTGGTAATAACTCTTTTTAACTTTTTATGAAGTGCCACACTTTTCCCAAGTGGCTGCACCATTTACATTCCCACAAGCAGTGTGTATGTAACTAACTCTCTTCATTTCCTTCCTGTTCACTTTTCAGCCCCATGTAATTTGGCATTAGCTGTTACTATTCCTACCAGTCTGGTATTTCCAATAGGGACTTCACTAAATCCAGAAGTACCTTTTCAGGTTCTATCATACCTGATTATTAGATTTCTCAGCAACACCGAAACATTTTTCCCTTCGTTTCTGATTGCCTCCTCTCAGTCTCTTTTTGCTGGGAACTCCTTGTTCACTTAACTTCTACCTGTTAGGGTTCTTTAGAATTTGGTGCTAGGTCCTTTGTCTTTTCTTATCCCTTCATTCCTTTGCCTTAAAAAATTTTTTTTTTCATTGAGTTAATTGTATAGTTGCCCACAGTTGTAAGAAATATTAGAGATACTTTGTACCCTTTGCCTTGTTTCCCTAGTGGTACCATTTTTGCAAAGCTGTATAGTATAGTATTATGAAACAGTGATACAGAGACAAGGATACAATATATAGTGCTTATGCAGATTTTCCCAGTTTTATGTGTAACTCATATATATCCCTGGTGGCTCAGATGGTAAAGAATTGGCCTGCAATGAGGGAGATGTGGGGTCAGTCCCTGGGTCGGGACGATCCCCTGGAGGAGGGCATGGCAACCCACTCCAGTATTCTTGCCTGGAGAATTCCCATGGACAGAGGAGCCTGATAGGCTATAGGTCATGGGGTTGCAAAGAGTTGGACATGACTGAAGCGACTTAACGTGCTTGCATGCATGTGTGTGTATTGAATTTTATATTGAGTAGATTTGTGTATGCAACACAGCAGTCAAGGTACTGTACAGTTCCAACACCACACGGATCCTTTTTGTTGCCCCGAAACTATACCCATTTTCCTCTAGTGCCCCTCATCCCTTAACTCCTGGTAACCACTCATCTATCCTGCATTCCTAATATTTTGTCATTATAAAAAAAGTTACATAAATGAAATCTTAAAGTTTTGTATTGTAACCTTTGGGGATTAGCTGGTTTTTTGGTTTTTTTTTTTTACTCATAATTCCCTGGAGAGTCATCCAAGTGTCTGACTAGTTTGTTCCTTTTTATTGCTAAGTAGTATTCCATGGTGCATCATGTACCACAGTTTGTTTAACCAGTAACCCACTGAAGGACCTCTAGACTGATTTCAGTGTTAAGAGTATTACAAATAAAGCTGCTATGAATACTTGTATACAGTGTGTATGTATATGTGTGTGAATGAATGTGAATATATTGTCCTTTGTCTGGGATTCATGTCTAGGAATGCAATTGCTAGGTCATAGAAACCCATGGACAGAGGGACCTGGCAGGCTACAGTTCACCAGACCTTGGCTATAGGGTCACCCAGAGTTGGACATGACCGAGCAACATCGCACGCACAGTCATTGCATATTGAGTTTTAAAAGAAACTCCCACACTGTTTTCCAGAATGGCTTTACCAGTTTGCATTCCTATCAAGAATGTGTGAGTGATACACTTTGTCCACATCCTCGCCAGCACTTGATGATGTCATTTGTTTTTATTTTAACCATTCTGTTAGCTGTGCAGTGATGTCTCGTTGTGGTTTTAACTTGCACTTCTGTAATGAATATTCCTCAGTGTTGAACATCTTTCATGTGCCTATTTGACAACCTTATATACTCTTCCAAGAGATATTTGTTCATGTCTTTTGCCAGTTTTCTAATTGGATTGTTCTTTTGTTGAATTTTGAAAGTTTTTAAGGTGCATTCTACACAGTAATCCTTTGGATGTGTGGTTTTTTAGTTTCTTCTAGTATTTACCTTAATTTTATCATAACAGAATCTTTTGTAGAACAAAATATTTTAGCTTTGAAGTAAAATTATGCTTTTGGTATCAAGTCTAAGAACTCTTTGCCTAGTCCTAGATCCCAAAGATTTTTCTTGTATTTTCGTTCCTCATGGTTTTATAGTTTACATCTTACAGATACATCTGTGAATCATTTTGAATTAATTTTTGTATAAGGTATGAAGTTTAGATCATAGATTTTTAACTAAAGTCCAATTGCTCTTGTGTGATTTGTTGAAAAAGCTCCATGGCTTTTAAAATATTTCTGTGTGCCAGTGACTCCTAGGCTTGTATCGCACATCCCTATGTCTTTGGTGTTTCCAATATTCTTCTGCTTTATTGACACCTCTACTTGAATGTCTCTTACACAGGCCTTCCGGACAAAAACTTGAGCCCATCTTTTTTTCCAGCCTCACTTCCCCAGTCTTCCTTATCTCACTTAATGAACCTAGAGTCATTGTCTATATCGCATCTTGTTTTCATTTTCCTTTGTTTCCCCACTTTAAAGGGTTTTCAGATCCAATAGTTTCCAGTTTTGTTGCTACCACCATCAGTTCTCACTTGGATCACTTCAGAGAGTTTCTGATCAGACTCCCACTTCTATCCTCTCACTCATAAAGCTCTTTAGAGTGAGCTTTTACAGATTTGTTCTGATTGTGTTGCTCCTCTGCTTAAACACATCCAGTGTCTTCCCGCTGCTCCTGCAGGTTGATGTCCTTACCATATTCTATACACTGCCTGTCATCTTGCCCTTGCTTGCCTCTTCAGTTCTCTTGTTTCCCCACACTTCACTTCCTGCAAATCTCAGCTTGTGCGTCACTCGTAGGTATATTATTCCTGACCACCGAATTTAAAATAAGGCTTCTGGTTTTTCCTTCTTACAGAACTTTGGGACCCCCTCCACTACTTTATTGTTCATTTAACATCTAATCTTTACTATATTGCAAACATCATGAAGGCAGGTCATCATTGTACAAGTCATACTTGTCATACAAGTCTTCATTGTATATTCTTGTGTCTGCTTCAGTTTTTAGCATGCATACATACTATTACTATATATGCAGTAAATATTTGTGAATGAATGAATGAGATAAGAAAATATAGTAACTTAGCAGTTCAGTTCAGTCGCTTAGTCGTGTCTGATTCTGTGACCCCGTGGACTGCCCCACGCCAGGCTTCCCTGGCCATCACCAAGTCCCAGAGCTTGCTCAAACTCATGTCCATCTAGTCGGTGATGCCATCCAACCATCTCATCCTCTGTCGTCCCCTTTTCCTCCTGCCTTCAATCTTTCCCAGCATCAGAGTCTTTTCAAATGAGTCAGTTCTTCATGTCAGGTGGCCAAAGTATTAGAGTTTCAGCTTCAGCATCAGTCCTTCCAATATTCAGGACTGATTCAATATTAGTCCTTCTAATATTCAGTCCATCCTTTAGTATGGACTGGTTTGATCTCCTTGCAGTTGAAGGGATTCTCAAGTCTTCTCCAACACCACAGTTTAAAAGCATCAATTCTTCAGCCCTCAGCTTTCTTTATAGTCCAACTCTCACATCCATACATGACTACTGGAAAAACTGTAGCTTTGACTATATGGACCTTTGTTGGCAAAGTAACGTCTCTGCTTTTTAATACGCTGTCTAGGTGGGTCATAGCTTTTCTTCCAAGGAGCAAGCATCTTTTAATTTCATGGATGCAATCACCATCTGCAGTTATTTTGGAGCCCAAGGAAATAAAGTCTGTCACTGTTTCCATTGTTTCCCCATCTATTTGCCATGAAGTGATGAGACTGGATGCCATAATCTTCATTTTTTGAATGTTAAGTTTTAAGCCAACTTTTTCACTCTCTTTACTTTCATCAAGAGGCTCTTTAGTTCTTCTTCGCTTTCTGCCATAAAGGTGGTGTCATCTGCATATCTGAGATTATTGATATTTCTCCCAGAAATCTTGATTTTAGCTTGTGCTTCATCCAGCTTGGCATTTCGCATGATGTACTCTGCATGTAAGTTAAATAAGCGAGGTGACAATATATAGCCTTGATCATTTCCCAGTTTGGAACCAGCCTGTTGTTCCATGTCCAGTTCTAACTGTTGCTTCCTGATGTGCATACAGATTTCTCAGGAGGCAGGTAAAATGGTATGGTATTCCCATCTCTTTTAAGTTTTTTTTAAGTATTTTTGACAGCTTGTTGTGATCCAGACAGTCAAAGGCGTTGGCATAGTCAATAAAGAAGTAAATGTTTTTCTGGAACTCTCTTGCTTTTTTGATGATCCAGCAGATGTTGGCAATTTGATCTCTGGTTCCTCTGCCTTTTCTAAAACCAGCTTGAACATCTGGAAGTTCAGGGCTCATGTACTGTTGAAGCCTGGCTTGGAGAATTTTGAGCATTACTGTGCTAGCGTGTGAGGTGAGTGCAATTGTGCGGTAGTTTGAACATTGTTTGACATTGCCTTTCTTTGCAATTGGAATAAAAACTGACCTTTTCCAGTCCTGTGGCCACTGCTGAGTTTTCCAAATTTGCTGGCATATTGAGTGCAGCACTTTCACAGCATCATCTTTTAGGATTTGAAATAGCTTAACTGGAATTCCCTCACCTCCAGTAGCTTTGTTCGAAGTGATGCTTCCTAAGGCCCACTGGACTTCAGATTCCAGGATGTCTGGCTCTAAGTGAGTGATCACACCATTGTGGTTATTTGGGTCATGAAGATCTTTTTTGTATAGATTTTCTGTGTTTTCTTGCCACCTCTTCTTAATATCTTCTGCTCCTATCCTTTATTGTGCCCATCTTTGCATGAAATGTTCCCTTGGTATCTCTCATTTTCTTGAAGAGATCTTAGTTTTTCCCATTCTGTTATTTTCCTCTGTTTCTTTGCAGTGATCACTGAGGAAGGCGTTCTTATCTCTCCTTACTATTCTTTGGAACTCTGCATTCAAATGGGTATATCTTTCCTTTGCCTTTAGCTTTATAGCTTTATTATAGTAAGTTAGCAAGATGTAGGCAAATACAGTAAATAGGCAGTTTAGGGTAGTATAGAATTTCCAATCCACTGGTGTTTTATGAGCTGCTTTACTGAGCCATCAAAACTTGGCTGTCTTTCTTGCTTAGTCCAGGGTACAATGTAGTGAGAATCAGAAAGATTATTTGACAGTAATACAATACAATATTAGAGAGCTCTTTGTAAGCAACTAAAGATGCTTTATTGGCTGATATAATAGGAGGTATTGTTTGTGTCCCAGTCATTCACAAAGAGAATACTTCTACTTCTGTATGACCATGGGTTTTTTGTCTTTATTGAGGGAACATTATTTTAAGAATCTGGTTTTAAATGCCAGAACTTTATTGCTCTTTTAGGGCTCTGTTCTTATCCATGGCCTCTTGCCTTACCTCAACAAAGGGAAAGATCATGACTCTTTTATGTAGGCTGATAAATCTGCCTTTTTAAAAATTTTATTTTTAATTGGAGGATAACTGCTTTAGAGTATTGTGTTGGAAACCTACCTTTTTTTAAAAAAAACGTGATCATTATCAAGAATTTGACTTAATATAAAATTTTATTTCTCATCTGCTTTTTGGATCCTTGCAAGAATCAGTGTTGCATGATTAATGGTATTTGTTGTCCACTTAAGTACTGGTATCTGTTGTCCCCTCATAGCAATTAAGTGAACATCCTAGATTGTAGGTGGGGAGGTTAGCTGGCAAACATTCTTGCAAGAACGTTCTAGTAAAACAAAAATTTTATAAACTAATGCCTGAAGAGGCTGAACTTAGGATAGTGTTTGCTATATAACTTTGGCAACTGAAAAATTTTTTAAGTTGAAAATGTTACTGTGCCCATGTATATGTGTATGGCATTTTATCTGTAAATGACCCTTAGATTTTTTTTTTTCTAGTGTCCTTGCATTGTCTCAGTATTCTGCAGGAGCTCTTTGTTTGGACCCTAAGAGCAATAGGAGCTTAGAACACATGCTGATAAAATGATGCAATACAAAAGTAGAATTGACTTTTTTTCATGTGTAAATGCTGCTGGTGGTATATATTAAAGAGAAATTTAGTAATTTTATATACTAAGGAAAGTTTATTACACACTAATATATGCTTAGCTCACTTTTTGTATAGGTACTAGAACTACTTCTGTCTTGTGTTGAGATACCAAACACCTTTATAGTTAGTATGTGCTTGTAGAAAATGTACTTTCTTCTAATCTACAAGTATGAAAACTCTCCCTTCTCTCCTGACAAGACTCTCCACCCCCAAAATGAAGAGTGGGGTGCTATAAGGGGAAGGTGGTGATTAGATAATTGGTAGCTCAGCATTCGGGGAAGGCAATGGCACCCCACCTCAGTACTCTTGCCTGGAAAATCCCATGGACAGAGGACCCTAGTGGGCTGCAGTCCATGGAGTCGCTAAGAGTCGGACACGACTGAGCGACTTCACTCTCACTTTCCACTTTCATGCACTGGAGAAGGAAATGGCAACCCACTCCAGTGTTCTTGCCTGGAGAATCCCAGGGACGGGGGAGCTTGATGGGCTGCCATCTGTGGGGTCACACAGAGTCGGACACGACTGAAGCGACTTAGCAGCAGCAGCAGCAGCTCAGCATTAACTACATATGTCCTTTTCCTAAAATAAGTTTCTCTTTAGCATTTCTGAAGTGTAAGGACCAAGAATGGTGTTAACTCATTAACAGATTACTAGACTTTGAGTGGTTTTGGAGAAATCAGAATCAAATGAGAACTTGTATCTTGTAATTCTGTTAAATCAGCAAATGCATATTTAAAGCTGCAAGATTTTTAAACATGCAAGATACACTTTGAGCCCAATGGGAGATTCAGAGAATTGTAGACAAAATTTCTGAGTTTCAGGAACATAAGAGAATATACACAGTTTATCTTTTATTAAAAAAAAAATTATGGTGTACAGTTGATTCACAGTGTTATGTTACTTTCTGCTGTACAGCAGAGTGAATCAATTAATACATTTACGTATATCCACTCTTTTTAAGATTCTGTTCCCATATAGGTCATCACACAGTGTTGAGTAGAGTGCCCTGTGCTATACAGTAAATTCTCATTAGTTACCCATTTTATATAGAGTGGTGTGTATGTCAATCCCAATCTTCCAATTTTTTCCTCCCCTGCAAAGTGTAAAATCTCATGATTCTCCTTCCTTATTTAATTTTTTTAGAGGTTTTTTTCTTCCTATTAAACTTTTGCTTTGAAAGTTCCCAGAAGTTGGGAAAGTAAGAGAGTAAGAAAGAGAGGTGGTTGCCTGAATTCTCCAGGATAAGGGAGAGTTATTGACTAGTGTCCGTTAGTGAGTAATTCCACTGTAACGATTATTACTAGCGATCTACAGTAGAAGTTTTTAGATTCCTTACTTCTCTGTAACTTGGTTTAGTCAATACAAGGATTCATTTGCTTAGCCAGAATGCAAAATTTACAGGCTCGAATGGTCTTGGCAAGTTTTATGGGGCCGGAGGAAGAATAGGCATTTGGGAGAGTAGGCAGTGGAAGGAATCTCAGGCAAGGGAAAGGCATGGGCAGAGTCCCAGAGGACAAACAAAACTTGTGGTGGACACAGTTTTCACATAGACCTAATTAGTGGTCCTACCTTATGTGTTTTCAAGATTGCCACAATCTTTCTTTTGTAATTACCATTCCTTTTATTTTTAGGCATGATATTTAGTGTGTTTTAAAGTTTAACATTAAAGGAGGAGTTACTTTGTTTGAGAAAATGTCAAAGGCTGAAGAATCTTGATCTAAATAATGATTTCTAAGGGAGATCTAATGGAGATTTCTGATGAAATCCCCTATAGTTGTCCTTGGTTCAGAGAAGAGTCCTCAGGACTAGAAAGAGAAATAGGGGAGCTCCAGAGAGGCTCCCTGGTCAGAACCATTTGATCTTCAAAACAGAATGAAAAATATTTTAACTATAAATGCAGATGTTCATTACCATAGATAGGGTAAAATCATCACTGCTGTCAGAGGAAAAGCTCTTGGCTATTTAACATGATGGTGGAGAAATCTTAAGATGAGTAAACAGTTGAAAACCATTTAAGGAAGATTTCTCCTGCCCCCATTCTCTGGAATGTTTAGGGCTAAGTTCTTAGTTTCTGATACCTTAAAAGTTTTCAAGTGTTCTATTGTTAAGAACCATTATTTAGTTAAAAAAAAAAAAAAAGACATTTAGATGATGACATCAGAATTTTAGAATTCCCTATAGTTCTGTAACCCTAAACATTTATTTTCATTTTTGCAGGTTATCTTTTAATCTTTACTTGTATGCATACTTTCTTAGTAGTGATACTTTAAAAACTGAAGAAAGAATACCAAGATCTAGAGAATTTTGTATGATTCCTTTTTCTTTTTAAGGTACGTGTTGGGTGGTGGAGCACTGTGCATGGAACTACTCACAAAACAGGTGACTATTTTTCTTACGGCACTCAAGTATTTCAACCTCTGTAGAGTGTTTTGATTATGTTAATTAGATTCTAAGTGGACAGAGCTCTTTGTGATAGTACCTACTTTAAAATAATTTTTTTTTTTCGCTAATAGCACCTATTTTAATAATGAAAGCTATTTAAACCAGTAAAATGACATCGTACTTGGTGCTTAATCTATTCTAGGATGGGCAATGAGAGTGATGTATGTTATAATTTGCTCATGTGTTGCTTGTACAACACAGCTGTCTTTGTTTTGTGAGATTTTGGAAATGGTCCAACTTTACTTTTACTCCTTTACTACAAACTTAACATAAATTTGATACTACTAAGTTGTTATATGCCATTTTCTTAAGCTTTCCTGAGTGAGAATCAGGAATACCATGGTGTTTTAGAGAAGTGTTTTCTTCTTTTTATAGGGCTGGAGCAGTGCCTATTCAATAGAATCAGTCATCATGCAGATCAATGCCACATTAGTTAAAGGCAAAGCCAGAGTGCAGTTTGGAGCAAATAAGGTACTTTTATTAAGAATGTTGCATTAACTATGAAATACTTTTTCCTGTTACAAAGTTTCTACCTGTTCTTTTAGTCTTTGTTATTTCTACTATAATTAAATATGTCTATGGTTTAAAATTTATTATTGGTTTATATATGCTATGCTATGCTATGCTAAGTCACTTCAGTCGTGTCCGACTCTGTGTGACCCCATAGACGGCAGCCCACCAGGCTTCCCCGTCCCTGGGATTCTCCAGGCAAGAACACTGGAGTGGGTTGCCATTGCCTTCTCCAATGCATGAAAGTGAAAAGAGAAAGTGAAGTCGCTCAGTCATGTCTGACTCTTAGCGACCCCATGGACTGCAGCCTACCAGGCTCCTCCGTCCGTGGGATTTTCCAGGCAAGAGTACTGGAGTGGGGTGCCATTGCCTTCTCTGGTTTATATATACTAGTGAATAATAAATTATATGTAGTTATATGCTTCCCCAAATTGAAATCTCTGGTTTATATATACTAGTGAATAATAAATTATATGTAGTTATATGCTTCCCCAAATTGAAATCCCATTGTAATAGTTAATTCCTAGTAAGCATATATGTGCTAGGCTCTAATCTAAACTTTTTATTTATATTAAATTTCTATCCTCTTAAAACCTAGAAGTAGGTACTATTATTGTCCTCATTTTGTAGATGAGGAAACTGAAGCACAGAGAAGTTAGGTGACTCATCTAAGGGCACAGGTGGAGAGTGAGGATTGGAACCAGACGTTCTGGCCATTAGTCTCTGCTCTTACCCACCGTGTTCTGTTCTTTATTCACTTACTATATCAGAAATATCTTTCATGTCTAGTTATAGTTATCTGTGAACACTTAAGACCAAAACAAACTCTGAAGTTAGTATATTTTGGAAAAGTGTGTGATGGAAATCATCCCTACCTGACATTTAAAAAAAAAATTCTGTATGTTCCTAAAATTCCTTGTGAATTTTGTATTAAATACCTATCCAAATAGTACTAAATCTAAGTAAGTATTTCTAACTGTATTGCACATTAAATCACAAGCTCATTGGAATCTTAACTCACAGAAGAAGCAGAAAATTGATTCTCTAAGGGGACTAAAGTGGTCTCATACTAATTGTATCCACAGTTCACATCAGTAGCAAATGCCAATACTCTTTAGAAGAAAGGATTTCTGAATTAAGACTATAAGATTCTCAGAGATTAAGATCAGTTCAGTTCAGTCACTCAGTCATGTCCGACTCTTTGTGTCCCCATGGACTGCAGCACGCCAGGCTTCCCTGTCTGTTACCAACTCCCGGAGCTTGCTCAAACTCATGTCCATTGAGTCAGTGATGCCATCCAACCATCTCATCCTCTGTCATCCCCTTCTCCTCCTGTCTTCAATCTTTCCCAGCATCAGGGTCTTTTCCAATGAGTCAGTTCTTTGCATCAGGTGGACAAAGTATTGGAGTTTCAGCTTCAGCATTAGTCCTTGCAATGAATATTCAAGACTGATTTCCTTTAGGATAGACTGGTTTGACCTCCTTGCAGTCCAAGGGATTCTCAAGAGTCTTCTCCAACACCACAATTCAAAAGCATCAATTCTTGGGTGCTCAGCTTTCTTTATAGTCCAGCTCTTACAATCATACATGACTACTAGAAAAACCATAGCTTTGACTAGATGGACCTTTGTTGGCAAAGTAATGTCTCTGCTTTTTAATATGCTGTTTAGGTTGGTCATAGCTTTTCTTCTAAGGAGCAAGTGTTTTTTAATTTCATGGCTGCAGTCATCATCTGCAGTGATTTTGGAGCCCTCAAAAATAAAGTCTGACATTGTTTCCACTGTTTCCCCATCTATTTCCCATGTAGTGATGGGACCAGATGCCATGATCTTCGTTTTCTGAATGTTGAGCTTTAAGCCAAACTTTTCACTCTCCACTTTCACGTTCGTCAAGAGGCTTTTTAGTTCCTCTTCACTTTCTGCCATAAGGGTGGAATCATCTGCATATCTGAGGTTATTGATATTTCTCCCTGCAATCTTGATTCCAGCTTGTGTTTCTTCCAGTCCAGCATTTCTCATGATGTACTCTGCATATAAGTTAAATAAACATGGTGACAATATACAGCCTTGACGTACTCCTTTTCCTATTTGGAACCAGTCTGTTGACCCATGACCAGTTCTAACTCTTGCTTCCTGACCTGCATACAGATTTCTCAAGAGGCAGATCAGGTGGTCTGGTATTCCCATCACTTTCAGAATTTTCCATAGTTTATTGTGATCTACACAGTCAAAGGCTTTGGCATAGTCAATAAAGCAGAAATAGATGTTTTTCTGGAACTCTCTTGCTTTTTCGATGATCCAGCGGATGTTGGCAACTTGATCTCTGGTTCCTCTGCTGTTTCTAAATCCGGCTTGAATATCAGGAAGTTCACGGTTCACATATTGCTGAAGCCTGGCTTGGAGAATTTTGAGCATTACTTTACTAGCATGTGAGATGAGTGCAATTGTGCAGTAGTTTGAGCACTCTTTGGCATTGCCTTTCTTTGGGATTGGGATGAAAACTGACCTTTTCCAATCCTGTGGCCACTGCTGAGTTTTCCAAATTTGCTGGCATATTGAGTGCAGCACTTTCACAGCATCATCTTTCAGGATTTGGAATAGCTCCACTGGAATTCCATCACCTCCACTAGCTTTGTTCGTAGTGATGCTTTCTAGGGCCCACTTGACTTCAGATTCCAGGATGTCTGGCTCTAGGTCAGTGATCACACCATCATGATTATCTGGGTTGTGAAGCTCTTTTTTGTACAGTTCTTCTGTGTATTCTTGCCACCTCTTTTTAATATCTTCTGCTTCCGTTAGGTCCATACCATTTCTGTCCTTTATCGAGCCCATTTTTGCATGAAATGTTCCTTTGGTATCTCTGATTTTCTTGAAGAGATCCTTAGTCTTTCCCATTCTGTTGTTTTCCTCTATTTCTTTGCATTGATCGCTGAAGAAGGCTTTCTTATCTCTTCTTGCCATTCTTTGGAACTCTGCATTCAGATGTTTATATCTTTTCTTTTCTCCTTTGCTTTCCGCTTCTCTTCTTTTCACAGCTATTTGTAAGGGGTCCCCAGACAGCCATTTTGCTTTTTTGCATTTCTTTTCCATGGGGATGGTCTTGATCCCTGTCTCCTGTACAATGTCACGAACCTCATTCCATAGTTCATCAGGCACTCTATCTATCAGATCTAGGCCCTTAAATCTATTTCTCACTTCCACTGTATAATCATAAGGGATTTGATTTAGGTCATACCTGAATGGTCTAGTGGTTTTCCCTACTTTCTTCAATTTCAGTCTGAATTTGGCAATAAGGAGTTCATGGTCCGAGCCACAGTCAGCTCCTGGTCTTGTTTTTGCTGATTGTATAGAGCTTCTCCATCTTTGGCTGCAAAGAATATAATCGATCTGATTTCGGTGTTGACCATCTGGTGATGTCCATGTATAGAGTCTTCTCTTGTGTTGTTGGAAGAGGGTATTTGCTATGACCAGTGCATTTTCTTGGCAAAACTCTGTTAGTCTTTGCCCTGCTTCATTCTGTATTCCAAGGCCAAATTTGCCTGTTACTCCAGGTGTTTCTTGACTTCCTACTTTTGCATTCCAGTCCCCTATAATGAAAAGGACATCTTTTTTGGGTGTTAGTTCTAAAAGGTCTTGTAGGTCTTCATAGAACTGTTCAACTTCAGCTTCTTCAGCGTTACTGGTTGGGGCATAGATTTGGATTACTGTGACATTGAATGGTTTGCCTTGGAAACGAACAGAGATCATTCTGTCGTTTTTGAGATTGCATCCAAGTACTGCATTTCGGACTCTTTTGTTGACCATGATGGCCACTCTGTTTCTTCTGAGGGATTCCTGCCCGCAGTAGTAGATATAATGGTCCTCTGAGTTAAATTCACCCATTCCAGTCCATTTTAGTTTGCTAATTCCTAGAATGTCGACATTCACTCTTGCCATCTCTTGTTTGACCACTTCCAATTTGCCTTGATTCATGGACCTGACATTCCAGGTTCGTATGCAGTATTGCTCTTTACAGCATCGGACTTTGCTTCTATCACCAGTCACATCCACAGCTGGGTATTCTTTCTGCTTTGGTTCCATCCCTTCATTCTTTCTGGAGTTATTTCTCCACTGATCTCCAGTAGCATACTGGGCCCCTACTGATCTGGGGAGTTTCTCTTTCAGTATCCTATCATTTTGCCTTTTCATACTGTTCATGGGGTTCTCAAGGCAAGAATACTGAAGTGGTTTGCCATTTCCTTCTCCAGCGGACCACACCCTGTCAGATCTCTCCACCATGACCCGTCCATCCTGGGTTGCCCCATGGGCATGGCTTAATTTCATTGACTTAGACAAGGCTGTGGTCCTGGTGTGATTAGATTGACTAGTTTTCTGTGAGTATGGTTTCAGTGTATTTGCCCTCTGATGCCCTCTTGCAAGACCTACTGTCTTACTTGGGTTTCTCTTACCTTGGGCGTGGGGTATCTCTTCCCAGCTGCTCCAGCAAAGCAGAGCCATCGCACCTTACCTTGAGGTTAACAAAAGAAGACTTCTTTAGTAGTGTGACTTGGTATCACTTATGGGCATTCTTGAGTTGTTTAACCCAAATTGTTATCCATATGTATAGTCCTTAAAGCCTAATGTTTCCTTACCTAAAGGCAGTATTTTGTAGTTTATTTTATTTTTTTTGATGGAAGTTATGAGGAGGAGTTTTCTGTCAGTGGACATTTATGATTTTATATTTCTAGATACAAATGTTTTTTTCTTTTTTGAAGTAATAGTTGATTTATAATGTGTTAATTTCTGCTCTACAGCAGCGCTTGTTATACATACATATATATATATACACACGCATACATATATATGTACATGTACATTCTCCTTGCATCCAGACAACATCCTTTAACTTTATTCGTAAAGCCTTGTACTTGTGCAGTGGCAGGAGGACTTAGAAAATGAACTGTCAATTTTGTAGATCTTTATTAGAAAACAATTTTGATTTTGTTATCCCTCTAAAATAGTTGGGAATAATGAAATTGGGAAATTTATTTTTGAAATGGAAATACTTGGTTTCTTGTGTTCTTTTTAAGTACAGCAGTGATGCAAATAATCCATCAATTATTTGTAATGATTTTCATCTACTTATAGTTTTGATATAAAATGTATAATTCTCTTTCAGAATCAATATAATCTAGCAAGAGCCCAGCAATCCTATAATTCCATTGTACAGATACATGAGAAAAATGGTATGTTTAATTCAATAAGTATTTATTGCCATATGTGAAATTTTACATAATGTTTTATTCTTCTGTTTTTGCTTTAATTTCTTACAAAGTATGGTTATCAGAGTGAAAAAATTTAACTTGAGGATACACATACTGTGCTTCATTCAAAATCTTTGTATCCTAAATATTTGGCCTGGGAATCTCTGAGTCAGACATTTTTGAGTAGATTAATGAATCAATCACTTTACTCACTTGAAATGTGTGATATTGGGATAGGAACTGAGTTAAAGGCAATTCTAAAGGTGGAGTTCTTGCTGTTAATACTGAGTAAGTGCAGTCAGGATCATGAACCAGTTGTGGAACCATTTTCAGACCACTTAATGCTTTTTGACAATTGTGCAGATTTATCTATTCAAGTAAAGTTCTAACTTCAGTCTACACTTAAAAATATTTGAATTGTAAATTAAAAAAAAATCTTTCAAAATTTATTGGACTTACTTTCAATTTTTCTTGTATTCACAAGGCATGTTTGGAGTTTTCGTCTCTAATAGTGAGATGACAAAGAAGTAGACTTGGAGTCAGGAGCTATTACCAGGTGCCACTTGGTCACTCACTAGCTCTGGGCCCTGAGCAAGTCCCCTTACCTCTCAGCCTCAGTTCTGTCATCTCTAAAGTTGGTATGATGTCTGTCTTGCCAAATGTGAGGAAGGAGATAAGTTGTGTGTGTGTACAGCACTTCAAAACCAAGTGTGCTGATATTCATGGTAGCTGAGGTAGTGGACTGGATGCATTTTTGTGCAGAGGAGGTTAATTGATAGGAAGTAGTTTTTCTTCAAGAGTATCTACAGTAAAGTGTTCTTTAGTTAGAATGTGGTAGCTTGTGACTTCATATTTGTGTTTTGTGTGTGCTCACTTTAAGTGATAGAGCAAACATGTCGCTTTTGCAGTGACTGCTTACTTTTGAAAGAATAGTATTCAAAACAATGTTCAAGCTTCTGAGGACAGAAATGATAAAATTTGAGGACAAAGCTGGGTTTTCATAATAATCATCTCTAGCACGCTAAAATAACAGACCCAAAGATGCCTATATGCTCCTTTATTAAGCACGTGGACACTCGTGGTATATTTATACCAAGTCTTGGTGTATTTACACTGTTGAGAGGGCAGCTTCGTACCGAACAATACTTTTTCTCAGTCTCATTTGCCTTTTTAGAGAGAGCTTATCTTGTTGTTGAGCATAGAAACACGTTTTTCTTATTTCTTATTTTTTGTTAAATTAGACATTATAGTCAGCATTCAAAAATGTGTAGGTTTGTGTATAATTAGCTGTGAAGAAAGCAATAGATTCAGATTCAGGAGATGAATTCTAGTTAACCTGCTGCTGCTAAATCTGATCTTGGGCTTAATCACTTAATCAGGGCACCTGCTGAGATGGCACCCTCACTGGTAAAATGACATCACTGCACTGATGACGGTCCAAGTTCCTCGTACTCTAAAATACCAGGATTTTGTTTGGGGGACAGTTCAGTTTCCTATATAAAACTTAGCTTGTTGTCTAATATTCCACAGACTTTAGGTAGAAATGCCATTAATACAGAGATCTCAACTTGAAAAATTAAAGTAGTTTATTCATAGAAAATAACTATATTGTGAATATATCAGAATATTGTATTACCAACCCAAGTATAAGCTTTATTTTTACAAATAGGTTTAAACAGGGAAATTATGAGTAGAGAAAATTATGGGTAGAGAAAGTATCTAACCTTGCTAAAATGCCACTTATCCTAGTTGGTTTAAGAATTAAAATATGTTAACTTTTTTTTTCCCATTCTTTTTCAGGCTGGTACACCCCTCCAAAGGAAGATGGCTAAATGTGTTGACTTTTGTATGCTTGGACCAGTGTTGCTTTAAAGAAAATCTTTCCAACATGCAGACACAAGCTTTGAGTGCCCCTATAACAGCAGTACCGAAGATGTTAGCTAATAGATATTTTAGTGGATAATCTGTCAACTGATCCAGTATAAGTTACAGCCTCTCCATTTTTCTCATTTTAGTTATCTTGGACTGAGCAGTGGGGCCTTTACTGTATTTTTTCTGATAAATACACATACTGGCCACTCCTAATCATCTCTTTCTTGAAAGGTGAAATGTCTTAAGCAGACAAGTCAGCATCAGGTTACTGAAGTTATGACTTGAGGGCAAATTTCCCATTTTTGAGCTCGTGTGTTATGAGGATTTACAATATATTGTTCCATTAAAGCCAATAAAGTTTAATCAATGTTGAATATTGGTTTAGAAAATTTAAGGTGTTCTGAATCACAGTAGCTTTTTCAGGTTAAAACTGTTTTATGATATTGCCAAAATAATGACAGGAAATGTACTTGTTAAACTGTTAAACTTTTTTTTTTTTTTAATGGCTATGAAGATCTGAACTATCTTCCGAAGATATGCTCTTAATTGAGTTGAACTTTTTAGGCAGAGCAAAGCAAGGCTGTGTCAATTCAGCTTGTATGTAGTAATTTCCACTGGGGCATCAAAGTCTTGCTGAGCTGAATCTGCTTCTTGTTGGTTCAATATTTCTTATGAAGAAGAGCTTGAAGTATAGAGCTTGAATTATTTAAAATACTAAGTCATTCTACGTTTCCATTTTATTAACGGGATGTTGCAATCAGTTGTAAACTAATAATCTTATAAAGTGATTGGCACAAAGACTTCTTGAACAAAACTGCAGTTAAGTACAAAAAGTATCTAATTTGGAGACTTAAATTTTTTCTATAGTCATAATGCTTTTACATTGAAAGACTAATAGGAATTCTACATATATTAATTCTTTTATAAAATCTAGACTCAAATCAGTGTACTCTCCATTTTATTGCCTTACCTGAATTAGTCCTATTGGGTTGGTGATAGATTTTTTTTTAATATACCCAAATTTGATTTAAAAGTAAACTCTAGTTATTAAGCACTTTTAAAAAGAAACCCAGAAGCACATTTTTTTCTGCACAAACCAGTTACAAAGTTAAGTGTGTCTTGTGCTTGAAGACTCAGTTTTTAACTTTGTAAACCACATCTGAAAGACTTGGCACTTCTGCATTATTGTGTTTAATTCCTTTTCCTTTTCTTCTTCTTCTTTTTTTTTTTTTTTCCTATTTTGGTTAAGAGGATAGTAGAAAAAGATTTTCTGGCATTCTTGTTCACTTGGTTAATTTGTATACAATTCGGATTGCCAGTTGCTCAGATAACAAGTGACAAGGCAGAATTCTTTAAAGCATTAAAGTTCCTTAAACCTAAGGCTAAATCTTGAATACATTATTGAATTCTTTAATATCCTGATGGCTAGCAGATTGACAGCTGCACATTTGGCATGCTTTGGTTTTTGGTTTTGGGGGGTTTTTTGGACTTTATTTTTCATTGCAGATTTATTTGGCAATGTACAGTAAATTTTGTAAACTTGCATCAAGTTTATGAATAAAGAACCATTTAAAAAATAACTCTTTCATTTTCCTTTTGTAACAGATACTCTTTGAGTTTCTATAGGCTCTGTTGGGTTTCTGGAATAGGATCATATATGGTGGGATGGGGTGAGGAGGGGCTTAAGGTAGATTGATTTCACAAGAGAAAGCTGGAGAACCCAGAATTGGTGTGTATAGACTTGGCATACTCAGGGTTTCCTCAACCTCTTCCCTTGCCCACACTGATTCTTTAATATAAATTCAAGTGCTACTTTCTTCATCGCTTTTCTAATTCCCCAAGGTACAGTAATCTGAATTGTCAGTTTCTCACATATAAGAAGTACAGAGGTAGGAAAACTCCAAGCGTAGTACCTCTGCTGCTTTGAGATCTGTGTTGGTTTCATCTTTGCATAGACTTGAATATGCAGCCACCTTAATCCATCCAGAGGTAGACAATGGCCCTGTGGTCTAGTGTCTCCTTAGGAAGTGAGAAAGTCTTTAGAGGTCCCCCTACTCCCCTCCCCGCTCTTCCCCCAAAACACAACTTTTTCTTGGCCTAGAACATTTGTCTACCCCTAAATTAATGGCTGGTCAAAGGAATGAAACTATCATGATTAGTTTGGATCAGTGGTTTTCAAGGTATAATTTGTTGGAGCACTCTGGAGACTCCTGAGACCCTTTTAAAAGGAGGTTTTTAAGGTCAAAGCAACACCAAACCATTCTTTGATATTTTCACTCTCATTCTCTCACAAGTGTACAGTGGAGTTTTCCAGAGGCAACATGATGTGACAGACATGATATTGAACAGACTGAATTCAGAAGCAGATCCAGCTGTCTAATACTAATGTCAGTAGTTACAGGTTTATAAGATGTAAAGATGCTACTCTGCAATATTGGGGAGTGGGGTGGAGATCTGGTAAGGTTATTTTTTCATAAGTTACTCTGTGTGATGAACTATGTTAAGTGATTTAGTATGATAAATATAGTTATAACCCACGTAAAGAAGTTCTCTGACATGTCAGTATTTAAAATGTGAAGCAGTTCTTAAGTCAAAATGTTTTGAGACCTGCCTTTTTTAGACTTAGCACATTTACCAGCCAAGAGCTGGGCCCCAGATCAAGGGCCTTGTTAGCAAGGAAGCTACAGGAGTGGGTGTTCCCTGGGGAGACAGCAGTATCTGCTGTGCTTACATTTCTGTCTGTGGTTCTCAACTTGAACTTGCATCAGGGGTAAATTTAAATCACGGTAAAGCTAAAAGTCCGACTGCTGGGCCCCAGCCCGCATAGTAAGCCTGCGGTGGGGACCGAGAACGCGCCAACCTGAGTATTTCCCAGGTGAATCTGATGCTATAGGCAGGGAACTAATGCTGTTTGGGGCGTGGTGTCACAGCAATGGTAGGTACTCTGCAAGCTGATTGACACGTTCAGAACTTGAGGGCTACACGGTGTTGAATAAAGGTACTGATTTTCACACTTTTAAAAGCATATACTATCTGTTCAAAAATCAGACTCATGCTGTTGTTAACTGACGTCGGGACTGTAAAGATTGATAACAACACTCTCTAGTCTGACTCCAAGAATTCATGACGGCTACAAGAGCAGTGAGCGGCACAGAATAAAGTGGATCTGGTTTGACTGCGTGAAGCCTCTGGGAAAGTCCCAGAAGAATTGCAGGACGCATGACTGTGTGTGTGCTGTGCTTAGTCGCTCAATGCTGTCCGACTCTCCTACCCCATGGACTCTTAAGTCCGCCAAGCTCCCCTTCCAAACACCTGCCTGCCATCCAAGGCCAGCGCCGGAAACGTATTAGCCTGGAGTCACGTGGGCTTCCCCGCAGCAGTTCCGCCTCCCCTGATCGGCCGGAAGTAGCGCGCGCGCCTGCTCAGTGCTCCGAGGGCCCTGTCTAAGCCGCTCCCTCCGAGCCGCCGTACTGTTTCCCGGTGGGGTTGGTGGGGTTGGTGAGGCATGGAGCGGGTGGGCGGCGGAGGCGATTGCTGCGGCTCCTCCTCCGCAGACCCACGAAGCACCTTCGTGCTGAGTAACCTAGCGGAGGTGGTGGAGCGTGTCTTCACCTTCCTGCCCGCTAAGGCGCTGCTGCGGGTGGCCGGGTGAGGGCAGAGGAGGCGGGAAGCTGACCTCGGGACTTGCCTCGGGCTTGCCTGGGCTGGCGGGTGGGCGGATACGGTCGGGGCCCAGGGCTGACCCCGGCTCCGGACCCCGTGTCCCCAGGTGGCGCTCCCGTACCCCAGCACTACCTGCCGTAGTGCTCCCCGGGACCCTTCCCAGAGGAGCCACTTTCCCCCTACGGTTCTCTCCGCCCCCAGCTCTGCCTCCGAGTCGGTGTCAGACGCCTCGCCGTCCCGGGGACTCGGGATCCCGTAGCGATCTCCTGCTGTTGAGGTTATGGGTGGTGGCGAGCGGAGGGAGGTCTGTACAGAGCTGCGGGAGAAAGGGAAGTGAACGTCCGTTCACAGTCTTTTGTGCGTGTGCGTCCCCAGCGTGTGCCGCTTATGGAGGGAGTGTGTGCGCAGAGTGTTGCGGACTCATCGGAATGTGACCTGGATCTCCGCGCTCTCGGCGGATCCCTGCCATCTGGCGCAGCATTGCCTGGTCCGCGTGGTAGCCGAAGAGCTTGAGGCAAGTAAAGGGTGTCGCGTACAGTCCTTTGCAAGGTTGGTGGGTCAGTCGTTGAAATTAAATACTTTAAAACAGTTCGTATATGGCCTGACTTCCCTGGTGGCTCAAGACGGTAAGTAGACCGCCTGCAATGCGGGAGACCTGGGTTTGATCCCTGGGTTGGGAAGATCCCTTGGAGGAGGAAATGGCAACTGCCCACTCCAGTTCTTGCCTGGAAAATCCCATGGAGAGACTGGCGGGCTACAGTCCATGGGGTCGCAGAGTCGGACACGACTGAGCGACTAAGCACAGCATTTCAGTTCAGTTCAGGCACGCCAGGCCTCCCTGTCCATCACGAACTTCCGGAGTTTACTCAGACTCCTGTCCATTGAGTTGGTGATGCTGTCCTGTAATTTAGGGAAATTTTTCTCGGGGCATGAAGACTTTATAAATATCAGTTTTAATGACTGCGTATTGTAAGGATGTGCCATGGGTTATTTGACCATTCTCCACATACTGGGCATTTTCCATTCAGTTCAGTTGCTCAGTCGTGTCCGACTCTGTGACCCCATGGACTGTGGCATGCCAGGCCTCCCTGTCCATCACCAACTCCCAGAGTTTATTCAAACTGCCACTGAGTCGGTGATGCTATCTAACCAACTCATCCTCTCCTGCTCCCCTTCTTTTGCCTTCAGTCTTTCCCAGCATCAGGATCTTTTCCAGTTAATAGGCTCTGCACATCAGGTGGCCAAAGTGTTGGAGATTCAGCTTCAGCATCAGTCCTTCCAATGAACCTTCAGGGTTAATTTCCTTTAGGATCCATTGGTTTGATCTCTACAGTGCAAGGAATTTGGACTTCTTCAGCACCACAGTTTGAAAGCATCAATTTTTCTGCACTCAGCCTTCTTTATGGTCCAGTCCTCACATCTGTACATGACTACCTGAAAAATTATAGCTTTGACTAGACAGATCTTGTTGGCAAAGTGATGTCTCTACTTTTTAATACGCTGCCTAGGTATAAGTGTACCACATTTTTATCCATTCATCTCTTTGTGAGCACTTAGGTTACTTCCATATTTTGGCTATTGTAAATAATGCTGCAGTGCATCAGTCCAGTCAGTCACTCAGTCGTATCCCAGTCTTTGTGACCCCATGGAGTGCAGCACTCTATGCCTCCCTGTCCATCACTAACTTCCGGAGTTTACTCAAACTCATGCCCATTCAGTTGGTGATGCCATCCAAACATCTCATCCTCTGTCATCTCCTTCTCCTCCCGGCTTCAATCTTTCCTAGCATCAGGGTCTTTTCCAATGAGTCAGTTCTTCACATCAGGTGGCCAAAGTATTAGAGTTTCAGCTTCAGCATCAGACCTTCCAATGAATGTTCAGGACTGATTTCCTTTAGGATGGACTGGTTGGATCTCCAAGTCCAAGGGATTCTGAAGAGTATTCTCCAACACCACAGTTCAAAAGCATCAATTCTTCGGTGCTCAGCTTTCTTTATAGTCCAGTTCTCACATCCATACATGACTACTGGAAAAACCAAAGCTTTAACTAAATGGACCTTTGTTGGCAAAGTAAAGTCTCTGTTTTTTAATATGCTCTCTAGGTTGGTCATAACTTTTCTTCCAGGGAGCAAAGCTCTTTTAATTTCATGGCTGCAGTGACCATCTGCAGTGATTTTGGAGCCCAGGAAAATAAAGTCTGTTACAGTTTTCCACTGTTTCCCCATCTGTTTGCCATGAAGTGATGGGACCAGATTCCATGATCTTAGATTTCTGACTGTTGAGTTTTAAGCCAATTTTTTCACTCTCCTCTTTCACTTTCATCAAGGGGCTCTTCAGTTCTTCACTTTCTGCCATAAGGGTGGTGTCATCTGCATATCTGAGATTATTGATATTTCTCCTGGCAATCTTGATTTCAGCTTGTGCTTCATCCAGCCCAGCGTTTCTCATGGTGTACTCTGCATATAAGTTAAACAAGCAGGGTGACAATATACAGCCTTGATGTATTCCTTTCCCTATTTGGAGCCAGTCTGTTGTTCAATGTCCAGTTCTAACTGTTGCTTCCTGATCTTCATACAGATTTCTCAGGCAGGTCGGGTGGTCTGGTATTCCCATCTCTTAGAATTTTCCAGAGTTTGTTGTGGTCCACAAAATCAAAGGCTTTGGCATAGTCAGTAAAGCAGAAGTAGATATTTTTCTGGAACACTCTTGCTTTTTCAGTGATTGAATAGATGTTGGCAATTTGATCTCTGGTTCTTCTGCCTTTTCTAAATCCAGCTTGAACATCTGCAAGTTCATGGTTCACGTACTGTTGAAGCCTGGCTTGAAGAATTTTGGGCATTACTTTGCTAGTGTGTGAGATGAGTGCAATTGTGTGGTAGTTTGAGCATTCTTTGGCATTGCCTGACCTTTTCCAGCAGTGTGGCCACTGCTGAGTTTTCCAAATTTGCTGGCATATTGAGTGCAGCACTTTCACAGCATCATGTTCCAGGATTTGAAATAGCTCAACTGGAATTCCATCACCTCCACTAGCTTTGTTCATAGTGATGCTTCCTAAGGCCCCCTTGACTTCACACTCCAGGATGTCTGGTTCTAGGTTGGTAATCACACCATCGTGATTATCTGGGTCACAAAGATCTTTTTGTACAGTTCTTCTGTGTAGTTTTGCCACCTCTTCTTAATATCTTCTGCTTCTTTTAGGCCCATACCATTTCTACCCTTTATTGTGGCCCATCTTTGTGAGAAATGTTCCCTTGGTATCTCTCATTTTCTTGAAGAGATCTCTAGATTTTCCCATTCTATTGTTTTCCTCTCTTTCTTTGCATTGATTGCTGAGGAAGGCTTTCTTATCTCTCCTTGCTATTCTTTGGAACTCTACATTCAGATGGGTTTATCTTTGCTTTTCTCCTTTGCCTTTCACTTCTGTTCTATTCACAGCTATTTGTAAGGCCTCCTCAACCATTTTGCCTCTTTGCATTTCTTTTTTTGGGGGATGGTCTTGATCCCTGCCTCCTGTACAGTGTCATGAACCTCCGTCCATAGTTCTTCAGGCAGTCTGTCTTTCAGATTTCATCCCTTGAATCTATTTGTTGCTTCCACTGTATAATCATAAGGGATTTGATTTAGGTCATACCTGAATGGTGTAGTGGTTTTCTGTACTTTTTTCAATTTAAGTCTGAATTTTGCAATAAGGAGTTCATGATCTGAGCCACAGTCAACTCCTGGTCTTGTTTTTGCTGACTGTATAGAGCTTCTCCATCTTTGGATGCAAAGAATATAATCAATCTGATTTAGGTATTGACCATCTGGTGATGTCCATGTGTAGAATTTTCTCTTGTGTTGTTGGAAGAGGGTGTTTGCTACAGCCAGTGCGTTCTCTTGGCAAAACTCTATTAGCCTTTGCCCTGCTTCATTCTGTACTCCAAGGCCAAATTTGCCTGTTACTCCAGGTTTTTCTTGACTCCCTACTTTTGCATTCCAGTCCCCTATAATGAAAAGGACATCTTTTTTGGGTGTTAGTTCTAGAAGGTCTTGTAGGTCTTCATAGAACCATTCAGCTTCAGCATTACTGGTCGGGGCCTAGACTGGGATTACTGTGATATTGAATGGTTTGCCTTGGGAACGAACAGAGATCATTCTGTCGTTTTTGAGATTGCATCCAATTCCTGCATTTAGGACTCTTTTGTTGACTATGATGGCTACTCCATTTCTTCTAAGGGATTCTTGCCCACAGTAGTAGATATAATGGTCATCTGAGTTAAATTCACCCATTCCAGTCCATTTTAGTTCGCTAACTTCTAAAATGTCGATGTTCCTCTTGCCGTCTCCTGTTTGACCGCTTCCAATTTGCCTTGATTCATGGATCTAACATTCCAGGTTCCTATGCAGTATTGCTCTTTACAGCATATATCTTATCAAAATAGTTTTTTTTTCCTTCAGAAAAATACCCAGAGGTGGAATTGCTGGTCGAATGATAGTTCTGATTTTAGCCTCTAAAATTTGTAGGGAAACACAAAAGACCCTGAATAGCCAAAACAACCTTGAGAAAAAAAGAGCGAGGCTGGAGGTATCATGTTCCATGACTTCAAACTATATTACAGTAATCAAAACAAATTTTAGGGTTATTTGTTGTGGTTTTGTGAAAATGTCATTGGTATTTTAGTAGGGACTGCATTGAATGTATCGATTACATTGGGGTAGATGCTCATTTTCACAGTATTCTCCCATTTGGTGACCACAGTGAATTGTTTCATTCGTGTCATCTTCAGTTTCTTTCATCTGTGTCTTAAGATTTTCTGAGTATAGGTCCTTTATATCTTGGTTGTTTTATTCCTAGTTATTTTATTCTTTGGGGATTATTTTCTTTATTTCTCTTTCTGATAGTTCATTGTTAGCGTATAGAAACACAGCAAATTTCTGTATATTAATTTTGGATCCTGCAACTTTACTGAATTCATTTAATAGCTGTAATAGTTTTCTGGTAGGCAATGGCACCCCACTCCAGCACTCTTGCCTGGAAAATCCCATGGACGGAGGAGCCTGGTAGGCTGCAGTCCATGGGGTCGCACAGAGTTGGACACGACTGAGCGACTTCACTTTCACTTTTCACTTTCATGCATTGGAGAAGGAAATGGCAACCCACTCCAGTGTTCTTGCCTGGAGAATCCCAAGGATGGAGGAGTCTGTTGGGCTGCCGTCTATGGGGTCGCACAGAGTTGGACACGACTGAAGCGACTTAGCAGCAGCAGCAGCAGCAGTGTCTTTAGGGTTTTCTGTATGTAGTATTATGTTATCTGCAGACAGTGACAGTTTTACTTCTTCCTTTCAAATTTGTATCCTTTTGTTTGTTTCTCTTGTCTGATTGCCATGGCTAGAACTTGCAATACTGTATTGAGAGTAAGTGGCAAGAGTGGGCATCTTTGTCTTTTTCCTTATGTTATGAGTTGTTTTCCTTCAGCTTTGCACTGTTGAGTATGATTTCAGCTGTGATTTTTGTCCTGTATGTAGATGTGTGTTCCCTCTGTCTCCAGTTTGTGCAGTTATTTTCATAAATGGATATTGAGTATTGTCAAAAAATTTTCTGCATTTATTGAGATGATCAGGTATTTATTCTTCATTTTGTTAATGTGGTGTATTACATGGACTGGTTTGCATATATTGAACTATCCTTGCATCCCTGGGATAAATTTCACTTGATCATGTGCATGACTCTTTTGATGTATTATTGAATTTGATGTGCTGATTTTTTTTTAAGGATTTTTGAATCTTTGTTCATCAGGGATATTAGCTTGTAATTTTCCTTTTTTTGTGGTGTCTTTATCTGGTTTTGGTACAGGGTATATATGTCATAAGAGTGAGTTTGGAAGCCATTCTTCCTCTTCATTTTTAGGGAATAATTTGTGTAGGATAGGTGTTAACTCAAAATGTTTGGTATAGAATTCACTGGTTAAGCTCTATGGTCCTGAATTTTTGTCTGTTGGAAGTTTTTAAATTTCTGATTCAGTTTCATTGTCAGTAATTGGTTTGTTCATATTTTCTGTTTCATTCTGATTCACTCTTGGGAGAGTATGTATTGCTAGAAGCTTATCCCTTTCTTCTAGGTGTTAATCTTGTTGGCATATAGTTGTTCGTAGTAATCTCTTTGAATCGTTTTGTATTTTCCTGGGGTCAGTTGTAATATCTCTTTGTTCATTTTGTTTTATCGATTTGGGCTCTTCTTGATGAGTCTGGCTAAAGGTTTTGTCAGTTTTATCTTCACAGAACCAGCTCCTAGTTTCTTTGATCTTCTTTATTATTTTACTGTCTCTATTTCATTTATTTCTGCTCTAAGCTTTATGATTTTTCGACTAACTGGGTTTTTTGTGTTCTTTTTCTAGTTCATTTAGGTGTAAGATTAGGTTTTTAAATTGTGATTTTTCTTGTCTCCTGAGGTAGGCTTGCATTGCTGTACACTTATCTCTTAGAGCCATTTTTGCCGCATTCCGCAGATTTTGGGTTGTGTTCACATTTCCGTTTGTCAGCAGGCGTTTGACTTCTGCAGTTGCCCATTGGTTAGTTGCATATTTGGCCTACCAGTTTCTTTTTGTTTTGTTGTGGTTAATTTCTAGTCTCATAGTGTTGTGGTCAGAAAAGATTCTTGTTATGATTTCTGACTTCTTAATTTATTGAGACTTGTTCTGTAGCCTAGCATATTATCTATCCTTGAGAATGTTCCATGTACACTTTTGGATGGAATGTTCGATATGTTATATCTGTTGCGTCTGTCTGTCCTAATGCATGGTTCAAGGCCAGTGTTTCCTGTTGATTTTCTCTCTGGATAATCTGTTCATTGATATAAGTGGGGTGTTAGAGTTCCCAACTATTATGATGCTCCCTTTGTTCTGCGTGCTTGCTGTATTTAGGTGTTGTCTTTTTGGGTGCATACATATTTACCGTTGTCATATCTTGTTGTATCAGTCTCTTTGTCAAAGTGGTGCTAACTGTCTTGCTTTTCATATCCATTTCCATGGAACACTTTTTTCCCATCCCGTTATCTCAGCGTATGTCTTTAGATCTGAAGTGAGTTTCCTGTAGGCAGCATATATATGGGTCTTATTTTTTTTACCCATTTAGCCAGTCTGTGTCTTTTGATTGGAGCATTTAGTTCATTTACATTGAAAGTAATAAAAATTAAGTCTGTACTTATCCCTGTTTCCTGTGTTCTGACTGTTTATGTGGTTCTTTGTTCCTTCTTTTGCTTGCTTCCCTTGTGATGTCATGCCTGTCTTTAGTGTTAAGTTTGGGTTCCTTTGTCCTCTGTGTGTGTGACTATTTTAAGGTGGTGATTCTTAAGTTTGAACACATTCAAACAAACCTGCATCCACCCCACCCTTTATTATTTTTGACATCATATTTTCCCTTTTTTTGGTTTCTGTATCCCTTAACAACAACTTTTTGTGGATATTGAAGATTTTACTTTACTTTTGTCTTTTAACCTTCCTTCTAGATTTTTATATTTCCAGGTGAGGTGTTTAGAGAAGTCTCTTAAACATTTCTTGTAAATTCTACTTAGAGGTGCTGAACTCAGGTTTTGCTTGAGTTTACTGTCTGTGAAACTCTTTATTGTTCTTTCAAATCTGAATGATGGCCTTGCAGAGTAGACTACTCCTGATTGTGGGTTTTTTCCTTTTATCACATCGAACATACTTTGCTGTTCCATTCTGCCCTGCCAAATTTCTGCTGAAAAGTCAACTAACCATGTTATGGGAGTTCCCTTGTACATAACTAGTTGTTTTTCTCTTGCTGCTTTTAAGAGTCTCCCTTTAAGTTTTGCCTTTTGAATTATAATGTGCCTTGGTGTGGACCTCTTTGAGTTCTTCTTGTTTGGGATCTGTGCTTTCTGGATCTGGATATTCCTTTCCTGGGTTAGGGAAGTTTTTAGCTATTATTCTTCCAGTAACTTCTCTTGTCACTTTCTCTTTCCTCAACTCTGGGGTTCCTATAATGTGAATGCTAGTACTCTTGATGTTATCCCAGAGATTTTTTAAACTACTGTCATTTAAGATTTTTTTTTTCTTTTTATTTTCAGCTTAAGATGTTTCTACTATTGTCTTACTTCACTCATCCATTTCTCTGTATCGTCTAATCAACTGTTGATTCCTTCTAGTGTAGCTAAATTTATTTCAGCTACTGTATTTCTCAGATCTGTTTGCTTCTTTATAAGTCACTCTTAAGCTTCTCACTGTGTTGATCCATTCTTTTCCTGAGTTCACTGAGCATCCTTATGATCATTACCGTGAACTCTGTATCAGGTAGATTGCTTATCTCATTTCACGTAGTTCTCCCTCTGGGATTTTGTTTTGTTCCCTTCGTTTGGAACATACTTCTCTGTCACCGCATTTTTCCTGATTTTCTGTTTTTATTTCTTTATATCAGGTAGATCAGTTATGCTTCCTGATCTTGGAGAAGCATAACTAGGGGGTTCCAGAGGCACAGTTCTCTCTGATCACCAGAGCTGTATCCTCTAGGCGTACCCCTTATGTGGGCCGTGAGGGTTCATCTCTTGTGGCAGAGCTGATGGCTGTGGGTGTGCTGGTAGGCAGGGCTGGCCCCCAAGCCTGGTTGGCTGCCAGGGGCTCATGTGGAGGCTGCCAGCTGCCGGCGGTGGGGTTGGGTTCCAGTGAAGTTGGCTTTGTGGCCAAGGGAGGACCAGGGCTGGCAGGCAGGTGAGCCCGCGGCACTGATCGGCTAGACAGGGACTCCACAGTGGTGCCAGCGGCATCGGGGTCCTCCTGGTAGAACAAGCTCCCCAGAATGGCTGCTGCTAGCATCTCTGTCCCTAGGGGAGAGTCCCCATTGCCTCCTGCTTTTCCGGGAGGCTCTCCAAGATCTGACCAAGCCTCATTTCAAATTGCTGCCTCTGAGCTTGGACTCAGAGCATATGAGATTTTGTGTACACCCTTTGTGAATGGAGTCTCTGTTTCCTTCAGCCCTCTGGCTCTTCTGTACACAAGCCTCCCTGGCCTTCAGAGCCAGATGATCTAGGGCCTCATCTTCCTGGCTTTAGGACCCATGGGCTGGGGGTCCAGTGTGGGGCTCGGATCCCTTACTCCTTGGGGACAGCCTCTGCAGTTGTGATTATCCTCACGTTTGTAGGTTCCCTGTTCAGGGTGTGGTCTCCGCTGTGCTGCATCTCCAGTTTCCCCCTTCTGCCTTCTCATGGTGGTTCCTGCTGTATGTCTTCAGCTGTGGAAATTTTTTTCCGTTAGTTTTGAGGTTGTTCCCACCAGTAGTTCCTCTGTAAATAATTGTAAACTTGGAGTGTCTGTGGTAGGATGTGGGCTGAAGGTCTTATTACTGTTATCTCGCCCCCTACTCCCCAAATTATATTCTTTGAAGATGCCTTGTGGACCACAGAAACTATATCCATAGTTTATTATCCAGCCCTGAGGCCAGTACAGGGTCATCATTGTCTCAGTATCTTTTATGAGTTTGTCTATATGGAATCTACTCCGGAACAACTTAACTTTCCCAGATCAATATTTCTTTTTCATTTAACTCCTATTGAGGCTTTACTGAATGCTATCTTCTTCCTTCCATTTTGATAGTAAAAATCTTTGAAAGTAACCAGCTTAGGAGGAAAACTATGTACACCCTCTTCATTTAGTTGAGCTGCTTTGCCACTTGTCTGTCATACGTATTTTGGTGGAAAACATGAGTCTGAATAAGCCCAGGTTGTAAGGGCTTACAGCCGTCCCTTGTAAGAGATAAGGCACAAGTAAGAATGACGGGGATGACGGGTGTCACATACGAGGTCAGAGGTCCTTAGGAAGTCTAGGAAAAGGTTTTATGGAGTGCGGCCCTTAGCTCTTTCTTAGGAGAAAAACAATCTTCAGCAAAAGGAAGAAAGCTGAGAAGGATAAATACAGACGTGAGCTTGTCCAGATAATGGTGAGCGATAGATTCCTGTAGGAAACTAACTAGTTAGCAAGCCGGAAATGAAGGCCTGGATTATTTAATCTGGCAAAGAAAAGAGGAGTGATACAAGTCTGTACCTCTCCTCTGTTGCTGAGACCTTTCTGTTGCTGGGATACCTGTTCACATAAAGCCAGTGGGATCTTTTGCTGGTACTTAATGTTTTTGTCTAAGAGCTTAAATTATTGTGGAAATGAACTTCTTCAGTCAGGCTGGAATGAATGTGACCTGAAGAGATAATATATGTTCAACAAATGAATGAAGTGAAAATGAAAGAGCGTGAGTGAAACACGAATGAGTAGATGGACTCAAAACACCAGCACTGGCCTGAAGAACAGTAGGGCGACCGCAGTCTGGGTCAGGGCAGAACTTGAAAGCTCCACACACGCATTGGTAGATCTGTGTGATCAAATTCTTTTTTCTTTTTTCTTTTTTCCTTTGCAGAATGTCCATATATTACCACAGACAGTTCTTTACATGGCTGATTCAGAAAATTTCATTAATCTGGAGGAGTGTCGTGGCCATAAGAGAGGTGAGCATCAGAGGACAAAGTTTTGGATCCTTTTGTTTCCTTAGGTACAGACGTACATAAGAAAAGTTTGGAGATAAGTACTGTTTTCATCCTGAGAGCTACTGACTTGCTGAGGCTCTGGGCCTGCTCCCCGAAGAATGCATAGATATAGTGTCTCTGAACTTTTGAGGAACTGTTTGCGTCAGAGATCGCAAACCTTGCAGGCTGGAGATTCAGAGATTCTATCCAGAGATTCTAAACCTTGTGGTACAGTCGACACAAGTTCTTTGGAAGCTGTTTTCTCATTTGGAAAGACTTGGATGTGCAGGCGTTTGTTTTTTACTATTAAAACAGAAAGTCTGTCTTTGGCTGTTCAAGCCTTCTATTGCGTTGGATGACTACTCACCGAAGTTCTCTGGCAGTACTGTGCATTCTGTTTGGCTTGCTAAGTGAAGAAGCAGACTGTGTCCCATGACGGGCACGCTGACCCCAGAGTTAAGACTTAGTGGATTATCATTGTGTGATTTGATTCCAGATGACTGTGCTCTAGAAAAGTCATGATTTTGTATCAGCTTAACAGAAGGAATAGTAAATCTGAAATTCAGCTGCTACTGCTGATGTCAGTGAGGCAAAAGCAGTATGTGAACAACTGGAAAAGACAAACTGGCAATGCTGAAGGTCAGATTTAGAATTTAACATATAAAACAGGGACTCAGAACAACAACAACAAAACACGACTTTTGCTTTTAATCAAAGCTTTTAGACGTCCTTGTAATGTGTTCTAGTGTAAAGTGACTTAAACTTTATTTAATATTAGCTTTTATTTTCCTCATCAAATTTGACCTTAAATGGATGGCCTGGATAATCTTCTTCTGTATTACTGCAGCCAGGAAAAGAACTACTATGGAAGCAGCATTTGCCCTTGAGAAGCTCTTCCCAAAACAATGCCAAGTCCTTGGGATTGTGACCCCAGGAATTGTAGGTGAGAGAATACTAACTTGATTTCCTGGCTTTCATTAATGTGGGGGTCCTATGGATTGGTGGGTTATTTGTAGCTTAAAGCAGATTTATGTTTTTGGCCATCCGAAGGACAATAAAGTCGGCCTTCTATACCTTCGAGTTATATTTGACTTACATTCATGTTCCTTAGGTTATTGTGGTTAATATTTCAAATCTCAGGGTTGTCCATATAAGCCACATGTATTAATAATTCATATCTTCCCAGTAGCCATTCAGAGGAAGACAAAGATCTCATTCCTCCTCTCTACAAATTAGAAAGTATTAGTGAGAATTCTCACTTTTGGCAGTTCAGCCAGAACTGTTTCTGGGGGGTGGAGGTGAGGTCGGCCTGGATAGGAGCTGCCTTCGACCTTCCACAGACACTTCTCTTTCTCTCCTTGGCTGCCACTATTTGAAGCATATAGCGTGAAGTTTTCTTTTTTAGGTTTGCTCCCGGTGAATTTTTGCTGCTTTTAATTATTTTTGACTGTTCTCTAGCTCGTGGGGGAGTGAGAGCCTGTTGAGGCCATCATGGTGCAGTGGTTCGGATCCCTGGGTGGAAATCCCAGCTGTACCACTCTATGTCTGCACGACTTTGGGCGAGCTCGCTGACCTCAGGGAGCTTCTGTTTCCCCCTCTCTGACATGGGGGTGATTGACAGTAGCTTTCCCAGAGAGTCTGAGGAGTCAGTGAATTGCACACGTGCAGTATTTAGAACAGAGCCATGCAGTGAGCAGTGCGTAAATGTTAGCTCTGATCCTTTGCTGCACTCAGTGGTACTCCATAATTGGCGTTTGTAATCTTCACTGAAAGACTTTTGATTGGATACTGAGTCCTGTGCAAGGAAGTACAAAGGATTTCAAGTGTTTACAGGCAAGTAAGGGTAGATACATGGTTGATGGGACTGTTTCATGTCTCCTGCAATTAGCTCCTCCTCCTGTATTGTTGTATCAGCCCCTTCATCACACATTTTGTTTCTCATTGGATTGAAAAAATGATGGCAGTGACTGATTTTCTTTTAACTCTTAATTTTTCCTTAAATGAGTGATCTAGTTACCCATTATTAGTTATTAGCCAATGCTTCTATAAAAACAGCTTTGAGTTCTTTGTTCTTTGAGTTAATTTTGTTGGGCCTCTGCGCAGGCAGTCATCGGGGAAGGCAATGGCACCCCACCCCAGTACTCTTGCCTGGAAAATCCCATGGACAGAGGTCCCTGGTGGGCCACTGTCCATGGGGTCCCTAAGAGTCGGACCCGACTGAGCAACTTCAATTTCACTTTTCACTTTCCTGCATTGGAGAAGGCAATGGCAACCCACTCCAGTGTTCTTGCCTGGAGAATCCCAGGGACTGGGGAGCCTGGTGGTCTGCCGTCTATGGGGTCGCACAGAGTTGGATACGACTGAAGCGACTTAGCAGCAGCAGGCAGTCATGCTGCCCGCTGTGACTTTCTCAAAGCATGACCAAGTAGAAACTCTGAAATTTGAGTTGGGGGTCAGGGACAGGAGAGGGCAGGCAGACCCGGGCAACACTCTTGCCTCTGTGACCCCATAGTGAGGGGTGGGCAGTCTGCCTGAAGCCTTCCTCTCACGCTCAGAGCATTGCGCATCTTTCTCCCTAAGTTCCTGTGTTATCTTGATGTTGGGAGGGAGTATCATTCCAGCTCCCTCTATTCGGGACCTGCCTGTTGATTCTTGTTCCCTTGCAGCTGAGGTGCTTTCTTTGAGCCAGTTCCACACATGTCACAACAACACTTCCACCACAACAGCTGATTGGATTCCTTTTTCTTAGGCTACAATTAGTAACTATTTCTAGAAATTAAAAGACGCTTACTCCTTGGAAGGAAAGTTATGACCAACCTAGATAGCATATTCAAAAGCAGAGACATTACTTTGCCAACAAAGGTTCGTCTAGTCAAGGCTATGGTTTTTTCTGTGGTCATGTATGGATGTGAGAGCTGGACTATGAAGAAGGCTGAGCGCTGAAGAATTGATGCTTTTGAACTATGGTGTTGGAGAAGACTCTTGAGAGTCATTTGGACTGCAAGGAGATCCAACCAGTCCATTGTGAAGGAGATCAGCCCTGGGATTTCTTTGGAAGGAATGATGCTGAAGCTGAAACTCCAGTACTTTGGCCACCTCATGCAAAGAGTTGACTCATTGGAAAAGACCGACGCTGGGAGGGATTGGGGGCAGGAGGAGAAGGGGAAGACAGAGGATGAGATGGCTGGATAGCATCACTGACTTGATGGACATGAGTCTGAGTGAACTCCAGGAGTTGGTGATGGACAGGGAGCCCTGGTATGCTGTGATTCATGGGGTCGCAAAGAGTCAGATATGACTGAGCGACTGAGCTGAACTGAAAACAGCCATTGGTGATACTTTTTTTTGAAGTAGAATTGCTGTGAAGTTGTAATTACTACCTCCCCAACTTTTTATTTAGAAAAACTTGAAATCTATAGAAAAGGTGGTAGAATAATAGAATAGTACAATAAACACCTATATGCCTTCATCTAGATCACCATTGTGAGAAACATGTGCTTTTTCTGTGTTTATGAAAACATTTCTTACTAAACAGTTTGAAAGTAAACTATAGGCATCATGACCTTATACTCCTAAAAATGTGAAAGCTGAGAAACTTTTACTTGGGTAATGGCCTATTATCTTACTGATCATGTTAGTAAACTAAGCTGTAGTTACCTGGGTGTGGCTGGGTAATTTATATGAGATGAAACTTCTGTCTTCGTTGGATTTGTTCACAAAACGGTTTAACTTCTTTCCTAGTGACACCGATAGGATCACGTAGCAATCGACCTCAGGAAATAGAAATTGGAGAATCTGGTTTTGCTCTATTATTTCCTCAAATTGAAGGAATAAAAATAAAGCCCTTTCATTTTATTAAGGATCCAAAGAAATTAACACTTGAAAGGCGTCAACTCACTGAAGTAGGTAAGTTGTTACGTTTACCATTAATTGCCCACATTGTTGATTGATTTTTGTTTGTTCCCAAGAGAGTCTGAATTAAGTACAAGTTACTGCAGGTGTGGGCAGTTCAAACTAATGATTAACAGAAGCTGGTGCAATATTTTTGATAGAACAGATCCACTTTTTAAATTATTTTACTTACATTAAAACCTGAGAGAACTGGAGATGAATTTTCCACAAATACTCAATTGATAAAAACTCACGTGTATTTAATTTTGAATTTTGAAGGACTTCTTCCTCTTTGAATATTTTCTTATCATTTTGTCCTGTTTTGTTTTTTGAAGGTGAAAAGTTTAAGCTTTTATTTCTCTTTTGTGATAGTAATAAGTATTTGTTTAAAAAAAACTAGAAGATACAAGTTAGGTCAATATCAACGAATTAGAAAGAAGTGTGATGAATTTGATAAGTTTTAGAGATAGTGTAAGTTAAAGCAAAGTCTATCAGACAAAGGTTTACTAGGAAATACCAGGCAGGAGACTTGGCTGGTGTAGACAGGTCATGCGTGAGAGTTGATAAGAAGGGCTGGCTCCGTTTCTAAGCACTGATGAGAAAGCCTAAGTTAATATAGGAAGCATTAAACTGACTCTTCAAGCAAAGCAGTGCTGAGGCCTGTCATCTGCTCCGCAGGTGAACTGATTGGGGTTAACTTGTTAGAGGAACTTGTTTGGCCTTTGACTTGGCGCTTTTGCTGAAGGTCGTATGGTTTCTTCTTCTGTGCTTTTTTTTTTTTTTTGTCCAGAAGTGAGTATGGTGCCTCCTGGGCATGTTCTCTTCTGTTTTAAAGCAGCCTGGGGATCCATGGTTGAGGTCTTCGTGGTAGCGCTGCTTGAAGCTAGAAGCCTAGTTTTGTCCATTTATAAGAAAGATTCAAAATCTTGAGTGGGAGTAACCATCTATTTTATAATTAAATAGTTATTGGATTTGTTTTAGACCTGGTTTGCATTGTGGCTCTAAGTACAGGAATCAGAAAACTGACAGGAAAAAGAGCCCTGCGTTTTTCTGCTCTGTGACGTGATTGTATTGGTGTCCTTTCCCTGAACTGTTTGCTGTCAACAGTTTTGACTTATTCCAAGGCATTGTTTTCATCCTGTTCATGACCTCCTGGAAACTGAGGCTTTGCCTAGATTGACACGGTAATCTCTATCCTTTCCCATACTGTTTTCTATACTTCTCTGTTTGGACTGTTGCCTTGTATGTGGACAGGAAGATGGAGGCATTTGAGGGGGGCAGGAGGGAGTGGCTGGAGGCTGTGATGTGGGCACCCGTTCTCCACAGAGCCCCAGCCTGCAGCCCTGAGCCAGACACCCGGAGCAGCTCATCAGCCACTTTCTGTGGCCGTGGATGGCACCCCATTCCTGGAAGAGTCCCACAGGCTCAGCACACTGTCAGCCACGTCCTGTGGCCGTGGATGGCGCCCCGTTCCCGGAAGAGTCCCACAGGCTCAGCACACTGTCAGCCACGTCCTGTGGCCGTGGATGGCGCCCCGTTCCCGGAAGAGTCCCACAGGCTCAGCACACTGTCAGCCACGTCCTGTGGCCGTGGATGGCGCCCCGTTCCCCGAACAGTCCCACAGGCTCAGCACACTGTCAGCCACGTCCTGTGGCCGTGGATGGCACCCCGTTCCCAGAACAGTCCCACAGGCTCAGCACGCTTTCTCTAAAGGCTGGGTGGGGACTGTGTCAGGCTTGGCCAGGCATGTAGCCTAGTGGCGTCTATTCAGCTCTGCCATTGGAGCACAGAAGCAACTGTAGACAGCACACAAAAAATCAGCTTTGTTCCAGTAAAACTTTATATGCAAAGGCGGGTGGCCAGATTTGGCGCCTGGGCTGTGTTCCCCTGCGTTGTAGACTTGGCTGCTCTGAGTAGAAGGTGGTGTGTGGAAAGCCTGTGGTGAATAAACAAAGCTCCCTCAGCCTCCTGTGAGATGGGCAGTGTCTCTGTGGGCAGGGACCTCTCATGACATATTACAGTCCTTCTAGACCTTGTATATAGGGTGTGTCATAATCAGACCCAGCATCCCAGTACATATTACTTTATATATATAAATATACATATATATAACACACACACACACACACACCCTGGTTCTTTTTGAAGAACTTAACCAAAATGGCACGTTTTTTAAAAGAGGCGTGGTGGTGGTGGTGTAGTCGCTAAGTTGTGTCTGACTCTCGTGACCCCATGGACTGTAACCCGCCAGGCTCCTCGGTTCATAGAATTTCCCAGGCAAGAATAGTGGAGTGGGTTGCCATTTCCTTCTCCAGGGTGTCTTCCCCACCTAGGATCGAACTCCGATGTCCTGCATTGCAGGCAGATTCCTTACCGATTGAACCACAAGTGAAGCCCTAAAGAGACACAGGTTGTTCTGAGCTCTGTATGGTATCCACCCTGTGTTAAAAAATAGTCTCTGGAATGAAAAAATATATATATAGATATACACGTGTAGATGGGCCAGCACTTAATTCTTTCGAAGTGAAAGCAGAAATACCCATGTTCCGTAAAAGCCAGTGTTGGTTCATTGGAAACTCTTCGTGTGCAGATCCTCTGCCGGTCCTGCATGTGCGGGGCTGTGGAGATGCCTCCTGGAGCTCCCGGTTCAGCAGGCCAGGCCGACTTTGAATGCGGTACACCGATGTGTGAGTGTTACCGAGTGGACGCACAGAAGTGCTGGGAAACATAAGCATGGGACTTAATCCATCCTGGGGTCTTGGGAAAGTGACATTTGGGCAGAGCCCTGAGGAGGAGTGAACTGGACTCACATGTGGAGTCAGGAAGAGGATCGTAGAAGTATTGTGCCTTCTTTCCCGGTTATTGACAAAAATAGATCAAAGGACAGGAAATAGGGCCTGGCAGCTCACCTTCAGGACTGCTGTGCAGCCACTGGCTCATTTATGAAATATAAGGAATTCCAGTGTGTCTGGAGAACGCTGAGATGGAAGGTGAGGGAGTGTGGTGTGAGCCAGGAGGCAGGCTGGGGCCGGCTCTGCCTTGTGGGGACACACTAAGGATTTTTACATACATAAGGGCAGCGGCAAGCCAGGACTCGAGGCAGAGGAGGGAGACAGCCAGCTAAGTCTTCTGAAACTGCCCTCTGGCTGTGGTGTGATCAGTTTGGAGGGACACAGGAGAGGATGCAGGAAGATGAGGGCTGTTGTGGTTGTGGCAAGTGGAGCTGCAGAGACATGGGTGGATTCACGATGAAGTTTCTAGGTGGAATCGCGAGGTTGAGGTGATGGATTTAAATGTTGGGAGCTGAGAATGAGGGTGGTGGCAGTGCTGTCCCCCAGGTTCCTGCCACGGCAGACACACTGAAGAATGGAATAGACGGGGACGCAGGTCAGAAGAGTCAGATTACCAGTTCTGGGTTGGACACAATGAATCTGAGATGGGAACATTGATTCGACAGTTAATATGTGGGTCTGAAGCTCAAGAGAATGGTCTCAACCACAGAAATTTGGGAACACCAGGTAATTTAATGGTGATTGAAGAAAAAGGAGCTGGCACGGTAATTGGAGGAGGAGGGGAAGGAGGTTCAGCAGCTGATGTTGCTGATTCATGGTTGACCCTGATGTGACGACAGCATGTCCCTCCCATGGGCAGCAGTTCCGTTCTCCAGGGGATCTTCCCAAACCAGGGATCGAACCCAGGTCTCCCGCATTACAGGCAGATTCTTACCAGCTGAGCCACACGGGAAGCCCAAGAAGACTGTAGTGGGTAGCCTATCTCTTCTCCAGCGGATCTTCCCGACCCAGGAATCGAACTGGGGTCTTCTGAATTGCAGGCGGATTCTTTAGGGCATTGTTCCCTGTGCTATACAGTAAATCTTTGTTGCTTGTTGCGTACCTATTTAAAGTAATTATCGATATTCTACATGTGTTTAGATTATCTCTTTCAAATAGTTCATAAAAGAGCTGTCTTCAGAGAGAGGTTTCTCTAAAAAGAACAGAAATCTGGACACACAGACCTGAAGTTTTTTCAGGCAGTCCTGGCCAATCTTTGGAATAGTTCTTCATAGTAGGCTTTCCTGAATCTGATGCTGGTCTTGGTGTCTGGATTTTAGTTTTTTCCTTTTAACCTTCCAGCTTGATCATATCTGTAACAAATTTATGTTCTGCCTTATTTGAAAATGAATTTAAGGCAGCTTACAAAAAAGATAATGTAGATGATCGGTGGAGGAATTCTGAGTTGAGGCTCACGTGTAGGAGGGGCACAGTGCAGCCAGGGCCACGGGCAGGAACTGAGATGCAGACTGTCCGTGTTTGCTAGAGGTGGGGCCCTGGTTTGCCGAGCCAGGACAGGAGTAAAACGCTACCCAGTCTTCCGAGAACTGTGATAAATTCTAGTGGATCCATGTGCCCTTACAGTAGACACGTTGAGTCTTTCAAGCTGTTTCGTACCATGTCACTCCATGAACACCAGTGGCATCACCCCACCTGTGATTCCTTAAAATAGCAGTGGTAGGATCCAAGCCAGTGAGGCCTGGTCACTGAGCGCTGTGTGCGATCGAACAGTGGTTAGCACTGCCAAGGCCCATATGCCCTTCAGGCACTGTCTGCTGTGACTTCCGTTTCATGCTGGATTTCCAGGAACAGTGAACTGGAGCTCACTGGTTGAGTGTGTCATCTGCCCAGCAAACATCAGAGCTGGGAAGATGGCTAGCCTGCTTACTTGAAGTTGGAAGTTCTGAGACACTTGTACCGAGTAGAGGACCCCCTTGTTTCACCAGAGGCAAGACTGAAGGCAGTGCCAGGATTTACCTCAAAATGAGCTGGGTGGTCATCTTCTCAGGCTCGTGAATCTTAGGCCACTCAATTTTGCGTGGCGTGGCATTTGAACCTTCCTTCCGGTACATGATAGAGACCAGTCTGCCTTGACAGGCAGCCAGCCTGGGCTACGGTGGGTTGTTCTCTAAGTTGGGTGGAGGGAAGTGGGGCTGGTTTCTAGATGAGTGTGTGGGTGTGGTCGGCTATAGAACAAGACCGCTGGAGGAGGACGTTGGAAGCACTCCGTGTGCGTTGGCTGAACGAGGGTGGTGCCTAGTCAGCGACTGTAGAAGAGTCTAGAGCTTAGAAAACAGTAGGAAGGGGAGAGATTAGAGGTCTTTAGGTTTCTAAAACTTAAAACTGAGAGTCAAGAGATGTGGGTTGAGTCTGCTAAGGTGTCCTCAGCCAGTCACTTTCCTGAGATTAGCAGCCCTTATTTGTAAAATAAGACTACACTGTTGACCCCACAGGCCTCTTCTGACTTGAAATAGTCATTCTGGGGGGGAAAAAAAAGAAACATTTTCTGAAAATTTGCTGGCCTGGTCTGTGTGGAGAAAAAGAGCCCTTTAGTAATAGTTTGGGGTGTATGGTGTCTTGAAAATACTGGCTTTTACTAATATTCTCACTCTTCCTGCAGTGTGGGCTTCCCTGGTGGCTCAGACAGTAAAGAGTCTGTCTGCAGTGCAGGGGACCAGGTTTGATCCCTGGGTGGGGCAGATCTCCTGGAGAAGGAAATGGCAACCCACTCCAGTATTCTTGCCTGGAAAATCCCATGGTTGGAGGAGCCGAGCAGCCTACGCAGTCCATGGGGGTCACAAAGAGTTGGACACGACTGAGTGACTTCACTTTCACTTTCTTACTCTCCAAAGCAGTGATGCGCTGTGGAGAGAATTAGAAATGGACCAGAGGCAGTCTCCCTGGAGAAGTCATTACTTCGTGTTAGGAACTGGTCTTCACCTCCACCCCACCCCAGTTTGCTTGAATGAGCTTTACTTCAGGCAGCCTTTATTTACCTTATGAAGGTGGAAGTCATGTGGCTGAGTCAGTGGATACTTGAATGTGGGTCAGGTGTTTGATTTTTTTTTTTTTTTCTTTTTCCTCTCCCAGAGCCACCTGTTTGTCAGATTTCAAATTGATAGTCTATGAACAGGATGCCAGAGGCACATATGAAAGCCTGGGAGCTCGTTGGGGATGTGTGTGTCCTGCCTGCCTCCTGACCAGACTGTGCTGCCCTCTAGTGGTAGCTGCTTTTCATTCCAGAATTACATCCCTGAAGTGCTCCAGAATTGAATATTTCCCTGCTTTGGAATGAGTTTCCCATGGTTAATCCACCTTCCCTCTCTTGGAATATGTGGATAAGGCCTGTATTTTAATGGTTTTTGGTTTCCTAAGGCTGCTATAACAAATTACCGCAAACTTCAGTGGCTTAAAGCACCATTTATTCTGTCTCAGTACAGAAGGCTGGAGTCAGGGTGTTGCTGGAGCTGCTTCCTCTGGCGGTTCCGGGGGCGGGGATCTCTTTTCTCTTCCTCCTTCTGGTGCCACTGACATTCCTTACGGCTGCATCATTTCAATCTCTGCTTCTGAGGTCACATTGCCTCTTCTGTCTGTTTCTCTAGTAAGGATACTTGTGTAGTATTTAGGGCCTACCTGGACAATCCTGATGATCCCATCTCAAGATCCTTAATCACATCTGCAAAGACCCTTTTCCCAAGTTGGGTCACATTCTTCGTTCCTGGGAATGTGGTGGGAGATCACATTCAACCCTCTACAGGTGGTTCATGGAGTCTCATTTTCTCTGGACGTTTAAATTCCCACTGCATCTAACTCTGTTTTGTAAACCAGTGTTCGCTTCCGTGGCAGGTGGTGGCCTGAGTGGAGATGGCTTGTACCCAGGCCCACCGAGGGGCGCTGCTCAGTTACACAGCTACTTCTTATTTGTGTTGAATGTTGACTATATTATTTTCAAATCGCCATTTAATTTTCTTAATGGTTAAAAATTAATTATAGCAAAAGTTTTGAGTAATGTTAGAGCTTGCAAAAAAAATGGAAGAGTTGACAGCTTAAGCACTAAAGTTGTACTTAATTAGGCATAAGACATTAGCAATAACATTGCATTTTGAAAAATGATTCACAATTCCTTTTTAAGGATTTCTTTCAAAGACTCTCTTTTTAGATTGTCACTCTTCATTTTTCTGTAGGTCTTTTGGATAACCCTGAGCTTCGCGTGGTCCTTGTATTTGGCTATAACTGCTGTAAGGTGGGAGCCAGTAATTACCTGCAGCGAGTTGTCAGCACTTTCAGTGATATGAATGTCATCTTGGCTGGAGGCCAGGTGGACAACCTGGCATCGCTGACTTCTGAAAAGTATGTTTGATGCGCTTTTGACTTCTTCTGCATGTGATGGGTTATGTTCTCAGCTTTACATTACTTTGGGTTTTTTAAAAATCATGTTTAAAGGACTGCTAATAGTTCATTCCATTTTGCAATAGACATAGGTTGAAGGGCTTACACAACGTAATTCTGTTTATCTTTGAAGAACAAAATTTATATATGTTATCCTTTTAAGAATTTATTCTTAGTTGGGCTTACACTCTCCTTAAAATTGACTTTCAGCATTGTTTATTGCGTTTCCTTGATGGCTCCATCACTCTGTAACTGCAGCATATCACTTCCTCTCTGGTTGTGTTCTCCTCTAAAGGAAATATGTGGTTCAGTAGCACAGCTCTGTGGTAAAACTTCTTGTAACCTCTAGTACTGTGCTCAGCACTTTGGATCTTTTAGAGGGAGGCGTAATACTGTTACTTGTGGCAGTTCCTAAATACATTTGGCCACAGAACCTTTTGTCCATGAAGCATCTTGCAGGCCTACTGGTATTATTCAACACATGTTTTTAAAAATATTGTATTAGATTTTTAAAAAAATTTTATTGGAGTATAGTTGATTTACAGTGTTGTGTTAGTTTCAGGTATACAGCAAAGTGAATCAGTTACACATATATCCACTCTTCTAAGATTCTGTTCCCACACAGGCCATTAGAGTATTGAACAGGGCCTCCTGTGCCATACAGTTACCTATCTTACGTAGTGTGTATATGTCAATCCCAGCCTCCCAGTTTATAGCCCCCACCTTCCCCCTGGATAACCCTGTTTGTTTTCTACGTCTATGACTATTTCTGTTTGTAAATCAGTTCATTTGTACCATTTTTTCAAATTCCATGTATAAGCAATATTGCTTAGAACACATTTTGGGAAATACTGTACTAGATCTTTTGAAAGGCTTTTTCAAGTTCAAAAATGATATCTCTTTGGTTTTATTACTAAGGCATCTGTTTTCAAAGATAAAAATATTTGCTCTTCTATCTTGAACCATTACTACTTTTCCATTTCCAATGAAAGTATGTAGTATTTTGAGTTTCAGCTAATTAAGTGGACATAAATACCAGCTGTTTCCAAAAGGAAGAAAATGAAACATTCCCCCCGACCCCAAATATTTCCCGCAAACCTCCTTATTTGTTTCTTTCTGTGTTCATCTTTGTATTTGGACCCTAGAGCAGTGACATGGAGACGGACTGTTAGAGATCAGTATCTTTTAAAGCAATTTAAACCATCCCAGTCGTAATCTCCATCCTGGTTGTCAGCACCAACAGGTCAGGGAAAGCAGATGCTAAGTTGAGTTTCCTGGAACTTGAGGAAGAAGGGAGGAAAGCCAAGTGCACTGAACTCTAAGCACTGAATTTCATGCATAAGTATACCTGATTCTTGGTAGCTGTCTATGGGTTATTTCCCCTCTGGTTTAATCTTCCTTATTGTCTTTTACTTTTAAATTATATATGGATAGGGCAACGGTGATTTAACTTACAGTTTATCATTGAAATGCCAACTCATTCAGACATGTAGCATCTGAGATGCTGGCCAGTTAGTTTAGCATGGCTGTCTGTATACAATACACCCTTTATACCTAATATGGGGAAATACACCCTCCAGCAATCATTACCTTTTACGTGACACATTAATGTGGTCTTTACACTGTGTCATTAAGGGAAGCCATTGAGTATATCAGTGCTTAATTGTAGTGGTGTCCAGATATAAACCCCTCTCCCTCTAAAAAAAAGATGACTGATTCTTTTAGGCAGGAGACACCTGTTGCCATTGTACACCGAAGAGGAAATGCAATAAAGTTAAAGGAGCAGCAGCAGACTCCAGAAGATGGATTCTGCCCCTCAGAGACTCGTTTTGCCACTGATTAGCCTTAAGGGACTTTCTGCTTACGCCTTCTAAGTCTCAGTTTCTTATTAACCCAGTGAACCCTGTCTGTTCACAGACTCAGATGTTGCTAAGCCTGATAAAAAAAAAAGGTACTTATTTGGTTTCCCCCAGTGGGTGTTACAACTTTATTAACACTGTTTATATTTTCTTTAGGAACCATAAAGTATTTCATTTTAAAAAATGCCAGGTAAATAGAAACAAAAAGAAAATGTATGATTTTTCCCTTCAGATTAAACTTAAATATTGGCTCAAAGCAATAAATAAGACACAGCAATGTAACCTGTTTCTTTATGGACCAAACAGAAGAGAGCTAAAACTTCTGGAATTACGGGTTCTAATAAAATTATCCTCCATGACTGAATATTTTAAAATTTGACAAGCTGAGGTAGGGGATAAAAAGGTACTGAAGCTGTAAATAATGCCAAAAGCTTCAGCACTGTATATATGAGTAAAGTTGTAAGATTCCTTTCTAAGGAAGAGGGTAAGGTAAGGATGCTCTGTGCCCCTCTAAAGCCCAGGCTGGATTTTAGAAATCTTTGTGGTGATGCATTGGCCCCTTTGTATCTATGACTGAAGAAATAATTGCTTTCTTCTCCACAGATCTGCCATCTGCGTTCTTTTATTGTTTTAATTTCAGTAGTTTCATTTTCAACCCTTTCTGCTTACCTCTGATCGGGGAGAGAGCACCTTAGGCTAACCGTAAATTAAGGCAGCGCTTCTCAACCAGTGAGAATTGGGAGTTTTCTTTTCTTTCACAGTGTAAATTTGAATTGTGTTTCATGACACGTCGCCACTTGTCTAATTTCATTTCCTAGGAGCCCCCTGGACATTGATGCCACTGGTGTGGTCGGACTGTCATTTAGTGGACACCAAGTCCAGGGTGCCACAGTGCTTCTCAACGAGGATGTCAATGACGAGAAGACTGCTGATGCTGCAATGCAGCGCCTCAAGGCAGCGAACATTCCGGAGCAGAACACCATCGGTTTCATGTTTGCATGCGTCGGCAGGGGCTCTCAGTATTACAGAGCCAAGAAGAATGTGGAGGCTGATGCATTTAGAAAGTTTTTTCCTAGTGTTCCTTTATTTGGCTTCTTTGGAAATGGAGAAATTGGATGTGATCGCATAGTCACTGGGAACTTTATATTGAAGAAATGTAATGAGTTTAACTACAATGATCTATTTCACAGCTATACAACAATAATGGCACTGATTCATCTTGGGTCATCTAAATAAAGCCACCTGCAAAGTGGCTTTCACAATATGTAGCTTGTAGGCTTTGCCTTTTCTGGAAAATGGAAACTTGGGAGGTGTATATTTCAGACGAAAGAAACTTTGTATGTATCTGTTTTATAGCTTTGACACTCTAAAGATTTTTTTGGTAGTTTTTAATGTATTAGAGGAAGGATAACTTTGTATATAACATAATGGGGACCCAGAGTTGATAACTTTTGCATCAGGCACAAGTGAACCGATTATGGCTATTGCACCAGGCTGTGTGACTGCTGTATGATAGGACTTTACATAGTCTTCTGCAGGAAAGACTGAGAAAGGATCCATCAAAGGAAGGAGAGCTGAGACATTCCATGACTACCTCTGCACTGGGAGATGATCTTTCAGCAGAACCATGAAGATTTTTTTCCTTCCGTAATAAAAGAGAAAACTATACAGATGGCTTGATAAATTTGTCTCCGCTTTACAGTTTCACCATGTTTTTCAGAAGCTGTAACAAAATTATTACTGACTTTTTACTTGATAAGTATTAAAGAACTGTTTTGTTTTAGTACTGTATAAAGTTGCTTAGTCAAATGACTTGCCAAGACTAATCCATATTCTAAGGGAAAACATTTTCCGTTTCCCTCAATAAAGACATTGCATCATGGATAAAGGATCGAGGCTAGAGTCACACTTGGGTAGCAGCTGTTGCCTTTGTGTGCTGGAGTCCTTGAAGAGTAACTGCTGACCTTAGTCACTCACTGTGACCCTCAGGGCATAGTCACCAGCAAATAAACATCAATGTTGAGATTTAAAAAAAAAACCTGCATCGGAAGATTCTTTTTTCACCTACTTCTGTATAGCTAGTTGGCAGATCAGGCAATTACATCACCTTTCTTTGATTTTATACCAATATAACATACCTTGGAAACTCAGATAGTTGTGTTGTTAAGTTGCTCAGCCATGTTCGACTCTATGCAGCCCCATGGACTGCAGCATGGCAGATTTCCCTGTCCTTCACCATCTCCTTCACCACTTTTCGTGAGTGAGTGAAGGAAACTAAGAGGAACACCCAGAGTGATGGTATTTGTCAGCTAGCAAATCCTGGCACATTTCCAGTAAAAGGATTTTCAAGTTTAAATTTCTAATTATTTGTAAATATATCAAAATAGGTGCAGAGAATACCAGTTTTCTCCTGATATCCATTCTTTTCCTGTTCATACAGATAACACCTTTGGTTTTTAGCTAGGCACATGAACACCAGAATAAAGACTACATTTCCTAGTCTCCCTTGCAAGTATGACTATTCAGGGCAGTGAAGTGTGAGGGAAATGGTAATATTTCCTTTAACAGTATGACCGTTTTTGTTTTGTTTTCCTTTATTCAATCCTGTTGCTTAGAAGTGGGTATGACAGTGAGCCATCTTAGACTCCACAGCAGAGTCAGTGCTGCTTTGTGGAAGAGAGCCACACAGAACAGTACACAGTTTTTTGCATAACTGATCTGGACTGCCTCTCTTTAGACTGTTTTACAAGACAGAAATGAAAATCAGTCTTGCCTAAGCCACTTGTTTTTTCCCCAGGTCTTTGTTATAGGACATCTGTATTAGCATATTTCTAATACAGTGTGACATAGTGTATGGCCCTTTTGTAACAGTCAGTAGTTATAAGAGCATAGAAGGAAACTTGCAAGGTAAGTGAAATCAAAATATATGAACATTCACACTTTTCTGTTTTTAATAATTTGTTAAACCAATTTTTACTCCAAAAGATTTTCTTTCTGCTATTTATATGAATGATGAAAATACTTTAAAGTTTCTTTAAATTATGATCATCCTCAATATTAGTTCCTGCTGCTGCTGCTGCTGCTAAGTCGCCTCAGTCGAGTCCGACTGTGTGCGACCCTATAGACGGCAGCCCATCAGGCTCCCCTGTCCCTGGGATTCTCCAGGCGAGAGTACTGGAGTGAGAAGAAAGTCCAAAGAAAAGTTTGATTGCAATAGAATATTTTTGAGTATTAGTATTTAGCTGTTTTTGAAAGGCTTGTCTTAAAAGCAAGCATTATTACTGTTTCAGCTAAAAACATTAAATTCCTAGAATGGCAACTGTTGTATAGTTATTTGTGAAACTGGAAAAATGATCACGTGAAAAAATTGACATAAGCACAGAAAACTAAAGATGTATTCTTAGTGTCTTCACATACTGAACTGCCTTCTGTCAAGTGACAGGGTTGACAGGATTGTTTATTCAATCAAAATGTTTAAAAAATGCTTTCTTACGTGCTTTTGAAGCAGAATCTTTCTGCAGCTACACTTTGCCTTGTTGAAGTCTGCTTTAAGGAATAAACTCCTTGAAAAGCCAAGTAACAATGTAAGGAAGAGGAGGGAAGCTTGGGATTAAGACCCAGAAACAGACATCCTACATATTGTTACAGTTAATAGCCTGTGACCTAGACTAATGAAGGGGTCCAGAAGGCCAGTTCATTGCTGTAATTCTCAACTTTGCTTAAACCTGGACCATTGGTAAATAAAACCACTTTTCAATCTAGTAAGAGACGCCAAACAGCAAAGGTTTTGCCACTGATTTATACTGCAAATTTAACACAGTGAACATGAAAGAATGTAAAATAAACTTTTACAAATCTGATAATTTCCTATGCATTCTACAGAAATTTTTGAGAAAATAATTAAATCTACTTTTGTCATTTTGTGCCCACACAGCCTAACCCATTTAAACACCACCATAAATTCCATTTTAATAAAAACAGAAGACTCTATGTCCTCTTGATTTGAAATTGAGATTTTAGATGACTGACTTGGTTTTCACTTGTAGAAATAATTTGAGTCTTGCTTTATGAAAATCCTAAAATAAAACAGTGACTATTAGTAATAACATCCTTGTTAAATGAACAAAACACCTATACTAAGTAAAAGTGTTACCAGAAAGTCATTTTAATATTGACCCATTTATAGAAAAAATCAAATATTTATATGAGACATTTTTATTTCTGCACTATGCCATGATGGGGACAAAAGAATATATGCTACTATAAAGCAGAAAACATTGGCAGAAGCCAATAAACACCATTTAATGTTTTGGTACTAAGAGTGTATGGAGCATTTCATTTCAGAAAGGCTTTATAAAAGTTAGTGTTCTGTGGACATCATGTCTTTTTGCGTTTTCATATGAACAAAGCTAGTGGAGGGAATGGAATTCCAGCTGAGCTATTTCAAATCCTAAAAGGTGATGCTGTTAAAATGCTGTACTCAATATGCCAGCAAATTTGGAAAACTCAGCAGTGGCCACAAGACTGGAAAAGGTCAGTTTTCATCCCAGTAACAAAGGCAAGGCCAAAGACTGTTCAAACTATTGCACAACTGCCCTCATCTCACATGCTAGCACAGTAATGCTTAAAATTCTCCAAGCAAGGCTTCAACAGTATGTGAACTGAGAACTTCCAGCTGTTCAAGCTGGATTTGGAAAAGGCAGAGGAGCCAGAGATTAAATTGCCAACATCCGCTGGATCATAGAAAAAGCAAGAGAATTCCAGAAAAAACATCTGCTTCACTGACTACACTAAAGCCTTTGTGTGAATCACAACATCTACAAAATTCTGAAAGAGATGGGAATACCAGACCACCTTACCTGACTCCTGAGAAATCTCTATGCAGGTCAGGAGGAAACAGTTAGAACCATACATGGAACAATGGACTGGTTCCAAATTGGGAAAGGAGTACGTCAAGGCTGTATATTGTCACTCTGCTTATTTAAGTTATATGCAGAGTACATCATGTGAAATAGCTCAAGCTGAAATCAGGATTGCCGGGAGAAATATCAATAACCTCAGATATGCAGATGACACCCTAACAGCAGAACGTGAAGAGGAACTAAAGAGCCTCAGGATGAAAGAGGAGAGTGAAAAAATTTGGCTTAAAACTCAACATACGAAAAACTAAGATCATGGCATCTGGTCCCATCATTTGATGGCAAATAGATGGGGGAAAAATGGAAACAGTGACAGACTTTATTTTCTTGGGATCCAATATCACCGTGGACAGTAAGTGCAGCCATGAAATTAAAAGACACTTGCTCCTGGGAAGAAAAGCTATGATGAACCTAGATAGTGTATTAAAAAGCAGAGACATCACTTTGCTGACAAAGGTCCGTCTAGTCAAAGCTATGGTTTTTCCATTAGTCATATAGAGATGTGAGAGTTGGACCATAAAGAAGGCTGAGCACCAAAGGATTGATACTTTCAAACTGTGGTGCTGGAGAATACACTTGAGACTTCCTTGGACAGGAAGGAGATCAAACCAGTCAATCCTAAAGGAAATCAACCCTGAATAGTCATTGGGAAGGACTGATGCTGAAGTTGAAACTCCAATACTTCAGCTACATGATGCAAAGAGCTGACTCACTGGAAAAGACCCTGATCCTGGGAAATACTGAGGGCAGGAGGAGAAGGAGGTCACAGAGGATGAGATAGTTGGATGGCATCACCGACTCGATGGACATGAGTCTGAGCAAGCTCCAGGAGTTGGTGATGGATGGGGAAGCCTGGCGTGGGGCAGTCCATGGGGTTGCAAAGAGTCTGATACAACTGAGTGACTGAACAACAGTAACATCATAGTAAAAAAGGAAAGATTGATACTACAAGGAATTGGAAATAATATGTGTTCATTAATTTTAAATGTAGATGAAAATAATTGAGACCCTTTTCTTAACATTTACACAAAATTTCCAAATCTAACTAAAATTCAGTCACCATACATGTATCTGAAACATACTCTATTCAAAGCCTAGTCAGGATACTAGAATTATGGATAGGAATAAACATAGCTGATCTGACTGACACAAGCAAAATTGTGATCTATGACATTCCAGCTTCCATTCCTCCACAGAAACACTGGGGAGAAGAGGGGGAAAGCAGCAACTATGAACCAACTTTGCTGGAATTCTGGAAAACAGTCAAAGGTTTACAGCAACCAACACACAGCCCAGTGAAGAAAACCCATCGTCAAAATGGCAAAAAAATGTGGCCTTTTACCCACTCTTGGCTCCCGTGCAGTGGTGGGCTTATTCTTAAAATAAGAAAAGCCTGGTTTCCATTTCCCTTCCTCAAGCCAGAAGAGGAAGAATGGACTTTACTTGAAAATCACTGCCTTTTCTAATCTGTCTTTGGGATTACAAGGCTTGATTCAAGCTGTTCATCATGGTTTTCCATAACTTGGAAACAGGCAAGATAAGGTAGGCACCGCTTGTGAAAGCTGCCAGATGACTACAGAATCGCAGGCATCTAGATATAGGCCATATGAGGCCCAGAGGAGAAACGGGTAAGATTTTTGACAAACCAGATGTTCAAAAGCAGTTGCACCCAAGGAATGCAGAATGCCAAATGTGTGCACAGACAAAAATGGTTCAGAAAAGATTTAAGACCTTAGACTTTCATCTTGGTCTGATACCTAGGATAGAAGCAAGCCTAACTAAGCATGGCGGGAATGCCTTACGACACAGCTAAACTGCAAAAAGGAGAACTGGCATTGAGGGAAGTCTCTAAAATCAGATAAACATGAGATAATAGGGACAGAGGTTTCATTGCACACAAGGAAATCGGTTTTGCAAAAAGGGCTTGAAAGTCTCAAAAACAAATGAACGACAGCCTTTAGCTGTCAGCAACAACTGGCGAACTGAGGATAAAACAGAATGTTGTATTCAGAATTACAATATTGTAATAGTAAAGTGCCCAGTTTTCAAAAACAACAACAAAAAACCTGAAAGGCGAACAAGGAAACAAGGTCAATTCAATGAAACAGAAACTTGCCTGGAGGAAGCCCACACACTGAACTTAATAGAAAAAGGTCTTTAATTATGCTCAAAGAACTAATGGAAATCAAGAAAGTGATGAATAAAATGGGAATACCAATGGAGAGAAATTACAAAAAGGAACCAAAGAAATTCTGGAGCAGAAGGTTAAAATAATAAAATTTCACTAGAGGGGTTGAACAGTAGAATTGAGCAAGCAAAAAAACTCACCAGCAAAGCTGAAGAGAGGACAGTTGAAATTGCTATAAAACAAAAAATCTAAGGGATTTGTTCCATTTGTTCAAATGGAACAAGAAACATTATAGGTGTCCAAGGAGGAAAGAGAAAACTATATAATGATTATTTGAATAAATAAGGACAAGAAGCTGGCCAAACTTGATGTAAGATGTGGATGCAGATGTCCAGACACTCAATGAACACCAAACAGGGTAAAGTCAAAAAATACATCATGGTTTGTCCTCAGCCTAGGACCTGGGATTTTTCAACCTTAATGTTACAAAAGTGATATGGATTGAGTAAAAAGCACATTTCAGGTTTTGAATTTTGATCTTTTCCCAGGTTAGCAATATGCAATGAGATGCTCTTATGCTGACTGGCAGTGATAGAGCTACAGCTCCCAGTCAGCCACGTGATCATGAGGATAAACATCTAATATACTTCACAATCATTCTGTTTTTCAGCATAGTATTCAATTACATCACTTCAAAACTGGCTTAGTATTAGATGATTTTTGCTAATGTAATTGTTCAGAGAATATTTAAGGTAGGATAGGCTTAGCTATGAAGTTCAGTAGCATAGGTATATAAAGTGCATCTCAACTTATGATATTGTCAACTTACCATGGGTTTGTCAATATACAACCCCACTGTAAGTCAAGGAAGATCTGTATAATTAAGCTATACAAAAAGAATCATGAAAGCAGCAAGAACGCTGCTGCTGCTAAGTCGTTTCAGTTGTGTCCAACTCTGTTGCAACCCCATGGACTGCAGTCTACCAGGCTCCCCCGTCCCTGGGATTCTCCAGGCAAGAACACTGGAGTGGGTTGCCATTTCCTTCTCCAATGCATGAAAGTGAAAAGTGAAAGTGAAGTCGCTCGGTCGTGTCTGACCCTCAGACACGAGGAACCTTCCAGGCTCCTCTGTCCATGGGATTTTCCAGGCAAGAGTACTGGAGTGGGGTGCCATTGCCTTCTCCGAGCAAGAATGAAGTGACTCATCAAGTGGACATTCAGAGCTTCCTATGTGGCTCAGTGGTAAAGAATCCACCTGTAAAAGCAGGAGACATGGGCTTGACCCCTGATCCAGGAAGATTCCATGTTCTGCAGAGCAACTAAGCCTGACTAAGCCTGTGTGCCACCACTATTGAGCCTGTGCTCCAGAGTCTGGGAGAGCTTATGTGCCGCCACTAGTGAAGCTCGTGCGATCTAGAGCCTGTGCTCCACAACGAGAGGCCGCCACGATGAGAAGCCTGGGCACCGCAACTAGAAAGTAGCTCCTGCTCGCCACAACTAGAGAAAAGCCCACGCAGCAATGGAGACCGAGCACAGCCAAAAGTAAAAAAAATTTTTTAAGGGATCTTCAGTAAGATGATCAGATTCCTCATCAGAAACCATGGAGGCCAAATGGCAGTGGTTTGATATATTCAAAGTGCTAAAAGAAAAAACTGCCAACCTAGAATCTTTTATCTGGCAAAACTATCCATCAAAAATGAGGGAGAAATGAAACTATTATCAGATAAAAGCAGGAGGAGACTATTAGAACTAGATATGCCCTGCAAGATATGCTAAAGGGAATTCTTCAAGGACAAAGGATAGGAGCAGGAAACCATAAAAAGAAATAAAATTCTGCAGTAAAAGTATACATGAACAATTACAGAAACTAGTATAACTCTCATGTTTAACTCTATTTTCCGCACAAGTTAGGAACCCGTGTATAAAAATAGTTATTGGTTTATGTTTTCCAACACAATGCTTAAAGATGGAATCCTGTGACATTAACGGCTGAAAGGGAGTGAAGGCAGAGTTACATAAGAGCAAGGTAGCAAAGTTTTTATTAACTATTGAACTTAAGCTGCTATAAATTCAAATTAGTATTATTACTTTATGACATTAAACGGAATCCCCATGATAACCACAAAGAAATAGCTACAGAAGAATTCCCTTGTAGTCCAGTGGTTAGGACTCTGCACTCTCAATGCTAAGATCCTAGGTTCAGTCCCTGATTGGGGAACTAAGATCCCACAAGCTGTGCAGTGCAGCAGGGAAAAAACAACTGCCAAAAAAGAGAAATAGCTATAGAATACATACAGAAGGAGAGAATTTGTATGTTTTACTACAAAAAAAAAAAAAAAACCATAAAAGACACTAACAAAATAAGGAGCAAAAATCCATGAAGCATTTAGAAGAGACAGCAAAATGACATAAGTTCTTCCTTACCAACAATTACTTTAACCATATATTGTCTACAAGAGACTGACTTCAGATCCAAATAGGTTAAAAGTAAAAGCATGGATAAAGATATTCCATGTGAATAGTAATCAAAAAAGAATAGTATACTATTATCAGACAAATAGACATAACCTTTTTGAATTTAAAGAGACAGAAAAGGATGTTCTATAGGGTTTTATATGACAGATGTAACAATTATAAACATTTATACATCTAATAACATCCTCAAAACACATTAAGCAAAACACAACATGCATTGCTTTCATTGCATCTCATAAGAGAGAATATTTTAGCCGTAAATGTTTAAGAAAGAAAACTGAAATCAACATTCTAACTTTATAACTTAAAGAACTAGAAAAAAAAGAATGGACTAAGCCCAAAGCTACTAGAATATTAGATTAAGACTAGAATATTAGAACTAAGATAAGCAAAATATTGAACAGAAAATCAACAGAAAAATTTGAACCAAAAGTTAGTTCTTTGAAAAGGTTAATAAAATGGATAAACTTTTAGCTAGATCAATAACAGAAAAGACTCAACTTCAAAAACAAGATTAAGGATATTACTAATCAGTCTACAAAAATAAAAAGAAACATAAAAATACAAGAGCAGTTGTAAACATCTTGGATAACCTAGATGTAATGGATATATTTGTAAAATCCATACCAAGACTGATTCATGGAGAAATTAGGTCTTCATAGACCTATAATTAGAAAGGAGATTGAATTAGCAGTCAAAAACCTCCCAACAAAAGAAAATCCTGCAACCTCTGACTTTACTCAGTTCTACCAAACATTTAAAGAAGAAATAACATCAGTCCTCAAACTTCAAAATAAACAATTCAATATGAAAGAACACTTCCTAATCCACTATATAAGCCTAGTATTACCCTGATACCAAAACCAGACAATGACAACACAAGAAAAGAAAGTTAAAGACCAATATCCCTGTTGAATATTGACCCAAAATGCTTAAAGGATTAGCAAACTGAATTCAGGATCACTTTAAAAATTTTATACATTTTGAACACATGGGTTTATTGCTGCAATGCAAGGATGGTCCAACAGATAAAAATCCAATTGAATACAATACGCCACATTAGCAAAATGAGGGTCCCATGTGGATCATATCATTGATGCTGAAAAAGGATTTGACAAAATTCTTTTTGATTTAAAAAAAAAACAGGAGGAGGGAGGAGGGTTCAGGATGGGGAACACATGTATACCTGTGGTGGATTCATTTTGATGTATGGCAAAACCAATACAATACTGTAAAGTTAAGTAAAATAAAATTTTAAAAACTTAAAAAAAAAAAAAAAAGAAAAACAAAAAACCACTCAACACACTAGGAATTGAAGGAAGCGACCTCAACATAGGAGAAGGCAATGGCACCCCACTCCAGTACTCTTGCCTGGAAAATCCCAGGGATGGAGGAGCCTGGTGGGCTGCAGTCCATGTGGTCGCAAAGAGTCGGACACGACTGAGCGACTTCACTTTCACTTTTCACTTTCATGCACTGGAGAGGGAAATGGCAACCCACTCCAGTATTCTTGCCTGGAGAATCCCAGGGACTGGGGAGCCTGGCGGGCTGCCATCTGTGGTGTCGCACAGAGTCGGACATGACTGAAGCAACTTAGCAGCAGCACCTCAGCATAATAAAAACCACATATGAAACTCTTTAACAGCTAACATTATACTCAATGGAAAAGGACTGAAATCATGAATAAGACAAGGATGCAGCTTTTACTACTCCTATTCAGGACAGTGTTGGAAGTTCAAGGCAGAGTAATTAGTCAAGAAAAAAAATGAAATTAGAAAGAATGAAGTAAAATTATCTGCAGAATACATGGTCCTATTCTGAAGGAGATCAATCCTGGAATTTCTTTAGAAGGAATGATGCTAAAGCTGAAACTCCAGTATTTTGGCCACCTCATGCAAAGAGTTGACTCATTGGAGAAGACTCTGATGCTGGGAGGGATTGAGGGCAGGAGGAGAAGGGTACGACAGAGGATGAGATGGCTGGATGGCATCACTGACTCGATGGATGCGAGTCTGGGTGACCTCCGGGAGCTGGTGATGGACAGGGAGGCCTGGCGTGCTGCGGTTCATGGGGTCGCAAAGAGTCGGACACAACTGAGTGACTGATCTGATCTGATCTGATGTGTAGAAAACACAAATGATCTTCACACCCCCAAATCTGTTAGCACTAAGAAAAAAATCCAGCAAAGTTCAGATACAGAAGCAACACACAAAATCAGTTGCCTTTCTATATACTAATATGAACAACCCCAAAGACTTAATGAAATCTTAATGCAGAAGTTGATGACTTGTACATTGAAAACCATAAGACATTGCTGAATGATGTTAACGTGAAAGTCGCTCAGTTGTGTCCGACTCTTTGCGACCCCATGGATTATACAGTCTACAGAATTCTCCAGGCCAGAATACTGGAATAGGTAGCCTTTCCCTTCTCTAGGGGATCTTCCCAACTCAAGGATTGAACCCAGGTCTCCCACATTGCAGGAAGATTCTTTACCAGCTGAGCTACAAGGGAAAACCAAGAATACTGGAGTGGGTAGCCTATCCCTTCTCCAACTGATCTTCCTGACCCCAGGAATCAAACCAGGGTCTCCTGCATTGCAGATAGATTCTCTACCAACTGAGCTATACCAGGGAAGCTGATATTAATGATGTTAAAGATGACACCAATAAGTTGAAAAACATCCATGTAAACAGACTGGAAGACTTAATATTGGTATGATGTCAGTACTACCCAAAGTGATCTACAGATTCAATGTAATTCACTTCAAAATCTCAATGACATTCTTTACAGATACAGAAAAATAATTCAAGTGGAATATCTAGGATCCAAATAGCCAAAACAATCTTGAAAAGAAGAAAGCTGAATACAATAAGCTGAATACAAAGGATTGATGCTTTCAAACTGTGGTGCTGGAAAAGACTTGAGAGTCCCTTGGACAGCAAGGAGATCAAACCAGTCACTCTTAAAGGAAATGAACCATGAATTGGAAGGACTAATGCTGAAGCTGAAGCTTCAGTACTTTGGCCACCTGATGCAAAGAGCCGACTCAGTGGAAAGACCCTGATTCTGGGAAAGATTGAGGGCAGGAGGAGAAGAGGGTGACAGAGGGTGAGATGGTTGGATGGCATCAATGCACAAGAGTTTGAGCAAGCTCTGGGAGATAGTGAAGGACAGGGAAGTCTGGTGCACTGCAGTCCATGGAATCACAGTCAGACATGACTTAGTAACTGAAAAACAACAATAATCTTAAAAAAGATCAAAGTTGGAAGACTCACACTTCCTAATTTCAAATTTTACTGCAAAGATACAATAAACAAAACAGTGTAATACTGAATAAAAACAGACATATAGACCAGTGGAATAGAATAAAGAATCCAGAAATTCACACTTATATGGTCAAATGATTTGGAGGAAGCACACCAAGACCATTTAATGGGAAAAGGACAGTGTTTTCAACAAATGGTGTTGAGAAAACTGGATACCCACATGCCAGAGAATTAAGCTGGATTCTTACCTAACACTATATACAAAAATTAGTTCAAATGGACCAAAGACCTAACCGTAAGACTTAAAACTCCACTCTTAGAAAAAAAACCAGGGGGAAAGTTTCATGACATTGGATTTAGGAGTGATTTCTTAGATATGACACCAAAGTCATAGGCATGAAAAGAGAAAAGAGACAAACTGAGCTTCAAAAATGAGACATTTGGACTTTCCTTGTGGCACAGTGGATAAGAATCCACCTGCCAATGCAGGGAACACGGATTTGATCCCTGGTCCAGAAAGATTCTACATGCCACAGAGCAGCTAAGCCCATGCACCACAACTACTGAGCCTGTGTGCCACAACTGCTGAAGTCCATGCACCCTAGAGACCACATGCTGCGACTACTGTGCCCACATGCTGTACCTACTGAAGCCTATACACTCTGCATCCTGCGCTCTGCAATAAGACAAGCCCGCACACCACAACAAAGAGTAGCCCCTGCCTGCCACAACAAATGCAGAGAAGGCCCACACAAAGCAACAAAGACCCAGCACGGCCAAAAATAAGTAAAACATTTATGTATCAAAGGATACTATCAACAGAGTAAAAAAAGCAATCCACAGAATGGGAGAAAATATTTGCAGATCACATATCTGATGAGGGATTAATACCCATTTTTAAATATATATATATTTATAAATATATATTTATATATAAATATATATATATTTATATATATATATTTATATATATATAACTCCTAAAATGCAGCAACAGTTATAAAAGATAACCCAATTCAAAACTGGGCAAAGGACTTGAATAGACAGGTATCCAAAGAAGATATTGATGACCAATTAGCACATGAAAAGATGCTCAACATTACTAATCATTTGGGAAATGCAAATCAAAACCACGATGAAATAGTGCTTCATACCCATTAGAGTGGCTATTATTTATTTTTTTTAAAAAATGTTGGCAAAGATGTGGAGAAACTAGAGTGCATTGCTATAATATATATATATTCATATATGTACATATGAATATAAAGTGGTATAGCTGCTGTAGAAAACAGTATCATAGTTCCTCAAAAAATTAAATATAGAATTAACATTTGATACTACTTCTGGGTATTTATGCAAAAGAATAGAAAACAGGGGTTTGAACAGCTATTTGCAGATGTATGTTCCTAGAAGCATCATCACAATAGCCAAAAGGTGAAATGACTCATGTTCACCTGTTGATAAGTGAATAAACAAAATGAGGTAAATATATACAATGGAATATCATTCAGTCATAAAAAGGAATGAAATTTGGATACATACTATACTGTTGATGAACCCTGAAGACATGGTAAGTGAAATAAGCCACATACAAAAGGACAAATGCATGATTCATGTATTTGTATGAAATGCTGAGACTTGTATCAAGCGTTGAGAATATTCAGATGCTTAGAGATTAAGTAGAATGTTAGCTACCACGGTCTGAGTAGAGGAGGGAATGAGGAGTTATTGTTTAATGGGTATAGCATTCAGTATAGGATGATGAGAAAGTTCTGGAAATGGACAGTGGTGATGGTTGAACCAATGGGAATATACTTAATGCCATTGAATTGCACTTGTAAAAGGCTAAGAAGTGAAAGAAGCTAATCTGAAAAGGTTACCTACTGTATGATTCCAACTATATGACATTCCAGAAAAAGCTACAGAGATGGTAAAAAACTATAGAGATGGTAAAGGGATCAGTGGTTACACTGAGACTGGGAAAGAGTAGATGGAGCACAGGAGGTTTTGGGGTGGTGAAATTATTCAATGTGATACTGTAGTGGTGGACACATGAAATCATGCATTTGTTAAAATCTATAAAACTGTAAAAAAAAAAAAAAAAGGAGGAGCCTTAATGAAAATGATGGACTTCTGTTACCAACTTTACCAAATGCATTTTTTATATTGCTCCTAATAAGATGAAAACCTCATGATCTGTAAAATCGTGCCCTAAAATTAAAAGCCTTATGGGGGAAAAAAGGTTTGGAACTCTGTAACCTGAGCACTAACAAAAACAAGAATCCTAAATCTCTACTAGTATCTGCACTAAGAATTAGTCCATCTTTTGTATACTTAAAGTTTGGGGTTTATGCTTCTTCCTTTCAGATATAGACCCTGAAATCAATTGCTCCTCATAGAAAGCATTTTCAGGACTTCCCTGGCAGTCCAGTGGCTAGGACTCTACACTCTCAATGAAGGGGGCCTCGGTTCGATACTTGATCAGGCAACTAGAACCTACATCCTCAACTAAGGATTCCCGCATGCACAACTAAGACCCAATGCAACCAAATAAATATTTATTTTTAAAAGAAACCAGCTTCATTAACATTAAAAATAGGATCTAAAGGTAGCTCCTAATGATAGGGATAAAGCAGGATAGTTACACAGGTAACTTTGACATCCCACTAGGGACTTATAGATAGAGAAGGAACTTTGGGAGATCATTGTAAGCTAATGATCACTCAAGAAAGCAATCAGACTATTGTGAAACAGGCCTGCTTAACAACAAAACCACACAATAAAAGCATAAAATATGAAGTGAGGCCTGCACCTCGCTGGGCCAGGTCAGCATGAGAATGATCCTTAGGACAAGCCCCTTGCTGCTGCTACTGCTAAGTCGCTTCAGTCATGTCCGACTCTGCGATGCCATGGACTGCAGCCTACCAGCCTTCTCCGTCCATGGGATTCTCCAGGTAAGAACACTGGAGTGGGTTGCCATTTCCTTCTCCAATGCATGAAAGTGGATAGTGAAAGTGAAATCGCTCAGTCGTGTCTGACTCTTATCGACCCCATGGACTGCAGCCTACCAGGCTCCTCCATCCATGGGATTTTCCGGGCAACAGTACTGGAGTGGGGTGCCATTGCCTTCTCCAGGACAAGTCCCTTAGCACATACCAAAGACAGGAATACACGGGCAAGGTGCCATTCCAAAGTAGAAGACCTCATCATAATCATACTAAAACCTGAGGTTATTTAACATATTTTGGTCTATGTTAGTTTACATTTCCACCCTTCTATTGATGTGGATAGCACCATGACAGTCCCAGTTTGACCATATAGGGTCAAAAAGTCCTCTGCCTGCCTTGAGGAGGAGCTAGTGATGTAAGCTTGACGTCTACTCAAAGAACAAGGAAGAAAGTGGTCTTCTTCAACCCTTTCTATTTTCCCTTTGCTTATAAACATGTTGCCCACTTAGTTCTCAGGGCAGAGGTCTCTTGCCTGCCTGCTGTATCCTTCAAAAGCATCCTAAACTATAAATCCACTTCTTACCTCTCACTTTGTCCCTCACTGAATTCCTTCTGCACCAAGACATAAAAAACCTGTGATTTGCTAAGTCCTGAGATGAACTATGCAGTTTCACTTTCATCAATCAATGCTTTTTTCCTAATAACCAGGAGAAATGTCTTGATAGTTAACTTGCTCTTTGCAGCTTCCCTAGCCAGCTTAATACAGTGAAAGCTACTAAAACACTCACTCTTTGCCCTTAGAGGATTTTCACTTTTCTTTTAGGATCTTTATATGTTATTAAGAGTTTCTCCTGAGCTGTGAGAAAGTTTGCCTCTAGTTGCTTCAACATATTAGCTTACTGGGGAAAACAAAAATCATGTTTGAACCCATGCAACTTTCATACAGGATTGATATTACTTTCCTATTTACCAAATGCAAATAAGTTAATAATATATGTTACAGAAACACACATACTTTGCAACAGGATGGACTGTGTTTCAAGGTATGATAACTTTCAGTCTTTTATTTAGAGAATGAAGAAAGATTAACTTGTTTATTTTACCATTTAGTGTTTCACTTTCTGCCTTTGTAACCAAGAAGCAATGATTTGGCTTCACTGTGTTATTTCTTCAATGTTCTCCATGACCTATGGAAAATAAGAATCAAGATGTTTTCTCCATCTCAGTTTTTCTTTATATGTACAACTGTCAACACGTCTTTATTTACACATGTACATCCAGCCCTTCTGTTTGTGAAAAGTTGAGGTGAACTAGCCTAGAACATCCAATGAGCCTCTTAACACACCCCAGAATACAGAAGAGTTGTATCAGCACCTCCATTCAGACCCCACAGAAGTGTCCCTGCCTTTTCTCACTCCCTACTTTCTGTTACCTGAAGTTCTAACAAGCTTGGTGAATTTTTAAAAAGATATTACAAATGACAAAGAGGGTAAGAGGGAAAGATTGGTACAGTGAGTCACTCTAAGAGCAATAAAAATGAATAACTGATGGCAGAAAAACAGGAGAAAGTAGCAAAACCAAAACAAAAATACATAAAACCAAACCTGTGGCTGGTGTTTAATGTAGGGACAGCTGGCTCCCACAAGGGCCAATGAGCCCTGAGCCTGTTACCTCCTATCCGTGGAAGCATAAGTACAGTATGAAAAACTTGGACTTGGGAACTAGATTAACCTGGGTTTAAATCCTGTCTTATCACCTTCTGATGTGTGATCTTGATTTTAACCTCTCTAAACCTGTTTTATTTTTCGTAGAGAAGAATGCCACTTGCCTCACAATGAGTTGCATTCAGTTCAATTCAGTCACTCAGTCATGTCTGACTCTTTGCGACCCCATGGGCTGCAGCATGCAGGCTTCCCTCTCCATCAGCAACTCCCAGAGCTTGCTCAAACTCATGTCTATGGAGTTGGGGATGCCATCCAGCCATCTCATCCTCTGTTGTCCCCTTCTCCTCCTGCCCTTAGTCTTTCCCAGCATCAGGGTCTTTTCCAATGAGTCAGTTCTTCACATCAGGTGGCCAAAGTATTGGAGTTTCAGCTTCAGCATTAGTCCTTCCCAGTGAATATTCAGGACTGATTTCCTTTAGGATAGACTGGTTTGACCTCCTTACAGTTCAAAGGATTAGCAAGAGTCTTCTCCAACACCACAGTTTAAAAGCATCAATTCTTTGGCAATCAGCTTTCTTTATAGTCCAACTCTCACATCCATACATGACTACTGGAAATATCATAGCTTTGACTAGGCAGACCTTTGTTGGCAAAGTAATGCCTCTGCTTTCTAATATGCTGTCTAGGTTGGTCATACCAAGGAGCAAGCAGCTTTTAGTTTCATGGCTGCAATCACCATCTGCAGTGATTTTGGAGCCCCCAAAATAAAGTCTCTCACTGTTTCCATTGTTTCCCCATCTATTTGCCATGAAGTGATGGGACCAGATACCATGATCTTCATATTTTGAATGTTGAGTTTTAAGCCAACATTTTCACTCTCCTCTTTCACTTTCATCAAGAGGCTCTTTAGTTCCTCTTCATTTTCTGCCATAACGGTGGTATCATCTGTGTATCTGAAGTTATTGACATTTGGTATAATCTGCATATCTGAGGTGATTGATATTTCACAATGGGTATTAAGACTTATAAGAGTCTCCAAAGTGAAATATCAGCCACAGTGTCTGGCACCTATAGGTACCTGATGTTCACGGTTCCATAGTTACCTTACTTTCTTTTCATTTAAAGAGCTGTACTTTAAGAACTAGTGTGTTATTGCAATAGGGATGATGTGTAATCACAATCTAAATGGATGCCAGGACTTAAAGCTGTAGGCTTACTTAGTGAACAAATTAAAAAACTGCCTTGGGAGATTTATATTTCAGAGGCATACAAGGTGACATGAATGAATCTATTAGAAAGGAGGGTTAAACTGAATAAAGCTTTATGAGATGGTGGCAAGAGGAAATTCCTGGTGAAAATAGCTCATTAATAAATTTTAAAATAACATGTACCATCATGCTCTGATTTTCATAACAAATATAAGCTAATAGCATGAAGAAATTCCCAATCCCCACAATCAACTTTATTTTCATGACACAGATCTTGTCACATGTGGTAAATGCATTTATTTTGCTTTTCTTAAAGTAATGGCTTTGCAGTTACTGACTGTTTGACATTGAAAAAATAAGTGGCCAGTGAGCTAATTTTGTGAGCTATGCCCAACACCTTATCCAGATTTTTACCCCTGGTTGTGATATCCTTTTTTCCTCATTAAAAGAAGGCAGCAATTTAATACTTGAGTTCTGAAACTCTTTTCCCAATTAAACCAGAGTACCTCTGTGGAAAGGCTCCAAAGTAGTTTCTATTTTATTACAAACATGTCTTTATAAACTGAAAAGAAGCCAACTTGCTTTTTAGGTGTATGTGGTTTCTAAAAAATAATTTGAGTTTTTACCACCCCATTGAACGTTCTGAAAAAAAAATTAAGAGGCAAATCCTTTGAGGAGAGAAACCATTGGTGAATTACAAGCATGGATACTCGTGCATTCAAGCGTTAGTGGCAGTCAGCCATTCCCACATTTTTTCCTGTCACATTTGGCCCTATTTATACTAATCTTCCCTGTTAAAACCATGCACAATAATACATTCAGTTCTCTGATAATTTTTTCACTGGTTATTTTATCATCAAGCATTTAAAAAATGAATGTAGTTCCAGACATTATCATTACAAATAACAGCAAAAATAAAAAAACTCATCAAACCATTAAAATACATGACTTCACCCAATTACAAAGTAGAAGAACACAATTCAATCTCTTGATAACTCAAATGATAATTTTGAGTATATTAAAATGAATCATCTGATAGTATCATTTAATAATGGCATCTTCGACTTCCCTGGTCTGCTAAGAATTCGCCTGCTAATGCAAGGGACAGAGGTTTGATCCCTGGTTGGGGAAGATTTCACATGGCACAGAGTGACCAAGCCCCTGTGTCGCAACTACTGAAGCCTGCAAACCCCAGAGCCTGCGCTCTGCAACCAGAGAAGCCACTGCAATGAGAAGCCTGTATACTGCAATGAAGAGCAGCCCCAGCTTGCTGCAACTAGAGAAAACCTGCATACAGCAACGAGGACCCAGTGCAACCAAAAACCAAAAACACTGCAGCATCTCTTTCTGGCTTTTTATTGTGAAATATACTTCATAAAATTTACCATTTTAACCATTTTCAATATGCCAGCAAATTTGGAAAACTCAGCAGTGGCCACAGGACTGGAAAAGATCAGTTTTCATTCTAATCCCAAAGAAAGGCAATGTCAAAGTATGTTCAAACTACCACACAAGTGCACTCATTTCACATGCTAGCAAAGTAATGCTCAAAATTCTCCAAGCCAGGCTTCAACAGCATGTGAACCGAGAACTTCCAGATGTTCAAGCTGGATTTAGAAAAGGTAGAGGAACCAGAGATCAAATTGCCAACATCCGTTAGGTCATCGAAAAAGCAAGAGAGTTCCAGAAAAGCCTCTACTTCTGCTTTATTGACTATGCCAAAGCCTTTGACTGTGTGGATCACAACAAACTAGAAAATTCTTAAAGAGATGAGAATAGCAGACCACCTTACCTACATCCTAAGAAATCTGTATGCATGTCAAGAAGCAACAGTTAGAACCAGACATTGGAACAACAGACTGGTTCCAAATTGGGAAAGGAGTACATCAAGGCTGTATATTGTCACCCTGCTTATTTAACTTATATGCAGAGTACATCATGAGAAATGCTGGGCTGGAGGAAGCACAAGCTGGAGTCAAGATTGCTGGGAGAAATATCAATAACCTCAGATATGCAGATGACACCACCCTTATGTCAGAAAGTGAAGAGGAACTAAAGAGCCTCTTGATGAAAGTGAAAGAGGAGGATAAAAAAGTTGGCTTAAAACTCAGCATTCAAAATATGAAGATCATGGCATCCGGTCTCATCACTTCATGGCAAACAGAAAAGAAACAATGGAAACAGTGACAAACTTTATTTTCTTGGGATCCAATATCACTGTGGATGGTGACTGCAGCCATGAAATTAAAAGACGCTTACTTCTGGCAAGAAAAGCTATGATGAACCTAGACAGTGTATTAAAAAGCAGAGATATTACTTTGCCAACAAAGGTCTACCTAGTCACAACAATGGTTTTTCCAATAGTCATGTATGGTTGTGAGAGTTGGACTATAAAGAAAGCCGAGCGCTAAAGAATTGATGCTTTTGAACTACGGTGTTGGGGAAGACTCTTGAGAATCCCTTGGACTCCAAGGAGGTCAAACAAGTCAATTTTAAAGGAAATCAGTCCTGAATATTCACTGGGAAGAACTGATGCTGAAGCTGAAACTCTAATACTGTGGCCACCTGATGTGAAGAACTGACTCACTGGAAAAGATCCTGATGCTGGGAGTTTGAGCAAGCTTTGGGAGTTGGTGATGGACAGGGAAGTCTGGCATGCTGCAATACATGGGGTTGCAAAGAGTCGGACATGACTGAGTGATTGAGCTGATGATGATGATGTAGTTAGGTTATTTAGAAACAATTTGATTCTTTCAGTTCTTGCTTTTATGGTCTGTTAGGCAGGACTGGAGCAGTACTCAATCTAGTAAACAATCTTCTGTGTACACTGTTACTCAATGAATAACTAGGATTTTTAGCCTTATTATTGGGAACAGGCACTTTTTCCTAGCCTTGTGCAAATAGTGGGTACCTCTAATCCTATCAGGTGATTCTTTCCCTAATATCAAGTACTTTCCTAGAATACATGTGATTATTACTCAACTGAATACTTAAAGATCTCTGAAATTCTTTCTCTGTGTGGCTCTCCTCTTTTCCAGTACTCCATTCAGTGAACTATATTGATCAAGCCACACTGATCAACCTGGGTCATCCACCCAACTTTCCCATGCCACAGCCTGGAAATTCTCTCAAGGCGATACTTTGAGGGAATCATTGGTTCATCTCATCTGTTTTCAATCTCTCATGATCCTTTGTTCCCTGTTGTCCAATGTCTTGAAAACCATCGCTTAATGTATAATGTCCATTTATAAATTGTTTCAAGGAGGAGGTAAAGTCTCAGTCTCTTGTCAGAGACAGAAGTCTCATGACATTTTTTTTTTCATGATATTTTTAAAACATGAATTGACCCATACGTTTCCAAAAGATTTGCTTATCCTTATAGATAAAAATCCCCCTCCTGTCCATATACCAGCCCACTTCAAATTACTTCTGTAAAAATCAGTCTGTGAAACATATTGTAACTAACATCATAATTTCACATATTGTGATAACATAGTTTTCTTTGGGGAAAAAATATGACTTGTGTCATACAGCTAGTGAGAAATTATATTCAGGTAAAAAACGCATAGAAAAAAATTTTAGGGTCAACATTTTTTGGATAGATCCAAATCCCATTAAACAACCAACATCTAACTTAGGGTTTTAAAATATACATTTATTTTGAATTTACTCACTGTCATGGACACTGGTACTGCTTGTCTCTACCAAGTTGATATCATACTGGACCGAACTGGCCCTCTGAAGATGGCCCTTCCTGACAATACAGAAGAAAGAAACACAAATATGGAAAATGGGTAAGTGCAAGTGCAGAAAGCAAGTTTAAATTTGAATATATGGAGGTTTATTTTCTTTTCTGCAACTATCTGAAACTGCCAGAGCTTCCCTAAAACTGTGCCCCATTATTTAACAAATGCACCAGGGCAGGTGGGTCATCTGTAGGGGCTTTAGATGCTGATGATGCCACTTAGTCTTTTTCCTTTAAGACAGCAGAACTGTGCTATTTTAATGTAGCAGTTTTGTGCTCTTCTTAAGGTGGTTAGTTTTCATTATTAGTTGGGATTATTATGGTGGCTCAGACAATAAAGAATCCGCTTGCAATGCAGGAGACCCAGGTTTGATCCCTGGGTCAGTGAGATCCCCTGGAGAAGGGAATGGCAACCCACTCTAGTATTCTTGCCTGGAGATTTCCATGGACAGAGGAGCCTGGTGGGCTACAGTCCATGGGGTCGCAGAGAGTCAGAATCTACTGAGTAACACTCTATGTGGCATGGGGTGGCTTTACTCAACTACTGAAAAACTCAATTGCACCTTTAAAAAAAATTTATTTATTTTTGGCTGCACTGGATCTTCAGTGTTGTGCACAGGCTCTCTCCAGTTGAGGCAAGTGGGGCTATTCTTAGCTGCGGCGCACAGGCTTCTCGTTGTGGTGGCTTCTCTTGTGGAGCACAGGCTTTAGGATGCATGGGCTTCAGTGGTTGTGTGTGGGCTCAGGTGCCCCGCAGCAAGTGCCAACAGGAATTAGATCCATGTTCCCTGCACTGGCAGGCAGATTCTTAACCACTGGACCACCAGAGAAGTCCTTTACTTGCACTTTTTTAAGGCTGCAGTTCATCAATCTTTTTTGTCATCTGGTCCATTAATATAGTTTCTAATTACACTCAAATACTCATGACAGAGTTTTTAAAAACCACTTTTAATATTAAATAAGATATTGGAATGTACACTTGCTTTTGATTTTTTTTTCAGTAAGTCAATGCCTAGTGTATTACCTTACATTAATGAAAATTAATTCAAAACCACTTTTTACCATAGCAAAATGAAATATGTTTTCTAAAAATACACTGACTCCTCTCCGTAAAACATGATTGATTCTGCCTAAATTTCAGCATATGGGTTATTATTTTGGACCTAATTCAAATATGACATTAATTAGTTATTAATTAGTTATTTCAAAAGGGCTTCTGCTGCTACTGCTGCTAAGTCACTTCAGTCATGTCCAACTCTGTGCGACCCCATAGACGGCAGCCCATCAGGCTCCACCATCCCTGAGATTCTCCAGGCAAGAACAGTGGAACAGGTTGCCATTTCCTTCTCCAATGCATCAAAGTGAAAAGTGAAAGAAGTCGCTCAGTCGTGTCCGACTCTTAGCAACCCCATGGACTGCAGCCCACCAGGCTCCTCTGTCCATGGGATTTTCCAGGCAGGAGTACTGGAGTGGGGTGCCATTCAGCTGAAGGCAATTTCAACCACTGATGAACCTAAAAACTACTACAGTAAACAGGGACTTGTTTTAATTCTTGAAAGCACATTTCAGACAGCATGTTTCACCTGGTCAGTATGCAAGAGCCTAAATCTTATGACTAGATTTTATAAGCAATAGCTACTCATGTTTTTTTCAAATTAATTCTACTCTTGATTTTGACAAGACACAAATCATCATGTAGAAATACCTCTGCTTGTGCTGTCATTTAAAAATGGAGAAGGTACAGTGGGTAGCATATTATAACCACTTCTGAAAATTACTCAATGTCATATTATTTTTGTAAGAATCTTAAGTATGCTATTTTTCTGTTATTAAATTTACATTAATTTTCCAATTAATTTGCAAATGTTTAATGTTTATATATGGCAAAAAGTTGCTTTATTTTATTTTTCAATAAAGTCTAGTAAAGGCTATGGTTTTTCCAGTGGTCATGTAGGATGTGAGAGTTGGACTGTGAAGAAAGCTGAGCACCAAAGAACTGGTGCTTTTGAACTGTGTGGTGTTGGAGAGACTCTTGAGAGTCCCTTGGACTGCAAGGAGATCCAATCAGTGCATTCTAAAGGAGATCAGCCCTGGGATTTCTTTGGAAGGAATGATGCTGAAGCTGAAACTTCAGTACTTTGGCCACCTCATGCGAAGAGCTGACTCATTGGAAAAGACTCTGATGCTGGGAGGGATTGGGGGCATGAGGAGAAGGGGACGACAGAGGATGAGATGGCTGGATGGCATCACTGACTCGATGGACGTGAGTCTGAGTGAACTCTGGGAGTTGGTGATGGACAGGGAGGCCTGGTGTGCTGCGATTCACGGGGTCACAAAGACTCGGACATGACTGAGCGACTGAACTGAACTGAACACATATAAAAAGAGTGAATGACAATATTTATGCTTAGAGAGAAATGAAATATCTCCTGCCATGTCAGTAAACAAAGGATGTCACAGTCATCAGCCTGCAGCGTGCCCACAGGTAAGTCCTGGGGGAACTTAGAAAGGAAAGAATACCTGCCATCTGACTGCTGCCACTCCCTGTAGTGAGACCTGAGGAAAACAGGAGGTAAAAACACAGGAAACTGGCCCCAAATAATTAAGGTGCATATCAAAGGAATGATTTCAATGAATCCAGATTCTTGCATCTTCTCGTATACAGAAAAGTGCTAAAGTCCTTAACTTACTGTAGCTGGTTTTCTTTAATTTAATTAACAATAATTAAAAGATTTAAACATCTTTTGATGTTCTAACTACCTGCCCTTTGTTGCAAAACTTCTATCTATCGTAGCTACACCCTTGCCTCATCGGAGCAATTTTCTCAAGGTTACTTGAGATGCTGCCTCCCAGGCTTAAAGTCCTAAAAATTCCTGCCAAAAAAACAACTTTTGGTTGTGAATATTTAAGTTGACACTGGTTTAAAAATCAGTGATAGACTCTTACATGCACAGCACAAGATTAGAAACAGGCTGTTAACATTCCATGCCTTCTTTGAGTGCTTCCCTTTCTCTTCCCACCACAAGTAACCATCGTTCTGTATTTTGTGCTAACCAGTCTCTTACTTGAACCAATCATATATATCACCCTAACCAATACATTATTTAGTTTTGTCTAGTTTTAAACTTCATGAGTGGGATCATATTGTTACATTTTTTTATGTGACTTGCTTCTTTCACATAAAATTATGTTTCTAAGATTTACCCAGGCACTTGATACTGAGCAGGGTCCTCTGGGGCTCCTGGGCACAAAGCCTTTCTGTGTCTCTCATTTCTTTGATTATAGGAAATAGCCTTTTTTTCAGCCTCTATGACTCTTCCTGAGTTCTAATGGGCAGACTCAGTTCAGTTCAGTTCAGTTGCTCAGTGGTGTCCAACTCTGTGACCCCATGAATCCCAGCACACCAGGCCTCCCTGTCCATCCCCAACTCCCGGAGTTCACTCAGACTCACATCCCTCGAATCAGTGATGCCATCCAGCCATCTCATCCTCTGTCGTCCCCTTCTCCTCCTGTCCCCAATCCCTCTCAGCATCAGAGTCTTTTCCAATGAGTCAACTCTTCACATGAGGTGGCCAAAGTACTGGAGTTTCAGCTTCAGCATCATTCCTTCCAAAGAAATCCCAGGGCTGATCTCCTTCAGAATGGACTGGTTGGATCTCCTTGCAGTCCAAGGGACTCTCAACAGTCTCTCCAACACCACAGTTCAAAAGCATCAATTCTTCGGCACTCAGCTTTCTTCATAGTGCAACTCTCACATCCATACATGATTACTGGAAAAACCATAACCTTGACTAGATGGACCTTTGTTGGCAAAGTAATGCAAGCAGCTGTTAATTAGGGAAGGGAGGGAATGCTAGACCAGGAAGAAACAAACAGTCAAAAGAAACAGTAGTGCAGCCTTGGGACAAGGTCCTGGTTCCCCATCAACAGAAACACACAATATCTTTGAGCTGTTTTGCAGATACTGAAACCCTCTCCAGGTGGGAGAAAGTTAGATGGTATGCTATCTACAAGCATGTAGATCCAGACCAGTTGAAACCTAAAGGTTGATGATGCTGACTCCTACTTATGTTACCACTAACCCATCAGAAGAATGTCCACAAGCTGATCACACCCTTTTAAAATCACTACTATAAAACTCCTAACTATCCTCTCCACACTGGGACACACAGTTTTCGAGGCCAAAGTCCACTGTGTCCTCCTTTGCCTGGCAAAGTAATAAAGCTATCCTTTTCTATCTTATCCAAAACTTGTCTCCAAGATTCAATTTGGCACTGATGTACAGAGAAGCTGAGCTTTCAGAATCACAATTGTGTAACTATAATTCATTTCTGCTTATATATTACCCTTTAATAGCAATATATCACAACTTAGTGTCCATTCTTTTGTTGATGGGTACTTGGGTAACTAATAAATCATTGCTTTTCTTTCACATTCAAAGTCTACTTTAAATAGACTTACTCCAAATATTTAGGTGTTTTTGGCATGATAACTTTAGTGAATGTGGGTCTACCTTACTAGTTTAGAAAAGTCAAGGTAATGATGATGATAGTAACAAAGAATAAGATCCTTTCAAAAATGACATTAATTTAATAACAAAAATAAAAGATACATTAGTAACAATAACTGCATTAGAGAAATAACTCTAAACAGAAAACATGATCTGGAAAAATAATCTAGAGCTAAAGGACATATTGATTATTTAGTCAAACAATAACTACTATGTATTACTTCTTTCTTTTCAAGAGCATGTTTCTATTTTGGTTACCTGCAGAGGAAGTAGAGGGCTCCAAGGATAAGAGTTCCTAGAAGAACAGTCAATGCCATGAAAGCTGTGAACAGGTCACTTGTAGTTTGGATACTGGAGCTTGGGAGAAAAACCTCTTCACAACGAGCGCCTGTATAATTTTCAATGCATCTGTGGAATAAAATGTTAGATACAGAGTTGCGTTCTCTGTTCCATGAACTAATATAGGAAGCAGGAGTTTTCCAGCTGGTATGAAAAAAAAAAAAAAGAAGACTGATTTTCAGATTCTGAACATAGACTAGGAACGCTTTACTATGATGCTCACAGAGCTACAGTTATAACAAATTAGCATCTGCAGTCTGATCTTTGCTATCTTCCTTTTCCAGTTTTCAAATTGCTTAGAAACTCCAGAGAAATTATAGAATAGTCAGTCCTTTTACCTTCCATATTTTCAATATGTAATTGTCCACACTTAAGGTTCATCTGAAATTTATTTTGTTATCTCTGGTGTAGATGTGATTCTAAGTGTATTTTTCCTTGACAATACTAAATGGCTATCCCCACCCATTAAATAATGATGCTCTTCCCTGCTGTTTAACAGTGCCTCCTTTAACATATGTCAAGTTTGTATAAGTGACAGCAGTTCTTTACTCTTCAGTGATCTGTACATCTAATCTTGGGCTTCTACCTTACTGCTTCAATACCGTTACTTTATGTTTTAGTATCTGGTAGTTCTACCCCTTATATCACTTTGCTTTTCTAGAGATTTTGTGATATTTTCATTCACCAGCCAAATATTTTAAGCCCATTTACTTTTAGCTCTTTAAAACTATGTGACAGAAATCCATAATCTTTGGTAATAGCAACCAGTTGCTTTCTCCCTGTTAATATGTTCAAAGATTATAAAACATAAAAATTGATATGAATTAGTGAGTTTGGCACCAGATCAATTTGATTATTTCATATTTGCAGTTAAGATAAATAATAATATTTTTAATATAAACTAATGTTTATTTATAAAGCAACCCACAAAAGTTAAACAGTAAACTATACTGAGCAAAAATTTTGTGTAAAAAAGTATGTGTGTGTATATATTCTTCAAGGAAGCATTACCAAAACCAGAAATATTTGTTCTATTAAATTAATTCTCCCCACCTCTTTCCAGTTTAGGAAGTATTTATAAATGTTACCTTCTTTTCTCCCATCCTAGACTAACAAGGATGCAGGCCTAGAAAGTTACATGTGAACTAATTACTAACAAAGCTTGGCAACTAATGTGATAGGCAATAAAGCAGTATACAAATAAATATGAGAAAAGAATATCAAGTTACAGCACAGGTATCAATTTTACTTAAATGAGCATATGAAAGATGTTTTATGAACCTCAAGTCGTACTGCTGGTGAGAAAGCGGTGTTATTGGTTACAGCTTCCACTAGAGGGGGTGTCCGTATGACCAACGCAGCAGTTCCCATTCTCCCAAAACCACTGTAAAGATGGAGTTGGGACACAGAGAGGAAGACAAAGGACAGAATATGAGTAGAAAACTGAAATGGAAGTAAAATACTTAGAAAGCACAATTACCTGAAGTCTAAATAAAAAATACTTTTTTTTCCCCATAGATCAAGGCACCTGCTTCCTGAGAAATCTGTATGCAGTTCAAGAAGCAACGGTTAGAACTGGACATGGAACAACAGAATGGTTCCAAATTGGAAAAGGAGTACGTCAAGGCTGTATACTGTCACCCTGCTTATTTAACTTATATGCAGAGTACATGGTGTGAAATGCCAGGCTGGATGAAGCACAAGCTGGAATCAAGATTGCCGAAAGAAATATCAATTATCTCAGATACACAGATGACCCCACCCTTATGGCAGAAAGTGAAGAGGAACTAAAGAGCCTCTTGATGAAAGTGAAAGAGAAGAGTGAAAAAGTTGGCTTACAACTCAGCATTCAAAAAACAAAGATCAGTGGAAGCAACCTAGGTGTCCATCCACAGATGAATGGATAAGCAAGCTGTGGTACATATACACAATGGAGTATTACCCAGCCATTAAAAAGAATACATTTGAATCAGTTCTAAGGAGGTGGATGGAACTGGAGCCTATTATACAGAGTGAAGTAAGCCAGAAACAAAAACACAAATACAGTATACTAACGCATATATATGGAATTTAGAAAGATGGTAAAAATAACCCTATTTATGAGACAGCAAAAGAGACACTGATGTATAGACCAGACTTTTGGACTCTGGGACTGGGAGAGGGTGGGATGATTGGGGAGAATAGCATTGAAATATGTATAATATTATATCTGAAATGTATTAATTGTTCAAACTAATCACTGTCATGTTACAGTTTGTTCATATTAGATGTTTGTAATGTTTCTGATAATCAATAAAAGAGATTCTTGATTAAAAAAAAAAAAACCAAAGATCATGGTATCCTTCCCATCACTCCATGACAAGTAGATGGAGAAACAATGGAAACAGTGACAGACTTTATTTTCTTGGGCTCCAAAAATCACTGCAGATGGTAACTGCAGCCATGAAATTAAAAGATGCTTACTCCTTGGAAGGAAAGTTATGACTAACCTAGACAGCATATTAAAAAGCAGAGACATTACTTTGCTCTAGAGGTCCGTATAGTCAAGGCTATGGTTTTTCCAGTAGTCATGTATGGATGTGAGAGCTGGACTATAAAGAAAGCTGAGCACCGAAGAATTTATGCTTTTGAACTGTAGTGTTGGAGAGGACTCTTGAGAGTCCCATGGACTGCAAGGAGATCCAACCAGTCCATCCTAAAGGAGATCAGTCCTGGGTGTTCATTGGAAGGACTGATGTTGAAGCTGAAACTCCAATACTTTGGTGACCTGATGTGAAGAGCTGACTCATTTGAAAAGACCCTGATGCTGGGAAAGATTGAGGGCAGGTGCAGAAGGGGATGACAGAGGATGAGATGGTTGGATGGCATCACTGACTCAATGGACTCCGGGAGTTGGTGATAGACAAGGAGGCCTGCCTGGCGTGCTGCAGTCCATGGGGTCACAAAGAGTCGGACATGACTGAGCAACTAAACTGAATTCTTCTTTATAAGGAAGATTTTTTTTTTTTAAACTATAAACTCATTACTCAAATTTCTTAAGGCTGGTTCAAGTTTAGGTAAGACAGAACTTCAAGCAAGATGACCAACTAGCTGATGTAACTAACTGTATGTTAGTTACATCATATGAGTTGGATTGAATCAAGAGAATAGTATAAATATAAACTGAGTGGTCAGATGAGGTTGTAGGCTGACAGACAAAAAAAGGCATATAAAGGAAACCAATCAACACTAGAGTGCTGTCCACTGTCTTACAGCACGGCCAAACACATACTCTTGTGAGAAAATCAAAAGCTGATGGTATCTTTAAATACAGCAAAGTCAAGAAAAAATATATCTTTTTGTTATTTAACTAGTCAGATCAGACTTTAGAGAAAAAACAGAGAGAAATTTAAATATTATGTTGTTATCCAAGTAGAAATGACTAACCTAAAAATTAACTTAAAATTTTCAGAAATATTTACAAAAAACAAACATATCCTCCCAATGAGTATGTACAAGGATACTTTTATTAATTTTTCAAAAATTTATTTATTTTAGTTGGAGGCTAATTAATTTACAATATTGTAGTGGTTTTTGTCATACATTGATATGAATCAGCCATGGGTTTACATGTGTTCCTCATCCTGAACCCCCCTCCCACTTCCCTCCTCATCCCATCCCTCTGGGTCATCCCAGTTCACCAGCCCTGAGCACCCTGTCTCATGCATCGAACCTGGAGTGGAGATGATTCATATAATATACATGTTTCAATGCTATTCTCTCAGATCATCCCACCTTCGCCTTCTCCCACAGAGTCCAAAAGACTGTTCTATATATCTGTGTCTCCTTTGCTGTCTCACATACAGGGTTATTGTTACCATCTTTTTAAATTCCATATATATATATGTGTGTTAGTATACTGTATTGGTGCTTTACTTTCTGGCTTACTTCAGTCTGTATAATAGGCTCCAGTTTCATCCACCTCATTAGAACTGATTCAAATGCATTCTTTTTAATGGCTGAGTAATACTCCATTGTGCATATGTACCACAGCTTTCTTATCCATTCGTCTGCTGATGGACATCTAGGTTTGCTTCCATGTCCTGACTATTATAAACAGTGCTGCGATGAACACTGGGGTACACGTGTCTCTTTCACTTCTGGTTTCCTTGGTGTGTACGCCCAGCAGTGGGATTGCTGGGTCATATGGCAGTTCTATTTCCAGTTTTTTAAGGAATCTCCACACTGTTCTCCACAGTGGCTGTACTAGTTTGCATTCCCACCAACAGTGTAAGAGGGTTCCCTTTTCTCCACACCCTCTCCAGCATTTATTGTTTGTAGATTTTTGGATAGCAGCCATTCTGACTGGCATGAGATGGTACCTCATTGTGGTTTTGATTTGCATTTCTCTGATAATGAGTGATGTTGAGCATCTTTTCATGTGTTTGTTAGCCATCTGTATGTCTTCTTCGGATAAATATCTAGTTCTTTGGCCCATTTTTTGATTGGGTCACTTATTTTTCTGGAATTGAGCTTTAGGAGTTGCTTGTATATTTTTGAGATTAATTCTTTGTCAGTTGCTTCGTTTGCTATTATTTTCTCCCATTCTGAAGGCTGTCTTTTCACCTTGCTTATAGTTTCCTTTGTTGTGCAAAAGCTTTTAAGTTTATTTAGATCTCATTTGTTTATTTTTGCTTTTATTTCCATTACTCTGGGAGGTGGGTCATAGAGGATCCTGCTGTGATTTATGTCGGACAGTGTTTTGCCTATGTTTTCCTCTAGGAGTTTTATAGTTTCTGGTCTTACGTTTAGATCTTTAATCCATTTTGAGTTTATTTTTGTGTATGGTGTTAGAAAGTGTTCTAGTTTCATTCTTTTACAAGTGGTTGACCAGTTTACCCAGCACCACTTGTTAAAGAGATTATTTTTTCTCCATTTTATATTCTTGCCTCCTTTGTGTCAAAGATAATGTGTCCATAGGTGCGTGGATTTATCTCTGGGCTTTCTATTTTGTTCCATTGATCTATATTTCTGTCTTTGTGCCAGTACCATACTGTCTTGATGACTGTAACTTTGTAGTAGAGCCTGAAGTCAGGCAGGTTGATTCCTCCAGTTCCATTCTTCTTTCTCAAGATAGCTTTGGCTATTCGAGGTTTTTTGTATTTCCATACAAATTGTGAAATTATTTGTTCCAGCTCTGTGAAGAATACCGTTGGTAGCTTGATAGGGATTGCATTGAATCTATAAATTGCTTTGGGTAGTATACTCATTTTCACTATATTGATTCTTCCAATCCATGAACATGGTATATTGCTCCATCTATTTCTGTCCTTTTTGATTTCATTCATCAGTGTTTTATAGTTTCTATATATATATATGTCTTGTTTCTTTAGGTAGATACATTCCTAAGTATTTTATTCTTTTCATTGCAATGGTGAATGGAATTGTTTCCTTAATTTCTCTTTCTGTTTTCTCATTGTTAGTGTATAGGAATGCAAGGGATTTCTGTGTGTTAATTTTATATCCTGCAACTTTACTATATTCATTGATTAGCTCTAGTAATTTTCTGGTAGAGTCTTTAAGGTTTTCTATGTAGAGGATCATGTCATCTGCAAACAGTGAGAGTTTTACTTTTTCTTTTCCAATTTGGATTCCTTTTATTTCTTTTTCTGCTCTGATTGCTGTGGCCAAAACTTCCAAAACTGTGTTGAATAGTAGTGGTGATGAGTTGGCACCCTTGCCTTGTTCCTGACTTTAGGGGAAATGCTTTCAATTTTTCAACATTGCGGATAATGTTTGCTGTGGGTTTGTCATATATAGCTTTTATTATGTTGAGGTATGTTCCTTCTATTCCTGCTTTCTGGAGAGTTGTTTTTTTTTTTTTTTAATCATAAATGGATGTTGAATTTTGTCCAAGGCTTTTTCTGCATCTATTGAGATAATCTTTTTATCTTTTATCTTTCAATGTGTTAATGTGGTATATTACATTGATTGATTTGTGGATATTGAAGAATCCTTGCATCCCTAGGATAATGTACAATCTTTTAATGATGTACAATCTTTTTAATGATGTACAATCTTTTTAATATGTTGTTGGATTCTGTTTGCTAGAATTCTGTTAAGGATTTTTGCATTTATGTTCATCAGTGATATTGGCCTGTAGTTTTCTTTTTTTGTGGCATTTTTGTCTGGTTTTGGTACTAGGGTGATGGTGGCCTCATAGAATGAATTTGGAAGTTTACCTTCTTCTGCAGTTTTCTGGAAGAGTTTGAGTAAGATAGGTGTTAACTCTTCTCTAAATTTTTGATAGAATTCAGCTGTGAAGCCATCTGGTCCTGGGCTTTTGTTTGCTGGAAGATTTCTGATTACAGTTTCGATTTCCATGCTTGTGATGGGTCTGTTAAGATCTTCTATTTCTTCCTGGTTCAGTTTTGGACAGTTATACTTTTCTAAGAATTTGTCCATTTCTTCCAAGTTGTCCATTTTATTGGCATATAGTTGCTGATAGTAGTCTCTTATGATCCTTTGTATTTCTGTGCTATCTGTTGTGATTTCTCCATTTTAATTTCTAATTTTGTTGATTTAATTCTTCTCCCTTTGTTTCTTGGTGAGTCTGGCTAATGGTTTGTCAATTTTATTTATCTTCTCTAAGAACCAGCTTTTAGCGTTGTTGATTTTTGCTATGGTCTCTTTTCTTTCTTTTGCATTTATTTCTGCCCTAATTTTTAAGATTTCTTTCCTTCTACTAACCCTGGGGTCTTCATTTCTTCCTTTTCTAGTTGCTTTAGGTGCTTTTATTTATTTGACTTTTTTCTTGCTTCTTGAAGTAAGCCTGTATTGCTATGAACCTTCCCTTTAGCACTGCTTTTACAGTGTCCCATAGGTTTTGGGTTGTTGTGTTTTCATTTTCATTCGTTTCTATGCATATTTTGATTTCTTCTATGATTTGTTGGTTATTCAGAAGCGTGTTGTTTAGCCTCCATATGTTGGAATTTTTAATTTTTCCTGTAATTGAGATCTAATCTTACTGCATTGTGGTCAGAAAAGATGATTGGCATGATTTCAATTTCTTTGAATTTACCAAGGCTAGATTTATGGCCCAGGATGTGAGGATCCCACTTTTAAAGCTCGAGCTCATTTGTGAAAATGTTATGACCCAGTTATGACACAAATATCAAACTTCAGGCAAAGTCAGCTCCTTTAAGGATAAATAAGTAAGGGTGAATTAGGGCTTCCCTGGTGGCTCAGCTGGTAAAGAATCTGCCTACAATGCAGGAGACCTGGATTCGATCCCTGGGTTGGGAAGATGCACTGGAGAAGGGAAAGGCTACCCACTCCAGTATTCTGGCCTGGAGAATTCCATGGACAGAGGAGCCTGGTGGGTTACAGTCCATGGGGTCACAAAGAGTCAGACATGACTGAGCAACTTACAAAAAAAAAAAAAAAAGGCGGGGGAGGTGAATTAAGATTTAGACAGAAAATGAAATAGTAGTATCAGTTGAAGCAAAATAGAAAGGTGGGACATTTGTACCACCATTTCATGTAGAACTAAGTAGCCTTCAGTCTTTATGTAACTTCCTTACTAATTTATTTTTGGACATCATTTCTGCACAGACTGCCAAGTAGCAAACAGTTGTGCCATCTACTGAGGTAAAAACCAAATACTAGGATAATGCACATTTTCCTGGAACTGAAAGATGAATGCCAGAACAGGTACTAATGCTTAACCAGGTGAGAAATTTCAAAATTCAGAATCCAAGACATATGTGTTGGTTTTCTGGCTGAACACCACCAACAATCTCTCCTTAAACCCAGAAGCTGTGTTAGTACTGCTGCTGCTGCTGCTAAGTCGCTTCAGTCATGTCCAACTCTGTGCGACCCCAAAGACGGCAGCCCACCAGGCTCCCCCGTCCCTGGGATTCTCCAGGCAAGAACACTGGAGTGGGTTGCCATTTCCTTCTCCAATGAATGAAAGTGAAAAGTGCAAGTGAAGTCGCTCAGTCGTGTCTGACTCTTAGTACATTGGACATGAAATAAATTCATTAGATTCTACAGCATTCAAGGTAAGTTGTTAGAACCAAGTTTTTAATCATGTAAATAAACAGTGCCATAGAGCTCTAAGAAGAGTATTGGACTGTGAGCTAGAAAAAACTAATTTCTTTTTTTTTGTAGATTATTATAAGATATTGAATATAGCTACTTGTACTATATAGTAGGTCTTTACTGTATGTCTGGTTTTTTTTAATTTAATTTTATTTTTTAACTTTACAATATTGTATTGGTTTTGCCATATATCAAAATGAATCCGCCACAGGTATACATGTGTTCCCCATCCTGAACCCTCATCCCTCCTCCCTCCCCATACCATCCCTCTGGAGATTCCTTAAAAAACTGGAAATAAAACTGATTTCTTGATACACTCTTTTGATTTGATTGTGTGACCTTCAGCAAGTCACTCAAACTCTCTAAGAGTGTAAAATCAAAATAACACCTGCTGTAGCTATTTCATAGGCCTATTGTCAGAATGAAATAAGTAATGTCTAAAAGTGCTTTGAATATGGAAACACACTATACAAGTGAAACTGAAATTAGTTACTTTACAAAGGCCATGTTTACATCTCATGGAATAAAATACTTAAGAAAAGTTATAGCCAGAAAAAATTAAAAGCTTTTCAGAAATAATAAACAACTTTAGAAGAATTCACTAACCAAGTAGAGACTCAATGTCAATGCCACTTGATTTAGGCTAATCTATCCTAGAAAGAAAAAAGTGTAATATTGGGATATGCTAAAACTGACTTACAAGTTTGATTCCTAGTTTATAGCAATCAAAGTTCAATCTGAAACCCATGAAAAATGGCAAAAGCAAATCCAAAATAAACTATTAGAGTGTTCAAAAAAACATGAACTAATAAGCACCTGAGCTTAAGTCCCTTTAGCGATCCAGAGCCAGATAACCACACAAAAACATGCCAACATCCTATGGAACTCCTACTATATTTTTATAGGTCAAGAATTTAGGGAAGACTGATTCTTTTATTAGCTAATGCCATAAATGTAATTTCACTAAGCATTAATAGATTCTTAATATTAAGTAAGAGACACTTAGCTAATATTCAACTTTGCAAAAGTTCTGCTTAATAAAATACTTATATGATATTAGCACCCTTAAAAAACAATAAATATTGTGCTTTAAAAGTGTAAAGGAGGAACTTCCCTGATGGCCCAGTGGCTAAAGCAGCGTGCTCCTAGAGCTGGGGGCCCAGGTTTGATCCCTGGTCAGGGAACTAGATCCCACATGCAGCAACAAAGATCAAAGATCCTACATACCTCAACTAAGACCCAGTGCAGCCAAATAAATAAAATTTTTAAAAAAAATTAAAAAAAAAGTGTAAAGTATAATCTAAGTCCAATAAAAAAGCAAAATCTATTAGGTTCTTCCAAGGTGGACTATTATCCAGATAATTCATGTGCTGAAATGGACCACAGATTATATCTGTATATAAGTGGATAAAATGTTCTCCATAGAGAATAATTAATATTTGTCATGTATGGTAGTATTATTGTGAAAAATTATGATTTTTTTTGTTTGTTTTAGTTAAACACTGTGAAGATTTTAAACATTTTACTTACTGAAACAAGCTAAAGCACCATGAATGAAGGAAGCATGTAAACAAATGATGAGAGTAAGCAAGAAATTTAAAACAGGACCTTCGTTACTAAACCCATACATTGGCTAGTCTTTTTCCAATGACTTTTTGGGAGAGACAGCCATAGAATGCTGCTTGGTTCACCAGAATACTTACGAAAAATTTTGTGATTAAAATTTTTTTCCCAAATATTGCCTTTCTCTGAGTGACAAAAATTATTATCTCAATTCTTTGCTCACCCTATTCTGCCTTCCTCAAAAAAAAAAAAAAAATCAGAAAGGAAATCCAAAAATGTTCTTGAAAGACAAAGTATATATATTTTAAAAATGATCAGGGAAGAAAAGTAAAACTATAAGCAGGAAATATATGTATTTTTGTAGTCTATATTGCTATAATCCTTGGTATAAATATATATATTTGTATATATAAATATTTATTTATATATAAAATCGGTATAGGTCAGTTCTTCCTTTCTTTTAATAATTTCAGTAAATATAAAACTATATTTAAAATTTATACAAAAACAAATTATATTAATGGACCTCCCAACTGTAGACATTTTCCACATGTTTTGGTAAAACTGAAAGGTCAGGGACAACTGGAAAGACTCCTTCTCTTAAATCACCACTCAATTAAACCACAGTTCTAAATGGACAGTATTCATGCTGGCATCTTACCTTCCCAGGCTTCAGGTCTCAACAACCTTCTAATGCAGAGAAAATCTCATGCCCCAACTTGGAATAAGACAAAGAGAAGCCAGCATCAGCTCACTTCCTGACAAAAGAAGTTAAGCATTAGAGCTGAACAAAAGTCACAGTTTCCAGTTTGCATGGTATTCCTACATTGAAAATGAAATCTTGTTGATGAGAAATTGGGATATTTTTCAGTGGCCTGTCAAGGGAAGTAGTGGATGAAAAAGACACTATCTAAAAGGATAACCAAAATTCAGAAGCAAATACACAATCTGATATAACTTCATAATGCAACAAATAAGAAGAAAACAAAGGCGCTTTCAAAGAGGATATTCCTTGTCTTTTATTGACACTCAGCTTCCTAGAACACCTGAGTTAGTTCTGAAGAATCGTTTCTACTCTTGGACAAGTGATACAAAGGAGTAAGAAAAAGGCTGGTGGAACACAGAGACCTAAGACAGCAAGTATGTTTGCACTGTTTCAAAACCCTATTCTGCTATGTTTGACAAGCAGGTGATCTGGAAAAACGTGAGGTTTCAAGAAGATTTATCCTTTTAAGTTTTTGTTCTAAGCATGGTGAGGTCAAGAAAGATATATCAGTTGTTTCTGCTGAGAATACTAATGAAAAATAAGGTTACTAAAATGAAAAGTGTCAACAAAATGCATAGCTAAATAAAGCAGTTGTTTCAAGTTTTGCAACTGTTCTATCAGCTTCAAGGCTGTGATTTCCTTTCTGTAAAGGTGTTCTAAAGATCAATCTAAATCCTGATGTTTAATAAAGCATGTGGTACACTGCCAAAAGTCAAAGTAAAGAGGACTCCGTTCTGATTAATATCACAGTAGCATTTTGAACTTTCTTTCTTTGAAGTATAACCCTCTACTAAATTTACAGCTGAAAAACCAGATCAGATCAGATCAGTTGCTCAGTCGTGTCTGACTCTTTGCGACCCCATGAATCGCAGCACGCCAGGCCTCCCTGTCCATCACCAACTCCCGGAGTTCACTCAGACTCACGTCCATCGAGTCAGGGATGCCATCCAGCCATCTCATCCTGTCGTCCCCTTCTCCTCTTGCCCCCAATCCCTCCCAACCAGAAGTCTTACCTAAAAAGAGTGCCAAGAACTGTTCTATCATAACTACTGACCTTAAGAAAACTAAAATTTTATGTGATTAATAAAGGAGCTCGTAAAACCAGAAAATGCCTTTTGGAAATTGAGTTTGGTAATACGTACACTGAGGCCCGGCAAAACCGTGGACAGGCACAAATGCAATATAGAGTTAAAAGAGGTAACCTGTCCAATGCAGAAGTACAATAAATGTTGATTTCCTTACATTTTCTCAATTCTAATTCTCAACATCAATTATTTTACTTTCATAAAACAAGCCTTTCATATAGCGAGACTTTAGTGTATTACGTGTATAGTCCTAAATTGCCTCTCTTAAATAGAATTCAGTCTTTATCACCTTGACAAATGATGATTTTTACCTACCCAACACAGGAACAGCAATGCTGTAGATAGGGGACAAAGCTTGGCTTCAAAGACTTCCCCAACAATTCAGTGGTTAAGACATCATGTTTCCAATGCAGGGGGTGTGGGTTCAAACCCTTGTTGGGGAACTCATATCCTACATAGTCAAAAATTTAAAAAAGAAAATTAAAAAGCTTGGCTTTAGCCAAGGCAGTAGGGTCTCGGGTTCTTTGGTCTGAGCCTGTGGCTCTGTGGGCAGATAATTCTTAGGAATGCCCCTCTGGAAGAATTCTGGTCATCAGGCTCAGGGAGCCAGAGCTTACTGAGTCACTCTGGGAAGGTACCTTTGGCCTGATATTTAAAATTCCACCTCCACACTGCGCAATGGTTGGCTCCAGAGTGATCACAAAAAATCTGGAGGAAAGTGAAGCGGCAAGGAGAGGCCTCATCCAGCTAGTGATGCAAACACAGGTGAAAATAAATCCTTTCTCCCTATCTTTGCTCCATAAACTTAGAAAGTTCTAGTTGGAAGGCTGAAAGGTCAGGGCTGGCTAACCTTGTGCCTAAGTTGGCCAAGAGGACAAGGGCAGTAAAGGACTTCACCTGGATTATTCTCAGTGAAAGACTTTGAAAGAGACAAGAAAGGTTGTTAGGCATCCTAACAACCCTCTGGGTTGTCTGATACTATGGGGTCCTGTGTTTTTCATTGTCTTTGAGCTATTTTACAACTCTGTAAATTTAGAAAATCTATGACAATGTAAATTAATTTTGTCCAGTATAATACAACAGATTTCCCTGTGGATACTGATTAGTATTTATAAATTCACTTCAACATTATAGACTGATCACTTCTACTTACATGTGTGTGTTGGTTTTTGTTTGTTTGTTTTTGGCACCACCAGGAGGGCCCTCAGCAGTGAAAACCTGAAGACCTAACCACTGGAAGGCCAGGAAACTCCCATGCATGTGTTGTTTGCATTTGTCTTTGAGTCAGTTGTAACATTTTATTGGTTCCCTTGTTAATGAATGAGTCAAATATGCCTTTGACACATGTTCATATTATATTTGTATGAAAATCACGATTTTTCTCTTTAAATTCTTTTTTTTTTTAACCAGTTTGAAGGTCACCCACTGAGATGGATTCATCTGACAAAGCTAGTAAATGGAGCTGCCAGTGAAGTGCACCTCCTGAGTAGCTTAAGCCCCAGCATGTCTTTTCCTGGCTCCCAGACGTGAATCTCAAGCAGCAATAGAATTTAAAATGTGCTGGCTCTCTGTTTCTCTAGCTTTCTTCCCTATCCACTAATTTCATGTTTTAGTTTTTGCTGTTGGTTTTCTTACTACTGATAAGTTATTTTCCCATTAGTAAGAGCAATGATAAGGAGTTTGGTTTTATACTTTGACAATCTGATGATCTCTGTAAATGGATGATAGAGATCTATTTATCTAGATGACAGAGCAACTGGTTTATTAGACTCTTATTAAACATTTCTCTATATTTTTTAGCTAAAATAAATAAAAAATTACATACCCACTAGGGGAGGAGAATATCTCTTTGACATTTGGACAGTGAGATTTTAAGTTTCTGTGATTACTTGATCTGTGCCAAAGGTATAGATCTGAAGCTATAAGCCCTCCCTGTGCCTATGTGTAAAACTCAGAAAGGCCTTTACCTTTCACTCTATGTGAAATTTCTTCCTTTCTCCAGAGGATATGAAAAAATGATAGTACAAGGTTTCTTAAAGAAGTTCTGATCTGATTGACTTAACAGAGATAAATAAACTCTTACATACATTCAACATTCCTAAAATTCTCAGAATAGGAAATTGAACTTCTAATGCTTTATTTTTAAAAATTTTATTGAAATATACTTGATTTACAATGTTGTACCAATTTCTGCTATACAGCAAAGTGACTCAGTTATATATATTCTTTTTCATATTCTTCTCCATCATGGTTTATCACAGGTTATTGAATATAATTCCCTGTGCTCTACAGTAGGACTTTGTTTTCTGAACTTCTAATGCTTTAAATGTACTAAACTTAAATAAAATTCTTCTTGCTAAAACTATGAAATATTCTAAGAATCCAAGTTCACATTAATAAGACTAAATCTTTGGTAAACAATACTAGCTTAATAAAACATCTATATCTTTGAATTATCAGTATTAAGTATTACAGAAGCATACATTTTATTTCACTTGGGTTTGTTTTTCCTAAAATTATACAGGTTTACTAATCAAGTTAAGCTAATATTACCCCTGCTGCTGCTGCTAAAGTCGCTTCAGTCATGTCTGACTCTGTGCGACCCCATAGACGGAAGCCCACTAGGCTCCTCTGTCCCTGGGATTCTCCAGGCAGGAATACTGGAGTGGGTTGCCATTTCCTTCTCCAACGCATGAAAGTGAAAAGTGAAAGTGAAGTCACTCAATTGTGCCCGACTCTTAGCGACCCCATGGACTGCAGCCTACCAGGCTCCTACATATTATTAAAAACTATGAAAAATGAACACTGTACTCAGTTAAATTCAATCATCATTCTGACAAACATTTATTTAAACCATAATTATGTTTTATAGTATTTGTTTTTAGTAGGTAATTTCCAAGGTAATGTAAAAGCTTAAACTTATATTAAATTGAATTAATGGATATTATTAGACATAGATAAATTTTAAGTAAGATAGAATGTGTGTGTTAGTTATCAGTCATGTCTGACTCTTTTGTGCCCCTGTAGACGGTAGTCCGTCAGGCTCCTCTGTCCATGAGATTCTCCAGGCAAGAATACTGGAGTGGGTTGCCATTTCCTTTCCCAGGGGATCTTCCTGACCCAGGGATGGAACACGAGTCTCCTGCATTGCAGGCAGATTCTTAACCATCTCAGTCACCAGGGAAGCCCAAGACAAAATACTGAAATATTAATCACTAAGTATAATTTTAAATTTATAGAATTTTGCTTCTTAAGGTTACAGCTTTGGTCATGTTAATGAACATACTCATTTCTTCCATATTAGAAAGTCATGTAAGAGATGTGTATGGTAGTGGAAAGCTGCAACACGTGCATTCATGACTTTGCACACCTACTAAACTGCTTGTGGATGCCACACAGTTCTAAATTATCCAGTACCCTAGTTTTTTCTGTAAAGTACAAGTTAGTTATAGTTCCTTGGTTGAAAATTATAATTGATATGAGTTATGAGACTATGCTTGGAACAACTGTGGCAGAGAAATACAACTCTGTGTGTACTTTTGTTTTCCAAGGGTAGGTGTGTCTGGAAGCAGCAGTTTGCAATAGTTCTCAAGATTTTCAGTCTCCAATCCAAAGGACTCTAGGACGCAGGACTCCAGAGAGCTTTTGTTTATATGGGTTCAGAACTATTGGCATTTACTATATTAGGAAGTAAAATATAAATTTACAAAATACTTATTAATTGGTTCATTTGAAGATAATAATAATAATGAACACAAAGTGTGTTAAAAATTACATCTCAGTATTACAAAAATGGCTTGAATGGGTCAACTCCTAAAAGAGAACTAGATCAGTTTGTTCTAGAATATGAGAAAGTATAATGAAGAACAGAGCTTAGAAAATACATTTTGTCTTTTTGACTAGGGCTTCCCTGGTGGCTCAGAGGTTAAAGCATCTGCTTGCAATGCAGGAGACCTGGGTTCAATCCCTGGGTTGGGAAGATCCCCTGGAGAAGGAAATGGCAACCCACTCCAGTATTCTTGCCTGGAGAATCCCATGGACAGAGGAGCCCGGAGGGCTACAGTCCACGAGGTCGCAATGAGTCAGACACGACTGAGCGACTTCACTTCTCACTTTTTGACTAAAGAGGTAATTGAATATTACTTCTTAGGCACCTATCTTAACCAAGTGTCCAGACCTCCTCTGATAACTTTTTTGATTTTGCCATCCCCAAATTGGAACCTAAATATTGGAAAAATAAAATAAAAAATCATGATATCCATTATATCCAAAACTATATTTGAGATTTCCCAGAGGACCCCAGAAAATCACAATTTTTCTTTGTCTATCTTTTAAAAACAGAGATGATAGAAATAATTATTACAGTAAAATAATGAACAAAGATCTATGAAATTTCCTGGACATCTGTCAATGCCTTTGCTGCACATAGTGTTGTTTTATTTCCCTTTTGGCTGTACCACGCAGCAAAAGGAATCTCAGTTCTCAAACCCATGCTCCCTTCAGTGGAAGCACAGAGTCCTAACCACTGGACCACCAGGAAATTCCCAGTTCATGCAGAGGAAATGCCAATCAAAACTCTTATGAAATAGTTATACACTATACTTCAACAGAAAAATTTACCCTTATTCACCCTGCTATCATTAACTAGAGAAATAAATTACCCATAGTCATTAAGTGACTGTCATCTATATAGTTTTATTTTAATGTTATGCTTGGCAGAAAGCACTGCTACAGAACTGTACTTCTGCATTTTTCTTTTCTATCTACCACCCTATTTTTAACAACTAAGTATGTAAAAGTAAAGAAAAATATGTAATGTCTTTCAGAAACATACAACATGCCAAGGGTTAATTTCTGCCACTTGTACGCAGTGATACAACAGGAAAATTATTTAAAAAATAATACAACAAGGAATGCCAAGCAATAAAGTGACTGTAATTTCCTTTATCTTACAAAAAACTAAATGATAAATTAGTAAAATCTATTTGGATTAGGGCTAACAAATTTAGTGGCAGCTTTGATGAGATATGGGTAAAAGTCTTCCTAATAGCTAGGGAATTGGCACCATGAGATTCAGCTTTTCCTTTCAATTCTCTTTCCACAGTAAAAGTTAAAATGCCAATATCTTTGGGAAAAGTAATATGTTAAGCTACATTGTCATTTAAATCTCTATGTGGGGAGGAATTTTCAGAAAGAATTTTTAAAACAGAACAGTGGAAGGAATGCATAGTATAAAGAAAATAATCACGGTACAAAAAGAGGTAAAAAGATAAAATTTTGCTACTTCACACTTGGCCCCTGATAACAACCACCTTTTTCTTCGACAGAAATTAGAATACGTATTCCTAAGAGAAGTCTTGGGTACACAAAGGTAAGAAGGTGTATATAACTGTAGAAAGGGCTAGTGGCCTGAAATAAGTTGCTCAAACTTGGGACCTCACACCCACCTAAAAAGGGACTTTGGAATGATCCAATGAGATCATGTACTTTAAAGCATTTGGCATATCAAGGTGGTCAATACTGTTTGTTTTTGTTGTTCAGCTGCTAAGTCACACCTGACTTTCTGCGACCACGTGGACTGCAACACACCAGGCTTCCCTGTCATTCGCTGTTTCTGGAAGTTTGCTCAAACTCGTGTCCGTTGTGTCACTGATGCCATCCAACCATCTCATCCTCTTTGCCCCCTTCTCCTCCTGCTCCCAATCTTTCCCAGCTTCAGTCTTTTTCAATGATCTGCAATCCAGTGATCCAACAAACTCCTGAATACAAGCTGTGACTTGACTGCTTATTGTTTTCCTACTTTAAAGAATGGTGTTATCAGAGAAAGTCTGAGAAGGAAATGAATAAATGGAAAAACACTAAATGCACTAAACGAAAGCCTGGTATGTGGATTTCTGGAATTTATTTGCAAAACTGGAATAAATTATATAGAGAATCTGAATAACTAAAAAATATACTATATACATATGAATCTAGGAAGATGTATAATAATTACTTATTTTTCTGAAAATTCTTTAAGAAGTTTGAGATAGTTACATATATATTTTCTCTAAAAGTGAGTAAAAAGTTGAATAATGTGATTGAAAATCTAAACCTTGTGCTATATTTTCTTCTATTGTATTAACATTCTCAGTTGAAGTTCAAAAACAATAGTATCCTTTTAGACTATAAATTACAGTAAATTCTTATAACAACAACATCCTAAGTCCACAATAGAAATGCTGACACCTGAATAATAGTGGAACAGCTCAGCATAGCTATAGTTAGGCAGTAATAGCATTAGCCTATGCTTATATCAGCAAAACTCTTTATATTATTCTTCTCTTATCTCCAAATTGAATGGATTTTGACACACACACACCCCATTTTCTTTGTAGTGGGGCTAACTTTCTCTATGCATATAAAATACAATTATATGTACCCACAGACATATCTTACTTCTGTACTTCCAAGTAATTTATTATGTGGGAAATACAATTTTCTGTTTTAATTAAGTTTATCTGAATATGTAGGTTTATAGTGAGAACACACAAAGAATTTTATCTTGGGGCCATTTTATAAGTATTATTTGTCAAGATCAATATAGTTGAAATTTAAATCTGGTTTAAAAGGTTACACTGTATTGAAGAGGTAATATTTCCTGTTCAAATCATGATTATATAGAATTTATAAAATACTGACCAAAAAAAGTGAACAAAAATGATCATAGTTCACCCAACTATGATACATTTCACTTCTGGGTATTATATTAATAGCTTAAATAAGAAATCGATAAAGCTGAATTTAAACACATTTTGGGCTTCTCAGGTGGCTCAGTGGTAAAGAATTACCTGCCAGTGCAGGAGATGCAGGTTTGATCCCTGGGTCAGGAAGATCCCCCAGAGGAGGAAATGGCAAACCACACCAGTATTTTTGCCAGGATAATCCCATGGACAGAGAAGCTGGAGGGCTATAGTTCATGGGGGTCGCAGAGAGTTGGACACAACTGAGCAACTGAGCATGCACACAAATACATTTTAATATTTAGACTTTTGGGGACTTCCTGTGGTCCAGTGGTTAAGACTCTACAGTCAGCAGTTAAAACTCTGCGTGTTCACCATAGAGGATAGGGATTCAATCCCTGGTCAGGGAAGATCTTGCATGCCACATGGCATGGCCAAAAAAAAAAATTTTTTTTTCAGACTTTTGCATGTCAAAGTAAATTTATTAAATTATTCTTTCTTCCTTCACATATTTTTCCTGCCTCCTCTATATGCTCATTCTCAATAATTTTAACTATCTCCTATTAAACAGTTAAAGAATTTTAGCTATTTCCTAATAAATAAAACAACAAAGAGCTCAGTTGAAATAAAACTGTATATGATAATTTAGGCATCTTTCTTAGCATTAATAGTGGTTTATAAGTCTTAACATCCACTATGTTTCAGACTTTCAGAATTATTTTATTGATAGGTCAATTAGTTTACAATTTTTTCCTGAAAAATATTTGTGAGTATAAGTATCTAAAATATTACATTCTATCAACTATTTCTACTATTTTTCACCTAATAATCTTATAACCTATTCAAAATACATCTATGAGAAAGAACTTTCCTTCAAAAGAGTCCACAGTCTAGAATTGGACAACATGAACCAACTGTTCAGTAGTAAAACAAATTAGTTTCAGAACAATCAAAAACTAAAGAGAATGCATCTCAAGGATTTTTTTACCAAGCACATAAGAAACTGTCAGCTTTCCCAAATTATCTAAACTCCAGAGAATAGTAAAAGGGAAAGCAGAGACTAGTGAAACAAATGGTCGTGGTGTACTGAAAAATATCAGGTAGACTCAAAATAAACAAAATAGTTTTCTCTGGTGACTTTTTCTTTTAAACTGATGTTAATTAGTATAATCAAATACAGCAAATCAATAGAAAGTATGAGGAAGCGTATACCCAGTATGAAAATCTAGGGTATTTCCAAACAAAATGGCAGTGTTTCAAGGTTATCTCTGGCATCATTTCACCTCGTTTTTCAGCTTTGTTGCCACATGGCACCCACTCCCAAAGTCTTGAGTCTTAAAAGGTATTTAGGACAACCCACTCCAGTGTTCTTGCCTGGAGAATCCTAGGGTCGGGGGAGCCTGGTGGGCTTCCGTCTATGGGGTCGCACAGAGTCGGACACGACTGAAGTGACTTAGCAGCAGCAGCAGTGCTGTGATATCCAGAAAAGATTCCATGTTCCAGACCACTCTCTGCTGCCTCCAACCCATCAGAGACATTTTGCTCAGTTCTTATAAATTGATTTCAAATACTAAGCAATGCTAATGACCAAAGTGTGATCCTTGGAGGATCATTTGCGTATAACAGACAGCCTCATAATACATAGAAAATAATCATGTTATACTATTTAAGACCTTTATACATTTAGCTAGACTTGGGTAATAATAACTGGCTACATTTGTTCCCACTAAAGGCAAGTTGAGCAATTAATCATCTAAACAATTTAGACACTCTCAAGGAAAATTTTCTAGATAAGTAAGGCTCCTCTCAGTTTACATTATTGTTAGAAAAGAAGGACTATTTCATATTCTAGTTTGAGAAATATACATCCTTTGATCCTTACCAATGTTATACATGTTATGCTTCATCATTTAATTATGTGTAATTTGGATATGACTTGGCAACTGAACAATAACAATTTAGACAATAATGCTCCTTTCCCCTAATAAGACTACAAAACAGGTAGAAACACCTAAATATCCCCTATCCTCCATTATCATTTTATCCTTTCTCTCCTCCAATTACAAGAAACCTCGGCTAGGTACATGGCTACATGAAATAAACACTGTGCTTCCAAATTCTACATTCACTGAGGAAAAGCCATATGACTAGGTTCCAACTAAGAGTGTACGAAAGTGATAGCTGTAACTTCCAACTTCAAGAAAACATCCTTAAAAGGAGTAGAAGTGTCTCCTTTTCTTCCTTCTTACTTTTTGAAAAGATGTGATCTACAAATTATAAAATATGTGAGAAATGTCAAAAGAAGCTTAGATTGGGTAGACACTACAAAATAAGAGCTTGGGGTACTAAGAAGGAAGCAGATCTCTGTGCACCATATGCTTCCTGGAAGACGAAAGGCTCATTTTGACTTGTTTGCAGTGGCCTGTGAAGGAACCAGGAACACAGGAAGGAACATAAGGAGACACAGCAGCAGAAATGTGCAAGTGTGCCAGAGCATGGAGGAAATACTGAATCTGGGAGCCGGACTTCTGGAAGGCATCTAGCAAACAAACTTCAGCTGATCATGACATGATTATAGAGGCAATGGCAAAAGGGCAAGCAAGGAGCACTGAATATACTCAACTATAGAACGCAGACTAAAACAGATGAGGAAAATGGTGACAAAACACGGGGAAAATGTCATATACTCTGACAATAGAAATCGTACCATTTATAAAAATTGGGAGGAGAGTAACAAAGATAGGAGTGGACTGAGGACTGCAATCTAAAGCATACATTGGCTGGCAGTCACAGCAGGTATTTAACAATAAAACATCAAGTAGTAGAGAAATATATGTACATAGAGATTATTTTTTAACTGTGAAAACAGTTCAGTTCTGTTCAGTTCAATTGCTCAGTCGTATCCAACTCTTTGTGACCCCATGAACTGCAGCACTCCAGGCCTCCCTGTCCATCACCAACCCCTGGAGTTTTCCCAAACTCATGTTCATTGAGTCGGTGATGCCATCCAGCCATCTCATCCTCTGCCATCCCCTTCTCCTCCTGCCTTCAATCTTTCCCAGCATCAGGGTCTTTTCCAATGAGTCAGCTCTTCGCATCAAGTGGTCAAAGTATTGGAGTTTCAGCTTCAACATCAGTCCTTCCAATGAACACCCAGGACTGATCTCCTTTAGGATGGACTGGCTGGATCTCCTTGCAGTCCAAGGGACTCTCAAGAGTCTTCTCCAACACCACAGTTCAAAAGCATCAATTCTTCAGCACTCAGCTTTCTTCACAGTCCAACTCTCACATCCATACATGACCACAGTAAAAACCATAGCCTTGACTAGATGGACCTTCATTGGCAAAGTAATGTCTCTGCTTTTTAATATGCTGTCTAGGTTGGTCATAACTTTTCTTCCAAAGGAGCAAAGGTCTTTTAATTTCATGGCTGCACATCACCATCTGCAGTGATTTTGGAGCCAAAAAAAATAAAGTCAGCCACTGTTTCCCCATCTATTTACCATGAAGTGATGGGACCAGATGCCATGATCTTAGTTTTCTGAATGTTGACCTTTAAGCCAACTTTTTCACTGTCCTTTTTCACTTTCATCAAGAGTCTCTTTAGTTCTTCACTTCCTGCCACAAGGGTGATGTCATCTGCATATCTGAGCTCCTGGCAATCTTGACTCCAGCTTGTGCTTCTTCCAGCCCAGTGTTTCTCATGATGTACTCTGCATATAAGCAGGGTGACAATATACAGCTTTGTCATACTTCTTTCCCAATTTTGAACCAATCAGTTGTTCCATGTCCGGTTCTAATTGTTGCTTCTTCACCTGCATACAGGCTTCTCAGGAGACAGGTAATGTGGTCTAGAACTCCCATTTCTTTGAATAATTTTCCACACTATATTAAAATTTAAGAATTTTCCTTATTATATAAAAAGCCCTAAAAATGAATCCTAAAAGACTACAACTTAACAGAAAAATTGGGGAGAAAAAAATTGACAGAAGAAGAAATACAAATGGCTCAGCCTCATCTATCATAAAATAAATGTGTCAGAGAAAGATAAATATCACATGGCATCACGTACATGTGAAATATGGTACAAGGGAACCTATTTACAAAAGAGAAATAGTCACAGATATATAAAACAAACATAAGGTTACCAATGGAGAAAGAAAAAGGGAGGGATAAATTGGGAGATTGGGATTGACATATACACACTACTATATATAAAACAGATAACTAATTAAGGAGCTACTGTATAGCACAGGGAACTCTTCTCAATTATCTGTAATGACCTAAACAGGAAACAAATCTAAAAAAAGTGGCTATATGTATACACGTAACTGATTCACTGTGCTGTATGGCAGAAAACAACCAAACACTGTAAATCAACTATACTCCAATAAAAATCATTTTTTAAAAAAGGTAAGTTTGAGTTAAGGCAACACTCAGATACCATTTCTCACCTGTAAGATTGGTGAAGGTCCAAAGTTAGATAATATACTCTGCCGGGAAAATGAAGCAATCTCAAATACCTTTGCAGAGCAATTTGGCAATATCTACCCACATTACAAATGCATATACCCTTGACCCAGTCAAATTCCTGAAATTTACTTACACTCTATAAATGACATTTCCCTGTTTTAAGCCTAGGTTTCGCCAGTGGCTCAGCGGGTAAAGAATTTGCCTGCAATACAGGAGACAAGGGAGACAGGGGTTCTTTCCCTGGGCTGGAAAGATCCCCTGGGAGAGGAAATGACAACCCACTCCAGTATTCTTGCTTGGAGAATTCCATGGACAGAGGAGCCTTGTGGGCTACAGTCCATAGGGTTCCACAGAGTTGGACACAACTGAGCATGCACGCATCTCTCAGTTCAAGGTTATCTACTACTGCACTATTTGCATTAGCAAATGCTGAGAAGCAACTCAAAGGTTCACTAAAAGGGTTAAATACACCATAGTACTTATATAAAACATAACACTATGAAATTATTATAAAGCATTCTGTGTATTGTCATTGAAAGCTCTCTAAAATGTATTACAAAGTGAAAAAAGCAAAGTAGAAAACAGTGCAAAAATTGACTGAAAATAAGATCTTAGGTTGGTTTTGGCTTATACATGCATAAATATGTTAGAAGATAAACAATACATAAAATTAGTTGTGAGTAGAAAATAGGGAAATAGGTGAAAAGAACAATTTATGCTGTTTAGTTTTTACTATTGCTTAATTGTTGGGTCACATAAATTTATCAAATTTTTAATATGTCAGTGTATTTTGTAACCAAAACTGAAGCAAATTTAGGAGATGGTTGCAAAGGAATAATCTTAGCAGGAGATAAGATCATGCCCCAGGCCTTTTATTCATATCTTTGCCAGACAATGCTGGCCTGCTCAGAAGCAAAGTCGGAAGGGAAAGGATAAACTAAGAGAACATTAAGTGAAAGACCTAAAATTTAAAGTTAAAAAACGGTTCCCCTTAGATCTCCAGCCATGGTACCTACCTTTTAGAACTAAGTGGAAACAAGGACACATCTAGAGCCTAGTAAGCTTTTAAGTGGGCTGCATTACCACAGAAACCACAAACCAAAAGCCTGTTCAAATCCTAAAGTCCTGATCTTCCACTGCTGTTGTTCAGCCGCTAAGTCATGCACTGCTCTTTGCAATTGCATGGACTACAGCACAGCAGGCTCCCCTGTCCGTCACCATCTTCCGGAGCTTGCTCAGACTCAGTTCAGTTCAGTCTCTCAGTTGTGTCCTACTCTCTGCGACCCCATGGACTGCAGTACACCAGGCTTTCCTGTCCATCACTAACTCCTAGAGCTTGCTCAAACTCATGTCCATAGAACTGGTGATACCATCCAACCATCTCATCCTCTGTCATCCCCTTCTCCTGCCTTCAATCTTTCCCAGCCTCAGGGTCTTTTCTAATGAGTCAGTTCTTCGCATCAGGTGGCCAAAGTATTGGAGTTTCAGCTTCAACATCAGTCCTTCCAATGAACATTCAGGACTGATTTCCTTTAGAATTGACCGGTTTAATCTTGCAGTCCAAGGGACTCTCAAGAGTCTTCTCCAATACCATAGTTCAAAGCCATCGATTCTTTGGCAATCAGCTTTCTTTATAGTCCAACTCTCATATCCATACATGACTACTGGAAAAACCACAGCTTTGACAAGATGGACCTTTGTCGGCAAAGTAATGTCTCTGCTTTTTAATATGTTTTCTAGGTTGATCATAGCTTTTCTTCCAAGGGGCAAGTGTCTTTTAATTTCATGGCTGCAGTTACTATCTGCAGTGATTTTGGAGCCCAAAGAAATAATTTCTCTCATTGTTTCTACTGTTTCCCCATCTGTTTGTCATGAAGTGATGGGACCAGATGCCATGATGTTAGTTTTCTGAATGTTGAGTTTTAAGCCAACTTTTTCACTCTCTTCTTTCACTTTCATCAAGAGGCTCTTTAGTTCCTCTTCACTTTTTGCCATAAGGGTGGTGTCATCTGCATATCTGAGGTTATTGATATTTCTCCCAGCAATCTTGATTTCAGCTTGTGCTTCATCCAGTCCAGTATTTCTCATGATGTACTCTGCATATAAGTTAAATAAGCAGGGTGACAATATACAGCCTTGATGTACTCCTTTCCCAATTTGGAACTAGTCTGTTGTTCCATGTCCAGTTCTAACTGTTGCTTCTTGACCTGCATACAAGTTTTTCAGGAGGCAGGTAAGGTGGTCTGCTATTCCCATCTCTTTAAGAATTTTGCACAGTTTTTTGTGATCCACACAGTCAAAGGCTTTGGCGTAGTCAGTAAAGCAGAAGTAGATGTTTTTCTGGAATTCCCTTGCTTTTTCTATGCTGCAACAGATATTGGCAATTTGATCTCTGGTTCCTCTGCCTTTTCTAAATCTAGCTTGAACACCTGGAAGTTCACAGTTCACATACTGTTGAAGCCTGGCTTGGAGAATTTTGAGCATTACTTTGCTAGCGTTTGAGATGACTGCAATTGTGCAGTGGTTTGAACATTCTTTGGCATTGCTCAGACTCATATCCATCCAAAGGACTCTCAAGAGTCATCTCCTGCACCACAATTTGAAAGCATCAATTCTTCGGCACTCAGTATTCTTTATGGTCCAACACCCATAGATGACTGCTGGAAAAATCGTAGCTTTGACTATACGGACCTCAGTCCACAAAATGATGCCTCTACTTTTGTCTAGGATTGTCATCGCTTTTCTTGCAAGGAGCAAGCATCTTTTAATTTCACAGCTGCAGTCACCATTCGCAGTGATTTTGGAGCCCAAGAAAACGAAATCTGTCACTGTTTCTACTTTTTCCCAACCTATTTCCCATGAAGTGATTAGACCAGATGCCATGATCTTAGGTTTTTGAATGTTGAGTTTTAAGCCAGGTTTTCACTCTCTTCTTTTACCCTCATCAAGAGGCTCTTTGGTTTCTCTTCACTTTCTGCCATTACAGTGGTACCATCTGCATATATAATATTGTTTATCTTCTATTAGTTTTCCCCATATATTTACTTTTCCATGGTTTGCAATCCTTAAAGTCTAAAATCTCTTCTTGTCTTGTCACTTCTTTACAAATTTATTTTTTGTTCAGATGTTATACAAACCCCAAGTTTAAACCAACCCTTTGAGTTACTTAACACCAAATAGTCTCATGTATTTATTCAGAATACATGCATTCATAAACTTGTTTTTCTCTTTTTAATTTTTGTCAGTCTAATTTGCAAGGCCTCAACCAATAAATCTAAGATGCATAGAGGAAAAAGATTTTTCTCCTCCTTTCAGATCAGATCAGATCAATCGCTCAGTCATGTCCGACTCTTTGCAACCTCATGAATCGCAGCACACCAGGCCTCGCTGTCCATCACCAACTCCTGGAGTTCACTCAGACTCACATCCATCGAGTCAGTGATGCCATCCAGCCATCTCATCCTCTGTTGTCCCCTTCTCCTCTTGCCCTAAATCTCTCCCAGCATCAGGGTCTTCTCCAATGAGTCAACTCTTTGCATGAGGTGGCCAAAGTACTGGAGTTACAGCTTCAACATCAGTCCTTCCAATGAACACCCAGGACTGATCTCCTTTAGGATGGACTGGTTGGATCTCCTTGCAGTCCAAGGGACTCTCAAGAGTCTTCTCCAACACCACAGTTCAAAAGCATCAATTCTTCAGCACTCAGCTTTCTTCACAGTCCAACTCTCACATCCATACATGACCACAGTAAAAACCATAGCCTTGACTGCTGCTGCTGCTGCTAAGTTGCTTCAGTCGTGTCCGACTCTGTGCGACCCCATAGACGGAAGCTCACCAGGCTCCCCTGTCCCTGGGATTCTCCAGGCAAGAACACTGGAGTGGGTTGCCATTTCCTTCTCCAATGCATGAAAGCGAAAAGTGAAATTGAAGCCGCTCAGTCGTGTCCGACTCAGCGACCCCGTGGACTGGAGCCTACGAGGCTCCTCCGTCCATGGGATTTTCCAGGCAAAAGTACTGGGGTGGGGTGCCATTGCCTTCCCCGTAGCCTTGACTAGACGAACCTTTGTTGGCAAAGTAATGTCTCTGCTAGGACATATATGTTACAGTAACAGCATAAAGAAAAATCAACAGGAGTCTGACCCTGAGATGACCTAGACACTGAAATTAGCAGACAAGAATTTTAAATCCCAAGGTTTAATGCTCAAGGACATAAAAGAAAATATAATCAATGAGGAAATAAGATAGCTCAGCAGAAAAATAGGAAATATGAAAAAATAATTAACATGGAAGTTTTAGAACTCATAAAATAATATATGAAATAAAAAATTGATTGGATGGCCTTAACAGCAGATTGTAAATAATAGGAGGGTCAGTGAACTTAAACACAGATCATTACAAACTGTTTAAAATACAGAAAGATTTTTTTAAAAAAAAGAAAGAAAAATCCAATAATTTATGGAACAGTATTAAAAGGTCAACATACTTGTGATTGGAAACCCAAGAGTAGAAAAATAAGAGAATGGGGCAGGAAAAGAATTTTTAAAGAAATGATGCCCTCAAATTTCCCAACTTTAGTGAAAGATAAATTTGCATATTTAAATGGCATATACCAAGCAAATTTAGGGACATCATAGTTAAATGGCTGGAAGGAAAAAAGAGAAAATCTTGAAAGTAACCAGAGAGAACAACACAGTACACATGGGGAAATAGTAACATGAATGATAGCTGACTTTGTATCAGAAATCATAGAGACCAATAGACAGTAGAAGGAAATATTTAAAGTGTGGGAAAAAAATTGAACCCAGAACTCTGTATTTTGCAGAAATACCCTTTAAATATGAAGGCAATAACAGCAGCACTACTCATAATAGCCCAAAAGTAGGAAAAATCTCAAAGGTTCATTAACCGATAAGTGGAGAAATAAAATGTATATCTACACAACACAACATTATTTGGTGATAAAAATAAAGTACTGAGACATGCTACAAAATAGATAACTCTACAACATAAAGTAACTTAGGCTAAGTCAAAGAAGCCATTCACCAAATAACCCTTATTGTCTGATTCCATTTGTATTGAATACCCAAAATAGGATAATGAGACTGAAAGTAGATTAAGTATGTGGTGGAGAAGAGGGATTAATTACAAATGTTTGTGGTGTACTTCTAAGTGTGAAAGTGAATGTGTTAGTCACTCAGTTGTGTCCAACTCTCGGGATTCCATGGACTGTAGCCCACCAGACTCCTCTGTCCATGGAATTCTCCAGGCAAGAATACTGGAGTGGGTTCCCTTCTCCAGGGAATCTTCCCAACACAAGGATCGAACCCTGGTCTCCCGCATTGCTGGCAGGTTCACAGATTCTTTACCATCTGAGCCACCTGGGAAGCTTTTAGGAGAGGATGAAAATGTCCTAAAATTAGATTACGGTGATAGTTGATTGCATAACACTGTGAACATATGAAAAAACATTGAACTATTTACTTTATCTGGACAAATTATATGATATGCTAATTATATCTCAATAAAGCTGTTAAGAAAAAGACTGAAGGCAATATAAAGACATTTTTAGATACAAGAAAAAAAAAGATAACTCATGGTCAGCAGCCTGTTTTGTAAGAAAAATAAAAAGGAAGGTCTCCAGGCTCAGGGGAAATAACTAGATGGAGACAAATCTATAGAAAGGAATGATGAGCACTGCTACTGCTGCTGCTGCTAAGTCACTTCAGTCGTGTCCGACTCTGTGCGACCCCATAGACAGCAGCCCACCAGGCTTCCCGTCCCTAGGATTCTCCAGGCAAGAACACTGGAGTGGGTTGCCATTTCCTTCTCCAATGCATGAAAGTGAAAAGTGAAAGGGAAGTCGCTCAGTTGTGTCCGACTCTTCGTGACCCCATGGACTGCAGCCTACCAGGCTCCTCCGTCCATGGGATTTTCTAGGCAAAAGTACTGGAGTGGGGTGCCATTGCCTTCTCCAGATGAGCACTGGAAACAGTTAAAAAAGCAGTGTCACTTAAATCTCCATTTAGAAAAATACATATGACTATTTAAACCAAAAACAAAAATACTGTATTGTGGAGCTTACAGACTTATGTAGATACATTACTTAGGATAATGACGGCATAAAGAATAGGGAAACAAGTGAAACAATATGGTTGGCAAGATTTTTGCATCTTATATGAAGTGAAAATTAGTCATGATCATATTAACTGTGAAGTTAAACCTGTATATATCCTTGGAGCAAAAACTAAAAATATAATACAGAGGTAGTTAAAAGGCTTATAAATTAAAATGAAATTCTACCTTCATGTTTAGTCATTTTAAACAGTACTAGTCACAAGACTCATATTGTTGGTAGTCTTGGGCTAAAGGACACAAAGAAAAAAATATATATAAGATATGTAATACTTGTAACACATCTCAAATATATTTAGACTGTGCATTAAGTACAAGTAAGTAATACATTTTCTGTGTTAAGATGCTCTACACTACTGATAAATGAATGAAACAAGGTTATTTAACAAAAGCTAAATTATAAAGTCTATGAAGCAGAGATGAACAAAGCCAAAGTCCTTCAAAAAATGGAGAATGGCTGTATATATATTAACATATCTAAAGAAAAAGCCTGTCAATCTGAGGAGCTGTTGGTCAGCAAGAGAAACCCAGGGGCAAAGAGCACAAGAGGCAAACTTCAGCAGTACTCATCTAAGCACTATTAGAGAAGTTATGCGCCAGACTTCAAGTATTACAGTCCTATGCTATGCTATGCTAAGTCATTTCAGTCGTGTCCGACTCTGTGTGACCCCACAGACGGCAGCCCACCAGGCTTCCCCGTCCCTGGGATTCTCCAGGCAAGAACACTGGAGCGGGTTGCCATTTCCTTCTCCAATGCATGAAAGTGAAAAGAGAAAGTGAAGTCGCTCAGTCATGTCCGACTCTTAGCGACCCCATGGACTGCAGCCTACCAGGCTCCTCCGTCCGTGGAATTTTCCAGGCAAAAGTACTGGAGTGGGGTGCCATCGCCTTCTCCATTACAGTCCTAGGTAAGATTATTCCTCTTATGGAAATGAATGCAACAGGCTAGTGACAAATCCAATTTATATAATTTTGTTTCCACTCTATATTCCCTAAACAATATTCTAAACTTGACTTCCCATGTGTAACAGTCTACACAGAGAAAATACCTGACTCACATTAACTCAAGCTTGTGTTAACTACCACTCAAAAGTTAATAAACTGGAATGTTTATTTTAGTTATTAGTCTCTACAGGCCCAGTTTGTGTTCATGGGAGATGAGAACCCCCTCCCCCCACCATGCTATGCATAGGGCTTCCCTGGTGGCTCAGAAGGTAAAGAATCTGCCTGCAATGCTGGGGACCTGGGTTCAATCTCTGGGTCGGGATGTTCCCCTGGAGAAGGAAACAGCTATCCACTCCAGTATTCTTGTCTGGGAAATCCCATAGACAGAGGAGCTTGGTGGGCTACAGTCCATAGCATCACAGAGTCAGACACGACAGAGTGACTAATACACACATACCACACTATGCATAATTAGGTTTGAAAGCATGGAGACCAAGAGAAGATCTCCAGGTTGTGAAAATATGGTTATATGCTATGCTATGCTAGGCTAAGTCACTTCAGTCGTGTCCGACTCTGTGTGACCCCAGACAGCAGCCCACCAGGCTTCCCCATCCCTGGGATTCTCCAGGCAAGAACACTGGAGTGGGTTGTCATTTCTTTCTCCAATGCATGAAAGTGAAAAGAGAAAGTGAAGTCACTCAGTCATGTCTGACTTTTAGCGACCCCATGGACTGCAGCCCACCAGGCTCCTCCGTCCATGGGATTTTCCAGGCAAGTTACACAGTATTTCATAAGGCTACTTATTTTATGGCCTAGGTGTACAAACTTTACTGAGTAATTCATTTTCTTTTTAATTACAAGAGTTTGAAATTTAAATCCTCATATTATTAAAAAAACTTAGTTTTGCTTTTTAACAGACGTGCTTGATTATGTAAGACAGTGAAATAAAGAGATACTGCTGACAAAAGAGAACATTAGTGAAAGGTCAGGAAATCAGATATAGGTCCTTGACATAACCTACCCCTTACATGTAACAGAAAAGAGATTCATTCACAAAACTGGAAAATAGTGCCCAATTCTTGTTTATAATAATTTATTTTTACAGCAACTAGTGTATTGTTTACCTACATAATGATAGTATTAGATCTCAATAATACATTGGTTATTACTACATCTGCTTGTACTGTCTTGGTAGAAATCAGATAAAATGGTTGTATCAGAATGAAGAATGAACAGGTTCTAGATCAAACCTCAAATATTCCCAGTGAAATGTGTTATAAGAATTGCATCATAAAGATCTATAAATATAAGATTTACACATTTTTTTCTTGATGGCCGTAATTAGCTCTATATTTTGAATTTCTATTTAACACATATTGGTTGAGATGCTTTGTAAAAAGGATGAGGCAGGTGTAAAACTGAGGAAATTAATTTAATGATATTTTTAAGGCTTCTTTTCATGGCCTTTCCCTCATTTGAGCCCTTCCATTCTAATACTTTATTAGACAAAGAAAACTTTCTGAGATTTTTAGAAGCACTGGTTTGTTATTAACTTAATGAGAGAAGGAAATGTGTAAACTAAAAAAGAAGGGCAAAAAAACAATTCAATACATCTCTGTAGAAAATCGCAAATAACTTTTATTTTCAAATCCAACCTATTGTAAACATCTTCCTCACAGAATTTATCATATCTTAGCTTTGATTACTTGGTATTAAATATCCCTATTTTTCAGTGATAAGATTTCCAAATTCTTCTCTATCCTGGTTTTCCTCGTCAACATTTTACCAAGAAAATTTTTTTCTTTTAGCATTTATTATATTCTGGGACTTATACTGGATGGAGGCAATTCAAAGACAAGTAAGAGGATGCATTTCCTCTAAGGGGCTTATTATTCTATTAGGGAGCAGCATATACAGAAGTCATTTAAGTGACATAAAGAGTCATAAAGATATCTAAAACATGTCTGAGTATGTGAGAATATAATTACTAGCTGATATTCAGGGTAATCCTCAAACTGGTGGCTTAATACAAGAAACGTATTTTATTCACAGGCAGCCCTTCTCCATCACTTAAATCTACCACCTTGAAAACATGGCCTCCAAGGTCACTGAGGTAGGAAAAAGACAGGCTGGAGTTTTTCAGGAAACAGTTGTCTGGGGCCAGGTTTGGAAGTGGCCTGAATCCCTTCCCATAACACTCTGTCCCAGAACTCAATCTCAGGGATCCAACCTATCGACAAGTGGGGCTGGGAAATGTAGAAGACCCCAAAGATATTTATTGAACACAAAGATATTTATTGAACACCACAGAGTGTAAATGGAGGCCAGTTAATTCTACTTGGAAAAGCTTTATAGAAAATATAATGCTTGAACTGAGTACCAGATCACTCAGTTTTCCATTGTACATGATGAGAAAACCAAGAGAATCAACTGAAAAAAAAATTACGAACAATAAAAGAATTTAGCAGAATAGCTGGGCCTCCATTCATTTGAAAGATAATTATTGAGCACTTGTTATAGATCTATGGGAAACATCACTGAATAAAATTAAAATTCTTAAATTTTTAAATTTAAAAAACCATGGAGTTTATAATCGATCCTGGGGAGATAGTAAGTAATAAACAAGGGCTTTCCTGGTGACTCTGTGATAAAGAATCTGCCTGCCAATGCAAGAGACACAGGTTTGATCCCTGATCTGGGAAGATCTCACATGCCACGGAGTAACTAAGCCTGTGTGCCACAACTAATCAGCCTGTGCTCTAGAGCCCAGGAGCCGCAACTCCTGAGCCCATGTGCCACAGCTAGTGAAGGCCACGCATCCTAGGGCCTCTGCAGCGAGAGAAGCCACTGCAATGAAAAGCAGAGAGTAGCCCCTGCTCGCCACCCCCAGAGAAAAGTCCGTGTAGTCATGAAGATCCAGCACAATCAAAAATAAAATAAATAAAAAATCAGATAGCATGTTAGTGGATCATAAGAGATGTGGATAAAGGAAGAGTGGAAATGGGAGAAGAATAGGTTTCATTTTTTAAATAGTGATCCAGAAGTTGACAGTGAAGAGATGCATGATGTGAGAGAGTTAGCCATAAGGATATCTTGAGGAAGAGCATTCTATCACAGAAGGAAAAATCAGGACATTATCTTACAGTCAGGAACTTTCTAGGCACTGGGGAACACCAAGGATGCCAATGTGGCTGAAGTAGACTGGACAACAGGAGAGGAACAGGATATGAGGGTAGAGAAATACGACAGCCATTTAAGCCTCTGGTCTTTATGTGAGTGAAATGGAAAGTCATTGAAGAGTTTTAAATATAGAAGTAACATGATATTTATTAAGTTTACATGTAAAATGATTTATATTTGCAGCAAAACATAAAATCTATAGGAAAAAACTAGAGAAATGTGCAAAATTTATATAAAATGTTTTAAAAATACCCCTAAAGGACACAAAAGGGAATTTGAATAAATAAGAAGATATGTATTATTCTTGGATAAAAAGACTCAGCACTATAAAAAAATTTTTTTCCTTACATGAATGTATCAATTTAATGCAATTAATAAAAAAAAACCTGTCCTTATGTGAATGTATCAATTTAATGTAATTACCCACTCAAAAAAATCCACAGTCTTTCTTTCTGGACAGATAAATTAATTCTAAAAGTTCATATGAAAAAATTAAAAACCAAGGGTGCTTGGGGTGTGGTAATGCAAAACCTAGACTTACTATATATTAAATCTCACTATAAAGATCCAACAATTAAAAGAAGTTGCTACTGGCACATGAACAGGCCAAAGGAAAATGAGAGAAATTCCAGAAAGAATTCAAATACTTACATTTGAAACTTAGTATATAACAAAGTTGGCATTTCAAATCAGTAGAGGAATTCAAGCATTTAATAAATACTTACTGAGTACCTATTATGTTTCAGGCACAATTCCAGCAGTAAACATGAGTAAAAGTTCTTGTCCTTATGAGGATGACATTCTAATGGGAATTATGACATTAAATCAATAATGTTGAGAGGATTGGGTAGTTATATTGAAGAAGATAAATCTGGACCATATACATATTCAAAGTAAAATAAATTTTTAACTTTTAAAAAAGAACCTGAAACAAACATGAGAAAATTCATTATAACCTTGGAGTAAGAAAGACTTTTCTAAGTATGACTCAAATTTGAAGTTTAAGAAAAAAACAAAAGACTGAAAATTTTGACTGCAGACAAATAAAAGAACTACTGCATGGAAAAGTAAACACTGTAGGACAGGTAAAAAGAAACATAATAAACTATAAATAATTATTTTAGATTAATATTATACATAAAAGGCTGCTGCTTCTGCTAAGTCACTTCAGTCATGTCCGACTCTGTGTGACCCCACAGACGGCAGCCCACCAGGCTCCCCTGTCCCTGGGATTCTCCAGGCAAGAACACTGGAGTGGGTTGCCATTTCCTTCTCCAATGCATGAAAGTGAAAAGGGAAAGTGAAGTCGCTCAGTCGAGTTCGACTCTTAGCGACCCCATGGACTGCAGCCTACCAGGCTCCTCCATCCATGGCATTTTCCAGGCAAGAGTACTGGAGTGGGGTGCCATTGCCTTCTCCGACATAAAAGGCTAACCTCCCCAATATAAGACAAGTTCTAGAAATAAAAAGGATCAATAACCCAATTTTTAAAAATAAGCAAATATGTGAACAAACATTTATCAAAAAAGATAGTATTTAAACAATGAAAGATGTCTGACTTTACTTATAATTAGGAAAATATAAATGAAGAGAACACTGAGATACTATGGTTTTAATCTGTCATATTTGCAAAAATCCAGAAGTTTGACAACTCTGTTGTAATGGAAACAGTTACTCAAATACAGTACTGGTGGGAGTGCAAAATAGTATTATAATCCCCATAGAGAACTATTCAGTGACACCTATTAAAATCACAAAAGTATGTATCTTCAACCCTGAAATCTTACCTCTAGGAATTTACTTTACAGATAAGTGATTTCATACATGTGCAGATTTATACACACAGTTATATACTTCAGCATTGTGTAAGCAGTAACATCCAATGATGAGTTCAAAGAGCTAAAGAACGAAGAAAAAATCAAACTCAAAGAAAGTGCAAAAAAGAACGAGCAGATATTAGCCAATGCTACTTGTGCTTAAATTTTTCATAACATCTTTGGGCAAGAGGAGTTTGTTTCTCCAATTTCATAGTTGAGTCAAATGTGAGTCAAAGAAGTGAGGCAAATAGTCCACAGGCATACAGCTTGTATGGGCAAAGACAGTCTCGCAGCTATGCTGAAGTCTAGACCCTGTGTTCTTAAACAAAACTCAACACTGTCTGCTCTGAAAATATGTTGTTACATTGTTGTTGTTATTTAGTTGCTAAGTCTTGTCCAATTCTTTTCCAACCCCAAGGACTGTATCCCACCAGGCTCCTCTGTCCATGGGATTTCCCAGGCAAGAATATATACTCTATGACTGTTTATTCCAGACCCAGAAAGTTACCCTAAGAAAAAAACTGAAAAGAGAACTCCACTCCATATGTACAAAGCTGCTTATTCATTCCACAAATACCTGTTGATTGTTCACTATGTGTCAGGAAGTATCCTTAAGTAATTTAAAAGAGATAAATGCAGGCACTAACGTGACAGAGGTGACAGGCAAGTGTCCCACTCCCAGGGCTTCTCCCTAGGTCCTGCCAGAACCAGTAGTCACGTGGAGCCCTCTGCCCAGGGGGATGCCCCTTGACTGTCAGGCTCTGTTGGCCAGAGGGGAATGCGTTTCCAAGCCTCACAGGCCTGAAACAACAGGGCTGAAGAGACAATAAAGATCCAGGGCAAAGTTAAACAATAAGGTTCATCTCCTACACAAGGCCACTCCTTCAAAATTGGGAGAGAGAGCTATATTGCCTAATACACTGAAACAACTACAGAGTCAAGCAAAATGAGGAAACAGAGGAATATGTTCCAAATGAAAGAATAAGCTGAACTTCAGGAAAACAAAACCAAAAAAACCTAAGTGAAATGGTGATAAGTCATTTACCTACTAAACAGTTAATAGTCATAAAGACACCAAACTTGGAAGAAGAAAGGATAAACACAGAGATAACTTCAACAAAGAAACAGAAAATATAAGAAAGTACCAAACAGAAGTCAGAGAGCTGAAGAATACAATAAATGAACTAAAAAAATACACTGCTGCTGCTGCGTCACTTCAGTCATGTCGGACTCTGTGCGACCCCATAAACAGCAGCCCACCAGGCTCCCCCATCCCTGGGATTCTCCAGGCAAGAACACTGGAGTGGGATGCCATTTCCTTCTTCAATGCATGAAAGTGAAAAGTGAAAGTGAAGTCGCTCAGTGGTGTCCGACTCTTTCTGACCCCATGGACTGCAGCCTACCAGTCTCCTCCACCCATGGGATTTTCCAGGCAAGAGTACTGGAGTGGGGTGCCATGGCCTTCTCCGAAAAAAAAAATACACTAGAGGGGTTCAACAGCAGACTAGATGAAGGAGAAATAATGAATGTTCTAGGGTACAGGACACTCTGTGGAACTCACCAAAACAGAGCAGGAAAAAAAAAAAAGATTTTAAAAAGAGAAGGCAGCTTAAAGGACCAATGGGACAGCATCAAATACAATAAAATTTACATTATAGGGGTCTCAGAAGGAGGAGAAGAGCAAGAGAAAAAGGGGTAGAAAGCTTACTCAAAGAAACAATGACTGAAACTTCCCTAACTTAAGGACACAGACATTCACGCATATAAATGTCAAATCATTATGCTATACATCTGAAATGAATGGAATGTTGCATGTCAACCATACTTCATTAGAAATGACATCAAGAGATAAGGCAATTAAAAAAAAAGCATTTATGAGATAATGTTAAATGGAAAAAGTTGATTACTATCTTTAATTTATCCTACATAAAAACAACCGGTCATGAGGCTCAGGCTAAGGGCTGAACTGATGTGAAGTTATGTGATTTGGGGACTGAGGTAAATTACTAATTTAAAAGTTTCATTGGGAAAAAAAAATCAGTGAAATAGGAAACAAAAATGCAATTGAGAAAAATCAACAAAGCTTAAAACTGGTGTTGAAAAAAATAATAAATAAACCTCTAGGAAAAAAAGAAAAAACACAAAACATTTATATCAGAAATTAAAAGGTGACCATCACTATAGATACAGACTTTTCAGATGTTTAAAAGGTAATGAGAGAATAATATTGCATAGGAACCTGGAATGTTAGGTCCATGAATCAAGGCAAATTCATGGACAGGAGATGGCAAGAGTGAACATTGACATTTTCAGAATCAATGAACTAAAATGGATGGGAATGGGTGGATTTAATTCAGATGACCACTATATCTACTACTGTGGGCAAGAATCCCTTAGAGGGAATGGTGAAGCCCTTTATAGTCAACAAAAGAGTCTGAAATGCAGTATTTGGTTGCAATCTCAAAAATGACAGAAATGATCTGTATTGGTTTCCAAGGCAAACCATTCAACATCACAGTATTCCAAGTCTATGCCCCAACCACTGAGGCTGAAGAAGATGAAGTTGAACAATTCTAAGAAGACCTACAATACCTCCTAGAACTAACACCAAAACAGATGCCCTTTTCATCATAGAAGACTGGAATGCAAAAGTAGGAAGTCAAGAGATACCTGGAGTAATAGTCTAGTTTGGCCTTGGAGCACAAAATAAAGCAGAGCAAAAGCTAACATTGGTCATAGCAAACACCCTCTTCCAACAACACAAGAGGCAACTCTACACATGGACATCTCCAGGTGGTCAATACCGAAATCAAATTGATTACAGTCTTTGCAGCCAAAGATGGAAAAGCTCTATACAGTCAGCAAAAACAAGACTGGGAGCTGACTGTGGCTCAGATCATGAACTCTTTATTTATAAAATTCAGGCTCAAACTGAAGAAAGTAGGGAAAACCACTAAGCCATTCATATGACCTAAATCAAATCTCTTATGATTATACAGTAGAGGTGACGAATAGATTCAAGGGATTAGATCCAAAAAGAGTGCCTGAAGAACTATGGACAGAGGTTTGTAACACTGTATAGGAGGTGGTGACCAACACCATCCTCAAGAAAAAGAAATGCAAGGAAGCAAAGTGGTTGTCTGAAGAGGCCTTACAAATAGCTGAGGAAAGAAGAGAAGTGAAAGGTAAAGGAGAAAGGGAAAGATAAACCCAATTGAATGCAGAGTTCCAGAGAATAGAAAGGAGAAATAAGAAATCCTTTTTAAGTGAACAATGCAAAGAAACAGAGAAAACAACAGAATGGGAAAAACCAGAGCTCTCTTTAATAAAATTGGAGATACAAAGGAACATTTCATGCAAAGAGGGCACAATAAAGGACAAAAATAGCAAGGACTTAGCAGAAGAGAGAGATTAAGAAGAGGTGGCAAGAATACACAGAAGAACTGTACAAAAAAGCTCTTAATAACCCAGATACCCACAATGGTGTGATCACTCACCTAGAGCCAGACATCCTGGAATGTGAAGTCAAGTGGGTCTTAGGAAATGTGGCTATGAACAAAGTTAGTGGAGCTGATGGAATTCCAGCTGAGCTAATTAAAATCCTAAAAGATGATGCTGTTAAAGTGCTGTACTCAATGTCTCAGCAAATTTGGAAAACTCAGCAGTGGCCTTAGGACTGGAAAAGGTCAGCTTTTCTTCCAATACCAAAGAAAGGCAATGCCAAAGAATGTTAAAATTACCGTATAATTGTACTCATTTCACATGCTAGCAAGATATGCTCAAAATCCTTCAGGCTAGGCTTCAGCCCTATGTGAACCAAGAACTTCCAGATGTATAACCTGGATTTAGAAAAGGCAGAGGAACCAGAAATCAAATTGCCAACATCTGCTGGATCATAGAAAAAGCAAGGGAATTCCAAAAAACATCTGTTTCATTGACTACACTAAAGCCTTTTACTGTATGGATCACAACAAACTATGGAATATTTCTGAAGAGATGGGAATACCAGACCACCTTGCCTGCCTCCTAAGAAATCTGTATGCAGGTCAAGAAGCAACAGTTAGAACTGGACATGGAAAAAAGGACTGGTTCAAAATTGGGAAAGGAGTATGTCAAGACTATATATTGTCACTCTGCTTATTTAACTTATATACAGAGTACATCATGCACAATGCTGGGCTAGATGACTTCACAAACTGGAATCAATATTGCCAGGAAAAATTATCAACAACCTCAGATATGCAGATGATACCACCGGCAGAAAGCAAAGAGGAACTAAAGAGCCTCTTGATGAAGGTGGAAAAGGAGAGTGAAAAAGCTGGCTTAAACTCAATATTCAAAATACAAAGATCATGGGATTTGATCCCATCACTTCATGGTAAATAGATGGGAAAAAAGTGGAAACTGTCAGATTTCATTTTTGGGCTCCAAAATCACTGTGGGTGGTGAATACAGCCACAAAATTAAAAGATACTTGCTCCTTGGAAGATAAGCTAAGACCAACCTAGACAGTGTATTAAAAAGCAGAGACATCACTTTGCTGACAAAGGTCTGTATAGTCAAAGCTATGGTTTTTCCAGTAGTCATGTATGGATGTGAGAGTTGGACCATAAAGGAGGCTGAGCACCAAAGAATTGATGCTTTTGAACTGTGGTGCTGGAGAAGACTCTTGAGAGTCCCTTAGACAGCAAAGAGATCAAAGCAGTCAATCCTAAAGGAAATCAACCCTGAATATTCATTGGAAGGACTGATGCTGAAGCTGACGCTCCGATACTCTGGCCACCTGATGTGAAGAACTGACTCACTGGAAAAGACCCTGATGTTTGGAAAGATTGAGGGCAAGAGGAAAAGGGCATAACACATACACACTTTTGAACTGTGCTGGAAAAAGACTCTTGAGAGTCCTTTGGACTGCAAGGAGTTCACACCAGTCAATTCCTGACTGTTCACTGGAAGCACTGATGCTGAAGCTGAAGCTCCAATACTTTGGCCATGTGATGTAAAGAGCCAACTCATTGAAAAAGACTCTGATGCTGGGAACGATTGAAGGCAAAAGGAGGAGGAGGTGGCAGAGGATGAAACTGTTAGATAGTATCACTGACTCAATGGACATGAACTTGAGCAAATTCTGGGAGTTAGTGAAGGACAGAGAAGCCTGGCATTCTACAGTCCATAGGGTCACAAACAGTTGGACACAACTTAGCAACAACAACAATATATACATTACTATATAGAAAATGTTGTGCAGAGCTTAGTCACTCAGTTGTGTCTGACTCTGCAACCCCATGGACTGTAGCCTGCCAGACTCCTCGGTTCATGGGGATTCTCCAGGCAAGAATACTGGAGTGAGTTGCCATGCCTTCCTCTGGGGGATCTTCCCACCCCAGGAATCAAACTGGGATCTCCTGCTCTGCAGGCAGATTCTTTACCAGCTGAGCTACCAGGGAAGCCCATATATAAAATAAATAAATATTAATTTATTATTGGCCCCACAGGGGCCTCCCAGGTGGCTCAGTGGGTAAAGAATCTGCCTGCGATGCAAGAGATTCTGGTTCGAACCTTGAGTCGGGAAGATTCCCTTGAGGAGGGCACAGCAACCCACTCCAGTATCCTTGCCTACAGAATCCCACGTACAGAGAGCCTCATGGACTACAGTCCATAGGGTCGCAAAGAGTAGGACACGACTGAAGTGACTGAGCATGCATACAGAGCCCAAGAGAACTCTACTCAGTACTATGGAATGACCCATGTGGGAAATGAGTCTAAAAAAGTGGGGATATATGTATAACTGATTCACTGTGCTATACAACAGAAAGTAACACAACACTGTAAATTAGCTGTACTCCAATTTAAAAAAATAGGGTTTCCCTGGTGGCTTAGTTGGTAAAGAAACCATCCACAGTACAGGAGACCTGGGTTCAATCCCTGGATCTGGAAGATCCCCTAGAGAAGGAAAAGGCAACCTATTCCAGTATTCTTGCCTGGGGGGTTACAGTCCATGTGGTTGCAAGAGTTAGACAAGATTTAGCGACTATACCACCATCAATTAAAAAAATAACAATATTGAGCAATTGAGTCAAAAAATAGTATATGTGACTCCAAACACATGCACACTGACACATCTGAAGCACAAGTTTCAAAATAATACTTACACTCATTATGCACTATTTATTCTAATATTTTTTTATGTTCTTTTCATTAATTTTAAGACGTCAATGAAAATAAACAAAATGTAGGATGGAAAAATAAAACTCAATCATTCCAATAAAGACAGAAAAGGTGACGTTCAACTAACTGTATATGTTTATAGACACACACTGGAAAATTGAAAGAAAAATGTATACGAGTCAAGTACCAAAACAGGAAGGCTAGTATAACACATTAATGTCAGTTAAATAGATTTTAAGGCAAAAAAGATGAGTGAAGAAGAAGGTCACTGTATCACGATAAAAAAGGACACTTCACCAGAAGACCTGGAAGAGAAAATGGCAACCTACTCTAGTATTCTTGCCTGGAAAATCCCATGGACAAAGGAGCCTGGCAGGCTGCAGTCCATGGGGTCGCAAAGAGTTGGACATGACTGAGCACACACACACTCCAGAAGACATAACCATTCTAAATTAATATATGCTTAATAACACTGCCTCAAATACATTCAGCAAAAATTAACAGAAATCACGGTATTAAAGATCCAAAATTAGTGAGAAATTTGGACATAATCCTTTCAGTTCAGTTGCTCAGTCGTGTCCGATTCTTTGTGACCCCATGAATCGCAGCATGCCAGGCCTCCCTGTCCCCTTTCAGATCAGATCAGTCGCTCAGTCGTGTCCGACTCTTTGCGACCCCATGAACCGCAGCACACCAGGCCTCCCTGTCCATCACCAGCTCCCGGAGGTCACCCAGACTCATACCCATCGAGTCAGTGATGCCATCCAGCCATCTCATCCTCTGTCGTCCCCTTCTCCTCCTGCCCTCAATCCCTCCCAGCATCAGAGTCTTCTCCAATGAGTCAACTCTTCGCATGAGGTGGCCAAAATACTGGAGTTTCAGCTTTAGCATCATTCCTTCTAAAGAAATTCCAGGATTGATCTCCTTCAGAATGGACCGGTTGGATCTTCTTGCAGTCCAAGGGACTCTCAAGAGTCTTCTCCAACACCACAGTTCAAAAGCATCAATTCTTCAGCGCTCAGCCTTCTTCACAGTCCAGCTCTCACATCCATACATGACCACTGGAAAGACCATAGCCTTGACTAGGCGAACCTTTGTTGGTAAAGTAATGTCTCTGCTTTTGAATATGCTATCTAGGTTGGTCATAACTTTCCTTCCAAGGAGTAAGCGTCTTTTAATTTCATGGCTGCAGTCACCATCTGCAGTGATTTTGGAGCCCAGAAAAACCAGGCAAATTTGGCCTTGGAACACGGAATGAAGCAGGGCAAAGACTAACAGAGTTTTGCCAAGAAAATGCACTGGTCATAGCAAATACCCTCTTCCAACAACACAAGAGAAGACTCTATACATGGACATCACCAGATGGTCAACACCGAAATCAGATCGATTATATTCTTTGCAGCCAAAGATGGAGAAGCTCTATACAACCAGCAAAAACAAGACCAGGAGCTGACTGTGGCTCAGACCATGAACTCTTTATTGCCAAATTCAGACTGAAATTGAAGAAAGTAGGGAAAACCACTAGATCATTCAGGTATGACCTAAATCAAATCCCTTATGATTATACAGTGAAAGTGAGAAATAGATTTAAGGGCCTAGATCTGATAGATAGAGTGCCTGATGAACTATGGAATGAGGTTCGTGACATTGTACAGGAGACAGGGATCAAGACCATCCCCATGGAAAAGAAATGCAAAAAAGCAAAATGGCTGCCTGGGGAGGCCTTACAAATAGCTGTGAAAAGAAGAGAAGCGAAAAGCAAAGGAGAAAAGGAAAGATATAAACATCTAAATGCAGAGTTCCAAAGAATAGCAAGAAGAGATAAGAAAGCCTTCTTCAGTGATCAATGCAAAGAAATAGAGGAAAACAACAGAATGGGAAAGACTAAGGATGTCTTCAAGAAAATCAGAGATACCAAAGGAACATTTCATGCAAAGATGGGCACGATAAAGGACAGAGATGGTGTGGACCTGTCCCCTTTAGTTACTGATAAATCATGAAGATAAAATTATTAAAGATATGAGAGATTTGAACAGCACATTATAACAAGCCTGATCTAAAGTGTATACATAAAACTCGACATCTGTCAATTAAAGAATCCACAATCTTCTCTTGCAGACACAGATCATTTAAACTTCTGTACATGAATCAGGCTCCAGAGCAAATCTCAGCACTAACAGACTCATACCATGTAGTCCTCAACTTTAAAATATTAGCTTAAAAAAGGAAAATCACTGTGCTAAATAAGCAAATAAAGAAACCACATAAGAAAAACCAGAGGATGTTGGTTTGAAAGTCCAAATAAGAAGAAGAAAAAAAAAAAAGAGACAGAAGAAAAAGACCAATGTGTAAGAAAGAGTAAATTAAATTTGTAAAGCCTACTTGTTTATTGCCATTGTAGTATTTCTAAGTATTTTATTAATTTACTTATATATTTCACGCAAGAAAAATATACTGACCACTGATTCAGAGAAGAATCAACAATTATTTAAACTGTCATCTACCACGGGCAAGACAATTTCCTAAATGGTAAGAATGATGGGGGTTATTTATTGTAGAATAAAGAAAGTGAGTATATACATGATATAAAATATAAGGCAATAAATTCCACACATTTCTCTGTTCAGAGAGGAGGAGATTAATTTTGATTTGTGATGAGGTGAGTGATTAGGAAGGAGGCAACCTTGAAATATAAGTAGGATTTGAATATGCAACATGCGTTTGTACTCGGTCGCAAGTCAAGTTCTACTCTTTGTGACTCTATGAACTGTAGTCTGCCAGGCTCCTCTGTCCGTGGGACTTCCCAGGCAAGTATTCTGGACTGAGATGCCAACAGACAGGAAGAAAAGGAAGGGTGAAAAAATGCAAAATGTGTCTAACATAAATAGTAAATCGTTCTAGGTAGAACTCAGACCAAGGAAGAATAGAAGATCACAAAGGTGGTTTGGGGGCAAACAGTAGATGTCTCTAAAAGCTATGGCAAAAGGTGAAACTTCACTGTATCTGTGGCAGATGGGTAGGTATGAAGGTTGTCACTGAAGTTTTATTTTAGCAGAAGTAGTGATGAGAATTAGGGTCCAAGAAAATTGGCTAGGAAACCATTTCTATAGACAAATCAGGGATTAAGAAGGTAGGAGCTAACACAATGATTGTAAGAACACAGAGGGCTAGAAAGATGAGAGACCTATAGCAAAGGCAGAATTTTGACCTGACAATCAGACAAGGATTCAATGACAGTTAAAGATGAATCAGTGAGTAACAAGGTGGTTGGATTGTCAGAAAAAGGGAATGCAGGAAATAGAATGAGTTGGGATGGGAAATGAGTTTGCTTTTACATATAGGCAATATAGCCTATAGGACTGTATTAGAAAAATGGTCCTAAAATTATTAGAAGGCAATTATTTTTACAAAATATGATTTTAAACTTATCTGCCACTCAGTTTCACTGAACCCTTAGTCACTATATTTCTTCCTTTTTTCTCAAGGTCCCTTTTGTTCCTCCTGACTTCACCTTCTTCCAGTATGTTTAATAACTCCAGGGTATACCTTGTACACTGCACAGCAAGTGCTAATCTCAAAGAATCTCCTGTGATCATGCAACATGGTGACCTTGCTTCCTTCCTAGCCATTATGAATCGTGGGGCATGGTTTCAACTTCTCCTCAATTACTACCACTATTAAAGTCTGAAATTAGGAAGAAATCAGATAGATTTTTAAGCTTGGCATGAGTTCCCAGCAAAGCAGCCCATTCTCTTTCATTAGTCACTCTTTGAAAATAAACTAAAAATGCATCTATATAAAATGCAAAAGCAGAGTGACAACCTAAGTGCTATGGACTAAACATCTGTGTCCCCTCACAAAATCATATGTTGAATTTCATAACCGCAATATGATAGTATTAGGAGGTAGAGGCTTTGGGAGGTGATTAAGTCATGAGGATGGAACCTCTCATTAATGGGATTAGCAGCCTTACACAGAGGCTCTACTGAACTCTCTCTTCCTGCCATGCATGGCATAATCTTCCGTAATTTTCTGAATATGTTTTATAACCGTTTAAAAAACAAAACAAAACAACTTCTTAAGTCAAGGGTCAAACAAAAACAATCTGGCCTGTGGTTTGTAATTTGCTTACAGCTAGAGGAAGGTCCTCCTCATTCTATCATATGTTGTCTCTGCAGTCTGATAGCTGGCTCCTTACCAGCTCTTCCTGATAATAAATCTGCCAGTCAAAAGTTCTACCCAGGTACATCTGCAAACCACGAAGCAGCCAGGCTGGCACCCTGATCTCAGACTTCTGGCCTTTAGAATTAGGAGAAATAAATTTCTGTTTTTCATAAGCCACTCAGTCTATGATATTTTGCTATAGTAGCCTGAACTAAAACACTAGATTTCTTCCCATTTCAATGACTTTCCATATTTCAATACTCTTTAACTCTTTCTTTACACTTACTCAGTGCACTGTAACAGACAGTATACAGTCAGTTAATTTTTCATTTTCTCCTTATTTTTCTATTTCCTTATGTCTCCTCTCCACCTTTTCTCTAAGGTTTTTCTGAGAATGAAACATGGAAATGTAAATAAAGAATATGGTCAGTAAAGAAATTTGAGGGGATAATGGAAATATCCATATTTTGTGGTGGTGGTGGTGGTTTCACAGGTATAAACATTAGTCAAAATTCATTCATTAGTTATGCACTTACTGAATGTTGTTTATCATACATAAATTATATTTCAGTAAATGGATTTAAAATGTAATCTAATGTAAAGCATCTGGAGGGTGAGAAATAATTGCTAATTTGTTCCTCTATCCCCTTCTTTTTTCACCTAAGAGGAAAAAAAATATCTATTTTTAAAAATAGTCACTATTCTTTCCATGAAAACTTCTAAAAACTTCCTGAGATAATTATAAGATTATTTCTCTGTCTCTCCTCCTCCACACTAAATCCCAACATTCTTCTCTTTTACTGAAAATTTCACTTTCCTATTCCTTTATTTAATACGGTCTTAAATCTAGATTCTATCTCTCTCATTTCAGTTAAATAACAAAAACAGAGTAATTGACACACATGCTACAAAGTATCTTTGCATGTCAGCTCTGCTAAAACCTATGAACACTGCTGGTAGTACCATGTTGTTAGTTCACATGTTAAAAGAGGTTTATTGTAACCCCCTTTAATCCTCTTCAACCAAACTCACATGAAGTCAGCTATACAAGTACTGTTTTCAGGTCTTTTATTAATCACTGGCTATAACTATACTCTCAAAGTGAATCATATTCTTTTAAAACAATAAAAACTAAGATCCTTTCTTTTCAAAATTTGCTCCCACGGTTAGAAAAACTTAACTCTTCATTTTCAATTTAATATATCAAATGAAGTCTTGGTACCAACACAGTTATCATGTACTTATATATTCTAAATAAAAGCAAAATATCTCATGGTGTGTTTTCTTACATTAGTGAATTCTCTAGGTGTTTTGCCAGAATATTAAGTATAGACTGTCTTCTCTAATTTGCTAAAATTGTAGAGAGTTTACTAAAATGGATTATTAAAAAATACTAATAGACTTGAAACTACCACTACAAAATTTCAAAATAAATGCTTTTGAGATGCTTTGCCACTTTGCTTTGTTTTTTTAAACCATAATCATTTTCTATATAAATATGAAGTGTTCCTTACCCCTGTTCATCTCACATTCTTTATTCAATATTTATCACTTCTTAAAGAACTGAGTAGATAATGAAAAATAAAATTACCCTCTCCCCCAGCCCATTTTACTCACCTACAAAACGGGCTGGGAATAGTAGGTATCACATAACAAAGTCCTCCATTCAAGCAGAATGACCTGTGACTAGGACCACAGGGCTCTTCGTGATCTAAAACATATATATAAATAAAAGATAAATTATAGTTTTTCTAATAAAATAAGGAAAAGGACTAAATACCTTAGATTGAAGTAGTAATTCTAAAAATTAGAATAAAGAATTGTTTCTTAAAACGAAGGACTTAGTCTTATTCCTTATTTGATAAGCAGGGACTTCGATCTCTTTGAGGGAAAGAAATTAATCTGTATTAAGGATATGGCCATTAATTACAATGGAGTTTAAAACTGTATTGCAGACAATAGGGACTCTCTATAATATATTAAGGGCTTCCCTGGTGGCTCAATGGTGAAGAATCTACCTGCTAACACAGGAGTCGTGAGTTACCCTGAGTTAGGCTGAGTTAGGAAGATTCCCTGGAGAAAAAAAACAGCAACCCACTCCAGTATTGTTGCCTTAGGAAATTCCATGGACAGAGAAGCTGGGTGGGCTACAGTCCATGGGTTCAGGAAAGAGTTGGACACAACTTAGCGACTAAACAATGTAATAGATTAAAAGGAGAAGACCAGTATCTTAAAATAAATAGTGGCTTTTCTCATTCAGCTTTGCTTAGAGTTCTGTCCCAATAGTATATTTAGTTTCCTATCTTTCCTTTAAGGTTTTGGATACATTAAAGCCTGAAATTGCTGTGGGAGAAAATTTTAGATTATTAAATAAATTCTGATGTTCAACATCATCTTTAAGTATTTCTATATATGACAATTCTAACATCAAAAAACAAAAATATATTATTAGGTTTTGGTTTGCAAGGGGACATTAGGTAATAACTAGTAACTATAAAGACATATTTCAAGTCCTCAGTAAAACTAAAAACAGTAATACCACCATATGGGATATAGCAAAAAATTTTAGAATATTAAGAAAATAAATTTCCGTGTCTCTCTTCCTTTTTGTCCTCTTTCTCCCTCCTTTCTTCCTTCCTTATCTTTGACCATTCTGTTATGCTTCTTTCTCTGCCTTTCCTTTCTTGGTACCTATCCCTCTCTTCCAGACTCTACCTCCTCACTCACACTTTGAAAAAAAATCCCCCGAAAACCATTATATAGAAAAATTTAGAAATAAACACAGGAGATATGTTATAAATGTTATAACATTATAACATATCTCCTGTGTTTATTATATATACTATATACTTCAAATATGTCTTTATAGTTACTCATTGAGTTATACTACTATGGACTACTATTTATGATTAGGAAAGTCAATTGCTGAATGCTTTATATTTTGATCCTGAAGGGGGAATTATTTAATAAATTGCTTTAAAATTGAACTTTGTTGGTTCCTGATCGTTTCTGTGCAGAAAGTGATGTAGAATCTTACGTGAAGAAGAAAATGGCATTGTTCCAATTTGGCATTTTAAAAAATAGCACACTAATTTTAAAAAAGTTATTTAGTATTTATTTGCCACTAAGATACTAATACCCTTAAGATATAATTATTATCGAACCAGATGTCTTCACTGTCAGAATTTGAACTTTGCTTTTAAATTGTTTCACCCTCACATTACAATTATAAAAGTATAAAAATGTAAAGAGGAAAACAGAACTTACAAAGAATTTAAGTGGAAAAAAGGAAAGTAAACCAACCAGAACTAATCTTCTAATTTTTTTCTTTTTTACACAATGTTATGCTTCTTTACTAAAGGAAATCAGTCCTGAATATTCATTGGAAGGACTGATAATGAAGCTGGAATTCCAATACTTTGGCCACCTGATGCAAAGAACTGACTCATTGGACAAGACTGATGCTGGGAAAGATTGAAGGCAGGAGGAGAAGGCAACGACAGAGGATGAGATGGTTGGATGGCATCACTGACATAATGGACATGAGTTTGAGTAAACTCGGAGTTGGCGATGGACAGGGAAGCCTGGTGTGCTACAGTCCGTGGGGTCGCAAAGAGTCGGACAGGACTGAGTAAATGAACTGAACTGAACTGATGCTTCTTTACAAAAAGACAACTTTTTTCTTTTTTTCAAAACAACTTTTTATAAGATAATTCTAACAATTTTCCAGGAATAATCTGACTAACAAATAAAATCCCAGTTGATATTACATTACGTTAAAATCATGGACATCATCACATACGGTTTTCCATTGAGGGTGGAGTGTCAACTTTATCACAGAATGATTTCTGTAGCTGAAATTAATGTCCTTGTTTTTAATAGCATCACAAACAGTTATGACTCAACATCTGGATTTTATCAGTAAGGAATACTCATCTAACCTGAGTCACTATCTCTGAATCTATTTGTATTCTGATTTCATTTACTTATTTGTAAAGTTGATAGCAGATTTAGAGTATACCAGAATTAGTTTGTAAAAGCGATGAAATATAGGTCTAAAACTACAGGTCTAAATAAAATAGTTCTATGTTATAAAGCCAGGCCTTTCAAAACCAAGGTATTTCATATTTCTAGGATAATTTTAGATGGAAAAAATAGAGTCTTGTGTTGATATACATTTCTTTTTTGCTTCTATGATATAAATTTTTTGACACACATTGACAAAAGTATAAACTTACAAGAAATTACCTGTTGTCATCTTAACTTCTAAATAGTTTCATTCTTGGCTGAAAGTTTAGGGTTGAAAAACAGCACCTAAAATTAATAATTCAGGAAAAATTATCCTCTTTTGATAGCATTACAAAATTTCAAATATTGTAACAATAATATTCTTTTAAATGATGAAAATAATTAAGCATTATTGTCTAGGGACAAAATTCTTTGGTTAGAACATCTATATTTTTAGATACTTACATAACAATAAAAAAATCTGAACAGGTAAAATTAAAAGATCAATAAACAGTATAAATGCACTAGATACAAATCACTGCCTAAGTAATATAATGCAATCTTAAATCTCTCTCTAAAGAAAAGTCTAATGTTTTACTTTTAATGAAAGTGAAAGTTGCTCAGTTGTGTCCGACTCTTTGTGACCCCATGGACTATACAGTCCATGCAATTCTCTAGGTGAGATTACTGGAGTGGGCCATGTCCTCCACCAGGGGATCTTCCCAACCCTGGCATCAAACCCAGGTCTCCTGCATTGCAGACAGTATCTTTACTGGCTGAGCCATAAGGGAAGCCCAAGAATACTGGAGTGGGTAGCCTATCCCTTCTCCAGCAGATCTTCCCAACCCAGGAATCAAATAGGGGTCTCCTGCATTGTAGGCGGATTCTTTACCAACTGAGCTATCAGGGAAGCCCAATAAACACTGTTAATTTAGTAGTATACTATATGAGTTTCTATATGAAAAATATGAGTCAATAAGTAAATTGAAATTGACATTTTAACTTTCTCATAAAGCCTATTTCTAATTTGACTTTTCAAAAGAACAACTTTCAATTTTTCAGTTTATTAAAAATGACCAAAAAGTCTGCATTTCTACAGAACCTTTAAATTTTTAATAAAAGTACTTTTAAATTTACTGTAGATTACATATTACATTTACCAATCTACATGTGCCTTTCTTTTGAAAAATGTCTGGCATCTGGCAAAACAAAGGAGTTATGTATGAAGTTATCTGCTATAACAGAAACAAAGGAATTCCAAGAGACATTTGAAAAGATGATAGATTTATACTTACATTATGATTATATGCTCTCAATTTCATTTTATAAAAGAGACTTAACTTACTTCTGACTTAAGGAGAAAAACTTTTGTAACAGAAATCTCAATCAATAACTTCCTATTAACACAGGTGTAATAAGCAATTTCTTCTTTCAAAGCGAGTCACTCTTAGACAAGCAGTGAGAGAGAACCTATTTAATTTGAAATAATCACTGGCTCACTGTATGAGTTTCTTTTTCTAAAGAAACAGGCTTACCTCAATAAAAACTTACATTCAATCAAATAAGAAATGTTATTGGATATGCAGCATTTCAAAAGTTTTTGAATAACGCAGTCTGCAGCTGTGCCTTGCCCTTTATAATCCGTCAAAAATCTGATTTATATGGCTGCACTGAGCAGTGTGGGTGCGATTGAGAAAGACCAAGGTGTGCACAGAGGTCAGGCACCAGCCAAGGGAACCAGCCCTTTCAGTCCACATGTTCAGAGTTACAAATGGAGCAGAATTTTATTTAGAAAATAAGTTGTTCTAAGCTGCTTTCTCAAATCACTTTCCAATATTGTCAAGTGATTAAATAAACCATGTTCATTTGGCTCCTAACTTATCTTTGTGTGGCTGAATAATTCCATCGTGTTGTATAACTTTGTGAAGAAAAGGAATTTTAACATGGAGTTAGTGGACAAGTATTCCACGGATTTTTTTTTTTTTTTGTCTGACCCAAACAATTTATTTTTAGCATAAAAATATAACCTCAATACGAGATGTCTAACCAAAACAAGCACCACCAACAAGACCAAGACGGCATCTCCTCTTTTAAAGTTTAGGTTTTGCCCAGAATTCTTGATATAGGGAATAGCCCATACCAAGAGTCATTGCTCCCACAACAAAGCCTTGAGCTGCCACACACATGGATCAGGTGAACAGACATTTTAGTATTTCCCCTGCTCTTCAATCTATATAATCCATATGCAACAATTGCTGCAAAACCTACCATTCCAATGGGGACAAATAGTGCCTCTCTAGCTTTTCAGGTAAGTTTAGATCCCTGATCTTCATCATATGAAGAAAGAGAAACATCTGTGTCACTTGACATAGTAACTGAAGAATGTTCAATTACAAGACGTTTCATGTTTCTACCCCACTCCCATATCCGCACTCAATGGATTTTTTTTTAATTAATTATTTTAATTGGAGGCTAATTACTTTACTATATTATGATTGTTTTGCCATACATTGACATGAATCAGCCACGGGTGTACATGTGTCCCCCAGTCCCAAAGCCCCCTCCCACCTCCCTCCTCACCCCATCCCTCCAGGTTGTCCCAGTGTACTGGCTCTGAGTGCCCTGTTTGAACTTGGACTAGCCATCTATCTTATGTATGGCAAAACACATGTTTCAATGCTATTCTCTCAAATCATCCTTACCCTTACCTTCTCCCACAGAGTCCAAAAGTCTGTTCTTTTTATCTGTGTCTCTTTTGTTGTCTCATATATAGGGTCAGTATTATCATCTTTCTAAATTCCATATATATGCATTAATATACCGTACTGGTATTTTTCTTTCTGACTTACTTCACTCTGTATAATAGGCTCCAATTTCATCCATCTTATTAGAACTGACTCAAATGTGTTCTTTTTAATAGCTGAGTAATAATCCATGTCCATAGGGTTTTTTTTTAAAGGAATTTCCTTACAAAATATATAACACTTACATAAATAATGATTTGAAGTACTGAGAAAATTTAAAGAAGGTAACAGTTGCAATACAGCATACATATAATACCCTGTTCAGTTTGAAGTGAATATAAGCACTGAACATGACTCATACTGATGGCAAAATATCTGCAAACTATAACAAAGCTGTAATATATGCATTAAGGAAAGTGATAAGGTTTAAAATCATAAATAACTTAATAAAGTAAAGCATAATTTTGTTTAAAATTGAAGTACAGAGTTCTTTAGCAAGTAACTACCTAAAGTATGCCAACCATTCATACGGTTTTCTTTTCTAAAACAACTCAGACATGACTACTTGTTTGATGTAAAACGTAGGAACTAGTACATGTGCTCTTTTAATAAAATATTTAAATAAACTCATAATCCATATTCTGAGAAAAACTCTTTATATTACTAAATACTAAATCCCTCATTCAAAGGTAACTTTTATATATTACAATCTTATAAACACACACATGCAAACATAAATATACACATATATAAAAATTTGTTAACTTACAATGTTTGCATTTGAAAATGACATTTTTATGAAAAATCAGTAAATTTGATTTGAACTACGGTAATATATTGCTGTCCACTAACATGAAAATGACTACTAAAGTGTATGTGAGAGATAATAATCTATGAGTTCATTCAGGATATTCAAGATGCTATTTATTAAGAGACAGATCATGGCAGTTGGTTTGGTATTAATAATTTTTCACACAAGACAAATTTAACCTTTGAGGCTACATGATTCTAAAGAAGAAGACATAACATTTTTCAAGTTAACTTTCACTCTAAATACAAGCCATGATCTTCAAAAATAATTTGTTCATGCATCTATCAATAAATATGTGTAAGTGACCTGCAATCATTAACATTAACAATGATAGAAATACAAACAATAGCAAGTAATTACAGAAATGTTTTAGGCTGACAATGCAACTCAACCTAATATATTTTCACAGACACCTATTTATGTCACCATATTAACACACACAGGAACACAGCTTAACTATTAAGGAGAATCAGAGATTGTGAGAGGGAGTTTTATTTGTGCTGAGCCTTGAAGAAGGAGAAAGGGTTTGCTGTTTTCCAATAGCGGTAACAGCATGCTCAAAGGCACAGAAGAAAGAAAATCCTAATGTGTTCAGATAACAGCAGGTAGATTACAGGTCATGATACGTTCAGGGTGTGTATGTGGCTTTATAAGAGGAGAGGATGGTGAGGGAAGGAATGGCAAGAACAAGCTCTGTAAAACAAGCAGGGTTTAGACAGTGGACTTTATCTAAAGGGCAATGGGGCTCCTTGGAAAGGTTTTTAGCAAAGAAGTGGCATGACCATACCTACATTTTAGAAAATTCATTTTGATAATGATGTGGAAAAATAGACTGCAATCTGAAGAGGAACTGCTATCAGAGAAAAGCATTTGGAGGACATTTTAATAATCAAAAATAGTGAAGAAATCAAGTAATGGGAATGAGCATAAAGGAGAGAATTAAAGATATACTTAATAGGTATACTCACAGAACGGGATAGCAGGGTACAAAAAGAAAAATCAAGGCTAACCTTCAAGTACACATTGTGCTGTGCTCAGTCATGTCCCACTCTTTGTGACCCCATGGACTGCAGCCCGCCAGGCTCCTCTGTCCATGGGGATTCTCCAGGCAAGAATACTGGAGTGGGTTGCCATGCCCTCCTCCAGGCAAGTACCCATTAGGGAAATGTATATGAAAACAGACTGGTTCCAAATAGGAAAAGGAGTACGTCAAGGCTGTATATTGTCACCATGTTTATTTAACTTATATGCAGAGTACATCATGAGAAATGCTGGACTGGAAGAAACACAAACTGGAATCAGGATTGCCGGGAGAAATATCAATAACCTCAGATATGCAGATGATACCACCCTTATGGCAGAAAGTGAAGAGGAACTCAAAAGCCTCTTGATGAAAGTGAAAGTGGAGAGTGAAAAGGTTGGCTTAAAGCTCAACATTCAGAAAACGAAGATCATGGCATCTGGTCCCCTCACTTCATGGGAAATAGATGGAGAAACAGTGGAAACAGTGTCAGACTTTATTTTTCTGGGCTCCAAAATCACTGCAGATGGTGACTGCAGCCATGAAATTAAAAGACGCTTACTCCTTGGAAGGAAAGTTATGACCAACCTAGATAGCATATTCAAAAGCAGAGACATCACTTTGCCAACAAAGGTTCGCCTAGTCAAGGCTATGGTCTTTCCTGTGGTCATGTATGGATGTGAGAGCTGGACTGTGAAGAAGGCTGAGGGCCGAAGAATTGATGCTTTTGAACTGTGGTGTTGGAGAAGACTCTTGAGAGTCCCTTGGACTGCAAGGAGATCCAACCGGTCCATTCTGAAGGAGATCAGCCCTGGGATTTCTTTGGAAGGAATGATGCTAAAGCTGAAACGCCAGTATTTTGGCCACCTCATGCGAAGAGTTGACTCATTGGAGAAGACTCTGATGCTGGGAGGGATTGAGGGCAGGAGGAGAAGGGGACGACAGAGGATGAGATGGCTGGATGGCATCACTGACTCGATGAATGTGAGTCTGGGTGACCTCCGGGAGCTGGTGATGGATAGGGAGGCCTGGCGTGCTGCAGTTCATGGGGTCGCAAAGAGTCGGACACGACTGAGCGACTGATCTGATCTGATCTGATATGAAAACCACAAAGAGATGGGACCTCCTTGGTGGTCCAGTTGATAAGAATCTGTATTCTAATGCAGTGGACACAGGTTCAATCACCAGTCAGGAAACTAAGATCCCACATGTCAGGAAGCAACTAAGCCTGTGTGTGGCAACCACAGAGCCCACGCACTCCAGAGCCGGCACATGTTCCAACTAGAGAGAAGCCCCTCTGCTGCAACAAAAGCTCCCACATGCCACAACAGCCAAAAATAAATAAATAAAAATATTTTAAAAAATCTACAATGAGGTACCATTTCACACCCTACTAGAATGTCTATAATAAAAATGGCAAACAATAACAAAGAGAAACTAGACCTCTCATTGCTAGTGGGATTATAAAATTGCACATTTTAGAAAATAATTTGATATCTTCCTAAAAAGTTAAAATATAAAATTTCCATGCGTGCATACTAAGTTGCTTCAGTCATGTCCAGTTCTGTAAGACCCCATGGCCTGTAGCCTGCCATGCTCCTCTGTTGATGGGATTCTCTAGGCAAGAATAATGGAGTGGGTTGCCATACGCCCCTCCAGGGAATCTTCCCAACTCAGAGATTGAACCTGTGTCTCTTATGTCTCCTGTATTGGCAGTCAGATTCTTTAGCACTAGTGCCAACTGGGAGGCCCAAATTTGTCATAAATGAATCCAAGAGATATGGAAATATGGATCTATGCAAAGACAGGACTGTAACATTTAGAACATTATTCATAATGCCCCAAACTAGAAAACAACTCAAATGTCCATGAACTGATAAACAGATAAACAAAATATGGTACAGCCATACAGTGAAATACTATTCAGCAGTAAAAAGGGATGGTGTGTTGGTACATGAATTTCAAAAACATGCTAAGTGACAGAAGTCAGTCACAAAAACCGCATATTGTATGATTTCATGTATGTGAAATCTTTCAGTTCAGTTCAGTTCAGTTGCTCAGTCATGTCTGACTCTTTGTGACCCCATGAATCACAGCATGCCAGGCCTCCCTGTCCATCACCAACCTGTCCATCACCATCACCTCCCTGTCCATCTTCCTCTTTGGTTTGGTTTGGTGGGCATCTATCCTGTTCCTTTAGCTGCTGGGTATTCTTTTGTCTCTTCATTTTGTTAAAATTGCCAAGTTTAGAGTGTCCTTACTATATTCTGGTAGTTTGTTGAATTCTCTTTATTGAGGCGGTTTACAGGTCTTTTCAATATCTGATCTCTGCCCTGTTACAGAGGGGGCGGAGGTGAACACCCAAATCTAAACCGGCCAGGTTCAGGCACTAGGATAATCCTCAGAAGCACAGACTTGGTTGAGTCTGCGTTTTAGGCCCTTCCCAGATCCGAGTAGCGCAGGTGATGAAATGTTCAGCGAGCGCAGCTGCTGCGACTTATCGCCTCTCCGCCGCTCAGTTTTCTGGGTATACAAACAGCGCACTTTCTCAGGCAGATGTTGACCATCCAGAGCCCCAAGAAGCGTGAGTCAGCACAGAAACCTACTCACAGTTCTGTAGACAGTGTCTCTCTAGGGCTGTAATTGCCCGCCTCCGGCCCTGGCTGCCTGTCACCGGAGTGGGACGGCCTGTAGCCGGCCAACTCTGTGCAGCCCTTTGTTCCGCAGGTAGTCCTGGTGGTGTCTTAAGTTAGGGCTGGCTTTTGATGTAGTAGATAACCGACAGTCTGGTTATTTCACTCAGATAGCGCCCAAGATAGCCAGGCCAAATCCTTTCTCAAAGCAATGCAGGCCTCGCCGCTCCTCCTAGCCCAGCTCCCGCTTGCCAATAGCATATGCTGGTGTCCGCACCACTTCTCCGCAAAAGGAGTTACCGCAGGGCTCGTTTTCTCGTTTTGAAGACAATGAGTTGTCTTTCTAAGTGCCTGATGTCCTCTGCCGGCATTCAGAAGTTGTTTTATAGAATTTATTCAGCATTCAAATGTTCTTTTAATGGATTTGTAGAGGAGAAAGTATTCTTCCTGTCTTACTCGTCCACCATCTTAGCTCCTCCCAGTTCTTCTGTGTATTCTTGCCACCTCTTCTTAATATCTTCTGCGTCTGTTGGGACCATACCATTTCTGTCCTTTATCGAGCTGATCTTTGCATGAAATGTTCCCTTGGTATCTCTAATTTTCTTGAAGAGATCTCTAGTCTTTCCCATTCTGTTGTTCCTCTATTTCTTTGCATTGATTGCTGAGGAAGGCTTTATTATCTCTCCCTGCTATTCTTTGGAACTCTGCATTCAGATGCTTATATCTTTCCTTTTCTCCTTTGCTTTTCGCTTCTTTTCTTTTCACAGCTGTTTGTAAGGCCTCCCCAGACAGCCATTTTGCTTTTTGCATTTGTTTTCCATGGGGATGGTCTTGATCCCTGTCTCTTGTACAATGTCATAAACCTCATTCCATAGTTCATCAGGCACTCTGTCTATCAGATCTAGTCCCTTAAATCTATTTCTCACATCCACTCTATAATCATAAGGGATTTGATTAGGTCATACCTGAATGGTCTAGTGGTTTCCCCTAGTTTCTTCAACTTAAGTCTGAATTTGGCAATAAGGAGTTCATGATCTGAACCACAGTCAGCTCCTGGTCTTGTTTTTGCTGACCGTATAGAGCTACTCTATCTTTGGCTGCAAAGAATATAACCAATCTGATTTCAGTGTTGACCATCTGGTGATGTCCATCTGTAGAGTCTTCTCTTGTGTTCTTGGAAGAGGGTGTTTGCTATGACCAGTGCAGTTTCTTGGCAAAACTCTATTAGCCTTTGCCCTGCTTCAATCTTTATTCCAAGGCCAAATTTGCCTGTTATTCCCAGTGTTTCTTGACTTCCTACTTTTGCATTCCAGTCCCCTATAATGAAAAGGACATCTTTTTTGGGTGTTAGTTCTAAAAGGTCTTGTAGGTCTTCATAGAACCGTTCAACTTCAGCTTCTTTAGCAATACTGGTTAGGGCATAGGCTTGGATTACCATGATATTGAATGGTTTGCCTTGGAAACGAACAGAGATCATTCTGTCATTTTTGAGATTGCATCCAAGTACTGCATTTCGGACTCTTGTTGACCATGATGGCTACTCCATTTGTTCTAAGGGATTCCTGCCCACAGTAGTAGATATAATGGTCTACTACTATGTACTAGTAGAAATTAACCATTCCAGTCCATTCCAGTCCATTTTAGTTCACCAATTCCTAAAATGTCGACGTTCGTTCTTGCCATCTCCTGTATGACCATTTCCAATTTGCCTTGATTCATGGACCTGACATTCCAGGTTTCTATGCAATATTGCTCTTTACCGCAATATTGCTTTGGACCTTGCTTCTATCACCAGTCGCATCCACAACTGGGTATTGTTTTTGCTTTGGCTCTGTTCTTTCATTCTTTCTGGAGTTATTTCTCCACTGATCTCCAGTAGCATATTGGGCTCCTACTGACCCAGGGAGTTCCCTTTCCGTATCCTATCATTTTGCCGTTAAATACTATTCATGGGGTTCTCAAGTCAAGAATACTGAAGTGGTTTGCCATTCCTTTCTCCAGTGACCACATTCCGTCAGACCTCTCCATCATGACCCGTTCGTCTTGGGTGGCCCCACACGGCAAGGCTTAGTTTCATTGCGTTAGACAAGGCTGTGGTCTGTGTGATCAGATTGGCTAGTTTTCTGAGATTAAGGTTTCAGTGTGTCTGCCCTCTGATGCCCTCTCGCAACACCTACCATCTTACTTGGGTTTCTCTTACCTTGGACGTGGGGTATGAAATCTTTAGAAATGGCAAATCAAGAGACAGGAACAGATTAATAATTGCTTGGGACTGGGGGTGGGAAAAGGAAATGATACAAATCAACATAAAAGATCTTTTTAGAATGATAGAAATATTCTACAATTGGACTGTTGAGACAGTTGCAAATTTGATAAGCATAATTAATCAGGCTAAAAAAAGGTGAATTTTATGGTATATAAATTATGTTTCAATAAAGCTGTTAAAAAAATGAAATACTGAAATAGAGTTCATGAGTAAGATAATGATCTCTACTTGGACATGTTAAATTTAAAGTGCTACTGGGACATGGAGAAGGAATTGCCTGAAAATGCAAATCTTGCATGCAGGATAACCATCAGCTCAGAGATACAGGCAGTTCTTGAAGTCATTTATGTGAACGAACTAGCTCACAGTGTGCATGTGTTGTGTGAGACAGAGGCCATGGACTGATCCCTGGAAAATACCAACACTGAACTTTTGTAGAAGGAGCCCGTTAAATTATCAGAGAAATAAGAAAAGAACAAATGTGACCAACAGCAAGCTCTTCTTTCACAATTCAAAATGCTTATCCTCTCTATTTCTAAATTTATTTAGCACTTTAGTCAACATCTAACCCCCAGTGATGGAAGATGAGGCTTCAGCTGTCTTACACTACCCTCTACTTCTTTGATTTGAATGTTTGATAAGTTACACTGTCTCTATTTCTTCTCTTGTTATATCTGCAATTTTAAATAATATACTCATACTTCTATGTCCTCATCAATGAACTTGAGTCAACTCACAGACCGGCTTAACTTTACAGTAACTTTGCTTCCAACTTTTCCCTCCCCTCTTCCTCTTCCTGCCTTGGTAGCTATACCTTGACTCCTACATCATGAAGGTTTTTAACATTTACATTTTCATCTGTGACCCTAAAAAACTGTTTCATAACTTTGCCTCTAGATGTAAAAGTTGAAAACCAATAAACTACAGTTTTATCAATATTACTATAAATACTATTAACAGCAGAGCCATGCCATGTGAATATTTCCTTCTCTTGTTTCAAGACCACAATACTTGGGCTATTCATAAGATAATATTTCCAACAGCAAGACAAAATAGATTCTCTTCAACTCTAGATTGATTAAAATCATGGTGTATATGAATATGCATTTTATTTGTACCTTGTTTTTCTTAAACAGCTTGAGAGCTTAAGAAGTTGCCTTCTTTTTGGTGGGCTGGAGGGACAACTGAAGAATACTGTGCTTTATCATAACATCTCAAATATTCAGCTGCTTTTTTTGGTAGTATAGGGATTTATTTATACAAATAGCACATGATCCAGCACAAAATCAAATCTCTTGAAATGTTTACTCTGTGACTTCCTAATAATTCAGGGACAGGGCTCCATCATCTAATCTCTGCACACACCAGGAGTCCAAGGTAGGAATTTCTTAAACCACAGGGATGACGTGACTGCACAGAGTCTGCACCAGTGCACTGCTGGCGCTCAGTCCTCAGAATGACTCTGGTTGTTTTCCAATGAGTCTTTCAAGAACTGTGCTCTGGAAGTCAGCATCAGTGAAAATGGGGTCTGCACCTTGGAGCCTGGCCATGGTCTCCAGGTCCTGGTAATGCCAGTGGTTCTGTCTGGATTATATTTGGAGACAGAGGACTTCCTGGTTTCTGTCAGCCTCAGCATCACGACTAGGCCCCCTTCTCCCTCAATCTGGATTTTATACCATGTGTCAGGATTCACTTTCTTCCTGAGCACAAACACCCTGTTTAGCAGAATGGTAATTCCCAGGTCAGCACAGTGAAAGGGAGTGTCAAGGTAGGCACTAGTGAACAAAGGGAGCCAGTAGGCTAGCCTCCCGGGCACAGTCCACCATGGTCCGAGACATCATGTACAGCAACTTGGAGGTCAAAGTGCCTCCTGACTTTCACTGGCCTGTACTCCAGATGTTTCGGTTCCACTGGATCTGCTGGCAGAGAAATGGGCTTGGTAATCACTCTAGACTCTAGCTCTGCCATCAACTTTAGCTTCCACTTCCAACACTGCCATGTCCCGGGGCCAAAGGCAGTAACAGGAACAAGAAGCAGAAACCACTAGAGGACGGAGCTGTCTTCTGTGTCTGTGGCAGTTGCTTTGGCTTAAGAGTTGCCCCATCTGCTGGGTCTAGAGGCCAGTCCTTGGGAGGAACATGCAAACTGTGTTGATTAGTTATGCTTTCCTTTAGGATCCGAGACCCCTGGGTTTCAGTTTGGGGTTGGCTCCGCATTAGCCCAAGGAGGCACAGGAAGTTACTGCATGTCGACAGTCAAGTGTGTAATCCAGGAGTGCCGGAGGAGTCAGTCACAGGGCTGTCATGAGGACAGAATTCTCACCAGAGTAGGCATGCAAACAGGGCCTGATGGCCTGATTCAGAGGCTCAGGCAGCAGTCCCAGAGCATATTGCAATGCCCATACCCACCCACCCACCTTCCTGGGCCAAGTGGAAGGTAGGGACAGAGCACTTTTTACTAGGTGGATAGGGCTCACCTGGATGAGTCCTTACATGGGCCCAGGGCTACCTCAAGGATGCTCCTCCTGACAGATGGCCTGATGCCCACTCCACGCAGCCCCAGCCCGCAAATACTCAGTGTCTTAATCATACTATTTATTGCATGTAGTCTTCTTTCATTTTGTTAGACATCCCTTCCAACACTCTATCTATTGCTCAAATCTAATACTACCACCAAATTCAGCATAACAATAATAACTACTGCTTTTTTTTTTTTTTTTTAACTTTTATTTTTTTACTGAAGTATAGGTGATTTACAGTGTTTCAGGTATACAGGAAAGTGATTCGGCTACATATATATGTCTCTATTCTTTTTTAAACTTTTTTCCATTATAGGTTATTATAAACTATTGAATACAGTTCCCTGTGTTATATAGTAGGTCCTTGTTATTTATTTATATATGCTATGCTATGCTAAGTCACTTCAGTCGTGTCTGACTCTGTGTGACCCCACAGGTGGCAGCCCACCAGGCTTCCCCATCCCTGGGATTCTCTAGGCAAGAACACTGGAGTGGGTTGCCATTTCCTTCTCTAGTGCATGAAAGTGAAAAGAGAAAGTGAAGTTGCTGTGTCATGTCGGACTCTTAGCGACCCCATGGACTGCAGCCTACCAGGCTCCTCCATCCGTGGGATTTTCCAGGCAAGAGTACTGGAGTGGGGTGCCTTGGCCTTCTCCGTTTATTTATATTTAGTAGTCTGTATTTGTTAATCCCAAATTCCAAAATTATCCCTTTCCCTTTTCCCCTTTGGTAACCACAGTTTGTTTTCTATGTCTGTGAGTCTATCTCTGTTTTGTAAATAAGTTCATTTGTATCATTTTTTAAATAGTTGGATTATTTTTTTAATAATTTTTATTTATTTATTTTTGGTTGCACTGGGTCTTCATCACTGCACGTGGCCTTTCTCTAGCTGTGGAGAGCAGGGGGCTCTACTCTCTAGGTGTAGTGTGTGGGCTTCTCACTGCAGTCACTTCTCTTGTTTCGGAGCACGGGCTCTAGGCACATGGGTTGCAGCATGCGGGTTGTAGAGCAAAGGCTCAGTAGCTCTGGTGCACAGGCTTAGTGCTCTGCAGCATGTGAAAACTTCCCAGACTAGAGATCAAACCCATGTCCCCTGCATTGGCAGGCAGCCTCTCCTCCACTATAGCACCAGTGAAATCCTCATGTTTCTAGATTCCATATATAAGTGATTTCACTAAAACCATATGCAAAAATAAACTCAAAATGGATCAAAGACCTAAATGTAAGACTGGACACTATAGAACTCCTAGATGAAAACACAGTCAGGACATTCCTTGATATAAATTGAAGCAATTATTTTTTTGGATCTACCTCCTTGAGTAATGAAAACAAAAACAAAAATAAACAAATGAGACCTAATTAAACTTAAAATCTTTTGCATAGCAAAGGAAACCATAAACAAAATGAAAAGACAATCTATAGAATGGGAGAAAATATTTGTAAATGATGCAACCAGCAGGGATTAATTTCCAAAATACACAAATAGCCCATAGAGCTCAATAGCAAAAAAAAATTTAAAAATGGGCACAAGACCTAAAGAGACATTTCTCCAAAGAGCACATACAGATGGCAAACAACACATGAAAAGATGCTCAGCATGACTAATTATTAGAGAAATGTAAGTCAAAACCACAATAAGATATCACCTTACACGGGTCAGAATGGCCATCATTAAAAAGTCTACAAATAATAAATGCTGGAGAGGGTGTGGAGGAAAGGTAATTGTCGTACACTTTTGGTAAGAATATAAATTGGTGCTGTTGCTGCTGCTGCTGCTAAGTCGCTTCAGTTGTGTCTGACTCTGTGCGAATCCATAGAGGGCAGCCCACCAGGCTTCTCTGTCCCTGGGATTCTCCAGGCAAGAATACTGGAGTGGGCTGCCATTCCCTTCTCCAATGCATGCATGCATGCATGCTAAGTCGCTTCAGTCATGTCCAACTCTGTGCGACCCTATGGACAGCAGCCCACCAGGCTCCTCTGTCCACAGGATACTCTAGGCAAGAATATTGGAGTGGGTTGCCATTTCCTTCTCCAATAAACTGGTGCAGCTACTATGAAAAATAGTATGGTGGTTCCTCAAAAACTAAAAACAGATTTACCATATCTTTTGGCAATCCCACTTCTGGGAATGTATACAGAGAAAACCATAATCCCAAAATACATGTGTCCCAATGTTCACAGCAGCATTATTTACAATAGTCAAGACATGGAAGCAACCTAGATGTCCATCAACAGATGAATGGATGAAGATGATGTAGTATGTATACACAATGGAATAATATTCAGCCATAAAAAAGAATGAAACAATGTCATCTGTAGCAACATGGATCATACTAAGTGAAGTAAGTCAGACAAATATGTGGAATCTAAAAAAGATACAAATGAACTTTTTACAGAACAGATTCATATATACAGAAAACAAACTTATAGTTACCAAAGGGGAAATGTGGGGACAATGAGTCAAGAGTTTGAGATTAGCAGATACAAACTACTATAAATAACATAGATAAACAATATTCAATATTGTATAATAAGCCATAATGGAAAAGAATTCAAAAATAAAATAAAAATAATGGCCTAAAGTTGGCATATCTCTTTTCTTCCTGGAAATAAGCATACTCCTTTGATGATGGCTCAGATGGTAAAGAATATGCCTGCAATGCAGGAGACTCAGGTTCCATCCTTGGTTGGGAAGATCCCCTGGAGTAGGGAATGGCTACCCACACCACTGGGTTTCCCAGGTGGCACTAACTGGTAAAGGACCTGCCTATCAATGCAGGAGACATAAGAGACACGATTCAATCCCTGGGTTAGCAAGAGTCCCTGGAGGAGGAAACAGCAACCCACTCCCGCATTCTTGCCTGGAGAATCCCCATGGACAGAGGAGCCTGGCGGGCTACAATCCAGGAAGTCATACAGTCGGACATGACTGAGTGACTAACACTTCAATGGCTACAGCAGCAAATTTTGAAATCAGGTAGTCTAAGTCCTTCGGTTTTTTCCTTTTCTAAATCGTTTCAGCTATTCTAGGTCCTCTGCCTTTCTATATAAATTACAGAATTAGCTTCAGATCAGATCAGATCAGTCGCTCAGTCGTGTCCAACTCCTTGTGACCCCATGAACCACAGCAAGCCAGGCCTCCCTGTCCATCACCAGCTCCCGGAGGTCACCCAGACTCACATCCATTGAGTCAGTGATGCCATCCAGCCATCTCATCCTCTGTCGTCCCCTTCTCCTCCTGCCCTCAATCCCTCCCAGCATCAGAGTCTTCTCCAATGAGTCAACTCTTCGCATGAGGTGGCCAAAGTACTAGAGTTTCAGCTTTAGCATCATTCCTTCCAAAGAAATCCCAGGGCTGATCTCCTTCAGAATGGACTGGTTGGATCTCCTTGCAGTCCAAGGGACTCTCAAGAGTCTTCTCCAACACCACAGTTCAAAAGCATCAATTCTTCGGCGCTCAGCCTTCTTCACAGTCCAGCTCTCACATCCATACATGACCACAGGAAAGACCATAGCCTTGACTAGGCGAACCTTTGTTGGTAAAGTAATGTCTCTGCTTTTGAATATGCTATCTAGGTTGGTCATAACTTTCCTTCCAAGGAGTAAGCGTCTTTTAATTTCATGGCTGCAGTCACCATCGGCAGTGATTTTGGAGCCCAGAAAAACAAAGTCTGACACTGTTTCCACTGTTTATCCATCTATTTCCCATGTAGTGATGGGACCAGATGCCATGATCTTCGTTTTCTGAATGTTGAGCTTTAAGCCAACCTTTTCACTCTCCACTTTCACGTTCATCAAGAGGCTTTTTAGCCCCTTTTCACTTTCTGTCATAAGAGTGGTGTCATCTGCATGTCTGAGGTTATTGATATTTCTCCTGGCAATCTTGATTCCAACTTGTGTTTCTTCCAGTCCAGCATTTCTCATGATGTACTCTGCATATAAGTTAAATAAACATGGTGACAATATGCAGCCTTGACGTACTCCTTTTCCTATTTGGAACCAGTCTGTTGTTCCATGACCAGTTCTAACTGTTGCTTCCTGACCTGCATACAGATTTCTTAAGAGGCAGATCAGGTGGTCTGGTATTCCCATCTCTTTCAGAATTTTCCATAGTTTATTGTGATCTACACAGTCAAAGGCTTTGGCATAGTCAATAAAGCAGAAATAGATGTTTTTCTGGAACTCTCTTGCTTTTTCCAGGATCCAGCAGATGTTGCCAATTTGATCTCTGGTTCCTCTGCCTTTTCTAAAACCAGCTTGAACATCAGGAAGTTCACGGTTCACATATTGCTGAAGCCTGGCTTGCAGAATTTTGGCCATTACTTTACTTGCGTGTGAGATGAGTGCAATTGTTCGGTAGTTTGAGCATTCTTTGGCATTGCCTTTCTTTGGGATTGGGATGAAAACTGACCTTTTCCAATCCTGTGGCCACTGCTGAGTTTTCCAAATTTGCTGGCATATTGAGTGCAGCACTTTCACAGCATCATCTTTCAGGACTTGGAATAGCTCCACTGGAATTCCATCACCTCCACTAGCTTTGTTCGTAGTGATGCTTTCTAAGGCCCATTTGACTTCATATTCCAAGATGTCTGGCTCTAGGTCAGTGATCACATCATCATGATTATCTGGGTCGTGAAGCTCTTTTTTGTACAGTTCTTCTGTGTATTCTTGCCACCTCTTCTTAATATCTTCTGCTTCTGTTAGGTCCACACCATCTCTGTCCTTTATCGTGCCCATCTTTGCATGAAATGTTCCTTTGGTATCTCTGATTTTCTTGAAGAGATCCCTAGTCTTTCCCATTCTGTTGTTTTCCTCTATTTCTTTGCATTGATCACTGAAGAAGGCTTTCTTATCTCTTCTTGCTATTCTTTGGAACTCTGCATTTAGATGTTTATATCTTTCCTTTTCTCCTTTGCTTTTTGCTTCTCTTCTTTTCACAGCTATTTGTAAGGCCTCCTCAGACAGCCATTTTGCTTTTTTGCATTTCTTTTCCATGGGGATGGTCTTGATCCCTGTCTCCTGTACAATGTCACGAACCTCATTCCATAGTTCATCAGGCACTCTATCTATCAGATCTAGGCCCTTAAATCTATTTCTCACTTTCACTGTATAATCATAAGGGATTTGATTTAGGTCATACCTGAATGGTCTAGTAGTTTTCCCTACTTTCTTCAATTTCAGTCTGAATTTGGCAATAAGGAGTTCATGGTCTGAGCCACAGTCAGCTCCTGGTCTTGTTTTTGCTGATTGTATAGAGCTTCTCCATCTTTGGCTGCAAAGAATATAATCGATCTGATTTCAGTGTTGACCATCTGGTGATGTCCATGTATAGAGTCTTCTCTTGTGTTGTTGGAAGAGGGTATTTGCTATGACCAGTGCATTTTCTTGGCAAAACTCTGTTAGTCTTTGCCCTGCTTCATTCTTTATTCCAAGGCCAAATTTGCCTGTTACTTCAGGTGTTTCTTGACTTCCTACTTTTGCATTCCAGTCCATATAATGAAAAGGACATCTTTTTGGGGTGTTAGTTCTAAAAGGTCTTGTAGGTCTTCATAGAACCGTTCAACTTCAGCTTCTTCGGCGTTACTGGTTGGGGCATAGATTTGGATTACTGTGACATTGAATGGTTTGCCTTGGAAACGAACAGAGATCATTCTGTCGTTTTTGAGATTGCATCCAAGTACTGCATTTCGGACTCTTTTGTTGCCCATGATGGCCACTCCATTTCTTCTGAGGGATTCCTGCCCACAGTAGTAGATATAATGGTCATCCGAGTTAAATTCACCCATTCCAGTCCATTTTAGTTCGCTAATTCCTAGAATGTCGACATTCACTCTTGCCATCTCTTGTTTGACCACTTCCAATTTGCCTTGATTCATGGACCTGACATTCCAGGTTCCTATGCAATATTGCTCTTTACAGCATCGGACTTTGCTTCTATCACCAGACACATCCACAGCTGGGTATTCTTTTTGTTTTGGCTCCATCCCTTCATTCTTTCTGGAGTTATTTCTCCACTGATCTCCAGTAGCATATTGGGCCCCTACTGACCTGGGGAGTTTCTCTTTCAGTATCCTATCATTTTGTCTTTTCATACTGTTCATGGGGTTCTCAAGGCAAGAATACTGAAGTGGTTTGCCATTCCCTTCTCCAGCGGACCACACCCTGTCATCTCTCTCCACCATGACCCACCCATCCCAGGTTGCCCCTCGGGCATGGCTTAATTTCATTGAGTTAGACAAGGGTGTGGTCCTGGTGTGATTAGGTTGACTAGTTTTCTGTGAGAATGGTTTTAGTGTATTTGTCCTCTGATGCCCTCTTTCAAGACCTACTGTCTTACTTGGGTTTCTCTTACCTTGGGCGTGGGGTATCTCATCCCGGCTGCTCCCGGCTGCTTCCGGCCAGCGCAGCACAGCCATCGCACCTTACCTTGGACGAGGGGTCTCTCCTCACCGCCACCCTTCCTGACCTCGGTCGTGGGGTAGCTCTTCTCGGCCATGCTTAGTGCGCTGGCCCTCACCGCCGTCCTTCCTCGGTCGTGGGGTAGCTCCTCTCAGCCGAGCCGGTGGGGCGCTCTTAGCGCGCGACGCAGCCGGCGGGGCGCTCTTAGTAGCAAAATCCTTTTATTTTGTGGCATGAGAGCAAAAGTTACACTTTTGATTTTGGAAGTGAAATTTTTTCACTTTTCCAAAGTGGCCATACCATTTTACATTTCCGCCAGTATTGTATAAGGCTTTCAGTTTCTCTATATCCTTGCCGAAACTATATTGTCAGTATTTTTTGTTCTAGTAGTAGTTATTCTAGTAGGTAGGTAGTAGTATGTTGTTGAGGTTTTAATTTCAGTTTCTCAAGGCATTGCTGCTGCTGCTGCTAAGTCGCTTCAGTCGTGTCCGACTCTGTGCAACCCCATAGATGGCAGCCCTGTCCCTAGGATTCTCCAGGCAAGAGTACTGGAGTGGGTTGCCATTTCCTTCATGAAAGTGAAAAGTCAAAGTGAAGTTGCTCAGTCGTGTCCGACTCTTAGTGACCTCATGAACTGCAGCCTACCAGGCTCCTCCATCCATGGGATTTTCCAGACAAGAGTACTGGAGTTGGGTGAAGACATTGAAGACATTCAGTTCAGTTCAGTCACTCAGTCGTGTCCAACTCTTTGCGACTCCATAAATTGCAGCACGCCAGACCTCCCTGTCCATCACCAACTCCCGGAATTCACTCAAAACTCAACGTCCATCAAGTCGGTGATGCCATCCAGCTATCTCATCCTCTGTCATCCCCTTGTCCTCCTGCCCCCAATCCCTCTCAGCATCAGAGTCTTTTCCAGTGAGTCAACTCTTTGCATGAGGTGGCCAGAGTACTGGAGTTTCAGCTTTAGCATCATTCCTTCCAAAGAACACCCAGGACTGATCTCCTTAAATGGACTGGTTGGACCTCCTTACAGTCCAAGGGACTCTCAAGAGTCTTCTCCAACACCACAGTTCAAAAGCATCAGTTCTTCAGCGCTCAGCTTTCTTCACAGTCCAACTCTCACATCCATACATGACCACTGGAAAAACCATAGCCTTGACTAGATGGACCTTTGTTGGCAAAGTAATGTCTCTGCTTTTGAATATGCTATCTAGGTTGGTCATAACTTTCCTTCCAAGGAGTAAGCGTCTTTTAATTTCATGGCTGCAGTCACCATCTGCAGTGATTTTGGAGCCCCAAAAAATAAAGTCTGAAAGATTTCAGTAATTGAAGAATGCATCTGGTACTTTCTAGGGTAACTACCAGTACAATAGAAACAGTGTTTTAAGTTCAAACTTAAACAAACTAGCAAAGGGAAAGCTGAAAAAAATAAAAAATCCCTAAGAAGTCAAAAGGAGAGAAAATAAAACAGATGTGAGAGACAAACTATGAATCAAACAAGATAGAGTAAACAGGAAGAAGATTTCTTCCATCTCCTCTTAGGAACTCAGCCAATAAGAAAGTCATGAACTCTTTGTTTATTATAGCCTTTCCAATTTGTTTCTCCCTGTACAAAAGTGTTCTCTTTAACTTTGCTGTGTGGGGACTTGCACATAGATTACCATGCCTGCAGACACTGAACTGAAATTCTCTGCTGATCCCAAATAAACCCACTTTTTTAAACTTTTGCTGGAAAAGTACCTGGAAGTTTATTTCTTTTAGGCAAAATGTTTGAACAATAAGTTTGAATTACATAATATAAAAAAAACTTGAGCTAATAAAGATATGTAAACAATGCTCCTAACAAGTGCTAAATAAACTTTTTTTTCAAGCATACATAGATTTATAAAAAACATATCATTACTGAAAAGCAAGTGTCAGAAATGTTTAAATGACTGAAATCATATGGAGTAAATTCTCTGACCATAGTGAGAATAAACTAGAAATTTTAAATGGTTCAGCGAAGAAATTAAAAATATTTTTTAACTCAAAACAATAAAATAAATGGTAATAGGATCATACATATCAATTTTGGAAATATTATATATTGAATTGTGGATGAAACTAAAGCAACATTTAGAGGAAAATTTACAGCCTTAAATGCATATGTTAAGGGAAATGAGGCTTACAGATGTTAAGCTAAACATCCAGCTAAAAAGAAAAATAAAACAATTCAAATAAAGTTTAAAGAAGGAAACAAAGAACAGAAACAACAAAATGAAAAACAAACATACAATTCAGAGAATTAACAAGACCAGAAGTTGATTTAATCTTTGAAAAGTTTAGAAAAATTGACTATCATTTATTAAGATTGAGCAAGAAAAAAATTTAAAAAATTACAGGTCAATATCCTGGATGAAACAGATGCAAAAAATCCTCAACACAACACTAGCAAATTAAACCAATTCAACCACTACCAATTCAACAGTATTTTAGAAATCTTAGAGGTCACCATACACCATGATCAAGTGAGATTTATTCCTGGGATGTAAGTGGTTCAACATACATGATTCAATCAATGAGATTCTCTTTATTAACAAAAGTGATTAGGGATAGAGTAAGACAATCAGTCAATTGTCAATCTAATTGACAATCAGTCAATTCTAAATCAGACAATTTAGAAATCCCACTAGGAGACTAAAGACAGGAAATTTTAAGGCAGTTTGGGAGACTGTTGCAAGCTAATGACCACTCAAGAAGAGAATCCAATAACCTAGCAACAATCTACACTACCTTGACTGAAGACCAGGGGCATCCAGGCACCAAACACAAGTCACAAACCCTGACAGTTAAAATGCAAGACATCAGATATGGGTCTGAATCCTGTTACTTTAAGTCAGAGAGTTAACAGTCTTTGAAGAGTAGCATTTCTGCATATAACCAGGAAAGAAATATAGGTGAAAAAGGAAAGAAATTAGGTGAAAGGGGACATTAAACCAAAACCTGAGATGAATTATCATATTTTAATATTTTTACCACCCTTTTGCTAATGTACATATGATTTAAATAGCACCATGACAGTCCTGGTGTCTGTCATGACACGGCCATGCAGGGCCAAAGGAAGAACTTATGATGTAAGCTTTCATGTCTGTCCAAGAATGAGGAAGAAGGTGGTCTCCTGCCCTCCCCAGTTTTTCTTTGATTATGAAAATGTAGCCCTCTTTCTTCTTAGGGTTGTGCTCCTTTGCTCGCCTCCCTGTATCTTTCACACGCATCCTATGCTGATAAACTCAGTCTTTGCCTGCTGCTGAATTCTTTCCGTGATGAGACAAGAGTCTGAGCTTCAGTAAGTCCTGACACCAGGTGAGTGGTTTTAATCGAAAGGCAGGGGTTCAAGTCCCTTCCTAAGCCAGGGATTGTGGGTTTGAGCACAAGTCTGAGTTTTGGCTAGGTTCAAGTCCCACCCAAGAAGGAGGGCAGTGTCAAAAGGAAGAATTAAAATCCTACAATTATTTCAATAGTTACAGAAAAAGCACTTGATGAAATGCAACATCCTTTCATGATTAAAAAAGCTCTCAACAAATTAGGTATAGATGGAACATACCTCAACATAATAAAGGCCTTATATGACAAGGTCACAGCTAACACCATACCCAACAGTGAAAAGCTTTCAGCTTTTCCTCTAAGATCAGGAAGAAGACATCACAGTAGTGAAAGTCCTAGTCAGAGCAATTAGATTAAAAGAAAAAAAAAAAAGGAAGAAATAGAATTCCCTCTGTCTACAGATACATGATATCACATATGGAATACCCTGAAGATACCACCAAAAAATGTATAGAATTAATCAATGAACTCAGTGAAACTGCAAGATACAAAATCAATTTACAAAAAAACAGTTGTACTTCTATACACTAACAACAATCTATCTAAAGAGGAATTAAGAAAACAATCCCATTTATAAAAAAACAAAATACTCAGGAACAAATTTAACCAAGGAGGTGAACAAGCTGTACAGTGAAAACCATAAAACACTGAGAAAAGAAACTGAAGATGACACAAATAATTAGATATTCCATGTTTGTGGATTGGAAGAATTAATATTGTGATATTTTCATATTACCTTAAAAAATATATAGGAGAGGATTCTGCAAACCATACATTTGGTAAGGAGTAGATATTTAGAATATATGAGGGACTCAAGTAACTCCACAGCAAGAAGACAGATGACCCGATTTTTTAAATGGGCAAAGGACCTGAATAGATATTTCTCAAAGGAAGACATACAAATGGCCAACGAATATACGGGATGCTGCTCAACATCAATGATCAATAGGGAGGTGCAGACTGAAACCACAGTGAGATTTCACATCATACATGTTGGAATTGATATTACTAAAAAGCCAAAAAAAAAAAAAGTGTTGGTGAGGATGTGAAGAGAAGGGAGCCTTTGTCACAAGAATATAGACTGGTACAAACATTACAGAAGCCAGCATGGTGGCTGCCTAAAAGACTGGGATTGGAAGTGCCGTGTGATTCGGTGGCCCCCTGTCTGGGTATACATCCAGAGGAAATGACATCAAAGCTCGAGGAACTATTTGAGCTCCCACATTCACTGCAGTGTTATTCACAACACCCAAGATACAGAGTCAATCTATGCCTCCATCAACAAATGGGTGGAGTCATTTTGGTGTAGTGCATTTAACAATGAATTGCTATTCAGCTTTAGGGAAGAAGGAGATCCTGTCATTTGTGATGATGTGGATGAACTTCAAGGACACAGGGTATAGTGAGCCAGACACACAAGGACAAGAACTACATCATCTTACTTGTATGTCGAATATGGAAAAGTCAAACTCTTGGAGGCAGGGAGTGAAATAGCAGTTGCCAAGAGCTGATGAATTCAAGAAATGGGATGATGTAGCTTAAAAAAAAACCCAATGGCTAATTTCCCATCACAAAGTAAGTCAGCAGAAAAATGGTATCTTTGAAGTGCTGAAGAAAAAACAAAAATTCTTCTATCCTAGAATTCCATACCTAACAAAAACATACATATACCCATGGCTGTTTCATGCTGAAGTTTTGTAGAAACCAACACAATTCTATAAAGCCAATTATCCTTCAATTAAAAAAATAAATTAATTAAAAAAATATTCTTCAAAAAATGACACAAAATTGAGACACACTAAAATGAAAGGTAAGTGTATTTGTGGCTAATAGAACTAGCTTTACAAAAAATAATGAAGAAATTTCTAAATTTCTAAAGGCTAAAGGTAAATGATCCCTGACTAAAGCCTGATTCCACAATGAAGGTAGAGGTATCACATTCCATACTTTCAAATTATATTATAAAGCTATATCAATCAAAACTGTATAGTATTGGCATAAAAACAAACACATAGATCAATGGAACAGAATAGAGGACCCAGAAACAAACCTATGTATATATGGTAAATTAATCTATAACAGGAGAAGGGAATGGCGACCCACTCCAGTACTCTTGCCTGGGAAATCGCATGGACGGAGGAGCCTGGTGGGCTACAGTCCATGGGGTTGCAAAGAGTCGGACATGACTGAGCGACTTCACTTTCACTTTTCACTTTCATGCATTGGAGAAGGAAATGGCAACCCACTCCAGTGTTCTTGCCTGGAGAATACCAGGGATGGGAGCCTGGTGGGCTGCCATCTATGGGGTCGCACAGAGTTGGACAAGACTGACGTGACTTAGCAGCAATCTATAACAAAAAAGGCAAGAATCTATGAGGTGACTAGGTGTTTTCAAGGGAGAAAGAGGGAATAGGGAGGGGAGGTGAGTGGAGGCTTAGTAGAGTGAAGGACTTGAAAAATTACAAAAAGCAAGAAAGTGCAAAGGTTTGTCCATGTGAGTCCCATCTGTGTTTATTAACTGGCAGTCATCCAAGGTAAGCTCCTACACTCCCATAGAGTCTGGGAGATAGGAACCCTATCTTCAGGTGCTGGCTGAAATAAAAAATAAATTCTTTTGGCAGCCTTGATTTTCCTCAAGCAGGCACTTTAAAGGGGGTGAGGATGGGAGGGTAGGGTCATTCTAGGGATGTGGCGCCAGCTGTTAGAACACACGCTACTGGCTGTGTTCAAGGTTGGGGTCTAGTCAAGAAGACAGTTTACAGGACCCTGGCTAGAGACTGGTCAAGAAGAAAATCTTTGCTAGCCCCCAAATGTGAATCAGATTCAGATAACAGAACTGATTATTCAAGAAAGAATCTAAATTATATCTATGATACTTTGGCTGTCACAGAACTGCTCTATGCCTCTCAGTCTTTAATGAACAAGAACTGTGGTATGAAAATCAAAGCCCCCCAAAAAAATGTTCAAATGTGACTGACAGTAATATCCATGTGAGTTAATAATAAGAGCTACCATTTACCGTACACTCACAGTATGCCAGACAAAATAACAGAAGCCTCATGTACATTATATAGTCCTTAACAGTAATCTGGGGACTTGCCTGGCGAGTCAAGGCTAAGACTCCACACTCCCCACGCAGGTGGCTCAGGTTCTGGTCAGGGAACTTGATCCCACAAGCCAGCTGAAAATCCCACCACGTGCCACAGCTAAGACCCAGTGCAGCCAAATAAATACACAAATACAATTAAAAAAACAGTCTTACAGTGTAGGGATTAGCTTCATTTTACAAGGGAAACTGACACCAAGAGAAGTGAAGTAACTTTTCTCAAAGTACAGCTTGTAAGTGGCAGAATTTTAAAAAATTTACCATAGTAAAAAGACTGTACATATTTAGTCTCATGAATTTACTTATGAATGAAATATGTAAATATTCCATTATGAATGGAATATGTAAATACTCCATTATGAATGGAATATGTAAATACATTCTCAAAATCCCAGATAGACAAAATTCTTTTATATCCCAGGTACAGAATGTATATGAGATCACTTTCTCTGAAGATAATTGCTATTAGGGGAAAAAAAGCTGTTTAAAGTTAGTCTACTTAGGGACTTCCCTGGTGGTGCAGCATCTTAACCATCCCTGGTGATTAAGACTCCACACTCCTAATACAAGGGGCACAGGCTCGATCCCTGGTCAGGGAACTAAGATCCCACATGTGCCACATAGCACAGCCAAAAAAAAAAAAAAAAATCCACTTTGAACAGAGATGAAAATTTCATATAAAAACAGGGGTAAAAATTTTGATGTTTATTTCATCTTATATTTAAAGTTTGGGTTATAATTGTAATTATGTGCTAATTGTTTTATAATTAACTTTTCTTGGAGTGTAGTTGATTTCCACTGTTAGTTTCAGCTGTACAGCAAAGTTAATCAGTTATACACATACATGCATGCTAAGTCGCTTCAGTGGTGTCCAATTCGTTGGGACCCTATGGATTCCAGCCCACCAGGCTACTCTGTCCATGGGCTTCTCCAGGCAAGAATACTGGCATGCACTGCCATACCCTGCTCCAGGGGATCTTTCTGACCCAGGGATGGAATCTGCGCCCCTTATGTCTCCTGTATTGGTAGGCTCCACTAGCGCCACCTGGGAAGCCCATGCACATACATACATCTTTTTTTTAAATTAAAGATTCTGTTTCCAGATAGGTCATTACAGAGTATCGACTAGTTCCCTGTGCTTTACAATAGATTAGTACTAGTTATCTGTTTCACATACAGTAGTGTGTATATGTAAATCCCAATTTCCCAATTTATCTCTCCCATCCCCCACCTTCCCCCATTGTTAACCATAAGTTTGTTTTCTACGATTGTGACTCTCCTTTGTAAATAGGCTCAATTGTACCACTCTTCTTAGACTCCATATATAAGTGATATCAATGTGCGTTAATCCTTAGAATGAACAAATCAAGTAGGGATTTCGGCATAATTTTTCTGACAAAGTTGTATCATATATAAACAGACTTCATCTAATGTCTAGTTTCCATATGGACAATTGTAAAGATGGTTGTAAAAAAATTTAACATTGCTGACAATTTTCCCAAGGCCTTCTTTGAACCCTAATATTGAACTTTTTTAAGAGATGAGTTGTCATCATTGCACTTTCTCTATTTTTCAACTGTTGTGGCCTAAGTCTGCCACATCTTCATTTGCCATTGTAATCATTTGTGATCTGAGTTCCCAAACATCATTTTCATCATCTCTCCTACATCTTTTCAAGATTCACAATTTTGCCCTAAAATCACCTGCATTGTATTTGTGTTTTATAGGAATATTCAACAATCATGAAAAGACTGGCCAACAATGCTCCTAAGCTAGACAAGAATGTATGTATGAGGGACAGTCAGCTTTATAAGTGAATCGTTCATTAGTGAATATTATTATACCTTTGACTTCCCTTTGGAATCATAACTGTGGGGACTTAGATGGTAGTCAGATAACTGGGATATCTGTACTAAAAGAAGACTTAGGCAGTTTGAACAGATAGTGGCTAAGATGAGGCCAGAGAGGGAGGCATCCACCCAGCAATGCTGCATCTCAGAGTGAAAGACGGGCACATGTACGTCATATATGATTTAAGAAAAGCCAGAAAACAGAGTAAAAAATAGATAATCATCAGGCAGACAGAGTTTATATAACAGTCATAAAAGCCACCACTCCAACAACACACTTAAAAATAAGAGTAAATCAAGAAAATCCTCAAACTTCTAGCTCTGTTTCAAACTCTTTCTAAAGAGTATTCACATCTTAGCTGAAACAGATCAAAGAGTTTACACTGGTTGCTCAAAAATAGCCTTATCATATATTTAAGAATTTCCCACTTAGATGTTAGCTTGCTAGTCTTACAATATTAGTAGGTTTTTTTTTTCAGGCCTTACTCAGGGTACATCAGGAAAGGAAAGCAAAATATTATGTATGAAGCCAGTAAGCAAGAAAATCAGTGGAGACCAATACATCTCAATACCTCAAAATCACTTCATGCATATTTAGACATGTAATAAGATATTCAGTGTCAGGCCTTCTCAGCTTATTTTAAAAACAATTTTAAAAGCTTTTGTTTTTAGAATTTAATGTATTTTTTTTAAAACCCCTTCAGATTAAAACAGATTTTAAAAAATGAAAAAAAAAATGATTTGGATCACATTTGTCAACATGTGAACACAAATTAAAAAGCCAGTTTTTCTTGAAGCCAAATATAAATTTTCTATAAAATACATCCAAAGAAATATACCTGTTCTCCTTAACTCCATATTTACCTTTGGTTGGTATTCAAGAATTTCCTTTTCATATAAAAAGCTGGCACACATGTCTACTACAACCAGTTAATGTTAAAAAAGGCAAAAAACAGAAAAAAAATACAATTGTGAACCTCATATGGTTGAGTCAAAAACTGGAATAAAAAATTGTTCTGAAATGATGAAATGTTCTGAAAAACATTTAAAAGGACACTGGAATTAAAAAATGCATGCTCTGAAATAAAGCATAGAGAGTAAATCATCATTTTGTAAGTAGTAAACATTTACTAGTAGTCAATGATGCAGAACTAAAAGACTGTTCTATACAAAAGCCAAGATTTTATATTGAACATATTCTACTCCAGTCAGCAATTTCTTCCTGAAGACTTTTATTTGGTGGTAACAATTTTAGCTTTTCCTGCTGCATACCTCAGCATGGGAAACCAATTTCCAAAAGGTGTTCCCTAATTATATTAAATGTACAATGCTGAGCTATACCTATATTCTATTTCAAAAAGGAACCAAAGTAGGCTAGGCCACGTATGGAGAAGATGCCTATCCACAGTAACACGTCAATCATGCCATTTACATGTGAATCAGCCTATTGTAAAGCTTTTTAAAAAAATCTTTTTCTCACTTCATATAACTATTTACTAATAAGGCTTTGTGCTAAAAATGAACCAATAAACAAAAACTATCTTTGAGGTTGTAGTTCAGAAAACAGACATCTATACTGCTCAGTTTAAGATGGTTTGGGCTGTAGGCAACAGTGAACTCCGTTCACAAGAGTACTAACAATATGGTTTCACTTCTTTCACAAGACAAAAAACCTTGAACTTGGTGATTGCTAAGGGTGGTTTACTAATGATGCCATCAGTATCTTTAATATTTTTGTTCCACCATCCTGAGCATGTTTACTTTTTTTAAGGTAAGAAATGGATTTATTTAGAGAGAAACACACTCCATAGGCAGATTGTGGGCCAATTCAGAAGGCAAGAGCAGGCCTGAGTGATTTTACTTTTTCCATTCAAGTTTGTTGCCTAATGATTTCAAGATGGTCGCTGCAGCTCCAAGCATTAACTCCAGCCCTGTCTGATTCTTTTATCAGTGAAGTCCCTCAGCAGATTTATGGGCTACAATTGCATTACATGACTATTGTAGCAATAGGGAAGACTGGAAAATCAAATATTTAACTTTTCTAATTTTTACAATAGAGGTAAGAAATGAATATGGATTGGTCAGCCAACAGTGTCTACAGTCTTCAACTTAATATGCACATACACACACACTTCTTACATGAGTGTTAAACACAACATACTCATCCTCTCTTCCAGGAAGACAGTCCCACTCTGTCATCCAGTCATTGCATGTCATTGCATGATGCAGGATCTCTGGTTGATTTTCTGTCTGCTCTATGAAAACCAAATACGACAACTCTTATCTGATCATATGTATAACTAAAAGAGAAGCTGTCTTTAAACAATTCCCCTCACATATATACAAGGACGAAAAAGAAAAGAACAAAGTGACCTCAATAAAAATTCCATTGAGAAAGGGAGATAATAAGAAGCACACAGTTGTCCACAATCAACAATGCATATCATATCTTATTGGACAAAAATCACAGATTCCCCAGCAGGCAATAAATCCCTTGGTCAGTCAATCTGACAGTGCCTACTTTAAGTCTCAGGAGGCTCTGCTTTGTCATTGTCCTCTGCAGCCATATCTAAGGTAGGTTTTGAAGTGGATGACCTTTCCAGGGGATTCACAACTTTTGTAGCCTACTTCATCATGGCTTGACATGGGGAGAAAAGGATGAGGATTGCTTGGAAGGTAAAGACAATCACAACTAATTGTCAGCTTTGTACTACAGTTCCCTCAAACACATATCAAGCTGCTGGTCTAACTGCTTCAGATCAATTTCTTGTGTGAGTGAAAGTGAAAGTGAAGTCGCTAAGTTGTGTCGGACTCTTTGAAACTTCATGGACTGTAGCCTACCAGGCTCCTCTGTCCATAGGATTTTCCAGGCAAGAATCCTGGAGTGGGTTGTCATTTCCTTCTCCAGGAGATCTTCCCAACCCAGGGATGGAAGCTGGGTCACCCACATTGTAGGCAGACGCTTTACTGTCTGAGCCACCAGGGAGTCCTTGTGTGAGTAATCACAACCAAAAAATTGTTTCTAGAAGTCTCTAGAAATAATCTTCAGGCTTAGAGACTCTCATTTCTTAGCTGCCAACCTCTGCATAAAAGACAAGGCAATTCTAACGACAAGTCTTAGGTAAGAAGATACTACCCTCAATCTCCAAATTTCAAATTACAGGACTCTTTGTCAATTTAGAGTACAAGCTAAAGGCAGGTTAGTTCCATAGCAAAGCTGTATTCTTCTAGCCTCTCTGCTTTCATGCTGAGAAGCACTGATTTGAGTTCACTCCCTTGTGTAGGATCCTACTGAAAAGCCACAAGAAGTAATCAATATGCACATTATTCCAAATTTTTCCTTTCATTTCTCCTAACATGCAGTCTCAGTTTGCACAGTCAGCCTTCCATGGGACAGCAGGTGTAGGTTAATCAAATGCTCTATGACCATGTAACAAGGGTTACAACTTTCCTCTCCTTAATTTTCTCCATAATAAGTCTGGAGGTAGGCAGTCTAAGACTGAAAGAGCTGTTCAACAATGTCCCAGACTCTGTCAAACCTTGTTCTCCATGGTCCTCAGCTTGTTAAAATCATCTTTTCACTCTCACACCCATCACGCCATGGTTATAAAATGGCTGCTCTATCTCCAGGCTTCACATCTGCATTTAAGGCACAAAGGAGGGGGAAAGAAGAGAGCACCAGCCACCTCTGTTCTCTTTATCAGGAAAGCAAAGGCAATCCCTGAGCTCAGCAGTCTTCCCTTTATGATCACTGGCAAAGGAGAATGGGATTGTCATGACTGGCTTCAACTAGCCAAGGTTTTTTGCTAGGATCTGAGAGCACTGATCAGAGAAGGCAATGGCATCCCACTCCAGTACTCTTGCCTGGAAAATCCCATGGGCAGAGGAGCCTGGTAGGCTGCAGTCCATGGGGTCGCAAAGAGTCGGACACGACTGAGCAACTTCACTTTCACTTTCATGCCTTGGAGAAGGAAATGGCAACCCACTCCAGTGTTCTTGCCTGGAGAATCCCAGGGATGACGGAGCCTGGTGCTGCTAAGTCACTTCAGTCGTGTCCGACTCTGTGAGACCCCATAGACAGCAGCCCACCAGGCTCCCCCGTCCCTGGGATTCTCCAGGCAAGAACACTGGAGTGGGTTGCCATTTGCTTCTCCAATGCATGAAAGTGAAAATTGAAAGTGAAGACGCTCAGTTGTGTCCGACCCTCAGCGACCCTATGGACTGCAGCCCACCAGGCTCCTCCATCCATGGGATTTTCCAGGCAAGAGTACTGGAGTAGGGTGCCAGAGCCTGGTGGGCTGCCATCTATTGGGTCGCACAGAGTCGGACACAACTGAAGCTACTTAGCAGCAGCAGCAGCAGGGAACACTGCTGCCCCTAACAAAGAGAAGGTAAGCAATAGGGAATGGATAGAAGGGAGGTCACTAAGAATATCTACCACACACAGACATTTATAGTTTTAAGAAAATGTTTGAAAAATAAAAAGCAATCTCTATTTGGTGAAATTTGAACAACAGAAGTGAGGGGAAGCCCCTCAGGCAGTGCTATAGAAATACATTTTTGGTCAAGAGAGCTCTACTCAGGCAAATACAGCCTATTTAGGAGTCTGTCCCTGAAATTAACACCCTTAGTAACTGCTTTCAACAGACTCTTCCCTTTCTTCAATTCTGAACCCACAGATTCTCTAAAATACCCATGTTTATTAACAACTGTTTCTATGGCAGCAGAGCCCCTGGTGGAGGGCACAGGGCTGGAGGCTATTTATAAGTTAAGGACTGACAGTACATGCCAATAACAGCTATTATTGATGAAATCCTTGAGGAATTTTTTAAATAGATAAATATTATGAAAAAAAAAAACAAGAAATATTCAAAACATTCATGATGCCTGTTGTTCACCAAGAAACCTTTTGTAATTTGGTTTCCCATCTCTATGCACCACTTGAAATAAAATACACTGATCATACTGTTACAACTGGTTTTTATAACAGTTTCATCTCATTATATTTAAATTAATTTGCATTCTGGCTCTACATCTTAAGCTGATGAGGTTGTTAGACTAATTTAATCCTCTCTGGGACACTTACTGTTCAGACCAGCTTTCTTAAGACCACAATACTGAGAGTTAGAACCCTGGTAAACTCACTAAAGTTATATCATCCAATCCGATCTTCTGAATAACAGTAGCACTGAGTGTATTGGCAGAAACAATAAATCAATTTTCATTCCATGTAGCAGCTCACAAAAGCCACTTTCTTTGATGTAAATTGTGCCACCTATAAATATACTTGTCACAATGTTCAAAGCAAAATAGTTTCCAAGTAACTTTCAAACTGTGCTTCTCTGATAGCTCAGCTGGTAAAGAATCTGCCTGCACTGCAGGAGACCCCTGTACAATTCCTGGGTCGGGAATATCCCCTGGAGAAGGGATAGGCTACCCACTCTAATATTCTTGGGTGTTCCTGTGGCTCAGCTGGTAAAGAATTCGCCTGCAATGCAGGAGACCCGGGTTCGATCACTGAGCTGGGAAGAAGGGAAAGGCTACCCACTCCACCATGGAGGCACAAAGAATTGGACATGACTAAGCGCAATGGCACCCCACTCCAGTACTCTTGCCTGGAAAATCCCATGGGCAGAGGAGCCTGGTAGGCTGCAGTCCATGGGGTCAGAAAGAGTCGGACACTACTGAGCGACTTCACTTACACTTTTTACTTTCATGCATTGGAGAAGGAAATGGCAACCCACTCCAGTGTTCTTGCCTGGAGAGTCCCAGGGACGGGGGAGCCTGGAAGGCTACCGTCTATGGGGTCACACAGAGTAGGACACGACTGAAGTGACTTAGCATAGCATAGCATAAGCGACTTTCACTTTCAAATAAAAAAATTTATATAAAAAGGTATGTGGTACAGGGGTTATGAGCATGGGTCCATAGCCAGAAGGCCAGAGTGCAAATCCTAGTTCTCTTAATTAGAACATTCCACCACATTAGAACATTCTACCACAGAATTGAGCAAAAATCTTTGTGCCAATTTCCTCATCCATAAGTGAAGTTTGAGGTAGTGGGGAAAAATAATAGTGCCTACTTCAAAGAGCTGTCTGAATATAAAATTAATTTATACATATAAAGTGCTTGAAATATAAGAAGCACTCAACAATTGTTAGCTGGAAAATCTAACGGTACATGGTTGCATTTTATGCACAGGTAAAATGACTTGATAATTAAGATTCACTTTATATGCACAATATGAAATAATGCAAAATTCCCTCCAATTAATAATTCATTAAGAATCACAGTTTCAAAACTGGCTGGTGAGTGATTTATAAACTCTTTTAAGCTACCGCCACAAGGCAATGGCAAACTTTCCATTCTTTGCTGCCAGGAATAGTCTTGAATTATGCATGTCTCCTACAAAAGGCTACAGCTCTATACAGGGATGTGAAGCAGATAAATATCACAGCACTTCCAACCCCCTGACCTCTCCATATTGATCCTGGTCTTCCTAGAGGTTTTCTATGTCGATGTCACTAGAGCCTAGAAACTCTACAGTCAATATCCAAACAGAATTAAGTCTTTGAACACTGTCCCAGAAAACTTTTCCTGAAATAAGATGTCAGTCATCCTGGTTATTTTTCACATGCATGTACCATTCTCAGATCTGGAGTAATTACTATCCCCTCCCATTTTCCTTAGTATAAATAACTGGTCATCTTTAATACATCCCTGCTCATGCTGCTGCTGCTGCTAAGTCGCTTCAGTCGTGTCCGACTCTGTGCGACCCCATAGACGGTAGCCCACCAGGCTCCCCCGTCCCTGGGATTCTCCAGGCAAGAACACTGGAGTGGGTTGCCATTTCCTTCTCCAATGCATGAAAGTGAAAAGTGAAAGTGAAGTCGCTCAGTTGTGTCCGACTCTAGCGACCCCATGGACTGCTCCTCCATCCATAGGAGTTTCTAGGCAGAAGTACTGGAGTGGGGTGCCATTGCCTTCTCTGATCCCTGCTCATAAAGAATTATTATCTTAATGGCCCTGATTTTCCTTTAACCTGTGTCTACTTTACTACTCAAGTACTTCTTTCGTTTGTTTTATTTACTCACCTCCAACAGCACAATTCTTTTTTCCCTTTTGCTTCTGACTGCCAGGCACATCTCTCAAACTCCCCCAACCATGCTCATTTTACACCCAATTCTTCCACTTCTGTCATTCTTTATCATCTGGCCCTATCCACCAACTATTAGCAGATCCATTTATTTGAGGAAAAATTCTTTTATCCAAAACTATTTTTCATTTCTCTGCAATCTACTCTTAAAAAAAAAATATCTGGTTCCCCCTAAGGTCACAAGGTACCTTATAAGTTTCCAATATAACTTATTTAGTCCTTACCTTCTGCTCTTTCTCTGAATCAATAGGAAGAAATAAGGAACAAATGCCATCTTCAGATTATCACACTATGGCCCACTCTCCTTTGAAATCTTCCCCTTGTCTCACATTTCACAGAGCTGTCCTCAACAATCCTATCTGAACAAACTGTTGTTTAAATTTATCCTCCCATCCTTCTCTCCAGACTTGATAGTGGTCATTCATTAAGAGTCACAATTCAATTTTCACTAATATTAACACATGTATTAGAAGAGTATTATATGAACCAGAAAACTTAAACATGTTAATGATGACCACACGGTCAACAATGGAACAAACTGAATAAAACACATGACTATAACTGTGCTCATAAAATAACTCTACAAGTCTCCACAATACTCCTAAAGTCAAGTTCTACTAGTTTATATATTCTGTCATTAGAAATATATCACGTCAGCTACTGCCTTAGATACATATCACCATATGTTTGTCAAAATAAAACCATAACAACATAAAATTAAAAGGCCTTATGATGGATATATAAACTGTTCTTGGCAGATGATCAGACTACTTAGAAGACCTTCCAGAAAAAGGATTCTACAACTTCCCAAGGTCAATCATTCTAATCTTAAACATCCTTAATTTCAAAAGCTTTGACTTTTCTTATCTATATTTCTCCTGCTGTTTTTCCTCTATGGAGATGGGAAAAAGGCAGGCACCATTCTCAGCCTCTCATCTACTTGAAAAGCAATATCATCCCTTAGCCTTCACTCTTCTAAACTCAACAACTTGAACTGTTTTCCAGATTCTTGCTCTCCAAGACCTTCTTCTTAACCTTCTTTAACTATATTCATATTATTTTAAAATTACTAAGACTAGACTTGGACTTAACCAGCATACAAGTTTGCTGTTTTTAATGTTTTATGAATAGTTAACACATGTATAGAACATGGTTCTATACATACAGGCTTTTCCAACATTAGAATTGAGCTCTAAGCTTCTGTAAATTAGAAGTTAAAGAATCCTTCATATTATGGAATCTATTTCTATTGTCTCTTAGTTGAACTAAACCAATAATCTATGGGTATAGTTGACAAATTACGGCTCCACATATTGGCCTCAAAACATTACAAAGAATGAATTAACAATCACTTACCTGATTTGTCCTTGGGAGAAAGTTTTTCTCCTAGATTGTAGAGAGGAAACCAGCTTTATAGTTCACTTTATAGTTCACCTCTATTTCTTCTGCCTTGATAGAAATTGTAGCTACCATAAATAAAAACAAAATATATAGCAATTTTAGTAACACATGGAGAGAAGGAAAATAGCATCTGTTTACACATTTCATAAGCTTTTTCTTTAGGTATACCTTCAGAGAACTTCATAATAAGTAACAGAAACTTTAATATGCTTAATTTCCCCTTCTTCCCCTTTTTTAAGCCCCAGGAAAACTATTTATTGTTAATACTTCTAAATACAAGGCTAGAAGTTGGATTAAGAAGGACACAGAATTTTATTAAAATATTATTGGGTGGGAGAAAGAAAACCCTTTCAGAGACTTTAGAAGATGGCAAGGCTTCCCTGGTGGCTCAGATGGTAAAGAATCTGCCCACATTGTGAGAGACCTGGGTCAGGAAAATCCCCTGGAGAAGGAAATGGCAATCCACTCCAGTATTCTTGCCTGGGGAATTTCATGGACAGAGGAGCCTGGTGGGCTAAAGTCCATAGAGTCACAAAGAGTCGGACACCACTGAGCAACCAACACTTTCACTTTCTTTCAAGGAATTTTATTTCCTTCTTTATTAAAATTACCTTTTACATTATGTCTCCACCTAGAAAAAATTTTACATGCAATATTATGGACAGAGGGTTAATAATGATGATCATTTCAATAAAGTGGTAACCTTCATGAGAAAGGAGGGGGGAAGGTGGTATAAAATATGATCTATCTTCCACTTTAAAAGTTCCTTTTTCCAAAGAGCTTTATTTTATATGGCACTAAGAAGATCAAGGCTCAGAACACCTTAAGTATACAGAAGTGGCATATATAATATAAATTTTTATATCAAGCCAATTATCAGAATGCATAATTAATTCCTCAGAACTTTTATGGTATTTCTAGACCCACATGCTGAAAACTAAAACACTGATGAAGGAAACTAAAGATGGTTCAAAGAAACAGAAAGATATTCTGTGCTCTTAGAAGAATTAACATTGTTAAAATGGCCATACTACCCAAAGCAATCTACAAATTTAATGCCTATCAAAAGATCCATGAAATTTTTCACAGAATCAGACGAATAACCCTGAAATTTATAAGGAACTACAAAGATTCACAACTGCCAAAGCAATCCTGAGAAAAAAAGAACAAAAACTATAAGTATATCCCTCCCATATTTCAGACTATACTGCAAGGCTACAGCAATCAAAACAGCATAGTATTGGCACAAAAAAAGAGACACATAGATCAATGGAACAGAATAGAGGGTCCAGAAATAAACCCACTAACCTACACTGAACTAATTTACAACAGAAAAGGCAAGAATATACAATGGAGAAAAGACAGCCTCTTCAACGAGTGGTACTGGGAAAGCTTACAGCTACATTAAAACAATGAAATGAGAACACACTCTCTCATACCATATACAAAAATAAACTCAAAATGCTTTACAGACCTAAATGTAAGACATGATACCATAAAACTCCTAGAAGGAAACATAAGCGAAACATTCTTTAACATAAACTGTAGCAATATATTCTTAGATTAATCTCCCAAGACAAAAGAAATAAAAGCAAAAATAAACAAAATGCTGCTGCTGCTAAGTCGCTTCAGTTGTGTCCAACTCTGTATGACCCGATAGACAGCAGCCCACCAGGCACCCCCATCCCTGGGATCCTCCAGGCAAGAATACTGAAGTGGGTTGTCATTTCCTTCTCCAATGCATGAAAGTGAAAAGTGAAAGTGAAGTTGCTCAGTCTTGTCTGACTCCTAGTGACCACATGGACAGCAGCTTACCAGGCTCCTCTGTCCATGGGATTTTCCAGGCAAGAGTATTGGAGTGTGTTGCCATTACCTTCTCCGAATAAACAAATAGGACCTAATCAAACTTAAAAACTTTCACACAGCAAAGGAAATCATCTACAACATGAAAAGAGACCCTATAAACTTACGGAAACTATTCACAACATGAAAAGATACCCTATGGAAGGGAAGAAAATATTTGCAAGTTCTGCATCTGACAAGGTGTTCATATTCAAAATATACAAACAGTTCATACAACTCAATACCCAAAAAAAACAGACAATCCAAATGAAAAACGAGCAAAAGACCTAAACAGACATTTTCCCAAAGAAGACATACAGATGGCCAATAGGCACATGAAAAGATGCTAAACAATGCTGCTGCTGCTGCTGCTAAGTCGCTTCAGTATTGTCCAACTCTGTGCAACCCCATAGATGACAGCCCACTGGGCTCCCCCATCCCTGGGATTCTCCAGGCAAGAATGCTAGAGTGGGTTGCCATTTCCTTCTCCAATGCATGAAAGTGAAAAGTGAAAGCAAAGTTGCTCAGTCATATCCTATTCCTAGAGACTCCATGGACTGCAGCCTACCAGGCTCCTCCATCCATGGGATTTTCCAGGCAAGAGTACTGGAGTGGGTTGCCATTGCCTTCTCCGGCTCAACAATGCAGCTGCTGCTAAGTCACTTCAGTCGTGTCCGATTCCGTGTGACCCCATAGACGGCAGCCCACTAGGCTCCCCCATCCCTGGGATTCTCCAGGCAAGAACACTGGAGTGGGTTGCCATTTCCTTCTCCAATGCATGAAAGTGAAAGTGAAAGTGAAGTCGCTCAGTCATGTCCAACTTTTCACGACCGCATGGACTGCAGCCTACCAGGCTCCTCTGTTCATGGGATTTTCCAGGCAAGAGTACTGGAGTGGGGTGCCATCGCCTTCTCCATCAACAGTGCTAGAGAAATACAAATCAAAGCCACAATAAGGTGTCACCTCACAATGGTAGAATGGCTATCATCAAAAAGTCTACAAATAATAAATGCTAGAGAGGGTGTGGAGAAATGGAAAAACTCATACAATACTGGTGGGAATGTAAACTGGCGCAATCACTATGGAAAAAAGTATGGACATTCCTTAAAAAAAAAACAAAACCCTGAAAACAGATCAATCATATGATTTGGCAATTCCCTCCTTGGTGTGAAAAAAGTGAAAGTGAAAATTGCTCAGTCACATCTGACTCTTTGTGACCCCATGGACTGCAGCCCGCCAGGCTCCTCTGTCCATGGGATCCTCCAGGCAAGAATACTGGAGTGGATTGTTATGCCCTCCTTCAGAGGATCTTCCCAACCCAGGGATCAAACCTGCATCTCTTATGTCTCTCCTGGATTGGCAGGTGGTTCTTTACCACTAGGGCCACCTGGGAGGCTAGTAACAAAAAAACAAAAACTCTAATTTGAAAAGATACATGCACCTCAATGTTCATAGAAGCACTATTTATAATAGCCAAGACATGGAAGCAACCTAAATATCTATCAACAGATGAATGGACAAATAAGTTGCGGAATATATATGTGTGCCATGTATCAGTTCAGTTGCATCTGACTCTTTGCGACCCCATGGACTGCAGCACACCAGGCCTCCCTGTCTATCACCAACTCCCAGAGTTCACTCCAGCTCATGTCCATTGAGTCAGTGATGCCATCCAGCCATCTCATCCTCTGTCGTCCTCTTCTCCTCCTGCCCCCAGTCCCTCCCAGCATCAGGGTCTTTTCCAATGAGTTAACTTTTTGCATGAGGTGGCCAAAGTACTGGAGTTTCAGCTTTAGCATCAGTCCTTCCAATGAACACCCAGGACTGATCTCCCTTAGGATGGACTGGTTGGATCTCCTTGCAATCCAAGGGACTCTCAAGTCTCTTCCAACACCACAGTTCAAAAGCATCAATTTGTCAGTGCTCAGCTTTCCTCACTGTCCAACTCTCACATCCATACATGACCACTGGAAAAACCATAGCCTTGACTAGCCAGACCTTTGTTGGCAAAGTAATGTCTCTGCTTTTGAATGTGCTATCTAGGTTGTCATAACTTTCTTTCCAAGGAGTAAGCGTCTTTTAATTTCATGGCTGCAATCATCATCTGCAGTGATTTTGGAGCCCAGAAAAACAAAGTCTGACACTGTTTCCACTGTTTCTCCATCTATTTCCCATGAAGTGATGGGACCAGATGCCATGATCTTCGTTTTCTGAATGTTGAGCTTTAAGCCAACTTTTCCTCTCCACTTTCACTTTCATCAAGAGGCTTTTTAGTTCCTCTTCACTTTCTGCCATAAGGGTGGTATCATCTGTATATCTGAGGTTATTGATATTTCTCCCGGCAATCTTAATTCCAGCTTGTGCTTCTTCTAGCCTAGCATTTCTCATGATGTACTCTGCATATAAGTTAAATAAGCAGAGTGATAATATACAGCCTTGACGTACTCCTTTTCCTATTTGGAACCAGTCTGTTGTTCCATGTCCAGTTTTAACTGTTGCTTCCTGACCTGCATACAGATTTCTCAAGAGGCAGGTCAAGTGGTCTGGTATTCCCATCTCTTTCACAATTTTCCACAGTTAGCAACCTAAATGTCTACCAACAGATGAATGGACAAATAAGTTGTGAAATATATATGTGTGCCATGTATACAATGCCATAAAAAAAAAGAATAGAATATTGCCATTCGCAGCAACATGGGTGGACCTCGAGAATATTATGCTTAGTAAAAGAAGTCAGAGAAAGACAAATACTACATGGTATCACTTATATGTGGAACCTGAAGAATAATACAAATGAATCTGTACACAAAACAGAAAACAATTCACAGACATAGAAAACAAACTCATGGTTACCAAAGGGGAGAGGGAGAGGGTAAGGAATAAACTAAGAGTATGAGATTAATGGATACAAACTACTATACATAAAATAGATAAACAAGGATTTACTACATAACATGGAATTATATCCAATATAAAAATATCCAATATAATAACAAAAACCATGGACTATTTTAATAATTTTATAATAATCTATAACAGGATGTAATTTTCAAAAAAACCCCCCATTATGCTGTATATACAAAACTAACACAATTTTCTGAATCAAGTATATTTCAATTAAAAAAAGAAGTTTACAGTCTTTCTGTAATCACAAAAATAATGAACATGAAAGGCTTAATAATAGCTAATTTTGCAACAAAATATCAAAAATTTATCTATCTTCAAATTTAATCATGCTAGTTTTTTTTTTCTGGTTCATTTTTAGTCTGTTGGATAAGTGAAAAATCAAATTTTCTTCTTTACATAAAAATAATCATAGAGTCACAGAGTCGGACACGACTGAAGCGACTTAGCAGCAGCAGCACAAAAACTTAGAGCTAGAAAGAAATTTTAAGAATTTCTAGATATATTAAGTTCAATCCTCTCCAAATAAGAGACATTCATTTAATTGCCTTTTTCAAAGTTAAAGAATGAACTGGAGGGAACTTCCCTGGTGGCCCAGTGTTAAGAATCTGCATGCCAATGCAATGGACATGGGTTCAATCCTTGGTCCGGGAAGATTCCACATGCCACGAAGCAACCAAGTTCACCGTGGGCCAGAACAACTGAGCCCACATCCTAGAGCCCTGTGCTCTGCAGCAGGAGAAGCCACCACAATGAGAAGTGCAAATAGAGAAAGCCTGTTTGCAGCAATGAAGACCCAGTGCAGCCAAAAATAAACAAAGAAATAAAATTAAAGAAAAAAATAATGAACTGGAGGTGAAACCCTGGAACCCAGAATGCTTTTCCCACTACATCATGATTCCTCAAACTAACTGAGGCACAATTTTGAATATACATGTGACGCAGCAGGGTTGAACAAGAGGTCTCTGAGTCAGACTGTCCAGGTTTGAATTTTGGGTTCCTCCACTTGCTATTTGGGTGATCTTGAAAAAATTACTAAATCTCACTGTGTCTCAGTTTTCTCATCTGTAAAATGAGATAACAACTATACTTTGCCAATAGGACTATTATGAAAAAATTAATACAAATAAAGCTCACAGAATGATGTCTGACACATTGCAAGCATTTAATAAATGTCAGAAATCATTAGGAGTCTACTGAAAACATATGGACATGTATTTGCTAGATTTTAAAATAGCCTAAATATACTAGAATTAGAACACTAGATCATTTTTATGTTTTAAAATATATATACAACCACTGGCATTTCATTTGCCATATAAACAGTACCCCCAAAATGGTGTCCTCATGAAGTATATGCAAAATTCCAGATATTAAACACAAAATAAAGCTCACTTAATTTGAACATCATTCATTGTGATCATTTGAGTCCAGTGGTATTCTCAGAATATAATACCCAGAGGGATCTTTGTTTTAAACATACCCTTCTCTGTGTGACAAAATTATTTTCAGTAATAACCATGAAGTGAAACAAATAATAATAGTCAGGAATGAAACAGTGAAAATTATTTGATTCAGCTGCACTTATATGTCAATATAAAATAAATATTATAGTACAAAAAAGAAAAAAGTCACGGAATTAATGTTTTGAAAAAAGGAAAAACTTAAACCTATATATTGTTTTGTGGAAGTACTAAATAATAACATTATATTTCCTATTCTCTTGATTCCTTCTTCAGTTTTAGAGTAAACAATAATTTAAAAAGAATAAATTTTAGAGTTAAATATATTTTTAATTCAATTATTCAAAAGGATAATTTCACATATTAACTAAAATTTGTACTTATAAGCCAAAAAGATTACACCTCAAAGTTTATACTTCGTTTCACTCTTAAATGTTAAACACAAATGAAAACTCATAGGTCATCACATGGAATGAAATTCTGAAGTAATCAAGCTGTTTCTTCACCTTACAGTCTCTGTACTACCACTGCATAAGAATCTACTATTTAAATACAGGGATATGGACCAAAGGGTTTGCAGACATGAATTGCACCTGAAGCCTTGCATTACCCTGAATTTTTATGAATTTATTTGGAAAAATATCTGTAGAACTGAGTCTAGATTTATTGAAGGTCAGCTATATAATTGGGAGTTCTCTGATTTAACGTCTCTGTAGAATATAATATTTATTAAAGGGTCGATAATTAAAATGTGCTAATTTGAAGCTTACACTGTTGTTTATTCTTCAGTCCCTAAGTCATGTCCAATTTTTGCAACCCCATGAACATGCATGCCAGGCCTCCCTGTCCTTCACTACCTCCCAGAGTTTGCTCAAATTCATGTCCATTGATACCATCCAATCATGTCATTCTCTGTTGCCTCCTTCTCTTGCTCTCAAACTTTCCTAGTGTCAGGGTCTTTTCCAGTGAGTTGGCTCTTCGCATCAGGTGGCCAAAGTACTGGAGCTTCAGCTTCAGTCCTTCCAATGAATATTCAGAGTTAATTTCCTTTAGGATTGACTGGTTTGGTCTCCTTGCTATCCAAGGGACTCTCAAGAGTCTTCTCCAGCACCACAGTTCAGTTCAGTTGCCCAGTTGTGTCCGACTCTTTGCGACCCCATGGACTGCAGCACACCAGGCCTCCCTGTCCATCACCAACTCCCAGAGTTCACTGAGACTCATGTCCATCGAGTCAGTGATGCCATCCAGCCATCTCATCCTCTGCTGTCCCCTTCTCCTCCTGCTCCCCAATCCCTCCCAGCGTCAGAATCTTTTTCCAACAAGTCAACTCTTAGCATGAGGCGGCCAAAGTACTGGAGTTTCAGCTTTAGCATCATTCCTTCCAAAGAAATCCCAGGGCTGATCTCCTTGCAGTCCAGGGGACTCTCAAGCGTCTTCTCCAGTACCACAGTTCAAAAGCATCAATTCTTCGGTCCTCAGCTTTCTTCACAGTCCAACTCTCACATCCATACATGACCACAGGAAAAACCATAGCCTTGACTAGACGGACCTTTGTTGGCAAAGTAATGTCTCTGCTTTTCAATATGCTGAGACATCACTTTGCCAACAAAGGTCCATACCATGTTTTTTCCAGTAGTCACATACAGATGTGAGAACTGGACCATAAAGAAGGCTGAGTGCTGAAGAATTAACGCCTTCTAACCGTGGTGCTATAAGGCATTAATTCTTCAGCACTCAGCCTTCTTTATGGACCAATTCTCACATCTGTATATGACTTCTGGAAAAAACATAGTATGGACCTTTGTCAGTAAAGTGATGTCTCTGCTTTTTAATACATTATCTAGGTTTGTCATAGCTTTTCTTCCAAGGAGCAAGCGTCTTTTAATTTCATGGCTATAGTCACCATCTGCTGTGATTCTGGAGCCCAAGAAAATAAAATCTGTCACTCTTTTCATTGTTTCCCCATCTATTTGCCATGAAGTGATGGGACTAGATGCCATGATCTTAAGTGTTTTGAATGTTGACTTTTAAGCCAGCTTTTTCACTCTCCTCTTTCACCTTCATCAAGAGGCACTTTAGTTCCTCTTCACTTTCTGCCATTAGAGCAGTATCATCTGAGGTTGTTGATATTTCATCCTGCAGTCTTGATTGCAGCTTGTGATTCATTCAACCTGGAATTTCAAATGATATACTCTGCATGTAAGTTAAACAAGCAGGGTGACAATATACAGCCTTGATGTACTCCTTTCTCAATTTTGAATCAGTCTGTTGTTCCATGTCTGGTTCTGACTGTTGCTTCTTGACCCTCATATGTGTTTCTCAGGAGACAGGTTAAGGTGGTCTGGTACTCCTAGCTCTTCAAGAATTTTCCAGTTTGTTGTGATCCACACAGTCAAAAGCTTTAGCACAGTTAATGGGGTAGACGTTTTTATGGAATTCCCTTGCTTTCTTCACGGTCCAATGAATATTGGCAATTTGATCTCTGGTTCTTCTGCCTTTTCTAAACCCAGTTTGTACATCTGAAAGTTGTACAAACTTTCAGTTCACGTACTGCTGAAGCCTAGTTTAAAAGATTTTGAGCACTACCTTGCTAGCATGTGAAATGAGCACAATTGTCCAGTAGTTTGGGACTTCCTTGGTGGCTCAGACAGTAAAAAATCTGCCTGCCATGTGGGAGACCTGGGTTTGATCCCTAGGGTGGGATTATCCCCTGGAGAAGGAAATGGATACCCACTCCAGTATTCTTTCCTGGAGAAATCTATGGACAGAAGAGTCTGGAGGGCTAGAGTCCATACGGTCACAAAGAGTCAGACATGACTGAGTGACTAACACTTTCACTTGAACTTTTTTTAGGATTGGAATGAAAATCAACATTTTCCAGTCCTGTGGCCACTGCTGAGTTTTCCAAATTTGCTGGCATATTCAGTACAACTCTTTAATAGGATCATCTTTTAGGATCAGAAATAGCTCAGCTAGAATTCCATCACCTCCATTAGCTTTGTTCATAGTAATGCTTCCTAAGGTCCACTTGACTTCATGCTCCAGAATGTCCAGCTCTAGGTGAATGACTACGCCAACGTGGTTATCCAAATCATTAGGACCTTTTCTATACAGATCTTCTGTGTATTCTTGCCACCTCTTCTTAATCTCTTCTGCTCCTGTTAGGTCTTTATAGTTTCTATCCTTTATCATGCTCATCCTTGCATGAAATGGTCCATGATACCCCCAGTTTTCCTGAAGAGATCTTAACCTTCCCCATTCTACTGCTTTCTTCTATTTGAATTGCTCATTTAAGAAGGCCTTCTTTCTCTTCTTGCTATTCTCAGGAAGTCTGCATTGGGTATGTAGTTGTTGTGTTAGTCACTCAGTTGTGTCCAATTCTATGCAACCCCATGGACTGTAGCTCACAGGGCTCCTCTGTCCATGTAATTCTCCAGGCAAGAATACTGGAGTGGGTTGCCATTCCCTTCTCCAGGGGATCTTCCTGACCCAGGTTTTGAACCTGGGTCTCCTGCATTGCAGGTTCATTATTTACCATCTGAGCTACCAGGGAAGCCTTCAGCTGGGTGTATCTTTCCCTTATTCCCTTGCCTTTTGTTTCTCTTCCCTTTCATGGATCATAGCCTTGTCATGGTGAAGAGCCTTGCATAATTCAGTGACTCTATGAGCCATGCCACGCAGGGCCACCCAAGATGAATAAGTCATACTGAAGAGTTCTGACAAAACAGTCTACTAGAGGAGGAAATGGCAACCACTCCAGTATTCTTGCATGGAGAGCCCCATAAATAGGCAAAAATACTTCCCTGGTGGTCTGGTAGTTAAGAATCCACCAGTCAATGCAGGGAACAGGGATTTGATCCCAGATCCAGAAGATTCCACATACCACAAGGCAACTAAGCCTGTGTTCCACAACTACCAAGCTGGCGTGCAGCAACTACTGAAGCTTGTGGGTGCTAGAGCCCATGCTCCACAACAAGAGAAGCCACGGAGATGAGAAGCCAAAGCATTCCAGCTATAGAATACGCTGAAACTAGAGAAAGCCCGTGTGCAGCAACAAAGACCCAGCACAGTCAAAAATAAAATAAATTATAAATGTATATATAAAGTAACTATGGAACTGGTTTAGAAAAGAAATTTTTCAAGGAAGAATATTTTATCACTGACATTGTTTAAAATTTCTGGTACATAAAAACTGCTGGTAATGAAAACCAGACAGGATTTTAGTGAGTATATTATAGTTTAAATTCCCTACAGACAGTGAGAACATTTTTGCCTACACCCCAAGTGATATTCTCACTGCCCCATTCTTGGCATGCTGCCACTCAAGGTAAAATCTGCCCCTTCTGTCCTTGAAAATGGGCTTGCTACATTAAGTGTATTTAACCTATTTATGAGAAAGTATTTTTTAAAAGAATATTAATTGAGGACCTATTCAGTGCACAGTACTGTGCTTTGCATTTTCTACACAGAATATATGCACATGAATTTTGCTAATTACAAGTCAATCACATTTATTCATTAAAGCACTCAGCAGGATTTTGAAAGCTATTTTGTTAGCAGGTATTATGTATACTTAAATTTTTAAATAATTATCACATAAATTCATATATATTTCATTTTTCAAGCTTTTCATTGACTCAGATTGGCTTTCTCCCTGTGTGTTCCCAATAAGTGAGGCTGCATCCCAAATTAACATGCAGCAGAGGTTTTAAAATATTAACATTTACATAAACATTAACAACGTAAAATCTCTTGATATTATTTAAATTTCAAAAATCACATGGCAACAGAATTCACATTCTACTTTTTCAAGCAACTACCTCAAGAGAACAAATTTTAACTCTAATAGCAATCTTTTTCAGACATTCATAGGATCAACGTAATCTCCAGTCTGCCTTCTCCTAATCTTGCAGCTGCATACATGCACAATTTTTCTGATTATGTGATTCTGGTACTCTTGAAAAGACAGTCTTTTTAAATAAAAGAAAATCTGACTTACCTCAAAAGATATTTTGGTATGGAAGAGCATGGTAATTACAGCCACATTAGAAGTAGATATATCTGGCAAGAAAGTGACACACAAGCCTTAAAACTACAGTTAATTTCTTCTATTTCTGCTGTATAGGTCCTATTTTCCTCTTGCTGTGGGGTTCCATCACCCACAAAATCCCTTCTCTAGTCACCTACATTCTACTGAAGCGGTACCTATCCTATTTATAGCTCCAGTGTTCCTCAACCTCTCCGGTCGATAAGCATCACCTGGGGTGGTTAAAAATAAAAATAACAGGCCACACTTGTGTCGATTCAATTTTAATGGATTTGAGGGGAGCCTCCAGAATCTGATTTTAATCAAGCATCCTCAAGAGATTCCTATAGACACATTTAAGAATAAGCTAAAGAGGCCTGCCAGAGTTCTTCAGGGTTCCTCCAAATTGATCACCCTCAGGGGCTAATCCTCCTACAGGTATTAGAACTTAGAAATTTGAAAATAGAGCAGGAAAAGTTTGGAGAAAGCAGAATAGCATCTTGTCTACATAACTGATTTGGGTTTTCAACATCCCTAAAGACTTGGTGGGGGCGGGGGCAGTTTAGTTTGGGTAGGTGATATGAAGTACACACCACCAGGGTCAGCATAGAGCTGATAAATGACAGGTGTTAGGGGATTCTTTTGGACTACAAACTACCACATAGAATAGGTGCACCTACATTTTCCATGAACTCAGATTACCAAAAAAAAAAAAAAAAGCAGCACATTTAAAAGACCCAGGTAAAAGATATTAGCATATAATTCCCACAGTTTTCTCTCTCTAGAGGGTCTTCAATGATAGCTGTTATAGGAAAAAAGTTCCCTTGAAGTAGTATTACACCTGAACGTAAAACTGGTGTTAGACTACAAAGATTCCAGGCAAACCAAAGTGGTGTTCCAATTTTTCTGTCTGAAAGTTTCAAAACACGTGTCCTACTGTTTCAACTAGCATTGTAACTGGACACTTTTAATCAAGCCTTTGGAGTTCTACTAAGTGTGTGGCGGGGTGCAGAACGGGGGTGGAAAAGAACATGAACAAGCTATGCCAAGGCTACTTTTTCTTACACTTTTTCAAGTGTCCTTGAAATGTTGCCACCACCTGTCAGAAAACTACCCATTCCCCATCCCATCCATCCTCCCAACTTTTCCAGACTCATCCCCACTTTCTCTTTTCAAGTCTATATTAAATGGAGAAGAAAAATCCTCTGGCGACTCAGGTAGCTTCTACAAATGTCACCTCCAAGGGCTTTGTGTTCCTCTTAAATTCCATTAGAGTTGGGTTAAAGATAAGGCAATGGCACCCCACTCCAGTACTCTTGCATGGAAAATCCCATGGATGGAGAAGCCTGGTAGGCTGCAGTCCATGGGGTCCCAGAGTCAGACATGACTGAGCGGCTTCACTTTCACTTTTCACTTTCATGCACTGGAGAAGGAAACGGCAACCCACTCCAGTGTTCTTGCCTGGAGAATCCCAGGGACGGGGGAGCCTGGTAGGCTGCCGTCTATGGGGTCACACAGAGTCGGACACGACTGAAGTGACTTACCTTACCTTAAAGATGAGGGAGGACCTGAAGAAGGAATTTTACTTATTTCCCAACTTACCAAAAAGATACACATTCTTGATCTAGATATTTCTTTGTCTAATAAACGTATAATCCAAGCCCCTGGGGCAATTCTGTGACCTGGGTTTTGAAGCCTTTCAACTCCACAATTTCCAACTTTTAGCTAGAAAAGCTGAGGTGGCAAGAAGAAGAGACAGGGATGACTAGACTAAGACATTCCTGCTTATTAAACAGGCCTAACCAAAACAAACAACAAAACCTTTGTAAGAGGTATGAGAACCAAAATCAAGGCTGTCTGTAGAGCTAGAGCTCACCCTAGAACTTGGTGGTCTAGAAGACAGAGTTTGCGATCTTTTCAAGTACTTTAGCAAAACTCTCGGGACTCTACTGGAAAATGGCTAGATTTTTAGCATGAATTGAGACTACAAGAGACAAGAGCTACTCTGACTCCAGAAGGTGCTTAAGTGATTGTATTATTCCACTGTTCACAGCAGCCCGTACAGACATCGGAAACAGGGAGGATGTAAGAACTTAAATCTATAGTCTTCTGGGTGCACCCAGATCAGATCAGATCAGATCAGTCGCTCAGTCGTGTCCGACTCTTTGCGACCCCATGAATCGCGCAGCACGCCAGGCCTCCCTGTCCATCACCAACTCCCGGAGGTCACTCAGACTCACATCCATCGAGTCAGTGATGCCATCCAGCCATCTCATCCTCTGTCGTCCCCTTCTCCTCCCGCCCCCAATCCCTCCCAGCATCAGAGTCTTCTCCAAGAGTCCTCAGCAAAGCCATTTACCACACCCGCTAACCAACAGCCACTGTCCTAAAGCAAGCATTCTCCACGGGGAAGATGTTTTACCTCCTAAGGGTGAGATCTTACTCCTTTTATGTGTAAAACACGATACATGTATGGTACATAAGCAGCTATGTGGTATATGAACGGTATCAGAATTTCATGGCGTCGAGGAAGAAGAGATTGATGAGCAAAACGTTTTAAAAGGCTTTTCTTAAGAGAACGATAATGAAAAGGAAAAAAAAAAGGTTGAGAAACACTGACCTACAAGGGTCTCGAGGTCAACTATGAAATGAAAATCCTGACAAGTAATTTTTTCCCCAGACAGCAGCCTGACTGGTTCGACCTCGGCCAGAAAGGGATTCATCAAAGCTCAAAGGGCAATCCATGCCCGCCGTTCGCTGCCTCACCACCCGGGTGCCGTGTGTGGATGTAACCAACGGCTGGCAAAGAGCTTTGGAAACTGCAAAGCGCTGCACCAAAGCCAGAGAAGGTTTCTATTCTCGGTTGCACGAAATACTGCGAATAGGGCCCCCTCACTTGTTGCTTCCCAGCCCTTCTACCTCAGACCTCCTCTCCACGACCCCTTCCTGATTCCACACGCGCACGCGCAGCCCCCCACACACCCGACACGTCCTCGCGACCCCCTCACCCACGCCACGAAACCTGCGCGCTCCGTTCGGGCCCAGGCGCGAGCCGCGTCCCCAGCCCCCGCCCGCTGCCCGGTTCCCGCCGCCCGCCCGGTTCCCGCCGCCCGCCGGACCCGCCGAGGCTGCCGGTTTCCTAGACAGCCGCGCGGCCGCTCCGCAGCCGCCTGGGCGCGCGCGCCGAAAGAGGAGGCGAGGGCGCAGGCGCGGGTCCGGTCCTGCCGCCGGCGCGGGGCCGCGCGCGCGCCCCCGAGCGCGGTGGGCGGAGGAGCGGAGGAAGCCGCGGGGCCGCGAGGGGGCGGGGGGCGGAGAGGGGAGCCCCGGGAGCGCGAGCCGCGGCCGGCGCCGCTGCAGAGCCGAGCGAATCCCCGGCCCCGGCAGCAGGTATGTGTCCCCGCAGCTGGCCGTGGCCGGGGCTTCCCCTGCCACGCTGCCCGGGTCCTGTGGCCGGGGCGGGGGTGGGAGCCGGTCAGGGTTTGCAGGGTACGTGCCCGGGAGGGCTGGGATCTTACCACTGACCTTCATCCCCTCTGGCCGGGGTAGCAAGGCTAGGGTGCCTGGGGCAGCCCAAGGCTTCAGCTCCAGCCTGGAGATCTGCTTCTTGTCACATGCTTCTTATTTATTTTTGCAAACTGCCCTGGTTCGGGTCCAGCTGCAGATGCCTTACCTCCCATTCTTTGCCTCCGTGTGCCATCTTGCATTTATTAATAAAACATGCAAGCTGGGGGTGGGGGGGGGCTTGCTGCTGGGGGGAAATCCCATTGCAGTATAACAAGCGAGCGCCTGTTTTCGGTTTTCGAGTGTGGTATTGAGGTGGAAATCCCATACCCCAGGGATTTGTGGCTTGGTTGGTCGTAACCGCTTCCTAGTGGGCTTCCCCCATTTGTCTGGAGGCGCCACAGCAGCAGAATGGACTGGCAAGAAAGGATGGTGGTTTTTCACTGTCAGGCCAGAATCCCGTTCTAGGGACAGGTGCAAGCTACGGCAGACAGTTCCCTGCTTGCTAACTTGCCAGGGTGGCTTAAAACCAGAAAATTGTTTCCCTTGATTGCCGAGAGGAGGCCTTGAACAGAATCCCTGAGACTTGCATACTCAAACTCATTAAGGTTTTGCATCTGAGGATGACTAAAGCTTGCCACCTGTTGGAAGTTAGACCCCATGAAATTCCCTGTAATCTAGCCCACCAATCCCTGTTTCAGACACTAATACTGAGATAGCAATAGGCCCATATTGATTCCTAATGTATTCTTTAATACTGCTTGGCTTTTGTCTCTTTTAAAATAAAACCTGACTATGATTTGATGCCCCACATGTTATAGATTGAAATGAGATGATTTGTTTATATTCCATACACATATAACATCATATCCTAAAGACTAAATTTCTCTTCAGTTACCTATTTCCCCAGCTTTTCACCTTGCTTCAAGAAACAGTTCCAAAAGTGGGATGTACTAAACTACCTTTTTTTCCCCCTTGAAATGCTATGGTGAAAAAATAGCAAAAGCTAGAAGTATAGAATAAAAATGGTTATCGCAAGATGTTTGGATATGGCAACAGGACTATAATTGCTTCTAAAATATATGGTAGAGTGCCACATTTTATCATGAGAACACATTTTTTTTAATGGTCATATATACCAGATTCTGAGTTACAAGCTATTGGTGCATGATCTCATTTAATCTTCATAACAAACTTATCTCCATGTTGAACACGAAGAGGCTAAGACTTAAGTTAGCTAACTTGCTCAAGGTCACACAGTCAGGGACAGGATAAGGATACAAACTCTAGTGCATCTGATTGCTGGGGAAGGGGGGTGGTTAGTGCATGGGTAAGGGGGTGGGAGTAATGTTTAACCCTGGTACTGCCACTCCATCTACATTTTCATTAAGATCAAAGCTTGTGAATGAACATACAGGCTTGGATCTGATTTTCCATTTCATAGATTCAATTCAACCTTTGTGACTTTCCAGTAATAGAAACTATTGTTTCAGAATGGATTTGTGTGGAATTTTTTAAGGTGGCACTGAGCCTATAAACATGGATTTGAGACATGTTTCTTAGACTTGCAGAGAATGCACTTATGGTTGCCAGATGGGGGGTGGATGGAGGGAAGGGATAGTTAGGGAGTTTGGGATGGACATGTGCACACTGCTGTATTTAAAATGGACAACCAACAAGGACCTACTGTATAGCATATGGAACTCTGCTCAGTGTTATGTGGCAGCCTGGATGGGAGGGGGTTAGGGGGAGAATTGATACATGTATATGTATGGCTGAATCCCTTCACTGTTCACCTCAAACTATCACATTGTTAATCGACTATAGCCCAGTACAAAATAAAAACTTAAAAAAAATTTTTTAAAGACGTGTTTCTGTTCAACTCTCCCAAAACAGTTTCAAAAAGTTGTTTCCCTTCACATTTAAATCTATAAAATGTATATGCATCAGGTAGAATGAATCATTCACATTTCTCATGGTCACATTCCAGTCCTATCTTCTCCCTACACAGCACACCATTTTCTGGTCTCATGCCAGTCATTAAAACATTGACACACTTGTGTGAATGTGCCTTAACCAGGTGAAGAAATCTGTGCAAGCTCTAGACCATAATCCAGTCTCTCTGTAATTGTAACAGCTCTTCATTAGAAAAATCTTGGAATTTGTACATTTAACAATGGATGTAAATTTAATATTTTTATATAAATGCATTATTATAATGCAGGTATTAGATCTTGTTACACATTCTTAACAGTTTTCACTGTAGTTGCATCGATGGGAAATTCATCCAGGGGGGCTACAAAGTTTTATACTCAGGTCACATATTTGAGAGGGTGGTGAGAAAAGTATAGATAAGCATCAGGGATTATTCGAAAATTATATCCCATGGAAGTTACAGCTTTAATGTTAAATTGGTGAGTAATATTAGGTCAGAAATAAAAGACTCTCTTGTAAATTCTATAAGCTCTGTTTTCTTTCTTGGGCAATATGACTGGTTTTAGGACATCATGATGTTACTTTTTTCGTTATACTGTATTCTGTTGATAGTAAAGCAATTTGCTACAACCATTTTGCTTCACGGAAGTGACTTGTTTTTGGAAGCACACAGCCCTGGTGCTTATGGAAATGCTGAGGTAGAGCCTTTCTGCCCTGGGGATTTCCAGTTTCTGATCAGATAAACTCAAGAAAAGTCCTGATGTTACTGAGGGGGAAGTGGAAAGCAAAGAGAGGCATTGTTTGATTCTGGGGAGTAAATGGGTTTTCTGATGGGGAGCACCTCTATCTTCTACAGTCGGTTGTCTCATAATTAAAAAGCATCCAAGAAGTCCACTTTCTTCTATTCAAGCAGGATTTTATTTACTGCAGGGCTGAGCCCCCTTTTTTGGTGCAGTGGTCAATTTGAGGAACATTAAAATGTTTCTGACTACATATTTGTTTTCCTGAAACATATGTTTACACTGGGAAAAACCATATGGGCAACTATGAATGCCTAAGTGTTTTTTTTTTTTTTTTCCCTTCACCGAGGATTTTTTTTTCTTTTTTTGGAAGCAACTAAAATTTTTCCAAGCTATATAACTAACATGCATTGCAGTGACTTATTGTAATGCACATTTTAATGTATTGTTGAGTAAGACACTGGAAACTGGCTTATTGTCTTTCCTTGACTGACCTTGTAGGCTACTTACTTGTGAAATGTTTTGTTTTCGTACACTTAACTTAGTATTCTCTAAAATGAGATATTTGTTTCTGTGTCAGCAATCTGGAATCACAAAAGTTCACAGTCAGTTTACTCTGAAATACTCGATTTTCACCAGTCGTCTTTTTCTCTCCTTGGTGGAAGCTATAGCAAGGGTTTTAATTTTATTTAGAAAGTAGTTCACAACCTGCTACTTAATCCATCCCCTTTCCAAACTGAACCAGAGTTCACAAATGCTGGCCAGGCACACCCACCATAGGAATTTCTCTAATAGTCCTGGTCTGTTGAGAGACCTAGACCTTTGGTTGACCTTGTATGCACTCAGTTGCCCCATAAGGAAGATGTAAGCGTTCCTAAAGTGGGCTCACATCTGTGGGCTTTGGGTGCAAGGGAGGATGGAGGCTGCTTATAGGAAAGGGCCAGGAAATCAGTTCTCCTGTACCAACATTAGTATCTGTTGTGATTTCTACTTGCAAATATGTATGTGTTGTAAAATGTTCAACCATTACATAAATATAGAAGGTAGAGGTCCATGGTTAGAATCTTTGATAGTCTTATACCTTCATGAGACCACCGTTAATAGTTTGGTATGGATTTCTCTGGATTTTTTTAATGCGGATACTAAAACGTTATCCATGGGGTCGCGCAGAGTCAGACACGACTGAAGCGACTTGGCATGCATGCATGGCATAAAATGTTACTGTTCACCAACAATACTATACATAGATGCATACTGCTTTGCAGTTTCTTTTCTTGCACTTGGCAGTATACTTTGAACCTCTAGAGAGCCCTTGAATGGCATACTTCTAGACACGGCCACAATGGGAGCTAGATGAGAGGAGCCCTGTAACCAGGGCTGGAGGAAGGGAACTGATGTGTGCTGTGTCCCGCCATAGGTAGTTTCACATTCGTGTCTCCTTTAGCCCTTTGCAAGGACCCTTTGTGGTCAACTCTAGGTTAGAAGAGAAGAGTCCGAGGTACATGACATAAGGAGTGGAGGCTGAGGTTCAGGCCCTGGCCAGTATGGCTCAGAATCTGGGCCTTTTCCTCCTCCTCACTCACACTGCAGGATGGAGAGTGCCTCCCACCCTCCTCTGCCTCTGCCTGTCCACCCAAGCCCCCCTTGCTGCTCCTGCTGCCTCAGAGCCTTAGCACTATTGCCTCCCTCTCCTGGACCATGCTTCCTGCAGATTCCTGCATGGTTTGCTCCCTCACCTCTTTTTGGCTCTGCTCAAAGTCTCATCACTCCTTTAAAACTATACACCCTCCCACAAGCATTCCCATCCCTCCTCCTGCTTTGCTTTTATCCACAGCCCCTCCAAACACTATAAAAATCAGCCCCAGGGAGTGAACGCTCCAGAGCACAGGGATTTTGTCTATTTTGTTCACTCCCCTAACCCTGATGCTGTGGAAAAGAACTGACAAGTCACCTTGGCATCCTTGAGTCTTTCCAACCTCCCACACTTCTTGTTTTCTTGTAGCCCTTACAGTTCCCCGTCGTGAGCAGTGAAACCTCTCAAATGCAAAGGCTGTATATGTGTTGGGGGTGGGGGAGAATAACAAGGAAAGTGGAGAAGAATCAGGGGAGATCTTGTCTTACTTTTGCTGTTGGCAAAAGAGTAACCTCCCAAACAGAGTCAGCCCTTGGGAAGATGAAAAGAAAGTCTCCTGAGGGCTGCAGTGTATAACAAGGAAGCAAAAGGTACATGGGCAGATGGCTTGGGATGGAAAGGAGACCTGTGTGGGTTCCCTTCTATTTGGAGTGCAGAATGATTTTGAAGACTTCCAAAGAAGGATGCTCTAGATTCCACCAGCTTTCCCATGGCCTGAGTCACTAGAAAGGAAAAGGAATCTGTGGACATTCATACAGGCAGGTTAATCATGGCACTACCAGCTTCATCTTCTTTTTATTTTTTAAGGTTGAATACCTGTTGGTGTCTTTCCTGCTTAAGCCAGGGTGTGAAAGTTCATTGCCAAAGCATTTATCTCATGACTCTGAGTTTTGCAGAAAACGTATCCCAACAGCATCCCAGCCTGAGATTATTTTGGTCCCAGCAGTCTCAGACTCCGAGTTACCATTCATTCATCTATTGTTTGCAGTAGTTCTTGGGCAGCAGCAAAATGATGGGCATCTGGGACACGAACGTGACTCAGAACACTACAGAACTGAGTACACTGGAGCGCCAGAGGGAGGGAATGGCTATGGGATGAAGTCTCGGTGGAGCCTCTCCTCAGCCACAGGGAAGCCTCCTTCTCCTTCTCTCCTCCTCAGTGCCTTTAATTGCTGCCCTAGGCGGTCCGAATTATCTACCAGGAGAGAATTCCCCTCCAAGAAAATGCAGCCTGCCTGAAACTGCTTTTGATTTGTAATGGAAACTACTCAGTAGCTAGGACAGGGCCGATAACTCGGGCTCCCACAGCTCATTAAAACAAAGAATTTTAATAAGTATTTCTGCCCTTTGCAGCCCAGGTTTTTGGAAGTGCATTCTGCTATCAGGCAGCTCTTCTCTGAATTTCAGCCTCAAGCCATAACACATGCAGTGCTTTCTGCTTCTCTTGGCTTGAACTAAGTCTGAAGCGAGTTATTTCATCCGTGATTTTCTGACAGTCTCCCTTTCCCAGTTACAGAATTGCCATCAGGTCCAGCCGATGCAATATAGAAATAAGGTTAAGTAACCTTTCTCCCATAATGATTTCCCTTCAAACAGTTAAATCTTTGATTTTACCTGAATTTGATGCAGCTTAAAAAAAAAAAAAAATTTCTGTGACACTTGCTAATTCTCCTTTAACCATGGCTACTGAAATGTATTAGTTATACCCTTCAAAACAAAAGAACAAGGTGAAATATATTGTAATTGTGTTCCATTGTTTGGGAGCATAGCTTCAAAAGAAAAGCCTGGAAGAGTCTCTTTCATTTCTCCCTGTCCTTTGATTATCAGTTTCTACCAGGGACTCTGCATTTTCACTCCCCACTTACCGGGAACCCCTGTCCCCACCCTTCTACGGAACAGAACTCTTAAAGGTCACCCCTGATTGCCTAATCACAAATCCAATGGCCCTTTCTCAGATTTCGTTCCTGATGGCTCAGCAACATCTGACCCCATTGACTTCCACTCCTTGAACTGCTCCCTGCTGGCAGCGTCTTCCTAACCTGTCTGATCTTTCCTCAGCTCTCAACCTTCCCGTTCTATCAAGAGGCAGCCCTGAGAAGAAATTAGAGTGTGGGCTCTGCCCAGGGGGTGAATCCTGGCTCTAGCTCTTCCTAGTTGTGTGACTTTGCACAAATGATTTAATAACCCCATGCCTCAGTTTCCTCATCAGTCAAATGGGAAGAAGAGTAGCTTTGTCATAAGGCTGTCAGGAAGAAGATGAAATGAGTGTGCCTGGTAAACAGCAAGCACTCAGTAAATGTCACCTTTTATCCCTGTAACTTCCTGTTTGAGTGCCTTCAGAGTCTCTAGCTGCGGGATAAAACTGTAACTTTAGCACCTGATTAGTTTGCTCTCTGCCCCAACCCTTTCCAGAGTGTGCCCACTTCCTAGCCTTTGCTCTGATCCTCCTTCCCCCGCTAGAGGAAGGGAAGAGAGCTGAACGCTGTGCCTGCCCGGAGGCTCTGAGCACAGACCGCCTTATAATGAAAGACATCCTCCCTTGGGCACCGAGCCTATCTCTCTCAGGCAGATTATAAATTACTTAAGGACACCAGCTGTGATTTATACTCTTAAAAAATATTGCCTCAGCATTTAGCGCTGTACTTTACACATAGTAGGAATTTAACTCATATCTTTGAACTGCCAGAACTTTATACGTTTCCTTGGCCCTCGCAAAATCCTTTTTCCTCCTACACTGAAACACCTATTGATCGGTCCTAAAGCCCATGTAAGCTTTATATGGAGAGATTGACTCGACACCACAGAGCGAGTTAACCACCTCAACCTTTTTGGAATGAGGAGGGATATACAGAAATCATTAAAATAATAGGAGCACAGGGAGTTATTTAATGCTTTTTAAAAGGAGTTTGAAATCCTACCAACCCATGAAGCTGTTAGGATTTTATAAAGTGGAGTTTTTTTCTGTCCTCCTGCCATCCATCCCAAGTAAAATGAGCTCTGAGGGTTTAAGTGGCAAATCTTTAGACCTCGTCACAGGCCTGCTCCTGAGCCACTGTGTTCTAGTCCTGTTTTCTTTCCCCTTACTATGCAGGTGAAGAGGACAGTGAAGTTGAATGAAGATCAGAGGAGGGGCTGCCTACTTTTAAAAAAATTAATCCTGTTCCTGACATTCTGTTGGCATGGCAGATACCCCATCAGTTTCTGCTGTGTCTCTGAGGTCATGTATAGTCATAGAGTTGTGCTGCCAGTAGACGTTTCCCCTCTCTTACCCTGGCAGCCTTACAGACCATGTTCTTTGCATCTTCAGATCTGTAGCAGGGTTTTTCAGCTTCAGCTTTATTGACATGTGGGGCTGGATAACTTTGTTGTAGGGGAGCTGTCCTGTGCACTGTTTAGTAGCATCCTGGGCCTCTACCTACTAGATGCCAGTTGTGATGACCAAAAAATGTCTCTACATATTGCCAGATGCCCCCCTGGGAATCTTTGGCATCTCTCTGTTGAGAACCATTGCTCTATAGGATCAAACACGGAAACTCAGCATCTTACCATTTGGTAAGAATACCAGAATTTGGACAGTTGGGGGCAATTGAAGGTGAAGACTTTAATAGCTGTGAAACGTGAATTTGTGTTTGAAATTACTAACACAGGGAAAATTTAGTGTTATAAGCAGTTATAGATTTTGTCATAAATAAGAAGTAAACAAATAAAGTCGTTATAGAAGTTGAGACCATTTTACCCCTAATGGTCTTGGATCTGAATACAACTCCTCATTCTAGGGCTGTTTCAACCATCCATGGAATATTTTTGTTGGAATTGTATTTAAGGCCTTTGGCAGTGAGTATATAATTGTATTTAGGCCTTTGACAATAAGTATATTAAACCAAAAATAATTAATATTTCTGGAGAAATCGTGGTTAATTACCATTGGAGAAAATTATATTTGACCCAAGGTTGGCTGGCTCGCTTCACCAGGGGCTGCTTCTAACCACAAAGATGCTTGAAAACAGCACTTGCAGGTGCTTCAGGGATGAAGGAGGAATGACAAGGCATTTTGGGCTTTGGTGAAGGGCCACAATAGATCAGTACTGTCCATGGCAGTCAGAAAATGTAACTGTATACGTATGATTTGAAACCCAACTCCAATTGACAGTCACCATTGTGTTCTTTCTAAAGACAGTAGCTACTTTTCATGTCACGCCCCCAAACTGAAAGTAACAGTAAATATACTGCTTTCTGAAAAACATTAAGGCTCCAGCCTCAGAAGATACCTGCTTTGGCCAGAGATCACCTTTGGTGTGTTAATTTCCTTTGAAAAGGAAACGCATATACAGAAGACCCCAAGATGCTCAGTACCCAAGAGTTGAGAAATGAGCCTTGTGCAATGTCTTGAATCAAGGAAGCCAGTAGACTAACTGATGCCATGGATAACTGTGAGCATCTTCAATGTTCCAGACTTGTGCTAACAGGTGGAAGGAACTCCAAATGTCATGTCAGTGCTGTGAGGTGAACTGTGTTCCCCCAAAATGCATATGATGAAATCATAACCCCCAGTGTGGTTGTTTGTGGAGAAAGAATCTTGAGGAAATAATTAAGAGTTCAGTTCAGTCACTCAGTGGTGTCCGACTCTTTGCGACCCCATGAATCGCAGCACACCAGGCCTCCCTGTCCATCACCAACTCCCGGAGTTCACTCAGACTCACGTCCATTGAGTCAGGGATGCCATCCAGCCATCTCATCCTCTGTCGTCCCCTTCTCCTCCTGCCCTCAATCCCTCCCAGCATCAGAGTCTTCTCCAATGAGTCAACTCTTCGCATGAGGTGGCCAAAGTACTGGCGTTTCAGCTTTAGCATCATTCCTTCCAAAGAAATCCCAGGGCTGATCTCCTTCAGAATGGACTGTTTGGATCTCCTTGCAGTCCAGGGGACTCTCAAGAGTCTTCTCCAACACCACACTTCAAAAACATCAATTCTATGGTGCTCAGCTTTCTTCACAGTCCAACTCTCACATCCATACATGACCACTGGAAAAAACCATAGCCTTGTCTAGCCAGACCTTTGTTGGCAAAGTAATGTCTCTGCTTTTGAATATGCTGTCTAGGTTGGTCATAACTTTCCTTCCAAGGAGTAAGTGTCTTTTAATTTCATGGCTGCAGTCACCATCTGCAGTGATTTTGGAGCCCAAAAAAATAAAGTCTTACTGTTTACACTGTTTCCCCATCTATTTCCCATGTAGTGATGGGACCAGATGCCATGATCTTCGTTTTCTGAATGTTGAGCTTTAAGCCAACTTCTTCAGTCTCCTCTTTCACTTTCATCAAGAGGCTTTTTAGTTCCTCTTCACTTTCTGCCATAAGGGTGGTGTCATCTGCATATCTGAGGTTACTGATATTTCTCCCAGCAATCTTGATTCCAGCTTGTGCTTCTTCCAGTCCAGCGTTTCTCATGATGTACTCTGCATAGAAGTTAAATAAACAGGGTGACAATATACAGCCTTGACATACTCCTTTTCCTATTTGGAACCAGTCTGTTGTTCCATGTCCAGTTCTAACTGTTGCTTCCTGACCTGCATACAGGTTTCTCAAGAGGCAGGTCAGGTGGTCTGGTATTCCCATCTCTTTCAGAATTTTCCACAGTTTATTGTGATCTACACAGTCAAAGGCTTTGGCATAGTCAATAAAGCAGAAATAGATGTTTTTCTCGAACGCTCTTGCTTTTTCCATGATCCAGTGGATGTTGGCAATTTGATCTCTGGTTCCTCTGCCTTTTCTAAAACCAGCTTGAACATCAGGAAGTTCACGGTTCACATATTGCTGAAGCCTGGCTTGGAGAATTTTGAGCATTACTTTACTGGGGTGTGAGATGAGTGCAATTGTGCGGTAGTTTGAGCATTCTTTGGCATTGCCTTTCTTTGGGATTGGAATGAAAACTGACCTTTTCCAGTCCTGTGGCCACTGCTGAGTTTTCCAAATTTGCTGGCATATTGAGTGCAGCACTTTCACAGCATCATCTTTCAGGATTTGGAATAGCTCCACTGGAATTCCATCACCTCCACTAGCTTTGTTCATAGTGATGCTTTCTAAGGCCCACTTGACTTCACATTCCAGGATGTCTGGCTCTAGGTCAGTGATCACACCATCATGATTATCTGGGACATCAAGCTCTGTTTTGTACAGTTCTTCTGTGTATTCTTGCCACCTCTTCTTCTATCTTCTGCTTCTGTTAGGTCCATACCTTTTCTGTCCTTTATTGAGCCCATCTTTGCATGAAATGTTCCCTTTCTCTAGTCTTTCCCATTCTGTTGTTTTCCTCTATTTCTTTGCATTGATCGCTAAGGAAGGCTTTCTTATCTCTTCTTGCTATTCTTTGGAACTCTGCATTCAGATGCTTATATCTTTCCTTTTCTCCTTTGCTTTTTGCTTCTCTTCTTTTCACAGCTATTTGTAAGGCCTTCCCAGATAGCCATTTTGCTTTTTTGCATTTCTTTTCCATGGGGATGGTCTTGATCCCTGTCTCCTGGACAATGTCACAAACCTCATTCCATAGATCATCTGGCACTCTATCTATCAGATCTAGGCCCTTAAATCTATTTCTCACTTCCACTGTATAATCATAAGGGATTTGATTTAGGTCATACCTGAATGGTCTGGTGGTTTTCCCTACTTTCTTCAATTTAAGTCTGAATTTGGTAATAAGGAGTTCATGATCTGAGCCACAGTCAGCTCCTGGTCTTGTTTTTGCTGATTGTATAGAGCTTCTCCATCTTTGGCTGCAAAGAATATAATCAATCTGATTTTGGTGTTGACCATCTGGTGATGTCCATGCGTAGAGTCTTCTCTTGTGCTGTTGGAAGAGGGTGTTTCCTATAACCAGTGCATTTTCTTGGCAAAACTCTATTAGCCTTTGCCCTGCTTCATTCCGTACTCCAAGGCCAAATTTGCCTGTTACTCCAGGTGTTTCTTGACTTTCTACTGAATCAGTGATGCCATCCAACCATCTCATCCTTATCTCTAGAACCCATCACTCCTCATAGGCCTTGTGCTTGCCCTGTTTAGCTCAACATTGCTGTGAGGATCAGTGAGATGGTACAAAAAATGACAGTTTAAGTTCTAAACTACAAAATGCTCAACTCAGATTTTGCCTAGGACGCAGAAATCTGGGCTTCCTTGGGAGCTCAGCTGGTAAAGAATCTGTCTGCAATGCAGGAGACCCCGGTTTGATTCCTGGGTTGGGAAGATCCTCTGGAGAAGGGATAAGCTACCCACTCCAGTATTCTTGGGTTTCCCTGGTGGCTCAGACAGTACAGAATCTGCCTGCATGTGGGAGACCTGGGTTCAATCCCTGGGTTGGGAAGATCCCCTTGTCATCTGAATTAAATTCACCCATTCCTGTCCATTTTAGTTCACTGATTCCTAAAATGTTGACATTCACTCTTGCCATTGCCTGCTTGAGCAGATCCAGTTCACCTTAATTCATGGATCTACCATTCCAGGTTACTTTGCAATATTGTTCTTCACAGAATCAGACTTTACTTTCACTACTGGACACATCCACAACCAAGTGTCTTTTACACTTTGGCCCAGCTGCTTCATTCTTTCTGGAGCTATATCTCTGCTCTTCCCCAGTAGCATATTGGACACCTACCAACCTGGGGGGGCTCATCTTCCTGTGTCGTATCTTTTTGCCTTTTCATACAATTCATGGGGTTCTCAAGGCAAGAATACTGAGGTGGTTTGCCATTCCTTTCTCCAGTGGACCATGTTTTGTCGGGACTGTCAACCATGACTGGTCCATCTTGGGTGGCCCTGCATGGCATGGCTCATAGCTTCACTGAGTTATACAAGACTGTGATGCGTGTGTTCATTTTGATTAGCTTTCTTTGATTGTGGTGAGGCGATCAAGATGGCGGAGCAGAAGGATATGTGTTTATCTTCTCTTTTACAAAGGTCAAGAAAGAGTCAATTCCTTGGTTCTGTTTGGCTGAAGTATGATAATGTTTTGCTCCCACAGATTTTGCATACGACTCTGCTTCTTGAATGAAAACACATCTCTCCTTCTCCAAGTCTAGTTTATTACCTGTATGTGTGTTAGTCACTCAGTTGTCTCTGACTCTTTGCGATCCCATAGCCTATAGCCTGCCAGGCTCCTCTGCCCATGGAATTCTCCAGGCAAGAATACTGGAGTGGGTTGCCATTCCCTTCTCCAGGAGTTCTTCCCAACCTAGGGATCGAGCCTGGGTCTCCTGCACTGTAGGCAGATTCTTTACGGTCTGAGCCACAACATAGATGCCTACTATACATAAACAGATTTCATTTCCCAACATTTTCCATAATTATTTCACCCAGTTTTTAACCTTCTGAAAAGAATCTTCATCTGTTATATCATAAACTAAAATAGTTCCATTTGAATCTCTGTAGCAAATTGGACCCAATGCATGGAATCTCTTTTGACCTGCTGTATACCATATAGCAAGATTTATTTTCTTACCAGTATTTAACTTCTAAAAGTGGTGGTCTAGGTTTGTCTTGCTGCGCAGGAATGTCATCAGAGGCTAGAATTCCGTTTAGCATTTTGTTTCTCATGGTCATGAGCACATGCTTCACTTCTAGGCATTTCATGTGTATTCCAGGCAGGAAGAAGGAGAGGGACAAAGGTGAAGTAAAAAAGCTTTTTCCTGTCCAGGTTTTACCTTCATACTGGGGAAGGGACTTCTTGTTTTATTAATCAGGACTATATCACATTACCACTTCTTAATGCAAAGGTGTCTGGGAGTTCAAGTGTTTTGCTTTCTAGCCTCTACTGTAGAGGGAGAAAAGGGTTGAATGGGGCTTGTGAGCCAAGTTAAGGTAATTATCACAGAAAACATGACATCTCTGTCGAATCATCGGGGGCTAGAGAGCCAGGCTCAGAATATAATCAAGGTGGCCAGGCACAGCTCAAAGGCACTGGGCACTGCTGTACTAGTCTGGGCTGATCACTTCCAGTCAACATTCATGCCATACCCGTGGACTCTCATTCCACCAGTTACACTTTTGCACTTAATTACACTTAATTCTTATTAAGGATTCAAAGTCCATGGATGAAACTGAGTCACATTTCCATGCTGTAATATATAGGAAGGGTAGGGAGTGAGACTGTATGGCCTCCTCTTGGGCTTCCATAATGGCCAAAGGGGGAATCTGCCCACCGCCCATCTTGTAATTCCTCCAACAGAGATGATGCTACAACACTATGCAGCCAAAAATGACAAATAGTGACCATCCCCCTATTTTATAGATGGGGAACCCAGAGTTCAGAAGGAGGAAAGAGCTCAGTCTATACCACTGAGTGGGTGAAAGGCAGAGGCAGGATTTTATCTTATCCTGATGCCCTGAGTCTGCTTGGTCCCAGAGAAGCAGTTCCCCTTAGAGTCTTCTCAAAATCTTTGACGTTCCCTATGATGAGGGAGGGTTGTCTTTGGAGGCAGTCCCTCCAGTCCGTAGGTAATTCCTTCTCTCCCTGTAGGATCTTCCCAACAACTGCTTCTTCTTTGTCTTCCTTTCCAAAAGTAAGAACAAACTTACTGACACTTAGGACTCCCATAAGACAATATTGAATGGAATTTTTTTTTTTTAAATGAAAATACTATGTGGTAAGTACCGTACACTTCTGAAGAGGTATAGCTAGGCAAAACCCCTCAAGATTTATATAAAGGTGGATAAACTTTTCTGGCTGCTATCACCCACCAGCCTGTGTGAAAAAAAGACTAGACAGGGATTTCCCTTGTGGTCCACTGGTTAAAGATCCCATGCTCCCAGGGCAGGGGTCATGGGTTCAATCCCTGGCCTGGGAACTAAGATCTATATATGGCCCACATATAGCATGGCCAAAAATAAATGAAAAAAAAAATACTCTACAAAATTAAATATATATTAAAAATAAAACATAATTCTAAAAAAAAAAAAAAAAAAGACTAGTCAAGAAGATTTGATTCACTGGGCAGAGTTTGAGGGACAGTGCAATTAGAGATGGGCAGGGAGAGCCTTGATTCCTCCCAGCCAAGGGAGAGGGCTCCCACAGCACCCTCACTTTGATGCCCCTGACTCAGATCCTGTGGAGATTCCCATAAGGCCTTTTCAGAAGCCATATCTGCATCCCAAGGTATGTTCAATCTTTGGACACCAACCCAGAGAATGCTGTCAGTTAAGGGAGCTTTACAGTCAAGTGCAAAGACTTTAGCCCCTTTACATCAATCCTTGTCAACTCCTCCACCCCTGGCCCACCACTGATCCTGGGAAGCAAGAGCAATGGAAGAAGGGAAGGAGAGAAAAGCAGATTTCATCTCCTTCCCTATTTGCAAGACCTCAAGCTGTGAGTCAGTCTGAGCCATGTGGAGAGAAAGAACTTTGAGCTAAAAGTGAGATAGAAGATTTGATTTAGACCAGATGAATTTAAAATAAAAAACAACACCTGAAAATTAGTTTTAATTGCTAAAATTAGATGGTCCTTGAAAGTGTGAGTAATTAGAAAGCTATGGAGTCTATTTGAAGACAAAGGTTGGGGAGAGATATGGCTGTTTCTAGTTGTAATCATATTCAGACTGTTGTTACTCTCCTTTTCCAAAGATAACATTCCAACTTTTGAGAAAATCCATGGGACTAAGGCATAAGGATTTCTGGAGGCGAGCCCACGCTATTCCACACACTAGGAGGGTAACTCTGGACCACTTTGTCTTCTGGGTCTTGGCATCCTCTCCCCGAATGATGGGATTGTACTTTGTGATTTAGGTATCCCAGAATAATTTCTCTACTCCTCTGAACCATGCAATGACTTAAAACAGCAGGACAAAATAATTCACATAGTGAGTTTGCTTTACAAATTGAACTCCAGTTATATTTGTTGGAAGAGTCAAGCATAGATGAATGGCATTTGGCAGGAGAAAACCTTAGTACATCCGAAACCCTTAATTATGCACGATAGGCAGCTCTGTAGCTTGGTCTATGTCAAAAGATGCCGCATTATCAAATGACACATTGTAGAGATGTGTCAGAGTTTTTGCAAGAGCTTGTTCATCTGTAGCATGATTGTCCTGTGTCAGACAGGTAGCATCCATGTTGTCACCTGAGTCTGCATTTGAAAACTTAAGTGCTCCTGTATTTAAAGTCCTCTTGTCTAGTCCCTGTGGAGATGAATCCATTGAAATTGATGACACTAAGTAGGAAGTTTAGTGATAACATATTTATTTCCAGAGTTTGTATGTAGTTAAATTTATCACCATACTAGGTATAAGTTTTGTATGCAGCTTCTCATGAATTTTATTATATATGTAATACATAAAAATCACACATAAGTTATACATATATTAGAAGCACTTTTCCTGCAAAAAGAAAATCATATGTAATCCTCCTACCCTAACAGGCTTCCCTAGTGGCTCAGACTTGGTAAAGAATCTGCTTGCAATGCAGGAAATTGGGTTTAACCCTGCTGGTTCAATCCTTGGGTTGGGAAGATCCTCTGGAGGAGGGCATGGCAACCCACTCCAGTATTCTTACCTGGAGAATCCCGTGGATAGAGGAGGCTGATGGGCTACAGTCCATGGGGTTGCAAAGAGTCGGACACAACTGGGCAACTAACACTACTCTATAAATAATTCCTATTCCCCTTTTGTGCTTATGCTTTCAGACCTGTTTTGCAAATATACAAATATTAGTGATCATTTTCTTTTTTATTATTTATTTTGGCAGAATACACATAATGTAGAATTTACCCTTTTTGGGAACTTCCCTGTCAGTCCAATGGTTAATACTCCGTACTCCCAATGCAGAGGGCATGGGTTCAATCCCTGGTCAGGAAACTAAGATCCTGCATGCTACTAGCTGTGGACAAAAAAAAAAGAATTTACCATTTTACCTATTTTGGTAAAATATGCATAACGTAGAATTTACTATTTTGACTTTTTAAATATATAGTTCAGTTACATTAAGTACATTGACAGTAAGTTCTGGATATCTGCTGAACGAAATAGAGCCTGTAATTAAGTAAATCCACATTGTTGTGCACCATCCATGTCCAGAACTCTCCTCATCTTGCAGAATCGACGCTTTGTACCTGATAAACACGAGGACTTTTTTTTTTTTTTTTACAGATGCACAACCCCACTACACACACTTTGTGTTATTGATGACACAAATTTTCTTTTTATATCTTATCTCATATTTTGAGGCATGTGTGTTCAGTTTAATAACTTACTGAAGACAACAAGGAGGCCTGTGTAACAAAAATAGGAAATAAAACTGGAAAAGAGCATTTGCAGGGCCTTGTGGACTATGGTGAGCGTTGAATTTCATGCAAAATTTACTGGGACATCTTTGTATAGTTGAGGGTGGAGGAGTTAGTTTGTCTTACTGGGCTGCCTCCTAGAGTTTGACTAGCAGGGGGTGGGAGAGAAAGCAGACAAGCAGTGGGGAGTTTCTTTCAGGTGAGAGTTGATAGTGTCATGGACCAGGTTGCCCTCAGTGGAAGCAGAGGCAAGTGGTTGGATTCTGGATATATGTGGAAGGTAGAACCAGTAGGATTTGTTGATGGATTGGATGTGGGGTGAGAGACAGAGAGGAGTCAAGGTTGACTTCAAGGTTCTGGGCTTGAGCCACCGAACGAAATTGCCATTACCTGAAGTGGAGATGGAGGAAAGTGAAAGTCGTTCAGTCGTGTCTGACTCTGTGACCCCATAGACTATGCAGTCCATGGAATTCTCCAGGCCAGAATACTGGAGTGAGAAGTCTTTCCCTTCTCCAGGGAATCTTCCCAACCCAGGGATCCAACCCAGGTCTCCCACATTGCAGGCGGGTTCTTTACCAGCTGAGCCACAAGGGAAGCCCAAGAATACTGGAGTGGGTAGTCTATCCCTTCTCCAGTGGATCTTCCCAACCCAGGAATCAAGCCAGTGTCTTCTGCATTGCAAGCGGATTCTCTACCAACTGACCTATCAGGGAAGCACGAGATGGAGGAGGAGGAGATTTTAGGTGGGGCGAAATGAGAAGTCCTGTTTCAGTCATTTTCAGTTTTACAATCTATGAGATGTCTCACTGAAGATGTCAGGTAGGCAGCTGGATATGCAAGTCTGGAGTTCAAGGGAAAGAATAGGGCCAGAGATAGCATTTTGGAGAAAGCATGTGTGAATGACATTTTTAAGTCATGAGACGGAGTGAGCTCACCTAGGCCCTGGAAGAGAGGAGAAGTGAATAAGATAAGAGGGCTGAGTTATGAGCCCTGGGGCATATCAACATTTAGAGGTCAAGAGGAGGTAGAGGACACGGTGAAGGAAACTGAGAAGGAACATCCATTGAAGGCAGAGATAAAGAGTACAAAATATTTCAAGAAAGAAGAGTGAGTGGTCCGTTGAATGTGTCTGAGAAATTGAATGGTGTATTTAGCAACATGAAGGGCATGCCTCATACTTGGGATGTGGCTCTTGTCACCAGGTTCAGTGAACTGATGATGTCAGGGGACTCCTGAATCAGGCAATTCTCCTTCCTTTCAGAGCTTCTGAGTCTTAGAGTTCTTCTGCTGCATATTCACATACATTTTGAAATTTGGGCTAATTTGTCTGTACAAATTCTTCACCAAATCCTGTCTGGGAGGAGAGGAAGACACTTTGCACCCTCTAACTTTCCTTCTTGAAAGGTCTATGCTGTCTGTCTGTCTTTCTTTGAAATCTTTAGTTGTACCACACGGCATGTGGGATCTTAGTTCCCTCATCAGCAATGGAACCCATGCCCCGTACATTGGCAGCTCTGGGTTTTAACCACTGAACCACCAGGGAAGCCCCTTTATGATATATTCCTTGATAGAAAATCACAGTCCCTGACTGTCTTAACAGCTGTCTGCATGTGTGCTTGCTCAGGCATGTCTGACTCTGTGACCCCCATGGATTATAGCCTGCCAGTCTTCTCTTGATTTCTTTAGGAAATCAAAAAGTCTATCTTGATTTCCCAGGCAAGAATACTGGAGTGGGTTGCCATTTCCTACCCCAGGGGATCTTCCTGACCCAGGAGTTGATCCCCTGTCTCCTACATCTCCAGCATTGGCAGGCGGATTCTTTACTGCTGTGCCACCTGGGAAGCTTTCTTAACAGTTACCACTTATGTAAAAGAACTTCATCTTTTAGCTGAATGTTAAACATCTCATCCTCCAGGAGACAATTATCTAATTTTCTAAATCAGTTGATCCCAAAATAAGTATTCTGTCTTCTCTTGGACCCTCCAAGCAAATAGGTGTTTTTCCCTGCCTCAGAGTAGAGAAGTCTTGTTTTAGTGTGATCTGTTCTTTAGCTCACTAGTTTTCCTTACATTCATCATCCAACAATTATTTAACAAAATTCCAACAGCATACTATACTATATGCATTGAGTCTAATTTGAGAAAAAAACTCTTAGAAAGAGTTTACTGAGTCCCTAGCAGAAGGAGAAGAGGGCATCAGAGGATGAGGTGCCTGGATGGCCTCACCGATGCAATGTACATGAATGTGGGCAAACTTAGGGAGATGGGGAAGGACAGGGAGGCCTGGCGTGCTGCAGTCAATGGGGTCTCAAAGAAGCAGACATGGCTTGGCGACTGAACAGCAACAAAGCAGAAGTGATTCCCATGGGCAGGAAGGGCAGGAAGAACTCAAAGCAAAGCAGGATTGTGAAAGGTGTGGAGGGTAAGAAAATGTCATGTCCTGGGAAAGTAGAGCATTAGCTGGGCCTCAAAAGGTGGAAAGGATTTGAACAGGTAGAGCAAAAGATAATCATGCAAGATATTTAACATCACAGTCAAAGTTAGTGCTGATTGCAGTTATTGTTATACAGACAGGTTGGCCTAAAGAGATGGTTCCTTATAAGAGATAATTCATATTGAATCATGAACCCATGAAACTCATTTACACCGGCCTGTCCTTGAGTGGCCAATGGTATAAAGATTCTAGATTACCTTTCAGAGAGATACTGATGGTCTGTAGTGGTAGTGAGGCACCTTAGAATTTAGAAATAAAATTGCCTTAATTATCTATTCATTTGCATTCATATGTGAGACACTGAAGAAATATGAAGACGGCTAGGTCCCAGTGTTCAAAAGCCTTGAATGGTGACTGCCAAACCACACCCCCCACAAACTGCAAAAGGCATTCAAACCAAGTCCCTGGAATCTGTAAGTGTTATTTTTGGTGGAGGAGGAAATGTGACTTGAGGCAGATGTGATTAAGTTAAAATTCTTGAGATCATTCTGGATTATCGGGGACACATGGAGAAGAAGAAGCGGCAGTGTGACCCAGAGGCCAAGATTGGAGTGATGAGGCCACAAGCCAAGGAACACCTGGAGTGACGAGAAGGTAGAGGAGGCCAGAACCAGAGCTTCCCCCAGAGGGAGCACAGCCCTACCAACGCATTAATTTTGGAACTTTGGCCTTAAGAACTGTGAGAGAATACATTTATACTCTTTAAAAAGAATATCTCCATGTTTGTGATACTTTGTTACAGTAGCTACAGGGAACTTAATGATATTACTTATGGTTATTAACAAATGGTATCCAGCCCCATCACTTCATGGCAAATAGAAGGAGAAAAAGTGGAAGCAGTGACAAATTTTATTTTCTTGGGCTCCAAAATCACTGCGGATGGTGACTGCAGCCATGAAATTAAAAGACACTTATTCCTTGGAGGAAAAGCTATGACAAACCTAGATAGCATATTAAAAGGCAGAGACATCACTTTGCTGACAAAGGTCCATACTATCAAAGCTATGGTTTTTCCAGTAGTCATGTACAGATATGAGAGTTGGACCATAAAGAAGGCTGGGCACCAAAGGATTGATGCTTTTATATTACGGTGCTAGCGAAGACTCTTAAGAGTCCCTTGGACAGCTAGGAGATCAAAGCAGTCAATCCTAAAGGAAATCAACCCTGAATATGCATTGGAAGGACTGAAGCTGAAACTCCAATACTTTGGCCACCTGATGCGAAGAGCCAACTCTTTGGAAAAGACCCTGAGGCTGGGAAAGATTGAAGGCAAGAGGAAAAGGGGATGACAGAGTATGAGATGGTTGCATGGCATAACCAACTCAATGGACAAGCGTCACCTGCTTTGTGATATTAGGGAAGCAAGTCCAGAACATAACTATAATATAGCAAGTTTAAATACAATTATTGGGACTTCTCTGGTGGTCCAGTGGCTAAATCTCTGTGCTCCTAATGCAGGGGGCCCAAGTTCAATCCCTGGTCAGGAAACTAGGTCCCACATGCCACAACTAAAGATCCAACTAAGACTTAATGCAGCCAAATATATATATATATATATATATAGTCTCTGATCAGCTTTTGGTGTGCTCACTCTGGGCCCCTGGTAGTGAACTTGAGCATTTTGGATCCTGAAAGGGAAGCTTTCTCTTTCTCACACATGTACCAATGAATACATTTGCAACCTGGTTTTTATTTCTTGGGAGTTTGATTAGCATGATTTAGCTAATCACGCAAAGGTTGACTCAACCTTGAGATTGACAAAACTAGAGACCACATCCTGATGCTTAGTGAATTTGCCTGCTAAAGCCACGTGATCAGACATTTTGAGATACAGGCTTGGAGTCTCCCAGATACTATCTACTGTTACTGTTGATCCCTCTACTCCGCCTCAGGGAACATCATGCTTCCCCCTCAATTTAAAATCTGAGAAGTGTATTTTTTCAGGAGACATTTTTTCTTGGTGCTCGCATATAGGGGTGACGTAAGGGGCTGCTGAGGCCTGGAGAGCTCATTGATGTATCGTTCAGGAGAATGACCTCAGTTCCTGTGTTAGTTTCCTGGGGATGCTATACCAGACACTGACTGGCTTGAAAGAACAGAGATGTATTGTCTCACAGTTCTGGAGGCTGAAAGTCTAAGATCAAGGAGTCAACAGGGCTATATTCCCTCCGAAAGCTCTAGCGGTGAATCATCTTCGCCAGTTCTGGTGGACGCAGGTGTTTCTTGGATTGTGGCCTCATCACACCAGTCTGTGCCTTGGTCTTCACATGGCCTTCTCTGTCTTCTCTTTAGCTCTTTTAAGGAAACCTGTCATTGGATTTAGGGCCCACCCTACTCTGCTGCTGCTGCTGCTAAGTCACCTCAGTCATGTCCGACTCTGTGTGACCCCATAGACTGCAGCCCACCAGGCTCCCCTGTCCCTGGGATTCTCCAGGCAAGAACACTAGAGTGGGTTGCCATTTCCTTCTCTAATCCATGTAAGTGAAAACTGAAAGTGAAGTCGCTCAGTTGTGTCTGACTCTTAGTGACCCCATGGACTGCAGCCTACCAGGCTCCTCCATCCATGGGATTTTCCAGGCAAGAGTACTGAAGTGGGGTGCCATTGCCTTCTCCCACCGTACTCTAGTATGTCCTTAATTAATCACAGAGACTTATTTCTAAATAAGGTCACACATGAATTTTGCAGGGGGCGCTGGTCAACTGACTATATCTCCTTAAGTTGGACAAGCTGCAAGGGCTGAAATGAGTCTTAGGTTATGCTAAAATAAATATGAATTGGGGACTTCCATGTTGGTCCAGTTGGAGAAGGAAATGGCAACCCACTCCAGTGTTCTTGCCTGGAGAATCCCAGGGACAGGGGAGCCTGGTGGGCTGCCGTCTCTGGGGTCGCACAGAGTCGGACACGACTGAAGTGACTTAGCAGCATGTTGGTCCAGTAGTTAAGACTCTGGATGCAGGAACCCAGCCAATGCAGGGTTCAATCAGGGTTCAATCCTGATTGGGGAACTAAGATCCTACATGCACATGGAATGAACAAAACATTAAAAAAAATTTAATAAAAAAATAGGTCAACTACAGCACAGACTAAGTAGATCTCAATCTGCAAGTGCATGGGCAATAAGATAGCATGTGTGTGTGCTTAATCACGTCTGACTCTTTACAACCCCATGGACTGTAGCTGCCCAGCTCCTCTGTCCATGGAATTTTCCAGGCAAGATTTCTGGAGTGGGTTGCCATTTCCTGCTCTAGGGGATATTCCCTACCCAGAGGTGGGATCAAACCCACGTCTCCTGCATTGGCAGGCAGTTTCTTTACCGCTCTGCCACCTGGGAAGCCCGTAAGACAGCATGTGTGAGTGTTAATTACTCAGTCATGTCCAACTCTTTGCGACCCCATGGACAGTAGCTCACCAGGCTCCTCTGTCCATGGAATTCTCCAGGCAAGAATACTGGAGTGTGTTGCCATTTCCTTCTCTAATAAGATAGCATAAGGAAGCTTAATAATGATCAAGAGACCACACTGGCTGGTGGCAGCAGTGATGCGCAATGTCGCCTGTTAAGATCCCTAAAGGCACCTCTCCAAATGAGGAACCTGCCCATCTGGCTCCCTTCCCCTCCTCTAATTCAGATCACTCCAGCAGTACTGCTCTCTACAGATGGAGCCAGTTCCCGCATCACCTGCTGTTCTCTGTTGGTGTGGACACCTGTCTCCTGGCCCAGGGTCTTCACAGCTTTGTAGCTTTCCGTGGACACTCTGGCACTTATTCCAAAGGCTTTTTTTCTCCTGTTGGGATAGGTTTGTCTTCTAAGGGCTGCCCCGCCCATAGCCACTCTAGTTACCCAAGCTATTGCCATCTTGGCATTTGTGCCTGAAGCTCAAAAGGCCACATGAAGGCATGTCTCCGTGACATTCCTGGACTCAGGGCACTCTACGGAGAAATTACTGACCTCATCTTTAGTTAAGTTAATCTGTGGCATACTCCAGTGTTGGTTTCTTTATGATTCTTCCCATCTCAGTAAGAGGACAATGGGTTCTAGGCCAGAATGTTGCATTCTAGCTTCCCAAACTGTGTTCTTATTCCTCATTCACTCTTAAGGAGACCCTGGAAAGCACATTGTCAGATTAAACCAACCCTATAGGCAAAAACTGCCTCTGCCACCTTGCGCTGTGCCCATGTTCCAGCTGTATTGGAATAAAGCATCTGAAACCAGTGCACAGGGAGCAGAATGGCCAGTCTACCAAGTTGCCGCAGGACTAGAGTTCCAATTCCAGGTCATCCAGTCACTGACAGTGTGGATCCAGGGAAGGTTTTCAACCTCCTTGAACCCAAGTTCTGTAAATTGTAATTCATTTGTAAATTGGGCCTAAAATGATATGCTTTGAAAAATTGTGAACTGTGAAAGTTTAGTGAGATGTCGAATGTATGTGAAAACTTAGTGTCATGCTGGTTGCAAGTCACTGCTCTATAAATCTGCTGCCATGACTGTAGGCAGAACCCACAGCACAGCTGACAAATAGCGATCGTCTGTTAGCACCATGCAGATTCAATGAAATTTCCAGTGAATCCACGTGACTGTAATAACACACCTGCCCCGTAATAACACATCTGCCATGAGTTCGTGTCTTTTCTCTAGATCTTTCCCTGTTTTTCTGCCCTTTTCTCATTCCGCTGTGGAAGAATTATTCTTCCTTTTCAAAACTGATAATCTCTGTATTTGTGATTCAGAACTCTATTTACATAGTCCATCCCTTTATTAGCTGTATTCCCTCAACAAACCCAAGTTGTGCCCTTGCTTAAAAACACTATTCCTTAATTCTGCATCCCACTCAAGATACATGTGGTCCCTCCTTCCCTTTAGCTGTCAAGCTTCTTGAATGCTTCTAAAATTAATTCACAAATGTCTGTTTCACATGACCCCGTGCTGCACACAGTGGTGGACAGTGGGCATCCGTCATGACTGTCAGTGGAGGACGATGCCACCAGGTCTCCTGCAGCTCGGTCTTGAGCAAATGGTGACCAAATCTGAGCAGCTTCTGGTCTGGCCCTTGTCCAACTCTATCCATCACACGGGGCTCATCAGTCTCTGTTCTCAAATCTCACCAGCTTCATTTCAATTTCTTGAACTGTCTCAAGTTCTCTCACCTGATTAATCCCTAGATTCCAATTAGATTATCTGCTCAGGGAAACCTTCCATGCCCCCTCTTCCACCGTATTTAGGACAGATTATTTTTTCTTTTATGTACTCATAGACTTATCATCCCCTTTGTTCAGAACATTTAACTTAGTACATAATTCTCCATTTATGAGTGTGGTTACCTGGTTTTCTTTTCCACTGTACCCTAAGCTCTAGGGGAGTAAGGGCCATGGCTATCTTTACTTACTTTACACACAACTGCTAGTAATGTTGTCTGGCAGTAGACCATCATTAAACAGTGATAGAAGTGTTTCAGGAGCTAGTCAGATAGCAAGAAAATGATGTATTCTAATGCTTTGGCTTCGAGCAGAGTATTCTAATGGAATTCTATTGTGTATGTTAAGGGGGTACAGAATAGCAGCCATTAACTCGTAGGGGTGTAGGTACAGGTGTGAAGTAATCAGCAAACACCTTTGAAAAAATGAGAAGACATCCGTTATGCAAATGAGGGGAAAATGGCATTGTAGCAGAGGGAAGGACTTATACAAAGAAGTGAAAAGACTTCATGAGTTGAGGGAACAGAGTGACGTTTCTATGACTGGAATGAAGGGAACATGTGGAGAAATAGTAAGAGGTGAGGCTGGACAATTGGGGCATAGATCATGGAGACCCTTGCCTATTTCCTGTGGAATTTGAGCATTTGTGAAGACAGATGATCTCTAAGTAGGAAAATAGCATGACATATTTGCATTTGAAAAAGACTTATTTTGGCAACTGGAACTCTCAGACACGGCTTGTGGAAATACAAAATAATAGAATCATATTGGAAAACTGTTTGACAGTTTCTTACAAAATTTGATATACACCTATCCTATGAACTGGCACTTCTATTCCTATATATTTATCTAAAATTGAAAATATATGTCCAAAAAAGACATACAAAAATGTTCATGACAGCTTTTTCATAAGAGCGAAAACTAGAAACAACTCTATTTTTCATCAACAGATAAATGGAAAAATAGTTGTGGTATATCCATACAATTGTGTACTACTCACTGACTTCCTCAGTGGCTCAGCAGTAAAGAATCCGCCTGCAATGCAGGAAACCCGGGTTCAATCCCTGGGTTGGGAAGATCCCCTGGAGGAGGGCATGGCAACTCACTCCAGTATTCTTGCCTGGAGAATCCCATGGAGAGAGGAGCCTGATGGGCTACGGTTCAGAGCATCGCAAAGAGTTGGACGCGACTGAAGTGACTGAGCACGCATGCACAGCAGCATAACGGAACAAACTAGGGAAAGTGCCGTAGCCTGGATGACTTGCACAGTCACTGTGTTGACTGAAGAATCCAGACACAAGATAATCCATACCATGTGATTCCATTTACACACAGTTTAAGAACAGGCAAAACTCTTCTGTGGTAATAGAAATCAGGACATTTCTGCCTCTGGGCGTCAGGGGCTTGACTGGAGAGAGTCATAAGGGAACTTTCGAGGCTATGGAAATGTTCTGTTTCTTGATTGGGGTGGTGGTTATGTTTAAACCTGTCAGACTTTATACTTACAATTTGTGTGTTTTATTGTATGTAAATTATACATCCTTTTTTTTTTAAGTACTAGAGGAAAAAGACTTCTGTGGAAACTGGAGAATGCTCAAAGAGGAATTGAGAATTGACTTGGGGTGATTGTAACGAGGTGGTAGAAAAATTTTAGAATGCTAGAATTTAAGCAATGGGTTTGGAAAACGAGGGAATGAATTTCCGGATTATTGAGGTAACAGGATTTTTTTCTTCTTCTTCCTCCAACACCCTCCCCTCTAGCAACCACCTGTTAGTCCCTGTATCAGTGACTCTGTTGTTTAGTTATGTTTGTTCATTTATTTTGGTTTTTTAGATTCCATATATAAGTGAAATAATACAGTATTGTCTTTCTCTGTGTATATTATTTCACTTAGTGCCTCTTTTCCAACCACGTTGTCACAAATGGCAAGATTTCATTCTTTTTCATGGCTGAGTAATACTCCATTGTGTATCTATATATGTGTATATTACATCTTCTTTATCCATTTTTCTATTGATGGGCACTTAGATCGCTTCCATATCTTGACTATTGTTAATAAGGCTGTAATTAACTTAGGGGTGCATATATCTTTTCATTTTCTTTGTATAAATACCCAGGAGTGAAATTGCTGTATCTTATGGTAGTTCTGTTTTTAGTTTTTTGAGGAGGCCGCTATGCTCCTTTCCAGAGTAGGTGCACCAATTTACATTTCCACCAACAGTGCATGAGCGTTCCCTTTCCTCCGCATCCTCACCAACACTTGTCATCTCTTGTCTTTTTGATAATGGCCATCCTGACAGGTGTGAGGTGATATCTCAGTGGTTTTGATTTGCATTTCCCTGATGGCTAGTGATGTTGGGCATCTTTTCATGTGTCTATTAACCATCTGTATGTCTGCTTTGGAAAAATGTCTATTAAGCTCCTCTGTCCATTTTTTAATCAAGATTTTTGTCTTCTTGATGTTGAGTTGTGTAAGTTCTTTGTGTGTTTCAGATATTAACACCTTATCAGATAGATCATTTGCAGATATCTTCTCCTATTCAGTAGGCAGCCTTTTCATTTTGTTAACAGTTTCACTCTGCAAAAGCTTTTTAGTTTGATGCAATCCCATTTGCTTATTTTTGCTTTTGTTTCTTTTGCCTGAGGAGACATCCAAAAAAGTATTTCTAAGACTCATGTTAAAGAGCATATTGCCTATGTTTTCTTCCAGAAGTTTTATGGTTTCAGGCCTCACATTTAAGTCCTTATTCCATTTTGAGTTTATTCTCATATGTGATGTGAGAGAATAGTCTGATCTGATTCTTTTGCTTATAGTTGTCTCAGTTCAGTTCAGTTCAGTTCAGTCACTCAGTTGTGTCTGACTCTTTGGGACCCCATGGATTGCAGCATGCCAGACCTCCCTGTCCATCACCAACTCCTGGAGTTTACTCAAACACATGTCCATCACGTCGGTGATGCCATCCAGCCATCTCATCCTCTGTCTAGTTTTCCTTTATTTCCTTTATTGAAGAGGCTGTCTTTTCCCCATTGAATGTTCTTGCCTCCTTTGTCATAGATGGATTGACCATATCAATGTGGGTTTTCCCCCTGGATTCTCTATTCTGTTTCCTAGGTCTGTGTGCCTGTTTTTGTGCCAGTACCATGCTATATATATATATATTTTTTAATTTGGCTGTACCAGGTTTTAGTTACAGAACATAAGATCTTCATTGTCACGTGCAGGATGTTTAGTTGCGTCACACAGGCTCTTAGCTCCAGCACGTGGGATCTAGTTCCCTGACCAGGGATCGAACCCAGTCCTCTGCATTGGGAATGCAGTCTTTACTACTGGACCACCAGGGAACTAGCAGTACCATACTATTTTGATTACTGTAGATTTGTAGTTTGAAATCATTGAGAAAGATACCTCCAGCTTTGTGTTCTTCCTTAGGACTGCTTAGGCTATTCAGGGACTTTTGTGTTTCTCTACAGATTTTAGAATTATTTGTTCCAGTTTTGTGAAAAATGCCATTGGCATTTTGATAGGGATTGTATCGAATCTCTAAATTGTCTTAGGTTGTATGTTCATGTGAACAGTATTAATTCTTCCAATCCATGAGCACAGTGTATCTTCCCATTTGTTTGCATTATCTTCAGTTTCTTTCATCACATCATCATTTTTCTGAGTACAGGTCTTTTATCTCCTTAGTTAGATTTATTAGCAGGCATTTTATTCTTTTTGAAGTTATTTGTAAATAGGATTGTTTTCTTATTTTCTCTTCCTAGTTTGTTTTTAGTGTATAAAAAGGAGATAGTAGGATTGACAGAATTTAAAAAATGAGGAGGAAAGAGTTAAGAAGTCTTTGGATTGTACCCTTTAATAGGTTGATACAGTTGCTGAAAATTTGGAAGCAGGTTTTAAGGGGGATTTTTGGTGGTGGCCGGTGAGTTGGGTTCCAGAAAGGTGAGCTTGTTGTAACCCTGGATTACAAGATAGAATCTCCATGTGCAACAGGCGGAGCTAAAGACAGGTCTGAAGCCTGGGGAGAGTCCAGGGCTGGAGATAAGAGTGTGGGGTCACCAAGAGGCAGGCATCATTGAAATCATCATGAGTGGGAGAGTTTAAGGATTAAGCAGAGACAAGGGCTAAAAACAGAACCTTGAAAACCTTGACATTTAAAGGTCAGTAGAGAACAAGGAGCCCATGAAGGAATCTGAGGAGATGTAAAATGTGCTTTGTAGGAGCCAAAGAAGGGGAAAGTGATTCAGTAAATAGGGAGGGTCAATGTCAAGTGCTGTAGCCGTCAGGTCAGAAAATAACTGCTTCCACGCCCCTTCCTCCCTCCCAAACCTTTCGGATCTCATCAACTCCTTTCTCCTGCTACTGGAATGTTTTTCCTGAAGGTGGCCAGAGACCTCCAAGTCTCCAAATCTCGTGGCATCATCATCTCCAGCCTCATCTTCAACCTCCTGCACATTCCACATCACCAACCACGCCCTCCTCCTTGAGATTCTCTCCCCTAGGTCTTTGTGACTCTGCAGGGTTCTTATTACCCTCACAAAACCCTCATCATGGCTCCTCTTCCTGCTCCTGAACCTACTCATTCCCTGAGGTTTTGCTGTCTTTTCTTCCCTTGACATCAAACCGAATCATCTTGGGGTTAGACCTGTGGTAGGTGCCGATGAGACCAGTAAATATAACATACGCCCGGCTTCCCAGAAGTTGACAGCATAGCCACAGAGGAAGAAGGAAATAAATCTCAACAGTATTGTGTGCTAGACAGTTATTAGCAGGGTTCTCTGGGATTGTGGGAGGAACAACTGAGCCTGAAACAGTAAATAAGAATGCATAGAGTCTAGGGAGGGGTGGGATCCATGGAAATTTCTGTGGCCGAAGTGTATATAGAAAAGGTGGGGCTGAAGGGTGAGAGAAGGACTCTATAAATGTAGAGAGGTAAATTGCAAAGTGTCGTGTGTAATTCTTAGGAGCTTGAGCATCATTCTATATATATATAAGCAGTAGGGAGCCAGTTGCGTCTTAAATAGAGGAAAGATGATCACACACAGGCTTCCCAGGTGGTCCAGAGCATAAAGAATCTGCCTGCCATGCAGCAGACTTAGGAGACATGTGTTCGATCTCTGGGTTGGAAAGATCCTCTGGAGGAGGACATGGCAACCCACTCCAATATTCTTGTCTGGAAAATCCCATAGACAGAAGAGCCTGATGGGCTACAGTCCATAGCGTCACAAAGAGTTGGACATGACTGAAGCAACTTAGCACACACACATGCTTTATCACACAAAAAATTTTGGAACATAACTAGCTGAATGAAGGCTAGAGAGACTGGGATAAGGCTGGGGACAGAGGGGCCAACAAGGAGACTGTTTCTGTGATCCGGGTGAGAAATGATGAGGGTTTGAATGAAGGTAGCAAGGAGAATGGGGCTTCCCTAGTGGCTCAGTGGTAAGGACTCTGCCTGCAATTCAGGAGAACCAGGTTTGATCCCTGGGTCGGGAAGATCCCCTGGAGGAGGGCATGGGCACCCACTCTAGTACTCTTGCCTAGAGAATCCCATGGACATAAGAGCCTGGCAGGCTGAAGTCCTTAGGATCACACAGAGTCAGACACGACTGAAACGACTAGGCGGCGGCAGCAGCACTGAGAATAGGGAAGATGATGAAATTCCAGAGATATTTTTGGTATAGACTTGAATTGGTGAGGCAACTGGTTGGGAGATGCAAAAGGAGAGGTTGAGGATGACTGCACAGGGCTTAAATGGGGAGATTTGGGTCAGTGGTGACTCCATACCCCAAATTAAAACCACAAGAATGGAAACAGCCTTTGAATGGAAGTACATTAACGATTAAGATGTAAACATACTTGGGAATTCCCTAGTGCTCCACCAGTTAGGACTCTATGCTTTCGCTGCCAAGGACACTGGTTCAGTTCTTGGTCAGGGAACTAAGATCCCGCAAGCAGCATGGTGTGGCCAAAAAAAAAAAAAAAAAAAGATTTAAACATACTAATTTTGGAATTATTATACAGTATTTAGTTAGAACTCTTGTTTCAACACAGAGACCATGGCTGAAGCGCTAGGGTTAGATGAGCCTTTTTTGAAAGCCCATATAGAAGACATCATGAGTTTGGCAGAGATGGAACATCAAAGGATATCAGCATTGGGACTTCTCTGGTAGTCCAGTGGCTAAGACTTCATGCTCCCAATGCAGGTTCGAGCCCTAGTCAGGGAACTAGATCCCAAATGCTGAAACAAAAGTACCATGTGCTGCAAATAAGACCTGGCACAGTCAAATAAATAGTAAATATATTTTTAAAAAATGAAGATCAGTATAGTAGAGTTTAGAAGGGAAAACCTCAAAGGAAATAAACAGAAAGAAGAAAAGGACAAAGAATCCTCAAAACTAAGAATATAAAGAGTTTTAAGAATCAGAGGGTCAACAATGTCAAATGTCACAGAAAGGTTTAGGGCTAAAAGTCCATTGTGTTTGGTAATTAGGAGACCCTGACTAACACATCAAGAGCATTTTTATTGGAGGGCAGGAATGGAAACCATAGGGTTGAAGAGAATTTAGGAGAAAGAAAAAGCATAGTGTAAAATAATGTCACATTTGAAAAGAAATGCAAAAAAGCAAAATGGCTGTCTGAGGAGGCCTTACAAATAGCTGTGAAAAGAAGAGAAGTGAAAAGCAAAGGAGAAAAGGAAAGATATAAGCATCTAAATGCAGAGTTCCAAACAATAGCAAGAAGAGATAAGAAAGCCTTCCTCAGCAATCAATGCAAAGAAATAGAGGAAAACAACAGAATAGGAAAGACTAGAGATCTCTTCAAGAAAATTAGAGATACCAAGGGAACATTTCATGCAAAGATGGGCTCAATAAAGGACAGAAATGGTATGGACCTAACAGAAGCAGAAGATATTAAGAAGAGGTGGCAAGAATACACAGAAGAACTGTACAAAAAAGATCTTCATGTCCCAGATAATCACGATGGTGTGATCACTGACCTAGAGCCAGACATCCTGGAATGTGAAGTCCAGTGGGCCTTAGAAAGCATCACTATGAACAAAGCCAGTGGAGGTGATGGAATTCTAGTTGAGCTATTTCAAATCCTGAAAGATGATGCTGTGAAAGTGCTGCACTCAATATGCCAGCAAATTTGGAAAACTCAGCAGTGGCCACAGGACTGGAAAAGGTCAATTTTCATTCCAGTCCCAAAGAAAGGCAATGCCAAAGAATGCTCAAACTACCACACAATTGCACTTATCTCACATACTAGTAAAGTAATGCTCAAAATTCTTCAAGCCAGGCTTCAGCAATATGTGAACTGTGAACTTCCTGATGTTCAAGCTGGTTTTAGAAAAGGCAGTGGAACCAGAGATCAAATTGCCAACATCCACTGGATCATGGAAAAAGCAAGAGAGTTCCAGAAAAACATCTATTTCTGCTTTATTGACTACGCCAAAGCCTTTGACTGTGAGGATCACAATAAACTGGAAAATTCTGAAAGAGATGGGAATACCAGACCACTTGACCTGCCTCTTGAGAAACCTGTATGCAGGTCAGGAAGCAACAGTTAGAACTGGTCATGGAACAACAGACTGGTTCCAAATAGGAAAAGGAGTATGTCCAGGCTGTATATTGTCACCCTGCTTGTTTAACATATGCAGAGTACATCATGAGAAACGCTGGGCTGGAAGAAGCACAAGCTGGAATCAAGATTGCTGGGAGAAATATCAATAACCTCAGATACGCAGATGACACCACCCTTATGGCAGAAAGTGAAGAGGTACTAAAAAGCCTCTTGATGAAAGTGAAAGTCGAGACTGAAGAAGTTGGCTTAAAGCTCAACATTCAGAAAACGAAGATCATGGCATCCGGTCCCATCACTTCATGGGAAATAGATGGGGAAACAGTGTAAACAGTGTCAAACTTTATCTTTTTGGGTGCCAAAATCACTGCAGATTGTGACTGAAGACATGAAATTGGAAGATGCTTACTCCTTGGAAGAAGTTATGACCAACTTAGATAGCATATTCAAAAGCAGAGACATTTTTTTGCCAATAAAGGTCCGTCTAGTCAAGGCTATGGTTTTTCCAGTGGTCATGTATGGATGTGAGAGTTGGACTGTGAAGAAAGCTGAGCTGAGTACTGAAGAATTGATGCTTTTGAACTATGGTGTTGGAGAAGACTCTTGAGAGTCCTTTGGACTGCAAGAAGATCCAACCAGTCCATTCTAAAGGAGATCAGTCCTGGGTGTTCTTTGGAAGGACTGATGCCAAAGCTGAAACTCCAGTACTTTGGCCATCTCATGCGAAGAGTTGACTCATTGGAAAAGTCTCTGATGCTGGGAGGGATTGGGGGCTGGAGGAGAAGGGGACGACAGAGGATGAGATGGCTGGATGACATCACTGACTCGATGGACGTGAGTTTGAGTGAACTCTGGGAGTTGGTGATGGACAGGGAGGCCTGGCGTGCTATGATTAATGGGGTCACAGAGTCGGACACGACTGAGTGACTCAACTGAACTGAACTGAACAGGCATAAAAATACTTGGAACATTTCCTTTCCACATAATTTTACTCAGGAAAATTACTTGAGGGTGTACTCCAGCAAAAAGTGAAAGAAATTCAACAAAGAGGAAATATGGGATCTGAGGGGGAAAAAAATAGAGCCAAGTCAGATTGATAGTGGTGGAGCAGATCCATAGCATAATGTGTCCAAAATTGATCATTTAACAGGGAAATTAGGAATCTTGACCGTCTTACCGTAAGATGAAGAAAACATATAGTTCTACTTTCTATAAGAAAAAGGGCAATGAGAAGCCTCAGAAATGTAGAGAAAAGCCTGTGGAAGAAGTCTGGGCCAAACATGAAGCAAACTGAAATATATGATTTTGAGCAGTTTGATGGCAGATAAGAAAAGAACAATAAACCTATATATTTGGATTTTTTCCATCCAGTGACTTGGCTGGAAATAGTGTTATAGCCCTTTCTGTCATGATTTATTCACCCTACCTGATTCTGCAGTGTATGTAATCATAAATATAAATATTACTTATTGTTCTCCAAGTTTTAGATTCAATTTATGTGAAGTTTACAAAGCATGCAAAAATTCATGTAGCTCCAAAGCGGAATCGGAATGATTTAAACCTTGACATGTAAGAAGAACTTGAACAGGTAATCAAAATTTGGAATGTGGAGAAGAGTATTAGTAATAAGATAGCTACCATTCTTTGAGTCTCCACTATGTCCCAGTCACTGTCCTAAGCCTGTTAAAGGTTATTGAATTCATGACAAAGCTATGAGTTAGGTGCTACTTTTATATCCATTTTCCAGCTAAGGAAACTGAAGCACAGAGAGGTGAAGTAACCTGTCCAGGGTCACACAGCTAGCAAATGGAAGCCGTGAGAGTAGCACCTAGCTGTCTGGCTCCGGAGCCTACATGTACGTATACTCCACTCCACTGGCCTGTTTCCTCGGGTGAGGCAGAGAGAAGTGCCCAGGTGCCAGCAACCTCATCACACTTCCTGGAAGAGGGAAGGGGAGGAGAAACTGACCCAAGTCGATGCAGCAGACAGGAAGCTCAAAATATATATTTTACAAGTCACCTGAGGTGGTTGCCTCAGCAGGCTAGGACTTAGGGGTGCGAGGCTGAGAGAAGAACTTACTGTCATTTTATATACTTAACGAACCATTTGAATCGTTTACTACTATGTGCATGGGTTACTTTCATCATTGAAAAATCCTACCCTTCTTCCAAGGCCATGTTTAAAAATTTCCTCCCAAAGCTTCCCTAATTCCTTCCGTAAAAAATGGGCTCTCGCATCCTCTGAGCTCCTGCAAGGCCGTGTCTCTGTTCCTGCCTCCTTTAGAACCCACTACTTTGGACTTTACGTTGCCTTTGAAAATGCCTTGGGGACAGCGTCTTTGTCAGATTTACCTGACTTACCTCCGTGGCCTTGGCATCGTGCCCTGCTTATGTTATGTGCTCAGTAAATATTGAATGAACTGGATGAGTGGCTTCTGTTAACAGCAGATTGGATCCATTTCCCGCAATTTGGGGAACTCGGAACACATAGCTTAAGTGTGTCTACGTGTCAGTCACCTTGCTGCCACTGGGGAAGAGGGGGATGGGGAGAGAAGGAGGGTGTGGAGTGGCCACTTTGCCCCATCCTTCTATAAAAGCAGAGCCACAAAATGACAGCGCTGATATGAACCTTAGATCGTTAGGTCCAACCCCATCATTAATGATGAGGAAACTAAGGTCAGGGAGCAGAAAAGACTTGAAAGCCCACAATGAAATTGGAATAGCTGTATATCAGCTTAGGTTCTTAAGCTTTGTTCCTAATTACCAAAGCAATACATGGTCAATACTTAGCTTGTTGTTGTTTTTTTTTAACCCCTATAATCTCTATATTTCTACCTAAACATGGTTTGGAGTTTTTATTTTTTTATGGTCTTGCTTTGTAGGTGACATTTTAAGTTGGCACAGATTCTTTTTGGATGGCAGTGAATGATGGATGGGTAGATAGATGGATAAATTAGTGACTTTCTCGGCGTAACATAGCTGGTCAGTGACAGACCTGAGACCTAGCAAAGCATCTCGCTGAGGGATGCCAAGCAGCTGAAGTACCTGACGCCAAAGCACTTCTGAGTTGCTGTGGCAACTACGGTAGTCTTCTAATTTCCATCAGAGTGTGTGGGGATCAGGGTCAGACCCTAATGCACAGGCTCAGAGGTTAAGGTGCGAAGGAGGATGCTCCTTACCCAGGCTGCGATGGCACAGCCCCAGCTCGATTCAGGAATCAGCATTCTGTTGAAGCCACCAGGCCTGGTCTGAAAGAGGGGCCAAGGGAAATGGACCCAAAGGACACTGTTATCCAGGGGGCATCATGTGGTGAAGAGAAGCAGGAGGCAGACCCAGATTGCAGGCCTGGCTCAGGCACTAAGTCATTGAGTGACTTTGGGTAGGTCACTGCCTCTCTCTGGGCCTCGGTGTCTTTACCTACGAGGTGAGGTGATTGGACTAGGCCCTGGGTGATGTCCAAGGGCTCTAACCATATGAAAATGCCCCAACACCACAATTGCAAAGTGTCTTGTTAGAATCCAGAGAAGGCTGGGATTCCAGCCTCAGATCCACAGAGAGGACCTATCCCTCCCCTCACCCCTTTGTCACCCATGGACTCCATGCCCTCTGCAGCTAGCCAGAGCTGCGGGACGACAGCCTGAGACAGGTAGCCAGCCATCCCTGGCCAGCTCCCCGCTCCAACTGAGGTAGGAGTGGGGTCGGGAGCAGGCACTCTTCTTCAGAGATGCCTCCCCTTGGAGGAGGCACTACTTGCGTGGTAAACAAAGACCCAGGTTCCTCGGCTGGAAGCAGAGGTGTGCCTTCCTCCTCCTCCACGAAGATGGGGGTTGGCAGGAGCTCAGCGGTCCTGGGAGCACTGCTGAGTGAGGGGTGAAGAAGCCACCTGGGTGGAGGGGCAGGGTGACCGGGTGATGTGTGGTGGTGACTCTACATCCATGTCCAGTCCCCGAGGGTCGTACCCCCCAGTCTCTTCACAAGTCAGCTACCTCCCAAGCCTCTCCACCTTCCTATGCTTGTCATCACTTATCCTTCATTCACTCAGTAAATATTTCTTGAGCACCTGTTGTCCTGGATGCTGAGGATACAGTGGTAAATGAGAGAGACACAATACTCCTGCTCTCAAGGAGCTTATGTTCTAATGGGGGAGGTACTTAGTAAACAAATACTAATCATATATTATACACATGGTGAGACATGCTGTGAAAAGAATAAAGCAGGTAGAGGAGATAAGAAATGTGAGCAGAGCGTGCTATTTGAATTAGTGGTCTGGGAAGACGTTGCTAATAAGGTGACATTTGAGCAAAGACCTGAAGGAAGTGAAGGTGCAAGCCCTGGGACATTCCAGGCAGAGAAGAAACGTCCCAGGCAGAGAAAAGGCCCAGAACAGAGTGTGCTTGGCATGTCTAGAACACAGTCAGCTAGGCTGGAGAGGCGGAGTCATGGGAGACAGGTGGAAGTTACAGAGAAGGCAGGAGACAGAGGATAGCACATTGAGGGCCATCACTCAGTGGCCAGGACAGGAAGCCACTGGAGGTGGGGAGCAGCGGGTGATGTGTCTGACTTGGGTTTTAAAAAGGTTTCTGCTGTGTGAAGGACAGGTGAAGGTGGAAGCAGGGGAACAGGTGAGCTGTCAATTGCAGTAATCCAGCTGAGAGATGACAGGGGCTTGGACTGGAGTGGAGAGGTGGTGAGGAGTGTTAAAATTGGAAATGTATTTTGAAGGTAGAACTGACAGATTTGCTGACAGATTGGATATGGGGCATGAAAGGAAGGAATCAGGATGATTCCAAGACTCTTTGGCCTGAGCAACTGGAAGGATGAGTTTGTTGTTCACAGAAATGGGAAGGGCTGTGATGGGGTAGATGAGACATCTAAGTCAGGTTTTCTGGTTGACAGTTGGATCCATGAGTCTGGAATTAACGGGAACAGTTGAGGGTAAAGATGTATTTGGAAGTCATCAGCAAATAGACTTGCACTGTCCAATATGGTAGCCACTAACCACAAAAAGCTTTTTATATTTAACATGAATTAAATAACCTCACCTCAGATATGCAGATGATGCCACCCTTATGGCAGAAAGTGAAGAGGAACTCAAAAGCCTCTTGATGAAAGTGAAAGAGGAGAGTGAAAAAGTTGGCTTAAAGCTCAGCATTCAGAAAACTAAGATCATGGCATCTGGTCCCATCACTTCATGGGAAATAGAAGGGGAAACAGTGGAAACAGTGTCAGACTTTATTTTTTTGGTCTCCAAAATCACTGCAGATGGTGACTGCAGCCATGAAATTAAAAGACACTTACTCCTTGGAAGGAAAGTTATGACCAACCTAGATAGCATATTGAAAAGCAGAGACATTGCTTTATCAACAAAGGTCCGTCTAGTCAAGGCTATGCTTTTTCCTGTGGTCATGTATGGATGTGAGAGCTGGACTGTGAAGAAAGCTGAGCGCTGAAGAATTGATGCTTTTGAACTGTGGTGTTGGAGAAGATTCTTGAGAGTCCTTTGGACTGCAAGAAGATCCAACCAGTCCATTCTGAAGGAGATCAGTCCTGGGTGTACATTGGAAGGACTGATGCTCATGTTAAAACTCCAATACTTTGGCCACCTCATGCGAAGAGTTGACTCATTGGAAAAGACTCTGATGCTGGGAGGGATTGGGGGCAGGAGGACAAGGGGATGACAGAGGATGAGATGGCTGGATGGCATCACCAACTCGATGGACATGAGTCTGAGTGACCTCCGGGAGTTGGTGATGGACAGGGAGGCCTGGCGTACTGCAGTTCATGGGGTCTCAAAGAGTCGGACACGACTGAGCAACTGAACTGAACTGACTGAACATTAAATAGCATTTAAAATTTAGCCCCTTCTATCACACTAACCACATTTCAAGTGCACAGCAGCCAAATGTGAGCAGAGGCTACCATACCGGACAGCACAGATGGAGAACATTTCCACCATCACAGCAAGCTCATTAGATAGTGCTTATAATATCTGGATGAGATGCCAGGAGAGTGGATGGAGAAAAGTGAGCTTTTATCAGTTGGAAAGATAAAGAGGAGTGGCCTGTATGCTCAGTTGCTAAGTTGTGTCTGACTCTTTGTGACCCCATGGACTGTATCCCACCAAGCTCAGACTTTGTCCATGGGATTTCCTAGGCAAGAATACTGGAGTGGCCTGTAAAGGAGTAGGAAAATCCAGAAGAGGGTGGATTTCTGGATGCCAGTAAAGAAAGTATATTGGAGAGGAGGTCAGATTCTTTTATTAGGACAGGGAGACTGAAAATCAAGAATTGTTGGTGGTCCAGTGGCTAAGAATCTGCCTGCCAGTGCAGGGAGGGGTTCCATCCCTGGTCCGGGAGGATCACGCATGCCATGGAGCAATTGGAACACGCACGCCACAGCTACTGAAGCCCATGCACTCGAGCTCATACTCCACAAGAGAAGACACTGTAATGAGAAGCCCACGCCATCTAGAGAGTAGCCCTTGCGCAGCACAGCTGGAGAAAGCCCACATGCAGCAACGAAGACCTAGCACAGCCAAAATAAATAAATAATTTTTAAAAATAACCTTAAAAAACGTTGACCAGCAGATTTATCAACAAGTAGGTCGCCAATGACTTCAGGGAGGGTAGTTTTGCAGAGGTGGAGACCAAAGCTTAAGTGAGGTGGTAGATTCCGGAGAGAATGAGGAGAGAGGAATTGGAAACAGCACATGCACACACCTTCACACATTTTCAGATGAAGGTGCTGTGAAGGAGCAGAGAAATAGCCAGAGGCTTATGATGGTAAGGGAAGTAAAGCTTCCCTGCAGGGGGAATTGAGAAAACCATGCCTTAAGTAAGGAAGAGCCAAGAGGATCTGATCCCCATGTGGCTCCCACGGCTAGGATATGGACAGGATGGATGTCTTCTGGAGGATGGAGGGAAGGCAGAGTCGGTGGCAAGGCTACAGATGAGAGAGTGGCTGGGGAATGGGGAGCGTGGGGAGGTTCTCTTGGAAATGCCTCAGTTCCCCCAGGGCAGTTAGGAGTTCATCACCTGAGTGTGAACACGGGCATTGAAGAGGTGAGGAGAGAGAGGAGGGCATCAGTAGTCATCCAGAAAAGCAGGAGAGTGGTGGGATTAGGGGATAGATGTGGGATTGCCAGGCTGCACCGAAGGCTTGCCTAAAGTTTGTGATCCTACTAGAGCCAGCTTCCAGAATTTGCCCTGTCTTGCCTCTGTGTGTTCACATATGCTGCTTTTTTCTTTGGAGGGTCCTTCCCATTTCTCTAGTCCCTCATCTGCCCAGCAGACCCATGATTCTGCAAGGCACAGCTTAAGCATCAGCTCCTCTGATACCTCCTTCCTCCCTTTCTTCTCACCGGTGCCCATCCTTCCCCCCAGAACTCTGATCGTGTCACATGAACAGTATTTGCTTACATGGCTATTGCTCTAAGGCAGGGGTCAGCAGACACTTTGCAGAAGGGCAGATAGTGAATATATTAGGTTTTGTAGACTGTTTGGTCTCTGCCACACTATTCAGTCTGTACAGATTATAGCACAAAAGCAGTCAGACAGTACATAAAAGATGGGGTGTGACCGTGTTCCAGTCAAATGCTGTTTGCTGAAACAGGCGGTGGGCTGGATCTGGCCTCTGGGCCATAGTTTGCCAACCCCTGCTCAAGGGAATGGCAGAGATGATATCTCCATTGTCTCAGTGGCCCCCGTACCTGGGTACCAGTTAGGGGCTCAGGAAATGTTTGAATGGACGATAGAAGAGTGGATGTGCATGAATAAACATTTAGGCCTGTCCTACTTAGATTCCAGAACCGTGTTCCCTCAGACATGCAAATTTCAGTCTGTTTGTCAATGGTCTGTCATTACACAGTCACCCCCTGCCTAGGGAAGGCCTATACACGGGAGCATGAGCCCTCGATACCCAGGAAAGATCAGAGATAGCCTTGCCACCCACTGCATCAATGCTAAACTGCCACCCTGGCTAGCCAACCTTGCTCCTACCTGTTCCCAGGTGCACAGACTCCCAGTTCAGAGGGTCCAGCCTTTTCACAAACAGGCCCTCCATATTCACCCTCCCTCTGCATAGTTCCTGTGCTCCCCTTCAGCCCAGCATCCCTCAGCCCCTGCAGAGAATAAATAGTCATCAGGCCTCTGTCATATGCAAGGCATAGTGGGAGAATCATAGGCCCTTCCCTGAAGAAGCTTACTCAGTCCAAGCATCCCTTTGGGAGTGCCCTCTGCCTACCCTCACCATACTCATACCTGCTGCTGCTGCTGCTGCTGCTGCTAAGTCGCTTCAGTCGTGTCCGACTCTGTGCGACCCCACAGACGGAAGCCCACCAGGCTCCCCCGTCCCTGGGATTCTCCAGGCAAGAACACTGGAGTGGGTTGCCATTTCCTTCTCCAATGCATGAAAGTGAAAAGTGAAAGTGAAGTCGCTCAGTCGTGTCCGACTCTCAGCGACCCCATGGACTGGAGCCTACCAGGATCCTCCGTCCATGGGATTTTCCAGGCAAAAGTACTGGGGTGGGGTGCCATTGCCTTCCCCGACTCATACCTGAGCTCCTCCTTAAAGCTTGCCAGAGCCACCCCAGCCCACCTGATTCCCCCTTTTCTATTTTTTTGTCCGAGGTTTTGCACCACACTGGGCTTCTCTTGGGGGTGGATTCACTTGTAAATATCCTCTCCCCATCCTATTGGCAACCAACAAAGACCCAGGACAGCAGAGTGTGCTTTTGTTTCTTTGAGCTCACACTGTCCAAGAGAAGTATAAACCACACACACAGTTTAAACATTTTCTAGTAACACATTAAAAAGTTAGAAACCGGTGTGTATGCGTGTGTGCCCAGTCGTGTCCAACTATTTGTGATCCCGTGGCCCACAAGCCTCCCCTGTCCATGGAATTTTCCGGGCAAGAATACTGGGAGTGGGTTACCATTTCCTACTCCAGAGGATCTTCCCGATCCAGGGATTGAACCTGCTTCTCCTATGTCTCCTGCATTGGCAGGCGGATGCTTTACCACTGAGCCACCTGGAAAGCCCTAAAAGAAATAGGTGAGATTAATTTTAATGTATTTTTAATAACAAGTATATCTAGAATATTATCATTCTAACATGTAATCACTATAAAAATGATTTTATTCATATTATTCATAGGTCTTCAGTGTGTATTTTGTTTGTACAGAACTTAACTGAGCTCACTGGGCAGGATGTGGGTCTCCTGACATCTGACTGGGGATTATACCCATGTCCCCTGCATTGCAGGGCAGACTCTTCACCACTGGACCACCAGAGAAGTCCTTAAATTATCTTCATTGAGAAACATTTGACATATAAATATTGTAGAGAAAACTGAGATTTAAGAGCTTGCTTTTACTCAGATGCTAAGTTACAAAGTTCACATTTGAACCCAGGTCTGGGTCCAAAGCCTGTCCATAAAATAGAATATTTAAGTTGGAAGGTTCATTAGAAAATTATCCAAACCGTTAGCTCCATGAATATCACTTGTGTTTTCAGCACCAAACCCCAGTGTCTGGCTCGTCCTAGGAGCTCAACTATTTCAGTGAGCAAATCTGGTCTCACTTTACAGATGAGAAATTGAGAAATGAGAAGGAGACTTGTCCGACTCGATGGAAAGAGGGACGCCAGGGGCTAGAACGCACATTGCTGATTATTGCTGCACTGCTCTTATTCCACGTCGTTCTGTCATGCAGGTGATCAGCCAAACCATGGGAGTTTGACATCTGAAGTTCTCTTTGTATTTGCAGGGGCAGATTTTCAGCAGGCATTTTCTTCCCCATGTCCACAGCCTCAGAACTCGCCAGAAATCTTCCTTGCAATTCCCATCTCCTCTTAATTCCACCCTCCAGCAGCTGAGCCTGCTCGGGGACCTGGACTCCAGGTCTCCACGTGAAGCCGCATACACCGGCAAAGCTCACTGCATGTGGGCACCACCCCCAGCTTTCATCTCGGGTCACACTCGTCGTGACAACTCGAGAGGTTTACTTGGCTGGAGGGCAGCACGACTCTCCCAGAGGGTCACGTCAGCAGCTGCCTGCTGTGCCTGGATGCCTGCCCTGGAGCCTGATTGGGAAGGCGCCCTCGGGCTTACTGCAGGCCCAGCCAGTCAGCATCTTTCCAGGGAACTCCTAGCAGCCTCCCTCCTGATTGGGTCATAGTAAAGGTCATAGATTGTATTAGAAGCTTAGAACGGAAAGGGAATTTAAATATCATGCACCCTAGTGCTTTTCTAACTATAATGTCCTACAAATCTCCTGGGAATCTTGTTAAGATGCAGATTTCTGATTTCATCAATTGCAACAGATGTACCACTGAAAGCTATGCGGGGTGTGGGGGGAGGGGTGGTGGTCAGGTGGAAATGCTCTATACTTTAAATTTTTCTTTAAATTTTAAAACTGCTCTAAAAAATAGTCTATTATTTTTTTTAACATTCTACTGAGTTCCAAGAGGAGATCATTTGCTGGGTAATTGCTCAGCCATGTTTCTCCTTAGGCACAAAGATGACCTTGCACATTCACTGCTGACAGCCCCCCCAAGGCTGCCTCCAGCACTGACTTGCTGAAAACTGTCCTCGAGTTTGATGGGTTAACTGAGGAATACTTTTTGAATGCAGAAAGCATACTCATGGGGCCATCTAAGGGCCCTGCCTCATTTTTCTGCCTTTAGAAAAGGTGCTGAACTAAATCTGGCATATAGAAATGTGCCCGAGAGATTTTTCTTTTTCTTTTTTTTTTAAGGATTTAATATAATTTTTATCCTATATTGGGGTATAGGCTTACAATTGTTGTGTTAGGTTCAGGTGTACAGCAGACTGGTTCAGTTATACATATACTTTTATCTGTTCTTTTCCAGATCCTTTTTTTCCCATATAGGTTATTACAGAATAATAGCTCTAACCTATAGTAGAGTTCTCTGTGCTATCTAGTAGCTCCTTGTTGATTATTTTATATATAATAATATGATTTATTATTCCCAACTTCTAATTTATCCTTCTTCCCCCACCTTTACCCTTTAGAAACTGTAATTTGTTTTGAAATCTGTGAGTCTTTCTGTTTTATGAATATGTTCATCTGTATCATCTTTATAGATTCCACACATAAGTGATACTGTATGATACTTGTCTTTCTCTGTCTGACTTACTTCACTATGATAATCTCTAGGTCCAGCCATATTGCTATAGATGGCATTAGTTCATTCTTTTCTTGACTGAGTAATATTCCACTGGATATATGTACCACATCTTCTTTATCCATTCCTCTGTCAGTGGACATTTAGGTTTTTCCATGTCTTGGCTATTGCAGATAGAGCTGCAGAGAACATTGGGATGCATGTATCTTTTCAGATTATGGTTTCCTCCAGATACATGCCCAAGAGTGGGATTGCTGGATTATATGGTAGTTACGTTGTTAGTTTTCTGAGGAACCTCCATACTATTCTACATAGTGGCAGCACCAATTTACATTCCCAGAAACAGTGTAGGAGGGTTCCCTTTTCTCTACACCCTCCCCAGCATTTATTGTTTATAGACATTTTGATGATGGCCATTCCGTCCAGTGTGAAGTAATGCCTTGTGCTTTTGATTTGCATTTCTCTAATAATTAGCAACATGAAATATTTTTTTCAAGTGTTTTGAGGTTTTTCCTTTCAGTTTGCTAATATGAGCCCTGGCCTTAAGGAGCCTATAGTCTAGAATAGATGGTACAGGAGCCTAAACCTCTGTAAGACAAAATGGAAAAGTGGTACACGCCCTGAGTGATGTACAGTTAAAGTGTACAGAAGAGAAAAGAGAGATGGCTCCCCGACACTGCGTTCAGGTGCAGGCAGTGACACTGGGTTAAAGAAGGTTGGATGAGAGAGAGATTGTGGTTGGGACCTGTGGAATAGGGGGATCCATGTTCCTGCCAGGAGAGTTCCATAAGCAGACGCAGAGGGTGGATAATTGTGCGCCTGTGTCTGTGCACTGGGAACAGTGGTGTCTGGACAAGTTGGCTGGAACACAGCACAGAAAGAGGATGAGGAATGGCTTAAAACGTTGAGGTCAGGTGATGGAGGGTTCTGAATCACAGGCTAAGGAACTGAGACCATGTTCAGTAAACAGTAAACCGTGAAATTAAAATATGCCTGCTCCTTGGAAGAAAAGCTGTGACAAACCTAGACAGCATATTAAAAAGCCGAGACATCACTTTGCCGACAAAGGTCTGTTTAGTCAAAGCTGTGGTTTTTCCAGTCGTCATATATGGATGTGAGAGTTGGACCATAAAGAAGGCTGAGTGCCAAATAATTGATCCTTTCAAATTGCACTGGAGAAGACTCTTGAGAGTCCCTCAGACTGCAAGGAGATCAAACCAGTCAATCCTAAAGGAAATAAACTCTGAATATTCACCAGAACTGATGCTGAAGTTCCAGTACTTTGGCCATCTGATTCGAAGAGCCAATTCATTGGGAAAGACCCTGATGCGGGGAAAGACTGAAGGTAAGAGAAAAGGACAGCAAAGAATGAGATGGTAATACCACCAACTCAATGGACATGAATTTGAGCAAACTTCAGTAAATAGTGAAGGAGAGGGAAGCCTGGCATGCTGCAGTCCATGGGGTCACAAAGTGTCGGACATGACTGAGCAACTGAACAACACCAAGTCGGTAAATAGTGGGGACTGAGCAAACCCCAGCTTCAGCAGAAGAGTTATGTAGTGGCTGCATGTAAGATGTGTCAGCGAAGAGAAGCCTGGAGGTAAGGATCCTCGTGAGGAAGATTCGGGAACCCAGGCAGTTGGAACCTGTCTAGTCTGCCTTGGGATTCCCACAGCCCTTTTCCTGTATCTCTCATACACACTTAACCAATTTTTAACCTTATGTACATTTTTTAATGTAAAAGTAGATTTCAGTTCAGTTCAGTTCAGTCGCTCAGTCATGTCTGACTCTTCGCGACACCATGAATACAAGCATGCCAGGCCTCCCTGTCCATCACCAACTCCCGGAGTTCACTCAGACTCACGTCCATCAAGTCAGTGATGCCATCCAGCCATCTCATCCTCTGTCATCCCCTTCTCCTCAAGCCCCCAATCCCTCCCAGCATCAGAGTCTTTTCCAATGAGTCAACTCTTCACATGAGGTGGCCAAAGTACTGGAGTTTCAGCTTCAGAATCATTTCCTCCAAAGAAATCCCAGGGCTGATCTCCTTCAGAATGGACTGGTTGGATCTCCTTGCAGTCCAAGGGACACTCAAGAGTCTTCTCCAACACCACAGTTCAAAAGCATCAATTCTTCGGTGCTCAGCTCAGCTTTCTTCACAGTCCAACTCTCACATCCATACATGACCACTGGAAAAACCATAGCCTTGACTAGACAGGCCTTTGTTGGCAAAGTAATGTCTCTGCTTTTGAATATGCTATCTAGGTTGGTCATAACTTTTCTTCCAAGGAGTGAGCGTCTTTTAATTTCATGGCTGCAGTCACCATCTGCAGTGATTTTGGCGCCCAAAAAGATAAAGTCTGACACTGTTTCCACTGTTTCCCCATCTATTTCCCATGAAGTGATGGGACCAGACGCCATGATCTTCGTTTTCTGAATGTTGAGCTTTAAGCCAACTTTTTGAGTCTCGACTTTCACTTTCATCAAGAGGCTTTTTAGTTCCTCTTCACTTTCTGCCATAAGGGTGGTGTCATCTGCGTATCTGAGGTTATTGATATTTCTCCCAGCAATCTTGATTCCAGCTTGTTCTTCTTCCAGCCCAGCGTTTCTCATGATGTACTCTGCATATAAGTTAAATAAGCAGGGTGACAATATACAGCCTTGACGTACTCCTTTTCCTATTTGGAACCAGTCTGTTGTTCCATGTCCAGTTCTAACTGTTGCTTCCTGATCTGCATACAGGTTTCTCAAGAGGCAGGTCAAGTGGTCTGGTATTCCCATCTCTTTCAGAATTTTCCACAGTTTATTGTGATCCACACAGTCAAAGGCTTTGGCATAGTCAATAAAGCAGAAATAGATGTTTTTCTGGAACTCTCTTGCTTTTTCCATGATCCAGCGGATGTTGGCAATTTGATCTCTGGTTCCTCTGCCTTTTCTAAAACCAGCTTGAACATCAAGAAGTTCACAGTTCACATATTGCTGAAGAATGGCTTGGAGAATTTTGAGCATTACTTTACTAGTGTGTGAAATGAGTGCAATTGTGTGGTAGTTTGAGCATTCTTTGGCATTGCCTTTCTTTGGGATTAGAATGAAAACTGACCTTTTCCAGTCCTGTGGCCACTGGCTGAGTTTTCCACATTTGCTGGCATATTGAATGCAGTACTTTCACAGCGTCATCTTTCAGGATTTGAAATAGCTCAACTGGAATTCCATCACCTCCACTAGCTTTGTTCATAGTGATGCTTTCTAAGGCCCACTTGAATTCACATTCCAGGATGTCTGACTCTAGGTCAGTGATCACACCATCGTGATTATCTGGGACATGAAGATCTTTTTGTACAATTCTTCTGTGTATTCTTGCCACCTCTTCTTAATATCTTCTGCTTCTGTTAGGTCCATACCATTTCTGTCCTTTATAGAGCCCATCTTTGCATGAAATGTTCCCTTGGTATCTCTAATTTTCTTGAAGAGATCTCTAGTGTTTCCCATTCTGTTGTTTTCCTGTATTTCTTTGCATTGATTGCTGAGGAAGGCTTTCTTATCTCTTCTTGCTATTGTTTGGAACTCCGCATTCAGATGCTTATATCTTTCCTTTTCTCCTTTGCTTTTTGCTTCTCTTCTTTTCACAGCTATTTGTAAGGCCTCCCCAGATAGCCATTTTGCTTTTTTGCATTTCTTTTCCATGGGGATGGTCTTGATCCCTGTCTCCTGTACAATGTCACGAACCTCATTCCATAGTTCATCAGGCACTCTATCTATCAGATCTAGGCCCTTAAATCTATTTCTCACTTCCACTGTATAATCATAAGGGATTTGATTTAGGTCATACCTGAATGGTCTAGTGGTTTTCCCTACTTTCTTCAATTTAAGTCTGAATTTGGCAATAAGGAGTTCATGATCTGAGTCACAGTCAGCTCCTGGTCTTGTTTTTGTTGACTGTATAGAGCTTCTCCATCTTTGGCTGCAAAGAATATAATCAATCTGATTTTGGTGTTGACCATCTGGTGATGTCCATGTATAGAGTCTTCTCTTGTGCTGTTGGAAGAGGGTGTTTGCTATAACCAGTGCATTTTCTTGGCAAAACTCTACTAGTCTTTAAAACTAAAAGTAGATTTAGTTCAGTATTAATGAAAATGAGACAGTATAGAAACATATAAAGTAAACAGTTCCTTGTAGTCCCACCACCCAGAGATAACTTCTTTTAACATTGTGGGTCTGTCCTTTCAGATTGCTTTATACATACATCACACTATATTGGCTTTTTTTTTCCCCCCAGATATGAACATACTTTAAAGCCTACTTTTTCTAATTACCTTGTAGTGAACATCTTTTCTTGGCAAGCAATATTTTAGATTTTTGTTGTTGTTTTGGTTGACTTTTGTTTTTTTTTTAAATTGTGGTTAACATATACATAACATGAAATGTACCGTCCCTGACAGTATATTTATATCATTGTGCAACCATTAATATTATTTAGTTGCAGAACATTTTCATACCCCCAAAAGGAAAGCCCGCAACCACTAAGCCATTCCCCATTCCTGTCTGTCCCCAGCCCCCAGGAACCATTAATTTGCTTCCCATCTCTAGAGATTTATCTATTTGAGAAATTTCATGTAAATGGAATCATAGAGTGTGTGACCTTTTATGTCTGGCTTCTTTTATCCAACATAGTGTTTTCAAAGTTCGTCATATCTGGGTTATCCTTGTCTTTTTTTTTTTTTAAACAAAAGATGCTCAGAAACAAAAAGCAGTGAAATGAAACCTCTCCTTGAGAATCCCACTTCTTCCCCCTACCTCCCTACCTGTTAATAACTTTGGATGCAGCCATCTGGACCTTTTAGATGAATGGAGGTTGATAGGAACCATCAAGCGATTACTTTTTTCAACATATGTTGCTCTCTCTCTCCTCCTATCACCTGACATGAATGTGGCAAGACGCCTTAGCTTTTCTAGTCACTTTCAGGATTTAAAAAAGTGTTAGTTACGTCCGACTCTTTGTGGCCCCATAGAATGTAACCCACCAGTCTCCTCTGTCCATGGAATTCTCCAGGCAAGAATGCTGGAGGGGGAGGCCATTCCCTTCTCCAGGGAATCTTCCCAACCCAAGGATCAAACCCGGGTTTTCTACATTGCAGCAGATTCTTTACTGTATAAGCCACCAGGGAAGCCCTTCAGGATTTAGGACAGACTCATTTTCAGGTATTAAAATATTCCATGTAAATGAAAACTTCTGTCCAGGCTACACAACCTAACCTACAGGCCAGCCTTTCTGCTCCTTCCCACCCCAGTTCCCTGTACTCACCCAGCCTGACCCAAGGATGCTTTTGCAAGTTCCTTAGAAATCCACCTTCTGTGTTCTGCCACTCCAGCCCCTCTGGGTGCAGTAGGGGAGCTGCACGCACTATTCCACTGGATTCTTGCCTAACTTCAGAGGGCTACCTTCAGTTCCTGCTTTGGACGTTGTGTCCCTGGCACCCCTCTGGTCCTCTTGGGTAGAGTCCTATCAAGATGTCCACAGGAGTCCATAAACTATAGACTGTAGTCCATAACTATTGCCATATTTGTGATCATCTCACATCCTTCCAGAGGCCTTTCTAGATTTGGGGAAATTCCCATATCGAGTCCATCCCCCATGCAAGGTGGCAGCCTTCCTTGCAGCCAGGATACAGCTGTGTGATCTGTCTCTGCCGATTTTTAATCAGGTGGAGCTGGGACCTTGGAAGCTGGGGAGGAGAGGATGTCGGTGTGGTGCAGTGGCAACAGCAGTGCTTTTACTGGAGCAGCACCAGGGTCCAGTCCATTTTCCTGACCATAAATGTTTGATACCTGGCTCTCTCACCCACCTGGAATTCAGCATCCTTTAAAAGTGTATACTCTGCTTAAACTATTGAGTTTAATTTTCACTAAGATCCTTGACTGATGCCATACCCCTGCTTAGCTTGGTGGTTAAGGGCAGGTTGCTCCCACCGATGGTCTCTGTCCTCTCCTGGGCATCTCCCATGTTCCAGTCAGCCTGGGCGTCTGGCATGGGTTTCTCTAGCCTTCTCTCACAGGCTAGCAGGAGTAGTAGCTACTAGACCAGCTTGACGATCTATTAGTATATTCCAAATAGATAGTCTGACATCTCTCTTTAGAAAATGTGAGCATTTACTATCTTTATCTTAGACTTTAGGGCATCTGCCAAATTCTGGGACCACAGGAAAAGTCCCATTTCACACCTTGTCACATACATATTTTCTCTCTATATTATGTAAGTGGGATCATCATCTATTTATCATTTGGTAACCTTTTTTATTGTTACATTGCAGGCAACTTTCCATGTTATTGAAAATAGTATACCTCCATCCATTAAAAAAAAAAAAATCAGCCATATTGTTGAAAGAACTATTTACAAACAATAAAAAGGACCCATTTTAAAAGCTAACTTGGAAATGGCAATCCACTCCAGTACTATTGCCTGGAAAATCCCATGGACAGAGGAGCCTGGTAGGCTACAGTCCATGGGGTCACAAAGAGTTGGACACGACTGAGCAACTTCACTTTACTTGGAACCATCACCGCAATAAAGATTTAGAATATTGCCAGAAGTTCCCTCATATTCCTTTGCAGTCAGTCCTTCCCAGTTTCCATTTAACTTCATCCTTTTCAATAGCTGTAGGACAATCCCATAATACAGAAGTTCCTTAATTTATTTACCTAGTCTCCTATTGATAGACATTTGCATTGCTTTCAATTTATTATTTTATTGATATTTTATCAACACATATTTGTGGAGCACCTACTATGTGCTAGGTGTGGTGATATTATATAAATTCAAGAAACTTCAATATGTGTGTATGCATCTGTTATTCCCCTAAAACATATATTCTAACAGTTGAATTGCGGGGTCAAAGAGTGCACATTAAAATAATTTTGATAAATATATTGTCAAATCACCCTTCAGCAAATTTCCAACAATTTCCACCTCTATCAACAATGGCTCAGACCGTAAAGAATCTGCCTGTAATGTGGGAGACCTCATTCAATCTCAGGGTTGGGAAGATGCCCTGGAGAAGGAAATGGCAACCCACTCCAGTATTCTTGCCTGGAGAATTCCATGGACAGAGGGGACAGAGGAGCCTGGCGGGCTACAGTCTGTGGGGTCACAAAGAGTTAGACACAACTGAGCAACTAACACACACATCTATATCTCAATGATGTGAGTGAATGGCCATTTTGTCACGCACTCATCAGTACTAGGTATTATAAATCATTCCTAGTCCATTAGGAGAAAAAATGGTTTGAATTTACGTGTTTTTGCTTACTGATAATGTGGATCCACTTTGCATCTGTGACTTTTATTTGGTTTCTGGAAATCATTGCTCCAGGAGCCAAACTCCCTTGACTTCACTCACAGTGAGGTCATGACGGGATTCTCTCCACTGAACTGGAAGGACATCCTGTCCTATTAGAAGTGGGACAAAGGTCACCCTTCAATTCCTGATGGCTCCCTGCTTCCCCTTGAACAGCCACTTCGGATAACCCCCCTCCACGTTGGGGTTGGTCCTAGTCTCTTCCGTGATTGGACCTGCCCCTGCAGGTACCCCTGAGTAGGTCCATGTCATTTACAATTCTAAGCTGGCAGAGAGTGTGGGTGGAAATATAGCAGGCTTAACTTAGATATAGTTCCTGGTCAACTAGATAAAACTCATTAACAAAGGATAAGAATTTTAGCAAAGTCACTCTCTTTTTAACAAGTAAGTATATACAAAGAACTGACTCATTAGAAAAGACCCTGATGTTGGGAAAGATTGAAGGCAGGAGGAGAAGGGGATGACAGAGGATGAGATGGTTGAATAGCATCACCAACTCAATGGCCATGAGTTTGAGCAGGCTCCTGGAGCTGGTGATAGACAAGGACGCCTGGCATGCTACAGTCCATGGGGTCGCAAAGAGTCGGACATGACTGAGCACCTGAACAGACAAACAAAAATATCAATGTGTGGGGCTTCCCTGGTGGCTCAGATGGTAGAGAATCTGCCGGCAGTGCAGAAGACCCAGGTTTGAGCCCTGAGTCAGGAAGATTCCCTGGAGAGGGGAATGGCAACCCACTCCAGTATATCAATATATAAGTTAGTGCCTAAAATATGACTAGAAACTATTAGAAGGTGACACCAGAATTTCCTGTAATCCCCCTCCCCTGTGGTGCTCTCCCATCCTCATTCCTAGGGAAGTCAGATCTCCGTGGATAGATCATAACTCATAACTCCTAGGATTGGGCAGGAATCCAGGAACTGGTTATCTGTCTGGTTTAGTTGGGAGGGTTAGGGTTTATGGCACAAAGAAGAAAACAGAATCCTCAGGGCATTAACTGTTCTGAAACAACTCATAGAAATACTATGACAAGGTAGTCCCTAAGTCAACTAAGTCTTTCCTTGTGGTGCAAGGATATTTATTGCTATTTTTGGTTTTACCCTTGTCCTCTATTTTCACTCCAGTGCTCCATGGGGGCAAGGGTATAATTAAGCAAGTATTTGGACTTATCTGGTCCACAGACACTCTCAACAGCTTGCAAATAATTAAGACATTCCCTTAAAAGGGAACTTTCAAAGCAATCTTGTTTTAACTATTAAAATTTAAGATATATAGTCTTTAGCCCAGTCATCTCACTTCTGGGAATCTATCCCATACAAATAAAAATACCATAATGAAATGTATGCAAGATCCTTATTGTAGTATTTTTCACAGGGCCCAAAATCTCTGAAACTGCCTGTCAATAGGGATGTGTGTATGTGCTAAGTCGCTTCAGTCGTGTCCAGCTCTTTGTGACCCTATGGACTACATAGCCTGCCAGGCTCCTCTGTCCATGAGATTCTCTAGCCAGGGATAGTAGAGTGGGTTGTTATACCCTCCTTCTGGGGGTCTTCCCGACCCAGGGATCGAACCCACATCTCCTGTATGTATATTAAGGGAGGGCAACAGTGAAGCAGGTAAAGTGGGCAAATGAGGGAGAAGTGGGCAAAAAAGAATACACATGCCGCTTAAGACATGAATTTTATGATAAGCAATTTATATAGTTATATATTATACATGTGTGTATATATATGTTTGTGTGTGTGTATATATATGTATATGAATTAAGAAATTAGAAAAGTGTAGATCTTTTTCTATTGACCTGAAAGGATTTCCATTCTATATTGCTAAGTGATAAAAGCAAATTACAAAGTTGGTTTTATTTTGTTAAACACAAACCCCCTCAAATTAGCTTATATCTGTGAGTACATGCTTACATAATTCTGAGCAAGGATTTCCACACCTGGGTGTTAACATAGGACCTCAGGGGAGATGTGGAGGGTTAAAATGGAGGCTGGAGAGAGGTTATCTTTAATATACATATATACAAAGATGTATACAAAAATATACGTCTTTGCTACATCTGGCCAGTCCCTTAAGGTGGATTGTAAATTTGATTAGAAACACAAGACTAGATGCCAAGATTGATTCTAAATTAGGTCATGTGGTTACGTGTAACAGTGCATGCTCACCTTATCAGCAAATGATTAAAAGACCAAAAGCTGTTCATTTAGAAGCCAGATATTGGCCATGAATAGTGAGAAGAAAATCAGAATAGCAGGTCAGAGGCTCCTAACTGGGCAACTCAGGACTCGGGCTTCTATTGAAGAACTGTACACAAAAAGAAACACCTATAAAAGAAAATTGGAGAAGGAAATGGCAACCCACTCCAGTGTTCTTGCCTGGAGAATCCCAGGGACGGAGGAGCCTGGTGGGCTCCCATCTATGGGGTTGCATAGAGTCGGACACGACTGAAGTGACTTAGCAGCATATAAGAAAGGTGAAATAATAAAACCTTTGTATCATGGTGAAGCATTTTTGAAACATGTTTCGTATAAATTTCGGAAAATTTAAATAAAATTGTGCTTCATTTTAAAATATATACATATGTGTCTTTGTATCATTATATGTGTTGCAGTGGACATTTATCTATAATGTATCAGTGATCTGTTACCACAGTAATACCACATAACAACCATTCCCCAAACTTGGTGGGCTTAGAGAAACAAACCTTTCCTAACAGATGGCTGAAGGAAGAAGACTGTACCTGCCAGTGTGAATGATATTTATAAGAAAGTTTACAGCTTTCAGAACACTCCTTTGTAATGTTTTGTTCTTCTCACCTCTCTGAATTTTAATTTCTATCTGTGCATCTGTCTTATCACTAGCCCACGAGTTTTCTGAGTGTCTCTTTTATCTTGATAACCCCAGTCTTTGGTATACTTCTAGAGGACACTAAGTGCTAATAAATAGCTAAAGAATGATTTTGGAAAAACAAAATTTTTATTTAGGTCATGGGTCTGTGGCTCTGCAGTTTAGGCTGGGCACAGCTGTGTGACTCTTCTAGACTTGACTGAATTCACGTGTCTGGGGTGGGCAGGTGCAGGCGGCTATTGGCCGTCCTTGGCCAGGGTCATGGGCATGCTGGCTGTCATGGAAACGTGTGAGAGAGAGGGCAAGCCCAGGCACACGAGTGCTTTCTTGTTTCCTGATGTGCTCATCAGGGTTCTACAGAGAAACAGGAGCAACAGGATATATATGTGTGCATGTGTGTGTTTCTCTGTGTGTGTGTTAATAAAGAGATTTATTATAAGCAACTGGCTCACGGGATTACGGAAGCTGAGAAGTCCAGACCCAGTAAAGCCAATAGGATAATTTTGAGCCTGAGTCTGAAAACAGAAGGCTGATGCCCCAACTCACAGTCAGTGAGGCAGAGAGAGAGAATTCTTTCTTACTAGGAGAGGGCAATGGCACCCCACTCCAGTGCTCTTGCCTGGAGAATCCCATGGACGGGGGAGCCTGGAAGGCTGCAGTCCATGGGGTTGCTGAGGGTCGGACATGACTGAGCAACTTCACTTTCACTTTTCACTTTCATGCATTGGAGAAGAGAATGGCAACCCACTCCAATGTTCTTGCCTGGAGAATCCCAGGGACAGGGGAGCCTGGTGGGCTGCCATCCATTGGGTCGCACAGAGTCGGACACAACTGGAGCAACTTGGCAGCAGTAGCTTTTATTCTCTTCACGCCATCTACAAATTGAATGGGGCCCACCCACACTGGCGAGGGCAGCCTCCTTTACTCAGTCTACCAATTCAGATTTTAATCTCATCCAAAAATATCCTTTTAGACACACCGAGACACACTGTTTAACCAGATAGCCCTTTGTGTGTCCAGTTGACACATAAAACTAATCATCACAGTTTCCAATCTGTGTTGACAAAGCAAGTCACGTGGCCAGCCCCAGCGACAGGTGGGGGAGTAATAAGAAGCTATGTGACTGTCCTTGTCCATCTGGGCTGCTGTCGCAGAATGCCATAGGCTGGGGGCCTTCTTACAGTTCTGGAACGTGCCAAATCCAGGGTCAAGGTTCTGGCAGACCTGGTGTCTGGTGAAGACTCTCCTCCTGGTTTGTAGTAGGCGGTGTTCGGGTTGTATTCTCAGATGGCTAAGAAGTCATCACTCTTGTGTTACTTCTTACTAGGGTGCTAATCCCGTTTGTGAGGATTCCTTCCCTGTGACTTAATTACTTTCCAAAGGCATTACCTCCCAGTACCACCAACATATGAGTTTTGAGGGACACATTCGGTCTATAAGAACAACAAAAGGGGCATTAACACAGGGAGAGTGAGAATGGGGTCATTTTTGCATCCTACTATGGATGTACAAAAAAGTACTACAAAAGTATTGAAGAAAGAGGATTCCCACCCCCCACCCCCCATTTATCAAAGAATAGTCATTGGTCTGGTGCCATGTAGAATTCAATGGCAAAGTTAATCATATCCAGGTTCTTAAATCTTTTAGTTAACATCATGTACAGCCAAAGATTTCTTCAGAGATTTGCGAAGTCTTACTCTTAAGATTTGCTTGACTGGAACGGGGAAGGGGGATGATAGGGGTCAGCCACTGCAGCCCTAGCTCATTGTTTTCACTTCTCTAAATAGTAGATACTTGAGTTCTCCAGGGGAATCCGGAGGGTGAGGAATCCCTGCTTTGGGACGTCTTTTTCTGCCCAGACTAGCTAGGGGCAAGGAACCACTGGATTCTTTGTTCCATCAGGGACAATTTAGGGAAGTGCTAGTTAGAAAAAAAAAATGTTGGGAACAAGGGAAGGATTAGAATGATGGTCCTCTTGATTTTCTTCTCGGAACATGAGAGTAATTTCAGATCTAGTTTTGTGTGATCTTGTTTTGTGTGTCCCGTGCTTCATGAGACTGGTAATAGTTGAGTGGCTGCATTATTTGGTAAGTGGAGAAAAGCAAACAGTAGAAAGTAAGAGGGGTCCACAGAAGGCTGGGTCACATCTAGAAAAGAGCCGCCACGGGCTCCCTGCCCACTCGTTTAACTGCTGAGGACTGTGCGGTGAACTGGAGATCAGAGTGAGAGAATGCTCGAAGACATGATTGATTTTCTTCATTTTCACTCCTTGTTAACAGAGCAAGGTACAAATGGGTCAAGGTAACAACAAGGTTGGCCTTGTGTCGCTGTACACAAACCTTTGTCTTTTAGAGCAAGAAACAGCCTCCTCCTGGGGGTGTGGAACATCGTATCTGTGAAAGGTGCCTGTGTTCAGCGGCTTCTCCCTAGGAGTAGATTCTGCAGCATGCTTGAGGATGTCAAAACTGAACCCCACACATATGCTTTCTAAATAAACGAGCCCCGAGGTTTGGTAAAAACACATCTTTTATCTCTCCTGCCAACCAGTTACCAACACTTTGAAGACCCAGAAAACTTCCTTCCGCAGAGCCTCAGAACCATCTCAGAAGTGTCCAGACCTGGTCTGTCTGGTTATACATCAGACAGCTCCTTCATGCTTCTTGCTAAGAGAACTGAGGTTTGTTTATGGTAACAATATGCCCAGCCCCTAAAGGATGAATCACGACTGGTCTAGGATCTCATATCGCCCCTTACTCTCTTGGCCAGCTGTGTATTGTCCTTGGTTCTTTTGCAGCCATATGACCTAGCTATGCCCAAGAGATGTTAGATGTTGACTAGAGGCCTTGGAAAGATAATACCAGCTAAATAAAAGACCAAACTTTGTGAGGAGAAAGCCTATGATTGTTTCTTTTTGGTAGGAGCTAGTGTGAGGATGTGCAAGCTGGAGCTGCAGCAGCCATTCTGCAACCACTAGGCAACAAATATGAATAATGCATCACAAGACGAATGAGGAAATGCCAAGATACAAAGGGTTTGACTCCTTGGTGATATCTTTGAGCCTCTGCCTCCAGGCCTCTTGCTATGTAAGATAATTAAAAGTCTTTACTGCCTAAGTCACTGTTAGTCAGATACTTTGTTACTTGCAAATAAAATTATTCCTAACGCATATAGCGTGTCATCTTCAGCCTGGCCAGAATAAGTTTTGCTGACTATTTCACCATACTAGCTTTGTGTGCAAAATACACAGGGATAAAAATCCCTTCTATATATTACCTCAAGCAGACTTTCTGATACAAAAGATCAGAGTGTGGTCTGTGGATCAGCAAATCATTATTCTCTGGAGTTTTTTCAAAATATAAATTCTCAAGTTCCCACCCCAGACATACTAAATTAGAAACTTCGTGGGTAGGGCTATCAATTTGTATTTACATAAATCTTCATGGTGGGAGAAGGCAATGGCACCCCACTCCAGTACTCTTGCTTGGAAAATCCCATGGACAGAGGAGCCTGGTGGGCTGTGGTCCATGGGGTCGCTAGAGTCGGACACGGCTGAGTGACTTCACTTTCACTTTTCACTTCATGCATTGGGGAAGGAAATGGCAACCCACTCCAGTGTTCTTGCCGGGAGAACCCCAGGGACGGGGGAGCCTGGTGGGCTGCCGTCTATGGGGTCGCACAGAGTCGGACACGACTGAAGCGACTTAGCAGCAGCAGCAGCAAATCTTCATGGTAATTCTGGTGCAATGGAAAGTCTAAGAACCACTGATATTGAGGGTCAAGTGGAGTGGTTGCATGTCAGAAACAGCTGGGGAACTTGAAGAAGACTCTCAAACTCCACCTGCACAGTTCTGATTCATTATTTCTGCAGTGTAGCCTGTGAATTTATATTTCCCAAAAGGCCCCCAGGTGATTTGCAGTAAAAGCAGATTTGGCAACCAATGGAATGCAGAAGAAGGCAGATCATGTATGCCACAGGGCTGTCATAGAGTAAGAGATGAGGAGTAGACTTAGTCTCCCCTGGGGACAGGTGAGCCAAATTACGGATTTTCTCACCTGGTAGGTAAGGGAACTGACTACTTGTTTTTAGAAGTCTTTTTCAGCTCTAAGATTCCTGGGATGCCAACTTGAACTTGGCAGGTTTGGCTGGAACAAGCCAATATGGTTTTGGTAAATTACATAGACAGACTCATGAGCAACAAGTGGAATGGACTGGAATTTCCTAGTTTAAAAAACAGCCTTCCTCCCCACTGCTGCCAGACCAAATAAATCCAAAACAGGTTTCCTCTTCTGCTTTTCCAGGTTATGAGACAGCAGGTTTGCACTGCAGATGTTCATTTATAGAGTGCTAGACTACACCTGCTTCGTGCTAGGCTTGTGCTTTGGGCGTTATTTCATTTGGAAAATATTATTTTTAAAAAGCATCATCTTAAGGGATCTTGAACTGTGTTACTTGTTAAGGTTCTAAATCGCTGAAGCAGCCTACTCACTGTCCATCCAAATAGGATTTTAACCCTCTATCCTGCCTCATCTTTGCCTGTACTGGAGATGCCAATCATTTCTTCTCCATCCCCACATCCCCTTCCAGGAACCTGCAGTCCCCATTTCCAAGGAGCTTGCTCCCCTCTCAACCCCTCCTGAGTGAATGTTTAAATCTGTAACACTGTGAAAAATAAACCACCACCACAAAACACCCCACTGATCGACTTTGGAAGATTATTTTGAAAACCAATAAAGGAGGGGAAGTTAAGCATGTATCCTTCCTTTTCTATATGAACTGTACCTTAGGCTAATCTAATAGCTGATGAGGGGGAGTTTGTCTTCATAGAAGCTGAGAAATGAAGACAGAAAGATGAAATCATATGATCTTTTTGCAAGCCCTAATGAATTAATAGGATCTGGGAACCCATCAATGGCTGTTACGTCACAAAAGAAAAAAAAAAGACATTCTGTGTCTCTGAATGGAAGTCATGATACTGGTTATGAAAGTGAAAAAAAAAAACTGAAGGTGAATCTTAGTAAAGCTTAAAGATTAATATTTATAGGAAATACAGATGGCAGAGGAACATGTTAAATGAAACCAAAGAGAGATAATCACCATAATCTAGACTATGGGAAACTTCATGAGACAAATGATGCAGTTTTTCCAACAAACTGCATGGGAAAAAATCCAATACTGTAAAGCAATCATCTTTCATTAAAAATTAATAAATTTTTAAAAATTGCATGGGAAAGAAGTGAGATGGAGGGGGAAGCCTACAGATTAATTAAGAATCATATGAACCAATCATAATGTGTGGACCTTGTTTGACTCCTGATTTAACAAACCTTAAAAAATTATAGGAAAAATAAGGAAATGTGAATAATTCCTGGATATTTCATAATATTAAGAAAATATTGTTGATTTAATAGTTGATGATAGTTTTTGGTTGTATCTTTTAAAGGAAATCCTTATCCTTAGGGTTACATATTGAAACATTTACAGATGAATAAAATGACACCCAAAATTTCTTTCAAAATAATCATGAGGAGTGAGAAGAGGCAGTGTACAGAGAGAACTAGACAGTCCCTCTGCTGTTAACTGTTGAAGCTGGGTGAAAGATAACTAGAAATTCACTCTACAGATCTCTACAGCTCTATATATTTGAAATCTTTCTTTCTAAAATGTCTTAAAAATTTTTAATCATTTTTATTTCTATTTTTTAAATGTCTTATATAGGTCAGATTAGTATAGTAGTTTATGCTTATTATGTATAAATATAGATTTGTCAAGTTTTACTTGTTCATCACTGCTAAGGATACACAAAAATTGCGGGGAGGGTTGTGTATTTTACACTTGCATGCTCAACTGTACTGGAAGGTCCATGGAAGCAAAGATCTTTCTAGTATATTCTCCAGAGAGTTAATATCTTGAATAGCATGTAAAGGGCTCATCTGCAAATACAGCCTGTTAAAACACCATTCCAGAAGGTAGGGTTGCTCCCCTGGACTCTTGTTTGTGGACACCTCCATCCTGACTTCATTGTCAGTGGAGGGTGGACAGTCCACATGACCAGTTCTACTACTGGGAGGAGTTGGTTTGCTTGAGGCTTTGTAGAAAGAACTGAAAAGATTAAGACTGACTAAATCTGTGCTAGGGGATGGAGAACTTGATATATTTACTGTGCAATCAATACTACAAATGCTACAGGAGAGTTCTCATTTTTAAGTTCAGGCCCTCCTTACGAAGGTATAAAGTAAGGTGAAACCCCCAGGAAGGTGTGGCTGCAAAACCTCTGTCCAGATTCTCCTTGCTGTTGTCTCTGACTCTTGCTCCCATGCTTTGTTTTGCCCCCAAAAACATGTGGTGTGAAAACAGCGGTCGCCATATTAAAGCTCTTCTGGCTTTATTTATTTATTTATTATTTTCTTTGGCTGCAGTGGGTCTTTGTCTCGGCGTATGAACTCTTCATTGTGGCACACAGGATTTAGTTCTCTGGCCCAAGATTGAACCTGGGGCCCCTGCATTGAGAGTGCAGAGTCTTAACTACCAGACCACCAGGGAAATCCCAAAGCTCTTCTGATTTTATGAAGTTCTCCATCTCTCTTATTTCCAGTTGCTCAAAGTTCAGATTTCCCAAGATTTCAATTTCCTTTACCTTGAGCTCTGATTTTTCCTAGTTACACAGAACTTGAAAGCACGTCCCTGCTTTGCAAATTAACCATCAATCCTCTAATATTTTTCACTCCAGGAGCACCTTTTCCTTTGGCACCATGTGACAGTTCTGTCCCTTTGTTCCTTGAGAGCTGAGTTTATGGATTGCATGGCTAAGTCACTCAGTCAGGTCTGACTCTTTGCAACCCCATGGAGTGTAGCCTGTCGGGCCCCTCTGTCTGTGGAATTCTCCAGGCAAGAATTCTGGAGTGGGTTGCTGTGCCCTCCTCCAGGGGATCTTCCTGACCCAGGGATCGAACCGCATCTCTCTCTTACATCTCCTGCATTGGCACGTGGGTTCTTTATCACTCGCGTCACCTAGGAAGAGCTTCAGGATTGGAAGAGGATATTTATCCTGGATTGATGTCTTGTAGGAAAACCAGTTTGCAATTGGAATGTAACTTATGAAAGGACCAGCCCTTTGAGTAACATCCCTTTTAAGTAGTGCAAAACCGCCCCAAACCTGGGTCTGTCTCCTTGTCTGTGTACATTCTGTTACTCTTTCCCAGAAGACTTCAAGGTGGTACTATGGTATCCGTTTGTAGAAAAGTATAATCTATTTACCTAATCCAGATTTTAAGAGGAAATCTTACACTCAGACATCCAAATGCTTTGGAATGTGCTCAGATTCAACAGACTGTGCAATTTAAATTTATAAAACAATAGCTCTGTTGATAAAAGCCAACAGTAGATGCCAGGCACTATTCCAAGGGTTTTTCACGCCTTAACTCATTTAGTTAGTTCAATTATTATTCTCATATTTTATGGGTGGAAAAAATGAGGACAAAGTTTATTATTAGAGACATAGCACAATGTATGGGAGAACACACAGATAAAGTTTATTTATTTGAGGCAGAAATATACATCAGGAGAGGAGTATGGGTATCTTGAATGAGAGCTTCTGTAAGAGGTGATTTAAGTCCCATAGCAAGCAGGGGTCCCCAGCTATTAGAGATGGGGCTGCGTGACAGGAGGTGAGTGGCAGATGAGCAAATGGGAAGCTTCCTCTGTATTTACAGTCACTCCCCATTGCTCACATTACCACCTGAGCGCCGCCTCCTGGCAGGTCAGCTGTAGCGTTTGATTCTCACAGGAGCACAAACCCACAGTGTGAACTGTGCATGCGAGAGATCTAGGTCATGTTGCTCCTTAGGAGAATCATCCCAAAATCATGTCCCCCACCACCCTGTGGAAAAACCATCTTCCGTGAAACCGGTCCCTGGCGCCAGAAAGGTTGGGGACCCCTATTACAAAGGGTCATCCTTCTGGTCTTTGTTTATATTTGGCCATTTATCTTCTCTTCTCACACCTGACTGGTCCTAGGACCCTCTCCAACATGTGTGCACAACTTCTTGCTAAGATGGATCCCACTGCAGAGGCCTATGGGCTGTTCACACTTATTATGGGGTGGTGTCCCCTCCCCTTTTGTCCCCCAAGGAGCCTCCCTGCGCATGTGCAGACAGGGGAGTGTTCCTTGACCTCAGGAGTGGTCATCTTGTTTCTTTACTTCAGCAGAGCTCAGCTTCCACCACTAGCTTTGTCTTTGGAGTGTCTGGGTGAGAACAAAGCTTCAGTTTTACTCCGCTTGACAAATACCAGCTGACCAGCCCAGGGGCCCATCTATCTCATACCTCATGATACCTCATGACCACAGGCAGCCTGGTTTCGAGGTGTGTGACCTCTCTCCTGGAGAGACTCAGTTGGGAAGAAGAGAGGGAGGCCTGGAAGAGTGGAGAAACAGCCTACCAGAGGAGAGGGAAATCTTGGGAGAAATATGTGGGAAAGCTCTTGAGATTATTTTAGACAAACCTAATTTTTGAGATTCCTAAATCTGAAGTATATAGAGTTACCCTGGTTTTTACTTGGCTATTTAGTAGAAAGAGCTGTGGTCCAACCTAGCTCTTTGCCATCTCCATGTGACACAGAAAAGTCACTTTGTCACTCTGGGCCCATTTCTTCATCTCTAAAAAAGAGAGAAATCCTGTCTGTTGGTATCTGCCATAAGTAATGATCGGAATCTGTTCACTGTTACTTTAAAGGGAAGTCTATCTCAGAGAAAGTTCTAAGGACTTCCTTCTTTAGATGAGCTTAGGAGGACTCTGGTTTGGCTTCTGAGTGTAACAGTTCCTACTATTCAATTATTTGTTTGCAGGGTGCCACATTCATATGTTGTGTAGAACTCATGCTTGGAAATGCTGATGTCAGGCTTCAAGACAGCTGAGCCCCACTAGACACCAGGAACACCCATGGCCCTGGTTGCATCTTTCAACATGACCAATCCACAGTAAGTAGCATTGGGATCTGCTCTCTGTGGATGCTGAGTTGGTATGTTGGGATCAGGGAAACAGCCAGTAGCTCCTTCCCCAGCCCCATAGAGATGGGGGGACTCTAGGTGGTTTTGTCCTTGAGCCTGACATTAAAATAACTTGTTAAAATCTACTTTTTCTCTAAGTTGCCTTACTCATGTCCTCTCATTTTTTTAGTTCAAAAAGGCAGAGGAATTCTACAGTCCACAACTGGGGTTGTAGGGACTCGCCTGGTGGTCCAGTGTTTAAGACTCTGTGGTTCCATTGCAGAGGACATGGGTTCAGTCCCTCGTCAGGGAACTAAGATCCCACATGCCACGCAGCGCAACCAAAAGACAAAACAAAACTGGGACTGTAATCCCACTGCTAGTCCAGTGGAATTACTAATATCTCATTGGCCAAAACAAGTCTCTTGATGGAACACAGCATTAGAGGTGGGAAATATACTCTTCCTTTTGATGGGAAGCTGCAGAGTCACATGGCAAAGTGAGTGGTGAAGAAAGGAACCACTGATACACGTTGTCCACCATACTGTTCTTCTTACCCAAGACCAGGGACCAGTCCCAACACCCAGACCTTTACTCCCCCTAAAGGAGGCCTTGTCTCCTTCTGCTGAGAGATGACCACGTGAGGAGAAATGGTCCCGGGCCATGGTGCTATGACCATAAGCAGGAGGGGCAAAGAGAGCCAGAAGCAGCTTATCCCAAGCTTCAGAGCCACATCCTGTTGGTCTTAGAAACTTACTCTAGCCCTGCACGAACGTCCCATGGATCGGAAAGCCTCAGTTCAGCAAGCCATAGTTTCCAAAGAACAGATTCAGCCCAGTGTCATCTACTTTTGGGGGAACATCTGGAAGAGCCAGGATTCCCCCATGAACAACCACACTTCTGTTGCAATTGTTGAGAAACACAGCAGCTTCACATCCCATGACTGTTCTGTCTGAAGATCTTGAGTCGTTTTGTAGATGTCACACCATGATGAGTACTATTATCTGTGCCTTGACAGGGAGCTAAGGTTTAAATAAGGCCCACAAAAGAGAATTGGGGCACTGGGTGAATTCAGGTAGCTTAGGCCACCAACCTGTGGTGCTCAAGCAAGATCCCTCTTTTCCCTCAATTATCTGGATGATTCAAGCAAAAGAGAAGTAGGCAGATGCAGCTCTAGACTTTCTGGATCGCTGCCACTGTGTATTATTGGGGAGCTTTCAATAACCAATAATCTTGGTAGTTGGAAAAGCTTAGCATTTAGAACCGTCCAGCCCAGTGTGGGGACTTCCCAATCCAGAGTCCCTCCTGCCTTTTCCGCTTCCTCGTACCCATGTCAAGGTCATAGAGAAGGGATGGCACCTCTCTTTCACCTCGTCGTGCCTCTGCTGGGGAAACCAAAGCCCCAGAATGTGGAGGCCCACAGAAGTTAGCACTGGAATCTGCACTTGCGCCCAAGAACAGTTTAACACAGACTGGGCTGTCACCGCGGCCTTACCACTGGCCTCTCAATGATCCCTTGGATAGTTCATTCTTACTCCTCCTCCCTGTTTGGCCAGAGGCATAAGACCCAGCCCCTCAGATTCTATGGGATGAGCTAGGCTCAAGGATTTGTTGGGGAGACCAAAGACAGCACTCCAGGAGGTGAAAGCAAAATGATCCAGCTTACCATCTCTTCACAGGGTAGCTGTTGGGATTGGAAGGAAGAGTTCTTAGTTACCCAATACACCACAGGATGCGTAATGTCCCCTGTCCTATTGATGTCGTTAGTGACCTCCTGTGGTCACTGGAGATCACAGCCGCAAATTCCTCCACCAATTGCTAAATACCCAGCTGGGTTGCTTGATAACCTGTCACAGGAGGTGGCCCTGCCCCTGGTTGAGATGCTCTGTAATGATAATGGAGTTGTGGGTTATTTGCAGGGCCCTTGGTGAGTCTGACAGTAACCTAGGATGAGACTCACAACCTCTCAGACATTTGATCTAGTGACCCCCGTTTCCTACTCTCAACCTTAAAAAGGGAGCTATAACAGGACCTCATTGGAAAAGACCCTGATGCTGGGAAAGATTGAGAGCAGGAGGAGAAGGGGACGACAGAGGATGAGATGGTTGGATGGCATCACTGACTCAATGGACGTGGGTCTGGGTGGACTCCGGGAGTTGGTGATGGACAAGAAGGCCTGGTGTGCTGCGGTTCATGGGGTCACAAAGAGTTGGACACAACTGAGCAACTGAACTGAACTGAACAGGACCAGTTTGAGTAGGAATGGAATGGCACCCAGGACAGCAGGCCACTCCTGTCCTCACGGCCTGAAGGCTCACTCGGCCCCTCCAGATCGGCCCCCCAAGCACCAACAGTACATCCTGCTGCTGCTGCTGCTGCTAAGTTGCTTCAGTCGTGTCCGACTCTGTGCGATCCCATAGACGGCAGCTCACCAGGCTCCCCCATCCCTGGGATTCTCCAGGCAAGAACACTGGAGTGGGTTGCCATTTCCTTCTCCAATGCATGAAAATGAAAAGAGAAAGTGAAGTCACTCAGTTGTGTCCAACTCCTAGCGACCCCATGGACTGCAGCCTACCAGGCTCCTCCATCCATGGGATTTTCCAGGCAAGAGTACTGGAGTGGGTTGCCATTGCCTTCTCCGACAGTACATCCAGTTGTGAGCAAACACCTCACTTCTCTATTGTGTATAGATGGTAGGACCATTACAAAGAAACCCGGGAGGCAATTTACAAGAATATATTACTCCAACATAAAGTCCGGTGACTAAGAAGCTTAAAAGTCTTAAGTCCTGGCTTTGCTGGTTGGCAGAGTTTCCATCTGGGTCTATACCTGCCCCCAAAGCTCATGTTTTCAGATGTGAGCACACTTCTGCTTTTCCCCAGCTGGTGAAGGAGATGGCACAGGCGGTGGGATGGCCGGTGAGGAGGAACGGAACCTCGCCCTCCGTTGCCCTCCTCCAGCACAGCAGTGATCCCGTGCCTACTCCCTCGTCTCCTTGGGGAACGGAAATGTCATTTTGTTCTTGGGGGATGACTCTGTCCTGTTGCCGTCCTCCCCTACTCAGGCCTGCCACAGAAAGAGGACTTTCCGAAGTTGAGATCATCTCCCAACAAGTAGACGAAGAAACCAAGAGCATTGCTCCCGTGCAGCTGGTGAACTTTGCCTATCGTGACTTGCCACTGGCTGCTGTTGACCTCTCCACAGCGGGCTCGCAGCTCCTGTCAAATCTGGACGAAGATTACCAAAGAGAAGGGTAGGTGTGGGACCGCTGAGTAGCTAAGAAGTCTGTCGCATAAACTCCCCGGGTTTCCATGGGTACCTCCAGGGAGGCAGCTGGAGATGAGAGATGCTGGATAGTCAAGAGACCAGAAGTTCACATCAGGCCACATGGGCCCTTCTCCGCAGATGTGGTTTCCTCCCAAAAAGGCCATGGGCACAGCAAACATCAGTTGCTGCTGGACAACTCATTAAGTGAATATTTGCTTGGAACTCAGGGAATTACAGTATTTAAAGGCTGTTAAACTCCCTAAGGGCCCATATAACTCCAAATCTGGACACCTAAGAATTGAGAAACCCACAGGATAAGGGAGTCACCCTTATCAGAGCCCATAAGGAATGGATTTAGACTGTACTTTCCTTGTATCAGGCTTCCCATGTGGCTCAGTGGTAAAGAATCAGCCTGCCAAACAGGAAACACAGGTTCGATCCCTGGGTTGGAAAGATGCCCCGGAGAAGGAAATGGCAACCCACTCTGGTATTCTTGTTTGGGAAATCCAATGGACAGAGGAGCCTGGCGGGCTATAGTTCATAGGATCACAAGAGTTGGACACGACTCAGCAACTAAACAGTCTTCTCTCACCAGGGACGGGATCAGGAAGAAAGCGTTCTGTGTACAGGAGCATGCTAAGGGCAGAAGGGAATTCAGCAGCATTCAGCCAGGAGCTTTGCAGCCCTTAGCCGCCCCTTTTCTGGTGGCCTCTGATACAGGGAGAGTGGCCCCTGCCTACTTTTATTTAGCTGGTCAATCAAATTGGACACCCTTGTTCAATCTGGACAGGGGAGACCCAGCAGTGACACCCTCAGTTTACATGGGGGAAGCTAAAGGCCAGGAACAGGTCCTGGGATCACAGTGGGAGTCCAACTTTCCCCAGCACCTCCCTGTGGCTCTTTTAAACATTGGCCCCGAGCTTGGGAGCCAGCTGTGGGCTATTCTCCTTCCCTGGGTGCCCCCGGTAAATATTTTGGAACACGCCGACTGCTTTGAATATAAAAACTAAGTAAGGGTTGCCAGGTTATTTCAGAAGCAAATGAGAAGCCTTAGCTACAGTTAAATTTGTAGAGCTTGGATTCCCTGCGCGTATTTACGAAGGGGCTCCTGGCCTTCCCGAGGTATAAACTGCCTAATAATTGTGAAACCATACACCTTGTGCAAAAACTTCACCCCAGTGGCTTTCTCTGAAAATACAATTTTCTCCAAGGACTGTGCTTAGAGTCAGCAGGACACTGGAAACGGATAGGCAAACGGGTTGGAAATACTTCGGGGATGCCTCGCGGGCGGCTGCATCATCCTCCCGGGCACGGGCTGCACGCTCTGACCACAGGGTCTTCTTCGGTCTCCAGGTCCTCGCGTCCGCCAGTGACACTGGCGGGCGAGCCTTCCCTGAGCACCTGGTTCCCGTGTCACTGCCCCCTGGCGGTCAAAATTGATATACAACCTGGTATCCTTCCCTCCGCGGTTCTCATGGACTCATTTCCTACCTCACCTGCGCCAGCGTTAGGTTCTTTTCAAGTTTCTGAAGGCAAGAAGAGGGAAGGATTCTCGAGGGTTCTGGTTCTGGACCACGTCCACAGTCTGCACCCTGTGGGCACATGCACTGCAGTGGTCCAGGCCATGGGGCACCACTCCTTAGCTGGAATTGGAGAAGGCAGTGTCCCGGCTTTGTCATTCCATTTACTTTTGAATCGGGCTCCTGCAAGGTTTCTTCTGAGCAGGGAGAATACAAATAGGATGCCTGCAAGGCAGAGAGGCTCTCGATTTGATTTGAGTCTCCAGGTGCGCCCTGGAACGCTGCTTCTGTTGAGTAAATAGGAAGCAGCCTGGCAGAAGGGATTTGCTTCGCGGCTGGAGTTCTCCTCGGGGGGTTTCGTTGGCAGCCAGAGGGCTTCCTGGAGGAAGGAAGAGCAGGTACAGGACACCAGCCAGGGCACAAGAAAGCAAAACCAAAGCACGCTGTGAGTGGGGGCGAAGCCTCTCTTCACAAGCTTCTTCTTGGCTCTTGCTGCATTTCCTGGGGTTTTCCCAAATTTTCCAACCTGGCCTTTTCTGAAACGATGCAAAACAACATGATTTCTAGGTCTTTGAAAAGCTGTTCTGTAAGTCTTGTCAAATACACCTCTTCCTAGTAAGTGAACTGTAATATATAGGAATGAATCTTTCCTATAGGAAGTGATGGGACCTCAGAGTCCCCAGCAAAGGGGTGCCCAGTGACCCAGCCACCTGGCCATTCACTTCTTTTGAGCTCAGTGGTATTTCAGTGCTTTTAAGTTCCCCAGAATCTGAGAATGTTAGAGCTGGGGAAAAAATAAATCTTAGGTTGTATGTATTCTAAATATTCTAATAGGATGCCAGAGTCCAGGGAATGGAAGGAACTTGTCCAAGGTCACACAGTGACTGAGACGAGGCAAGATAGAGCCTTGGCTCCTGATCCAGGCTGGCACTACAGGCTTCTCTTTGTCACCTGTCCCTTTACAAAATCACATTGTAACTGTTGTTAGCGTACATTGCACACGTGATACTACTGCTCGGCTATACTGTCAAAAGTGTACAGTCACTCAAATGTGGGTAAACCCCTAGGCAAAGATGGAAAAGATTCATCTCTGTCAGGCTCCTTGACTTTCCTAACAGGCCTTTGTCCTTCTCATGTATCTGCCTCATGGAGCTTAAACTGCAGAGCCCTCTGCTGTCCACCCTCTTTGCTTCTATACCCAGACGGCCTGGGGCTCAAGTGGGAAAGTCAGACACCTGGGCAGATTGGCACTGTCTTAGTTTGGTGGGGGTGCCATAACAAAGGACCACAGACCGGACAGCTGAAACACAGATGTTTATTTTTTCCATAGTCCTGGTACTGGGACGTCCAAGATCCAGGGTCAGTGGCAGGTGGGGGCTCTGTCTTTGGGTTACAGACAGCTGCTTTTTCGCTGTGCTCTCAAATGGCCATTCCTTGTTCTGTATGTGTGGAGAGAGTGAGCTCCAATCTCTTCCTCTTCTTATAAGGGCACTAATCCCATCATGGGGGCCCACCCTGACCTCATCTAAACCTAACTGCCTCCCAGAAGCCCCACCTCCAAATATAGCCACAACCTGCAGTGTTGGGGGGCTGGCCAGTGCTTAGGGGGGTGAGTTGGGGGTGGAGTGGGGGAGAAGGACTCATTCAGTCTGTAACAGCATTTCTCCGGACTCATGATCTGCAGTCTCAGCCTGTTTCTCAGTTTTGCCTGACAGTCCTCTGTTGTCCTGGTGAGCTTTCACTCCTGATCCCCACATAGCCATTTCAGACTGCTCCCATTTCCCCCAAGCTGTCCCTTGCCCCCAGCAGATGACCTCATCTCCTCCTTCCCTCAGAAAGTAGAAAAGGTCTCAGACAAACTGCATCCCACCCCCTCTGTCTCTCGCATCCTCCCTTCTAGGGCCCACCTTACCTCTGAGTGCTGATTCTCCTCCCCTCACACCTTTTCATGAACTTTGCTGCATCAGTTACATCCTCACTCTGACTCATCACACACTCAGGTCTCTCACATCCTCCCCCAACTCCACAGCCCATTTGCTGCTTCCATCTCTGTCTTCCTGTTTGCAGCCAAACTTCTTAAAAGCTTCATCTACACTCACCATGTCCCCTCTGCTCCCTCCCGTTCATTCCTTAGTCTCCTGCAGTCCAGCTTCAGCCCTATCTGCATGGAAACTCTCCTCAAGATCAGCAGCAGCCTCCATGATACCAGGATCTTTCGTTGTCCTCTGTCCAGCATTTGAAACTGTCAGCCGCTCCCCCATCTTGAAACACCATCTCCTGCTGCTCTATCACACTCTCCAGATTTTCTTCCTACCCCTTTGGCTGTCCATTCTAGGCCTTTTAAAACTTGTTCTTTCTCTGCTTGGTCCTTGAATGCTGGGGTTCTTCATTTTCTGTCTTTGGCCATTTTCACTCTACTAAATCTATCCACTGGTAAGTGCATCGATCCCCATAACTGAAATTAACGTTCTTCAGCTTGTAGCTTTCAAAGCCATGTCTCTAACACAGTTATCTTCCTTTCTCTCTCTCTCTTTCTCTCAAACTCCTGGCTCACATACAATTATTTCCTGGACATCTTCACAGGATCCCAGATACATGTAGAATCCTAACAAGTGTCTGTGGAATTATCTGTTCTTCTATCTCTGAGTGGACTGCATATTTGAGAAATGTTCTAGTCTCCACCCAAATCATTGCTTTAAATAGTTTTTTTCGTGGAAGCACTTAAATCCAGCCTGAGGAACCATTACCTACCCAGTCAGGACTTCTGGCCATCTCAAACCCAACAGGACCCAAAACTGGACTGCTAAGTCACTTCAGTCGTGTCCGACTCTGTGCGACCCCATAGATGGAAGCCCACCAGGCTTCCCCGTCCCTGGGATTCTCCAGGCAAGAACACTGGAGTGGGTTGCCATTTCCTTCTCCAGGAAATGGACTGTCTTCTCCCAAAAAAGAATTCTGTGTGGCCTCAGTCGGTGGATCTAGACCTACCTGGCCATCCTCCCCAACCCATCGCCAGAGTGAGTCACATGTGCATTTGACTGCTTTACAATGGCCCTCAGCCTCCTTCCTGCCTCGACAGGAGCCAGCCGTTTCCAAGACACCCAGGCTCCACGAAGCCAGTCAGCCGGGCATAGTCGGCGTTGGAGCTGGGTCCTTCTTCCTCCCCTGCTCTGGGTTCCTCTCATCCATTCCACTGCCACCAACAGTGTACATGGTGGGAATGCTCATGCCAGTTCAGGAGCTTCAGAAACCAGAAGGCCACAGTATACCCAAGCAGGGCAGGGATGAAAAGCCTCCCCCCACCCCCAGACTCTTTACCAAGCTATCTGTGAGCCCAGACCACTCTGGTCCTATTTGCTTCTGGCTTTCGCTTCTCTTCACCCAGGTCTCCAATTCAGTCCAAGGGGCTGCACTCGCACATCATGCCATCTACACCACCACCACCTCCACCACCATCATCATCCTTGCCCTCCCTGCGTCTTCCCCCTAGCCATGCACTTCCTCCTTCGATAGTGCTAAAACACAAATCTGTGTGCGTGTCTGCAGCTGTGAACAGACACTTAGAGGAGAGGGAGGGGAACAGAGGAGCTGCCTGAGCATGTTCTGAACCCCAGCTGAGCTGCCACAATGCACCCACTCCATAAGTGCCTGGAGCCAGGGCAGCTTTGAGGTTGGTCCAGACCCTCAACAATCGTGACAAGGACGAGATTCCTTCCATCTGTCTGCTCTGCCGTCAGCAGTGTTGGCTTCATTCTGATGCTGTAAGGTTCCCCTTATTTTGTAAGAGAGCTGCCATGGTTATCTGGCCACATCATCTTCATACATATCTGGCAAGAGAAAGAACGGCTGCCCATCATTCTCTTTCAAGAGCAATAAAGAACTTTCCCATAATTCTTTAGCTGCTCTCTGAGACCTCATGTCTCATTGGCTCGAATTGGGTCACATGGTAAGGGATATGGGAATCCACAGCCCAATCAGGGCCACCCCTTGAACTGGGTCATTTCCTGAAACACATTGATGTTACCCAATGGGCCTCTAAGGAACCCAAGCCTTCATTCATAGCTTTTGATCCAGAATGAGACTTTCCTTTTCCCTTTATAGTCATTATTGGATTTGGAAAAGATCTAGAAACATGTCTGCCTTCTCAGACTGTTTCTTCAGTAACTTGCTTGACTTGATTATTTCACTTGGAGGCAGTTTTACTTGTGTCCACGATCCCAGTGTTTCCCTTTGGGTTTCCATGTAACCAGAGCCCCGTCTGGCCCGCTTCCCTTTGGACCGTCACCCCATTAAACAGTGGGAACGTGAGATCTAGAGCTGCTTCTCAGTGAGCCAACTGTCCACCTTTAGAAGAGGGACACCGGGTTTGCAGGTGTCTAACTCATGGCACAGACTGGGAGTTCTACCTTTTCTTAACCAGCTTCACTACATTGAAGGCCTGGTTGGTTTGTAGGGTCTGGGTTGGCTAGACAGGAGGTTAGCTTCACAGAAGACAGAAAATTCAGAGAAACCCAGAGTCTCCACCCTCAGGAGGTGCACAGCCCATAGGAAAAGTGATGGTGACAACGTATGTGGGAGGGAGGCAGTGAAAGCAAGGGCTCTCACCCCCTTTTATAGAGGAGACTCTGTGGCCCTACGGGGAGATAGTGCTCTCCTTCTTTTGGTGAAAAGCAAGTGCAGGGAGGGTCATGGGAGAGTAGGCAGGATCGTCTTTGTCACAATACCAAAACAAAGTAAGAAATGAAAAATATTCAGCCTTTTGTCATTATTTATATTTTAGTGTTCTACAAGGTCTGACTTGGTTGATCAGGGCCAGACCTCCAGATGGGAGAAGCTTGGAGGAAGGTTAGGAAGACAGAAAGGGACATTGCTTGGAGATGATGCTAATGACACATTTCTGAAATAACTGCAACTTCACAGTCAGAGGAAGAAAACCTAATAGTTTTTGAGATGTCAGGTTAGGAAGAGAAGACAGGGCCAATATAGCAACATCTTTAAATAACGACTGAAATAATTTTAAACAAGCCAGCAAACAAAGGCTGGAGGCACAGAGGGAGGAGGAGAGGCACCCTCTGAGCCATGACCCCAGATTCCCTTCTCTCTCCCCATACTCTGCAGTCCAAGGACCACCCCCTCCAGAAAGTCTTCTGTCCCCCACCCCACCCAGGCCAGGGTCTCACCTCCGTGCACCATAGCCCTTGACCTACTTCTGTCTCAGCACTTGTGACCCTCAGCTCTGCTCTACTCTCCAGCCTCCCTCTGATACTGGATCAAATGCTCCCTCAGGGCAGGGATCGGATCCTCTGAGGCTTGGAGCACAGAGCGGTGTTGATTAAATGAAGGAATGACCTGAGTGAGTAAATGGATGCACGAGGCTGTGTTAAAGATAAAATTAGAAGAGAAGGGGAAGCCCAGTTTTATTTGGGGAGAGGTGGAGGCTAGTCCCAGACCTATGTAGGGTCCAGGAAGAATCACAGGAAGGGACCAGGATTCTCCTGCTTCAGAACTCAAGGCCATCATCTGTGACTGGCCCACTTCTGAGCATCCTGGCTAATTCCACAGCCCCTCCACAAAATCATTCTAAGAGAAATAAATCGGACTTGCCTCAGAACCTTGCCCACTTGAGCTAGTATACTCTTAGCATCCTTTTAGAAAAAGAAACAGTTTTAGGGGTTCTGGGTTAAAAGGCAGCTCTGTCTGTGCCATTACCTTGCAAATGGAAAGTCCAAAAGTTCTGTATCACTTGGCTTGTAAAGCTTGAGTCATCATTTTTCCCTTAAGGAAGGAAAAAAAGTTAAAAAGAGTTTCCTTAATCCATTTTCTCAATGCCAGTGAGATTTGTCTATAATAAAACTCCGTCCCTTCCTTTGACACACTAGCTGTCCCTGAACCCAAGCTGACCTTGTGACCCATAACTCTCTATTTTTAGTAGTCTCAGGCTTCCACGAGGGTTCTTGATGCCCCAAACAGGAAATAGAGGTTTAATTCAGATCACAAAGTATTTTCTTGTAAGAACAGTTAGCCTGTTTCCTGTAGTCCCAAGAACTGCAAAGATTTTATATTTATTAAGGTGGTAAGTTCACTGGTATTCAGTTCAGTTCAGTTTAGTCGCTCAGTCGTGTCCGACTCTTTGCGACCCCATGAATCGCAGCACGCCAGGCCTCCTTGTCCATCACCAACTCCCGGAGTTCACTCAAACTCATGTCCATCAAGTCAGTGATGCCATCCAGCCATCTCATCCTCTGTCGTCCCCTTCTCCTCCTGCCCCCAATCCCTCCCAGCATCAGAGTCTTTTCCAATGAGTCAACTCTTGGCATGAAGTGGCCAAAGTATTGGAGTTTCAGCCTCAGCATCAGTCCTTCCAATGAACACCCAGGGCTGATCTCCTTTAGAATAGACTGGTTGGATCTCCTTGCAGTCCAAGGGACTCTCAAGAGTCTTCTCCAACACCACAGTTCAAAAGCATCAATTCTTCAGCGCTCAGCTTTCTTCACAGTCCAACTTTCACATCCATACATGACTACTGGAAAAACCATAGCCTTGACTAGACGGACCTTTGTTGGCAAAGTAATGTCTCTGCTTTTGAATATGCTATCTCGGTTGATCATAACTTTCCTTCCAATGTGTAAGAGTCTTTTAATTTCATAGCTGCAATCACCGATATTTCTCAGCAAAATAAACCTCTTTTCCCCACCTGAGTGGGGGCAGGGTGTACCGCCGCTGGAGACCACCAGGTGGCGGCAGAGTGCCTCTACCATCTTTGCGGGGTGCGGGTGAGCTGGGGGGGCGGGGTGAGAACATAAACCCAAGTCCAGGTCCCCAAGGAAAGTGAGCTGAATTTATAGGCTTGTTGAGGGGGGCAGTCATCTGTGGAGGCACTTGAGATCTGAACTTTAGCCAAAGAAAAGAGGGAGCTGGCTGACCCAGGATTTGCCAAGCCGCAGCTCAGAACCACAGAGAGCTGGACAGAGAAGCGGGGAGGGAATGCTTGAAAATTGTAGCCCACTTGTTAACCTCCTGGGTAGGAAGCTGACCTCATCCAGGCAGCCCTGCCCGCAAAGCTTGGCACAAAGAAGAGACTTGGACTTTTGGCCAGTTCCTGAATTAAGGACTCAGGAGGTGAGAGAGTCTTGTGGCCACTTGGTCCAGCAGCACCCCACTCTCTCCCCTGAGTAGGCTTGAACCGTGGCAGCCCTTCAGAGGTGTGTGGACAATGCCCCAAGTCCCCCAAGTAGCAGGTCGATGGTGTGTGTTGGTCATTGTGTTCCCAGACGGAGGTTGATGGCTTGTCAAGTGGGGTAACAGCTCCTGGGCTGGGCTCTTGCCACTGCACCCTGCTATCTTTCCCAGAGCTGGCATTTCCCAGGATGCAAGATATCTGAGATTCTGGAGCGAGCACATGTCAGACTCCTGTGACCCCCGCACACCACCCTCCACTCCCAGGGGGTAGGGCTGACCTTTGCTCTGACTGCAGCACTGAAGCTGCTCTAATGGGCACTTCGGTTTCTTCAGTCCCCCAAGGGCTGAGAGAGTCACCTCTCACCTCCAACCTGAGAGTCCCCGTGAGCACAGCGCATCGTGTGCTTGCATTTCTGAGTGTGTATGCTCTGCTTGCCTCCTGCGATTGTGTATAGGAACGAAGGGACTGCTTGACAGTGCTTTTCCTGCTGTTCTGGTTCTCCCTGTGAGAGTGAGAAAGAGGCACAAGTGTGTCCCTGTGGGTGTTCGACTGATGGTTCTCCTGAGACGATGGTTGTCTTTGAACAAGTTCTTCACATGTAAGCTCATTTCCCTCTCCTGCTTTCTCCTCTCCCTTTACGTATTCAGCTTTTCAGGGTAGTCTAGGACTAAGAGCTCATTGCGGAGTCAGAATTAACTTATAAGGCTGCAGATTCCATATAGGTGAATGCCCTGAGTGCCCTCACGTGCTGAGCACCCAGTATAGTGCCTGGCACCTAGCGGGCATGTAATAACTATGTGCACGATGGAATGGGTGTGGAAACTACCCTCATTTAGATGATTAATCACTTTTCTAATGTCCACACATCTAAATCATAATAAATATGAATGGTGTAGTAAGCATTACGTTGTAGATTTTACATGTTATTTTTAATATTTTAGTATAACACTCCTGCAATAAAACAGCAGTTTTCCCAGATGGAAAAGTCTGACTTTCCCCATTGTTTGTCAACTGAAGGAAAAAAAAAAATGAAGGAATTGTCATCCAAAACTACTAGACAAGTTAACATTTGTAAAGTGCTCAGAGGGGCATACGTACATAGTAAATGCCTTATAAGTGTGTGTTAAATCAATACAAATAAAACCCAGGGCAATGCCAGAAATTGGATTTTAAGTCAGCTTCGTGGCTCTCTCTGACAGTAATTTAATTTAATCCCTTGGAGTGAATACAGTAAAGAAAAGTGGGGCCACTGGATGGTCTGCTGATGAAACCACCACCAAGTCTGGGGCACCCAAGCCACCGGAGTCCAGCAACACAGAATTAGAGTATCTCAGGGCCTGGGAGGCAGGGGCGGATCTCAGACTGCCCAGTCCCCAGCTTTAAACTTGGATCCCAGGTGTCCTTAGAAGACCTAGTGGTGAGATTCGAGGGGTCCGTGCGCCCCTTGGAATGCTGCACACTCTTGTGGTTTTGTGCATTGTTTGGGTGCAGGGCCGAGGTTTTCATGCCTCAGAGAGCTCTGCAGGCCAGAAGGTTCAGTGCTCTGGTCAAGCAGAGCCTCCCAAGGCTGGAGTTGAGGTGGAGGGTGGGGGAGGCCCAGTGCCCCAGACTTCATTAAGGCCTCAACTTCAACCCCTTTCTTTGGGGACTTGAGGGATGAAAATCCCCACACAGTAGGATATGCAGCCATCTGGTCTGGCCGCTCACAGAGAAACAGGCTCTTCTGTGATCTTCCACCTCCTCTGGGGACACTGACTGGCCACAGCCTGTGAGCACCTGTTCAGATAGCGTGGGGGTCTCCACAATCCCCATATGCTAGCCACTGCCTCACCCCCATCGTGCATCCTCCCAGCTATACCAGCCCAGCAGCCATGCTGTGGACTGCCAGGGTGGGAGAAGCCAGACCCCCAGGAGCAAACACAGCCCCTGCCATCCTGGCAGCACACAGCTCTGCTCTGCCTTTCAGAACAGGGCTGTTTCGGTGCCAGGCTTGGGAACACTGCCTGATGGAGCAGTGACCTGGAGCCGTCTCCTTCTGGGCCACTCACGTGGCCTGACCTCATATGAAGGTCCCATCCGAAACTTGCCAGAGTTCATTCTTACATTCTAAAAGTCATTCTCTCAAACTTTTATCAAGACACCTACGTATATAAAGCAGAAGCAGTAAGGGCACTCACCTCCCCTCCCGCTCCAGGGTTTCTCTGAGGTCTCAGGAGTGACTGGTGTACCCTCACAGTAGGACACGCGCCAGCCTGCCAGGAGATGCCATCTGCTTGTTGGTATTTACAGACTTTGGCAGCCCAAGCCGGCCTCCTGGAGCTGTCCCCTCTCTGTCTCTGCACCAAGATAGGAAATTGAGAGACGCCTGCCCTCTGGTGGTGTTCCTGGGGATAACACCACCCTGAAAACCCACTCCAGTGCTTTGATGGACAGGACTGGATGCTCAAGAGATGGAGCAAAGTATCTTCTCTAATTAAAGAGTCAATGCTGATTTCCCTTTTGGCCCATGGAACTCCTTGAGTCATTATTTAATCATTCAGGGACATTATGAAGCTGGAAAGATTCTGTTTTTCTGCTAAGACACAGTCTCCTAGGAATGTCTGAATCATTTGAGTCTCAGAGGACATTTTATCAGCAGCTTGGGATTTCCAAACACTGGGGCAGCCAGGAAGTCTGCTGCTTCAGCCCAGCCTCCATCGTGGAGCCTTGGGGCCCACGGTCCTGCTCTTCATGGAGCTGGAAGCCTAGAGCCTGCTTGGACTCTGGCTTCAGCCTTAGGTCTGGGCTAAGGAAGGCCTCGATGCCCCTGAACACACACACACACTCAGTCTCAGTGAGAATCAGCGCTCCTTCTTGCTCCCCAGGGGGCCTGCCTGCTTCTCCGTTTCCTCAGTGCTGGGTCCTGCACCCAGCCCCGGGGCCGGCTGGGGACCTGCTTGCCTTCACTGCCTCATCTCTTCTGCACCAGTCTCCCCTGACATGCCCTGCCCACCTCCTGAGCTGCCCAGTGCCGCCTGCTAAATCCACCGCAGTGGTTGTCACCCAGATCATCCAGGATCTCATTGGAATGCACTCATTCCATGGGTATGGGGAGGCCCAAGAGTCTGTGTTTCTAACAAGCCCCAGGTGGTACTGCTGCTGCTGGTTCCCAGAGTCCACTGGGCATCAGAGAACAGACAGTGGTTCTCAAGTTCAACTGCACTTTGTGAAAGTGTCAGTTGCTCAATTGTGTCTCACTCTTTGTGACCCCATGGACTGTAGCCCACCAGGCTCCTCTGTCCATGGGATTCTCCAGGCAAGAATACTGGAGTGGGTTGCCATTGCCTTCTCCAGGGGATCTTCCAAGGAGATCAAAAATTACTGAGGCCTGAGTCCCACCCTAGAGGTTGTGTTTTGAATGATATGGTGTGTGGCCCAGGTACTGGGATGTTTTTAAGCTCTCTTAGTGGTCCTCAGACCAGCCGAGGTTGAGAACCATCGAGCTGGATGTGGACTGCAGCCTTCCTGCCCCAGGCAGCCGCTCCTCAGCAGCTACTGGATCCCTGGATGCTGTCCTTTCCTTGATGGGTGGTCTCCCTCCACCTGCTGCAGCTGAGTCCACCCCCATGTGTATTGCCCTGGGGTTCACATAGAGCGTGTGTGAATTGCATTTCTTGAACTTGTGCAAAAAGAGGGGTTTCAGGAAGTCACCTCCAGATGGACTTGGTTCAGGGGCTGGTCGCTGAAGGCAGAGCAGGGCCGGGGGATCCCCTGGGCTGGTGCGGGAGTGGAAGCGCAGGACTGAAGCACTCTTGGGCTCTGTTTGCAACTGCCCTGGGTTCTTTGGGGCTTCCCAAGGCTCAGAAGGTAAAGAACCCACCTGCAATGCAGGAGACCTGGGTTCAACCCCTGGGTGGGGAAGATCCCCTGCAGAAGGGAATGGCAACCCACTCCAGTATTCTTGCCTGGAGAATTTCTTGGACAGAGGAACCTGGTGGGCTATACAGTCCATGGGGTCGCAGAGTCGGACATAACTGAGTGACTAACGCTTTCACTTGGGGTTCTTTAGGAACTGCATTGGTTGCCCCAAGTGCTTTGGGGTGGGTTAGGTAAACTGCCCCCAGCCTAAAGGGGGGAGCCCCACCTCCCCCACCCCCAGCCCAGCTCCCAGATCCTGCCCTTCTGGTATTTATTCTGCCAGAGATTCCTCGGGAGTCCAATGGAATTTTACCACAAACAGTCCCTGTTTCCTGTACATCGCCACCGCACCCTCAGATATGCACAGCCTCACTCCCTCCAGCTCTTGCTTACAATGACACTTTCTGGGTGAGGCCTACCCTGACCACCTAGTTTGAAATGCCAGCCTTCATGCCCCTCTTTTCTTCCACAGAACCCACCACCTTGTTGCACACCATCTAATTTCCTAACCTGTTTTTTAATGAATTAATTCCGTTTATTTACGTTTCGGCTGCATTGGGTCTTCATTGCTGCACCCAGGCTTCCTCTTGTGGTGGCGAGCAGGAGCTAGTCTCTAGTTGTGGGCCCGGGCTTGTCACTATGGAGGCTTCTCTTGTTGCCCAGCGCGGGCTCTAGAGCACAGGCTCAGTGGTTGTGGCACAGGGGTTCAGTTGCTCTGCGGCATGTGGGATCCCCCCGGGCCAGGGATCGAACCCGTGTCCCCTGCATTGGCAGGCGGATTCTTAACCACTCAACTGCTGAGGAAATTCCTAATTTCCTAGTTTGTTACATTTATGGTCTGCCTCTCACCCACTGGAAGTGCAGCCCGAGAGCCGCTGCCTGTCTGGGTCACAGTGCCTGCCTGGGGTAGGACACCCAGGGTGTCCAGCGTGCACTTGACTTCTAGGCCTTTTCCAGCCTGGTTTCTGAGTCCTGGCATCTAAGGGATGCCATGGTGTCAGGGCCAGGCTGGCACTGCCAGCTTCAAACTACAGCACTGACTACTTCCCAGTGACCAAACCCGGGTCTGCTTAGGAAGTTTTTCCAACCGCCCAAGAAAATAAAAAGCAACATATTAACTTTTGAAATAGCAACATAAAATGACTTTTCCCTCCCGTGGAGACAGCTCAAGCTTGGAGTCTCCTTTTTAGAGGGAAAGACTGCTACTTGAAGAAGTACTGGAGCTACTTCTCAGGGTAGAAGGCTTGGGCTCTGAGGGGTACACCCCATGCTTCGGGCATGCGCAGGCACAGAGGAGAACAGGTGCCCCCGGCCCCTGTTGGGCATACAGGCGCGTCTTCCTCTGGTGCTCGGCATGGCAGCAGCTCCAGCAAATGGCCTTGGCAGCTGCCCTTTTTTATTCATCACGTGGAAAGCGCTTGCCTCAGATTTCAGGTGACAGTGAAATGGCTTCGGTTTAGGGGCCACACACAATTGGACTGGGTTTCAGGGAGAATGTGGAATTGGAGCTGCGTCTCCTCTGGGACCGGGCAGTGAAAGTGCATGTGGCCTCGGGGAGGAGTGAACAGGAGGGCAGAGGGCAGCAGGAGACTTCCAGAGGATGTGCTGAGGCAGCTGGAGCTGGGCGAGAACCAGGGTGAGGGGTGAGAAAAGATTAAAATAGGGCTCCTGGATGGGGGTCGGGAATGTCATGTGAGAAAAGAAGACATGATACCCTCAGCATGGGCCAGGAGGAGAGGAGGTCAGTCGGTGGTGATGGCCAGGGCTACCTTAGAATTCAAAGGGTCTGACTTCCCTGGCGGTCCAGTGGCTGAGACTCAGCTCCTGATGCAGCGGGCCTTAGCTCGATCCCTGGTCAGGGAACTACCTCCAACATCCTACAGTGAAGAGTTCACACAGCACAAATAGAGACTCTACATGCTGCAGCTAAGACCTGGTGCAGCAAAATAAATCATTTTTTTAAAATCCAAAGGGATCTTTCATACACACAAAAGCATGCACAGCTGATAGCCCCTGTGGACAGAGCCTTTAGGCTTCTCTGGGCCTCGGCCAGGTGGGACTCGGCTGTCCCTCTGGGCTGGCCGCCCTAGTCCTTATTTCCTGGTCTCCTGGACAGACACACACAGCCCTCCCAGTGGTGTCCCTCTCCTGGTCTTTCCTTCCCTGATGCTGGCTTCTCACCTGTTTCCCAGGGTTCCCATGCATCCCTCTGACTTATCCCAGCCACCGTCATCAGACCCACCTCAAGCCCCCTCTGCTCTGAATTTAGGGCTGTCAGATTTAGGAAATAAGGTTACAGGGCACCCAGTCAAATTTGAATTTTGGATAAACAATGAGTTGTGTTGTTGTTGTTTTAGTGTAAGCGTGCAATGATTGTGCATGCCTGCTTGCTCGTCGCTTCAGTCGTGTCAGAGTCTATGATCCCATGGACTATAGGTCACCAGGCTCCTCTGTCCATGGGATTCTCCAGACAAGAATACTGGAATGGGTAGCCATGCCCTCCCCCAGGGGGACTTCCCAACCCAGGGATTGAACCCACTCCTGTTACGTCTCCTGCTTTAGGCAGGCGGGTTCTTTACCACTAGCGCCGCCAGGAAGATTCTTTTACCCACTGAGCCACCTGGGAAGCCCAGTGCAGTGATTGGGACACACTTACAGTAGAAGATTGTTGTTGCTTATCCAAGATTTACCTGTCTGTCCTGTACGTTCTCTGGCAACCCTCCTGAGGTCTGCGTGGTGTTGGTTTGAGGTTTACCCTGCAGCCTGTTAGTTGTGGGCCGCCAATCGCTTCTCGACCTTTCTGCTAAGATCCAGGGTCGTGGGCAGCCCTTGTCAACCTTTAGGAAGGTGGAGCGAGGTGGTTCTGCGGGGGACTCCAAAACCCGCCTTCAGTCTGGCCTCCACTCACTCTTGTCCCCAGTGAGAACCCTCCCTTCTACCTGGCAGCTCTCCTCACCCCTTACCCCACCCACACTCTTGGCTGTGGGCTTGGGGGTCACATCAGTCACCCTCTGCCTGTCCAAGGCGCCTTCCATCCTTCCCCATCACCTGATGGAATTCCCCTACCCCTCTTCCTGGGACCAGCTTCTGAGGCTGGGGATTGAATCCCCAGTTTTTTACCCCGGAGCCAAAGACACCTATCATTCTCATAGGTTTTGGAAAACATCTAAGAAAGATTTGAATAAGCCAGGTTTCCTTGAAGAGCCATGAGCTTTGTCCCACCTTCCCACAGCTGGGGCCTCCTTCAAGCCTTCCCTGGATGGATTGTGAGGAAGAAACCTTCTTTGGGAAGCACCTACAGTATTCCTTCGAGGAGAAGGAAGCACCTCAAGGCAGGAGTCCCCCTTCCAGCGACACCCTCAAGGTCTTTGAGGGAGGGCCCTGGCCGCTGTGCAGCAGGCTCCAGCCGGCTGCTTCCTCAGGACAGGAAGGACAGGGGTGACGGCCGAATCTTTGGGCCATCAGATAATTTATCATCATCATTACCACCACCATCATCACCACCATCACCATCGTCATCAGCTGCACGGCTCCTTCCAGGTCAGATACATTTTCTCATTTAATTTTCAATGACCCTGGAGGTTAAGGAGTTTTACATATGGGGATCCGGAGGTCTAGAATGCCTTTGGCATGGCCCCAGGAGACTGAAGGTCAACCAGAAGCGAGAAGGCCCCAGCCACTGGTGCTCCAGGGCATCTAATTCCTCCTCGTCAAGGCAGGCAGGTGGGTCCAGCCCATAAATAACCTACCAAGGCAGTGAGTTTTGACCTCACCATCCCAAGATCTTCTTAGAGGTACCCCCTTATCACCAGAATCTTGTGTTCCTGAAGGCAATGAATCAAGTGTCCTAAGAGACCTACCAGCTCTGAGATTCTCTGCCTTCTCTCCACATTCAGGCCTACTCAGGAAAGATTTCATCCTTGGTGGCCGTTTATCTAAGTATGGTCGTGATCGTGTAGTCAAGGGTTTCCCAAAAGATGGTCCATGGACCACTAGTCCCTCCAGATGCTATGTACAAAAGTGTGCCATGGAATAGTGTGCTTGGGAAACACTGATTCTGTAATTCCTTTTGGAGTCTGTTGGTGTATGATAGCATATTAATGGCACTAAAATGTCCTGCAAAGAAAAATAATCCACTAACCTTGACGCAAATTTTCCAAAACTTACCCAACCATGGAAAGTTTTTATTGAGTAACAACCATTAACGTGCTGTGGAACTAATGTTTCTTACAGTCTGCTTTGAGAAGCAAAGATCTACTTCAAATCTGATCTTATATAACTGGAAAAAAAAATAGAAAATTCACTTATTAATTCACTGAGCACTTGTTAGAGGTGGTTTGAGGGTCTCCTAAATGTAGAAGGTGTGCTCCATTCTGACCCTGCACAGAAGTATAATAATAAAGTGAAAGTGTAAAAGTGTCACTCAGTTGTGTCCAACTCTTTGGACCCCATGGACTGTAGCCCACCAGGCTTCTCTGTTCATGGGGATTCTCCAGGCAAGAATACTGGAGTAGGTTGCCAAGCCCTTCTCCAGGGGATCTTCCTGACCCAGGGATCAAACCTGGGTCCCCTGCATGGCAGGCAGATTCTTTACCACTGAGCCACCAGGGAAGCCCTATAGTAATAAGTGTAATAATAACAATAATTCACGCAGTACTCCTGGAGAAGGCAATGGCACCCCACTCCAGTACTCTTGCCTGGAAAATCCCATGGACGGAGGAGCCTGGTGGGCTGCAGTCCATGGGGTCGGACATGACTGAGCGACTTCGCTTTCTCTTTTCACTTTCATGCATTGGAGAAGGAAATGGCAACCCACTCCAGTGTTCTTGCCTGGAGAATCCCAGGGACGAGGAAGCCTGGTGGGCTGCCGTCTATGGGGTCACACAGAGTCGGACACGACTGAAGTGACTTAGCATAGCATAGCATAGCATGCAGTACTTATCACATAGCCAGCCTCTCCACTAACCTTTGTGATCTTCCGTCTTTACAACAAAGCTATGAGATCTGGTTTTGTTCCCGTTTTAAAGATGAGGAGACTGGAGCGCAGGGAGACGCTGTGAGCAGCCCAGGTCAGCCTGTAAACGAAGCTGCATCTCTCAGTGAGATGTTTCCGGTCTTCGTCCTTCTGCCCAGCGCCCGGTGAAGAGGGCGCGGAGCCGGGGAGGTGGGAGGTGGTGGGCCGGGGGCCGGGGGCGGGGTCTGAGAGCAGGGCTGCGGCGGGCCCTCCCCCGCTCATGCCTCCTCCCCCACTCTTGTCCCCTCAGGTCTACCTGGCTGAAGCCGTGCTGTGGGAAGAGAGCAGCCGTGTGGCAGGTATTTTTGCTCAGTGCGAGTGTCAACGGTTTCCTGGTAACCTGTGTAATATTGGTGGTGATTCTCCTGACTCTGGAACTTCTAATAGATATAAAGCTTCTCCAGTGTGAGTAGCAAGAGAGATACATATGCAAACACATATGATGTCAATATTCCATGTGCATCCATCAGGGGTCCCCAACCACCAGTGAGATCTGCCCCCGGCCCAAGGGCTATCCCCCCCGCCTCACCCCCCGGCCCCATAGCTCATGGGGGTGACTGCGGGGAAGAAAGCATCTGGCAGCCCCTCTCTGTGTCACCCCAGCATGGGTTTGCGCCCCCATCCAACCAGTGTGGCCTCTTCACTCCCCCTCCCCAGCATGCCATGATCAGCAGCTGATAAGATCCAAAACGTTGGGGACCCCTGTGTGCACCTTTTTGTTGTTGTTGTTCCCATTTGGAATCTTCCAGATTGGAATTTTCTGTAGCTTAGAGTTCCCACGTGTGGAGGCGTCTCACTTTGTAGTAGCCTGTAATGACAGCAGCCACAGCAGTGCTAGGATTCCTTGTATATTTTAACCAGTTGTAAGTTGGCACGGTTATGTGTCTATAACGTGATCATTTTGGAAGCACTTCTCCGTGCATCTGATCCTAGTAGCAACCCTGGGAGACAGGCAAGACGGCTGTTACCCTCTCTATGGATATGGGAATGAAGCTTGGGAGAAGTTAGACTTCCCCCTTGGTGAGAGGTGTTGGAGCTGGGATGTCGAGCCCTCATGCCGGTTTTCCTCCTCACCCTGGTCCTGTTGGTGTTTGTCCTACGTTCGTGGGAGCCTGACGCACGCGGTAGCTGCTGGCTTGCCTGCCACCTCTTCTGTCCTTCCAGGTGCCCCTTGGCAGCACAGCCATCAGAGCAGAGGGTCCTCTTCCTGCCCCCTGCCCCTTGTAGATCCCTGTTTGATGTACCAGCATGAAGGGCCAAGGGCCTTGACTCTTGGCTTTGGGTGAGTGAGTGCTCTTTGCAGCCCCAGAGGTCCCCTAGTCCGAGGATGGTTCATTCAAATGCAAGCAAAAGAAGAAATGAACTTGGTGGCCCTCTGAGAGATTTCCTTCCCGTCCACTGGCAAAATCCAGGACTATTGATCCGGCCAACCCCAGACCTGTTCTGTCATCTTAGACTTGTTTTTTCAGTTGCCCCCAGGTCCTTTACTGGAGTTTCTGCACTCAGGGTCCGTCAAAGCTCCTGCCAACCTGTTAGCCTTCCCTCCTTTCCGAGAGGGCGGCGGAGAGTGCAGAGTTGCTTTTGTCCGATGAGCCTCGTTGGCTTTGTACAGCTGGTGGCCCCTTGGTTCTAATCGCCGTATCTTCCAGCAGAAAGTAACCAGCGCTGATTTTACACTCAGCCTGTCTTCAATTATACTGTGTTGTCTATTTTCCCTCCCACTCATCCCTCCGTCTGTTTTTTATGAGGTCTGACCATAACAGTCTTTCTTTCCCTGTTGTGGGTTATACTCGGGGCCGTTGGCCGCTCAGGCATTGGGTAGAACCGAGAACACAGCCAACACTGGAATTTTGCTTAAAATTAAGTATCCAGGAGATTGATTTTGGTGGGAGATCCAATAGCAGCTCATAAAAGGCATCTTAAATTCCATAAAATGCACAATCAGAGATTTATTGCTCTTCTAAAGTGAACCGTAAAAAAAGGCCCAGGAATTCATTTGAGAAATAATGGGGAGAGATTTTATGTTTCCAGAATCATCTGGAGGTCCCTTCAGAATCACGCAGGCCTCAGCCTCCCAGTTCCCACTCATCTTCATGTGACCCACAGTGGGGCAAGCCTTGCCTTCTGAGGCTCATAACTGGCCTCAAGCGGGGGCCCCAAAGTCTCCCACCTGGAACCCGGTGTGGCAGCTTTCTCATCCTGGACATGGTCCAGGACTTCGTTTCCACCTGCCCCCCAGGGCAGGCCCATCTCAGAGTTTTTGGGGTGCTGTGGGTGCCTCTCTTTGGCCAGCCTGCCCCACTGAAGGCTCAGGGCATTTTTCCTGGGCTCCCAGGGGAGCTGAGCTGCATGCTGAGCAGGCCTGGCCAGGGTGCAGTAGGGAAGCATGCTCCCAGCAGCATTCCTGCGCCTTGTTTCAGCCCTGCCACGCTGCCCAGGGTCACCCACTGCTACCACTCTCTCTTTTGGGCTGGCCCTTTGAGTGGCATCCCCTTCTGCCCTCTCTATCAAAGCCCACCTGCCCTTGTCCTGGGCCCCGGCACCCTACTGTTAGCCTCAGGGCTCCTATGCTGTGAGCCCAGAGGTGATGCCTTAGTGCCAAGGACTGTCTGGTGGAAGGTGGGGTGGGAGTTTCAGTGGCTGCTGGCACTCCCTGCTCACGCTCTAGAGGCGGGAAGCTGTGCCACTTTCGGGAGGCTGACATCCCCTCCCACCCCCAGCTCCCTCTGCCAGTCCCAGCTCCAGTCTTCTCCCCAGAATACTCTGGCTAACACTGCCATCTCAGCCACTCAGAAGTTTCAGAATGAGAAGTCAAAGGAAGCTTGCCTTAAATCCCACTCACAGCGCCACAGTGCTTTGGGGGTCAGTTGTGGTGGGGATTTCTGAAAGGTCATCTAGATCTGACCAAAGCTGCCTCCCCTGGTCAGAGAGCCCTGGATGTCTCTGTAAGGCCCCTCTGGAAGGCTCCTTTCTGGGCACAAAGCCCACAGCGGCTGGTGGGACCGAGCTGGAACTCTGAGAGGCAGCCTGCGGGGAGATGGAGGCAGCCTCTCGGGTAGAAGGAAACACAGCATCACAGATCCACCCACCTCCCTCCACCTCCACTGCAGACAGCCCTTAGGGCTCCCCCTCCACCTCCATTGCAGACAGCCCTTAGGGCTCCCTCACGTTCTCTGGCCTGACTGCCTCCCAATCCAAATGCTCACTCTCCGGGCTCCTGGAGGCACACCTCGAAGCCCGCTTTGCGGATGGACCTCATTCCTTACTCCTAAAATCGACCCCTGTTACTGTGCTTGCAGTTTCCAGTGCGTTCCAGTTTGCTGGCGTGATACACTGGATCAGCCTGGCCATCCTCTCGGTGTTCTTCTCGGAGGTGAGTTGAGACTTGGGCCCTGTGACCATCTCTTCAGGGCAACTCCTGTCCCAGGGAGGCGAAGCTTTAGTCTCCTGGCCCTCAAGGCTGCAGAGAGGGAGACACAATACCGGGAGCAAAGCTGTGTGCTGGGCCTTGACGGGTGGCCCAGACGGCGAGCAGGTGTCATCCAGGTGAGGGGTGGAAGGTGACCTCTGTGAAGGTGAGGCTGAGTGGGAGGTGGTTGGGAGAGAGCAGATGGTTCGTGCGGCTGGTGAGGAGCAGGCAGAGGCCGGGCCAAAGCTCTGGAGGGGGAGACTGACTGGGACACTATGGCTATGGTCCTGGGTGCACCGGGGGCCGAGGCTCAGGAGGCAGAGAGACAGAGTCATGGGCCAGGCGGTGGACTTGACCCAGGTTTTCAGGGGGGACAGGGTCTGGCTAGACTGAGCTGTGTCCCTTCTGCGGGAGCAAAGGGGCATGTGTCTGGGGTCAGAGAGCACAGATGCCCTTTGCCATTGCTAGAGTCAGCTGATAAAGCCCCAGCCTGTATCTGTGTGTGAGATAAGAGGGGGAAATCACTCATACAAGCCCTAGGGCCCTGGGTTTTGATGGAGCTGATAGCCTTGAGTGCATCTGAAATGCCTGGGAACCAGGATCTCGGCCCGGTTCCTCTGCCTTGACAGGAGGGTGAGTGGCCGGTCATGTGGGCAGCTCCGGGCCTGTCACAGTGACCCCTGCCTGCATTTCAGGGGCATCGACTTGGGGCTGTTCCTGGCAGGGTCTGCAGGGGAGGCTGAGAAGACTGGGCTTCGTCCTGTGGGCGGCGGGTCTTTATAGAACTAGAGGGTTTTGTGTGGCAGCCCTATTCTTCCTAACGGAAGATGAGCCCAAGTCAGCTGGCCGCTCGCCTGCTCCATGTGCCCCCACCCCACACGGCCGCAGGTCCAGATCACCCCAGGCAGAGTCCCACTGGGGCCTCTCAACGCAGTCAGGAGGCGTGGGGAGGAAGTCAGAAAGGAATACGGTGCAGAGCCTGTTGGCGTGTAGGCTTGTGCACACACACACATGCACGCACACATACACACACAGCTCACACCAGCTCAGAAGCAGAGGGGCCTCTGAGTCCCAGAGCAGGGCCTCAAAGGGAGGAAGGGTGCTCTGGGACAGCAGTGATGTGGGTGGAGGGATGGAAGTAGAGAGTGTTCTGTGACGTGATCAGGGAACCCAGGGAGTCAGGCACCCGGGATCTTCTCCTGTCCAGGGTTCTCGGTGGGCCAGCTCTGACACTGGCTAGCGGCATGCACTCTTTCTCAGACTCAGGGGAGGCCCAGGCCCCATAGGCTTGGAGTCCAGAATCCTCAGCCTGGGCGTGGGGTGTGCTGGGCTGGGCAGCAGGCATTCCACACCCGGAACATTCTCTTCCCGGGCCTCAGCTCCTGCAGCCCACGAAGTTGGCCAGCAAGCCTGGGCTCAGACTGAGGGGGCAGACCCAACGCTGCCCCTCCTGGGAGGTGTCCCCACCAGCTCACCAAGGTCATCACCCCAGAGATGCTTTGGCCCCCAGATAGTGCCTGCTCCCCGGCCTGCTGCCCCTCGGAGGGTCCTTGTCTCCAGCTGGGGGCCCCCTCGTCTCCACTCACCGGGGCTCCCTCCCACACATACATGGGCCCTGGCCAGATGTCTGCTTGATGCAAGCCTTGGAAAATGTGCCATGTGTCTGCGACTGCCAACAAAAATGTTTAATCAGTTGCTGCGGTTCTTCCATCTATCCCTCCGCTTTGGTTTTATTGGCTTCACAGAATTTATTACCCAGCATTAATTTGGCATTCCCTTCCTGTCACTGCTAGAGACGAGCCACCTGAAACAGACAAGCCCCTGTGTAGAGGCATCGTGGCTTCAGACCCTTACTCGCCCCCCCGCCCTGTCTCCACGCCATGGAAGGGGGCTGGGCTTCCCACAGGCTCAGCAGGGAGAGCTGGGGGCTGGGGGAGAATGACTGCGACCTTGGACCTTGTCAGAGATGGGGAGTGTGGGGCTGTAAGGTGGGAGTAAGAGAGGGTAACAGGGGAGTAACGGGGGGTGGGGGTAACAGGGGGTAATAGGAATAATAGAGGGATAACAGGAAAGTAACAGGGGAGCCCTGCCTTCCCCAGCACAGCCAGCCCCACATGAGGGGCAGCCCAGCTAGAGAGCCTGGGTGTCCCCGGAGCTCCCAGGAGAACCTAGCATCCGAAGAGGTTAGGGCCGTCCCACAGAGCAGGGGGCCCAGCCCCAGGCTGTGGACCAGTGCTGACCCGGGCGAGGCCTGTTAGGAACCAGGCTGCAGAGCGGGGGATGAGCAGAGGGCAAGGGAGCAAAGCTTCATCTGTGTTCCCATCACTCTCCATGGCTCGGGCTCACATTAACTACCACGTGTCCCCCACCCCACACCCCATCTAAGGAAAAGTTGTCTTCCACAAAACCAGTCCCTGGTGCCAAAAAGCTGGGGGACTGCTGCCATAGAGGCCCCCAACCCCTACTCCCCGGAGGGTTGGAAGTGTGTGAAGGTGTTTGTGCTTCTCACGATGACAGGGGTACCTCTAGCGGGACTCAACTGTCCCTCCACCATGGAGCAGGCTTGCAGATTTGCCTGCCAAAAATGCCAAAAGCATCCCTTTAAAACCATGCAGATGAGGACCGCAGCCCAGGGTCATGTAGCTGGTTTCCACCAAAACAGGGCCCAGGGCTCCGGACTCTTGTCTGGTGTGTCGCCGCTGCATGCCCCCTCCCTGCCCACCCCCCTTGGCCCTGGTGCACGCAGGCGGGGAGCAGACTGAGAATCTGAGGGAAAGGTCTGGGTCAGCAACTGAGAAAGAAAAGGCCCAACTCTGTGAAACCTCTGACCACAGACCCAGCGCACACCCTCACTTAGGGAGAAGCCAATGCCGCCCCTTCAGGGCTGGCCCTTGTCCCTCTGGGGAGGCGCCCAGGGCCATGGCCGCTGGCTGGGGGTGGGTGTGGAGTCCAGGAAGGTCACACCCAAAGGGCTCCTGAGGCCAGGTCACCTAGTCCTGAGCCACGTCCCACCCCACGTCTCAGCAGAGCTTGAGGACAGTCCCCGAGTCGGGCAGGACATTTTGTGAGTTAGAAAACTGAGGCTGTGGAGGAGCAGAAAACTGCCAGGCCCTCAGGAAGATGCAGGCCTCTGGGTGGGTGTGCAAATGCCAGCCTGTCCTTGCCCATCTCAGAGCTCCAGGGGCTGCTCCAGGGAAGATGCCCCAGAGCCCAGAGCCAAGTCTGAAAAGAAGCATGGGGCTGCTTTGGGCTTAGTGTGAAGACAGCAATTTTTAAAAATCAATTAAATTTAATTGGAGAATTAATTACAATATTGTGATGGTTTTTGCCATACATCAACATGGATCAGCCACAGGTATACATGTGTCCCTCCATTCTGAATCCCCCCTCCCCACTCCCTCCCCACCTTATCCCCCTGGGTAGTCCCAGAACTTTGGTTTTGGGTGCCCTACATGATGAAGCACTGTGCATTGAACTTGCACTGGTCATCTCTCTTACAGATGGTAATTCATTTTGAGGAATTGCCATCTATTCAAACAGGCCAAGCTATTCAGCAGCAAGGCAGATGTTTCTCAGTGTGGTGAGAGTAGGCACACCACACGCAGTCAGGCCGGGCAGGGTCCCTGCAGGAGCACGAGGTGAATGTGGATGCCTGGGCAGTTTCCTGGGCCATGTCAGGCAGAGTCATCCTGCTTCCTCCTGCTTCCATGGGGCCCTGCAGCACTGAGACCAGGCAGAGCCTTCACAATCCAGATGGACAGTTGTGCAAACTGTGTTTCCAAACCGCCCTTGGCTGAGACCAGGCCCAGTGGTCACTTGCAAGTGGGGAGGCCAGCTGCTTCTCTTCCTGAGACTCCACGAGGCCTGGGGGCCCAGCCAGGCTGGGTCACCCTGCAGCAGGGTGGAGATGCAGAGAGGCCCAGCTCCTTTTCCTGGAAGAGGGGAAAGCTAGCCCACGGCTGACCTTGTAGATGGGAGCTTCAAGGCAGGGGCAGCAGCTGCTGCTTCTACCTTCTGTTTATTATTATTAGGATTCTATTGAGGTGAAGTTCACAAAACAGAGCCTTTTATTCTTATCAATTGATTCTTGGCTGTGATGGGTCTTTGTTGCTGCATGGAGGCTTTCTCTAATTATGGCAAGAGGGGGGCAACTCTTCATTGCGGTGTGCAGACTTCTCACTGAGGCGGCTCCTCTTGTTATAGAGCACAGGCTCTAGAATGTGCCGGCTTACCAGCTGTGGCACAGGGGCTTAGTTGCTCAGAGGCATGTGGGATCATCCCGGACCAGGGATCGAACCTGTGCCCCCTGCATTGGCAGGCAGATTCTTAACCACTGGACCACAGGGAAGTCCCAACATAACAGCCTTTTAAAGGTTCAGTGGCATTGAGCAGCCAGTGTTGTGTAACCATCACCCCTTCCTAGTTCCAAAGCATTTTCATCACCCACAGAGGAGACCCTGTCCCCACTGAGTGGCCACTCCCCCATTCCCCCTTTCCCACAGCCCCTGCCAACCACACCAGTCTGCTTTCTGAGTCTATGAACTTAACTATTCTGGATATTTCATAAAAGTGGAAACATTCAATATATGACTTTTTGTGTCTGGCTCTCTCACGCAGCATGTTTTCAAGTTCATTCACATGGAGTGTGGTTCAGTGCCTCCATCCTTTTTATGTCTCAGCACCCTTCCATTGTATGGATAGACCGTACTTGGTGTATCCACACATCAGTTGATCAAGGTTTCTTTTAACTTTGGCTGTTAGAGCAGAGAGAGCAAATCCTTCCTCCTTTTGTTTTCTTTGGCCCTTCCCTGGATTGAAAAGAATGAGACTCACACTGGGGAGGGCAGTCTGCTTTTACTCAAGTCTACTGGTTCAAATGATAATCTCATCAGAAACACCCTCCCAGACACACCCCAAAATGATGTCTGGCCAGACATCGGAATACCTGTAGCCCAGCCATGTTGACCCGTAAAATTAATCTACCAGTGCCTGATAGAGAGCCTGGCACAGAGGTGCATGTATGCTGAGTCGCTCCAGTTGTGTCTAACTCTGTGACCCTATGGACTGTAGCCCACCAGGCTCCTCTGTCCGTTGGATTCTCCAGGCAAGGCTACTTGGAGTGGGTAGCTATTTCCTTCTCCAGGGGATCTTCCCAGCCCAGGGGTCAAACCTGCATCCTTCAAGTCTCCTGCACTGGCAGGCAGGTTCTTTGCCACTAGTGCTGCCTGGGAAGCACAGAGGAGGCACCTGAATGGAAGCTCTCACGTATTCATCTGGCTCCTACTTTTGAGTGACTCTGTGCCAGGTGCTGGCTCTGTAGGTGGTGCCGGGCATGAGGATTCTGCCCTGATAATCAAGACGCAGGCCCAGTGCAGGGGTTTACCGTCTCCTGGGAAGGAGCCAAGCAGACATGTATAATGAGAACAAGAAACTGAGCTTAAATCTCCCACTGCAGTCGGTGGGAGACCTCAGAGGGGCCGCAAGCTGCTGGTGGATGTGTGAGCTGCCAGGTGGGTGCGGGCATGGAGGGCCTCAGGCGGTGGTCACAGAGCAAACAAGGGACTGAGAAAGAGCAACCATAGCATGTGGGGGTGTTGACTGTGGCAGGGGAGGTGGTGGGAGATGTCCTGGGGAACAGGCCAGGTCACGAGGTCCTTTCCAGGTCTTGCTTAAGAGTGGGGCATCTTGTTCAGGAGTAGGGTGCCTTGCTCAGGATTGGGGCATCGTGTTCAGAGTGGAGAGGAGGCTCCAAGTAGGAGAGGGATGTGATGAAATTGGCCGTTTAGACAAATCACTCAGGCAAGGCAGTGAGGAATGGGTGTTGGAAGTGGGAGGAAGACTGGAATTTGGGGACTATTTGGGAGATGTGGTTCAGCTTCGGGGTTAAAGGTTTGACCCAGAGCAGTGGAAGCAGGATGGATGAAGGAACAAGCTGGATGGAGTTGAAGGAGCTAAACTGCAGGATGTGGGGACTGGCCAGCATCGAGGGAAGCATGTGAGCAAGAGAGGGGGGCAAGCATGACTTGGAGGGGAGGGGGGCCAGTCTCCTAAGCGGGGGTGGGGATGCCCTTCACTAAGCCCAGAAACTGCTGCAGGAAGAGGGGAGAGGGGGGAGGGGAGGGAGGGAGGCCTCAAGGTGTCTGGTGGAAGCTGAAGCCAAGGGTGCAGTCATCTGGGGACCGGGAAGCTTCCCGGTCAATTTGGGGATGGAAAGCTGACTGAGAAGATGTAGCCAGGAGGTGGGAGGAGAATCCAGAGGGGCTGGGACCCTGGAAACCAAAGAAGGAAGGAAGGGAACCAACCCAAGAAGCCAGGGGTGCACCCCGCAAGCTGCCGAGGAGTCCACACTAATTACGGGGTGCCAGCAGTTTTGGTGGGGGCTGGTGTCAGGCTGCAGTGGGTTTAGTGGAGACACCTCTTCAGAAACTTGGGAGAAGAGACAGGGGGCTTGGCTTAAGGGAGACTTAGGGTCAGTGAGAGATGTTTCAGGACTGAGGAAGTGGAGATGTTCATATGCTGAGAGGGAGTTCTAGAGCAAGCTCTGCTTGTCGTGTGGATTCCAGGCTCTTCTCTCCTACCCACGCCTAGCACGGTAGCCCTCAACTCCCCGCAGCCCCCCGCACCGTGAGCACACAGCCGGGTCCTGTAGCGCTTAATGCACGGCCCTTGTCACGTGGTCGCCACCATGCTCTATCCTGCCGGCCTTGAACCCGTTCTTTTAAGGTAGCTGGGAACCGCCTGCTGAAATGAAACCAGTGCAGCCAGTGCACCTGTCGGCTATGGTGTCTGGTGCGGGGTCACCTCTGGACCCCTAGGGCGGAGGCTGCCCAGGGAGCAGGCAGATTCCCTTCACCATCCGTATCCCCGCACATTTGGAAGACCTGAGGGTGGATGGGAAAAGTGGGGGAGCCGCTCACTCTGCTCCTGTTGTATCAACGCCTAACTCCAGGGGGCGCGCTTGTGCTGCCCTGCGGTCTCCCCGAAAGGGTTCTCACCCATAAACCTTTCTCTTGCAAATACATTGAAGACTGCTTTCAGCTCCCATTTCCTAAGTTGTTCTTGTAGCTGGATCCCAGGCAGTGTGCCTACCTCTTGCTGCTCTAGTTTAAAAGGGGGCTTGCAGGGACGGAGCCTGCAGCCATCTTGGCAGCAAAAACTTGCCCAGAGGTAGATAGGCTTCTTGAGGAAGCACCAGGGGTTGGCCCCCAGTGGCCTGGTGCCCACCAAGGGTATTCCTTAGGCCAGGCGGCTCCCCAGAGAGCCCGGGCACCGCTCCCCGCCCCCTCCCCCAAGCCCACCAGCTGCAGTGTTGCAGGGGCACAGCCTCAGGGCGAGATGCATGCTGCTTCCTTCTTCCTGGCTGGTGGGCCCAGCTTTGGGCATGGGTCTGTGGGGGGCAAGGGTGCCAGCCTCCACCCTGCTCCCCAATCAATGAGCCAGGGAATCTCTGCCTGAAGAAGGGGTTGTTGTTGTTGTTCAGTCGCTAAGTCGTGTCCGACTCTTTGCAGGTGCAACGGTCAAGTCTTCCCACTCACCCTCATGCTCCCTGAAGCCTGAGACCCTTCCCTGGGGAGAAGAGAGGGGTGTCACTCCTGAGAGCAGAGCTTCCCAAGGGAAAAGATGAGGGCCCTGGGGTAGGGAAGGAAGAGGGGCCTGGGAGCCAGAAGGCTTACCTGCCCCTCTCAGCCTCAGTTTCTGTATCTGTAAAATGGCCGTAGACCTTGGCTTATAGTAAACAATAAAGGGTGACATCCTGTAGGTTTTGCCAAGCCTATCTTGAGCGTCAGAGCAACCTCATCTCTGGAAGGTGAGACTGGAATGAAGGAGACCGAAAACTCTTAGTCCCAGGAGGGCAGAGGCAGCTGGAATTGAGGATACAGGGCCCTCAGTCCCTCCCTGCCTCAAAAACCTTTGCAACGCTTGGGGACAGGATCGCAAGGCTGAGGGTCTTGGGGTGGGGAATGGGTGGCTTCAGCCAGTGTCCCATGGTTAGTAAGGGTTAGTCAGAACCGGAAAGGGGCCCTGACCTTTGATTCCTAATTGAACTCTCTTTCTCCTTGTTGCGTCTGGGCATGTGGCCTCCCTGGTTTCACTCAGGGCATTGTCACGTCATACATCCCTGCCATTCTTTTGGGACCCCAGGGGAGTTTGTTCAAAAGGCAAATTCCTGGACCCTTCACCCAGAGGTCCTGACATCCTGGATCTCCATGAGAGTCCAGGAATCTTCATTTTAAACAAAACCCCAGGACTGATGCTGAAATTAAAGCTCCAGTACTTTGGCCACCTGATATAAAGAGCAGACTCATTGGAAAAGAACCTGATGCCGGGAAAGATTGAGGGCAGGAGGAGAAGGGGGCAACAGAGCATGAGATGGTTAGATAGCATCTTTGACTCACTAGACATAAGTCTAAGCAAACCCCGGGAGAGAGTGAAGCACAGGGAAGCCTGGCGTGGTGCAGTCCACTGGGTCACGAAGAGTCAGACACGACTTAGCAACTGAAAAACAAATAACAACCCAGATGTTGCTGAAGCAGGGGGTCCTTGCCAGCACTTTGAGGAACACTAGCTATCAATGGGTTAGTCGACCGGGGCGAGACCCATGGCGGGGGGCTGTGAGGTCGGAGGGCAGCAGGGCTTGATACCTGCAAAGGATGCTACAGGGCAAAAGCCCCTGGGTGGGGTGTTTCAGAGCTGGATTCTCATTCCAGCTTTGACCCTGACTCAGAGCCACCAGTTCCAGGCCATTTCCCTTCTCCAGCAGGAGGATGGCCCAGGAGGGCTTTCCCAAGCCCTCTCCACAGCTGCTTTTAGCTGTTCTGTTTCCATGGGCTGGGCTAGAAAGAAGGCTCCCTCTGTTGGCAGGGAGGGTGGGGGTCTCTATGGAGGGACCAGCAAGGAAGGCAGGCAGGAGGCAGGTCCTTCTGCTGTTCTGCTTGCCTTCCTGGTACCACTTTGGCCCAGGAGCCCATCAGGCCTCCACCCCTTCCTAGAGCAAAGAGGCTGCATGTATGCTGCCTGCCCCTCCCCTCTGCGGGTTCCTGGCGGAGTCCCAGCCTGGCCGGCTCCCTTCCTCCTCCACCTCCTCCCCGCCACCCCCCACCCCGGCCCGCTGACTTTTCAGTAAGTGCTGCTTTGTTTATAAAGAAGCAGGATGATTCCCTTTTAATGAGGTTCTGAGAGTAGTCAAACTGAGAAGGGAAAGTGGAATAGTGGTTTCCAGGGGCTGCGGGAGGGGGAGACAGGGAATTAATATGTAATGGGCACAGAGTTTCAGTTTGGGGAGATGAAAAAGTTCTGGAGGTGGATGATGGTGAAGGTTGCACAATAATGTGAATGTGCTTTATGCCACAGAGTCTAAAATATGTGTGTGTGTATTTTACCACAATCTCAAAAGGAGCAGCAGAAGGAGAAATCATATTTGGACCAGACCCTGTTCCCCTCTGTGCTAGCCAGGACTTTCTGCTTTGGGAGCCTCAGAATGGTGTGTTTGGGGTGGATGTGGCTGGTGTATCCTTTTAGAGGAGACAAATGCTGAGTTTCAAAGTCAGCCCAATTCGAGGGAGTGAACAGCAGAAGACACTGGGACAGTCTGGTGTTCTCATGTGGTCTGAGTATACAACACAGAGTCAACGACCTCTGCGTCCAAATACTGACTCACTGCCCAACGCCTGAGTGACTTTGGGCAGCTTCCTTAACCTCTCCGAGTGTCCCCTTCTGTAAAATCGGAGTCACGTGTGAGGAGGGCCGGCCCAGAATTTGCAACCTACTGATACATCCCAGATGGCAAATATTAGTCTCATATGGAACTGGAAGATGTGTATCTTCTAACCCATCTCTCCAGCGGAAGAGGAAATGGGCCCAGAGAGGGGATTTGACTTGCCCATAGCCACACAACCAGCCCATTACTGAGCTGTGACCTCACGATACCAGACCACCAACCCAGATCTCTCCGCACCCACTCAGAGCTGTGGTGCAGTTAGGTGAGAGATCGGGGAACCATGTGGAAGGGACATCAGGCTGCCGTGTGTCCCTCTGTGTTCTCAAACATGGTGACATAACAGGCCGCCACCAGCATCCCTCCTTCTCATGCCCTCATGGAAATCAGGATAGTCAGTCCTTCATGAGGAAGAGGGAAACTTTAGCAGCCAGTCGTTTTTGTGGCCTAAGTATGGATAGAGATTCCTAACCTTTCTGCAGCTTTTACCAAGTTCAGGTGGCTGACCTTGTATTGGGTTGGCAAAAAATTCTGGTGGGTTTTCTGAACAAACTTTTGGCCAACCCAATTCTACAGGCATGTGGGAGAATGGACCTCACCTGGAGGGAATTGCCGTGAACTTCTCACCTTGGTTCAGGGAAGGACCTAAGACAGTTATACCAGGGTCATACAAGACCAGGTTCTAAGTATCTTCTTTGGAGAAAAAGGTACTCTTGGTGAGGAAACCACTCCAGAAGGCAGAGGCATTGAAATGAGTTATGGAGAGTTTTAAGGAATCAGTCAGTCATGCATTTATTCATCACTCACAAGGGTAATCACTCGTGTCGCTCTATGCCAGAGACTGGGCTAAAGGAGAGAAATCAGACAGTGTCTCCTCATCCTTAATTGGGGCATTAGGCAGACAGTCACCACGAGGTAAGATGATGTGCTGGGGAAGGGGACAGCAGCGATTGATGTTTCCAAGGACTATAAGGACACCCAGGAAAGAGGCACCAAGCCTGGAGAAGGTAGAGGAGCTTCATGGAGGTGATGCTTGAGTGGTTGGGAAGATCCCCTGGAGAAGGGAATGGCTACCCACTCCAGTATTCTGGCCTGGAGAATTCCATGGGCTGTATAGTCCATGGGGTGGCAGAGAGTCAGACACGCCTGAGCAACTTTCACTTTTACTTTCAGAAGGAGAAGAAAGCCTTTCCAAGTAGAGAAAGGGAAAGAGGCCCTCTGGTTAGCACACAGGCCAAGATGCTCTAACAAGAAAACCCAAAACGGGCTTAAACAAGGTGGGATTCATTTCTCTCTCATGGAAGGACAGGTGGGACCGGCCATCTAGGCTCACGTGGTGATGTGGGGCTGGTGGGGACCAGTGTGGAAGTGAACACACTTCCCCACCCCACCAACACGCCCACATTTTAGTCTTTGGGAAGAAGGAAGGAGGAGGAAGAGCTCACAACTGAGAGGTGGGACACAGAGCTTCTCTGCTCATAAGCTATTGGCCAGAACTTGCTCACTTGGCCACTCCAGGTGCAAGGAAGGCTGGAAAATGTAGTCTTTTTCTGGGTGGCCATACTGAAATTCCAATTATTGTATGAGGAAAAAGAGAGATTGGGGGTGGGGGGAGCAGTCTTTGCCACATGTGGAGACAAGGTAAAGGAGAAAGCATTGCATGTTTGTAGGTTTGCAAGTGCTTTGTGGCATGACAGGAGTGCAAGAGATGACTGGAGAGGGAGTCAGAGTTCTGAGAGTCCATTCCAAGGATTCAGAGTGTATCTGTGTTCACGGGGAGCACTGAAGGTGCTGAGCCAGGGGCTGCGCCAGTGGTAACGCAGACCTGAGCCGGGGCATTCAAGGCAGGGCTGGGGAGGGCACGCGAACAGAGAGACACTTAGGGGAGACTCTTCCCCAGGATGCAGAGCCTTGGATTCTCAGCTCTGGAGTCTTCTCTGCTGGTGGAAGCAGGGAGGAAGAGCAGTAACCATGCCCTTTTTTCTCACTTCGTCTCCCCAGACTGTTCTTCGGATTGTGGTGCTCGGGATCTGGGATTACATTGAAAACAAGATAGAGGTAAAGATCGGTGTCCCCTGCACCCCTAGCCAGCCATCCTGGAAGCTGGAAACTGTCACTGTCTTGTCCGTCCCAGGGTGGGAGCCATCAACAAAGGCCAGCTCCTCCCACACTGGACACACGAGTCTGTCCAGCTGTGCCTTTGGGTGGGTGGGGAAGGGAGACGACTGAGAAAGTTTCCAGCGAAAGAATGTGGTCTAAAATATCTCCCTGAAGTTCTCCAAATTTTAAAAAGTTATTCTTGAATCATTTTGGAAAACTTCTTAAATGTGTTTGAAAACAAATCTACTCTTTAAAATGGCCCCGTGGTCGGAGGGCAGAGTGAGGGGACCCTAGAAGTGCTTCTCAGCCTGGGTTTCTGCAGAGCAAACCAGTTGCTCTGTTTCATGTGAAGAGAGGGTGGGGTGTGATGGGTGGAGATGGGGTGCTGGGGAGGCTGGCTGTCCTTCGAGTTGGGTGTACACAGGAGAAGGCAAGAAGGTCAGTGTCTGCTTCCCATTCCTTCCTCACCCTCCACCAGCACACAGTTTTTAGCCTCTTTGGGTCAAATGCTGGGAGCAGACAGAGAGGCCTGGCCTGTGGAAGTCTCAGACGAAGGCCACGCTGGAACAGGCTGATGGCAGGGCAGGGCCCAGAGCTGAAGCTTAGGTGGGGGTCCCCTCCTCTCCGAAATCTGCCTCCAGGCACAGTTAGAGACTCAGCACCAGCCCTGAATGAAGAAGATGCAAGCTCTGGGCTTCCCAAGGGGAAGGGGCCTTCCTTCAGCCCCTGCTGCCACTGAGAGGTTCAGAGAGGCCAATGCAGGAGCCCTGTGACATGGAGGCAAGCCTGTCCCAAGAAGAGACAAGATGCTGGAGGCAGATGCTTGAAAAAGAAGCTTGGAACAGCCCAAAGCAGTCTGAACCAAGGCTGGCGATGGACTGAGGTCACTTGGAGGAGAGACAGTGCTCAGGAGCATGTCCAGCAGGGAGAGGCCCCTGAAGACTAGGGAAGATCAGGAGAGGTAGCCAGGGATGGGCGGTGACCTTCAGAGGGGGCTGCAGGGCATCGTTGGCCAGTGCCAGCTGCCTTACCCGACCTGGTCACTGGTTCCAGCACATTTAGGATGGTGGCCCAGGATGCTGACATCTACCTCCTCTCACAGGTGTTTGACGGGGCAGTGATCATCCTGTCCTTGGCCCCGATGGTGGCGTCCACTGTGGCCAATGGGCCCCGGAGCCCCTGGGATGCCATCAGCCTCATCATTATGTTCCGGATCTGGCGGGTGAAGAGGGTGATTGATGGTGAGTGACCCGAAGGGGCTGAGCTGGAGGCAGGAAGGGTGGCACGGCTTCTGGGATCTCTCCCTTGTTGGGGCAACCTTTCCTCAGTTTCCACCCCCACGTTCTACCCTGTGAATACTGTGGGGCTTGACATCTGCTCAGGGAGCCCCTAATCCAGGGACCTCATCAAACTGGAATGTGATCGGGTCGGGCTTCAGAAGGTCCACCCTGGGAAGGTGCTGGTGGATCATCTCGTTCATCCTCTCATTTCACAGGTGGGAAGGCTCAGGCCCCGAGGGAGGAGGGTCACACAGCAAAGCAGCCTGAGCCACAAGTGGAGGCAGGATGCCCGAGGCCTACCGGTGCTCCCTTAGATGTTCAGCCTCCCCCATCTGCACAGGCTCTGCTCTCAGCTCTGTCCCTGAGAATATCCGCTCCCTCCAGGGCATGAACAGCGCCTTCTGGCTCCTCTCTGCCAGCTGTGGACAGCTGGATACCCTCACACCGATGCGTCCTGACAGCTCCCGTTGTGAATGTTCTTCCCAGCTGTTCCCCTTTGTCCTGACACGTCAGGCGTTGCTGAGCCACTGGGAGCATCATGATAGGGATGCGCTGTGTCAACGGATGGGGGTTGGTTGCCACTCTCACTCTGGGTGTGAACTGGCTTCGGCAGAGACCCTGGGGACAGCGGGCCTGCCTGGGGGAGCCTCTGGGGCCTGGAGACAAGTGTCAGGGACTCATGGGCTGTCCTCAAGTTTGGAAGCAAACATAAAAATTCCGATTTCTCTCTTCTGCATGATTCCTACAGCAGCCAGAGAACATCTGGAGGTTGGGACACTGTGGGTGGAAAGGAACTTGGAGAATTGAGACGTGGAGAGTTCTAGAACATAGTGGCAAAAGAGACATGTGATCAAGATTTCTGAAGGGTCTGGAAGGGCTGGGTTCTGAGAGGTGTGAGAAGAGTGTGAAAGGCAGAGGCCAAGGTCAGGTCAAGAGTTGATCCCGAGACTTCGCAAGAGCCCAGAGAACTGCCAGAGGAGGGGTCCGTGGGGCTGCTGCTGGCTGGGAACTCTCCAGGTTCTCCAACCCAGAGTCCAGGGCTCTCCTCTGGGTCTCAATGTGTTTCATTTATAAGTAGGATTGACTGTAAGCAACTGGCCTCAGAATAGCAGTGACTTAAAATAGAAGTCTGTTCCTCTCACATGGGAGCCTGCAGGTGGCCAGTCCAGGGTCAGCAGGGAGCATCCATAGTCATGGTCCCCTGTTGCTCCTGTTTTGTTGCTTTGCTGCACAGAGCCTACTTTCCAAAGTCACCCCCACGGTCCAAGATGGCTGCATCCGTGCCTGCTATCACATCCTCATTTCAGCCAATAGAGAGACGGAAGAAAGGAAGAAGATAGAGAGTCAAAAGGAAAGCTCCAGCTGCCTTTTCTTTTTATACATCTTTACTGAGATACAGTTACATACCATAAGACTCACCCATTTAAAATGCACAACTCAATGGTTTTTAGTACATTCATAGCATTGTGCAAACATCACTGAAATTTAAGTTTGGAGCACTTAAAAAATCACTTCAAGAAGAAACCCATTAGCCTCACTCTCCACTCCCCTCCAGCCTTAAGCAATTACTAATCTACTTTCCATCTCTATAGATTTGTTTCTTCTGAGCATTTCATTTAAATCGTATGATATGTAGTCCATTGTATCTGCCTTCTTTCACTTAATGTTTTCAAGATTGATCCATGTTGTAGCATGTGTACACATGTGCTACATTGCTTCAGTCATGTCTGACCCTTTTGTGGCCCCGTGGACTGTAGCCCGCGAGGCTCTTCTGTCCATTGGATTCTCCAGACAAGAATACTGAAGTGGGTTGCCATTTCCTTCTCCAGGGGATCTTCCCGACCCAGGGATCAAACCCACATCTCTTTTGTTTCCTGCGTTGGCAGGTGGGTTCTTTACCACTAGCACCACCCGGGAAGCACCACCCAAGCATGCATCAGGACTTCATTCCTTTTTCTTGTGAAATGGTGACTGCAGCCATGAAATTGAAAGACGCTTGCTCCTTGGAAGAAAAGCTATGACAGCATATTCAAAAGCAGAGACATTACTTTGCTCTCTCAAAAGTTCACCTAGTCAAAGCTATGGTTTTTCCAGTGGTCATGTATGGATGTGAGAGTGGGACTATAAAGAAAGCTGAGCTCCGAAGAATTGATGCTTTTGAACTGTGGTGTTGGAGGAGACTCTTGAGAGTCCCTTGGACTGCAAGGAGATCCAACGAGTCCATCCTAAAGGAAATCAGTCCTGAATATTCTTTGGAAGGACTGATGCTGAAGCTGAACTGATGCGAAGAATTGACTGATTTGGAAAGACCCTGATGCTGGGAAAGATTGAGGGCAGGAGGAGAAGAGGACGACAGAGGATGAGATGGTTGGATGGCACCACCGATGTGATGGACTTGAGTTGGAGTAGGCTCCTGGAGTTGGTGATGGACAGGGAAGCCTGGCGTGCTGCAGTCCATGGCGTTGCAAAGAGCCGGACATGACTGACCTGCTGAGCTGAGCTGCAGCGCTCCATTGCATAGATGTCCCACATTTTATGTGTCATCTGTCAGCTGATGGACACTTAGGTTGTTTCCACTTTGGGCTGCTGTGGACACTTAAGTTCGAGTTTTTGTGTGGACATGTGTTTTAATTTTTCTTAGATTCCTAGGAATGGAATTACTGGGCCGTGTGGTCACTCTTTGTTGAATATTTTGAAAAACTGCTGTTTTCCAGAGCAGCTGCCCCATTTTACATTCCCACCGGCAGTGTGGGAAGGTTCTAATATCTCCACTTCCTCGTCAACCCCAGCTGCCTTTTAAGAAAGGCTTCTGGAAGCTGCTTCATGACACCTGTGCTTATATTCCCATTGTCCAGGATGTAGTCTCATGGCTGCTCACAGCTACAAAGGAGACTGGAAAATATAGTCCTCATACCAGGCAGCCATGCATATAGCCAGAATTACAGAAAATCCCATGGACAGAGGAGCCTGGTGGGCTGCAGTCCATGGGGTTGTGAAGAGTCAGCCACAAGTGAGCAACTGAGCATGTATGCAGAATGTCACTATGGAAAAGGAGGAAAATGGGCATCTCAGTCACAATGGCTTAGGGTTCTAGCCCTCTTATACTTTCTGGGTGCTGTTGGTGCCTAGGCACCATGCCTGCCACTGCACTGCTGGATCTTCTGGGAACCACGCCTGGGCCTGAACCTGCTGCCAGCTGGACGCTGGGACTGGCCCTTCCCCTCCCAGCCCTGCCACTGCCAAGCTCTTCATGGGGCTGTCTCTGTCTTGCAGCCTACGTCCTGCCGGTGAAGGTGGAGATGGAGATGGTCATCCAGCAGTATGAGAAGGCCAAGGCCATCCAAGATGAGCAGCTGGAGAGACTGACGCAGATCTGTCAGGAGCAAGGGGTAATGCAAGGCCACTCTCAGTTCTGCCCGGGTCCGTCCCGGGCAGAGAACAGTAGGGGTGCCTAAAGCCCCCCGCCCCCGAGGTGTCAGAGCTGCAAGGGCCCTGTGGTCAGCGAGCTCCTCCAGCCCCTTCATGGGGACACATGGGGAGCCCAAGGCCCAGAGTCAGGAGACGTGTCTCTAAGGTCACTTGTGCCCAGCCAGGCCTGGAGTCAGCCCCAATTCCCAGGCCAGGCTTCTTTTGATCTTGCTGTGGTGACCAGTCAGGTCTCCAGCCTGAACCGGCTGAGTCACCTTCTCAGTTATCAGGGTCTTCTAGGCACCATGGTCTCTGAAAGGCGAGGGGAATCAGATTCTGTGTGCAGAGCTTGCCAGGCATTGCTGTGGGCCAGTTGCCACCCAGGACCCCCAGACCCACCAGAGAGGCATCAGCAGTGCCCTCCGCCCTCTGGGAACCAAGAAAAGACTCGGAGACAGGGAGGGGCCCTGTGAGGCTGTGCTGAGGCAGGTGGGTGGGCTGGGGATGGGCAGCTGGGCCCAGAAGAGGGTCTGCCTAGGATTCCAGGCCTCACTCAAGGCCCATCTCTCCCCTCCACCCCCTGTCCTCTGCACGGCTAACCAGAGGTAGTTTGGCCTTCATCCTGATGAGAGGGAGGAAACCTGGGGTGTTAGCAGCAGCGGCAGGGGGGTCTGCACAGGTTTGAATTTCAGTTTATAATTTGGCCGTGCCTAGTCTTAGTCGTGGCATGTGGGATCTAGTTCCCTGACCAGGAATCAAAGCCGCCTACCCTGCGTTGGGAGCAGAGTCTTAACCACTGGATCACCAGGGAAGTCCCCAGATTTGAATTTTTGGTGGATCTTTCTTGCCACCATTGGAGGACGGATGGGAGAGGCAGGAGTGGAGATGGGCATGAAGCCTGGAGGACGCTGTAGAACCACCAAGGGGATCAGGGAGGCGACATCTGGAGCCTCATCCAGGACCTGGCCAGAGCATGGTCAGGCAGCTCCCAGTCTGCTGTCTGATGGGACAACGAACACCCTGCTCAGCCTCACTTGGCCACGTGAAAGCCTGCATCTGCCCTTCATAAATGCATGGCTTCCCAGGCCACAGAGAGCGAGCTGGCCCCACGAGCCTCATGTTAACAGCCCATGTGCCGCGTGGCTGAGGGGAAGCCCTGGCGGCAGCCCACCTCCCCTGCTTTCACCACGACCCCGTCCTGAGCCCCCGGGGACCCCACATTCCTGCTATCCTGTTCACATCACCCGCTCCACGTGGCCTCCTTCCCGGGGGTCTGGGCCGGAGGGAGACTCCCTTGGACTCTGCACAGGAAAGAGCCCATAAATAAAGACAGATTCCCTCTAGGTAGTGACATCTGGAAAAGAGATGAACAGAAACAAACTGTTTTAATTTAAAAAACACCTGAAGCCTGTCATCTGAGTTAAGACAGCAAAAAAGGGCCAGACGGGCTGGAATCCCAGGGGGCTGCCAGGAGGGCGGGAGGGGCTGGCTAGAGCCGTGACTGGGTTCTCCACTCTCCCAGAGCTCGGCCCTACCTATTCCACAGGGTGGAGCAGACAGACACTTCATTTTCAACTGGATTGTAAGACCAGGCTTGAGACTTGACTGGGCAACAAATGCCTTTAAAGAAATGTGAGTGCTGGCTTATGGGATGTCAGGGGTGGCTAGATCCTTTGAGAGGAAAGTGCTTGGAATAGTTAAGTTGTTACCGACACACCTGAGTGCAAAGCCAGCTTGGCTACTTGTGGTTTTGGACACCAGTGAGACCTCTGTGGCCCTTGGTTTTCCTAATCTGAAAAATGGGGCTAGTAATAAAATCTGGGAAGGATAGCTGTGGGATTGTTTAGCCTAAAGCCCGGCACCTGATAAATAGTGACTCTATGAGAACTAACCCCTGTTTTCCCACACACACCCATTTTACAGGTAAGAAAATTGAGGAGTGGTGAGTTGCCCAAGAGCACACAGCTAAGTGAGGGCTTTTAGAGCCAGGAGTAGATCCAGGTGTCCTAACTGAATTCCCTTCTTCCCCAGCCCACCTTGCCCTTCTTCCCCAGCCCACCTTGCTTAGGGTCTTGTTCCATGACATTTTTCTACCCAGGTCACTTCTCAAGGCTTGGTGAAAACCTTCATCAGAGTGAGCACCAGGGTGTCTTTAAATCATGGCCTGAGGACAGCCCTTCTTTTGCGGGCACAGACCTGGCTCCCCTCAGCTCCCCCAACAGATTCCAAAGAGTCTCTCACTGCTGTCCCCACCCCCGCCCCATCCCAGGCCATTCTGTTCATCTTGGTTGCAAACTCTCTCTCTCTCTCTCTCTCTCTCTCTCTCTCTCTCTCGGCTGGAATTCTTAGGGTTCAGTGAAGCAATTTCCAAACTAAATTCGTGTATTCTACCTAAGAAACTGAAATTTATCCAAAGTTCCAATGAAATGTGTGGCATCACTTTGCATTCACCTTGCTCTCTCCCTGGCATGTATTTGTGTAACTATTTGCCAGCTCTTATTTTTCAGAACAGTTTTAGACGTATAGAAAAATTGTGACGATAGCAGAGTTCCCACATGGGCTTGGTATACCCCGTTTCCCCACTGTTAACATCTTACCTTAACGTCATGCATTTGTCACAATTAAAGCACCAACACTGATGCATTATTATCAAGGGCCGCACATCATTCCGATTCAGTTGTTATCGAATGCCCTTGATCTGTTCCAGGATCCCATCCAGGTTACCGTATTCCAATGAGTCATCATGTCTCCTGGGGCTCCCTTTGGCTCTGAAAGTCCCTCAGACCTCTCTTGTTTGTGGGGGCCTTGACAGTTTGAAAGAGTTGGTCAGGCATTTTATAGCATGTCTCTCTGTTGCGTTTTGACTTGTGTTTTCCTTATGATTCGACTGGAGTCCTGGGAGTTTGGGAGGGAGACCGCAGAGATCTTGTGCCATTCTCGTCCCATCCTATCAAAGGGAACAGTGTCACTCTGACGTCACCGTGGGTGTTCACCCTGAGCACCTGGCTGAGGTCGGATGTGTCAGGACTCTCACAGGTCAAGTGACTCTTTCTAAAATTCATCTGCACTTTTTAAGAAAGCTTAAGTTGCTTCTTCCGGTGACCCTGTGAAGACTCTGGGTGACATGGTTTGCCAGCTTCTTGCATGACCAGCTTGTACGTTTTATCTTCTGTGCCACGTGGCAGCCCATTTCTTACCTAGTGGCCACACCCCAGGTGGCCCGGAACTTCCTTGTGTTAAAGACGAGGGGCCCCTGGATTTGGCAGATGGGGGAATCTGAGGCCAGTGGGGGATGAGGATGGAAGAGGGGCGTCTTATGGCTCCTTCTGATCCTTGCCCCCTGGGCCACACTGGCCCTCTGGTCTTCCCAGGGAGACAGGATTCAGAGCTGCCCCCAGTCCCACGTCTCTCCTGGCCACTGGGCTACCTCACCCTTAGCAGATTCCTACAAGGAGCCCAGAGGGGCCAAGCAGCGGGGGAGTGAAAGGGGTGCACTCTGTTGGCCGGCCTCACCTTTCTCCAGCCTCGGCTAGCCTTCTGCAGTTTTCCTCCAGATGGCTCTGTACTGTGATGGAAGCATGTCCCCTCAGACCCCTGCCTTCAACAATCCTCTGGCTGGAAGGTCATTCCCATTCACTCTTCTTTTGCTCTCTCTGTGGATTCTGCTCTCTGCCTGTATGTCCACCCAGAACTTTGTTGGGCATCCATCTGTACACCAGTCTGTACACCATGGATTCCAGAGGACGGGTGCTGGTGACCATCCTTCAGAGAGATGGTGTGTACTTTTTGTCCTTCTCTGTAAATGGCTGCTTCAGAAATCAAAGGTATTTTCGAAGCAGGGGTTAAATCAGTGCAATGATATATTCTTCCTATTCGTCATATGAAACCACCTCTGAGGTTTCGTGTATCCCTGCCCGGCCCCTTGCTCTAATTCCTAAACATATTTTGAAGTCCCCATTGTACCTGCTCTTGGCGCTCTAAGCCTTGCAACAACTTTTGGCCCCCAGTAATACGATCCAGCTCAGAGCCCTGTGGAAGGAAGTTTCTCTTCCCTGCTGGGCCCCGTGGGACGAGCTAAGTTCTACTTCCTCAGCACCATCCACCCTGAGATCACTGGCAAGAGGCCCAAGGAGGTGGGGCTCAGTCTAGGGTGACTTGGGGCCCAGCTTGCAAGGCAGCCAGTGGGACCCAGTGAGCTCCTTAGGACAGCCTCAGACCTGGGGCAAGCGGCAGGCTCCGAAAGAAGAGTCCTGCGTGAGGGCAGCCTGCAGGGTGGGGGGCCATCCTCTCACCCAGGGAGTCAGCAAGAGGAATTCCGACCTCGGCTGCATGGATCACCCCCTTCACCCCTGGACCTCAGGATCCTCACTGGAGAAATGGAGGAAACAAGGCTTATATCACAAGGATGCTGTGAAGTTCAGATTAATTCAAGTCATATAGAAAGTCTGGTCCACTGAAGTCTCTCAGTAAATGTGAGAGAGAGAATAAAAACAGTCCTAAATCGTTTATAATGGTGACTGTTCACAAATGCACTGCCACATGTCTTAGCTCATCTTGACTTTGATGGTCAGAGTTGGCAGGCTTGGTATCATTAATCCTTTTATAGATGGAAAGACTGAGGCTGAGAGAGTCTGCGGCTTGCCCAGGATCTCACTGTTTGTCATGGAAGGAAGGGCCAGGATGGAACTCCGGGCTCCGTGTACATTTTCCTACACCACAAACGGGGCATCTGTACAAGTCTGTTAGAATGAGTAACACCATCTGCTCCATCGCATAGACCCAGACATCCAGTGGCCCGCTCCCTCTGCCCCGACCCCGCAGCCCAGTGCAGTGACATTGGGGGGGGGGGGGGTACAGGGACACTGTGTCACAGTCACTCTGGCCTCCAGGCTCTTCCACGTCATGGTTCCTTCTTCTTCTGAGTGTCTGGAGTTTTCTCCCTTTAGCCAGGGGATAAGAAAGGGAGGGTAGCGAACTGTGCATAGATGATTTTTACTGCCTGGGCCTGAAAGCAGTAACCTTTGTGCTGGTGACCTGGTGACCTTGCTTCTGCCCCTGTTTGATGGTGGACTCAGTTACACATTCATACCTAAGGCACCAGGTCCCACCACAAGTAGACTGTGCGCTTACTGAAAAGTCACCTGCGTAGCCGCCTAGTACGCCCACAATGTTCCCTAGCTCCGTTCCCCTCTTCCCAATAGCAAGAGGGGCAGTCACAATGATCAGTCCTCCCTGGATGATGCAGGTCCCCCTGTCTCCTGAAGAAACAGGGTGATAATCTGGACCCTAAGGGACAGGCATTCCCGGTGGAAGAAGGGTGCAGAGGCCTCGCACCTGTCCTTCGAGGGCCGGCATGTTCAAAGTAGCAGGAAAGGGGTTCTCCCCTCGTTCTATGGGTGGCGTTTGTGGCTGGCTCATTCCAGAGAAGCCCCTTCTTTTCTTACAGAGGCCAAAGCCCCCCAGCTCAGCACAATAGTCTTTGTTACCTGGATTATTCAAGATCTCCAACCATGAGAAGGAAAGTTGTTTTTTTTTTCAAACATGGGAAGTGATTTGTAAAACAGCCGATAGCTTTAATGACAAGCCTATTTAGCTGATAAAATTAGCCATCAGAGGAATAACTTATGTTATCCTTTTGCCATAATTTAAATTTATGGCCAACTACCAGTCATCTTCACAGTGGATGGAAAGGGGCCAAGGTCGGATTCAGCGTCACCCTGCTCCTAAATCATTAGTTTGCAACTGTCTCCTGAGTTTTATTGTTACCAACAATGGCGAAACTAATGGAAATAAACATTGGATGCCATCCCAATAGCAGATGGGTTTGAAGGCAGGGCAGTCTGTGCAGACAGCCCTAATAGGATGGAAGAAAATTATTGCTGTTGCATTAGATACCATCGAGCTTCTGGCCAAAGTGTGCATTGATCAGGCCAGGGCCGTGTCAGTTGTACTCCACAAACCAGACCATTAAAAGCAGAGATGCGCTGGGTGTGCCCGCCCTGCCGCCCCGGGGGTCTGGCCCCGCCTGGGCATGCATTAAAAGCCCAGCCCAATGGAAGGGGCCTGACTCACTCCAGTAATGCACGCTGAGGGCTTCCCTGTGGATCCCAGCTGATTTGGTCAGGCTCTCTGATTAGAAATACTTAGCTCTTGATGTGCAGTGAGAAGGGCAGTGACTGTACTCTCATTCTTCCTAGGTCACACAATGGTCCTTTTTTCCCCACTGGACCAGCTTGCCAGTGGGAAATTTGCTTCATTTTGTCTTCAAAGCCACCACGTGCTTCCTCTCCCGGAGGCCCAGGGCCACGTGCCACGAGTGTTCCTCCTCACTTGCAGTTTGATTCCAGGGCATTGAGGTTTTCATATTTATCCTCCTTGAGATTCTTCTGAGTTCTGTGAATTTGTGGGTTGGTGTTTTTCCTTAGATTTGCAAAGGTTTGGGCCATCATTTTTTCTCCTTTTTAATGTTTATTTGTTTGACTGTGCCTGATCTTAATTGCAGCACGTGGGATTTTGAGTTCCGGCATGTGGGCTCTAGTTCCCTGACCAAAGATTGAACCCAGGCCCCCTGCATCAGGAGTGCGGAGTCTTAGCCACTGGACCACCAGGGAAGTCCCTCCATGATCTCTTTATTGCTTCGGCCTCATCCTATCCTTTTTCTCCTCTGGAACTCTAATTGCATGTTAGACTTTCTGATCGTGCCTTACTTCTTTCTTATACCCTAATGTCTTCCCCCATTCTCTCTCTTTTTTCTTTTTCTGACTGTAAGTCGTAATATTTTTTTTTATAGATCTATCCTCAGGTTCAACATCCCTGTTGTCTTCTGTGTCCAGTCTGCTGTTAAATGCATGCAACTGAGGACTCAATTTCAGATATTGTATATTAAGGTTCTAAAAATTTCACTTAATTCTTTTTATAGGGTCTGTTTCTTCACTGAAATGTTACGTCCATTTTATCCATCTTTCCCTCTCCCCTTTCTAACATATTAATCACAGTTGTTTCAAAGCCCTTGTCTGTTAATTCAAATATTTAAATAGGTCAGCTTCTGTACAGATTCTAAGCAGCTTCTTAACTGCTTTATGACTTGATAATCAGTTTTTTCTACTTGTTTGCATGAATAGTAATTTTTATTGTCTGTGGAATGCATCATTGATGCATTTTAGATGTTCTGGGTTATGTTATCTTTCTCTGTAAAGAGTTGGCTCTCTGCAGTTGGGCATTTGTATGAGAGCAGGGGGCTGCCCAGGTGTTTCAGTGGTAAAGAACCCACCTGCAATGCAGGAGACACAAGAGACATGGGTTCAAACCCTGGGCCTGCAAGATCCTCTGGAGAAGGGAATGGCAACCCACTCCAGTAGTCTTGCCTGGAAAATCCCATAAACAGAGGAGCCTGGTGGGCTACAGTCCATGGGGTCGCAAGGAATCGGACATGACTGAGCACACACAGCACTCAGCAGGAGCACAGGATGGTGCTGAGAGAGTTTTAACTGGCACTTGCAAACTTCCCCTCCCAGTTAGAATCCCAGAGCCAGCACAGAGCTTATTATAGACCAGAATTCAGCTGCTCTGTTAGCCTATTGAACACACAGTGAAAATGAGGCCCAAAGAGGAAAAGGCTTATCCAAAGTCAGAGTGAGGCAGGGGAAGGGGGCGACAGAGGACAAGATGATTGGGTGGCATCACTGACTCAGTGGACATGAGTCTGGGCAAGCTCTGGGGGCTGGTGAAGGACAGGGAGGCCTGGCGTGCTGCAGTCCATGGGGTCGCAGAGTCGGACCCGACTGAGCAGCTGAACAGCAACAACAGAGGGAGGAAGGGTGATGGGCCACAGTCTTAGGCTCCTGCCTCCAGCTCTAGCTGTTTCCCCACATTGCAGCCTCCTTCCCGTTCCTGACCCCTGTCACCATTAAGCTCCTCATATTCTGTTGGGTTGAGTTACTTCCATCTCTCCCATAAGGTTTCAAGTTCCCTGACCAAGGTCTGTGGGGCTGGAAGCCAGAGGCATGGGTTCTGGGCCCAACATTGCTTCTGATGCACCACGTGGTCTGAGCCTTTACCCCACGCTGTCCCCTGGCACAAACGCCTCCTTCCCATCTCAGGGCCTCAGCTCTCCCATCCGAGTAATGAGGCCCTGACATCCTAGGACCCCTTGGCAACTCTCCATCAACTGGAGAGGCACACGTGGCCGTGTTCAGGAATGGGAAGCAGGAGCCGGGCTCCGAGGGTCCCAGCTAGAACATCTGGACAGCCCCCTGGGCTGTTATGGCCAGTGGCCAGAGCTGAGAGCCCATGCAGCCCATCTGCAGTGGCTCCTCTGTGAGGCGGTCAGTCATACCTCCTCAGGGCAAGCACTCAGAGCATCCAGCCACCCACACTGTCTGGGTAAGCAGCTTATAATAACCTGTCCCCAAAGCAGGTGGCCCTCTCCCTTATCTGCATTCTAATCATGCCCCTGCTGACACTGCTGCTGCTGCTGCTAAGTCGCTTCAGTCGTGTCTGACTCTGTGCGACCCCAGAGACGGCAGCCCACCAGGCTTCCCCGTCCCTGGGATTCTCCAGGCAAGAACAGTGGAGTGGGTTGCTATTTCCTTCTCCAATGCATGAAAGTGAAAAGTGAAAGCGAAGTCACCCAGTCGTGTCCAACTCTTAATGACCCCATGGACTGCAGCCCACCAGGCTCCTCCATCCATGGGATTTTCCAGGCAAGAGTACTGGAGTGGGGTGCCACTGCCTTCTCCGATGCTGACACGTCACCTCCTAAATCATTCTCATCTCCTTCTCACTCTCTCTACTCTAGTCCAGATTCTGGTCATCCCTGGCCTGGACTGCTACAGTAGCCTCCCAGCTCATAGTCCCATGTCTGTCCTGGCTTATGTCTGTCCAGTTCATTCTCCACTCTGCTTTCAGCACAGTCCTTTCAAAATGCTCAGCTGAATCACGACCCCACCACCCCACCTTTCTGTTTAAAAGATTTCAGTGGTTCACTGTTGCTCTTTAAATAAGGGCTGAAGTCCTTAGAACCTCTTACCATGGCTCCAAGGCTGTGTGCCTGGTGTTGCCCCTGCAGACTTCCTCACCGCTCTGTCCTCCCGGACACACCACCTCTACCACAGGTGCCACCCAGAGCTAGCTTTTAGGATTCTCCTAAGAGATTTGTTCCTTGTGCAGCAGATAGCCCCTATCACTGGGACCAGCCAGGACTCACAGGGAGAGGCATTTTCATTCTAGCATACATAACAGAATTTTAACATCACCCTCTTTACCTGACTTCTTAGTGAATGGATGAATAAATGAATTACTAGAACACTTGGGGTGCATATTTTTAGCTTAAAACTTATTTCATTGTGCATGCCTATGTCTGCATATATGGGCTTGGGGCTGGGCAAGCTCTGGCCTCTAGCTGTCTGGCCTGAATTCCAGTGGGACACGCATGGGCAGCTCTGTATCAATTACAAGTTATCAATAATGCATCTGTTCAGAGTGGCCTTGGAGGCCATTAGCTAGGACTGCCAGCCCTGATGAGCGGCCTTGGAGAAAGCAGGCTGGGTATGCCCATGGGAAGTTCAGATCAGCTGGGGCCGGAGGGGCTGCTAGCCCCAGCAGAGCTAAGGAGGGTTGCCTAATGGGTCCTCCGTGACATCTGAGACCTGCTGCGAGAAGGGTGGCTCCAGTCTGCTCCCTCTGGACAGACTACCCTGTAACAAGCCAGCCTTGCTTCCTCACTTTCTGAGACCGGTGGCGCCATCTGAGAACTGGGTTGTTAAGATCCAGGTCTGAGCCTAGTCTGAGATCAGAGTTAGAGCCTAGTGTGTGATCAGGTTGGGCTCTCAGTTCGTGACTTGGGTCAGGGTTCCATGTGTGACCAGACTTGGGGCTCACTCTGTGAGCAAGATCAGGGCTCAGTGTTGGGGCTCAGGCTTTGTCTCAGCTTTGGGTCAGGATCAGGACCCAGTTTGTGGCTGGTGTTAGGATTCAGCCTGAAACCACAGAATTGGGCAAAACTGACTAGTTTCACACATTCGTGTATTGATTCACTCAGGAATATTTATTGAGGGCCTTCTATGTACCAGGCAACAAGACAGACAAGACCCACAAGACCCCTGCTCTTGCAGAGATTATCTTCTGGACTTTACTCTTGTGTAGATTATATTCTGCATGCCTGCTCTACCAGAGCACCAGGGTGGCAGTGGGGTGCTGGGGCGCTCACTGGCTCCTGAGGGCCAGCTGTGCTCGTTTCTTCCCTGTTCTGCATAACGTCGTGTTGGTAGTTTGGAACTGGCCATGGTGGATTTACCAGAGCTTAGCATGCATTGTAAATCAGGCCTCTTTTTATTTTAATACCTGCACACCACTGCAGCTGAGAGAGGAAAACCCATAGACAGTGTTTGAAGAAAATGGTGGAGTGACCACATGAGTTTATCTGATCTCCTTCCACTAAGATGGTGGTAAAGGAAAAAAAAAAAACAACAGATAAAAATTGAGAAGTCCTTTACGTCCTGTTCATCAGGACAGAGAGGAGAGAGAGATTTCTGTGGATTTGCAGGAAGTGGAGAGTGAGCAAGAAAGCGGTAACTGGTCTTGAAGAGAGGAGGATCTGTAACTAAGGGACTGTGTGAAGAGGTGGCTAGTGAAGGAAAGGGGCTCATTCCCTGGGGAGTTTGGAAGGAAGGGGTGAGTGTGAAGCTGACCATAGTGGAGAGGAGTGGGCTAAAATTCTGTACACATGCTATCTGAACCCTCCAGGTCCCCTTGCAAATCCTGCACAGTCAGGAGATCATGCCCCCCCCACCCCCCCATCACACAAGAGGCAAGCATTTCAGCCTCTGGAGAAACTGACCCACAGGGCTCTGCGAGTGAACACTGGGTGAGGTGCACCCCGGGAATTTGGTAAACGTCCTTTCATCTCGTGGCTGGACCCTCAGCCCCATTTCCCTGCCCTGCTCTCAGCACACAGGTGGGCCCGAGGCATGTCCTCAGGCAGGAGGCTGATGAAGTCTGCCCAGACCTGAGTGGTCCTAGAGACAGACCCCATGAACACTGCCATTGCGAAGTTGTCCCAATGTCAGTTTGCTGCCCAGCCACTCTAGTGTTAGTGACTCCTTGAATTGTGTTTCACTTTCATCAAAGGAAAAATAGTGAAACATTACAATAAATAAAACAATCATCAGGTGCTAAGTGCAATGTAGAGAATTCAAACAGGGTAAAGGGATGGAGTGCCTGGGCTAGGGGTCCGGGAAAACCTCCAAGGGGGCAGGGGCAGCCATGTGATGCAGGACCAGAGGTCACTGGGGAAGTGATCCTGAGACCAACACAGGCTTAGAGTGTTTAAGAGGTTTTGAGAAGGTGTGTGTCCCAGTGAAAAGTAAAGGGAGAAAGAATGAGATGAAGTGGGCCAAATAAACAGAGCCAGAACACACACCTGCTCTGTAAGTCAAGGGTAAAAAGCTTGGGTTTTCTCCCACCCAAGGGAAGACATGACAAGGGGGTGACATGATCTGATCTGGGTTTACGAGAACCCCCCTGGCCTCTGTTGGAGGATGGATGGTAGAGGATGTGGGGCTGCAATCCAGGTGAGTGCTGGCTGTGGAGGTGCAGGAGGTGGGTAGACTTGGGGTAGCCCTTTGGGAGCTGGCCTTGAGAGCAGAGTGGATGGCAAGGCAAATGGAAAGTGAGGAAGCAAGGGAGGAGATTACATTTTTGGACCCAGCTAAAATGAGATGAAAGCGCCTGAGGAGCAGCTGTGAGGACAGAGTGAACAGTCGTTTAGGTTGAGTTTGTGATGCCTGTGACCCAGTTCTGTTGCTGTCAGGCAGGCAGCTGGAGGTGTGACCTGACGTTGCAGGGAGGGGCCAAGGCTGGAGGTTGGAATCGTGAGCAAGCAGGTAATCTCCTAGGTAGGGAGCTAACCCCCAGCTTCAGGTCTTTGGGGGTTTTGGAGATTGTAGGGTTGTGCAAAAGCGATGCAATGTGTGTTTGGAACACTAGGTGGCAGTGAAGACTCTCCTTCCTCCTGAGTCCGCAGTCAGGCCATTCAGCATCAGACCCAAACTTTGCCTTCGCCCAGATGACCCAGGAAGGCCCCAGAGTGTGAACAGCCATCTCAGCCACAACCCCAAGAGGCATCTGAAAGTCTCTCTAGGAAACTTTCCCCAACAAGAAGAATTTAAACCAAAATAAAAATGTATGACGCCTTTTACAAAGCCTTTATGAAGAGCTCTGTGGGGTAATAACCCCCCTTTTACAGAGACAGAAACCATGGCATGGCCGTAAAGCCACAGGGTTGGGACCAGAGCCAGTCCTGTCTGAGCAGCGCTCGGAACACCTCCGAGAAGGATGTGGGCGTTGCTGCAAGACAAGTGGGTCAGACGCCGCCCACCGAGCACACGATGCCACCGTGGGTTTCCCTGGCAGGTTACCACCGGCCCTGGATATTGTGGGGTTTCCAGTTCTCCGCTAAACATCGGTCTAAGACACCTGAATAAGGTTCTTATTTTTGAGGTCACACATTTAGACAAGTAACTAGAACAGGATTCAAGTCCGATGTTCCCCGACTCCTCCTGCGATGTTTTTTTGTTGTTGTTTTGTTTTGCAAACCACCATTGTGTTCCTCTTACGGCCATCTTATCCTCACTATGGGGCCAGACGACACAGTATCAGAGATGGGACACTGGGACATGTTTTATTACTTGGAAAAGCCTCCATAAACGTCAGGGACTCATGCCATTAGTGTCGTGGGAGATTTATAAAGGAACGCCCCCTCCAGCCTTTGGAGGCTCAGCGCCTTCCTCCCCGCTCTCCCAAAAGGAAAGAGCCCAGACGTCTGGCAGGGCCCGGGTCCCCCTGCCGCCCAGCACCCACCGCCCCTCTCCTTCTTGCAGTTTGAGATCCGGCAGCTGCGGGCGCACCTGGCGCAGCAGGACTTGGACCTGGCAGCGGAGCGTGAGGCTGCGCTTCAGGCCCCGCACGTGCTCAGCCAGCCGCGCAGCCGCTACAAGGTGGTGGAGGCCGGCACGTGGGCCGAGGAGACGGCGGCCGAGAGCGTTGTGGAGGAGCCGCAGCCCGCGCAAGGTGAGTCCGCCGGCGCCTCCCCAGCCCCGCCGTGGGGAGCTCCCTCCCAGCCCAGGGGTCTGCGCACAGCCACAGCGTTCGGGAGCTGGAGCGCGTCTCCTGATGGGTCTGTGTCCCGATGTCCGCCCACCATTTTGGTGGTGGCGGGGGGTGGGGGGAACCCTTGTTAATTGCTCCCCTGGACTGCCTTTCTCAGCCTCGGAGACAGCGTTCGGTCAAGCTGCCTTGACGTGACTTCGACATGACCTCAGCGGCCTGTAGACATCTTGCCTGCTTTGAGTGTATCACCTCCCCATTCCTTGTGGCAGCTTGCAGGAGACTTTCGTACTTTATGGGTGACGGAACCGAGCCTCAGAAAAGTCGTCCAAAGGTGCAGAGCTAGGTTTCCAGTCCAGACCTGGGGCCAGAATAGCCCAGAACCTAAGCCTTGACTGCTACTGCTAAGTCACTTAAGTCGTGTCCGACTCTGTGCGACCCCATAGACGGCAGCCCACCAGGCTCCCCCGTCCCTGGGATTCTCCAGGCAAGAAGACTGGAGTGGGTTGCCATTTCCTTCTCCAATGCATGAAAGTGAAAAGTGAAAGTGAAGTCGCTCAGTCGTGTCCGACCTCAGCGACCCCATGGACTGCAGCCTTCCAGGCTCCTCCATCCATGGGGTTTTCCAGGCAAGAGTACTGGAGTGGGGTGCCATTGCCTTCTCCAAGATGGTGGTAGATTGATGGGCCGGTGATGCTGGTGACAATGGGGGCCTCAGCAGTGCCCTAGGGGAGACTTCTCTCTAGGGAAGACCAACTGTGTAGCTTTGCAGTGGGGACTTAGGTTCTGGGTCTTGGTTTCACTAGCTGTCAAATGGAAACAATGTTGAGCCTTCCTCACAGGTTTAGGTGAGGCCACAGGAAGCAGGTGTAAGTGGCTTTCAGAATTGAAAGTAGTCCTGCAAGTGTCAGGTGGTGGTATTTTGTGATTGGGGTGGAAATTTCACTCCGTGGTGATGCAGCTGTCAGGTTTGGGCCTTTGTGGGGTTTGGGAAGGCTGTGTTCTGATGGGCTCAGGCCAGGGCTTGGCTCCCAGCTCAGGGGGCACAGGGGCCAGCAGGGGAGATCTGAAGCCTTGTTAGAGTCCCCAGGGGGACCCGGGAGCCTGGACGCAGTTTCCCCTCCCCAGGCACCCTTGCTGCTCCGGGCTGATTCTACCCTGCCCTGACTTGCCCCTGAAAGTGCTGTTGCTAAAATGATGGGTAAGGGATTCCTTCACTTTACCAAGATTTTTTTTTTAAATATTGACTTCCCCTAATAATTCAGAATACATTTCTGCTGCTGCTAAGTCGCTTCAGTCATGTCTGACTCTGTGCGACCCCACAGACAGCAGTGCACCGGGCTCCGCTGTCCCTGGGATTTTTCTAGGACCATTTTGGTTACCAAATGGTTACCAAAGGTAACCATTCCCTTACCTTTTTGACCTAAAGGTAAGGGAACTACCCAGATGCCTCCAAGAGAAGCTTTTTACAGTGTGATTTCATTCCATCCTCACACTTCTTTTCTCTCATATGGAGGGAGAAACTCAGGCTCAAGGAAATCAAGAGAACTTCATGGGGTCACGTGGAAACGGAGGTCCTGGACTGGGCTAACTGCAGCTTGATCTAGGGCCCTCTTCACCTTGGCGTGCTCTATTCCCGTTGCCAGGGCAGTGACAGCCAGGCAGGGCTGGGCAGGTGGGAGGCAGGAAGCCAGAGCTCCAGACTCTGCCACTGCCCAGCTCTGTGACTTGGGGTCTCAGTGCTCCCTTCTGTAAAGTGGGCTCATAACTCCGGCTCTGTCTGCCTCACAGGAAGTCTGGGGAGCTGGTGGACGTGAGAAAGCTCTGTAGGCTACAAGGTGCTGTGAACAGGTTTGGGGGAGTAGGGTGATTGCTATTATGATCTTTTGAGAGACCTTCCAACCTTAGAACTTTAGAAGTTGGGGACTCAGGACTTCTGAGTCTAGCTCTTCAGCTGATGTACTAATCCCATCTAGAACCCCTGCCAAAAGGTTTACCAGCCTCTAAGAACAGGTACCCGGAACCTCCCAAGGAAGCCCAGGCCAACCCAACTTCACATGACTCTGCCTGTTAGAAAGTACTTCCTCAGACTGAGCCAAGGTCTGCCCCTGGCACCCACCTCTCCCTCCTGGATGAAGCTTTTATGTCTCCCAGCTGAGACATCCTTTCAGAAACTGGCCTCTGAGTGTCTTCTCCCCCAGGGACTGTCACCTCCAGTCCCACAGCCACTTCTCAGGGGACACAAGCCCTCCAAGTTCTTGCTGTACAATCCCTCCCTGAGCATTCCAATGTTTCTGTCCCTCTCAGAGTGACGTCTAGAACTAAGCGCACTTCTCAGGGAGCTGCAAGACTAGGGCAGAGTGTTTAGGGGTCACCCCTGCTTTTTTTGTTCTGGATCCAAGACTCCTGTGACTGAGCCTTGTGGTGGCTGCCTGGCCTGAGCTCAGAGTTGAGGCAGGTCATGGCTCTGCTGAGCCCTGGAACCTCCCCACAGCCCATCCTTGACTTTCTATATGACCATGCAGAGTCTGACATTCATTTGTGTTCAGTTGTAGCCTGATTCCTGTCTTTGCTCTGGGTTTCCAGGGCTTTGTAGGTTCTGCTCACAACTCATCACCAATCCTGCTGGTTTTACTGCCTGCATGTATTTTGAAACATTCCCAACTTTTCGTCTGCATTATTCAGCCTCCCTCTTTCTGGACCTCATCCACTTCCTTGACCTCAACCAAAGTTGAGGTGCCCTTGGGTGCCCTCTTCACTCCTTTCCCCCCAACATACACACACACACACACACACACACACACACACACACTCAGTGATCTTCCATAAATCTTTCATGTCACTCTCTGACTTAATACCTTGGCTGGTTATTTGCTCGAGCTGCTGAAACAAAGTCCTAAAACTGGGTGGCTTAACCAACAGAAGTTTCCTGTCTCTGAGTTCTGGAGGCTGGAAGTCTGGGATCAGGGTCTTGGCAGGATTGGCTCCTTCTGAGGTTGCGAGGGAGCATCTGCTGCTGCCTCTGCCCCAGCTCCTGGCGCGCTACTGGTAACCCTTGGTGTCCCTTGGCTTGTAGAAGCATCCCCCTGACCTCTGCCTTCTCTCCACGTGGTGTCCTCCCTGTGTGCATCTGTGTCCGGATTTCCCTTTTTACAAGGACCCTAGTCGTGTTGGGTCTGGGGCCCGCCCTACTCCAATATATGACCTCATCTGAACTAATTCAGTCTACAACAATCTCATTTCCAAATCAGATCACATTCTGAGGTCCTGTGGGTTAGGATTTCAACATATGACTTTGGAGGCGGAGGACATGGTGACTCAGCTTGTAACAGGTGGCATGTAAGGGCCCTGATGGTCTTGTCCCAGGCCGCCCCCTCCCACTCCCTGCCGTCTCATCTCCTTCCACTCTGCGCTCCGTCTTCACTTTCACTCTGGCCGAGTGAAACATCTCTGCGTTTGAAGTGTTCTGTGTAGTAGTAAGTCCCTGAGGCTTTCCACATGCTGTTCACTGGCAGGACAGGCCTGCCTGCCAAACTTCTTTTCATCCTTCAAACCCGTCTCAGAGTCAGCTCCCGGTCACCACGTCCTTCCCTCTAGACCTTATATGAACTCCCGCTTGCCAAGTCGCCCCCGCATTTTGTCTTCAGGGACATACCTGGCCCTTGGCAGGCTCCCCGTAGAGTGATCTGCATGGAATAGAGTCTGCAAGCTCATAACTGATTGAAGAACAGAACAAATCTGTGGACATCTCTTGTTTCACTATGGGTCCTACAACCCTGGGTCTTCTCTCAGCACTCAGGGGGCTTCTGGCAGTAGCCCACTCCAGAAACCCCACTTGTGGCTTGCAGCTCCCCATGTCGGTGCGTGGGGAATCCAGAATATAAGAATCTTCGTTTTGAAAATTCTGGAAGTTGGTGGCAACTTTTGCCCACTTTGTCCTGTTTTCCAAGGATGAGAGGACCAGGTTGACAGCCTATCCCAGGGTCTTCCCAGGTGGTGCAGGTGGTAAAGAACTTGCCTGCCAGTGCAGGAGACAGAGACACAGGTTCAATCCCTGGGTCAGGAAGATCCCCTGGAGGAGGACATGGCAACCCACTCTGGTGTTATTGCCTGGAGAATCCCATGGGGAGAAGCCTGGTGGACTCTAGTCCACAGGGTCGCACAGAGTTGAACACAATTGAAGCGACTTAGCACATACAACTGGCCCATCCCAGGACCTTCCTGCTGATGGAGTGAAGTGAGGTGGAGGAGCTGCCTCCATGCTCTGCCCGTGGTAGCTGCTCAAGCCCATTTTGAGACTGCAGCTCAGCTGGTGCTGGGGCCTACTTAGCGCTGTTCCGTCTTCGGCAGCACACACCTTTGAACACCTGAGCTCAGGGCACCTCCTATACAGCCAGTCATTCTGCAGTACCTCTCTGCCTCTCTCACCAGGAGCCTTAGCTCTTGAGATAACAGCCTGGCCATTACTGTCCCCCCCCCCCAGCCAATGACCTCCAGATCCCGGACACCTGATGCCACACTTGGATTCACAGGGTGTCAAGATCTGAGGTCATAGAGTCTGCAAACAAGCCAAGCATTTAAAGTGACCGCACACATTCTAGTATTGTGAAGCCATGAGTCCCTGCCTCTCCACCCTGTTCCTCCTCTCCCTGCAGTCCCCACGGTGGGCACCTTCCAGCAGGAAGTGGAGGGAGGCAGAATAAGAAGGGAGAAAGTGATCGGCTACATGCGCCAGCCAGGGGGTCATGGGTTCTGTGCCAACCCTCCTGGAAACTAGAGGCATGTCTGAATAGGGCACTCAGATCTCCCACAGAGCTGGCAAACATGCACCGCTGGGAGCCATTGCCAGTGCCCCTCCCATCTAGCCCTGGAGCCCTACCCTTGCTCTCCTTTGTCTCCTCTGTGACATCTCTGCCTCCAAGCTCTCTAGGGGCACACCGGCCCTGCCCAGCTCAGCAGAGCACTAGCACATTTCCCAACCTGTCACTTGACTGCCAGCCCCCAGAGCCGTCAATAGCAAAGGCAGTTCCCTGGAGACAGAGAGCAGAAGCCTTGCCGTGCTAGCAAGTGACATGCATGATTCACGGCCTTGGATGGTCTGGGGAGTCAGGGCACCCCAGCTCATCTCGCTCTGACCAGGACTTGCGTTCAGAGAGGGATTTCCATGATGTTAGAAATCATGGCTAGACAAGCTAGGGGCGGTCTGGGCCACGCTGGAGAGGGAGAAAGGGCAGCATTTGTTGCTCACCATGACCTTCAGGCCAGCAAGGGCCCCAAGGCTCAGCGTGTCACACTAGTACACAGACAATCCGGGGATTAACCTGCAGACATCAGCAATAAGTCTCTGGAGCCTCAGGGGAGGGCCGGCCTCTCCTGGGGTACGGGGGTGGGGAAGGAGGCAGCAGCGGGGGTGGGAGTGCCAGCTTCAGTCGTGGCAGGAGAAGCAGCTCCTGCAGTTCCCACAGCTGCCAGCGGGCCACAGTCAGACTAACGCCAACCAGCTTCTGTTTAAACTTGCTCTAGCACAAATCATTTTTAAAACCCAGACTGCAAAGTTCCAGGCTTTGGGGCCTGCCAAGTTCACAGTGCCCCTGTGTAGTCATTAATACTTCCCTCCCAAATTTATTAGTCTTGAAGCTCGCCCATAACTTATGAATTACAGCCCCTCGTGGGAGTGCCACAGCTTTTACCATATATCACAGTGAACCTCGGCGTCCACCCCCCGCCGCCCCCGCACTGCACCAGCGCTCGGAGAAACCTCCACGGAGGTGCACCGGGTCTCACCTTGGGAGAGGAGAGGCCTGTGTGCTGATGGGGGCAAGTCGGGCTTTCTGCCATCACTGGCCTCCTGATGAGGGGGCACTGGAGACCCAGGAGAGCCCCCAGAGCTGTAGCACTAGAACTGGGGCACCTCACATAAAGCAGAGAGGCAGATACCAGGGCAGGGAGGTGTGGGTGGTTCTGAAAGAAAGAGGTGGGATTCAGACTCAGGGCTGGGTTTGAATCTCACCTTGGCCTTGAACAAGTTACTTGACCTCTCTGGACTGGCCTCCCGGTGGCGTGACCCGTGTAGTCACTGAGGGTGTCACACTTTGTTCATTGCTCTTGTGTCACTGTCTTAAAATTCTTAATGTTTTTTCTTTCAGTGATTGATATATTAATTTCAGGTATACCCGAAAATACTTGTATATACTGGAGAATCACAGTAAGTCCAGATAGCATCCATCACTATGCATAGTTACAGAATTTTATTTATTGTGATGAGAACTTTTGAGATTTATTCTTAGCAATTTTCAAATATACCATACAGAACTAACTATAGTGACCATATTGTAGCATATCCCCGTGACATTTACTGTATAACTGGAAGTTTGTACCTTTTGAGCCCCTTCACCTACCCATTTCACACCCCCTCCCTTGCTTGCCCAACCCCTGCCTCTGAGAACCACCAATCTGTTCTCTGTATCTCTGAGCTCAGAGCATTTGTTGGTTTCAGGCTTTGTTTTTAGATTCCACATATAAGTAAGATCATACTGTGTCTTTGTCTGACTTACTTCACTTAAGCACAATGCCCTCTGGTCCATCCAGGTTGTTGCAGATGTCAAGATCTCATTTTTTTATGACTGAGTAACATTCCTCTGTGTGTGTGTGTGTGTGTGTGTGTGCACGCGCGTGCATGTGCGCATGTGTGTATGTACCACATCTTCTTTATCCAGTCATCTGTTCTTGGACACTTAGGTCATTTCCATATCTTGGCTATTATAAATAACGCTGCTTTGTACATTGGGATGCATGCATCTTTTCAAATGACTGTTTTTGTTTTCTTCAGATATATACCCAGAAGTAGAACTGCTGGATCATATGGTAGTTCTATTATTTTTTATGAGGAACCTCCATACTGCGTTCCAGAGTGGCCACGCCAGTTTATATTCCCACCAACAGTGTACTGGGGTTCTTTTCTCTGCCGTCTCACCACCGCTTATTATCTCTGTCCTTGTGATTCTAGCCGTTATAACACGAGCAAGGTGACGCCTCCCTGAGGTTCTGGTTTGCGCGTAGTTGCACTCCTTGAATGGAGTTGAGCTCCTTTTCATTTATCTCTGGCCTACTCTGTGTTTTCTTCAGGAAAATGTCTATTCAGATCTAGTTTTTAAATTGGATTACTTTTTTTGCTATTGAGTTGTATGAGTTCTTTATATATTTTGGATATAAATCCTTATCGGGTATGATTTGCAAATATTTTCTTCCATCCAGGAGGTTGCCATTCATTTTGTTGATGGTTTCCTTTGCTGTGAAGAAGTTTTTTAGTTTAGTATAGTCCTACTTATTTTTGCTTTCATTGCTTTTGTTTTAGCGTCAAATCCAAAAAAATCCTTGCCAAAACCAAGGTTAAGGAGCTTACCGACCGCCTATGTTTTCTTCTAACTTTTATGATTTCAGGTTTTACATTCAAGTCTTAATTCATTGAGTAAGTTTTTGTGTATGGTGTAAGTTAGGGGTCCGGTTTTCCCAGGACCACTTACTGAAGAGACTTTCCTTTCCTCCTTGTGTATTCTTAGCTCCTTTGCTGTAAATTAATTGACCATATACGGGTGAGTTTATTTCTGGGCCTTAATGCTTTTTAAACAAAGGGCCCCACAAATTATGCAGCTGGTCCTGGGTCTGAACTCTAATTGTCCCAACTAGGAGCAGAAGCACACCCCACTGAGAAGGACTGAGCAATCAGCCACACGCACTGCCCTCGGCCTGGTACGCAGCTGGTGCTCAGCACACAGTAGTGTCCTTTCTCGATGAGGGCTGCTGAGCTGTGGGGCAGCAGCTCGGAGTGTGGCAGTGGGAGCCCTGGCCAGGAATCAGGGCCTCCCTCTGGGCTCGGATCTGCACAGGACGTGTGGGTGTGCAGTCCTGACTCCTGACTCCCACCCCACAGCCTGGCCAGTCCCGCCACCCAGGGAAGCCCACCTGACTCACCGCCCCCTTGCTCCACCTTGCTGGGCAGGTTGGGGCTCTGCCCAAGGAGCACACCCACATAATGAGCACTGCCACCATAGCACTCAACCAGCTTTAGGAGGATCAGTCAGGATGGCTGCGTGGAGTGCTCACGCCCTAGGAAAAAAGGTGCTGGGTGGTTGAGAGCAGCTGCGACAGCTGCCACAGAAATGACCTGAGACTTAGGGGCCGGCAGGGAGCACCGTGGGCCAGGGTTTCAGGGAGGTGATGGACAGACCCAGGTTAGACTTGACCTTCATCATCCCAGTGAAACGTATAGCTCACCAGCAAGTAGGTATTTCTTATTCCCATTTTACTGAGGAAGCTGAGGCTCAGAGTGGCCAGGGACTTGTCTAAGGACACAGAGCAGATGTCTGCAGAGCTGGGGTTGGCACCCGGGCTGTTTTGTCCTGGAGCCTGAGTTTGTACCAGCCCTTCTTTCTCACCCCTCCAGGATCAGCCAACCCAATTCTCCTGTGGGGCAGTTCCTCATGGCGTTAGGGCTCCTAAGTGCCAGATCAAAGCAAACCTTGGGGCAGGGTTCTCTTAGATGGAGGCTGGGCAGCCCCATGTCGGGGCTCACTGATGGCCTCTTCCTGGCCGCATGCATCCGTGCCTGCCTGCATTCCCTCTCTGTAGGCTCCCAGACACCAGCAGTCATTAGCCTCTGGGCAGGAAGTACCAGGGACCAAGAGCAAGGCTGTATGCTGCATGGTGTAGGGAGTGTCTCAGAGCCTGAGGGGAATGGTCCAGGGAGGTCTTTCAGGCCCCGCACCCAGCCTCAGTCACTGTCCAGTCATCCTAGTTATTGGTTGGTAGTATATGCCAAGCCCCATGCTAAGTGCTGGCAAGACTCTGAGTAAAATGTGGCCTCTGTGTGGGAGGGGACAAAGCCCCAGCCCAAGTGGTCAGTGTGGAGAAAGTGGCCTGCCTGAAGCAGAGAGAGTGTGGGGGTGGGTGGCAATCAACACCGCTGGAAAAGCCTGGGCAAGGCCTTGCTCTGACTGTCTTGAAACTCACTCTGAGGCCCCTGGGTGGGTACAGGTTTGGAGCAGAGGGAACAAATGCAGACTGGACAGGCCTGCAGTGGCCACCTGGAGATCTAGGTTCTGTGTCAGGCACATCCATGGAGTGAGCAATCCCGTTTATTAATCCCTGCAGGAATGGTGAGAGGCCAAAGGGAAAAGCGTGAGGTCTGACCCAAGGCTGGATGGCAGAGGGCATCTGGGGGGTCCCTTGACTGGTCACAGGTTCAGCAGGAGCTGAATTGCTGGTAAGAATGGAGAAGCAGCATGGAGAAATGACCAGGGTCCCAGGGTACCATTCACCAAGGTGGAGGTGGGGGGAGAAACTGAATTCTCTTTTGGACACATTGAGTCAGAGGTGGCTGGAGGTCATCCGGGAGAAGCTGTCCGGTTGGCCAGACCAGTCAGAAGCTGAGAGACGTCTGGGCTGAAGGTCACCTGGCTCAGCTTACTTTTTTCCGTGGCTTTGATGAAGATTGAGCATCCTCAATTGAACAGGCAACACTGAGGTACAAGAGAGAATACCTTAGCAGACAGAACCAAGATTCAGAATGCTTTCAGCAGGCTCTGGGCTGAGACCAACAAGCTGACATTTGCCTGTGATGATAAACGTGAAGTCCTCTGTGGAGCCGACACAGCCACGGTGTGGTGAAGGCCTGGCTGGCTTGGCCCCAGCGCCTGCAGAGGAGGCCTGGCCTGGGCATCTGTGTTGGCCACAGACTCATGAGTCAGCAGAGTAGGGTGGTTGCTGAACCCGATTGGAGGATGTTAGGCTGTGTGAGGGGAAAGATCCCAGCAGATCTCCAGGAGGACCCACCTGTTAAGCAAGATGAAAGGAGGTCGCTGTGTGAAGTGCCCCATCTGCAGTCTGGAGCTCTGAAGGACAGTGACAGTCAGCTCCCTCCTGCCTCCCTTCCCCTGTTTTGGTCACAGCTGGAGCCCATAGTGACTTGGGAGGCTGGAAAACCAGGGAGGGGTGAAGAATGGACAGGGGTTTCTCAGGAGAAGAGACATTTTGGGAGGGGTGTGAGGGCTTTGTAAGTGCTGGAAGGTCTATCGTGCAGTAAGTAGAAGTGGGGTGTGGCCTTGGGGCATGTGGGGACAGGACCCAGATCCCCAGATCTGCAAGGCCTCCCAGAGTGGGCCCTTCCTAAGGAGACGGAGACTGGCTGCCTGACCACGGAGTGGAGGTCCCCAGGAGGCCCTGTGCTCTTTGGAGGTAGAGGGCCAGGCACGCCACCCCCGCTGAGCACAGAGGAATCTAATTATTAGAGCCGCTCAACAGAGAGGCAGGAGGCCCCTTCTGGGCCCTTCAGGCCATGGTGGGCAGAGCCCAGGCAGGGGACGAGAGGATGTTCAGGGTGGGGTCGGGGGGAGTGCAGTTCCTCGATGGCTCCGGTCCCTTCCCACTCTGCTCTCTCACCTCTTGAACTTCAGGGCTGGCTGAGGGGCCCGGAGCCAGCTAGCCTGGCTGTCACGGTCTCTAAGAGCCCCACCCGCTCCCCCGTGGTACAGATGGAAAACCTGAGGCCCAGAGAGGGGATGTGACCTGCCCAGGTTCCCATGGTGGGCCAGTGGCAGTAGCAGCACAGGAACCCAGGCTCTGGGTGTTTCTCATTCACTCCAGGCCACCTCCTGCACATGAGCCCCTGTGGGACTCACTGGTCTGTGGATTCTTTAGCTGAGTTTATCGTCCTGCCCTCGTGCCATGGCCCTCTACAGCCACACTGCAGGTCCCTCAGGATAATGCCAAGATCAGTGACCAGAGCTGTCTGGCCCAGTGGACCTGATGGCCCTGGCACTGCTTGCCAGGAGCAGTCACACCGGCCTCCTCCCACTTACCAGGGCAGCCTGCAGGGCTAGACAGCATTTACAACATAAATTATGAAGAGCCACGGAGAAGAGTGTTGCTGTCTGATTCTGAGGCACGTTGCTGGTTGATCCTGAAGCAGGGCCTGGAGCCAGCCTGGGGCCCCTCCCTCAGCTCAGGCATTAATGCAGAATACACCTCTGGCCACAGGCATTTAAAGATCAAGAGGCCAAAAAAGCTTTTAAGAGCCAGGTTGCTGTGTGTGCCCCACCGGCCTCCCCGTGTCAGGGCAGACGTGCTTCTGCAGCGTTCTCTGTTGTGTTAGGAAGGTGGCCCCGGAGAGAAGCAGGTTCCATCACCTGCAGACCGAGGCTTCTGGGGGGTGTAGACCCCCATCCTCGCCTTCAGCCTCATCAGGACCTGTCTTCCCTCCCCTGGGCATTGCTGTTTCTGTCTTCCGTCCAGCCTGACACCTTTGCAGCCACTCAGTGCACCCTTGGGAGTGCCTCACACTTGGGCCTGTTCACACTTCCTGTGGCTCCTCACTGTGCTTGGGGCAAGGCTGAGCTCCTTAGGATGGCTTTGGGGTCTCCTGTCCTCTGCTGTCCATTCCCCACCCCTGCCCCTCACCATGCTCAGGCCTCTCTCAAGTTATCTCTCCTCTCTCATCCCTTCCCACCCCATCAGAACAACGAACCAATTCTTTGAGACCCTGTTCCCATGCCATCTCCTGAGACCTGAACAGCTTTATACCTTCTCATTGGTTATTCATTCAGCAACTCTTTACTGAGCACCCACCATGTGCTGGGAGCAGGGTGCTGGGAGCAGGGCTGGGGGTGCCCAGTGCCTGTGTCCATCCCTGGGCAGTGTGGAAGACTGAGGGAGCTGTCGTCTACAATCTGCCTCTGCAGCTGGCTGTGTGCGGCTGAAACGGCACTCTGAGGCTTTTGCACTGAGGAGAGCTTTCCTGGTGACTGTGAGAAATTCAGGTGGATTCAGAGACTCAGGCTATCCAGGCAGGGAAAGCCCCAAAGGCCTATTTCCAGGCCCTTATCTCAGAGAAGGGGAAACTGAAGGCAGAGAAGGAAAGGGCTTGCCTCTTCATATCACACAGCAAGCTGGATGCTTCATCAGAACCTGGGTCCCTGATACCCAGCCCACACTGGGGCAGATGAGCCATGTGGTCCCCTGGAGGAACCACGTGGCAGGGAGCTTGTGGGAGACCAGTGCCTCCTCGTGGTGATGGGGGTAGAGGCACTGGGGGGAGGAGCACGAACTGACCACAGCCCCGGCTCCTGGACTGTCCAGCTCGCCCTCACTCACCCTTCTCTGTCCTCACCTCCACAGAAGCCACAGTGAAAGATGACATGAACAGCTACATCAGCCAGTACTACAATGGGCCCAGCAGCGGTAAGTCTGTGTCGGTGCTATTCCATGGGTACCAGAACCTCTGTGTGGCCCCACGCCAGAGGTGACCCTGGCAACCCCTAACATCCAGGCCAGGGACAGCTCGACCAGGCTGTCCATCTCCTGGCCCCTGTGAGCCATAACCGCGGGCAGAGCTCCCAGCAAACTCTGGCACCTGAGCTCAAGTGCTGGGATGGGAGTGCTCCAAGATGTGCGTGGGGGACCCTGGGGTGGAAAGGGGCTGGAATCTAGGAATCTAATGACCTCAGCGCTTCCCAACCTGAGAACCTTTCAGGATGAGTGTGAGGGGGTGAGATAATGATAATTGGGTGTGAGGAGCGACAGGCACTGGGCATGTCCTTGTTTATGCTTCATCCTTGCGCTTCAGAAAGTCTCAGGGGACCTAGTGGTTTCCATATGAGAAAGGTTGAGTTTTAAAATAATACTCAGTCCTTCAGGGTCTTGCTTCTCTTTAGCCAGTGTCTTGAGTCTTGTAAGGTTTGGGTTTCACAGCCCTTGAAAAGGGAAAGTGTTAGTTGCTCAGTCGTGTCTGACTCTTTGCAACCCCGTGGACTGCAGCCCACCAGGCTTCTCTGTCCATGGAATCTTCCAGGCAAGAATACTGGAGTAGGTTGCCATTCCCTTTTCCAGGAGATCTTCCTGACCCAGGGATTGAACCCAGCCTCCTGCATTGCAGGCACATTCTTTACTGCTGAGCCCTTAAATCCTTATAAACTCCATTCTAAGGCTAGAAGGTTATAGTGTGGGTCATCCTGAATACATCTGAATTTTGTCTTTTCTGCAATTTAGCCCCTTTAAGGCCTCTTTCCCTCCCTTTCTCCTCTTCCAAAGCCTTATCCAACCTGCCAATCTCAAAGACCACCATCTCTAGCCTGAACCTCTCTCCCAGCCCACTCTCCCTACCACTCTAGAGAGAAACCTTGCCCACATTGCGCCTACTGTAATTCAGGCCCTGGATACTTCTCACTTAGAGCAAAGACATTCTGGGATGTCCTCCACCCTCCACTTACAATGCATCCTGTAGAAATCCATCAATTTTCTGAGGGCACAGCTCTGGTTATGAGTCTCACACTGCTGCTGCTGCTGCTGCTAAGTCACTTCAGTTGTGTCCGACTCTGTGTGACCCCATAGATGTCAGCCCACCAGGCTCTCCTGCCCCTGGGATTCTCCAGGCAAGAAAACTGGAGTGGGTTGCCATTTCCTTCTCCAATGCATGAAAGCGAAAAGTGAAAGTGAAGTCGCTCAGTCGTGTCCGACTCTTAGCGACCCCATGGACTGCAGCCCACCAGGCTCCTCCATCCATGGGATTTTCCAGGCAAGAGTACTGGAGTGGGGTGCCATTGCCTTCTCGCATATCTATGCACTGCTGCTGCTAAGTCGCTTCAGTCGTGTCCGACTCTGTGTGACCCCATAGACGTCAGCCCACCAGGCTCTCCTGCCCCTGGGATTCTCCAGGCAAGAAAACTGGAGTGGGTTGCCATTTCCTTCTCCAATGCATGAAAGCGAAAAAGTGAAAGTGAAGTCACTCAGTCGTGTCCGACTCTTAGCGACCCCATGGACTGCAGCCCACCAGGCTCCTCCATCCATGGGATTTTCCAGGCAAAAGTACTGGAGTGGGGTGCCATTGCCTTCTCCGGAGTCTCACACTGGACCCATTTAAAACTTTGAGCCCTGCTGACCATGACATTCAGATTCCTTGTCATAGCACTGTGCTGAGTTAGTCAGGATGGGCTCAGTTATGCTGTGCCCAGTGACAACAACCCCACATCTGAGTGGTTTAAATAAACCAACAAAGGGCCAGGGCACAATGGCCAGGGGCTCTTTGGCCAGGCTGTTATCTTTACGCTATCTCCCAGCAGACAGGACAGTTGTCATGCCTTCTGGAACAGTGTTGACTGCAAGGGCAGAGCACAGCTGACTTATGTAGCTTCTCCAGGAAACGCCACTGGTCACTTCCTGCAGGTGACTGGCTGAGGCCTGTCACATGTCTGCACCTGATCAGATCAGATCAGATCAATCACTCAGTCATGTCCGACTCTTTGCGACCCCATGAACTGCAGCACGCCAGGCCTCCCTGTCCATCACCAACTCCCGGAGGTCACTCAGACTCACATCCATCGAGTCAGTGATGCCATCCAGCCATCTCATTCTCTGTCGTCCCCTTCTCCTCCTGCCCTCAATCCCTCCCAGCATCAGAGTCTTCTCCAATGAGTCAACTCTTCGCATGAGGTGGCCAAAGTACTGGAGTTTCAGCTTTAGCATCATCCCTTCCAAAGAAATCCCAGGGCTGATCTTCAGAATGGACCGGTTGGATCTCTTTGCAGTCCAAGGGACTCTCAAGAGTCTTCTCCAACACCACAGTTCAAAAGCATCAATTCTTCGGCACTCAGCCTTCTTCACAGTCCAGCTCTCACATCCATACATGACCACAGGAAAGACCATAGCCTTGACTAGGCGAACCTTTGTTGGCAAAGTAATGTCTCTGCTTTTGAATATGCTATCTAGGTTGGTCATAACTTTCCTTCCAAGGAGTAAGCGTCTTTTAATTTCATGGCTGCAGTCACCATCTGCAGTGATTTTGGAGCCCAGAAAAAGAAAGTCTGACTGTTTCCACTGTTTCTCCATCTATTTCCCATGTAGTGATGGGACCAGATGCCATGATCTTCGTTTTCTGAATGTTGAGCTTTAAGCCAACCTTTTCACTCTCCACTTTCACTTTCATCAAGAGGCTTTTGAGTTCCTCTTCACTTTCTGCCATAAGGGTGTTGTCATCTGCATATCTGAGGTTATTGATATTTCTCCCAGCAATCTTGATTCCAACTTGTGTTTCTTCCAGTCCAGCATTTCTCATGATGTACTCTGCATATAAGTTAAATAAACATGGTGACAATATGCACCTGATAGGGAGGCATAATTCTCCCTCAGGGCAGGTGGTGAATATTGGAAACATGGACCATCTCCCAAGGCCTCTCCTAGCAAAGCCATTCATACTCACCTCACCCCCACCATCTAGCCCCACCCCCATCAGGGCGCAGAGGTGTGGCCAGGGTGGAGTGTGACCCGCACCCCTCCTTTCTTGCAGACAGCGGAGTCCCAGAGCCAGCTGTGTGCGTGGTCACCACGGCCGCCATCGACGTCCACCAGCCCAACGTCTCGTCTGACCTCTTTTCCATCGACGTGCCCCTGAAGCTTGGCAGCGATGGCACCGGTGCCAGCGCCAGCTCCGAGAGCGCCACCCGATCCACACGCAGCTCCGGCACCCGGGCCCAGAGTGACAGCAGTCAGACGCTGGGCTCCTCCACGGACTGCAGCGCCGCCCGCGAGGAGCCGTCCCCCAGGCCCAGTCCCTCTGCTCTGCCGCTGCCCCCGCCACCGTCTCAGCAGCATTCGGCAGAGGCCACAGTCCAGGACCTGTTGTCCCCACTGTCGGAGGACCCCTGCCCCTCCGGGAGGGCCTTGGACTCCGCCCCCCTTGCCCAGCCCAGCCCAGAGGGCTCAGCCCAGCCCAGCCCTGAGCTGGAGCACAGGGTGAGTCTGTTTAACCAGAAGAACCGGGAGGGCTTCACTGTCTTTCAGATCAAGCCTGTCATCCATTTCCAGCCGGCTGCGCCTGCGCTGGAGGAAAAGTTCAGATCTTTGGAATCCAAAGAGCAGAAGTTGCACAGGGTCCCTGAAGCCTAGAGCCTCCAGGCAGGCTGGGAGGGAGGCGGGGAGACAGCCATCTTGATGCTCCCCCGGTGCCCCGGTGGCCACCAGGGGTCACATGAGGGGCCCAGGAGCCCTCCTGGCTTCCCTCAGGGTGCTGCCTGCCTCCAGGGAGGTGACGCCGGGCCAGGAGGCCACACGCCTCAGACCTCAAAGCCCAGAGCTGGCGCCTCCTCTCACCCTGCTCAGGGGAGGGTGGTGCTCGTGGCTGGGGTTTTTTTTAAAACCAATTTTACAAAAACCAGCCTGTGGCCCAGCTTCAGCAGGGTAGAGCGTGGGGGCCAGCTCAGCCTCTTCCGTTGCCTTTGTTCCCGATGCCCACCCTGGACCCTCGGGAACAGCACTGTGAGCAGGGGCTCTGCAGCCCCACCCCCAAGCCGTCTTTTCCAGGAATCCCGGGTGGAGCCCACACAATCACACACAGACCACCATCTGAGCCTATCTCATTTGTCTTCATTCTCTCATTTAGGCATGAGCGTTTCTGGGTCTTTTCGAGACAAATCTAGTTTCCACCTTCTGGGGACATAAAGGGATGGGTCTGGAGGAGGGTGGGAGGGTTGCGGGGTGGGGTTGAGAGCCATTTTCCAATCTTGGCTTTAATAATAAAAACCACCTGCACCGAGACTTCCAGTTGGCAGAGGTGATCCTTTGGCTGCTAGTGCAGGTGAGGACTCCAGAGTGGCTTCTCTGGGCTTGGGTTGGCCTTGAAAATCCACCAAGGGAGCCCCCAGCTCCTCTCCGGTATCCCTGAGGCCTTTGTAGAGGAGCCCTAGACCCCAGGAGGGAAGCGCTCGCACTGCCTGGCTGTGTGACTCTGGACCAGTACCTTCTCTTCACTCATCTCCCCACCACAGAGGAGCTCAGAATTCTGTCTTCCTTGCCAGCAACTCCCAGACACAGCTCCCTGACCCAGGGCTCCGTTCCTCAGGGATCTCAAACTTAAGAGGCCCAAAGTTGAGCGAGAGGTCTTGCTCGCAGCCTGCTGCTCCTCCCAGGTTCCCAGTCGGGCACCACCATCCACCCCGCCGCGTGCATGAATGCTAGCCCCCTTCTCATTCCCCACGAGCAGCTGGGGATGCTGGCCCCTGCCCCAGACCCCTCACAGCCTTGCCGAGGCCCAGGCCCAGCCTCCAATCCCCCTCCTCCATCAGTGTGTCTGCTCCCCAAACTCCAACCCGGGCTGTTGAGCCTGATCAGTGTGTTCCTTGCTGAAGAGCCTCCAAGGGGTTTTGTTTATGACTATGTTTTGTTTTCGATGTCCAGAAGAAAAAGGGAAGAGAATTTTTTTTTTCAGTTCAAGGGCTCCCGTTGCCTCAAATGAATTTCTTGGTGAGGTCACTGCTCCTAAATGGGCTGGTTGCCGGCCCCCAGTCCACAAAGAACATTCTCCTTATTCATGGGGAGATCAGCATTTGTCAAAAAAGATGTTAAAGGGAACAGTGTCATGGAGCTTGTTTTGGGGTATAATCTGAGGCATTCCATCCCCAGCAGCAGAGCTATTCACAGCTGCCATGACTGAGCACTCTGTAAGGCCTCTACCCTCTCGGGCTCCTTTTAACTTCCAGTGGCGCTGTGAGGTGGTATCACTGGGCCCATTTTACAGGTGTAGGACCCAAGGCTCAGAGGTTTAAGAAACTTCCCTGAGGTTACATGCTAACAAGAGAGGCACTGAAACAACCTCCTATCTGCCTGGCAGTGTGCTAGGTGCTGGGCTCCCAAGTTGTAGAGCTTTTGAAAGCAAAGTGGTCACTCCGGGGTTTGTCACATATGGGCTAGAGGGCATTACATGATTTCTAATCTCTAGGGCAGGAGCTGCGGGATCTGTTCTTCGTGGTCTGCATCTGCTAGACTAGAAACAGCTACCCTCCTTGGCCAGGCTCAGCCTGCTGAGCCGTGATGCCCTCTTGGCTGAGTTCCCGTTGCCCCAGCTCACGGGCTAGTGCTGGCCACCCAGTCAAGTAAATGAGTCTGTCCTGTGCTGGAGGTGAGAGCCCCATGGATAGCTGGCAGTCACCTCTGCTTGGACTTCTCCAGAGAAAAGGGCTGGGAGTACAGCAGTGGGGTAAGATGGGAGGCAAGTGGCCCCACTCTCTCCCTCAGTTTCCCCACCTAGAAGAGTTCCACTTTTAACAGCTGGTTTCTTAGGGCATGTACAAATTGCTCTGAGGTGAAACTGTGCCTGAGCACTCACGGTTGCCTTCCTGCCTGCCCAGGACGTAACAGTGTGGAGCTGCTGCACTAGCAGATAAACTCAATGTGTGACCTCCCTGAGGACAGAGTCCACGGTCACCAGGTAGAGGGCACACAAGACAGAGGAAGCCGCTCGCCTGCCTGAGGACAGGCGCGGGGTGGAGTCTCAGCCTGGAGTGCAGGAGGTAGAGAGTAAAAGCTTTGGCTTTCACGGTTCCCCCGGGTGCCACAGCCCAGAGTTATAGCTGGTGGGCAGCTGGGCGCCAGTGGAGATGGAGCCCGAGCCCTCCCTGGGAGGTTTGCCGCTCTGGGAGAGACCCCCTCCTTGCTCGTCGACTCGCTCAGTCAGCGCCCTCTGGGGCTCTCTCAGAAGGGAGGCGGGCCCAGTAGCAGCTGCTGCCTCCTGTAAGTCAACAAGACGGTGGTCACAACAGTGGCCCCCACTTACTCACTTGCTGTTGTGCTGGGGGCTCTTTGCGGTCTTCCCTCTCTAACACAGTCTTGCAAAGTGGGTGCTGTCTTCCCTGCTTTACAGAGACAGAGGATGATTTATGAAATGACTTGTCCAAGGGCATACAGCTGAACTAGGAGCAGAATTTAAACCCAGGTCTGTCGGGATTAGAAGCCATGCTGGATGTGGTGAGCCGAACTTCATGGAATTAAACCAGGTGTCATCAGGAGAGCCAGAGAGGGAGCAGTCAGCCTGCATGGCTCCTCAGGCTGGAGGGACCTTCCCATCCTCCCTGCAGAGCCCTGTGGCCCTTCCCGCAGGGCCAGCCTCCTGGCTCCGCCTTGCCACTGAAGCTGGAGAGGAGCCAGTCCCATGGCCTGGCTGGCTCCCTGACGTGCCAAACTTGGCAGCCAAGACAAGGCTCAGAGTCAGCAGTGCTGGTGGCCGGCCCCCAGGGCAGCGTGGCCAGAGCCCTGCAGGCCTGGCTCACAGTCCACCCGGGACTGGGGAGCTGTAAGGCCTTCCCTGAGTGACACGGCCGGCTCCTCTCCAATCAGCCCTCCAACCCAAACCTTGGTTGTTCAGATCAGGTCACACAGACTGGGGTTTTTCACAGATCCTGTACAATTAACTGGAGGCCAGTGGCCTGGGATTCCCTTCAGCATGGTGGCTGTTCACCCCATCCTTGACTCTCAGCTCAGCAACACCTTTCTCACGCCAAGCTCTTGACTGAAGCTCCTGCCCTGGTGCTGCCCCCACATTCCTCTCTGGTGTGATTTCCTCATCTCCAAAGAGACTAAGAGTGGGGCTGTACTCTCTGTGAGCTGAGGAGAGCCTCAAGTGAGATGAGGTCCAAGGAAGCCACCTTAGAAAGAAGCTCCCCAGGTGGCACTAGTGGTAAAGAACCCGCCTGCCAAAGCAGGAGACGTAAGAGACGCGGGTTCGATCCCTGGGCTGGGAAGATCCCCTGGAGGAGGACATGGCAACCCTCTCCAGTATTCTTGCCTGGAGAATCCCATGGACAGAGGAGCCTGACGGGCTACAGTCCACAGGGTTGCAAAGGGTCGGACGTGACTGAGGTGACTTAGCATATCTTACTATCAAATCGACAGGACCCCTGCACAGAACTGCTTAACAAGGATACCCAGCAACTCTGGGGGCTTGATAGGACATCTCAGGGCTAAAGCGGAGTCTGGATACCCACCTCCACCCTCCACCCCAGCTGCTGTGGTGCACACAGGGTGTGTGCCAAAGCCCCAGACTCTCAGCTCAGCCCTGTTTCCGTTTTGCTGTATGGCTCCCAGCGAATCCCTGGATCTGCATCCTTGCCCTGTACAGCAGGAATAACAACTCTCATTCCCTCCACCCCCACCCACCCCTGTGAGGGCTGCTGGGATAGCTAACAACATAATGGAAGGGAAAGCCCTTTGAGAATGTTTCAAGGGAGACACAAACAGACACCATCCTTATCAATAATGGATGCCTGGGTGTTGTGCTGCATATCCACGTTCAGCAATTCTGGGGAAGGCCGCCGGGGACAAGCTCAGTTATTTCACTTGCTGCTGCTGATAGTTTGGTGCGGGAAGAGGGTGGCGGAAGGGGCTGAGAGGACGTGTGCCCCACCCCCACTCCCAACACCCAGCCCAGGTGCTGTCTGCTCCTCCTGAGCTCACCCTGCTCATATATCCCCACTGGTTCCCCCAGAAATAATGCCCCAGAGTCACCCTGAGTTAAAGCACTGTTGTTCCAGGAGGCACCTTTTCTGCCTTCCTTTCCTTTTCCCAGTATAAACCCCAAACCTACATTTCCGTGGCATAAACCGAATGATGAATTCATAACTACTCTGGATTTTTTTTTTTCTCCTTTGCTCCAACAGTGAAAAGTTTAGTATTGTCTCTTGGTGAATAGTTAATTTAATTATCCAAAGAAAATGATGGAACATTTGCTGCTAAATTTATTGCAAACTACCAAAGAGACAGCGCTGGCATAATTTTATGCAGAGCCCCAGGCTATAGCATAGGGGAGCAGGCTGCCTATTCATCCTGAAACAAGCAAATGAAATTGACTACCCTGGAGATCAATCAGGACATTAAACACTGTGATGGATGTGGCAGAACTCTTCAGTGTCTGAGATTTACAGGGCACCTTTCACCAAGCGCTCTAGGAGCCTCCCCAACATCAATTAGGCCTCATAACTAGGTAGGCTCACCTCCACCTCCAGTGCATAAAGAAGAGGCGTGGTGTTCTTGGACCTAAATGCCTAAATGCCATTTGTTTGCTGAATGCCACAAAAGTAAGCCAGTGTGCAGACCAGATCCAGTACAAAGCCCCCTGCTTCCCTCAGCAGAGAATGGTCTAGAATGGAGGAATCAGGCTAAAAGGGGACTGAGGGATTGGAGTCCAGACTGTCATGTTTTTGGTGCTTATGTGCCTCGGCCACGCTGGGCCTTTCACCTGGGATATGCTTCGTTATTGGTTGATTTTGACTGAACTCAGCTCAGCTGTCTCATCTTCCTCCCCTTCACCGCAGCCGGTCCCCGTCAGGCTGGATTAGAAACACGTCCTCTGTATTCCCAGGGGCTTCCCAGGTGACACCAGTGGTAAAGAACCCACTGCCAATGCAGGAGACATAAGAAACATAGGTTTGATCCCTGGATTGGGAAAATCCCCTGGGGGAGGGCATGGCAACCCACTCCAGTATTCCTGCCTGGAGAATCCTGTGGACAGAGGAGCCTGGCAGGCTGTAGCCCACAATGTCACAGAGTTGGACATGACTGAAGCAAGTTAGCATGCACGCACACTGTGTTCCCAGAGAGGAACTCAGGTTATGGCATGTGGTTGAGGGTATACTTCAGCCTAAGGTCACCACTCACTAGCTGTGAATTCTTTGGCAAGCGTTTTAAGCTCTGTAAGCTTCAGTTTTCTTATTTGGAGAGTGGAGAATACTACAATACCTCGTGGGGTTATTATGAAGCTTAAATAATGTCTGTAAAGCACTCAGCACAGCTCTCCAAAGTGGTTCTTGTCTCCATTTTCCTAAGCCGTTTGATATCTGCCAACACGTTCACACAGGTTGAAGCTTGAAGGTATCTTGGAAGATTACCAAGTGCAATTTGCCATTTTACAGATGAGGAAAATGAAGCCTAAAAGGAGAAGGAATGTGACCAGGGCACCCCTGAGACCATATTAGAACCAGGATGAGAACCCTAGTGTCCTGGTGAGCAGCCCACTCAGTGCTCAGCCCAGGTCCCAGACCTCACAGTTTCCCATGCAGCCCCCACACTGGGAAGGGAAACAGCCCTCCAAGCCGGACTTGAGTGCCCAAAACTACGAGACTAGTTGTGGGAGGCAAAGATGGGGAAGCCCAGACAGAGAAAACCTCACCATGGCCTGACTACTCACCAATCCGGGCACCAAAGAAAGTAAATGCCAGCTTCCTTCCCAATAAATTCCTATTTCTATCACCCATCACTCTTCCATACTTCTATAACAAGTTTGCTGTTTTGAGACAATGCAAGCCAGAGGAGAGAGTCCTAGAGAAGCTGGAAGATATTCCGGGGCAGCCTGGTGCAAAGGCCAAGCTCTTCAGGCCTGGAGTCAGCTCAGGTTTCATATCTCACCAACTGCCTCTGCTCAGCCCATTTCTTCTTCCAGAAAGTAGGGGTGATGATGCCCACTTTGGGGACTGTTGTATTAGAGAAGGAAAGATAATGCACCTAGTAGGTTCTTAACAAGTAGTATTTGCCAGAATTCTGGTTTGTGTCCAGCTCTGCCACCTGCTTTGTGCCCTGGGGCAGATCACTTCTCCTGAGAGCCTGACTTCTTCAGTTTCCTACCCTTCCCACCTCTGAGCGGGTAACTTGCATGAGAGTGCTATTATAAACCAAGGACTATCAGCAACTCTTCTTCATGTGGGTGCCCCACAAAGTATTTTTTAAACCCTAGGGCTATACAAGTTGGAGCAATATATCACCCTAAATGGGCTTTTAACAAGGTTATCAGTCAAGTCTCCTTTCGTTCAGCAACAGCTAACCAAATCCATCTGTTATAATCAATACTGTTCTCCGGGTTTCCCAGCCTCTTAAGCACACTTTTACACGAACCAAAAACAAAAACCCCTTCTCACCCCCATGAGAGATGATGTGAAATGCAACCAAACTGACTTTCCCTTTCTCACAGAAAGAGCACAGAGAGCTCTTACGGCTGGGGTTTTATTCAAAGCCTCCCAGCCCAGAACAGACACGCCCAGGCTCTGCCGGCAGCGTGGCTCCCACACTATCCTGGGAGGACGAGCCCCACTCTCTGCCAGCCTCGCCCACAGCACCGGACCCATTTCCACAGTCTCAGGGGACCCATTCTGTACCCAAAGAGCTTTCAGTCAAATCTATTCAGGGCATAAGGCCAGAGGATTCCTGCAACAGCCTCCTAATCGCTTCCATCTTTTCTTCCTCTCTCCGACTGTCCTGAACACTTCACCAGCTTATGTTATTCCTCTAGATAAGTAACAGGCCTTCCTCAACATAGGCTAGGATAGTATCCATCTCCCTGTTGCCAGAAGGGTGCTCCCAAAGACCTGTTCAGGTGGCAGGGCCTCAGGACGTCATGCCGCTCTTTGTGGAAGATTCTGGATATACTGACATGGTTAATTCTAACACATAAACAAGGAATAGTACAACCAGCAGAGAGCATTTTTGAGTACTCAACACCTGTTCACTAAACAAAAGCTGTGGAGGGCCAGTGGCTGCCAACCTCCTTAGTTAAATACCCATTTGTTACCAGTTCATTCACTTTGGAACCTGATTATAGTAGGATCAGATGTAGCAGCATCTGGAGTTTTAGAAAAAAGTTTGCAAGAAAGACTTAGATTAGGAAATTCTATTAATTTTTCCTGCAAATCAGGAGCTCTCACAGTACCATCTCTGGCCCAGCTCCTGAAACAGCAGTATTCCTTGAGGGCAAAGTTTGAGAGCCACTGACCCATGAGGAAAAACAACAGACTCCTCAGCCTGCCAGCCAATGTCCTCCACAATCTGGCCTTAACTACCTGCCACCCTCAACCCCTCCCTGACGCTGTGTTTCCGCCCATCACTGTCTCAAGCATGCATGCGAGCTCTCATCTGTTCTACTTCTGCCTCTCGTGTTCATGTTAACACCTCCACGCCCTGAGGAATAACCGCAGCTGGCCCCCTGAAGGAGCCCTCGTTGTATGTGCAGTTCATGTTGACTGCATGCTATCTGCTTTTCTAATCACTTGGGTCTCATCTCATCTTCCTTGCTAGCTGCAGATCTTGAGGGCAAGGGCTGTGCCTCTAACAGCCTATATTCTCAGAGCCCAGCAGCAAGCTGCTCTCCCAATCAGGACCACAAGCTACGTCAGTGCAGTGGCCAGACCAGACATCCAGGTGTTTGCTCCAGAGTCCCACACAGCACAGCTGCTGGGTGAGCCAGGGAGCCTCGAAGGGAATATGCCCTGATGTACTGCTGAGAGACCAGGGGAAGTGCTGGGTTCTGTACCCTCTACCTGCCAGAGAGCTGAGACCAGGGCCCTCACTGTCCATAGGAAGGAGGTTGTTTATCGTTCAGTTGCTAGGTTGCATCTCTTTGCAAACGCATGGACTGTAGCATGCCAGGCTCCTCTGTCCTTCACTTTTTCCCAGAGTTGGCTCAAATTCATGTCCAATGAGTTAGTGATGCTGTCCAACCATCTCATCCTCTGCCGCCCCCTTCTCCCTTTGCCTTCAGTCTTTTCCAGTATCTGCTTGAGCTAAACGACCTCAAGTACCTATCAGCTCTGCCCTCACATGGCTGCCTTCCCACACACATACTCCTGCCCTCTCAGGGACTTCGTGTTCTGACAAATTAGCCAAATTACTGGGGGCTGTATGACATTAACCTAAGACCTCAAAGGTCTTAGGGGAGAAAGGCAGGACGCATACACACAAACCCCAAAGAAAGCTATTCCTAACACTTTTGCCCAGACTGCTTCCAGAGCTACAGCTCAATCCTCAAGTCAAGACATAGGGCTGTCATTTGGAACTGACAGCTTGGTTTCCCACAGAACATTAAGCAAGTAAAAAAAAAAAAAAAGGGCATGTCAAAAAAAGGGTATGTACCTTCTGGCATAGATGGTAGTTTTTAACAATTTGCTCCAGTCTCACACAACTCCCTTTTGAAGGTAAACTTTGAGTGGGCACTTAAAGGGGCTTCTAAGTTGAACAAATTCCTGCTGCAAGACAAGCCCAGGATACCAACTCTCTTCCTCCACTAGGATCCTGAGTGTGTGCCCCGCCCACCTGGGACCAGGCACCAAGTGCCCTTTACCTGAGGGTACCATGCAGCCACTCCCTGCTCCTCCAGCCGAGGTGAGGCAGAAACACAAACTGGTGAACCCACTGCTCTGAAGCCACACTTCCTGGTTCCAAAATCATGGCTCTCATTTGTAAGCTGTCTGAAATTGGGCAAGTGACATACCTTCTTTTTGCCTCAGCGTCCTCATCTGTAAAACAGGGATAAGAATAGCATCTATCTTACGGGTGTTGTGAGGACTGAAGGGGTTTAGTATGTGACATATAGTAAGCGCCATGTGTGTGCTCACTTGCTCTGTTGTGTCTGACTCTTTGACACTCTATGGACTATAGCCCACCAGGCTCCTCTGTCCGTGGGATTCTCCAGGCAAGAATACTGGAGTGGGTTGCCATTTCTTTCTCCAGGGGTTCATCGCAACCCAGGGGTCGAACCCAGGTCTCCTGCATTGGCAGGTGGATTCTTTACCACAGAGCTACCTGGGAAGCCTCTACTTAAAGCTATCCAGTAAATTAACTGAACAGCTGCTTGAAGCTGGAGCAGGACAGTTGTGACAGGAGGGAGACAAAAGGGAGAAAGATCAAACAGTTCAACCCCAAGGCTAAGAAACACACCAAGACACCCCTTGGGATGGACCTCCTTGAGCTGGCACATCCTGTATACACTGGGCGCCTCTGCAGCCGCCACTTCTGCTCCTCTGCTGTCCCCCCAGTTATGGTATCCCACAGGGATGAAGCGTAAATGGAAAAGGCCCCGAGTAAGGTTAGTCTCCTTGGGAAGAGCCCCAAAGATAGCAACAAGATACAGGCATTACTTCTGCAAGAGAAATTCAAATTACATGGCCTTGGACAAGTCACTTCAGCTCCTTCACGTCTCTCTGTGCCACAGTATCCCTCTCTGTACAAGGGGGCTGAGCCAGATGGTCCCTCAGCTCTGCATCCTAGGGTCCTACAGTTCTAACACCGAGCACTACTTGGCTGCTCCTCTCACTTCATTATAAGAAGGCAGAAGTGCCAGTGACATTTAGCTTCAAAGGGTGTTTCACAGAAAGTGAATATAACGCATCAAAAAAGGATTCAACTAATCAGCCCCAGGCTGGCCACACTAAGAGCCCGACTGGGCCCTCTGCTCCCTCCCTTTGTGTATCACTAGTCACTTCCCATCTCTTCTCTACCATCTTTCTTGTCACCAACTATACCTTCTGTGGCTCGGCTTCAGCGTGGCAGTGCTCTTCATTCAACTCACCTGCTGACTCCTGGCCTTTCTAAGACCCCAGATCCCTGCCCACACCTTCCTGCAGTCTTGGCCAAGACCTCACCAGCCTCTGTTCCTGGGGCTGCATTCACACAAGTGCCTGGCTGCTCTGACACTCTCAACCTCAGCCCGTGCCTTAGGGCAGCATGGGAGAGTGCTAGAGCTCACCGCACCTGTGGCCAACGTGCATGCCTGGCTGCTTTCTAAGACAGTCCAAAGGAAGCCACCAGGAGTGCGAAAGAAAAGCCAGAGCCATCTCTGAGCCAGACTTTAAACATTTACAATAGCACTGAGCTATCTGTTAGCATAAGAGGCTGTACTATCTCAAAGCAGCCCCTTCTCCACTTGCCTCTAATTTACAGACACCAAGAACTGTAAACTGACAAGATCTTAAAATGAAATGGAAAATTAAATCAACTTAAGTCAACTAAATACATTCAGCAGGTTCAGGTTTAAGGCTGGTGCGCTTCTGTCCCATTAGCTATGATTTTCTAGATACTGGAATATTCACACTTTGTGGCCATGCTTTTTTAACTCTAAATTCACCACTCTAGTTCCCTTGTCTCAACAACTGGATTATGTTGATTAGACTGGTGGGAACATTCATGTTTATAATTTTATCTAAAATACAGAGCCATCCATGAACAATACAAGCAAAGAATAAATAATAATTTTCACTCCTGTTTTTTCAATTATCTCTCTTCCTTTACACAGATGGGCATATTTCTGGTAATAGTTTTAAAGTTATGGAAAGGCTTTATTATGTATTACAGAGCTATAAAATTTCAAAAAATAACTGTTTAGAACCACAAATAATTAAGAAATGATAATAACCCCATAAAAAAAGCATTTGGTGTCTGTTAGAAATTTTCTTCAAATTAAGAAATGTAGCTCTCCACACTTTCCAATGATTGTTATATTAGCCATGAATTTCTATGATTTCAGCTGAATATACTTTGATACAATTTTCATCTTAAGACATGGTCACGACTCATTTCTTCTTCAATAGCTCAGTCATTTCAGGAACAACCTGCAAATTAAAACAAAATAATAATAATTAAACAATTTGAGTCTTCTTTGTGATAAGGTCACAGCTCCTTAAGGAGTACAAAAAGGCCAAAAGTAACAATGTGAATCACCACGGAAGTACAGGAGGTACAAAGTGCCCCCTTCCTCTGCCTTACCAAGGAACTCCCTGTTTTCCCACCGTCTCTCTTCCCATCCATGGGGAAAATATACCCACCCTGGACATGTGGTTGGCAGAGCCAAAAGCCCACTCGTGGCCTGGAAGCCTTTGTGACACAACCCCAGACCTCAGAAAGGCACCCCTGAGAACAGGAAGTCCAGTTTCTCTTGTCTGTGTTGAGAACGGTGTATGTTTTTGACCTCTGTGTTTCCCGGCACTCTTCCTTGCCTCGCTGCAGTGCTGCCCTACCTTCAAAGTCTCTTGCTTAGTCACGACTCCTGTCAGCCTCCTCTAGTACTTGTTTTCTCATTGTTTATTCATTCATTCATCATTCACTTAACAAACACTGTGGTTGTTATTCCTCAGCACACGTTACCATCTTCTGGCACATAAAAAGGAGCTGCATGCTGGACGTCACCCATCATCGCTCTTTACTAAAATCAAGGCCTTGTGCTAACGCAGGGGCTGGTCAGCAGACACAGCAAGAAACCACAGTGAAGGAAACTGACCAAGTTGGCTCCCACTTTAGAAAGGATTCATTACTAACCCTTGGCCTGGGCAGTTCAGTGGCTGCAACTGGAGCTTTCGGTGTGGAGCTGCTTTGTGACGGCCTGGATCACAGAGGAGGGCTACATGTGGCCTGCCTGAAAACTAGCCTAGCCACTCGTGTAAAATATCAATTACTCAGCTTCCAAGGGGTTGTCGACTGCCCTAGCTCACAAAGATCCCAGCTGAACTCGCCACTGATGAATATAGCCTCTCAATTATTTAAGAGAGCTACATTTCCATTAGGTGGAAATAATGTGTTCGTACAAAATTTATTAAGGAAATTGTCGACATGTTGTTTCTTCCGAATGTCACTTTGTCTCCAGCCTATTAAAAGGCCCATGTTTACCATGGAGCCAGCAGGCATTAGCTCAGGGGCAGCATTAAGTGCTGGCACCATTTCCCCCAGTTTCCTCGGTGGAGAGACCATGAGCTTATGCCAGTCACATAGATGACATGCTAAACGAGCCTCGTGTGGGACCTACATGTTTCATGAAAAATGGGCTAGGGCCCAACTTCTTTTAAATAAAACATCAATTTGGTTTAGAACATAGTTTTTAAAAACCTTACAGAAAGTCCCCCTGCCGTACTCCCCCAAAAGGGTTGAGGGGTCTTTCTCTCTCCATGCTCCATATCATTTTTGTTAGATCAATCTTGGAATTCCCAAGCATACCAAACAATGCCTTGGTTAGGGAAAAAAACATGCCAACTCAGTTTACTGAGTATCTAATGGCCTCAGCATACTGAAAGATCTGAATTCTTATTTTTTTCTATTTTAGATACTGCAGAGGCAGCTCCCTACGCAGTAAGACCAGATGAGAGTGAATATATGTCTCAAAAAGGACCATCTACTGATATAAGTCACAGCACAACTATATTTCACTCATTTATTTAGTATTTCCTCAGGATAAGCACTATGGGAAATAGAGACGATCAGGCCTGATTCCTGGCCACAAGGAGGGAAGAGACAGAGGCCTAAGAACCACTTGATTAGAAATTTGCTCATCTTATACTGTAATGTAAGAGGATGAGAATGGCATTAAAAGCTCCGAATTCAAGCATTCTGAGGTAAGTTGAGTCTGGTATGGACTAGAAAAAATCAGAACATATAACATGGAGAAAAAAAAGATTCTGGGCAAAAGATGAGGAGGCAAACAGCTAAACACTGTAGGTTCCAGAGACAGTAAAGGAACTCGAATGACTGTAGTGAATGGCTATGTTGGAGAGAGGTGAAAGAGGTTTAAACAGGAGTTATGCCAAGGCTAATCAATGCGGACACAATAGTCGCTCCAAGAGGCAGACAACTGGATATCCACATGCAAAAGAAGGATGTTGCGCCCTCACCTCACACCATACACGAATATTAGTTTAAGATGGATCAAAAACCTAGTTAAACAACATAAAACTCTTAGAAGAAAATGTAGGGGTAAATCATCAGGAGCTTGGGTTATGACAATAGATTCTTGGATATGACATCCAAAACATAAGCAACAAAAACCAGATGAACTGGACTTCATCAAACTTTAAAACTTTTGTCATCAAAGGATATTATTAAGAAAGTGAAAAGACAACCAATAAAATGGGAGAAAGTATTTAGAAAACATACTAAGGGTCTCATAAGGGTTTAACATCCAGAAAATATGAAGAAACCTTACAACTCAACAACAAAAAAACAAACAATGCAATTAAAAAAATGGACAAAGAACGTGGATAAACATTTCTCTAAAGAAGACATACAAATGGCCAAAGAGTACACACAAAAAATGCTCAATATGATTTGTCATCCAAAAAGAAAAAAAGTCAATCAAAACAACAACGAGATACCACTTCACAACCATTAGGATGGCTATAATAAAAGATAATAACAAGTGCTAGCAACTGTATGGAGAAATCGGGGCCCTTTATATTATTTGGTAGGAATGTAAAATGAGTCAATCATTTTGTAAAATAGTAGGCAGTTCTTCAAAATGTAAAACACAAAGTTATAAAAGTGTACAAGCAATTCCATTCCTAGATATATATCCAAAAAAGATGAAACATGCACAGCAACTCATACATGAATGCTCATGGCAGCATTAATTATAACAGCCAAAAAGTGGAAACAACTCAAAAGTTCATCAATTGATAAATGGATAATCAAATTGTGGCATATATATACAATGGCTATTACTTGTCAATAAAAAGGAATAAAGTGCTGCTACAACAATGAACCTTTAAAACATTATGTTAAGAAGCCAACCACAAAAGACCATGTATTACATGATTCTATATCCAGGACTGGCAAATCTACAGAGACACAAAGGCGATTTAGCTGCTGCCTGCGGCTGGGGAGAATGTGAATAGGGAGTGAGTGCTAATAGGTATGGGGTTTCTTCTCAGTGTGAGGAAAATGCTAGGACAAGTAGACACAATTAGACCTAGTCTAGCAGTGATGGCAAGGAGATCCAACCAGTCCGTTCTGAAGGAGATCAGCCCTGGGATTTCTTTGGAGGGAATGATGCTAAGGCTGAAACTCCAGTACTTTGGCCACCTCATGTGAAGAGTTGACTCATTGGAGAAGACTCCGGTGCTGGGAGGGATTGGGGGCAGGAGAAGGGGACGACAGAGGATGAGATGGCTGGATGGCATCACTGACTCGATGGACGTGAGTCTGAGTGACCTCCGGGAGTTGGTGATGGACAGGGAGGCCTGGTGTGCCTCATGGGGTTGCAAAGAGTTGGGCACAACTGAGCGACTGAACTGAACTGAGCAGTGATGGATGCATAACTCTGTGAATATACTAAAAACAACAGCACTGAACTGTACCTTTTAAAAGCACACATTTTATGATATGTGAATTATAGCTCAGTAAACTTATTATACCTTTAAAAATTAACAAAACTACCAGTCAGGTGGTTCCCCCTGTCCTATAACTCTGATTATGATATTCACCATTTATATTCACCATAGTAGCACCTACTACGTAGTTGCATGGAACAATACAAACAGGTAGGAGATGGTGATGGACAGGGAGGCCTGGCATGCTGCGATTCATGGGGTTGCAAAGAGTTGGATACGACTGAGCGACTGAACTGAACCAGTCAGGTGGTTCCCTCTGTCCTATAACTCTAACTCTGATTATGATATTCAGCATTTATTAAGCACCTACTATGTACTTGCATGGAACAATACACACAGGTAGGCTAATATTTAATGCAGACTAAAATAAGTGCAGTAAATCTCACTTAAATCTCATTACAAGGTAATATTTATATTACTTATGAGAATGCTTATAGTTAGAGAGATTAAGTAAGTTTGCTAAGATAATTTAATTAGTATATGCCCAAGACAGAATATGAAATGAAGCTTGTAATTACTATACCATGTTACTTCTGTCGTATGAAGAAAAAATAAATTTGTCCTGACATATGACTATTGAAGTGCGAAGTGAAAAAATAAATGAAAGAAAATGAAATGTTATGCATATACAGTTTTACTCTAGACATGATGAAATTTGGTGGATGCGATATACCTTAGGAAATTATTAGTCCAATAGCTATTTCTATATTTGTTATATGTGATACAGTTTGAAATTTTTAAACAAAAAGTTGGTCTAAAAGTCTTTTTTACACAGCTATTATTTGATTTATGATGTTAAGATCTTAATCCCAAATAGATAATAATTAATGTTCATTCATAATTTGCATAATTATACTTTTGAGCTGTGATACCTTAAAATTTTGATTTTTAAAGACAGAAGGAGGCTCCAGTGAGAAGTGTATGCACTATGCCACCTTGTCTGCTCTTCTGTCAGAATTATTAGGTTGGAGCAAAAGTAATTGGAGCTTCCGACCATGAATTTTAAATTATAACTAGGCTCAAACACAGCTTTATTAATTAAAACAGGAACCATTCAATCAACACATTTTTGCCAATGAGAAATAAGTTTGTTTGCTCCTGTGGCATAAATATACATGTTTCAGGATTTGACAAACTCTTGGAAAGCATTTTCTGCCTCCTGCTGGTTGTTGAAACATTTTCCCTGCAAAAAGTTGTCAAGATGCTTGAAGAAGTGGTAGTCAGTTGGCAAGTGGAAATGGCAGATTAGGGAAACTTTCATAGCCCAATTTGTTCAACTTTTGAAGCACTGATTGTGCGACATTTGGTCAGGTGTTGTCAATGAGAACTGGACCCTTTCTGATGATCAATGCCTGCGGCAGGTGTTGCAGTTTTCGGTACATCTCATCGATTTGCTGAGCATATTTCTCTCATGTAATGTTTTTGCCAGGATTCAGAAAGCTGTAGTGGATCAGATCAGCAGCAGACCACCAGCGACCATGACCTTTTCTTGGTGCAAGTTTGGCTTTGAGAAGTGCTTTGGATCTTCTTCTCTGTTCAACAAGCCATCACCAGTTCTTGTATAAAATCCACTTTTGATGGCATGTCACATTCGAATTGAGATAGTTCACTGCTGTTGCATAGGATAAGAGAAGACAACACTTTGGCACCCTCTTATCAAGTTTCTTCACCTTTGCAATTTGCTTCAAATGCCGAATGACCACGGAGTGGTCAACACTGAATTCTCTGGCAACTTCTCGTGTAGTTGTGAGAGGATCGGCTTTGGTAACTGCTCTCAGTTGGTCACTGTCAACTTCTGATGGCTGGGCCACTGTGCTCCTCATCTTCAAGTCTCCCATCTCCTCTGCAAAATGTCTTGAACCACCACCGCACTGTATGTTCATGAGCAGTTCCTGGGCCAAATGCATCGTTGATGTTGCAAGTTGTCTCCATTGCTTTACAACCCATTTTGAACTTGAATAAGAAAACTGCTCAAATTTGCTTTTTATCTAACATCATTTTCCTAGTCTAAAATAAATATAAAATACACAGCAAGTGATAAGTCACTAGCAAAAAACATAAAGTGAGAAATATGCATCAAAATGATGTATAACATAACCACATTGAGAATGTATTCCAATATCAAAGGGCAAAGTTCAACAATGCAAAAGCACAATTACTTCTGCACCGATCTAATACCATAATATTCATCTGTGTTACACTTAATTCTGATTTCAACTGAGAAAACAATTTGATTTCTGTTTAGTTCTGCCTTGGTTGCCAGAGTCTGTAAAAGACATGGTCCTATTTACTGCAATTCATCTGCAGTACAGGAGGAGTGGTGAACCAACCAGCCGTGGTACCTGATGAGCTAGAAAGACAGTAATGAGAAAAAGAATAGAGCAGGAATCTCGCTTAGTTGTGCCAACAACTTGCTCAGCAACTTCCCTAAATCACATCTCTCTGAGACACAGACAACTTAAGAAGAACATATCCTGCTTGTTACTCATACAGTAATAAATGAGTGGCTGCACCTCAAGTAGAATTTTTCATATTTTCTTAACTAGCTTTCCCCAAGACTGCATTTTTAAAACTGATTTAACTTTCTCACCACTTTGTATTAATCAAAGGCATATATAACTGTGCTTCAGAACTTTTGAGCAGCATGAGTAGACAATGCCTTAATTCTTGCCAAAGGCAAATAGAAGTTATGTCTTACTCCAGATAGTCTCCCAATAGTCAAATGTGGGCTTCTTAAGGGATCGAAGATTGGAAGACGATACTCCAAGCAAATGGCAGCCAGAAGAAAGCAAGTAGGGCTACACTCATATCAAACAAAAAGATTGCAAGACAGAAAAGTTAACAAAAGACAAAAATGGACAATATATAATGAAAAAGGGACAATTCATAAGGAGATACAACTTACTAATATATATGCACCTGACACAGGAGCATCAAAATATGTAAAACAACTATTAACAGACCTATACAGAAAAAAGGGCAGCAACACGGCAACAATAAGAGATTCCACTTACATCAACCAATAGATAATCTAGAGTCAATAAGGAAAGAGCAGGCCTAAGTGAAACATTAGACCTGATATGATAGATGTGTATGGAACATGCCATCCAAATGCAGCAGAATACACATTCTTCTCAAGTGCACAAGGAATTTTTCTCAAGGATAGACTGTATGCTGGGACACAAAACAAGTCTCAAGACTGATAAAGATGGTAAGAATCTAGAAATCAACTAAGAGAAAGCTGGAAAACCACAAAAACATGGAGAATGAACAACATGTCACTGAACAACTATTGAGCCAATGGAAAAACATCAAAGGAGAAATAAAAGGACAAAGCCCCAAATCAGCAGAAGAAGGAAATAATAAAGATCAGAGCAGAAATGAATGAAATAGAGACTAAAAAGATGACAGAGAAGATCAGCAAAACTAAGAGCTAGTGCTTTGAATAGATAAATAAAATTGACAAACTTTTAGCTAGACTCACCTAAAAAAGAAAGAAGGCTCTGACAAATAAAACAAAAGAGGATAAATAACAATGGGTACCACAGAAAATACAAAGGCTTATAAGAGAATATTATGAATAACTATATGCCAACAAATAGGACAGCCTAGAAGAAATGGAAAAATTCTTAGAATCAGACTTTTCAAGACTAAATCATAAAAACATAGAGAATAAGAATAGACCAATCACTAGTACAGAGATTGAATCAAAAAGCTCAAAGTAATCAAAAAGCTCCCCAGAAAACAATAGTTCAGAACCAGAGAGCCTCACAAGTGAATTCTACTAAACATTCAAAGAAGATTTAATATCCACCCTTCTCATTATTCCAAAAAATTGAAGAGGGAACATTTCCAAACTCATTTTATGGGGCCAACATCATCCTGATACCAAAACCAGACAAAGACAATATAAAAAAAAAGAAAGAGAGAAAATTGGATGCTAGTATCTCTGATGAATATAGAAGAAAAAAATCCTCAACAAAATTATTAGCAAAACACATCAAACAATACATAAGAAGGACCACACACCATGATCAAGTAGGACTTATTCCATGAATGCAAGAGTGGTTTAACACCCGCAAATCAGTTAATGTGACGCAACATTAACAAAATGAAGGATAAAAACCATATGATCATCTCTGTAGATTCAGAAAAAGTACTTGACAAGATTCAACATCCATTTATGATAAAAATTCTCAATAAACTGGATATGGAAAGAATGTGCTTCAACATGATAAAGGTCATACATATGAAACCCAATAACATCACAGTTTGTGGTGAAAAGCTTGGTAAAAGTTAACCTTCTAAAATCAGGAACAAGACAAGGATGCCTGTTCTTACCACTCTTATTCAAAATAGTATTGGAAGTCCTAGCCAGAACAATTAGGCAAGAAAAGGACATAAAAGGCATCCAAATCGGAAAGGAAGAAGTAAAAATGTCACTAAAAACTTGTGGATGACATAATTTGACATGTGGAAAACTCTAAAGACGCCACCAAAAAAACTATTAGACATAATAAATGAATACAGCAGAGTTGCAGGGCACAAAATCAACATACAAAAATATGTTGCTTTTCTACATGTTACCAATGAACCGGCAGAGAGAGAAATTAAAAAAACAATTCTGTTTACAATCACAACAAAAAGAATAAAATGCCCAAGAATATATTTAACTAAGGAAGTGAAAGACCTATACACTAAACCCTTAAGACATTGTTTTGTTTTGTAAGACACTGTTGACAGAAACTGAAGACATAAGTAAATGAAGGTATTCCATGTTCATAGATGGGAAAAATTAACATTTTAAAAATGTTGATATTGCCTAAAACAATCTACAGATTCAGTGCAATCCCTATCAAAATCCCAAGGAAGTTTTTCACAGAAATAGAACAAAAAATTCTATAATTTGCATGGAACCATAAAAGGACCCCCCTCCCCCCACACAAAGCCAAAGCAATCCTGAGAAAAAAAGAACAAAGCTGAAGGTACCACACTCTCTGATTTCAAACTATATTACAAAGTCATAGTAGTCAAAATAGCATGGTACTAGCAAAAAAATATACAAACAAATGGAAGAGAATAGAGAACCCAGAAATAAAATTAATGTACAATGAAAGAACAAAGAACATACACTGGAGAAAGAACAATTTCTTCAATAAATGGTGCTGGGAAAACTGGACAGTCACAGGCAAAAAAAATGAAACCTGACACACAAAATCAATTCAAAATGGATCAAAAACTTGAATGTAAGACCTGAAACCACAGAACTCCTAGAAGAAAACACAGATAGTTTGCTCTCTGACATTAATCTTAGCAACATCTTTCTAGATATGTCTCCTCAGGCAAACAAAAGCAAAAATAAACAAATGGCAAGTTAAAAAGCTTCTGCATGGCAAAGGAAATCATCAACAAAATGGAAAGACAATCTATGAAACAAGAGAAGATTCCTGCAAATCATGTATACAATAAGGGGTTAATATCCTAAATATGTAAAGAACTCATATACCTCAACAACAAAACAAATACTCCAATTAAACAATGGGGCAGAAGGGGTGAACAGACATTTTTCCAAAGAAGACATAAAGGCAACTGGTACAAGAAAAGATGTTCAACGTCATTAATTATTAGGGACTTGCAAGTGAAAACCACGATGTGGTGTCACCTCACCTCATTTCTGTTAGAATGGCTGTTATCATAAAGGCGAGAGAAATAACAAGTGTTGGTGGTGAGGATGTGGAGAAAAGGGACCACTGGTGCACTGCTGGTGGGAATGTAAATTGCCACAGCCACTTTGGAAATCAGTATGGAGATTCCTCAAAAAAATTAAGAACAGAACTACCACATGAACCAGCTCTCCCACTCTTAGGTTTTTAATCCATAGAATACAAAAATACTAACTTGCAAAGATATAATGGGACTCTCAGGTCCACTGCAGCATATTTACAATAGCCAAAATACGGACGCAACTTAAGTGGCCACCAATGGATGAATGGATAAAGAAGATGTGGTCTATATGTATACAATGGAACAGTATTTTGCCATGTGTGACAACATGGATGGACATTGATGATATTATGCTAAGTGAAATAAATCAGAAGGAGAAAGACAATCTCATTCATGTGGAATATAAAAGACACCCCCTCCCAAAACACAGTAAATGAACACACCAAACAAAAACACACACAGAATCAGAGAACAGAGTAGTGGCTGCCAGAGCAGAAAGGGCTGGGGGGAGGGCACAACGACCCAAGGTGATCGACCGTATGATGGTGGGGCAAGACTACATTTTTGGTGGTCAGCACACTGTAGGGTATACAGAAGTAGAAATATAACGCTGTACACATGAAACTTATATAATGTTATAAAGCTACGTTATCTCAATAAGAAATTCAGAAAAAGTTTTTAAAGTGTGCTTCTTAACACACCAAGAATAGCTTGAGAATCTCAAGTTGGAAATCAGCTTTCTGGATGATTTCGGAGGTCCTTTTCCACTCTCAGCGTCCTAGAACTCTCAATATCTCTTTGAGCATGCACACACATGTGTGCATAGACACACAGACACAGGCATCGCCTCTCATGTTAAACCTAGGAGCTGCCCTTGATGCAAGAGGCACAACCGTGGGACGCTACTGCATCCAACGCTGCTACAGAGATGCTCCCGCCACAGGGCAGGTGTCCACAGTGTGCGCATCACAAATGTCTGGCTGTTTAACACACAGTTTCTTTATCAAGCATGTGGGCAGCAAAATACAGTACACAAGCAGACAGAAAAACATACCTTAAACAACATTACTTACAAATTTATTAAAATAGTCTCTTGAAGAAAAATAAAAGGCAACTACATTCGATGTCTGTTTGCAAACACGTCAACAGGAGACATGGCTGGGGTTCAGCAAGTATTAATTTCATTTTTAAATTTAAAGGTCTTTATCTCTTTATCTGTATCTTACTGGAACTAAAGGCTTTTTACTTGGACAACGGTATTATTACACAGAAATACAAAAATATTTATTTTTTTCATAGCAACTTTTCCTCCCACTGGAATATCTTGGTCAAATGACTGCGACTACAGTCACAGTTCTTATACAGCTGGGCCAGGTCACAGGAGCAGCTAACCTACCTAAACCCTACATTTCAGATACAGAACGCCAGGACCACAGATGGGCTGTATTTTTCCCATGCAAGACAGAGGCTCTTCTGGGTTGCATGTGGGGCGGGGCCGGGGGGATTTCCACAGGGAAAAATGTCCTTGCTGACCCAGGGCAAGAGCCCCATTCCAGTCTCGGCAGGCAGGCTGGGCCACTACCAAGGAACTGCTGAGCATCTGAAGGGCCCACTCTTCACTGAGCATGAACATACACTTCAAAATACAGATGTGCTCTCAAAGTGCACTCGTGAGTTCATCTGGATCATCCAAGTGCTAGAGAAGCCATGGCAATGGGCCAATCCTCTTGCTGGGGAGACCACCCCTGGTTCTGTTCTCAGGCTGCAGCCTCTCCATAAAGACCCACAGCAGCTCATTATAGTTCTATGTGACAGGTTAGTAAACCTAGCATTGGATGCTACTTTCAGAGCCTCAATCACTGCCTAAGTGATTTCTGCACAAGGTAACCTAGAAACTTGTAGACAAGCCCTGAGGGATAAAAAGAGGCCAGCCCATGCATAAGCTAGGACCTCTAAATGTGGCCAAACGGGTATCAGGTGCTCAACTATATCACTGAAGTAATTCTTTCACTGAAAGGGCAAACATAAGGGTGGTAGGAGGGCAGAAAGAATACCAAAAAATTAAAGAGCGTGAGGAGTTAGAAATAAGTGTTCTTTCCTACAGCTGTCACTGTTAGGAAGGCCTTTGACTCTCAAACACAGCAAGCAGAGCATACCTGTTGAGTCGATAAAGTGGACTTGAGAGCCCACTCATCCCATGAAAAGCTATAGCATCACTAGTAAATTTCTCAATGGGGGGTCATGATGGGAATTTCTTTAAGGTATCCGGTAAATATGGTTCTAGGTTATAATTATTTGAGTCATTTCATATTGTGTACTAACAGTACATGAGATGCCAAGAATCATATGGATGTTTAAAGACAATATGGACTTCTTAAAGGGAAAGTTATTAATATAATGCTCCATAAAAACATCATATATTAAGCACAATAATTCTTCACTTTAAGTAGTTCAAAATTGTGTAAATACATTAATATATACATACACAGACAGACACAGATACACATTCACACAATGTCTTCCTATAACAGCTTCCTCCCTGACCACCTCCTGCAGGTTCCTGGATAACAACCTAGATAACAGCTATCACTCTCAAGGCCAACTTACCTTAAATAGATCTGCAACTATTCCATAATCTGCCACTTGAAAAATCGGAGCTTCTGGGTCTTTGTTGATAGCCACAATTGTCTGTGAAATAAAAGCAAAGAGTTTTTTAAGAAAACATACCACATAGACTGATGGTTCTATTCTAACTTCCTTAACAACAAATTTATATTCTTAAAAATGTCTACCAAATAAGATTAGTTTAATTTGTGCTGGTATTGTAAATTTAGAAGTTTCTGGGTAGGAACATAACAAAAAGTTATCTCTCATCCCTACCACAGGCCAACTGCAATATTTAAAAAAGGTTTTATATCATTATTTTTAAAAGTTCTTTTTTAACTTACGAAAAAATGTTATAGATAAGTACCAAATTGGAGAGGATTCTGGGAAGATGACCAAGTAGGAAACACTGAGAAACTGTCTCCCCACCTACACAACAACTGAACTGGCAGAATCTTTCATGTAACCAGTTTGGAATTTTGGAATCTATTAATTCCAAAGTCTTCCAGGGTAAGACTTGAATGGTAAACTGTAGCTCTTAGCAGAATAGTTGCTACTAAACCCCCATCGCTCATTCCTAGTGGCAGGCAGCTGTGTACATATTCCTGGAACAGCCTGCATACAGCTTATAGCAGTTAGAGAGGGTAAAGGAGACCTTGTCCTCTAAATACGGGGATCTGTGCTTTGATCATAGAGTGTTGCATCTGATCACAAAGGTGCAAACAAAGAAGAGGGTGGCTATTGCTGTTGTACCTCAACCATTGTTTTCCCCCACCTGTCAAAGTTATTCCCAGGGGATTTAAAAGATCAGTGCTCTTCATTTTTCTCATTTTCCCCCTGTGGGAGCCATACATTAATGTCTAGGACATTCAAAAGCAAATGCGTATCAGAGGAAAACTACAAAGTGACCATACATGCCTAGGGAAAGGCACAGACTCTGAAAAGACTCCAGAAGCCCATAGGTTTATATACCTCAGGTTAGCACGTGGCACAGAGTGTACAACAATCAAAAAGAACAATAAACAAAAACAGCAACAAAACCAAAAACACCCAGCATACTCTGGGGAAACAGAAGAATCTACTACATTATTGATTTAAATGTCCAGTTTTCAACAAAATAAAAATCACAAGGCAAAAAAAGAAAAAAGTATGGCCCACTCAAAGGAAAAAAATATAAACAGAAACTGGCGTATCTACTAGACAAAGACTTTAACATAATCATCTTAACGATGTTTGAAAAAAAAAAAAACACTAAAAGGAGATGAGGAGAAGGTCAAGAAAACAATGTGTGAATGCAATGGAAATAGTGATAAAGAGAAAATGCAAAAAGAAACCACAAAGAAATTCTGAAGGTGAGAAGTACAAAGTGTGAATGAAAAATTCACTACAGGGATCCAAAGGCAGATTCGATCAAGCAGGAGAATGAATCAGCAGGTTGGAAAATAGGACAATGGAAATTTTCAAGCTGGAAGAACAGAAAGAAAAAAGATTTAAGAAAAGTGAACACAGCCTAAGGGACCTGTGGACTACCATTAGGAGGACCAAAATATCTTATGGTGGTCCCAGAAGCAGAAGACAGAGAAGAGGGCAGAGAAAGTATTTATAGAGATAATGGTTCCAAATAGGAAAAGGAGTACATCAAGGCTGTACATTGTCACCTGTTTATTTAACTTATATGCAGAGTACATCATGAGAAATGCTGGACTGGAAGAAACACAAGCTGGAATCAAGATTGCTGGGAGAAATATCAATAACCTCAGATATGCAGATGATACCACCCTTATGGCAGAAAGTGAAGAGGAACTAAAAAGCCTCTTGATGAAAGTGAAAATGGAGAGTGAAAAGGTTGGCTTAAAGCTCAACATTCAGAAAACGAAGATCATGGCATCTGGTCCCATCACTACATGGGAAATAGATGGAGAAACAGTGGAAACAGTGTCAGACTTTATTTTTCTGGGCTCCAAAATCACTGCAGATGGTGACTGCAGCCATGAAATTAAAAGACGCTTACTCCTTGGAAGGAAAGTTATGACCAACCTAGATAGCATATTCAAAAGCAGAGACATCATTTTGCCAACAAAGGTTCGCCTAATCAAGGCTATGGTCTTTCCTGTGGTCATGTACGGATGTGAGAGCTGGACTGTGAAGAAGGCTGAGCGCCGAAGAATTGATGCTTTTGAACTGTGGTGTTGGAGAAGACTCTGGAGAGTCCCTTGGACTGCAAGGAGATCCAACCGGTCCATTCTGAAGGAGATCAGCCCTGGGATTTCTTTGGAAGGAATGATGCTAAAGCTGAAACTCCAGTATTTTGGCCACCTCATGCGAAGAGTTGACTCATTGGAGAAGACTCTGATGCTGGGAGGGATTGGGGGCAGGAGGAGAAGGGGACGGTGGAGGATGAGATGGCTGGATGGCATCACTGACTCGATGGATGTGAGTCTGAGTGACCTCCGGGAGCTGGTGATGGACAGGGAGGCCTGGTGTGCTGCAGTTCATGGGGTAGCAAAGAGTCGGACACGACTGAGTGACTGATCTGATCTGAATGACTGACAACTCCCCAAATTTGATTACAGACATGAATAGAAACATCCAAGAAATTCAACAAATTTCAAGTAAGATGAGTTCAAAGAGACTCCACACTAAGACACATAATCAAAGTTTCAAAAGCTGAAGATAAAAAGAGAATCTTGAAAACAGAATTGATTTGCTACACACAAGGGATCCTTAAGACTATCGCAGATTTTACATTACCACCTTTGGAAGCGAGAAGGCAGTGAGCTGATACATTCAAAGTGGTAAAAGAAAAAAACTGTCGACCAATAATCCTATATCCATCAGAACTGTTCCTATAGTGACTTTTGCAGAAACTGAAAAACTCATCCTAAAATTCATATGGACTCTCAAGAAACCTCAAGTGGGACTTACAGACCAATGAAACAGAAGACGAAGCCCAGAAATAAACCCTCACATGCATGGTCAAATCATTTTTTACAAGGGTGTCAAGATGATACAATGGAAAAAAGATAGCCTTTTAAACAAACGGTATTGGGAAAACCAGGTATCTACACACAAATGAATGAAGTTGGCCTCTTACCTAACACCACTTACAAAAACTAACCCATAACAGATCAAAGATTTAAACATTAGATGTAAAGTTACAAAACACTCAGATGAAAAACATAGAGCAAAAGCTGCATGATGATGGTTTTGGCAATGATTTCTTGAATATGACATGAAAGGTATAGGCAACAACAAAAAAACAGACAAATTGAACTTCATGGAAATTAAAAAATTTTGTGGCTCCAAAGGCACTACCAACAGAGTAAAAAGGTAACCTAGAGAATGAGAGGAAATACTTGCAAATCATATACCTGATAAAGAATTAATATATGGAATATATTTTTTAAAAACTACTAAATTACTACTAAACAACAAAAAACCAAACTGTCCAATTCAAAAATTGGGCAAATGGCTTTAAAAGCCGCTTCTCCAAAGAAAATATACGAATGGCCAGTAAGCACATGAAAAAATGCTCAACATTATTGATCACTGAGGAAATGGAAATCAAAACTACAATGAGATACCACCTCAGATCTAATAGGATGGCTACTGTCCAAAAAAAAAAACACAAAAATCCATACAGGTGCTGAAAAGGGTGTGGAAAACTAAAACCCCTGTGCATTGTTGGTGGGAACGTAAAATGGTACAACTGCTGTGGAAAACATTATAGCAGTCCCTCAAAATATTAAAACTAGAATTACCATGTGACCCAGCAATTCCAATTCTGGATATATACCCAAAAGGACTGAAAACAGGGCCTTGGAAACATATTTGTACACCCGTGATCATAGCAAAGTATTCACAAATGCTAAAACTTGGAAGCAGCTCAAGAGTCCATAAATAGATGAATGGATAAGCAAAATGTGCTGTGTATTTATACACACACACACACACACACATATACACACAATGGAATATTATTAGCCTAAACAGGAAGAAAATTCTGACATATGCTATAATGTGGATGATCTTGAGGACATTATGCTAAGTGCAATAAACCAGTCACAAAAAGACAAATACCAAATGATGATTCTGCTTAAAATGTACTTAGAATAGTCAAAATCATGGAAACAAAAGGTAGAATTGTGGTTGTCAGTATATGGACTATGAGGTGGGAGACTGGGAAAATACCATTTAATGTGTATAGAGTTTCAGTTTAAAAAGATGAAAAGAGGTGTAGAGTTGGATAGTGATGATGGGTGCACAACATTATGAATGTATTTAACACCACTGTCAGTGTGTACATAGCTAATTTTACACTTAAAAATGATTAAGATGGTAAACTTTATGTTATGTATATTTTACCATGCAGAACAATGTTTTAATGCAGTATACTAAAAATGTTGAATTTTCTGTATATAAATTAATAATCTGACTTAAACCAAACCAACCAAATATAACAGGAAATTTTTGTAGGTCATTGAAAAATTTTAGATATACTGAATAAAAACCACAGATAAAATGTTCATTCATCCATTTTATATTCGGTGTGCTTTATTCAACAAGACAGAAGTCAATTTTGTCAAATCGTGAGATATATATTATTAGAGTCAATTCTCAGCTTATTTCACTTATAAAATGATCAGTATTTTTCCACCTATTAACAATATATATGTTTTAAACTTGTGACTATAAATATTAGATTTCAACTTTAAAAAGTAACAAAGCCATATCCTAATTCATAAGCTTTAAAGCTCAAACTATTTATTCTCTATATACTGCATTCCATTTAGCATTTTTAAATTACTATCCTGGGTCTACTGTGAGAATAGAAAAGTTAACTATCTAGTTGGCCTATTAAGTAAAGATGAATATTTAAAACAAAAAAGTTTAAGTCCTTATGTATGCAGCAAATAAATGTAACAAAGCACTACTCTCTTACAAAAACTAACACAAGTTCCTCTTAACTCCCACAAAATCTTTAAATGTAAAAGGTTGTAATGACAGATCAGTAACAGATTACAGAGAAACTGTCACTAAAAAATGTGTTATGTTTATACAATTATTCTATTAATAACAGATTTCTTTATATACTACAAATAGTTTGGTATTCCCCATAGATGCTTCCAACGCCATTGCAATTAAAGTAAAATTAGACTTTTGACTCTAACATGGTGTTATTTTAATTAAAAAATGATAATTTTTGAATCTTTGGAAGTAAAATTAAGTACTTCCCTGCCTATTACTCCATCTCATGAAAACAGACAGAACACCTTTTTCAAGTATTTTGATACAGTCTAACTTAAAATATAGTCTATATGATATATGTGTAAATTCCTCTAAAAGGGCCCCGAGGCCTGAATATTCCAGAATATATCTGAAATTGGCACACACTGCAGTCCAGGTAACTACTGATCCAGAGAAACATGCCATATATATTAAAGTGTGGTCAAAGACTATAATATAGCATGGTTTCAATATACACCTCAAATCTAGTCACAAGGACAAACATTTTGAATCATAGGCATTGATTTGCATCGTGGTCTTTCTCTTCTGGGAATAAGTAGCCTGCTTCACAGCTACTAGCAGAGATTTATTTAATTAACGATGGTTAATGATTTCCTGGAGGCCACCTAGTCAAATATCTGACAGTTTAATCATCTGAAAGCTTTTTCATCCCACTATATAAAAGTTATTTTTAAAGAAAGAGCATGTAATTGTGGGCAAAGAACCACTGTAGTATTTAAGAAAAAAAGATTCCGGCCAGTTACAGAATTCTCAGGTTACTGAAAGAATATTCCTGAAATACCAACTGTAAATAATTATGATAAAACATTGTTTGTACTCTAGAGCTCTTTTAATATGTTCTTATAAATTCATACTCTTCTTCCTTATGGACATTTTAAAGCACAGACTGTATTCAACCATATTAATAGGTATACAGTTTATATGCAGAGCAGGCTCCGGCAGCTGGTGATGGATGGGGGAGCCTGGCGTGCTGCAGTCTATGGGGTTGCAAAGAGTCTGACACGACTGAGCGACTGAACTGAACTGTCAGACTTAAACCAATCACTCTATCTGTGGCTGCGTCAGGTCTTGGCTGCGGCAGCTGGGCTCTGTAGTTGTGGCACGTGGGCTTAGTTGCCCTGCAGCATATGGGATCTTAGTTCCCCGTCTAGGGCTCGAACCCACATCCCCTGCATTGGAAAGCAAATTCTTAACTACTGGACCACCAGGAAAGTCCCAATCCTCCATTTTAGAACTTAGTCAAAATTACAATCTAAGACTGGTGTGTCTCCCACAAAAGACAGTTATCCAGGGACTATGTCGTTTTCATTTAAGCAACTTCAGCATCTGTACAAAGTACAAAGACTTAGTAAATATTTGTTGACTGGATGGACAAACAAATTATTGGCTCAAGTTTATTCTTACAGATTATTCCCCAACACGAATCTCCTTAATTCAATTATTCCCTTTTTGCTTTGACATATACCATCTAGTCCATTTCTCCTCCAATCCAGCCCTGCTGGCATGGACAAGAACTTTCACCAAGATCTTCTAGGCAGGCAGAGAGAGAAGCAAAATTCTAGATATGTCTGAACAGGCCCAGCTAAAAATATTTTTGAAGGTTGCTGGTGATTATTGTGTTTTTTTTTTTCCCCTCTAATGCAGCAATAACATTTTCCCCATTGGCACTGCTGCTTTCAGAGCTCAGTGAAGAATCCTGCCATCCAACTGTGAAATCTGACTGGTTTGGGGCCAATTCATTTAGAGGTTACAAGGAGGTAGTGCATGCATTTTTTCAAGTTAGAAGTTAAACCTATTAAAAGTTTTATTACCTTTCTATCAAACTTCCATCTGAATGAATAAAAGCAGGAGTGTAAGAAGCATCTCTGACTTCATGAAAGACTAAGTTCATAATTCAAACTGTGCATTGTTATGCATGAATTAATGTGTCATATTCTGAAATGTATGTTCACAGAGTCATCACACAGGACTTTTAGATAGAGTCCAAGAAGCAAGTTAAAATCAAATGGCTCCTCTATATGCTCCATTTTTGACAATTAATTACTAAGGTTCTGAGATGCTCCAATCCAAAATGTGTCAGTCACAATTTAGTAACAACCCAAGAAGACGGGCCTTGCTGATGTATGATGGTGGGATCGTTAGGGGACTAGGGTGAAACAGAGAACCAGGTATCAGTACATCATAAACTAGATAGTCAGAACCTCATCAAGTTGTTTTCACCCCCTTTTCACCCCCTGTTTTCCATCCACAGGTTGTCAGAGCTGAAAGAGATCTTCCAACACGTGCATTTGGCAGACAATGAACTGAGGTACAAACAAGACCTGTCAGGTGGTAAGTCTGTAGGTGAGCTGGGATTCAGGTTCACATCTCTTTTCATGACACACACAGCCTCTCCCACCAATGGTGCATCTTCGGGCAGGGCACAGTGGTGTATATACCTTTCAATCCCTAGGTTTGCGTTAACAGGAACGGTTCCACTACACACTGTAACTACATGGAAGCATACCAGTGAAACCTTAATTTTAAAATATGAACACTCTTCCTCTTAGTATCATCACTGTTGTGTAGTTACCTTGCTGTCTTTCATCCCAGCTAAATGTTGGATGGCTCCAGATATTCCTACAGCAATATAAAGTTCCTGAAACAAAAGAGACCATATCATTAATACGCATTCATGTATTACACCTTCCAAAGTACTTGCTATAACCAACCCAAGTCTTATACCAGAAATATTTTAAATAAAACAGATGTAATATGTATTACTTAAATTATGCCTTCCTCCTTCCCTGATCTCCCTAACCCATAGTCCACACTTACCTCTGAATTCATAAAGTAGTGGTGGAACAATAATATTGGATAATAAGACTTTTTGAGCATTAGCTGTCTGTTGACCACTGTGCTAAGCATTTCACATCAACTGTTTCACTTAATCTCACAATTTGCTGTGAGGCCATACTTTCTGTCTGTGCTACTTATTTGGATACAGCTTTTCAACTCACCACCCTGCATGGAGCCATTCACAATATACACACATTTCATATTAACATATAAATACATATTAAAGTATACTTTGACTTAGCTATTTGCTTCTCATGGATATTTGTTGAAGTGGTAATCAAGAGTATATTTATTAAGCTTCATGTTTAGAAAAACCAAATATACAAATCAGTCTCAAGGGTCATACACACACACACACACACACAATCTCCTTAATTAAAAAAATAACAGATTTCTCACAGGCACAGAATGAACCTTTGTATTTCTAACACCTAAAAAACAGGTCCCTGCACTGCAGTTTCCCAGTAAATGTGGATGATAGTTGAACCTCTTCCTACCCCTCTGCTTCAACTAATTATAAAGGGAAAGATGACTGCTCTCTGTACCTTTATCTAAAAATTAAAACTCACTATCATCATGGAAAACCGATTTAATAAGTGCTTAATTAAAAATGCTTAGTTCTATGGAGAACAGTATGGAGATTCATCAAAAAACCGGGAATAGAACTGCCTTATGACCCAGCAATCCCACTGCTGGGCATACACACTGAGAAAACCAGAATTGAAAGAGACATGTGTATCCCAATGTTCACTGCAGCACTGTTTATAACAGCCAGGACTTGGAAGCAACCTAGATGTCCATCAGCAGATGAATGGATAAGAAAGCTGTGGTACATATACACAATGGAGTATTATTCAGCCATTAAAAAGAATACATTTGAATCAGTTCTAATGAAGTCGATGGAACTGGAGCCTATTATACAGAGTGAAGTAAGCCAGAAAGAAAAACACAAATACAGTATACTAATGCATATATATGGAATTTAGAAAGATGGTAACAATAACCCTGTTTACGAGATAGCAGAGGAGATACTAATGTATAGAACAGTCTTTTGGACTCTGGGAGAGGTAGAGGGTGGGATGATTTGGGAGAATGGCATTGAAATATGTATAATATCATGTTTGAAACGAGTCGCCAGTCCAGGTTCAATGCCTGATACCGGATGCCTGGGGCTGGTGCACTGGGACGACCCAGAGGGATGGTATGGGGAGGGAGGAGGGAGGAGGGTTCAGGATGGGGAACACATGTATACCTGTGGCGGATTCATTTTGATGTATGGCAAAACCAATACAATACTGTAAAGTTAAGTAAAATAAAAAAAAAATGCTTAGTTGCTCTGTCTACTAGGGATAATTCAAACCTCAGCTGGAAAGCTTTCCCCACACATAAACTGAACAAGCCCTGGCTTGGGTAGGGGGTGCCCCTTACCACGTAACCAGGCTGACACTACAGTTCTGCCACGGCTGACAGCACAGTCTCTCCTCGTGAGCAATGTGGAAGGCACTGCAGGTGGCTCTGTCACACAGTTTTATTACAGGGCAAATACCTCAAAGTCAATGTCAATGTCAGGTGGTCCCACTTTGTCTTCTGCATGGCCTGTAATCTAATTCATGAGCGCTGGAGCTTTTATTCAAAAAGCTCTTCAATAGTGGACCTTTCTGAAAAGGCTCCTCAGGATGCTCTAACGTACACAGAGTTGAGGGCCAGTAAAATAGATGATCCTCAGCTCATGAGCAGCTTAAAACCTGTAACTTGACCCAGCACACTGATAGCAAATCTCTGGGTCTTATCTTTAAAGGCATAAAGTGTCCACCGCTTCTAGAGCAGTAGGATACCCTTAAGTACTCTGGAAAGGATAAAACCTAGCCCCCAATGTGAGTTAATCATCTAAAAATCTACAGTGAGCCGGGTCTGCTTTTCAATTCAACCTGCTCATTAGTTAATCATCAAAAGCCTGAAAATAGGAAAGAGCACTTAGGCCTAAAGAGACTGTGTCTTAGGGTGGGGAGAACACTACTGCAGAGAGCAAAATGTATGGGGTGAGGATAAAAAGCAATCCCATGATTTTATCTTAAACATAATCCAGTGCATCAAGTACGACCATGCACCTGTGGATAATACAGTAAGGCCTTGTTATTATACTCTTATCACACAATGACACTTGTATGACTAATAAACAAGCACTACTATTTTGAAAAAGCACCAGTATTTTCCACTGAAGACTTTACAGGTAACTTCAATGGATAATTTTAACATCATTCAATTTATTCTGACCAGCATTTCTTTTAAGAGAGAACATTCATTAAATTATTAATCACAGTACACTTACTAAATCCTATGTTCAGGATAACCAGGCCAAAAAGTTCTAATGTAAAGATTTTTAAAGTAAGTTATTTAGATAGACACTGTCTCACTAACCACACTTCGAAGTATGTTCCCAAACCATATATTGGAAAGGATCAATAGTTCTATAAAGGGGTCTTTCTGACATACATGTCTACATTAAAATTCAGCAAGTCTTAAAAGCCTCTCCATTTGCATTATAAAATGCTAATTAAAGTGCTGATTCACTCTGGCACTAAACATCAACATAAATATGATATAAATGAAATTTACATTAAACCTCCTGAGAAATGACTACTGCTGGCTTTAACCATAAGTGTCAGTAAAGAAATAACAGAGTCTGGGCCAAAGGAAACCAAAGGTGTTCCAGGGTCATTCCCACCTTTCTAAAAAGCATAAATTGTTCAAACAGGTGAATTTTGACCTGTTTCTGACCAACAAGAACTTATTTTACTATCGTGCAAACATGGTTCTCTGAATAAATAAAAAAAGCTTTGAAAAAACAGCCCTGAACGAGTCCTGAGATTTTGGCTGCTGTTCTGAGATCTGATGGCTCTCTAAGACAGGAAGAGAGGCTTGAGGCTTTTCTTCTTCTTTTTCAGAAAACATGTACAGGCAATTAGACTACAGTCATAGGATGCTTCCTCACAGTTCAGAAAGCATTTCTGTATTTCAATAATAATAATTAGTATGTGCAAAACCCTCCACAGATGCTAATTTATGGAGCACTTTAGACACTTTAGACACAGCTTCACAACATAACAAGGCAATCCCTGCCCTGAGGCACTTTCTTTCTAAATCGGATGGTAGGTAAAAAAATCTGGAGCGAAAATGAGAGGTGATCTTGGAGTGGGGAACAGCAATTAAGGGTTCAAAAAGAGGTGGGATTAAAGAAAGGAACAGACAGAAAAGGAAGGAAGGGTAGTCCTGGAGACAAAGTTCTAGCAGCCTTCACAACGGGGAAGAAACTGGAGGAAGGACACAGCTGGTAGCAGTCTGGGTTAATCAACCTGCGATTCAAGGATGGAGAGGACCGGTGGGAAGTAAAGCCACAGGCTTGGTAAAGAAGGGGCAGCGCCTACTTCAAGTTCTGGCAAACGAAAGGACAAATCCCTCTTTCTTGCCAAGACCTAAAAAAAGACTACAGCTGTAGTCTCATCCAAAGAACTCAGGAGCAGATGTCTACACTACCTCAGAGTGTGCTCAGATAAACACAGGAATAGGCTTGGAGACTGCTGCACCCAGTGTGGTTAACAGAGGTTTGCAAGAGGAGTATATCACTGTCATTTAGAACCTAGGCTCTGGAATCTCACTGCCTATGCTGAAATAAATGCCAGCTCAGCCACCTAACAGATCTTTGACTGTGAGCCAATTATTTAATCTCTCTATGCCTCAGCTTGCTCATCTGAATAACTGGGATTGTAAGGCTTTTATCCTTAGCATAGTATCTGGTTTCCCAAGACATTGGTGTACCACTCAAGAACCGAGATTTATTCAAACACTGATTTTCTCAGCCCACTCAGTGACTAGTAGACTCCTGGAGTGGTCCCAGGGCTACCATATACAGCTGAGCAGGCTGTATACTGAACAACTCTGGAGGGAGGCATCATTCATATCATAGTCATTATAGATCTGCATTTTTATTACAATAATTTTCCAACAGATGGCAGTAAAGTAACTTGAGAAAGGAGTATTTTTTCCCTTATTCATATAAAAGAGTTGTATGGACTAGCAGAAGTACAGGACAGCAAGAATCCCCTGTGGTACACACTCAAGAAGCTCACAGTCAAACAACATAGGTTAAGGTAAGATCGTAAAAATCCGGGTGTGAGAGCTCTGGTCTCTTATGCAACCCTTTACTTTCTGTTCCTGCCAACAAGAAGTGGAATGGCCTTCAGAAGCAGGAAGCAGTTTGGGGGATGATGGTTCTCTGGAGTAATTTCTGTCCTCTGCCAAACAGGAGTCTACTTTTACAGCCTATCCCATCTGTTCCTGCTCCTTAGTCCTTCAAACAAAACATGCTTTTAGAAGAGGTTTTACTAGTCCGAGCATGATGACAAATCTGTATGTCTGAGAATTGAAAGGCTGAAATGAAATCTTAACACTTTTACAGAAATCTAACCAACCTGGGGAATCAACATGGTCAGAGTATTCTCTGATGCATGATTTGGGTTTTGGCTGCTTTCTTCTCAAAGTATTTGCTAACATCACTCTCCTGCTTCACTCAAATCTTGGGCAGGAAATCTGGAATTCCAAGAGCATATATTTCTGAGTCCCACTCTCCAGAAGATCCTGGTGCAGATGCTAAGGAGAAAAGTGTTTCTTACTTGCACACTGTGATTTTTGCCTAACATTATTAAATCCAAAAGAGATATATAATATAAAAATATTGTAAGACACATACTTAAAAATTTTCTATTAGCCTCATTAAAGTGAAAAGAAATAGGTGAAACCAATTTTAATAATATAATCTCAATTAAATCTAGCCACATTTCAAGTGCCCAATATCCACATGTAACTTCATGGTTACCACCGTGCTAGACAGCCAAAGATCCAAGATAATTTAAGAACAAGCTGCTGCTGCTGCTGCTAAATTGCTTCAGTCATGTCTGACTCTGTACGACCCCATAGACAGCAGCCCACCAGGCTCCCCCGTCCCTGGGATTCTCCAGGCAAGAACACTGGAGTGGGTTGCCATAAGAACAAGCTAAAGAAGGGAATTCCCTGGAGGTCCAGTGATTAGGATCGTACTTCCACAGTCGAGAGACCAGATTCAATCCCTGGTCAGGGAACTAAGATCCCACAATCTGTGAGGTACTGACAAAACAAACAAACAAAAAACCAAAGTAAAGAAGAGCCTTCTTGTAAGCTCTATGAGGTACTGCAGAGCATGACAGTAAGACCTCAAGGTAGAATGACATTAGCATCTTGTGTTAGCTTTGCTTTTATTGGCTCAGAACAAGATCATAAAAGGAAAGTCAGCAGAATGACAAGGCTGAAGATTAAATAAGGGAGCAGTCAATAGAGAAACACACAGATGACTCAAATCCACCAATTTTCAGGTATGGTAGACCATTATAAGAAAACCCAAAGCAGATGAAAATGGCTGGTTTAAAACAGTAAATTTATACTCTGAAACTGATTATCAAATTTTGTTCTCTAGTAGGATACTCTTTCTTAAAATTTTAGAAAAATCTGAAGACTCTACCCTGAAAGGCTCACACTTCTCAAAAAAGCATACGGGCACACCCTGGAGATTTTGCGCGTTCCAGACTACTGCAATAAAGCGAGCAGTGCAATAAAGCAAGTCACAAGAAGCTTTTGGTTTCCTAGTGTATATAAAAGTTATATTTACACTACACTGTAGCCTATTAAGTGTGCAACAGCACTAATGTCTAAAGAAACAACATATCTACCTACATTTTTAAAATGTTATTTTTAAATTAAATGCCTGCAGCTAATAGGATTGTTGGGATTATTAAGTAACACAATGCATGTGAAGTGCTCAAAATATGAGCCATTACTATTAATGCTATTATTATTACTGAATGATCACTAAATCTTTAAACCAGAAGGCATTAGACAACCAACTGCCACATAAATCCCACTTTAAACTACTTGAGTAGTTTACTATTGTGATAGTAACTTATCACTATCTCAAGAGAAGTTGCTATTTAACTTGATACAATTCTTCTGAGATAATGTATTGGGAACATTTTTTTATTGATATTCTTAGTGATTTTGGCGGGGAGGGGCACTTAGTACTAGCTGTAAAGGTTGAATTCAGCTCAACTTTCTAGACAGTGCTGGCTGGCCTAGAAAGCTGAGGTGAGTTTCTTCACAAAATTCTAACATAATCTTCACACAGGGATACATAGCTCAGAGACAGCTACCAAGACATATCAAATTTGTCATACAAAAAATAATATACCAAATTGAAATTACATCTTTTTTCCTAGAATTGAAATAGTATTCTGCCTGCAGCAACTTCAGTACTGCTTAAACAAAGTAGAAATGAAAGATTTAAATGTTTACTTTTATGTTTATATAAAAATATGACGGAGAAGGCAATGGCACCCCACTCCAGTACACTTGCCTGGAAAATCCCATGGACAGAGGAGCCTGGTAGGCAGCAGTCCATGGGGTTGCTAAGGGTCAGACACGACTGAGCGACTTCCCTTTCACTTTTCACTTTCCTGCACTGGAGAAGGCAATGGCAACCCACTCCAGTGTTCTTGCCTGGAGAATCCCAGGGACGGGGGAGCCTGGTGGGCTGCTGTCTGTGGGGTCGCACAGAGTCGGACATGACTGAAGTGACTTAGCAGCAGTAGCAGCAGCATGACTATGAGAAGAGTGGTTAAATCTGGAGCTTTCAGAGCAGAAAAACCAAGCCAGTATTTCTTCACCTGTTTAAAAATCAGGTTTAAAATTCCTTTTTTACCAAGTCTCGCTTTCCAGATTGGGGAAAGAGCATAAAAAGCTACATTTATTTGAAGATAAAAAGTTTAAAGACATCATATAAGTAGTTCTATTAAAAACTAGAATTCAGCAATCCTATGTATGTGCTTAAAAACAATACCGTAAGACTGCCTCGGATGAAACAAATTTTACAGAATGGCACATGCTCTCTCAGCATTGTTTACTAAGAAGACTACAGAGGCATAACCTTAAACAGCAACTGCTACAACAGCTAAAACACAACACACATACCCAGGACAAATGCCAGGTTAGGAGTTAAATGTAATTCATCATAGGAAATAATGAATGTCTCTTTGAGAAGTAGATTAACCGAACTATATTTTCTAATTACTGCAAGTCTCTTGTGCATTAATATTGCTATATTTCATCCTGCTACTCATTTAAAAGGCCAAACTATTTCCTCTGTTTGCCAAATTGTTTTTAAGTCTCTTCTCTTTTTGGAAGAGGCCCCAAAATACAAAGCACAACTGTGGCTCTTCTCTCAAACAGCTCTCTGCCTGTATTATGAAATTCTCAGACAGGTTTATGCCTCAGCTGAGTTTCATGTGAATACAGAACTTTAGGCATACTTCTGATATGAAGCTGAAGGTATGTCTCAACCATCAGATAATGCTTCTATACTAGGACTAACTCAGATTGTATCAGTATTTGAGATGGCATGTTAATCATCACAACTACAGGAATTGTCTATAATGTGCCAGTAACCACACTCTACTTTATACACATTATCTCACTTAACTATGACAATAACTCTAAGGGGTGGAAATTTTTCTCATTTTATAGAACAGAAAGCATAGGCTCAAGGAGGCTTGATGAGTCATTCAAAGTTACACACACCTAGTAAAAGGCAGGCTTCTTAACCAACATCCTTTGATTTTAAGTTCAGTACTTCTACTACACCACAAATAACTCAATATTGTGACAGTACTATTAATACCCTTTAACTGAAGTCACTAGTTTATTAAAACTCCAGTAAATATATTTATCATGGAGAAAAATCACTAAAACAAGATGAGATGAACAGCTAACATAAGATTATATGTAAAAAAAAGTATCAATTTTAGCTAACATTAGTTTTTACCCCATGTTACTAGATACATCAGTTGATAGCTTATTTCTGAGTTCCTCATCCTGAATTAGGACATAAACTACAGCCTTTGATTTATCTAATGACCAGTTAGTTGCACATCAACTGAAATGCCTCTAATACAAATGTTTCACACAAATGCACTGGCTACAAGGCCCATCAAGAAGACGGACTCATGGAAGAGGCAAGACTTGGAAACCATTTCTTGTTTGTTGATGTCTTTGATGTTTAGCTTAAGTAACCTATACAGAAAACTAACACTTTGGATAAAAACTTTCACCTGGCTTTCGATGAAGTCAATATCTGGTTCCAATAACTTTAATGGAAAAGCTAGAAACAAAATCAGAAAACTCAGTTCAAAGAAACCTCTGTAGATTTCTCATATGAATAGATATTCCATGGCTCAGTAGATGGACTTGGTGCTTATTAGGCAGAGAATACATAGCTTGGGTTTTTTTAGTCCTAGGTGTTTTAAAATCTTAAATTCATCCACAGATAGGAGTTCCTCTATATTCTTTTTACTGGCCCACCTTTCCCCATCAGAGAAGCCAATTAAATGTCATCTTCACGACCAGTCTAGTTATAATATGACCAAAGCAAGCGGTAATTTATACTCCTAGCATAGGTTTCATTGCATTTGTGCACTCAGTCACTCAGTCATGTCTAACTCTTTGAGACTCTGGACTATGGCCCATCAGGCACCTCTGTCCATGGGATTTTCCAGGCAAGAATGCTGCAGTGGGTTGCCATTTCCTCCTCCAGGGGATCTACCTGATCCAGGGATCAAACCTGCATCTCCCACACTGGCAGGTAGATTCTTTACCACTGAGCCGCCTGGAAAGCCCATATTGCTTCATTACATACCTTATTATTTTTGTTCAAAGTGTAAGTTTAATAACCCAGTTTCTCAAATACAAAGTTAAAAGATTTTTTTTTAAAGGACAGTAACTAACTATATTGTGTTTTAAAGGACAGTAACTAACTATATTGTGATTTAGAATTCAAAAGTTTAAATGTAAACCAAAAAAGGTGAAATTTCAGCTCTTGGTCTTTAAATACTGTTCTTAAATGTAGGTTTTGATTACATGATGCATAGAATCTGACATAAGTTTTTCTTAAGAGAGTATTTTTACAAGAAAATATAACTTTTAATACTTAACTATTTTGCACATATATGTTTAGCATTTAGGTAATTAGCTTCTATACTAAATGCACATTCTTCAAGGACACCTAGAATGGCAGAAAGCAGTCGTGTGTGTGTGTGTGTGTGTGTGTGCCATGCCCCACTTTCTTCAAGGACACCTAGAATGGCAGAAACAGTCAAGTGTGTGTGTGTGTGTGTGTGTGCCATGCCCCACAGCTTGTGAGATTAGTTCCGCAACCAGAGATCGAACCTGTGCCCCCTGTAGCGGAAGTGCAGAGTACTCACCACTGGATGACCAGGGAATTCCTAGGTGTAATATAAAATTACTCAGATGATTAAATTACACTGAAATATTTGGGTGTACAACATCAAATTACTTAGAAATATAATTAGTATATTGTAAAGCTTTGCATTTTTAGCAATCAAATAAAAAGTTTAAGATTTTTCATCAGTAAGGTTTAATTGATCTAATGGCTAAATTATATGGCACCCCACTCCAGTACACTTGCCTGGAAAATCCCAGTCACTAAGAGTCCGACATGACTGAGCGACTTCACTTTCACTTTTCACTTTCATGCATTGGAGAAGGAAATGGCAGCCCACTCCAGTGTTCTTGCCTGGAGAATCCCAGGGACGGCGGGGCCTGGTGGGCTGCCGTCTATGGGGTCGCACAGAGTTGGACACGACTGAAGCGACTTAGCAGTAGCAGCATACAGAATTTTGTAAGAGTAAGGAAACTCTAAGGTTATCTATGCATTTGTTGTTATTGTTCAGCCGCTAATTCATGTCCAAGTCTTTATGACCCCATGGACTGCAGCACACCAGGCTTCCTTGTCCTTTGCCATCTCCCAGTTTCCTCAAAGGGGAAGGCAATGGCACCCCACCCCAGTACTTTTGCCTGGAAAATCCCATGGATGGAGGATCCTGGTAGGCTCCAGTCCATGGGGTCACTAAGAGTCGGACACGACTGAGCGACTTCACTTTCATTTTTCACTTTCATGCATTGGAGAAGGAAATGGCAACCCACTCCAGTGTTCTTGCCTGGAGAATCCCAGGGACGGGGGAGCCTGGTGGGCTGCCGTCTATGGGGTCACACAGGATCGGACACGACTGAAGCGACTTAGCAGCAGCAGCAACAGCAGTTTCCTCAAATTCATGTCCAATGAGTCAGTGACGCCATCCAACCATTTCATCCTCTGTTGCCCCTTCTCCCCCTGCCCTCAATCTTTACTAGCATCGGGTTCTTTTCCAATGAGTCAGCTATTTGCATCAGATGGCCGCAGTACTGAAGCTCAGCTTCAGCATCCGTCCTTCCAATGAATATTCAGGGCTGATTTCCTTTAGGATTGACTGGTTTGATCTCCTTGCTATCCAAGGGACTCTCAAGAGTCTTCTCCAGCACCACAATTCAATGCACAATATCTAATTCTATGCACAATATCTATGTCGATAAAAAAATTAGAGGCCTGAAGAACCAAGCTGGCAATAGAACCTAACTTCGAAGTACTATTCTTTTCACTCATGTTACCTCATTCCCAAAATGAAGGTCATTCCCAAAAAGAAGGTCATTGTTTGTGCATAGCCTTTCTTGATGATTGCTGCTGCTGCTACTGCTAAGTCGCTTCAGTCGTGTCCGACTCTGTGCGATCCCATAGACAGCAGCCCAGACAGGCTCCTCTGTCCCTGGGATTCTCCAGGCAAGAATACTGGAGTGGGTTGCCATTTCCTTCTCCAATGCATTAAAGTGAAAAGTGAAAGTGAAGTCACTCAGTCGTGTCTGACTCTTAGCGACCCCATGGACTGGAGCCTACCAGGCTCCTCCGTCCATGGGATTCTCCAGGCAAGAGTACTGGGGTGGGGTGCCATTGCCTTCCCCGTTCTTGATGATTACTTAATCTAAAATAAAGATAGTTTCTATGCCAAGAAGCTCATGAAAGCTACATAGTAACTAGAGAAAAACAGTTTGGAGGCTCTTCAAAAAGCTAAACAAAGACTTATCTGTGACCCAGAAATCCCAGGCCTAACTTTACCACCCAAAAGAATTTAAAACAGGAACTTAACCGATAATTATATGCAAATGTTCAAAGCAGCATTATTCACAATAGCCAAAAGGTAAAAACGACCAAAGTATCTATCAACAGATAAACAAATAAACAAAATATTCATGGAATGTTATTAAAATATTTTTCAGCCATAAAAAGGAATGACATTCTGACATATGCTACAATAAGGATTAAACCTGAAAATATGCTAAAAGAAGACACTCACAAAAGGACAAATATTGTATACAATTCACTCTTAAAATAGCCAGCATAGTGAACTCATAGAGACATAAAGTAGATTAGGGATTACCAGAGCCTGAGGTTGGAAGGAATGGAGAACTATTGCTTAATGGTTACAGAGTTTCTTTTTTGGGGTGATGAAAAATTTGGAGTATATGCAGAGGTTATGGTTGTACAATATTCTGAATATAATTGATGTCTCTGAATTATACACTTAAATATGGTTACAAATTTCATTAGATTTTTACCACAATAAAGTCATCAGGAAGTAATTTCCTTGACAGAATCCTTTATATAATTCTCCATCTTCAAAACACTTAATTCTAGAATCCTGTTTTAATAACTATCAAAATTATCCAGGCCAGAATACTGGAGTGGGTAGCCTTTTCCTTCTCCAGGGGATCTTCCCAACCCAGGGATCGAATCCAGGTCTCCCACATTGCTGGCGGATTCTTTACCAGCTGAGCCATCAGGGAAGCCCATGAACAGTTTCAACATAACACTAAAAAATAATAATACGGGAAACCAGGTAAAAGACTTATGGGAATTCTCTGTACTATTTTTGCCATTTTTCTGTAAATCTAAAACTGTTCTGAAAAAAAGCAACTTGAGTTCTCTATGAGTTCAGCCCAAATTATACAAAAACTCCTTGAACCACCTTTTAAAGGTCTAAGAACCTGAGCAGAGCTAATAACGTAGAAAAGGGAAATACTTAGAAGAGTAAATTTACTATTCATCCAACCTTACTAGAGACCATCTATGTAACTTCACTTTAAGGAAATGGAAAACATTCCCCTGCCCCTAATCCATTTCCCAAATTCCTTCTCAGACTAACTTTAGTTAATATTAATATATAAATATATTAAACTAAATTACTAAAATGTTCTTTTAAACAAGATCTTAGTACTCATATCTTTGGCTCTAAAATAAACATGAGGATTGAATTACATATGCTAAATGATCAACTATCATTGAATAAACATTTCCTTCTAGTACAGTGTCTTATTTTCTCTGACATTAATGTGCATGATTATCTTATCTGAAGCGATACATGAGGAAAAACATTAGCTTTTGTATGAAAGAACCAAAAATACAGTTAGAATAAGAATAGAAATTTAGAACAGTTTTATTCAAACTGCCACACCAAGATGGCTACAACAAAGATCTGCTGTCTACTCTTACTGATTTTCATACCAGCTGTTAAATTAGACTGATCATCTACAAGGCATGTCAGTTTATATCAGTGGAATCTTTTATAAAAGTTCTAATATATA